>CM077123.1:3148333-5814166 GCA_039645545.1 Dendrolimus houi | reverse complement strand
TTAAACCCCATTATGACTATGATCACGATGATGATGATGACTACAGTGATGGTGGTGGTGAGGATGATGACATATATATCATCACAAACAAACCAAGACACACAAAGAGCCTAAAAATTAATAACCTAGGCACAGAAAGGAAAAATAACACAAATCGCACTAGTTAAGATATATGTAGGTATAGACATAAGGCACACACTGCACATGCACTTCCGCACAACACCAGCATGTAACAGATACAGTCTACATTAGTAAAAGTTTAGTATTAAAAATAGAAAAAAATAATATTATAAGTTATTCTTAAGATACACTACAACATAAAAATTACTAAATGAATGTCACACACAATAACAAAAATAAACAATAAGCGTGTATGAACTCTAAAAACTTTCATAGAAATTAAGTTGTAAAAAAGGGTACGGAACTGGAGTCCGTAGAGTAGTTAAAAAAAAATCTTCACGGCTAATTTCAACAACCGTAAACAGAGTCAATAGACCTTCCTTTCTTACATAATCTTGGCATACATTCGTTTACTTTAATTAATCTCTTCATTTATGCGTAATGTTAAACATAACTTATAACTATCATTTATTAACTATGGAATGGAAATCTAAATAAATCTGAAGAACTAGAAAAATATTTCAAGGAAAATCATTTACAGTGAGAGACATCGGGTAGTTTTGACATATATTTAGGGGAACCTATACCTTTTTTAGCACCCTACTCTTTTATTTAAAACATGAAGAATTCTTAGACGGCCTCTGTGGTTGGGCGGGCTAAGCCGTTGCCGGCCTACCTCACTGCAATGCAGAGGCTCCGGGTTCGATTCCTGGTATAGTAAATTTCGGAAACGTATTTTCTCCGTTATTTACTATGGTCTGGGTGTCTGGGATCGGCCCCAGAGTGGTACGTTGTATATTACCCATAACACAAGCGTAACTTGCTTAATTTGAGGATATACAATATGTGTGTTTGTCTGCCGATTAATATTATTATTTCACATATTTATTTAAGTTCAGATTTTTTTTACATTTTTCTTTAAATATATACTATATAAAAAAAACATATAAATTAAAAAAAAATGTAAAAAAATCGATATCCGCCGGAAGCAGGGCCTAGGGTCCAGGCTACCGGTGGTTAAGGCTCCAGCGACAGGAACCTCCTCACGATACGGGCCGTGTCCAGCAGGGCTGCCTTCTGCATCCGACCCTTCACCCAGACACCAAGCGAGAGCTTTTCAAGGTGTCGGTCAAGGCTCTTCGCTATTAGTCCATTCACTGACACCACTATCGGTACTTTAATTGTAGAGTCCAAGTTCCACATGGCAGAAACCTCGTGAGCGAGATGCTTTATTTGTCTTTCTCGGCTTTCACGAGGTTACCATCATGGGGAATCGCGACATCTACAATTATAGCACGTCTCGCAGACCGATCAACTATCACAATATCAAGCTTATTGGCGACAATAGTCCTGTCTGTGATAATTGATCGATCCCAGTAGAGCAGATATTGACCATTGTCAAGAACTGGTTCGGGCTTGTATTGGTAATAAGGTACCTCCGACGAGATAAGTCCGTATTTAAGAGCAAGTTGCTGGTGGATGATCCTGGCTACTAGGTTGTGCCTGTGCAAGTACTCGCTGTTAGCAAGACGAGAACAACCGGAAGTGACATGTCTAAGAGATTCACCAGGGCGGTGACACGCCCGACATATGTCAGGCGTGCCGTCCTTCAGAATGTACTTCCGATAGTTTTTCGTCTTGATAACCTCGTCCATAATTGCACAGACAAACCCTTCGGTTTCCCCAAATAGGTCACCGAAACGTAGCCAGTTCACCGACGCTGGTAGGTCCACATCAGGCCCTGTTAAAGCCTGATAGAACCTGCCATGCAGCTCCTTGCTCTTCCATACGTCCATACGATCAGACGCACTCATTACCAACGGTCTCTGCCAGTTCTGTTTTGCTAAGGATAGCGGGGTGAACCCTTTATCTACTGACACTATATCGTGATGCATACCCGCTGTCTCGCTGACTTTAAGAAAATATTCTCTGAGATTGTACACCTCACGGTTGTGGAAGTCTTTGGTATTTAAAAACCCCCTGCCTCCACACTTCCGTGGGATGTACAGTCTCATCACAGACGAACGTGGGTGGTGCATCCGATGCGTTGTCAGTAAACAACGAACCCGTCTATCCAGGGCGTCTAATTCAGTTTGAGTCCATCTTAGTATGCCAAAGGAGTATGCTAATGCAGGCATGACCCAAGCGTTGAAGGCTCGAACCTTATTTCCACCTGAGAGAAGGCTCGTTAAGACCTTTCTCAGGCGGGAAAAGAAACGATCCTTCATCGCCTGCTTCACATCAGCATCAGGAATATCCAACGACTCTGACATACCGAGATATTTGTAGGTCTCACCTTCAGAGAGGATCTTGAGGGATATATTCTCAGAGAGTTGTAAATTTTCTGAATTTACAACTCTCCCTCGTTGTACATGCATGACGGCACACTTATCTACACCGAATTCCATACTAATGGAGTTGCTAAAGCTTTCAGTAATCTTTAGCAACTGCAAAAGATCTGGCTTTTTCGATGCAAATAGTTTCACGTGATCCATGTCCATAAGGTGTGATATAATCTCACCCCCTCTCCGAAGTTGAAAGCCTAACTTTCACTCCCTAAGTAGAGTACTTAGTGGATTCAAAGCTAGACAGAACCACAGTGGACTCAAACTGTCACCCTGGAAAATGCCCCGCTTGATCCTTATTGGGTCGTGCAGAACAGAAAGATTCCCTCTGTCCCCTGGATGCCTAAGCACCGTGGTCCACTGCTCCATACATGAACTGAGGAAAGCACGAAGAGTTGCATTTACTTTATACAGCTCCAGGACCTTCTCCAGCCATGTTTGGGGCACCGAATCATAGGCTTTTTTGTAGTCAATCCAAGCTACAGATAGATTCTTTCTGTTTCGCCGTACCTGATGACTAATGGTCATATCGATGAGGAGGAGCTCCTTAGTACCACGAGACCCATTCTTACATCCGTTTTGACTATTGGCCAAAATGTTATTATTTTCCATTAATTTAGATCTCAAAACAGATGTAAGTAACTTGTATATAGTTGGTAAACAAGTGATGGGTCTATAGTTTTTGTTTCCGTGGTACTACCCGACTTATGGAGTAGATGAGTGACTCCAGTAGTCATAAAGGAAGGAAGCGAACCCATGTTTATAGCCTCCTGGAATTGGACGGCCAAGCAGGCATGCGAACTCCTGAACCATTTAATCCAGAAGTTGTGCAATCCGTCTAGTCCTGGACTTTCCAGTTTTGAGCCATACGAATTACACGACCAATGTCAACTGGTTCAAGAGCCAACGGTTCCAATTCTGGAATCGTTTCACAAGCCTGCTCGATCATCCTAGTCCAGTCGCCTTCTCTGTGGGTAACAGGCACCAACCAGATATTAATCCAGAACGCTGTCATAGAGTCCATATCTGGCCAGTGACCATCACCCACAGAGCCACATGGACGCTCCCATCCTCTATACATTCGTTTTTGATCTCTTTGGAAGAAGCAATTCAAGTTATAACAATCTGCACGTTTTTTATACCGACGTAATCTTTTGGCCCACGCACTAAGTTTTTGTTTATAAAAGTCAATGCGTTCTGTAGCTCGAGCTAAATAGTCACTGGGATTAATGTCAGTCTCAGTGAAAACCTGATTTACAAAACGCATGACTTTTGGCCTGGTGTTTCCGGCCCTAAAACAAAGTAATTTGGCTATGAGGGTCCTGGTCTTACCAATACGACATTCGATTCTCTTCTGCCAGGCAGGCTGTCCATCACTACGCCGTGGTCTCTGTTCCAAATTTGGAAGTTTGGTACCAGAGACACGACATATTATTATTATTATTATCTTAATATTTTATTCGTTTTTAACCATACTTTGACAATAATAATATTATTGTATGGTTTCAAAATAGAAAATATTAATAACCGTCTTATTCATAAAAAAATACTCTGCAAGATTTAATCATTTGTTAGATAAAATGCATTTTAAGCTTAAAACTCGTTTATTATTTATAGTCGTGTTTCATGAACCTCAAATGTTGAATGCACCCATTTTACAAAAAAAAGTTTTATCTGTGAATACAAGCAAATAAAAAACATATTAAGTAATTAATATTTTATTCGTCACAATGGCAGACTTATATATACTCTACATCTCATTCTATCTCATCCTTATTAATATTATAAATGCAAAAGTACGACTTGTCTGTCTATCTGTTCCATTTCCACGCAATAACTCAGCACCGATTTGGCTGAAACTCAGTATGTATATTTTCGATGCCGAGGATGAACATAGGATACTTTTTATCCCGAAAACTATCCCAGTTTTCCCAGTTAAAAATATATTTGTTTCTTTGTTATGCTTTTACGGAAAAATTACTGGATCGATTTGGCTGAAATTGGGTATATATGTATTTTTAATTTCGAGGGTGGACAAAAGATACTTTTTATCCCGGATAATGGGATAGATTTTGATATAGATTTATGTCAAGGTTATCCCAGAAAGTAGGATAGGTTTTTAGTAATATTCCAATTTGATTATTTTGGTATTTTTGGTCATTTTGATAATTTTTGGTCAATTTGGTCATTGTTCATTTTGGTCTTTTTGGTCATTTTGATAATTTTGGTCAATTTAGTCATTTTGGACTTTATGGTCATTTTGATCAATTTGGTCATTTTGGTTAATTTGGTCATTTTGGTCTTTATGGTCTTTTTGATCAATTTGGTCATATTGGTCAATTTGGTCATTTTGGTCAATTTGGTAATTTTAGTCATTTGGTCAATTTGGTAATTTTGGTAATTTTGATTATTTTAATCAATTTGTTCATCTTGGTCATTTTGGTCTTTTTGGTCATTTTAATCATTTTGGTCAATTTAGTCATTTTAGTCATTTTGGTATTTTTGCTCATTTTGCTCATTTTGTCATTTATTTAGTTTACAGGTAGATAGACGGGGGATAGATAAATAAAACTAGAACGGATTGAAATAGAGGATGAGAGTTTGTATAGAAGACCAATCATTTCTCAAGTGCATAGATATAAAAATATCATCTATAAATAAATGCGTTTGTAACTCAATCTGTCTGTCTGTAAAACCTTCACGGAAAAACTACTCTAGGAGTACTGGATTGGTTTTGCTGTAATTTTGTTTAAATGTAATTTTAATACCGAAAATCAACGTAAATACTTTTCATCCCGGGAGATAGGATAGTTTGCGATATAAAATGAAGTAAATCTTTCGGGGGCAAATATCACTGACATAAAAATAGGATACAATATAACCTGTGTTAACGCCTGCTGTCAAAACAATCGGCACGCACCAGAGTTTGACCCGCGGCGCAGCCGCGGGGTATACTCTAATATTATTATATCTCAGAGATAACATTTAAATCCCATCTCAAAGTAACCAAAAATGTAACCATCTTGGACCCAGCAGTCTAATGCCTATAGCAAACAGCTATTATTCAAAATGACTTACAGCCAGAACCATAAGAAATTAAAAAAATATTCAACAAAAATTGACCATGTTTTTTTTAACTAGGTAAGGTACTTTCTTCTTTTTAAATAGCTTTGCACGATCGGCGAATCTAGTTCAAGCCATCATCAATATTGAATCGAAATCCTAAACCCGAAATTAGTCGGGTTCATTTCTATATTTCAATATGTAGGTATACAAATGAGACATCAAAAAAAGAAAAGATTTTAATGTTAAAAAATATTTCTTATGTAACTTTTTAACAGCTTTTTCGTTTTTTGTTTTATTGTGAAATTTTATTATTTCTATTTGTTACACAACAATATTTTATATTTTAAATACAAATTTGTCCTTAAAAATACTCCATAATCTAAGAAACATAACTGTAGGTGCGCGATTTACCAAGGCAGGTACAACTAACAACAATATAACATAACAAATAATGCATTAAACCCGTCCATCGCTACATTTGCATGAAACAGTCAATAACTATAACATTATCCAAGATGAAGGAGTAGCATCAGCGACAACGCAACGCGACACGATGGGTGGAAAAACAAAAGATGTATGAAGGATGTTACGAGTCGACGGAAGCGGCGTCAATCATTGTCCGTGTGACTCGTTACTGAATCCGTAGCCAGATCCTAAGCTAAATTCTTAGTAGGTTACTTTGCATCCCGGGGAGACCTAAGCTTGTTGTGCAGTTGAACAATGGGTGTAGTTTCGCTCGTCATCATATGTTCTTCCACAAAGGCGCCGGTTATAAGACGCAGGTTTAGGTTTAGCGGAGTAGTTGGTTCCGCCCAGTCTTCGCATATGCTGCGCGGCGCTTATCGCCGCGGTCCGGTCCCACCCCCACAGGCGAGAAGGACTCAGCATGGTACGAAATGTATTCCCGCTGCGCATCAAAAAGAAGGCCAAATTGTTGATCTTAGACTGACGTTAAAACAAGGATTCTTTGTGGCGGGTCGAAAAAGCATATTTGAATAATCAGTTCTGATTTTCAACACAAATACATAATTGATCTTTAAAAACAGTCAACATCCTGCAATAATGGTTCACTGTTATAGTTTATTATTAAATTACTTTACTTCCATTTCTTTTTATTTATTACATATTTAATTATTATTACTCTGCTATTAGAGTTATTGCGAATAAAATTACACAAAAAACATCATTCTCCAAGGTCCCGTCATGAACCTTATACAATATAAATCCTTCATTGGTTAAAATGTTTTTTAGCCTATCAAACATTCGATAAAACTTTATTCATAAACGCTTCTCAAATACTTTTTTAACTAACATGCTTCTATTGTATATGACGTTGCCACTTCACAGTGACATGTATTTTTATCAGGGATTTATCTATGGAAAAAAGGTAATAAAAACAATATTAATATCAACATGATGCCCACTTACACGACAGCGTGCAGGAAAGTGATGAGGGTAGTAGACAGCGCGAGTATGCCAGTTCGGCATAATTAGTGCATAGGACCTTTATAGTCTATGGACATTCTTGTAACACATAGAAACTTGAATATTAATGAAAAGTTCTCATTGGCTGGATACACAAATAAGAGAAGAAGAATACAGTTCTGACTGGACAAATGACAAATATTAATCAGCTGATCGAAATTCGCCATTTTTTACATGTAAAAAGGCTAGCTAGCTATTTTAAATTTACGAGGATTTTTAGAGCGTTTTAATGCTAATATGCGTTTATGAATACCGTTTTGTCCATAATGAGTTTTAACACTTTATTATGCTTTAATTAACGATACTTAGCGTTAATTTCTAAAGCGTTTTAACGCTAATATTTGTTAATAAATATTATTTTTTAACGATTTGTCTTAAATAAGTCTTCAAACATGTTTTAACTCCCTATGAATAAGGACGTCAGACTTTTTTAATATCATGAATAGATATAGTATATTATATGGGTATGATTACTGGGTGGGATGCCAACAAAAGTATTATAGTTTACCCTATTTTCAATTAAACGCTTTTCAAAGTTTCGTAGTGAAATAACGAAAAAAGTGTGCATGGATCGACACTCACTTGGCCAATGTATTTATTTATTTACAGTCCCTTTATCGTGTATGCTCTTTAATTATTTCAAAGTAGTTTAAGTACACAATTTTGTGTATTTATATCCCATCTAATAATACTCTTGTATTAGATAGGACATAGACCACCTACATCACTAGATTAGTGTAAAATATTCTTTAAGTTAGGTTGTCCGGAAGAAATTGGTTTTTTTCTTGCTCGGTGGAAATTGCTTTCCATCGAGGGCAGCAAAGCGTTGGCAGCACCTCTAGTGTTGCAAAAGTTCATAGGCGGCGATGACCACTTTTCATCAAGTTCAGTGGCGGATTTATCAATAGGCTGATTAGACTGAAGCCTAGAGCGGCAGATTTTTGAGGGGTGGCAAATTTTAGACCAAATTTTTTTATGTCTTACAGAAATTAAAATATTAATATTTATATAAATAAATGTACCTGATTAATTACATAAAGTCGCATTCTATATAAAAAAATCTTAAATTATCTCTTTTTTATTACTTATTTAACCCACAGTAATAATTTTATTTTTCATTCTTAAATAAGCTCAATTCTTAACTCAACCCATTTCAAAAGTAGCAAAAATTAATGTACACTTAATAAAACATATATGTAGGTACACATTTATTAAAGTCTCAGAAAAAAATAAAGAGTAATTGTATTCGAAACGGCCGTCTTTGTCTTATATACAGGTTTTTAATCAGCCTGACCACGAATCTTTAGATTTACGTAATGTTTCGATGAGAAATTTAGCCACTGCTTGCTCCAGATATTTCTTAGAGACGCAGGCTTACGTTTAGAATAGGTCATGTCTTCAAAAACTGATTATAATTCCTAGTCTAAGGGGTTAATATTTTCGTCACGTTATATATAAAGTCAAAGGAAGACAGAGGAAGTATTGGTATATAATAAGAATAATAATTATTTATTTTCTCTCACAACAAAATATAACATAAGTAATTGATAGAAAAGGTTCTTAATGACTCAACATTGGTGAGAGCCTGTTGTCAGTAGAAGGAAAAATCATGTGTGACTTATCACCAGCCTTTCTCTCCCCGGAGAAATGTAGGTATATATAGATTATAACCGAATACAATTTGTTTTAGTGTAAATAGATGTGCAGTGTGTGATTGTGTATTTATATGTATGCACTTATATATATTGTACGTAAATGTGTGTGTGTGAGTTTACATGATTTCAAATGAGAGGAATAGATTAAATTAGATTATGATAATTATATAGAAATAAATAAATGAGTGAACATATATGATACTATAATACAAAATGATAATAAAAACAGTAAGAAAGAAAAAAGTTATTGGGACTAATAGTGCTTCAGTGGAGTCATAGTCGAGTTTCAACAGCCATTCAATTAAGGTTTTCTTACATTTAGCTTTACTCAATCTGTTTGTTGAATTTATTATATAGATAACTCCCTAGAAAGTATAAGAATCAACAGCAGAACGCTGTGCTGAATTTTTTTTTGTTTACAGGGCATGTAGTTCATTTTAATAATAGAATTGGATTGTATAAATAGTGTGATAATATGTTGTTTCAAAACGATTTATTGAATAAAGAACTGCCGACCGTTAACACTTTGCAGCGTTCATAGAGGTCTTTAGCGGGGAAGTAGAACGGGAGATAAAGACTCACTTAAAGTATTGCTCGTTATGCACCTTCTAATTTTATCATTGCAGTTTTGATCTTATATCCATCAATAATGTGAAAAACGAATATGTGGCTGATATCAAGCTTTTGAAGTGTCGTCATTGTGACAGACGGCGAAGTTTTTTTTTGGTAGAATGACTTTAATTTACCTTTTTTAGGTTAGGTAGGTTTTTTAGGCATTCCTAGTAATGTGGAAACCAAGGCTTGATGAAACAGAACTCATAACTCTATTTACACGTTCGTTCTGTTTGTTGTTGTGGAGTTTTATTCTACGCCTTCCTAGTCCTAGCCCAGTAAAGAACGTCCTTGGTCATAATTAAGTATCTACTCGTTTTAGAATTGTCCTAAATCTAACGACATCTCAATTCCTATAAATCATCTATTTTGTTTTGAGGAATTCCAATTTTTTTTTGAGGAATTGAAGGAATTTACTATATCTTCGGAATTGAAGGTCAAATACCAATTAAATTTATAAAGGACCATCTTGAAGACTCTATACGTATAGACATAGGTACTGAGCCTAAAGCAAAAATAAGGAAATTACTTGAAGAATAAAAAAAATTGTGGCCAAAGTACTTCAAACAATACACATTTTTATTTGATTTTGGGGATTTTTCTATGATATCTCCGGAGACCAAGGTCCAATAACGATGAAATTTATATGAAACCGCTGTAAAGCTATGTTGAATGCATTGTAAAAAGAATTTTCAAAATCTGTTCAAACACTAAAAGTAAGGGCTCAACATAATTATGTAAATACGTTGAGCCTTAAATATATTTACAACGCGCAATACGTATATTTCACTAATTAGATATTTTTTTCAACAATTTGAGTAGACGCGTTTTGTTACGGCAGGAATAAACGCATCAATTCCCTAGCTCACAATCTACTAACTACGGAAAAAAGGTGGTGTAATTAAGATGACAGTGTACAAATCATAATGTTATAATTTCATTGATAGTAAATTGTATCTTATTAAATATGATTTTGAACTATGGTATCGATTTATAGAGGTCGGCAGGGACGACAAAATTTGAATACCCTTTCCAAGCATTTATTTTACTTTTGACAGCTCGATGACGAATCAATTAGTAATGCCTAATGCGTTATCGACTCGATATGTTATAAAAATCGATTTCATTTATAAATAAGTTTTAATCAATTTAAATCATCTAGATATTTTTGCGAAAAATACTATATCGTGTAATAAATATTCCCACATTTCAATAAACATGTTTTTCATATATTAAATAAACCATTTTTGTAATAAAGTAAAAAAAAGTAATAAAGTAGAACATTTTTTTTATTTTGAAATAGTTTACTTTCGATTTATTTACGTATAGTGTCGATGGTTTACTGGTCTGCGCGTCACATGACTCACAGAACATCACTATCACGTCACCTAGAACAATAAAGAACGACAATTATGACATTTACATTTACTATCAAGAAATATGTAACTTGATAGAAACGTCAAAAGTAAAATAAACGCTTGGAAACAGTATACAGGTGGCAAATTTCTAAATCCGCCCCTGATCAAGGGCCCGTTTGCCTATTTGCCAGCTTATGAGAATAACAAAAAGGTAGTAACAATATAATAACATCCCACTGCTGGACTCGGGCCCTCCATTTATAGGGCAACGGACAGTATACATATAACGCTTGTGTAAGGCGGATTGACCGGATAAACACACATGTTGATGTGCCGGTTTCATTGCGATATTTTCTATCATCGTTAGCACGTGGTAATTGTAACAATATGCAGTAGTCAGTAGAGTCAGAGAAGAACTGCCTAAGTGGTACATGCTTTTCGAACTTACGCCCTTTGAGTTTGGGACAGGAGTACGCTTACCACTAAGCTACCGCGAAAGCGATACAATGATGTACTTACTTTTCTAAGCACTGCCAGTTGTAGGGGACTTCGACACCGGCGTAGAAGTCGGTGTATAGAACTCCTCGTTATCTATAATACGTAAAACTAGCTATAATACGTAAAACTAGCTATAATAAGTAAAACTAGTTATAAAACGTAAAACTAACTATAATACGAAAATTGTAGCGTTGCCACCTATTTATTTCGGTACTTATGGTAGGTACGACCAAAACTATTTAGGATTTATTATGCAAATCCTTTAAATAAATTTCTCTTATGATATTTTATAGGGGTTAAGGAGTCTGAGACTAACATCTAGTGGACCGAATTGTAAACCTCACCTACCCGCGGTACCCGTCAGCGAACGAGGCTCTGGCGACTGGTCGATGGCGGTATTACCATCGCAAGAAAGACGGCCTATAGAAATCCCCTGGTTGGAGGCAGCAGCGTCTCCGATGCAAATAGACCGGCACTGCAGTTAACAACCTGCATGCCAAGCGTGGTAACTATGGCATTTATCCCCCATGAAAAAGCACCACAGAAAACGGCCCTCAATTTCCGATGAACTCGTTATTCCCGATTACGGTAGCGGTCGCGGTAACAGTGGGGTGGAGGGTGCTAACAGTCTTCTGTTTACATGACGGACAGATGATTAAGCTGGACAGTCACCTCACAGGACTAGAAGTAGAGCTAAATAGAATTAACTGGTACATCCTAGGGTTCTCAGAAGTCCAAAGAGATGGTGAGAATACGGTAACCCTAGAGTCTGGCACATTACTCTACTTCCGGGGAAGTGACAGGGCCTACTAGGCCCCACTTTCGGACCCTCTATTTTCTCATCAACAAGATCCTCGTTAACAACGTTGTGGAAGTCAGCAGTGTGTCAAACAAGGTAGCGTACCTAATACTGAAACTCAATAACAGGTTCCCTGAAGGTTATGCGACGACCTTTTTTTTGGCGTCACGTGATCTTGTACAGAGTAACTGCACCATGACGCCCCTACGCTCTGTAACTAGGCCACTCCGGGGAACAGAGTGGCCCACTTCGTACAGCAGGGGGGGAAGTCCACTGTCACCCCCGTGGCAGCGGCCCGCTGTGACGGTAACTAAGGGGGAAGAAGATGCGCGTAGCGGCTCCTACGACCTTCGGCCCGTCTCCTGCGGACGGGGTCCGCATACGCGTCCTCCTCCCTCGCTCTTTCAGCGGCCTCCTTCTGCGACATGACGGATTCACAGAAGGAGGACACCGCAAGCCAAGAATGTTGACCCTGGAGCATCGTTTCGACCATACTACGAAGCGAGTCCACAGGGCCAACGACGTTCTCTAGGAGGGCCTTCTGGGGCCCCCAGGCTGCGCACTCCACAAGCGTATGAAACGCTGTGTCTTGGAGTGCACCGCACTCGTGGCAGGACGGGGAAGGTTCCCACCCGACGATTTGATGCAGATACTTACCAAAGCAACCATGCCCGGTAAGTATCTGCACCATACTGAACGTCAGGGTCCCGCGTTTCCGCGAGACCCAACGAGCCAGGTGGGGGCGGACCGCCTCCACCGTCTCGATTCCGGCTTCTGGAGACCCCAGATCTATCTGCCAAGAGCGGATCAGGGCCTAGGTCACCTGAGCCCTGATCATTCTAGTTTCTGCCGGGCACGGCACTTCTCCTCTCGCCCGCGCATCCTGGCGGTAGCGGTACACTGCCACGAGTAACTCCGCCTAGAGATACCAAAGCGGGTCACCCGCCAGCAGTGTCGCCGCCGTCCATGACACAGTCCGGTACCCCCGGAGGAACCTCACCGACAGGACCCCCTGAGCTCGCCTCAGCAGGGTCCTGTTTTGCCGGTGAAGTGCATGGATCCATACGGGGGCCCCGTACAGTGCCATGCTCCGTATGATGCTGGCGTACAACTTCCTTATCGCCGCGCCCGGCCCTCCCACGTTCGGTAGAAGCCTGGCCAAGGCGGCAGCGGATTTAATTAACCTCGGGGTCAGCTGGGTGAAGTGAGCCCCGAAGTTCCATTTACCGTCTAATACGAGCCCCAAATATTTCATTTGGAGCTTGACCGCTACCGCAACACCTTGGACGACAACGCGTGGGTCCCGGGGTGCGCGTCTATGTGGCCTATGGAACATGAGGGCCTCCGTTTTTTAGGGGGAGACCCTCAAGCCAAGACGCCGGATTCGTTCGACCACCAACGCCGTTTCGGCGTTGGCGAGTTCCATAGACTTTTCATAGGTCCCGCCCCGGGCCGTGACGAGAGTGTCGTCTGCAAAGCAGAGCACCCCCATCCCGGGCAGGACTGGCTCGCGGAGGAGCCAATCATAGCCGATGTTCCACAGGATCGGACCCAGCACCGACCCTTGTGGAACTCCGCACGCGACGCGTCACCTTCCTATAACCTGGCCAGTTCGGCCGCCCTCCCAAAGGATGTACCGGTCCTGGAGGCAGGCCTCCAACAGCCTCCTGAGGTACGGGGGGACTCCGTGAGACAGGAGCCCCGCCCTTATCGTTTCGTGAGGGAGACTGTTGAAGGCGTTCTTAATATCAAGAGAGACCGTCAGGACGGACTCCTCCATCTGATTCGCCTCTCTCGTGAGGCTCCGTAGCGCGTTCAGGGCGTCCAGTGTAGAACGCCCCACCCTAAAACCATATTGAGCCTCAGAGACTCCAGGCCCATTCGTGTCAAGATGACAAACGAGGCGGCCGGCGAGGACTTTCACAAAGACCTTGGCCGCCTCGTTGAGCAAGATGATGGGTCTGTAGGCGGACTGATCGTTGGGAAGACGACCCTCCTTCGGAAGCAGACATAGCCGGACCTCCTTCCACTGCTTCGGGAACACGCCTGACCTGATACAGGCATTAAAAAGTTCCCGAAGCTGGCCACGTAGATGCTTAGCGGCCAGAAAAAGGGCCCGGCCACGACCCCATCAGGTCCCGGTGTTGTCTTCCATCCCCGGAGGCGCTTCAGGGCCACTACTAATTCTTCCTCGGAGACGAGGGGAGGCTCCGTCTCCGAGGGGCTGGGCTGTGGAGGACTCATTTCCGGGGGAGTGAAGACTCCCGGATTCGGTATGGATGCCCCCAGGGGTCCCCGTCGAGACTCTTTAGCATCTCTTCCCGGCACCAGGTTTTCGACTGGATGATGGCCAGTCGAAGAGCCTTTTTGGCAGCCCGATGCTCCCCGATAAGACGATTTTTCTCCACATAGTCCGGAGGTCGTCGGCTTCGATAGCATTTGAGGCACCGGCGAGCTCTAAAGGCTGCCTCCCTCAGATCGCCCATCTCGGCGGTCCACCAATTGACCGCCCTACGCTGTGGACTCCGACGCGACCGAGGTATCGCAGCATCACAGACCCTTACGAGAGTTCTGCGCATGCGCTCTGCCAGTACCTCCGGACCTCCAGAACTAACTGGATTGACCCAGCTCTGGACGATTGCCATTTCCTCAGCCAACTCTGGATCGCGCCGGCTGAGGGCCCAGTGCGGAAACTGGCCGTGACCGCGTGGAGGAACCGAGATCGTGCTCGGAGGAGGGGAGATTTCGAATCTGATGTAGCGATGATCAGAGAGAGACTCCACCTCCTCCACGACTCTCCATCCGTCCACCCTATGTGCGATCGCATGGGTGGCGAACGACAGATCTACTACGGAACCACCCTGCAATCGCACGCAGGTATGGACCGCTCCACGGTTCAGCAGTGACAGGCCGGATTGGAACGCCCACGCTTCTACGACCCGTCCCTTAGCATTGGTGGCGACGTTTTCCCAGGGCCGAGATTTGGCATTAAAATCACCGAGGACGAAGGTCGCCTTCGATGATAGCCTGACTACGGCGGCCCTGACGGAATCTAAGAAGTTCTCAAACTCCGCCAGGGGACGGTTGGGTGAGAAGTACACGCCTATGATGGCGTGCTGGCCCCAACCTGCCGCCGCGTAACCCCGTCCCTTCTCTATGACAGAGAGTGGGGTGCCAGAGCCCGATCTGGCAACTATCGCCACCGTATCGTCCAGATCCCTGACCTAATTGCCCTGGTCGGGGACGTAGTAAGGCTCGCTTACGAAGGCCAGGTCAATCCCCCACTCCGCCATGGCTTGCATGGCCAGATCCTGGGCGCCAGCGGAGTGGTTTACATTAATCTGGAGGAGGCTATGTCATACGGGCATTATTTAATTTACCGACATAGCCTCCCCACTCGCCGAGACTGCTGTCGCCCTCGTTGGGGGGGCAAACCTGCCCCTGATGTTGGGAGGGAGGCAGACCCTCGCCAACGTCGGGTGCGTTGCTGTGCGTCCCCCAGCCGCGCAGACTGCGCAGTGGGAAGCCGGAGCCGGAGCTATGCAATCGGGCATTGCGTGTCCGCCCTTCCCACAGCAGAGACACAAGCCCAACCGGTCGGGGCAAGTTTCGGGGCACATCTGTATGCAGTGCCCCAGCCCATGGCAATGGTAACACCTAATTAGCCGCAATTCCATGGATTTTACTTTCGCCGAGCTAAAGCCTACCAATAGGTGGCCCTGCTCGGCGATTACCTTAGCTACGGGTATTGGGCACAGCACGTACGCTGCACCCATCCCCCCCGGTCCTGAGCCAATGCGATTGGCAACAATTTTATCGAGCTGGCAGTCGCCAGCTCGGGCGTCAGCAGCTCTTAGCGACTCGGACGTGACCGAGTTATCCAGCCCTGAGACGTAAATCTCCCCCCTCTTCACGGGCCGGATGACTTCTGCCAGTCCCTCGAGCGGCCTCCGGAGGGCCTCCGCCAACCGATCTGCCTTTTCGGCTCCTTCTGGCCCAGGCGGCAACTCCATGGTCCGTGCGTCGCGGACGGTCCGCGTTAGCTTTAGGCCCTCCTTAAGGCCCAAGGCCTCTATGTCAACTACCGAGGCAGCCTTTTGAAAAACGTCGCGGTAGGTGACGCCCTTTGCTTGTTCCTCCGGCAGTAGTTTTATTATTACTGCTGCCATCTTCGGCTCCGTGAACACCACCAATTTCTTTTTGGCCGGTGGCTGCAGTGGCGATTTCCGCGCGGGTGCTCGCGAGGGGGGTGCGGGGAGGCATGACGTCTCTTCCCGATTTTTTTCTACCGACAACCACCGACCATACGGCTTCGCTCTCCTGCGGGGGAGCGGGCACAGGTGCGGTGGGTGGGGGGGTGGTCTGGGTCGTGGGCACGGGCTTCGGCCTCAGTGGGGGAAACTCCGTAGGTACGGAGTCCCCAGAGGGCCCGGGAACTGAAGGCGCCGACTATGTGGGCGCCACTTTCGATTTTTTCCCCTTTTTGGGGGGAGGTGGGGGAGGGGGGCCCATCACTTTCGCGGGCAGTGGAACTGCCTCCACGGGGGCCGCGTAATTTGCATTGACGACGGGGGCCCGTGGGGCTGGGACTGTTGCGGGCGGCGAAACTGCTTTTTTATTTTTGTCCGACGAGAGGGGCGGTTGAAGGACCGGGGGAGGTAGGAGGCGGTCTTCAAGCACGGCGAGCCGGGCATTGATCATATCCCCCGCCGTCACAATGATGACCATCTTCAGCACATCAATGTCGAGTGGGGGACCCGCCACCACTACCTCCCCATCTTTAGTCTGGGCGACGGCCTTGGCTGCCACCCGCATTTCCTCGTACTCCCTGCGGTGGGCCTTGACCTCCAACCGCAGGGAGTCTATCTCCTTTTTAAGCCAGAGGCTCTCAAGCGTGAGCATCCGGTTCTCAAAATCTAGGGACCTCACCGACAAGCTTTGAACAATGTCGGTGAGTTTCCCGGCGGCCTCTTTGAGTTTTTGATATAGCCCCCCTTTAAATTGCCCGAAGTCTGGGCGACGTGAAAAATGTCGGTCACATGGGTGCCGGCCAAGACGCGGAGGTCATCGAACCCCATGCAGTCAATGTCACCCTCCCTTGGGTCGACCGGATCCGTAATGATGGGCTTAGAGGTCGCATTGCCCTTTTTTTTTCGGGCATTATACAGCCAATCCGCTTCAGCGCGAAGGGCATCCGCCCGGGCCAGTACCTTCCTTCGTCCGAGAATCCGTGACAGGGGGAGACTTCGTCGGAGTACTTAAAAGAAATGACGCGGCGGCGGTTGCCCCCGCAGTTGAATTCTGCGGTTGGAGCGCCGTAGTTATGCCTATATCCATAGCCGCGTCGCCGGCCGCCATTTCAGGAGTGTCCTGTAGGCGGACCAAGGTCGCGGCGGCCTTTTTTAACGCGCCAACGGTGGCGGCCTTTATTATTGCGGCGCCTTTGGCCCCGACAGGTGCAGAAATCTGCTGGGTGACCTCTGGCGTCGCCCCTACGTCTGAGGCCGCATCGGAGCTGTCCCCGGCGGAAACGTTCCGCGGACGAGCCCTCAGAGCAGCGCCTACTGATGCGGCTCTCGCCGCGCCTCTACTATGCAGCGCGATGGTGCTACGGCTCCGTCACGCCATATATATCTTGTTAGCCGACTAATCGGCGTCAGGAGCGTCGGGATATGGCCCGCGGGAGCGAACACGGGACCGTTTCGGGCCGCGCTCGCCCCCCTAGGAGGTCGGAGATCGGGGTCCGCCATCAGCGGAACCCCATTTGAACTTTGACTCACTCAACCTACAAGGCGACGTACCCTATTCGATAAAACAATACAGTAACCAATTTATAAGAGGTCTTTTTATAATGGTCAGAACCACCTATCCGATAACAAGCCAAGGTCAACGAAAATGAAACAAAATCTAATCCAAGAACGAAAGCCAAGTCAACAAGCAGAACAGAAACGGATACCAAAGAGCAAGCCTAGTCAACGGAAAAAAAGCCAAGGAATCTCAACGAGTTCGGCCGCGCCACTGACGACCTTGGCAAGCCCCGACGAGGAGGTTGAAGCTATGTATGACGACATTGCTAAAGCAATACATTGCACAATCTTCACACACTACAACGTTGTTATGGGGAACTTCAATGCCAAAGTAAGAGTATAAGAAAGCGACGAATCAATAATCGGATCTTATGTGGCTTGGGGCGCCGAAATCACAGGAGGCAAATGCTGGTCAAATTCCTAGAAATGCAGGGGCTCTTCTTGATGAGTTCCTTCTACAAGAAGAAGCCCCAGAGGAGGTGGACCTGGCAGAGCCCTGACACTGTGACGAGGGACGAGATAGACTTCATTATGGCGGACAAGAAAAATATATTTAGAGATGTCGCAGTGGTCAATACCGGTAGACACAACCGATTTGTACGAGACACTCTCAATATCAACTTTAAGGCTGAAAGACTCCGCCTGGTGAAGTCTACTTTCCGACCCACCCCAAAATAATCCATGCATTTGAAAACTTCCAACTGGAACTTCAAAATCGATTCGAATCGCTGGAAACCACATGCGATGTTAACGAGATAACCGACCAAGTGGTGAAGTCGATGCATGAATTGGGTCGCAGACACTTCCCGCCTATATGAAGAAACAGACGATCCGAATTTGCTACCGAAACTTTGGATCTCGTAAGGACGAGACGTTAGATGCCACCCGCTTTGTTTATCTCGTCAGAGCATCGGGCCCTCTCTTAACAGATAAGAAAACTTGTAAGGCTCGGGACCTCCGCTGCTCTAATACGCGTGCCATTAAGGTGGCAATAGAGCAAAACGGGGGGTCCAAAGTTTCCTCAAGAGCATTGAGGACGAGCCTCGTTATAAAATTGAAGACAGCGAATTGCAGAGATCTTATGTCTCGCTCCGAGATCCCGACGGAGGTAGAAGAGTTCTATAGGCTATTGTATTTTTCGCGGGCGGAGAAGTCTGCGATGCAAAGCATTGAAGACGCACGTGTGCTACTCACGTGCCATTATACGGAAGACATCCCGGAGGTCAATGTATGCGGGTACTGCGGCTCTTGAGCAACTTAAAAACGACAAGGCTCCGGGTGACGATAGAATTACAACTGAGCTCCTTAAGGCAGGAGGACTGCCAATCCTCAAAGCCTTGGCTGAGTTCTTCAATCCCGTTATCCACCGGGGCACTGTGCCGCAGGCGTGGAGCAAGAGTGTGGTTGTATTGTTTTTCAAGAAGGGTGATAAGACTCTCTTGACACTATAAGCTAATCTCAGTCTTGAGCTACGTCTATAAATTGTTTTCGAGGGTCGTCACGAATCGTCTCGCCAGAAGAATTGACGAGTTCCAACCACCGGAGCAGGCTGAGTTTTGAAAAGGCTCCAGCACCGTAGAGCACATCCATACTGTTCGGCAGATTATACAAAAGACTGAAGAGTATAATCAGCCGTTATGTATGGCATTTGTGGACTACGAGAAAGCCTTCGACTCAATCGAAACTTGGGCTGTTCTGGAGTCTTTGCAAAGATGCTTATTGGCATACTGGGCAGCTTAAATGAATCTTTCCGACGAGTTGGTCTCGGCATGAAATTGGACAAGACGAAAGTCATATTCAATGAGCACCTCATGCCGAGACCGGTAAACGTCGATGGCGCCCCTCTGGAAGTTGTGCAGGAATATATCTACTTTGGACAGGAAATACAAGTAAGCAGGCCCAACTTTGAGGGAGACGCCAATAAGAGGAGTCAATTGGGCTGGGCAGCATTCAGTAAGATTTCTCCAATCTTCTCCCTATCCTTATCCCGCAATGCTTTATGACGAAAGTCTTCGGACTGAGACGTGGACACTGATAGCAGGATCGATCCACAAGTTCCAAGTCGCTCAATGGGCTATGGAGCGAGCTATGTTTGGTGTTTTTGTTATGGATAGAATTGGAAATGAGGATATCCGTAGAGAACCAAAGTAACCAAATAGCTCACAAAATTAGCAAGTGGAAGTGGCAGTGGGCCAGTCACGTTTGCCGTAGGACCAGTGGCTGGAACAGGTGAGTTCTGGATTAGAGACCGCGTTTCGGTAATCGTAGTGTCGGACGCCCTCCAGCCCGATGGACCAACGACCTGTGCAAGGTCGCCGGCAGGTCCTGTATGAGAAAGTCGGAAGACAGGGATGAGTGGTGCCAACTTGGGAGGTCTTCGTCTAGCAGTGGACTGCGATTCGCTGACGACAATATTTTATAACATTTGTAGGTACGACTTAACTTCTCTAAACTTTATAATTCGGGCATGGGAATAGAACCCTGAATTTTATGATTAATATATACTTAATATTCCTTTAATTTATTACTGTATATTGTTGAAAATACGAAATTTATAATAACTTAATTATTGGAAATGAAATTCAATAAAATGACAAGATGTGTAATTTATTCTTTATTTTCTTTTTTAAGTGTGAATTTGTCGTAGGTAGCATTTTCTTAAATATTCTCAGGTTGTGATGTGATATTATATTTGAACATTTCTAAAAATAGAATCCGCGTGTTGCTTGAAAATCATATATAATAAGCTAGAACAAACAACGTTCCAGCATGCATTGGACTGGAGTAATCCTCCAAGTAAACATATCTATCAATGTATAGGCCGCTCTTCTCTCATATAACCCTGCCATCTGAAGCAGGAACTTAAGTTCTTCTTAACCAGTGAGCCGTGCAGCTCTAAGTCTTCGATGCTGCCTCGCAGATAGGTCCAGCTACTGGCCTGAGTACGGGCCCCTTTACGCTGGCTCTGTACCCTGCCGGCGCCTGCCACGAGCTTTGAGGGTTGTCGCGGATCCTGCGAGAGCCACCCTGCTCCACCTGTTCATCGGTCGGCAGCCCGGCTGCCGCCACCCTACTGCTGCTGAAACGACTGTAGCCGCAACCCGTTGCCGTCACTGGCAGGTGCCCCAATCTACTCTCAAAGGAATCGGAACTTTTCAGATAAGTGATCTCCGCGTTCTTCGATAGGTCGTCTTCGATAGGTTTCCTAGAGCTATGGTAGGTTGCTTAACATATTGTAATTGGAAAGCACCTCAATAAATATTGTAAGTGAGACCCGGCTGTTTTATTTCACTACAAGATACAGAGAATTTTATGCTGTATGAGTTTTCTAATACATGCGAATGTTAATGCATAGGAAGCGAGATATTTACACAAAACCGTTTTTCGGGATCTCTGACCGTTAATATCTTTAGACGCGAATACGTGATCTTATGCGACTTGAGTCAACTTTTAGAATATTAAAATAAAGGTTATTACAAATTTATAGGTTATGGGCTTTAATTCTTAGATTTACTACATTTTCGCCTTAAATTACTGAACTAATTAAGTCGTAAAGCATTTTAGATTTACTTTACTTTAGTATAAATAAATATTTGAAGTACACAAAAGCGATTTCAATTAAAAAAAAAACAACAAATAAAATATGTTCGTTTTGTCTATGACGTGTATGATATATATTTTTTGTGAATGACGTCATAAGTACAAGTAAGATGAGTCAAATAGTGCAATCATTATTGTTCACATAGTAATTAAAATTATTTTAAGGTGGTAATATTTTAAAGCTTGTTTTTTTTATAATCTATAATATTATAAAATTCTATAAATGCCGTGGCTGTACATTGAAGCCATTAAAAAAATGTTTCTTTTAGATTTCTTGTCTGTTTGTTTGTGGGTTTGTCTGTTCGTTCGGGAATCACGTAAAAACTACTAGGCTGATTTTGATGCGGTTTTCGCTGACCGATAGCTAATTCTTAGACTTAAAATCTGCGCTACTTTTTAACCAGCGGGAATTTTACTGGGAATTATTTAAAATGGCTAGGTTTAAAAAAATCTGATTTCACTGATCGATAGCAATTTATTTTATGTAATAAATGTATGATAGATATTTTTTATCCCGGGAAACCGAACCGGCGAGAATTTTCCCGGGAGCGGTTTGAACTTATTCGGGTGTATATAAATTAACTTATTCCGACACAGTTTTCACCAAAACGATAGCTTATATTCTTTTTAAATGCTACGATACTTTTGTCCCAAGAAACTCGCGGGAATTTCAAGGCAAGCGCGGACGAAATCACAAGTATATCCTAGTATGTATATAATATTAGAATTTATCATGTGTACGCAACCCTATTACGAAATTGGTGCCAAGTGAATTTATTTTTGTTTTTTAACTGTTGAAGTCAGTTCAATGTTTTCCTAAAATTTACTTATTCTGATTTTACTTTTCTCTACAGCTCTTCACAGCCCATCTTAAAGTACTTATACATAATTTCTGGCTCCAAATTTGTTTCATTGGTATTTAGTACAGTGCTGATGATGATATACCTGTAGTTAAGTCCATTGTGACCTCCAGCTCTAGTGAAGACGATGATGCTGATGCTTCAATAGTAACTTTATGTAAGGATCTTCTGTATGTAACATTTCCAAGCAAACTATGGGTCGAATGTTGACTCTCATTTATATGAACCTCCGTAAATGTGGACATTTCCTCGTCTTCCTCTGGAATCACATCCAGCGAATACGGCGGACTTCGAAGAGGTGGCGGGGGTGGCGTTGGTAATTCTAGTTCCCCCCCGGTTCGTACAAAATAACTGCCAAAGTCCGACTCGAATTCAACTCCAAAGCATGTGTGTAAACAGTTTTGAACACAGCATATTAAACATTTTTTTCCGTCACTCCACCACTTCAGACACCAGGCAGGAAAACACTTAAAAAAACTTTTGATTAAAAACTACAAAAAAATAAAAAACAATCAAAAGGGAAATTAAAGATACTTACAGATCTTCCACAAAACATGTTGAATAAAAATATAAACTACGAAAAACTTTTTTGAATCGGCAGATAGTTTATGTGAGAAGTAAATAATTTTATTAAAGTGATAATGAAAGGAAAAGAAGTCTAAAGATAAATTGATATTAAATTCAGTTAAGAAACTTCCGCGGAACTTATATATCGCGTGGCAGAGACGTTGTCTGCCACGGTCTTCAGCACGACTGACAGAACTTGCTTCTGCAAGTGGTCGACTGCTGCTGTCAACTCTCTCAAAATCATTTATAGATAAGATATATGTATCTGTGTGCGTATGGGTTTCAATGTGTGTGTTAGTATTTTCCGTCTCAGTATAATAGTTGACTACTACCGTAACATGTAAAAACTGTTTTCGTTTATAGAAACTGTGTTGCCAGAAAATTGTTGCGAAAAATCTGTAATTGTTATTTGAATTTTATTATTTATTCGTGTTTTCTTACATAATTCAATAATCTTAATCTTTGTAGGATGAAAAATATTAAAATTAATATATTAAAACTAAATTGCAAATATAATAAGTAGTTTATTTTAAAAAAGTTAGATACTTTATAAAGTATTGTACATACATAGAGTGGTATCTATACATTACGTAGGTAGGTTTTATTCGTCACGACGTACTATTACGTGTAAGTCAAATTGAATGAACTCATATAGGTATATGAGTTCATTCAAGACTATTAAAATAATTCAAAGTACTTTTATGGTTCGATAGCTATATGAAAAGAAAATAATACCATACACAAAAAAATACTTAGAAGTCATCAAAATTAAATAAATAAATAGGAGTAATAACTAATCCAATATGAAACAATAATTAATCCAAAATGTAAACCATAAATAATATAAAAAATAATCAATAGTTAAAAACAAAATATAGGATATCTAAATGAAAGTGATAATGTTTCTATGTTTGTTAGGTTTTTTTTTCAATATTTTAATTATAAACCGATTTCCATTCAACTGTCCCCCATAGAAGACAAAATTTCTCTTACGAAAACGAACCTAAGATTACACGAACGGACCCACGTGATATGACTTAGTAAAGTAATAATTGAAAACATCATAAAAATCAAAACAAACAAACTTGTGTTCCTACAGCGTGAACACTGTACCGTAGAAATGGGTCAAGGTTTGATCCTGTGATGGGAGGTGGGAGCTTGGATGCAGTTTAGCAAACGGCGGGAACAAGTACCGTCCGCTACTGCGCAACTCCATGTACTCACACATACAAGTTACAGATGCGTTTGGAAATAAACTATAGAAGTGTTGACAGTTCAGAAGAAAATTTAATACTAAATTCTATGTTTAAATTATAATCGAAGGAAACTTGATTAATTTTTGCTTAATTTAATAATTTAGACAGACAATTTTGTCGGTTCACTCCCATATCTTATTCGATGATACTAATCTCTTCGATTGCGTTGCAAACATTTATAAAAATTAAAGAGGAATTGGTTAATAAAAAAAATAATATACCAAACTATATTTAAATGTTATATAAATCTAGTTTTTTTTATTTAAATTTAAATTTCATAAGTCTATAAATTCGAAAGTCTTACCACGCATGCTCGTTGTTGCAATTTACTGGAATTTTATAAAATATACTACTAGGGACAGATTCACTAACTGAATGATATTATTATAGATGATGAATAATAAATAGTCAACTATTTTAATAATTTTTAAAATTTTATAATAATTCCCGTTGCTACGGTGTGCCTACGAAGGGTGGGCGCGCACCTCCCTGCGCGGCCCTACGCTCATCCCATTGTCGCTGCATCTGTCCAATAAGGCGCATTCAGTCTAGATATTTCCAGGGCTCGAACCATAGTCCTATGTCGCTAAATATTTAGTAAATATTGCTAATAATCGGGCGCTATATCCATAAATTCATATAAAATAAATCAAATTATGTTCAGTGGCTATATTTCGTGTAAATTCGGAGTGTTTTGTATGCTATATTGTGGATTAAAGACATGTGCAAAATAACAACTTTGAAAATAAAATTTTAAAGGTAACATATTCTAATTAATTTGTTGTTGTTATTTTTGCCGATGTTGGTGTAAGAGTTTATACTCATTATCAAATCTAATTTATATTATAAAAATTAAAATAATTTGATGAAGGGCACCATAGTGTGAATCGAGTCTAATTGGGAGATTGTCATTCACTCTATTCTGCCATTTATCATTCTTCATCAATGAAATCCATTCTTCCATTCGAAATAATATTATATTATTAATAAAAACTTATTTCCAAAAAGGTAGATAACGTAATTTTTGTTCATTATAAGTAAATCAATATTTTACCTCGTTGTGTAATTACAATATACTTTAAATAAATTAATAACCCGTGGTAGCTTAATGGTTAGCGCACTCTCGACCGGACGCAAAGGTCGCGAGTTCAAAATTGGTTGGAAAGCACCACTTAGGCAGTTTTCTGGTCTAATGTGCATATTGTTACAATAACAACATGCTAAAGGTTAAGGAAAACATCGTGATGAAACCTGCACATCGAGATAACAGATGTGTCAAACCCGCCAATCCACCTTGGATAAGCATGACGGGTATACTGTCCGTTTCTCCCCTATCAAGCCCGCAATGGGACGTGTATGAGCAGTTATTACAAATAAATAATCGGAGACAAACAAACACACACTTTATATATTCGCAAATTAAGCAAGTTACGCTTGTATTATTGGACTATACAAAAACCACTTTCAGACCGATGGGAAAAGCGAAAATTTGTTTAAACTACATTTAAATGGCAGGACGTTATTTCATTTTCATTACGAAGTTTCGATCATTTTTCCGTAGCTGTGATCATAGAAGACAAAGATGTCAAGTGTCAATGAGTAATTTTGGCCGACCCCCAACTTGTTCATTTAAAATTTTGGTTTATGGATATTATCTACTCTACAGGAGTTTAATAATCTAATTTAGCACCGCCTCGCAACACGTAGTGGCTTGAAAAGGCGCGCGAGAAACTCTTCAGCAACGTAGCAAATAAAACGCCACGCCTAAAATCATTGAAATATAGTTTTAATTGTAGGAAAGTTTATCTCTGTCTCAGATGCATATTTTAAGACACTAAGCCTATCACCTAGCTATATTTTTGCCAATGTTCTACTGTTATATTCAATTTGAGTCTTGAAAATGTGATGAAATTTTCATTTCAGCTCGCGATGTAAATGGGTAATGAGCTTGCTAAGTTTGTATATCTAACACCTTTAAATTTATATGCTTTTGAGCAGTGCAATTAATTAAATGTATAGGTTAGAAGAAAATACCACCTTTCCTGTAGTTCCTACGAAATTTCGCAAAAAGAAACGGTCTACAAGTAAAAAGTATAATATGCAAAGACGATTTCTTAGAGGGTTGCGACATTGGCAAACTTGGTTACGAAACCTGAAAATACGAGTATTATGTCTCTTACAAAATATCGCTTATTATGCTTTTGATTTTATATGATTCTTCTTGTTATTTATAATGGTATTAAAACAATGGTATAATTTTATTGTAAAGGTTTCCTCGCGGATAGGAAGCAGGTCAAGCCTTAGGAAGTAACTCCATGTTACTTACATAAAAACTTAATTAGGTTTTTATATATATTATAACCTTTCACTGAAAAATTATAATCTAAGTGATGAAGCCTTCGTGGTAGCGTAATGGTTAGCGCACGCGTCCTAAACTCAAAGGGCGCGGGTTCGATCTTGGCCGGATCGCAAGCACTGCTTAGGGATTTTTCTGACCTAATGTGCATATTGTTACAATTATCACGTGCTAACAACGGTGAAGGAAATCACCGTCATGAGACCTGCATCAAGATAACCAATGTGTCAAACCTGGCAAGCCGCGTTGGACAAGCATGGCGGGCGTATTGTGGGTCCTTCCCACTTATTCCCCTAAGTGGGGAGGACCGAGCCATTATTATATATACAAGTTTTCCCCGCGGCTACACCGCGAGAAGAGCCCTAGGTAGTAACTCTATGTTACGTACATTAAAATGTTATTAGTTGTATTATATATAAACCTTCAATACTTCAGTTTCTAGTTCAAATGAGTACAATTACAAAGAAACCAAGTCAATATAGTGTAGACAACTGCACAGCAAAACATAAAGAGAAGTCGCAGCCAACCTGATTGGAAATACCTAATATAAGTATATGTAGGTAATGAATGACATGTGGACAACATGACAACGTATTTGTTATTAAATTACAGCGATGGTTGTCTGGGTCCCAATTGCAGCGCCATCTATTTAGCTAACCTATCATTTTTATGGAAACGACTTGTTTTATCGGAATAAAAAGTATCATACGTGTTGACTCGGGATATAAGCGAGCTCTGTCGAATTTCATTTCAATCCGTTCAGTAGTTTTCGCGTGACTCTCTGACAGACAGATAGACAAAAATTCTAAAACTTGCATTTTTGGAACAACGGTGAAGGAAAACATCGTGATGCAACCTGCACATCGAGATAACCGATGTGTCAAACCTGCCAAGCTGCCTTGGACAAGCGTGGCGGGTATACTGTCCGTTCCCCCACAGCGGAAGGCCCGAGACCAGAAGTGGAACATTTATGGGCTGTTATTATAACTGATGGAGAAAATCGCTTAACAGTCCATTTGCGTGGTTTAAGAGGAGTTAGCGGATATGCATACAAACAAACACGGATAGCGATTTTATTTTATATTTTGTAAAGAAGAAGACATTAAATTAATTTACCGATCTATTATGAGAGAAGGAAATGAACGGGTATTGTCTTACATTGATAAATAACGACAATAATATTCTTCTTTCCTTTTATTGTGTCTTTGTCTTACTGAGTATGCACTGTTTGCTACAACTCCATTAATTCTTCGAAAAGTAATTCTGTATCATACTTCTGTATAAAACTTCCAAAAAAAGAGCTTGAGATATAAATTGAATAAGAAATATAAAGAAAATTAATTTCTGGATAGACGTGTTGCTGGGGCGTTTCTGGCCGCTTCTCCTAAACAGCAATAACACGTTGCATAGTGGTGTACATAGAACAGGTAGTAAATTTAAATTTTAACATATATTATGTATGACCTTCAAAAATTTTTCTCCACTGGAACTTATTTTGAATAAAAACTTTTGAATTTTGAATTTTTAACTTACCATCGATCCTAGAGCCGTCTCCATGCCAATCTTCTTCTGAAACAAAGATACTGTGTAAATTATTTAAAAGAGACAATCAACAACCTAAGTTAAAGTAGGTAGTTTTAGGGCTGAGTTTGAGGGTTAAAACCTGGTTTAGTACTTGACAGCCTATACACAACGAAGGGCTCCATTATATAGGCCTAATTAGTTCCCTTTCAATGACATGAAATTCACTAGCTAATCAAGAGTTTCAATTTATGAAATTTAAAGGAGACGGGGACTTTTGGGCCAAATAAATATAACGAGTTGAGATATGCTTCAAAAAGAAAAAAATCTAGCGGACGCGGACGTTGCAGGCACAGCTAGTTAAAAATATAAAACTAAACCACACTTATAATTAATTCAAAATAACTAAACCCACTACAATTATAAAAAATATCGTAACAAAAATAAATCTTAAAATCACTTATCCTTTTACAATATGGGCCCAACAAAGTATGAAAGCTTATTTGTTTCCTTTAAAAATGTTTTTTAAGTAATAAGAGGTCTGGTGACGCCAACTGTGATAGCAGAGTAATATGAAAATATTCATTTTAGAAATGCATGCACAATTTGTAGTATGTTGTTGGGATCATCTATTAAGAAAATTTTACTTGTATCAGAAGATCCCGCTCTTCTATAACCTAAATATTACATTGTATTGTATAAGCCGCGTGCTGAAGGTTTGCCAATGACTACTTACTATTATTGTATATACTTATGTAAAGTATATACAACAAAAAATTTAAATAAAAAAATTATTGGAACAACTATTTATGTAACGTTCTTTTGTCAACCCTACTGACCATCAACGCGTGACATCATGAGGCTATCGGCAAACTTCTGCGCACGGGGTAGTATTTAAAAGTAGTTTCTAAATATTTTGATGCTGTAAGGAGCATTATAATTATTTCAAAATATAGCATTACACCTATGTATCGTAATTAAGAATAGTTAATGTACTTAATTTTTATTAAATATAAAACATAATATTCATAACAAAAATATTAAATTATACACTGTTTTTCCTTAGAAGATCATTTCCGTACATTACAAACAGGATTTTTGCAATGAATTACACTATTTAATGATGTTTCAATGTCTTAGTCAACTTAAGACACATCTAAAGTTAGATACTACAGTAGAAAATGTTTTATATTAATCAACTAAAGAAACAATTTAACAAAAAAAATATCTTGTAAGAATAAACAAGGTATAGATTGTTATATTAAATTAAAAGAAAAATAGTTGCTGTACTTAAATAATATCATTAAGCACAGAACATAGATAATAATAATAAAAAGTATGTGTGTGCAATTCACACACGGCAGAAGTGAAACTTCAGAAAAGTAGACTACGAGAGAGTGAGATAAATATAGAGTATCAGGAGTATTAGGATGATTATAAGGCTTATTATTTTTATAATATATTTATCAAGCTCAAAAATTGTTTTATATTTTACTGCAAAATGTTACATTTGATATATTATGACACATATTCTTCAGATTCCATGTTTTCTCTTTGAACAAATGACACGAGAGGCTTATGATAACTAAAATAGGAAACAAATGCTCTAGTTTCAATTTGATTTATGAACTTCAAAATATTTCTAACTGTATCTTTATAGGCACTGTGTTTAAATGATTAAATTCACAGCGTTACGCTTTTTCGTCGCCATCGAAAGAATTCAATACCGTGGCTAAAAAAGTTTAACTTCAAAAATTAGAAAGAGAAATCAGAAAAAGAGAACCGGAACCTGTAGTTAAACTACGCCGAACTGAAATTAACTTACCATTTTCTCGACCTTTTCTTTTCTTTTTTCCACTCGAACTAGAAGATTTCGCTGATTTTTCCGATTTATCTTTGCTCTTCCAACGACTGAGCATTTTCAGATCAAACGGTTGCACTCATGAGTCTCATACATACACCACATTATACTATGTATATAATTTGCACATTTCGTTTTCTATTTGTCGATGTACGTACAGCATTATTTTAATTTATCACTTATATTTATAGTTCGTTTATCGTTTTACATTTAAATTTATTATTAAAATGATTTAAAAAAATTTCACTATACATTGCTAGCGTAAAAATTTTATTTACTAGATATGTATCGGTCATTTGTTTCAATTCCGGTTGGATTCCATATTTTATTTTAATTATTGCTTTATAATTAAGTTGGTTATTGCTGCTGTGCTGGAAGCTTCTGTGATAAACAAACACTTAATTATAAAAATATAATTTTAATGGCTGCTACCTATATCTTACCGATTGTTCATTTGCATAACTATCAGTTACAATTTGATGTAAGCCCCATACAGGTAAATTAGCTTCAAGACGCTATTGCATTTGTAGTAGTATTTGTATATTTATAGGACTCCTAAACTTCAAATTTAGTATTAAAAATTATGTTTAGTATTGATATTTATTATTTTAAAATCGTTTAATATCATTAGTTTATTATGTAATAGATGTAAAATACACTATGTCAATAAATATTAGCACTTTTTTGTAACATTTACACATAAAAGTGCAGATAAGAAAATTGTAATAAATTAAGGAAACACACACAAAAATATTGTAACACAAAACAATAGATAAATAGAGAAATTCTCGAAATCCTCCCAATCCCAACACATCATCAATAAATCCTACCTTATTTTTCCACCTATTTATTACCTACGGCAACCTAACCTTGTCGATACTCCCAAAAATTGAAAATTTTATTACCCATGTAAAATACAAATAAGTAGTTGCAATAAAAATTTAATTTTTATGAAATAATAAAATGCAATTGACTCGGACAATCCTGTTCGCCCGGGCTAAAGAACAAAAAAAAATATTATTAGATTCCTATTAAGTACCTGCCTATAAAAATATATATAAAACGTATTCGTTTATTTATTTATGTGCCGACAGTACACTACTACAAACGCAAAAACCTCTCGAAGCTAATATACCTATATTTATATGGTCAAAATTCAACCGATACTAAGGCAAGTGACGGAAAAGTAAGATATAGAAAATGCCAAAAAAAAAAAATTGTTGGTGAGCTTGTGGCTAATTATGGAAGATATATGTAGCAGAAATTACACACGCCCCTTCAAAATATAAGAAATAGTCTTAACAAAGAAACGGTTTCTTCTATTTCACGATGCCTTGGAAATCTTGTTAACTTAGCAATTGCAAAAACATCAAAATCAGACGCTCCAAGACAAATATTTATCCAAACAAAGTTTGCAGATAGATGTTTCAGAAATTGATAACTTAATATAGGATTTTTGGAACACTGTGTATAAAGTCGTTATAAGTTGTAGGATAATTTTGATCTGTATAGAACGAAAAAAATTTCAGCAAGAAATGTTTTGTAAACACTTAAATCGTCATGGCTGTTTGGTTTTACCGATAAACAACATTGCCAATGTGTTTTCAGGACATCAGGACGCGTGAGCAGATTATAACAACAAGACGACTTCGTGTTCATAATTGAAGATATCGAATGGAAGATATCGATTGGAAGATAATTGGATTACAACGGTAAGTGCATTGAAATACACACCGTATACATAATGAAGGTAATTCATTGATAGATGACTTCGCTCAAATAAAAAGTAATCTTAAACGAAAAATAATTTTAAAGGGGTTTAATTAAATAAATACTTGTCGTAGTTAATTGATTCTCACATAATATCACTTATGGCGGGTTCCTATATTTTGTAAACAGTTCATTCGCCTTACTATCGGTTAAAATTTAACATAGGCTTCATACAAGTAATGTCAAAATTCAACCCACGGTAAGGAAGTGAATGAATAGTAAGATCCAGCAACCGGCCGTAAGCCGTGATCTACATATTTTAAGAACCAAATATGTAAGTATATTAATATCGCTGGCCAATACGTTTTCAGGACAATTAGGACGAATGAGCAGATTGAAAAAACGACCTCGTGTTCATAATTGAAGATAGCAGATGGAAGATATTTGGTTTATAACGGTTAGTACATTTAAATATACACCGTATACATAATCAAGGTCTAGTTTTGTTAATGAATAAATTTGTCCAAATAAAAAACAGCTCTTAAAATTAATTTTAGGAGGGTATAATTTAATTAAATAGCTGTCATTGTTAATTGATTCCCACGTAGTATTCTATATTTTACCGAACGTCCTTTTGCTTTGCTACCGGTTACAATTTGACATCAGGTCCAAATAATTAATGTCAAAATTCATCTGATGGTAAAGATAATGAATGAATAGTAAGATGTAGGAATCGGCTAAAAGCCGTGATGTACATATTTTAAGAACCAAATATGTAAGTATATTAATACCGCTTGCCAACGTGTTTTCAGGACAATTAGGACGAATGAGCAGATTGAAAAAACGACATCGTGTTCATAATTGAAGATAGCAGATGGAAGATATTTGGTTTATAACGGTTAGTAAATTTAAATATACACCGTATACATACTCAAGGTATAGTTTAGTTAATGAATAACTTTATCCAAAACAAAACAGCTCTTAAAACTCATTTTAGGAAGGTTTAAATGAATTAAATAGTTGTTTTAATTAATTGGTTGTCACATAATATCACCTTAAGCTATGATTAACACATTTTAATGTGTAAATATATTGATATCACTTGCTAACGTGTTTTCAGGACAATTCGGATGCGTACGCAGATTGAAACAACAAGACGATTTCGTGTTCATAACTGAAGATAGCAATAGGAAGATATTTGGACTGTAATGGTTAGTACATTTAAATTATAATTTCCTAATATAATTTCCTTGATGGATAACTTTATTTCAAATAAAAATCAGCTCCAAAACAAAAGCTTTAAATTTTAAATAGTTTTATTTTAATTAAATCGTGGTAAATTTAATCTTACACAATATCATTTTAAATCCTGATGTAATTCATATTAAAAATAATATAAGAAATAACAATCGTCACAAAAAATGTAATTATGAAATGAACCTGTATTCTGCATAAACATATGCGTCACAATAAATTGTCAATATTCATAAAAGTTTATTATTTTTTAATTAAGTTCTGTGACAATATAAACTATAAAATTTAGCTTAGTTACATATATTGTATTATAGCCATAGTCTCTCAAGACTATAAGTAGAATACTGAGCCTAGATTACCGTCTTATTATATAAAATATATTTCATAGACCAAATCAATCCAAAATTAATAGCATTATAAAGGTTTCCTCTAAATTTTTGACTTTTAATCTATGTGTATATTAAACTAGCTAGCCGGGCGAACTTTGTACCGCCGCCATGTTTTCTGAATTCCTAAACGACTTTGTTTCATGACACAAAAACAAAATCACGAGGATTCTAGAACCCGACCTCAGCGCCAGCTACCGGTTCCAATTGTGAATCTAAACCATCCGGGGACCCATTTAAACACAAAACAAATATCATCAAAATCGGTAAAGTCGTTCTCAAGTTATGCGCGTACATACATTTTTACGGTTAATTTTTATTTATAAGATAATAAAATGTCCTAAAGCGACAGATAAATCAGGGGCCCAATTCTACTATTACTATCTCGTCTAAGTTGCCAGACACTATCATCTCATTCGTACGTTTCCCTGATTTCGGTATTTTTTTCTACTATTATTCCGCCGCAACAATAACGAGAAGATATTATGTGTTTATTAGAAAACCATTTTTTTATACAATCGCAATAGAATCTTACTTTGAATATCTTCGCATCGCCAAGATATTGATATAGCAGAATTAGGCCCCAGCTGTGATGTTATCTACTACTACTTCATGACGAGATGTCCTCGTGTAAGGTTTTAGAGCTATGCATAATTATATTTTACTAAGAGATCCTCATTCTGGTACTTTATCGTAGCCACAGATAAATAAAATTGAAGTGTTTGTTTGTAATGCCAATTAACAGCTTTTTACTAATTGCATATGAAAATATATACGGCAGTTATATCAAAATGCTTTTTTAAAATTTTTGTTTGTCTCTCTGTCTGGATGTTCCAGCTAATCTGTGAAACGGACCGACTGATTTTGACGGGACTTTCACTGGCCGATAGCTGATTTTATAAGGAGTAATTTAGGCTTCTTTTTTAGGGTTCTGTGAATAAATTACACGCGGACGAAGTCGCGTAGACGGCTAGTACTCAACATATTAGGATTTACTTTACTTAAAATCATGGAAGATTTTTATATTGAAGATCAGTTATAAATTGAAAATCCTAAATAGCTCTATTTATATTTATGGCTTGGCAACGAGGCCTTTAAGCCAGGAGCAGTTGTATTGTAGGCTACAATCGACGCCACCCAACGGAGTTCTTGTGAAAACTCGAAAGGCCACATTTGGCTATACAGTTCACATTTCTCACAAAACACATAACTACTACTCAAAAACTATCAATATCCTACAACTATTGTTCATTTTAGAGTAATTTTAACAATTTTTAGAAAATAAAACTGCACAGCACAACGTCCTCCCCCCTCTTTCAGTTCCCGCCAAAAACTCCAATAGCTGTTTTTCAATTTCGTGAATTGCTTAACATACTTAACATTGAACGGGGCAAATTAGAACTTTCAATGTATGATTGGTTTACGTTGAAAATATGTTTTAAATAATAAGAGATTTAATGAAATTTTGGGTATCCTATGTATAATTGGAAGTAAGTTTTATTAAAGATAAACTACAATATTAAACTAAAATTTACTTAAAAATATAATTCTAAAAATAAACTAACTTACAAATATAAATTAAAGACTATGTAACAAATCGCTGCCAGATGGGAGCGTGCCCAGAAGGGTGGCTGCTTTGCCGCGCTGTACGGCGATACTTATTCGTTGGGCAAAATATGCGCCAGCCTTCTTCTGACCACGGGTAGCATTAGGGTTTCTTGTAAATTTCTTTGAAGAACCTCTTCGCCGATGGACCCCACGGACCTAAAGTCTCAATTTCAAACGGCAAAAATACGTAAGCCCTTCCTAAGGCTCCATATCTGTGCCGCTTGAGAGCTTCAGCTATTGAAGCAGCGTTGCGAGCCCCTAACTCAGTCATTGGAAGATGCGACGGCGCCAGAGTGTCGACACATGTCGCATCCCAAACAAGCGGCCATCCCATCTTCCAAGAAATAAGTGACACATTATCCGCCCTCTTGCCATCGTCGCGTACTAAGCCATTCGGTTCTAATACAGCCGGTACGCCGAAGCTGACAAAAGCCTAGCGGTTGATTGTTGTAAATACTGTTTTGTAATATTTGTTCTTTTATATTTAAATATTTTTCATAGTATCTTAGCAACCTTTGTTACCTGTCTTTACAAAATAACTCTTCAATAAAACGTACATGAAGAAGACTATTTTTTATTTTAAACATTGATGTCATTGAGGCTGGCATGGTGAGACCTACGACCAACACAATGTTACATGGTAATCAGTGGTGTCCATACGAGTCCACCATAGTCCCACAGTGGCAGCGATGAGGTACGCAACATGAAGCCCCCATGCGAAGGCTCGCAGCTAACCAAAAAATAGCATCTAATTTTAATATCTAAGATTGTGCCGGTATTGAAGGATGGGATTACCTGCAGCTACTGTTCAGACTCCCAATTAGCGACGGCTAATTATCTTTTACAATTACATGAACGGAATGCTGGTGCTATAGATGTATATGTCGAAATTGTGTGTTACGAGTTATGTTTATTGCTCGCAGATTGTAATTTCCTTAGTATTCTTCTTCTATAATAAAAGTAAAGTATTTTTATTTGAAAAACAACTTTTATTTAAACCTCTAAAAATAACAAAATTGACTTTAAATTAAATCAAACCCGTCAATCCATTACATTATACAATTTATATAATATAAAAGCTTGTCGCGAGTTTTTTTTTTTGAGGCGGGGTAAATGCATTTCGCACACTACCGGGTCCTTTATTAGGGATTAGACCAAAGCGACGAGAGGTGACAACACGAATGGGCACCAGAGTCAAATCGCCGGCTTGTGTGGGGACTCGACTACTCAATACTCTACTAAAACCACCCTCCTCCCATATTCCCCGCGTTTATGGCAGGAAGAGCATAAGACTTAGAACGTAGTTACACCCACGCTCATCCTAGCACATCAGTGCTTGAGAATGCCCCGGGAAAGGCAAACTCACTTCGTCAACAGGGTTGAAGACTCCTCTGCTCCCTAGATGCTAGAGAGCCCCTGCAGTTCTTAGATTTACTTATGTCAAGATCAAGTAACGTAGTTATTGTTTCATTTATGTACTGAATAGTAAATCTCGCGACAAGCTTTTATACATATTATATGAATTGCGTAATGTAATAAATTGTTGAGTTTGATTGAATTTACAGTTTATTTGATTCTTTTTAGAGATTTAAACGAAAGATTGTTTAAAAAATTTTTTTACTCTACATTTTTTTTCTTATTCGTATTCTTCTCATCCATAAATTTAATTTGATACTCATATTATGAAAGTGCACAAAAAATTACACGCCCGCCATCTTGGGCCGTCCGCCATATTGGATTTAGAGTGATGTCTTTTCTCTTAGTATTCTCAGCAAGCAAGATTTAGAATGATGTCACTTATTTAATCATGCATTGCCATCGAAACTAAATATGTATGTAAAATTTCATTTCAAGCGGCTGAGGATCACTGTTTTAATATTCAGTTGTAAAATTTGACCCAAACTTACTTACATAAAGTCGTGGTGGCTTAATGGTTAGGCCATGCGCCCCAAGCTCAAAGGGCGCGAATTCAAATCCTTGGAAAACCGTGGCGGGCGTGGCCCGAGCCCAGCAGTAGGACGTTTATGAGCTGCTATTATTATTATATATACATACATACACACATAAATTGCAAGCTAAATATAAACTTGTAAAAAAGAAACCTTTGCTTTGAACCACTTTGGGAACCTATTCGCTACTAACACATATATAAGGACAGATAAAATTCAAAAAATAGTAATTTTTGATTAGGCAATGTCTAAATAGCAGTTTTCAAGATTTTTATATTTTACTAAGATATGTCCGTGACTTCGTCTACGCTTGATTTGAAATTCCCGCGGGATTCCCAGGATAAAAGGTAGCACAGTCTTTAAGTCTTAACAATTTGCCGCCAATCAGCGAAAACCGCACCGAAATCGGTCCAGTAGTTTTTACGTGAATCCCGAACAAACAGAGAAGAAATAAAAAAATGCATCATGTTCTCCATCGTTTATAAGTCTATTCCAGTTTTTTTAATAGCTTCAATATATAGACATGGCATTTTTAGAATTTCATAATATTGTATATAAATTGGAAGGATCTTCCCGCCGCGGTTTTCTCTTTGCGCTTCGACATTAGACTTTGTAAGAAGGGCATTCTAAAACTTCTTAGAGGTCGGCAACGCGTTAGCGACACTCCTAGTGTTACAAACATTCATAAACGACGGCAACCGCTTTCCATCAGATAGCAGTCTACCAGTTTGCCTGCTTCAGGCAATAAAAATTACATACACTTTCCTTTTATTTATAGGAGATTACAAACAATCATTTGTTGTTTCCAGACTCCGTTCATATTCATACCATCTCCGATCGAGCCATCGTTGCGGATGAAGAATTGTAAGAGCTTATACGAAGGCTGGAGGTTGAAAACATCATATATAACAAACGTAAGGCACTTATCTAATTCTAGCTTCTTATATCTTAATATACATGGTTACTTACTACTGGTTATAATTTGACGTAAACTTTATACAAATAATTTTAATTTTCTATCAATCGAAAGATAAAACAATATATATGTAGTAAAAAATAGGTAAACTTAGTATCTGTGTCGTTAAACCTAATTTCAAAATGACCGGAAAATCACTTTCATATCATATTTACTTTCTATAAATGCATATCAATCTATGCACAGTGCAGGGCAACGTTAAAACACTTGCATTTATTCCATGAATTTCTGTGCGTGCGTGTGTGGATGTGTTTTCTTGTATGTGTCTGATTATTGATCTGACCCAAGTTAATAGCGCATATTATGTACCGACATACACAATACGCATTTTTGTTACATTTTCCAATTTCAGTTTTCAGTTAAACTAATAGCCGGTTCTTATATCTTACTATAGTCACCATAGTAGATAATTTATAAATTAATATAGCTCAATAAAAAATGTAATGTGTGACAACAAACATTGCAATTTTGCATTGAACGTTCAGTTCAATTTTTATCAAAACATCTATAGAACCTTAAAAAAGACAAAAACAGAGATGTATATATGAAAATAATTTCAACAAATCTCGACTTCGCCGCGTCTACTAGAGAGTTCGTTGTTACTTCATTTCCATGATAGCGTCTTCCCGTATCTTATTAACCATTTATTTGCCTACTACTACTGCCTATAATTTGACATAGGCTCCATAGCTTATGAAATACGAAGGGTGTTCAATACAGAGTGAAAATGTGCTACAAACTGTTTGGAACCAAAAAAAATCATCAAGCCTGTAGTAAAGCTGAAATGTTGATTAGATTACAAAATAGTAGATTTGAATGTGTAGTCCTCCCACGAGAGGTCAAAGTGACCTATTTAGGCTTGAGAAAGTTTTACGCACGAGCGTAGAGAGGGATCTAATAATTCGAGTGTCTAAATAGGCCTTTCACCCGAGGTTAACATTTTACTATTCATTTCGAATATGAGTAAAGTAAATAAAAACTGATTAGTTAAAAAACAACTACTTCTCTAATGAAATCAGGCGTTAAATCCCTATCTAAATCTGATGAACTCATTTTATATGTCACATATGAAGCGTTAAGGAAATTACCTTTTTCTGTGGCAGTGTGCAGTGATTCAGTTTTACCTGTGTCAAAAAAAAGCGGCTGGTAGAATGCCACCAGCCAGTATTTTTTATCACCGATGATAGTAAATACTCAAATTTATATAAATTAAATAATAATTTCGTGAAAAGTAATTTATAAGTATAAAATGATGTTAAAATATTGTTGTTTTTTTTTTATTTTAATTTATGTCGCAATTTAACAGTGGCTGTAAAAAAAATTAGCACATGAGTCGCATATATTATCTATGATTCGTATAGTTTTTAAATTTTTTGACAAAAGGGAAATCGTTTCCCAAGGACAAAAAGTACTGTTTTCATCCCTGTGATCAGGCAACTCCAAGCGTGCTTTCAGAATATGAGAAATAAAAAGGAATTAATTTGAATATGGCAAAAAAAATCTGATCGTTTTTTGTCTCGTTTTATAACTATGGATAAAACGTAGCTTCACTATTACGATCCAGAAACAAAATTATAGTCTATGACTTGGAAAATACCATGGTCCCAACCTGCAAGAAAAGGCGAGTTTTTCCGCCGGAAAGATCATGGCCTGTCTTTTCTAAAAAAAGGATTGATCGTGATACCTCGACCATGGAGCTACTGTTACGGGTTCTAAAAAACTAAATCAAATAATATATAACAAAATTTGAGAGAAGCGGGGGAGCAAACTAGCAAATTTTTTGTTCCATTAAGATGACGACCCGGATCACAGGTCCGTCGTGGCTACTATGGCTACAACTAGAGATGTTATCTTCGAAATACTAAACATCCTCTATGTTCATCCAACCTTGCCCCTAGTGACTTTTCAACCTGTTCCCAAGGTTGAAGATGTCTCTAAGAGGACAGAGATTCGAAAATAATGAAGCAGTAGTCACTACAGTACAGAACTTTTTAGGTGCTCAGGATGAAGAATTTTAAGTTTACAATTAGAAAAAAGATTTGTAAGTGTATTATCTTAAAAGGTGAATTTGCAAGTGTAGTATTCTATTCTATATGTAGTCGACATATATCCAAAAATAAATAACATTTAATAAAAGTTAGCATACAACATACTCATTCTCACTTTTTATTGAACGCCCTATGTATTATAAGACAACTAACACTTTACAAAATGGTAGCTCTCGTATATCAATTAACAAGTAGATTTGTCTTATATATGAGTTTAATTAGCAACTGACATTCTACATTAGTTTGAATTTAAAAAAATGTTCTATTTTAAACATATCACCTTGGAAGAATAATATTGGCATGCAAATATCGTCTTTTAAAAAACGTAACTGAAAATCTCCCAAGCCTTCTAACTCCACATGACTATGTGCACAAGCTGATGCCGCAAACCTTCTTCTCTTCACATAAAAAGTTCTTCACAGTGCTTTATTGCACTGTTAGTAGTTCAAGGGAATATTACCTTAATCAAAGCTTTATCATTAAAACTAAACTTAATAGACTAAATTTACTTTATTGTTGGTAACAATTACTAAATTAATCCTAACATTAGCTTTATTTTTCTGTGTCACAAAATACAAACTCGAGACTAATTAAAATTATTTAAAGTTAAAAGCCCATTATTTTCTGACTCTGAGTGCGTCTATTGTTGCCGAAGACTATCAACGTTATTTAAATCCACCTATCGCATTACATCAGTAAGCATTGCGCAAATTTAGACTCCTAGTTTTTTAGTCCTGCTATTAATTTAATTTAATTTAAATATCATGCCATCTATCATGTGGTACCTGAAACAGGTAGTTTGATAACAACTAGCGCCAGATGTATTTTGATTTGCTAGTTCCATTGGTTGCAGTTCCCTTCAATGAACGTTTTTTTTCAAAAAGTTTCAAAAAATCCACCAGAGGGCAGCACTAGCATTTCATTATTTGTTCTAACTCTGAGTGCGTCGATTGTTGTAACAGACTATCAACGTTAAATATATAATAAATCCATTTATCGCATTACAATACAGGGAATTTCCTCGGACGTTGAATGTATTTAAGGACTATTAGTATCCATTCCTACTACTTTTACTGCAGTATCATGCCATCTATCGCAAGGCATCTGAAGCAGTGATTGTGTTATCACACTAACTGCTGCACTTGCAAACCAGAATGCATCTGGCGCTAGCTGCTACGTTAGTGCATTGCTTGCAGTTTTCCTAAACGAACCTTTTCCTCTAAAGATTTAAAACAAATCCATCATATGCACCACTAGTGGGGGTACATAAAATGTTTTCAATTTCTTGTGTGAAGCATTATTAAATTTACGTTTTATTATTATTTAAACAAATACTGTGAATGAAAAATATAAATTTATCATGCCCACTGTACATGGTGCGTTTACGAATTTTATTTTTGGCAGTCGATACAAGTTGGTTGGTATAAAATTGCTACCTTTTATAAAACCTTAATTTCATAAGAAAAAGCATTTATAGTACAGAGTACATTAATATAATAGAAGAGAACTAATTAATCGCGGCAAATAGATCTAAAAATAAAAATTGGGTAAGTTCTTAGTAATCCGCGGAGAACGAAGGGTGCCTTAAAAGTGACAAACGTCTCCCGTTTTCATTATCTGGTTATGGAACTATGAAAAATATTTAATCAAAAATACCCCATATCTCAAATACAATTCAACGAATATAATTCGAAAGGATTTTCATTTAAAATATTTTTGAAGCTCTTCCACCTCAATATTTTCAGAATTTTCCACCTTAAAATTTAAAAGTTAGTCCCCTCCTCTATAATTTGCATGATTTTGTTACGAAAATCTTAAAAATATATGTTATTAATTAGACATAATTAAAAAAAATTAAATATTAAATATTCTAGCACAACAAAACGAGTGCGAGTAATAAACAGCCCAGGATGACAAAATTTCCCGGATTGAAAAAGGAAAGGTGCATGATGTTGTACTTTATAGAATGAGGGCTTAAAGCGGCCGCCTTTGGAGAATCACTTAGTGAAATTGACAAGTGTTTAGATATACTACCACTTTAGCTAAGTTATGAGATATAGCAAATAGTTCCACTTTATATCTCTTTAAACCTTCTGGATTGAGCAATTTCATAAGTTGCTGTTTGTGTTCTATTTAAGTTTATCAATTCCGATAAAAAATATTATTGCCATTCGTAATAGTTTGCAAATTGCTTTAGATACATCATCTTCCATTAATTCAATTTTAATTAGATTATCGTTGAACGTTAACATATGTGCCCCCCACACACACACGTGCTGTTTGTGATGGATGTTATAAACCTTCAGAAAGCTCGTTATGTTTGTCTCACTTTTCCTATATCACTAAATACTGCTTGAACGTATTCAAATAAATATTAAATTTAAACGATTTCAAATTAACAGCCCACTATTTAATCAGACTCATAGTGGATTTATTGTTATAACAAATTATATCGAAATTAATATAATCTAACCGTTGCAGTACCTACCATCCAAAAACTTGCCACGGTGGTTGACCATAACTAACCTATCATGTTCCTTTGTGTATGTGCCTGATTTATATATTATAATGTATCCTTTGCACTTTAAAAAAAATTTCATAACCTAATATTCACTTTTCTAAATAACTCGACCTCAGTAGTATATTAAAATGAAAATTAAATTGCAGCTTTTGAAAGATATATACTCGTAAGTATGTTTGCTTTGTCCTCCACAGCGTTACCTAGGAAAGAGTGACCTAAACCGTAAGCAATGTATATCTAAATGGAAGGTACTAGAAGGTTATCCTGCCATCTTTCTCGATATATCTGAACTACTCAGTCTGAAAACTGCTGCAAATTCAAGCTTCTGTCGTGGTGCATTGGTTGCACTTTCCGTTTCTTACATAAGCGTGTGTTTTAAAATGCCATCTAGTGCATATTTGTAGCAACTGATGGCCAAACACTTCAATAGAGTGCAATGTGCATACTCTAAATGGAATCTACTTTGGTGGTGCATTGGTTGCACTTTCCCTATTCTTACATAATAGTATTTTAAAGTGCCATCTAGTGCGGATTTGTAGCAACTGCTGGCTAAAGGTTTCAATAGAGTGCGGGGTGCATATGCTAAAGTGCATTTTATATAGCGCCATCTATCGCCTTTCGCAAATAACTTACTGTTAGTAGTGTTACTTCGCATTGCATCTTGAGCGAATTCTACTTTTTATTGCTAGATGTCGCTTTAAAAGCATGTTAGGGGTGATGTAAAAAAACAGTAAATTTATTAAGATAATCTTTTATTTGACGTGTTTAAATTTTTTAGAAAATTGAGAGAATATAGTAAAGTTTTAATGACAGTGAATATCTATTATCTAAAATTTCATACAGTAAAATCCTACATTAAACATTTGCAATTTAATTAATTTTATTATAATGCCCATTATGTTAAAAATGCATAAAATAAGAGCCAATGGCAAAATTCAAATAGTTTTGAAAGTGTTACCGATATCGTTAATAACAATTTGCAGCCACGTGCTACAACATGCAACCCTCAAGCACGGAAGAAGAATATTAGGAATGACTATTGTTTATCAAAAATCATAAAATATGGAAATAAAATTGAAATAAGGCAAATAAAGGTTACATTAAGTCGATAGCGCCATATTTCATTGTACCCTCACTTTTTTACTTTTTATTGCTTAAAACATATTTTATATATTGATTGTTTATTAATATTATGTTGAATAAGTTTCATTTCAATTTTTAATTGACTTGGTATAAAAATATGTTAAAAAGAATAAAATGTCAAAAAGCGAAGGAAGACCTGAACGAAATTTTCGAGCTATACAAAATTACTCTTTTTACTGGGCAATTGTCATTTATAGTATTATTCCTCCATGCTAGATATATGCTTTGCTAAATACCAACTGCTGGTTACAAGTTATTGTGTCATATGGAGAAAAATTAAGCGTGCAGAGATGGATATGCTGATACAATACATTTTTACAAAAGATACTGTCTCTATGCGTAATATTTTACACGATGTAAATAATATGATAATAATAGATTTGTATCCTGCATTGCACTTAACAAAGCATAACATTACTTGTGTAAAATACATTTTTAAAATATAGCTAAATGTGACGCATAGCTTTGATAATAAGTACATACAAATAAACACACTACGTACATAAAAATTTGTAATATAAATACTTAAGGCACAGATATAAAGGGTGTAGATAGTGTTATTTGAAATTTTAATCACAAAATGCATGTATTACAAGTTTAGCAGTAAACTTAAATGAGCACTAAAATGGCTTAACGAGCAGTTAATGTAAACAGTTACAAATCCGAATAGGGTAACTTTAAAACAATTTATGTCGGAATAGTTGAAAGCGGGGTTTTATTATAGGTTATATATAATTAATATCTATAATATATTAAATAATATACCTAATACATTGGAATCTACTCTCATAGTGGAAGTAAGAAGTCTGAACAATTGCATACATTTTGATTGGGTGTTACCGCTCGCTTTGAACTGTTGAACTAACCTAATCCTGATATTAGATGGATCGACCAAATTGAATCAATTTTGTTGAAAGACAGAACTGAAAAAACAGGGGTAGTCAATGACATTGAATAATTTAAATTTATGATTATATGGATCACTTCGGTTGATCCATCCAAATTGTTCTATCTAACATCGGCTTAACTGCCCATTGCAACATTTTAATGCCCATTTGTTTTATTAAACAAACACTGCTAGATTATTTTTTGCACTGACAATCCATTCTCTTTTAATTGCTATGATGTGATACTGATCATAATAACCTTTCTATGGATCTTTAAATTCTCTCTCTCATAACAGACAAGTTGGTTAGTGTATTACTATTTTTTCAGTGTATTTTCATTTATTTTGAAATTTTATTCGTGCTTTTTATGCTTTTTATTTTTTAACTTTATGCATTATCTATCTATATATCTATTATCCTGCCTAATATTTAAATAAAATTTACAAAAAATATTACAAATACATATATAAACAGAAAGCTATTACTAAAGTAAAAAAGTACCTAACCTGGGAATCATTTTCGATTACACATTTTCTATTGTACATTAAACAATCTGTAGCCCGTCATATATTTTTTCTTCGTTTTATTATATTAATTCCAGGTACTAACAGAACCTCAAAGTTTGATATTACAATAGAGATTATGAATGTGGTTTTTATTTATTTTGTTACATTATTATCTAATTCTATTTTCTATTCTACCTTAACTAAGATATTGCCCTGATAAGTTATTTCTTCGTTTTATTATATTAATACCAGGTACTAACAGAACCTCAAACTTTCACACTATAATAAAGATTATGAATGTAATGTTTATTTATTTTATTACATTTATTTGAAATAAGTATTTTATTCAATAGGTATTTATTTTTAAAGGATATTAGCCGGATCAACCAAATTGAATTAATTTGGTTGAAAGATGTAGAACTAAAAGGGTACGAAGACGTTTAGTTAATAACATAGAATGATTTAATTTTAGGTTTACATGTAACACTTTGGTTGCTTTATCCCAATTTACCAAAATAATTTTACAGTCTAATATCAGCTTTTAGGTAATAGTTTTTTTGTGGTTTTATCTCCAAATTGACTGAACCAACTTTAGTGAATAAACCAATTTTAATGATTAAATGAAATTTTGTCAAGAAGGTGCATGTTTTGATTTTTAGTGGAATCACAAAAACAAAGTAATAATTAGAGGTGGTGGTAAAAGACGAAAAATATACCTATATTACATAGACGTGTGGAGTAAATTCCCGATTTATATAGGTTTTTCAGATATCACAACGATTTTCCTAACTAAAGAACTGTTTTAGTGAAGTCAAAATGGGTATGCCTCCCCCGTCTAAAATTTGGGACAGAATATTGTGGAAATTTGAAGAAGTTAGATCTGAAAAAGTCCGACAAGAGCTTGACATTTCACACATAATAAAGGGTTCCTTAGAGACAATCACGATACCTTCGTTATCATTATTGGGTCATAACAATAAACATAGTATTTGTTATGTCAAAAATTACTTAACTGGTGTTGAATAATCTTAATTTTTTGAGAATTTTCTACATTATGATTTAAATTTTAGAGCCAATATTTCACTATCTAATAACATCATTGAAAAAGTGTTAAGAAAAAATGATATTTATTTTAAAATCTATCTAAGGATACCAAAGATGACTACGTGTACTGAAATAATCTTTACGTTTTTCTCCATTTCACTCACAGCTTTGTAAGGCCATATAAACTACACCTTCTTGTCAAATCCCATGCACATAGACCACTGTTTGAAAGACTAATATAAAAATACAATATGTGTCAAATGGTCAGACGGACGAACGAATATGACAATTTCATAAAAGTTCCGTTTATGCCAAAATGGCTATTTTTTGGCCAAAACGGAAGTTATATCAATTAACATAATCTGTCGAGTAGTTATGAGATGTTTTTGATTGAATATTATTTGTGGTCCGTAGCCAACTCACAAAAACAGTGGATGTTTATTGCCTCTACTGAACACTTCACTGCGCATTTACGTGTCAGTCCACGCACAATGAACCGTAACAAATTAATATCCAATGTGTACCTTATTTGACAACAGCTCCACAGAGAATATTTAATCGAAAATAATCCGTAAGGTGAAAATTACTTATGGGACTTTCTTTGAATTATTGAAATTGTTTGCGATGCTCTAATACCTAAACTATTTTCCAAATTTTCCACCTTATACTTCTAAAGTTACAGGCTGGATATCGATTTAAACTGCTTTAAAAGTTAATCATCTCCCCAACCTATTGACTAGGAAATATCTTTAAAGACCATATTTTTTTAGAACTAATTAACGACATTTCATGTATAATTAATATATTTTCATTGTTCACTTGCATTTATGGCGTAGGAATATGTATATCATATCTAGGTTGACAAATATCGTCCAGAGATGTTTTCGAAAAAACTGAATTTGACATGATTTCACTATTGTTCCGTTTTAGACTTTTGTTTTTTAACTAAGAACCTTAAAAACTATTATTTAAAAAATTAAGAAAATTAATATACTTCCTTGGTACATATTCGAAACAATTTTGCCCTGATTTTCAAAGTTCCTTAGCCATATTGGCAAAAACGGAATGTGTATGAAATCTATCCGTCCGTGTCCGTTGATTATGAAATATTGTTTATGAAACTATTATTCTGGACTAAATTCTTTTTTTGTTGTTCCGTGGGCAAATGATGAGATCATAAACATATGTCATTCCTACGGAACCTATCACTCTTTGCGGACTCTCGCGCACTTGCCCAGTCGTTACAATTACCATGTACTGACGGAGAAGGAAATCACCGTGATGAAATCTGCATCTCGAGGTAATTGTATGAAATCTGCCTTGGACAAGCGTGGCAGGTATCCCATCTTTTTCCCTAAATGTGGAGTCTCGAACGGTACGTTTATGGGTGGATATTATATACATATATAGGTCCGTATACAAAATTGCCCAAATATTGAGAGTCCTACATCTCCATATTTGAGTCACTTGCTAGGTCAAAATCGTCTTCACTCAGCCGAGATGAGAATGTTGAGATGGATTTGTGAATAAGGTAAGAAAAAAGTACAGGAGATCTATGATAGTTGGCCCCGTGACTGAAGAATTGAGAAGAAGGCGATTAAAATGGTATGGGCATGTAATGAGGAGGAACAAAAATCCTATGACATAAGGAATTTTAAACTGAAAGAAAGATTTAATAGTAAATGTAGACTTAAAAAAAGATGTATGGACTATCATTGAAGGAAGACATGATGATATGTAATGCGACAGAGAATACATAACAGAAGAGTACAGAAAGAAAAGACATATTGATTGAATGATTAGAAAGTAAAATAAAAAAGACAGGTATACATCTTTCTATTTCTAACACTCCCAAGATCGAAGTCAGGTATATAAAGTTACATTCGCTACGCGTCCTGATGCCAATGTCAGTAATGTATACGACAACGTGTAATTAGTACGTACGTACTACGTGGTTTACTCAGAAGAACTTCCTCGTATACTGCAGAGATGAAACTTTGACATAATTCGAATAACAAACTTTTAAGCACTTCGAGTTATTATTCTCTGGACACGTGAGTAGTACGTGACCTCTGTTGTTGAAACTATAAAGCTATCCTTACCAGTGCGCTTTTATATTCATCTCGTCAGTCTCTGTGTTTGAGTAGTCTAAGTTCTTGCCCACTTAGCTCAGATGCAGAGGTCCCGGGTTAAATTCCTGATAGATTGGGTTGGAAACTAAGTTATTGCGGATTTTATCGACAGATAGATTTTACTTTTTTGTTTCGTTAACGTGTTCAAAGTACCAAAATTACATTTTGTTTTCTTATTGCTTGGACTTTGACCTTTCATTTACTAATAAGAATAATATCTATTAGTTCCTTAGTTTTGTTTATATCTCAATTTAAAATGGAAGAATAACACATGCACTTCAGACATATTTTATTGTATATTATATATTTTCGTAAAGGCACGCGAGTTATATGGCGTATATGGAAACGAAACCTTGAAAGAAAGATATTCAAGACAGTCAAGTCAAAATTGGTTTGCCACATTTCTTTCTGGTGATTTTTCATTGATAGTTGCTCAACGATCTGGCCATCCAGTTGACGTCAATGACACCCATAGCCAAGGCCATTATCGATTCAAATTGTCATAGCACAACACATGATATTGCAGAGAAGCTCAATGCATCGCATACATGCATTGAAAAAAGATAATTATATTTAAAAGCAGACATTTTTAATTTTTATTCTTATTTGAAATCTGCAATTACTTAGTTGCCCACTCAATAGTAACTTTCTTAAATGAATTTTCCTTTATTAATTACAGAATGTCGGGCGGAAATACATTGATATGTATGCTTTTAAAGATAACCCTAATATAGTATAAAGGCTAAGATTATTTTATATAGATCCCGCTAAATTATGTTTACATCAAGTAGTTATTTAAGTATAATTAATAACACGATTTGATTTAGATGTCAAATTCTAAAATTGCTACCACCGTCATTTTGAACATGTCAACATTTTCCCGCCACGGATTATAGTACGTGTGTTTAGAATCGGCTCAAAATTGACCGTTGTTCACTTATAACTACAGATCACCTCCAATAGATAGAGTATAATGACAATTTAGTGTGAAACCACAGTCACTAAACAGTGAGGAATTTAGAGGTACAGAGCACAAACCCAATATTGTTTGAAAAAATGTTGTGGTATACAAACATGACATGATAATTTCAAAAAGTTTAGTTTTTGCAAAAATAGCTACGGTGTTACAAAATCGATTAAAAAGACCCTAAGGCCCGAGATAAACCTACTCAAAGACGTATGTCTTAAACTTACTATAAATAGTTTTTATGGCGATAATATTATAATAATTAAAAATATTATAGTTTTATAACTTAGAATTACACTTTTTATCTTTTATTAATATAATAATGTATTTTGCAATTAACTATTTAGCTTCAAAAATATCAATATTGCACCTGAAATGTGACTTCACAATATTAGTAATAAAGTGTGTTTCCGGTAGAAATATATGTATATAAATACTTTTGTCTGCTATCGACCTTTATAAGCTGAGCTTTTCTATAGGTAGTTAATAGTAGATTGTTACATGTGGAATGAAAGGGACCTATTTAGGCACGAGATGATTTGACGCACTAGAGTAGCGAGGGCGCCAATAGTTAGAGTGCCTAAATAGGCCTTTCACCTGAGGTTAACACTCTTCATTTCCAATAAGAGGAAAGTAAATAAAAAACTGATTAATTAACCAAACAACAACTTCTCTAATGACTCAGGCGTTGAATCCATATCTAAATCTGATGAACTCATTTAATATGTCACATATGATACGCTAAGCAAACTTTTTCTGTGGCATTCTACCAGCCAATATTTTTTTTCACTGATGATAGTAAATATTTAGTTCAAATTTATGTAAATTAAACAATAATTTAGTGAAAAGTAATTTATAAATATAAAATCATATTACAACATTGTTGTTATTTTTTAATTACAGTTTTATGATCGCGTCTCTGCCTTTTGGCTAAGATCAAATTACAGTTTTATGCCGCTATTTCAAAAGCTAGGACATGGTTTGCGTAGTATTAAAGTTTTTAAACAGCAAGGAAAATCATTTCTTAGGGACGAAAGTAATGTTTTCATATCCCTGTGTTTAGGTAACTTCAAGCGTACTTTCCAAGTATGAGAAATGAAAATTAATTATTTCACTTACCGATGAAATCTTATTACGTCTTTCTTGTAGATTGAACTTTCGGAAAACTTCCCATGTAATTTCACTGAACACGTAGGCATATTATTTTTTATAAATAAATATAATTAAATCAATTTTAAACTACGTTTTACTCAAAAACATGCATTTGCATATAGATCTGAGCCTTTGGCAACATTAAGATCGTGATTTGAAGCAACTAGCTACATCAATGCACCTGATGCACTTAGCCAAGGAGCAACTGTTGCCTTGTAATATGTATGCAATCTATTGCAGGTGATCTGTGCCTAAAACACAATCGTAATTTGTTGTAATTTGGTTACCTTAGTGATATATAATTTGTGTCCTTGTATTGTCGTCAGTCAACCACTGTCCACTGCCGAACGTAGGCCTACCCAAGTTGCGCCACATATCTCGGTCCTCCGCTGTCCTCCAGCCCCTACGGACAACCTAGCGCAGATCGTCGGTCTGTCGGACTGGAAGGCGTCCTACACTATGTATACCGACACATGGTCTCCCACTCCACGACCTGTATGCACCATCGGCTATCAGTCTAGCGACAAATGTGATCGACCTACTGCCACTTCAGCTTACTAATTTTGCAAGCTTTATATGTCGGTTATCCACAAGAAACACTCCCAACAGAGCGCGCTCCATAGCCCGCCGAGCGACCATTAGTTTCTGAAGCAGCGCCTCTGTCAGTATCCACGTCTCTAGTCTATTTACCTACATGTCTGTCGATAATCAATGTTATTTTACGTCATTGCGTCATTCAACTAGTTTTAACGCATGCGCAATTGAGTTAATGCCATGCGTCTAAGAAAAAAATAGATGAATATGAAAGCATACTGGTTAGACTAACTACCCTTTACTGGTGTGATATTTTATGAATTTTAAATAAGATAAAATTTTGTTTATGTATCAGCGTGGACAGAAAATCTTGTTATATGCCCTCAAACCTATCAGATATTTTTTTTTGTAGGTAGCTTTATAACATTCTTGAGTCTCAAACTCGCGTTTCCAAAGAGAATATTGCTTCGAATCCTAGGCGTTACGAGTGTACCTATAGTTCTATCGAAATATTTTATTTACCTGCGAGCATACTTGGATGTTAACCTAAATACCTTCCACAGTAATTAACATAGATTCACGTTACTATTAAACCGTTATAATGCATAATATGTAGGTGGCGTAATGTGTAGCAAAATTTCAATTAAATTATGTTATTGCCTTTTGAATACGGCAAAATTTTATTGTGTCAAAGATGAAAGAAAATATTTATTTCTAAATTGCAACACACAAAACAAAAAAACACATAATGACAAGAAAAATATTTAAAAAAGAAAATTGTGTGCAGCAATTTCAGATATGAGGTTGGCACTCAGTATTTCGCTGTACCATAATCACACATGTTACGGGACCCACGGTATAAACAAAAAAAAATAATTATAATAAACATATAAATGCACGGAATAAAAAACATATCAGAATTTCAAAAAACATAATAATGAGATAATTCGACAATAGTTCTAAAAATATTTTGAAAAAAAAAACCAAATTGTTAAAAAGGTCATGTCCGTTTGTCTCTATATGTCAGAGTCGATTGTAACTTAAAGTAAGTACTTGTTCTAGAGGAATAAATTTTCATATCTAAGCAATGCTTTTCTTGAATCAATCAATTTATTTATTTGCTTAAAACATGCTACACATTATAGATGTTAGGACATATACAAAGTTTCACATGTTATTTACGTATTAGGCGTCAAAATTCAAAGATTATTTCTTATTAAATTATACTTTTTATGTCACTTTCGTTTAATTTTATGACTGTCATTAAATTTTTTATTGTATAATAATTATTTCATATACAATATTTAATTTCTTTAAATTTTATATACATGATAATTATTCTTAGATTTCATCATCGCTTTATTCTTGTGAATTGTTTTTTCCACACATGCTGTTTATTGGCAGTAATAGTCTTCGAGAGAGAAGAACTAGTTGCCAAACCAATATATACATTAAAATAAAAAACGAAAATTTGCAGAAAGTTCAAAAGAAAAAATAAGGTAAATTGACAGTAGACATTCGCCACTTCGACAGAAACCTTAATGTGCGTCTCACATTAAAGGACCCGCGGGAAAAAATAGAATTAGTTATACAGAGCAATCCAGCCAGGTTTGTTATGTTGTTTTAACTACTTTTAATGTAAATGTTACATTATATCATAATTCTATTTACTAATACTATTAAATTGGAATCCTTCTAAAATTATCAAATCAACTGGGTTACTTTTTATCATATTTTTTTATGGATGTATAGGTTTGCGTTTGACCACTGTCTCACCTGATGTTGAGTGATGACGCAGTCTAGGATGGAGCACGCTTACCTAGAAGATACCTCTTCATTCGTGACTTGAAATTTTCAAAATTGTATTTGTCATGAAAAACAGACTCCGGCAAATGATTCCACTCTTCGGCAGTGCGCACCAGAAAAGATGGAGCGGAACAATTAGTTCTGACCGGGGGTGTTTCTACTATGTAACGGTGGCGCAAACCAGTGCGTCTGGTTGTTCGATGGTAAAATGGGGACGGAGAAATCAGCTCGTGCAATTCTAAGGACCATTCCCCGAAATGTATCCGATAGAAGATATTTAGCTCCGGGACCTTACGTCTATGCTTTAGACTCTGAAGTCAAGCATAAAAAAGACGGTCATTGCCGGCCAGCTTCCTGGCTCTTTTCTTAATTGATTCCAACGCCTCCAACTGGTATTTGGCTGAGCCGTCCCAAAGGTGAGAACATTACTCCGTGCAGGACCGAACTTGTGCTTGGTATAAGTTTTGCAGTTGTTCCGACGTAAAGTACTGTCTCACCTTTGCGAGTACATCCAGCTTTTTGGCCGCCACTTGCGCTAAAGACTCTATGTACGTGCCAAAATTGAGTGTTACCTTGTAATCCTACAAAATGTCGCAACCTTGTCAATTGCGTACGGGCGTTTGTATATTTTTGTACTCATTACGTCATAAGTTTGTACAAGTAAAAGGTCACTATCTATTTTTTTTAAAGTAAGTAATTGATATTTTAAAATTCAGATTATATTACGTTAATTTAACGCCTTTTCCTATTTATTACGTGTGTATGCGTTCCTATTGTGGCTGGCCTGCTACCATTTCTATATAATATTGAAAGAGAGTACTAAAGAATGACAATTGCAGAGTAATAAAAATTACATACATACATACATAATATCACGCCTGTTTCCCATGGGGGTAGGCAGAGACTATGGATCTCCATTTGCGACGACCATTGTAATAAAAATTACCCTGAAAAAGCCTCTAAATACCGCTTTTCTTGTCTTACTTTTTGATATCTAGATTTACAACCAACATTTTATTAATTGAAAACATGTTTAAACTAATCTTAAAATTAAATTGCAAGGAAGCTAAGCTCTACTTATATTTAACTAAATAACTAGTGCCATGAAGAAAACTTTATATAAGTAAAGTTTCTACCTATTATTCTTTAAGATTAAGTAAGATAAGTAGTATACCGAGCCTAGATCATCAAAATGAATAGATAAGATCCCAGAAGGCTGACTATATTACCGAGGTAGATCACCACACTAATACATGGTCTGAAGTAGAAAGAAGAGCTCTGTTCACCTGAAGATTCGGTTATGCATTTTTAGAGCTCTTTGTAGACGCACATGGCCTCAGGACCCAAAGGCCCAAGCGTCTCAACAGCAAACAGCACAAACAAGTAACTCTCACTGCGGGTTACATATTTGCGCCGCTTGAGTGATTCAACCGGTTTCGCCGCCAAATGACCGATCTAGCCGTATTTGCTAAATGGGATGCGGCTAAAGAAACATAATATGGACACTTAAAAAATTTGACTACGATGATTTATAACTATGTTTATAAATAAATAATAAACTTTTACTTTAAAGCCAGTAATGTTTTGTTGTATCAAAACTCAAAGACGAAAGGCTTGTGGCGTCATCTATAAACGTTAGATTTAAGGCACTTTCCAGAGCTATGTATTTTAGTGGACAATTGTTATTCCTTATTTTTGTTCCATTTCTATATAACAAGATCGGTTTTCTATAATTTCAGGGTGAAACACAAGCTTCCACAAACCCTGTTGACTAGGTTCTTGGCAGCTGGTAGGTAAGTATCCTCATATTAGCACATTTAATAGTTTTAGTATAACGAAACACCTGGGGAAGGTACGCAGCCGACAATTCGGCGAATGAATGATCGGTCTTAGTATGCGGGTGGCATGAGACCAAACGCGCCGAACAATCGGAATTATGCGGCATGGCGTTCAGTACGTTACGTGATGAAAAATAGTACGGTACGAAATTTTTCCTTAACAACTTATTGTATTATATAAACCTACCTATACCTGTAAAGCATTCATTTTACCAGCGTTGGCAATATGGAGATGTGAAATTATGTACTTTTATATCCATAAAAGTATCATAGCATGTACATAAAATGGTTGAACTACGTTCGCCGAACTTTCGGTCGCGTAACGCGTCGCATTATGTGTTGATTGCTATTCTAAATACATTAAGTGCGTTCTCATAGAAACAGTCGCTAGACGAAAGGTTCGGCATCCCGCTGAACGCCACTTAATTTCAGTTGATGTTTCATAGGTTGCTTAAAATTATTGCGAACGTATTTAGCTGAACTTTCAGCACTATTTTCGGCAGGTATGTCGCTAGTCTTATATTTGACTTTGGCCGAAAATACACATGTTCATTTCTGTCTTTCAATTTGTAACTTCAACAAATTTCAAACTTACTTAACCAATTTATATTAATGACAAACGTAAATTATTACATCTTTATATATAAAATTCTTCTGTGCGTGTGTATATACTGAACTCCTCCTAAACGGCTGGACCGATTGGGATGAAATTTTTTGTGTGTTCAGGTGGATTCGCGAAAGTTGGCGATTAGATTCACAACTGGACGCAGTAGGTGGCGCTGCAATCGGGTTACAAATTTTATTTTTTAAGGGCAGGGCAACGTCTGCCGGGACTGCTAGTTTGTTATAATAATTGGGATTATCAGTAATTTAAAGTTGATTGCGACCCACTAACTAAATAATTAGGACAATAATAATTTAATTAAAAAAAAATATAAATTATAAATGTTAGCTGAGCAAAACACTTACGCGTTCTTTAGTATATGTATACGACTCCGGTGTATACAACGGTCATGAGAACCGTGACAATCGTGGAGGTAACTGAACTATGGTCTATGAATGGTCACCAAATAGACACTGCTCCTGTTAGTCCAAAGTCAGCTAGTAAAGAAAACGGTTACCACGCGCTAATGCATTGCTTCAATTCAGGTCAGTTGTTCTATTTTGAGATAGTGAAGCTTTCGGTGCGGAGCAAATTATTATTAGGTTGGAGTCTTATTTTTGATATTACACTGTAAATAAACCTAACTACAAGTAACCCAGATTGGTGGACATAAGTCTTTTTTTACAGTCTTATTTCGTTTGGTTAGACATTAACTACTCTAGATCCATCACTGTATAAGCAGCCAAGTTATTCCAATATTTCGACTGCTTTGAAAGAAAATTTGGCTCAAAATCAGACAGAGAATATTTGTGACGACCGTTCTCAGTTACAGTACAGTATGCCATTAAAAATATTATTGTACAAAATACAATCTAACACGTATGAGCTTCAGGCCTATAAATGGCTAGCATAAGCGCGGGAAAGGGATAAATGGCGAGTGGCTTCTTGGAGACCAAGACACACCTTGATTCACGGAACTAACAGAGTTCGTGAGATTATTCTAAATATCTAAGATACAGCTGTTACATTTGTCTACTTCTTCATTTGAATTATAAGCAACTTTTGAATGAGGCAATGATACAGATGGTGTTCTTATTCTCATTTACATTTTTTTAGTTTATTTCTTTTTTCAAGAATCTGACAGGCAGGGAGAGCACAGGGGTCTCCACAGATTTACACATATCCATTTTCACTGACATCGTCTATTTGTAGCTGTTTCCTTTAATAAATCCAGAAGGGATTTATCAAAATCTAACGAGCTCTAATTAAAATGGTCTAAATAAACGTCATCATGATTCCTGCACAACATTCATTAGCATTAATAAAAAGAGACTCCACAAAGAATAATAAATAATACGAGAATGTCGTTAATTAATCCTTTGAGATGTTTCAAAACCATTACAGCTACTCTCATTCATTTATGAAGAGATATAATATAAACTATACACAGAACAACATACAAGTTAATAAAGCATTAATTACTAATAAAATAATTATGATAACAAAATACTCATACTTTATAAAACTCAATGTATTTTTATAAAAGAATAATCTTTTATTGTTTTTACTATAAGATGGATGGGTACAAATGTAAAGGTAGACCAAAAAAAAGATGGATAGATTGTGTGAAGGATGATATGATGATTTGTGGTGTGACAGAAGATGTATAGAGTATCGAAGGAAGAAACATAATGTGACGAATCTAATTAATTGGGATATGGTGAAAGAAAAGAGAACGTTTTATTGTTTTTCCTAAATAAAAATGTCTTTAAATATTTAAAAAAGAAATTGAAATTAAATGGATACTCATTATAAAATATTCATATCCTACAATAGACCTACACTGACCAGGGCTTGTTCTTGGGTGCATTTTTATATGGCGTAGACAAGGACATTCGCCGGTCAGTGTTACACTACCTTTACATTAAAATGAGGGTCGAGCCTTCCTATGGCCCCACGCAAGTCCTCCAAAAGTCTGGACCAATTTTATAGCCCGTGGTCTTCAATGACATACAAGATAAATAAAATAGTGAAACCATTTATTGGGTAAAATATAATTCACATTATTTAAATTGATATTAAAATGGTCCCCAAATTAGGTCGGCTTGTATCTTGGGGACCTCCTTCCTAATGGGTACTAATTAACCAAAACAACATTTAGGATTCAAAATTCAATTATTCGAAGAAACTATCAGAAAATTAAATTAAAAACGAAATATCCATCATCATCATAAATAAAAATAAATGTTTGTATGTTTGTCTTCTATGCGTTCCTAAACCATTGATCAGATGGTGATGAAACTTTGATAAATTGAAAAAAAACAACATACAACCAAATATTTTTTTAACTTTACGTGGCATTGTAAGGCATTCCGAGTGCAGCTTGTATAATATAAATTCAAATTTACAATTTTTATTCAAACTACGTATATTCTAAAATGGTCATTTTATTTCATTCGTACATAAGTTATTAATTATATTTCATTTTAAGGTTTCCTAACCATTTTAGCGAAAACGGAATTCTTAAAAAATCATCCTCTAAAGATATAGGGCGATTTTCCCTTCGAAAGTTTTAAAAGGTGTTATCCTCTTAACTCTTGAACCACGAAGTGAACAATTCAGAAAAGAAATATTTTAGTAAAATTTTAATATTTACGCATTTAAATGTTTTTAAGGTTGTGTAGTCAAGCGATAAAAACAATGGACGTTGTTCACTTTCACGCACCCGACGTTATTATTTTCTTATTTAGATGTATATAATAATGAATTACGTTTATAATTATAATTTTTTTTAATTTTATTATTATTTGATTTAGAGATATAAAATTTTAAATATTGTTCTTTTATTATAATTTACTTTTAAATGCCCAAACTGTTGAGAGGAAAATAAGAACGTTGAGTGCTTGGTCAGATGAAAGCGCGGGTGCGGGGCGAATGCAGTACGGTAACGCGTGCCGTAGCTTGTTTATATGACTGCAGTGAGCGCGCGGCTGACACACCGTAAACCACGTGGTGCACGAATAGCTCAGTTGCACGAAATAATCGAGCGCGTTGTAATGGCTTCTTTTCTATTGAATATGAAAATTAGTATTTTTACTTTACAGAATATGTTCTATTTTGTATAATACATATATAATTAATTATATTGAGTGACATCCTCGTTTATCCAAGAAAAAATGTTAACGTTGCATAAAATTCTCTTTCACTTTCTCTGATTGCATTAATTTATTTTTCTAGCATTTGCTAATTAAATTAAGAGCTTTCACGTGGAAAAAAATCGTCTACGTTTATAGATTGATAACTACAGGACATGCAACTACTTGAGTGAATGTCGCGTCACCCAGCGTTTTTACTGTGAATTATAAATATAACGCGCGCGTTTTCGCGCCTGCGCCGCGACTGCATTCTGGACAGGGACTAAACGTTAAGACGGTAGGTTATATACCCATACCTACTAGTTTATATGTTTATTTGTTTCTTATTAACGACACTAAGAATGAACCGATTGACATGTCTTATCTGATTTACTTAGTATGTACTTCATAATAATTGGTTCATTAAAAAAATCAAGGAAGAAGGAACAAACTAATGTTCAAACAAAATACGATATTAGGTATATCGTAACCAAAAGAGAATTAAATTCACTCACATGATTTATCCGTGCATTTTATAATGTTTACATAGAAATTGTATTATTTGTTATTGTTACTAAAAAAAATGAATTATGTTTGACTGTGATTTCACAATACTCTTCTCCTTAAATATTGATAACTAGTTCCGAAGCGGTGTATATCTGTTAAGATGTTTCCAGTTCAATTTCACCCTATTACTCTAAGTAAAAAGGGACCGTTTCGGGGTTAATTTGAATTTAAACTTTTTCTCAAAATGACACGCCGATTTGGACTTCAATATTAAATAAACTAGCTAGTCAAGGTCTTATTCATACAGAAGCGTTCAAACTTCTGACTTCCTATGGCTAAGACTGTTAATTTTTTATTTTTAAGTTATAATAGGTACTGAGAATTCTAGTCGTTAATTCCCAGTTATTAAACATCATCAATTAATTAGAAGATCTTAGGAATTAAGGTATCAACTCTTTAGTTAATTCTTATAAAAAAGCTATATATATTTTTTTTTTCATCCGTGCAGGAACGGAGAAAGAATACAATTTCCTGCGGCCAGGCAACCTGTCGTAAGAGGCGAAAAACAACCCACAGCCAGGTGGTAGGGCATTTGCCCGACTGGACGGCTACCACCCCTGGTCTAATGTATGTCGCCATAACAACCTTGAGTTGTGTTCCGGCATTAGTGATCAGGTTCCAGTCTCCCTTAAGAGAGCAGCAGCGCATTTGTAGCACCTTTGGTGTTGCAAATGGCCATAGGCGATGGTAACCGCTTTCCATCAAGTGGGCCGTCTGCCTGTCTGCTGAACTCCTACAATAAAAAATAAAATATATATATATATATCTCTCTAAAAAAACTCCAATGGATTTTTCGTGCATATCATTGAAAAAACTTCAACACTTCAAGCTAATCCAATGAGATATAATAATAAAGGATATTACGTTCACAATTCCTAAAATCTTTTAATTGAGTGATGTTTATTAACTGGACATTAATGACTGGAATATGCAGTACCTAAAATCACTTGCAATTTAAAAATTTACTAGCATTTTATTTTTTAAACAAAGTGGCGTAAGTGTTATTTTGAGAAAAAGAGTTAAAATTTGAATTATCTCCCAAACGTTACATTTTGCTTAGTGTATCATAGGGTTAAATTAACTGGAAATCACCTCCTCTATAACCTCTTAACAGATATAGGCCGAATTACCAATAACCCTGTATACAATAGGAAGTATACTTGATTTTTAAGTTATGGAACTTGGTTTGAATAAGAACTTCTGAAATTGAATTAAAAAAATTATATCAAAATCTAAGTGTTGTTAAGTTGTAAGTGTGTTAAGTTCTTATTTCAGTTTATCTCAAAGTTCGCCTCGAATAGACTTTAGAGTGCCGCAACAGATTTTAATGAAAATTATAATAATTTAAACAGTAATTTATTTTTTATATTTCATATCAGTTTCACTTCGGTATCTCGTAAAGTTCAGAGGATATGAATATAGATTCCAAGTCTGCAGTAATTGAGAAAACATGCTAAATTATTTACGTATTAATGTCAGTAGTTGTTGCATAGTGTTGTTAGTAAAAGCTGAAACCAAAACCTTCATCACATATCATAATTATTCAGGATTGCTTTTATTATAAGCTATATAAATAAGCTTGCCCGAGGGACCGAAGTTTCAAAAGCTTATTAAAATTTCCTTTTTTCCACGTTCTAAACTCATTTATTATGAAATTTTATTTGTTAAACTGTATAAAATTATTTGAATATACAAAAGTATTGAAAAAATTGAAGCATTCAAAAACGTTTAATTAAAATTGGCAATAAAATTTATTTATTAAATATGTTTGGTATTATAATTAGTGTTGCTTCATATATACACATATAGTGTCTATACGAATTAATATTTTAAGTATTTTATTTTAAATCTGTTAACTGTTAATCACTATATTATTATGGTTTTAGACAGTATGGTTATTATTATGAGATCTCACAAGTAAAACGATTTAACTCACAGATTCTATATTAAACTTTTATGTAAACATTCTTTCCACGTTCACATCCGGTGAAATTAATGTAGTAGCGCCACGTGCGCTACATACAGCGCAGTGCGCAGAATCCAGTGGAGCCGAACTTCAAGGAGGTCATCGATATTCCGTAGTAATACATCACGTGTTCACTACACCCCATCCCACCCCCCACCCCCCACTCCCTACGATCGGGGTCGTTACCCTCGCGTAATCAGCCACGCGCTCGTAAAGTTTTTAAACTGCCCTAACTACAGCACAGGAGGTAGGTTATGTGCAGGGCATCTAGCAGTAGATGCTCTGTATACCTAGCGGTTATTGGTGTTTGTTTATCACAGTTTTAGGCGCGTTAGAGCGGGTCTCGCGGTCGGCGTGGTCGCCGGCTTTTCAAGGGCGCCGTCTGCGCCCACGGACGCCCTCTCTGAAACTGAACTATCTATCTTTTTAGTATATAGATATTAGGATGGGCGTGGTGGGCCATGTGCGCTGCGGCACACGCGCGTACCAGCGCATCGAAGATCGATACTGTCTAAACTTGCGCTTTACTCAGTTTGCACCACGTTGCGTTCACTTTTGGCAGATAACCACGTGCATCGATTGACTGGAACATGCCGGCTGGCATTGCCCACCGCGTGGGGTTACAACCTCCAAAGCATGTCGGTCAAACAGCGTGTACAGTTTACAACTCGACCACATTTTATTAGATACGCGTACTACACAAATAACACAGTATTTTTAAACAATCTAATTATACTATCGAGCTCATTCAGTCTTACTACCAAAAGAAAATTATTTATATTTCCTTGAACATATTATCCCAGTACTTTCCTATTTTTTACACGACCAATTACCTCGGCATCAGAAATAAAATACGTTCACAATATTACTGTTGACCTGTTTACTATTTTCGTATCTCAATTACAGAGTTATTTGGAATTTTTCCTGTTAATCGAAGAATTATATTTCTTACTTATACTGCTTGTTCAATATTGTTTTCTTGAAATACTCGACTATTTATTCTTATTACTTTTTTTGTATATTAATAATAATTTTATGACAAAAATCATTTTTATTATTCCAATTTTATCTCTTTAATCTCATTATGTAAACATAAAATGATATAAGACGTTAGAGGCAAAAATTGCACGTGCAAATCGTACTACGTAATAAATCACAAGGGCGGTGATAAAAGGGCATTCAACCCCCGGTTACACCCGGGTCGTCGACCTGCAGTCGACTCTCGTCAATGACAGGTATTGAGCGGTGCATCCTAGGAAATGCGCGCGCTGCAACTCCCATTGACTGGCGCTTTAGAAGGCTAGTGTCGTCACTCCGTTGACTGCACTTCTGAGTCGTCGATACGCTCTCGATTAAATGTGTATTGCATTAATTAACTACATTTTATCCACATGTTAGTACTTGAATTAAAAACAAAATGTATCCCTTTTAAATCAGTTTACACGCACTTTGAAGTTTCAGATATTTGCATAGTTAAAATTATATGGAAAGAGTGTACAAATCTAGTTTATAATATATAATGTGTGTCACAAATATAACAAAGCGAAGAAAACATTCTCTCGGTGGTTTCCTTCCTCTTTGGTCATTAAAGGTAGCGAGGAGGTTGGTTCCTCGAGAAAGACTTCTTTGCCCCGGCTTCTACTCGGAGGGCGACTAACCGTCGGTTGCGGGGACAAAACATTCATTTAAATTCATAAAATTATTACAATGTCAACTTTGCATTCTAAGAAATGCTCGATTTGAAGCGCCCGTTGACTAGCGCATGACAAGGCTAGCGTTGTCACTCTATCGACTGTGCTTTTGGTTTTTCGATACAGTTTATATCTTTGTTGCATTATTTAAGTAAAATTTTCATTACATCTATATATAAGTAAATATATTAATTAAGTGAAGAGTATATGCACCTTTCGCATGGGGGAGTGTGTCATTTAGCATCTAATAGTTAAGTTTATAGGGAAGGAGTGCAGAAAGCTGAAATTTATAACTCTATTGATAATAATGATGTGTTAGAAAAACATTTAGACGACTTATTGGTCTAAGCAAATACATTAAACTAAACAAAACATCCATTGATTATGTCTATGTTGTTACGAGTTGCAGGACTCGAATTAAAATGCCGTTGGAATTATTATAGAGTTTATTAGAACTATACAAACACGTATAAATAGAACTGATCACAGCAAGTCCAAACGTAATGCAGAAGGTCGTAATTCAATAACACGCGCAAAGTCCGTCACTAAATAGATTACCGAATGTACACAAGTCTTGCTTCGCTCGTGGTTATCACTCGAGTGCCGCGTCCCTCAATCGGGGCATTGCTTTATACTGCACAGATGTAATATGTCTGCACGGCCGCGTGGACCGAATTTCCTAGAATCAATTTGTACTTTAAATCCGACACACCTGGCTGATGACTGCCATAAAAGATTACAATACACAATAGGCTGTTTTCTAATCACAAATTTTAAACACAAAGTAAACAAAAGAATCCAAATGCCGAAAGGTAATAAAATGTGTTTTTACAGGTATGCAAAGGTCTAGGTCGTAACAATATTAACAATGTCAAACACATAATAACTTGTATTTTCTTTACGTTCATACTACCATAACAAAAATCATATTTTTGCTTTTTTAATATGAGTTATAGTCAAGTTAATAAGTTAATCCTTATATTTTTTATCTTGTATATTTTACAAATAAATCTTTAAGGATTTAATAATGTAGGTATAGGTAGCAGCGAAGTAACGTAGTCTGCCTTATTTATGGGAACCATACCCATTGACTGCGATGACCTAGGCGCTGTAATCTAATCGTCTTAAGGTATTGTAGGGAGAATACAATATAAGTCCTTCATTGTACTAGGTTATAGTTGCAATTAATAATTTATAGAAAATTATTGAAAAAAAATAAGTACCTATGTTATGTAGTAAATAATCTGCAAACCGTTTTCGAATTTTATACCTAAGCCTTGATATAGATTATATCCTGGTAAAGTATATAGAAAATCTTTTGTCTCCAAAACAGTATTGAAGGGGGTAAAATAGGGCATGAAAATATTAATAAGAAACCTATAATTTCTCTAGTGCAAAATCCATATTAAGGCTTTTAAATTCTCATTATAAGTAGAACGCTCAATAGTGAAATAAATTTAAGTACGTGACCGAAAGACATTTGGGAATTGGCGTAACTGTCCCAGCGGGGTATGAGAGGATATAATGAATTCGGGCCTCCCAATTTTAGGGGAACGGACGGTATTCCCGCCACATTGTCTACTGTCCACATTGTACCTAATACCTGAAGTGAAAATCAATTATTTTCACTTTCGTCGTCTATTGATTCATCTTTTAATATAAATCAATAGTTCCTAGGTTTATTTTTGGAAGAGCCTCCTGTTGCAGGGTTCGGATTTCAAAATTTTAAAGAAATATAACTTTTACCAGCTTACATGTGCACGAGTTTCACATGTCAGTTATCATGATGTATGATACTCGCTATCATAATAATGGATTGGTTACTGCAGCCACGGTGGCCAAGAGAAGGTCAAGGGACGGAGAGATGAATAATGGGAAGGCGACTTACCTCGCCATCAGTCTGCTGTATCCACCTACCCACGGGCTTCGCACTATCAACACTACAGTTTAGTTTTTTAAATAAGTTTTCGCAATTAGTATAAAAATAATATATTAATTATTTGAATTTCAATTATTTTATTTTTATTTTTACGTTTCGACCATTTCACATCTTTATCTCCCGTGATCACCACTACGGTACAGTTGATTTAATTATATATTTCCTCGGTTTTCTTTATTCGCTCTCCAGTCATTGTCGCCGACTTATTAATTACAAAGGTTTGTTTTCCTTCACGGCGAGGACTGCGAGGGAGAATTTATGAAGGAAGTTACCTTGGCAACCAGTTACCAAGGCTTCGGAAAAGTAACAAACAAACATTTAAACGATTGAAGTCACTTTCATAATAATTTACTATTGTACGGGTCCCGCTCTGCAGTTGTAGATCGGTTGTTTCAAGGTGAACACGCAAGTCTGATGAATGTGTAGTTTATTAACTTCAAAGATGTTAGCGCACGTCGGAGTGCCTTTACAAACTAAACTGATACAGTATATAAAATAATGAAGTAATTACATAAGTACTCACATACGGGATTTGTGCGGTTGTAAAAGTGGGGCTTCATCTGAGTTAGTGTTAAAGATTTTTTTCGGTCACGGTCAAGTTAATACGTTATTTCAGATGCGACCTTGGTAATAACGTTAAGTATTGACAGATAACGTATGTAAATACACTAATGTGGTTATGTGTCAACGGTGTTATTTTTTAACGCTTTAAATAACACGCATTCGGCCACAGCCAAATCTTTTACACTAGCTCGAATGAAGCCCCAGTATAAACAACTAGAAACACTTTCATAACATATTAGTATAAGGCTGAAGCAAATATCATTGCACGAAATTAGTGATAACGTAACGCAAACCGATTTCGGTTACAGCGACTAATTTGGCTGGCCACTAGAGATCTGGTTTCCATACTGGTCGTTTATTTCAATTTGGATTATGTTGCGTATTTTGGTCAGGTAATTGTGTTCATACATCGTACAGATGTTGCCCGCCTTTTATACGATGTGTGAACACAATTTGTGTACACGTGTTCATTAATTAAATCAAATAAACTCAATTTTTTGAAAATATGGTTACTGTTTTACTATTTGTAGGGGTTGAAGTTAGTTGATTGGTGCATTCATATAGGTTACTGCATTGAATGATTATTATTTAAGATATGACGTACGTACACATGTTTTACTCTCATAGGAGCATGGAACATACGCATTTTATTATAATAAAAAAGCTTAACGAAAATATCCAAAACTTAATTTATTAGTATTTAATAAACATTAAATAAATGAATACTACGCTTTAACGGTTTCAAGCAAGGTATTTTGTAGTAAACATAATTTTTATTATATGTGCTAGTCGCGAAAACTTATGAAAATAAAACAATAAATTATTTATTTGGAAATAAATATTTTCGTTCCTATTTAAAATTCAGGAATTCGTCCACCGAATAAACAGTCTTTCTTTTAATTGAGTTTTTTATTTATTGGAACACTCAAACGATTAAAAATTTTAGTACTGAGTTGAGACATATGCAAACATTAATATCCCGCTCATCTTTCCGAGTCCTCGGAAAGCCTTAAATATTTACCATAGATCACAAAACTTGCTCCCGAGTGTCGCGTAAATCCTTCTTTATTGAACGGGTCGGGCGGTCCCGGAAATTCCAATATAAATCATAAAAGGAAAACTTGAGAATGAATATTCTTTGAAGAGAGGGGCACGTCTTTGGAGTATATAAAAAATAATATTTTCTTAAGTTTTCGCGATAGTATACATAATAAAACTACGTTTAAACGGTTTTAAGCGCAGTAATGAATTTGATTTTTATTATTCCGACGATTCGGCCACTTTTCAGTAGCCGTGATCACGGAAGACAAAGATGTCAAGTGTCAATGAGTATTGTTAAAGTTTTATTTAGCCTACCGCCAACTTGTTCATTTTAATTATTTAGTTTTAATTTTGTTTATGGTTATTATTTACTCTATGGAATAAGAATAATAAAAATCAAATAAATTACCGCGCTTAAAACCGTTTAAACGTAGTTTTATTATATATACAAAAAAAATCGAGATGTTTTTAAATAAATCATAAATCATTTTTTGTAACATTGTTACACGTCAATTGTTTGTACAATTTAAACGTAAGTCATAAACTCATCATGTGCATAATGGTGCGCTCGACTATCCACCTCTTGATGTCAGATGGTGAGTCTGTCATGTCTATCGGAAGTTTATTTAAAATTCCGTGGCCATTTTGGCAAAAATGGAAGTCTTATATCATCGTACTGTATGTTTCTAGATAAGTATTATTAGTCTAAGATTCCACCGAAGACCGATTTTCACTGATCTAATTACTGGATAAAAAAAATATTTTATCAAATAAAATATGTTTCTGAATATACACCGACAGGGTTGCCGTAAAAAAATTATCATGGCTGTAATTAACTAAATTAAAAAAAAATATTATTTTTTCAAAATTCACTGACCTGCTTGCCAAACCTACAATTTACTATATGTAAAAGTAATTTTTCTCAAATGTGTCTTGTTTTTCATAGATGAAATTTGTCAGAAATCGAAATACAACTAGTATTTGGTATGCCGCCATATAACGATGTAGCGAATTGCGAAAAAACTAAATATTAGGGACGGTCGTCGTACAAGTAATTAGGAATGAAAAAATCAGTATACACATGTGGAATATCGTTAAAAGCTCTTAAAAATAATAATTAAAACTGTTATTATCTTTTTTAGACTTTTTATTTAAGCGAAAACATGTCGCGTAAGAGACGCGTACTACTAGTAACAGTAATGTACAGTCACGGACCGAAAAGGTTCGTCTCCTTAAAGTCGACTTTTCCTTGCACGAGTACAAGAAAAAACAGTACCATGCAACATTTTAATAAATTTTACGTTTGTAAAATATAGATAGGTAAAAAAAAGAAAATTTAAATATTGACAATGACAGACGCTGAGATTAACAACAAGAAACATAGAGAATGTAATCACTACGCTTATCATAAATATTAAAACCAATACAAACATTTCATCTCTAAACAATCTTCTTAGACAAGATAGAAAATCAAACCACTTTGATTCAAGTAATTCTAAACTTTATTGTCAAATAGTCAAAATATCGTTTTGTGACTTAGTTTGAAAAGGCAACATGTGCTCGCGAAACATTAAATGAATTAATTTGAAAACTGGCGAACATTTTCATATCAATACTGTACAAAATACATTATATTAATTTCCAAGATATAAAAAAGTCAATAAAAAATGCAAAACTTGCTAATTTATATTAATAACAAAATGTGAAAGGGGGGCTTTGTTAGACTGCTTTACATGCGTAATTTTCTTTCCTTTTCACGGCCTAAAGAACAAACAGACTATGATGAAATTTGTTATATGAATACTTTCAATAACAAATATGAAAAAGGATACTTATTATCCTAGTAAACGGGATTTTTTCCGTGGGATACGGGACCCAAATCTTTGCGATCAAAGCCACGTGTCAAGTTCTAATAAAATCAGATACTATTATTATAGTTCTTCGCGATTATTACCTTTGTTAAAGTACATATCTATGATAAATAATAATCTATTTGATTTGCAATGCTAAGATAAATACTTTTGGGCCATCTTTCAAGGCTTTATTCAGTCTATATTATTTTTGCTTTCTAATTAAAATGTTCCTTAACCAATATAAAGTGGTAGCTTGGTAACAAATGCATTCGGATCTCAAACTCTCGTTTCAAATGACATGGGTTCGAGTCTTGGACGGGAGCTATGCACCATTTAGGTATTTTTCTGACCTAACGTATACATATTGTTACAATTACTAAGTGCTGGGTGTGAAGAAAACATCGTGATAAAACCTACGCATCATGGTAACCAGTGTAAAAATTCCATCAATCCGCCTTAAAGGCTAAGCTAGGCTATATCTAACCGTACCACGGAACCGTGGGTCCCTTAAATATAATAATATGGTACAGATAATAACCGAGCAGGGCTGCTTCGGTAAGTATCTGTATCGAGTTCCGGAGCGGAGCCAACCCCGGCCTGCCACGAATGCAGCGCTCGTCGACGCGGCGCGCCGCACACTGGAGCAGTGTCCCACATAGAGACACGACCTAACGTCCGTCATAGGTCGTGACCTTTCGCTGCGCAGCGTAGTGGTTAAAATGCTGCGCAACGAGAGAAGATGGCAAGCGGTCGCCTCCTTCTGCGAGGATATCATGTTGCAGCCTCATGAGGCATCCGAGAGGCTTAGAACAGTGAACATGAAATCGAAGGTGATGCTACGCTCACCTCTACCCGCAATGAGATGAGGCAGGGTTGAGGTCGAAGGACCTCCTCGGTGAGCCATTATCAGGGACGTCGCGCTTCATCGAGATGCGTAGGGTTACCGGTAGATACAGCTTCCTGATGTAAGGTGTACGCAACGCCGGACACTGGGTGCCCCTCTCGAAAACCATCTTTGATAATGCGAGGGGATGCGTAAATCCTTTTCCCCAACGATATAAAACGAAAGGTATATCTACCCATTTCCCTTAAAAATGGAAAATTCGGAACCCAGCAATGCAAGGTATATTGATTGACTGGTATTATATCTTGTTCTTATCTTCCCTTTATATATATATATATATATATATATATATATATATATAATTCTTCTGTGCGTGTGTTGACAGTGAACTCCTCCTAATCGGCTGGACCGATTTTGATGATATTTATTTTGTGTATTTGAATGGGTCCTCGGATGGTTTAGATTCACAATTGGAACCGGTAGGTGGCGCTGAGATCGGGTTCTAGAATTGTCCTAATCACCTAGACCGATTTTGGTGATTTTGTTTTTATGTCATGAAACAAAGTCTTTTAGGAATTCAGAAAATATGGCGGTACGAAGTTCGCCAGGTCAGCTAGTATTTTATAAAAATCAATCACTGTTCGTTAGTATGGCTAAAACTCAAAAACAACTTGATCAATTTGAATATTTTTTGTGCGCGTTTGAGTGAGTTTCGGGATGGTTTAGATTCACAATTGGATCCGGTAGGTGGCGCTGAAATCGGGTTTAATTTTTTTCAGGGCAAGACAACGACTGCCAGGCCCACTAGTTATATAATAATTATAAACCCGGCAAGGCTGACGGCCCATCTGATGGAGCCCACCTAGTGGTCACCGTCGCCTATGAATTTTACAACACCAGAGGTTTGTATGTATACAAAATAAGTGAAATCTTCGATTTAGTAACAACTAGATTTCTGTCCTGACAACAACGTCCACCGTCTACAATTTAGTTCTCTGAACTGTCCGCAGCACTAGCGCTGTACGTAAACAAAACTTTATCTAGTATTGAAGGGCTATTTTTAGTTCCGTCTGGCGTGCATCCGGTGGGTGCATTGGTTGGAAAGTTCCCCCTTACCACCCTTTACGCTAGCGTATCCCCATCCAGTGATTTAGGAAGTGCAAACATTACTCATCTGTCTCTCGTATAGCAACAAAATAATAGAGATATATTATCTCTCAAAAACGTTTGACAATAATTAACTATATATTTTTTGTCCAAACAATAGTAGTATTCTTAAGTTTCCACGACCAGTAGGGGAAACAGGGTTAATAGCTCTCACTGGGTAATACCGTTTAGAAGTATAACTTGGCAAACTCAGTGCGTTGTATTACAGGACCCATGTTAAAGTGTGGCATCTATGATGCGAGAACAAACAGTAACTAGTTTTGCAAATCCACTAGCAGCCAGAGAAAGAGAAGTCGATCTGTTTGTTTTCGGTCCCGCTAACGAAATCGTTCGCTAAACATTTTTACCGGTAACTTTAATATTTGACTTTGTTTTTTATTGTTAGTACTATTCATTTAGTTAATTATTTGTTGTATTTCGCAAAAATAAATTAATACATTAGTATATATTTCTTACGTTTTTATCATAGACATAGCGCCTTGAGTCATAATGCTTTTACATAAGCGATATTACTCATAGTAGGGTAATGGCGCCCAAAAACGTATTTCGTTTTGAATAGCTTAATTACCGATTATTTAGGAAAGTTTCATACGTTTCGTATTACCGCCATATAAACCTCCTTTCGATCTATTCAAACTTTCTTCTGACATATTTAAATTCCTTCTTCAAAACTGACGACGAGTTGTCCTTTCGCGCACACGTCAGTCATTCATTATCATGTCATTAATAAAATTAAATTAAAATCGCTCTGCTTTGTAAATAACATAATAATATAACATAAAATATATTGCGCCCGCAACACACCACAAATGTGTAAAATTTATAAAAAAAACCCGCTCCGCACTACAATTACTCCGCTCGCAATATTTAATAAATATAATAAAAATAAATACATACATAAAATTAAATATTATAAACATATTATAACAAGTGAACTAAAGTGAAGAAGAAGTGAAACTGAGAAGCAGCTGTATTTCATGCCTATTAATCAAGTAGGTGCGTGCTCAATCTCACATTCTCATCTAAATTGCCCCACACTTCTTTTTCTACAAGTTGCCGCAACATTTCATATAAAAGTAGTAAATACTGAATAAGTAAATAATGGTATTATATTGTCTAACTTTTTATATATACCTATATATAGTTTTATAGATATTATATATGGGCTGGGCTCGGGCCTCCCATTACAGGGGAAAGGGATAGCATACCCGCCACGCTTGTCCAAGGCAGCTTGGCAGGTTTGACACATCTTTTATCTCGATGTGCAGGTTGCATCACGTTGTTTACCTTCACCGTTGTTAGCACGTGGTTATAGTAACAATATGCACATCAGGTCAGAAAACTGCCTAAGTGGTGCATGCGTTCCGGCCAGGGTCGAACCCGCGCCCTTTGAGTTAGGGATGCGTGCGCTAGCCATTACGCTACCACAACTTAGTTCCCGTTTTTTCGGGGTTTCAATTCAATTGTTTTTAATGCGATAATGGGTATAAACAACGATGTTGAATTTAATACAGTTCTCCAAATTCTGCCTTTTGGCATACATGATACAAATATCTTAATTAAAATAAAAGTAAAAATAATAAAAGCTTTAATTTAAATTTATATAATACTAGCGGTTCCAGCAGGCGTTGTCCTGCCCTGAAAAAATATAAATCTAGAACCCGATTCCAGCACCTACCTACCGGGTCTAATTGTGAATCTAAACCATTCCCGAACCCACTCAAACACGGAGTTTATTCGTTACAAACATACAAAAATACAAATCTTTCATCCTTATAATATTAGTATAGATTTGCCGATGGTGAGAACGGGGTGGAAAAATTTATGACGGATGTGTCCTTGACGCAACCACCATAAGACTACATACATATACTGAAATTAAAAATATAACAAAAACAAAACCGACTTCCAAAGAATATACTATAAAAATAAATTCTAACAAAAAAGGAACCGACTTCAAGAGTAAATAAAAAGCAAAAAATAAATATTTTCTACAACCCCTTGAAGTCGGTTTCTTTGTTGTTAATTTTTTTTTATAATATGTTATTTTTAAGTCGGTTATGTTATTTTTTATTTTCTACTTTTTAGTTACGCATATACTTGAAGAGCTTTAGATAATACAAATAATTGAAATATGTTGTATAGTGCCTAAAATATTCGAGGGTTGTTCTCGATTTCCCTGGTTGCTGGTTGCACCCATCAGAACTTAACTTGGTGACAATGAGACTACCTGAGATTACCTACAAATCTGTAATTTATTAATTAAAGAATATATTCATATTTATTTTATTTAATTAAATTAAAAATCGGTCCATGATTGACGGAGTAATCGCATAACAAACATGCAAAAAATGCATACAGTAGAATTAATAGCCTCCTCTTTTTTAAAATTGGTTAAAAATTGTATTCATCCCTCAGATACCTGTATGGTGACTCAGCTTGTTTTTCATTTATTTCGCAATTTTACCACAATATTATACATGGGTATATTAGACTATGCCTTCCTATAAAAATCAGCTACATAGCTTATAAACAATATCTAAAGAAAACGACTGAAGTATGTTTAGTTAATTTACATGGGTTTCTTTTTTACCAAAATGGCTAGCCCCTCCACACATTTTGGCCACGTCCATGGTAGCGAGAGGATGTAAACGTAACTTATTGGGACATTTGATACTGAAAAAATAAGGTAAGGAACTATAAAAACGAATGTATATATGGAATGTAATAAAAATAATGTATATAATGTTTTAAACTTATTTATCGGAGACAATTAAAACTTTTGGAGTTTTAATTGTCTCCTATAAACATCTTGCAAACAGTATAATATTTATGTCTATTTATTCAATCTTCACACAAAAACATTCACTAAATACTTTACATATCGTCAGAGTCAGTGCAGGACCTTGAACTACTTTTTTGGGAACTTTATTGTTTTCGTCAAAATTGTAAAATATGCTAGGATATGCCCGCGACTTCGTCCAGGCTTACGATACCCGGGACACAAAGTATCACAGCTAAAAAAGCCTGTAAGCTATCGTTTTAGTGAAAACTGTGTCGGAATAAGATAATTTTTATGTACCCGAACAACTACAAACCGCTCCGGGGAAGATTCCCGGGATAAAAATATCACACATTTTATAACATAAAATTTGACGTCGATCAGTGAAAACCACATTGAAATCGGCCCAGTAGTTCTTACTTGAATCCCGAACAAACAGATAAGATATCTAAAAAAAATGCATCATGTTTTCCAACGTTTATATAGTACATTCCATTTGTTTTTTTAAAAAGCATCAGCGTAATAACACGGTATTTTTAGAATTTTATAATATTATAACAAATTTGACGAAAAAAAGAATGTTACCAATTAATATAGTTATAAAGATTCCGCACTAACGCCGATGATGTACCGAAAAATAAGACAAATTCCGCAGGCTAAAAACTAATTTGCTCGAGCAAAGAGATTATAATGAAATTTGGTTGATATGTATACATTGTTTTTCCTTGGAAGATCATTTTTGTACATTACACACGTGATTATTACAATCAATTACACCATTTAATGATGTTGTAATGTCTCAGTCAAGTTAAAGAACATTTTAAGTTAGATATTAAAGTAAAAAATGTAAATACATATTTAATTAAAACTATTTAAAAAATCTTGTAAAAAAAAAACAAGGTATACTTAAATAACGGGATAAACATAAGATACTATTTTAGCGCAATTGAGATATAGATTATTCTAATAATAGATTGGAGAAACGAAATCCATTATTTTGTGTGAACTTCAAGACCTTATTTATCATGTTGCGGTTTGTCCGATTTGGGTCAAATGTGAACCGTTTTGTTCTATAATTGTTTTTTTATTATATAATTTGAGTTTCTGGGGGTCACTATAGACGTATGTGGCTTGGCATTGTCGCCATAAACTCCGGAAACTTTGGTTGGGAAGTTTTGATGCATCCACCATATAGTCCGGATCTGGCACCAAGCGATTACCATATTGTTACGAGTTGCACAACTCGAATTAAAATGCCGTTGAAATTATTATAGAGTTTATTAGAACCATACAAACACGTATAACACAGGTACAAATATAACCGAACGCAATAAGTCCAAACGTAATGCAGGAGATCGTAATTCAAATACACGCGCAAAGTCCTTCACTAAATAGATTACCGCATGTACACAAGTCTTGCTTCGCTTGTGGTTATCGTTCGACTGCCCCATCTTTCAATTGGGGCATTGCTTTATACTGCACAAATGCAATGTGTCTGCTCGGCCGTGTGGACAGAATTTCCTAGAATCACACCTGGCTTAATGACTGCCATAAAAGATTACAATACACAATGGGCTGTTTAACTAATCACAAATTTTAAACACAAAGTAAACAAAAGAAGTCCAAACGCCGAAAGGTAATAAAATGTACAAAACAGGTATGCAGGTGTGAATTTGTCTTTGTCGGTCGTAACAATATTTTTCTTGCATTGCAAAACTTTCTTAGTGATAATAAATTGGCATGAAGAGACGCTTGTGAAAACCGATTACTAGAGTTTTTCGCCAATAGGGACCAAGCCGTCTATGAGAGAGGCATTATGAAGCTACCTTTAAAATGACAACAAATTGTAAAACAAAAATGTCCGCTGTGCAAGACTTTTCTGTGATCTGAATTAAAATCTATTACAATCCAAAACAACTTAACATCTTGTAGTATCTTAGCATATATTTTCTACTAAATGGGTTTTTTCCCTAACTTATTAAAACATTCGCTGGCTGACTACATAATCTAGGCTCAATGATTCCTCGCTCGCCTTGAATAAAGCGACAGATACACCCTCCCAACCCAGCCTCGTCTGGTTGTGACGCGCATTGCCACCTTGAACTCCCCCGGTATCCGTCGGGGTCGAATATTTCATTCAAAATACAACAATAAATAGACGCGATTGACTACACGTGTTTCACAAATCTACGTTCTGGACATGCGTAGTAGTTCTCCAATGAAAGTTTGTAGGTTTCCCTTTAAAGTCTACTTGATTTGTTTGGTGGCGCTAGTTGTGATGTCTGGAGGCTAACGTCAACAAGACAATAAGAATTGCTAAAATGAGTGTCATTTCAAAGCTTATCTTGTAATAGTGACTGCTATTTGGGCAGCCTAGTTATTTGTTTCAGGTGCCAACATTTTTGCAGAAAAATATAATTTAAAAAAAATATAATGATTTATAGGGTTCCTTGGACTTTTTGGTAAACTTGAAACCCCTTATGAAATCGTATTTTTTATTCGTTCTATTCATTTTTTTGTATGTGACAGTTATTTTTCTCAGACACTACTGGATGTATAGACAAGGTCTAGTCTATTAGGGCTAAACAATGGCAAATACACTCAAACTTTTGACCTATGAGATGGAAAGTGCTGAGAAATCAATTTAAAAATATTTCAACGCATATTGGTTTTCTGAGATCTTTTGAGTAAAATGTATTCTGATGTACCGGTGGTATCACAATAAAGGACACTGAAAACTACGCTAAGTGGAGGAGTAAATATTTTTACTTCCTTCCTACTGGAAATCAAATACGGGACACTAAAGCGGAGGCTCCGAACGCAACAGGATTAACGCTAAAATAGTGATTATGACGACCTAAGCTTTTTTTAACGGACAACAGCAATCGATCATGCATTAACATAACATAATAAAATAAAATCGATATAAATAAAAATGAATCGTAGAAGTGTGTGTACGCGCATAAGTTGAGAACGACTTTACCGATTTTGATGAATGTTTGTGTTTGTTTGGTATTTATGTGTATTTGAGTGGAATACTTTAAATTCACAGTTGAAACCGGTAGGTAAAGCTGGGCTCGGCTCCTAGATTTTTTTTTGGATGATAACGTCTGCCGGGACCTCTAGTAAAATAAAAAAAGGTGTTATTATTACTATAAGAAGTTTAATACTTTACAAAATAAAACAATTTAGACAAAATTATGATCCTATACAAGATTACTTTGGAATTCCAATTATCTTATTTTTTATTTTACATTCAAAAAAATGCCCTATCTCCTATTAAATCTAGCTAAGTTTGTAGCTAGATTTAATAGTAGATTGTAACACGAGAGGTGAAAGTGACCTATTTAGGCATGAGACATAGTTCGAGTGCCTAAATTGGCCTTTCACCCGAGGTTAATATGAGGTAAGTAAATAAAAATTAATTAGTTAAACAAACAACTACTTCTCTAATGAAAGCAGGCGTTAAATTCATATCTAAATCTGATGAACTCATTTAATACGTCACAATGAATTTATGGAATTCTACCAGCCAATATTTTTTTTGTCATCGATGTAGTATATACTGCAGCCCTTTAATTTTTATCAGTGGGCAGATCAAACCTTAAATTAAAATCAAAAAGACATGTTTTTGATAAACAAGTGGACATAAAATTTTGCCGAATTCCTTAAAATATTTGGCTCAAATTTATGTAAATTAAATAATAATTTGGTGAAAAGTAATGAATAAGTATAAAAACATATTACAAAATTGTTCATACTTTCTATTACAATTTATGTCGTGATTTAACAGTGGTTGTAAAAAAGTTGGGACATGAGTCGCGAGTATATCTGTTTTAAATTTTTTTGACAGCAGGGAAAATCGTTTCCCAGGGATGAAAGTTACTGTTTTCCTCCCTGTGATCAGTCAACTCCAAACATACTTTCAGAATATGAAATATGAACAATTATTTCTGTACAAATGAGTCGTTTGAACCCTTGCTACCTTATATCGTCACTTCACACTATTATGGGCCGGCCATGATCTCTGCCATAACGACGGGCGACGCCGCAAAAGGCACAATGACAGTTTCGCCGAGCTGGACGACTCTTGGCTGTTTTTATCGCTCATCGCGTGGAATTAACTTGTCGCTCATAGCGGCAAGGTGGTGGCCGGGCTGTTACTATAGGTCAATTCGGTCTCTCTCTATTGGCCGGTTCCTATATCTTCTTATTCATTCACTTACCCGAGCTGCGGTTGAACTTTGAAATTACTTATATGGTGCTTATGTCAAAATTTAACCGATAGTAGGCAAATGAACTGTCGGTATGTCACAGGAACCGACCAATATATCACTACTACTCCTGTTACAAATATCCCTAAGAAACAATAACAATACCCATTGTGTATTATCAACCTATTTGTTAATCTATTTTAACAATCACAAATCTGATATATTATTATGACAATTAATGTTTAAAACATCATACTTTGTTTATAAAGTTTATAGAATAAATTGTAATATAAAAGGGCATTAATACATGACAGCAACAACCTTTATAATACCTTTGTTTATTATTTATAAATTAAATTATAATATAAAAGGCAATTAGTACCAAATATATATATAATAACATAGATAATTGTATGAAACTCTTGTTCAAAATTTTCCACGAATTCTTTGTACGGTCACGGCGCCGGTGGCGATGAGATTCGGGGAAAATGTTAATTTTCAATGTTTACATAAAAAATTCGACGAATTGAATGTTTATTAAGCTCCATTTGTTTATCACAAATTAAGCATAATATTTTTTATTGCATGAGTTATACAGACAGGCAGACGGTCCACGTGATGGATAGCGGCTACCGTCGCCTATGGACATTTGAAAAGCCAAAAGTGCTAGAAATGCACTACTGCTCTCTAAAGGGAGATTGGAGCTTGGCTAATGCTTGAACACAAGTACACAACTCAAGGTTGTAATGGCGGCATACCCTAGGCTTGGGGTGGCAGCCATCCGGACGGGCAAATACCCTATCAACTGGCTCTGGCTTCATTGTCGCCGATTACGACAGGCCGCCTGGCCGCAGGAACTTGTATCCTTTCTCCGTTCCTGCACGGATCACGTGATATTAAATAAAGAAAGTCCTGGGTTTTATCATAATAAGTTTTGAATGATACCCTCCAAATAACGCACTCAGAGAGCTTAAAGGACGATAAACTTAATTTTAATAATTTTATGTAAATGCGAATGTAAGTTTACTTGCATACACGTTGTCAGGGGTATAGAATAAGAAGGTACATTTTATTTAGAAAAGAGGGCTGTTTCCGAGGGATACACAAAAACAAGCCGCAAAGATGGCACTCCAACTCGGTTCTCCTATTTTATAATATACTCTGTGAACTGTGTTTTAATGGTGTCACGTTGCAATTTACTAATAAATACATCGCCGTGGCAACCACGCTGACATGACAGCGACAATTCTAACGTGTGCCTCTCATGGCTAGTTCCACCTTCGCTTCGCTAGACGACGTTATATTATAATAATTTATCATTATAGTTCAAGATTCCAGTCACCCCAGACTTACGTGATTTTAGGAAAGATGAATTTTTTAGGATCGGTAGTTTAACATAAACTTAGAAAGGAATGGATACTCGCTAAGCTGAAAGCGGGGCCGTTTTTCAGGTAGCAGGTATCAAAGGTGAAAAAAAACATGCTAATTTACGTCATAGTAGCAAGGCTAGTTTTTATATATGTAATGTATGATATTGTTATAAACAAAGATCCACAGCTGCCAGACACTTCTTGTGGGCCATAACTTTTGACAGACACTTTAAAAAAAAGTGGGAACTTACGTCATTTTAGGAAGGGCTGAATTTTATATATATTATAAAGTATAATATTTTAAAATATTTTCCAATGAGCCAGACAAATCTGACGGGCCAAACATCTTCCCAGACTCGTGAAGAGTTCCGCTGTGTGAGGAAGCGCGAGAGCATTTCAGCTCCCTACCGGGAGGGAGAAATTACGAGGTGTTCCTCGGCGCAACCATATATGCCTTTTCAACGCGAGCGAAGCCGCGGCCAAAAGGTAGTTCCTAATAAATAAAACATTAAGATTGGCAGCTACACCTCCATGTGAGTGAGGGATATTTTTTAAGTGTATCTAGGCAGATGGGCCTGGACGTAATGGCATATTTTCGTGGCAGCTTAATGGCTAACCGCGAGCGTTAGTCCCAAACTTAAAGGGGCGAGTTCGAATCCTGGTCGGAATACCTGGACCAATTAGACAGTTTTCTAACCCAATGTGCTTATTGTTACAATTACCAGGTCTACGGTGACAGAAAACATCGTGTTGAAACATGCACATCGAAATAACCGAGTGTCGAACCTGCCAATCCGCCTTGGACAAGTGTGGCGGGTATACTATCCAACCTCCTATCGGAGCGACCAGAGCCTAGCAGTGGACGTTATAGGCATACGGGATTTCTAGACAGATATTAAAAGTCATAGGTTCATAACGATGTTTACAAATAATTTTTATTTAATGGCCGGTTCCTATATCTTTCGGACCGTTCATTTGCCCGCCTATCGGTTAAAATTTGACATAAGCTCCATACAAGTAATGTCAAAATTCAACCGATGGTACGGCAAGCGAATGAGTAGTAAGATATGGGAACCGGCCATAAGTCAATAGATGGGGAGATATTTAATTCCAAATTGTAATAAGTGTCTTCCAACTTTAGATTATAAAGCGGAAAGTGGAGAAATTTTTTAAGGGAAGTTTGGCTTAAATCCGTTAAGATTTTCGGAGACTTCTAAGGTTTCTAGATATTACTTCTATGGAAACTTTCAATGTGCGTGAACTGACTTGGACAAAACCCACTTGACGATTCAGTATTACTTCTCTAGTAATCAATTTTGAGACACAAAATTTAGTGATATCATACACTTTCATGAATTGCTGAAAGATGACTTTGAACCAAACGTAATATACTGTTAAAGGGGGACAATATATATAATTTCATATTGAATCGATCATGGATATCTTGTTTTTCTTAAGAGATATGGTAAATAATTATTAAATAGAATTCTAGTTACTTAAGCAATTAGTCTACATATACATAAAAATGAATCGTTGAAATGTATGTACGTGTATAACTTGAGAACGACTACCGATTTTGATGAAACTTTTTGTGTGCGTTTGAGTGGGTCTCCGGATTATTTAGATCCACTATTAGAACCACTAGGTGGCTGCTAGCTTTTTATTTTTCCAGGACAGGCCAACGTCTGCCGGGACTTCTAGTTTAAAATATTTTCTACTTTATCATCTAAATGTTCATTCAGTTCACAAAACATCAGTTTAAACATTATTAAATTATGTGATTGATTGCAAAAATCTTGTGTGCGTGGTGCTAAAATGATTTTATAAGAAAAAACAATATGTAATTATTGAAATACGCCTCGTACTAACGCTGAAACATTAGTGGTATAAATTATGACGTTACTGTTGAAATGTCGATAGTTTTAACAATCCAATATGTTGAAATCGGAAATTGGAAATGTATACGTAAGGCGTAGCTTGCCTTAGACGCGCCCTGTATCACAATGTGTTGGGTGCCCAAAGGAAGGGTAAAGTTTTTTATATAAGAAACAAAAAATGTTCGAAATTATAATAACTATACATTGATTAAAAATTATTATTTATACTTAATACTCCTAGGAGCTAAGTTAGACAAACAATTGAAATCAAAGATAGACTTTTCTCGCCTAAAGACGATTTCAGTTTTTCTAGATTTTATGCCTCTATGGACAATAATGACAAGTCTGATAGCTGTTTCTGTTGGCCTAGCAGTTATTCTCAAAAAATTTATTAATCTATAAACGATTGTGGATAACATTTTAAGAATTTTTGCATACACACTTTCCGAGCTCCTGTAGCCTGGGGGCCCCGTATCATTGATATGACTGATACGGCGGTATCTACGCCCCTGTGTACTAAATACTAGTACCAGTACCAGAGGATCTAATTAATTCATATGACGAACATGACAAGCTACAAAAGTGGAACTTTATGACATGTATTACAACTACCAGTATATTTAGACTCGTGTCGATTTCATTAAGCGATTCTTTAAACGACCTTAAGCGACTTTGATGTAATTTACGTTGTTAAAATCTTTCTATAATATCATAGCCATTTTTCAAAAACTGGAACCCTTATTATTCGACAATTACGCCGTATCCTCGAATCTATCTTATCGTCTTTGCAAGTTACACCCATTTTAATCACAAACTAATTGAGTCTATATGGATGAAATTTAACAAGGTGTTGTAGTTTATTTAGCGCTATATGTTTAAATGTATATATTCATCTATAAACATTTATTTATTTTTATAGATATGTATTCGTATGGTATGTATATTAAGTATATATAAACCATTCGAATGCTACATTATCCCTGATTAATATAGGCTACATAAAAAATATGGGATCCTTACTAAAAATTCAATAATGTAAAATCTAAACATAATACTTGGTGCTGGAATCGGGTTCTACGATTTTGATGAAATTTTATGCGTGTTTTGAGTGGGACCCAAGGTGGTTTAGATTCACAATTAGACCCAATAGGTGGCACTGGAATCGGGTTCTATATTTTTATTTCTTCAGGGCAGGACAACTTCTGCCGAGACCGCTAGTCTATCTATAAAATTATGAAGTGAAAATACGACAAAAATAAACACTTGGGTTGATCGCTATACATGTGACTATGGGTTGACAAAAATGTTTTAGTATACTTAAATGGTATATCGTTAGTCAGACCTTAAAAATACATTACAATGTTTTTAATGATATTTTAATTAATTTGATAGCTTACGAGATATTAGCTTCTAAAGTTATAAAAACTGAGTCCCGTAAAACTGCTGCCAAGCATTTACCAAATTTCTTTATTATTGAATAATCACGTAAAAAAGACTGGTAACAAAATCGTCAATAAGTATTTTATAAATGAAACATTTAGTAAAATGTATTTTCTTTTTTATTTCAGGATTTTCGCTCTTTTGTGTATCACAGATAGCACAGAATTTAAAGCAGTGGGAACACTCAAATATTTTATAAAACTCGCTTTTGCAAAAAATAAAATGGAATATTCTTACCTTTTTGTGAGTTGTCCTGCATGATCCTTTGTATTTCCCCGGCTTCGGACCCACTTTCAGACTCAGAGTAAATTGAACGACCTGGCCCAGAATGCACAGGTCGTAAATCACTCGGTCTCGCACTTTGAACACCAACACTGGTCGTCCTCACTGGAGGACGAGGAGGTCCCTGCGTATTATCACTCACTCTGGCACTGTTGTTTAACGTTTCGTTCCTAATCAACATTTTATACACATCCTGGGAACTTGAATCACTTTTTCCAGTTTGTTTATTTAAAACCTTGAAAGGAGCTTTTTCCTCAAAACTAACTCGCTTCGGCTGCTGACTGATTCTAACATTTGGTGGCAACGAATAACCGTAAATTGGCATTTTCCGATCAATCATTGGAGATGCCAACAATTTTTCGGGATTTCGATATACTATTTCTGAATCTTCAATAGAAGTTCGCGGTTTCACGAAACCGTCCGTTCGTCTCTCGGGAGCCCCTCGGTTGAACGGAGTTGCAGAGTGAATCGTTTGATTCTGCATGACGAAGTTCTTGAAATCTGCACCGCGTGGTAAACTACAAGTCCTTGGCTCTACGACGAAGGACGTTGGTGTACTGCAGTCAGACTGGGAATAAGTGGCATTTCTAACAGGACTCCTTAAAGATTGTCGTAGTAAGTAGTCATCTTCCTTCTGCTTCAACTCTTTTAATTTTTGCCAGTAAAATGCTTCAACTTTTTGTCTAGTCTTTTCTTTATCTTTTTCATCTATTCTAGCAACTTCTTTTTGTGGAGTAGGCGTTCTTAAACTGTATACGTTGCGCGGCGATGGCGTGGTTTTATTTCTTAAACTTGTTCTACTTAAGGAGTTCCTTTTCTCTTCGGTCTCCATCATGTTTTTTCTTACGTAGCCATAAGGCGAAACCGTTTTCGGGATATTAGGAGTTTTACGATTCACAGGTAAAGGGGACGTGGGCGCTGAATAATTGTAAGTCTTTATGAGTTTTTGTGGTACTGTCTTTTGAGCATCAACTTCCTTGACCCCATTTTCTTTGTTATCAAATGACAGACTTCTCGCTCTCGTAGGCTGAATAGTTCGTACTTCTGCTTCTTTTTTTGGTGATATAAGAAACTTAGTACTCACTCTTTTAATCTCGGCACCGACTGATGCTGGATTTGCTTGCACCTGAGATGCTCTGTAAATTTCAATTTCATCCAAAGGAGATATTTTGTCGGTAAGTTTTTCCAATGAATGATAGTAAACATCGGGGTATTTTGTATTATCGTAATTAACTTGATTAACGTGGTTCGGTATCATGTCGTTAGGTTTCGGCGGTACTTGTGGTCTGGCAGCGTAATTAATGTATTCTTTGTCAATCACTTGACCTACATGTACAGTATTTGTTTTGTTTTTTATACTTCCTGACACTAGAGTACTACTTGATGAATGGTTGCTCGGTATATCAATATTCAATGTCTCGTTATCACTGGCGTGCGCAGTTGTCAAATTCTCATATATTCTTTCGCTATCTTCATTTTGACTGCACTTATCAGATATTATCAATCGAGGACTCTGATTATGATTGTTTCTAGATAAATCATTTACACCTTTATTTGAATCTTTACTTTTCTCTTTTGATTTGAAAAATAAGCTTGGGAATAATTTTCTGAAACTGCCCGCTCTTTTTTTGCCATTATCTGCCATCTTCTTATTAATTTTAATTATTGTGTACCTGTAATTAAAATTATAACTTAAAATTGGAAGTCTCAAAATGTGTTCAGGGAGAGATTATTTTTTTATTTACATATTTATTTGGGCAACACAAAATATAACAATCAATAATTTATTAGCATAATACAGTATATAAAAGGTTAGAACTAGATTGGCACCCAAGCGTTGAGTGCTAAAATTATTATATCTTCGTCAATAAAATTATAGTACTAATGGCAATGAAAATAATGTAATAAATACTTCAATCTAAGAACAAGTTTTTTTTATCAATGTTAATGTAAGAAGAATATGATATTGTATATTATAAAAGTATTAATTTATTCAAATGTAGAGATACCACAGGTTACGAGCAATTTTGCAGTATCTAACTGAGGTTTATTCAGTGTATCAGAGGTGTCTGGTTGCGAAGGTCATGGTTAGACGTTTCTTTATCTAGGCCCACGCAAATCATTAGGTGTCATTTGTAAAAGTACTAATGAAACTAGGTTTTTCTTAATCAATTATAAATAGCCCTAAACAAGCTAATTAAGGTGAAACATCGTCTTTTAAAGATAATACAAGCGAGGATACGAGTTTCGGATATTTTGTTAAAGTTAATTTAAAAACCTATTTGGCTAAGTCGGTCCACGAAGGTAAGGAATCCCCTATAAAGGCCGCGTACGTACATCGTTTTTACCATGTTAATACGGAACTCAAAAAATTCATAAATAAGTGGTGCCATTTTTCATTTCATGTATTCTGTCTCAGTAAAACTTTTAAACCTAAGTTACTATAATCACAACATAGTGCTAACTATTAAATTCATGTTTATGGATATACGTTCATAAAACATTATGTTCTTTTTGCTGTATAGGTATATATTTTAATTTAATAAGCGCTATGTATGTGGGAAAAGATAAGCGGTGATAAATAACGGTTTACGAGTTTATCTGACGGTAGGGCGCGGTGAGATAACTTGGCCAAAATGAGGTCATTATGTATTACACAAGTATCCAATTTATTATAACACAAATATATTTTTTTAACTATGACGCAATCTTTAAGTCATAATAATAGGGATGTGGTACATGTTATATTTAATTATAATATTATTTACAAAATAACGTGCTATTTTTAAAATGTTACTATTTATTACAGAAATATTTAATCAATTAATTTTAATTTGTATATGTAGTTCACTTTATAATTAGTTTAATTTATAAATTAATTATATCATAGAGTAATTTGGGTAATAAAGTACGTAAAGAGGATTTCAAATATGAATAAAATTTTAATCAACAATAACAATTAATCTATTGCCTACCAATGTATAAATTTGAAAGGGACTTTGTTTGTATGTTTTGGCATTTGTTTGTTCGTTATCGTGTCGTGAAATTAAATATATATACATGTACCTACTTTCAATAACGGGATGTGCGAAAATAATATTTGTAAAACCTGAATTCGAAAAGGGGAAGCTGCGAGTAAGCTCTAGATTTAGATATTTGTTTATAGTAACAAGAAACTGGTAAGTATATTTTGTTTGTTGATTCCCGGTAAAGCCCATATAAGTTTATTTATATGACAACTATTTATATGGTATCCTAATATATAATATTATAAAATTCCAAACATACCGTGTCTGTACATTGAAGCTATTTAAAAAAATATCAATGGATGCAATTTTTTTCGATTTCTTGTCCATTTATCTATTTGTCGGTTTGTCTGTTTGTTCAGGATTCAGGTAAAAACTACTGGACGGATTATAGTGCAGTTTTCGCTGATCGACAGCAAATTCTGAGACTTAAAATCTGCGCTGCTTTTTATCCCGCAAATCCCGGGGGTATTTTTCGGGAAACGATTTAAAATGAGCAGATTGAATAAAACCTCGAATTCCAATGCGATATTTTTACTGATCAATAGCAAATTTTATGTAGTACAATGTGATAGTTTTTATCACGCGTTAATTTTCTCGGGAGCAGTTTGTAGTTGTTCGGGTGCATTACAATTAGATTATTCCGACAAAGTCACTAAAACAATAGCTTACGTTCTTTTTTAAACGCTGTGGTACTTTGTATCTCGGGAATCCCGCGGGACTTTCGAGTCAAGCGTGGGCGAAGTCGCGGGCATATCCTAATATTATAATATAGATCGAAACTATTGAATACTGATCTGTTCTCTTTCTCAAATATTGAATGCTTGCCAACTTCAAAATTAAAAATTGGATTCGATTTTTGGCGGGAACTTTGTTTTTCATATTCTTAATAAGTTAAATGTCAAGAAGTGTAATTTATGTTAAAAATTAACGCCGGTGTTAGGACGTATTATCGTTTTAAACTTTTACTACTGGAAATTATTCCCAATTTCCAGTAGTAAATTCCGTTTTGCTGATTGGGTCGAAAGTTTTTCGAAATGGAAAAGATTAAAAAAGTTCAATTGCGATTACTTTAACCTATTTCTAGGGTGCAGCTAGATTTAAATTTGTCAAAACATTACAGGTGAATCATATTAAAATGTATTTTAACAGCAGCCACTTGGTTTGCGTTCAAAACAAAAGCTAGTACCCCGTAAGTTAGAATTAATGCAACAATACCACAATACAGGACAATAAATGGACAATTAACAAGTTTTATCAAAATATAAGTGACTGTTATATTACATACAACTCATTGTTGTTTAAGAGTTCAAACGTTAAACCATGACTCATAGTAGAAAATAAACTCAATGTAGCTACCTACTTGAATTTGCCGCAATCGTTACTTATGTCAATGGTTTTACGAATGACAGATTTTAAAAACATTTGCACTATATATAAAAATGTACCTAAGTTATATAAGTGAATACTTACTTAAATTGAAGAAATCCAATGTAAACCAATTCGCACAACTTATACTAACATACATCTAAGAACCTATAACAAGTTCTAAAACTTTCATAATTAGGTTTTTTTCACTTAAACATTAACTCAGACGCGCTCAAAAGTTGAGATTTAATCCCGGAAACTTAATATTTTTGGCGGAAATACGCCGTCAAGTTAGCTAAAGTACTTAACATAAAATAACCTTTTACGAACTTAATATGCATCATAGCTCTAACATTTTTTTTGTTATATTACCAATGAAGGCTATACGAGATTGGAGTGTTGACTTTAGCCTTAACACTTTAATTATAAAGTCGGTTTTACATTGTTAACGAATAGGTACAGTCAGTGTGCGTTTCGTTTTACGTAAAGTTTGCAAAGATTTATAAATAGGTACTTTAAACAATGAACTAAATTCAATATGATATACTTCATTTATATTTTTATATTTTGACTTTTGACATTTAATTTATTTTGTTTTTATTGACATTTTTTTATTTCTGTTAGTTAATATAACGAATTAATTGGTATAAGTTTATAATATTAGAATGGTTGTGATTTTTTAGATTGACGTGCACTCAAATATTTGTATGACCATGTGTAGGTCAAATACAGTGAGAACATTTGACTTTGTTACCATCCTATTTATAAGTATTACCTGTATTTTTACAAATAAAGATTCGTTCATTCATTCACTCATTCACGTAAACAATAATTGTAATAAATATGTTAATAATATCTGTTATTAACATATTTATTATAATTATATTATTATACACATATATATTTTATTTTTATAGTTTTTTTACATTTTTCTTATAAATATGTTATAAAATATGTACATTATTCATAAAAAAGCATCTATTATTATTATTTATTTTTGGGTATTTTCTCCTTTTTCGTTAAAAAAAGGGTAAGTTCTATGACGCGGACCGCAGTCAAGCGCCATTGCTTAAATCAGTAGCGTATATGAGAGTTATTGGTAATTCGAGCAGAGGTTATTATTTTATAAATATTATACAATTTTAAACATGCAGTGTCTGTACACTGCAGCTATTAAAAAAAACAACTGGAATAAACTATATAAACGATGGAGAACACGATCCAATTTTTTTTAAACTTGTCTGTTTGTTCGGGATTCACGTAAAGACTACTGAGCCGATCTTGATACAGTTTACAGTTATCGACACATAATTCTTAGTCTTAAAATCTGCGCTACTTTTTATCATGGGAACCTCTCGGGAATTTTTATGGGAATTGTTTGAAATGATCAGATTGTAAAAAAATCGAATTCCAATGTTATTTAATTCACTGATCGATAACAAATTCTATGTAATAAAATGTGTGTAAGTTTTATCTTGGAAATCCTGCGGGAATTTTCTTGAGAGCAGTTTGAAATTGTTCGGGTGCATAAAATTTAGTTTATTTCGAGACAGTTTCCACTAAAATGATAGCTTACATTCTTTTTTAAATGCTGCGATACTTGGTGTCCCGAAAATGCAACGGGAATTTCAAGTCAAGCGTGGACGAAGTCGCGGGCCTATTTATTACATATTATTGTTGTTGTGTTGATATCAGTATCCTGCGTGACGATAACCCTTAGACCATTCAACCAATGGTTGAATGGTCTAAGCGATAACCACGTGAAGAAAGAATAAGAAAAACCAAGTAAATACTTAGATCTTGCTCACGTGGTTACTACCATGTGGCCGTCTGGAGTCACCGATCATTGTGCTGATAGTTGTCACCATCAAAGGTTTTATAGCGAAGAGATTCCACCGTTATCTAAAGACGCTCTCGCGAGGATTTTGGGTGGAGAGCCAGATATAAAAGGTAGCATAACTGGATTCGGTACGAATTGTGAGAAGGTTCCTGTCTCTGGAGCCCTAACTAACTACCGGGAGCTTGGACCCCAGGGGGCAGCCGACGGACAACAGGATTTTATACTTTATTTATTGAATGTTGTATTTTGGATATTATTTTTATATATATATTTTTCATATTGTTTTATTTAAAATAATGTAAACATTTTGTATTAAAGAAGTATACAAATAACACTTTCTACAATATATTCCGTGCAACAGTATATTTTATTTTTGACAGGTTAATTATTGATTAATTAATGATGTCCTAAAACGGCACCGATTCGATTTTGTATAAAAATCGAGTTTCTTTGTGAACACATTATAATTAATTTAGTACAAGCTTATCATTTGCTAAAATACTATAGCGTAATAAATAATCCATATAACCCATATGTTTGTATTAATGTGAAATAAACAAAAATTTATAACTTTTAAATCTAAATAAATGTCGTGTTAGTTTTTTTTAAATAAAACAATTTCATTTTAAAACGATATATTACGATTACATTTATATATTTGTCAATTTTGACTCCAGCGTCTTTGGCATTGATTTTACCAATATCGCCGTAAATGCCAAAAATGACAGGTGAACTAGGACAGCAAATAATGAAGTTTAAAAAAGAAATATTGACAGGTATTATATAATATTGTACATTAAAGTTTTCCGTATATCCGATAGTGTATGTATAACGTGTATGCATGCATAACAATAGTAGCATTTTATGTGTCATCACACACATAAAACGTCACCGGAAACAATAAATTAGGACATTGTAATCTATATAATTTTGTGTCAGAAGTAGAATAAATTACATATAATTTTTCACGATTTGCCTTCTTTTGATTCTGATTTATCATTACATACAAAAAACTAAACTTTCACGGTGTTTAAATTAGAGGCGGGTATCTATTTTAAAGGCCATCTAATTAGCGGTACTTCACAATATACCCACGGCTATGTCGTCAATTATTTCGCCAACTGGCTAATGGTTGTCGAATAAAAACGCCAATAGACAACTAATAAGTTTACAGCTTAACCGTCAGCCGTTGCTATAATTTTGCCAGATGACTGTCGAATACAACCGATAACGGATACCTGACAAGTTTTAGGCTTATGGCAGGTTTCTATACCTAACCGACCGTTCAATTGCCTAACTATCAGTTAAAATTTGACATAAGCTACATACAATTAATGTCAAAATTCAACCGATGGTAAGACAAATGAATAAACTGCATGATAAAAGAACCAGCTTATAGCAGTCAGCCGTCGACTGTTGGTTGATGAGTCTTTCAACCATTAGCCAAAAAGCCATCATATGGATAATGAACCGCCATTAGCCGACCGGAAAAGTATTTGTAGCTTCGAATGGTTATTTACCCACCGCTAATTTAAACCAAAAAAGAGTTTTATTTTTATTACCCATCATTTTTATTTTTTAAAGACTAAAAATCTGCATGCAGATACATAACACTATTTTCTTGATATCAGCTAATTCTCATGTGTATGTGAAATACCACAAAAATTAGTGTTGATAACTTTTATAATTTGACAAATGAAACCACTTTGAAGACTGAAAAGGCGCAGATTTAAAAAAGTATCACTATGGCAACACGATTGAAATTTCAAATGGTCACTATGTTTAGGTATAATACGTATTACGTAAATTCTTGTTTTTCCATGAATTTTGAGTCTTTTTCCCATTGCTTTCTCTCGAATTTGGAAATAATGTAAAACAATAACTACCGCACTTCACTTTGAATAGTATTATTCAAGATGTAAGCTTCAAATGCTATCAAAACAAAACAAATTGCACCAAAACAACAAAAATATAGACATGACGTTGACGACAATGTTTTGATATAATGACATTGACAATGACATTGCTATTAGCATTGCCATGTAATAAATTTGTACCTAAATAAATACAGTTCAAATATTTATGATTACAAAAAATGAAACGTGTCGAAATCGTATGTTGACACTTGACATATTTTTTGACATATGCTGTTCCTTACGTGTTTGAAGGGAATTTGCTGATCTAAAACTTTCGTTTTTTCCTTATTCAATCGTATTACGTGTCTCATAGCTCAGTGATGATCCAGATAAGGTATCCACATGTTACTATGATATAAAAGAAAGTAGTTTTCATATATAAACTTGACATATTAAGTTACAAAAATGACTAAAACCACCGAGTTTCGCTTTATATTTTACGCTGGCGGGATTTTCATGTGCTACTTTGTGTATGGTATGTTACAAGAGAAGGTAACGAGAGGTAAATACGGTGATAATGACAAATTTACATGTACCCTGTCCTTGGTGCTCGTACAGTGTGTAGTAAATTATATTTTCGCTCAGATTTTAATGGTAAGTGTATATGTACATTTGCAATGAATGTTTAAAACATAAGGGTGCAGGTTATAAAAACTCTAGATCCTCTTTATAAAAACTAGTGTTATGTTAACCTCAATTTGTAGACTTGTGTAAAATCTACCAAACCTACAGTTTATATAAACTGATTAATGTGCTAGGCCTTGAGAAAAATACTGTTAGTTTAGGATAGATAAAGCTCTGGAATATTAGCATATTTCATAACACACCCAATGAAACAGCTGTTATATTGTTAGTATGAAATCTTTAGTAAAGAAAACAAAATGCCAAAGTTTAAGAGAGAACTGCAATGTCTTATTATTAGAATTTAAATTATTCAAAAATAATTATCAACGGTGAAGGAAAACATCGTGATGCAATCTGCACATCGAGATAACCGTGTGTCAAACCTGCCAAGCCACCTTGGACAAGCGTGGCGGGTATACTGTCCGTTCCCTTTATAATGGGGATTGAACCCAGCAGTGGGACATTCATGGGCTGATATATATATATATATATACAAACATAATTATTTTTATAATTTTTGTCTGTGAGATAAAAATAAGTACAATAATTTAAGCAACTTGTTCTTCATTTTTTTAAGTTAAAATTTAATAGTTTTTATTTAAAATAAATTCTACAGTAGAAATTTTTAGAAGGTCATTCATATAAATTAAAATTTACTTCCTATTCTATGTACACCACTTTACAACATGTTATCATTGTTAAAGAGAAGAAGTGGCAAGAAACTCCCCAGCAACATGTTTAACGAAACATTATTTTTGTTTGTTTGTCTAACTCACATGCTTTTTTAAAATAAATATAGAAGTATGTTATACAATTACTTTTCGAACAATACGTGGAGTTGTAGCAGATAGTGCATACTCAATAAGACAAAGACATAATAAGAGGCATTGGCTTACTCACCAATGGACTTCGCATGCCGCACTCAAGTGTCCGAACCAAAAGAGTAATAAAATGCAAAAAGAGCCACAATTGCGCGCTAGTCTCTATTTGGTTGACTGACATAGAACACGCATAAATAATGCCATACTGTATTGTTAAAACATGTAAAAACTGGTTAGTAAGTCAATGATAAGAGGAAAGAAAAGTACTATTACCATTGTAATAATGATAATATGGAATTATTTGACCCAATTTTTCGAAGGTTCAGAAGACATGAACATTCTTCTTTTCTAAATCATCTGGACTCTAGTCCAGATCAGTTGTGGACATAGCTAGTATATATATATATATAACTAGATCACCCCTAAGTGGCTAGCGTTGTTACTCAGGAAATTGTTTGGAAAACATATAAATTTTCCATTTTGATGTTTTCAGGTATCTTGGAAGCATGAAAAAGACAATACAAAAAAAATATATTACTTCTCATCAGCGCTTACTTATCTCTTAGGAATGGTTTCATCAAATATGGCTCTACAATGGATTAATTATCCTACACAGGTAATATTAATTGCTGTTATTAGAACACAACATAGACCTCTTCAAAAGTTTCAGACATAAGTAATCTTTAAATGCAGCATTGTTAATACAGTATTCCTTTATTAGGAACCTGTATAATTATCAAGTATCTATTCTACCATACGTAGTTAATCTAAATTAAAATATTTTTATAATATTTGGGACCTTGTCCTCGATAGGCCTCCTCAAAAATGCATCTTTTCCTATCTTGCACTTCCCAAGTCCATAGTGGTACTATTATCCTCTTTATGTTGTCTATACATCTTTGGGCTTGAGGCCCCCTGCCTCTTTACATCCTTTGGGTACCATTCCAGCACTTTTTTGGTCCATTTTATTCTTTTTTCTCTTAAAGTGTGGAGAAAACAATTAAACACATTTCACATGTTTAATTGTTTTCTCTACATCTCGAAACTTTGCAGTTCCTTTAATATCATTAAATCATACTTTAATATCATTACTTTCTATTCCCTTTTGGATGTGTAAGCTATTCTTTGTTCTTTTGTTTATTTATTTCCATGTTTGCTCCTGGAATTAAATAATTTGCCCTAAGTATGTATATTCAGACACATATTTTAGTTAGTTATCACAGACCATAGTTACTATTTCCTCTGCATTTGTTATAATCTTTGTTTTTGATGAGTTTATTTCTAGTCCAACTTTACTGCTTTCTAGGTATAGTTCGTTTAGCATTGTTTGTAGGTTGGAGTGATTCTCTTCAAACAAAATAACTAATACTATGTAGTAATTGTCAAATAATAAGATATAATGCTCAGTATTGTGAACATTAAAGCTCTGATTTTTTGACTAGTTGCATGCACATATATGTCACATATATTTTTTGTGAAAAATGTGCACTGGTTCTTCAGGCTGCCCAAAACACTATAATAATTGGATATGATAATATGAGGATGAACTATGTTTTATCATATCTGGTATCAAACTGGTCTGCTTATGTAAGCCTAATGGTCTATTTGAGAAAATAAAATCATCTTCCCTTAACTAACAATTCCTACTGTTAATAAATTTCAGGTTGTGGGTAAAGCAGCAAAACCAATTCCAGTTATGATCCTCGGAGTCTTACTAGGACGTAAAGTGTATGCATTGAAAAAATATCTATTTGTCTTACTGATTGTCACTGGTGTTGTACTATTTATGTACAAAGATCAGAAGAAAGTGACCATTGATGAAACACAAGGTTTCGGTATTGGAGAACTATTGCTGATAATGTCATTGACAATGGATGGTTTGACTGGTGCAGTACAGGTTAGTAATGTCTATATGTTTGTAGAGTGTTACATCACATTTATATATTTTATTTGCCAAAAAATTTTTATATTATGAAACTATAGTTAGAAAATGTCTTTGACTATTACAGGAACGCATCAAAAGCGAGTCTTCCCCCACGGCTTACTCTATGATGGTGAACACCAATGGCTGGTATGTTATTATTTAAGATAATCATAATTATTTCTCTTTTATAAAAAATTGTAATTACACTGTTGTTTTGCCTTTTCCTTATTTATATAATCTTTCAATTCATAATTAATATTTATACTTGTTTACCATAACTTGTACATTATCTTCTGTGTGTATGCTTTACTTTTATCTATAAATTCTTATTGTGTTTAGTGTATATGGTATTAATATATCTGTGTATCTAATATATGTGTGTTTGTATAGGTTTGCTGCATATAATGTATAAATAATTGATTTAATAATGATAGATAGAACCAGTTAAAATATTTAGGACAGGACCTAAATATTTTAACTGGTTCTAATCTCACATGCAAATATCCAGCCAGTTTGGAGAAACAAAAACATTACAGATAAGAATGGTTAAAATTGTAATGATGTATGCGCGCTTGTGATTCATCATGTATATTTTAAATTACTTTAATTAGCTTTCTTTTTCATTCTTTATATACTAAAGATCAAATTTTGCAAATTACAAACAGCATAATGGAGACTCAAGACTTTTATGTATTATCTATTATTATGCTGCCCAGCGAATTGAGTATGCTTAAATTATGCTGTATGCGAATTTAGTGAATGAAATGTGTGTGATCCCGTTTATGATGTATGTGATGGAAGGGTAAGGTGCAACCATCTAATAGTGCAAGTGTCCATAGATAGACATATAGAGGATAGATTTAAGGTGATTGCCCATTACACTGTATACACATACCATGACTGTGCTAGGAATGTATCCGGCAAAACATATATTTTGTATTGAAAAGTATCAGACTATGCCCACTAGACCATTCCATTACCGACCAACACCGTCGCGTACCATGCACGGACCGCCAACAATTGTGAGCGAGAATATTTTCCTGGTACCACTACGCTCCATGCATGCCACGCGACGTTGTCAAACCGGTGCGCGTACGCGGCGAAACGAAGAGTATACGGGTTTTAACCGCTTAAATGATTCATTCTAAGCCCGTTTAACTAAAATAAATGAACATTAACATTTTTGCAAAACAATGGCTTTCACTGTTAATTCTTTTCTGGACAATTTTCTATTAGCCATCGCACAGAGAAGATATAGAAAATAATTTTCGCAACATAAATATTCACTCGCTCTTCCTGACGCGACTGCCTAACGCGAAAGCATAGGTGGACTACTATAAATGAGAAAACAGGAAGCACACGGATATGACACGCGGTGCTGCTCGGATACTAGACACTAAACCCGTTAAGTACAGGTCAGATACATTCTAGTGGGCATAGTTCACCATATCGTTTTTCTTACCATGCCTGATACGTTCATAGTACGGTTATGGTATAATCCGGTATAAAAATGCTAGTCATTTTATAAGCGCTCGTGTAAACGGTACTGTACGGTTGGACCAAACTACACAGTCTGGCATCGTAGCGACGCGGTGACGGCGACGTGTATATGCGCAAAGGGTTCTGTTTTTGGGATATCGCAACAGAAGAGTAAAAATAAAGTCATATGATCTAACATAAAAAATAATATAAAATAAATTTATGCAATACAATACGTAAGAATAGAAAACTGCGCAATCTTGAATACCAAATCCCCGAACTATACTATACTAATTTGGCAACTTTCGGTTGCAACAAAATATAATAAGGCTAAAGTAAAAATTGCAAAATATTGAAATTCTCAACCTTACACTGGTTAACTATACTAATAAGGTTCAGATAAATTATTAATTAATATATTAAAGTAAATATAAAACTTGTCTTACATAGTACAGAGATCTATTCAAGTGTTTGTTCAGATTGTGTATATGTGTTTGTGCCTGTGTGGCGTGTGTCTGACTCTGGTGTCTGTCTGTGTATTGCAGACAATATTGTTAAATTTGATATTTATCTTGATATCCCGAAAAACGGGATAATTTAGATAGATAGATAGATAGACAGATAGAAAATGCTTTATTGTTCACCACATACACATAAAGTAAATCATTTACAGTCATTTCATGTCAAGGCAGGAACAAAGGGCCTTATCGCTTTAGAGCGATCTCTTCCAGGCAACTCGGGCTGTGAAATTGTGTGAAATTTTCTCAGGATACGAGTTCTATGTTATCTGAATGTGGCGTAGAAGAAATTCTAGTTATGGAACTGAGAAACTGTTGGGGCTGTTTGTTTAAATGTGTTGTTCACTTTCAGGTCATCCATAATGTTAACAATAGGCGTAGTGTTCAGTGGTGAAATATTTAAATTCATCACTTTCGTGTCCCAGTATCCTGAAGTGATAATATTCATCGTCGGTTTATCACTTATGGGAGCTCTAGGGCAGCTATTTATATTCTACATGGTAAGTAGACTAGTCGATTTTTTTTATATCGCTGGGGGAATGCATTTACGCATACCTATCTGACGTTTTAAGGTTACGTACCAAGGGCATTGAGAGTAGTGATAAGTACTCCCTTAGTACGTAAAACGTCAGGTAAATTATGAAAATTTCCATGAAAATTATGTAGGTAAATAAAGAGTGAAAGATCGTGAGCTTTATTATAATGTCACTTTTAAATTCATAGCTCAAGTATAAGATATTATAAAGCTAAAGGTTACGTTCTATGGGTTGTGTCAACTATATCGTTGTATTTAAGATACAGTATATTGACGAAATGGAAGTTTCTCCACGATTTAGATCCAAAAGTTCGCAAATTCGCAATGACTGATGAGTTATTGCTTGGTTTGTGTAGAAATATAAATATTATACTGTTTCCAAGTGTTTATTTTATTTTGTTTGCATGTCTATCAAGTTACATATTTTTTGACAGTAAAACCCATATGGAACAAATGACATAATTGTCTTACTTTATTGTTGTGGGTGACGTAATAGTGATATTCTGTGAGTCATGACAGACTATTAAACCATCGACACTATATGTCGGGGTAAGGGATCTACAACTAACATCTTGTGGACCCAATTGTCAACCTCACCTGCCCGCGGTACCCCCTGCCGTCAGCAAACGAGGCTCTGGCGACCGATCGATGGCGGTATAACCATTGCAAGAAAGTCGGCTTATAGAAATCGCCTGGTCGGAGACCGGCAGCAGCGTCTCCAATGCAAATAGGCCGGCACTGCGGTTACCAACCCGCATGCCAAGCGTGGTAACTATGGCACTTATCCCCCATGAAAAAGCACCATAGAAAACGGCCCTCAGTTCCCGGTGACCCCGCTATTCCCGGCTACGGCAGCGGTCGCGGTAACGGCGGGGTGGAGGGTGCTAACAGTCTTCGGGTTACGGGAGGCTGCCAACTAACAAAATTGACCTTGGCGACGTATAACGAACGGACGATTAGGCTGGACAGTCACCTCACAGAACTAGAAGTAGAGCTAGGTCGAATTAACTGGCACATCCTAGGGTTATCAGAAGTCCGAAGAGAGGGTGAGGATACGGTAACCCTAGAGTCTGGCCGCTTACTCTACTTCCGGGAAGGTGACAGGGCCTCCCAGGGTGGTGTCGGTTTTCTCGTGAACAAGACCCTCGTTAACAACGTTGTGGAAGTCAACAGTGTGTCGAACAGGGTAGCGTACCTAGTACTGAAACTCACCAACAGGTATTCCCTGAAGGTGATACAGGTATATGCGCCGACCTCGGCACACCCCGACGAGGAGATTGAGGCCATGTATGAGGATATCACTAAAGCCATACACGGCACAACCTCCGCACACTACAACGTTGTTATGGGGGACTTCAATGCCAAAGTGGGAGTACAAGAATGCGACGAACCGAAAATCGGACCTTATGGCTGGGGCGCCGAAATCACAGGGGGCAAATGCTGGTCAACTTCCTAGAAATGCAGGGGCTCTTCTTGATGAGTTCCTTCTACAAGAAGAAGCCCCAGAGGAGATGGATCTGGCAGAGCCCCGACACTGTGACGAGGAACGAGATAGATTTCATCATGGCGGATAAGAAGCAATTATTTAGAGATGTCTCAGTGGTCAATAGGTTCAATACCGGTAGGGACCACCGACTTGTACGAGGCACTCTAAATATCAATTTTAAAGCTGAAAGATTCCGCCTGGTGAAATCTGCTCTCCGACCCATGCCGCCCCAAATGATCCACGGGTCCGAAAAGTTCCAATTGGAACTTCACAATCGGTTCGAATCGCCGGAAACCACAGGCGATGTTGACGAGACAACCGACAGCGTGGTGAAGACGCTGCAGGATTTGGGTCGCAGGCATTTTCCGCCTGTACGAAGAAACAGACGGTCCGAACTTTCTACCGAAACTCTGGATCTCATGAAGACGAGACGTGAAATGCCACCCGCTTTGTTTGCCTCGCCAGAGCCCTCTCCAAGAAAATAAGAAAACTTGTAAGACGGGACCTCCGCTGCTCTAATACGCGTGCCATCGAGGCGGCTATAGAGCAGAACAGGGGGTCCAAAGTTTTCTCAAGAAGCTTGGGGAGGAGCCACATTGCAAAGCTGAGGACAGCGGATGGCAGAGAGCTTACGTCTCGCTCTGAGATCCTGACGGAGGTAGAAAAGTTCTATGGGCTACTGTATTATTCTTCGCAGGCGAAGAAGCCTGCGACGCAAAGTAGCGAAGATCCACGTGCGCCACTCACGCGCCATTATACGGAGGACATCCCGGAGGTCGACGTGGACGAGATTAGTGCGGCTCTCGGGCAACTTAAAAATGGCAAGGCTCCGGGTGATGACGGAATGACAACTGAGTTCCTTAAAGCAGGAGGAATGCCAATCCTCAAGGCCTTGGCTGAGCTCTTCAATTCCGTTATCCACCGGGGCACTGTGCCGAAAGCGTGGAGCAAGAGTGTGGTGGTCCTGTTTTTCAAGAATGTCGATAAGACTCTCTTGAAAATCTATAGGCCAATCTCACTCTTGAGCCACGTCTATAAGTTGTTTTCGAGGGTCGTCACGAATCGTCTCGCCAGAAGACTTGACGAGTTCCAACCACCGGAGCAGGCTGGGTTTCGAAAAGGCTACAGCACCGTAGACCACATTCATACTGTTCGGCAGATTATACAAAAGACCGAAGAGTATAATCAGCCGCTGTGTATGGCATTTGTGGACTACGAGAAAGCCTTCGACTCCATCGAAACTTGGGCTGTTCTGGAGTCTTTGCAAAGATGCCGTATCGAGTGGCGATACATTGAGGTGCTGAGATGCCTGTATGACACCGCAACGATGACCGTCCAGATCCAGGACCGGAGGGCGAAGCCTATACCCCTACATCGCGGGGTGAGACAGGGGGATGTGATTTCCCCGAAACTGTTCACCAACGCGATGGAGGATGTCTTCAAAACTCTGGTCTGGGCTGGACGGGGCATCAACATCAACGGCGAGCGCATCTCTCACCTCAGTTTCGCCGACGATATTGTTGTCTTTGCAGAGACTTTGGAGGAACTTGCCGTAATGCTGGACAGCTTAAATGAATCTTCCCGACGAGTCGGGCTCGGCATGAATTTGGACAACACAAAAGTCATGTTCAATGAACACGTCATGCCGAGACCGGTAAACGTCGATGGCGTCCCTCTGGAGGTTGTGCAGGAATATGTCTACCTTGGACAGAAAATACAGGTAGGCAGGCACAACTTCGAGGGGGAAGCCAATAGGAGGATTCATTTGGGCTGGGCAGCATTCGGTAAGCTTCGTCAAGTCTTCTCGTCGACCATTCCGCAATGCTTGAAGACAAAAATCTTCGAGCAGTGCGTCCTCCCCGTCCTGACCTACGGAGCCGAGACATGGACACTGACGGCAGGATTGGTCCACAAGTTCCAAGTCGCTCAACGGGCTATGGAGCGAGCTATGTTGGGTGTTTCTCTTATAGATAAAATTAGAAATGAAGATATCCGTAAGAGAACCAAGGTAACCGACATAGCTCGCAAAATTAGCAAGTTGAAGTGGCAGTGGGCCGGTCACGTCTGCCGCAGGACCGATGGCCGATGGAGCAGACGAGGCCTGGAGTGGAGACCGCGTCTCGGTAAACGTAATGTCGGACGTCCTCCAGCCCGATGGACCGACGACCTGTGCAAGGTCGCCGGTAGGCGCTGGATGAGGAAGCCGGAGGACAGGGATGAGTGGCGCCGTCTTGGGGAGGCCTATGTCCAGCAGTGGACTGCAAATGGTTGACGATGATGACTATATGTGAATAAATTGAAAGTAAAAAATGTTCTACTTTATTACATTTTTTAAATTTATTACAAGAATGGCTTATTTAATATACGTAAAATATGTTCATTGAAATGTGGGTACATTTATTACACGATATAGTTAGTATTTTTAGCAAAAATATATAGATAGGTTAAATTGAGTGTACAGCTTAGAATGCAGAATTTGGAAAATGACAAATGCACTGGCACGATTTCTTGATTGGCTAGGGGATCGGCTAGTTGTAGATTTTGGAAAAAACTTGTAAAAATGGACGAAAAATAAGAAGGTCGATGCGGCGCGTGCGGTGTAGTGAGTTGCACTGACAGTTCGCAAGAGGGCAGCATAGATGTAGATACCACACACGGGGTGGCGATGCATTTGTTTTAATATGTGATTTAAATAATGGAAGTTAAGAAATACCTGTGAAAATTGATTGAGCTAAATATGGAACATTGATTAACATGTTTTTAATAATTTTAACAATAATTTTTGATTTGACATGTATACTTACTGAAATTAATTTGGAAACGATAGTGTAGTGTAATATAGTGTCATGTAAATGGCAAAACATTCTGAAAACTTCATATTATGTAATATCTATTCATGTACCTATGTTTTTGCAAATGAAGATTGATCGATTGAATTTAAAACTTATTTATAAACGAAGTCGATTTTTATAACATATCTAGTCGGTAACACATTAGGACATAACTAATTGATCCGACATCGATCTGCCAAAAGTAAAATAAATGCTTGGAAAGGGAATAATTGTTTTTATTACATCAATTACAGGTATCGGAGTTTGGTCCACTGCCATGTTCTGTGGTAACAACTACGAGGAAATTCTTCACAGTACTCGCATCAGTGATAATATTCGGTAACGTACTGTTATGGAGACAGTGGTGCGGAGCTGTACTTGTATTTACAGGTGAATCTCTTTTCATCAATAAAATCATACTTAATTTAATCAATTTGTTATTCAAAATCGATGTTGGAGTGTTACATCTCTTTACCAAAAGAATGTATAATGAGAAGTGTTTCGAGGAATTGTACAGAATGGTGCCTTCGTCTTCTTTCTACCACCGCACCGATCACCATCGGCTGGGCGTTCATCCTCTTTCTTGAGCCATTCTGCTCATATACGTAATGGGTACATGAGCGAAGGGAATGAGCTCCCAGCTGAGGTTTTCCTGCAGCACTAGGGTATAGGATTTTTAAAAAAGGTGTCATATAATTTGTCCGAGATTTTTTTAATTGCATGAGTTCAGCAGGCAAGCAGACGGCCTACCTGATGGAGAGCGGTTACCATCGCCTAGGGACATTTGTAACACCAATAATGCTATCAATGTGCTACCGCTCTCTAAAGGGAGTTTGGAATCTGGCCACTAATACCAGAACACAACCAAGGTTGTTATGGCGGCATACTCTAGAGGAAGGGTGGTAGCCATCCAGACGGGTAAATACCCTATCACCCGGCTGTGGGTTGTTTTGCCCCCTCTTACGACAGGCTGCCCGGCTGCAGGAAATTGTATTCTTTCTCCATTCCTGGACAGATAGGCTGGTAGCGCATTGATAACACCTTTAGTCTTACAAATATCCATAGGCGACGGCAACCGCTTTTCATCAAGTGGGCCATCAGCCTGTCTGCTGTACTTTCACAATAAAAAAAAGCAGTACCGAACGTGCAAATTGTTATGATGTCAGAATGGTACATATATAAACTGAGAGCTGCATACCAGTTGCTGTTAACAACAAACGATTCCGAGATATTAAATCGAAAGGATGGCAATCGTCTCACCAAAATTTTAATAATTCAATGCACGAGACTTAGGGGGTGTCCATTAATATTATGTGAGGTGTTTAAGGGGGGGCTGGGGGTCGAACCGAATCTCATCTAATCTTACTTGGGGAGAGAAGCGGTCTCGGTGAATATAGTGTCATTTTTTCCGCAAGAACATGTACTGTCCGGACATGTTGAAATCACATGGACATGTTGGTTCCAATAGTCACTCTTGAGACCGTGCATGAGTCTCTGTGGACTGAACTGGATTCAATATTTTTTATAAATTTCACTACTTACCATTTATACTCCGATTTTTAATTACCTGAACTAAAATGACAGCCGAGACCGACCTTTTTTATGTTGCAAGCTCTGAGCAACTCACCACTGAGAAGAACCCTATAGAATTGTATAGAAATTCTGTAGGATTCGACTCACAGTGGTGAGTTGTTGATTCAACTCACACAACTCACTTATAAATAAAAAAAAAGATCGCTCAGAGCTGTCATATTAGTCCAGGTAATTAAAAATCAGAGTATAAATATTTTTTATTGATTTGTCTCATTGTGATTCTAAATACTATTATGGGTGTTTTAGAATAACTCCAATACATTAAACACTAGTGACACAAACTTTAAGAAATCTCACATGAGTTTGAGATACGGAGGACTAGGTTGAGCCAAATCACACGACATCTTACCAGGGTGGTCGGAACATCGCCAGAAACGCCTCACGTCATTAATAGATGCCCCTTACTATCAGTTGATATTTGATATTACTTGTATAGAGCTTATGTAAATTTTTAACCGATAGTAATGCAAATAAACTGTCGGTGAGATTGAGACTCGACGACCGGTTGGTGGACGAGATTCGTAAATCGCGATTGTGTACGAAAGTCAAATCATACTCGAAACTACTCACTACGAAAACAATCGAGAAACACCAAAATGTTTCAACACTCGAAACTATCGACTACGAAAACAAACGAGGAACACCAAAATGTATGAACACTCGAACGTATCGACTTTAATATCTCGTAATCGCGCATCGCTAGTTTGGCTAATGAAGTAGAGGCTGAAATTGAATAGCATAATGTCACTTGTCTAGTAATTTCATATTAACAGATGTCACCTACACCATCCTAAAGCGCAAATAGCACTCGAAAGTGGCGTCATCGCGCTCAGGTCTCATGTCACTGTGCACGCGTAATTGGTTTTTATTTGAATTACAGGTTTATTCCTAGACATCTTCTACAGCAAAGGAAAAGTTCAACCACCAAAGAAGACAACCGGTAAATAATATTATTACGAATGAAATGAATTTTAATTAATGTAATTATTTTATACTATATTACTGTAAGTATTTTTAACCAAAAAATACTTTTTTTTAAAATAGACATAATAAAAAAGATTATTATATAAAAAATATAAACTTTATTCTTTTATTTAAATTAGGAAAATTTGAAATCTTGATACTCGCCGGCAGCTGGTCTTTGGGCCCAAGCTACAGGTGGTTACTAAGATCGATTCTAATTATTATTTATATTTATATATATTCTTGTTATCATATTATTAATATATTTTATTATAAGATGAACTAAGTACAAATTATAGCTTTTCATGCAACTTCGCCAGCGTAAACTTTGATTATCCGAATCGTGCTGTTTCAATGTAGTTTAAAGTATATTTTAAATGTTACGAAAATCATTACTGATTTATGTCACTTTCATGTTTGTTATTTAGATTTATTTATTTACGAGTTTATGTACAAAGGTAGTAATAAAAATGGCATTGATGTCATGATTAATAATGTGAAATTTTATTAATACGTCTCTGTACTTAAATGATTTTCAAAAATAACGATCATTTGTTGTACTACTGTAGTAACCATGTCACATGGTGTAAGGTTTATGTATTATGTACTTACGATTTATGAAAAATCTACCAAGAGATGAGTCTAACGTTTAAAATAACCCAAAATTATATTCATATATCATTACTATGTAATATAGTCATATTCGAAAAAGAAAAATATCTGTAGATTTTAACTCTAAACCAGATCCTTGACATATTGTTACAAGTTGCAGGACTCGAATTAAAATGCCGTTGGAATTATTTATAGAATTTATTAGAACTATACAAACACGTATAACACAGTTACAAATATAACTGTACACAACCAGTCCAAATGTAATGCACGATTCAATCACACGCGCAAAGTCCGGCACTAACGTCTTGCTTCGCTTGTGGCTATCGCTAGGCTGCCGATCTCTCCATTGGGCCATTCCTTTACACAACCGATACAATATGGCTGCCCGACCGCGTAGACCGAATTTCTTAAAATCAGTTCGACACACCTGGCTAATGACTGCCATAAAAATTACAATACACAATGGGCTGTTTTCTAATTACAGATTTTAAACACAAAGTAAACAAAAGAAGTCCAAATGCGGAAAGGTAATAAAGTGTACTTTTATGGTATGCAGGTGTACTATCCTACTTTTGTCGACGTGTAGGTCGTAACAATATGTTTGAGACATTAAGGTGAAAAAAGAAATCACGGTATTTTTTTTTTCAAAAAATGTCGCTTTAACAAATATTTTTTACGATTCAATACCATAGTCTAAATATCAGTAATCCCGTTTTCAATAAGCTCATTACTGCAGCAGTAAGCAGGAAAGAAGCGAGGGCAGTGGGCAGCGCGAGCTAGTAAATCCAGCATAATGCTGCGATGGCTATACGGCGCACCGATAATCCTTTTGTGACCAAGTGTTTTATTACTCTTGGTTGTCTTAATTGTACATTGTCATTTGTTTGCGCTAATTTTCTAATTATTAAAATGTTATCATTGTCAATCGTTAATCTCTTTAGCCCGCCTTCGTGTCCGTAAGCCATTATAAATCGTTTTTATTGTTCAAATTTCGCTGTAAAATTTTAGAAGCCATGTTGTTTTGGATTAAAGCTGACTATTTGAGAATTCCAATTAATGGTCTGTGCATGTTTCTTGAGAGGCCATGTCTATTTTGTGAATATATAACACCGGCCCATTATGACAGAGTCAGTTGAGTTCAATTGCAATAGAAGCTTTATCAACGGATTTTTCGGAACGGCAATCTCACATCAACCGGTTTTGCGCGTTTCATGTTATTACGATTTGGACTTATTGTATTCGGTTGTGTTTCTAAAAACTGTATATTACGTGTTTGTACTGTATGTGTTCTAACAAATTTTGTGAAGTTTCAATCGACATTCATTTTAATTCGAATTCCGCAAACATGTAACAATAATATTTGTGTTGAACATATTCGCGCCGACCATTTTCTTGCTTATTGCCGTGAAGTTGAACATAACGTTAGCGAGGCATAAGAATCGTATTTGGAAAATACTGGAAATGATTTTAAAGATTTATCCAATTCAATTACAATGTCATAATTGTCTAAAAACTAAAGCTATAATTTAAGCATCTTACTCCTAGTCTATAACCGAGTAATAAATACTCTTCGATGCCTTTGCTGCAAATTTCCACAAAGGACACGTGAAAATATCTACGAGGGGTGTTCAATAAATAGTGATAATGCGACATAATCTCCTTGGAAAGAAAAAATAAATACTGGCAGGCAAGAGCCCAGACATTAGATATAATAATAATAATAAAAAAGTGTGACAAATTCTCCTTTGTTTTTTAAAAATAGAAGTCATTTGCATGCGTCGTGTCGGAACGTGTTCTTTAAAAATGGATACAATTGAAGTTCGCGCGGTAATAAAATATGTCTGCTTAAATTTTTTTATTACGGAGATGGTAAATCAAGACTTGAGAGCAACATTAGGGGTTCTTGCTCCTCCATATTCTACGGTTGCGCGTTGGTGTGCTGAGTTCAAGCGAGACGACCCCCGCACGGGACGCCCTACATCGGTAGTGACTGAACAAATGATTAAAAAAGTTGAAAACATTGTCTTGGCTTGTTACTATTTGTTTTATAGCTGAAGAAATGAAGACTTCTATAGGAAGTGTCCATAATATTATACACAACCACTTGGGCATGAAGAAAGTGTCATTGCGCTGGGTGTCCAGATTGCTTTCTGACGCGCAGAAACAAACGAGACTGAGAATTTCACAAAGCTGTTTGGGTTTGTTACAACAAGATCTTGACCTGTTTTTGGCTCGATTCATAACTATGGACTAAACATGGCTTCATCATTATGACCCGAAAACGAAAAAACAGTCCTTGACTTAGAAGAGAACGTCATCTCCAACTCCGAAGAAATTTAAGGCGATTCCATCCGCCGGTAAGATCATGTGCTGTTTTTTCTGGAACAGCCAAGGGGTGGTAATGATCGAATACTAATCGATTTTTACCTATTTCCACGGTTCTAGAAACATCTCAGGGGCCATAAATTTGAAGCGGATGACGCAGTAGTCACCGCTGTGCACGATTTTTCAACGGATCAGGAAGATTTTTTTTAAAAGGGAATATTAGCTTTAGGAAAAAGATATACAAAGTGTATAAACATGAAAAGTGACTACGTCGAAAAATAAGATAACATTTAATAAAAGATAATTCCGTCATACTCATTATAACATTTTATTGAACACCCCTAGTAAATCTGGTTCAGTATGCGTAGAGTCCTAGTCAAAGATGCTTGTGAAAGCACATTGGTTCTACTGATCGGCCTGACGTCGACCTGTGTGTCTCCGCGGGTATAGTTGTTCAGTATGTAATATTTTTATATCATTAAAATGTTGGGATTACAGAGCCTGTAAGTAATGTGCCTCTGTGATAACCGCCGTGTAAAAATGATATTTCAAAAATCCGTAAATTCTACACTTCCAGAGCGTGCCATGAATCTTTGTTCTGTCATCGGTATTTTGTTAATTATTCAAAACACATGTTTTAGACCCAATCAATTAAAGCATTAAATTATCAGTGGCGGATTTACCAACATGCTGAGTAGGCTGCAGCTCAGGGCGGCCCAATTCAGTGCTAATTTTTTTTATATATTGATACAATATATCAATATTATCTGTCTATATCCCAGTAATTATGAAATGGAGTCGGAAAAAATGTAAACAAAGAAATGTCACTTTATCTCAAAGTCAAAGTGTCGGTTCAGGTATAATAAACATTTTGCCCGTTTAATATATTTATTTATGTATCAATCATTACCGTCATCAGACTTACCAACCCAAATTCAACACGAAAGAAATTGTATACAGCAATGTTCATCATTTCATTGCAGTATAATTATAATTGAAGCTTGTAAATATTTGGTTTTTATTCAAAGATAAAAAGGGATAAGAAGGACGGACGTAACAATGGACGTAACGAAATTTTATAACAATAAGTATCCGAAATGAAAACAAAACTTAACGATAGAAGCGAAAAACAGCAATTTTAGTTTCAAATAAGGAAAACAAACAAACGAATCCAAAGAATGAAACACAAATAAACAAAATGGCGGTAAAGTTGTTAACCCCAGAAATATTACCAGCTGAGAATTAAAAAACCAACAAATTTAAGATTTATTATTTACGTAAACACTCCGATAATTATACTTATTAAAAGATCAATAAATAATGTTGCTAAAATATTTAATGCCACATATAACTTGGTTCAACAAGTAAAAATGCATTGTTTTTCAAATATTTCTGCAATCTACTACTTGGATGTTTTCCTCCTAGGTTAACACTTTTGTTTCATTTTTTCCGTCGAATTATAAACTGGGTTATAAATGTTATTACGAACAATTCAATGTGTAATATGATTCACTACTTAGTTGGACTTTTCTACAATTTGTGTAATCACAAAAATTTTACTAACTACAGTGAAAACGGTGGTGTAATTGGGAGTATAGAACGTACTATTATACCACCATTAGTGCACAAATAATAATGGTCCGATTTCTTTGAGAAAAAATTGTAATAGGGGAGCGGACAGTCAAATCAATTGAGATATTTTTAATAAACTTCAGGACATCACAGCCTCATAGATTTTGTAAGAGCATATCTCCTCATGACGTCATAATTAGGTACAAGTAAAATGTGTCAAATAGCACATTCATTATTATTTGAAAAGTAGTTCACATTATTTTTATAGTGGTATTTTAAAAGTCAATTGATAAAATGTTATTTTAATACCTGTAGTCTTTTTTATGTAAAAATACTAGAATTTATTGGAAATTATGTCGACATTCCTATTGCAAATGTTAAACTTGTCTCGAAATACATACATGTCAATTTAGTCTCTGCAATTAAGTCTTACCATAGTTTATATATAGTTAGTATATTAAGGAGGACTATTGTAATTATTACTCTATATATATATATATTGTATTTTATGTAGACCAAAGCGAGGTTGATGCTAATTGCAACGCGTTGGAAACGCCGCTGGTGTTGCAAACATCGATAGGCAACGCTAAACAATTTCAATCCTGTGGGCCTGTCTGTTAAATTATGGAAATAAAAATATCGCACGTAGGCAAACAAAATCTTCACAGGTTTCATTAAACTGGAAGGTCAGGTTTTTTCTCTTTTTTTTATTAAATTCCTCTCTCTCCGGACTTGATTGTCCGGGCTTGTTGCTTATATTATTTTTTTGTCTTTTTTATTTTCTTTTATTTATTTTTTGTTTGTTTTCTTTTTTATATGCTTTCCTTGTTTCAGATTTGACAAAGGGTCCTTATATCTATTTACAATTTTTGTTGCTAGAATCTAATACAGTTGTAGCTTACTTATTTCTCTTCTTATACATATTTTGCTATTTATGTCTAATTATACATTTATCTTAATATCTAATATCTGTTTGTAAAGTTTTTACAATTTCCTACTTCTATCCCTAATACACTAATGCTTGCTACTTTTAATTTTATACATTTGGAAGGTGAGGTTGAGGCAGGACCGTCTTTACATCAAGAGCCATGAACGATGACACGGGGATATTATCGTTCAATACAATGGTCTAGGGGTAGAGTTGTGTTGTTTTCCCGTATGCACGTCCATAATCGAATTATGGACAAGTACTGTACCTACATGGAATTTTTTTTAATATGTTATTCTCACAGTTAGAACATTTATTAATACAGATGTATTTATTGTTATATAGACAATTTTATAACATCGATATATTGTACATTTAGTTGGCTTAATTATACTTCTATTTTATTACGTGTTATTTAAAAACCAAACCCGGTTTTTACATTTACGCATCGAAAGTTTCATTTATTATAGAATACAACGGTAATTATACATTTATAATCTGGTCGCTCTTTTTGAAGATTAGTTTATATAGCAATTAAATTGCATTTTTTATGATTGTGAGTGTTTCTGTTTTTTTACCTAATTTACTCGCCTAATTTTTTTTATTGTATCCCACCGAAGTACAACTTCAGGTTCTCTATAATATACTAATATTCTAAACATGCCGTGTCTGTACATTGAATCTATTTTTTTTAAACAACTAGAATAGACTATATTTATTAGGTTGGGGAAAAAGTTTCTTCGCATTTTATATAAAAATTCAAAATGTTTTTTTATAAAGTTTATTTACATTTGACTAAAGTATGTAGGTGCCATTTTGTTGGATAACTTTTTGCCATCTTGTAGGTAGGGACGTGATCCCATTCCTATAAAAAATTTGGGGCTTCTGATCAAAAAACTGCGACAAGTGGTTTTGGCAGTCCTCTCGTGATGTTAACCTGACACTGCCTAAGGAATTGTGCAGAGACTGAAACAAGTGAAAATCTGAAGGTGCAAGTTCAGGACTATACGGCGGATGCATTAACACCTCCCAGCCAAACTCTCGTAATTTTTGTGATGATGTGTGAGGTCTAGCGTTATCATGGTGAAAAACCACACCCCTTCTGTTGATTAATTCTGGCCGCTTTCTCTCAACTTTTTGCTTTAATCTCATCAGTTGTTCGCAGTACAGTTCAGAATCGATGGTCCTGCCTGGCGGTAACAGCTCATAATGAATAATGCCCTTCCAATCCCACCATACACACAGCATCACCTTGTTGCGAGTTAACCCGAGTTTCGCCACAGACTGTGAAGCCTGACCGGCCTTTGACTACGATCTTTTTCGCACGTTCTTGTCGTACGTGATCCACTTCTCATCACCAGTTATCAGCTTCTTCAAAAATGGTTCGGTTTCATTATGTCGTAATAAAGAATCACAAATGAGTACACCGTTCATTAGGTTTCTTTCAGTGAGCTCATGAGGCACCCAAATATCGAGCTTTTTTGTGTACCCAGCTTTTTTCAAATGCGCCAAAACCGTTTTATGACAATTCCCAGTTCTCCAGCTACATCGTAACTACTAATATGCCGATCTTGCTCCACTTTTTCAAAAATGGCATCAATTTGGCCCGTAACAGGTTGACCAGAGCGACGGGCATCTTTGATATCAAAATTTCCGGATTGAAAACGCTTAAACCAAATTTGCGCTACTCTCACAGATACTGCATTAGGTCTATAAACATCACAAATTTTTTTCGCGGCTTGTGTTGCATTTTTACCTTTTTTGTAGTAAAATTTTATAATGTATCGAATTTCTTCATTAGATTCACTCATTTTAACAATAAGAAAAACAAATGATAATCCCCCATTTTCCTAACTTGAATTTGGAATTGTCTTCTTTAAAATTGAAACTTTTTAATGATACCAAAACCAACCAGATACAAATGGTATAGCCAAAGAGATCTTATTATAAATTCACACATACTATATGCGAAAAGACTTTTTCCCCAACCTATTATTTTAAACTACTTGTCTGTTTGTTCAGAATTCACGTAAAAACTACAAGGCCGATTTCAATGCGGTTTTCGCTGATTGACAGCAAATTCTTACACTTAAAATTTGCTGTACTTTTTATACTGGTAATCCCGCGGGAAATTTTCTGGAATGATTTAAAATGACCAAATTAAAATGAAAACCTAATTCTAATATGATTTTTTCACTGACTTTTTATCCCGGGATTCTTCCCAGAAGTGGTCTGTAGTTGTTCAGGTGCATAAAAATTAGTTTATTCCGAGACAGTTTTCAGTAAAACGATAGCTTACGTTCTTTTTTATTTGCTGCGGTGCTTTTTGGAAAATCAAATCAAACGTAGACGAAGTCGCGGTCGTACCCTAGTATATGTATATAGTTCCTACGATTCACGAAGTCGAGCGACCTCTCCCTGTGGTAAATACATGTCAAAGTGTATGCGAGCCCGAAACGGGGTATGATTGGACGTCACGCTCGCAACTGATCGTTCCCTCAAACACACACACTGTCGGGCGAATCTCCTAAGCGGAGCTGGACAAGAGACTGAAATGTAACCACTAATCCCTATTTAGTCAAATAATCAGATAATCAAATTATACATACTGGCATAATTAGCGGCATAGAAAAAAAACTTCGAATTACTCGATAAGTTTATGTTGGCAAGAAACAAGAACAATTATCTCTTATTGTATTAATGTCATGGAATATATTAATATAATAGGAGATATTATATTCTGTGAACCAATAAAAACTACCTGACAGAATTTTCTTTTTTCAACTGAGAGCCTAATATGAAAAAATATAATAACCGGCTAGTATTTTGTACAGAGAATGTATTTTTGAATTTTTTGGTAAGTAATATTATCTTTACAGCTAAATTAATTTGCCAAATTCCTTTGAAGTTCGTATTCCGCCAACGCTCCTCTACTTTTACCTTATTTAAATGTGACTTATTATTTTTATTTTTTTATTGCATGAGTTCAACTACATTCAGACGGCCCACATGGTGGAAAGCGGTTACCATCGCCTATGGACATTTGCAACACCAAGGTGCTACAAATAGGCTGCTGCTCTCTTAAGGGAGACTGGAACCTGGTCACTAATGCCGAAACACAACTCAAAATTGTTATGGCGGCATACTCTAGACCAGGGGTGGTAGCCAACCAGTCGGGCAAATACCCTACCACCTGGCTGTGGGTTGTTTTGTCGCCTCTTACGACAGGCTGCCCGTCCTCAGGAAATTGTATTCTTTCTCCGTTCTTGCACGTATAATCATATTTCTTATGAGGTAGTTAAGTGAGATAGGGAAACACAGCTTACGGGGCTGCCTGTATCGTCTTTATCACACTTGTAGTTAGAGCTGGCCTTAACCATCCTAGACGCCTCTGATGAGTCATGCATTGGACCTTTATATCCTACCAATATTACGATCGTGAAAGTTTGTTACAATTAGATGGATGGATGCATATTTGTCAGTCTCCTAGCAAGAACTATTGAACGGATTTTGTAGAAAATTTACAGTAATAGACATTACTCATCAAAAATTAAGCAGGTGTGCACAGCGACCTGTAGGCCTCAGCATCCCGGGTGGCCACTCCTAAAACCAGGCTCCGCCTGTAATCGATGCCAACTCAAATTGAAGTATCTGTGTATTTGTGTCTTTAATTTCAAAATAAAAGCCAAAATTAAAACCGATAATTTAACGATACCTAATCTAGCTATCAGTGGCGTTGACTTCATACAACTGGATTCCTCTATAACCTACCTTTAAGAAACTATCGACTAGCGACCAAAATGTCGTAAGCGCCATACATTCACTGGCGTTTACGCGTTCTGTTCAAACATATTATTACTAGTGACGATGTAGTCAGCGCTTGCATCATGCGATATGTTTTTAAAAGGCTTACCCTAGCCGAATATCCCCTTAGTAGATACAACGAATTTAAAAATGAGAAAATAGCAGTTAACCTAATTGGGATTGTAGATTCCGAATATACAATATTTATAATTTTTATCTGTCTGTTAGAACATCATGTGAAACTACTGAACGTATTTAAATGAGACTCGACACAGAATATAATTGAATAGAATAGAATATACTTTATTGTACAATGACATTTATGAAACAATACACAAAACAGCTTAGAATTAAGTACAAATGGCGGCCTTATCGCTGGCAACGATCTCTTCCAGACAACCTTGGGATGGAGAGAGAGAAATTGGCATAAAAGCTAGGGCAGAGTTTAGTTGTACAATATTCTAAATATATATATATATTTAAAAATACATATTAATATTATTATATACATATACTTTATGATAATAATCTTTAACAAGTCTATTGAATGAGGATACTGATTTGGCTTGTCTCACTTCTAGTGGAAGCATATTCCATAATTGAACAGCTTGAACACTGAATGATCCATTGTAAAACTTGGTTGTATAAAGTGGAGTTTCTAGATACTAATGACCTGAGGAATTTCTCCTGATTGAAATTGAAGAACTGAAAACATTCTTTAAGACAAGGAGGAGACTTGGGACTAAACAATATATTGTACAGAAGTGACAGGATATGCGTATTCCAGCGAAGGCGGATAGGGCTAGGCTAGGCACAGAGCTAGCTTAGAACTTAAATACTTTTTATCTCGATAAATGATATTATTTTTGTGGGATACACGAATATAGCTAAAAGTATAGCGCTGCGGTCTCATCTATTTTGTAAATGACTCAATGGATTTAAATGAAACTGGACACAGCTTGCTTTTATTGTAGGTCAGAAATTGGATACCTTTGTTCAGATGTTATGTCGTTTCCGTGGAATAGGCGAATAAAACAAGAGATTGCACTGCGGTTGTGGTTTTTTTTCGCTGGCATTAGTAGTTATATACAAATATGAATATAATAATAAAATAATGATTAGGAACTAAACGTTATTAGAATTATTGTGTATGTTCCATTTCAATATGTTATAGAGGTCAGAAGATATAAGAAATAAATATTAGTTACCCACACGAAGTTGTGAATGCAACTAGTGTCGATAAAAATGTGATAACAAGCCTATTCTTTACGCTTTCACGTCAAAGCCCCTGAACTAGTTTCAAAGGAATTAGATATTATTATATTGGGTAAAATCTGAGAGTCCAAGCTCTCATAACACCGCAGCTAGGCTTGTTTTCTGTAACAATAATAACACGCAAACCGACTCTTAGATGATAATGTAAAAATTAAATTGCTAGCCTTGTAACATGTACTAGATAGTACTTTTTTATATGTACAAGTTACCACCTTAAGAATTCATTTTCATTGTTTGATTAAGCCCGAATACGTAATGTCAGAAATTGGTCATTCATGTCATAGGACCTTTATGCGGCTACCGTTGTCAGTAGTTCATCGGAGCCCATATTTAGGGTGCTGAAGACCTTGCAGCGCACGCGTGGCACTTTCCAAAATTGGCTAACTTGAGTCCTAGTAGGCTTCATACCGACCAGACTTTGATTAGTCGTTACATCGCTGGCGAGAAATGTTAGCAAGTGTGATAAGTACCAAATTATCGGTTTATACCTTTCATTAGTGGTTTTACCTGCGGGAGTCCTCGCATGCTGTATATCGACCGAGCTATCGACCAATGAAAATGAACTTCATGAGTCGCTTTACGTACACGAACATATTCTATAATAGAGACTAATGCTACGGATAGGTTTAAATAAAACACCCATTTCACTTTATTTAATCTTTATACAAGTTTTCATTATACAACTAATGTACTTAAAAACAGAAATCATTCAGTACAGCGTTAAGATTTTCAACTTAACGTATAAAAAGCTTCAAAATATAATAGGTAATTAGAGTACAGTTGTTAAGACATTACATAATAACGACCGATAGATTTTGCTGGTAATTCATAATATGATTTCATTTTCTATTGTCTAAAACGTACAAACAGGCACATGATCTATCTGATAGAAAGTGCCACTGATTAGCGTCGCCTATAGGCGTTTGGTACATTAATTGCTGGCTTCTTTTATGACGCTTTTCTTAAAAAACAAAATGTCTTGGAGCATAGGAAAATCCTCAGCGCGATGTACTCTCCAGATCGTACGCGGTACCCTCGTACTACAGGACCTTTGCGTAATTGAGCGTGGCAGCTCAAGGAAGTGGAGATGATAATTTTCAAATCGGGAACCTCACCATATTTTTACTGAAGAATGAATATCAGATTAAAGAAGTAGAGTAGTTGATCAGTCGATTTTACGTAACGTCTAAACACCACCTATTTTGAGGCGTTCGAGCGATTTTGAGAATACCTTCACTGACGAACTAATTAATTTATTAAATTCTTCTCGAAGAGTAGCCTTCTCTATATGGAGCAGGTTCGCGTTTAACCACTAACTACCCCGATATTAAGTGATGAGGTCGAAAATCTTGAACGCTTCAGAAGGTATTAATACACGCGTGACTTGAAGGACACTCCGATACATAACATGAACACAGACCTGGTATACCCGTTCACTAATGGACAATATCACTTTATGTATACGAACAAAGAGCGCTTTAGTGCCCTTCAAAATGTTATCTAAATTTCTGACTAGAACCGGACTTTGTAACATATCTTATGCGTTATCAGAATTTGTTTTCTTTAGATCGTAAACAATCATTCCAACCAGAGAGAGTGAGGAAAAACTTTCACTTTGACTGGTGCCTTCTTTCATTTTAACCATCATCTCCTCCTATGTTATAATCAGTTACTACTCAGCGAATTTAGCATACATTTTAATTTACGATACCTCCTTTACCTACATTTCCTCAAAAAATTCTCATTAGGGGACTTGGTTGATGTTCTTCAAAAAAGGTCTTTTCAATATAATTTTAGCTTGTTATAAAATCAACTTAATTTGAACCACGGCAGTATTTTGGTATAATGAGTAAACATGCCTGAATAACAAACTGTTTATAAATTGAACTATTCTTTCGTGCCATTATCCAACAATTAAAAAAAATGTATTAATTACCGATAGTAGGTAATAGTGATCATCAGGATAAGTAATTTTTGCTATAGAATCTGCTGTTGAATTTCATTAAAAAAAATGTACAAATTTTGGTAACTAAGATTTTATGTAAGTAATTTAAATTAATCAATATAATAATCATAATTTAAATAACTAATTCACAGATTATATACATACTTTTAAATATTTAACGATATTCATGACGGAATTAAGTAGGTACTAAAGAAATCATAAAATAATTAAAAATGACTTTATTAAAAGTACAACTGGTTGTAACATATTTTGTTTGGAGTAAAGAAAATGCAAATATTCAAAAGTTAAAATTATAGGTACTTTTCAGAATTAAGAACAATTACAATTTGAATTAGGGATATTGTGATATGGATCCGATATTTGATTTGGAAATGATTGCCAAATTCTTCGTTATTTTTGAATATTTATTTTAAAGATCACTCGGACATGTTTATCCCAAAAATACTCGAAGTCTGACCTAGACGTTTTAATACTTGGTTTCTAGTCTTGCTATTTTTAAATCACAAAGGCCAGACCTTTCAATCCAAATGTTTAAAAATGTAAAAGTAACAACAAAATATATTGAGTTACTTATTAGGCCTTAAACGCATATCAAATCCGTAGCTATCTATGGAATTTAAATCCGATGCAGAATTAATTACGTAGTGCGCGCGCTTATATACAGTTCCATAGGTTACGACAGATATTGTATACGAAATCGCACCGAGTGGAGTTGGAATTTAAATTCGATGCGAAATTAATTTTGTGATGCGCGCGCTTCTGTAGAGTTCCATACGTCACAGCAGATTTTGTAGAAAAATCGCACCAAGCGTCTCGCTGGAATTTAAATTCGATGCAGAATTGATTGCGTGACTGCGCGCGGTTCTATAGTTTTGATCAAAAATAAACCGCACTGAAATAATTATAGACGCGCCAGGCCTTAGTTATTATTGTCAATCAAACAAACTTTTATAGTCTTGTGCGATTTTCGTTAGTCTGTTTTTTTTCTAAGGAGATTTTAGGTAGAAAGTAGTCAGACCACGCCAATGGATGAGCTTTTATTGCAAGTAATCCAGCCAGAAAGTTATTTAAATTTAAAAATCTGCTTGTTGATGCTTACAGACATTTAGCACGGAGTGGTATGTCAATTACGTACGATCTTTAGGTATTATTTACGTGGTTTTCTTTCAATGAACATTTATATCAACAGTGGCTGCTTGCTTTTTACCTAAATACCTTTTTACCTAATGTTAATTATACTTCTTTAGGTTCTTCGTTTTTAACCACTGTAATGGAGAGTGCGCAGTTGAAACGGCTGTTTAAATTGACAATAACCTTTTATGCATTCTCAAAATCGTCTCGAGTTATTTTAAACGCCCAAACGCAACAATAATAAGTAAGAAATTCTTACGGCCCTGTCTATCACTTATAAAAGACAGAGACAGAATATCAATACATTCACCACAAGCTTTACAATAATTTCCTCAATTACGTTCATTTAATTTCATTCAAGACACGCCTCTTCAACATTCATTTTTTATATTTAAAAAAAACAGGCATGTGCCTATTTATTTACATTGTGTGAAATTAATTACAAAGTGTAATAATAAATGTACAGTGACCGCCGTGGTTTACAGCTGAAAGTTTACCGAAGAAATAAGTTATACCGTTAGTTCGGACTTGTCTGAACCTTAATTCACTTTCACAGTTTTTTTTTTAATAATTCATATGTATATATGATCTCTCTTAATACGATATTTTATGTTTTGTAGCGTGTAATGCATGGGGATACATAAATAAAGATATTCACTCAACAAATTGAGTAAACACAAAATGGGAGGAGACAAATTATAAAAAGAAACAGCAACCATGTAACAAACAATAAATAAGACTGATATGTGTCATTACAAGATACTAAAATTAATAAACAATAAAGGACATAGCGTCGGCGTCAGGACCTTGTAACTATATTTTTTGGTAAAATGATTTTTCCTCAAAATTTTTTCAAAAAAAATTATGTCGCCAAAAATGATAGTTAGTGACAAGGTCCTGCATTGACGCCGACGATATTCAAAATTAGATAGTAAATGTAAAAATATGTAGATAAGGAAAGTAAGACAAGGTAAAATGAAATAATTTAATTATAAAGACTACCTAGGCCCAGGAAAATTTTGATTGTTGATGCTTTGCAGGCATGAAATGTGCTCTCACAAGCCTTACTCTTTGCAATTCCCGTGATATACAAGGAGAGAGTCAGAACGCTGCTACGATGTCGTCCCGTTCAAATGCACTGTTACACGGGTGCAGTAGCACGTATATGATTTGTAAAAACATTAATAAATAGTTTATTGCTGTAGCAAAGTCCAAAGTGTTTCTTTTCTATTGGTTTCGATACATTTCAGGTACAGTAAATACATCGTTCTTTTAGGGTTGCTTTGAAAATACAACAGATTTTGCGCTACGATATAACAATATGCCATATGGAATTAATAAATATAGTATTTCTGAATTTAAATTCAAATTGTGGTTTGAAGGACTAAATAAAAGCTTTAGTCGATAAACCACACAATAATTCACAAATACAATATTTGAATAATTTTGGCTTAGATCTTTCAAATTTTTATTTCAGAAAATATCAAGTAGCGTTATATTTCAACAGCATTTTTACTGAATGAAAATTTTATAATTCCTCAAAAACATAAAATTTTAGGTACTGATTTTACTGAGTGTTGCCTGCATTTTTTAAATTATGTCTACTCTGGCTATGGCTATTTTGACAAACAACCTTCTCCCACTTGTCCCAAATTTTGATTACAAATGTGCTATGATTCATCGCCACATATTTATGTAGGTATAACATTGAAATATTATATATGTACTCTACATATCGCAGAGAAACCATATTTACATATACATAACTTCGGTAAACTTCAGTTTGCAACTATAAATATATATTTTTGCAAGGCGGTTGTTCCAGAGTTAAAAAATGAATATCAAACATTAATCGTTGGTCAAGATGAAGAGGGCATTAACTCAAAAAATTATCTTTTAAGAGAGCAAATTAAAGTTTTCGAAACAACATTTTTCTATTTTATTAATTATTTGGTTATCCTGATGTATAATTTTATAAACTTAAGATTCTGTTTTCAAATGATATTACTTTTTATTGCAGTTTTTGGTAGGACTTTATTTTAGATTAATAATTCTTTTTTTGACATAATGCCCTGTTTATCCGAACAAGCGACATATTATGGGGATTCGATGAATGACTCATTCATATCATCTACGCTTTGTTTATTGAATTCCGAAACTATCTTGAGAATACTAAACTTTTATTTATAGTTATTTTTGAAATAAATTCACTCTTATGAAAATGCATGATATCTTGGTAGCTAACTCGCTCGCGTATCAAACGAGGTTATTTTTTAATACTGGCCGGAAAGCATGCACCACTCAGTATGTTTTCTGGCCTATATACCTAGTGCATATTGTTTCCAATTGCCAATGTGATCGGAAACATCGTGATGAAACCTGCACATCGGAAAAACCGATGTGACAAACCCGGCAATTAACCTAGGATAGATGCGGCAGAGAATACTGTACGTTCCCCTTTAATAATGGGAACGCCCGAGCGCAGCAGATGGACTTATATTATTTTTAAAGAGGTGAAGGCTTTTAACTGTGACTTAGAACTGATTTATTAATGTGGTTTTGAATCCAAGAAATTGACCGCTAAGGCAGTTTTTTGATCTAATGAGTATTGTTTCAATTACCACGTGTTGACAGTAAAAGAAAACTTTGTGATAATCAATGTGTAAAATCCTCCAACCCATCTTGGACAGGATGAGGAGCTCCGAACCGTTGTTTTGGGGTTGTTATGTACTGATAATATTTTAATAATATCGGCCAGAACAGTAGGTATTTTGCAATTTATCTAATTATATAGTATTTTTTTGTATAAAATCTGAGTGCTAGACTCATTTTAGGATATTCACGCCAGTTTTAAGTTTGCCTTTAAAAGTTGTCCTATAAAAATTGGTTTAATATGATGCCGTGCTGTTTCTATAGATATTTAATTTAAATTTTTTTATTCGATTTTGTTAGCAACTTTGAATAAGCCTTGTACTGCAAAGGTAATGTTAACAGTACGATGGTATCAATTGGTACGTCTTAATACTTATTTTATGACTTGCACTTTCTAAGCAAACCAATACAAGTCTTGTAAAAAATAAAGTACACAAAGACTACCGGGTATTAAATATGTTCACATATTATAGTAATGTTCGGTCCTATCTATTATTTTCAGGTATTATGATTATGTAACCGCTGACACTCTTATTTATAACAGTTATAATAGGTTTATAGGCTCGTTAAAAATGACTTTAAAAAGTGTTAGTGTTCTTCATAGTCATATTATGAAAGCAATCAGGAATAATACTTTTTAACGAGCTTACAAAACTCGTATAATTTTTATGAATAAGGGGGAAGAACTCGCTGATATATTGTACAAGTAGCAATTTTAATAACAGTCAAATATACTCCAAAGTAGATTAATTAGGGTAATGATTGGCACTCAGACAATTTATTCAAGATATAAAGAAAAGTTATTTTTTTAGCCATATAGTAATTTTAATATTATCATTGTATGGCTATAAAATTAAAGATTTCTTAATGCTTTGAATAAATTTATATTGCACCAACCACTGAGAAGTGTCATCAGCGGTATAATTTACTCTTTTTCTGTATTCTCAAGTGATGGGACCCGTGTATAATAAGAAAGGAGAAATGAAAATTGTATTGGAAAAGTTTGTACTTAACAATATTTTAAGTTGGCCAATTATTGAACTTATTATTACATTATAATCCGCTATAGGAGCTAGAAAATGGCTTCATCGACTATTACAACTATTTATCTAATAATACTGGATGGATATTAAATATAATAAATTATCGCGAAAAATTCTTGAAAATTTCATAAGATCTCATGTTTTTTTTGTAAGTATACTAGTCGAAAAGCTCTTAATATTATAAATCCTTAATATAAAGTAGTGTAAGAGGATAATGTAACTATTTACCTAGATATTCGCAATAACTTACCTTAAGTGATCGAAAATACAAGGAGCGTTTTTTTAAATTTACTTTAAAATCGAAATAATATTTAAATAAGCTCGTAGCTAGCGTAATCCGAATTTTCATTGTATAATTTATATGAATATTATAATAAAAATAATCCTTAAGCAAAGTAGCTGGTAGGTATGACATTCGAAAAATAAACCTTCCGTTATTTTTTAAATAATTATGAACACTCGATCAATATTGTATATAAAACAATTTTAACAAATGATGTTATATATTATCGATGATCTAGACAATACAATTTTTGAGTATGTATTTTTTTAATATTCAATAATATATGAACACGCTTCAACCTGGACGGAGAGGGGGCAAGTGAATAAAGAAAAATATACGGATTAGCACTTGTCATGTTATTTGTAATCCACAAGTGTAGCTAAAAAGGGAGTTATAGGTATTTTTTTTAAATAATTATAAATGCAGCATACTATAGAATACTTCTGCTTGCCTTTTATTGATGGTCATATTTCACGTGAACCTTACCCAAAACCGTGACTATTTCAAACTAACGTATCTACAGAATGTTTATTTTTGTTATGTTTTATGATGGTGTAAAAACATAACAAGTGCTAAACATACAGCATAATGATGTATAATATTTTAATAACAGTTTGGAAGTTTGGAACTTCAAGCGCAATACACGCATTTAGGCAGCTATTAGTTAAGGAAAAGTGACACTGTCTTAATAAAATATCGGCGAGTACACAGGTCCCTTAAGTTTCGGAATTCATAATACTTTAGCGTCCCCATTGTTTGTATTAATAAAACAAAATATAATACGTAGGTATCTAAAACAAACTTTCAGATACCGAACACTGCTATACGTTTGCAGATGTCGCCTAACTATAAATCTTAAATAAAATTGATTTTTTACAGATAAAATTATCGTTACAGACCATATTAAATACGGTCTGGTGCAACGGACATTTTCAGACTTCTTAATAAATTTAAAAAATTTCCAACGCCATTCTAACTACGAGTTTTTTGATATTCTCAAGTAAATAGAAAATTATGATTTCACCAGTGAAATCGTATGTTTATTTTGATCTAAGATACATTATCGTAATTATTAAGATCTCGTCTGAATGATCAAAGTTTACAAGAATGTTGTATGAAGTACTTCTAAAATTAACATCCATATAACTATTTACGGTTACATATGTTCGACATTTAATGCACCGGGCCCATGTTTACAATGTCACATGAAGATACTTTTCTAAATTCAAAATACATATATTTCGCCTTACATACGGCGTAACTACAATTTTGGCCGACTTGAATAATACATTTACTTATTTATGGCGGGTTCTTATATCTTACTATTCATTCACTTGCCTTACCATTGATAGAAATTTGACATTACTCGTATGGAAAGCTCCATAATTCTGTCTAATTTTAACCACTCATAAGGCAAATAAACGGTTAGTAAGATACAGGAGCCGGCCATTAGTCGGTAGAGAGAGCGGAATATCGACCATCCACAAAAAATGCGCTACTCTGGAAAATCGGACTCGTCTAAAAACTTGCAATAGTCTATTCGATATTCCACGCACTATTCTTAAGACCATATATATATATATATATATATATATATCGAGCCGTTACTAAATTTCCAAAAAAAAATCATCCAATATAACCTTTCACTCAAAGTCCACGTCTATTAGTGAGAATTATGTTAATTTTTAAAGTGTGCAAGTTGGAATTGCACTGCTATCCAAACTATTGTTATTATCAGCAGCTTGCTGCATCAGATACGATTTGTATATAAAATCAAGTATAGTGCAGCCCCCTGTACTATATTTGTAACTTTAAAATTCGTCACAAATATTGTCTTCCAACTAGAAAACCTCCAATCGAATCGGAATCGGTATCGGGAATTCCTATAGATTCCAGCAGCTTATTTCATCCTATGATAAGGCGTGCAAGTAATGTGACAGCAACACGCTTCGCTCTTAAAGATGTCATATTCATTCGCATTTAGTATACCAATTTTGATGTCATTATGAAAACTTCACGCTATTTCTCACAGATGGGCCGTGGACTTATGATATCAATAGTACAATCGTAATACTTTTCGACTTGCTGTTGATGCAAAACTTTTCAAACATCGCCCAAAGGGCTACAGCGTCGAAAATACAATTGTATAAACTTTCCAATTTAAGAACACCTTAATAACCAACACTTTTTGGTCAAACACTTTAGCGCTATTGGCAGTAATCAGTTCAAATTCTTTTCTGAATTTGCTTATACTTTTATGGTTATAAAAACACCGGAGCTTAGTAGTTAACGTCCTCTCGATTCAAATGTCGTAGATTCGAAATCTAGCCGAAAAGCATACACCACTTGGGCAGTTTCCTGACCTAATGTGCATATTGTTCCAATTACACGCTGACGGGTAAGGATAACATTGAGATGAAACCTGTATATTAAGATAACCGATATTTCAAACCCGCCACTACTCCTTGGACAATCGTGGCTGGTTCCCCAAAAATAAGGAGGCCCGTACTCAGCAGTGGTACATCTATGAGTTAATATTTTATTATTATTTCCCGCAACTAGGCAATTAATAATTACCAATCGGTAGGAAGTAACACTAAATTCTTATCTAGCATGTTGGTTGTCTTTTGCCTTGCACATAAATTGGTGTCATATATTGTATAAAATATTAAATTTTCTATGATTTTCTGTCCCTTCTTATTATTACATCGCTTTCATTGTTAACAAAATCACTAAAGTGTTAGACTTAAAGATACATTGGTTATTAGAGTAACTTAATACATATTTTACTTTATATTTCTAAGGCCACATTATTTTAATAGTCCAATTAGATATTAAAAATTGCAATAATGCAATAAGCTTGTTCGGATTAAGTTCTATATAGGGATTGATAAGGACCAGATCTGCTGATTTATTAAAATTATTCGAATTTCCCAAAATTTGTGGTAATTTTTTTTTGGGTTAACTGACTAACTTGTGTATCATACTTGCGTTTCAAACAACTCGAGTTCGAAGAAATCAGGAACTTAGGTAGGTTTTCTAACCTAATGTGCATATTGTTTTCAATTACCACGTTCTGACGGTGAAGGAAGACGTCATAGTGAAACCTGCACACCAAGACAACTGATGTGTGCTAGTATTGTTCGTTCTCCTGGACAAGAGAAGGCCCGATCCTAGGACTAAAACAATGGACTAATATTATTAATTCTAGTTTTTTTTATCTTATTATTGTCAATAAGAATAACAAGTATCATACTTGTTATTCTTATTGATAATAAGGTTTTGGGTACATTTTGTAACTGGTATTTTTGGCACAGCAGACTTTACTGTAAAGATAAAAGCTTACATTGACACGATGTTTCAACTATATGCAGCCCTTTATATGAACACGATGATATTCATCTTCTACAGTTGCAACAATAAAATAATGTGGCCTAGAAAAATCAACCGGAACGAGAAAATTTCATCCAACAGGGCCCGTGTGCGCTAACACAAATATTACTTGCTTAAATGATATAACATCAATATCTATTACATCAAATATATCCTCACAACAGCCACGGCTCATTACGTATTTGACACAAAATGCATTATACTGTCTACTTACATTACAATAAATAACAAAATTGAACATTAACTAATGAATATATAGCAATTACAACATATTGAGCATCGAGTCCCTAGATACATAATTCTATCAGGTTTACTGAAAAAATAGGCAGTCGATATTGGCTTGATTCTTTAATCTTAGAAAATCTGGTAAGATCTAAGACCCGCTCTCTTATAATTGTTCTTGTTTCTTTGGTTGTAGCCGTTATTTCGTTCTGGAAACTTTGCTCAGTGAGATGTAATTTCTTTCAGGAATAATCATTGGCACGGCTGACAATACATGACTGGCTCGCCAACATAAAAGTATGTGGAAATATTTCACTTTTCTTTAATAATATAATTTGCGTCTCGTTCATAATAGTCTTCTCGGAATTAAATATCTGAACTACTAATCATATTGGCTCACTAACCATCAAAAGATGCTCATCTTTCAAAGCATATGTGCAAGTCTTAAATTTTCACCAGACATCCAAGCGTTACTATTTAATTTAAACAGCACTGTATAAAATTACCAGGCTGTTGATCGTTGCTGAAACAAGCCAAATATCCATATGGGAATAAGATACGATACTCGTAATGTGTAATAATGTATATAATGTAATAATGTATATATACGAGTATATAATGAGAATCTCATCAACCCTGCAATATTTATAAAATAAACTATAAAATCGATAGTAATCACGTTAGGACAGGCAGATGTGTAAGATCACTCACGATCTGTAGATATTATGTAGACTCCAAAAATGTCGTAAAATGTGTAAGTTAAGCTTTTGTGCTTGTCTTTAGGTTAGCTAGGGTTGAGAGAACAGATATATATATATATATATATATATATATATATATATATATATATATATATATGTGTGTAAGAGATTTGTTATAAATTAGTGTTGTGACCTCTGTCCGGGTATTAGTCGCCTTTTACGACACGCGACCGGAGAACGGTGTAACTATTCTTCGAAATATAACGTGCATCATGGGAGTTCTAACGCTTTCAAATGTTTTCTTGGTTTTATACAAAATTGTCAGACGTGAGTCGTTAGATTTTTGCTCGAGTATCAAAGGTTTGATATTTCATTCATAAATAATCGCTGATAAAAAATTCACACTGTCTTCATAGGATTTTTTAATTTAGATGTTCATGTGATACAAGTTATATTTAGCCGGTTACACACGGCGAATATGTAGCTGTTATTACTCGCTTAATTTATGTATTCAGAAAGTTCACTTCGCGACCTAAACGTGATTCATGGTTAGTGATATTTAAATAACTTTATTTGTCTTAGTAGTTTCTGATGACATAAATTAATGTATGCCAAAGGTAAGCGTCCACTAGGCTGGCCTGGGCGGGCCAGGTCGCATCGCTATAATCCTTCTCCAATTATTCTGTTTGTATGTAATTGCGTCCTCTAGAAGTGCATCAAGACACTCGCAAAGCGGCCCAGCCCGGCCCTTATACAGTGAACGCATAGCTTAATACTACTCTGTTAATTACATTTTATCGTAGTGAATATAAATACCTAGTTTTTTTCAGTAAACATGTACACAAACATTCTAAATGTACGCATAACATTAACACTATTTTAAATACTTGGAAAGAAGCAGTCACTTAGCTACAGTTAAACAAACAGATGCAACTTATTCATAATCCTAGGTAATCACCTAATTGACAGATTAATTATACAGATAAACATCCATTGATTATTATATTCTCTATTTGAAATAAATATAAACACCAAAAATCGTCGATGACATCGAAAGTTCTAAACACTAATACATAAAACATTTATAATTATTCTAAACCAAATCTCTTGAAAGTCCATTTTCTATGCCGTTAATTGTCCTCTTGTTATGTGTGACTGTGAACTATGAAGCTGTTAAAAGTAACTCTAACTAAGCTTTATCAAAAACTCATATTTTATAGTCTGTTTCACAAACACTTTTCATAGATTCACAATCTGTGTTCCTTTTCACTTCGATCAAAATTCCAAATTATGGGAATTTTTTAGTATATATTATAAACATTGATTACATATTTTTTTGTGATTTTTCATAATGTTTTTTTTTGTTTTTGTTTTTTTTTGTTTTGGAAGTACACTTACTAGATGTAATTACTACCTGGGTTTCTTATACTGACTGGCGATTTTTAGAAGGTATTTGACTTCATGATGATATTGACTATACTTTCTATCTGCAGGAGGAGATGAAAATGTATAAGAAGCAGATACCCAGAGCAATAGAGTCATCTTAGGTGGGTAATGTACTTTATCAAATGGATTATAGTGAGAACTTTAATGACGTTTACAAAAGTGGACTCTATTTCTGTTTTTTAAGATCATAAATATTATAGGTTAGGTAGCTCTGGGAAAAGATTCATCGCAGTCAAAATAAGGACCTCTTTAAGCTATAATATAACCTTAATTATGAACACCAATAACATCGACGACACTGAGCGTATTACTGATTTAATCATAATTACATAATAAATTCATACAATACTATAGGAATGTAGAGTAATTGATCAAAATAAAAAATATTTCATAGTAAAAAACGTTTAAAAATTTGCACCGAACCATATTGCTAAACTAAATTAATTCAATGTCACTTTTCAAATATAAATCAAATATAAAAACGGATATGATTGTAAAACGTGCGCAGAAGATTTGCCGATGACCCCAACGACCGTAACCCGTGTCGGTCAAACCTTCGTCAAATCGGCAAACTTTCTGCGCACGGATTATATGTATAAATTATAACTTATAATGAAGTTTTGGTCAAATTCGAAAAAGAATCAATCAAGTTTAAATTTTTGTCTAAATCCCAAATAGTAATTTATTCGGACTAATAATGGCTTACTGTTAATTACTCCAATTGACTTTAAGTAATATGAACCGTTACTATCCTAGTTATTTGGAATAAATTCTAGAAAATTAAAAGGATGATTTCAGTTTAATGGGTACGTAAAGCAGGAAGGAAAATCACGCAACAAAAATGTTATACTGAAAAGTTGAACAACATAAAAACCAAGGTAGACAAAAAAGAAATGGATGGTTGGTATGAGGGATGATATCAAGACTTGTGATGTAGACAAAGGTTATCTTCCAGAAAGTGCCAAGTACGGAAAGAAGAAATAATATAACGATATTTCTCCAGTAAGTGCTAATGTCTTTATATTGACCTTTTAACAGATAACTGATATTTACACAGACGTAATTAGGAATAGAAAATTAATAAGACTAATTTAAATAAAAGTAAATAGATTCTTTTGTACTTTGATCATTACATTGATCGGAAAAAACAGCTATAAACAAAATTCCCTGTAAAGGGCCAGCGCTTAACCTAGCACTAATACTATTAAATGGCATATATTATATATAATATAACTGTCTTTTACGATGTGTTTAAAAAAAGATATGAAAATATAATGATATTAACTACTAAGATATATTACATATTTTTATATTGAAGTTTAACATAATACTTTAAATAACAACATTTTAGCAAGGACAAATCGATTTTAGCAAAGCTGTCGTTGTGATTTTACTAGTAGATGTTATGGTACAAATATTTCATAAGTTTTTGCATTTCTATGAAAAATAATTAACAATTACGTAAAATAAAAAATATAACAAAATGTTTCTGGAGATACATAGCTTTAAAATTTAAATACAATTCGGACAACCCCTTTCTGCACAGGAAAATAATTTCAAACTCCAATAATCCTTAAATAAATGAATCAAATTTGTATTTTAAAATTTAAAAGAATATCCGTAGTTCCAAAAATGTTTAACTAATAACAAGAAAACAACATCTACAAGTAATTGCTATTCAAAAGTATATATGTTAGTATCTTCTACTACTAAATTCATGTCTTATTGGATATGTTTATAACATTACGTTACAAGCTACAAAAACACGTAGTTAAGAAGTTTAAAACACACATACTAAGTCGTAGCCATATGGATAATGGATTATATTTACTATGTACAGGCTAGCACTGGACCAGTCGCATGTCAGCGAAGATTTTGTGGCCTCAAGTGCTAGCATATCTATATTTAACACCGATTATTTTAAAAGGAGAATCAAGGGTACCCTTGTACCATTCTGCGTATTATTTTCTAATTTAGTTGGTATCAAACTTGTTCCGATTGAGTAAAATTTAATTCGTGATTATCCTGCCGGCTACGGCCCTGTTCTTTCACTCATGATATGACTGCTGTCAAAATTGACATATTGTATTGTATATATAGAGTGAAGCCACATATGTCACGCAGATAGGAAGATTTGAATTCTCTTGATTTAACGGCCATGACCTGGTGTCGCTCTTGTACCATGTATTTTATCGCGATGTACTTCATCTAATGCTACTGCAATGTTTGTAGCTTCAACCTGTGATAGAATTTGTGACGAGTAATGGACTCTCTTTTCGAGAATGTTATTTTGACAGCTGTCATCCGACCATCCGAACCATACACAAATATTCATTACAATGAATCAACACCGATTAGTCCCTAATAAAAACGGACTATATCTTGTTATCATCCTTGTTTACCTTATCCTGAAAACCGGTATTACGTTAAAGACTAATAAATTGAGCCGAGGCTGTTGAAGAACAGTAAGTCGGGCGCGGTCAGCGTTCTGTATATTTATTTAATACATACACAAATTAACACAAACTTAAATCTACGTACATTGAACGCTATTGGTTAATAGTTATTATTATTTATAATCACAACATATTAAATGCTGCTGCTGCCTGGATCTTTTGGTTGTCTTATACGTAATTTTGAATATTCCCGGTTGATGTAGTCACATACAGATAGTTCTGCAGTTACACTTGATCACGGAAGCCGCCAGTCTGAGAGCTGCGCCGACGCGTTGATGTGATGGTACCTGTCCGAGCGGTGCGGGCAGCTCGAACAATCACCGCCCGTCACCTAACTAACTATACACATAGTTAATTTCTTAGTGCTAATATTACACGGTTCACTTCTATCTTTCAATTCTGAATGTAGCAGTCAATGCGATTCATGTAAACATACCATTGTGACATTTAATGTCATGAATGACTTAAAGTAATGTGTAGACAGAAAATTGAGTCATTCAATGTCATTGCATGTCATCGTCCTATCCTTTCAGGTCTGTACCTTTTCGGGTCAAAAAAACCGTGTAATATCAAATTCTAGTGTTGTCTTTTTTGGTATTATTTGTAAGTTTCAATAATCGGTTACATTAAATGGTTGTCGAAAATGTAAAAATGTCAGAAGCCGTAGATATTAAAGCTGGTTTTTTTATTTACAACTGCTTAATGTGTACGCAGCGTACGCGTTCATAGTACAAGCGTATATTTAAAAGATTTTTATTATTTTTTATTATTTTTTCATACTTGGAAACAAGTTCAAGTTATTATTATTTAAATGACTCTTTGGTCAGCATGTGACGTAGCTATATGAAATCGGTTATAAGAACCGACAAACTCAGTATTGTACGGTAAGTTCTTTAAAATTTGCCAGGAGATGAGTGAGATTTTCTCTAAAGAAACCCAAATTCGAATTGCTTTAAACATTTCATAGCGTAATTGAAATTAAGACACACTACATATTATAAGAGATGTATTTGGAACAGTAGCTGTTCATAGTGAAAAACCACGATGTAAATGTTCCTAGGCGTTAGCATATATTTCAACTTATATGTATGTATGTGCCGTAATTTGAACTTCTTTCCAGAGTTCAAGAAGCTATTTAAACCAGTTGCCTCTAACTCGTCGAGTTAAGTTACAAAATATTTTTTTGTATTTTTTATAATTTTTTGGTGATAACAAATAACTTAATACTACTTATAATTGATATGAAGGAATAGAGTATCTATGGAACATAATTAAAATAATAAGTTTAAGGAGTTAATTTAAATAATTCGGATATAAGTCAAGACGAATTAAAGGCAAAATATAAAAAGGAGACGTCGCAAACATGATTCGTGGCTTTAATTTTGGACGTTAACATCTTTATAAAGTATAATTACATTTTTTTATAATTATAATAACATAACTTTGTTTAATAACGGGTTATATATAAATACTGGGAGTTGATGCAAAAATTAACGGTAATTTGCCATCATATCTTGAAAATCGTTTAAAAATATGTTTTTATGGGGAAATATTGTAATGCGAATTGTTTTTGAAATCAATTGCTAAACGATGATTAAAAAAAATCAATTATGTTAAATTGTATCAATTATAAGTGGCCAAATAGATCAGATATACGTTTGCGACTTATCCTTATTGAATATGTTGTAGTATGTTGGTGAGGAGCGGCCGGTCACACGTGGATGGGTGACCGGCCGCACCAAGCTGCGTGCACGCCGACCCACCGACTCGCCTTTCTCTGAAACATGTTTACAATACTACTTCATTATTGTATACTGTTATATCCCTGCTTTATAGCGTTGTAAAGTCCCGTGCATATTACACCCGCAGATCGAAATTCTGACCTGTTTTTTACGAGATCAATTTTTGAGTAAAATTTTTGTTAAAGTGTGTTAGATGAGAGAGAGGGAGAGAGAGATAACACTATATTGCACCTCATAATATACAATTACAAAAACAGACCATATTTACAATATTTTTCTAGGTAATACAACAGGCGGCCTTATCGCTCAAAGCGAGTTCTTCCAGGCAACCGAAAAAAAAAAATTGAATCAGGCGACATAGGTGGTGCAGGAAAAAGGCAATAGATACATAAATACTCAAACTAGTTTAAGAAATGAATATACAAATATATACATATATACATAGTCATATATATACAATAATACATATGTTATTATAATAAATGTATTAGCGTGATTATATTCTATTAATCAGACTTAGCTATTTGTGAACAAATACTGTTTTCTGAGCAAATTTCTAAATATTAGTAATGATTTGGCCTCTCTGAAAGTAAGAGGCAGCATATTCCAAAGTTTGACAGCCTGCACCGTAAAATAATTATCATAACAGGATGAAGTGTGCGCAGGCGTCATAAGTTTTCGATACGTACCATGGCGCAAATTGTGGGTAGTGGATAGGCGAAGGAATTTAAAATGTTCCTTAAGGTACTGGGGACTATTAGGAGTAAATAATATGTTATAAAGGAGAGTGATATGGGAGTATTCGGGCTAAAATGAATAGATGGTTAATTTAAAACATTTCCTACTCTAATATCTAACTTAAGATGTTGCTTAGTTACTGAGACAAGTGTAACTGATTGCAATAGTCGCGTGTGTTTAACATCAAAATTATCTAAGAATAATAATGTATACTAAGCTACGCTAATTCGTGCGATAACACACAAAAATCAACTTAGCGTAGCTTGGATAGGCAATGTTGTTTTATGTACGCTAATGCCTGCCAGACGTGTAACGATAAATCATAGCGAATTATGTTCTGCGCGGATTATTACTAACAATGAAGCGCGTGGACATGAACATCTGCATATATAATATATATGCAGATGTTCATATATATAATGATTTTGCATACACACGACCAATAAATGTACGCAAAACGATCTATTTCACAAAGTTCTTCGCGTCCACCTTTATTATGCGCACCGTAAAAAAGTTGTCTGCAGGGGTCTGTTCTATGATCTATTCATTAGCCAATGACAGACATGACAATACCCAACCAAAATGAAAAGCAATCAAATTACTGTTCTGTCCCAGATATCAAGCATCCCAATTGCATTAATTAATTTAAATGACAGAGGGTAAAAGTGATTAAAAGCCTGTCAAACTGTACCCAGTTACAAAACCAAAAATCCGATGACAACGAGAGGGGCACCGGCGAACGGGGTCTGGGCTCCAAATTGATTGGGGCCGGAAACCGGCATAAGATTGTCCATTAATGGAAATTCGGGCGTTTGCACGTATTTGCAAGTTGCGCAGTCCACGAAGTATAAAGGTTCCTTAGAGAAGAAAACCTTTACTATTGTCTTAATTTGATTATGGAACCATCAGAAACATTTAATTGCAAATATTCCTTAATGTGCTTGCTGTAACAATTAACAAGTGCAGTGGAAGAATATATCGTAATGAAGCCTTCATATTAATATCGAGAATTATCTGGAACGCAATATTGTTAGTAATCGTTAATAATGTTAAATATTGACAGATAACGTATGTATGTACAATCGCGGAATGAAAATGTTCGTCACCTTAAAATTTTTTGCTTGCACGAGTACAAGAAACAACACTGCCAACCTTTTCATAAATGTTACGTTTATAAAATACAAAAACGTGAAAAAAGAAAATTGCAATGTTGAAAATGACAAACGCTGATATAAACCATAAGACACAAAGAGGATATAATCAATAGGCTTAACGTAAATATTAAAACCAATAAAAAGTTTTACAAGTCTAAACAATCTTAGACAAGATAGAAAATCATACAAGTTTGATCTAAGTCATTTTAAGCTTTATTGTCAAATAGTTAAACATAATTTTCTGTGGAATAGTCTGTTCTGTGACTTAGTTTGAAAAGGTAACACGTGCTCGCGGAACGTTAAATGAATTAATTTGAAAACTGGCGAACATTTTCATACTAGGACTGTACACTAATGTAGCTATTCGTTAATGACGTTATTTTTAACGCTATAAATAAGACTCATTTGACCACAGTCAGTAAATATAACAGAATTGCAGGTGAAGCCTGAGTATTAGTCACACGAAAGTACCGAGTCAGGAACTACCACATCACCAGCGTAAGCGACTCGCTTACGTTAATACGACCATGTTTTACGAAAACAGACTAATTAGGCGGAGAAATGTCTAACCATGCTGCCTCCGTCAAACCCCAGTAGAAAGGGCAAGCCCATGAAAAGATGACTTGACGTCGTGAGGGTTGATATGTACACTGTAATGGTCTCACAACAGTAGATGTCAAAGACCCCGCGAAGAAAAGAAACATATGTAGCAACGTGGACTACGGAGTTTGAAGCGAACGCTGCGAACGGAAATGGGAATTTTAGCCTTGGATTATGATGATGAATGTTCTATGTTTAATTATTATAGTACATTTTAAACAGTTATGTTATGATTGTATAAAGCACGTGTGCTTCCATGTCACGGATACGGCTCAGCAGCGCAATACCGCAGTCTATTGATCGCGTCGGCTCCTTCCATTCATTTTACTGCAACCATGTTAATGGTCTCATGCTGCCATTCACATGCAGACACGCGTCTAAAGACACCTTAGCCCCCTTTACTATACGAGCGTGTCAAGTGCAACGTAGTGGACTGTTAAAAGCAAATTGCTTTACGACCTCAATAAATGTTGGTAGTGTTTTGTCAATGTTTATAAACTCTCGCGAGTATGGTAGCAACCTTATTTTTCCCTTTACTGTGGAATTATATATTTATAAACTATCTCTTTTACAGTTTGATTAATGGCTTTCTAGCCTTATTTTATATAGCGGCGATAGTACATGTCGTTCAGTTTATTTATTTATACATTTTAGGTCACTTAATAGTAAAAATTAAGTTTATAAATATTACAATCATTAACTTACGTAAATGTAAAATTCTCTTTTTATAAAATATACTCGTATTAAAGTATATATTATAAAGTAAGTTTGTTGGTTGCAACAGTAAGTCTGTTATAGATTTAATTATAAATCCCTAACGATATTACTGCCTAAGTCTCAGTATTGTATATCGTTCGTATGACGATGTAAAAGTATTAGGAATTGTGAGCCGAAGTTTGCGCCGGTCGGTGCAACACATTATATTTAGGTATATTGTGAAGTTTGTATTTTAAAATAATACATAACATTACGTTTTGTAATTAGAAGTAGGCCTACACCTTTTTGCTTTGTATATTCTTACTAATCACACACACAACGCATTAAAAACATATAGACCAACACATGCACGACAATTTTGTGAATAATAAATATAGAACATGTAACATCGGGTAAACATCAACGTTGGGTAAACTCCAATTTCACGCTCCAATTACCGAATAATCTTCCTGGAGTTGTTTACCTACTTCCCAGTTTTCGAATCGAGCCCAAGCCCACTAATATCCGGGCGCTCGTCAATACAGCCTGATAACTTGGGGATTGGGGTTTGCCACGTCATTTCCTTGATGTGCTAAACAGGGCGGAGAATATTCTAACAAGGTACGCTTTTAAAAGTGGCCTATTAAGACTGCATATTGGATAGAAATATCGTTGGACCCATTTATGCCATTTAGCAACTAAATTATATTTATTTGGTAAAAATGGCCTTTCAAGTTCGAGTTGACAATGAGGTACTCATCGCCCAATAGAGTGAGATCCCAGTCACCCCAGACATACGTGATTTTAGGAAAGATGAAATTTTTAGGATCGGTAGTTTAACATAAACTTAGAAAGGAATGGATACTCGCTAAGCTGAAAGCGGGGCCGTTTTACAGGTAACAGGTATCAAAGGTGGAAAAAAACCATGCTAACTTACGTCAATATAGCAAGGCTGGTTTTTACAATGTTATATATGATATTGTTATAAACAAAGATATAAAGTTGCCAGACACTTCCTTTGGGAAATAACTTTTGACAGACACTTAAAAAAAATGTGGGAACTTACGTTATTTTAGGAAGGCTGAATTTTATATACATTTTTTTTAAAGTGTCTGTCAAAAGTTATGGCCCGCAGGAAGTGTCTGGCAACTGTGTATATCTTTGTTTATAACAATATCATATATGACATATGTAAAAACTAGCCTTCCTACTTTGATGTAAGTTAGCATGTTTTTTTTCCACCTTTGATACCTGTTACCTGTAAAACGGCCCCGCTTTCAGCTTAGCGAGTATCATTTCCTTTCTAAGTTTATGTTAAACTACCGATCCTAAAAATTTCATCTTTCCTAAAATCACGTAAGTCTGGGGTCACTGGGATCTTGGACTACAACTAGCTTAATTACAACCTTAAAGATACCAGTGTGTGCTCTTTACGTCTGTGGTTTTATATATTTTCTAACAATTGAAAATTCTGTGAAGGCGAAAAAAAACCTGTGTGGAACTAACAGACATCGAAATAGTATCACCTTCGGCGCTTTGCCTACTACGCTTATATAATTATGCGAGTGCTCTGAATAGTTATAAACAAAGAAAATTCATCATTCGTCGTAATAGAATGCTATAAGTAGTTGTTTAATTACCAAATGCTCTGCGGCAAGTGAACACGATTATGTAAATACGTAATGACAGTCGTGCTACCCGTTCTTCGTGTGACAGATCAACACGAGTGCGCGTAAGGCAGCTGTAGTGGCAGCAGCAAGATAAGTGTTATGTTTACATACTCGCGCGGCCCATTTATCTCGACGATTTAATGTTCAGTCCCTGGGACGTGGGTATAATGTAAACAATTGTTTGAAGATATATTTTGACACTCACCTTTAAGTTAGACGTCAGTCTCTATGGCCTCAGCGGAGTGGAGATTGTTGACGCGCACTGTGCATATAGCACGGCGGCGGGTGACGGTGTTCTCGCGGCGGTATGGGTGTTCGTGCGAGTGGGGGGAATGCGAGTGTGAGTGCCCGTGCCCAAATGTAGCGAGCCGATGCGCCTGCGCAGCCTGCTGCTTTTGCAGCTCCTGTTGCTGCAACTGTTTAAATAACAAAATTTTAAATGCATGTACACTAAAACATTAATAAACAGTGAAAGAAAACAGAAGAGTCATACAACTGACAATCTTATGAACAAAGAGCGATCTCTTTCAGGCGTCATTGGAATGAAACACAGATTTGTTAGTCGCAAATCTAGATTTACAGTACAGAATATTAGATAAATATTAAGTACTGTTTGATTTTGGTATTCTTAGCATCATCTACGTTTACGTAGCTTTATATGTACCGGAAAATACAATGATATCATCTATTAAAAATTGTGTTAAATAAATTTAACGTACTTGATTATGGCGCAAAGCGTCTTGGTGTTCTAGCGCTGCTATATCATCGAAAGGTCCGGTTTCCATATTTGCTTGTTGTTCGAGAAGAAGACGCTCTTCCTCTTGTAGGCGACGCAGGTTTTCTTCCAAATGCGGATCGGGTACCAATGCCGAATCTTCTAACTCCATCATCTCGGATGAGGAATCGTCAGACATAGATGACTTCTTCTGTATCGGCCCTGAAACTGTACGAGACAGTTGTTTTGCTACAAGTTAATGATGATGTAATAGGCTTTGTCGATACTGCGAATGCTATTTATAACATTTCAATTTTCTAAAATTTTAAATTGGATGTTAATTTCACATATAAACGTACTAATCTTGTATGTTTTACAGCTGGTCCGTATATCTTATACTATCAATTCATTTGCCCACTGGTAAAAATTTAAGATGAATTTTCTTCCAACGGTAAAGTAAAAAATAGATAGTAAGTTATAAAAACTCGGCTTTAATGAGCTTTTATTTAATGGTCTGCTTATAGTCAAGAGTTGTAAATTCTCAGTGGAACCTTATTTAGAGATTATACGAAATGCAATTTTTTTCATCGAAACAGTTATCTATCGCAATATCGAGTAGGCCTTTTGAATTCGAAAAGGCGCTTCAAGCTTGTTAGTCACTAAACGGATTTGTGTTTTAGCGGTCTACATCAACGATTAGTTTACTTAATTATTGTTAGAATTGAATTGATTACACCTACAAAGGTCTATGTTAGCTGTTATGGTTGATATACTCGTTTCTAATTTAAAGCAAAAATCTCAAAGGCATGAAATCGCTTCTTATAAACATTTGTTGAAGTGAAACTTCTTTAGAATCGTTGTGATTTGAAAATCGATGAAACGAAAAAGTGACACTAAAAAGAGATAAACACATACAATTAAACCTTATTTATTTCGAAATAAAACACATTTCTCTTTACCCGTTAGTATTAATTTTTAATTTAAACAAAACTTGAAAGATTTCAAATGAATTTTAGCTCGTCTGTATACACTTAAAGCAGATATTCTTTTATACGTAGATCAAAATAAATTGTACGTAACAGTGCATTGAATTATGAACGTTATGCTAGTGATTTAAAGTGTAATTAAAATTGTTATTTTTTTATTAAATTATAATTGACGGATGTAGGCTAAAGGAATTATATTTATATTAATAAAAGTTAGAGACGAATTATCTGTGAGTATATTCTCTGAAGTTTCACTTCTACTACGTGTGAACTGCACACACACAATTTTTATTCAATTTAAATAATTACTAGGGATGGGCCGAATGTGATTTGAACCTAATACGAACTTCAGCCGAACCTAACCGTATTAAAATAAAAAAATCGGTCCAACTTCAGTTTATCTCCGCCGCGCTTTCTCGAGAGCGAAACTTTGTGACTTGATAACGCCGAATCTTTGGCGTTTTTTCACCATTACCTGCCTCTAGTAAATTTTAAATACGTGTAGATGGATAAAATAACAGATTTTTAAATCGTTGATTGAATAAAAACACCATTTTCATAATTCTAAATTCTTAAGGTTTAGTTTGTCAAAAAATGATTTTAATCAAAATTTAAAGTTGTGATTACTGATGTCCATTAGAAGTGTTTTTTTTAACCATCAAGTTACGGATTATAGTTAAGCAGTTACACTACTTACTAATGCTTGTCTAACAGAGCAAGTTTCATTAATTTTATGTATAGGTATTTAATTAGGCAAATATATAATTATAAGACTTCAATTGAGAAGAACTAATTAAATTTTTATCACATTGCAAGTTGAGGTTTACGTATTGTAAACTAAATGACCACGAATATATTTATATACTAAAATAAAATTAGGCCTCATTTTATTTTACGGCTATGATTGATGTGATTTCTATTAATTTCAGTCAAAATAGTGCAAGTAGATATTTTAGTTTTTTCTTGCACCAAATGTTCGGCATTTAAACCAAATTTCGGCCGAATGTTGAAGTTCGGCTAAAGCTGCCTTAATTAGGTCAAACCGAATTACAGCCCATCTCTGATAATTAATTTCAGACAATGGGCAAGTCCCTAACACATTGAGACATCATATACTAAGAATGTAAGTTAATGTGACTTTATGAGTTTATTAAGTTTATATTTTGTAATCTTTTAGAGAAAATTGAGACTACTTGGTAAAAATATTTGTATGATATTTGTTTTAAACGTGCAATATCTGAGAAAGCACAATATTATTTCACGGATCAAAACACGCGTCATGGAAACGTAAAATTTTAACATAAACTTATAGTCGGAATTGCATTCTTAAACATTCAAATTATACAAATGAATAATTGAACTATACCTACTCATGTAATAGGTTATTGTTTAGTGTTTTTTTAAAGAACTAGAAAGTAATAATTATTTTTCTGTTAATTTGCTTGTTTCAATTGTTAGGGATCTACATAGATCTAATAAACAAGATTTTGGTTACTAAGTAAAATGTATTTGTGGCGAATGGAGAGTACATTAAAAGTGAAATTTAAGTTATTGAACATTAAAAAACGCATTAATTGCGGTAATGGGTTACTAAAGGAATCATACTCTGGTTGAGATGAAAGAAAATTTTGGTACAATTTCGAAACACATATAACTATCTCATTTTCTCGCACACAGATGTATTGCTGTCGCACTCACAGATCGGCAACGAGCGAGCGCGACGGCGACACAGTTTTACAAGAGTGAAAAAGATGGAAGGTAGTTAGGGATCATTGATTGAAATTATTTCTACTCCGCAACCGAATTATAAAATTAGCCAGTTATTGTATAGATTTCCACAATATATTTAATTTCAGTCGTCTTCTAAAGATCTTAAATGTTCTTAGCTACAAGTTAATAACTTAGGTTTCTTCTAGGAATCTTTAAATGGAAAAACGAATGAACAATGTTTCTTAATTGTTATCCCCCTACAGTGACATGACATATAATGTGTAAATAAAGTACTGCTACAAGTACATACGTACTGAAGTTTTATTTCCATGTACTCGATTTTATCACGTAACGTCTGGCGATTTGCCATTTAGCGTACAATCGCCATTTTACAACTGAAACGTAACTAATGTCGCTATTAACTAAGTTTATGAATTTAATCATGTAAGTTTTAGGGGAAAATGGAGAATAAGCTAATAAAGTAATATATTTTAAAGTAATGTTAAATATCACAAAAGTTTACTATTACAACGGCATAATGACACTGCAGTGGCTTTGTTAGTAGAATCAAGACGTCAGTAACGAGAAAACAGTACCTACAGAGATCAATAAAATCAAAGTAAATATTTATATTTTAAAATATTGTCACGTTAGTATCAATACCATCACTAATAAAGTTAGATTAGTATTAAACTTTGTATCAAAATAATCAGGTATAATCTATAAGCTGAGTAAAAAATTAATAAATTATTCCAAATCATGCGACGCCTCATTTAACTTAGTGTTTATGAGAGCATCGATAAACATGTCGTTCACGATTCCGCATTTAACATTTTTAACGTCGTTATTTGAAATTATATGCGCCAAAATAGTATATAATATAGTGATAATATAAACATATGTTGGATGTCGGTAACATGGATATGTTACCGGCGGTAAGAGTAGTGAGTTGAAAATATAATTGAACTGAGACATTATCCGTTAAACTTGTATGAAGGCATCGATTGTCACACCTTGTTAAATACAATTTATTTACGAAGTTCAACAAAACTGAGGGTTACAAAAATGACTCAACACAAAAACTAATTATTCTGAATACAAATAAAATTTAAGTAAAACAAATAATGAAATTTTAAAATATTGCAGTCGCAAAATTCTTGTTCACCGCACCGTGTCGTGATGAGTTCCAGTGTAAATAGGTCAAGGTACCTATTCCCGATACAACTGAACTAAAAAAATGTAGTAACGATATAATAAAAATAAAATTGCAATGAACAAACTCCAATGAATTACGTAGTGTGTATATTGCCACAATCTAATAATAAGATATTACGTGGATCAAGGGCGATATAAAGTATAATGTTATATATTATGTATTATTGATTATGGATATTGATCGATGTGCTGGCAGACAAACACACAGAATGTATATTCCCAAGTTAAGCGAGCTACGCTTGTGTTATAGGTAATATACAACGGACAACTCTGGGGGCGCCATACCCAGACCATAGTAAATAACGGAAAGTTCGTTTACAAAATTTACCATGCCGGGAATCGAGCCTAGAGCCTTTGAGTCGTAGAGAGGTCAACCCGCAAAGGCTTAGCCCGCTGAACCACACAGACTGTTTTGATGATTTAATGAAATAATTTAAGTTAAAAGTGTACTAATATTGATAATATTATTGTGGTACTTATAAAAATTACAATAAGAAACAAAAAAGAATACCAAATTTGCCGGTAACTAAATCCGTCCCAATGAATAAAGTTTTTAGGTCTAGTCTACTACTTTTGAAATAATGTCCCAATGTAGCAAGGGCTGCCCTATTCTATATAAAACGATGTAAGTAAGTATTATAATGTCATTTGAGTAGGACTGATCGGGCAATTATGAAATAAAAAGGAGCGAACGTGAACATAATCTAAACAATATAAAAACAATTAAAAAATGCAATATGAAAGCATAAAAGAATGTAACACAATAAAGGACACTTACTGTTTACAACCAAAGAAAACATCATCGAATATTGTCGAACAAAGAGCAGACTCCACTTTCGATAACGTGTTTACGATTTGTAATGTGTACTTACTTAAAATAAATTCTTGGCCGTATACGAAGTGACAAAAAAATCTAATGCAACTTTAAAACATAACGATCAATCTGAAGACTAATAAAATTTGGGTCAGATCAAACTTCTTCGTAATCGGGCCGAAAATCCTATAGACTGTAAATTATATTTTTAAAAATACTGCCTCAGATATTCGATGTATGATTAATACCACGCGCTAAAATTATATTTCCTCCAGCGTCGGAAATCGCTTTAAAGTACTAGTTTCTAGTCATAGCTCGAATGATATATTCTCGAAAAATAACAAAAATGAGATAAACTAAACTCTGCTAAAAACATAATCAAAATGAAAATAAATAACAATTTTTATTATCTTATTTTTAAACCGCTTACAACCTAACGATATTTACATAAAAAATTAACACAAGTTATTTTGTCCGTTTGTCTCTTAAATAGTAATATCACAATGATCGTCCTTTCGATTTTTGTTAGTCCGCGCTACACAATAACGAAACGTAGGTAACACTTAAACAGTCAATGATCACTGCCCACTTCATCCTTATCATCGTCTTTGGAACCTGAAATTACGGAAAATTAACATAAAGAAACATAATATAACTAAAATGCATGCATTATAACTGTGAAAATACTCTCATGCGGCAAATAATAATAAAATGAATTTTACAGTCAACAAGGTAATGACATCACAACATTCGCTCATGGATTTGATAAAAGTACAAAATAGAACGAAGACTTACTTAAATACGGCTCGCCCATAGTCCCGGGCAAATAGGGGCAACTGGTGACGTGGTTGAAGTTCTGCGACTGCATTTCCTCCTGATCAGTCTCACGGTGGTAGAAGTAATTGAAATTGGATACGATGACAGGCACGGGAAGCGCAATGGTGAGGACACCAGCAATGGCGCAAAGTGATCCCACAATCTTGCCCCATACTCCCACAGGCCTAAACATAAAATACAATTAAGAATCACGTAAGATTCGATTGCTAATGAATAACGAAACAAAACTTGTTAATAAACATAAACGAAATGATGATTTACATGCGTAACCTGTTACTACGAATGACTAAAAAATAACTAAAAAACGTAGATAAAAGAAAAATAAAGTCAATATCAATTTGAATGTACAAATAAAGATAAGACCATTCGCAGTGCTTTCATTTTACCGCAAGCAGTACAATTTCATTCGTCACCATTCATTCTCGCCAGCGGTCACAGTAAAACTGTGCTATTTGATTTGATTCGACTCGCTTTGCCAATGTTGGTTATCGCCAGCACTTACAACTAGGTAGTAACACAAAATATCAAGATTGTGGTATATCAACAAACATATTCCCGTCTGGCATTTTTTTGGAAATTGAGAATGTTCATATATCAAATCATATAGATGTGCTTTTCTACTTAGATGTAAATGAAAGATAAAAAGTAATAACTAAAAGAGAACTTAAGGACCCTAGTAAACAAACATGGATATCTACGGCAATTCCTCTGAGAACTATATAGTGCAGTCATGCGTACGTTCAGTGATGTCTAACATGTAACATCTCTATCGAAAATGGTGTGGTTGCTAATAAATGTTCTTAAGCCATGATACAAACAAGCAAGTGAACTATTCTGAACACCAATTTTACATAGTAGCAGATCGTATTTAACGCCGCGTCACCATCGGGCCGCTCGATTTTAATAATTATGATTATGTGAGATGTAACAAGGAAAAGACACAGGGTACAAGCACGAGCACTACTATAATGCCCTTAATGATTACGTGTTGTGATATGGCACGCAAACGGATGATCACCATTTTCGATGAGGTACGTAACACCATGTAGCCACAACACCGATACAAGTAAACAGGGAATATTACATTGATACGTAGCGGAAGCGGTTCGGAGTGGCATTGGTAAACTTATGTATAAGTAAACAAATAGGTTGGTGTCCAAGTGGGACAATGGGACAGTAGTAGGTGTTCGAGCGGGACGAGCGAGGTACGTCGCCGCGGTCGAGTGTCTCAACAAAAGCTTGTGGTGTCTCTAATTAACAGAATACGCTTTGGGAGGGGCCATTGTCACATCGACGACTATATTGCTGCTCACGGGCAGGCTGGCAACAACCAGTCCGATGGATTTAGACGACGCTTCCATGTAAAATTGTGAAGATTCAGGAAGAATGACCATGACATAAGACCATTGAAAAAAAAATAAACAGTCAAATTATAAAAAAAGGTAATAAATATGGAGTTGAACGTGCAATATCTCAGAATTAATGTGAACAAAAAATGTGAGATCGGTTCAGTTTCAAGCTAACCGACAATAATAAATTTAAAACTGAAGCGGATGAAGTTAGAATGATATGGCGAAAGAAAATCACAATAGTGTTATATATGCCAATGTAAGGTAGTGGGATAAAATTAAATGACGAGAAGGCAAATATGAAATTTATGTTGAAGTCGCTGTATCATACGTCATGTCGCCGTATCCTACGGTCGTCATTGTCACGACTGCCCACCAAAACGCATCAGGTATGGATTTGAAGAAGCTGTTCTCACTTCCCGCCTCAGCGAAGTACACCGCAGATGAAAACAGCACCACACCTTTAAGAACAAGCACACACCAACGGAGAATACAGTGCGACATAGATTGGCGGGGAGGCGAGGCGAGCGGCGGGCGACGGGCGACCGATCTTGGGGTTACCTCATGTCTCCATAGCCGACGGTGGTCATCGTGATCACCGCCCACCAAAAAGCGTCGGGTATTGAGGAAAAATTCGTATCGGGACAATCTTTATCCGCAAAGAAAACGGCGCTGGAGAACACGACCACCCCTGCGAACACAAGACAGGCTGTGCACGCGGCGGGGCTGAGCGCCAGAAGCGGATGCCGCGGCGTCTATGCCCCGCCAGGGCCTTCATCGACGTAAAAGCATTGCTCATTGTTCACCTTCACTCATTTTAAATGCATTAGGCTGCTCTTTTGGGCGCAAGAATATTCCATTCAATAATTTTGTTACGAGTATATAATATTATTCTTACCTTAAAAACATTATTTAGATATTTGAAACAGTTAGAAGATAGTGTAACTTGGAACTTACCAATAAAGAGGAAAAATATTAAAAGGCCAAGCTCGCGCATCGAAGCTTTGAGAGTCCGGCCTAAGATTTGCAGGCCCTTGGAATGACGAGACAGCTTAAAGATCCGGAACACCCGGACGAGACGTATGACTCTTAGTATGGCGAGACTCATGGCCTGATTGGTAGATTTGTCTTGTGGTGATACCGGTGCTCTAGGTAGATTCAAAGTGTCTTCTTCTTCAGCTACAACAGTCGCCAGTGTGATGAAGTATGGAATAATGGCGATAATGTCTATAATATTCATCACGTCTCTAAAGAAATTGAATTTATTTGGACAGGCTAAAAACCGTACTATTAATTCAAACGTGAACCATATAATACAGAGGGTCTCGATTAAGAAGAATGGGTCAGTGATGTCAGGTACTTCATCTTCTTCAATCTTTGTGCCGTTAGTTGTGGTGTTGAAAACTTTGTAGTGCTTGAACTCTGGTAGTGTTTCCAAGCAGAAAATGACGATGGATAGAAGGATGACGAATACGGAAATAATGGCGACGACGCGGGCGGCTTGGGAGCTTTCTGGGTACTCGAAGAGCAGCCAGATTTTGCGTTGGCGCTCGTTGGAGGGAAGAGGTTTCTCCTCTTCTTTTATGAAGCCTTCATCCTCGCTGGAAATGTTTTGAATTATTTAGATAAGTTTGTGATTTCATTATAAAATGATTTCAATTGAAATATACCTTACCGGAATTTGTTAGTCGCCTGCTCCCCCAGTTCGTAAAATTTGATCTCTTCAGAGAAGACATCAAGGGGGACATTTACAGGGCGGCGAAGACGGCCACCGCTTTGATAGTAGTACAGAATGGCGTCGAAAGAAGGTCTGTTTCTGTCAAAAAAGTACTCGTTCCTGTTGAAAAATAAAAAATCTTACAGTGATTTTAATGATTAAAAGTTTTCTTACTTTCGTCTAATTTTGTTTTTCTTCCATCGTTTCTTATGGGGCATTTTTAAATTAATTAGCATTTTAACACTACGCAAATTCTCACGTGGTAGAGCTATGTTGGAATGATTACAGCTCTTAGGGCCAGCCGGGTTGATCGTGTAATGCCATTTACTTACAAAAGGAGAACAGGCGTGAATCAGTTTGCTTTGAGCGAATCGTGTTTCTTACGATGAGTAAGAGTTTTGATGGCCCACTTCCTTCCCCCTATCCAATCTTCCTTATTAAAGCTCCCTATTACAATCCCATATCCCACCCCTGCTATCCCGTTCCTCCTGTCTGATCCATCTACCTTATCACCCTATTCTATCTCAAAGACTGGTCACGCTTTGGCCTCATCATTCGTGTTGCAAATGCTTATAGGCCACGGTAATCACTTTCCATGAGCTGGGCCTGCTTGTCAGCTTCGCAATAAAGAAATCACAAATACCTGATATCGTTCTCACCGGTTCGGTATAGTACGTCGAAAAGGTGAGAACAATATTCCTAATGCCCTTATGACTGTAAATGTGATGATATGATGAAGTCTCGCTATTAATATAATTCTATAGGCCTTTTAGTTTTTTAAGAATTATTTTATTTTGCGTAACAGAAATAGCAGAGACAAGCCACAGGTCTCACCATAATATGAATGACAGCTCAATACTAATAAAAATAAAAAAAATGTCTGTCGTCGATCGAGGGTTGCTATTCTCGTCGAACAATGACACTGCACTTTTTGGCTTGTATTTGCCGAATCCATGCAGTGTGAGGACTTCCTATAGTTTCTCGTTTTTAATAAAATCAAATCAAACTATTATGTATTGAATATGTAACACGTACCGTAGGGGATCGAAGTATCTAATCCGCCTAGACGGGTCTCCGAGAAGTGTTTCCGGGAATTGGTTCAATGTACGTAGTTGAGTTTCGAACTTCAGTCCGCTGACCTATGAACAAAGAGAAACACAGTTTAATAGGTACCATTAAATAAATAGATTTAGCATCTGACACCTCGAGAAGCGGTGTGATGATATTGTTACGAGTTGTAGGACTCGAATTAAAATACCGTTGGAATTATTATAGAATTTATTACAACTATACAAAGACGTATAACACAGGTACAAATATAACCGAGCACAACAAGTCCAAACGTAATGCAGAAAGTCGTAATTTAATAAAACGCGCAAAGTCCGTCACTAGTAGATTCCCGATTGTAGTACACACGTCTCGCTTCGATCGTGGTTCTCGCTCGACTGCCCCCTCCCTCAATCAGGCCATCATTTTATACTGTACAAATGCAATGTGCCCGTATCGTAGTCGACATAATCCAAAACACCTGACTAATGAGTCGGCTGCAAGTGGCCATAAATGAGTACAATAAACATGGGCTGTTTTCTAGAATCGTATGCCAATAAATAAGTAAACGAAAAGAAGACGTTCATAAAAGAATTACAATTAGTTCAAATGCCGACGGGTAATAAATGTGCTTCTACAAATCTGTACGTGGAATTTGTCTTTGTCGGCGCTTAGGTTGTAACAATATAAACGTTGAAACTAGTCTTTTGCTTATTTTAAATTGAGTTAAATTTGTAAAGTTAAGAAGTGAGTAACTTGCGAAACTGGCGAGTTAAGCTCGCCATCGTTCGGACATAAATTTGCCAGTTAAATAATGAGTTGTCGATTAAGTAGACATATATGTTTGTGCCGTATGTTATTGAAACGCTTGGACTGTTGGGTCCTGAGACCATGAGCCTCTACAAAGATCTTTCAAAACGACTCATTTACTCTTCGGGTGATCATAGTGCTGGTTCTTATCTTGGACAACGGATCAGTATGGCAATATAGCGAGGTATCGCAGCCAGCCTTCTGGGAATCTTACTCATTGACTTCGATGACCTAGACTCAGTATTCTACTTATAATCTTAAGGGATTATAGGTAGAATACAATATAACTTAAGTTTCCTTCACTGTACTAGTTTATAATTTAAGCTAACTTAGTAGACAAACAGACAGACAAGACTTTATTTCTCAGCAAAATAAACAATCACAAAAAATGCATATTTACTACTTCTTAACTTAACAAGATACGGCCTGATCGTGAAAAGCGACCTCTTCCTGACAATCTAATTGAATAAAAAGGACATGTCTGTCTAATTAATTATGATAAGAGTTTAACGCGTAAATTACGAAAGTTAACTTGCTTTTTAAGTAATACAAATGTAAATTGGCTTAATGTTGATATTACACGTTTCAATTCTGTTTTTACCAATTTGAATGGGGTAATCAAAGTAGTTCTTGTAAGTATAAAATTGAATCATCCATTCTCATTGACCGTCATATATTATTAATCTTTCAGTTCTCTGGCCTTTAATCGAGTTGATTCAATTTGATGGAATCGTGTATGTCTAATTTCTTAATTTTTTATACATGTGTTATTGTCAAAACAGAGGCGAATAACACGATAGTATGCAGTATTTGGATTTGAAGAAGTACGTAAATATGTCAAGAATTTGGTTTCAAATTTTAAGTTTAAACCATTTTAAATGTGCGACTAGAAGATTAAATTGAAGGTTTAATTAAGAAAATTATACTATTGAAAGGATGAACTGACATGAATATTATGAAATTATACACCCTCGAACAAAAGCGAAATCTGTCAACAAGCGACACAAGTTTGTTAGCGCACCACAGTGTAGTTCAGAAATAGCTGCCTCACCTTGACCTTTATTTATTTTGGCCACATTATGTTCGCGGAATTTTTAATCTGTGCCCACTATATAGCTACAACATGTTTAGTCTGACAACGCCCCTTGTTTCTTGTCTTTTTGCAAGTTTTTATTTTCAAACCACATTTGATTAGGGTTGGCACCGGAGCTTGAAGAAATGTATTACTGAAACGTTACTAAACATGCAATTGATATTGAACACGAGCGACGGGATACTGGCATTCAATAGTAATTAATTTTTCTACACGCGACATTATACAAGGATCGCGTCCTAAACACAGTCCGTGCTTACCGTTTGCAATGAATGTAGTTGTTTTGTTTACATTTCATTTGTATGTAGAATGAATGGCGTGTGTAATAATAACAGCCCTGGGTTACGCCTGCATTAATAAGCCTGATCTTCGCACAATACTAATGATATTAAGACCTCAACAATATAAAGTATCTTAGCATATTCGTAATTAGAAAGTTTTTGAATAACTAATACTGTTATTTCTCAATTTCTAAGTATATGCAATATATTTAGATGACGTGGATGTTCTTATAATATACACAAAATTACACATTATATTGGTTATTATTTTGGGAGGACGTAAATTTAAATAATCATAATAATATCAGGCGTGTAGACAGGGATAATCGCCAGTCATGTCACGCCACATTTACATTAAATTTGTCAAGGGGTCTCTACGTGTTCGCCTTCCCATGACCCCACGCAAGCCCTCCTAATGTCCAGGCCATTTTTATGGCCCGTGGTATCAAGAGACATACAATAATATCAGCCTATAAATGTCATCCTGTTCAGTATGGGTCTCCACATTTATTAGGAAAACGGGTGGTATACCCTCAACATCTTTATCTAAATTTGCGGGGTTTTATCACGATGTTTTCCATTACTGTTAGTACGTGATATAATAGTAACAATTAGGCTACTAAATAAATGTGTAAGAAGTGCTTACTTTCAAACTAAGATTTGAATCCATGTCACTAGAATGAGTCGCAGGTTTCTTAGTCACTACCACGATGTAAACTTCTTTTATTATTAAATTTTAAATTATACTATTTAGTCATTTTCTCCATACCCTCATTTCTCATTTAAAAAGTATCTTATATTCACTAGACTTTAAGCGGTTGATAGACGTACGAGCGAGTAAGCCTATGTATGTCTCCTCAACGACCTTTTCGCCCACTCGTACGTCTATCACGTGCTTTAGAGATCACAATAGGTACCTAAATGCCTCCAAAAACTACTCTCATAAAGCTATGAAGGCAAAACAAGATCTGAGTAAGAAAAAAAGTTGATATTTAAAAAAATGTTTATTACTAAATTGTAACTTTCGGTATCACAACCCTACTCAATTATTTATTTTGTTTATGTTAAATTCTTTTTTATCAGTGTTTGTATTCATTGAACATGTGGGGGTATTATTGAAAGTTTGTATTAATGCAAATTTTGAATAAAACCACAGCTTTTCAATTTACAGTTAATATTTAATACTTACTATAGTTTAGTTGGATTACTGAATACGCTGATACGACAAATTACTAAGCTCTATATATAGTATAAGCTCATAAACGTTCCACTATAAAGTACAGGCTTCCTGGATCGATCCAGAATGGTGGGTTTCACACACTAGTTATCTTTATGCGCAGGTTTCCTTACGATGTTTTCTTTCAGCATCATCAGAGCGTTAAATCCCGGTTGCCTTTGCTTTGACGCCCAGGGCCCGCTTTCCTGCTTTTTGTACTTCACTTCGCGCGGTCTTCAGCATCCCCCGTTTTGAGACCATTAGTACGCATGTCATTCTTCACAACGTCAAGCCAGCATTTCTTGGGTCTTCCCCTTCGACCAAGACTTGACGGAGGTGGCATGGCTAGACATTTGTTCCCCACATAATTAGTCGGTTTTCTTTAACCGGTAGAAAAATTGGCGGGTTTGAAACAACGGTTATCTCGTTCTGCAGGTTTTATTAAGATGTTTTCCTTCAATGTTAGCATGTGGTAGTTGTAACAATATACACATTAGGTCAGAAAATTGCCAGAGCCTAAGTGGTAACTGCTTTCAGGCTAAGATTCGAACTCGAACTCACACCCTGTGAATTTAGGATGCGACTACACTAGCCACCAGCTGCTATTTAACAAAATACTAACCTATAAACTAATACAATGAAAGAAACGTCCCTTATATACATACCTATAGGCAATCCTTTAAGACTATAAGTAGAATACGGAGCCTAGGTCATTTTACTTTGATTAGAACACCAAATCACTGCACAACTAGGCATAATTCTCACTTTTTGGAGATGTTTTGTCAGCGACGTGCGAGTTGAGACTGGCAGCCGCTTGCGCTCAGATGTGCGACTATCGCACAACTTTATTACGGGTATTATTATTACTGCCGCCATGAGTAGGGGCGCGGCGGCAGACGCGCGACGACTTTCTTAGCTCTTTTTTTGTTGAAACAGGGTGAACACATTTCGTATAATACCGGGCTCTTTGTGGGGGTTAGTTCTTACGCGGTGAGATTTAGCGCCGCATGGCTTGTGTAGGACTCTGATACAGACGTCCTCAACTACACCATTAAACCTGAACCTGCCTCCCATGTGCCCGCCCGCGCTTGTGGTGGAAGAAAATGAGGTTTCTAAGGTAGTTACATCCATGTTCATAGGCGGATCGAGGTCTCGATCACCCCGGGAAGCAGACTGACCCACTTCACCAACAGAGGTTAGTTCCACCGCATCCCCAAATGCTGATGGAACCCTGTGATGGAATCACGGGAAGAGATAATTTTGCGCATATTTGCGCCTTCGGATACCGGACTGACGTCGGCGCTCGTGAGTCGCATGCGCTACTAAGGTCTCGAGCTCTGAGGTGCCCATGCAGCGTAGTCGACCAGCGTATGGAATGTTTAGTGCGCCGCACTCGCGGCAATGAGGGGAAGGCAGATATCCCACAATCTGATACAGATACTTATCGAAGCACCGGTGCCCAGTAAGTATCTGCGTCATCCTGAAGGTCAGGGTCTTGCGTTTCTGCGTGACCCATTGCAACAGGTGTAGGTGTATCTCCACTGTATCAACGCCGGCCTCAGGAGACTCTAAATCTCTCAACCAAGTTTGCATCATGGCCGCGTCCTGACCTATAACTCTCCCCGGAAATAAACCAGGCTCTTAGCAAGGGCATCCTGTCGGAAGCAACGAACTTTAGCAAGGACGTCCGCCCGGAGAGGCTAGGGCGGATCACCTGCCAAGAGCGTCGCCGCCGTCCGTGACATTGTACGATACCCCCGCATGGACCTCACCGCCAGGACCCGCTGAGCTCTCCTCAGCAGAGTCTTATTGGGGCGGTGGAGTGCATGGTTCCACACGGTTGCATCGTACAGTGCCATACTCAAAAGGATGCAGGAATATAGCTTACAAGCCTTTCCGCCTGGTCCCCCCTCGTTGAGGAGAAGTCTGGCCAGGGCGCCTCCGGACCTAATCAGTTTAAAAACTAGCTGCTTAAAGTGCGCTTTGAACAGCCATTTCCCAGCAAGAACGAGCCCCAAATATTTGATCGTGACTAGTAAGTACAGTAGAATCACCTGAGGTGCTCGTCGGTGTCTTGGATCCGGGGCCGTCCATGTCTGGAGGCCCCTGCTACAAAGATAACCAGTTAAGTACGCAGAAACCCTACACACACGAAAAAACCAACATAAGCGTGTAAAAGTAAACAGAAGTTCACAGGACACTAACAAGCAGTAAAAAGGGCAGTAAAAAACTCCCCGAACCTTCAAACTGCACACAAACACGCACAACGCACTAAAATAAACTAGACACTTTCTAACACTACTCTAATAACGCAAATGATCCTTTCTTGGGAATAAAAAGCAAAAAATTTGCAATTGCTGATCACATTTCTTAGCTCTGTGGGATGAATTGTGAGGAAGTTCCTGCCTCTGAAAGCCTAACCACCGGTAGGTTGGACCCCAGGCCCCGGTGCCGGTGAAAGTCAGAGTTTTATATTTTTTAAATTAATATTTTCAGATAGTTTTTGATAAAATAATCTTATTTATATTTTTTTTATAAAATAATGTTTTTAAAGGAAAATGTTAAGTTTTTAAATACGAAAAATACATGTATTGGCAAATATATTTCTTAACAATATATCACTTTATAAAAAATTAGCCTACCTATTATTAAAAAGTAGTAGTAGAAGGTAAATAGAAGAAATAGAACATTATATAGAAAATGGTGGAAATCAAATAAGACTTTAATTGGTTTGACAGTTTCAGCATAAAACTTGTTTCGTTCGAACCCTTAGCGTACATTTTCCCAACCGCGCATGTTTACGTAGTGATTTTAATTAATTTTCCCGTTCTAAACTATAGCCACAACGTTCCAAGGATGACAAGGTTACTGGCGAACGTTGCGGTTGACGAGCGCTGCGGTCTCATCGATGTTGCTTTGTCGCAACATTTGACGGTACGTTGCCTACATTAGAGCGGTATGTTTAATTTTCGTTATATATCCGCTTAGGCAGTCTTCTAACCTAATGTGCATATTGGTATAATTACCACGTGTTTACGGTGACCAAACCTACACATCGAGATAACCGATGTGTCAAACACGCTGTTAACGCCGACCTATTTGGTCACGGTCTCTTTGTTTCTTTTTTTTCTTTCGCCGCATCTGTCACTATATAATGTGACATAGTCTACATTTGACCGCTGTTCGCGGCGCTGCTTTCGCGAAAATCTTACTACATTCTACACACGCTTATATTAATCCGCGTGCTGGAACGTATCCCTATATCGTACCAGCTGGTCCACTCGTCGAAGGAATCGCAAGACGCTGCGATGCCCGCATCGTTCGTAGCGTGTCTGGTGCGGCGACCTATCCTGTAAGTCCTTTCCTTCTCTTATCCCCGCTCGCGCCCGCACCAACACACGCTAATGCGACTTGGACAAGCGTGGGGGTGTACGGCGACGCGTCGCGTGCGGCGTCCCACAGGGATCGGTCCTCGGGCCGGTTCTTTGGAATGTCGGTTATGAGTGGATCCTTCGGGTTCCGGTCCTGCCCAGAAGAGGGCTAATCTGCTTTGCGGATGACACCCTACTCATGGCACGCGCTGCGTCATTCGCGGAATCCGTGGACCTCGCCAACGCCGGGTTGGCGATCGTGGTCCGAAGAATAGGTAGGCTGGGCTTGAAGGTCTCCCCCGCGAAAACGGAGGCCATCATGTTCCATAGGCGGTTTCGTAATCCCCCCGCAGACTTGTCCGTTACAGTCCAAGGGGTGAATATTCGCGTAGGTCCCCAGATGAAATATCTGGGGCTCATTCTCGATGGGAAATGGCTGTTTAAAGCGCACTTTGAGCAGCTAATTTCCAAGCTCATGAGGTCCGCAGGCGCCCTCTCTCGGCTTCTTCCTAACGTGGGGGGACCGGGGGGGACGAATAGGAAACTCTACATGGGTATCCTTAGGAGTATGGCCCTGTACGGTGCACCCGTATAGTCCAATGCACTTCACCGCCACAATAGGACTTTGTTGTGCCGCGCACAACGGGTCCTGGCGGTGAGGACCATCCGAGGATATCGTACAGTGTCGTGGACGGCGTCGACACTCTTGGCGGGCGATCCGCCCTGGCCTCTCCAGGCGGACGTGATTGCCAAAGTTCGGCACTACCGACAGGATGCCCTGGCCCGTGGCCTAGTCTATGGCCAGGCCGAACTCCAGGTGATAAGGACGCGGGAAACCGCGGCCATGATCCAATCTTGGTCAGTAGAGTTGGAAAACCCTGTTGCTGGCATTGACACGGTGGAAGCGGTTCGACCGCAGCTGTTGCGATGGCTCTCGCGGAAACGCGGGACCCTGACCTTCAGAATGACACAGATACTTACCGGGCACAGTTGCTTCGATAAGTATCAGTGTCATATTGCGGGCTGCTTGCCTTCACTCCAATCCCGCCAGTGTGGCGCGCTAGACACGGCGTTACATACGCTAGTCGAGTGCGCAGCATGGGCACCTCAGAGGTTTGAACTCGAGACACTAGTAGGACCGATCGATTCGCTGAGCGATCTGGTGCAAGCCATGCTGCACAGCGACGATTGGTGGGTGGGCGCGGCCAACTTCTGCGAGACTGTAATGTCTCAAAAGGAGGCCGCGGAACGAGATAGGAAGAGAGATGGAAGTGCGCATGCGTCTCGCGGGCGCCGACGTCCATCGGGAGCCCGGTGGCGCAGGTATGCGCATGATCTCCCCCCCTGAAATACCGCTTCAGGGGCCCTCTAGCATCTAGGGAGCAGAGGAGTCTTCACCCCTGTTGACGAAGTGAGTTTGCCTCTCCCGGGGCACTCTCAAGCACTTGTGCGCTAGGATCGGTGTGGGCGTAACTACGTTCTGTATCTCATGCCTTTCCTACTCATAAGCGCGGGGCACATGGGTGGAGGGTGGTTTTAGTGGGGTATTAGCCCATGTACGTCCATGGGTTCGAGTCTCCACACAAGCCGGTTGATTATTGTTTGGATTGCCTCAGTGGAAAGCCTCCATGATCAACAACGGTCTAATCCCTAGCAAAGGACCCGGTATGTGCGAAATGTATTTCCCCCGCCTGAAAAAAAAAAGCCTGGCGGGTATACTGTCCGTACCACTGAAAAATGGGAGGCCCGAGCCCAGCACTGGAACTTTTATGGGCAGTTATTATTATGTATAGGTAGGTTAAAAATTAAAAAAATAATTAAATATTAAGCTTCCTTACATTTCTGATCGCAAAAGTCGAAAAGTAGTTAATTGATTGACTTCAAATTTTGGTTGCATTATCTCAGAGGAATTAAAATATTACGTAGCCTATTGTGTATTATATAAAAATTTCCGAACGTAGAATATTTTTATTAGTCTACATGAATTTAGTATATGGCCCCCTAACCTCATGTTCACAACCACTTTACAACAAATGGCAGAGAGAAGAGAGAGCCTAGTTAACGTTCCATTGTCTTTGGTAGATAGCGAATTAAACATTTGGATACATTCACATAAAATTCTAAGTTCGGATACGACATAGCCTATGTGAACAAAAGCGTTAAATAAAGTGAATAAATTTTTACAAACTTGTGTGTGTTATTGAATAAACACGTGGTTTGCGTATGTGTGGTTAATAGTAATATATCCACAGGAAACTCACTTTTATACGTACTAATTCGATTATTTAATACTAAATTCTCGTATTTTGATCGTCTGAGATTTTAATAGAAACGTGTTTTTACATAATATTTCTTTATTTATGAATTCAGTTTTTAGATGTTAGAGTCCACAAAAATTTGGAAAGTAGTCAATGGATTGAATCCCCTAATGATTAGTCATAGTGAAGCGAAACCCGGTTTAGCTACTAGTCTTGATTAATTATAATCTAGTAGAACTACTCTAGCGTCTGTTTATTTGTATTTTGAGTTTATATATACCACGATCGTATTGTAGGGACAAAAAATGACCAAGTGCATTTCGTACCTCAAACTATGAAGGGTTGCGTGGTAATGAGAAATATCTAATATTTTCATAATTCAGCTATGAAACTCGTTTAATATTAGTATTTTTAAATAAAAATAAAATCGGCCACGTGCGGAAATAGCTTAATTTGGAAATATACAGCGCGCGTGTGTGCGTGCGAGCCTGCGTGTGTGTTGTTTGCGGCTTTATTATAAAAAAAATCGGTCATTGTGTGTCCATCCACGAACTATTAGGTTATTAATTCCGTAGAGATGATAATCATGTAATGTTTTTGTCATTTGTTTTTTAATTTCAGTTATGATATTGTTACAACCTAGACGTCGACAAAGACAAATTCCACGTACAGATTTGTAGAAGCACATTTATTACCCATCGGCATTTCAACTAATTGTAATTCTTTTATGATCTTCTTGTTTTGTTTACTTATTGACTGGCATACGTTCTAGACAACAGCCCATTGTTTTATTGTATTCATTTATGGCCACTGCGGCCGACTCATTAGCCAGGTGTTTCGGATTATGTCAACTACGATACGGGCACATTGCATTTGTGCAGTATAAAACGATGGCCTGATTGAGGAAGGGGGCAGTCGAGCGAGAACCACGATCGAAGCGAGACGTGTGTACTACAACCGGGAATCTAATAGTGACGGACTATGCGCGTTTTATGGAATTACGACCTTCTGCATTACGTTTGGACTTGTTGTGTTCGGTTATATTTGTACCTGTGTTATACGTGTTTGTATAGTTCTAATAAACTCTATAATAATTCCAACGGCATTTTAATACGAGTCCCGTAATTCGTAACAATATTGTAATATTACTGCTACATCTGGGATAATATTAGTGTTAATGATCATTTCACGCAGACATAGCGATGGTTTAATAAGTTATTTATGATGCGACATTGTTATTAATTGTTAATGACGTCAAATATTGAGAGATAACGAATGAATTATACACTAATGTATCCTATCATTAACGGAGTTTATTAATGTTTTAAACAAGACGCGTTTGTTGTTTCATTAACAAATTAAAAAAATATATATTTAAGCCGTTTTAAATGTTTAGGCCGTTTCACGCAGATGTGGCGATGGGTAAGGCCTTATTTGAGAAGCGATATTGTTAAAATGACGTTAAATATTGATCGATAATGTATGTATACATATACCTATGCTAATGTGTCTATGCAATAAAGACGTTACTTTTTAGCGTTTTAAATGACAGGCGAATTCGGCCACAGCCCAAATCCTAACACTAGCGCAAATGAAACCATGAAAGCATTAGGCCATCAAAAAGGTATAACAAAATTAAATATATAATACACGTCCTTTCACAATTGTATATTAGTATATATGCTAGCATATAGAGTTAATAATCCTTACTTGGACATATAATTAAGGGACCATCCACATATTACGTCACAAAAATTTCATGATTTTTCATCCCTCCCCCGTCCTTGTCACAGCTGGTCACATTCGCGAAACTCCTCCTTCCCTAGTGTGAAATCACATATTTTGCAATTTTACATCAAGAAATTGTTAAATTAAAACAGCAGTTCGTAAATAGGTTAAATATAGATTTTGAAATGTGATTTCACGAAATTTAGGACCCCCCCTCCCACCCCTTGTCACACTCAGTCGACCTTACACCTCCCCTTAATCTGTGACGTAATGTATGCATGGCCCCTAAGTTTTCGTAAGAAAATGCCAGGAACAGGGCCCATATAATCTTGTCATTTCGTCCGAATGTGTTTTATTACAGCTATTTAACTGGAAGACTGTTATCTAGATTGGAACGAAAATTAGATATAAGGTGTCAAGAATGTTATTCTTTTTACACGCAATTAGTTACTTTTGGTTACTATAGTTCCGCCGTTCAATAAGGCCATATTTGGCATCTATCAAACTGATTTTAGTAGTTACGTGAACTACTGTTGGTGATACAATTTAAAAATTGAAATCGACATAAAAAGTCCCAATATTTTTTTCAAATAATCGGCCAGGTCGTAGGACATTTGCTCAACTGGATAGTTACAACCCCTGGTCTAGAGTATGCCGCCATAACAACCTCGAGTTGTGTTCCGCCATTAATGGCCAGGTTCCAATCTCCCTTTAGAGAGCAGCAGCGCATTTGTAGGATCTTTGGTGTTGCAAATGTCCATAGGTGATGGTGACCGCTTTCCATGAGGTGGACCGTCTGCCTGTCTGCTGAACTCAAGCTATAAAAAAGACAAACACATAGTGTATCACACAGCATTAAGTGCAAAGTTGGTTAATAAACTCTCGCATTGATCTGTTTAAGAAGTACCTTACTGATAAATAATATATAAAAAAATATGTATATCTCATAAGTGTGTATGTATATATTTATGTTAAAAAACTAATATGTATTTTAAAAATCTATAAACATCTGAATTCATGTACCACCTACATCGCCAGATTAATATAGAATATCCATAGGTTAGGTTGCCTGGAAGAGATCGCTTTAAGCCACAGGCGGCCTTATCGCTTATTGTTCTGCTAAAAATACTGTAATTAATGTATTGTGTCTATTATTTTGGTGAGCAATTAAGCGTTATATCTAGCTATCCATCCATCTACCTTACATCTCTGTAGTTTTCTCTTGTTATTGTTTCTTTATATATTACTTTTTTTTAAATTTATTTTCTATCATCTTGTGGAGACTTATTTATAGCTTCTCTTGGCCTAGTTTGTATTTATTTAGTATATAGCAACGACAATGACAGTGACAATTTTGATGTGTCCTTCTTATGGTTATTTCCATCTTCGCTTAGCTAGATGGCGATACAGGTATTTATCATTAGGTACTAAAAATTAAATTCGAAATTTCTAATAATTATGAAACATTCACTTCGTGACATACATATTATCTTTTATAACGCGAGCGAAGCCGCGGGAAGATGCTAGTCTTACAATATTTTTATTAAACAATGTTCTTATATGAACGAGCGTTAAAATAATTTGCAACAATTTTATTTTTAAAATAATATAATAAACGATTATAATTTGTTATTATGTAGGAGTTTAGTTAATATGTAATTTATTTATATTTAAGATGACTTACTTTTATCCAGTAAAAGCATTTTCATGGAACTGATTTTGTAAAATTTAAATAATTAAGGGTAGTTAATAATATAATGAAGAATGGAGAGAAAATTATGCTTAAGTAATGTTCAAAAAGTCGTGGTAGAATAATAGCGTAAGAGTCCCAAACTCAAAGGGTGCGAGTTTGAATCCTGGCTTGAACGCATGCACCACTTAGGCAGTTTTCTGACGTAATGTGCTTATTGTTACAGTTACCATGAGCTAACAACGGTGAAGAAAAACATGCATCCTAATGAAATCTGCACATCGAGATAACCGATGTGTCAAACATGCCAACCCGCTTTGGACAAGCGTTTATACGCTGTTATTATATATTATAAAAATTTTATGTTGGTCCGTCTGTCTATTTATGACATCAATTTTTAGGGTTAATTATCTTGCGATACTCCTCGCGTGTCGCTAGCGGCGTGTAGCCGTCATTCAGAATTCCCCTCGTCAAAAAAGTAGAACACTGTGTGTATGCACAATTCTTCATCACATTTATATAACACATTCTTATAAACATCCATTACAAATACTTAGTATAAACACACGATGTAAACATTCTATTGACACAAACACTACCTAAGACATTACAGACAGTATTCTTTCGACGTTGACAATTCTAAATTACCTACCCGTGAAATTAAGTAATCGTCTGATATTCAATATCACCCAAGAGAATATCAGACATCGCGTTGCATTAACTAAACTAGTTTATTTTTGTCGCGGCAACATTGCGCCGCTAATATCACGGAGAAAGAGATGGCAATGGAATTGAAATTGAGCCGATAACGTGGTCTCTGCAAGAACGTTATCTCTACGTCCAATTCTAATCTAAATCATTTATTTTCAAGTGCTATAATTGTTCTAATTTAAAAGATCCTATCTGTTATATTGTCTTAACTTGTCTTGTTTGTATTAACTTGTATTGTCTTAAATTGTCGTGGAAGCGTAATGGCTAGCACACGCGTCCCCAACTTAAAGGGCACGGGTTCGATCCTGGCCGGAACGCATGCACCACTTAGGCAATTTTCTGATCTAATGTGCGTATTGTTACAATTACCACGTGCTAATAACGATGAAGGAAAACATCGTGATGCAACCTGCACATCGATATAACCGATGTGTCCTACCTGCCAAGCCATATATCCGTGCAGGAACGGAGAAAGAATACAATTTCCTGCGGCCAGGCGGCTTGTCGTAAGAGGCGACTAAACAACCCACAGCCAGGTGGTAGGGTATTTGCTCGACTGGATGGCGACCACCCCTGGTCTAGAGTATGCCGCCATAACAACCTTGTGTTGTATTCCGGCATCAGTGACCAGGTTCCAGTCTCCTTTAAGAGAGCAGCAGCGCATTTGTAGCACCTTCGGTGTTGCAAATGTCCATAGGCGACGGTAACCACTTTCCATCAAGTGGGCCGTCTGCCTGTCTGCTGAACTCCTGCAATAAAAAATAAATAAAAAAAGCCGCCTTGGACAAGTGTGACGGGTATACTGTCCGTTCCCCTATAGTGGGAGGCCCGAGCCCAGCAGTGGGACGTTTATGAGCTGTTATTTATATATCTGTTCTATTGTCTCAAATTATTAGCTCCGTAATCGGGGACTAAGTACATCCTAAGAAGAGCTGTATAGCCCTACGATTGCAGAGCTCTATGTTTGTTTGTGTAGACAAACGAGCGTCTTTTCAAACGTCGAGATCCTACGTGTGCGGATTGACCGCAACCCAAAGTGAGTATCGCGTGGTAGTTAGGCCAGCGCAATCTCTTTCTCTCACGCAACCTACGCCCTGAGAGCTGTTCTATCTGTTACAATATATTCTTTTCATTGAGCTTAGTTGTTTTCATTTTTTGTTTCATGCTCAACGTAACACTTGCAGCGATGGCCTTCCGAAGGCTGTTGTGCTACGTAGGCGCTGCAATAGGGAGGCATTTTTTACACACAAAAACATCATTTACTAATTGTTTTGTGAACAGTACACTATCTCCATTTCCATAATAATTATAACACTTCTTTTTTTTTAAGGCGGGGGAAATGCGTTTCGCACATACCGGGTCCTTTGCTAGGGATTAGACCGTTGTTGATCATGGAGGCTTTCCACTAAGGCAATTCAAACAATAATCAAGCGGCTTGTGGAGACTCGACTAATCAATACCCCACTAAAACTACCCTCCTCCCATGTGCCCCGCGTTTATGGCAGGAAAGGCGTGAGATACAGAACGTAGTTACGCCCACACCGATCCTAGCGCACAAGTGCTTGAGAATGTCCCGGGAGAGGCAAACTCACTTCGTCAACAGGGGTGAAGAATCCTCTGCTCCCTAGATGCTAGAGGGCCCCTGCAGCGGTATTTCAGGGAGGGAGGTCATGTGCATACCTGCGCCTCCGGGCTCCCGACTGACGTCGGCGCCCGCGAGACGCATGCGCACTACCATCTCTCTCCCTATCTCGTTCCGCGGCCTCCTTATGAGACACTACCGTCTCGCAGAAATTGGCCGCACCCACCCACCAATCGTCGCTGTGCAGCATGGCTTGCACCAGATCGCCCAGCGATTCGATCGGTCCTACAAGTGTCTCGAGTTCAAACCTCTGAGGTGCCCATGCTGCGCACTTGACTAGCGTATGTAACGCCATGTCTAGCGCGCCACACTAGCAGCATTGGGGTGAAGGCAAGCAGCCCGCAATTTGACACAGATACTTATCGAAGCAACCGTGCCCGGTAAGTATCTGTGTCATTCTGAAGGTCAGGGTCCCGCATTTCCGCGAGAGCCATCGCAACAGTTGCGGTCGAACCGCTTCCACCGTGTCAATGCCAGCAACAGGGTTTTCCAACTCTACTGACCAAGATTGGATCATGGCCGCGGTTTCCCGCGTCCTGATCACCTGGAGTTCGGCCTGGCCATAGACCAGGCCACGGGCGAGGGCATCCTGTTGGGAGCGCCGAACTTTGGCTATCACGTCCGCCTGGAGAGGGAATAATTATAACACTGAGTCATGTCCTGACAACCCTAACAGACCGCCCTTGCTGTGGCATATGTATAAAACGTTATTTTTGGAAGCTTTCGTTGGCAACTTATAGCAACCGTGAAAAGAAATATCGTGTGAATATGAATTTTAGTGTAAATTTCTTAATATCGTTTATAGAATGTTGTGTAGTATATCAATCAATTTACTACAAACGCGGTATTTTCTAATTAGCGACTTTCACTATGTAATTATACTGTTATAATATTAGAGTTAATTAGGGCATTTCATTAATATTTTAAAGTTGAATTAGAATAATCATCAAAACAATAAATAGAACGTAATTTTATTTTGAATCATTTTTGACATAACACGTTAGTATTACAATTCGTCACGGTGGCAAGCATAGGGACTTGCTCCAAACATCCTGACATAGACATGTAATTAGGCAAAGGTTGCAAATACATATGACAGGCTGCTTTCTGAATCTGTGTGCTCGGTATACGTGGAGCGGAAAGCTTACAAAGCGCCTATATGTCTATTGCGCCGCCCCCGCACACGCCGCGTGAATCAAGATGAAATATAGGCGGCCCGGTAAGCTTTTGGTACCGTCTATACTGAGAATACTGATTCTACACCCCTGTGTATCGGCAAATCAGAAAGCGACCTAAATAACAAACAAAATTTAATCTATGCCAATAAATAAAGTTCAAGTGTCTCTGATATAAAAAGAAATGCCAAAATTTAAGTGAAACCTGGCAGTTGAAAGTTGCCAATTTCAAAGGATCGCTTAGTGAAATTAACACGTGTTTATTAGACATACCGGTAGTTGTAATACGTAGCATAAAGTATCAGTTTATTTTGATACTTGTCATATTCGTAACAGAAATCTGCTCAAGCGGCTACTTTAGGCGCCCTAGTATTATCAATACGATTCCAATTATAGATAGTCGTTTTTGGAATTTTATTTTTTGGTCGGTTTGAAAGTTTGTCTCTAGTAAGCTCCGAAGGTCTCAAAGGATTACTATGACAATTTTAGGTTTTAAAAAATAAACTTTATCTCAAAATTTTGTGTATTTCATTTTGATATCTGGCAATGTTCAGAAGATAACGAAGTGCAAGCTTATGTGAACTAATGGTCAGTTCCTATATCTTACTATGCATTCATTTACGGCCTCTGTGGTTGAGCGGGCTAAGCCTTTGCCGGCTTACCTCAATGCAACACAGAGGCTCCGGGTTCGATTCCTGGTATAGTAAATTTCGGAAACGTATTTTATTCGTTATTTACTATGGTCTGGGTGTCTGGGATCGGCCCCAGAGTGGTCCGTTGTATATTACCCATAACACAAGCGTAGCATGCTTAATTTGGGGATATACAGTGTGTGTGTTTGTCTGCCGATTTATTTATTTATTTATTATTTGTCTTACCTTCGGTTGAATATTGACATTACTTCTATGGAGCTTATATCAAATTTTAACCGATAGTAAGGCATATAAACGTTTGGTAAAATACAGGAACTGAGCATGAGTGATGAGCACAGTTATTTATAAATATACTTTTTACAACTCTTCTGTAAGCGTCGGGGCATATTCGAGGCAATGTTCAAAAGTTTTATGCGCACTTGAGTATAGTGTTGAACACGTATTCAAAACAGTGAAACAGCACCGTTTTATGAGTTGTTAATTAGTCACGAATTTTTAGCACGTAAGTTTATTTTGAAGTGGTTAAAATAAATTTTAATGTGTTGCTAAAACGGTTTGTTGTATGCACATCATGAGCATACGATTTGGAGGTACGAAACTATATTTAGTTTATTTATTGTTTTCCACTGTACGGTTTTGGTATACGACGCAGTTTATGTATCTGACGATATTTTAGCGACACGTATGAAGACGTAGCTCGGGGCCCGACATAGCTCACATAATTAGTAAGTTGACGAAGCAGTGAGCCAGTCACGTCTCTCCCAGGACCAACGGGTGATGGAGCAACGTGTCCTGGGGTGCAGACCGCGTCTTGCTAAACATAGCGTTAAATGCTCTCCAGTCCGGTGGATCGGCGATCGGCATAAGATCGCCGGTAGGGTCTGGATGAGGAGGGCGGGATACGTGGCGCAAACTCAAGGAGAAGACGAAGAAGCTGAAGAACAAGTATGATGACGTTTTAGTTTCATAGCGAAAAGGGTTAAGGAATCGTCATATACATCATCTATTTTACAAATATTTATCTCGAATGGCATACATATAAGGCTTTTAAAATAAATGTTTTTCTTTTTAAAATAATGAATTGTAGTCTATAATTTATTAATGATGCATTTTGCGGTTTGGTTGAAACTTAAGAATTTTCTCGCGACACATTTCCAAATGTCGCTTGGAACAAACGGCTTTTCGTTATGAATTTTATCTTATAAATTTTAATTCTATCTTTTAAATTTTGATTTATTTTATATATTTTATGACTAGAGTTTACCCCGCGGCTGCGCCGTGGGTCAAACTCTAGTGCGTATCTCTTGTTTAAAGAGCAGGTGTTACAGTTTACATTGTATTAAATTTTTTATGAATGATATGTCCGTTTTCGGTATTCAGATAGATAGATCGAGTTACTATCTTATTTTTTTATAGACTATGAATTATATATCTGTAAATTTGAGAAATGATTGGTCTTCCATACAAATTTTCATCCCCTATTTCAACCCTTTCTAGTTTTATTTATCTATCGCCGCTCTATCTTCTATCTGTAAATTACATAAACGACCAAAACCACCAAAACGCCAAAATAAATAAAAAGACGAAAATGGCAAATCACAAATAAAAAAACCTATCATACTTTCTGCGATAACCTTTACATAAATCTATCCCATTATCCGGGATGATAAGTACTAAAATGACATATATACCGAATTTCAGCCAAATCAGTCTAATAGTTGTTCAGTAAAAGCATAACAAACGAAGAGAGAAATATATTTTTATCACCGAAACTATCCCATTTTTCGGGATAATAAGTATCCTATGTTCGTTCATTCTCGGCATCGAATATATATATATATATATATATATATATATATATATATATATATATATATATATATATATATATACTGACTTTCAGCCAAATCAGTTCAGTAGTTTTCCGTGAAAACGGAACAGACAAACAGACAGACAGACAGAGTTACTTTCGCATTTATAATATTAATGGGGATGTAACGGTTACTTCTTTTACAAACCACTGCAATCCTAACGTTATATGATATCATTCCCATTAATGTCATGTTGTTAAATGATATTCAAAACCATCAGATTACGTATGTCACGCGTAGCTATAAAGGCAATCGAGTTGCGCCCCTTGGTCTCTATGCCCGGGTATCATGCAACCCTTAACCTCCAAGTAAAGACGTCCCTGACCATAGATGACTATTTTGTATATATATATATATATATATATATATATATATATATATATATATATATATATACGGGAATTAATATAAACGATACACTATCGATACCGGATTGAACATTCGAGATTTATATGAACGAGGTTACGTGAAAGCGTTTAATATATGATTATTCTTTTTCTTTTAAGCCAAACGGTGTCGTGAACGTGGCCATAACTTTGCTTCAACCATCAAATGTCAGCAACAACGTGACAAACGTGAACTTGACACATTAAGAAAACGTTATATCGATATCGTTTGAAATAACTTCGAATACGACTTCAGCTAGAGAATTCTCCAGTAATTAGCGCCTATAAATTCCTCTGTGAACGCTGCAAGCTCAAACAAATGGATATTTTTTGTTTTTAACATATCCCATTCGTTTTCTTAATAAAAGTGGGCTACAATTTCTGTTTGAAATTATAAACAAGAAAAAGAAATACAAGTCTCAATTAACATACATAAACTGATAAACATAAACCTTAGTATCACGCAAGCGTTCCTGCATTAATCGCGACCAAGTTTACCAAACATTTGTGTGTGATATTATAAGCGTGAACGCGTTCACTTACCTTCTAATAGAATGGAGTTTTGAAGAATATTTACTAACAACGTATAGAAATAGCGTGCTAAATCAACAGGTAGCCGATATTGCGTGACTTTCAGTGTTGACCAACACGCCAGCCTATGACTGCTGTCCACGAAATTGCTGCCGTTATCAAGGCCAGCCGTTTATTATTGAATTTATAATGAATAACAAGGGAAAATAGCTCAGTTGCGAACCTTATACTTTTACATAAGTGCGATTACAAAACACAAAAGGAGTAAATACAATTTCTGACTTGTATAATTTTTTAAAGTAATATTTTACAAAAATCAATTTGGAATTTGTTGAAGTTTTCTGTTTGTCATTGTTATAAAATAGTTATTTTTAGTATAATCACAAGAATAAAGTTATCGGAAGACCTGTCCCTTTCTTTTTACAGTTTCGCAATAATATATCTGTCTGTATTGCGGAATCCGCAGGTAAAAGAAAAATCGGATATTCCGTACATACGAAACCGCTGAAAATAAAGGCATAATTTTGTTGCCTTCAGTTGTTGTGTAAAGGTTTGTCGAATAACAATTAATAAATAGAAGAGACTACAATTATATTATAGACTCACCCAAAACTATTACCACCCACCCGATTAATAAGAATCCGCCTTAACTTCAGAAGTAGATATCATACATACACAGAAACTAAAACTCAATTAACCAATCATTCAAACAATAACAATCACTTTTCAGGATGGCCGCCATTTAGTTAGTTTCAACAACTCACTGCACTTGCCGAAAATCTTATTATTTCTTACATGTGTCCTTTTAACACCACAAAGGAATCCGCCGACAAAATGGCGACATCTTCCAAGTCCCAAGTCGAAATTGAGGGGACAGAGATAGATATACATATATACTATTATACAAAAAGAGAAGAAATATGTATAGTATATCAAAAATGTGTATCGTGGCTTGAACAAGAGATGGCGGTAGCGTGGCTTGGAAACCATAGTTCAACATTATATAATATACATGTATACTGTATATCCTTTCGTCCATACTCTATTTTGACATAGTTTGTTTTTCATTTCTCATATTCTTTACACAATCAATTCAAATTATCGTTACAAGAGTCCGGTATAACGAACTGCTATAACGCACCGGGATTAGATATGTCACGATATGAGACAAGTTACTGTTTCAACACAAATAATAACAGGCCATAAATGTCTCACTGCTGAGCTCGAGTCTCCCATTATAGGGGAACGGACAGTATACACCCCACCCTTATCCAAGGCGTCTTGGGACGTTGGACACATCTATTATTTCGATGTGCTGGTTTGGTATCATCACGATGTTTTCCTTCACCATTGTTAGCACATGGTAATTGTAACAATATGCACATTAGGTCAAAAAACTGCCTTAGTGGTGCATGCGTTCCGGCCAGGATCGAACCAGCGCCCTTTTGAGTTTAGGACGCGAGCGCCTATATGTTATACATGGATTTCACACAGAAGGGTCAGAAATTAAAAAAAAATGTGCACAGATAATGTTATTCACCGCATAATGAAGGGCTTCGTACAGGTGACCAGGTGAGTTACAGTATCATATTTTTTTAAATCAAAAACAATATTTGTTGAAAATATTTTTTAAATACCATCTTGAAATTTTATACCATTTGAGTTGATATACGTCAAGAGCTCGCGTGTGCAAGACGCCATTTCACTTTAGCTTTTACAAAATTCAATTTATATTTACGGAATTTTTATTACATTTTTAATTAAAAACCACCGACCTAATAACGTTGAACGACTGAGGACGCGTACTGAATCTCCACCACATGTTGTCTACACAAGCGCGGAGGCAAATTAATTTCGGCATCTTTAAATGAATATAATTAATCAACATGTAATTTAAATTATGTCTAATTTTTTATGAAATGAACATATTTTAATTAATGTGGGTTTGCTTTGTAGTATGTTATGCAGGTTACTGAAGCCATTTTGCTTCTTTTGCGTATATTTCTATACTCCTTATTGAACTCGACTACTAACTATGTCGATTTCGTTGCGGTATTTTTTCTTAGCTCCAATTATTTGGCGTAATGGTTCATCGTTGGCGGCATTATTTTTTAACGCTATAAGTAAGTCTCTTTTGATCACAGGCACTAACATGGCCCTAGCGGAAAATCAACGCTGGTTGACAACCAGCAATCTGCTGAGCTAAAGCCAATTTAGAAATTCATTATTATGGGTTTTTTATTGTTTACGTTGTATGTATGTATAAACTATTACATATAAGTGCCAATAAATTAGGATAACTCCTGAGGATAACAGGAAAGAATGTGTCAATATTTGGGCAAATAGTGTTTTAATAAAACTGTAAATAATAATACCAAATAATATCTTTATAAAATTATAATTAACTGGCAAGATTCCGCAATACTTAGTCTATTATTTGTAAACTGATCTTTAACTGTGTCAATAATTGGATAGCTCACCCTAGTTCTAAATAAATATTTTTCTTTCTATAGTTTTTGGCGGGAACAAAATCTTTATAAATCTCTAAAATGAACAGTAGTTGTAGGATATTGATAGTTTTTGAGTAGTAATTATGTGTTTTTGTGAGAAATCTGAACTGTATAGTTAAATGTGGCCTTTCGAGTTGTCACAAGAACTCCGTTGAATGGCGTCAGTTGATAAACTACATTTCAGCTGAGCTATACATAGGCTCAAGAAAATGAAGAAACTATATTGTAATCTAAGATCTGGCTTAAAAGCCTAGCTGCCAAACTATAAACCTAAATAAATATTTTATTTTTTTCTTTCTTTCTTTCCTTTATTAATCCTGGTGTAACAGGGGCATAAACAGGAAACAATTTTTTTTTGTGTGATTGCAGTTTACACGCAGGTGAAGTGATACTTCGGTGAATATACTCACAGATAATTCTTCTTTAACTTTTATTAATATAAATACAATTCGTTTAGCCTACATTGTCAACATATAATTCTAAATAAACTTCTAAAGTATCTCTTTCAATTTTTCACTGTATTACTCTAAAAAAATATTATTATCAGATTTATTTCCGTCCAAATTGGACTTATGTTTAATCATCGGTCTTATTGACTCTCTAATCTGTGCTGCACAATTTAAAACTCTTATCTCGTTCTCTCGCATATTTAGATCTATAGATTTATGTGTTTATCTCTTTTTACTGTCGCATCTTTGTTTCTTCTTCTTCTTCTTCAGCCAATCTCAGTCCATTGCTGGACTTAGGCCTCCCCAAGTACGCGCCACATGTCCCGGTTTCCCGTCTTTCTCATCTAGCCTCTACTGGCGATCTTGCGCAGATCGTCAATCCATCGTCCTTCTTTGTTTTATCGAATTTCAAATCAATATTCTAAAGAATGTGGAGGAAGTTGGCCGTTGGACCACGCAGGATCGATGGCCTATGCCAAGGAGCATACGAGTCCTGGAGTAGAGAACGACGACCTGTGTAAGGTCCAGCAGTGGACTGAAAATGGCTAACGACGACGAATCTAAAGAAGTTGCACTTCAATAATGTAAATTAGAATATAAAGGAACGTCCATATTACGTATCAAAAGTGGCTCTTTGTGCCTGGAAATCCACTTGATAGACTAATGTTTCAGATGAGTCAATCTATTACTGTATTTATAAATAAGGTAGCCAGATATTGAAACAAGTATTTATTAACGATGCGCTGACGCAATGACGCTTGTATGGAGTGCAAGTGACGATATATTACAGCGATTAAACATGAATGATGAATGAATACCTGTTATACGTATGCATATGTAAAAAACATTAATAACAGGAAATTAAAGTTTTTTTAAAGCTTTCATTGTGTTTGAAATTGTAAGTCTTTAAACAATCCGTACTTTTTGATTAATAAAATAAATATTTTATAAAATAACAGGTCGTAAGCGTTGCACGGCCGGGATCAAAATTCCCATTTTATAACGGAACTAAGGCGTGTGTGCCTTTGACGCATCAGTTATCTCGATGTGTAGGTTCCAATCAGGTATCAAGATGTTTTCCTTCACGAGCACGTGGTAATTGTAACGACATTCACATTACGTTAGAAAACTGATTAAGTGGTGCATGCATTCCGGCCAAGATTTGATCTAATACCCATTGAATCTGAGAGACGCATGACCTAACCAATAACCACTAAGCGACAAGGGCTTAATAAATACGAAGGGGAAAATCAGGAGAGGATCTATCCATGAACTCGTGTAGGAAGAAAAGTATATAATAATAACAAAGATATCCTCTAAACGACCTATTGCTGAGCTCGACACTATCCATTTCTTTAGAAGAACGTACAGTACGCATTCCCGCCACCCTCGTTCGAGGTGGATTTTCAGATTTGAATGTAATGTAATGTTATCTCGATGTGCAGTTTTTGTTCACCGTCAGCGTATGGTAATTATGATCATATGTACCTACATTAGATCAGAAAATGTCCGAGTGCTATATGCCGTCCGGTCCAAATTCACGTCATCCAAAATGCGAGCGCGATAGCTACAAAGCCACGACGAAAGTAGAATACTCAGAATTAGGTCTCTTACCACGTCGAGCAAGCATTTTTTGGATCTCTACCTATATAAGCATCTAACAAGAGGTGCATGGATATCTCTATATTATATGTAGAGCTGAAAAAACAGCCGCCCACTAAAGTACAGAGGAGTAACAACCTACAGGCCGTAATACGGTAGGTAAACTTCAGGAGGCCTTAAGCAACATCAAGAAGCTGAGAGGGAGAGGAATTCTGGAAGAAGTAGAGTCAAACAGTGTCTTTAAAATGGCCGCTTTAGGAGAATCGTAGTATGAAATTTGCTACTGTCTATATTTAATGGTAGCTGTAAAACGTCGCATGAAGTTACATGTTAATTCATGCTGTGTTGATTCTTGTCAAACTCGTAATACGAATTTGATAAAGTTAGTTTTTATAAACCTTCTCATAGACAATTTCAGTATGATAATCCAGCGAGGCAACGTTGCCAGCCTACTGGGAGCTTAAGCCATATGAAACAGAAAGAACTAGGCTCGATACTCTTCTTATAATCCTAAAGTATTATATTTAGAATACAAGTTAACCAATATCAATAAATTAGGTTTACTTAAGGTTAGGTTTTCTTTATTACTATAAGTTAAGTTTTCCAGGTGAACAATAAAAAGTTAATCTATTTGTATAGTGACCTAGATTGGTCACAAAGCCGTTAGCTTGCAGCCTTCTCAGTCCATACTTATACTCGATCGTAGAGTAAAACGAAGTCTTGACATTACGATTATCTGACGTATAGTAGGGGAGGCCAAGCGGGGATTTTAGGATATACTCGAGTGGCAAAATAACATAAGGGGAGAAACCTTGCACCCTATTATGTACCCCCATCATATATTAACCTTTCATATAGGGTGGGGGTATTTTTTATTCTTCAAATTTTTTATCAAGCCGTCAGATTAAGGAAATTCCACCACATAATTGTCAGATTATGGGTCAGGACGACAACGACATCAAGCTAAACCGTCTGTATATTAATCTGACGCGCTCGAGTGTTTTGATGTTACGTTATTTTTTTGCAATTTCAAAAATCGGCCATTACTTTTCGTCGCGTCCAAATCGTCAGTCTTTTGAATAGGAGTTCCTTTAGGGTTTACTTAACATACCTTTTCAATATCTGACGCGCTTGAGTATCTCTGTGCGATTCTTTTTTTTTAAACCTGTACACGCCAGGTGGTAGGGTATTCGCCCGACTGAATGGCTACCACCCCTGGTCTAGAATACGCCGCCATAACAACCTTGAGTTGTGTTCCGGCATTAGTGATCAGGTTCGAGTCTCCCTTAAGAGAGTAGCAGCGCGTTTGTAGCACCTTTGGTGTTGCAAATGTCCATAGGCGATGGTAACCGCTGTTTGCATCAAGTAGGCCGTCTGCCTGTCTGCTGAACTCCTGTAATAAACAAAATAAAAAAAACACGCTCCCCCACCTCCCCACCAGTGAAAGGGCATACATCATATAACCATTTTTCTTTTTAGCATCTAATCTTCACAATCGAAAAGGTCCCCACGACGCTCGAGTAACTCCACATTTAGCATCTTGGGCTCCCCTACTAGAAGACCAGCTTTAAAATATTGATCGGTACTATAAAAGTTAATCTCAGGCACCTCATCATATTAATAGTAAGCTTGAGGCTCCATTCTCAGAATATTAAATTTAAACAGGCGACTTCGTATAATTTTCTTATCACACAACGTTATTTTTCCTTAGAAGATCATTTTCGTTCATTACAAACAGGATTTTGGCAATGAATTACACGATTTAATGATGTTAAGCGTCTTAGACAATTTAAGCCACATCTAAAGATGGATTTTACAGTACAAAATGTTTTATATTAATCACCTAAAGACGCAATGTAACTAAAATTGTATCCAAAAATTTATCTTTATTATCTATATTGTAAGAACAAACAAGGTACAACAAACACTAATATATTATATCAAGGCACAGAATGCACCTTTTAAACTAGTGCTATAAACAAAGTTAAGTGTGGTACATTATTTTAGCAATTAATAAAGAATACATTAACAAAGTGTCTTTGCCTTAATACAGGCAATAATAAAAATGTTAATGGACAAGTTCTTACTGTAACCTTTAGTTAATTTAGGTTATGTGTAAATTAGTTATTTATATACATATTTAGATTAGATTGTAATGTTTATGTGTTATATTTGAATGGGGCTCCATTCAAATAGAAATTCATATAATCTTTAAAGCCCTATTTAGATTAGCGTTAGCTAAGTAGTTAGTTAAGCTGCGAATGAGTGCGAATAACGTTGTTAGGACAGACTCGACAACTTATTACTAACTGTCAAATAAGTTAACTATTTACTAATGCAAACGTAAATCAGGCTTAATATTTATTAATAAAGGCTGTATTCAAAAAATGTACTTAAACTGATACTCGTATTATTATTGATTTGGTTTTTGAATTATTTTACTCTTGAATAAAATAAAAATACTCTTTTTTATATAAAAATCAAACACATGCAATATCTATCTTTATATATAATATTAAATATATTGCGTAATGGTGTTATTAATATGGTGTCCAATAGCACTTTTCAAACTGTATTTAAATAAATACGTGTAATTATAATGTGGTTTCTTTTGCTACTAATTGTGAAGTTTATATGTAGTAAAGTAAAATAATACAATATAAATTAGAGCAGAATTAGACTCTATGTACAATGTGATGCCGTTCACGGTTCAATCTCGCTCCGATCTTGGTCCGTTCCCGGTTCGGTCAAATATTCTTAAATAAGAAATAAATAAATATATAATATAATATAAATAATGAGAATTCTCTGAATTCTCATTATCGTATCGCTCTAGTTCTGATCAGATATTGCGACGGTATCGCTTCGTTCAAAATAATATTTGACAGAAGAGAGATCGGAGCTGTCTTCAGACTAGTAGACACAGCGAGGTTTGATCAGAACGAGATTGAACCGTGAAAGGCGTCATGGTGTGAATCGAGACTTAAGGTGAAGATGGTGGCCTTGAAAAGTTTTTAAGTGCATTATAACTATATTTGCTAATAACCATAGAAGATATATCAGTTACACTAACTACTAAATAACACTAATTGTACTATTTTACCATCCGACGAAGTGGTGTGCGTAACTCAGTATTAGAACGACAAATACCTAAGGCAAATAAATGAAGTTTACGCACTTCCTGTTTTATTACAGTTCTAGGGACAGCACACAAATGTCCTTACCAAGATCTATACAGTTGAAGTAGTTGTTGGCTATCTTATATAATGTTATATATATCACTATATGTATAACTTTAAAAATTTCATAATTTCTCTTATATGTATTCGTACCACGGCTCTGAGGTCTCAAGTTAACTCTTACGGGCTACACCTGACAATGAGAATGATTATTGAAACGCAACTTTATAGTATTCAGACAGAGTTTGAGCAATCTCTTAATTAATATTAGTTGATGTTCACAAGTTGTAGTCGAGAGTTCAGTCGCTGTCTAAGAGTCCTCCTAGCTAGATTAAATTACAAATCGCTCCCCAAGCCTCTACACAACGCTCTCATTTTTTTTTTCTTGGTCTCTTACCGCCCTCCTTTAGGGCTACAGCGCCCACAAGGGAGCGTTATCGCCCACTTTGGGAAAGGATGCATTAGATAATACGAAAAACATACAGTGTCACTAAGACAAATTTACAAATGAGAAATGTATAAATATTTTGAATTCAAAAAACACCAACCATCCATTCAGATATCCATCCATCCACTCAACCATACCAATCCACAACATCCAAATACATCCATGTTGTTAAAGTTATTTAATAAAATAAAATAAAAACAGTATATGACTCGGGCTATCTCGTTCGCCTGGGCTAAAGAAGGAAAAAGAACCTTAAACTCCGCACATCTGTATTCTCCGCACATGTGTATATCGTATTATTATAAATACGAAAGTTTGGATGGATGTTTCTTGCCCAATCACGCCAGAACGACTTAATGGATCTTGATGAAATTTGGCACAGAGATGGATTATAGGCCACTTTTTAACTCGGAAAAATGTCGGTAGGATAACATTAACGCGAGCAAAGCCGTGGGCAAAAGCTATTATATAGATATTTCAGGTAACTACGTGGTTTCGATTTCCTTTTACATATACACATCTTTTACTACATTACATCACCTTAACATTTGGTTTTTTTATGAATGTGTTAAACTATGAGAACTCTGAATGGCGAAGTGGTTGTTAAAATTATTATTTAAACTTGGCAAACACATTTGTTTACTATATTAAAATAATAGTTATGTTAATGGCCCAATAATCATAATGTGGACTGACACTGGTATATTCGAGTTTAATAGCATTAGTGCACAGCTGACAGCTGGTCCATATTATCGGGTTATTGATTGAACGTATTTTTAGTACGTGATACATTACACCAGCGCACAAAAATAGTGATATCTACATTTGACCAAGGGTCCAATTCTGCTATTACTATTTCGTCAAAATCATCGAACTCTATCATCTCCATCGTAGGTTTGCCTGATTTCAGTATTTTGGTCATTCTGATGGCGTGCCCGTGGCACGCTACTCTTTCGTTAGAAATATTTAAAAGCGAAAACTCGCGAAATAAATATTTCAAATTTTGGTAGATTTTCAATATTAATTGCGGCTGACGCTATTTCTGTTTCTGCAGGATTAGCGTAGGTGACTATGTTCTTAGTTTCACGCTTTTCCTACCATGAGCGCGGGGCACATGGGAGGAAGGGGGTTTTAGTGAAGTATTAATTAGCCCGTGGGTTACCTCTTTAATAGGGCTACCTTGCTGAGTCTCCACACAAGCTAACAATTGACTCTGTTATCTGCGCCATCTTCAGTGGATAACTCTCATTGCTTGGTCTATTCCCAGTAAAGGACTCAGTAGTGTACGAAAGGTATTTCTTCCTGCCTCAAAAAAAAGAGCTCTAGAGTGGTTAATTATTGTGCGATAAGTGAGATTTGGTTAATTACATTGGATATTGTTCAAATTTTCTTTGAAAACATTTTTAAAGGTATACAATCTCGATTTTTTTCAAAATATTTCACTTAATACTTTTAATGTGAGACACTGTTGTAACGAATTTGGGAGTTAACATCTCGCCACTTGTCGATTAAAATAAAAAAGGTATTAAGGAACATTATTATATTTATTCAAAATCTGCCCAACGATACCCCATAGGACTATATATCTACACTGAAAAAAAATTAATTCCTAATTACCAATCTCTATATTTTTTTCACAAATTCATTGCTTAGTTTTGTCGCGCCATATGTACTACATCTTCGTATCATCTATTCATATAGATACATTACTTTAAAAGAGAAATGACTGTGACATAAAAAGACAGACAGACATAACGAACTGATTCCGGTTCCATTTTTTCAAATTATTATCCAAGGGCCGTACGACTATATCTAGTTCCAAAGAAGAAAAAATACTTACGTTTATAGTAACTCTTTCGCAGTAGTCGTGATCGTGTTGTATTGGCTCGAAGGTCACTACTCCTCCCTGTGGAGGACGGCCGGGTTCTTCGTCTGGGTTGACGCCTTTCGGTAAGGACCTGGTGAACAAAAATATCGCGCTACATCTCTGCGTCGAACATATTCTTTAAGTACAGTTTTACACAACTTGTAATTCCTATCAGCAGTTTTTGTCTGCACAGAAAAGTGCAGACCGGTTTCCAACATGTAAATAATCTGTACTGTACTGTATTCACAAGCGGAAATCTCACTGTTGCTTGCAATGCAGTCTTAACTCTATTCCGCTTACACGATTCGCAACCTGAGAACGAAGTTTCTCACGCTACTAATTACATCGGGAGGAATTATTAGATGTGTAAAACTGTAAAAGAATTTCGTTAGGTAATGATAATATAATCATAACAATTACGTTATAAGTATTGAGTCGTGGTAGCGTAATGGCTAGCGCACGCATCCCAAGCTGAAAGGGCGCGGGTTCGATCCTGGCCGGAACGCATGCACCACTTGGGCAGTTTTCTTACCTAACGTGCATATTGTTACAATTACCACGTGCTAACAACGGTGAAGGAGAACATCGTGATGCAACCTGCACATCGAGATAAACCGATATGTCAAACCTGCCAAGCCGCCATGGACAAGCGTGGCGGGTATACTGTCCGTTCCCCTATAACAGGAGGTTAAATTAAAACATACATATTGAATTTTCCAATTGGACTGTTATGGCCAAATCTGCAACTATAAGATAATACTAATAATAATCGGCAGACAAACACACACACTGTATATACCCAAATTAAGCAAGTTACGCTTGTGTTATGGGTAATATACAACTGACCACTCTGGGGCCGGTCCCAGACACCCAGACCCTAGTAAATAATGGAGAAAACGTTTCCGAAATTTACTATACCAGGAATCGAACCCAGAGCCTCTGCGTTGCAGTGAGGTAAGCCTGCAAAGGCTTAGCCCGCTCAAGCACAGAGGCCGTCCACCTGAAGATATAACGAAAAATACTTAAAGGAATCGCACTCAGGGCTGATTTTGATGAAAACTAATCTATATACCTATATCTAATAAAGAGCATCATTGGATTTTTGAATAATCAATTACTCTAGTTAGGAATCAAATCGGTTAATTTTGAAAAATAACACACGCTGCGTTATTACACCAATACATAGCTTGAAAGAATACATTTCTGTATATTTTCATGTCATGTCTTGTATCAATTTCTGTGCATTTAGAAAATGAAAATTTAGACTGATTTCTCCTATGTTTGAGGATAGTGTTGGATTTAGATAAAACGGAGCATTGCAGACAAATTTAAATATGCTTAATATGACACAGGCATGTTTTACTCATCGGCTAGTTATGTGGAAAATAAAATCTAGCCACGCCACATTTGCCTAGTCTAAACTAGTAGACATTTTGGACCACAAAATGTTGCCTTTACGTAGAGAAGGATGATATGCGAAACGATGCTCTCACGATAACGGACGGTGAAGGCCGTGCGAAGTATAAAAGAAAAAGTAGGTAAGCGGAATCCGAGCACACAACCGGTCGATCCGGACACAACCAGGATTTAACACTAACAATTCTAAGTTAGGGTTGGGTGAAGCTGGTGACGTCACTGATGAATTTGAACGATATCTGTGACCGACTTGTCTACTACCCCTTCGCTAATGTGCTGACACAGACTTTAAAAACAGCTCTTTGGGCACGTCCAGCTATTATTAACTAGAGCACATCGAAGCCTTTTAAAAAACACTTCGTATTTCCACTAAGGAATATTGTTTTTAGTTTTATGCGGATTATCGAACCAGGAAAGCGAGTAATCGTTTCTGTAGCAATGTAAAATAGTATTAATTATTCAGAGAGACTAAAACTGCGAATATAATTAAAGCTTTTCGTGTAGCTTACTGGCTTTGTACGTTCTTATCATGCCAGTAACGTAGGTTCGTACCATGACCAGGAATTTTTTGACCTAGAATGCATTGTAACAATTACCACGTGCTAACAGAAAATGTTTTGAGGAAATTTGTATGTAGAGATTACTGATGTGTGAGAGATACAAATTTATCATAGACACGTGTGGCCGATCAACTGTATATTCGTTCAAAATTGGGGAGGTTCGAGTCCAACGCAGCTGGTATTACTGTATTAGAGCATGTTTGTTTAAACTGTAATTAAAATATTTTTTCTACTACGATATTTTAAAAGCAAGGTCTACGAATCCATTATTAGTCCTGTCCTTGTGTATTTGTATGAAATATATAGCCCGTATTTGAGGCACAGATACAGAATCTGTAGATCACCAAGATCTATATGTTGCGATGGATGTGTTAAGTATTTGGTATAACTGCTTCTAGGAACTCCCGCATCCGCGACAATAATCATGTATGTGTCGTAGCAGATAAACTACAAGATCGTCGCTTACACATAACATTTAACGATAACCGGTAAATTATGGAGAACAAAGCTAACTATAGAGTCAGATTATGCCAGGAGCAAATCAAAGAAACGCTGGTATTAAACACGCGTCAATAATAATGAGGGATGCAGAAGACCATGTAAGAGGAGAATATAGCAGCAAAGCAGACCCGGAGGCTCTAAAATAGACGCTGAACACGCAACCGATATGATATCGCATGAAACGCAAGGATGATGATAATGATATTTTAAAAGCAAGGTATTTACTGCCCACTCTTTTAATTATAAATTAATTGGAAATTAGTTCGCTTAGCGTCCTGGTGGCCCAAGGTACATCAACTGGCACTTGCATTATGTTCCACCAACACGCACCACGGTACGTGGGAAGAAGTTTGATTGAAGCGGGGAGATCCTCCCAGCCATTAATAGGGAAGAAGTCTACCAGTTGACCCACGTGTGTTACAGTTGGCACGTTGGGAAACCTGTTGTGTTACGATCCTGGATTTTGGTGTTATAAAGAACAGTAAGGTGGTTTAAGTGGATATCCAGGAGCCTCCGTAAGTCTCACAATATCTCAACATCTGTCTCCAAGCAATGCAAACAAAAGTTTAAGAGATATCTCAGCACAAACTCTTCAAACGGCGAATTAAACTTTCTATCTTATATTATAGGTTAATGCCACAACTCAGTGTGAAAACTTAATAAATATATAAAATTTAAAAATATAACCCGAGGCCGTGAGCAAGGGATAAACAATAGCTAATATCACAAAAGCCTCGTCAGCCAAGTCTCTGTGTTTCACCAACTAGCGTCTTATCTTCGATCGTAACCCACTTCAGATAACAAATGGTTCCTACCCTATTGTGATAAGTGAGGATGGAGAGCAGCTGTGGAGTGAATCGATATTTTAAGAGGTTAAATAACTTTTTTTTATTTATTTTCTAAACGAAGTAAAATTGTAAAAAATATCACACTGTAACTTCACGAATTTTGGATTGTCCATATCAGCCCTTTATCAAGATTATTTTTTTGAGACAAAAGGCCTATATCCTTCTTCCTCAGGATACAATCTATCTCAATCATTAATATGTGTTCAACGGATTAGTCATAAAAACAATATAGCTTCTTTCATATTTATAACACAAATTGGCTCAACAATAATTGTGCAGAATGAAAAATCCACCATTGCACATCATCTATATTTTCAGTCATTGAACTTCTCTGTTTAGTTTATTTCCTGAAACAAGGTAACAAGCGCATTGTGAAACAGTGCTGACAGAAAAACCAGTCTCATTCAATCATGTCGCCGATGACAGACTTTCATCGCCCACGCAGCCGACCTGGGGTGTTTTTTTCACTTGATTCTGTTGCCAACAAACACGCCACGTAGTATTTAAAATATTACGTGGAGGCCATTAACGTCAACAGGATGTAACTGGTCCCGTGACAATCGATGGTTATCAAAAATCTCATTTTAGAGATATAAAAGAAGCTATTAAACTGTGTAATGAAGGATAAATTGGTTGTTGATAGGCGGACACAATACAGAATACGATATGCAGGTATCATCACGATATTTGTTCTCACCGTCAGCATGTGGTGATTTTAATAATAACCACATAAGTTCAGTAAAAGTGCCTATGTAGTACATGTTCTCTTGCCAGGATTGGAACACGCTTATTTAAAATGAGTCACGATTGCCTTAGGCACGACCGATACCGCAAGACAAAATCTAGTGCAAGTATAAATAAAAACAGCATTTCCTGTTCTTTTCATTTATTAAGTTCTTTTATTTAGTTTTATAGGTTCTTTATATTTGGTTATAACAATATGATAAAATATGAGTTTTCCTATCTATTCTTCAACGAATCCTACTACTTTCTCTCATGTACCAAAGAAGAATTCACTAACTCCATATATTGTCTCTGATTCTCACAATGTGACCTGTCCATAAGTGCCTGCTCACTACCCCTTTAACTTCGCTGCCACTCGGCATATGTATGTAGTATAAGTATAGTTTTTGCTATATTTAGGTAGATGCTAATAACAACTATGCGTTCATTTTACAAGAATGGATCCTTAATTATAAAGTGAAGCAATCATTAAAATTTAGAATAGTGCATTTTATGTGACTGCCACGTCTACTACTATCACCACGTAACATATTACGACTTACATTGTAGGTTGTAACATAGAATTCAATCAAAGTTACCATAACTCTTATAATAAAACTTTCTCTTTCACTTTTTTACTTTTGATTCAAAACATTTTTAAGGCTAATTTATTTCTATTGCATTAGTTGACTGGTAAGTTAACTAGCAAAGTAGGAGAGTTATGTCATTATCATAGTTTGGACAGACATTTAGTAAATCGATAGCTTGTTATTTAACTGAAAAATTACTGATCAAATGATGATAAGGACTTAATTCACCAATTTCGCAAGTTAGCTAACTACTTAAGTAATGCAAAAGTAAATCAGGATTAATATGTCAAAAAGCAAGAAAATAATTTAATAGAAGTTTTCCAGAGTTGGTTGCGTTTTAGAGGGTAGTTATCATTCCTAGGATTATTATTTCGTGGTAATAAGGTAGGATAAGAAAAACTTTAGACAATGTACGTCCGCAGGTGTTAGTCTTCGGGGACAGCATTAGTAATCACCCCCACTAAGGGAAACACATGCGTACTGCCGAAATAGCGGCGTTGAAATATAATTTTTGTCACGTGGACATGATTCAGTTATGTATATATACAGCACTAACTACTCCACAAAATGCACATGATTTTGTGGAGTAGTTAGTGCTGTACATATACAGAAGTGGTTTTTTGGCTTAGGTTGGGTTGTCGGCTTTTGCTTAATAAAGCATAAGAATGGACTTATGAAGGTATATTTCTAGCCCAGTCTGTTAGAAACTGATGGACTTATAACATGAACCGTTTTCCTTCTTTTATTTAGTGTGCATGACACGGCTAAAATTTTTCTGTTTTGAATACAAGAGTGCAAAAATATAGTCGTATCGTAAACGTAATAGTTTCATGTAAAAACAGAAGACTATATCCTGAAAATTTTCATTAGTCAGGAGGAGGACAGAAAATTAAAAAAATATTTAATGATCCTTTTTCTTATTTGAGCATACCATACCACTCATATTAACCGAAGCCGAAAGTTCTATAAAAATACAAAATTTGCTTCCAAAAAGAGAACAGCTATTAATTATATCTCTGTTAATAAAGACGGTTGTAGTAATGTATTTGCATTCTTACAACGAGATTGAGAGTGCAACGAAATTTAGAATCACTTCCTCTTTTAGACAGTTCTGTTTTCAAAAAGTTTTACTATATACTGACCCGTCTGTATTCTAAACTATCTTTGAGCGCACACCAAAACATTGAGAATTGAAGAACACGTTTAATGCTCTCGCGATCTGAGCTAATGGAGCAAGCGCTGAACGACGTGGCTAAAGTTCGCCTTAATCACATAACTTCAATTCTCGCAAAACACACGTTCGAAAGCTAGTCTAAAATAAGGTTAATATTATAAATAGATGCATGTTTAGCATACTTTAGTTTGTTAAATCTTGAAATAAATATAAATGCGCTGTTTTGCCTGCGTGGGCGCACGACGACACTCTATGACAACTGTTTACCGGCTGCCACATTGAAAATGTTAATTCAAATGAGTTTTATTAAGTTAGTAGATTTTAGACTTTGGTTATGCTCCAGTTTTGAATGGAATTTTTTTCTTAGAATTATTGATAACTGAGATTAAATTAATGGAACTGATGTGTTTAGGGAAATGAATATTGCAGAATTCTTTATACCAAGAAATGAGATAACCATCTGCATTAATGAACTAATCTCTTTCTTTTCGTAATCTTTTGGAATCGGCATAGTATAAGCCTTTCTCCCATAGTCTTCTACTATAGCCTTGTCGTTTTTCACACCACTAATACTCGTGTTCTCTTTCACACAATCTCTATTTAAGCCTTACGCTTATATCAAGGAATTGCACGGGTATATTCTATTTGTCAAACGATTTTCATTCTTTTTTTATCACATATACCAATTTATTCTTCTTTCAGTGGAAAGACTGAGCCAAGGGAAGTCAAAATAAACTAAAGGACCAAATTTGAAGAATTGATTTTCGTCGTTAGAAGATGTAAGGCAAGGTGAGTCTGCCTTGGTCATTGTTTTAATTGGGAATGCCTACAAAGATTCACGGAGAACAAAAAGGTCGAGGACTGGAGTCTAACTGTGCCAACTAACTGGACTTCAACCAGCTGGTTGCAATAAATATCGCGTGAGTGATAAAGGCGCGTGCCTGGCAGAGGAAGCTGCGAACGAGGTAGGAGAATTCTTATTTCGGAGGTCAAGACTCTTAGACGTTGGAGCCTTGAGGTACGAAAGTTCAAAAGCTTTTTGGGCGATTCCTATGTAACATTGTGTAGTATAGATCTTAATTGGTAGTATTGTAGAACATAGATTTCGTGAATGTGGCTGTGACATACAAGAGACAGACTGATAGACCGATAGACGGACGGACTTTAAGATTTTCCAAGGGTTCGGTTTTTGTAAAAATAGCTACGATATCTTAAAAATAATATGGCACTATTAAAAGGACACATATACTATTTATTTTTGCCGAAATAATGAATTCCTCACTATTAATGAAAGTAGATATATATTAAATTTAATACTTTTCGCAAATCTAACTTTATCTTTCAACTGTGTAATTAAAATATTTTCATTAATAAATGTGTTTCTCACATATTTTTGTATGCAGAATTATGGATAGTTGTGACAATTCTGACGGAAAAGGAATTATATTGAAAAACGCTTAGAATGCAAAATCTAGTAAATCACGAGATTTAACGGATAATTAATACCGAACCATTAGTGTTAATTAAACATTCGTAATCGACAGATGAAATATTTTAGCAACAATATTTGCTGATATAGCGTCATTGAAGAATCTTTTTGCATTTAGGTACTGTCTTTTCATTTTAATTGGTAATGAATTTTTAAGCTTTATTTAGGGATGGTAAATATTATACTAATTCGCGTCTGCTTTTAGCTGATGATTTATCTGTATATATATTATTTACATAAAATTAAAATCACGATTTACATAAAACATATATATTTTTTGTAAATCGTTATTTTATAATTAAAAAAATCCTGTAAGAAAAATCTGTTTTAAGCTTCTATTCCAACTACAAAGTTAATATGATTTGTTTAATAGTTTGTATATTTTTATATATATTATTTGCTACTGTATATTTTGTTATATACATATTAAATTATTTATTACATTCCTTAGATTAGCAGGAAACTTACTAGCCGATTTTAGGTATATTTCTTTTTTCCTTTTAAAACCCTCTTTTAACGAGGGGAATCCGATTGAAGGCCCTCAGCCGCGCACTAGGGTTATAGCGGCTTATGTGTGGAATTTACCAGGTCGGGGTGGCACTGGCACCCAGTGCTATTGCCACACCGCGGCCAGGGATACTCACGAAAACCCCTCGGTGTTCCTTTCTTCGCTTTATACCAGGCCTCCGGGTACATTGGATTAGCCCCTCCGCTTCCTTTTACAAAAGGCCTTTTTCCAATTACATGTGACAGGGGTAAAATCAACGCCAACAGCCTTGAAGCCATATTTTAAATAAATATTAAAAGTATAAAAACTTCATTAAGGAAATAATACAAATTTTCAGAAACCATTCTCTTCTTAATAATTTTTGTATTTACGTCACAGGTTGTGACATATCTGATATTGAAGTGGTCCAAAATGTGGTCCTCACCTCTACAGCTTAGCTAAGGCGGTCAATTTTTAAATTAAAAAAATATTTTAATAATTGATGTGAGCGCTATATCTAATGGGTTTTAAGACGTCTTTAGGGTATTTTTATTAAATATATTTTTTTTATGTTTGCTTCTAGGAAAACTGGCAAACGGGTCCACTTGATGGCAAGTGGCTACCGTCGCCCATGGACATCTGCAACACTAAGGGAGCCGATGTGTTGCCTACCTCGTTGAGACTTTAGATATCTGTTTACGCCCTTTTTGAAGCATACTGTAGCGCTCTGGGAAAACCGCGGGAGGGAGCTCATTCTATTGCTTGCTAACATAAGGCATAAAGAAGCGAGCGCCACGTACAGTGAGTGGATAACTTCCAGGTGTTAAGGAACTGTGGATGAACTCCCAGTCGCCGGCGAGCAGTGCGTTGGTAAAATGGCGACGTAAGTACCAAACCGAATAGCTCCTCCTCCTATTATTAGGGTTCCTTAGCCATTTAGGAAACACAGACCCCTTATGAAATCATCATGTCCGTCCGTCTATCCAACTGTGTGTGTATATATGTCACAGTCTTCTTTACTAGAAACTAGTGGAACTTACATGGCTGAAATTTTATGGGAAGGTGTGGTGTGATATATAGTTATAGCTATGTATCACACTACTACTCCTATAGATACATACATTACGTTACATAATTTAATTCAAAAAAGTTGAAAAGAATCTTATTGACACTTTTATTACTATTACACTATTAAAAAAATGTTTGAAACATAAAACTTCAAAACGCGAGAGAAGAATCACCTGTAGCTCCTAAATCATTAATTTTACAAATATGGAAAAGAACCAATAGGATTAACAATCACCTATTGTTAATCCTAAAGGTCCTTCTGCCACATTTTATGATACGTACAGGCTGTTCAACTGTGGATGTCCCCTTACCAATCAGACAAGCTAAATCAATTACTAAATTTAAACGTATGGTCACTGACCATTATTGGCCTATTAAATAAAAATTGTTGCATTAAATGAATGTATTTATTGTTCGAATGTACATATATCTAATTTATAATATCGTAAATATATATATATATATATATATATATATATATATATATATATACATATTTACATCTGCATATATAAGTATATAGTTGTTTATTTATATTTTATTTTATTTTTAATAGTACAACCACCAAAAATCGTACATTGAAATTTTCTTTGAAATCTCCTTAGACACTGGGTTGCCTGGAAGAGATCGCTAGAAGCGATAAGGCCGCCCATTTTTCTAATGCAAATGTATCCATATCAATTGTGTAGATTTAAGTTTATGGTGAACAATAAAGAGTTTTCATTCATTCATTCCTTCATGATATAATATTTTTTCCTAAGTTTTCGCGACTTGTATATAGAATAAAACTACGTTTTAACGGTTTTAAGCGCGGTAATTTATTTGATTTTTGTTATTCCGACGTTTCGGCCACTTTTCAGTGGCCGTGATCACGGCAGACAAAGATGTCAAGTGTCAACGAGTATTGTTAAAGTTTTATTTAGCCTACTGCTAATTTGTTTATTTTAATTATTTAGTAGTTTTTGACATGGTAGGGTGTTGCCACGGAGATTGTTCAGTGTCTTCGCTAGATGTTGTGTCAGTCTGTATGTCGGTGAGTCAAGCTGGCTGACTATAGGGCGCAAGGGGGTGTTGTTTTTATCAACTTGAAAACAAACTTGAACAAGAGTTATCATGCCTTCTAAACCATCCAAATTAACGTGCTATGTGTACACAGAGTACACAACACTAGGAGAAAAAAAACTGATACGTAAGTCTGTATATCTTAAGAAATTCGATTCTGGCTACCATCCTCCGCCACTTGGAATTCTGCTTGTAACATTTCTTGTTGAACTTCGTACTTTTCAAACAATTCTTCCGTCTGTGAATTAGAATCAACAAACGTTTGCATTAGCAGACTCTGCAAAATGTTCGATTAATGGACACTTACATGACATTGTTTCTATTAAACGATTAAAATATATAGAATAGTACATATTTTGGTCCCTCGTGCTGGAGTATAAAATAAAATTACAATATTTTGTTAAACTTCACATCACGTTCAAGTACAAAACAAACATTGTTGGCTAAACGAGTCTTTCAATATAATCCTCCCTTATAACTCTATAAGTAAATATTTAAAATAGTAAAACGTGGAAAATTATTAATTTATTATTTTTACCGGATTTTTACATTGTACTATGCATTCATTTGTATTACTACAGTAGAACCTCTTTTAAGTCGAACCTCGATAAGTCGAAAACCTTCCAAACTCTAAAAAATATTGTGTTCCCTTCCCTTCAAACCCAAAACCTCCGTTGTTCGAAATTTGAACCCTCTATAACTCGAAAAAATAAATTGGTCTTCTGTATCTCGAACATAATTTGATTTTACAACATTTACAACTCGATTATTTGAATAAATCTTAACCTCTACAAGTCGAATGTTTCCTTATAAACTTCGCTTAAGTCGAAAACTCTATACTTAACTCGAATTTTTTGGCATTTACCTTCAAGTTCGACTTAAAGAGGTTCTACTGTATTAGTAAAATTTGATATAAACTACATACAACTGACGTCAATCTTCTACCAGTTATAAAAAAATGAATGGATCTATGTCAGCTCACCTATAGAGCAATAAGTTCCTGTCATTAATTATCGTAGTTGCAGTTACGAAAAGAAGCGCAAGGCAGCTACACTACAACTAACGGTTCTTTTTAGTGTTGCTCACGGTTTAGACACGAGAACCCGGAGATTCATATAAGTACTATAAGTTGGTATAAAAATTATATCGTTATTGTCATTTTTAATTTTATTTTTGGATTTAAATTTCCGCTCGTTGCACGCACTGGTGATATCTACAGTTGGGTTAGCTCCGAATAACTAACATAAATATTTGTGAGATCAGCTTTTATTGCCTTTGTTTATCTGATTACACGTACGTTGGTTCAATTTCAATATGAACCGAGCACACGTCCGGAGATGTTCGAAAATAAAAGTCTTTATCCAGCATGAAGGACAGGTAATTCAGAAAATAATAATAATAATAAATATTTTATTTTATTACATGTTTACATAATAACAAAAACGTTCGTTGCACTGCAAAAGTATAAAAGTGTGCTGCAGTGACAACTCCCACCACACGACAATGAAGTATATTATATATAGTATTATAGCACAGGATACATTGCAAATATAATGAACTTAAAACTAAACATAGAAAATAACAAATAATAACAAACTCAAGTGTCATTCGCAGCTATGAGCGCGCGATGTGTGTTTGTTGAGTGTAAGTGAGCGCATGTGTGTGTATGTGTGCGCATGTGTATGTGTATGTGTCTGTGTGTGTTGCGTATAGCTTAACGTCTATGCAAAGTAGTACAGAACATAAATAAATCCTTTTTTATGATAGGTTAACAGTAAAAATGTTTTCCGTTTGTATATAATCGAGTGCACAGCCAGGTCATAGTTTTGGTTTTACGACAACGAAAGGTAAGGGGATAGATATTTAATATTTGGTTGCATTTGTTGTAGATTTTGGTACTGAGGTGATGGTAATGTCTAGAAGCAATGGATGTGCGTCTAGATTCAAACTTGCAAACACGATTCGATCTGCGACTACTGAGATAAGAGGGATCATAGGGCAGTCAGCATGTTTCCTCATAAATATAGCTAAGATAAACAACTATCTAACAGTTAACACTTCGAAATCTTTGTATAACTTAGAAGTTGAATAACGACGTCTTTTATACTTTAATAAAGAAAATGTCCAGTATTTTTACTAAAAATCAATACAAATTAGAATGAACAAAAACGTTAATCTAAAGCGAAAATTAAAGGGCACCTGTAATTAATGAATTGCCTTAAATTTGGCCATGCTCGGCATTGTGCTGGCGGTTAAGACCAGCTATTTTCTCCTAATTGGACCGTAGTATGTAAGGTCACGGCTATAAAAAACTTATATATACGATATAATTTCTAATATAAATAAATATACAACATGTGAGATATTATGTAAAAGTAATATATAATTATGACACAATATAATTATAAATAATCAAAGTTATTATTTTTATAGATAATATGAAGTATTTATTATGATGATTATTTTATCCGTGCAGGAACGGAGAAAGAATATAATTTCCTGCGGCCGGGCGGCCTGTCATAAAAGGCGACTAAACAACCCACAGCCAGGTGGTAGGGTATTTGCTCGACTGGATGGCGACCACCCCTGGTCTAGAGTATGTCGCCATAACAACCTTGTGTTGTGTTCCGGCATCAGTGACCAGGTTCCAGTCTTCTTTAATAGAGCAACAGCGCATTTGTAGCACCTTCGGTGTTGCAAATGTCCATAGGCGACGGTAACCACTTTCTACCAAGTGGGCCGCCGGCCTGTCCGCTGAACTCATACATTAAAAAATTTAAAAAAAGATGTATTGTAATATAATTAATTCAACGTATGTAGGTAAGCATCGCGTAACTTCCAAAATAGTCACTTTCCTAATTTAATTGAATATATCTGAATATAACAACATGTATATATTTTGCAACAGTGGATATTTATTTTTGATCTGGTAATCTAACTTAGGGCCTTGTATTATATATACCTAACTAACTAGATATAGTTACTTTTCCGAAAACGAAGATGTGTCTCTTGCGACAATTCAAATTGCAGGTATCGATATATTAGCGCTTCAGTGATATTCTTAGAGTTGCTTGGCATGTACAGTTGTGTTGATTGCATCTTCAATGCAATATATAGTAATCAATAATAATATAAAGCAGTCCAGTTACCCAGTTTATTACCAACATCAATTGCGCAAGTATTTCATCGACTTATAACTCGTGAAATATAATATAAACACTTGCGAGTTCGAATTTTATATCATCAATTTATGACAAGCTACAGAAATGCGCCGTTATTAAACTATTACATTTTATATAAGCCAATAAAACAAGAAATTAAAATGTAGTACTCGAGCTGATATAAAATATAAACATAACGTTATAAAAACAAACGCACAGCAAGACGTATTGGCTATCACAACGTTCAATAAAGTATATATTGAATGAATATCTTTATTTTCATTTGCTATCTGCATTAAATCTAAGTGATGGATTGTATGCCATTATACTTGGCAGATATAACACTCACTACTATTCTGTACGCGTTCATACACTTCTGACACGTTAAGGAATCGATTTAACACGTCTTAATGCTTTTGATTGAATTTGAATACATTTTTACAAGTAATTACTTTTGATAATTGTGAACTACATTGTCTTAAATTTCTATTTGTAATTGCAGGAATTGAATACTTTATTAAAGGCGTGAAGTGCTTTTAATTGTTATGTCAGATAGGTATAAGAAAACAGAATCATGGAAGAATACTACGAATGATAACCGCCTTTTACTGGGCGGTAACTCTAAAAAGTTCCTAAATACTAGTTTAATAGATAGCTCCACATAACATTCTTGTGAGAAAGGAAAAGCCTTTATCTGAGAAATAGCGACGTACTATTTTATCAATGTATAAAAAAAACTGTTAAGAATTTGCACGCTGTATTTTCAGTAAACAAGACTGCCATCCAGCTTATCGAAATTACAACCGACACTTCGCTTATTTTCAGTGTGAACCTTTTTTCTAGTGTGATGAGATTGAGTGATGCCAAAAGAACCCAAAAATATAAAATTGAAATAATTCATTTGTCACGTTAGTAATGATAAATAATTCTTGCCTAATTTTTCACGTTTCATAATTTTAATTATATATTTTCAATACCAAATTAATCAAATATTGAAGTTTTGTTAGACATGTTCCTTTACGATTGTTGTCTAATTTGAAGTAAAAAAATAAGTTTTAAGTAATAAAATATTCGAAATCTAGATAAGTATGACATCTGGCTGAGGTTAGTCGTATCTTTAGAAATCTTTGCAGAGCTTTAATTTATATTAAGACATTGTCATCTCTTTAAGTACTTAATATTTGTCTTCTATGACCAAATGATTTCAATATCTAATTAAATTTAGTCTAGTTGGACTCTTGTCAATAATAATAACATACGGTTTAACACGATAAATAAATAATAGTTCAAAGATAAAGTATAAGTCGTGCGCAGAGAAGATTTGCCGGTAGTCGCCCCTCCCGCTTCCTACGACTGGGACCTGAGCTTGTCTAAGTAGTACTAAGAACTAGACGACTGCGGGTCGCAGTTGTGGGAGGCGGGAAGGGATGTCATCGGCAAACCTTCTGCGCACGACTTATAGTATGCACAATCCGCAAAAGAGGCGGTGAACCAGTCACAAGACTAAAATGCCGTGGCAAGAACTTTCGTTAACAATGTAAGCACACGCACATAAGTAAAACATCATTAGTTTTAAGGGGCGGGGTTTTATTGTTACCTGTTTTGGGTTTTACAAGGAGGTAATAAAATCGAAGTCCGTAAATAAAGCGAGAGCAGAATACAGAAGAAAAAGGGCGTCGTCAATCGGCAATTTGAATATTGCATCTAAACACGAGTAATTGTTTCCTTTAATTTAAACATTTCAGAAACATCCTGATCGATCTATATGATATTTGAGAGTGTGTGTGTGGATGTCGAAACTTTATGAGCCGTTCAAGGCAAAATGTTAGAGAACTGATCGAGGAGGAACTTGGTTGATCGTATCTTGTCTACTCGTTACGATTCCGGTTTTTCTAAACCATTAATATTTTAAAGAAGCTGACGTATCTAATATGTAAACTATTATGTGAAATTTACTACTTTACTTGGAAAACCTAGCCTCAGCTAAATTATAGGCCTTTGATTGGCACCAAATGATGATTGAAGGAGTTCTTGAGGCAAAAAGGTATTACACATTTTACTTTATAGTTGAAATTATAAAGAAACACTCAAAATTCTTATTAAAATATTGTCAAATTCGAACACAAAATCTTCACATAAACTAAGTTCTGCTGAAGAATATCTTTAAAAGTCATACATTCTTATAAGTTACTAATTCCTGCTACATCGCTTCCCAACGTAATACTGCTGTTTAATTAGAATAGGCGATACGAATCAATATTATCTTGTTAATACATATTTAAGGAAAATTTAAATAAATCGTTTAAGATATGTATTTCTCAAAAGAACAAATCCACTTACAAAGAAACAGCAAGTTACATTAAGTACACATTCAACCCTAATAAACGCATTTGTTAAAAAGCTGTTATTTTGACATTACATACAGACTTCAATTTTATTTATCTCGATCGATAATGTAAATTTCAAACCGTGCAGGAACGGAGAAATAATACAATTTCCTGCGGCAGGGCGGCCTGTCATAAGAGGCGACAAAAACCCACAGCCAGTTGGTTGGGTATTTGCCCGTTTGGATGGCTACCACCCCTGGTCTAGAGCATGTCGCCATAACAGCCTTGAGTTGTGTTCCAGCCGCAGCATTAGTGGCCAGGTTTCAGGCTCCTTTTAGAGAGCGGCAGCACATCGGTAGCAGCGTTGGTGTTACAAATGTCCATAGGCGATGGTAACCGCTTTCCATCCATCCATTGCAATAAAAAAAATCAAATATGACTATATTTATAGGACTGCAGCTATATGGCTAAAACGGAATTTTACAATAACAAACTGTGTATATATTTCTCGACAGTAAAATGCATAGTACAATAACAACCTTAAAATTTTTCCATCACTCACCGATGCAATGTCAACATCGTTCTTGAGTACAAACGGTCATAGCACTGCGTTCGGCAAAATAATAATGTTCTAAATATAATTAACGTTATCAATTATTTAGTTGGAAATACAGTAATGAGTTTTTAGGTTTAACGAGCTTAAATATAGACGCGATCTCATTATTTTAATCGGAGAGATAAAATAATCTCTAGGAGACCTCGTTATTGGTTTTTGTTGATAACTTTGATCCATTAAAATCAACTCATACATATCCCATTAATTAACTATTGACCGAAATAAAAAGTCACTTAGAAACACCGTCATCATTTTTTAAGATATTCTCTGCAGGGTTTATTTTAGTATATATCTACTTGTCTTACTACTGATTAAAATTTGACAGTGTCGCTCAAATCGAGGCTGCAAGGGGTACATGAAATCCGGGCGCAAGTCTTATACCTGCATATAGCTTTACACTCGACAATGTACATAGAAAAAAAAAACATAAATCAATACCTAATGTTGATAATCAAATAGGTGGTACAATATTCGCTTTCGGAATTATAAAAGTGCAGTAGCGTACATGCCCGCTTTCACCCTTTATAAATATGTAGTTTAAAACTCTTTTATGAACAGCCGGAAAGTGTCTGTAATGGCACATCTGGCTGTCCATCAAGGGGTATTAGTATATTACAAAAGATTAATGAAAGTTGATGAAGCGAAAAGTGTTTGTCAGGATCGTAGCAGGTGGAGATCCATCGTCTCTGCCTACCCCAATGGGAAACAGGCGTGACAATATGTATGTGTGTATGTAAAATATTGGAAATATTTAAGATGGGAGAGCTTAAAAAACGTTTACGAAGAAAATTAGTTTAACAAGATCCGTTGAGTAGGTTTTTTTTTTATTAATTTTAACTATTTTTTATAATAAAAAGTACGATTTAACGGTTTTAAGCGCGGTATTTTATTTCATTTTTGTCAGTAGCTGTGATCACAGAAGGCGAAGATGTCAAGTATCAATGAATAATGTTAAAGTTATTACTTAGCCTTCCTCGATTTTAATTTGTTTTTTATTTACTCTATGTGAGCCTAATCTAATTTACCACCGCTTCGCTAAAGCGGCTTGAAGAGAAGAAGCGGCGCAAGAAACTCTTCAGCAACGTGCCTATGAAATAAAACGACGAAGCGAAACGCCGCGCTTAAACCCGTTAATAGTTTTGGTTATGTGTACTAGTCGCAAAACTTAAGAAAATACTACTTTTTTATAGGTCCCTTGGTTGAAGACCAATTGGGTGGCCTGACACGCAATTGGTGAGATTTTTGTTATTTGACTACGAACTTGTATAAGGTGATGCAATAAAAAGACAGTCACACTTGACGCAAAACCAATGATTGATAGAACAGATGAGTCCTGGAATGGAGAACTAGGTACCGGGTTTCGGGTAGGTTGACGATGGTGGTGGTGATGCCAAATGGAGGACTGAGATATGTGGTGTAAACTGCAGCAGGTCTGAATTGATCTTGATTGACGATGACTATTTTATTGCTGCTTCCTTTCCTTGAACAGCGATAACACGTTGCGAAGCGGTGTTGATAGAATATGATGTATACTTAATTTTTAACTTATATGTATGACCTTAAAAAAACTGTTCTCCAGTGGAACTCATTTTGAATAATAACTTGAATTTGAAGAATCTTGATTTCAATGTGAACTCTCATCACATACTTATTTCTTAAATATGAAAACAAAATTTATGAGATATGGTCATGTAATCTTTATTTCGCTTTGATTGTTCTTGGATTCTATTAATTTACTTTCATCTTTATTTCGTAAACAATTTTCCTAAGCGGCAAAGAGCTTTACTAGGTGTTTACAAATACTTAAAACGATTGATTCGCGGAAACAGCTTTGATAAATTGTGAGGTTTCGAGAACAAATATTGTTCTTCATTATTTAAGGACAAAATATAATACTTAATATTTTGTGTTATTATTTTCGTACTTTGTAGGAATTTCACTTTGTTCCTTATTTACGGTTTTTAGTGTAAATCATTTGTTACGATATTTAGTTTTAAGGATAAAATATAATACTCAATATTTTGTTTTATTATTTACTTACTTTGTAGACATTTTTCTTTGTTTCTTATTTACTTACAGTTTTTGGAATAGATCTATTGATATAATATTTAGAAAGAAGGGTGAATTTTCAAGTGTGCCTCTATGGCAAATTCTAAAAATATACGATTTAGCGATGTGTTAGGCTTCAATATAAATTGTTCTTTTTTATAAAAAATAAAAATGAAGTTGTCACTGTATAACAAAGATTCCTATTCCAATATCTTAGTATTCATTCAATTGCTCTATCGTCGTCAGCCAATAACCGTCCACTGCTGGATGTAGGCCTCCCCAAGTCGGCGCCACTCATCACGGTCCTCTGCCTACCCTATCCAGCGCCTACCGACGACCTTGCGCAGATCGTCAGTTCATCGGGCAGGGGGTGTCCGACACTACGTTTACCGAGAAGCGATCTCTATTCCAGAACTTGCCTGCTCCGTCGGCTATAGGTCCTGTGACAAATGTGATCAGCCCGCTGCCACTTCAACTTGCTAATTTCGAGAACTTTGTTGGTTACTTTGGTTCTCTTATTGATAGCCTCATTTCTAACTCTATCTATAAGAGAAACACATAGCTCGCTCCATAGCCCGTTGAGCGACTTGAAATTTGTGGACCAGTCCTACCATCAGTGTCCACGTCTCGACGCCGTAGGTCAGGACGGGGAGGACATACTGCTCGAAAACTTTCGTCTTCAGGCATTGCGGGATGGTCGACGAAAGGACTTGACGAAGCTTACCGAATTCTGCCCAGCTCAACTGAATTCTCCTATTGGCTTCCCCTTCGAAGGTGTGCCTGCTTACCTGTATTTTCTGTCCATATTCCTGCACAACTTCCAAACTGCTTCAGGTCACTTGCTCTACTATCGGTTGACATTAGATGTATGGATTGGAGCTTATGTCAAATCTTAACCGATAGTAAGGCAAATGAACGGTCGGTAAAATATAGGAACCGGTACTTAACTAATATTGTGATCTCATATTATTTGCCCTAATAGGGATCATTTTAATGTGTTTACGTATAAAAGTGCAGGCGTTAAAATCTCACTATTCAAATTTTAAAATATCTGGACAGAAATAATTTTAATTACTTTTCAAACTATAATTAATGCGTTATTTGACTCCTATCAATTCCTCCTACTTATCTATGAGGCTGCATCGTTCTGCACGTTTATAAGAAGTATGTCGGTTGATTGGATTGTCCACTACCCTAATGCTATAATATGTCATGGGCCCAGCACGCTTCCACTGCGCAACCAGTAGTAAAACCTCAACTTCGAGACTGTTACAAAAACTAAGATCACAGAGGAAATAATTTTTGATTTGATGTCGGGTTTACATTTATACATACATTTACAAAACTCGAGGCTGCACCTGGAGCGGTTTTGTAGTTAGTTAGCTAGGCGCTAAAGGGCAATATTCCTCCGTGCAGGAACGGAAAAGAATACTAATTCCTGCGGCCGGGCGGCCTGTGGTAAATGTATGTAATTATGACAAGGATGCACAGAATTAAGGCTTTGTAAATAAAGATACATAAACGATGGCCGTAAAAGAATAGACTATCTACAAAAGAGTGAAAACACGATTTATAGAAAAAACTAGTTCTAAAAGAATGTGTTATTATTTTTTTTTATCGGTGGACAAACACACATTGTATATCCCCAAGCTAAGCAAGTTACGCTTGTGTTATGGGTAATATACAACGGACCACTCTGGGGCCGATCCCAGACACCCAGACCATAGTAAATAACAGAAAGTTCGTTTCCAAAGTTTACAATGCCAGGAATCAAACCTAGAGCCTCCGCATTCCAGCGAGTTTGGTCGGCTAAGACTTAGCCCGCTCAACCAAAGAGGCATTCGATCGATTATAAAATAAAAATATAACTCAGTTTGTTATTAATCTATGAATTTAATAATACACAAAGCGTTAGTATTATATAAACGATAATGAAGTCTCATAATAACTTAATAAGTTATCAACGTTTGTAACTTATCACGAAATTACCTTTTATTTCTAAGAAAATTTCACAACGAATTTATCGCTGGATATTTTCCTCCTCGATATTTTCGAGAAAAATTAATATCTTGGATATATTTTAATATTTGCTACAAATCTTAACTTTGAATTGAAATTAATGGGCCAATTTGTAGAGGCAAAATTAAATATTGATAACAGCAATCGACATACAAAGAGCGTTATTCATTAAGACTTCTTAATTAATGTTACAACATTAGTTAACAAAGCAACTAATTAAGCCTTAAACGTTATTTAAAAATTGCTAGCGAGTGTTCGTAAACAATACTTTGATATTGCTTAATTTTTTTAAAGATATTTTTATTTTTACACAAAACTTATTACAATATATTCTAAAATTATATTAAAAATTAAACTATAGTATTGTTACAACTCGGGCCCCGACAAAAACAAAATCCACCTGCATATCTATAAAAACATATTTTATTACCTATCGGCATTTGAACTAATTGTAATTCTTTTATGATTATCTTCTTTTGTTTACTTATTTATTGGTTATTGTGGAGAACAGCCTATTGTACTTTTTATGGCCGTTTGTAGGCATAATTAGCCAGGTGTGCGGATTACGATTCTAGGAAATTCGGACCACGCTGCCGGACGGACATTTTGCACTTGTGCGATATAAAGCAATGGCCCGATTGAGGAAGAGCAGTCGAGCGATAACCACGACCGAAATAAGACTTCTGTACATTCGGCAATCTATTTATTGACGGACTTTGAGCGTGTATTTGAATTACGATCTTCTGTATTACGTTTGGACTTATTACGTTCGGTTATATTTGTACCTGTGTTATACGTGTTTGTATAGTTCTAATAAACTCTATAATACTTCCAACGGCATTTTAATTCGAGTTCTGCAACTCGTAACAATATAAAAAAGAAACCTGAAATTAAATATTAGAACTAAATAAAAAAGACGGCATAATTATAGATAAAATATTGGTCCCAAGCCTGACACTTACCGGGAACGTTCCCAAAAGGCTGGCGGCGTTAACACGTTGAATAGCAATGCTTAACCTTTGATCAAAATAGACGCCAGCCTTTTGGTCGCGTCAGACGTCTACTAAACGTTCGGCAACATCTCGATAAAGTTTTAGAGCGTTAGGACCCCACGGACCCAGAGATTCCACCCCAAACGCCGCAAATGTGTAACTATTTCCGATGGCGGCGTACTTGCGGCGCTTGAGGGCCTCCTATTCGGCTGCAGCAGAACCGGCTTTTTGTTTTACCTTATTTTTGTTAGAATTTAGTAGAATATGGGGGCACGGGAAATTTCTTAGCAAACGTCAAAATTAAAAGATGAATCTGCCATTGTCAGCTAATAACTGATGTACTTACTATGCACCTTGCAAATAAAAGAGTGTTATTTCTAGAGATCCCACGAATATTCGGATGCTATTCGGTATTCGGCCGAATACCAAATCTTTGAAAAACCGCACATATTGGTCAAAAAATTATAGTTAAACTACATTTAACAGTGTTAAATTAGTTTTTATTTTAATATTACGTTTCGGCGAGTTTTTAAAATGTCAGAATTAAATGAAAAATAATTTAAAGTCGTGATTAGAACCGTCAAAGCATAGTTTTAATTAAGTTTTATTATTACTTCACAACTTATTACCGAACGAACATTCGGTAGGTAGCCGAATATTCGGTGTCCGTTATTCGGCCAAACGACTGTTCGTTGCATTTTTAGTTATTTCGCCCCCAGTGCTGGATCGCAGCTATTACTTGAATAGCAATGTTGAATGTTCAAAATATGTACTTAGCAAGAGGGCGCTTAATTCGTACACGTCTAATACGTCTTGCTCAATAATGTGTAAATGGTCATCGGAATCAAAATATTCCATTTTTATTGGTAATTTTATCTAATCTTCACAAAATTAAACACCAGCTGTCAATTGCAGTAACATATTTGTCCGTCATTTTGTTAATTTAATGCCGATTTTTCAGTCATCAGATAAAAGTTATCAGTCAAATAAATTATAACCTAACTAAATTTAAAAGTAAAACGATTCAAAAACTGAAAAACATTATATAAACAAGGCATGGGCAGCCTTTGAAATGTTGAGGGCGAAACTTTACCGTGCAAATACGTTCGCGGGCCGCATTTAAAAGTACTTAGTGCATTATAAAGTAGTGATAATATTTTTAAATAAACTAGTTTAGAATAATTGAGAAGCAATAAATCTTTTGATGTGTCGCCCGTGAGGAGGCAAGCCTGAAAAAATTTTTTTTTTGGGAATGATCTAAAATACCCAGATTTACAAACAACCTTTCGAATTCCACTGTGATTTTTTCACTGATCGATAGCAAATTTTGTGTAATAAAATGTGTGACTTTTTCCCGGGAAACCCACGGGAATTTCCCCGGGAGCGGTTTGTAGTTGTTCGGGTACATAAATATTTGCTTATTGCGACACAGTTTTCACTAAAAAGATAGTTTATATTCTTTTTTAATCTCTACGGTACTTTGTGTCCCTGGAATCCCGCGGGAATTTCAAGACAAGCGTGGGCGAAGTCGCGGGCATATCCAAGTATTGCTATAACGTTAATCAACCTTTATGAATAACGCTGATATTGTATACTTTCACGCTAAATTTCACGCCGATATTCTGTGCAAACGTGGTGTCTCATCAATCAAGGCGGCCCAGCAAGCTCTAATCAGGAAAATGTTTCCAGGGTGGCTCTACTACGTCACGACTAAAGCTTATTATGGTTTTGTAGCCAAATGACAAAACCAATGGACGTATGCTACCTCCGCGGAACTTTTCATTGTGAGTAGTCTGACACGCGCATATCCGATTAGTATAATTCCATATCTGATAAACCCATGAGAAAAATCTTTCTCAGTTATTAAATACCAAGAAATACTTTTTAGCAAGAGTTCTGTGAAGGTGTATGGTGGGCCAAGAAGGGATGAACGTTTACCTAATGAAGAGCTGCAATGATTTAAGAATGGAAAGGTTTGTACCCATATTTGGCTAATCAACTACCATAAAACAATATTATTACTTTAAGGGCCGATTTTTTAATCATCAAGTAAAAGTTATCAGTAGAATAAATTATAACCTGACTAAATTCAAAAGTGAAACAATTCAACTGTTTTCTTCATGCAACTGTTATTTTTAATTTTTCCCAAAATACGGCCCTATGTATGAAAGTATATGATCACGCCTTATTACCATATAAGGAGAGATAATGTATCTCCATTTATTGATAAACTTGGCTCACAGCTTTCGCTTTGGAGTACTTTTTTAACTTTCCTAGAATTCTTTCAATTCTTCGAGACATTAAGAACTCTTAATATATTTTTATTTATTTTGTAGATACAATGATAATATTATTATATGGCTACAAAAAGCATTGAAAGTTCTTAATATCTTGAATTTAATTGACAGAGTGCCAATCATAGGGCGATTACCAACAATTACAGGCATAGTTCAGTCTATTTCCTGTAATCATATTACTGTTACATCCGTATGATTATGATCATGTCTAAATGTATACATCTTTTTTATTCAATATTATTGACTGGCTATCCCAAAATATTTTGGGACTATGTTCACAATTTTGGAATATTTTTCCTAGGTTTAATCCGGGCAGTGTATAGACGTAATATTCCGATACTTCTTTACGCTTTGAAACGAGTGCACGTTGTTCTTTAAATATCTTTGGACGTAGATTTCTGATTATACAACTTTGATTTTTATAGTTTACTAGCTGACCCGGCGAACTTCATACCGCCATATTTTCTGAATTCCTAAAAGACTTTGTTTCATGACACAAAAACAAAATTACTAAAATCGATCCAGGTGATTAGGAGGATTCTAAAACCCGATCTCAGCGCCACCTACCGGTTCTAATTGTGAATCTAAACCATCCGGGAACCCACTCAAACACACAAAAACAAAATCACCAAAATCGCTCCAGCTGATTAGGAGGATTCTAGAACCCGATCTCAGCGCCACCTACCAGTTCTAATTGTTAATCTAAACCATCCGGGAACCCACTCAAATACACAAAAACAAAATCGCCCCAGGTGATTAGGAGGATTCTAGAACCCGATCTCAGCGGCACCTACCAGTTCCAATTGTGATTCTAAACCATCTGGGGACCCATTCAAACACACGAAACAAATATCATCAAAATCGGTAAAGTCGTTCTCAAGTTATGCTCGTATATACATTTCTACGATTCATTTTTATATATAAGATTCAAAGAGTTCAAGTCGCGGTAAACAGTTAGTAGATTAGAATACTGGCACGTCATTTTTGGACTGAAGTACATACAGTTATGAAATTACTAAATCCCACAAAATACTAATTGATATACAAGGTTACAGTAATTACAAGTTATTTAATTTATGCACAACTGGCTGAAATCCGCGACTGTTTATTTTCCCAATGAAATAAAAACGAAATTGTAACACCGACACATTTATTTCTTTATCTCACCAAAAACCGAAATTTTAATTTTGAAACCCGTAACTTAAAGCATTGTGCTGTCTGGACAATTATTCATTTCTTGTTTGACCGTCTTCTTGATTGTTTTATGAGACAAAAGGTAGTGTTTATGCCGACGTTATGTCCTTTCCCAGGATATAGTCTATGTATCTCCTTTTAGATTAAGATCGATTTTTCCATTAAGATCCATTCAGCTGATTAGTTGTAAATAAACAAATAACACATACCCGACCGTAAAGTTTTTTAAAAGTCAATAATTGTTAGCAGTTATCTTCATACGTTTTCTTTATAAAATATTCGTACAAATTTATTTTGTTTCCGGCAATACTCTGTGACAGCTATAGTAAACCTTAATGCCATACTTACTTCGCTCGAATGAATAATAGGATAAAAATGTACTGGAGAGGTGAACACAGCGATGTATTGATTTATGAGGCTTGTTTTCGGATTGTAGATACATCTGGGCTCAGATTTCTCTATCCTTCACTTCCTGTTTATTGGTTCAGAGGCTGCCGTGTACATGACTTCAATATAATCTTAACATTGTTTTATATTGTAGTGATTTTGTTAAATTGAATCATTTATGAAATGGATTCATGAATTCCTTTTTGAGTGACAATATTTATTGATAGCCACATATGAGTTTACTCAAAACCATCGCCCGAAATTCAATAATTGAAAAGATGTAATTTTGTTTTATTATTATCAGAAATAAAGTTATTTCTCCTCACTTAAATGTGTTTAAAGTACATCGTCTAATTTCTTCATAAAGCAAAATACACGGAACATCGCCCAGATGTAACGTTCTACCTAACGTATCGGCTTAATTGAAAATTTACGATGCACTAAACCTATTTTATGATCTATTTAGATTATGTTCGATGTCTTCACGAAACATATCTCAAGATCAAAATTGTTTAGCCTCATCGACTATATATTCTGCCTCTTTACTAGAATTACATCCATGACGTCTGTGGCGAAAACTACTTAATGTCATTAAGTCTTTGTGTTCTACGCGCGTGTATACAAGCGTGTTTGTTTTGCTGATGCGTAATGCCTCTGGACGGTCTTTAAAGCTTTCAAGCTCCTTTGTGGCGGGCGGTATGCTTTGTATGTTTGTTTTAGTAGTCAGACATAACAGAAAAATGATCGATGAGCCGGTACGCACCCGTGCAATAATTTGGGACGTGTTTATGAGAACATGACACGCGCTACTGTCCTGACTCATATGACTTATTATAATATCTCTATTGATCCAGATTGAGAGCCGTAATCCGAACGTAATCGACGAGAGTGCGTCCGAAACAGTTTCCAGTGCTACGTTTACGACTTCAATCATCGATATTTTTACAGCTCCCGGTTTTACCGAGTAAACCGGAGACGAATTGTTCGTCGTCCTCGTCCAACGGGCGGCCACCGCCCGAACGGGGCGCACCAACCAACTGACCTCCCAAATGTTGCGTCAAAAACCACGAACATCGAAGTGGTCGTGTAATATTCCGCTTCTACAGTATACGGTCATATGACAGTAAATGTGTAAATATTATGTTTACACAGATCAAGTGTTCAGGAACTAATTCGCGAGACACTCACCAAATGGCAATAGTTTGTTAGTGGGGATAGGGCCGGGGCGCGTGTTAGGGGCGGCCCGCGGCACTCACCAACACATGTCGAAGTACTCCATGAAGGGTGCGCGGATGTCACTCCAGCGTATGATCGCGGCGCGTGCAACGGCAGCGGCTCGGGCGGCGTGTGTCGGTGCGCGCACCCGCGCCACTATCCGTGACGCAAACGGGACACATCCTGACCGCAGACGCTTTACGAGCGTGGCCGCCCCCGTACCCTCGCCCGCTGCGCTTGTTGTCATCGATGTTCGCGTTATACGTACCTTTGGTCTCCGCCTTCCTCTGGAGCCCGGGGGCATTCCTGCCTCGGCCTGAGGACAGGCGTCAGCCCCCATTTCTCGACCAACTCTATGCGAGCAATGGTGGCTGCTCAACGTCAATGTGTCATCGGGTCGGAGTGGGTGCGGTGCAGTGGGGACGCGGCGGATAGGCCCAGTGGCCCGCTGCGCCCCCCGGCCTGCTGCTGGCGCGCGCCGCGGCCGCCACTTTACTCTCGAGTCATGTCTCGTCCGCGCCCTCTGCCCTATGCTACTTCGCGTCTTTCTATGCTGATGCCGCCTTAAACACGTTTTTGGACTTCCTCTCCTTTCATAATGTGTGTCAGATCGCGCGCGCTCGCATCGCGGTCACTGCGGCACGCCCGTGCGGTGCCGCGGCCGGGCGGCGGATCGCGCACCGCGCACTCCTCCCGGGATGCGCAACCTCGACCGCTCTTTACTCAAATCACTCGCCCGTGTGTAGCGCGCGAGATCGCCGATGCGCGCGTCAACAACTGTATAACACTCTCTTCAAATGATCGTGTTGATTATATGAGACCGTTCATAATATGTAAATCAGATATGTATAGTTTTATGACCACCGGCCACGGGAGATTTCTGAGCGAAGAGCCGTTACGTAACGCTTATTCGGGGCGCGTGAGACGGCGCCTCACCGAGTGCGACGACTCATGATCTCGGCAGGGAGCCGCGTGGCGGTCGCAGGGTGCGAACGAACGCGTGTATCGCCGGGGCGCGGCGGTGGTGTACTGATGGGAGCGCGCGTGCGTCCCGTGGTTCCCGCGTCCCTCATCCCGCTTGGGCAGAGGCCCCGCGCACCCGCGCCGCGCCCCTCTCACACGTATCGACACCGGGCGGCAGGCGCCAAACGCCAACCACTGCATCGCGGATCGCAGGCCGACGCACCCCGTACAGGCCGCACACCTACCTCGCCGCGGTGCACGTCGCACGCAACCCCTTATAGCTTTGCGAAATTCCTCGGAAAACATTCGGTTCCTTTACCCTTAATGCTTCTCTGCGTTCACTTTTCCGTGTTACTGACACTTGGAAAACTAGGATCAATACAAGAAATAACGGAGAGAACTAATATAATACTGCGGATGCTAACTGTTAAAATGACATACCTAAATGAAGGCTTACATCTAATTTAATGTGTAGCTGCATTAGTTAGCTACCATTGCGTTAGTCACTCGCCTTAGTTATCTAGATGAAATTGCGGAAATGGAATGCAAGCCAACTATGTCGCATTGAATTTTGATGGATGAGTGATGAGATAACTAATGACTTACTGCCACACTACTACATAACAATGTCGCTCAAATACATTCTGTAGAATTTTTATTGATTCGATGGATTCCAAACATTCAAAAGTTCGACAGCTTTTATTAAAAATAATAAAAAAGCCCTAGTTCAGATGTTTCTATATTTCTACTTCATGACCTGACGGATCTACACGTTATCATGAAATTTGGTTTATGTTATATTATTTCATATAATCAAATCAAAGGAAATAACTACTAACAGGGGCGTCTTGACGATATTGGGCGCCACAATGCCAAAATCCGACTACGCTCCCTTTGCTAACCTTAAAATATAAACTATTAGTGTTTACCCCGCGGCTATGCCGCGGTTCAACCTCTAGTGCGTGCTTTTTGTTTAAAAGAGCAGGCGTTAATACAGGTTACATTATACAAAATTTTTATGTTAGTGCTATTTGCACCCGAAAGATTAATTTCATTTTATATCGCAAACTATCCCATCTCTCGGCATGAAAAGTATTTATGTCTATTTTCGGTATTAAAACTACATTTAAACAAAATTACAGCAAAACCGACCCAGTATTCCTAGTAGTTTTACGTGAAACCTTAACGGAAAGACATATCGAGTTACTATCACATTCTTTATAGACGATGAATTATTATCTATAAGCTTGAGAAATGAGAGGTCTCATCCAAATTTCATCCTCTATTTCAAACCGTCTTAGTTTTATTTATCTATAGTATATATATAATGACAAAAATGACAATATGGTATAAATTTTATTAAAACTCATAAAATAAAACGGAATTTTCTGAATTAATTATCAAAAACTAAAAATGAGTATGTATGAAAGTTTGATAATGAATATCTTTGAAACACTCAATTTAATCGACTAAGCATAAGAGATCACTTTTGTAGAGCGTTCAATTTCCTACAAAAATATATATGACCCATTTTATAAACTTTATTTTTTCACGAGTTACAAAATTCATAAGCAAAAAAGAAATTTGTCTGAAAATAATCAAACTTTAATCTTCAATATTTGTTAAATAATGACATTTAGGATAAAAATGTAAGAGATCTTTTTTATAGAACGTTCGATTTCATACAAAAAAAGTACAAAGAATTTTCCTGCTAAATCAATTACTAACGGAGATATGAATTTTTCTATTGGACTGAGAAAAAAATTAAAAACTGGGATGCGGAGGATCTTCCTATTAAAACAAAGAGCTCATATTTGGTGAGAATTTTTTAAGGTGTCTAGCAACCCATTTTTCTGTGTCACTTGTAAAAAAAATGTTTTTTTGACCCATCCTAATATATATATATATATATACATATATAACACACAAATCAAATCGGTCCAGTAGTTTTTCCGTGAAAACGGAACAGACAGACAGAGTTACTTTCGGCATTTATAATATATAATAGGGATGTAACAGTTACTTCTTTTAGAAACCACTGCAATTCTAACGTTATATATGATATCATTCCCATTAATGTTATGTTGTTAAGTAATATTCAAAACTATTAGATTACGTATGTCACGCGTAGCTATAAAGGCGATCGAGTTGCGCCCCTTGTACTCTATGCTCGGGTGCCATGCAACCCTTAACCTCCAAGTAAAGACGTCCCTGACCATAGACTACTATTTTGTAATCATGCCATAAATAACTTTATGATAATAGGATACCTTTCTCCGAATAAGGATTTAATATTTACGCGAGAATAGAGGCGAAAATAGCTTCAAAAACAATCGTGAAACATTTTTCCTAGAAATTACTATGTTAATTTTAAAATGAGCACGTTTTTATAAGGAAATCGTGTTTTTACTATAGCGGTAAAAAGGGTGCTTCTCTCCCAAGAGTACCTACAGATATTACGTATAGAAGACGTTATGAAAGAATTAATATAAATAATAAAATATTATACTATACAGATTTGAGGACTTTTCTCTAAATAAAGTTGATGTTTGCACAACGGGGAGTGCTCTAATGAGCTATTTGATTTGGTGCCTACATCGGCATTTTATCATCGCACCACTCGCCGGCGATTGGGTGCTCATCCACACTTCCCTAGATACTTGGAAGTTATCCATTGCACGCGGTGCACGCTCCTTCAAGCCACACGTGTCCAAGCCGTGGAATGAACTCCCTTCTGGGGTTTTCCTAGAGCGCTGCAAGGCTGCTGCTCTTCAAAAATGGCGTAACCAGATATTTAAAGTCTTAACGAGGTAGATAAGGCATCGGCTCCCTTAGTGTTGCAGATGTCCTTAGGCGACAGTAACCACCTACCACCAAGTGGAACGTCTACCAATTTGCTCACAAGTAAATCTATCTATCTTATACTAATAATAGGTTGGGGAAAAAGTCTTTTCGCATATAGTATGTATGAACTTGTAATAAGATCTCTTTGGCTATACCATTTGTATCTGGCTGGTTTTGGTATAATTAAAAAGTTTTAATTTTAAAGAAGACAATTCCAAATTCAAATTAGGAAAATGTGAGATATTCATTTGTTTTTCTTATTGTTAAAATGAGTGAATCTAATGAAGAAATTCGATACATTTTAAAATTTTACTACAAAAAAGGTAAAAATGCAACACAAGCCGCGAAAAATTTTGTGATGTTTATGGACCTAATGCAGTATCTGTGAGAGTAGCGTAAATTTGGTTTAAGCGTTTTCAATACGGAAATTTTGATATCAAAGATGCATGTCGCTCTGGTCGCCCTGTTACGGACAAAATTGATGCCATTTTTGAAAAAGTGGAGCAAGATCGGCATATTAGTAGTTACGATGTAGCTAGAGAACTGGGAATTGACCACAAAACGGATTAGACGCATTTGAAAAAAGCTGGGTACACAAAAAAGCTCGATATTTGTGTGCCTCATGAGCTCACTGAAAGAAACCTAATGAACCGTGTACTCATTTGTGATTCTTTATTACGACGTAATGAAACCGAACCATTTTTGAAGAAGCTGATAACTGGTGATGGAAAGTGGATCACGTATGACAAGAACGTGTGAAAAAGATCGTGGTCAAAGGCCAATCAGGCTTCACAGACTGTGGCGAAACCCGGGTTAACTCGCAACAAGGTTATGCTGTATGTATGGTGGGATTGGAAGGGCATTGTTCATTATGAGCTGTTACCGCCAGGCTGATGAGATTAAAGCAAAAAGTTGAGAGAAAGCGGCCGGAATTAATCATCAGAAGGGGTGTGGTTTTTTACCATGATAACGCTAGACCTCACACATCTTTAGCCACTCAGCAAAAATTAAATAGTGCATCAATTCAATTCAATACAAATTCAATTCAAAGTTTTTTATTCAAAATAAGTTCCACTGGAGAATACTTTTTGAAGGTCATATATATAAGTTAAAATTTAATTTTTCTTCCTATTCTATGTATACCGCTTCACAGCGTGTTATTGCTGTTAATGAGAAGAAGCGGCAAGAAACTCCCCAGCAACACGTCTAGCTAAATATTGTTTTTTTTTAAGTTTCTTATTCTATTTATATCTCAAGTTGTCTTTTTTTTAATAAGTTTTATGCAGAAGTATGTTACATCCACCGCATAATCCTGACCTTGCACCTTCAGATTTTCACCTGTTTCGGTCTCTGCAGAATTCCTTAGGCAGTGTCAGGTTAACATCACGAGAGGACTGCCAAAACCACTTGTCGCAGTTTTTTGATCAGAAGCCCCAAAATTTTTATAGCAATGGGATCACGTCCCTACCTACAAGATGGCAAAAAGTTATCCAACAAAATGGCACCCACAGACTTTAGTCAAATGTAAATAAACTTTATAAAAAAGCCTTTTGAATTTTTATATAAAATGCGAAGAAACTTTTTCCCAACCAATATATAAAGTCGAAGAGTTTGTGTGTTTGTTTGCTTGAACGCGCTAATCTCAGGAACTACTGGTCTGATTTGAAAAATTCTTTCAGTGTTAGATAGCCCATTTATCGAGGAAGGTTATATATAGGCTATATATTATCACGCTAAGACCAATAGGAGCGGAGAACTAATGAAGAATGTTTCAAAATCGGGGGGTTTTTTTAACTTACTTTTTTTTACTATTCCACGTGGACGAAGTCGCGGGCAGAAGCTAGTACTATTATAAATCTGTAAATGGTTCGAGTTTGTACATTGCGTTTAAAAATGTGTAAAACATCAGGGAGCTACCAGAAGATTCCGAAAATGCAATTTTTAGAACTTTTGTCTATTGGTCTGCCTATCTTTCTGTCTGTCTGTCTGCCTGTCTGTCTGTCTGTCTGTTAGAGCATCACGTGAAAACTACTAAACGTATATGAATGAAACTCGAAACAGAGCTGGCTTATATCCCGAATCAACACTAAGCCGCAAATTTGCACCCATTAGCAATGGATACATATTTGTGGCTTTCAGTGTTGAAACTCCAGGGCCATGGGGTCCCGAAACTCATCGATTTTATCGAGACCTAACAACTCGACTAATAAAGGTCTCACGTGACCTCAGTGAAAACTAATATATAATAAATGTAAAAAGAAAATAAGTCTAAATCTTAAGCTACACAATATCTCTGAAACATGTGACGATTCCTTAAATATGTGTTGTGTAATACGGTTTATAAGAGCTGACGCCGACTACGTGGCCGAATGAAGACCTCTCTGCCTCTGTGCCTCAGGAGTGAATCCATTTACGGACGTCCTAGCATGTGAGGAATCACAACAAGATGTGGTTCTGGTGAGCACCACATCTTTTTTTTTCTTTTTTTGAAGGAATTATGGCTCCAACGACAGAGCACCACATCTTATTGTGTAATAATACGTCGCGCGCCGGCCTAAATGCTAGAATACCCACTCCCTAGCGTTCCATCTAGTACCTCTTGCCAGATTCGCGGTAAAATGGTATAGGCAACATCTTGAACTCTGGCAATTAAAGGGCATTGTCCGCTGCCACTGCCGATGGTCCCCCGGGTGATGCCCGCGAAATCTCAAAAACTTAACCATTCGGCTACTGGTAGTCTATTAGCCGACTAAAAAAATAAATTGATGGCTACTTGTCTATTGAGGGAATGACACGCCAAGCGACAGCTGACGACTAAGCCTTAACCTTGTCAGTTGACGGTTTTCGGTCTTATTCAACAACCATTAGCCAGCCGGCGAATCGACGATGACGGCTGACGGCTAAACCGTAAACTTGTCAGTTGTCGGTTGTATTCGACAACTATTAACCAGTTAGCGAAGTGATTGACAACATAGGCGTGGCTGGCTATTTTCTTAACCGCTAATTAGCTGGCTTTCACAATAGCTACACACGTCTGCTACGCGCTACAAGCGCTGAACTCTCGCCGAAAGGGCCTTGTGCAGGCAGGGCCTTCTCGAAGCTTTGCCCGTGGCCGTTTATCCACACCAATCGGGGTCTCTCCGATCGCCAACGACAGAGTTTGTTGTCCTCGAGCAGGATATGCGATGCATACTAGCTTCTGCTCCCGCTTACAATTAAAGGCGTCATCTAAAATGCCTCTGAGATTGCTCTAACCGGCTAGCACGTAGTGCAAATTGCTACAATTAAGATTTGAATTTCATAGTTAGATGTGTTTATCAATGGCTTGGACAGAAAGCTGATAATCCAAAAGTAAAGTACATCTTTAGGGTTCTAATACGTGAAGGTTTAAAAAATACTACAATTTTCATTCCTGATCTATCTTACTGTATGATTCATAGGCCTGTATCTTATTTATAGCCAGACGCATGCTGTCTCCAGCAGGCACCGATACAATGGCAGACCGAAGACTTGCTAGCTTGATTTAATAAGCAATATTCATATTCAAAAGGTTTTATTTAATATAAGTTCTACTAGAGAATATTTTTTTATGTCAACACACACACACACTAACATATATATAAATATATATATATACACATATATATATACACACATTATATATATATATACACACACACATTATATATATATATATATATATATACATATATATGTATATAAATTAGCATTTAAAATATCTATTTCCTATTTTATGTACACAGATTCGCAACGTGTTATTTTAAGGAGAAGAAGCGGAGAACGAAACCTTTATGAAGTCGTCGTGTTTGACCGTCTGTCACGGCAACTTTTCTCAAAAATATTTTGACAAGAGTAAATTTCGATGAGTTTATATTATTATGTATGTATGAAATTTATTTATGTAACAATCAAAGTTGTCATAAAAGGTATATATGTTATATATGCTGTTTTAAAATAGTGTATTGTAATTGTAAGATATTTTGGATTATAGTTATACCTTTTATAGTTCCATAGACAAATAAGGATAACGACGTACTTTTTTCGCCTCTACGGAACGCTTCATTCTGCGCAGACTGACTTGCCATTGGCTCACTAAGCTCCGGAAATAGCCAGCGCAAAGCTCACGAAGACATCGCCACGCGGAGAAGGCTCCAGCGGCTCCGAACTCAGTTACCAGTGGGTTGCCCACTGAATTGCAGCTGGGGTAAAGAGATAAAACCTCGAGGCCCTAACATCCTAATTCCGACAAAGAGGAAGAACACCCTGGAGAGTGGAGAGGGACACACAGTTACCCGTTTTATTTATAACTAACATTTGCCCGCGACTTTGTCCACGTTGGACTGATAAAACAAGTTACAGTTAATTTGTTAATATTTAAAATCACAGAGTATTTCCAGCAGAGCAACGGATTTTTTAGTATAAAAAAATAGTTGAATCTCGAAGATTCCCCTAAAAATCCTTGATCAGTAATGTTACTAAAGGCATATATAACTACAACTGTTCTATTAAAAATGTCTAACAAATATAGACACACTATAGACATATAAACAGACTATCACATTAAGTAGGTCCTAAAATCACGTCCTTTCGAAGTTAGGAAATCCCGGGAAATACAAAAAGTCTCGGATTAGTCAGATATACTAATTGTTATTTAGTACTAAGCTAAGCCGTGCTAAGAGTAACACGGCCAATTTTCATACCATATATGCAGTAGTGTTTACGTGACTCCAGAACAAACAGACAAGGAATCTAAACAAAATTGTATCGTGTTCTCCATCGTTCATATAGTCCATCCCAGTTGTTTTTTTTTAATAGTTTCAATGTATAGACATGGTATTTTTAGACTTCTATAATGTTACTAGCTTTTTCCCGCGTGTAAATCCTTACGTATTAGTAATTCTATGTTATTTGCATAAAAACTTTGTTAGGTTTTTTAACATATACTAATATATAAAGCTGAAGACTTTCTTTGCTTGAACGCGCTAATCTCAGGAACTACGGGTCTAATTTGAAAAGTTCTGTCAGTGTTAGATAGCCCATTTTTCAAGAAAGGTGATATACCGTCACGCTAGCTTACTTTTTTTGTTAACTATTCCACGCGAACGAAGTCACGGGCAGAAGCTAGTGAATACATATAAACGTTCAATGAAAATTTATGTAACTGATAGTGAAAATCGCTTAAAAATCTGATACGTGGTTCAGGAGCTGTTAGCGGGCATACAGACAAACAGACGCGGAAAGCGACTTTGTTTTATACAATGTAACGAAGATAGAGAATAACAAAAATTGACCTAAGTAAATTAAGAGGACTGAAAGATCTGCTTAGAAACAGGAACTCGAGAACATTTATAAACCCCTTATTATTATTATTAAACGTGTCACCTATTATGATAAGACGAGTCTTTACCGCCATTTTATCGTAAGTCATTTGGACTTAAGTACATTTTTTGTTGTAAAAGTCATGTTAAGTTATTATTTTGGTTTAAGACTTTCAGTTTTACTTAGATTAGACCCTGCTGAATCAAAAAGTGAAATTCTTCAAATAAATAAATAGTTCGGTATATCTTTTGTAACTTAAAATATACTAAGGTCCAAATGTCGCTTACGATAAAATGGTGGTAAAGGCTCGAAGTGACACGTTTCTTCTCATGTTCAAGTTTCTCCTGCAATAGTGTTATAGTTATTAACTCTGGCCAAATGTCATATTATTTATTGCGTTAAAAAACACCATTAACGAATAGCTACATTATCGCATATACGTACGTTATCTGTCGATATTTTTTGGCGTCATTAACAATTCATAACAATATCACATCACATATAACGCATTAAACCCATCGCTATACCTGCGTGAAACGGTTAATAACTATAACATTATCCCAGATGAAAAAGTGGCATAAGTTAAAAGCCTATGAACTAAACTGCCACTTTTTATTTTTTGAAGAATGTATAAATAACAAGCAAAGTAATACCTATGGATGGTAAACTAAAAAAAACTTATATTAATATGAATAATGATTTGTAATAAGATTTTATTACTATAAATAACATATTTGCTTAAAGGAGGTTATATTCTGTAATTTTCTAGACCTAAAACTTTATTGTTTTTTGTAAAATCCACTACAATAACAAAGAAACTAAGTCTATATAGTCTAGACAACCAGCAAAACAGAGGTGAGTCGAAGCCAGCTTGATTTGAAGTAACACAATGAACGATATGTTGTTTATGACAACGTAGGCAGTTATTTGTTAGTGAATTGAAAAACGCGATTGCATCGTCATCTATTTTGCTAATTCGTCTATTCAATGGAAATCACGTCATTTATCGGGATAAAATTATTCTTAGTGTTGACGAAAAATAAACTAAAGCTTCATTGCGTAATAACAGCAGGTTCTCGGATCGGAAACAGCCGCTGCGCTGGAAAATATGCCAAGATGTGACGTCACAAGGCTCTGCAGTGGTGCAAGGCGCACCGATGTGCACCGATTACCCTGACACTGCGGCTGAACCCTGTTGTATAATACTGAGCAAACTGGGACTCCTATTAGATTGACGTAGATTCACATATGCGCACAATAACGATTGCATAAGCATAAAGGATATTTAACATTTTTATTATTTGGCTACGTAACCATAATATATCAGGAGGAATATTTAATTTTGGACGTTTAACATAGATCAATAACTCCATCTATATACAGGATAAATTTTTCAAGTGGGCCTGCGGGCCACTCTTTCTATTGGCTTGCAGATTGAGATTTCGTAAAAAAAATGATACAAGCTACACTATGATTTGGTATAACACAATATGTGTTTTTATTTAAATCAGCCGATTTGATTAACGACTAGAATAATTAATTTATCAAAAATCTAACTAACTAACTGCTGCAGCTCAAGGACCCAAAATGAGGCCTGGCCTCCGAATTGAGAATACTCCGCTCCTTCCTGTTCGGCACTGTATCCTGCCAGTCCTAGGCATGAAGCTCGCGCAGATCAGCCTCCAGTACGTCACTCCAGCGATATCGGGGTGCGACTAACTGGTCGCCGTCCCGTTGGCCTGCCCAGATAGGCTCTTTTCACTGCGCGATCCTCCCCCATTCTTTGTAGGTGGCCAAGCCAGTACAAGCGATGTGCCTTGCTCTTGCCTATTATATTGGGTTCATTTACCAGTTCTTCGATTTTGGCATTTTTGAGATCCTCCAGTTGCCATCAATTCCCCGTGTCGGACCCAGGATCTTTCTGAGGACCTTTCTTTCAGCCACCAACAGTTTGTTCTCCCCCTTAAGTGTTAGAAACCAAGCCTCACATCCGTACATCAATATTGGGCGTATAGCAGTTTTATATATACGTATCTTGGTCTTACGGCTAAGAAGCTTGGATACCAACACCTTATGAAGTGCCGCGGTACATTGTAGGGTATTTTGAACACGAATATCAATAATCTAATGATATCAATTTAGTTTTCGTCAAAATCGGTCCCGAGACTCCTATAAGTGTTTTTTCTCTATTTCGTATAGAGTAGGATTAAGTCCTGAAGGCAAAATTTGAAAAATTCACTTGTATACCTATATTTTACAAATAACAAGAGTGATAAAATTTACTTAATAAAGTTCTGGTAAGAAAGCTTATGACTTATAAATAAATACAATGGGCGGTCTTACAAAGTAATCTATTGTAGATGACTATGGAAAAATTACAGAAGACATAAATGCTGTTATAAAGCTGGACAAATATGCTTAAGAAATTTTCTTAATTAGAATAAAACGAGATGATATTAATGAAGATGAGACTGGGCCATAAATTTCAAGTTTCACAAGCAAGCTATGAAGCGAGATATGCTGTAAAGAAGATAATATGTTCTAGGTACTATTAGATTACGATGTTCACAGTTAGAAAAATGAAAATGAGATTGGCACTGGTTATACCTAGTCCTGACGTCTTTATATTATACACAGTATGGGTGCAAAAAAAAAGATATGGATAGATTGTGTGAAAGATGACATGATGATTTGTGATGTGACAGAGGACATATGTCAGAATAGAGAAGAATGGAAAGAAAAAAACATATTGTACCGCCCCCAAATAATTAGGAGAAGAGACAGAGATACACATTCAGACAGTTCCGCAGTTAGTGATACTTTACAACTTTTGTTGAGTTTGCAACTGTCTCACAGCCATTAGTTAGGTGCTCGGAGTCTCGTTTATAGATTAAATTCGAAACAACAATATGCGTATAAAAAGTAAGAAAAGAGTATTAGAAGTATTGGTTAACAAGCCGTGCCTGTGGCAGAACATTTGACCGGTAGAGCACACGAGTTTTTTAGTGCAGACTGCGTTTTGGCAGCTTACCATAGAACATTCTAGCCTGGTGGACTGATAATCTAAGTAAGATTGCTGGTATAGAGTACCAAGATACTTAGGCCTACAGCTAGTAATAAGAACTAAAATAAGACTACGATGGCTGATAACGATGAGTATATAATTGCGAAAGGTAATAAAATGTATTGGTTTACGGTTTAAGAACTTATCCATAGTAATAAATATTTACAAAGGTTACCCCCCGCCTTAGAGTATAACAAGAATGTCAAGTGCGATAAAACCGTTGGGCTATATTTACGTTCCATTGACCTAGAATCAGCAGAAGGGCATATACTGCGGGTATTTTTAACCCCCCGTTGGAAAGATCATGTTTATACAGATCATTTGCTCATCTGCGTGACTTATTTTCAACGGTTTTCCTGCTTCACTATGCCGTTGTAAAGCGTTTTATAAAATACACATGTTTTGGAAATTTCATCGGTACAAGTATATAGTCATTCATCGTCGTCGTGTGGTTAAATCACGGATTTCTTAGTGTCCATAAGACCGTCCACTATCCTGTCTTCGGCATCCTTAATTGTGAGTTCATTGGCATGCTTATCATGACCCAATATCAATGTCATGTCAATACCCAGTGTCAATAGCCTCGAATTAAAACTGCTTAGATACACAGACAGCCATACAGGTGAAGTTAGGAGAGTTTCTTTTTCGTCTTTTAACTACGGGGCCCATAAAAAGGTTTATTCTTATTATAGTGTAAACAATATTATTAAAAAGTTTAGTCTATTTATTGAAAAATCTGTACAAATATTTGTAACCAGTTTTATATAGTGAATGAGTGTCGACGACCAATCAGTCCTTATATTTTATTCACACATTTTACAATTATCTAAGTGATTTCACTTTATGTGGCACGAAATAGTGAGACCTACGTCCAGCAGAGCACAATTCTACAATTGAGTAATAATATGGATATGGAAAGATAATACATACTCTGTCGACCCCAGATTAATTATTATTGGTATTACAGTTGAAACGACGGTGATAAAGCTATGATAATAGTTAAGGGTTAAGTCATACTAACGAATAGTCGAAGCGCATTGACGCGTCTATTTAAAATTGTTCATAGCATATTGATCTCTATTTTCACAAGAAAGAACACTTTTCTACTGAGTTAAAAAATCGCACGTATTGCCGCACATAGAATGCGCGTCAATATATCAATTTATCTCGATACACTGACGTGTGCTTTATGCACTTCGACTCTGCGTCAGTGGAGAGACATTAGGGTTGATATTCATGTTATATTGCGCGTATAAAGTTATGCTTTATTTTACTAATTATTTATATAAATTTATTATCATAAAAACAAGAAGCCGTGTGAGAATCGCACTCTGACATTTAATATAGTTGTTTGCATAGAAATATAAGTGTAGTTGATTAACCGATTATAACATTTATATTTTCAAAGTATAAATCATGTTATAAAACTTTTGTATTTAAAAATTTTCGGTTTTTATCCTTTTGAGATAAAGGTAGGGTTAGTTATAATTAAAAAATATAAATTGGGAGAAGTTGAAAGAAAAGAAAGAAATACCTAGAATTACCTGATTCTTTTGGTTGAAGATTGTTCTAAAACGTGAATATTTATGCCATACATGACATTGGCTAGACCCACAAACCGTGCAGTCATATTTAACAATAAGATGAACAATAAAGGAATGGCATCCCAGCAGACTGGTCGGCACTTGCCTCCTCAATAGGTCAACAACGTAGACGCGCTGCGCTTTTCAAGACCCTTCACTTTCATCTCTATTTATTGCTTACAAACACACAAAACAGTAAGAGAATGAAACAAACATAAATATCGGTCGGAAAGTCGGTGCACTTGTTGCACTTTTGCCTTATAGTAAACAGTTATAGACGCGCCACATTCTCGCGAGAACATCACGAGAACACCCAAAAAAGTCGCGATCCCGTTCCACATTCTCGTTTTCTGCGCTTTTCTGCAACCGGACCCTTACCGTTTTCTAATATTTGCAACGAGTTCCACCACTCTTATAAGAAAACGTTCCCGAGACTGCCCACTTCGCCCGTTCAATGGCAATGCCAATTAAGCCTAAAACCAGCCCATAAATGTTTCACTGCTGGGCTTAGCTCTATCAATTATTTATAGGAACTGCCGATATAGCCTCCTTACTTATACTACACGAATTGGTGGGTTTCACAGATTGGTTAACTAGATACGCAAGTTCCCTGACGACGTTGCAAAGAATATGCACACTAGGTGAGGATAACTGTTTAAGCGGTAAGTTTATACTTCCTGGTCAGGATCCGAATCCCCATGACATAATATGGGTTATCTCTGTAATTTATGTAAATTGTGGGTAGTTTTGTATTTTACAAATGAGTCAAATCAAGAGTCTTGTTACCGCTGCCATATTGTTTCATTATAGTTATTCCAACTGGCGACGAAAAAATAAAATTAAAATAAGTATTTAGTAAAATGCCTTTCGGAAAGTTATACGAATTTGATATACATGGTCGTGCTAATTGGGACGCGTATGTAAGGCTCGTGGAACAATTTATTTTCTTGAACGATATAAAACGCGAGTTACGCGTGGCCACGTTGGTCATCCACGTCGGAGCAGCAACGTATCAGGTATGTGCGACTTGTGTTCATCCAAGCACCCGGAGGAACAAGATTTTAAGGAATTGGTCAAGTTAGTACGTGAACTTAGAACACTTAGAACCAAAGAGATCGGAAATAGCCGAGAGGCATGTATTTTGACAGCGACGTCAGGCGGAGATGCAAAATGTGGGAATTTTTCTGCAAAATCTCAAACATCTCGCGACCTATTGCAACTTTGAAAATTATATCGAAGAAAATCTTAGAGATTAATTTGTTTGGGTTGCGAAGCGAGGAGATGCGATCCCGTCTATTCGCAGAACCTGCGCTAGATTACAAACGGGCGGTAGGATTGGCGTTGGCGCTGGAGGCGGCCGAGCGGCACGCGGACACAGCGGCCGCGGGCAGCAGCGGCGGCGTGGCGGACCTCGGGCCCGCGTTGCACTGTGCGCCAGGCGATACAGGACTCGGGCAGGGCGGTGGTGGATTCCACCGAGTGGCCCTCCCCGGCGGCAGCGGGGCTCAGGCCACTGATGGATGGCAGCGACCCGCTTGCCGGCGATGTGGCAGACAGAGCCACGTACCGAACAAGTGTTGTTTTAAATTATATGTGTGTAATAAGTGCAATGAAAAGGGGCATTTGGCACATATGTGCTCAGTTAATGTAAAGGAGTGTTCCGCGAACAAAGATAGATATAAAAACTACTATATAGCGGGCAGTGACAGTGATGCTAGCGATGGATTGCTTTAAAATTTGATATCAAGAAAACAAGTAAGAGCGACACATATTTAATTTATTTTGTTAGAGTATATGATGTATTTTTGTTGCAGTAAGTAAAACATTAGTTGTGTTAAAACAATTTTTCCATAATTACTTTTCGCATTTGCCAATTCTAAGTAACAATCGGCCGTATGGTTTGTTTTTACATTTATTTACTTTATACACATTTTAGTTTACGAAACATGTCCGTTGCATCGATTTGCCTATATCTGTCGCACAGGAACCTTAACGGCTATATAATAAATTCTAACATTATATATATTATGTATACATATACATAGAAGACATTCAAGTACCGCTTTATCATCTTACTTTTTAGTACCGTAACAAGTAATTACTACTTTTAAGTGTAGTACATCTAATTGTAACTATATGTATATGTAAATGATTGTAATTGCTGTGTAAACTTAATTAGCACGCTATTTTACTTGTTAAAGAAATGTTATTACAAACTTGTTACGCTCTAGCAAGGTATAGGCGGCTTCGGTATTTTTAAGATGATAAAGCTCAAAATGTCTCAATTGCCTTGTGCTGAACAGCTATTTGCAACACTAGTACCGGATTATGACCTATAAAAATATTAAATTTCCATAGAGACACTCTGGCAATCACTGTAATCACTATATATTTAGGTGCATATTATTATTATTATTTTTTACACCGACAGACAATCTGCTTTTCAATGTTTGTCCGAAATATTTCAAAGATTATATTAATGAGAAAGGAAAATTGATGAGGAATGATATAAAGTAGTTTGTGTCAGTGATGATATTTTTATTACCTGAAAATCAAGGGATTGTTAGTTGAAAAGCTTTAAGGCTGTGTTGTCTAGACTATAAGACGCTGGCTTCTAATTTAAAATGAAAGGATGTAATTTTTTTTTTAAATCATGATTTATTATAGGGTATAAAATAGATAGGCAGGGAATATATACATATTCTAGCATAGATAGGCAGGGCAATATATATATTCTAGCATAGATAGGCACTTAGGCAGGTACATATTCTAGTTATGTCAACCTGTGAGGGCTATGCCAGGTTTAATTAATCATTATTTTGCACAATTTTATTTGGTTACTCCACTTTCTGGTATAAGTAATCAGTCAGAGAACGGCCCAGAGCTGGCATACATCTGTTAGTGGCAGACCTACACCGCGTACAGAGTACTTTGTTTCATTGGCTCTTGGCACTGCGGTACAAGGATCGGCAGACACTCTGGTCATATTATGGAGTAGTTCGTCACCATCAATAGATAGATATACATACTGTAACAGGCTGTCACCAGTAAAATGTGAACTATTTATTGTTTATTTATAGACGAGAAACCATAAAGTGTATAAGAAAATACATAGTTTATTATAAATTATATTATGTAGATAACTTATATATAAAATTGTAACAGTTGTTAACCATATTTAGTTTAAATTGTATGTCGATATATATATATATATATATATATATATATATATACATATATACATAAAACAATTCGTTAGATGAAAGATTTTGATGAAAGTAGACTCTGAACCATACTTAAACCAATATTTTTGTTTAAGCCAATACGATTTCCGACTTCCGATCTATACATTCTGTGCAAAGTTCTTTCTGTAAGGAAACTATTTATTATGCAGTTAGTACTTCATAAGCACCGTATTTTACCGTTTGATCCTATTATATACAATAAAAGAAGATACGATTTAGTTTGTACACTCGTACCATGCCGACTTCGATTAGCTGACCGACATGCTTACTTTCTTAGTCCCAAAATTTACAACAGAGTTAATAAGTTACTAAATATATACTCTCTTACTCATCGCGAATGTAAATCAAAGTTATTCAACTGGCTAATAGAACTCTCTTATGACGACACCGAGAAATTACTAAACTGACTGCACTAGTTTACTAAGACACACACACTCACTCGTTCACTTGTACACACATCACACACATACACACTACACACATATACACATACATACATATACACAGCCATTCACACATCTATACATTTAAAATATAAACACGATAAATTTCCAAATGTATAAACTTCAATATAATTTTGTTTTTATAATTATAACAAATGAATTGTCTGGAAGTGGGCGCTAACAATTGCAACACAGTATTATACTACAGCAGTTGTTTGCGACACCAAATTGTTTCTGTACACTATGTTAATGGTTTCGAATAAATTCTTTAATTCTTTAATTCTTTAATATTGGAACGGTTCATTTCTGTCTTTCAGTTCGGATGATTCAGACAGAGTGATCCATGTAAACATGGACTTGAGTCATTTAATGCTATTGAATAACGTGACATCCTTTAGTTTGTACCCTTTCGACCAAGTTAACTCGGTTTGGTTGATTCGTCAAATATCAGCACTAGTTTTAGTATTGTATGTCAGGACATACCTACATGTATGTGTTGCATTCACATTTTACTTCTTTTAAAGTGACTTAGTTATAGCTTTGTTAATATGTACATGTTCAAGATCATGATAATAAAATTATTTCACTATTGCTATTTGATCACAAAACTTTTTTCTTTAACTATATTCATTTACCGATAGTGAAATATGTTGATATTGTTGTTTTTTTTTCTATTTTGCTTTATTATTCTGTTATAAAAAGGGGGGAAATGTAATGTATGTAAATTGTGGGTAGTTTTGTATTTTACAAACGAGTGAAATAAACAGTCCTGTTACCGCTGCCATATTGTTTCATTATAGTTATTCCAACTGTACTGATCTGTAATTGTGCATGATTCACCATGATATTTTTTTACTGTCAGCACGTGATAATTGTAACAATATTTACATTAGGTCAGAAGACATCCTAAGAGGTGCATACTTTTCCGGATTCGAACCTACGTCATTTGAGTTCGAAACGCGTGTGCGTTAAGCATTAAGTCACCACGGCTTTTGCAATCAAGTTGTTTATGCAAAATTGTAATTGTTGTGAAGGTAGTATAATACATAATATTTATTTTTAAAACGTTCTAAAATTATAGCTACCAAAAACAGAAATGCATCGTACGTAATGCTAGAGCCATCTATCCGAAATGTTGTGTAACTACAATTAAATACAGCGCCATCTAGTATAGAAAAGCTTAAACAGCCTTAAACTATTGTTAATTGTATTATTCATTTTTACTATTCTCTCACAATACTTATCAAAATCACAGATATAAATATTGGCTTTTACCGAATTTTATTCAGTTTAAAATTAAATTCATTAAATGGTACTTCCATACAAGAACCCAAGACATCTTATAATTTCTACTTGCCGTTAGATGGCGTAGCTAGTCTGTTTGTTATCGCGCAGCTAGTCCTTGAAGTTGAATAATTTAGTTATTTCTACAGCGGTATCCGGTCCAAATAACATTTATTAAATTAATAGTCCTATGTATGATGGAACACAATTTTATTAACCCTTTACTTAAATCAATGTTTAGTCATTAATATATTTAGTTAATAAATAATGCTTAGGAAATAGGCATTTTCATTACGTGTACTTAAATAATTATAAATTGAGTTTTTTCATATTAATTATTTAAGTGATTCTTAAATGCCTGATGCTGTTGTCACGCAAACTCATAATGAAGCTTACAATAACATGTTATATACATATTTTTTTTAATAATAATCGGTAGTCTATCACGCACACACATTGCATATTACCAAGTTTTGCAAGTTACAATTGTTTTATGGGTAACACACAACAGACTAATCCTGGGTCCGATCCCTACATCCAGACCGCAGTAAATAACGAAAATTACGTTTTTACAAAATTTACCATGCCGGAAATCGAACCTGAGACCTTTGTTCCACTGCAGTAGGCCGGTAAAAGCTTAGCCTACTCAAACACAGAGATCGCTATATAGTATATTATAGGTCCTGGCGGACGTTGTCCTGGTCTGAAAAAAATCTAGGACTCGATCCCAGCGCCACTTACCGGTTGCAATGAATCGAAATAATCCGGGAATCCACTCAAACACACATAAAGAATTTCATCAAAATGGGTTGAGTCGTTCTCAAGTTATACGCGTACATAATATAAAGACTATTTTTCAAGCAAACTTTCTTACTTGATTTTATACATTATGCATTACTTCTAGTTCTTATTTATACTATTAATATTATAAAGAGAAAAGATTTGTATATTTATATGTTTGTAACGAATAAACTCAAAAACTACTGGACCTATTTCAAAAATTCTTTCGCCATTAGAATGCTACATTATCCCTTATTAATGTGGCTATATAAAAATTAGGGATCCCCACTAAAACTTTAATAATATAAGCCATCAATCTAAACAAAATACTTGGCGCTGGAAACGGGTTCGACGATTTTGATGAAATTTTACGTGTGTTTGAGTGGGCAGGAGTGGGAGTTTCCGGGATAACCTTTACATAAATCTATCCCATTACCCGGGATGAAAAGTATCCCTTGGCCACCCTCAGTATTAAAATTACGTGTACCGAATTTCAGCCAAATTGGTCCAATAGTCTTTCCATAAATCATATGTTCATCCTCGGCATCGAAAATATATATGTATACTGAGTTTTAGCCAAATCGGTCCCATAGTTTTTCCGTGAAAACGGAATAGACAGACAGACAGAATTACTTTCGCATTTATAATATTAATAGGGATATTTCTCTTATCCCATCCCCTCTATCCCTTACTATAGGCTAGCACCACTGGTTCCGATCCTGGAGCCCAATTCTTCTAATACTATCGCGTTAAAATCGACAGAGACTATCGTCTCAATCGGTGGCTTGCCTGATTTCGGTATTCTGTCAATTCCAATTGCATGCCCGTTACACGCCACTCGATCTTTATAAATGTTTATAAGCGAAAATTCGCGAAATTAATGTTTCAAATTTTGATATTGTTTGAATATTCATTTCGGCCAACGTCAATACCGCCACTACTAATACCAATATTTTTCTAAAATTATTCCACCGCAACGATATCGAGAAGATATTGTGGATTTAGTACAATACAAATTTTATCACTATCGCAATGGAATCGTACTTTGAATATCTTTTCAAAGTCAAGATATTGAAACAGCAGAATTGGGCCAATGGTGTTGGAAACGTCTCTATAGGCGCCGGTAAACACTTTCCAGCACGTAGGCCGTAAGTCTGCTTGCCAGTTTCACAATAAAAAAGTGGTTTGATTGATTGATTAAAGTGCTGGAAATGTCAGCAGCACTATCCTCCTCCCATGGCCACAGGCAGGGTTTGATCAAACATTTGCAAGGCCAGTGTTACGATCAGAACATATTTACACTTTATAATGATAGAAAGCAATTTGTTAAGATGTCATTAAAAGCACTTACCTTAATGGATTATCTTTGTTTTACACTCAACAACAGTACAGTATACAATGCATGTCAAACATTTGTCAGTAGCACGACAAATGATGGATATATCTTATAACATAGTCTATAACATTATAAAAGTGTAGATTCGGAAAAGTGTAGTGAAGAGCTATTTAATTTACGTTCTATTAAGTGTCTTTCTGTCTAAAGAAAACTGTTTCAAACTTAAATTGAAGATTCAAGAGGTACAGAGACGAATTCTAATTGACAAATTTATTAGTTAATTACTTTTCGGCATCCAATAGGAAATCACGGATCGTCGAGGTTAAAAGTGTCGTAGAGTAGTGTTTGGACACAATTTAAGTACGTATGTATCTACAGTCGACTCTCGATAATTTGAAACTCAAGGGACCAGAGATAAATTTCAAATTGTCAAGAGTTCAAAATAACAAGCGTTTACTTATGGAACTTATGGAAAGACATTTGTTTTTTCTTGGATTCATTTTAATAGCACAAATCAAACATTAACATGACTCATTAACGTTTGAAAGAAGACTGGAATGCGAACTCACTCATATCTCATTTATGTAAACAATTGACAGGTCTGTACATGTATGTAAACAAACGACAGGTATGTGCATGATAAACGCTTCAAATTATAGAGAGATAATATTCCTTCAAATTAAAATTACCGAAGGGACCAATTAACATTCATTTTATCCAATTTATCGAGTATTTTTCAAGGGACCGGATTTTTTTTTCAATTTATCGAGAGATTCAAATCAACGAGTGTCAAATTATCGAGAGTAGACTGTATATGCCAAGTAGGACATAAAGGTTAAAGGCACCTCAGACAAGGTGCAAGTATGTAGAGATTGATGAAAGCAGAGGAATCGAAAGATGTTTTTCAGGAATAGCAAGAGCCTACAACTATGGGGCACAGCTGTGATAATATGTAAGATTCAAAATATGGAAACATGTCTCTATACAAAAACAAACAAACACCAAAATCTTCGTTTGTATGTTTGTCGACCAACTCACTTTCACGTTTATAATATCACTATAAATAAAGCTGTCATTTCTAATCTCGCGTAAAGTATTTTGTTTTTATTAACGGGATACCCCGTCTGTAGTGCATGGTAGAGGGTCAATCTGGATGAGACGTCGTCATCTCCAAGTGAACTTAAGTTCGTTCGAGGGGCCGAAGACAGCGCGAAGTAGAGAAAAATATCAGGACAGCAGACCTAAGTTGACGTGTTCAAGAAGGACAATCTGAACGCAAGTTTTAACACTTGAATAATGATGATGATGAGTCAGTAATTATGAATATGCTGTGAATTTTAAATAAAGAACTTACGCTTCGGTATTGTCGTCTCGGGATTCTGAGCGCTCCGCGTTGGCCTGGCCTCGGCGGTGACGCGCCCTCTGCTCATCACCGAGCCCGTACAACCCAGCGACAGCTGCCATTCCGCTACACTAAGTCTCAATCCGTATGCACATCACTATCACCACTGCCACGGTCCCCACAAACAAAGCGGTCAACCTCTCGCATATTACAAATTGTTACAAATGTTGCATCACAACCACAGAAGTGTCTCTCATCACATCACATACAAATATAATACTTACATTAATTTTATCTAATTCGCAAAATGCTGGACGCATAATTTAGTACACACAATAGTTCTTTTTTAAATTTAACAATAATTAAATTTATAATTCTTTTCTTGTATGTTATAATTTATTAATAATCACAATTTAATTATTGTATTTTGTCATAAGTTGATTTAATTATTATTTAAGAAAAATAAGCTATAGAGTTCTTTTTAACAAGCTGCGCAATTTTTTATATATTACTTATGTTGATTCAGTAATTTATGGCATTCATTGTTGGGATTTTTTTGTAGCTGTAGCTGTGAAGGTATTCCGTATTAAAATGTATTAAGCCGTTCCGAAGTAGTGGTTCCCGTATCCCAAGGAGCATGTTTCCTTAAAATAATTCTATTTAACTCTGATACTTATAATTGGATGTGTTGAAATAACCTACAGGATAACAATAAAAATACTTTTGAGATACTCAAGATGTACATAAAAGGTTGTATACGCTAAAGAGACTTGTTTCCTAAAGTATGTTGGATGATAAATAGGTTAGAACTTTTTTGCATATCGTTAGTCTAGAAGTCTAGTTGAACATTGAACAGTATATATAGACACCAAGCGAATCAGAAAACGCTTGTAGAATTATAGGCACTCGGTAAGTTTTCGGTGCCACGTATATATACCAAGCATATCGATTCCGCACCACTGCTTTACCGACAAATCAGAATGCGACCCTAATTTTTAATTCTAGAAGACAATAGTTTTAGGTTAAACACCAACGTATTTTTTATACAATAATCAGTTCATACAAACTATCTATACTAAACCCAGTAGTTACCCAGAAAAATGACTAATACACAAAGACAGTCGGAGAGTTTTTTTATTTTTATTGCACGAGTTCAGCAGACAGGCAGACGGCCCACTTGATGGAAAGCGGTTACTATCGCCTATGTACATTTGCAACACCAAAGGTGCTACAAATGCGCTGCTGCTGTCTTAAGGGAACTGGAACCTGGTCACTAATGCCGGAAAATAACTCAAGGTTGTTATGGCGGCATACTCTAGATCAGGGGTGGTAGTCATCTAGTCGGGCAAATGCTCTACCACCTGGTTGTGGATTGTTTTGTCGCCTCTTACGACAGGCCGCCCGACCGCAGGAAATTGTATTCTTTCTCCGGTCCTGCACGGATAGAAGGCGTATTCACTTTCACAAAAAGGTACATAGAAAAGTAATCAAATAGCTCATTAATTGTTGTTTGAGAAGTACGTACAATTATTTCTATCATGTTATTTTAAAAGTAAGACGATAAGATATTGTTTTAACGTCTGTTATTTTATATTTAAAATATTAGAATTTATTGTAACATTTGTCTGCTCCCTTCTTGAGAGACTAGTTGGAAAACTAAATTATTAAACGCGGCATGCGAGAAAAGTTATAACAGTATTCTATAAACACTATAATTTAGGGCTCAGGGTATTGTATTTTAGAGAAACAGACAGTACACCCGTCGCCCTTGGCCTAAGTGGATGAGCGGATTTGATACATCGATTATGTCAATGTGTTGTTTGATCGCGGTGTATTCCTCTACCGTTTGCATGTGGCAATTGTAACAATATAAACATTAAGGCGGAAAACTATATAAAATAATATTAATATTAATTGGTCACAGACAAGAAGACTGCCGCGAAGGCGTATCTATTGCGATTTCTACGTTACTCCACACATCTACGACAGCATATTCATCTCCGTAACATGTAGCTGTAACTTGCGTTACTCAAATTTCACTTGTGTGCCTTGGCCACGCTTCATTGCCTACAATAATATGTATACATACAAACGATTCATGTATGTGTATAATAATATTATTATATAATTTAAATATTTTTTAGAATATTATGCAGCTAAACCCTGGCCTAGCTTTTTTTGCCATATTTCTCTCTTCATCCCTAGGTTGTGTGGAAAAGATCGGTGCCACCGAAAAGGCCGTCATTTGTACCTAATTCTAAGCTGTTTTTGTATCATCTCATTAATTTTATTGTACAATAATGTATATTCTACTCCATTCTAAAAAAGAAAAGTGTAATGTAAAAAAGCTTTTATAAAAAAAATATTTTTATTTCAAATTACTTCTATTCCACTTGAAATAATTATGAACTTCTCTCATAAAAAATTGAAAGACAATAAAAAGCCTAATGAAAGCTGTGCAGTTAAATACAGATAGCATCTCTATAAAGAGAGGAACAAAGGTTTAGTTTAGGTTAGTCTAGGTTAGTGCTGCCTCCTCCCGTGGGGCGAGTTACAGGCCGCCCCACGCCTAGAGAGATAAAAGTAGTCCCCCGGCAGTGGAAGAGGCCTCGCGAGGCCCACGCCTGCCAGGGCTGCGGAGAGGCTAGGTCATATACCCGTAGCCCTGGCATAAGGCGAAGGACAGAACACCCAGATGTTTTAGTGGGTATCCCTAACCGGGGAGTGGCAATAGCATGGCACCAGTTCTGCCTGGGCATGCCAGTGCCACCCCCGATCTGGCGAATCCCACACTAGGTTGCGAATTATACCCCGTAGGTTCTGCCCTTGTCGCGGCTTAGTCCTCAATCGGATTCCCTGCCTAAAAAAAATAGTATTTACTCGTCAGTTATCGAAAAGTTTAATTAATTACAGTGCATCTCGCTTACCACTTTAAGCTAACTGCAAATGATCCAAATACATTGAAAGCAAATTGACGTTTGGCAGCTGTTATTCTGGTTGGCTATCGAACTGGTGTATGCTAAAGTTAGTAACAGTTGGAAGTTAAAGTGCATATCAAACTGGAGAAATACTACCGCTCTGTGTCTATTTCGAGTCTACAATATCTGTTCAAGTTTTCAATTTACGTTATAATATGTTGTAATATAAAGATTGAGAGCTGGATGGATTATGTAAAGGGTGATATTATGATTTGTGGTGTAACAGAGTATGGAGGAAAAAGACATATTGTGCCGACCCCAAATAATTGGGAGAAGATGAAAGAAAGGAAGATAGGGTAATCTAAAATGGGCGTCATAGAATAAAAATAATTAAGGCAGAGCTTAAGTTTAAATAAAAAACACGAGTTCAGAGCTTTCCCCTAATCCAAAAAGTGCCCAGCGTGCCTAAAGAAGTTATCACTTCAATTATCTTGAATAATATCCGTTAAGTAGTTTTCAGGATATGGGTATTTTGAATTTAAATGTTCTTATCGTACTGTAGCCAAATCATGAGAACAGTATACTTTTTCACCTTTACGGAAACCCTTATTATTAATGGTCTTTTTTATTATGAGAGGACTGCCATGCACTTGCCAGATTTATTCGCATACAAATCCGCGCGAACAAGTGGCGGGCAAAGTCAACAGTTTCATCTAAACACTAGCTTACTAGTCTTATTCATATTAAGTTAGAGTTATAACTCATACTCAATATGATTAAGACCGTAGTAGTTAAACTGCACTTTCAACAAACCTCATAAAATGTAAGCCTTTCCAATCGTGTCGGCAGTTTGAGGTTAATTTCATAGCAGTGTAAAGCTGGTGTGTAAACAGCTTAAAGCCAAAAGTGATTAACTGCTCTAACCAACTGTTTCACCCACAGTATATTGAGTTACATTATTCAGCGTTTGTATCAGCTTCAAGTTTCAACTTAAACTACTCGTGTTAAGCTCGTGTTTTCTTTTTGTTTGTTTACCGACTTTCATAAGGAGGAGGTTTTCCATTCGACTGCATGTTTTTTGTTGTACGTTTGTTACGAGATTTCAACGTCAATTGTGGACCGATTTTAATTTTTTTATACGAAAGAGTTATACTCTTAAGATTGCCCCATTGTCACCAAGTCAGGATCTGATGAGTGGATCCGAGGGCAATCGAGAGCAACCCTCGAATATTATAGGCACTTACAACGTGTTTTATATATTTTTATTTTCTAAAGCCATTCAAGTATTAGCGTAACTAATAAGTAGAACATATTATTTTTGACAAAAAAACAAAACAGACTTCGAAAGGAACTAAAAACCAAAAAATAGATAATTTCTACATCTTAAACTCGGTGACCAAGTTGAACATAAAAATATATATAATTGTTCAATACTGATTTATTGTTGGAGATCAGGGCGTAGAAGGGGGATTATCGACTCCTTCTGTTCTAATTACGTTATTGGTAGGACAGCCTGTCTCCAGAGAGTGTAATACCCTTTTTGCAGTTGCATTGTCTACCTCGTTAAGACCCCATATTATAATGCTCTGAGAAAACCGTGAGACAGAGCTCAATCCTCAGTGGCAAAGGTATTACAAAAAAGAGCTACTGCCACATACGTTAAATTCGTGCCAAATATCCAGGAAGTATTGGAAAAGTCCCAGTTACCCGAATGACGCAGTAATAAAAAAGTTACGGTAGTACCAAATCAAACAGTCCAACAGAACACTCCCCATTATTCAGATAGTGTATACATATTTGTGATTGATCGCGAATCTATATGTACGAGTATACTAATTTTATAAATGGGAAAGTTTGGATGCATGTATGTTGCTCATAGATAGATTATAGTCTGGAATAGCACGTGGGCTACTTTTTATCCCCGAAAAATGTACGGTCCCCATGAGCGAGGCCGCCGATAAAAGTTAGTATAAACTATAAACCGCGATAGAATAAATAGTTAGAGGTAATCCTCTGTCATATAAAAAGCCGACAGAAAGGGAAAACGCAACTTGTTCAATACTGATTTATTGCTGGAGATCAGGGCGTAGAAGGGGGATTATCGACTCCTTCTGTTCTAATTACGTTATTGGCGGTAGGAGAGCCTGTCTTCAGAGAGCGTAATACCCTTTTTATTACGCTTACTGAGCAGGGTCATCATATGCGTCTTTGGTTTCTATTTTATTGTCTGAAGTAGTTAAATAGACAGGAGGTCCACCGTATGGTGGGGTCAGCACGTAAAGGGGCCGGCCATCGTCCGTCCGGGCTGGACGTGCATGCGCGAGCGAGCCCACAGCCCGGACAAGGGACGTTAGAGGATCGGTCAGAGGTTTAGTGAATATCCCTTACTGCGGTGTGGCAATAGAACTTCCCACCTGAGGTGCTAGTGCCACCCCAACCCGGCGAAACCCACACACGGGCCGCAACCTTAACCCCCCTCCCAAGGCCTATGGTCCTCAAATGGATTTCTTTTGTATAAAAAAGGCAGTCCACCTTATGGAATGTGGTTACCGTCTCTTATGGATATTTGCTACATCAGGGATGACTACTACGCGTTGCTAGCCTCGAAGAAATTTTATGTCGCCATCATTACCGCTCCATGCCGTAGCATATGACGGAACATTTCAGCGGAAATTTTTGTTCAGATGTTATAGGTACATGCTAGAGAACCCTGGGGTAGTTAAGCCGTGGGAATTCAGTGAGACGAAGGGGACCATTCCGCTCATAGCGAGCGGTGCAGTTTTGGTATATATCGATATGATTGTATCATTGAGATAGTTTCATTGTTAGTTCTGAACATGCCATCGAAAATCCACTACCCTAATAATATACTTGAGCCGTATTTTTATAGTAATATTTTTTGAAGAGTAATTAATCATAGACACCCCTATGATTAATTACTCTTCAGAAAATATTTATACATATATATTATGTTTAAATGCACCATTACACAAACGTACTGAAACGTACTGAAAAAGAAAGCTGTTTGTACATGAGCCATAAGAACGACGGTATCGCAGTGTTTGCTAACGTGCGATGAATGTTTATTAAAAAAGTATATTTTGTATCATGTTTGTTGTTTGTATTTTGGAATTTATTGAGCTTAGGGTTTATTTTGGAAATGTTTCTTTATTAGAATAAAAAAAAATATGTGTGAAAATATACCTGAAAGGCCCATTATTAGTATCAAGAATTTTAGAGTAAGTTTTTAGTCATGAAATTAAAATAGTCGTGTACCTATATTATAATCTCTAAACTAAATTATATAATTAAATTATGCATCCTAACAGATGGTTTAAATAAAATATACTGAGCAGTTTTTGAGATAAAGTATATTTCAAATAAAACGGTACGTATATATATGGCTGGCAAATCCATAAAACGTAACTTGTAGCTTTATCGTAAACTTTCCTAAGAAATCGATATTCATTTTCTATAATATTATAAAATTCTAAACATGCCGTGTCTGTATATTAAAGCTATTTAAAAAAAACAATTGGAATAGACTATATAAACGGTGAAGAACACTTTCCTTTTTTTTTAGATTTCTTGTCCGTTTGTCTGTTTGTTCGGGATTCACGTAAAAACTACTGAGCCGATTTCGATGCAGTTTTCACTGATCGATAGCTAATTCTTAGACTTAAGCTCTGCACTATTTTTTATTCTGGGAATTCCGCGGAAATTTTTCTGGGAATGATTTAAAATGGCCAGACGAAAAAAAATTCGAATTCCAGTGTAATTTTTTACTGATCGATAGCAAATGTAATGTAATAAAATATGTGTTTTTTTATACTATAGGAATAGGAATTTTCCCGCAAGCGGCTTCAAGTTGTTCGGATGCATAGAAATTAGCTTATTCCAGCACAGTTTTACTAAAATGATAGCTCACATTATTTTTTTTAATGCTGTGATACTTTGTGTCCCGGGAATCCCGTGAGAATTTCAAGTCAAGCGTGGACGAAGTCGCAGGAATGTCCTAGTAATTATATCAAAATATATTCAATCCTCTTACTATTTAATAATAATCATATACTTAGAATCACAACGTGTATTTCTCTATTTACATAATTTCTCTCATACCGTTCTATTTGAAATATACGCAGTAAAATTGCACAGACATCATACTTCAAATTTCCAACAAAAAATAAAACGAATCGTATTCTCAAACCATGCACAACAAATCACAGAGCACGTGTTAATAACGTAGATAACAGTGTTAGTGGACACGCCGTGCGGAAACTGCACTACAGTCGGCCTAATCAGTTTATTCGGTCATTTTCTAGTAGCAGTGTATGTACTTTAGGTATCATAGAATGGATTTCCAACCGGCAAATTCAATTAACTCAGGATACTTATCTAAATTTAATATTTTCTTAAGTTTTCGCGACTTGTATAAATAAACAAACTACGTTTTAACGGTTTTAAACGCGGTAATTTATTTCATTTTTGTTATTCCGACGTTTCGGCCACTTTTCAGTGGCCATGATCACGGAGGACAAAGATGTCAAGTGTCAACGAGTATTGTTAAAGTTTTATTTAGCCTACCGCCAACTTGTTCATTTTAATTATTTAGTTTTAATTTTGTTTATGGTTATTATTTACTCAATGGGAGCCTAATCTAATTTGATATTCACCTTCCACCCATTTTAATATTATATAAAATTATTAGAGCTAGGCATGTTTGCTGAAGAGGTTCTTGCGCCGCTCTTTCTCTTCAAGTCACAACATGTTGCGAAACGGTGGTAAATTAGATTAGGCTCCCATAGAGTAAATAATAACCATAACCAAAATTAAAATTAAATAATGAAAATGAACAAGTTGGCGGTAGGCTAAATAAAACTTTAACAATACGCCTTGATACTTGACATCTTTCTCTTCCGTGATCACGGCCACTGAAAAGTGGCCGAAACGTCGGAATAAAAAAAATCAAATAAATTACCGCGTTTAAAATCGTTAAAACGTAGTTTTATTGTCTAAATTTTATGTGAAATGAAAACATGGGATTGAATAAGAACTCATTAGGACTTTCAATTTATAACCGATTTAAATTAAATAAAATGGTTTTTATGGTGGCTCTATTTCGCTTGCATAAAAAACTTAATTAGGTTCTTTTTAATATACTACAGTTTTCTCCGAGGCTACGTCACCGGTCAAACTCTAACTAGCTTTAACCACTTAAAAATCCGTTCCGTTATTTAGAAGGAGTTAGCGGATATACAGAGAGACAGACGCTTGCTTTGTTTTATGATATGTTAAAAAACGTTATTTAAAAGTTTTCAAATCCTCTTCGAGGTCAGCAGCACCTCTGGTATTGCTAATGTCCAAATGTAACCGCTTTCCATCACAGTTAGGCCGTCAGCCTATCTATTATGCTGGAGCAATAAAATAAATATTGAGATTTTCTATAAAATCAAGACTGAACTAGTGGTGTTAACTATTATTGAGGCACGCGTACGAGTTACTCTCTTTTCTAGCTGGTTTCTATTCCTTTAAGGTGCTCAATCCCGATCAACTCTTGTCAACTGTGACGTCACGACTACGATCTACGATCGAGCAATTTAGGGCGATGGCAATATGTAGCAAGCTCTTGCTCAGATAAGGCCACATAATACCATGAAATATGGCCGCCGACCTGTTCCTCTTGCAAAAAGGAGACGTAGTTATATGCACAAACGAGATGGAAGGAAAAGTGCCTAAAAATTTCTAAACCGATTGGATATTCGGCAACTCAAATAGCGATGTTGAGAAATGTGGAATATAGACATAGACAACACTTTATTGTTCACCAAAACAAAAATTACAAAAATGCACAACAAGACAATAGTTATTTGATAAAACAAAAGGCGACCTTATCGCTAAAAGTAATCTCTTCCAGGCAACCTGACTCAAAGGAAATGATTAAATTATCTGTAATTATTATGCAACAAAGAAAAAGGAAAAATAAAATATAAATAAAAATGACATACATGGCCAGCAGATCACAGTCTAGAGTATTGTAAACTAGCACATACATTATTGCGTAAGACTAACATAATGATTCCTTAGTGAATTTTTAAATATGGCAAAAGATTTAGCTTTTCTGGCGTCAGTGGGCAAAGAGTTCCAAAGTAAGACAGCTTGCGTGGCGAAGGAGTTGGAATAAAATGTTGAAGAGTGTGCAGGTGCCATTAACAGGAGATTATTAGTGGAGCGCAAATTGAGAGTGTGTGATGTATAAAGGAAGTTGAAACATTCCTTATGATAAAAAGGGGTATAAGGTATAAACAGTATACAATATAGTAAATTGAGAAGATGAACATTCCGGCGAAGTGAGATAGGTAACCACTCGAGCTTTTTGCGATATTCAGAAACGTGGTCATATTTAAATAAATATATGGAATGGATGGAGCAATTAGAAGCAATATTCCCGTAACAATTGCCGCATTTTATTCTAATTGCTTCAGATTGATCCATTACTTTTGTCAAGCAATAATTGCTCAAAAAATTGCCCGTTTAAGAGCACCTTTATACTTTCCTGTTCTATTTCAATGTTTTAATGACACTTATATACGGTATGGGTTCGAATTATTAGATTAAAGACAATTCATTTTATGTTAATCCACGACAGAGTAATTCCATTTTCGTGTTCTGTCTTAAATAACTGTATGTGTTTTAACTCAATACGGATTTCATTATAATCGTACTAATTCCATAACAGGTTGGTTTTGTTTGTTCGGGCCCTGGACGAAAATAGACTCATTAACCATTTATAAAGCTTCTGTTTGTTTTTAGTATTATGGTTTAGGGTTCCATAGGCACTTTGGCAAAAAAGAAACCTTTTAATTGTCACAATCATCTATCTATCCGTCTGTCTACATATGTCTACAGGTAAGAGACAATTTTCTCAAAAACTAGTATACGAATCATATTAATCAGGAGTTGGTGTTCTATTTGTTATACACTCCTTTTGTACAATAGGATTGCGGACGGACACATATTACAATAATTTCTAATATCTTTACATAGAACAGAATAGGCGTTAAAATATTATATTATCATGTAACTTTCAAAATGTTATAATAGAAATACTTTTAATTACTTTTCGAACAATAATAAATGCGCTTTTTGACTCCTTTAGGTACGCTGTACAAAATCCATGCGACTGTTAACACGATTCCTATCGTTGACAAAACACCATTTCCTAGCAAACAAATTGGTTGATACGGAGAGTTAATGGTCACTGAATTAAGTGCAGCCTTATTGTACAGCCAGTAAACGCTTAAACAACCGTATTTCCTGTTACCTGACACGCTTTTTACACGGCAGCTAGGGATGTCTAATACGATACAATATTTTTGAAGTGGTAAAAAGCTGGTTACTTTTGTGATGGGCAAAAAGCACTGAACTCGCATAACCGTCACGCTCAGAGACAAAGATTTCACTTCTAATGTGCCGTTCGACGACTGATTTGTTTTTGAAGTCTAACTTCAGAATCGTTGTTATTTGAATCTCGATGAAACAAAAAAAGCGGCACTTGAAGAGATATTTAATCATTTAAGCACTATGCTCATAAAGATAGAGTTGGAAACATTTTGAAGGTCATAAATAAAATTAAAACTAGAACATGTCTTTCCTGTTTTAGTTATCATAAGCCTCTCGTGTCATTTGTTCAGTGATAACATGGAATCTGGATAATATATCTTAAATATATAAATATGAAATGTGATATTTTTGCATTAAAATATAAAATAAATTTTGAGCTTGGTAAAAATATCATAAAAATAATAAACCTTATAAATATTCTAATACTCCTGATATTCTATATATATCTAATTCTATTCTAGGTTACTTTTCTGAAGTTTCACTTCTGCCATGTGTGACTGCACACACAATATTTTTTAATATTTTTATTGTGAAGCTGATCAACAGGCAGACGGCTAACGTACTGGAAAGTGACTACCGTCGCCTATAGGCGTTTGCGATACCAGAAGTTCAATTCTGCTATAACTATCTCGTCAAAATCGCCGGACACTATCATCTCAATCGTAGGTTCTAATTTCAATGACGTGCCCGTGGCAAGGCACTCACTCTTTATAGTTATTTATAACTCGCGAAATAAATGTTTAAAATTTTAGTAGCGTTTAAATATCCATTTCGGCCAACGCCACTAATGGTAATACCATTTTTTTGTCTACTATTATTCCGCCGCGACGATATCGAGGAGTTATTGTGGATTTACTAAAATACGAATTTTTGACGCTATCGCAATTAAATCGTGCTTTGAATATTTTCGTAACGCCGAGATATTGAAATAGCAGAATTGGGCCCCAGATACGACGTCAAGGTTGTCTATAGTAAGGGATAGAGGTGATGGGATAGGAGGGACAGCAGGGATAGGATTCGTGGAAATGATTAAGGGAATGAGATGGAAGGATCAGATAGGAAGAATGGCATCGGATAGGAGGAGGGGAAGGGTACCATAAGAACTCTCAGTCATCGCATGGATCACAATTAGCTTAATACCTACCAACCGATTCATTCCGATATTTTGTGAGGGCGTGGTATCACACCGATCGAACAGGCCTTAAGAGTTCAAAATATTATAATGATTCGAGCATGGCTCTAGCATGTCAAAAAGCGTTGTATTAATATATCGAAATATTAACACAATGCTACGCGATATATCGATATCTTCAATAAAATTCCGAGTGAAATGTTAGATCTGCCTTTTACTAAATTAAAAACCAAAATAAAAAATATTTGGTTAAAAAGGGATGCTACACTATTGAAAAATACTTAAATGACAAAACTTCATTTACATAGCAGCTCGCCCCAATCTCTCCTACTATATTTTGTTGCCAAGCTTGTAAGGAATTTATGGAGATATGTTGCTGCATAAAATTTTAGTACGTCATGCCATTATTATAACTATAATAATAAATTTCTTTCCTTTTATTGTGTTTTTGTCTTATTGAGTATGCACTGTTTGCTACAGCTCCATTAATTCTTTAAAAGTAATTCTGAAACACACTTCTGTATAAAACTTATAAAAAACACTTGAGATATAAATAGAATAAGAAATATAAAGAAAAACGATTTTTAGCTAGACGTGTTGTTGGAGAGTTTCTTGCCGCTTCTTCTCCTTAACAGCAATAACACTTTGCGAAGCGGTGCACATAGAATAGGAAGTAAAATTAAATTTTAAATTATATCTATGACCTTCAAAAAGTGTTCTCAAGTGGAACTTATATTGAATAAACACTTTTGAATGTGAATTTGATAATATACATGTATTGGTATATTCTTTCCAAGATATCGTATAAATGTATCTTAACAAAATATAAACATATTTGTTTTTCTTTTATAGAAGAAATCAGGTATGTTATGGAACTCCTTAACCGTAACTGAAACTGATATAACAGTTTTGAGTTATTTAGGATTCGAGCGGAGTCCAAAATTTAATAATAAAAAGAAAGTTATAATTATTATTTATTATACTGTATTTATTTATTCACAAAAATGTTATTTTTTTTAAATATTTAAAGACTGTTTTTTATAAAATAATAGAAGACATTATTCTTTTATAAAAATACATCAAAAACAAAATACATATTCAGTAAAAAAATATAAAATCTTACAGCTCACCGCCAGCGGGACCTGGGGTCCAAACTACCGGTGGTTAGGGCTCCAGAGACAGGAACCTCCTCACAATTCGTGCCGTATCCAAGAGTGCTGCATTCTATATCTGGCCCTTCACCCAGCAAAAGTCTCTCCAGATGACGGTCGAGGCTTTTCGCTATAAGACCATTGACGGTGACAACTATCGGCACAATGCTCGTTGACTCCAGACGCCACATAGCGGTAACCTCGTGAGCGAGATCTAAGTATTTACTTAGTTGTTCTTTTTCTTTTTTCATGAGGTTATCGTCATGCGGAATACTGGTGTCAACGAGTATTGCTCGTCGCGCAGATCGATCTATTATCACGATATCAGGCTTATTGGCTACAATAGTCCTGTCCGTGATAACTGATCGATCCCAGTAGAGCGTGGCACAACTGATTTCAAGAACTGGCTCCGGCGAGTACTGGTAATAAGGCACCTCCGTTTCCACAAGACCGTATCGAAGGGCAAGTTGCTGGTGGATAATCCTGGCTACGAGGTTATGTCTGTGCAAGTACTCGCCGTTAGAAAGATATGAACAGCCGGAAACAATATGCCTGAGGGATTCACCTGGGCGATGACATGCCCGACAGATGTCTAAGGTGCCATCCTTCAGGATATATTTCCGGTAGTTATTCGTCTTAATAACTGCGTCCATAATTGCAAAGACAAAACCTTCGGTTTCTCCAAAAAGGTTATCGAACCGTAGTCAGTTTATCGACGCTGACAGGTCTACATCGGGCCCTGTTAAGGCCCGGTAATACCTGCCATGCAGCTCCTTGCTCTTCCATACGTTGATGCGGTCGGAGGCGCTCAGTATTGCCAGATTGCACCAATTCTCTTTAGCCAACGAGAGCGTGGTAAGACCTTTGTCTACTGCCACAACATCTTTATGCAAGCCCACGTCCATCTTAAGGAAATATGCCCTGAGATTGTTCACCTCGCGATTTTGCAGATCCTTGGCATTTAGAAAGCCTTGTCTCCACATCTTCTCGAGATGTACAATCTCATTACTGATGACCCTTCGGTCTAGGGCATTCCATCTCCGTTTGAGTCCACCTAAGTATGCCAAATGAGTATGCAAACACGGGCATAACCCAGCTGTTGAAGGCTCTGACCTTATTTCTACCTGAGAGAAGGCAGGTTAAAACCTTCCTCAGGCGACAAAAGAATCGGTCCTTCACCGTCTGTTTTACGTCCGCGTCGGCTATACCTAAGGACTCTGACATATCCAGGTACTTGTATGTTTCGGTTTCAGAGAGGGATTTGAGGGACATGTTCTCTGAAAGTTGTAAATTCGGTGAATTCACAACTTTCCCTCGCCGCACATGCATGACCGCATACTTTTCTATCCCGAATTCCATATTAATTGACTTACTAAAGCGTTCAGTTGTCTTCAGTAATTCAATCAAGTTTGGTTCGTTGGATGCGAAAAGTTTGAAGTCATCCATATACAGCAAGAGTGACATGATCGCACCCCCTCTTCGAAACCGGTAGCCTAGCTTTGAAGACTCTAGCAAAGTGCTAAGAGGGTTCAATGCTAGGCAAAACCACAAGGGACTCAAGCTGTTACCCTGGAATATTCCACGCTCTATATTTATCGCGCCCTCCGGCAAAGACCCCCCTGGAAGCCTAAGGTATGTGACCCATTGCCTTATACATGCTTGAAGAAAATTTTTTAGAGTTGCATCGACTTTATACAACTCTAAGACTCTCATCAACCATGTATGCGGCACTGAGTCATACGCCTTTTTGTAGTCAATCCAGGCAACGGAGAGATTTCTTCTATTCCGTCGGGCTTGTAGGTTAACAGTTGTGTCAATGAGAAGCAATTCCTTCGTACCACGTGACCCAGCCTTACATCTATTTTGGGTGATTGCCAAAATGTTATTATTATTATTATATTGTTAGAAGTTATTTAATTAAAAGAATTTTGGATGCTTAATGCAACAAGTTGTACTTTCGCATTTAGAGCCGCAAGGTAACAATTTGATGACACATAGTTGCCAAATTATTACGTCTTTCTTATACAACTCCTTTCTTGTATAATCTGTAACTAAAACTAACCGAAAATATTGGATAATCTGAAGTAATTTGATATACGTCACCGTAAATAAAACCGGTATCATATTATTTATACATCCTTATAAATGGTGGGTCAAAGTGGTCGCCATGGCCGAAAACGGTCGGAACAATCATCATCGTCATCATCATCACATCCTTATCTAGATCCAAAATTTTATCCATAGGATGCCTAGACGAACTCTAGCATACCGTAGGTCATTCATTACATTAGGTGAAACATGAAAAAGGATAGTATAAACAAATACCTACGTAAACTGGTCATTCTTAAAGAATAACGTAAAAGTTTTTGGAGAGATTGGAAGGATTCGATATTATGATACAAAATATTTTTTGGGCATCCCTAATAGCTTTATATCTAAGCGCTTAATAATCGCTACGTAACTATTCGAGAGCTAACAGTCGAATTTATATTTTATTTCCCTGTATTTATAGTGTGGTTTGATTTTTTTATTTCGTTTGGACATTATTTCTAAATGTACTGTTAATATGTGTATTTGTGATATACAGCTTTATGTTGTACTAGTTTTGGCCGCCAATTTCATTCCCGGGGAGCTTAGAGTTTATGTTCATATTATATGAACCTTGAAAGATATTTTTTAATCGCCAAAATTTTCATAAATGAATAATAAATAAATTATTATTAATTTATGAAAATTTTATAAATTAATAACAGCTTGCATTTAATTTTGACATTTATTTTAAATTGACAAAAAGATTAAGACAATTTTATTAGTATGGAAGTTAGATTCGTAGGATAATTTAGTAGTGTTTATTGACTGTATGCGACGTAGACTACCAAGTCTGACTTACCTTACTGCTTCATCTGGGATAATGTTATAGATATAGGTTTCACGTTTCACGCAGATGTAGCGATGGGTTTAATACGTTATTTGTGATACAATACTGTTATTATTGTTAACGACGTCAAATAATGACAGATAATGTATATATAAGTATATACATTAATTATATACACGTACACGTATATACACTATTCGTTAAATAAGACTCATTTGGCCAAAGTTGATGACTATAACGCCATCGCAGGTGAAGCCCGAAGGTTAGAATAATACTAAATAAACATTTATCTCACTTCTATTGGACAGTTCTTTAAAATAAGAAAGAGACGCTTCAATTTTATTAGCATAGCATTTGGATTCGCACAATAAATAAGTGCTTATAGATTGTATTCAACATAGTCCTCAAGATTGCGTTAGAATAGTATTAATCAATCTCTTGAAAACCACGTGCCATAAAAATGCTCCGGACTTTTGGTGAGCTTGCGTGGGGCCATGGGGAGGTCAGCACGTAGAGGCCTCTTGACAAATTTAATCTAAATGTGGCGCGACACTAACCGGTGACTATCCCCGTCTAGACCATATAATAATGCACCCAAGAACAAGCCCCGGCCAGTGTAGGACTATTGTGGGAAATGAGAACAAAAGTATCGGGCTATTGGGGTAAACTGCTAGTGGTACTAGGGGTCTGAGAATATGGGGACTATGGCGTCTGCCCGTCGAAATGTTCGGGGAACATGGAAAAATGGGCAGACGGTGACTTGCCACTCCTTGCATGGGCACCAAAAAATGCCATAGAAGACAGGGGTAACACGGGTGTGAGTGGCTAAGGGGTGTAGAGAGATGGACTGCAGGTTCACTGAAGCTATTTCTGACGTTATGCCATTTATCACTCCCACCCCTGGAGCTTGAGTCTTCGCTCTAGCGATCTCCACTCCATGCCGGCTGGTTAAGGTAAGCAAGGAGGTGGGGGTCAGGTCCGGGGTGTCGCTACTCATCTAAGGCTTCGCCACAAAGCCTCCCTGCGGGTATATTATGGTTATTATTAAAATTTTAATATATTGTAAATAACTGTGGTGTAAAATTAAATGTAACTCTAACAGGCACATTTAAAATCGAATAATTAACTTGATAATATAAAGAGACAAAACCTCATATTATAAAAAAAGCCTGTTAAGAATTTTTTGGTAATGAAATGCTATTATAAAATCGAGGATTCAGTTTTAATTTTATGATTGTATATTTCACGCCTAATAACGCAAAATGTATTGAAACTATTACAACAAAAAACCTATATACAAAAATATTTCTATCAATAAATTATTATTGTATTCTATTAAAATATAATTTAATAAATTTTACACATAGACCAAATCGGTAATAAAAATTAAAATCTAACGGTCTTATTCATTTTGAATTAAAGTAAGTTTGAACGCTTCTTTCACAACCGCAAAGAAGCGTTCAAACTTACTTTCACGCCTAATAAGGCTTAACTCAATATGAATAAGACCATTAGTATTTTTTATTAGGCAGGCCTATACTTCGCACCGCGAATTAGCATTGCCCTTCCGCGTGGCAATGCATCCAGCCTTCTGGGCACACTTCCCTCTGGCAGGAATGTAGCAGTAATTAGCTAAGTTTTTTTTAAATATAAATCACTTGAAATTCTATTTTTCGGCTCTTAAAATCAGTCGTACTCTTATAAATATCTATTTAAAGTCATAGTCTTATTAATAGATAGTTAGAGTAAGTTTGAACGCTTCTTTAAGAACGATAAAGAAGCGTTCAAACTTACTCTAACTCTCTATGAATAAGACCGTTAGTCTTTCTTTTTTGATTTTGTTTCCAAAAATAAGTTTTAAATAATAAACTGGAAAAAAGGCAGACAAGTTTTTCAAAATAGTTATGGATGTACTTGACTTTGCAATTTAAAAATATTTGGCCAGTAGACTAAAGGCTTTAGCTTCGAACAGGCCAATTGCCACTTCTTCGCCGCTGGGTTCACCAGCTTATAAACGAAGTTAGCAAAAAACTGAACGCTTTGATAGACCATAATCTGCCGCTTCATTTAAAGACTTAATTAACCATGTGACTAGAGTGAACAAGTACATTAGCGCCCGATTCACTGACAAAGCGTTTTTGATCTGTTTAATTAGGTTACCGCGGTTACAACGCCACTGGCAATGCCCTTAGCGGTTTGTCAATATACGCCAATTTCTGACCATCTTTTTTTAACTTTGTATCCTTGAATGTTCCTAAATATATTAGTGTAAAACTTTTGCCATATAAATTGTAATCAAGGAATAATAATAGACTCACTAAATTAAATATACAAAAACTATGCACACATAGACAGCGTATTGATTTAATGTCTATAATGTTATAAAATTCTAAATACGCCGTGTCTGCACATTAAAGTTATTTAAAAAACCAACTGGAATAGATATAATAAACGATTGAGAACACGATGCAATTTTTTTTAGATTTCTTGTCTGTTTATCTGTTTCTTCGGGATTTACGTTAAAACTACTGGGCTCATTTTGGTTCGGTTTTCGCTGATCGACAGTAAATTCTAAGACTTAAAATCTGCTCTACATTTTATCATGGAAATCCCGCGGGAATTTTTCTGGGAATTGTTTAAAATGACCAGATTAAAAGAAAAATTCGAATTCCAATGTGATTTTTTCACTGACCGATAGCAAATTTTCTATAATAAAATGTGTGATAATTTTATCCCGGGAATTCAGCGAGAATTTTCCCGGAAGCGCACAGTGTACGATTTGTCCAAACTAGAGAGACAAAATCATAATATTAAAACAAAGAATTTTCTTAATATTATTACACATTTGGATAAACACTACAATTGGTAAAGCACTTAAAACAGTTTTTGCACCCCGGTATATTCAATAAGAATGGGGTGAAGTCACAGTGCCGAATTTAAGTAGCCACCCCGTTCTCTCAGTGTGACCTAACCGTTAGCGTCTGTATATATGTTTCTCTTTTTTGTATAGTTTCAAGTACTTTTTAGTGATGGATTCTTCAACTCAATGTATAAATATATATCTATGTATAAATTGATTTTAATCCACCAAAATATTTTGGAAAAATTAGTTATATTGTCCTAATATCGACCTTCCATAGAGCAACATAAAAAACAAAAAAGATAAATTCACATAGTCATAAAGTATGTAGTCAAGATGAGTCAAGGTGTGCTCAAACTTTTAATATATTCTCTTATCATTTAAGTGTGTTAAAAACATAATTTGGTCTTGCAACTTGTTGCGATTATAATTATTTCTTATTCATTTCTCCATAGGTGCCCGAATTCGACGAAAGTCGTTGTTTGACCTTTGGCGTTCTACTGCGCCCAAACGCAGACCAAGTTTTGATGTTTGTCAAGTCAATATTTGATAATTTAATCCTTCCAAAAGATCAGGAGAAACCCCTCAAGGTCTTTTTGAAAAAGGAATGTGAGAAGATTGCTATCTTTGTAAAACACGAATTAATTTTGTCGATGATAGACGGGAAAGTATGTAACGTGCTCTCTGAAAATAAGTCCACTCAAACATGTTTTATCTCGGCTTCGATTAGCTGACCGACATGCTTACTTTCTTAGTCCCAAAATTTACAACAGAGTTAATAAGTTACTAAATATATACTCTCTTACTCATCGCGAATGTAAATTAAAGTTATTCAACTGGCTAATAGAACTCTCTTATGACGACACCGAGAATTTACTAAACTGACTACACTAGTTTACTAAGACACACACACTCACTCGTTCACTTGTACACACATCACACACATACACACTACACACATATACACATACATACATATACACAGCCATTCACACATCTATACATTTAAAATATTAACACGAAAAATTTCCAAATGTATAAACTTCAATATAATTTTCTTTTTATAATGTATAACAAATGAATTGTCTGGAAGTGGGCGCTAACAATTGCAACACAGTATTATACTACAGCAGTTGTTTGCGACACCAAATTGTTCCTGTACACTACGTTAATGGTTTCGAATAAATTCTTTAATTCTTTAAATTCTTTAATCTGTAAAGCAACATGCAAAGAGATGAATTGTACGGTAATTGCAAGATAGCCTAATGAGAGTATGTATCAGTTCGAGATATCTAGCCTCCACGCTTATATCCGCACAATGTTATGCCTACTAAATATCACATAGCGAATGCATGTAGTACAATGGCAAGTGAGGAGAGTAAAAAATAAACAAATTTTTATAAAGAAAAAGAAGGATATAAAGACGAATTACAAAGAAATTGGTCTCATTATAGACAAAGTTAAGCCAGGCCTTGGAACGAGCAACGACGGGAACACCACAAGAACAGTTCTTTACGAGTACAAACAACTGCTCGTATCACCGACCTCGATGAGAATCTGTTATACCGTCTTCGTATAGTTCTTGCAGCCATAGAGTGTGTCTATCAAATTGACCCGGACAAATTTAACATATACTGCGCAGAAACGCGAGATTTATATATCTTTCTATACCCATGGTATAACATGCCAGCTATATTACATAAGCTATTGATTGGTTTATAGAACAGAAATAATAAGACTCAATAATTCCAATAGGGCAAATGTCGGAAGAGGCTTCAGAAGCCAAAAATAAAGAAACACGTAGAGCATGACTTGGTCACACATTAAAAACATCTCGTGTCCGCACAAATTGTGACTTAATAAAACATTTGCTTATGTCTTCTGATCGTTATATTACATTAATAAGAAAGTTACAAAAAAAAAGAATTTACGACATTCTAAAGACTTAGAATTACGATTAAAACTATAAATAGACTATATATATAATTGGTAAAAATGCATTTTATTTGCTACCACAGCATCACGTGATGTGTTAATTACCACTTTAGGTCATTTTAAACCCCTTGGATCTGATATCGATATTTGTTCATCTAGTTTGGGCCAATCGTATATTGTGGAGCGGTTTGAAGTTTTTCGGATGCATAAAAATTAGCTAATTCCGACACAGTTTCCACTAAAACGATAGATTACACACTTTTTTAAATTCTGGGATACTTTGTGTCCGGGGAATCCCGCGGGAATATCAAGTCAAGCGTGGATGAAGTCGCGAGTATATCCTAGTTATTAAGTAAAATTCCTCACTAGCCCGTATTCTTCGAATTGCCTTAATATAAATATGAATTATAGAAGACGTAATCCATCACGCTTTGCTCTGCGAGCTTATAAAAATAATGCATCTTATTACAACTCAATTAGCAGAATGTGGCGTCTTTATAATGAACTGGTCAGTGATAACCGCATCTTAAATATGTATGTATATACAATGGTAACATAAAGAGTTCAAGCGATTGATCAGAGCAACCAATTTCTTTGGCATATATTAATTTATTATCATCAATTTATATATACCAATTTATATTTTTGTACTTAATACCACCGTAATTGTTATAAAACCTAAACTGTATGGTATATTAAATACATAACACTATATCTGTATTTTAACTTTGCTGTATTCATATGTTCAGGAATACGACTTAGATTCTAAAATTATGATACAAATATATAAATATATTTATGGTTGTATTCTGCAGTGTGAAATAAATAAAATAAAAAACAATTCGTGATTCCGCTGCTAATGTATCTGTCGTTTAATAACTCATTCTTATAACGTGAGTTCGAATGTGTATAAAAAACGAGAACTATGCACCGATTAGGTAGTTAATCAGGCCTAATATTGACAATATATTGTTGTGTAATCACCACTCGCTGGCTGCGCAAGTAAACATCGCGGAAAACCTACACAGCAAGATTATCGACACGTGTAACCTTTCAGTCCAGTTTGGACAGACGTAATGGATATTTGGTCCATTCTTGCGAAAAAGGGAAGCCCGAGCCCAACAGTAAGACGTTAAAGGGTAAAAGTATATTATTAGGTACATATACTTTCATCATCAGGTATCTATAATGTATCTATCTAATCCATTTTCTTGCTGTCGTATCAAGATACGCTAGAGTAAATCTTTCTCTGAATAATATCCTTATTATCGTCTTCTTACAAGATAATAACGATGTAAATATTATCGTTTTCTAACGTTAAATATCTTATACCTTCAGCGTATAGATTCATAAGTACAATTTTTTCTTCATTTCACACAGTATTAAATACATCTGCAGTAAGATCATTGGTAGATATATCATAACTTACTGCGTCACGCCAGCATTTCTTAGACATACACATTTACCGGGGCATATCCCTCTTACAGTTTATCTCTGACGTCACCGATTTGCATGCTATCACGAACGCGGGAGCTAGGAATTTGTCTCATTTCCGCGTATTTCAATTCTTCTATTTTACAATGCTTTTTTGTAATACAGTGGTAGTGGTATATTATTCATAATACAAAGTTTTTCAATAACTCTTTCACGGTCCAGACTGTCAAACTTGCAATACATTGCCTGTTGCTGTCAGACAAGCAAAATCTTTAACAACATTTAAGAACATGGTCAGGAAATTTTATCTGCAATATAATGATATGTAAATTTTATATAATTAGTATTATATTGCATATAACTATATATTTATTATGTTTAAATAGTTGCATTTTATCACTATATCTTGAATATGTATATAACTTATGTGTATATTTGTATATATAGTATAGTTATATATTTATTATTAAAATGTAAGTAATCGTACAATAATTATGTATACCACCATCGCCATTTCTAATCAGCAATATTCCTGCCACGGGTTGTCTGGAAGAGATCGCTTTTTAGCGATAAGACCGCCCTTTGTACACAATTAGAATAAAGTTTTCTGTAATGGTGTTCAATAAAGTGTTATATATCTATCTAGACCAAAATTAAAAAATATCTTACTCAGCCGTTATGAGAACGTTGACATGAATGGTATACCACCATAGGTGGTACTAGAATGTGTAAAGTAAGAAACAACTACACGAATGACTGTTTAAAAATTGCAATGATGACTGGAAAATTGAAAGAACAAATTTAAGATAATATGAGCATGTTAAGCGAAGTAATAAAAATAATATTAAATTAGAAGAAAATTTATAAAAATAAGAATAAAGGTAAGCCAAGAAAAGATACTAATTTGTTGTATGATCAAGGACGTATGCCAGAATAGAGGACAAGAGAATTAAAGGCAATACAGTGCCAACCGTAAATTATTCCGAAAGTGTGAGAGGAAAGAAAAAGGCCATGTTCACATTTGGTTTTACAATTTTTATTTAAAACTATTTATGATCTGACCCTAACCATTTTTGCAACACCACATATTCGTTTTAAAATTTTATTATTAAATACTGGTCTCTTATGGCGGGTTTCTTTAGCTTACTATCCATTCTTCTCTTGGTAGAAAATTGACATTACTTGTATTGAAGGTGAGATCATGACATCATAACACATTCATTGAAAGAATGGTAACAGTAATGGCCCTAAAATATTAAATTAATAGAGCTCGTACATAATAGACGACACACGTTTACACCCACAATTTACAAGTATTGTGTATTCAGCGAAGTTCCATATAGTAATTAGATAGAGGAACACCTGTATACAAGGCGATATTTTCAAATTAATTATGTAAAATATAAGTACCTGTATGACGTATGTAAGAATATTATTGTACACTTATATTGAATCAATAACGGCCTGTATCAGTCTCCGGTCTAAAGTGCTGGTCCAAGAAATACTGGCGCCAATGGTCTTGCAATGAGGAGCAGAAACAACACTTCTCACTGTGAGACTATAGATACCTTGCGAAGAAGAAAATAACAAATAGGAAAGTCTAGATATTATAATATCATAATGTATTGAGTTTAGGTCCCATTTGAACCAGGAATAAGGCAAGGACAATAAGTTATAAGAAACGGTTGTTCATTAATCGTCACTCCTTTATCATTAAACCGTGTCTCATGTCTTGATTCACTAACATTGAATTAATGATTTTGAACATATAAATAAACCAGACAAGGACACACGCAGACGCAATACTAGACGGGCACAATATAATAAGTGGCACGAATTTAATAATTGTATATTATAACATATATATATGTGCCAAAAATAAAAATTGTTACCGCCTACTTGAATTCCTATAATAACCAGTTCGATATCTGTGAAGGAACAGCTGGAACGGTTAATTTTATTAAATTTGTTGTTCCACCTACTTTTACCGCCGAACACAGAATTGATAATAAGTGTCCACAAAAAAATGTTACATCTAATTCACGCCAGAGACTATAAATTTAATGAAATTTTGTCTGGATTTGTGGACAGCAATACAATTGTAAGCGGCGTTAATTTTTATATTTAAGAGATTATGATTATTCGAAGCAAGTGCGTATTTCGGCGCACGCACGTGAGTCCAGAGCATTTACTTTCAAATATTTCTAGGGTTCTGTAGATATTATCTTCCTATATATATAAATCTATAAAACCGTCATGTTCCTTCGTACGTCTTATATATACAATATATGTCACAGTAAGTTATACTAATAGTTTTGTCGTAATAATATTATGAGGCTCTATTATTTCCTCTATATCTTTCTTTCCTACAATTGGAAATTAACAAATAATTCTGCCGACCGATTAGTGTGCCAAAACTTATTTGATCAGGAATTACTTTGGAGCTATACTGAGTTCCTTCCTTTATTTACAATATCTTATAAACTACACCCGTACCGCTTTGCAGTAAGAACAGTAGAAACAATATACTATTAACGTGCTATCATTATACATCTTATGATCTCACAGATGTAATTATTAAAAATTATTTATGCTGTTTTATGTTCTTAATATAAAATTACACATTTATTTAAATAAATAGTAATATTAATTGACCCCAAAATATTAAACTAAGAACTTATACATTATAAAATCCGCCCAAATAAGGAATCAGTAATGTTTACACCCATAAGTTGCAAGTATTATGTATTCAACGAAGTGCCGTGTAATAATTAGGGAGAGGAAGGAACAATTGTTTTTAAAGCGATATTTTCACATGAATTGTATAAAAGGCATGTATGACGTATGTAACAATATTAATTTACACTTATATTTGAATAAATATGAGCTTCTCTATCAGGTACCGGTCACAGTGCTGGTCCAAGAAATAGTAGCGCCAATGGTCTCGCAATGAGGAGTGATATAGGCCTTGCGAAATAGAAAAAAACAAATAGGAAAGTGGAGTCTCTAGTCTAGATTTTATATTATCATAATATCTGAGAAACTTAGAAAATATCATTATCAACGTAAAATCATCTATTATGTAAAAATGCTTCTTTCAACGCGTCAAAAATGTTTGGTCATAAAATTTGTATATGATATAAACAAACAACATGGTTGTTTACATTACTTATATCTTTTATGAAACAAGGACCTCTAAAGTAGCTGATTTTAAAAGCCAGAATAATGTTGATGAAAAATAAAATTCATCTTATAAGTTGAAATAATCAAAAAGCTAAAATTTTTGAAATAGCAAAAAGGCTGAAAATAAATATAATGGAACATTGAGAGCCTTTTAAACCGAACTTGAAAACTTCAATCTTGTTCGATTTCAAAGTTTCAAGTGGCAAGTGTGTCTTCGAGACCACTCAAAAGCGCTCAGTAGCTGGTATGGTCGGTTGAGCAACAAGTAGAGGCAACAGGCAACAATCTAAGCTACAGAAAAGAAATAAAACGACAAAGACCCAATAATACTTTTTGTTAATAGTCTTAGTAATTCAACTAATTTAGAAGATAAATGAAAAGATAATTTCGAGAAAACCTAGTCTGAGACAAGTTTTTCAAATCCTTAGAACATTTGCGAAGTAAACTAATAATAATTGACCAAATACATGTGGACTATTAATATAGCGAACTATTCCGTAGAGACGAAAACCCAAGACCTTGCACCGATATTACCATTTGGTTATGAATCGCTTTTTTAGGGTTTTGCTGCTATTTTAGCAAAAATAGACCTTTTGTACAATCGTTATGTCAGTTCGTCTGTCTTTATATGTTAGTCATTTTTTTCAGAATCTATATGAGTTAAAGACAGGAAAATGTTATCTTTAATGGGCTACAAATATTGCAGTAAAACCAGAAAAATCTTAGAAATTAGGGGCGGTTCTCACACCTCCAAGTTTATTTGTAAGAAACTTGGATCTAAAAGACGGTAAAAATAAAATCTGATACATGTTTTGTCTTTGCATGCATCAATTGGATTAAAAACTATTTATATTTATTTATGAAAGATTATATATTTTATACAGTACTAGCTGTCCCGGCAGACGTCGTCCTGTCCGGAAAAGCTTCAATCGACATGCCGACAGCAGCGCCACCTACCGGGTCCAATTGTGAACCAACTCAGAAACTTTCTTTGGCTCATGCACAACAACTTTGCTAAAGATCATCACATGATCAAATGTATAGTTTACGATTCTATAAAGGACATACAGATAAACATTCATTTTTATATATCAAGATTATTCGTATAAGACTTAAAAAACCAAAAGGTTTTCGAATTTGAGCAATATCATTGCAAGAAAATCGACTGAAATATACTCCGTTCTAAAGAAATGATATTCAAATAAGCTCAGCCCAATTCTCTTAAAAAAAATATTTATTCTTTAGCCTTATGAATGTGTGCAGATTCAGTTATAGTGAGCTAGTTGCCTTGTTAGCGAGCTTGTTGGACTAGTTAAGTTCGTTAGCCGGAAGCACAGAGTGTAGCTAAAGGATAACAAGATCACTCATGTTTATATCATAGCCTGCTAATCCGAGGCAGTGATGCGGAAGTCATTAGTTTATATACAGTTCAAAAGCTCATTTATAAACGTAGTCTATTTTTATTTAAAAAGTAATTGTTATCTCCAGAATTTTATTTGTAAATCCTACAAGAATTTTATACGAGTAATAGCGGTTCCGGCGGACGTTGTCCTGCCCTGAAAAAATAAAAATCTAGAACCCGATCCCAGCGCCACCTACCGGGTCTAATTGTGTATCTAAACCATCCCCGAACCCACTCAAACACATTCTTTTTATACCAAGATACAAGATTACATTATTGAAGTTTTAGTAGGGATTCCTAATTTTTTCTATTAATAAACTAGCTGTATCCGGCAGACGTTGTATTGCCCGTAAAAAAATCTAGAAACCGATTGCAGCGCCATCAAAAGGGGCCAATTGTTAGTCTAAACGATTCTCGAATCTATTTGAAAAAACACAAACAATTTCATAATAAAATTGTTTTAACGGTTTTAAGCGCGGTAAATTATTTATTAAAAAGCAAAAACTTAAGAAAATATTGCAAACAATTTCATCAAAATCGGTCCCACCGTTAAAGAGGTGTTCAGCGGCGCGACCTACCGGGTCCAATCGTGAATCTAAACCAACCCGCGATCCACTTGAACACACACACAAATAATTTCACCTAAATCCTGGAACCCGATTGCAGCGTCATTTACCCGGTTTAAATTTGAATCTAAACCATCCCGGGATCCACTTGAACACACACAAAAATAATTCAACTAAATCAGACAAATGAAAATGAGTTTAAATGTAGTCATCATTGCCGAAATCGACCGGGAAAGATGCATAACAAATGAATGGCTAGACTGATGTTGTAACTAATGTTTTTTTTATAGATGAATATCATATTGTAATACTTATTATCCTATTTCAGACGAAGACAATTCCAAGAACACAAAAATCATAAAAAATTGTCCAGTCGTTCTTGAGTTATAAATGGTGTAACTAACACGACTTTGTTTTATATAGGTATATATAAGTATAGATATAGCCTCTATTAATTAAGGATAATGAACATACTAAAGGTGAAAGAATTTTTGAAATCGGTCCAGTAGTTTTTAAGTTTATTCTTTACAAATATACAAAAATACAAGTCTTTCCTCTTTATAATATTAGTATAGACTTAGAGAACTTAGCAGCCTCATAGTTTTGGTAAGCCTAATATGGTCGGTCGTTTTTGAGTTTATTCGTTACAAACACAAAAAATCAAAGATACAAAAATACAAATCTTTCCTCTTCATAATATTAGTATAGATTTCGAGCTTGTTTCCACTCTCTGACGGTCCAGATATGTCAGAGGTTATTTTGTTATAGGTCTTCTTCTCAAAATCTATTTTTTGTTTCACTTTTACATTAATACTGTTATATTCTATTTTTAATTCAACTTCGTTTATATCGGCCATTTATGTCATGTTTTGCTTCATGAACAGTAAAGAATCAATCAATTTTAACGTTAAAGCAGTTGTACAATCAAATCGATATTTATAATTTCAGTTACCGTAAGGGACAAATGGCACAAAATCGTGGTAGCGTAATGGCTAGCGCACGCTTCCTATGCTCAAAGGGCGCGGGTTCAATCCTGGCCGGAACGCATGCACCACTTAGTCAGTTTTCTGATCCAATGTGCATATTGTTACAATTACCACGTGTTAACAACGGTGAAGGAGAACATCGTGATGCAACCTGCACATCGAGATAACCGATGTGTCAACCCTGCCAAGCCGCCTTTGACAAGCGTAGCAGGTGTACTGTCCTTTCCCCCTAAAATAGGACGCCCGAGCCCAGCAGTGGGACATTTATGGGCTGATATTATAGGGGACAAAATATCATCATTTTCCAGAATAAAAGAAATATTATTAATTTGTAACCAAATTCTACAAGTGTTACTGTTAATAACTTTAGAATAAGATTACAAATAGAACATTGGTGTTATGTATGCGTTCGCCAGTTAAAAAAAAAAAATGTTAAAAAATTCTGAAATTTTTTAAGTTACTATCAAATATTCTCCATTGTCAGACAATTTACGATCAAACGCGACCTTTCAAATAACGAAAGCCTCATTTCAACCAACTCTCTATGGAATTCGGTAAACATAATCAATTTTCCCATCAGGTGAAACGTCTGTACCGGTTGTTAATATAAAAAATAAGGAAATACCCGTCTCGGTGTATATTTATATTGCGTAAGGGCAATTTTCATAAGCGCCTTGGGGTCGTACGTGCTGCTGTTCATGTTTGCTTGGTGGGTTTTAAAAGAACCGCTGATCAGGCCATGAAATTATAATATCTACTCGCCTGTTACTCCGGAGTTCTGATAGGTGATCATTTCTCTTCTGATACTTTCACACACAATACCGCAAGACAGAGTAATAATAATTATTTTTCCTTATGTTTTATTTTCTTCCGATCATTCGAGATCGGTGCTATATGTCTATTCCTTTCGTTGAGGAGCTTGGTCGAGGCTATGCTCCACAGCGATGGCCACTGGCAAGCGGTTTCCTCCTTTTGAGAGTCAGTAATGACTCAAAAGGTGGCCGCCGAGAGAGAGAGAGAGAGGGAGAGAACGGTGCAAGCGGCCTTCATCCGCCGTCCATAGAGGGAGGCTCGGAGACGCCGTTAGGCACTGAACCAACTCCCATGATTTTGCAACAGAGGTCCGCTGTTTACAGGGGTATCATTGAACCTTCGTCTCTGCTTTAGGTACTGGTACAGCCCTGTTTCCCTGAGTTTGTACCAAGTTCACACACTAGAACGTCACGGTGCAATAACTCTGTTCTAGATCCGTGGTGTTCTTATTAAGTGTTTTCTATCTCTGGGATGCAAGCAGGTTTAGTGGGTAGTTCGTCGGCTCTCCCTTCACTGGGAGAGGTACAGATACAATACGAGATTCCCTCACGCACACGTGCAGCCGACACTAGGCGCTACAGTGGGCCTGCTCCCGTATTCATGGCCCGTGTGTGTGTCGCAAGAAAAGTCATTACCCCAGCGTTATAAAAAAAACGTCCATTCCTTTCACATTCTATTTCTTATTCTCTTTCCTATTCTGACGTACGTCCTCTGTTACGCCATAAATTGTCATATCATCTTTCACACAATCCATACATTTTTCTGTTCTAAATTTACTACCATATCTACGAATCTTGGAGTTTATCGTTGTGAATGCTACATGAGTGTCATCTTTTTTCTATAAATTTCTATAATCGTCGACCTCTTAATTTTTACGACATCTTTCAAAGACCTCCTTACGTACTCGATTCCTTACTTATTCATTCTCATATACCACAAACCACGTATTCAGACTATAAGAAACTACTATCATTGTGAATATTCAAGTCATAAAATCTCATATAGTGTTCAAATACTTTACGATTTTATATACATATATTTTTTTAGTAAGTAATTTTTTTCAAATTCATTTATTCGCAGGAAACTTGGAAATAGATTTTTTTTACTAGGTACGTTACTTTTCCTACATATTGTCATAATCACTTGTCTGTATAAATAAATATAATGTCAACTTCTTAGTAATTATTATACATAAAACACTCCACTATTTTTAAAAGTTAAATTTAATAACTTCACATCCGTGTTGTATTTTATAGAGAAATTCCGTTTTACAAATTGTGTGAATTCACTTTCATATTATTTTTTTGTATGCTGTCGCGTTGGACACCGATCAGATTATTTGTAAACCAAGATTGAAAGTTAGTTGAGTCGAGTTTGAACTCCGAGCAAGCGTACTTTCTATAATTGAATCGAGACCGTACCGAATCATTTCAAGTTAAAAATCTGAGGGTAGAGAAGCATTTCACATAACATGAAATAAATTAATTTGTAATCGCTTGTGACAACTTTTTACATTACGAGAAATTAAAGATGAAAGAAAAACATTTTCCATATTTTGAAAATATTGAAGAATAAAAAAAGACTTCTTCATGTAATGTGTATTTTTATGAAGAGTTAACAAAGGTTAGATAATACGAATATAATTTAAAGATAATAGAACAAATATTATAAACCAGTATTTACAACGTAACTAAATACAGCAATTAATTGTATAAGCATCTGTCTTACAATTACAAAGGATGGGTTATAGTTATATGGCACTTTTATTTATAATTAATAGATCCGATATTTTTAAATATAGGTAGAGGGCTTAGCCTTCATGGTTATTTTTTTATAACCACCCAAAATTCGCTTTATATCTTAAATAATAAATAAAAGTGCCAACTATATCTCCCTTACATTAGTCTCCCTTGTTTTGTTTCAAAAACTCACTTTATTGGAGTAAAATTAAACGGCATTATCGACTTCTACAAAACCACATAATAACATCGAGTTTATTATAAATGTGTTATTTATTTCAATGCCTGTTCTTTGTGCTTAATAGTTTTTGGTTTTTTTTTAAATTAAAAACAGATTTTTCCAAAACGTCCAAACCAAATTTCTCTCCGTAATATTGGCTAAGATTTTTAACATTTTTATCAGCCATTTGGTATACGTACATAAAATAGGTATTGGTAATAATAATAATAAATAACAACTAAAACAAATGCAGATGATGTAGTGGGTTAGTTATTTTCATTTTATTGTTTTCTATAAAATTGGAAAAAGCGGAAATGGGAGGTATTGTTCTTCACCTCCTCAACTAGTAGTCGGGTCAAATCTTTCTTTCCGCCGTTTTAAAAAGCGATAAGTTGGTCACGTGTTGTGAAGGCCGTCATATGCTCGCTTGGCTTCACTGGCCTATCGATTTTCCTATGTTCTAGTCGCCACTTGATGTTTACGTTAGGTTGTGCATAATCGCTGGAAAACTATTTCACTTTTATGAATGTACACGCGTCAACGTCCTCGTGTGGGGGGGGGGGTTAAGATTTCAATATTTTGAATGTTCAAGCAGCTTTACTGTATTGACTATGGATAAGGCGAGAATCGAGTATTTAAGACAATATCCGCCCTTAAAGCTGCTTAATGGTCTTTTAATCTTGTTTCAATATTTCATTAGGTTTCCGTAATTATTTAAACGTAAATAAATCTCTTATATTTAAAATCCGTTCCTTTGTCTTTATGTCACAGTTATTTTTATCAGAAATACCTTCTACATATATCAAATTTGACAGAAAGGTATTCGTATAATATGCAACTACACAATGATGTAGTAAATAAGTACGAAAAAGAATATGGATGATCCTCATGTACGAACTTAATTGAAAAATGAATTATTTTCTGTGTGATAGACGTGTGGGTATCGTTAAACAGGTTATAAAAATAAGGCTACTTTTCAGTAGACGTAATCATGGAATAGTTTGTCTTCCGTGATCACGGCTTTTGAAAAGTGGCAGAAACGTAGAAATAAAAATCAAATAAAATGTCGCGCTTAAAACCGTTAAAACATATTTTTAATTATATGTACTAGACGCAAAAACGTAAATATGGTTTCCCTAATAACTTTTTTATTTAAGTCAATTTGAGTATGTTTGTGATCGGGGCTACTGAAACTTGGTTTTTATTAATGGGATACAGAAAATAGACTATCTGATGGAAAGCGGTTACTGTCGTCTATGCACATTTGCAACGCTAAAAATGTTACTAACGCACTGCTACCTTGAAATGAATATTATGATAGTTTTTTTAATAAACTCCAAATCATAATGGCCACATTACGAAGACCTTGGTCAAAAGCTCGTTCCAAATTTCTAAAGTACGTAATTTCCCTACCGATTTGAAATCTTGCGTCTGTAAGAAAAACATTCTTCGCCGAAACGTCAGATATGAGAAAACTCTAATAATAGTCACTCCTATAAACCTTTAAAAGGTATATTTTAAATTAGTAATAATACCTTAAAGTTATCATTTTACACTTGAATAAACAACAATCACGTTGCTAAAATATTACGCAGAATGTTTTTTTAATAATGTTTGGGTCATAATTTATACCTTGGTTATGTTTACAATTTGGAGTTTGATAAATAGAGAATGTATTACTAAAACCTTGGAGTATAATATAAAATAGCAACAGCTAATTAACATTTATACATATGGTTTTTTCTATATGTAAGTAATACGATGGCCTTAGTCATAATTTGCGCCTTTAAGGTTTCCTTGGCGGTCGCGTAAGAAATCGTGTTAGTAATATCAATGTATAAATCAATTAGCATAGCATTTGTGCCGTTTGGGGTTGAAACATTGGGCCCGTGGGGTTCATCCGCGAAGAGTTTCTTTAAAGACATTTTTAAGAAACCACCCGTGACCAGAGAATCAGCCAGTCTTCTGGGCACGCTTCAGCTGACAGTGCTCTGCTACATTACCAACTTAGTTTTAATTATTGAGGTTACGTTTATATTTAGTTATTTTCTATTTGTTAGGTAGTTTAATTAATATTACATTTTTTATCTGAGTTGTTATTATGATGTTATTTGAATGAGACTTGGGCGCGTTAGTGGCGAAACTACCACGATATCATCGTAGTCTGATGTATATATATTCTATTACCTTACCAATAGTGGAAAATTTATATTACTTGTATTGAGCTGTGTCGAATTTTAAGCTAACTTCTTAAAATTGAATGGAATGAAACGTAAGATATATAAATCGGTTGAATATCATATTAATATGATTTTTAAACGTCGATTTAAACATGAAATTAATAGAATCGAACACATTTTTAAGCAATTATATATATCTATTAAGCAATACATATAAATATGATAAAAACACGCGCGAACGATATCGCGGGAACAGATATTCATACATGAAAACGTAAGAGAAAAATACATTTTCATAAAGTTAAATATTAAATTAATTTTTGAGAACGAAACAAATTTATAATTAATTCTAATGATCAAAGTTTTGGAACATAACTTTAAAGCTTTGTTACATAGGCACCTACATAACTATACTCGGTATTACCAATTTTGGCGCCCTCCATTATTCCGCTAGCGGAACCCTAATTTGATTTGGCAAAGTTCCAACGTGAGCCCTTAGACTGAAACCTTGACAAAGTCATACTCTATTATTTATCGCCCGTTTTATCAGAAATAGCGCTGACAATCGGGAAGATAGAAATCCATACTGCCATTATAAATGCAAAGTAGCTATGTCTTATATAATACACTTTCAGGGAAAAACTATGCTAATGATTATGATGGGGGGGGGGGGGGTCGTATCCGGCTCCGAGAAGCAAAGGCAAGGCCCCCGTCTCCGTGATTGCTTTAGATAGCTGGCATAGAATGGAGATCGCTAGAGCTAAGCCTCAAGCTCCAGCGGTGGAAGTGATAAATGGCATAACGTCGAAAGTAGCTTCGGTGAACCTTGTGTTGTGTTCCGACATTAGTGACCAGGTTCCAGTCTCCCTTAAGAGAGCAGTAGGTCATTTGTAGTACGTTTGATGTTGCAAATGTACATAGGCGATGGTAACCGCTTTTCATCAGGTGGGCCATCTACCTGTCTTCTGAACTCATGCAATAAAAAAAAACTAGTATAGTATACTTACATAAAGCCTGTCAAATAATATTAAATATATAAATAGAAATCGAAAACCAGTTTCTTTCAATATAACACCAAATCAACGTTGAAATATAAAAACCCTTCAACTTTAATGTATGTTAATAATTATAATTAACTAAATTTTAAACTCTATAAGAGGTTTATGGGCTTGTTAAAAATATAAAACAAAACTCGTATTCATAATTGCATTCATAATAAACAACACATTAACGATACTATACAGTGTACACCTCCTCTAATTATTATGAACGAATACCCACATTTTACAGCCGCAATAGTCGCAGTGGATGCATTCATTACTCAGCGTATTCATTATATGGCCTACTGAGCCGCAGGGAGCACGTTTCCGCGCTATCGTCGGATGGGGATTGCTTTCAATTTTTTTCGCTACTGTAAAGTTACGCATCTAGTTAGGAGTAATGAGATTCTGCGTCAGATGGATGAGATACAAAATGCTCCCGAAAATTGCTTTATTATAGAAAAATAAAAAATAAAAATATTACATTTAAGAGTATCATTAAATATATGTTGATTAATTAATTTAAAAATATGGGTGTGTGCAGTTCACACGCAGCAGAAGTAAATCTTCAGAGAATAAGAATTTTCGCATTTCTATTCTATTATAGACGTCTTTATTCTTAGGTATTTTGACCCTTATTCGTAATAATTCAATCCAAATTACACTTTAAGTCACTAGCATAAAGATCAAAATTGAACTCACTGTTACGCATAATATCCTTTGATCTACGTATGAAAGAACATCTGACTTAAGTATATTTAGATAGAGCTAAAATTTATTTGAAATCTTTTAAATTTTATTGCAATTGAAAATTAATACTAACGGGTAAAGAGAAATGTGTTTTATTTCGAATTAAATAAGGTTGAATTTTATGTGTTTGTCCCTTTTTCGTTTGATCGAGTTTGCAATCACAACGATTCTAAAGAAGTTTCACTTCAATTTAGGATGCCTGAAAGTGATCGCTTTAAACGCGTATTGATTGTACTGGTAAGAAAGTTCTCTAAATATACACTTTATTTATAATACGAGTTTAATAAGGAGGCAGTAAATTGACAACTTGAAATTAATTCGTGTATAACAACTTTAATAATATCGTAGCTTAAGCAAAACAATGATTTATTGCTGCTGTTGTCGAGCACATAATAGATTTTCCTGCAGTCTGCATAAAATAAAGCTTTGCAAAAAAGGAAAACGAAGTGAGTGGAGTGATACCCGCTGCTTCCCGATCCGGCCGCATTCACTTCTGTAATATCACATACGAACTGCAAGACAATCATTGAATACATTGTAGCAAGTCTGCCAGATTTTTGCAAATAGGTCTAAGAAACGTTAGCTTGACATTGCGAAGTTATATATAATTTAAATTATATACATTATTATTTTATTGTAGAATAAAACAAAGTCGCTTTCTGCGTAGTCTGACTCTGTATATCCGCTAACTCCTCTTAAACCACGCAACTGATTCTTAAGCGGTTTAGGAGGAGTTTGCGGATATAAAGCTAGTTATTTTATAAGGAAATGAGCGAAGTGTGAGAAATAAAGAAAAAAGACAATTAATTTTCTTAAAATAATATAGCGAAACACATTGAGGACCCGCTGCTTGTTCCGACAGCATTCACTACCATGACATCGCGGATAAACTGCGAAACAGTTGCATTGCTGGCAAGCGCCATGGGAATTTTCAAAAGATTTCCGTATAAAGGATAAGTCCAATAAGTGCTGACTTAACGTTGTCAGAGATAAAATGTGTGATAATCGTTAAATTATATGGACTATTTTATTTATAGAGGGCCATCCTACCCCTTTGTCTACTCTAGTATACCTACTTAAAGACCTTTTTAATATTTTATTATAGTTTTTACTTTTTTATATTAAAATTTTTAATGTCCTTATACTTGTTTATTTCGTTATTATTTGGTACTTTAATCGTGTTTTCAGTACAATTTTGGCTCTTTATTGTCACATAGGAGCTTTGTTATTAGTTATACGAATTATTTTAGAGTCTAATATATTGTTTAAATATCTCGGTTATTTCGACTGTCGTCTACCCTATTGATTATACACATAAATTTCTTAAACTATACTTTCTATATAAATTTTATTTATATTCTAATATCTAATAATGTAATCTATTATTATATTATAACATATTACACTCGATATAAATTGACTTGAGATACTGAAAACTGTAATTGAAACTTTTCGAAATAAGGGAATATTAGTTAAATGCAAAATATGTTCGAAAGGAAGAGGATGAAACTAAAACACGTATTCCGTATATATAAAAGGATAATTTCCAATGTATTTATGCGATCTGAGAATACAATCACAACCACACCGCGCTTAATCACCTTCAGTCTCACACATATATTCCCAAGTGTACATACACGGTCAGTTGCAACACCTCTGGCCATTTGCGGTTGGCCACATTTCGACTGGCGTCGCATATACTATATTTCTGTGTAATTCCACGTTTGAAATAATGTTACGCTTTGCGGCTTTCTGTTATTGCGTTGTGCATGGTTATGTCCCATCACTATTATTGTTATGATAGCCGCACTTATTGGTGTCGTGCTTAGCATTCCAACATGAGATTAGAATAATTTACACGTACAATGTGAAATATCAACGCACGTTACGAGCGGTACAATTTGCAATTCTTTTTATAATACAACAATATATTTCTTATCAACATGTATGAATGTACACACATAGATGAGTGAGGTATCGTTAGTCAGATCTTGAAGAATCGTAACTGAATAATTATAACTTTAAAACATTCTATACCGATTATAAATGAATTACTTCGCAGGTACGATTTGGATATAACATATACCTTGATGATTAGTTTTATAAATAAGTTGAACGCTTTGTATTTTAGTTTGCAATATATGAGCAGGTTAGTTCAATTATTTTGTCAGATTAATTGTTAAGTTTATATATCTTTTTCCGCTTTCGTTATTTGATATATTTATTACTTGTAAATTTATTTTATAATATAGTTCTACCAGTGGTGATACAGAAAAGCAGTGGGGAAAGATTACGATCCTCAAGATTGAGAAATACGAGTGAAGGAGGAGAAGGTGGAGGACCTGCGGTGATTTGTTTATAGCCAATATCACTAATTTGTTGTTAATATAAAAATAAATGTTTAAAGGAATCCAAAAATTGAAAAAAGGAAATGTATTATGTCAATAGGTGATAGTACACATACTAGCTTCCAATGTCGTAAATATTGTGGTGCCAATTTACTATTGACCAATAAAGTGGAAAATTCTAAAAAAAATTTTGACCTTCGAAAGTAGATACTTTAAAAAAATACTGATTTCAGAGAGAGAAATAACACTTTATTCCACACCAAAATATACAATTACAAAAACAAATCATATTTATAATATTTTCTAGGCAATACAATAGGCAGCCTCATCGCTTAAAGCGGTCTCTTTCAGGCAACCTAAATGATAGAAATTTGAATCAGGCAATATAGGTGGTGCAGGAAAAAGGCAATAGATACATAAATACTCAAACTAATTTAAGAAATAAATATACAAATACATATATACAGTCATATAGATATACGATAATACGTTTTAAAATACATAAGTTATTATAATAAATGTATTAGCATGATTATATTCTGTTAATCAGACATAGCTATTTGTGGACAAATAGTGTTTTCTGAGCAAATTTCTAAATGTTGGTAAGGATTTGGCCTCTCTGTCAGTAAGAGGCAGCATACTCCAAAGTTTGACAACTGATTTGAACAATATCTGTTAAATATTTTTTTACATATCGGCTATTTTTAAATGAATGATATTTCATTGTTTTGTTTGTGACATCTTACTATATACGTCCTGACTACACAGCTTGCTCTTTCTTTGTACAATTTTATCTTTTTTGTACCTTTGTAACATAATTACATTGTAAAAGGCAATGAAAAAATAATTACATCCACGAAAACCCTCACACCATCTGTATTGATATATACTACATTTTATGGTATATCAAATCTAGATAATGGAAATCAATGATTATCAACAATTTTGCCAACATTGTCCCAACGCTGTATGCATTTTAATAACCACTCTTAGGGATCAAGATATGCATGAACTATACTCTGTAAAGATACTAACGCTCTATTAAGGTAACATTAATTTTATATCGTGACAAATAGCAATTGTTGACCTCAGAACTATTGTTATTTAGGGAATGAAAAATTTATTTTCCCCGTTATCAAAATCAAATATTCGACGCGAAAAAACTGAAAACGCTGTAACCAGAAAAATGCAAGCTATCTACTAGAGCCTTTTGAGTTTTCAGAAAAAATCATAACTTCTTTTTTGGTAATTACAAAAATATTTTTTTTATAATTACCAACAAAACCAATTGAGTTTTTTTTTTTGGTAGTTACAGCCAAATTGAATATGGTGATGATGTAAAATTCCTAAAAACTAGACGTAGTACTTTTTCTGATTCCAAATATGCAGTATATAAATGTATTTGTGTGGATTATAACATTTCCGCTTTTTTTGCGTAGAATACATGCCGAATTTCATGGGAAGGAACAAATAAACATACAAACAAACCTTCACACTAATACGATATGAATGAATAATATTTGAAGCGGTATCAATAATCAACTTTAATTGCGATACTGGCAGCAACGGGCATTTTCCGCAACACTCAACAATAATACACGCGTGCATTATTTGCTACGTTGCTACGTATTACGCACTTGAAGCGCTTATGCGGTATAAGGCTGCTACGCGCTACTCTGTTGTAGCAAGATCTATGCGACACAGTTAATAAATATTAAATTTCAAAAGGTTCCCGAGACGATTTTAATTAATTTATGTTTATTTGAACACAGAACCGAAACTATAAAAGAATAATTTCGATTTGTAGTCAAATTTTTATATATAGATTTGTGTTATTTTCCAGGTATGGCTTTTGACCGCGATTTCGTTCCTATTAATGTTATTGCGCGGTAACAGTTCATTTTTTTGGTATATAAGTGACTTATGTGCTATTCCAGACTAAAATCTATCTCTGTGCCTCCTAATTTCATCCACATGAGTTTAGCCGTTCTGGCGTGATTGAGCAACAAACATCCATCCAAACTTTCGCATTTAAAATATTGTATAGATTTAGTTTTGTTTTACACGAATTCATTAAATATCTATAATATAATACCATGAATCTGCAACGGGTTCGAGAATTGCAGAAGGAATTTAAAAATTTAAAAAAAATCGGGGTTGTATTTAATGTATATAATTTTTTAAAAATAAATATATACATACATACTTATGAGATGTATTTTACTGATAAATATATAATATAACTTAGGCATAGATGTTTAAGGAGAGGTACTGTTTTTTAAGTAGATTCTTAAACGTCAGTAATATTCTAGCCTCTCTGACTTTAAGAAGAGCAATATTTATTGTTATTAAATATTAATAGTTAGTTTTTTGTGTGGACGTTACTTTGCTACTAAGTATTAACGGAAGACCAGCGCTGGTTGTTATCAACTAGCATTTGCTGAGATAGAGCTTGTTTAGAATTATCTTAACATTTGTTTGTTTTTTAATAACTTTTTTAAGTATAATTATCATGTATAATAACAGCTCATAAATGTCCCACTGCTTGGCTCGGGCCTCTCACTATAGGAGAACGGACAGAATACACGCCACGCTTGTGCAAGGCGACTTGGCAGCTTTGACACATGAGTTATCTCGATGTGCAGGTTTCATCGCGATGTTTTCCTTCACCCGTTTTTAGCACGCGGTAATTATAACAATATGCACATTAGGTTAGAAAACTGCCCAAGTGGTGCATGTAGTCCAACCAGAATTCGAACCCGTGCGCTTTGAGTTTAGGACGCGTACACTAGCCATTATGCTACCACGACTAACTCATTTAAGTAAGTAACGAGTCATTTAAGTAACTCTAAATAAACGCTATTCACTTTATTTCTTTCGAAACAGCAAACTTGTAGTGAGTGAAAGAGGGCATAGAAATTTGTATGGGCGACTGTTAATTCGTCAAGTTGGGGTTATAAAAAATCATATTTAGCTTTTGGTAAGAAATAAAGAAACGCTTGCTCACCATATTTGCAAGCTCCCTGAAGGAGGGTTACAGTAGGGGATTAAAATAAATTAATTTCGGCTCGCCATTTATACTTCACTCAGAACATTTTCATAAAACTAAAGCTACCTTCTTAGCTCTCTTTGAGTGCATAAATGATATTAGTGGACTCCGTGAAGGATTCTCGAGATAAAAATATTTTATACAAGAAACCAAATCTGAATAGTGTCCAAATAATAATAAAAGCCCGTAAACGTCCCAATGCTGGGTTCAAGCTTTACGTTCATTGGATAACGGATAGTACACCCTTCGTGTTCAAGGCGGATTGGTCGATTTGACACATCGGTTCAGGTTTCATCGACGTTTTCAAGATGGGAGTAGGGGAGGAGAAACCGGGTTGCTGAAACTTCCACTCATTGTACGAAATGCCGATATTCTGTGAGAGCATGGTATTACACCAAACGAGCCAGCCCTAAGAACTATAATCAAGATTCCAACATGGCTCACCACATCTATACTAATATTATAAAAAGGAAAGATTTCTATTTTTGTTTGTTTGTAACAAATAAAGTCAAAAACTACTAAATCGATTTCAAAAATTCTTTCATCATTAGAATGCTACATTATCCTTGAGTAATATGGGCTATATGTATTACCAAAAAATGTTAGGGATCCCTATTAAACCTTCAATAATGTAACCCAAAATGTAAAAATTTTTTGCTGTAAAATGTCTTTCATCGCATGTGCAGCGAATACTATTGATGATAGAACAAAAAATGTTCTACAATATTAAAGAACATATCAATATCTACTAAAAACTTTGCAATACCATATGTCCAACTATTGTAATTATGTCATTATAACTACATTTTACATTTTAAAAGTTGATAGAATTGCTGACCAAAATCAGACCATATTATCCATACCATTGTATTAATCCTTATCCAAATAAATTATTTCGTATTCAAGACTGTTTCAATACATGTAAATTACTTTTTGAATTATTCGAATCGGACATTATATTCGAAAGATATTTCGAATTTAAAAATGTCAATCCAAGCAATATACTTAGCGCTCGAATTAGGTTCTAGAATTTTATTTTTTCAGGGCAGGACAACGTTTGCCTGCTAGTTCGTAATAAAGCCATAGTCGCTGAAAACCTACTAACATTTGCGTGGGAAAAGACACAACAAAACCAGATGCCTTCAAGACTAATAACATGGATTTATTTAAAACTAAATGACCGTCTAGCAGACAAAGGAATTTTATTCCATTAGAAAAAAATTCAATAATAACTGACATAGTTTAACGATTTACCGACGGCAATCGTTAAATATGTATGAGTGTATAATAAGATCGATGTTGGCATAGAGAGAACAAGAAAACCGTAATAGCTTAATGGTTAGTGCACTCGAGTTCTAAACTCAAAGAGTACTGGTTCTAACCTGGCCGGATAGCATACACGCTTACCCAGTTTTCTGACGTAAAGTGCATATTGTTACTATTACATCGTGGTACTACTATAGTATTAGGCTTACCACAATTATGAGGCTGCTACGTTCTCTAAGTCTATATTAATATAATAAAGAGGAAAGACTTATATTTTTGTAAAGAATAAACTCAAAAACTGCTTGACCAATTTCAAAAATTCTTTAACTATTCGAATGCTATATCATCTCTGTTTAATATAGTCTAAACAAAATACTTGGCGCTGGAATCGGGTTCTAGGATTTTGATGAAATTTTATGTGTGTTTGAATGGGTCCCGGGGTGGTTTAGCCCCGGGACCCATTCACAATTAGATCCGGTAGGTGGTGGTAGGACAACGTCTGTCGGGGCCGCTAGGTTATAATATTTTTTTTAACAAAAATGAAAATTGACTTCAAAAAAGCAAATACATAAATATTTTCTACAACAACTTGAAGTCGGTGCTCTTTGAAATTTGTCTCGTTTTTTATGTTTCACTTGGTACCGACTTCAAGATATTGTAGAAAATATGTATTTTGTGCTTTCAGTTCGAAGTCGGTTTTGTTTTTGCTAAAAATATATTTTCTACTTTTTAGTTGTTAGACCCCCTCATCAGATACTTAGTGACAACGGTACTACTTAAAACGTATTCTCTTTCAAATAAAGAAAAAATTTGAAAATCAGTTGACAATTAACAGAGAAATCGCGTAACAAACATACAAAAGAGAACAACAAACAGTCGATGTAAGAACCTCCTTCTTTTCACTGTTGGTTAAAAAGTATCTCCATTGATTTAAATGTCCAACGAAAAAACACAAGAAGTGTTTTTTCGTTTTTTGTGATATGTTTGTTTGTGTTGTTTGTATGTAACAGACACATACAAGAACAGGAGGGCCTGACCTTTTCGTAAGGATTCCGTTATTATCAAAATGTCTACGGAATTCTAGAAAGAGAGACACCAATAGCGTTTTATAGAAATATCATAATTGTTTAAAAACAATAGCAGCTGCGTATATACGGCTGCCAATATTGTTTACGCGGTTTTTTCCATCTAGGGTAACTCTAATAAAAGGCTGTGTAACGGAGCTGTGGATTGATTTATTGCTTGATTGAACACAAGTTTCTCGTATTGTGCAGAGCCAATACGTAATTGATGTAAAATGGAACGGAGAATTTCTTGGCCCACTCCTCAGTACGTTAACGTTTTGATTTTAATTTACCGGGATGGATTTAGAACAAAATTTTTAATTTTCATATTATTAGATAAAATAACGTATTTTAGATTTTCTTTTAAATCAGCTAAAAGAATATGGATCTAGACATAGTTATGGTTGCTGTAACGGTGACAACCATACCGTTTATTTATTTAGCTATGAAATCTTAAAAAGTATTTATCCGACTTTTTTTATTCAATTTATTTTCAAATTAATTCAAGTCATATCTTAAAAACCATTCGACAGATCTTGTTCAAACCATAAATCGTTAAAAATATATTCTGTGCTCAGATACCTTTCTGATATAGTGACATAAGTCAAATAAGAAGGGATATTTGTTTTTTAATTTGACTTAAATGTTATTTTTTGTGAAGATTGGTCTAACGATATTCACGCCCTTATGTATACTGATTTTTTCATCCCTCTGTTACAATGTATGTTGATCTTCTCTCTTTAATCCTTTTGCTCGTAGAGAAAAAATTCTATGTTTTTAACAAAGTGCCAGTCACGTGTTGCAAACCTCCTTAGACGCCCACCATTTTACATGAAATGACCCACGTGTGTTTTTCCTTATTCAATCTACAAAAAAAATATATAATGATGATGCTCATAATTATTTTCAATAATTTACAAATTGACTAGCTGTCCCGGCAATCATTGTCCTGCCTTGAAAAAATAAAATGTGGAACCCTAAGCAGAGCCACTTACTGGATCCATCTGTAAATCTAAGCCACCCACTCAAATAAACACAAAAAACGACAAAAATCCTGGAATCCCGATTCTAACACCTACCCTGTTCAATTATGAATCTAAACCATTCTCAAATCCACTTTAACACATACAAAAAAACTCATCGAAATCGATTCAGCCGTTTAGGAGGAATTCAGTCACGTCATACACACATAGAGAAGAATTTCATATATATATATATATATATATATATATGAAATATATAAAGAATTAGATTCGAATTAACTATAACAACATTAAATTAAAATTAAAATAATTCTATGTAATGTAAATATTATAATATAACGTTACATGTATAAAAAATATCGTGCATAAAGAAAGGTACTTACTTTATTACGACTGCATTCTTTCGCCTCAGTTTAACTAGCGTAATTTTAGAATATAAGCTTAATACTCGAGACTAACAGTAGCGCGGCCTTCATTTTGACAGTCCGCAACGATTACGTCGTCTGATGACACTATAACAGGGCGCATGACCTTGAGGGTTAAACAGCTGGGAATTGCGAGCAGAAAATTAGCATTTCCAACATATCCCTGGCAAGGTTTGATAATATGACAATGCATTATATAATACAACACTTTAATATTAGGATTTTTAACAAGAGAGGAACTTGGGTGACTTTTTAAGGTAGCCGAGCAATGCCAATATGCCTTTTTGAAATGTTATATTCCTTATTTCATCATCCGTCATACTCAATTACTAAATATAGAACCATTACACCTTACGGAGTAATTAAACTATTGATAATGAAAAGTAGGTAATTGATTTTTTTTTTAAATGGCCAATGGACTATTCAACGGATATAGGTAGGTAGCTCCTAGAATTTTTAGCACTTCATCTATAAAATATAGTAATCCTCGTTCTAGTATTAGCCTTGTAAGAAAGGAAGACTATAGGCAGTTGTAATAAATCGTTACCTTATAATTTATTTTATTTTAATTAAGGAACGCAAGGATAAATAACATGAGTAATGTTTAATGGTATGGTCACTTCACGTGAATACAAGTAATATCATTACAGTATGGTAAAATTAATATATCATTATGAGACTAAAAATGGTGATTTATTAGTCAAATTGTAAATATCCTGATTTATATAATATTTTCTTAAGTTTTCGCGACTTGTATACATAATAAAACTACGTTTTAACGGTTTAAAACCTAAGGTTTAAGGCCTAAAACCGTTATAACGTAGGTAGTTTTATTATTTATTATCGTTGTTCATGTTATTATAAATATTATTTAATTTAAAGATATGATTAAAGTAATCAAATTTTAATACAGAAAGGCCCCGGTTACATAAGACCAAGAGAAAATGTTGTAGTACAATACAAAATATCACGGCGTAAAACATAGCTTTGATGTTGTGTGGATCGGTATGTTGAGGAAGAATTCCTTTAGCTTATATTACAAGGGAATTTCCACATACACTTGTCAAAGACAAATTGAGGCTATAGTGGTATATATAGAGATGAAATATTTTGTGTCAGTTATAGACAATATATTAGTAAATTAAAATAAAAGATAGCTAATTTAAAGATAACATTGATATTTTTTAACATTGGTTGTTAGTATTTAACATAGAAAAATATCACTAGCAAATGTAACATCTTTAACTTGGGTCATAGCGAGAGGCAACCTCTAGGGACCCAAACCTAAAAAGGGCACCTCGCAGACCCACAGCTTGTTATTATTTATCTTATATAAAATAAGTTTTTGGGGCTCAGCATTCAAACTTTGCAATGGGTGTGAACAAGAGATGAACACCTGGTTCTTTCTTCTGTATAACACGATATACATGTAATATTTGACAAGAACGTATGAATTATATTATTTACCTAATAAAATCTTTAAGTAGTTATTAAATTAAATTGAGTAGCATCAAACATACCGATTTGCGTGACAACGTCCAAAGAGTCTGGCTTCTTGCATAAATGGCATTTAAAAAATACAAATAGGAAAAATAATAATACAAAACCTCGAAATGCGGCACTGTCATTACAAGGGTGACGTCATTACACTATATCGGACTCTTTTCTTGGCATATTGAATTATGTCAATTCCGTATACTCAGACAAAGTTATGATTAAATTACATTTTTACGATTGTCCACTATTCTGTAAATAAAATAAAAATCTAGAGAATGGAGGAGATTTTGACACACATTATCATGTCGCTTTGTCCGTTATATGGTGATATATGCTAAATTCGCACTAATAATTTAGATAATAAGAAATGTAATCCTAAACTAGCTAATAAGATATCGTCAGTAAATAAAAAATGTAAATATATAGTTGAATTGTATGAAACAGATAAAAAACAGAACATAATTTATTTATAAGTAGTATAGTATATATAATAACAATATAAGAAATAGATATACCACACATGTAATAGCATAAGATCAAAAAAGAGTAACAGTATAGAATAGTAAAGAAAAGTTAAAAAGATTAAATAAAACACACACCCATCCCTTAGTTGTGTAGAAGAGAAATCTTATACTAATATATAAAGCTGAAGAGTTTGTTTGTTTGATTGATTGAACGCGCTAATCTCAGGAACTGGTCTGATTTAAAAAATTCTTTCAGTGTTAGATAGTCCATTTATCGAGGAAGGCTATAGGCTCTATATCATCACACTAAGACCAATTGGAGCGGAGCACCAATGAAGAATGTTTCAAAATCGGGGCTTTTCTTTAACTTACTTTTTTCAAACTATTCCACGCGGACGAAGTCGCGGGCAGAAGCTAGTAAATTATAAAAGATAACTAGAACTCCATCTTGACCAACGAAGAGGGAGTTAGCGAATAAAAAAAGTGTATCGTACGGGGTAAGTGAGAAATCAGGGGCCTCCCCACATATTTAACGTTCTATTTTAAATGGGAAAGTTTGTGTGGATAAATGGATGTTTATTACTCTTTCACGCAAAAACGACTGAACCTCTATTCTGAATATTTTAATGAAACTGTTCTCGAAATACAACTGCAGAGTATTTATTTTTTTATTTTTTATTCTTGCATGAGTTCAGCAGACAGGCGGACGGCTCACTTGATGGAAAGCGGTTACCATCGCCTGTGGACATTTGCAACATCAACGGTGCTACAAATGCGCTGGTGCTCTCTTAAGGGAGACTGGAACCTGGTCACTAATGCCGGAACACTACTCAAGGTTGTTATGGCGGCATACTCTAGACCAGGGGTGATGGCCATCCAGTCGGGCAAATACCCTACCACCTTTGTCGCCTTTTACGACAGACCGCCCGGCCGCAGGAAATTGTAGTCTTCTTCTCTAACATACAATCAGATTATTCATAAGCCAAACTAAATCTGCACTCGTAAATGTTTTTCGAGCCCCTAGACTACGCAAGCATGTAGAAAGCGACCACTTATTTTAAAAGCGTAGAAATTAGTAAACATTTGATTTGATTATTTTCTAGTAGTAGATTCACGTTTGATCATGATCTCTCTTGACTTTATGCGAATATATGGCCTAAAATCGAGCACGCTTACCTACGAGTAGAAGGTACTTATTCATAGAGGCCTTGAAGAAACCCAGGTTGTAGACTGGCGAATCTCCCGGGCGCATTATTAGCCACAATTAAGTTAATTTTTAAATCTGATATCTTCTTGAGAATTTTAAAATTTCAAGTGTTTTGTTGATAACAATAATGAACATTGACCGGTAATACTGCAGCCAAAAATGAATGATCTAGCTTGAGTTATAAAAATATGTTGTTGCGGACAATGATGCGCTCAGATGATTCACCCAGATATCAGAAAAGAAAGAATCCAGCAATGCTTTAAGTAGAACATAGGGCATTTATGAGCCAATGGCATTATTTGTTTCCACGCTAGCGGGGATTTAGTGGGCGTGGGATTTAGCCAAGTCAGCGGCACAGAAGAAGTCGACTTATATCTCGCAAGGGCTTCCAGACAGAGCAGATTAGCAGTTGCTAAGAGGCCACATTAGACGAAGACAGTTTTAAAGGCTACGAACCTAATTACCGGTGGGTAGCTAAACGGTATATTGCTGCCTGGGCTAAGGCAGTCACACCTATAAAGATCAAATAGTAAAAAGACGTGCAATGTACAGAATGACACAGTGTTATAGTTGATAAACCGTTGACTTACTGATTATGCTACATAATGTAGTAGGTCAGTTAATTATTATCCCTTTTAAAAATCAGCCAATCGCTGGACCATGAACACTGAAGAGTCCTATCAAGGCAACTAGTGTCCATTGTCCTCGTTATTTAGCTACGGAATCATAATTAATGCACTTAATCCAAAAAATCAAATACCGAATCGATTTAAATTAATTTTTGTTGAAAGTTTTATAAGGGTTACACTTTTGTCAAAATTGCTATACAATCGTAAAAAATATTTAATCACCTGTATGAAGGAGAATTCGTTTGTTCGTAAGGTTCATTACCTCACTGAATAACAAATTTTAGATTTCTAAATTGGTTATCATTTCGAGAGGCAAACAAGCAAAGTTGCTTTAAAGTTACTAGGAAATTGCTGATCGTATTTCCATTAAATTATGCAATGGTATAATGCAAAAGTTTTGCGGTATCTGAACTAAATTTTATGCGGGAGATAGTGAACATGAAGCCAGTATTATAGATTAAAAAGTCTATTAGAAAATGGTGGTGGGCCACAGGAACACTTCGAGTAACCGCAACAAACTGGTTCAAGGTTTTGCAATCATCAGCAAATTTGCAGCTAAAAATACTAAGACACAACACATTTCTGTGAATTCGTTTGCTATATAGGACGTAACATGAAATGCGTTTCCGCTGTATGTAAGAACTGCTAATTACGTATTTTATACTTCTAAGTACAATGTTTATATATGTGATACTTACATACTTATATAACTATTTATATAAATATGTACTCGTATTTACGTATATATTTAATGATACCTATATAATATATTTTTCTTAGGGTTGTGCGCGCTCGTTAGTCCTATTAACCTATTAGATATCATATTTTTCTCCTCTAATATTACCAATAAGGTCGTAATTTGTACAGAATATTCGTAATACTGTTATGGGAGCTGCATACGTCTATTCATCGAAGCGGACAACGAACTACTGGATAGCGCTTTATTTTATTGGACTTGAATTTATGTTGTTGGTCCAAAGACCTAAAGATGTAATATGGTCCGAACAATGCTGGGATATGGCTCAATAATATGGTCACCTGTTTATACGGTACATTTACAAAAAAAGATGCTGTAAATAATTTCCTACGAATTTCATCTTGGTCGCGAATATAGATCCTACACTAAAAATTAAAGAGATTTAAGATTGACTCACTTAAGTCGCGTTGCGAGTGTAATGAGCTGCTTTATTTACATAAGCTCTTAAATACCTCCATAGATTGTCCAGATATACTTCCCTTCATTACCTTTAATATTAGGTATAAAGCTTGAAATCGCTCACTTAAACTTTTCTCTACATGTTTAAAATTCACTCTTCATCTTAAATTCCACTCAGTTCAATTCTATAGACATTTTTAATTCCTCGTTTCTAAATTTGAAGTTAGTTTAAAATATTTACATAATATATTTGAAATATTGTAAATCACCATGGGTCTGTTATCTAAAATAAAAACTATTATTATTACTATTAAAATTCAAACACGAAATTCAGGCTATTATTTACAGCAACTTTCCTGGCGTCAACTTTTTTTTTGTACTTTAACACTAAAAAAGCTAATTCCTAAAACTATTTTTAAGTAATACTAATTTTACTAATCATTTAAAAACTTGTTAATGTCATGTTACATTTGTGTGTTCACATATTTAGAGTTTCAGCCTTATATTAATCATACTACAATAATTTTATACCTTATATCAGGTGTAATTTGTATGCCAAATAAATATTTATAATAGTCAGTTTCATTAGAAGGATAATTGGTTGTGTACCTGGGCAAACAGCACGCGCGAAACCGATTCCGAGATAACAATGTATTGCGTGTATCTCCGAAGAGCGCGAGCTGAGAACTGGTGTCGTTAGTTTTTAACGGCTGGGTTTTATTAAGCGCCAACACAAAGAGTGGCGCGAAGCGGCGCATGACCGACGCGCGCATGCGCGCGTGGACCCGCTCTCTCGGATCACAGACTACATGGGATATAACTCGAGAAGCCACGAAAAGTGATTTGGCTGAATACTGAAGATTCAGCCATACTCGGCCGAAATGCCATATATTCGGCTATCATATGTTCGGCGTAAGATATATGCAATTAGCGCGTTCCAGGTTAATAGTGAAGCAATAAATTGTAAAGTATTTTTTACGTTCTCGCGAACGATAGATATACATAATAAAAACGATGTTTTAACGGTTTTAAGCGCGATTTTTAATGATTTTTATTTGATCCTGATATTTTAAAAAGCGATTGAAACGGAATATTAAAATAAAAAACCAATTAAAATCGCATTTAACTCTGATAAATGTTTAACTATCAATTTTTGATGAAAATAGATAGATAATACTTTATTATACACCAATACAAAAATGAACTTAAAGACTAAAATTATATCTAGTTACGTACAAAGGGCGGTCGTATCGCTAATAAGCGATCTCTTCCAAACAACCCCAATATATAAAATTTTGAGCAATATTTGCGATTTTTTTCACAATTTTGTTTTTGATATATCCGGCCGAATAGGCCAAACACCGAATAGCAGCCGAACATTCGTGGCATCTCTAGCTTAACGCTTAACACACGGCTTCGCGCATGCATACAATAACATGTTTATTTATATTACCGCAAATGTCGCCACAGGAATACTATATCCAAAATAAATTTTACATCTTTTTTATATTTTCGTTTAACTCGAGATCCTTAAATGTGTGCAATATTTGAATCGTGTAACTATGTTTTTTTTAAATTATGGTTACAACGTCACTTTGGCATTGATTTTGCCAATTTTAAAGTAAGAAAAGACAGGGAATTATGTTTTAATATCTAATAATTAAGATATTAGATAACGTTTTATGTGTAAAAGCTAACATGACGTTTACGTTTAGAAGTGTCAAATCCAAATAGCATAGATGGGCAATTTTACTTGTTTGCGAGCGATTGTCTAACGCGCATCATTGGCGGCAACCGGTTTTTTTTAAAACTAATGTTAAATCATTCTTGTTTGGCTACAATTAACTGGTTAGAACTCATCAAGTACATGAAACGGAAAGATTCTTAAAAAGTTATATTTAAAATAAACCTGGTTGCGACCAATGATGCTCGGCGGTTGGGCACAGGAGAATCACCCATTGCCGACAACTATAGATAAACACACTTGACCAAAAGTGTTATAGCTAGAACCAGTAGACAGTGTATTTGGACTGAATTGTCTGATTAACGAATTGATATCATTTATTCAAGACATTACTTTGTTCTTATAAAGAGCGATATCTAATAGTTTCAATAATATAAATTACCACATAATATTTTTTATCAGGGATTTATTGTATTTCTAAACAGCCAACGAAACTAACGGTTATCCAAAATAAAAAATTATACGAAACTGCAATTGAATTTGACAAATTTCGATTAATTTTTTCAGATAGCGGTGGACTCTATTGATTATATTATTATTAGAGAAATTAAAACGTTAAAAGTGACATGTTATAACAGTTTTTTACTCGCCGAGCCGACATACAAATCGTAAAATCGTGTAATATCTATTTTTCATTTAAAATGCCTAAAAAATGTAATATCTGTCTGTAACTAAAACTATCGGATAACCCGAAATAATTTCATCCATATACGCGTATTCACATTTAGCTCTGAAATGTTATCCTCCCTGATTTTTATCCAAGACAATGAGTTCGGCTTTGTTTTCTAAATGGTGATCGATTTTTTTTAAATTGATATTCTATCAATTGTCAAATTTACACAAAGGAGGAACATATTCCGGTACACTTTAAATTAGACTAACTGTCAACATTGTGGAATACTTGCAACAACTCAGAAGGGTTCGTGGTAATAAAAGAACAGCAACTGGTCACAATACTTATAATTAGAGAATATAACCTTGCGGTTTAAGCACATTTCATCTACTCACTCTACATATTTGGCAAACATTTTTAGAACACCTCGCCATCCCTCCAACAATTTTTCAGTATAAGAAATGTAGCAAAATGGCACAACCGACAACGGATTGAAGTCATTGATAAACTATTTTAATTAAAAGGGTTATGAATGACAAGAATATAATACATTACTGTTTAGATTTTTAGTTAATATTTTGTACCAGATATTATATTTAAAATTTTACACGTAATAAAATAAATCAAATACAGTAAACAATATATCGCATCAGCCTACATGAAAATAAAATATAGTGAATACCGTCTATATACAATTGAGAGATTCTGAATTGTAATCTATACAATTACCACATCATATTAGGTATAAATATTATTACATAAAATTATAGACAACTGCTCTATACAAAACAGGCGCTAATCACAGAATAAGTAAATATATAACATTATTATTCAATTAATTATTAACCTTAAAAAGAAACATGACAACAACTATGCAACTAAAGAAATGTAACAATTGTTTGAATAAATAGACTATTACATTCGGCCCGATAATCCGACCGGTCCCAAAGTACAATCGTAAAGGGGATAAATTCCAACGCCTTTATACCAAAACTTTTTAATGTCGAATCCAAATGAGTTACTTTTTCCTTTTTGTGTGATAAAATCATTTGGGATAAGATAACTTTATTGCCATTAATAGGCATCACGCTTTGAATATGAATTATGTTATGGTACGGTCCTATGGTTTACGATAGTATGCCTTCAATTATGATAAAAAATCAGCCAAGTACGTAAGTATTTGTATTGTTCATTGTAAGGGGCGGCCAGCGCACAATAATTAAGTATTTCCACACTTAGCGTAAAAGTAGTATATAAGGCTTTAATTCTGTTAAACGGAACAATAAAGATATTGTTACGAGTTGCAGGACTCGAATAAAATGCCGTTGGAATTATTATAGAGTTTATTATAACTATACAAACACGTATAACACAGGTACAAATATAATCGAACGCAACAAGTCTAAACGTAATGCAGAAGATCGTAATTTAATAACACGCGCAAAATCCGCCACTAAATAGTTTACCGAACGTACAGAAGTCTTGCTTCGCTCGTGGTTATCGCTCAACTAAATCTTCCTCAATCGGACCATTGCTTTATATCACACAAATGCAATATGTCCGCCCGGCAGCGTGGACCGAATTTCCTAGAATCGTAATCCGCACACCTGGGTAATTTTGCCTGCAAACGGCCATAAAAAGTACAATAGGTTGTTCTCCACAATAACCAATAAATAAGTAAACAAAAAAAGACAATCATAAAAAAATTACAATTAGTTCAAATGCCGACAGGTAATAAAATATGTTTTTATAGATATGCAGGTGGATTTTGTTTTTGTCGGGACCCGAGTTGTAAAAATATCAATTATATTGGGACAATATAGTTTTAATACTACAACCACCTCAAAACTACGAGTAGCACCCGCACATACCACAGGGCCATGAACAAAGAAGGACTTCATAGTGGAGAAGAGAGCTTCATCGTATTAGCTAGTTGGCTTCGACACTCGTTATTCGAAGCCCATAATGCGTAGGCGACGACCCTGGTGGCCCAAAGGTCTACTGGGGACGGTGACCACTGTGAATCAGGGAATCAACGATCTGTTTGCACGCTCAACTGGAAATTTTCCCTCTACGTTACGACATAGGATTGTCTAAAAAAGGAGTATTACATTTCTTCAAGGTGGGCAACGCGTTGGCGACAGCCATGTTGTTGTAAACGTCTAGTGATGACGAGTCGAGTTACAGCAATTTCATTCCATTCATTCCAAACTAGTCCCTATTAATATTATAAATGCGAAAGTAACTATGTCTGTCTGTCTGTTCCGTTTTCACGGAAAAACTACTGCACCGATTTGGCTAAAACTATATATATAGTATATATATATATATATATATATATATATATATATATATTTTCGATGCCAAGGATGAACATAGGATACTTTTTATCCCGAGAAATAGGATAGTTTCTGGGATAAAAGTATATTTGTCTCTCTGTTTGTTATCCTTTTATGGAGACTATTGGACCGATTTGGCTGAAAGTCGGTACATATTTAATTTTAATACCGAAGGTGGCCAAGGGATACTTTTCATCCCGGATAATGGGATAGATTTATGTAAAGGTTATCCCGGAAACTAGGATAGGTTTTTTATTTGTGGTTTGCCATTTTCGTCGTTTTGTTTATTTTGGTCAATTTGGGCGTTTCAGCAGTTTCTGTAATTTCGTTAGTTTTGGTAGTTATGGTTGTTTTGGTAGTTGTGGTAGTTTTGGTAGTTGTGGTAGTTTTGGTAGTTTCGGTAATTTTGGTAGTTTTGGTAGTTTCGATTGGTCTGGTAATTGTGGTAGTTTTGGTAATTGTAGTAGTTTTGGTAGTTGTGGTAGTTTTGGCAGATGTGGTAGTTTTGGTAGTTTCGGTAATTTTGGTCGTTTCGATTAGTCTGGTAGTTGTGGTAGTTTGGTAATTGTAGTAGTTTTGGCAGTTGTGGTAGTTTTGGCAGAAGTGGTAGTTCTGGTAGTTTTGGGTAGTTTCGGTTGTTTTAGTAGTTTTGTTTGTTTTGGTAATTTTAGTATTTTTGGTCTGAATACCGAAAACGGACATAGATACTTTTCATCCTGGGAGATGGGATAGTTTGCGATATAAAATAAAGTAAATCTTCCGAGGGCAAATAGCACCGACATAAAAATATAATACAATGTAGCCTGTATTAACGCCTGCTCTTTAAACAAGAGGTACGCACTAGAGTTTGACCCGCGGCAGGGCCGCGGGGTAAACTCTAGTTGGTAATATATCTGTAATTAAAGTAGCAAATAATTTTTCCCCTATCAGCCTAGAGCCTACACCATTTAAGGGTTTCTATAGGAATTTATAAGAAACACTTTCAAAATTTCTTCTACATACATGAAAAGCCCTGATAATCACTGAATAAAATATCTGTTAGATAAACAGACAGACGAAGAGAAGAACAAACGAACGCGATGAAGTTATCTCGGTAGTTGTCGTCCCGTTGAGATATCCCAAGAAAGCGTGTAAATCTAGATGCTACTTTCAAACTCGGTTTTCTACTTCACGTAGCTCGTAACCAACGCGGAGAAACCATTTGCAATAAAATGCTTAAGTGAGCTCCATATTCGGAATGAGATTTAAACTCAAATCTCAAAGATGCACGCAGAGGGATTTCAATAAAGCCAGACCGCATTTTTGCAAAACATTTGCCAATTTGAATTTCTAGTGAAGATAATTAAACATGTTTCTTTACAGGTTTGTTGTCGAATTGTTTTCGGTTTGCTTTAAAAGGATGCTTTTAACGAGATCATTTATTTAAATTTACAGAATACATTTTTGGCCGTGTTCTGTGGTGAACGCGTATATAACCTTTATCTCGTCATTGCAGGGGAGATAATAAGAATAAAATATATTTAAATAATGCGTGGGTGCAGTTCACCAGCAGAGTAGACAAATGTTAACTGCACACACACATTGTCGCATATCTATTCTATTATAGACCCTTTATTCTTAGGTATTTTGACCCTTATTCGTAATAATTCAATTTAAATGACACTTTAAATCAGTAGTACAACGTTTAAAACTCAATGCACTGTTAAGCACGTGTGTGCATCTACATATAAAAGAATATCTGCCTTAAGTATATACAGATAGAGTTAAAATTCCTTTCAAATCTTTTAAGTTTTATTTAAAGTGAAAATTAATACTAAGGGGTAATTTGATGAGAGAAATGTGTTTTATTTCGAATAAAATAAAGGTTGAATTTTATGTGTCAGAAGTTTCACTTCAAAAAGTTAAATTCTTGTTTTTTATTTAAATGTATGTGAAAAGAATACTCAATTTCATATCTGTAAAAATCAGCTAAAATAGATTCGAATCGCGAAATTCGGGGTTTCCTTCACTAGTTGATCAGTAGTCTTTTACTACTGGCATACCTACAGTTTTTTCAGTCTGTTACAAAAGGCTATGTACGGCGTGACGCTGTATCCGACTGACGAATGATTATTATAAAAATGCATAATAGTGGACTTTTTAGATGCACGACGTATGCGCCACGTCAGGAGTGTGACAGAGACCATTATAATTCATTTTTATATTCAGGATTCGTCGCTCATGTACAGCGTCAGGGCGTTTGTAACAGACCACCTTACCTAGTCGTGTCGCTGGAGAATTCGCAAGACATTTTGCTTTGATATTATTGTAACTAATGTATAGGTGAACTTTGGAAGAATAGTATCTTCTATCAAATATTCATAATTTCATACCATTATTGAGATTTATAAATTAGGTAAACATGCCATATAGGCAGTCGGTATATGTTTATTCAAGATAAATCCGACAGGTTCCAGTAGAAGAAATGATGCCAAGAAATACTGACTGATCGCGAAGAATATGATATGCGCGTCTAGACAGTTTTAGGCGCTGAAGAAAAAGTAGAAAACGTAACTCAGGGTCCGATTGGAAGCTATAGAATAAAAATAGAGAGACCATCAATATCAATTTTAGTTCTTATGAAACTAATGTGATATTAAATTCCATTAGACTCTACGTTGAGTGTCAATAGAATGTTAATTCTGAATATTTTAGTTTCAACATAATTTCTAGAATTTTTGTTTTTTTTAGTATTTAAAACCCAAACTCATGCCACGTATAATATATTTTATACTAAGTTTTCTGCGCGGATAGGCCGTGGGTGAATTCCTTAGGGAGTAGCTCTATTTTACTCCATTAGTTTTTTTATGTAAACCTTCAGTGAAAAAATATCTTTTTTTGTTTACTTTCATTGCAGGCGTTCAGCAGACAGGCAGACGGCCCACTTGATGGAAAGCGGTTACCATTGCCTATGGACATTTGCAACACCAAAGGTACTACAGGTGCGCTGCTGCTCTCTTAAGGGAGACTGATCCCTAGTCACTAAGCCGGAATATGACTCAAGGTTGTTATAGCGACATATTCTAGACCGGGGGGGTTAGCCATCCAAAGTAACTTTTTTATGCTATGTAAAGAAATACAAGTATGTTTACGGTACAGGCTCCCTGTTTATGTAACTCACTGTCATTAAATATCAGACAAGAAAGAAAGAAAAAATATTAACATGAAAATAAAACATTCGTCTCAATCTCAAATCTCATGCCATCATCAAAACGATATTCCTGAACGACTTTTTTAATTAAGTCAACAATAGGTGTAGAGATATTCGCTTCCGAATTCGTAAAAGTGTGAAACCCCTCTCCTCTTCGCCGCTTATAACTTTGAAACTAAGGCGTAGAAAATCCTGAAAGAATTGTTGATGGTTGAGCTTCAAAAGGACTTTATTACTTTGTTGAGTAATCTTTAAGATGTTTATTTACGATTAAATGATTTTTTGTTGCTTCCGTAGTCAAATTATCAAAACATAGACAATCGTCATTTCTATGGAACACATTCATATAAACTACCACAGACTTGGATTTATGTAATTTAATCACGAGATAAAAGTTATTGATAAAATTAAGTATAACATGGAATAATTGAAAATGAAAGTTGCATGTATAAAACAGTTGAATGGCTTCACTTTTGAATTCACTCAGGTTATAATTTATTCGACTGATAACTTTTATTTCATGATTAATAAATCGGTCCTCAGAACCTTATTAAATATTACAAACCAAATATATATTACTAAGCACGTTCTCTAAAGGAGTAGGCAAGGCTGTGACAATGAATTACTACGTTATTGGCAAATACCTTTTGTTTCATCTACTTTCATTAATATTCACGTCTTGGTGTGTATAGATATTGTATGAAATAAAAAACGTAGGTAATAGTTTTCACTGGAGTCAGGAGGAGGGGAGGTGGAAGGGTTAATTAGTATTATGACCAGAATTTCTACATAGTATATAATACTACTCACTTACAGCTTAAATAGGCTAATTTATTGAAGCCAGACAGCTATTAATTTTAATATTGTACGTCGAGCAATAAAACGTTATAAAAAATAACAATAAGTTAGAAGCTTATCAATCAAGTTTGATCTTCCACACACTCAAGCTTTGAAGTCTTGTTATTATTCAATTTATTGTCGTGATATGTTTCTTTTATTTTACTTGGAAATAAGAAAATAAGCCATTGAAACTTTTATTTGAAAAAATAATAAATGGACGTAATATAATAAATTGCTCATTTCAAACTTGTTTATTTGTGTATTTTTTATAACTGAATATCTTCTTTGTAATGGATTTTATTGTGTATTTAAAATATGTATATGTAAAATGTGTCTGCATTATCATTGAATTAGATTGAAGTGGTCGAAAGAATCAGGGAGCGAGTGATAAGACTAAATTTCGAGTGCCGTCTGTGGCAAGCGTCCTCTCATGGTTCAATATTTGTATATTAATTCAGCAGTTTGAATGTCGCTTTATTATTGGAAATAGAAGCCGTGTCAAAAACACAACTATTACAATTTATAAAGAGTCGAGCGGAAGCCCAAAGAGTATATTTTATTTTAATAATAAAGGACATGTTAATATATTGGTTTGTTAAATTATGACGTTAGGAGCTATATTTGCTTTAATGGCACATTTAGTGACATTAATATTTGTAGATGGTGTTATCTACAGAAATCTTGGCGGCATTTCAAATACTACCGCAAAACTATATATTTTGTAAAATTAATAGTTTTTAGGCATGCTCCTGAATTTAGTGATAATTACTCACGTACTAAGATCACATACAGTCAACTGCAGTGAGGCTATAGGTACTCTTCAGTTAAGGCATTTGTCGGAATCGACTGAGCCTATTTATTATAATTGTACAAACGTTGAACATGGCATGCCCCAAACTATTAACATTTACATATCTCGGATACCTCAAGTCATCAATGCGAATTGGCATCGATATTCTGACTGCGAGTGCAAAACTAAAACAAGAGGCTTTCGGGCGGCAAGCGCAACAATGAAGACCAGCGTGCGCCTTTGTCCAACGAGTGAGCACTCAAGTCTGACCGAAGGAACGTGCTCCTTGCGACACATGCAGCGGCGGCGGACGCCGCTCCTGACAGGGAACCACTCTGATGGGAATCGGTGTGGAGCGGACCGGGCGAGCGGCGCGACGAGACCGATTCGGCACGGGGTCCGCGCTCGCATCGGGCGGCGGCCGGCCCAGGAGCCAACTGCCTAGTGTGCCAACCGGCCACGGCGGCGCCAACACGCTACTGCGGCACGCGCCCGGCCCGCGCCCGAACCCCGAACCGCGACCGCCCCGCGCCGCCGCGACGCATCCCCCTGCCCCGCCCGCGACCCGCACCCTCGCACACCCTCACCCCGTCGTAGCACCCGCACGCACGCCGCATTCTTGCGTTCAACCCGGCAGCCCCTTGAGCCGATCCACCGAAACACCGATCCGCCGCCCGGCACCCAGCACCCATTCTAAAAGCTTACAAACTGTCGAAGGACAGCGGCGCACACTTTCGCATCACTGCTTCCTCGACCGCATCATTTCAACCCTCAAAGATCAATGGAGAATGGTATTTTTTCAAGTTAAAAGATTTGCACATTAACGAAACTGCCACCCTGTGTAATAGCGATACTGCTGCAGCCATTATATTATCATAGTCTCTGCAGTATAAATCATACATTATTAAGGTTATTGAACCAGCAAATTCCGCAAGGTTTTAAAGATCAACAAAAGCTGCTATCTCTGAGAATTTGTTGGGTTTTCACTTCATATATGTTATACCTAACTACAACAACTGTGTCCGCATTGGTTCTATCTCAATGACTAAACTACTACACCAGCCGAAAGCAAAGTGGGCAATCCTTTTTGATTGCTTATTTTGCTTTGGGCTTGATTTCAACCAAGTTTGTCAAACGACTTACTAACTCATAACTTCCTGCAACAAAACTTTTACGTACAACTGCAATTCTCGAAACATTACTAGTTTATATACAACAGCCCGCAGCTATGTCTGTGTATACTTTGCTACCGAGAACTGACGGGATAAATATTATCGTACACAAAATTCTATCAGTTTGTTTTACACAAAAAATAATCCAGCAAGATCATGTAAAAGGATTGTATTAACAAATAAACTCACTTGGACATCTATTTATATAATGTCATTATTACAATTTGAAAACAACAAAACAATTTGAACAATACAGATCGAAAAATCAGCCATGATAGTCCACGCACTAGGAACAGTTACGTATGCCTGTGACCTAAACAGACGGACACACTGCAGCTATCTATGAGGATCTATTAAAATGCCTAATCGAGTCTTCGGGTCTTTAGAGAGCTGCTGTATATCTCAGACGATGTGCCAATGCGAAGCTTTTTGGGTCACCTTACCCTCAGAAGACAGTAACCTAAGCTCAGTGTTCTACTTATAATCTTAAGCGGTTATAGTTAGAATACGTCACTAATATAATGAATTATGTTTATTAATATTAAATTTCTTCCGTAGTTTAAAAGTTAGAGGTAAAATACACTACTAATTTTAGAGCGAATATCTCCACACCTATAATATTGACTGAAATGAAAAAAGTTATGAAGAAACGTTATTAAGACTTTTCATATCTTGTTTAACGACACTCCATGCGCCTATGTACACTGAAAACAAACTCCTTAGTTACAGGTATAGCGGCCACCCCTAATAATATAGAAATAATATTAAAATATCATAAATTTATTTAGTTATCAATTATAACTGATCATATAAAATTTAAAACCGGATTGCAGCGCCACCCACCAGGTTCAATTGTGAATCTAAACCATTCTAGAATCCATCTGAACACACAAAAAAAAATTCAAAAAAAATGGGTCCAGCCGTTTAGGAGTTCAGTCACATACACACGCACCGAAGAATTTTATATCTAATAACGTCTTGCTTTTTTGCAATATTACACAACAAAAGTGACATTCCTAAAACACATTACATATATGTATATATATATATATATATCCCGCGACTTCGTCCGCGTGGAAAGTTTTTTTAATTATCCCACGGGAACTCTTTAATTTTTCGGGGTCAAAAGTATCTTATATGTTGACCAGGGATATAAGCTTCCACCATTCAAAATTTCATTTAAATCGGTCCATTTGTTTCGGAGATTAGCTGGTACAAACAGGCAGACAAACACACAAACAGAGAAACAAAAAATTTGAAAAAATCTAGATTAGATCTATTTCACTTCGTATATCCCCCTGACTCGGTTTTTAGTATTTTTTTTCATTGTACAAAAATTCGACCTTTACAGTTTTATTATATGTAATAATAGGGAAAGATATATATACTTATATATAATGTGTTGTGTGTGATGTGTTATATAATAATGTGTTTTAGGAGTGTCAAGAATTTATAAATACATTCCAGTCTTTAAAAAGTATCCAAGCAGCTTCGCGAGGCCCACCGTCAAAACTTTCTCCAAGAATACAAATCATATGTACAATATTCGGCCGTTACTCTGCATTTTTCTTGCAGCTGACATACAGATAATATTGCTTCACACGGACCTCGATCTGTATAAAATCCGCCTGGCGTTTCCAACAAAAAATTCCTTCTATTACCTTTTATACATGGTTTAAAAGTACAAATAACTTTTCTCAGAATACTAAGTAGGCATATATCGTGACAAAAATTGCAGCTAGAACCCTGTATTTTTTCAGGGTTTTAATTTGTGTTTGTTGGTGCAAATTTTAACCAACACATTGAAGCAGTTCTCCTGTGTCACATTTAAGCTTTAGTGACTAATAACCCCACGCATATATTTCTGCTGTTGCATGGTTGGTATGAGTTCTGAGCATTTATGTTGCTTTTACAATCTCCATGGACACGGGCTTGCCTGGTAGTGATCAGTGAACAATAAAGAGTTATTCTGATGATGATGATGATTTATACTGATTAGGATATTTAGAAGAATAAAAAGAGAAGGGAAGATAAGTGGTAGGAGTTCCAGATTAAATATCTGGGGCTCATTCTCGACGGGATATGGCTGTTCAAAGCGCACTTTGATCAGCTAATTCCCAAACTCGTGAGGTCCGCAGGCGCCCTTGCCCAGCTTCTTCTCAATATGGGGGGACTGGGCGGGGCGACTAGGAAACTACTCGGGCATCCTTAGGAGTATGGCCCTGTACGGTGCACCCGTATGGTCCGTTGCGCATAATCGCTACAATAAGACTTTGTTGTGCCGAGCATAACGGGTCCTGGCGCTGAGGACTATCCGTGGATACCGTACAGTGTCGTGGACGGCGGCGACACTCTCAGCAGGCGATTCGCCCTGGACTCTCCAGGCGGACGCACTTGCCAAAGTTCGTCGCTCCCGACGGGAAGCCTTCGCCTGTGGCCTGGCTTATTACCAGGCTGAGCTTCAGGCGATTAGGTCGCGGAAAACCGCGACCATGATCGAAACTTGGTCGAGAGTTGGCATTGACACAGTGGAGGCCGTGCGCCCATACCTGCTGCGATAGGTTGCGCGGAAACGCGGGACCCTGACCTTCAGGATGACACATATATTTACCGGGCATGGTTGTTTCGATAAGTATCTGAATCAGATTGTGGGATGTTTGCTTTCCTCTCAGTGCCGCCAATGTGGCGCACAAGACTCTGCGTTCCATACGCTGGTCGAGTGCGCAGCACGGGCATCGCAGAGATTTGAACTCGAGGCCGTCGTAGGTCCGCTCGATTCGCTGCGTAGCCTAGTCCAGGCTATGCTATACAGCGACGATCAATGGGGAGCGTCCAATTTTTGCGAAGCAGTAATTTCTCAAAAGGAGGCCGCTGAACGAGAGAGGACGAGAGGTGCGCATGCGACTCGCGGTTACCGTAGTCAGTCGGAGCCTCAGAGGCGCAGATATGCGCAAAATCTCCTCCCGTGATTCCGCTACAGGGGTCCAGCATCTAAGGGTGTGGGGGATCTAACCTCTGTTGATAAAGTGAGTTGGCTCTGCTTCCCAGGGCACTCTTAAGCACCGATGCGCAGGATTAGCCTAGGGGTAACTGCGTTCTAAGTCTCATGCTTTTCCTACCATAAGCGCGGGGCACGTTGGAGGCAGGTAGGTTTAGTGGAGTAGTGGCCTATGGGGAACGTCTTTACCTTGCTGAGTCTCCACGCACGCCGGCAAACGGCTCTGTTATCTGCACCATCTTCAGTGGATAACTCTCTTGGCTTTGGTCTAATCCCCTAGCAAAGGACCCGGTAGCGTACGAAATGTATGCCCCCGGCTTTAACAAAAAAAAAGGGGGGTAGAACGAATACCGATCTAGTTTTAATACGTACGCGAGTATAGTCGCCGCGAACCCCAACTACCTGTCTCAAGTAGGAAATTATTACATTCGGTAACAAAAAAATAAATAATTGCGTAGCCAAGTGACAAATAACAACCTTCATCGAGCGTGGATTTCATCACAACATTAATCTTTCTCCGTAGCTTGTTCATTATACTAACGAAAAAATAATCTCAGCAGTGCAAGTGATTAACATACTACTATCAAAGGCCGGTAGGGTCCGGATAATCCGTAACTAAGGTCACAAGAACATAAGGTAAAACTGTAGGTATTTTGCCCAAAAATCTGTTTAAAATAATTATAGGGGATAAAATAATCAAGCAATAAAATCTAGTTTTTATTTTGATTTTATTGATGTGCTTGCAGTTCATCTCAAGTTGCGTTTTTGCAAGTGCTAGTTCTCTTCTTTAAGGTTTGCGCCCTTGATGGCTTGCCCTCAGCTACATATATTACTTTTGTACTCTTATTATTTCTCGTCTACTTCGCAATGTTGGGCACCACTCATTGTAAGATCACCCCCATAGCGTCAAGCCGATAATTGACCTAACCCTCTTGCTCGCACCTGAGAGCCTGTTGTCAGTGAGAAAACAAAAATATATTCATTATAGATAATGAGGCTTTGATCAGTAACCATCCATAACTCAATAAGAAAGAAGAAAGAAAAATATTTATTCAGAACTTCAAACACAAAACGTACTTATAAATAAGACAATACAATTGAAATGAAGTTCTGAATCGGTCCTAACTCAGCATGATGCTGGTTGGCTTAACCAGCGCTGGTCTTCCGTTAGGGCCGTTCAAGTGACTTACGGATAGACAAAACGAAAAAAAAACAAAAAAATATGACTATTACGTAATAATTGGTAGACGGAATAAATTAAATGGCGCTTCCTCTTTTGTATGATTTTAAGCCAATTGGAGACTAGGCCTAGTGTGGCTGAACTCCTGAATAACAAGAGGTAACAAAGTATTTACCTACACATGTTTTCGTTTATATACTATCACTTGACATTGTAATATCAACCTTTAAACGACACAGTGTTCAGACTGGGTCTGCTAATTTTTAGGGTAGCGGAAAGTTACCAGTAATACCTATCCGACATGAATTGGCAGATTTAATGCAACAAGCCAGGAAATCTACCATTCACTATATAACTCGGAAATCGTAGCAGCTTAGGCATCTATATCTCAAGAAGGCGGTCCGAATTCTGATCAGGAAGGTGAATTGCCTTTTAAGCAAAATTTCTGTCCTATTTTATACATTCTTACATTTGCAATCTGCTGACGTCAAAGAAAACTGTCAGGATAGAATAAAAAATATATAATACAAAATACCGCCGAACCATTTTGGACAATTGTGGCGAGTATATTGCCTATTATAAATGGAATAGTATTAGTAACGTAAAGGCATAGATTTAGTAGTAGTGATAAGCAACACTGTAATAAATAAGGATAGGTAAAATATAGACCTAGGGAACCCTTTATATATTATAAGACATTAAAAAAAAGGATGTAATTAAAGAAAAGACAACAAACAATAAAGGAACCCTAAAAAGATTACAAAAATAATTTTAAAAAAGTACACACAACCCTAACATATCTTCTTAGGAGATCGAGATCTAAAATAACCCAAAAAAATGGGGAGGTCCTATTCCAGCAGTGAAACGTTCTTGGGCTGATAATATTACATCTATAAATTTGTATATCTGGATGAAAATTAACAGTTTGATTAATGACTATAATGTTCTGGAGTTAGAACACTCCAACTCCAGAGCATTATACTGAACTCCAGAACTGTTAATTTCAGCATAGCACACGTATATACACATATAAGATTGCTTAAAAAATTAAACACGATTTGCGCTCAGAAGATGTTATCGTAAGCCTTTATTATATTGATGACACAAACACGCAACGGCGCTGTAGATAACTTATAATAAAATAAAAGTGAAAATGATGACTTCTGACAGAACCGATGTATATTGGAATAGATTTTTATTTTTATTCAAGCGGTTTATCAACAAATACGTAACCCTCATCAAACCCTAAAATATGTACTCTTCTTACGTAATATTATCAAACATGTAGTCTTCCATCAGGGACTCTAATCAAACCACCCAGTCATCGAAATATTTCAGAATTCGAATTTGCCAGCAAAATAGAATTATTGAGGAATAGAGATATTGTCCCAGCTCTAAATAAATGATACAATAAGAAGAATTCTAGCAACAGAAAGGAACAATGGAACAAAAAAACCGAATTTTTTAAGTTCTTGAATCATTAGTCATGTATTTCTGCATTTCGATTTTCAGAATTACGTGTTTTAACCGATTTGAAAAGAAAAGGAGGAGGTTTTCAGTTCGTGGTGTGATTTTTTTAAATATATTTAGTAGGTAGAAAAAATGTTAGTTTTTGATATTTAAAGAACTTCCTCCACAGGGCAGGTCAAAAAAAATTATAAAGATGTCGCTCCAAATTTTTCAAGATTTCAAAAATCTTCTTAAAGCGACCGAGTAATGCATTAGTAAATTTAAAAAAGAAATTTATTGGTGTTAGATCTTGTGGTGTTTTTTTATCGATTATATGACTAAATAAAAGAAAAAATGATATGGAATATTAATATGAATATTAAAAGGTCGCTCGAAAAAATCTAAAGTAATGCACTAGTAAATTAAATAACACTTATGTTTTAAAATTCATATTTTGAACTGAAACTTTCAGAAACGTATTATTTTTTGGTCTATAAAATTATACCCTAAGGAGAAAAAAATCAAGTATCGCCGTTTTTTTTAAATTTTAAAAATAATGGATAAATCTCGTAAAAAAAAATTTTGAGCTGTCCTTTGGAGGGCGTTCTTAAAACATCAAATCTAACGTTTTTTTCACGCTATACTCAAAAAAGTTTTTTTGCGCCACCCTAATGTTCAGCCATATTTTTTTGTTTTTTGAACCGATTTCGATCATTTTTTATTAGATACAGTATAAGATTCAAGTTACTCCTATATACATTTCAATAGTATTGAACTTTGAACTCCGAATATATAGCAGAAATTCTGCAAAATTAAATAAATAATTTTTAGTAATTGAGATATCGTTATGTTTACGATAATGCCAAAATGAGTAGGTACTAATTGTGAGCAGTGACGTGCTGTACTGCACTAAAGGTGCTCTTTCTTACATGAGCAACTAAAATTGCTCAATCCCGGTCTATTCTCGTCAGCTATGACGTCACACCTACATCAAGTGACTTAGAGCGATGGTAATATGTAGCATTCCAATTGCTCCAGATTGTTCCATTACTGTGGTCAAGCAATAATTGCTCAAAAAATTACCAAGAGCATCTTAAAACTAGGAGAAGAACGTGCAAATTAACTCTACGTTCCGTTTTATTCAGCTGTCATTTCTGCATGAAAGAAGCTATTTTACTAGGTATACCATGATCATGCGTAACTTAAAAGTGTAAGTATAGTAAAAAAAAATCTAGCAAAAAAGAAACCGAGTTCAAGGTAGGCAACTAAAAAGCAAAAAGTATATAATTTCTAAAACACCTCTAAGTCGGTATCAAGTAAAATATAACAATTGTTGTAGGTATACATTGCTACAACAACAAAATATTGAGAAATACTATAACTGTCACGTTTTATTTCGCAGTAGCTTTTGTAGAAAGTTTTTATTTTCTGCTTTTCAGTTACTTTTGAAGTCGGTTTCTTTGTGTTAGAACTTTATTTATAATGAGAAAGAAACAAGTCGAAGGGTAAATGGAAAAAGGTGTATTATTGGGTTTCATAGCCAAATGGCAAAACAGATCACCTATAAGTTCCTTTGTTCATATTTCTTTGTACATGTTTTGTGTTGTAGGCTATTGTTTTATTTGTATTGTAACTGAAAATTAAAATTAACGTGATTTATATATTTTGCAGGTTTATGCAACAAGTTTTTACTTGTAAAAATACATTACAAACGACATAGACATGCGGTATATATTTAAGAAAGTGACAGAAGTGTGAGTAAGTTCGCGTACTTCTGGCTCGACGTCTCTTTTTGCCCACGTATCACTTTAAGAGCCTATTCAGACTAACGTTTTGTACGAGCGTAAAAGCATGGAAGAAGAATACTTATTTCCCATAGTATAAGTTCGATTTTCAAAGCGCCTGTTCACGTGACATGCGAGTAAGTAGCACGAGCACATGGAGACGTACGAGCATTGACGCAGCTCGTATAATCGCGAGCTGCGAGAGATGCCTCCCCACGCGCGATTTTGGAATCCATATTGCCACTGACACTCGCCACCACCGGTGCGAGCGTACACCCTGGAATAATCCTGTGTACGTACGTGTATTCAGCTTTTTGAAGTGCGTATAAACGCGTATGTCGAAACCACCGCATACGAGAAAAAATAAATAAATATTTTCTACAAAAACTGGTAATTACATTTATATATGTTCAGCCATACTTTTTTGTTTTCCGAACCGATTTCAATTTTTTTTTTATTAGATACAGTATAAATTCAAGGTAATCATAATCATCAAGGTAATACATTTCAATAGTATCCGAAGATATAGCAGATATTCTGCAAAATAAAATAAATAATTTTTAGCTATTCAGATATCGTTAGGATTACGATAATGCCAAAACGAGTAGGTACTTAATTGTGACCAATGACGTGCTCAATACCGGTCAATTCTCGTCCGCTATGACGTCACAACTACAACAAGCAACTTAGGGCGATGGCAATTTGTAGCATTCCAATTGCTCAAATTCAGAAGCGAAGATCGTCAAGTTAAAAGTACCGCGTACTTGCTGACACGTCTAGCACCCACTTTAAACAGATGTTAAATAATCATAATGTGGTTCTTAATGATTTATTTATTAAAGTCAATGTTTAATAAGGTATAAAATTTAGATACATGAAGGAAAATATTTATATAATTTCCGACAATTTTTTGACACTTGCACCCACGTCATCCTTCTATTCGTTTTCTGTATAGCCTGTCTCACTTTGGAATGCGCTGCCTCTTCAAGTCAGATAGGCCAGAACATTACTGACGTTTAGGAATCTACTCAGGAAGCACTACCTTTCCTTAGACCACTATACCTAAATTATCTATATACAGTGGCTTAGCTTGCCTTAGACGGGCCCTATATCAAAATGTGTTGGGGTCCCCAAAGGAAGGGTAAGTTTTTTAGAAAAGAAACAAAAAATGCTCGAATTGAATAAAAATGATTATATATTGAATATGAGTTATTACTTACACTTAATGCTCCTAGGAGCTAAGTTAGACAAACAATTTAAATGAAAGATAAATTTTTCTCGCCTTTTTTTGGCTAGCTTATTTATCAAATCATCCATAGCTGAAGACGATTTCAGTTTTTCTAGATTCTCTGCCTCTATAGATAATAATGACAAGTCTGATAGCCGTTTCTGTTGGCCTAGCAGTGGTTCTGAAAAATGATAATCTATATATATAAAACACTTCTATGCGTGTGTATCTGACTGAAATCCATCTAAACGGCGCGACCGATTTCGATGAAATTTTTTGTGTGTGTTCAGGTGGATTCGGGAATAGTTTAGATTCACAATTAGACCCGGTGAGTGGTGCTGCAATCGGGTTTTAAATTTTGTTTCGTCAGGGCAGGACGTCTGCTGGGCAGCTAGTAATCTATATAAAATATTGTGTATCATTGAGACGGTTGATACAGCGGTAGCTATGCCCCTGTCTATATACAGTTATTTAAGTGTTATATTATATAATTACTATTTATCAGTAAAATATATCTCATGAGTATGTATGTATATATTTATCTTAAAAATTTCATATTTATTTTTAACAATCTATAATGTATACTAGCTGACCCAGCGAACTTCGTACTGCCATATTTTCTGAACTCCTAAAAGCCTTTGTTTCATGACATAAAAACAAAATCACCAAAATCGGTCTAGGTGATTAGGAGGATTTTAGAACCCGATCTTAGCGCCACCTACCGGTTCCAATTGTGAATCTAAACCATCCGGGGACCCATTCAAACACACAAAACAAATATCATCAAAATTGTTTAGGAGTTCACTGTCAACACACGTACAGAAGAATTATATATATATATATATATATATATATATATATATATATAATGGGGTTGTCTGGAAGAGATCGCTTTTTAGCGATAAGACCGCCCTTTGTACACAACTAGATATAATTTTAGTCTTTAAGTTCATTTTTGTATTGGTGTGTAATAAAGTGTTATCTATCTATCTATCTATATAGATAATGTTAATGTAAATAGTTTATGATCATTTAGCAGCAATAAACTATATGGAGGTTATTACCAAAGAGTTTTAAATTGTTTTAATAAGTCGTCGTAGCGTAATGGCAAGCGCACGCGTCCCAAACTCAAAGGGCGCGGGTTCCATCCTGGCCGGAACGCATGCACCGCTTAGTCAGTTTTGTGACCTAATGTGCATTGTTACACTTACCACGTGGTAATGACAGTGAAGGAAAACATCGTGATGCAACTTGCACGTCGAGATAACCGATGTGTCAAACTTGCCAAGTCGCCTTGGACAAGCGTGGCGGGTATACTGTCCGTTCCCCTATAGTGGGATGCCCGAGCCCAGCAGTGGGACATTTATGGGCTGCTATTATATAAGCCGCCCCACGTCCCTTTACTTTTTTACAAAAGAACCACGATAAGCAAAATTATGATTACATTTCGAGGACTGATGGGTCACCAGTATACTTTTATTATGGCCGGTTCCTATGTCTTACTATGCATTCACTTGCCCTACCATCGGTTGAATTTTGACGATACTTGTATGAAGCTTATGTAAAATTTTAAACGACAGTAAGGCAAATTAACAATCGATCAGATATAGGAACCGACCATTAAACAACATTGTTACATGTAAACAAAAGATAAATAATCAAATAGGTACAATTAGCGATCACATCGATGCTAGCGATATATAATCACGATTGTACAAAAAATAGTTGCATTTAAAAAAATTAAATAATGGTGAGACAAATAGGCAAGCCTATATCAAAACAAATCAACATATTTTGAGTAACGAAAACTACGTTTTAACGGTTTTAATTTGGATTAGGCTCCCATAGTAGCAAATAATAATCCCTATTATATAATATTATAAATGCGAAAGTAACTCTGTCTATGTATGTAAAGGTTATCCCGGAAACTGGGATAGATTTGGTGATTTTGTCCATTTCGTCCACTTGCCGCCTGCTCTTTAAACAAGTTATACGCACTACAATCTAGTCTAGTTGCTAGAGGTTAAGCCGCGGCGCAGCCGCGGGGTAAACTGGTCATAAGTAAAAATTAAAAGAACTTTAACATTACTTGTCACTTGATATTGTTGTCTTCCGTGATCACGCCTACAGAAAAATGGCTGAAACGTCGAAATAAAAAACAAATAAAATGTCGCGCTTAAAACCGTTACATAGTTTTAATTATGTATAAAAGTCGCGAAAAATTAAGAAAATATTATATTTTGAGCAGTTTTTGATATATGACATTTTTAATTACATTCTATTCTTACTGTATAATAATGTAACAACAGCCCATAAACGTCCCACTGCTGGGATCGGGCCTCCTATTTATAGGGAACTGACAATATAGGTACTCGCCACGCTTGTCCAAAGCGGATTTGACATATTTGTTATCTTGGTGTGCAGATATGATGTTATTCTTCACCGTTATAGCAAAATGCACATTTGGTCAGAAAACTACCAAGTGTTGCATGCTTTTCTGGTCAAGATTCAAAGCGCCCTTTGAATTTGAGATGCGAGTTGGCTAATCATTAAACTTACGGCTTCTCATTATACATTTTATTAATTAGCAACGGCAGATTTACGCAAATATCTAACAAAAATAGAAAATAAGTAACAAAACAGTGGGAATTAGTCGCAATTTCAAGTCTTTCAACGTGTTTAACCGTTATTTTGTTATATTTGTTTGAGAATTCATTAGAGTATCGGCATAAACAAACATTTCCAAGAACGACATCTGTAAATAAGACCCGATTTTCCCTTAACATAAAAAAAAGCTTATAGCCTAACAAGCTTGTTTACATGTAAATAATTCCAAATCTCATTATTATTGTATCATCGAAATCTATACATATAATAAAACTGTAGAGCTCGAATTTCTGTACAATGAAAAAAAATGCTAAAATCCGAGTCAGGGGGATGTAAGAAGTGAAATAGAACTAATTTAGATTTTTTTCAATTTTTTTGTTTCTCTGTTTGTGTGTTTATCTGTTTGTCTGTCTGTTTGTACCGGCTAATCTCCGAAACGACTGGACTGATTTAAATGAAATTTTGCTTTAGCTTATATCCGTGGTCAATATATAGGATACTTTTGATCCCGAAAAATTAAAGAGTTCCCGTGAGATAGTTAAAAAACCGCACCACGCGGACTAAGTCGCGGGCATCAGCTAGTTACTTTATATTATTACTAATTTCATATAAGAAGAATCTTAGATACAGCCTAACAAACTTTTTTGTTTACATGAAAATTATTCGTAATTTTATTACTATTATATCGTTAAAATAAATAATATATTATTAGTATCTTTTGGCCGCGACTTCGCTCTCGTTTATGTAGATTTTGTTTAACAATTACATGTACTACAACTGATAGTACATCCACTCTCTAAAAGTTATTATTCTACATCCAGGAATAGTACTTTTATCTGGATTTTTGTACGGGTGAAATCGAGTGCGAAGCCCTCTTTAAAGAGTTAATATATAAATAAATACATAAATTCTACTTATAGTCTTGAGGGACTATGGGTAGAATACGATACAAATAAGTTTTCTTTTATTATATTCGATTATATGTGATTTTATAATAGTAAATAATGTAAATAAATACATGTGAAGTTTTTTCTTATAAAACTTTAAATAATATTATACATTTTCCTAATAAATAAAATTACAAATAATATGTAATTCCCAAATTGCTGTCGGTTGGGAACGTGCCCAAAACGCTGCCCGCATTTCCGCGCTGGATGGCAACGCCGATGCGTTGCCCCAAGTACAGGCCAGCCTTTTGGTCACGTAAGACTTCTATCAACCGAGATGATAGATCGCTATATAACCGATATCCTTCGGGACCCCATAGGCCTAGAATTTCGCCACCGAACGCCACAAATATGTATCCATTGCCAGATCCATATTCGCGGCGTTTTAGGTCCTCCTGTCCTACGGCAGCTATATATAAATATAAATAAATATATAATATACATTCAGCTTAAAATTTTCTTCATACGACAAAGATCTTCAAAGGTTAGGTAATCCGCTTAAGAGACAGATCTCTCTACTGAAAGGGTTTCTATTGAGTCAAAAAGCTTTAAAAATACAAAGTTCACCACCGATATTTTATGTTACTTTTTCAACTATGTATTCGACGTGTGTTTATTTAAATAAAATTACAGTGAGCATCGTAGCTAATGTCGGGGCGAAAAAGGCAAAGTTTGAATACTTGTACCCTTCAGAGTTTAGGCCGTAGGAAAACAAAACTATATTTCATGGAAAGTCAAAAACATAGAAATTAAATATATCTATGTTTTACCTACCTAACGTCAAGCTGTTGCTTTCTCTTATAGACGTTTGTTGGATAGAAGAGAGGAGAGATAAGATTGGGTGATAAAGTGGGAGGGATGGGATAGGAGGTTGCGATGAGAAGTGTGAAGTGTGCCACCGGAACTCGCACTCACCGTATGAATCACGATTGGCTTAAGGCTGACCATTTCACGCCGATATTCTGTGAAATCGTGGTAACACACGGCAGATTGCCCTGATTCCGACAGGGCTCTATCTACCACGTCGATTTACTTATATCCTATATTTGTTATGTCAGTTTCCTTTCATCTAGAGCTCTAGGGAGTAGATTTTCTTCTTGAGGTGCAAATAGTTCCAGCTAATAAGTGGAAAAAAGGTCGTAAGATTTTGAATGAAAATGAAAATTGGATATAGAATCAAATCTTTATATTAAAAATCTCGAAGTTGAGCCTAATTTGTAGGATAAATAAAATCCACAGGACAGGCAATTTCTTGATTTTTATTTAGACAATTTTGTAACGTACATAATATAATAATAATAATAAAGCCTTTATTTCCAAAATCTTTACAATAACAGTTTTCACGTGCTTACATATATAGATATATAGAGTTCAGCAGACAGGCAGAAGGCCCCCTTGATAGACAGTGGTTACCGTCGCCTATGGACGTAAGTATTGCTTGTTGGTGGTTTGTTAGTTTTGTTACATGTTAGTTGTGATGATAGTGTGTTAAATAATAGTATATGTTTGTATTTAATTAAGTTAGTATTATGTTAGTAATTTTTGGTTAATCTTGATTTTGGACCCCTCTTCGGGTGAAGGTCTCCTCCATCTTCTTCATTATGTAATGTACTCATATTAAATATACAATTAAATTATTGCTTTGTTTATTTGGAAAATTTCTTAGAATCTAAATATATTTTTCTTAATTGCAAAGAGAAGTCTTTACATTTTTTTAATCAGTTTCTTCGAATTATGTTTTCCTTCTTAGAATTGATTGACGGCTGATCTCGAAAACCCAACAAGAAGGTTTTTTATTCTCATTTAAAGCCTTTGCATATTTAAAGGGTTTGTTATTTACCGATGTTGAATATAATATCTTCGATCTGAAATATGCAAAGGCTTTGAATGATTATGAACGTATTCGCAAAATTTCATTTCAAAGAAACGTTTATCGTAGCAACATTCTTTTTCCTGTATCATCATGATAAGAGGATCTTTGTTGCGCGATAGTGATGTGTAAGGTCTACGGTGCGGTTTATTCGCTATTTGTTCTATGAGTTTGACTGATTCTGTGTGTTTCCGCAGGTTCAATCAAGGGTGCCGTCGAGATGTACGGGGGTAACAGCGGATTCACCTCTATCCTGCTCGATGATGGAGTAAGGTGTTGTGTGATGGGGGTGTGCCATGGTAGCTGTGCATGAGGGCATCACGATGCAGTAACCATGTACTAGATCCCGTGACGTCCAACTAAAGTGCGAATATAGGGCGCAGGTTAGGTTTACTGGGTAGTTTGGTTCTCCAGAGAGTCCCATACGCACTCGTACAGTCGGCACTAAGCACTGTATTTGGCCTTCCTCCGTATCCATGGCCCGTGTCTGTCGCAAGAAAAGACATTTCCTTGTGTTGACAAAAGAAATTAAAGTGCCTACGAGACGGGAGCGCGCCGGTGTTTCGACTTAGTATCCTCCCATGAGGCACGTCATATATCATCCTGCACAAAGAGAGATGGAGGACACCGGGAGCTTGGTACCCTCGAGCAGTAGATGAGGCTATAGTGCCACCGCCGGCCAGGATCTCGCGGAGTGGTGAGGCTATGTACCCGTGGCCCTAGTTTTAAAGGTGAAGGACGAAACACTAAAGGTTTTAGTGGGTGTCCTCGACTCAGATGACAATAGGACTTTTTCGAAGCTGATACTCACACTCCAATGTGGTGAATATCTCATATCCCCATCGTGTCCGGCTATATTCTACAAGAAAGTGACACTTAACTAACAGAACTCTCAAGCAAATGGTAGGTATTTGACTTACACAAAATGCAGGACTCGTTGTGGCAACCGCAAAAGTTTTAAGAATATGGAAAGCTAGATCTTAATATTTTCAAAAATACGCACAATACTTGCTCAAAATTATTTAATATATTATTATTAATTTTTAAAGAATATCATACTCTAATTGTCGCCATCATTTTAATCGGACGGGAGGTTATATTCACGTCTTATGAACCTTGCATGGTATCGAATTAAAACACATGAAAATGTAAGTGACTGAAATTTTATTTTAATGCTTAAAATTTTCATTAAAATCTATTGAGAGGTTTCGGAGCATATTTAAGATAAACTTTCAGACAAATAACAGAAAAATTCTATAGACGGTCATTTATGCTTAAGAATCATATAGATATTAGTTTTCACTTAAATTTTCTTATATATTTTGGAAGTCAGATACTTCCATATTATTAATCGGTATAAACTTTTTAAACTAATCCTGCACAGCAAAAATCACGTTTCATGTACCCTCTAAAAACTTCCTTAAACTCCTGGTTGGCGCTTACATAATTTTAAACTCTTGCAATAAAGAAACTTATTTTATTATCTTAAGGAAAGATGTAACAAAATTTTCAGGAAGCTGCAGAGAAAAATAAAATGCCCGCCGTAAGTTCCTTAGACCGGCGTCGATAGAATTTCCTCTAAACTTGCTTATTTTTAAATTTTACTCCCGCAACGAATAAAGTTTAACTTCATTTTATCAGACTGCTTCTTCCCTATAGATAATTAGCACTTTCATCACGGCTTTGCCCGCGGAATCTTGATATCCATTTCGAGAGAAATTATTAAGGTGGTTTGAGGATATCCGTAAGAGAACCAAGGTAACCGACACAGTTTGCATGATTAGCAAGTTGAAATGGCAGTGTGCCTGTCACATCTGTCGCAGGACCGACGGCCTATAGAGCAAACGAGTCCTGGAGTGGAGGCCGCGTCTCGGCAAACGTAGTGTAGGACCCGGCCCTCCAGTCCACAAATTTGAGCTGACGCAGACTGGCTGGCAGAGAGAAATAATGAAAGAAGATTCATAAAACAAGTGTGTAACAGCTATGTGAATGATGCCTGTATCCCACGATGTACTGACCATAATCAAATCGCAGACACGTTAAAGAAAATTCAAGTGAAAAATATGATGAATATTAATGAAATTAGATGAAACGAAACGTGTTTGTCAGGACCATCGCAAAGGGAGACCCATAGACTCTGCCTACAACAGGAAAAGGAAACAGTTATAATGTGTATGTATGTATATCTTGAGGAAACCTCATTGATTTCAAAAGATGGTAGTTTTTGTCGGGAGTAGTGTGCTGTGCAGTTTTAGTTATAGATAAACTAAAGTTTACCTCACAGCTACGCCGTAGTTCAAACACTTACATAAAAATTTACTTAGTTTTTTATGTGAATATAAATCTTCAGTGAAAATTTATGTAACTGATGGTGAAAACCGCTTAATAATCCGTTGAGTGGTTTACGAGGAGTTAGCGGACAGACAGACGCGAAAAGCGACTTTGTAAAGATTATGACAGTCTTTGGCTGTATACGCACAACAAGGGGTGTCACAGAGGCGACAAATGCCCCCTGTTTTCGTTTCTTGGTTTGAGAACCATGATATAGCATTTAATAGAAAGTAACTCATATCTCAAACACTACTTGATAGATAATTGTATAAGCGATTTGTTAAATACTTAATAAAAATGCATTTTACCGGTTTTAAGCGTGGTATTTTATTTGATTTTGATCCCGACGTTTCGGCCATTCTTCAGTAGCCGCGATCATGGAAAATAAAGATGTCAAGTGTCCATGAGTAATGTTAAAGTTTTATTAAGCCTACCGCGAACTTGTTCCTTTTAGTTATTTAGTTTTAATTTTTGTTTGTAGTTATTATTTAACTTTATTTTATAAGAGCCTAATCTAATTTATCACCACGTCGTAACATGCTGTAGCTTGAAGAGAAGAAGCGGCACAAAAACTCTTCAGTAAGATACCTAGCTCATATAATTTTATACAATATTAAAATGAGTGGGAGAGAATTTTTTAAAATACCATTCAACTTTTTTTTAAGCTTGATGTAACTTTCGTTTTTCCTTAATTTTAATGAGATGAGGTAGATTATTTTTAGGACTTAGGAGTTTATCAATATCTAATTAAATAATTAACTTAATTAATGAATTGTGGAATATTATTACATTTTTTCAAGATTTAATTGATAATATCGCACGCACTACGTAAACTGAAAAAAAGTTTTCAATTCTTAAAATAGGACGGCCTATGTGGTTTTGTTGGCTAATTTTTTGCCAGCCTACCACACTAAAGAGCAGATAGAGGGTTCAGGTTCGAGCCCTGGCAAGGTACATTTCATAAGGAATTTTCCGTTTTGTACTACGGTTCTGGGATCAGAACAATACGTTCGGGAATATACAAAGGGCCATACAGGGGTATATGGTCCTTTGTATATTATCTATAAACAATTCAAACCCGCGTCATTTGAGTTTGGAACGGGGGTGGATTAAGTACTAAACTAGCATGGCTTTTTGGTAAATATGTACATTGTACACAGCGAGCCTTTACCGCCATTATATATAAGCGACATTTGGACCTAAGTATATTTTTGTTGCAAAATATATTTTATATTAAGTATTTATTTTGCTTTAAGACTTTCATTTTTTGATTCTAATAATCTAACTAAAACTGAAAGTCTTAAAACAAAATAATAGTTTAAACTACCTTTTAAAAAAAAAATATATACTTAGGTCCAAATGTCGCTTACGATAAAATGGCGCTAAAGACTTGATATATACACACACATATTGCTTTAAATAAAGAATATTAAAATGTGTAAGAATTTATTGTGTTTAAACGGGAATTACGGCCGTGTAGGTAACCGTTTAATGAAATGTGCATTTAGGGCAAAAGCAGTCCATTGTTTCACTCCAGTTAAAGACCTGCAATTTACTGGAGGCTTTTGTTGCCGGCTTTCGCTTCCTTCCTATTTGTTTAAGATTCATTTTAAACTTGAATATTCATAAATAACTCAGAATAAGCTAGATATAAAATCGTGTACAGTCGATCATATATATTATATGGTTTATTAACTTAACCTTTATAGGTTAATGTTGTGTAATCTAACTTGTAGAGGAGTAGAGTTTATACAATTAATTTGAAAAAGAGAAATCAGGGGCTAATTTGGACCAATAGATTTCGAAAATGCGACTACAATTCTTTTGTCTGTCTTATAATATAAGGCATCATATGAAAACTACTGAACGAATTTAAGTGAAACTAGAGAGAGCTAGCTTATGTTATTGATTCTATAATCATCCACCTCAACCCTGATTTACATTTGCATTACCAAAGCAGTTAATGTGCGAATAAGTTCTTATCATCGTTTAGACAAACATCTACATATAGCCGGTTCCTACATCATACTGTTACAACTTAAGTTCCGACAAAAACAAAATCCACCTGCATATCTATAAAAACATATTTTATTACCTGTCGGCATTTGAACTAATTGTAATTCTTTTATGATCGTCTTCTTTTGTTTACTTATTTTTGCAGGAATAATTAGCCAGGTGTGCGGATTAGAATTTCTAGGAAATTATGTCGACGCTTGCCGGGCTGATATATTTCCATTTGTGCAGTATCAAACGATGGCTTGATGAAGAGAGGAGACAGTCGAGCGAAAACCACGATCGAAGCGAAACATGTGTACTACAATCGGGAATATAATAGTGACGGACTTTGCGCGTTTTATTAAATTGCGACCTTCTGCATTACGTTTGAACTTGTTGTGTTCGGTTATATTTGTACCTGTGTTATACGTGTTTGTATAGTTCTAATAAACTCTATAATAATTCCAACGGCATTTTAATTCGAGTCCCGTAACTCGTAACAATACTATTCGTTTAATTGCCTTACTATTGGTTGAATTTAGACATTACTTGTGTGGAGCTTATATCAAATTTTATCCGATAATAAGGCAAATGAAGGGTTGGTAGGTAATATATAGGAACAGGCTATTAATCAACAACTTTATTTAACTAGAAACTTTCGTGTTCTTGTTGTTGTCCGGTCCCCCGGCAGTGAAAGTGGCCTTCTGAAGCCCACGTCATGACATGAACTCCAACATGAAGTTGAGATAGTTTCTGCTTTCCCGTAGCCCTGGCATAAGGCGCAGGACGTAATACCTAGGGGTTTTAGTAGGTATCCCTACCTGGGGTGTGACAATAACATGGCACCAGTTCTGACTGGGTATGATAGTGCCCCGATTTGGCGAATTTCACACACGAGTCGCGAATTAATCCCCCCAACATTCAGCCCTTGTCCCGGCTTATGGTCCTCAATCGGATTTTGTCCTGGCTAAAAAAGAGAGGATTATAGAATTATTTTTATTCCGAAGTGTACCCGAATTAACCCACTCGATGTGCTGTAATGTCTTTACAAAACAAGCTTATAACCACCATTAATCAATTACAAATAAAACGAATCACCCAAAATAATGAATGGAAATGCTTTTCATTAATCCCTTTGCATGAACATATTGATCGCGAGGGTATTAACAGAATTTATAAGTGAGGTCAACGCTATGGTCGGAGGTCAAAACTACAATATGAAATAATCTACATTTTAATATTACAAGCGAGAGGATTTGTGAGGATGTTTATTACGCTAACGCAAAAACTAGTGAACGGATTTGGATAAAAGTTTATAGTAATATTCATTATCAGAACAAAGGCTGATTTTTCAATCACCAGATAAAAGCTACTTTATAGAATAAAATACAACATGGAAAAATTAAAAATTTTAGTTGGATGAACAAAATAGTTTATTTTTTTCACTTTTGAAATTGAAATTGAGTCAGGTTATAATTTATTCGACTGACAACTTTTATCGGAAAAATCCACCCTAAGATAAATAGACAGAGAGATAACACTTTATTGATCAACAAAATAAGAGACACAATACACTAGATTTTTTAGCAATACAATAGGGCGACCTTATCGCTTAAAGCAATCTAACTTATAGGATATTCTTAGCTAATCTGGCGATGTAGATACCGATAAAAGATACTATATTTTTTTAACACAGAATACTTATGTTTACATATATTAAATACTAGCGGTCCTCCCCGGCTTCGCACAGGTATCTAAAAAGAACTTTTTTGTTGAGTTTAATTACCTACTATGCGGATTCAAAATATTTCCCCTCCCGTACCACCCGTACCCCAGTGACGCCTACATCGCATAAGGTGCTGCCTAGCTAGCCGAGCAGGGTGAGCGGCGACCACGCAACTTTTTTCTAATTCTTACATTTTTAAACTCATGATATCTTTCGAATGAAATGTCCTAATTGAAGCAATCTTGAATATGAAGTAGTTTATTTTGATAAGGATGAATACCAAGATACAAATAAAGAGCCTTTTCTAGCGGCGGCATTTCAATTAAATTTTTAAAATAAAAGACCATTTATTGTGGCATAACTATGATAGTTAGGCATATGCTATTGCGACACATTTTGTAAATGATGATGTGTTCTGCAAAGTAGTAGTACATTATTTTATTCTATCATCAATAGATTTCGCAGCGCACGCGATTTTATGTATTTTTTTATACCTTGGGTTATATTATTGGAGTTTTAGTAAGATTCCCTAATTTTTTGAAAATATAATATTGCCTATATCACCTAGGGATAGTGTAGCTTGCCAACAGTGAAAGAATTTTTTAAATAGGTTCAGTAGTTTTGGAGCCTATTCAATACAAACAAACAAACAATCAAATCTTTCATCTTTATAATATTAGTATAGATAATTATATACATACATACTCATGAGATACATTTTAACTAAATAACTAATAATGATATAAATTATATGCTTGATCATTAACAACTATAGAATGGTCTAAGTATTTATAAAAATGTTATTCTAAGTAATGTTATAAAAGCGAATGTTAGACGTAAGAGTATTTCGCGTGGAAGGCACACCAAATATATTGTAGAAAATTCTTCTCGTCGTCGACTAAATTTGACAGATGGTGCTCGGGTAGTGAGGCATCCGATGTCTGAGACAGAACTACGTGCTATACACACGCCGTCATACACCTCCACTAAGCGACGAAAATCTGGGTTAGCTAGATCGGCGCGAATGTGTAAGCTCTAAACAATTAACCGCTATATAAAATGTATGGGCTCTGACGTGCCTAAATCGACGTACGTGGTCGACGTACGGGGCTAATGTAGTTCTAGCTTAAGTCATATCAAACACGTCGTCATAGTAACGCGAACAAAGTTTTACTGGCACTGCTAGTATTCACATACAGAAAAACACAAATGTTCTTTTCTTATTTATGTTATTTTTTTCTCTTCCATATTATATGTACAATTGTACACATTGCCACACTTACGTGTAGATTTAGGGCCGATTTTTCAATCATCAGATAAAAGTTAACTATCACATAGATTATAACCTAACTGGATATAAAAGTGAAACAGCATAACTGTTTTGTTCGCGCTATTGTAAGTTTTAATTTATTCATGTTGTATTTTATTCGATGAATAACTTTTATATGATGATGAAAAATTAACCCTTAATTGCTTACAAATATATAGTCCATTTTATATACTCACATTCAAATAAGCCTTTTACCGCAATAATACTTAAGAATATTTGTGAATTAAAAGAAAGTTGCATCTTAATGTTTTAAAATTTCTATCCTAATAAAATATTTGTTCAGCGTTGGAATGAAAGTGATAATATCGCATAGCGCTTGCCTACTTTACTATATTGAATTCTTCCAAGCCCGCCGGCTCTCGCCAGCGATCCCATTCTTCATATCTCTTCAGGTTTGTTGATAGTCCGACGCGCATTTTAATCTTTCATATTGTCGTGTGTTTGGCGTACGTATTCTGGATTTAATATGTTTAATGGATTCCAGCTTCCGTATTTATATCATTCGCAGCCGTGAACGAGCGATTAATAGACTGAGGACATCTTATTTCTAGCGGCAGAACGTGGATATGTTATATCATCGGTGCGAGACGGGATGGCTCATTATACAACTTTGCGTAGATGTTTTTTTTAATATTATGTCGCGTGTGTATTTCGATGCTCTATCCTTATATTATATTTAGTTTTACGCGTCTAATCGAGTCGTACTCAGGCGGTCGTAGGTGACGTGTATAGTCTACCTTGTTCAACAGATTTCGCAGACACTATCATTTTATCTTCTGTACAATATTCCCTCTTTCTTGCATACATCCTCTTTAATACCAAAAATTTTCGTGACATTCTGTCCACCTGTTTTTGGTACTAAAATTAGTTTATTTTTATTATTATTATCTTGCTTGCGTGGGGCCATTTGAAGGCCAACACGTAGAGGCCCCTTGACAAATTTAATGTAAATGTGGCGTGACACTGACCGGCGATTGTTCCTGTCTACACCATATAAAAATGCACCCACAGCCAAGTCGCAGTCAGTGTAGGACTATTGAGGGAAATGAGAACAAAAGTACCGGGCTATTGGGGTGAACTGCTAGAGGTATAGGAGTCGGGGAATATGGGGACTATGGTGTCTGCCCGTCGCAATGTTCGGGTAACATGAAATAATGGGCAGACGGTGACTCACCACTCACTGTATGGGCCCTTAAAAATGCCGTACAAGACTGGCAAGGGGCAACAAGCGTGTAAGTTGCTAAGGGGTGTCGAGAGGTGGGTTGCAGGTTCACCAAAGCTACATCTGACGTTATGCCATTTATCACTTCCACCCCTGGAACTTGAGTCTTAGCTCTAGCGATTTCCTCTCCATGCCGGCTGGCTAAGGCAAGCACAGAGGCGGGGGCCTTGCTGTGGCCTCATGAGTCAAGCTTCGCCACAAAGCCCCTCTGCGGGTTTATTATTATTATTAGATGGTTTGTTGAAGTTAATTTATATTATTATTAATTTAATACCAATTTGGGCACGTCAGAGCCTATATATACATTTTATATAGCGGTTATTATGAATAATTATCTAATTTTCCTCACAGGAACGGAGAAACAATACTAATTCCTGCGGCCAGGCGGCCTGTCGTAAGAGGTGACAAATCAACCCACAGCCAGGTGGTAGGGCATTTTCCAGTCTGGATGGCTACCACCCCTAGTCTAGAGCATGCTGCCATAACAACCTTGAGTTGTGTTCCGGCATTACTGGCCAGGTTCCAGTCCCATCTACGAGTCCGGCAGCACATTGGTAGCACCTTTAGTGTTGCAAATGTTCATAGGCGACTGTAACCACTTTCAATCACAATTTATATCTATTTCCTTCAGCTTTACATTTTTTGTTATCAGAATTTCATCCTTTCTTGCTAATAATACGTGATTTGAAATTAATTTAATGTTGAGGTTACTGTATTTCATATCAGTATATCACCAGTAGTTGATAATAATGATCGAGGTCGTGTTTATTTTGGCTTATTATAAAACTAACAGAATTATATTTCTCATTTGAATTCAAAAATGTTTTTTATCTTTTAGTTAGTCGTTAACCAATGTGTCTCAATGCAGTCAGTTAATACTAGGTGTCCTTCTATTGTAAGTCTTACGACTGTTTAATGAACCCGTGTATCCATTAGTGTAACTTATTTATTTGTTAAACTAGCATTCCGCCCCGGCTTCGCACGGGTATCTAAAAATATTTTTTTGTTGAGTTTAACTACTTACTAAGCGAATTCAAAATATTTCCCCTCCCATACGGCCCGTACCCCAGTAACGCCTACATCGCATAAGGTGCTGCCTAGCTAGCCGAGCAGGGTGAGTGGCGACCACGCAACTTTTTTCTAATTCTTACATTTTGAAACTCGTGATATCTTTTGAATGGAATGTCCGAATTGAATAATTCAAAAAGTTATATAAAGGTATTGAAGCAGTCTTGAATATGAAGTAATTTATTTTGATAAAGATGAATACCAAGATACAAATAAAGAGCGTATCCTAGCGGCGGCATTTCAATTAAATTTTTTAAAATAAAAGGACACTTATTGTGGCATAGCTATAATAGTTAGACATATGCTGTCGCGACACTTTTTGTAAATAATTATGTGTTCTGCAAAGTCGTAGTACATTATTTTATTCTCTCATCAATAGTTTTCGCAGCACTCGCGATTTTAGGTAATTGTTTTACACCTTGGGTTACATTATTGGAGCTTTAGTAAGGATCCCTAGTTTTTTGAAAATATAATGTAGTCTATAACACCCGCGCATAGTGTAGCTTGCCAACAGTGAAAGAATTTTTCACATCGGTTCAATAGTTTCGGAGCCTATTCAATGCAAACAAACAAACAATCAAATCTTTCCTCTTTATAGTGTTAGTATAGATAAATAAATCGACAGGCAACACACACATATATACATTGTATATCCCCAAGCTAAGCAACTTACGCTTGTGTTATGGGTAATATACAACAGACCACCCTGGGGCCGATTCCAGACACCCAGACCATAGTAAATAACGGAAAGATCGTTTATGAAATTTACCATGACAGGAATCGAACTCAGAGCCCCTGCGCTGTAGTGCGGTAAGCCGGCAAAAGTTTAGCCTACCCACCACAGAAATTGTCGTGTAAAGCCGTAAGTATAAATTATCTTTATCTTTAATTCATGTATGATATATATTTAAAGGTAATAAGTACCATGGAACAAGAATATTATTAGTACCTTAATTTAATTGAATACCAAAGTAATAAATGTTACTAAAATTTGTAGATGCTAAATTAATAATAAATATTAGTCTAGACCAGACGGCCAGAGGGCGTTTTGCCTATTGTGCCACCCTATGGTGGCGGCATTGTATATTTATACCTTACAGAATAGCAATGAATATCGGATAAGTTATATACTGGAAAGTTTTAGGAGATAATTGAAATGTTCTAGTGTTTCATTAAATTGCAGTTTAAAAATTTAATTTACACTAACTGCATTAATTGTTAAACAAAGTGTTGGAAGGATAAATTACATCATTTTTTTTTCAGGCAGTAGAAATGCATTTCGCATATACCGGGTCCTTTGCTAGGGATTAGACCGTTGTCGATCATGGAATGCATCCGGTTCGGTCTCTTGCCATCGTCGCGGCATAGACCATTCAGGTCAAGAACGGCTGGTGCCCCGGGGTCGACAAGACACGATGAAAATTACATCATTCATTCATCTTGACCCGAATGGTCTGTGCCGCGACGATGGCAAGAGACCGGACCGGATGCCTTGGTGCCCTGGAATATGGGTGGACCCTTAGTGTGGGACGCTACGTGCGTCGACATTTTGCTTGTTTTCCATCTTCCAGACACGTCCATGGTAGCTGGCGTGGCAGATGAACGTCAGGAGGGCGTAATATGCATCCATTAGCAGTGGATACATATTCGTGGCTTTCAGTCTGGAAACTATAGGGCCATGGAGTCCTGAAGCTCGTCGACTCTCGAGACCTAACAACACGTTTAAATAAGGTCTCACGTAAACTAAAGGCTGGTCTATATTTAGGGCAGCGTATTAGCGTTGCCATACACTGGGAACGTACCCAACTGACGGCGATTTGGGAATCTGTTTGTAATTTTCATTATTACCTATAATTTTGAATGTTAAGCTGTATATATATTGTAGATTTATAATTTTATTTTATTTTATTTTGCTAGATTTCTTCCAACTTAGAACATAGGATAGGTTTCATTTTAATTCATAATAATAATAAAAATATATTATTGGCATTTTTTTTAAACCGAAAGGTCGGTAAGTATGAGTTCTGCTGTCACAGCTGCACCCTTTCTTTGATTAATAGTATGTGAACCTTAATCAATATAAGTCTAATATATATAAATGAATATGAATCGCAGAAAAGTATGTACGCGCATAACTTGAGAATGACTTTACCGCTTTTGTTGAAATTTTTTGAGTGTATTTGAGTAGGTCCCCAGATAGCTTAGATTCACAATTGGAACCGGTAGGTGGCGCTGGGTGGTTGTAGGATTTTCCTAATCTCCTGGAATGATTTTGATGATTTTTTGTGTGTATTTGAGTGTGTTCCCGGATGGTTCAGATTCAACAGAATGGAATCGGCTTCTAGATTTTAATTTTTTCAGGGCACGACAACGAAAAAATATATAATCATCCTGTATTTTGCACGGACGTAATGCGTCCATGGTATTTTGAAGAAATAAAAATATGTTTGCATCTGCTAGTTTTGCCGGGTGTGTATTTTTATTTAATTAATAGAAAGTTCAATCGACTGCCAACATTATTTTCCTGAAAATAAAATTAACCCCCAGTTTCAAGTAGATCGGGTCATTGACTCGGAAGATATCTAGGATGTCATAAAAGTTCCTAAGTCAGGCGACGGGATGGCTGCCAAGAGCCAACCGCGTTTTACTCCATAATATTCCTTAATATTAATCAATGGTCAGGTTTTATATACATTTTTTGCGATCACGAAATAAATTTAAAAAAGTTGTTCATTCCAATCTCAGACGAATAAATGCATAGAAGCAAGCTTAAGTGATGAAAACATCAATTGAAATGAAGCTTTTCTTTAAAATACTTCTACACGTAAATTTATGTAATACTAGGATATGCCCGCGACTTGAAATTCTCGCGGGATCCCGGGAGACAAAGTACTGGAGCATTAGACAAGAATGTAAACTAGCATTTTAGTGAAAACTATGTCAGAATAAGCTAACTTTTATGCACCCGAACAACTTTGAACCGCTCCCGGGAAATTCCCACAGGATTCCTGGGATAAAAAGTATCACACATTTATTTACATAAATTCATTGTTATTAATCTGGCCATTTTAAATCATTCCTAGAAAAAAAATAGCTAAATAAATAGTAGCGCAGATTTTAAGTCTAAGAATTTGCAGTAGATCAGCGAAAACCGTATCGAAATCGGTCCAATAGTGTTTACGTGAATCCCGAACAAACAGACCAGAAATTTAAAAAGAATTGCGTAGTCTATTGCAGTTGTTTTTATAATCGTTTCAATGTACAGACACGGCATGTTTAGACTTAAACGTAGTTTGCGTCTGTGTGGTTATATAGTGACGTATCTACTGAAAACTACTGCACCTTTATTCGTACTAATTCGATTATTTAATACTAGCGGTCTCGGCAGACGCTGTCCTACCCTGAAAAAATAAATGCTAGAGCTTGGTTCCTGCGCCAACTACCGGGTCTTATTGTGAATCTAAACCATCCTTGGATCCACTCAAACACACATAAAATTTCATCAAAATCATAGAACTCGATTCCACCGTCACCTACCGGGTCTAATTGTGGATCTAAACCACCCTGGAATCCACTCAAACACACATAAAATTTAATCAAAGTCTAGAACCCGATTCCACCGCCACCTACCGGGTCTAATTGTGAGTCTAAACCACCCTGGGTTCCACTCAAACGCACATAAAATTTCATCAAATCGTAGAACCTTATTCCACCGCCACCTGCCGGGTCTAATTGTGAATCTAAACCATCCTGGGATCCACTCAAACGCACATAAAATTTCTTTAAAATCGTAGAACCTGATTCCACCGCCACCTACCGGGTCTAATTGTGAGTCTAAACCACCCTGGAGTCCACTCAAACGCACATAAAATTTCTTTAAAATCGTAGAACCTGATTCCACCGCCACCTACCGGGTCTAATTGTGAATCTAAACCACCCTGGGACCCACTCAAACACACATAAAATTTCATCAAAATCTAGAACTCGATTCCACCGCCACCTATCAGGTCTAATTGTGAATCTAAGCCACTGGCATCCACTGAAACACACATAAAATTTCATCAAAATCTAGAACCCGATTTCACTGCCAAGTGTTTTGTTTAGATTGATGGGTTACATTATTGAAGTTGTAGTAGGGATCACTAATTTTCATATAGTATAGCCTATATTAATCTGGGATAATGTAGTATAGGAATGGTCAAAGAATTTTTGAAATCTGTCCAGTATTTTCTAAATTTATTCGTTACAAACATTAATAAATACAGATCTCTTCTCTTTATAATATTAGAGTAGATTAATTTTTTACAAGGCATTGCGGCGCGATCGGATACCTATTCCAAAATCGGCTTCCTTTAGTCGGCTTTACTCTGAGAGCTTGGGGTTCGTACTTATTTTGTTCATCTAAGATTCCAATATAAAAATTCGACCAAGTGTGGTAAGATATATAGAAACTGGCTGTTAATCAAAATAAATAATTATGAACATCTTTGTGATTATTCAAGATGTGACTAACGGCATCCCACAGAGCTGTATATGTATATTGAAAAATTTTGTCGACCCTCAATTACATATATTGCAGCCACTCCTAATCTTCATTTTTACGATTTCATTATAACTTTGTTTGGCGGCATATAGATTACATTAGGATTTTAAGAAGTTCCGTCTCGTATCTCGTAGAAGCTGTCCCATTTTCCATCTCAAATGGATTTCATAGTATTAACGAGTTCAAATTGTTTACCTAAAACTAGTGGTCCCAGCGGACGCTGTCCTACCTTGAAAAAATAAAAATTTAAGAGCCGAGTCTAGTGCATCCTACCGGTTCGAATTGTGAATCTAAACCATCCGAGAATCTACTCAAATATACAAAAAAATTCATCAAAATCGATAGTCGTTCTCAAGTTATGCACGTAAATACATTTATAAGATTTATTTATATTTATATAGAAGATAGATTAGTTCCATTGGAAAAAAAATGTGAAAGTCATATATTAGGGGTGTAGTTTCAAAGCCCGCTACAATGTATTATGACCTTTGATTTATTTTAGGCAGTATGAATTTCTTTCTTTCTTTCTTGCACAAATCCGAAACTATAACTATTGCGGACAGAGAGCACCCCCCTGACCCGCTCGCCGGAACACACCTACTCTCCGCGCCCCGTATACCGCCGACGCCCATAGCTCGCACAATTAGCAACTAGGCGTTGGACGGAACGCGGGATATAGGAGCAGCCTTGGAGGCGCTCCTATGTAGAATCAATCCCCCGCAGCGGTCGAGCCGAGGTCAAACCTCACAGGAAGTGCCTCCTTGAGCGCGCTGCTTCCGGGCTAAACGCCTCCGCTCCCACGGAGTCGGTAAACCCCCAAAGTCCGGTATCGCTGAAACAGCCATCTGCGGCTATTCAGCTGGGTCCAGATACAAAAAACAAAAAAGGAAGACGCATTGACTACTTACCACTCTTAAACCACTCACTCGAGTCTCTCGCACAATTACTTTGTCATTCCAATACGTTCTTCTTTTATTTATAATTTAATTTATGTAAATAGTTTAATAATAATCATACAGTCCAGTCTATATCGAGTTTCATTTTTAAAACTAGCAACTGCCACCAATAATAACAAATACCGAAAAATACTTAAAGGATGTTTGGATATTGGTGAAAACCAAAGCGATAACATTAGATTTTCGAAGAATCAATTATCCTAGTTTGATAAGGAATCGGCTGGTTTCGAAAAAAGAAACACATACTGTATGTAGTACTTTATTTTTTGTCGCACCTACACATTACCATAGGTAAGAACAATTGGCTCAATTCAAGGTTCACAGTGGCCATTGGTTCACCTGTGGTCGTGCCTTTTTGCACAGAAAATTCAGCCCTCATTATATTATAACATAAGTCTAGGTTGAATAGGCTCCAATTCTATATTTATATCAACATTTAGGAACTATAATAATCATCAACTGAATAATATGCCTATTTCAGTAGTAAGTATAGTTGCCTGTTTCTTTGATACTTCACTCTTTTATTGATATTTTGTTCTTGTTATTACACCAACATATAGTACTTATAATAATCAATTTATATGATGTCTCTGCAACATCTACGATAATGCCAGCGTTGGTGACCGTTTCATGAAGATGTAGTAATGGGTTTAATACGTTATTTGTGATGCGATATCTTTATTAATTGTTAATGACGTTAAACATTGACAGTAATATATATATATATATATATACAATGATGTAACTAATAATTAAGTGCATTATTTTTTACGCTATAAACAAGACACATTTCGTCGGCGTCAGTGCAGGAACTGATGTAACTACATTTTTTGGTGACATTTATTTTTCGTGAAAATTGTTGTATATTACACGTATACATCACAATTTTGACGAATAAAATAATTTGACCGCAGTCAGTAACGTTATCCCAGGTGGAGCAGGAACATAAACGAATCTCAAACGTCGAAAAGCTTAAACAGCTATAAAACGACAACGTTTTATTGCTCTCTAAGGAGTAAGTAGTCCAGCAGGCTAGATTGCATTAAAATTTTATCTAAGCGCCATTAGCGTCAGATTTCTCGAGTCCCGAAATTTAGTTCTGTTCCGCGAAACCTTTATTTTTAGATATAAGAAATATCATATGTCTATTCTCGGTATTGAGACTATTGTATACCAAATTTCAGCAAAATCGATACCGCGATATTTCCTTGAAAGCGTGGCAAATATACAAATTTACTTTCGCAATTATAAGATTATATGTTTATGGATATTCTTTGAAATCGTTATTGCTATGAAATATGGATAGAAAGAAGGTCTTAAATATAATGAGAACATGTTTAGCCTTCTGGTATACAAATTTCTCTTAAAACTAATAATTAAAGTTAAGTATAATATATTTACATTTAATACAATTGTTCTGAAATTGGTAGTTTATTTGTATGTCCTTGAAGATCACGGGCCATAAAAATGTCCCGGACTTTTGGAGGGCTTGCGTGAGGCCATGGGAAGGCCAAGACGTAGAGGCCCCTTGACAAATTTAATGTAAATGTGGCGTGATACTGACTGGCGTTTATCCCTGACTACACCATATAAAAAAGCAACTAAGGACAAGCCCCGGTCAGTGTAGGACTATTGTAAGAAATGAGAACAAAAGGTACCGGGCTATTGAGGTGAACTGCTAGTGGTACTAGGAGTCTGGGAATATGGGGACTATGGCGTCTGCCCGTCGCAATGTTCGGGAACATGGCAAAATGGACAGACGGTGACTCGCCACTCCCTGCATGGGCCCTTAAATGCCATAGAAGACAGGGGTAATATGGGTGTGAGTGGCTATGGGGTTGTAGAGAGGTGGGCTGCAGGTTCACTGAAGCTACTTCTGACGTTATGCCATTTATCACTTCCACCCCTGGAGCTTGAGTCTTAGCTCTAGCGATCTCCGTTAAGGGAAGCACGGAGGCGGGGGCCTTGCCTTGGCCCCCGGAGTCAGGTCCGAGGTGTCGCTACTCACCTAAGGCTTCGCCCCAAAGCCCCCCTGCGGGTGTAATTAGTAGCTTAATTATTATTATAATATTACAATTTTATCACAGCATGTATATCAAAGTTTAATACACTTTTCTATAGTTACTAATGTAAAGAAAATAAGATGCTTGATGAATATTATTTTTTATTAATTAATTATATTGAATGATATTTTAAAGTCATGAGCGCAAGGAAATATGAAAAATAAAAAAGAGTACTTATACCCGTCCAACGATTTATTTTACTTTTGATGTTCATGCCCATTATGTTGATCATTTTTAACAGCAAAATTTCACAAATCACAGTTGTCACACTTCATTGTTCCAAGCGAAATACATATGTTCTGTGAATCATCTAATGCCTTAGAGTATAATCAATCGTCATCATATCTTTTGATTGTAATTAATCGATTTTGAAATGAAAAGTTTTTAATTAAAAGCCAAAAAAGCACGACATTTATTTTGTTTTAGTAAGTCATACTCTTGCTTTTATTTCTCTTTTAAGTATAAACATATGAGTTATACTGCTTATTACGCACACAGTATACACACAATATTTTTAACAAATTATACAGGTGTGCCAAATTGATTAAAATTTATTGATAAAGAAACTCGATTTTTATTTATACTCTGGAAGGTGAAACGGTACTTCACATCGGAACAGCTGCTGATGCTTTATAAAACACAAGTACAAGCATATAATGTAGTACTGTTCTCACCCTTGAGATCGTTCAGCCGAATATCAACTCGTAGTAGTATAGAGTCGATTGAGCGGAGAGCGTGGACTCTGGTTGGCAGCGATCAGCTTATCAACGACAAAACTCAAAGTCTCGAACTTCAAAGCAGGTTTTTTTTTGGAGCTGGATCCAGCTGAATAGCCGCAGATGGCTGTTTCAGCGATACCGGACTTTGGGGGCTTCCCGACTCCGTGGGAGCGGAGGTGTTTAGCCCGGAAGCAGCGCGCTCGAGGAGGCACCTCCTGTGAGGTTCGACCTCGGCTGGACAGCTGCAGGGGATTGACTCTATATAGGATTAAGCCGTAAAAGGCTGAATGAGCTAAGCCAACAAGCTGAAGTGTTTATACAATGGGGACTCTTTATCGACTCCACCGGCGGAGCCGATCCTAGTCTATCTTTACTACCGCTTCGCAACGTGTTATAGCTGGAGAAGAAGCGGCGGAAGAAACTCTCCAGCAACACGCCTAAGCTAATCATGTATGGCTACTTGTGTCTGTAATGAGTGGTTGTGATTGGTGGGTCTTAACTTTAAGTGAAAATATTAGAGCCGGGGGCTCTCCGGCGTCTGTTTTGTCTGCGTCTGTTATGCCAGGCTGATGTTCTGAGCCTCGGGGGGTTCATTATAGCGAGAAATCGGGTGATTTTATCCGGCTTGTCAATGAGTACATTGCGAGGGCGTTGTTTACTCGTGGGTTTGGTTACCAGCTTATAGTTTTTCTATCGGATACACTTTGGAGAGTGTTCAGCTGAGCTCTTCGATCTGCCCACCATCTCCCTTCCATCATCAGACTTCCAAAAGTACCGGCCTATGGCACCGATATATGGTGAATATTCCACCTATAAGGACGAAGCACTTTGCGTCTACCCTCATCATGCGCAACGCAAAGGCGTGGAACTCATTGCCGGAGTCTGTCTTTCCCGATACTTACAATCTGGGTGTCTTCAAGTCCCGTGTGAATGGGTAACTTCTAGTTAAGTGTGCTCCATCTGAGACTATATCTTCGCTCCATATCGGGCGGGGTCATGCTCAAACGCGAACCTTTACTACTATAAAAAAGCTAAAAAAAGTATCGAATTGGTAATACTTGCTAATACTTGGGCATCACGAATTGATCAATGATCGACTTGTCAAAAGTAAAATAAACCATTGGCCAGGGTATATTAAATTTCATGAGTATAAACACAATAGTTTCCGAAAAAAGCGACCTACAAAGACAGAGAGACCGTTATGTTTGAAATGTCTACGGAACCCTGAAAATAAATCGAATACTGGTTGCGTAACAGGTCAGAGGAGGTCTGTTCCGGGAGCGAGAGAATGTTGAAAGTAACAGACGGCTCGGCGCCCGCCAAACGGATGAGGTCAAGGTCATCCCACTATTGAATTAATACTTTATAATATTTTTTATTGCATGTTAAATCTAGACTTATGTTAAACTATCACCAGATGTAGTAAGATATAACTTCAAAAAAGTACTTTCTTTTGCCAAAAATAGTAACTGATCACCGAAATCATATCTTCATTTAAAGTGGTTTATTTAGGTATTACTGGCCAATAATTTGCTAGCTACGATTTGGTGATCATTTACTATTTTTGGTCTTTGAATACAATTTCTAAGTGCAGTCAAGACTAAACAGGTATACAATATTATAGTGGAACACTTACAAGCGTATAGATGGCATTGTGCAATAATTGATGTCACAAATGTTTCTCGAAACATACAAAGAATATATACAAATTTTCAAGATTTATAAAATTGTAGGTTGCGAGGAATAACACTAGCATCGCTAGAAGATCTTCCTTTAAGACGGAGGAGCATTCCATCTCGCTCCTCCACGGCCTCCACTCTATACGGGGCACCTCTCTTCAATATAATTAATTAATTTTTTTACATTCTTCTTTTTGGTGTATGTTTCGTTTTCAGAGTGTTTACTATATTTTTTGGTAAAAGAGCTTTTAGGGTCTTAATGCATTTCTGGTGGTAAAAGTATTTGTTGCCTTAAAAATACAATTATATATGTACTAGAGTTTACCTCGTGGATGCGCTGCGGGTCAACCTCCAGTACGCGCCTCTCGTTTAAAGAGCAGGCGTTAATACAGGTTACAATGTACTAAATTTTTATGTTAGTGCTATTTGCACCCGGAAGATTAATTTCGACGCGACGCACTCACCATGATCAAATTGAAGATATTTTGAAGAAAGATCATGTAAAAAGCACTTTAAATAGGCGTCTATGTATGAAGAGATTAATGAAAGTTGATGAAGCGAAAAGTGTTTGTCAGGATCGTAGCAGGTGGAAATCCATCGTCTCTGCCTACCCCTACCCCAATGGGAAACAGGCGTGACTATATGTATGTATGTATAAAATACTAGGATAGGCTTAGCAAAGCCCTAGTGCGTAACCCTTGTTTATTTATTCAACATGTTTTCTTTCATACGGGTTACATTGGATTAAATTTTTATCTAGGCGCATTTCGGCGCGGTTGCAAAATACTGTTTTTTTCTACGTACATAAAACCTTACTTACGTTTTCTATACTTAAAAACCTTTATTGAAAAATTATGCAGCTGATGATGAAAACCGCTTAAAATCCGTTGCACGGTTTAGAAGGAGATAGCGGATATACAGACGCGAAAAGCGACTCTGTTTTATACTGTAGAAAGATGTAATTAAAAATTAGAAAAAACATTTAAACGTGCTTTTTTTTATCACAGCGCATGATATTTCTAGACCATTCGTACTTACAATAACGCATTTACCTGACGTCGCAGTTAGAAATGTATATGGAAGAAGGTCGTTCAGCGACATAAAAATATGATAGTGTGTATTTTTGTGACAGTATATAAGAGCGCAGTCGGAGGTAAACTGTATCAAACAAATGACGCAACACACTCTAGGACCGAATGACATAACCGATTTGAACGTCATATAATTCTCGTTTTACGTCAAAGGTTAAAAATAAAAAAAGTATGTCAAAATACATTTAATAGAATATGAAGTTATAAAACTGCAATATTTCATAAATGTAGTGGCAGAGACATTTTATATGAGCTACAGTGTTGCCATTAACAGCCATTTTGAACATTGTAGATTCTGATAACATTTGTAAAAGTGTAAATTGTTATAGTTTTTTAGTTTTAAGCTTTATGTTCCTTATTCCATTATGTTCTTCTTTATAAATTCGCTTCGTAGCATTAATTTTTATATCGGTTTTTTTATATATTAATGATATAGTTTATTTTTATATCAATTTTTATATTATATATTTATTTTTATATTTGTTTGCAATAGTACTCGTCATATTTTTTTTGTTTTGTATTTGTTTGGGGTCGCCACGATATGTATTTTGCTTCCATCTTCCTCTGATATACGTCCCCTATTTTTTTTATTAGCTACATCAGACAAATAGACAGACGACCCACTTAATGGAAAGCGGTTATCGTCGCCTATGTACGACACATACAACACCAAGAGTGTCGCTAATGCGTTGCCGACCTCCGAGAAATATTATAGCGCCTTTTTTAAAAAAAAACCCATGTCCAAATCATTGTTGTACACGGAATAAATTTTCTACAGAACCGTTGTATGGTTGAGCGTGGGGCCTCAAGGATATGGGAGTGAACATCTCGTAGCTGGAGAGCCGTGTAGTTGTAACAGTGAGGCGTTGGAACCAGATCAAACGATTCCTCGGAGCACTCCCCATTTGTACAGGCAGTAAAATATGCAGAGAGACGCAAAGTTCACTTTGAAGGCTAAGCGATTCTAAACCACTAGTAGTATGGGATCGTCGACGACATAAACGGCGCGACGCTGGCTGGAGTCGATCATTCTGGCATACGTCCTCTGTCACACCACAAATCATTATGTCATCCTTCATACAATCCATCCATCCCTTTTTTTAGTATATCTTTATCTTCTATTTGTCACGTGATACTTATCCTTCCTCGTTACATGCTCACACCATTTTAGTTTTCTTCCTTCCACTTTTTTAGTGATGAGTGCAATTTTCAAAGATCCTCTTATGTAGTCATTTGTCATCTTATCCATTTTTATAACACCACATGACTATTTAATCTTTCTTATCTGAGCTGAGTGGAGATGTTTCTATTCTATCACTTTATTGGAACAGTTTTATGGAATATAACTATAATTTACAATCTGAAGATTTACTTCATTCTATATCGCAAGCTATCCCATTTTACCTTCGGCATCGAACAATATATATATATATATATATATATGTGTATATACTGAGTTTCAGCCAAATCACTCCAGCAGTGTTTCTGTGAAAGCGTAAGAGACAAATAGAGTTACTTTCGCATTTGTTATAGGATTAGTAAAATATTATGAATAAATGAATTTATGAGTTTAACCACGCCTTACATTGGATTCAAAAAGTAGCCTAAATATTTTCATGGTGTTCAGGTTTGATTCGTATCAAATTTCATCTAAACTGCTTCAGTATTCCAGCCGTGAAAGCGTAACATGTACACCGAATTACTTTCCTATTTAGAATAATGTTCTTCCTCGATATACGCTTAGAACAAACATTATTAGGTATTGTATATATATTTTGGGTGAATTGCATAGTTGTATCTCTCTAATATACTACTTCGCAAATATAACTATAAGTATATATAGTTATATGTTCAATAGTATAGTTATATATTTATTATTAACATGTAAACATCTGTACATATTTATACCAGAGCACGTATAGGTACCATCATTATACCATTTCCAATTTGCTATAACGAGTTGTTTGGTAAGAGATTGATTTATATCGACAAGGCCACTCTTTCTGCACAGTTAGAATAGTACTATCGCATAAATTTTCTATAATAGTGTGACATTAAAACATAGAAAGTTATCTATCTGTTGCGTACTAATCAAAACTTCCCATAGACGACAAGCGTTTTTATAAAATTCGGTTAACTTCTAGAAATTTTATGTTTCGTTATACACAATCCATCCATTGCCTCCGTGCACAGTTATATTGTATATCGTAATCAATGCTTTCCTATCCGTTACAGGATTTTTGGTATAGTTAGCATGATAAACGTATCATGCTATTTTAATAATTACTAGGTACCAGAAAAGCGAAATTTACCTATAGAACTTAACCTGGAATTTAATAGTATGGGATATTCGTTAATACACTCATATTATCTTAAATCTCCGACTGGGGTCAGTTTCCCATTAGTTCACTTTTCAAATTCTTCGGCACTACTTATTGCGAGACGGTAAACACATATCATCCCACACGAAGTAAACCAAGAATTATTGAGTCTATTTTTTTTATCGACACCTAGTGCAGGTGACATGTCTAGGCAGATGTTCCATAACTCCCACATTTCCGTGAAACGTGGAAGTGCCAACGCAGGCAATTTTCTTCCAGTTAACCAAGTATGTCATAGAGATAAACGTCTGATACAGGAGTTTCTTTTGCGTTTTTCTTGGACACTTACGCAAATTAAAATAATAAGAGAAAACTAGAACTAATACTATAAATAAAACTTAATTATATTGTTTTCTACCTATAAGAGAAGGAAATGAATTGGACCCTAATAGGTACTTAAATATGCAAAGGAGGGACTTATTATTTGATCGCAGATTGCCTTCAACAACTCCGTTTACGCAGTGATTCCACTATATACGTAAACATATACTAAAATTTAAAATGAAATATACCTTTTCTTAATTCTTAATATCTTCATTGAAGTCTGTTGAGACGTTTTGAAACTAATTCTCAGAAAGATAGACAGACAAAAATTCTAAAAAAATCTGTCTTTATAAATGAACAATTTATAAAATAAATAAATAAATAATATTTATTATGAAATATGTACCAGATGCTAAAATTTAATTTTTTGGTAGGTATAAATTATATCGAGTGTTTTTTGATGAGATCATTCAAGGCAGTGTAGATTCCGTATTCTGAGATTACAAGTTGATTAACGTATACATTTATTGTGGAGTAGATTTTTCGTTATATTATTTAAAATTTCTAGTCACCTGGCAACACTGTTATATTAGAAAATGCATTGGACCGCGTGGCGCCGGTTGCGGTTGCCAGGCGCCTGCTGGACGCATTTCCTTGGGCTCGAATACTACATAACATCAAACACAGTTTAGGTACCTGATAATAAATTAAGTGCAGTGTGGTGTTTAATCTAATTTAACATATTGTCCTGCCCTATTAACAATGTCGGTACTACATTATCGTGATTCTTTTTTTCTTAATTGTGGTTACTTAATTTCACCAAAGTCCCTCAAATACGATTAAAAATACCTAATAAAATATATATTGATAAAATCCCCTAGATTTCGGATATCATAAAGTAAGTTCCTTTTGTTTTCACACATATAAAAAAATAAAATCAGCCCATAAATGTCCCACTGCTGGGACTTCCCGTTATAGGGGGACCGGACAATATACCCACCACACACACACATCGGTTATCTCGATGTGCAGGTTGCATCACGATGTTTTCCTTCACCGTTGTTAGCACGTGATAATCGTAACAATATGCACATTAGATCAGAAAACTGACTAAGTGGTGCACCTGTTCCGGCCAGGATCGAACACGCGCCCTTTGAGTTTGGGACGCGTGCGCTAGCCATTACGCTACCACGACTTATACACTTACTTACGTTTTCACATATATTTGGGATAACGTCATTGAAAAAGTTTAAAAATAAAAACGGATCAAGTCGCGGGCAACGGCCAGTACTTTATAATTAATATATAAGTATTTGCCGACCGGCTCGGAGTGCAGATCGCTAGAACTAAGACCCAAGCTCCAGGGGTGGAAGTGATAAATGGCATAACGTCAGAAGTAGCTTCGGTGAACTTGCAGCCCACCTCTCGAGACCCCTTAGTCACTTATATCCATGTTTCCCCTCGCTCGAGTGGCGAGTCACCGTCTGCCCATTTTTCCATGTTCCCCGAGTAATAATTCTTAGCTGGAATACTCTGATGTGGTCTTGCATACATTACAAATCGGCATTTTGGCAATACAGTCTACTCTTACATAATACAGGAAAGGAAAACTGATAGCTGCAAAAAATCCTGTCTTATATAATCTACACCAGTGGTTCTTAACCTTTAAGTTATAAGGGACAGAAATTTGGTAAAATATTAAATTTTACCAAATTTCTGTCTTCCCAGGGACCACCCAATCGGTTATGTATATGTATAGATTCTATGTATTTGTCTCTATCTAATAAAACACGTATAATTTTAGATGCAATTATTTATTATTTTAAAAATCTATAATTATAAGTTACCGATTTTAAATTTAATGAGATTTTGTGACTTGATTGTGACACTTCAACTTGATTTATTTGTGTAGAATCTACACAAATAAATCAAGTTGAAGTGTCTGTTTGTAATAATAGCTTTTTATTAAATTAATATAAAAGTATATACGGCACTTATACCAAAAAATATTTCTTTTTAAATTATGTCTGTCTGTTTGGATGTTGCGGCTAATCTCTGAAACGGCTGGACATATTTTGACGGGGCTTTCACTGGCAGATAGCTTATCTTATAAGAAGTAACTTAGGCTACGTTTTTTTAGGATTCCGCGAAAATAATTTCCACGCAAGCGAAATCGCGGGCACAGCCAATATAATAATAAATATTCGACAGAGAAACACGCTGTATTTCCCTAATTGAAATAAGTAATATTTGTGTTATAGGTCACATACAATGGACCACTCTGGGGCCGATCGCAGACACTCAGACCATTGAAAACAACGAAATGTTCGTTTGCGAAATTTACGTTGACAAGAATCAAGTCCAAAGCCTCTTCGCTCGTAACCACAGAGGCCATCAATCAATTATTGAAATGAATATTTATAAAGGACGGTAAATTACTAAAAATAAGGCTATAATATTATGTACAGTAGTGGTATGAAAATGTTCGCAACTTTTCAAATTGATTCATTTAATGTTCCGCGAGCACATGTTACCTTTTCAAACTAAGTGACATTATTATTTATTTAGGTTTATGGCTTAGCAGCTAGACTTTTAAGCCACGTCTTAGATTAAAATGTAGTTTCTTTATTTTCGTAGGCCTATATGTAGCACAGCTGAACTTGTAGGTTATCAGCTGGTGCCATTCAACGGAGTTTTTGTGACCACTCAAAAAGCCATATTTGACTACACAGTTCACATTTCTCACAAAAAACATAATTACTACTCAAACACTATCAATATCATACAACTAATGTTCGTTTTAGAATAATTATACACATTTTATTAGAAAATAAAACTGCACAGCACAACGTCTTCTTTCAGTTTCCGCCAAAAACTCAACTGAGTGACAAAAAGACTGTTCCACAGAAAATTATGCTTAACTATTTGACAATAAAGTTTAAAATTACTTAGATCAAAGTTGTTTTATTTTCTATCTTGTCTAAGAAGATTGTTTTGTCATGTAAAACCTTTTTATTGGTTTTGATATTTATGTTAAGCTTAATGATCATATCATCTTTGATTTTTATTGTTAAACTCAGTCTGTCATTGTCAACATTGCAATTTTCTATTTTTACGTTTCTATATTTTTCAAACGTAAAATTTATTAAAGTGTTGGCAATATTGTTTCTTGTTGTCGTGCAAGCAAAAGTCGATTTTAAGGTGACGAACAAAGATTTTTGTTCCATGACTGTACTAACGATATTTTAGGTATTTTCATGTAGTCTACAAAAAAAAAACACGTTTTATGTTATATGTTACGGTTTAGGGTTTTAAAACATAAATTGTTACTTAAAACCGGCTACATCCAGTTGCAAGTTAGCAATATTCACTAACCCTGACCACTTTCCTTTGTTGTTGAGACCGCTGAATACTCAAAAGCCATTAAAATTTCAACCATCCTCCATTCTTTCCATTGAATGAGATGTTTGAGAGTTTTAAATTCGACTGACTTTAGAATAAAAGACTACAAAACGATGACTTTACAAGATTAAAAGGTTGGAAGTGTTAATAAAGATAGAACGTATTATGATAATAATATGTATGAGTTTTTAAGGATGTGGGTGTGGACTAACAATTTTAGGCTTTTATAACATTCAAATAAAATAAAAAAAACAAATTGTGTGTGTGTGTGTGCAGTTCATGCGTAGTAGAGGTGAAACAAAGTGTGACAAGGGTTGGGAGGGATTTTAAATTTCGTGACGTCACATTTCATATATTATATCGTTATAATATATTTACAGTTTAAAATACGAAATTTGAAGTATTAACGAAAAACTTCAAAACTATGAGCATAGTGTTTAAATTATTAAATATAATGTATTCTATCTCATTCTCTCGCAGGCTTAGTTCTGTGGATTTATGTGTTTATCTCTTTTTAGTGTCGCTTTTTCGTTTAACGTTTAAGCAGTGAAAAATAATTCAATTGTAAATTTTCAAGTCGATACAATTATTATGTTTCATACAAACATCTTACAAGGTTCAGGATATAAAATAGGCCGGTCGATGTAACAGGAGCCTGAAAGGCTGGAGCTTACCTCGCTCAAAGAATTACCCTTTGAATACTGCCACCCTTTTAGATACACTGCCCAATGACAGTGGCCTGGTGGGACTGGACAGGTTTTAAGTTCGGTTCTTTTACGGTGTATATAACTATTTATTTTTAAGTTGGTTTCATTATATTTAAAAATAATGTTATAAATATTTAACTTTAACATAACTAGTTCAAAATATGTGAATAATGAATAAAAGTACAAAATATGCGCGAACACAGTTGCGGATACAGTTCTACAATAAAATATACGTTCATCAAAATTATCTCAAAGATAGATACGTTCTATAAAATCTAGATGCAAACTAAATTATGCATACAACCGCTACTGCAATTTTGCTCCGTCCGATAGCGTAGCGGAGATGAGAAAATATTGCAAGCTTACGACGTATATATTTCTGATAGGGGAAGTACTAGAGGCCCATTCTATGTAAATCCGCGAGTCTGCACAAGACACTCGCATAATTTTTCTGAGTGTGCAGAAATGAAAAATGCCGGATAAAATAATATACCTTGGTTTTCGTTAGATTTATGTAATTTTTTTTAAATAAAATAATGGGTTTAAATACTTAATTTAAAACATTATCTAATATGTATGTTTAGGTATTACTTAAGTTGACTAAGGGCTATTTTTTCAATTACCAGATAAAAGTTGGTCATAGAATAAAGTATAACATGTAAAAATGTTGAAATGTCAGTTGCATATGCAAAACAATTGAATTGTTTCACATTTGAATTCACTCAGGTTATAATTTATTCGATTGATAACTTTTATCTGACGATTGATAAATCGGCTCTAAGATATTAAAACACATCTAAATGTGACAAAACTACGTTTTAATGGTTTTAGGCGTGGTATTCTATTTAATTTTTATTCCGATGTTTCGGCCTGTTTTCAGTAGCCGTGAGCAGTGATCACGGAAGACAAAGATATCAAGATGATATGAAAATGAAATAAAATACCGCGCTTAAAGCTGTTAAAACGTAGTTTTATTGTGTGTACTAGTCGCCAAAACTTAAGAAAACACCACATTTAAATTGTGTGTGTGAGTACAAAAATTACGATCATGCGTGAACTATTAAAATGAACTAAGGAAAAAGGTATATTATTTATAATGCAATATACACTAAGACGCTTCTCGCGGCTTCGCTCGCATAAATTTAGAATATTATTCTTATCTCACTGAAAATATCTTACTTTTCGGGTAAAAAATTATATCATTTAGTGCTTGTAGCGATACTGAATAACAATCGATTCCATTAGACTTAGGCACGTGAATTTTGTATCCTTAGATACTTTCAAACAAAATTATGTTCACTTTTATAATTCGATATTTAAGATTCTTAATATAAATATTACTGGATTACTACAAATTTCAAAGTGATGGATACTTATTATTTCAAAAGTATATCATATATCCCTATTTATATTAACAGCTTAGTATTCATAATTAATATTTTATATTAACTACTAGCTGTACCCGGCAGACGTTGTCTTACCCTTAAAAATAAAAATCTAGAACTTGTTTGCAGCGACATCGACCGAGACCAATTATTAATCTAAATCATTCTCAAATCCACTTGAACAAAAACAAAATTTTCATCAAAATTGGTCCCACCGCTTAGGAGGAGTTTAGCGGCGTGACCTACCGGGTCTAATCGTGAATCTTAACCATCCCGGGACCCACTTGAATACACACAAAAAATTATTTCACTTAAATCCTGAAACCCGATTGCAGCGCCACCTTCTTGGTTCAAATTAGAATCTAAACCATCCCGGGACCCACTTGAACACACAAAAGTAATTCACCTAAATCATGAAATCCGATTGCAGCGCTATCTACTCGATTCAAATTTGAATTTAAATCATCCCGGGATCCATTTTAACACACAAAAATAATTCACCTAAATCCTGGAACGCGATTGCATCGCCACTTACCTAGTTTAATCGTGAATCTAAACCATCCCGAGACCCACTCAAAGACACAATTTTCTTGTCAAAATTCTGAACACCGATTGCAGCGTCACCTACCGGGGCCAGTTGTTAATCTAAACTAATCTCGAATCGAAAAATTTTAGGCCATTTTTTTAAACTATGTCGTAAAGGTTATTGTAAAAATATGAAAGTAATTTTAAGATTTGTATTTATTATGTTAATATACTGTATAGTTGTAGGGGTTTTTATTATTTTGAATGAATTAGATGTTTTCATATTATTATTTGTTAATATTCTTTTACATACATTGATTATGGTAATTGATACCGTATTTTATTTGTGACCTTATTTTTAAGATTTCTCGTCTCTCAGATAGAATTGAGAGTTTACGTTTTTTATTTTGTATTAGAAAAATATAACCTCTTTTTGTGAGCCATATCTCAACTCATTACATTTCTTTGTCCCCATCTTCTATCATGATATTGAAAAGGAGCCAATTACGACTTCCAAATTAATGCTGATTTTAGTCCAAGAAATATATTTTATATAATAAGACTTTGATTGAAACCGATAACTTGGATTTTCTATATAAACAAGGACAGACTGCTGGAGCCAACTGTAATTGCGGAGGTGGTTACTAGCTACGCTTTTTATTTACTGGGCGACTGCTATTACTTAAACCGATATTAGACGATTCATTTCTGTTATTCGATTTAGGGCCGATTTATCAATGACCATTCAACCAAAAAGTTATTCATTGAATAAAGCGAGAGAGAGAAAGAGAGAGAGAGAGAGAGAGAGAACACTTTATTGTACACCACTATAGAAAACACAGAAAAACATATAGCCTAAAAATAGATGGAATATAGTATAACATGGAAAAATTAAAAATGTCAGTTTCAAGTGTAATACAGTTGAATGGTTTCACTTTTGAATTCACTCAGGTCATCATTTATTCAAAATAATAACTTTTATCTCACGATTGAAAAATCGGCTTTTAAATGAATCAGCCAAAGTTCTCCATGTAAACATAAAATTAAGTCATTCTATGTCATTGAAATTCGCCGTGTCCTTTCAGTTCTGTACCTTTCAACCAAATTGAATCAATTTGGTGAATGCGTCTAATTAGTACTTTTCCATTCTTTCACCATTAATATTCTTCTTCTATGGTGGCATATAAACATTTTTTATTGCGAAACTGACAAACAAGCAGACGGTCCAGGTCACGGAAAGTGGTTACCACCGCCATTAGATATTTGCAACACCAGGGGCGCGACATCATGTTGCCAGCCTTTAGGATGTGATAGTGTTGACGGCCACGAAAGAGCGGGACCTCTCGCTGCGTAGCGTCGTAGGCGAGATGCTACGTAGCGAGGGAGGATGGCTGGCGTTCACCTCCTTCTGCGAGGGCGACATGTCTCAGAAGCAGGCGGCAGGAAGAGTACGAGCCAGCAGACGTCAGAGGCGTCCTTCGATTCGAGGCACCTTCTCAGATACCCACTCCTAGGACATCTGGTGTTCTAGTCCTAGGGGCACCCTCTTGAGAGCTTCCGTCAAGGTGGCATGGGGACTGCCCCATGTAGACGTCCTAAAGTGGGGACGTCTTTGTAATATACGCAGTGGGACAGTAAATGGCTTAGTGAGTAGTCCGGCGGCCGGCATCTCACAACTCCTCCCTCAAATAAGGTGTGTGCAGAGTCGGCTACCGGGAGTCCCATACAGCCCCGCATCCCCGAGAGGATGCGAAAAAGCATTCCTCCACCGTTATCAAAAAAAAGGGGGATAAGATAGAGAAATTAGACAAGAGAAATGGAACACGGGATTCGAATACTGGGGCTGAGGGGGAAGTGGGCTATCGAAACTCTCACTCATGGCACGTTTAGCTCAAGGCTGTTACACGCAGGTATTCTGTGAGAGCGTGGTACTACACCGATCGAGCCGGCCCAACAGCTATCAAGATAATGATTCCAGCATGGCTCTCCATGTATTATATAGTATGCTCCATAGTGCTATAGAATTTCATTGCGACAGACCCAATCGTTTTCGTATAAAAAAAATAAGTGTGACATACAAAGACCGACAGATATGTAGAGCGATTTTTATTGTTCGGTTCCATTTTTGCCTAACTGGTTATGGAACACTAAAAAGTAGTCCTATATTTTAGAATCGTAATATTTTTCAATAGAATTTCTAGAAGCACAACCCATATATAAATAGTTCATAAGACTAATAAGTAACTTAAAAGGAATGTTCAATTACGGCTTTGAGCCATAGCCAATATCGATCGCACGACCTTACACACGTGTTACTTCAAATCGATTTCCACTGCTTTGGAAATGTATGTGCCCGACTTTAAAAATGCAAGGAGATTACAGTGGGGTGATATAGATCTGCCATACGTATACAAGAAGTGCCATGAACTCGTTTCCGAGGTTAAACCACAGTTCTACTCTATGGAGCTATTCAGATAAAGCGTTATCGACGTCATCCTAACATTACATCCTGTAGAATATTGACAAACGGCAGTGATTTAGTGTTTATGAGGATTATAAAAGAGCTTATTAAGAATAAACGGATCGCGACGTACACACCATAATCAAATATCAGAAGTGTTAAAGATACGTAAGGTAGAAAGCACTTCAAACACTCCAACTTATAATAAAACTACGTTTTAACGGTTTTAGGCGCGGTAATTTATTTGTTTTTGGTTTTTCCGACGTTTCGGCCACTTTTCAGTGGCCGTGATCACGGAAGACAAAGATGTCAAGTGTCAACGAGTATTGTTAAAGTTTAATTTATCCTACCTCCAACTGTTCATTTTAATTATTTACTTTTAATTTTGTTTATGGTTATTATTTACTCTATGGGAGACTAATCTAATTTACCGCTTAAAACCGTTAAAACGTAGTTTTATTATGTATATAAGTCGCGAAAACTTAAGAAAATATTACTCCAACTGATATTAAATGTTCACTTTTAGACTTTTAACAGGATTTATGGGACCATAAATTTAATATTACAAATGTCCATATGCGACGGTAACTGCTTTCCATCAAGTGAGCCGTCTGTGTGTCTGCTGAACTCAAGCAATAAAAAAAAACCTCAAGCTTACCGTCGCTTATTGACATGTGTAACGCCAAAGGTGCTATCAATGTGCTGCCGCACTCTAAAGGAAGACTGCAAACTGGCCACTAATGCCGGAACACAGCTCGACCTTGTTATGGTGGCATACTCTAGACCAGGGGTGGTAGCCATCCAGACAGGCAAATACCATACCACCTGGCTGTAGGTTTTTTGTCGCCTCTTACGAAAGGCCACCCGGCCGCAGGAAATTGTGTCCTTTCTCCGTTCCTGCATGGATTTCATCAACACTAAGAGACAAAGGAACTGTTTAACATCAATATATCACTCCAACTTAGACTTTTAACAGGATTTGTGGTCTCCCAGTAGTAGTAATTTATATTTTTTTTAAGACGAGGCTGCCTTGATGAGGTATGCCTCTGTAACTCGTGGTAGCGTATACACACGTTCCAAATTCAAATCCTGGCCGGAACGCGCGTGTCACTTAGGCAATTTTGTGACCTAATATGGATATTGTTACAATTGCTAACAATGGTGAAGGAAACCGTCGTGATGAAACCTGCACATCGAAATAACCGATGTATCAAACCTGCCAAGCCGCCTTGGACAAGCGTGGCGGGTATACTGTCCGTTCTCCAAATGTGGGAGGCCCGAGCCCAGTAGTGCGACGTTTATGGGCTATTATTATATTAATATTATGTGCATTTGTATTCATTGCATATAAATACACACATTTTTTGAAAAAACTCACGCAAACTCATTGGGCTCTGTACAGTACAGTAAAGAGTACAGAGTAGAATACTACATAATAACTGATTTATATAAAAACTGTTATTTACATGATACAGGTTGCATTATCATTTTTAATCATTTTTGGTTATATCCATGCTAAGCAAGTTACTCTTGTGCTATGGGTAATTAACATAGAACCGACCACTCTGAGGCGATCTCGGACACTACGATCATAGAAAATAATAGATAGATCGTTTACGAAATGTAACATGCCAAGGAATCGCACCCGAAGCATCTCGTTGCAGTGAGCTAGGTTAGCACATTCAACCACAGAAGCCGCACTTTGGTCATGTTTTGAAATTTATTATTGACAATAATAATGTTTGACCCTGTGCAAATGTTTGCTCACAGACTATAATAACTAATATGTTTGACATTCGCCGTATCAACGTAAACAAACTAGAGCCTGTTATGTGATTAACAATGTTAGTATTAAGTTAAACAGTGCATTATATCTATGAAAACAAATTATTATATAACATGTTGTTTTCTGAACTCCATTGTAATATAAGCTTTATATATGCAAATTCTCACGCTTTTCCGTGTGTATGCCTAAAAATTGGTAAGAAAATCATATCTTATAAGTGGGAAATATATATACAGACATACAGACAAGACACTCACCACCTCCAGAGGACATTGTTCCTTAATTACATTTTAGGCTTACGCCGTAAAATCTGTCAATCATCCATCAATCTTTTTAACATTTTTTTTTGTTACATGTTTTTCTCCCTCACTACATTGCCATTGAGTGGAAGAAGCATACAAAGGAATAATAATCGCCTTATAAAAGACGTATCTCGTAACACGCTGCAATTACTGTTGGCCTCACCAGGGACCCAATTCTGCTAATACTATCTCGTCAAAATCGCCGGAAATTATACTCTCAATCGTAGATTTGCCTGATTTCAGTATTTTATTAATTCTAGTCGCGTGCCCGTGTCTTTATATATTTATAAGCGAAAACTCGCGAAATAAATGCTTAAAATGTTGGTTGCTTTTCGATATTCATTTCGGCTAACGACATTTCTGCTAGAGGTAAATTTCATTTTTTTTACTATTATTATGTGGCGACTATATCGAGAAGATAGTAGAATACGAATTGTTGACAATCGCAACGGGATCTTTCTTTGAATATCTTCGCGATAACGCCAAAATATTAAAATAGCAGAATTGGGCTCCAATCCGTTATTGTTTTTATATAAAATCTCATTGAAAACATTCAACCGATACTTTATTATTTAAAATATATTTTTCAACTTCAAACAGTCATTGAAAATCCCAATTAGGTCATTTTCAATTTCACGAAGTTCATAATATTCATGAAACTGAAAATGAGTTTTAAATGCTTTAAAGTAATTAGAATGTGTTCTGATTAATAAAACGTCGACAGAAAGTTTTCAGTGAGATTTTCTTTAAAAATAGGAACCGACTGCAGGCACTAAATGTGTCTGGAGGGCGTGTTACGAGTTACGTTTTTCTTATTAAAATGGGCATAGACATACACCACGCTGCCTCTCGTTCAATAGGCAGCGTCATGCCGATTGGATCAAGTAGAACTGACCGTGTGTGGGTGTGACCGTATTAGGTCGCGATCGTGATTTAAGTGATAATTTTTTTTGTTTCTTGCTATTTTTAATCTTTACCACGAGTAAAATGCCCTAGACCGTTAAAAGATATGCCGGTTAGAAAGTATAAATTGATTGTGTGTGGTGTATAAATAGATAGAGAACACTTTATTGTAAACCAATACAAAAATGAACTCACAGACTGTATTTTTATCATGACCATGAATGAGCTGCACATTGGATCAATCCTGCAGCGTCATGCCAATTGGACGAAAGGTAACGTGGTGTATGGGCATAGGCAATTGTCATTGCTTTGTTCTTTTTTCACACTAAGTTCCATTGGAGAACATTTTTAGAAGGATTATACTTCCTAGTCTATGCACACCACAACGTTATCAGTCAATCCTTGTTCACTGTTGGACGTAAGCTTCCCCAAGTTTGCGCGTATCACGGTCCTCCGCTATTCTCATCTACTCCCACCGGCGACCTTGCGCAGATCGTCGGTCCATCGGGCTGGAGCGCGTCCTGCACTACGTCTGCTGAGACGCGGTTACTTACCCAACACTTATGACACCACTTCGCAACTTGTTAATTCTGTTTTAAAACCAAGGAGCGACAAGAAACTTCCCATGCCCCTATAACATTAACAACGGAATTTATTACATCTTTTTTATATGTTGTATATGTGTATGTATGTATGATTAGTATGAATTAACAAAATATAAACCACCTATGTTTATATTTAGGTAATTTATATTTCTTAGGTAGTTTAAGGATATCGTCCGAACAATAAATTTATATTGTATTATATTAAAAAACTGCTGGTTGAGCCTACAGGCGGCCGGAAGACTGGAGCTTACCTTGCTCTAGGAATTAGTGTATGTATTCGGGGAGGTAATGCTGCCAGTTTTCTACGCACACTGCAAAGCGACAGGGGGCTGGTCGGGCTGGACCGAGGTAGTTTATAATATTTTCTTTTCTTTTTAGTGCCGATTTTTCAAACACCAAATAAAAGTTATTCATAGAGTAAAATATAACAAGGAAAAATTTAAAATATCAGTTGCATGAATAAAACAGTTGTGTGGTTTCACTTTTGAATTTACTCAGGTTATAACTTATTCGACTGATAACTTTTATCTGTTGATGAAAAATCGGCCATAAGTGTATATATCTGTTAGGAGTTTATTTATATTATAGTTTTATTATTAGTGTTTAGTGTACAATTAATCTTTTCTTTTATGATTAAGATTGATTTTTCATTTATCGAATAAATTAAAACCCGACTGAATATGAAAGGGAGACAGATCAACTGTTTTGTTCGCGCAACTGTAATTTTTAATTTAGTCGTGTGAGTTTTTATTCGTTGAATAACTTTTATATGAAGATCGAAAAATCATCACTTAATAAATGAAATTTGTATATAAATTTACAGAAGATGGGCGGGCCTTGGGGTCCATCACGTAAGAAGCTCAAGTGGTTATCAATCTCATTTCGCCGGAATGCTCACCTTCTTCATTTATTGTATAGCATACTATTTATTCCCTTTACCCCTCCCTATCTTAAGGAAAGTTTCGAATTCCTCCATACTTCTCACATCCGTAATTTGCGCTCCACTGATAATCTTACTTTAAAAATACCTGCACACGCTTCTACATTCTACACCAACTCCTTCGCTGTGCAGGCTGTTCGACTGTGGAACTCGTTGCCCGAAAACATACGACAGGCAAAAACACTCCCCACTTTCAAAAAATTGGAAAGAGAATATTATCTCTCACTTTAATTAATATTTAATATCAAATTGTATGTATTTTAATTTGTTAATATATTTATTAATATTGTATAGCTATTGTTGTTGCTATACAAATATTAATAATGTATATATTTGGATATATATAATATTAATATGTGTGATTGTCTATTTTCTTTTTATTTTTCTTAATTATATGTATTGTATAATATCTATGTATCCTATTAATTACATGTATTTTATTGCACACCACCGTCATACACTCTTGATTCCTTACACACAATCCATAGCCCGGGTTGTCTGGAAGAGATCGCTCTAAAGCGATAAGGCCGCCCTTTGTTCCTGCCTTGACACGAAACGACTGTAAATGATTTGCTGTATATGTATGTGGTGAACAATAAAGTATTTTCTGTCTATCTATCTATCTAAGAAACTCTGATACTACCCGTGATCAGAACGCTGGCTCACATTTCTCCCAAGTATTGCGATATAGCATGACAATAGAGCCAGCGTTCTGGGGTATATTAATTTAGACTAGTGGTTGAAATTCGACCATAATTAATTTAAATTATAAGTTTGAACATTTTTAAGGTTCTGTTATCAAAGACTTCCATAATCACAGGTTTCGCCAAGGCGACACTGTTAGTTTGACTTTAACAATAAACAAAAGAGTATATATGCGAGTGTGTGTCAAATACTAAATAAGTATGTAATGTTTCTTTTTCATTGTTTTAATGAATTTTTTAGGAATTATTTTAAAAAATATTAGCATTCTACGCTCCTTCTGTATATAAACTATAAGTGTGCGAAATTTCATACTTCTCCGGCCGTGCAGTTTTCGTAAAAAGAGGTACAAAGTTTTTGCTGCACGTATTAATATAATGATTGTTAATATTTAGATACTTTATATTTGCTAGGTAGTTTTATATTTTATGTAAATATAAATAAATACTTGATCAGATTGTGATGGTAATTTAGTAGCGTGATTTAAGGACGCTCGCGAGGATTTTTGGAACGACAAACAGAATATACAACCAAACAACTACTTTACACACATTATACTTTACATATATAATACAATATAACATATATAACGATAAAAGGTGCAAAAGTCTTACAAATATATTTGGGTCTTCCTCTCAATTCTTCAACTTTCAAAGACTATACATTCTATGAGTGGAAATATGTCTATTAAAAGCAATCATTAAGCTCTTGTCGTAACGATTTTATCGGCGAAAAACACCTCGACGTAAAGGCTCACTTCCTTGCGCCTTCCGGTCGTGAACACGCGAACTGCTAAGCAAATCATAATCTGATTTTCAATCCGACGGCCTAAAGCGGCTTTGGAGAATAGCTTCCTAACATTGACACATGTCTAGATATACTAAAAGTTGTAAGATATAGCATAAAATTCCATTTTATGTTACTTGGCATGTTCATCATATGAATCTGCGACCTCTTTAGGCACTTTATTTTAAGTTCCGTACTATAATAATTATAATAATAAGGCCAAACGTTTTAAATACTGAGATCTTTAAATCGATTGAATTTATTGTTCACTGGCATGATCCTGCGACTTCGTTTGCGTTGCCATTATGAGATAGCACCAAAATAAACGTGACCTCAAGGCTCATTCAGAAAATGCAATTTTTATAATTTTATCTGTCTGTTAAAGCATCACGTACGTAAATGAAACTCGGACACAGAACTAGATAGGATAGACGAATATAGCAGACAAGATGGCGCTGCGGTGAGTTTTTTGGTGCCATCGTTACAAGTTGATAGCCTCTGTGGTTGAGCGGGCTAAGCCTTCACCGGTTGACCTCACTACAACTCGGAGGCTCCGGGTTCGATTCCTGGCATCACACGCGCGTAATTTGCTTAATGTCGTGATTATATAATGTGTGTGTTTTTCTGCCGGTTATTTATTAATTTATTATTTAATTCGCTAGAAATACGTCGTCACCATTGCAACGCGGGCGAAGTTTCGCTGGCACTTACTAGTTTCAAAATACGCCTAATAACTTATTTTTTTTTTATTGATTTGCTATATACTGGCGGGATTAATCCAGGTAGAAATTATACGTAATGAATGTTGTACTAAGTGTGAACCGCGACTGAAACCAATTTATACTTTTTGTATGAAGCAAAAACGGCAAGCCACTATTTTTTAATTATACTCTTTGACCCGTTTAAGAAACATTTTGCAGAAAAGCTAGAATATTTGTTTCTAGAAAAAGTCTAAATATAAGTTTTTATTTGGCTAACTCGAAGAATAATGCGGATCCCATATAAATTCTCATTCTCTATTTAGCGTACATCAAGATTATCTCCGAGACAAAATGTAACCTATGTCCTTCCTCAGGTTACGTACAATCTATCTTCTTGTCAAATTTAATTAAGATCCGTCTAGTCGTGAAAAGGTAATAAAACAGAGTTACTTTCATATTTGTAATATTAGAATGGATTAGTTGACAACAGGGCCGTATTTACCCGGGGGTGCAAAGAGTGCGTGGTACCATGTTGCAGGAACCTAGGGGGCGCAATTCTATTGTCTTCAATAAAAAAGTAATTGATGAACATCAATATGGTTTTTAAAGATCTGACTAACGACACCTCACATGACTATGTGAATACATCGTCGTCATCGTCAGCCAATCATACTCCACTGCTGGACGTAGGCCTCCCCAAGTCGGTGCCATTCATCCTGGTCCTCCGCATACCTCATCCAGCCTCTACTGTCGACCTTGCACAGGTCATCAGTCCATCGGACTGGAGGGCGTGCGACACTACGTTTACCGAGACGCGGTCTCAACTCCAGGACTCGTCTGCTCTATCGGCCATCGGTCCTGCAACAGACGTGACCGGCCCACTGCTATTTCATCTTTTGAGAGCTATATCGGTTACCTTGGTTCTCTTACGGATATCCTCTAATAGTACGTACACTTCATAGTTCGTTGAGCGACTTGGAATTTGTTGACCAGTTCTACCTTCAGTGTCCACGTCTCGGTCCCGCAGGTCAGGGTATATATATATGTATAAACATTTTAAAAAAGTCAACTCTTAAGTAAATGTACTCCAATGTCTTCCTGTCAAATTTAAACCGTATAAAACCAGTAGTTTATGAGAAAAATGACTATGACACATAATAAAACACACGAAAGAACGGACATAACGAATGCATAAGGGTTCCGGTATTGCCAAAATTTCTAGGAACACTTAAAGATGAATCGTAAAAATTAAATGCTATATTTTATTTATTATTGGTAAGGGGAGCGCAAACTGATTATCGCACTTCGGCTACCAATATTCTTAATACGGCCCTGGTTGACACATTGGCCCTATCATATCTTCTAACGACCGAGTCAAAGGCTAACAACGCCGCCGCTTCAGCTGAAGATGTCAAAGGGCAGGAACGGAGAAATAATATAGTTTGCAGCGGCAGAAGTATACGGTCATGCAGCCTGTCGTAAGAGGCAACGAATCAACTCACAGCCATGTGGTATGGTATTAGCCCGTTTGGATAGCTACCACCCCTGCTCAAGGGTATGCCGCCATATCAACCTTGAGTTATGTTCCAGCATAAGTGGCCAGGTTCCACTCTCCTTTTAAAGAACAATTGTAGGATATTATTTGGTGTCACAAATGTCTAACAAAAAACAGTGCAAATATGGAACCATAGGAAAAGGCTACATATTTGTTCCATATGAGGTTGTACCTTTGGACCCGTGGGATCCATTGGCAAAGAGTTTCTTTTAAGACTTTCTTTCAGTGTGCTTAGTGCGACTTTTTCTTACTATTTGATCACGTTCAAGTTAACGCAATTTTATATAGAAAAGACTTAGCGCCATCTCGTTAGCGTGAAGGGATGCATAACTCGTGCCATACTAAATTGCTTTAACTTGAACGTGACTCTAAGCGCTCTCTAAGAAACTGACTACCCGTGATCAGAAGGCTGGCTCTTATTCCGTCCAGTAATTATAAGCATTACCATACAGCCAGCCTTCTGGGCACGCTCTCCGCTGGCAGTGATCGGCTACATAATCTACTTTAAGATTAGGTAATTTGTATTTATGAGGTAGTCTTCATTTTTAGTATAATTGTTTCTCCCCCTACTTGATTATGCTGATGCTTGCTATCTAGACATAACCCAAGAACAACTGAATAAGCCTGAACGCCTTCAAAATGTTTGTAATCAGTTCATATTTGGGTTGCGAAAATATGACCATATTTTCGTAATAAGCTTAAATGGTTGCCTCTTCGCCTTCGCCGAAAAGTTCACTTACTATCCACTTCTGCACAATATATTTTTCAATCCCTGTACTCCCCCATATTTGAAGGAATTTTTAGTTTCCTCTATCAATCTCATTCTTGTAATTACGCTGAAATGAAAATCTTCTGCTAACGATACTTAAACACACTTCGTCCTTCGTAGGAAATTGTATTTCCGTACAGGCTGTTCGCCTGTGGAACTCTCACCCCTTGAAAACTAGGCAAGCTGCATCCATTTCTATATTCAAACATTTGATCACTGACCATTATTTCTTCATTAAATAAAATTTGTTGCAGTAAATATAATAATATAAATATATTGTTCGCATGTAGGTATATGTAATTTATATTATTATAATCTATTTAATTATGTATATCTATAGTAGTTTATTCATGCATGCCTCTGCAGACCACGGGCCATGAAAATGGCCCGGAATTTTGGAGGGCTTGCGTGGTTACAGATCGGGGACTATGGGGACTATAGCGTATGTCCATCGCAATGTTCAAGGAACATGGAAAAAATGGGCAGACAGTGACTCGCCACTCACTGCATGGGCCTCTAAAAATGTCGTATAAGTTTGGCGAGAGGTAACATGGATAAATTAAAAATTGTAGTTGCGTGAATAAAACAGTTGAGTATTTTAACTTTTATATTTAGTCAAATATAATTTACTCGATGGATAACTTTTATCTTACGATTTAAAATCGGTCCTTAGTGTAATTAATACGGATTGGTTAATAAATAACGTATTGTTATTTATTTAATATATTCAGGAGAATTATTAACAGAACGATCAAGTACTTAGTCCTAATACCTTATAATCGGCATCTTTGTGCACTGCTTACGTCACAAAGAGCATATAAAATATATAAAACATTTGTATAAACCAAGCAATAAGGTAACTTGCCAGTTTATACGAAAGCCAGTCGATACATTTGCTGCATACCGTCAGCGCCATCTGGCATTAAATAGCGAATACACGTAGAACCGCAGTGACCTTAAGTTAGCGCCATCTGTGAAGTAGTAGCTCCCAATATGTTGGGAGCTCCCACTTGGTTCTGATTTTACGCGAACCATCTCTATTTGAGAATCAAAATACGCTTCTACCAAAAGCGCCATCTAGTAATAACGATGAGATACTAAATGTTGCTAAAGAGACATTAGTTCGACAAGATCCCCATAGATGGCGTTATAATATTGTTGCATTAAAATGTAAAGTTATTTGTAATGGCGAAATTTTATTGAGAATAATGTTTAAATCATAGAACTAGAAATAATAGTAGACATTAGAATAAGATAAGATTCATATAATTATTCAGATCTCGAAAAATTATGACCATATTTTTAGGAATTTTATAACACTCCCCCCTCCCCTTCCTCTAAATTTTGAACCACGAAGAAAATCTAAAAATATTGAGTTTATATATAAAACTTCAATAACACTTTCTAAGAATATTGTTTTTATAAGATCTGTTTAGTTTTTGAGGTTTACGTGTTTTCAGATTTTATGTGTTAAAAACTGCTGTCGGACCATCTGTAATCCTACTGCATATGTTCTATTTAATAGAGAGAAGAGATGCTAATGCTCATCTTTTGAATTTTGAGCATTACTTAGGTATTTTGTAAAAACAACTACATAGTAAATTTTTATCGGTACACAATAGATTTTTATCATATTATTTATAATAACAATAATGTCCCACTGTTGGGGGCTCGGATCTTTCATTTACAGGAGAACAGATAGTATACCCAATACGCTGGTCCTAGGCGGCTTAGCGGGTTTGACAGAGCAGTACCACGATGTGCTGGTTACATCACGATATTTACCCTTCAGCACGTTGTATTTATAACAACATGCACATAAAAATCATAAAATGCGAAGTATTGCATGCTTTCCGACCAGGATTCGAGCCCTTGTTAACAGGCTTCTTTATGGTTCTTAAAGAAGCCTACAAACTTTCTCTAAGTCAATATGAATAAGATCGTAAGTTTTTATGTTGTACTTATCTTATTGCACTAGGTGCTACCCCCATGTCGATGCACTCTTGTGCGTACCGGCTACCAGTATTCGAATCCATGTCGTAATAATGAGATATAAGGTAGGTATAAAATTAATTACACATTTAATTTCATTCATGTATAAATTTAATAATTAAAAGTATTTAAGCTTAATTGGCCATCACACTCATGTACACACATCACTGCACTCATGCACAAATTCGTCCAAATCAGTTTTTCCATACTTATATATATATATATATATATATATATATATATATATATATATATATATATATATATATATATATATATATATATATATATATATATATACAAAGTAACCCTGTTTGTCTTTTACCTTTTCATGACTAAACGATTGCAGTCGTAATGAAATAGTGCCAAGGAGATATACTGTGTCTGTTTGGGCAAAAGGTTATGAAAAAAAATAGTTTTAATTTTTTTCGACACTGTTCTACCACTTCAAAAAATTGAAAAAAATCACGAGTAGAAAGGATTGTAATACACATATTCTGAAAAAAAAATGGTGATAGTTAATTTTCAAAAACTCGAAATAAAAAATATTCTCGAAATAAAAAAAAAAAATCAGTTATAGATCTGGGAATTACAACAAAAATATTGTTTCATGCCTTTTGCTCCCAAGTATTGGTGAAAAATTCGCCAAATTTGTAATTTTACTATTGAAAAAAATTAAAATTATGAAATGGGATTTTCAAAAAAAAAACTCTATAAATACTTAAAATAAGAAGAAGCTGAAAATTTGAGTGAATTATTTTTATTTGATAACAAAAAGATCCCCATAATAAAAGTAGAAAACGCCGCGGGCGCAGTTTTTACTTAGAAACCCTGCTTTGTATGATAAATCATACTTTTTAAAATGATTATTAGTCTAATATTTTCTTAATTTTTCGCGACTTGCATACATAATAAAACTACGTTTTAACGGTTTGAAGCGCGGTAATTTATTCGATTTTTGTTATTCCGACGTTTCGGCCACTGAAAAGTGGCCGAAACGTGATCACGGAAGACAAAGATGTCAAGTGTTAACGAGTATTGTTAAAGTTTTATTTAGCTTACCGCCAACTTGTTCATTTTAATTATTTAGTTTAATTTTGTTTATCGTTATTATTTACTCTATGGGAGCCTAATCTAATTTACCACCGCTTCGCATGTTGCGAAGTGGTGGTTATGGCTTGAAGAGAAGAAGTAGCGCAAGAAACTCTTCAGCAAATATGCCTAGCTCTAATAACTTTATATAATATTAAAATATGTGGAAGGAAAAGTAAAAGAAATTATCAGTCAAGTTGGTTTGTGTTCCGTTGCACGCAGATTATTAGTCTATTATTCCTGAAGGGGGTTAAGTAAGATTAAATTGAACACAACTCAAGCTTGTTATGACGGCATACTCTAGACCTGGGCTGGTAGCCATTCAGACGGGTAAATACCCTACCATCTGGCTGTGGGTCCTTTTGTCGCCTCGTACGACAGGACGCCCTACCGCAGGAAAGTGTATTCTTTCTCCGTTCGTGCACTAAATAAAGTTCTAAGAGAATATTCTTCTCAGACATTGTATAATAATTTCTACGTTTCTTTCTTCAAATATCAGTAAGCGACACGTTCCATTCTATGAATAGCCAATCGTTATCATTTTCTTTTAGTATTACATGTTTAACAATTGAATAACATAAAATAAACATACAAAATCTTTTGTATGTTTATTTTTCTTCTTTTTACAAAATGGAAATGTAGTTTGCTGTTATATTTAGCCTCAACCATTGACAATCTAACAAATCTGCGTGAAACGTAAAGTAACGTAAGATAAATAGGGTCAGTAACTAAGAACATACTTTTCAAGTAACTATTGCCATATTGTAAACATATGACGGCTCCTTACCTAAATCACACGCTCAAATAACTTGAGTGCCGTTTCTGTATACCATTTAGATTTGGGAGGTGCCTAAACTTAGGAGGGCTTCAACTAAGTGGCGGATTTGAGAGACGTTTAACCGACGGTTAAAATAAAATAATCGTTATATAGCTTTAGCGATTATTTTGTATTAATCCTGGGTTAAATCTCAATGTGCACTAGCCTTAACGTTTTGAATAAAGACTGCCAACAATGATATACTTTTTCTATATATTAATCTTATTAAGCGTATTGTGCGGACGGTTGTGTAAAATTTGACATAACTAAAGTTTATACGGAGGAGAACTGCAGAAAATTAAAATTGCCTAACTAATATTTATTATACATACTAAAATATATCGTCTTACACATACATATCTATACTAATATTATAAAGATGAAAAATTAGTATTTTTGTATGTTTGTAACGAATAAACTCAAAAACTGATTTCAAAAATTCTTTCATCATTCGAATGCTACATTATCCCTAATTAATATAGGCTATATAAAAACTCGAGATCCCTACTAAAACTTCAATATCCATCAATCTAAGCAAAACACTTGGCGCTGGAATCGAGTTTAAGATTTTGATGAAATTTTATCTGTATTTGAATAGGTTCCGGGGTGATTTAGACTCACAATTAGACCCGGTAGTTGTCGCTGGAATCGGGTTTTAATTTTTTATTTTTTTAGGGCAAGACGTCTGTCGAGATGTGTGTTTGAGTGGATCCCGGGGTGGATTAGATTCACATTCAGACCCGGTAGGTGGCGCTGGAATCGGGTTCTAGATTTTTATTTTTTCAGGGCAGGACAAAGTCTGAATTATGTACTGTCAATTAACTTAAATATCCCTTTGTATGCTTTCCTATACAAAATCTAGAAAGCGGCGACGTTTTGTAAAGCCGATATTAGACACTTCATTCGTGTCTTTGAATTTGGATGAATCAACCAAAGTGATTAATATAAACACAAACTTGAATCATTCAATGTCACAGAAAACCGTCCTATCCTTTCAGTTCTATGCCTTTCAACCAAATTAAAGAATTAAATAATTTATTCGAAACCATTAACATAGTGTACAGAAACAATTTGGTGTCACAAACAACTGCTGTAGTTGTTAGCGCCCACTTCCAGACAACTTGTTTGTTATACATTATAAAAAGAAAATTATATTAAAGTTTATACATTTGGAAAATTTTTTCGTGTTAATATTTTAAATGTATAGACGTGTGAATGGCTGTGTATATGTATGTATGTGTATATGTATGAGGTGTGTATGTGTGTGATGTGTGTACAAGTGAATGAGTGACTTAGTAGACTAGTGTAGTCAGTTCTATACCTTTCAACCAAATTGATTCAATTTGCTTGATCCGTCTAATATCAGCACAAGACGATTAACAGTATCTCATCTAATATACCTGTCATCTATGCTAATAAACATGGTACAGATTGAATCAGTATGAAATAATTTCGACTACTGTTTGCTGTGTGATTATCTCAAAGTAGCTATTTACATATTTGTTAATCGTTTACTTCTACACACGAAGTGTGAGGCAGTTACACAGTCGTAATTAAAGGCTGGCAAATTCATATATATGCTGGGGCTGTGATTGCTTATTTTTCTATGTATGACATAATAGATCCGTTATCACTGGCAAGTTTGTTATTGTAAACATTAGAAAAAATCTAAATATATTTTAAAAGGCCACGATGGCAGGAGACTGTATGGGATGTCTTTGGTGCCCTGGAAAATGGGACGATCACTAATGTGGTTACGTCACGTGACACTTTGGCAGCGTCCCATCTTCCAGACATGGCTGTGCTGTTGCTCTACAATAAGACCTAAAACGCTGCAAATAGGCATCTGTTGGCAGCAGATACATATTTGTGACTTTTGGTGTCGAAACTCTGGGGTCATGTGGCCCAGAAGCTCATCGCCTTAAAGTATTGCGAAAAAAAGTTTTTATGTATGAGAGACTGGCTAGTTATAATCTATTTTGAAAATATTATTATTTATAATTAAAAATAGGTACGTTTCATTTTCAAAATTTCCCTCCCCATTATTTGCGAGCTAATTTAAATTATCGTGTCTCATTGCAAAATGGATCTGTGCCGGGAAAATTTTCGCACTATGATTTTTTACGATTTCAAGTGGCGCCTGAAACCGGACGAATCGTACGATAGACTTCAAATGGCATTCATGGACGAAGGCCCTTCTAAGGCTGATCGACTAACTTTGGGGGATGAAGAAAAAAGTGGTCGCCCTTTGACGGCTGTTACGGAAGAAAATGTGATAGCAGTGAAAATTTTAATCCATGACAATAGGCGAGTTACGTATCAAGAGATTCAGTACGTACTGCAGATTGGATCAGGAAGCCTTCACGTGTATCTTCGCGTGAGGAGGATAGTTTCAAGCTGGATACCGCAAAACCTCATCGATGCTCAAAAGCAGGCCAGGGTGGAATGGTGCTGTGATATGATAAACAAACTTGAAGCAGGCTCATCTCGGCGTGTTTACGGCGTCATTATAGGTGATGAGTCCTGAATTTATCAATACGAACCAGAAACGAAGTGCACGTTGACGGTTTGGGTGTTTCAAAACGAATCAACGCCTACCAAAGTGAAGCGATCTAGAAGCGGGGAGAAGATTTTGATCGCGAGTTTTTTCAATTTGACTGGCTGCTTGGTGTCAATCCCTTTACGGAACCAAAGAAGCATCGACGCCGAATAGTATACTACCAAATACTTGGCAGAAGTTTTCTCTATTGTGAGCAACAAGCGACCAAACACAGGGCTTGGCGGGCTACTGTTCCACCACTACAACACGCCCGCCTATACCGCGGTCAAAACGAGGGACTTCCTGGACAGCACGTTGGACAAACTCCTGGGTCACCCTCCTTCCAGCCCTAACCTAGCACCGTGTGATTTCTTTTTATTGCCGAAAATAAAAAAATAGTTCAAAGGGATACAATTTTCGTCGCCGGAAGATGCGCTGTCAGCGTTCGAGCAAGCAGTAAACGAGGTGTCTGCGGCGGATTGGAAAAAGTGTTTCGAAACTGGTTCAGACGCATGAAAATTTTGTATAGAGGCTGGTGTACAGTACTTTGAAAAGATTTAATAAAAAAATATTTACCTATAGAACATTTTTTTTTATTTTCACAATACTTTCTGAGTGTCCCACGTCTGTACACGATAGATAGAAGTCTCACGCGACCAAATGGCTGGTCTGTATTTTGGGATATGCATTTGCCATCCAATGGTGGTAACACAGTCAGTGTTTTAGAAACGTTCCCGTTACTGACGATGATTTGGGGACTTTTTTTATATTTAGGCTGTAAGACATATCATTTGCATATTTTAACTTAAAGTTGTTTTCTTATGTGAACAAAGATTATCAACATGTAAAAAAAATATGTATAAAGAAGAAAATAGAAATGTTTGCTCAAAGAATAGTTTCCTACCAAAAAAAAAACATTAGAGTGATCCGGCAACCGCCGCCAGCCCCAAATTAATGAACTAATATCCCATGTGCTTTATGAGTAGCATCACCGCATTGTGAAAAATCTTAAAATGAGCGGCTTTGCGGAAATGTAAAGCGAACCCTTTGCCTCAGATTGCTCTCCAATGCTCACGATGCAACCGGGATTAAAGGTAATAATAAGACAGTAATATATTCTCCATAATAACTTAGTTCACATCATATACCTAATTACTGTTTCCATGATATGTATGGATGCAGAAGTAGGCGTAGAACAGGTAAGTAAAACTAAAAGGTCTTGAAACCCGCATGATTAATAGCGCCAAAAGTCTCTCTTCTTTTCATATATAATTTTTTTACCAATTTTGTTTCTGATATATTTATCACATTTAAAATTTTATAATGGTGCCAGTAAAAATTGTTTCACGATATCATGATGCATGATGACTTGTTTCTTAATGAATTACATAAAAACCTCATTGCAATGTCATCTTTTTGAATATTCGTCTACTATACGAGAAACGACGTTATGTATCAGGATAAAAATTTCCTAAATGTTGGTTCGGGATATAAGCTGACTCTGTGTCGAGTTTCATCTAAATTCGTTCAGTAGTTTTCATGTGATCTCTAACAGACTGATGAAAATTCTAAAACTTACATTTTAGAATCTGCTGGTCTGAATTAACCCCCCTGTTGGTTTGTCTTATTTAAATTCAGTGTACAAACTCGACTGCTGTACAGATTCATTATATTATTAATATAGAAGATAGAGAATACTAACCAATGAACCTGAATTATCTTGGAATATTAGCTACAATTTTTATTATTTTAATTTTCACATGACGCTAAAAACCAGTAAGTATGAAATAAAACATAACAATTATATCTAATTATTATTTAATTATACCTTGTTATATCTAATATTTATTGAGAAATACTACTAATTGTATATCGGCAAAGGGTTCCTTTAAATAAATTTCTAAGAAACTCTTTAATACCACCCGTGATCAGAAGGCCGGTTCCTATTTTACGCAGCAAATCAGCATTGCCATACAGCGTGGGAATGCAGCAAGCCTTCTGGGCACGCTACCCTCTGGAAGGGATTTGTTACATACTTTATATTAATTTATTTATGATTTAGTTTATTATTAATACTTGGTTGTATTTTTTTAAGTTAGTTATATATCGTTATTCGCATGGATTGGTTTTTATGCGGATATGAATCTGCGAAAATATCGAAACAAACTGGAATATAATCATGTAATCACACTTAATTGGAATTGGAAGACCCTTCCATCATATATAGACTTCAAAATAGAAAAACTGTTGAAATTTATCTTTTCCTTCCGAGAGACATCTTCTATATTATTTTTGGGGCAAAATGGCCTTTGTAAAGACCAACAGTAATCTGCCATCATATAATGGTCCTGTCTACCCTGCTACCTTTCCACCGTCACTGTTAGGTCCTGGTTGAAGTGCTCACCCTGTTCCACACTCAGTTCTAAATATTATCAGGAAATCTAAACCATGTAATTGTGGAGAGAGTGTAATTTTATGCTTATATTCACTCTAAAAATCTTCAAAACCAGAGCCAATTCAATACTGCCATGAATATATTCGCACATCTAGGGCAACAATTTTGTTTTTTTAATCTTGTTGACTTGTGTAATAGATAGATGATAAAAACATCGAAGAACGTGATAAAAGTATGGAGTAGCGTCATATAGTCATAAAGGATTTAAAAATTATTCAGACATATGATTTAAATGTCCTTCTTTCTTTATAATTGCTATAAGAAAATATATGAAATAAGAAAATCTAATGCTAGCTAAAATAAATAAAATAGATAAAATCATCAAAAATACTTACGCGGCGACGATTGCCCAAATCGACTGCATCTTTCTTCTATCCGGGTTTTGATGTGCACAAACTTCTTCTTCTTCTCACTTCTTACATAATAGTTACAATGTCACCATATCCCTCATGCATAATTTTAATAAAGTTTATTATGCATTCGATCACATAATATACCAACTCCTTCACGCGATTAATATTTACACGTTATCAAAATGGATAAATAATTCATTCGTAAAGCAATAAGATATTAATATAACACATTAAAAAAAACTTAACTTTAAATTAACTAATATAATACAAGCTATATTAATATGATATGAAAATAATAATTTAATAGGTATTATGGTCAGACCGAGAGTGCCGGTCAAGGTGGTAAGCACCAGTTTCGTGGCTTATTGTTAAAGTTCAAAAATCACGCGAATTTAGATATGCGGTGGCATATACAACTTCCGCGCTCTGTTGCAGTCACTGGTAATACTGCTCGTCGGCTTAGCGGGAACCAGTGTTGTCAGCTCTTAAGAACAATTTCCCCTACGTCCCCTTGAATATCGGCGACTCAACTGTTGAGACGTGAAATTTTTATCTATTTTTATGTTGCGTGAACAACTGTTGGGAAATGATTAAATCCTGAATTTTGCCACTAGTTACGTTTCGTGTGAAATATAACGAAGAAATCAAATGATAAGTGATTTTTCTTAATAAAATATATTTTTTATAATTTGCCTCATTTTACGAAAAAGTCCTACATTCCAGAGGTTAAAGTGAATAATCCCAGAGAAGTACATATAATAATTGTATAAAAAGAACTTTCATATAGGTGGTAGAGGTTTCGCGAATGAAAAGTCTAATAATACTTACGGCCTGTAAAATTACATTTAAAAAAATTAGGCAAATGCTTGGTAGTCCACGCGCAAGGTAGGGTATGATAGAAATCATAAACATCCGCTGTTCTCGTTATTTGGATACGAAACAAAAAAAATACCCCATTCCTTATAAACTATTAAACTGGTATTTCGCAAAAACAATTTTTTCAAGTGTACCTTGTATTTTACAAAAATTTATACTCATTAGTTTAATAGTTAGGGCACAATTCTCAGGACTTTGACAGATAACATTTCGCCAACTATTGACTTCAGAAAAAATCATAGAGAATTGTGTGCGATTATACCACTGGTATGTTATATCCCTGTGAGTTACTACTGTGGTTGCTGTGATGGTATATATGATTCTCTTCTGACTCTAGTTATGGCGGATAGAGATTAAATGAAATAAAAAGGTTAAATTATATACTGTCTTCAATTAAGTACGTACGACTCAACGTGAGGAGTGATATGGGGCGAGTAACGACAGTGCCACAAATATCCACGCATTATAATTTTTGCTGAATTGCAACTGTCGCTAGCCGTCACAAGAATCATCGTTGTGCTTTTCAAAATATATAACTGTGTCTATTGAAACTTTTTTCAAGCCTTAGGTTACTTTTTCGCAATTTTAGTTAATATATTCCCTGATTAATGCAATAGTCTTCCCTGTGTTATTCTTGTGGGAAATCAAATAGTGCGCTGCAGACAATCTTAATATTAATATTTTAAAACTCATATATTAACTGACCTAGTTTCAAGAAAAGCGAAATAAATTGAAATCACCTATATACTTATATGTCATGTACATGCATGCATTTATAGCGTCGGAACTAAATCTATACATTTATATAGATGTTAGGTACCCACGCAAATTAGAGAAAAGAAGAGAAAGAGAAAAAAATAGAGCAAACCATTAATAATGGGTTCCCATCAGTATCCATTCATTTAACTTATTACTAATTTAAATTTTTTGCCAATGCTAACGTTTGGATAGTAAGACCAGAACTCGTTAAAAGATAGGAATAAAAATTTCTAGTATCATTCTTCTACAATGCTTTAAGTAAATAATTCCTTCTAGTGCCTCAGGATGCAAATTCCGAATCATAATGCCACAATTCAACAGCGAAAGATCTACAAAATATATGAATATCATATGCAGATTGCTCCGTGCAGGAACGGAAGAATAATACTAATTCCTGCGGCCGGGCGGCCTGTTGTAAGAGGCGACAAAACAACCCACAGCCAGGTGGTAGGGCATTTGCTCAACTGGATGACTACCACCCCTAGTCTAGATGCCTTTGTAAATAGAACTTTGAGTTGTATACTGGCATCAGTGGCCAAGTTCCAGTGTCCTCTTCGAGCCCAGCAGCATATTGATAGCAACTCTGGTGTTGCTAATATCCATAGGAAACAGTAACTACTTTCTATCACAGTCGGGCCGTCAGCCTGTCTTATATAATAAAATGCAATTTAACTTGTTAATTGGAAAACCATTTAAAACAAGTTGATTCCTTCTCTACCTTCTCTACTGAATAGTGTAACTGAAGCACGACCTTTACAATTCCGATAATTAATTTACGTCCCCAGGGAGCGATTTGTTTATTGAGAAATACCTTGCATTGAAACAGTACATCATTATTGGAAATTGGTTTTCATTTCTGTTCGACAACGATTCACAGAATCAAGAGTTTCAGTTTAAAATATCTCTTTATTGTTGATTTTAATATGCATTGCAAAGCTGGCAAACACACTGATGATTCATCTAATGGAAAGTGATCACTGTCACCTATAGAAGTTTGCTATACCAGGTGAGAAGAGAATTTACATTTATCTATTGTCGATTTTAATATGCCTTTAATAAATTTAGCATGAGACCCTTTTCATTGCGAAGCTGGCAAACAGGCTGATGATCCATCTAATGGAAATTTATTACTGTCACCTATAGAAGTTTACTATACCAGGTGAGAAGAGAATTTACATTCATCTGTTGTCGATTTTAATATGCCTTTAATAAATTTCGCACGAGACCTTTTTCATTGCGAAGCTGGCAAATACACTGATGATTCATGCAATGTAAAGTTATTACTGTCACCTACAGAAGTTTGCTATACCAAGTGAGAAGAGAATTTACATTTATCTATTGGCGATTTTAATATGCCTTTAACAAATTTCGCACGAGACTTTTTTCATTGCGAAGCTAGCAAACACACCGATGATTCATCTAATAGAAAGTTATTACTGTCGCCTATATTAGTTTGCAATACCATTTGAGAAGTCAACGCGCCACCAGCCTTTAGGGAGGGATAGAAGGGATGGGATATGTGGATCAAACTGAAAGGATGGTATAGGAACGATAGGATAGAAGGACGGGGAAGTAGGCCATCGGACTTAAGTCTGATTTACAATTGCATAAGTTAGAAATAGATAGATTTAGTTAGAATCTAATTTACATTTGCATAATTAGTTAAGATGCAAAACTAGTGAGTCAAGCCCATATCATGGTTAGGACAAAAAAATCTACTTAAGTATTAAGTTGAAGACTAAGTAGATGTGATCTCTACTTAACCTATCGACCTCGTCCCAGAGGAGGCCTAGCATAAAAGTTCAACAATGTTATTAAAAGTTTAGTTATTTGTATATATAAGATTAAGCGTGATAAGTACTTATGTAGAGTCGCAGAGCAGAAGCACAATGAGCCAAGTTAGATTATCTGAGTTATCAGTTCTATCAAATGAAAAGGAAATAGTAGCTGGTGTTAACCATGACATAATCTTGAAAAAAATCAGTGAGGCTACAAGTCAAAAAATTCGTTTATTTTAATTTGTTATAATTTTAAACTAACCTAAGAAATTACAAGTTATTACTAAAAATAAACTAAGTTATATATAATATTTTAAAATAGGCTAGGTAACAAATGGCTGCCAGAGGGAAGCGTACCTGTAAGAAAGTTGGTTAAATTATTACGCTATATGGCAATGCTGATTTGCAGACCAGGCTAACCACGATTGACTTTTGTGATTGTATATGTAATCTTTGTCGATGTTTAAAGATAAAATCCGTATAACTCATAAATCGATTTTATTCAATCTATTGTTTTCTTTCTGACTGGGACATGAAAGAGGTCTCGTAAAGTTGATGTCGCCGACGTCTATATTTGGTCTAACACCGCCACTGTCTCTGTAAATAGGATGAGCTTTAGATTTTATATTCATATCTACACAACCCGGAAGAAAACGTAGTGAAACATAAATATGCAAACTTAAGATTTACTTTCCGCCTTTATGTCGGGTTTCCTATATTTTGTTATACATTTATTTGCTTTACTATTGGTTAAAATTACTCCATACAAGTTACCTATATCAATTTTGTATGGTAAAATAATAAACAATAAAAAATAGAAACCTGACATGTGACCTTAAAATTTTTCATTGAATACTATTGACCGTTGAAACAAAACAAAGTTTTGCTATCATGAATATTAAGGGCACTTTCCCTCTCTCTAACCACGGTCTTTAATATCCACTGTGTAAAATAAAATGTAATAATACTTTATAGACAGCTTGTGAAGTTATCAGCAAACTACTAGTTGCACGTCCAAACTTAAATATTAAATATGAACTTCATTGAAGCCTTGTTTGCCACTCGGAACGATGTGCAGCGCTCTGAATGCGCTAACCGCCCCGGGACGCATACTTCTGTTAAGAAGTTGCTCTGTTTGACTTTCGTGCTTGGACTTGCGGTTCCCCTGCATAATCGAGCAACTTTAGTGCAAAATAATCGTTTGGAGACTTCGTCGAGAGTTTCTAACAAAATTGCAGTCCTTTTATGTAAATTGTAGTCCTTTCTTGTCGCGTCCGGTCTTTTTAATAAAACAGTACCTTGTTGTATCCAGGGAAGAAAGCTGTTACTTTCAAGCGATATTTAATGAGTGAATGTGATGAAAATATTCTTCTCAGATATTCAAAAATGTATGAGTTCAGATTTTCATGTAGGTGTAGTGAAACACTAACAAGCCAATAGATGGCGCAAACCATTTTTTTATTTTTATTGATTGAGTTCAGCAGGCAGGCAGACGGCCCACTTGATGGAAAGCGGTTACCATCGCCTATGGACATTTGCAACACCAAAGGTGCTACAAATGCGCTGCTGCTCTCTTAAGGGAGACTGGAACCTGGTCACTAATGCCGGAACACAACTCAAGGTTGTTATGGCGGCATACTCTAGACGAGGGGTGGTAGCCATCCAGTCGGGTAAATGCCCTACCACCTGGCTGTGGGTTGTTTTGTCGTCTCTTACGACAGGCCGCCCGGCTGCAGGAAATTGTATTCTTTCTCCGTTCCTGCACGGATAAAAACCATCCATCCAAACCATTCCCTAGCCGTACAATAATATATATACAAATTTCCAACAATAATAGTTGGATGTAGGCCTGCGAAGGCTGCGAGTCGGCGAAATCGGCGGAAGATCTCCCTTTGAGACGAAAGAGCATTCCATCTCGCTCCTCCACCGATTAGGGTCATTCTTAAATAGGATATCTTATAGTTTCGGTTTCATTTAAGCATCATATCCTTGAAAGGTAGTAAGATATAGAAACCCGGCTTAAGACAGTATTATTATCAATTCACACTGGCGACAAAGTTCGGGCCAATATTTAATTATATAAATGGAGCAAGCGATAACAGCCGAATCGTCATATGCGACGACCGAGTAATACCAGTAAATAGTCACGCGAAATTCAATATTATACATTCATAAATATGTAGTTCGGTACGTTTATGAAAACTGAATAAACTAAAAAATTACATGGAAGAATGTATCCTATTCACGATAATCCCAATACTTTAAACTGTTACTTTGGTGATGTTATATATTTCGCTATAAATGATTCTTCCTAATTTTGTACCATAAATGGATATCCGCAGCATAATCACATATATGCAATTGTGTTAATTATGTGTGTATGTTTAAAGTTAATCGTTCCCAAAGGAGAGGCAAATCCAGCAAAGGAATTATTTTGACTTAGGACTAATATGTGTTTTACAGTGGCAACAAAAAGAGCGGAGAGCGACGCAAAGGCTAGACACGCTGGCGGTGGAGGCCGTCGTTCTTTGTGATTGGTCTGAGTAACAGCGGGTAAACTGATACTTCCAAACAAAGCAAAATAGAGAGCGAGTTAATAGTTACAATTTACTACTTAGAGGTGAGACCTTATGATTTTTTTTCATATTATCAGAATCTTCTCTTCAATTCAGACAGAAAAAAAACGTCGATTTGACTTAACTCAAATATCTTTGACTTTATTAGCACTGAATTGAAAAATTACAATAAAATTTTAAATGAAATATAATTTGTTTAGATCGATTACAAATGAGGTGCTTTTTGGGTGACTTCCAATGCCTTTCTATAGGTAAAAAAAAGAAAACTTTAATTTATTAACTAACTTTGGCTTACTTTTAAGCAGCAACTCGAGGCAGAACGGTTTTCATATAATATCATCTCGGTCTATATGTGACACTCTGCGATGTTTTCCATTTTATAATAGCACATATATCGATATAACTTTTTTTATTGCAAGAATTCAGCGGGCAGGAAGACGGGACCCACCTGAAGGTAAGCGGTTATCATCGTCTATGAACATTTGTAACAACAGAGGTGCTACCAATATGCTTCCGCTCTCTAAAAGGAGATTAGAACCTGGCTACTAATGCCGGAAGACCAGGCCAAGGATGATAGCCATCCAGACGGGTAAATATCCTACCACCTGGCAGTGGGTTATTTTGTCGCGTCTTACGACAGGCCGCCCGGCCGCAGGAAATTATATTCTTTCTCCGTCCCTGCACGGATAAACGTCTGACTAAAATAACTGCCTAAGCAGTGTATGCTTTTTGCCAAGATTCAAATGTAGGTAATTTTGAGGAGGTGCAAGAGTCTTAGCTACTAAATCATCGCAAATTTTTGATTGGGCTTATAGAAGTGTAAATTTGCTAATAGCGTATGATTGTATCACCGCTTTAAATCAAACCGTACGCCATTCCAAACATTTTTTGCTAGGGCACTTATCGAATGGCTGGTATGCCTCGGATATACAATAGAAATACATATGCTAAATAACTTTTGTTTGTTTATTTCATACCGAAAGGTTTTTTTCTATTGTAACATTTTATGGACACATATTAACATAAAGGGCGTACAAACAATTCATGTGGGTATCTCGAGGGCTTGAATTTTGTACTACGTGTTGCTCTTTTTTATTAGTACATCAACAACTTACAGGTGTCATTTTTAGAAATTTTCCCACTGCCACCCACCTGTTCCTCACTTGCTCTTATCTTTGTTTTTACTGGGATCCGCATGGTATCATCATCTGTTATACGATTGTTTCTTTACTAATAAGAAGGCTAAGTGCGTATCAACCATAAGAAATTATAAAAAGCATTCAATTGATACCTCAAATCTTAAAAAAATATTAACATATTTTCCGCTTCATATTTCGAAAGTTACACTGGCACAACATTTTTATGACTTTGGTTTATGTCCTGGTTCCTATATTTTATCAATCGCTCATTTGCCTAACTCTTGGTTAAAATTTGACATAACTTTCATACAAGAAATATCAAAATTGAAACGATGGTATAAATGAATGAGTGAATGAGTAGTAAGATATAGGAACCGGCCATTAAATAACAAAGTCGTTACAGAACATCTTATGTGAAGATCGTAGCAAAGATCACTGTCTCTGTCTAACCAACTAGAAACAGGTGTGAGAATATAAAATGTACCTGAAAGTTGGTGCAATACCTATATTATAAAATTCTAAGCATGCCGTGTCTGTACATTGATGTTATTTAAAAAAAATGTGTGTATGTGTTGTTCACACGCAGTAGAAGTGAAACAAGGGGTGAGAGGGATTTTAAATTCCGAGACGTCACATTTCGTCTATACTAATGTAATAAAGAGAAAATATTTAACCCATCAATTTAAGCAAAATACTTGGCGCTGGAATCGACTTTGATAACATTTTATATGTGTTTGAGTGGGTCCCGGGGTGGTTTAGATTCACAATTACACCCGGTAGGTGGCGCTGAAATCAGGTTCTAGTTTTTTTTAGGGCAGGGCCAAATCTACCGAGACTGCTAGTATATTATATCGTTATAATATATACGTATGAAAAGCTTTAAAGCACGAAATTTGAAGCATTAACGAGAAACTTCAAAACATTTCCAACTCTATCTATATAAGCATAGTGTTTGAATTATTAAAGGTAATGTATTCTATCTCATACTCTCATTTAGCTTATATAGCTAATTTAAGCCAGATATGTGTGTTCTTTGGAAAGGTGAAAACGCCATCACAATAATTATGCGTTATGTTGTAGGAAATGTGAAATCAGATCTTTTTATGGGAATCAAAGCCCGGCCTTTCATATTCCGTGAATAGATTCTACATACAAAGGTTACGTTAAAGAGGGGTCGAAATCTTATTAAGGATATATTTTAGTGTAAGAAACTTTCATATTTGAAGACGTGTGCTTAATCTCTATGGCAACGAAAGCAAGTGTATCCGAGAAATATGATAAAAATTGATATTCGTAGCGCAACACGATCCCAAGCGGTGCCTTGTACCGAATTCACGATCAAAATACGTCGAATTGTCTTCGTACAGAAAACGATGAAAGTTTTAATTCAGTGTCTTATAGCAGAATATATATTTATTTAAATCTTGTTTTTAATTTCATAGCCTCGTAAATAGATCTTTTGGAAGTATTTTTTTACTCCCGTAGCCATTTTGGCAAAAACGGAAATCCGTCCGTTGATCTGTCTGTCCGTCTGTTTTTATATATCACAGTCATTTTTCTCGAAAATTATCTACTAGATCTATCTATATGAAGAATAAATTAAGTTCTAAAGCTTTATAAGTACTTTGAACGAAAATAGGTTTGAATAATATCCGTTCAGTAGTTTTTGAGGTAGGAGACACTATACCATTGTTGGCACACCACTACTATGATTGGCACACTAATATTTTATTCAAAACATTAAGAAATCCTAATATTTTTTGTTTTGTAGCTATACAATTATATTGATAACATTATTCTATTACATACTACAAAACATTAAATTTAAAAAAAATATTTATACTTTATTACAAAGAGATAGTTTGTGAGTTTCTTTGTAGGAAGTAATCTCTTGCAATATTGAACCGATTTTCAAAATTCGTTCACCAGTATAAAGTAGTATATATTATTCTTGAGTGACGTAGTCTATATTTAATTGTGATTAATAATATTTTTTAATGAGGTCCAACGAAGTGGTCACGGGCCAACTAGTGTTGAATAAGTTGACTGGATACCAATCATTAGGTGGGCCGCTAACAAAGGTATGGTATACTCAATTACTATTAAATTCTTTTCTTTAATGGTATGGTAGCTAAAATAAAGGAGTTATATTAAAAAAAGGAAATACGGGGTGATATCGGACGTCTAAAGCCGACGGGTAGCCATTATGGGGAAGCCCTAATTTCGTAGAGAAACAGCTGCTGCTAGGGATGGGAAAATAATCAACTATCCGAAAAGACTTTTAAATAACCGACATTTTGTTTACATATATCCAAGTGAAATTGGAAATTGAAAAGACCTTCAAAACTACGATCAGGTACGAAAGATACCCTTTTTAGTGACGAGGAGAAATCCACTTGTGGATATCTCACCGCGTGGGGATCACGGGCGTGTGGAGTCTCAACACAAATAAAACGCTAAAACTCCCCGTGTTACTTCCACTCGCCTATAGCCAGGGCCGCGATAAGTGACTATCGCCTACCCGCATAAGGTCTGGCAGACGCATGGTAATCACCGCAGGGCGCATTGTACAGCCAGAGAGCGAGGGAGAGGACGGTGCAGACAGTTTTCGACTGTCGTCTGTTTAATTGGACGGGGGTTCGAAAACAACGTTTTGTATCTGGTTTCGCATTATCCGTGGTAGAGGGCCACTGTTTACGGGGGTATCGGTGGAATCACCTCTACTGTACGAAGTGGTACGGCCCTGCTTCCCGGGGTTCAGTACCAAATCGGCGCACTAGGGTGTCGGAAGAGTTTAACTACGTTATACATCCCTGGCATTCTAGATATATGCTCTCATAGGGACTCCAGGTAGGTTTAGTGGATAGTTTGTTCGGCCTCTTCCTTTAATGGAGGACATCCCGTTTGCCGTTTGGTGTAAGAGACCCACACGTACACGAAGCGCGCGGCACTAAGCGGCGCTTTTGGTCCGCCTGTATGCAATACCCGTGTGTGTGTGTCACAAGAAAAGACATTCCCCTGAGTTAACAAAAAAAAAGAGGACGCATAGTACCCCGCGGTGAAAGAATGAGGAGCACGGAACAACACCGCTCCCTCATCCAGCGTCCTTAAGTGCGGGTGGACCTTTCCCTGGGTTTCGCTTTTGGCCATTTGCTCACGGCACCGGAGGTCATACAGGCCATACCAGCGCCGGAGTCTTCGCCTGCTTGAGGGCGAACATATGTCCGATGACAGCTTCCTGTCATAAGTACAATAAAAATGAATTGACGATTTCTACGGTTGAGTGGTTTAAGCTATCACCTACCTAACTCAATCAAACGCTTCGTTATTTACTATGGTCTGCGTGTCGGTGATCGGTCCCAGAATTGGTGTATCACATATATGTGATCATACAAAAACGTAATCTAATTCCAGAACATACAATTATTGTGTTTATCTGCCTATTATTAATATTTAAGATCCGAAATTGACAACTGGGAAAATGGAAAGAAAGAGAAAAAGATCAAGAAAAAGCCGGTCCAAGACTATATATGTTTCTTGATTTGCAAAAAGCGAGTATGGTAATACTTAAAATGTTCATTGATACCTGTTTAGTCATTTCGGAACCTTACTGAGATAAATTTTCAGACAGACTGAGAGACAGAAATTCAAAAATCCACCGTCTATGACTAGACGTCGTACAAACATCAGTCCTGGTATTTATAAATACAATGGATTAGTTACACTTTTTTGGCACTAACTTTATTATGTTAATATTACCCTTACCATTCACTCAGCACCACATACATACACGCACAAGCATACGCACTTGCACACACTTAGTAAGCACTAAGTTATTATATAAGTAGACAATGCAGCAGAGAACACTACTAGCTCCAAAGTTACAGTTAATATTAGTTTTGGAGCTACTAGAATCACAAATAATAATTTAGTTCTAATACCGCAAATTTGTATGTCTTTCATCATTTCGGTTACTGATCCATTGTGGTCCGTTTCGAATTTCATTTAAATCCGTTTAGTAATTTTTACGTGATGCTCTTACAGACAGGCAGACAGACGAAAATTCTTAAAATTGCATTTTCGGAATCTCCTGGTCCGAATTATCCCTCGTGATTTTTTTCAGATTCTTAATCGCAATGTACACACTCGAACCATTTACAGATTTATTATAGTACAGATTATCATTAACTTGTTCATTTACATCACAAACAGATAATTCAATTTTATTAGTATCGATAGACAGATGCAATAGTGAGGTACAACTGGAGTTCATATAAACCCAGTCTAAAGCCTTGACGTTTAGTACTATGCCTCCGATCTAGATCGAACAGTGAACGAAGTAGTTGCATCATAACTAGCAAAGTTTGTATAAATGAAACCAGTTTTAATATTTTCGGATTATTCGCATCGAGGCTTCAATACGGCCGGCCTTATTCGGATAAGGTTAATTTCAACGTCTTACTGTCCTATTAAGTTCGGATACCGATCAGATAATCATCACAGATATTAAGGTCGTGTATTTGAGTTACATCACCGATAGGATGTGGTTTTATATTCAAACTAGCTGACCCGGCGAACTTCGTACCGCCATATTTTCTGAATTCCTAAACGACTTTGTTTCATGACACAAAAACAAAATCACCAAAATCGCTCCAGGTGATTAGGAGGATTCTGGAACCCGATCTCAGTGCCACCTACCGGTTCTAATTGTGAATCTAAACCATCCGGGGACCCATTCAAACACACAAAACAAATATCATCAAAATCGGCAGACGTCGTCCTGCCCGGAAAAGCTTCAATCGATATACCGACAGCAGCGCCACCTACCGGGCCCAATTGTGAACCAACTCAGAAGCCTTCTTTGGCTCATGCACAACAACTTTGCTAAAGATCATCACATGATCAAATGTATAGTTTACGATTCTATGAAGGACATACAGACAAACATTCATTTTTATATATCAAGATTCAAAAGACTATATTTAAAACTACGATGTGCCCGCGACTTCATCCATGCTTGACTTGGAAGTCCCGCGGGATTCTCGGGACACAAAATACCGCAATATTAAAAAAAAGGATAAAAGCTATCGTTTTAGTGGAAACTATGTCGGAGTAAGCAAATTTTTATGTAACCGAACAACTTCAAACCGCTCCTGGGAAAATACCCGCGGGATTCCCGGTATATAAAATAGCACACATTTTATTACATTAAATTTGCTATCGATTAGTGTGAAGGGGGTGACCCGTAAAGGGTGGAGGAGCGAGGTGGAATGCTCCTCGTCTTAAAGGAAGATCTTCCAGCGAGGCTAGTGTTGTTCCTCGCAGGCCTAGGCCCAGCTGTGATTATTGAAAATTTGTATATATTCTTTGTATGTTTCGGGAAACATCGCATTAGAATATTTTTTTTAATCTGGCCATTTTGAATCATTCCCGCGGGATTCCCTGAATAAAAAGTTGCGCAGATTTTAAATCTAAGCATTTGTTATTGAACAGCAAAAACCACATCGAAATCGGCCTACTAGTTTTTACGCGAATCCCGAACAAACAGACAAACGGACAAGAAATCTAAAAAAAAATGCATCTCGTTCTCCATCATTTATATAGTCTATCCCAGTTGTATTTTTTTAAATCGCTTCAATATACTGACACAGCATGCTTAGAATTTTATAATATTATAGATTTCCAGTAGATAAAACATCGGATATTTGCTGTAACTTTATTTATTTATATGATGTTCAAAACTAAAACGCACACGAAACCAATTCACTATAGTCTATTGAAACTGGTGAGTTAAGCGTATGTCATCGTTGTGTCCAAACGATGATAAAGGATTAACCCGGGATTACGGCAAGTTAACTTGCTTCATAACTTTTTTACTGCAAAAGTTCTACAGTTTCTCAGTTGTCAGTCTATATGCAAAAACTCATGGGTATAATATGCTGCCTCTTACTGTCAAAGAGGCCAAACCCTTGCCAACATTCAGAATTTTACTTAGAAAGCACTGTTTGTCTACAAATAGTTGTCTGATTAACACAATATAATGCTAATACATTTATTATAATAACTTATGTATTTTGAAATATATTATTGTGCATGTATATATATATATATGTATTTGTATATTTAATTGCTAAATTAGTTTAAGTATTTACGTATCTATTACTTTTTTCTTGCACCACCTACATCGCCAGATTAGTTAACTTTCTTTAATTTAGGTTGCCTAGTAGAGATCGCTTTGAGCGATAAGGCCGCCTGTTGTATTTATTGCCTAGAAAATATTGTAAATATGGTTTGTTTTTCTCATCGTATATTTTGGTGAGCAATAAAGTGTTATATCTCCCTCTAATATAGAATAAAGGGAGGAAGGTACTAAGTTCAGATAGAAGCGGTAGATCTAAGAAAAACGATATCAAGACAGCAAGATATCATCTAACAGGAAAGGATCTCGAAGACCGCGCGAACTGGAGAGATGGGACTCTGAAACAGACGCTCCAAATGCAACCGAAATTTAATGATGGAATGATGATGATTAAATTTTTTAAACTGTATTTATCACCTACTTTAGGTACATTGATTTATAAGTACACTTAATATCAACACATAACGTTTGCTCTTTTTTAAACAAGCATATTAAAATTGACTGTGTATATTTTGACTAAAAAATGTGTTAAGAACTTTATGATATTGTCGTAAAATATAAACCGTACTAGTTTAATGAATAATGCGACCTAAGAAGGGCCTAAGAGGTCGCCTTTGGAGAATCGCTAAGTAAAACTGACACGTGTCTAGATATGCCGATAGTTGTAAGACAGCATAGACTTGCACTTTATGTAATATTAATACTCATCATGTTCATCATATGAATATGCATAACGACCTTTTTAAGACTTCTGGCGTCCAATGACACGGGTTCAAATCTGGCATTTTTCTGGCCTAATATGTGTATTTGTTACAATTGCCACGTGTGTCGTGTCGTCAGCCAATCACTGTCCACTGCTGGACGTAGGCCTCCTCTGGTCGGCGCCACTCATCACGGCCCCCCGCCTTCTTCATCCAGCGCCTACCGGCGACCTTCGTAGTAGTAGTGGTATAGTGTGGTATCTATGGCATTGACCACTATGAAGAAGCACTATTGCCACGTGGTGAAGGAAAAAACGTAGCGATGACATCTGCACATCGTGGTAACCGACCTGTCAAACCCTCAAAGACTCGTTCTCCCTGCGAAATTGGGAATTGGCAATCCCGAGTTCAGCTGGGAAACAATTATGGGATAGAACGGAAAATGGTCAGAATTATTACTTGCGAATGTTTGTTACTTCATTTGCCACGAAATAACATGAAAATGGAGACAACTAGAAACTAAAATGACTTTGTCAATAATTTATCATATACCTTTGATGATTTTAAATATTTTCGGAGGAATTAAATCAGCTATTGTCTCATTAATTACATACATACATTTTGTATGTAAAGAAAAACAAACGCTTAATTTAAAACATCAATTACAAAAAAAAAATGGATTTGATAGAAAACTTTTAGTACTAATGTTCAGAAGTGTCGAGATTATAAAAAAAATCACAATAGTTAGAAGAAGTGATTTTTTTGTCGACCGTGAGTGTTATTGCGCTACTTGACTCCTTTTATGAGTATTCATGACGTCATAGGTATGCACGCCAATACAAAATCTATGAAGCGTTTTGATGTTGGACGTCTTGTAAGTTTATAAAAAGTATTTCAGTCAATTAGTTCGTTGTTATTCGCTCCCCTATTACAATATCATTTGTACTATAACACGTATTTCATTACAAGCAGGCAGGTACGTAGTCTCATATATTTTTTATTGCAAGAGTTTAGCAGAAAGACAGACGGCTCACCTGATGGAAAGCGGTTATCGTCGCCTATGGATATTTGTAACACCAAAGGTGCTGCCACTCTTTAAAGGGAGCTGGTATTATCGCGGCATAGTTAAGATCAGGGGTGGTAGCCATCAAGTCGGACAAACACCCACCCACCTGGTTGTGGGTTATTTTGTCGTATCTTGCGACAGGCTGTCTTGCCGCAGGAAATTGTATTCTTTCCCCGTTCCTGCATGCATAGAAATACAAATATAAAAGAATACAAAAAGAATTTAGAGACATGTAATATAATAAGCGACGAGACCACATGATTGGCATGTTGATGGCATCGCGGCTACAACAAGTTCACGGGTGGCGTATGAAAATGTATCGCCGGCCTATGTTTAAACCACATGCCTGTAATCCTGTCACCGCTGCTGTCACTGCTTTGGAATATTGCCTCTATTAATACATTTGGTCATTATATAGAATATGTAGATTCCATTTGAGGCAATGAATATTTAACTTGATACGTATACAACTGGGAAAAAGCATTAAGTCCTTTGACAAGCGCAGCTTCTGTGCGAACTGTATCTCGGCAAATAAGTTTGAATTGCTTTAGAGCTCGATCTACACTACAATGAATAATTAATAGTAATCCACAAATATATATACTTACGATGATAATAACCTATTTAATCATTTATTTTTATTTATTGAAAAAACCAACAGCACATATTAATAATATAAACAAACAAAAACGTACTTAAAATGTAGGGCTAATAACAGGTTTTTCTATCAAGTTAAATTATGAGCAAACGAGTGAACTAAATTTATGTAAAATACAATGAATATATACATAAGTTAATAAATGAAATAAGTATATACTTACACATATACATACATAATAAAAAAATACATATGCATATAGAGATATCTAAATAACATACATTAATGGATACATGTAAAAATAAACATAATATACAATAACATTTAAATATAATAAAAAAATATTGATATTAATAAAAATTATTACTTACATATATTCTTATTTTTTATATGATGTGGTTGGTATCTGTTTCAATAATTGATTTTAAGATTAAACTTTTGTATACAGGCTTAGCGTAACGAAACAAGTCAATATCACTAAAATCATTTAAGTCACTTATATAATCTAATAATAGTTATCTATAGGTCACTTTGTTTAAAAAAGACAATTTATTCGATTGATTTTTTTTAAAGTCATATTTTGCACATCAAAGGATTCTCTATAAACACAAAAAAAGTTTTGAAAATTTAGATTTTGCTTATTTTAACGAGGAATAACAATAGCAGCTCTTTATATATTTTTAAGCTCCTTCACAAAACTTACCCTGTCGAGAATCGAGCCTGGGAACACCTCCACGTGTATGCAACTCGGCAGAATACACAACTTGAAACTAATTCTTTAACGTAAAAAAAACGTGCGTCATTGATAGCTCATTTGATGAAATTCGTATCCTTTCAATATACAAGAAATTTAATATTTTAGTTAATTTATATTTAGTCATAAAAATGGAGTATTCAGATGTCTAGTCTTAGAGTCCTTGCGATTATAAGCCGTGATACGCAGACAAACAGGGGTAAAACTATAACACTTTTAAGATTTATATCGGAATGCTAAAATTATTTTCAGACATATCAGGGCCAAGCGGTGGGACTTTCCAGCATTATCTACAATTGTCTGTGTAGCAATGGTATACGTCTATTAATAGCCGTGGCTGAATAACTTTAAAGTTCTGTCTGTGGCTTCAAAATAGATGCCAATATTTTACTGAAAACTTCATAATTGACTGTTTTTGGAATATTGTCTGCCAGCCTGGCTAAATATTTGTGTCGAATATGCTCCGAAAATGTTAACGGATTTCAATGAATTTTTTTGGGATCTAAACAGATTTATCTTGTGTGTATGTTTCATTTGGATATCTTGCAAGATTCAGGAGATATAAATTAAATAATGGTAATCTTGTACACCTAGTAAGTATTTTAGAATACAGGTCCAACTCAGTATTTTATACGACGTGAAGTATTAACGTCTTAGGCTACGTTTACACGGAATCAAGTTTTACCGGATCGGATTTTTACCGTGTATGGCAGAACCGAAGGCTCTATTCACACGGCATTACGCTTTTTGCAAAAAAGAGCTTAGTATCTCACTGCCACGTGAAAGCGGTGGACATTCTTGCTATTTTATACTGGTATTATCACGGTTAGAGGCATCCTTGAAAGAGATTTTGTTTAAACCCAATTGTGAAAAGGCGAACAATGGTGGGTTCTTTTAAAACTCTACTAGGCCAATTGAGAAAAAGCAAAAAGTGGAGAAACGTTTAAAAAAACAGTGCGCGCCCACCACTCGACTTGCCGTATCTGGTTTTTTGCGGCAATCGGTAAAAACCGTATCTGTGCTCGTGTGAAGGTATATATTAAAATGCTACTGCCGCTGAATCGTGTTTGGTATTTTGCCGTGTGCACGATTAAGTTATGATACCATATAATACATACATATAAACTCTTTAGAAAAATTTACATCTCATTCACGGCAACGGGACTGGTCACATACATACACAGCATTATGCTAGCTCAAGAGCTCACGCGGCGCTGATTTACTCGAATCAAAATTTATCACGAGAGGAAGATGGAAGAAGGAGGAAGAGTTAAATATAGACAAATATTTATCATTAATAGCTTAAATTCCAAAAGCAAGAATATAGATAAAAAAAGAGTCGAGAGCACTACGAGGTTAAAATTGAAAAAAAAGTCAGGTAGTATTACGACTTGCCCCATATAAAGAGAGAGAGCTATAAGCCCTAGAATCCCAAACTCCACTATTTTTTTTATTGCTGAAGCACAGCAGACAGGCTGACGGCCCAACTGTCAAGGGAAATGGTTACCGTCACCTATGGACATTAGTAATACCAGATGTGCTGGAATTTTGTTGTCGGCCTTGAAGGAGAAACTGGAACCTGGCCTCTGATGCCAGAACACAGCTCAAAGTTGTTATGGCGGCATACTGGTAGCCATCCAGTCGGGAAAATGGCTTACCACATGGCTGTGGGTTGTTTTGTCGCCTCTAAAAAATATAATAATCAGTAATAGTGATTATGTAGTAGATGAACTACAGAAAAATTCAAATCAATGAAATAGATTAGAAAAACGGACATGTTCCTCCAGAAACAATAATAGTATATTGTTACAGGAGAGGTAAGAATGACATATTTAGGCACGAGATGGTTTGGTGCACGAGCGTAACGAGGGCTCAAATAATTCGAGTGCCGAAATAGGCCTTTCACCCGAGGTTAACACTCTGCTTTTCGTTTCGAATACGAGGAAAGTAAATAGTTATTATTATTTTTTATTTTATTGATCTACAGAAACACATGAAAGACACATGTTTCTAAAGAAACAGAACAGTTCGTTGCACTGCAAAAGTATAAAACTATGCTGCAGTGACAACTCCCACTACAATACAATGAAGTTTATTATATATAGTATTACAGCACAGGATACATTGCAATATAATGAACTTAAAACTAAACATAGAAAATAACTCAAGTGTCATTCGCGGCTATGAGCGCGCGTCGTGTGTTTGTTGAGTGTTATACCTGGGGGTAAACAGCGAATTGCTGAGTAAGTCCACGTGCTCATCACATGAAAACAGGCAATCTAGGTAATTGCTGACAAGGCAGCACGAGGCCTCGCGGCCCTGGCAGCCGCGACCGCCATTTCACACTTCGTTCCTCGCATCGTATATTAATAAATTCGTATTAAGAATTTGGTTTTTTTTGAGTCCTCCTGCGTCCTCTCTCGTAATTTGAGTGTTAGTGAGCGCACAAGTGTGTAGGTATGTGGTTTGTGTGTGTGTGTGTGTATGTGCGCGTGCGTGCGTGCCAATGTGTATGCATGTGTGTTGCGTATACCTTAATGTGACTGAGTATTAGTGCGTGTATGTAAAGTAAAGAACATAAATAAAACCTTTTTCATTATAGGTTAACACCTTTTGAATGTCATACATATAAATTAAAATTTAAGTTTACTTGCTAGTCTGTATGTGTACACCACTTCGTAACATATTATTGCTGTTAAGGAGAAGAAGCGGTAAGAAACTCCCCAGCAACACGTCTAGCTAAAATTGCTTTTCTTTTCATTTATCTACCTCAAATTACTTTTACTATAAGTAATGTGGTAAATATTGACAATAAATACCTATTGAACAAAATAAAAGAGGAAAGATTTTAATTTTTAATGTTGATTTTACAGAGTCTATGACTGTATAATTGGATATACTTTGAGTGGTTATAAAAAAATATCTGAGGCTAAGGCATGAGCCCCGCTTCGCTCCCGTCTTGGCCTTCGTGATTATTTTTTTATAAATTCACACAAAATTCACTTTATATCTCAAATAATAAATAAATGTAACATGTAACTCACTTTACCCCAACCGTGCATATTTTATATTATCTATTCTTGTTTGATTTAACCAAAACCAAAGAATAAACCGTTTTGCATGAAAGTTTCTTTTAGTTAGGTATTTATAAATACTGTGGTATTATAAATAAATACCTACTGGACTTATAACTTTGAGCCTTATTTTATTACTTTTACCGACGAGATTAGTGAATTATAAATTGAAACCGCTCAAAATGATGAATTTTAATTTAATATTCACTTTTACCAAATCATGAGGTAATTGTTAATAATGGCTGGTAATTATTAAAACAAATTAAAATAATCACATTTACCGTAACATATACACATCTTGCTATATAAACAAAATTTAATTTTGTAAAAAGCAAAGTTAAGCGCAATAAAATTTTCCTTTGTAAGTGTTGATTCCTTTGAACAGATTCCCTGGACAATGAATAGAAACACTATCTCAGTTTTGTTTGTTGTTATTTTTATACCAAGCAAGTGCAAATTCTAGAATTTATTACATTTCACAAAGCAAATACGCACATTCCGCCTGAGTTGATTTTGAACGGAGCCAGCGAACAGGAACAGGAACTTAATACGACATCAAAACACCTAAGATTGACTTTAAATATATTAATATTCATAATCTATATAGTAATGATGTATTACAAATACAAAACATATTTCTAATTATTTTCGAAGGTCGTACTTCCAGAGGTAAACATTAGGGTATTTCAACCAACTGTTGTCGCGTAGATAATACATGTCACATTAAATTTGTTGGGTGTTAGCAAAGCGGAGTTGGCGACTGTTTCTCGAACATTCCAATTAACAAGTTTTATCACATGATGGGGCAAAGATCTACCCCTCTTTGTGAGCACTGCAACAAAATTGAAGATCTTGTGCATATTGTTCTGAAATGTGGCCAAACCCAACCAATTAGAAGGACATTCTTGCCAGACTCGTCATTGCGTAGTGGAGGAATAAATATTATTCTAAGTAACCCTTTGAGTAAGGAGCCTGGGCTATTATTTGAGTTCTTAGCTAAAATATTTAAAAATAGAGGTAGTTATAGTTAAGTATAAAATTACAAATAATTATACTTAATATATTAAAAATATGTAAATTTGCCATCACCTATGAGGCCGATGTCGTCACTAGTGACGAAAAGTCTCGATAAAAATTTAAAATAAAATTTGTGATAAAGCGCAACCACAACGATAGAGGTGTGTTGCAAACAGATTACCGTGCTATTGCATAAGCTAAGTCACTTTACTTATAAGTTTTGATTCCGCTATAAAGGTGTCTAAGAATGGATGGGAGCGAATCAAAGGGTGAAGAAACTGTAGTTAAGATAACCGGTCAAACAACCAAAATATAGCTGGAAGGACAGAGTGGCGGCCGATCTTTAGGCCTACAGTTGGCGATAGACTACACAAGACAGAGAGAGGTGGCTTGTTTTCTTCTCGGAGCTCAAGAAACAGAATATGAGACAATGAGTTAAGACAGTAAATTAGTGATGTATCAGATCAGGCCACACATTGCCATGGTGGATCGTCATACTTACTCGCTGTGCAAAAAATGAATTATCCCCTAAACACAATTGCCATTAAAGTTTGTTTTGGATATTTTTTTTGAATTAGGGTGCCATATTTGTTTCAATTTTGACCCTTACCTGTTGAGACAATGTAGCCAGCCCCTAACTTAGTAATTCGCAGATGAATCGGAGCCAAAGTTTTGACACTAGTTGCGTACGACACGAGCCGCTGGCCTTGTCTCGTGAAATAATTAACAAAGGCCAATGGGGCATCCGTAGCCTCGGTATTTCTCGCATCAAGTTATTCGACTCTAAGATCCTGCTGCAAGCTATGCTGCTTAGCCGATAACAAGGGCTTGATGGAAGACGTCCAGACCGCTAAGTCGAGGACTCTTACCACTTCGGTTTGAAAGTCCATGGTGTTCGTAGAGGTCAACCATGCTTTCACATTGACAGCAAAAAACCTAAAAGCGGTATTTTAATCTGTCGCATATCTATTAAAATGTGTATGCGTAGTGTTTGAATAGTCATATATCGCTGACGCTTATAGAATCGCTGGTACGCATGCCACATCCTTATTGCATTCGTTGTAATATTTGTTTTTTCATAGTCTCGCTTTTAGTTGTTTGAGCTATTTTAATTTTAGTTCAACTATTTATCAGTATGCTTTTAACGATATGCAGAACCTCAAAAATAAACCGCATACAAATTTATTGCTCTGTTACCAAGCCATTGTTAGTAATTCGATGTTATAAATGTTTATTTCAGAATTCTTCAAACATTATTTAAGCATACAATGAGGGCTTAATTCTTAAAAATATTCCTGCTGATTGTAAGTCTAGGGGTAACAAAGATAATTTATGGCGCGACTTCGAGTGTCTACGTTGCTGATCTATTCAGGCCGTCACGCGACAACGAATGATTATCCATCAATGTTTTACACGAAGTGTATTTTCAAAATCGATAAAAACCACGTATGTACTTAAGCGGTTACATGAACAGAAAATTCATTAAAATCGTGATTATATCCGAGAGAAACGTTTAAAAGAGCTATTGCATAATTGAGAATGGTAGCTTAAGGAAATGAGGACGAACATCCTGCCAACGGCGAAGCGGTGCGATGGTGGAAATGAGGCATAGTCAACGGATGTAACACGCTAGAGTCGGCGTAATTGTTTCCCTAGACGCGTTGCATCGACGGGTGGGTAGGCTGTGCAACTAACTACGCGGGGGGAAGGTCCCCATTCACAATAATGGGTCCCTATTTGCATAAATACACATAAACAAATGACAATAGGAACACGGAGTGTCAAACCAACTCAAATACAAAACGTTGCAGCCACATAGATTTAATTCAAGCGTACTCATTTATGACGTCATGAGTTTGTAGAAGTAAAAGCAGTCAAATAGCGCAATCGTTATTTTTAAACAGGATTAAAAAAACTCCGTGCAGGAACGGAGAAAGAATAAGATTTCCTGCGGCCGGGCGGCCGGGCGGTCTGGCGTTAGAGGCGACAAAACAACCCTCAGCCAGGTGGTAGCACATATATATATATATATATATACAGACACACACACGCACACACACAAATATATTTTATATATGGATTCCAATCATAGCGCGAAGCGTGCACCACTGCCAGATTTTATGAATTAAACAAAAGTGCATATTATATTAAATTGCTATATACAAACGAAAATATACTTAGGAAATCTGTATATACTGTACTGGAGAACACGCCAAAAAATGGTATGTCCAATAGTCAAAAACGTGAGATGTTAAAGACTATAATAGGAACGCGAACACATATTATAATAAATTATATGATTATTTACTCATAAACAACAGAAAAAATACCACAATATTTTTTTTTTGTTTTTACTGCATGAAATCAGCAGAGAGGCAGACGGTGCGCTTGATGGAAAACGGTTACTATCGCCTGTGGACATTTGTAACACCAAAAGTGCTCTATAAAGGGAGACTGGAACCTGGACACTAATGCCGGAAAACAAGAGTTGTTTTTTCACTTCTTACGACAAGCCACCTGGCCGCAGGAAATTGTATTATTTTCCTTTACTGCACAGGTGATTAGAACCATATCCATCCATATCACGATAGAGTTGCGTTACGACTTGGCTACCAGGAGTTGCATAATATACTACGCAATAGCAAGTCGCAATAAGTTTTCTGGTTAAAAAATGCCTTTCCCAACAGTGAATCGATTAAGGGGCGCTATAATTATTTTATTATCACGTTATCTCTATTCTTTCCTACGTTTAGATAAGTATTGAAAACAAAGATGTTTCAGTGAACAATATATAATACTTACAATCTAAAAATATCTATGCATACAAAGGTGCAAAGGACCGATCGTAAGTACTTTCTTAGAAAACCATGTTGCATTTATAAATTCATTCAAAGTCCCGCCCAAGTATCTATTATGGTTTCTATAAAATCAATAACAAGGTAAATTTATTATTTACACTAAGTACAATATATTTATGTTCATTATTGAACATAAATTCGCTACTGGCCGAAGGTTGCCGAAAAGAGATTTGCAATGTAATGAACCGTTCGTTTATTTCCATTAAATACTTATGGTCTTATTCATAACAATTTACAGTAAGTTTGTAGGCTTCTTTAAGGTTCTTAAAAGAGCCTACAAACTTACTCTAACTCAATATGAATATAACTGTTAAATTCCAATACATAATTATTATAATATTAGCATATGCCAACGAAACTTCGTTCGTGTTCATCATTTCAGAATCATTTTTTTTATATTTACTCAGCTTTTAAACCTTCCCTGGACTTCCACAAATAATTCAAAACCAAAATTAGCCAAATCGGTCCAGCCGTTCTCGAGTTTTAGCGAGACTAACGAGCAGCAATTGATTTTTATATATAAGAGATTCCTGCACCACCTATATCGCCTGATTCAAATTTCTTTCATTTAGGTTGCGTGGAAGAGATCGCGTTGAGCGATAAGCCCGCCCTTTGTGCATAATGAGACATAGTTTTAGTCCGTAAGTTCTTTTTTGTATTGGTGCACAATAAAGAGTTATTGATTGATATGATTTTTTTTGCAATTGTATATTTTGGTGTGCAATAAAATGTTATCTCTCTCTCTCTCTCTCTAATGTATCGGGATAAAAAGTATCTTAAGTGTTATTGTCTCTTTTAATTGTTATTTGACCCAAGATGTAAGCTAGTTCTATGTGAATTTCATTGAAATCTGTTCAGTGATTTTCACGTGATATCTTCACTAATAGAGAGACAGACTTATTTTTAATAATTCTACATTTGGAAGTTGCTGGTCCGAATTAGCCCTGGCTTTTTCTGATGTTAAATCCACTGCAGGTACGAACTCGTCCCCTCTACAAACTTATTATATTATAATAGACATAGCTATCTATATAGATATATAATATATAAACTGCAAGCACTTTATAGAAAAGCTTTAGATAAAATAAAATATGAACATCAGAAATAAATTTAAATGCGAAATGTGATCTTAGATACATATGGTGATGCTCTGTCAGCACTGAACCGGCATAACAAGCACATGTTCGTCCTCGTACATACAGATGTATACGATTCATCGTGTATGCACTCGAAGACGGGTAACGTAATACATGTTGCAAATCTGCTTGTAGGTAGCTCATGCAAATTGCAAGCGGAGCTCTATCAATCAATTTGTAGTCCAGACCTATGTGCATAAGATATTAGATATTGAGTTATGACTGCTCACATATCACTATGTTATGATGTTTCAGAGAAATCAAAGTGTTGCTTTGTTGTTAATTAGCTTTTAAAAACTTAAAATATGTTATTACTCACAATCAAATATAACCTATGCCACTCAAGAATAATGTAGATTTCTACTGGTGAAAGTATTTCCAAAATCGATTCAGTAGTTCAAGAGATTACTGCCTACAAAGAATTAAACTCATAAAGATTACCTCTTTATAATATTTATTGTTAATGAGTAAACAAGAAGAGGGTCAAGTGCGTGTCGGTCCATGCTTGTTCGACAGTTGTAAAATGGTTATTGATGATACGTCCCTAATATTTTTTATCAAAAATTCTAAATATAGTATTTGATAATCTGCTGGTTCGGTTTTCATAGTCAATTCATTTTACAAACTTGATCATTTGTCAGGTTTAATACGATTATTTATATATTATAGGTTATTGTTTATATTTAATTTCAAAATCCAGTAGCGTTCAGCTAATATGAATATAAACTGCAACTCTGTTGAGAACGAAATCGCGGCCACTATTAGTTTGGTTTAATTTGCTTTTATATTCTAAGTGTATCGTAAATTCAATCAGGCTTGCACCCGTTAACTGTCGGCGTGCATCGTTAATGCTTTGAACACTGAGTCCCGGGGTGAAACATTTGATTGCACGCCGTCCATTGTAATTGGTTTAAACGTAGGTACTAACCGGCGTAGTGCATTTACTTGTTAATGAAAGAGCTTTACTTTTAGGATGCCTGGATGCTCACGGTGATTTGCAAGGGTTCCGTAGCCCTTACTTGATCGTTATGTCCGTCCGTCCATCTTGGTAATGTACAACAAAAAGACACTTAGTCTATATAGATGAAATTTGACACAAGGTGCGGTCTACAGGCGGCAATAAAAACTATTCTATACGGCGCTTCACAAGGGTAATAAAATCATAAATCGTGTATTGGTGCGACTTCATCTGGGATAATATTAAAGGCCGTTTCACGCAGATGTGCCGATGGGTATAATAATTAATAAATTGAATAATTTCTGATTATTTATTTATGCTTAATCAAGAAAAACCGGCGTATTATAACAAAACAATATTCTGTTTACATGTTTACATCGATATTAGTTCTTTAGTTTTCGAACAGATGGCGTTAGGAATAAAATAAAATTGTAATTAATAAAAATTGTTATATCTTCTTTTTTTAAAGTGTATAAAATAACATTTTTATGATAGACTAGGATATGCCCGGGACTTTGTCTACGCTTGACCTAAAATTTCAGCGGGATTCCCGGGACACAAAGTATCGCAGCATTTAAAAAGAGAATGTAAGCTATCGTTTTAGTGGTGAATGCGTTGGAATAGGCTAATTTTTATGCATCCGAACAACTTCAAACCGCTCTCGGGAAATTCCCACGGGATTCCCGGGATAAAAAAGCACACATTTTATTATATTAAATCCGCTATCGATTAGTAAAAAAATCACATTGGAATTCGATTTTTTTTTATCTGTTCATTTTACATCATTCCCAGAAAAATTCCCTCGGTATTCCCAGGATAGAAAATAACGCAGAGTTTAAGTCTAAAAATTTGCTGTCGATCAGCGAAAACCAAATCGAAATCGGCCGAGTGGTTTTTACGTGAATCCCGAACAAACAGACAAGATATCGATATAAAAAATTGCATCGTGTTCTCCATCGTTTGTATAGTCTATTCCAGTTGTTTTTTTAATACCTTCAATTTACAGACACGGCATGTTTAAAAATTTATAATATTATAGATAGCACATCTGGAAATAAATAGAAATTATTATGTCAAAGCCCGAATCTGAGAGTGTGATAGTTTCTTAGTAAAGTGTGCCATAAAATGCATAGATTGTGGGATAGTGTATGTTATTGCGTTGTATTACGTGCATGAGGCACATAAATTTATACCTGCATAATTTATTAAGCCTTGGTTTCACGAACATCATTCAATATCAATACAGAAAACAGATATCCGCGATAGAGGTGAATTCAAAATTAATATTGACCTCTGCATTAAATATATTAATAGTAGCTGATGCCAGCGGCTTCGCTCGCGTATACAAATAGTACTTCGAGTAGTCAAACAATTAATTATTAAATAAATTAAAAGATTGCCCCTCTATTTCACTTCCTTAAGGGTTGAATTTCAAAAACACCCATACATGTGTACTTTTATTTGTAATCAGAACCTGGTATATAAATTCTTTTACTTTATAAAATGATGAATTTCCATAGAAACTTTCTTCCCCTTTTCACCCCCTTAGGGGGTCCAATTTCTAAAAACGCCCATGCTTGTGTAGATATATTCATAACCAGAGGCAGGGACATAAAATTTGATCAAAAACATGTAGGTATATAAAATGTTGTGCTTCTTACTTTAAAAAAGATAAATTTTCATACAAATTTTCATCCCCTTTTCACTTCCTTCCCTTCTTTCCTCCTGCATGTAAACTAATCATACGATATTGTATGTAGAAGGGCGATAATCACCTGGTCATTGAATACTGACGTCTCTGTATAAACAAAATACAAAATACCGAACTCGAAAGGCAAGTCTCGCGTTCAAATCGGTTTAAATTGTTTTCTACGATACCCGCATTAACTTGAAAAATTGTCATACGAGTTCTAGTTTATCCGTGCAGGAACGGAGAAATAATGCAATTTCCTGCGGCCAGGTGGCCTGTCGTAAGAGGCGACTAAACAATTCACAGCCAGGTGGTAGGGTATTTGCTCGACTGGATGGCGACCACCCCTGGTCTAGAGTATGCCGCCATAATAACCTTGTGTTGTGTTTCGGCATCAGTGACCAGGTTCCAGTCCCCTTTACGAGAGCAGCGGCGCATTTGTAGCACCTTCAGTGTTGCAAATGTCCATAGGCGACGGTAACCACTTTCCATCAAGTGGGCCGTCCGCCTGTCTCTGAACTCGTACAATAAAAAAAAAAACAAAGTTTAGACAAGTCGAGAAATCGTAAGCAAATATCTCAATGTGATTTATGATGTATAACATACTCGTGGGTGAGTTTTTGTTTTTTGCATCAATATGGCATCACAAATAACGTATTACACCCATCGCCACATCTACGTAAAACGCCCTATCACTGTAACATTACCAGAGGTGTAGCCCGAGTAGGATAAGATAAGGAAATGTCATTAAAATTTTAGGGTTATTTAAATGATAAGTTTGAAATGAACATTTTGACTCTTTTGTAACAATTAATGAATTGTTACAAAACAGTCAAAATTTGCTTTCTGGTGCATATCTTATACCTAATATACAAAGCTGAATAGTTTGTTTGATTGAACGCGCTAATCTCAGGAACTACTGTAACAACCCCCCCTATAAAAAAAAAGTGGGTAAAACAAGTTTGGCTGGTTTCTTCTTACCCCATACGGATCCAGAAGGATGTATATAAAAAAATATACATATAAGAGCAAAGAGTATATGGATACTCTAAAATTTTTCCGCCCTTAGAATTATAATTATAAAGAAATCTATTATAGAATTTCTTTTTGGTTTGATTGGCTGTGATAATATGTCTAGTGATAGGTATCCTACGTTGTGTATATAAATATTGTAATAACTCAGTTCTATGGAAATTTGTCCAAACAAGGAAATCATTTGAAAGTTCAGAAGTTGAAATATCATACCCAGTATCAATGACGGATTGTGATTAACTATTAGATTTACCGAACTACTTGCCTATTTTAGTTACCTATAACGAAACTAGGGTGAACGGAATAATCTACTTCCGAATACCTTCCTAAACCTATAAATATAAAACGTTATTAATAAGAATTTGATTGAGTAGATTTTAATATTAGAATAATATGTGTATATAATATGTATGTAGAGATGCGTATCTATGTATTTTGTAATACATAAAGTGTAGTGTATGTAAAGTATATATGTAGTTATGTAATATGCATGTATAATATGGCGAGTAATTTTACTTATGATATTAAGAAACGAAGTAAAAGTATGATTTATACAAATTTAATATAGGTATTATATAGACGTTTGTATGATTTTAGTGGTTATGAACTAAGAGTTTAGTGAGTATATAAATAGAATATAAAATTATGGAGATTGGGAAGGATTTAATTAATGAAGATTTAATAAAAGGTATAATAAACCCAAAATTCCTTCCACCGGGTCAAGAAGTGATCCTCACAATCACTTTTATTATACCTTCTGGATAAGAAAGGAACTAGTCGATGAACCAATCCCAAAAATATATCCTTTAAATATTATGTGAGTCATTTAGACCGATAATCCAGTTCGGTTAATGTGTGTGTGTAAGGCCAGAATTGGGTTTTGAGAGTGCCGAAGCAACTCACAAAAATACATAGCGTCCTTTCGGTACTTAGTATCGTAATACTGCCCTATGAGGCTATCTAGAATAAATAGGCTGTCTTTCTGTAAATAGAATTTAGACGCCGTGTAATTAGTAATATAGCACTCAGGTGGGAAGCACTCACTAGTCACGCATGTATTGATTTGAGATATAGGCCACGAAGACGAGCGTTTTACCAAACATTTCATATCAGCATTTAAATGACTAACAATAATTTATTGAAAGTGCCAATACGCAACTTTCAAAAATACATTGTGAACATGTCAGACGGTTCGAATATTACGAACGTGCACTGCGAGTTACTATGCCTAGGCCAACTATCTATTAAAGAATCATCGACCATAGTTAGACAAGTAAGCTGTATCAGCGCTCAAGCAGATACACCGCTGACGAACACAAGTATTATATAATTTAGTTACAATATAAAATATTGGCTCATTCCCCAGTATGAGGATAGGAAGGGTATAATATGATACCTTTGACATAACCTTACCTTTTAAGTGTTTTACTTTAGGGCAAATAACTATCAATTGAAACAGTCATTTGAATCAGAGTTAATCCCACTGATAATCAACACAAGAAGGCAGGCATTCAATGCCGAACTGAATTTAACAGTTCATTGGTGAGTCATTTTTACCTCAACACAGTCCAAGTCAAACTAGACCAGACAACAAGAGTCGTTTACTTAAGCAGACAGGACAGTTAGAGCACTGACTCGAGGCACTTCCTGATAACAAACCATTCCGCCGCATTTGTCTAATCGACGTTTGCGAACGACCTATGTGTAAAACACAAACTGTCGAATGAGAATGTCACGATAATAAATATCGCACCCAGGTAGGCAAGAATCATGTACTATAGCTACGATGTACAATTCTCAAGAACTAATCGAGCTATCTGTCCATTTTACCAAGCACTGCATTTATAAGGTAGAAATGACTAAACAAGAACTTGTAAGTCAAGAATAGAATAAATATGTATAGGGCTTTTAACCCTGATCCAATTTAAACTGGCATGGATTTACCACAAACGAAAACACATTACCTCGCTGAAACTTATTATAAATGATAAGTTACAGCTACTTTACCTTGACATATACATGTATATAATATCTCGTATAGAGCAAAAGATATCAGTGTAAAGTACAAGGATTATAACGTGAACTTCATTTATATAATCGTTGATATAATAAATATTAAAAATGTATATAATGTTTAGTGTTATAAAATGATGTATTAAACGACTTCAATTAAGCGTTAATCCCAGTTGTATTAGCAATCTTTGTCTTAAAGCCAGGGGACTCGCTATCAGAATAAGTATTATATAAACGCTACTATAATTTTTATGATATCAAATGATTTCGACAGGAAACAAAGACCAGTAACTCCGTATTTATCGTTTTATTAATGACGCCCTTAGACTTATTTAAAGTAAGAGAACCAATATTATAAACGTAGAGTTTGAATTCAACCTTAAAGATATAGTTCGGTCAAAGATGTTAGAAATACGTATATCAGATCATAGTGTTTTGAATAAATAGTCAACGTTATTTATAACATTACGATGTACAACTATCATGTAATGAATTAGTAATAATTTTGAATAATATATTCATTCATATAGCTTAAACGTAGGATTGCTCAGCTTAAATAAATCATTATAGAATATATTTTATACATCTAATAAAGAGATCCTCGGCTATTTTGAATTAGTATAAAATTACGTACATTACTCTACCTGAAATTCAATTGAAAAATCCTGCTTATACATAACTCCGTAGATCCCAGACTAACTCTATTCAACCACCTATATAAAAGCAAACAACTATTAGCAATATGACTACCATGCTAGTCCTCGTCATTAAACGGGGACTCTATTACTCACGTAACCGCTACTATTATTTCAGGATTTTGATGACTGGAATGCGCCTAACTGGAACCACTTTTAATCTATCGATCTCCGCACAGATCGGACTAACAATACGGACTACTCATTTCTAAAACTTTGACGCCTATATAATTTTATTATAGAGAATGATTTATCACGAGATTATTAATTAATTTGTCGAATTGAATCAAAACTGCTACTAATCTAGTGCTAGTTAAGAATTAAATAATGAATTAAATGAACCCCAAAATCTTTAAATCTCGTAATCATATGATTTTATGTGAAAGTTAAAATCAACCGACAAATGTAACAATGAAACTCTAACAGTACATTACTACTACTTTTGTTCTAAAACCCCGCTAGTATATTTTACCAATTAAAGACGTCTGTTCTCATTTAATTCCGCCCCCTTTTTGTCTACGCTTGAATTAAAAATTCAAAAATCAAACTAAAACTAAAGGATATTAATTATTAACAGAATCTATATTTAACTATTAATATTTAAATAATAAATAACAACACTACAACTTCGTTCGCGTAGCTCAACGGCGTACCCGGAGCTATATTTCGACCGCGTGATCCAATAATAATAACCCGATGGATCTCAGACTTGACAGCGAGGCTTCGACCTCTGAACGACGGACTACACAACTGTCAAATCTACAAGTAAAACTCGCGAACTCACGCTTCGAAAGACTGTCTAGAATTCCTCACGAGAGTCCCTGTGTAAGTCTGTCTGAAAATCTGTCAGAGTTACCCCAAAAGTCTGTGTAAAAGTCTATACAGGAACCTTCGTGAATCCTCGTTGAAAGTCCCCCTTTTCGATCTACTTCGCGATTTCCTCCGATTCGATTAATCCTCTCTTTCCAGATCTACCTCGCGATTTACTCCGATTCGAATAATAATATAATCATCCTTTTTCGACTGTGTCGCAGACTTTTATTCTCAAAAATCCTGCCACCACCACTTCCAATAAAGGGGTGTTCTTTCATTATTTGGACCGCCCCCTTCAGCGATCCTGATTGTTTAAGCGTTATTTGTAAATTAGACCTATTTGGCCTTAGTTTAAGAGTGTTAGTTATTTAATTAAATATGATTGAGAAATTATCGATCAATCGATCTATACTGCATATGCAAATATGTGTCTTAACTGTGTTACTATAAGATTCAGATCAACTAACACTCAATAATGATCAATTGCTTAGAACCAGTAGATTCCTATCGTCATTTCTTTACGCCCTGACTATGCTTTAAAGTATGTACAATTGTAAATTAAAGTTCAATCGAATCATACTCATTATTAGTTATGGTTTTAAACTTTAATATTTCTTACTTGTTTTCTTTAAAGAACAAAAGTTTTTATTACATAAGTACATGTTTAGTAAATTATAGTTCAAAATAAAATTCATAAGCATGGTGGATCCGTTACACTACTCTGGTTTGATGTTAAAAATTCTTTCAGTGTTAGATAGCCCATTTATCAAGGAAGGCTATAGGCTATATATCATCACGCCAAGACCAACAAGACCAATAGGAGCGGGGCACCAATGAAGAATGCTTCAAAATCGGAGGGTTTTGAAAACAAATTCCACGCGGACGACGTCGCGGGCCCAGCTAGTATGTACATATATTGGAAGAAAACACCTGTTTTATGTAACTTATGCACGTTAATGATAAGGAATTACCGTCACCATACATTGATTTATTAATTGTAATATTTTATATAAAATGCATGCAAATATATTTATCTTAATTCCATAGCTAAATGTGAAACTTATTGGACAATCGTCACCTTTACCAATTTCTTAAGTGAACGTGATCCAACACGTACTTAGCTGATATAAAATTTTTTAATGTATCCAATGTAAAAATACATACATAACGCATTATTGGGGTATACCAATAATAATTCCTATTATTAATATTATAAATGCGAAAGTAAATCTGTCTGTCTGTCCGTCTGCCCGTCTGTCTGTCTGTTCCATTTTCACGGAAAAACTACTAAACCGATTTGGCGAAAATCAGAATATACAATATGTTTTCGATGCGGAGGATGAACATAGGATACTTTTTATCCCGAAAAATGGGATAGTTTCCGGGATAAAAATATATTTGTCTCTCTGTTTGTTATGCTTTTACAGAAAAGCTGTTGGATCGATTTGGCTAATATTCGGTATATTTGTAATTTTAATACCGAGGGTGGACAAGGGATATTTTTCATCCAGGATAATGGGATAGATTTATGTAAAGGTTATCCCAGAAAGTGGGATAGGTTTTGGATTTTTTTGTGATTTGCCATTTTCGTCATTTTGATTATTTTGGTCTTTTATGTAATTTTGTCTCTTTTGTTTTTTTTTGTTATTTTTGCTCTTTTTGTTCTTTTGCTCTTTTTGCTCTTTTTGTCATTTTTGTAGTTTTCATAGACGGGGAATAGATAAATAAAACTAGGACGGTTTGAAATAGAGGATGAAAGTTTGGATGATACCAATCATTTCTCAAGTTTATAGATATAAAAATTCATCGTCTATGAAAAAATGCGATAGTAACTCGATATATCTTTATGTTAAGTTTTCACGGAAAACTACTGGGAATACTGGATCGGTTTTATTGAAATTTTGTTTAAATGTAGTTTTAATGCCGAAAATGGACATATATACTCATGCCAGGAGATCGGATAGTTTGCGATATAAAATTAAGTGAATTTTCCGAGTGCAAATAGCACTAACTTATAAATGTTGTACAATGTAACCTGTATTAAGGCCTGCTTTTTAAACAAGAAGCACGGATTAGAGGTTGACCAGCGGCGCAGCCGCGGGTTAATCTCTGGTGTAATGTATAAATAACAGCTGTCTTTTTGAAGTGAAACTTCTATATAGACGGGGGGTCTTAGGATTTTTCTGTTACGGCCGCGTGGAGGAGTGGCATAATTTAAACTAGACGCGGTGAGAGGCGGCATAATTTTAGAGACTATGGATGCGTATTTTGATTCCGGGTCGAATTCAGTATTTTTATATGATAAAATAAAATATGTTTAAATAAAAAATGCATTCATTAAAATGTAGTACCTAACCATAGCAATTCACAATTTGCAGTAAACCTGCGAAAAATCGAAGTGCTGGGACACATAGTAGAAGTAAAACTGCAACGGACAAGTGGAAAAACGAATGGCAACGGATAAGTGGATAAGTTTTACGGGCAGGTTTGCAAATTGGACAAGTACATTAATAATCTGCTCGTAAAACTTCAAGTTAAGATTTTGTTGCGATTTTTTTTGCCACTTATCCGTTGCCATTCGTTTTTCCACTTATCCGTTGCAGTTTCACTTCTACTATGTGTCCCAGCACACATTTTGATTTTTGTTTTGATTTTAATCTCCACAGTGGTACGTAGGATATTTTACTAAAATTATGGGAAGAAATTTTAACTGAAAGAATCAGCCAGGCGTTTATAATGAAAATGCGTTGTGCATAGAGATTAAAATAATACAAAAAGCACTAGTAAAATGAGACCCAGTAAAAGGATTGCCAAATCCAACTCTCATTGTTCTCATAAAACTAAATTTATGAGTACATCTGTTTAATGAACAGACAATATTATGTATAGAGAGGGCATAATGATTTGGCATTACGCCATTGAGATTTGACAGCCAAGACATGAAGGCAACATTTATATTGTTGTCCTAACTTTATCCTGATGGCGATCAATTCGCGTGTGAACTGGTAGGTAACAGTAAAAATATTTGTTTTTGCTTAAAAAATTTGGTATATAATTATGTACTTTTAGAAAACGGGAATTAATTTACTTTGCCCCACATTATAGTATTTAAGTGGTATATAAACCTAATGGCACGCTAGAAAAATAACGAAGAAAGTTTTATAGCATATCTAGATCAATAAAATCAAAGTGTCTATTTATGATTTCAAAATAACCACCAAAATTTAAGTAAGGACTGCTGTTTAGGTATATGGGAGCCAATTTTTAGAACGAAGTTCCTTTTTTATAAATTTTGTTTGTTTTAGTTTGTTTTTTGAAAATTATGACAAAATTGCATGTAAATATGTTTATTTTGATATATGGCAGTATTCAGAGAATATAAATATTAAGTTTCAAATCTCCAGTGACCAAAACGGTGACCGCAGCTTGTATATAATAATATATAGTTACAAAAACAATGAGATAATTTGTAGAATAGACTTTATTAATTAGACTTGGTAGCTCCAACAAAGTATCATATTATGCACATGCCTTTAGAATCCTTACTTCCTAGTAATTTAAACCAACAACTTCCCTCTAAGTAAATGAAATCCTATGCAGAACATAATGCTATTACGTTGCAACATTGTAGTCTGGTATGAAACTCGGCAACTACATTAATTTCGCTATGAAAATCCCTAGGGAGCTGTCCGCCCTCAGACCTGCTTACGTCGTCCCAAGTCCACCCGCGCTAAAGCTTAGAACGCACTACGATTAAACGTGAGCAGTTTAGGTATAATAGAAAACGCAAAAACGCGTTCAAACACACACAGCGGTTGGCCGTTTTGCTTAATTTTATTTAATTACTGCGATGGATCTACCGAGCAGGGCATGTTGCGGCTTTGGTTTTAAAAAATAGAAAACATTAAGAACGTCGCCACCAATAGGTACCAGGTTTTTTTTTATTGCAGCAGACATGCAGACGGCCCACTTGATGAAAAGCGGTTTCCATCGCCTATGGACATTTGCATACAAATGCGCTGCTGCTCTCTTAAGGGAGACTGCAACCTGGTCACTAATGCCGGAACACAAATCATGGTTGTTATGGCGGCATAGCCTAGACCAGGGGTGGTAGCCATCCAGTCGGGCAAATACCCTACCACCGGGCTGTGGGTTGTTTTATCGCCTCTTTTGAAAGGCCGCCCGGCCGCAGGATTTTGTATTCTTTCTCCGTTCCTGCACGGATAAAATAGATACATCCACTGACAGATCACATTTAAGACATTTGAAAGGATACTTTTGGAAAAGGAAGAATGTGAGACAGCATTCCGACAAGTTCTTTAATCACTACAGAATGTCGATAAATAAGTTTTATAAATTATTACAAGCTCTGAGCCAATATCTAACTTCTATATGACAATTCTCTGCGGTCGCCCGGACGATAACGAATACCAAAACTGAACGTGGTTAACGGCATGCATGCAGCACTATAACAATATTTGAGTAACAAAAAAATCGGGTAATTTCAAACCGATATCCAAATCTAAAATACGTTTTTAAAATCGGTCACTGAAAAAGTCGCTACCGGGGGTACACTTGTATAGACAGTTATATGTTACATTTTTCTAGCGTTTAAAACCGCTCGCGGTTGGTCGCAGTGCGTACTAAGCCTAACCCTGAAGGAATTATTTCTGTTGTTTGTTAATTGATAATTAAAGTTATATAGAGAATGTTATTCATATCTTTACTTTTCAGGGTTCATTCAAGCAGGGTCTCCAGATTGAGTTTTGGAAATTAGCCCAATTTGACAAATTTATTATGCCATAAGTAGTTTGAAATCCAAATTGTCGTTATTATTAAATACATTTTATTATTTAAATTAACAAAAATCTCACCTCAGAGACAGCATTTTATATCTAAACCAAAATGTTATGATCCCAAACAAAAGTTTTGGTGGATTAATCCCTCAATTTCTGCCTTTAAGTGTCTATATTTTATATAAGTCACATTTATTTATCTCAAAAACTTTCAATATGTATAGATTAAATTCAGACGTCTTTTATTATTTATTTTTTGGTTTTTATAGTGAAGTCGGTTTTGTTTTTGTTAAAAAAAAATGATTAATTCATTTAAAAGATTTATTCAAACTAAGTTCCTCTGCACTGCATTTTGAAGGTCTTGCATTTAAATATTAAGGCTACCTATTCTATGTACACCGCTTCGCAATAGAGGATTGCTAGTGAAGAAGACGCGGCAAGTAAATCCCTAGTAACACACAGCAGTCTTGCTCAACATTCTTTTAAATCATATTTATGTCTAAATTTTTTTATAATTACATAAATAAGTTTTACAATTAGTTTTTGAAGATTAAATGGAGTCGTAGCAAAGAGTGCATAACAAATATAAAAAAAATGCGGTTCGGCAGCCAAATTACAAGAAGAAGACAATTGTATACAAATATTAATTTTGTATACAATTAAAACGTGCTCACGGCGAAGGAAAGCATCGTGAACCAACCTACATATCGATATTACCGATGTGCGAGATCCGCTAATTCACTTTGGAGAAGCGTAGAGGATATACTACACTTTCCTTTGAATGTGGAGACCCGGGCCTGGCAAGTTCATCAGTTGTTAGATATTATTTTAAAAGACCCCAATGAAAATTATCTGTAAACTTCTTGAGATATACAAAACTTACAAGGTAAATAATTGAAATTCGAATGGCTTCCTAAACGTAGCCGAACTCAGTTGTTAATGAAATCCTAAACTTAGGTAAACTGTTAGTTAACAACAACGTGAGGGGGCACGTCACGAAAACATAACCGCTCAAATTTCATGCTTCCATCAACGTACGCGAAACACAATTATTGAACACATATTACGGAGCGTGTAGTTGCTAACTAAATTTGGACCTGTACTAAGAAGATGCATCTTGCATGCATGTCGTTGCAGCGTCGCCCTATACTTAATTAGCAAGTTAAACCACCTAAAATACACTGTAGTTCGAAACAGTAATTACTCGGCGGTATGCCACCTAACATCCCTTCCTTCAACCGAGGTACAAAAGCATACAGACTATATGACATGTTAAGGATAGTATAGATTGAATATTAGGTTGGGGAAAAAGTTTCTTCGCATTTTATATAAAAATTCAAATGGTTTTTTTATAAAGTTTACTTACATTTGACTAAAGTATGTAGGTGCCATTTTGTTGGATAACTTTTTGCCATGTTGTAGGTATGGACGTAATCCCATTGCTATAAAAATTTTGGGGCTTCTGATCAAAAAACTGCGATAAGTGGTTTTGGCAGTCCTCTCGTGATGTTAACCTGACACTGCCTAAGGAATTCTGCAGAGACCGAAACAGGTGAAAATCTGAAGGTGCAACGTCAGGACTATACGGCGGATGCATTAATACCTCCCAGCCACACTCTCGTAATTTTTGTTGAGTGGCTAAAGATGTGTGAGGTCTAGCGTTATCATGGTGAAAAACCACACCCCTTCTTTTGATTAATTCCGGCCGCTTTCTTTCAACTTTTTGCTTTAATCTCATCAGTTGTTCGCAGTACACTTCAGAATCGATGGTCCTGCGTGGCGGTAACAGCTCATAATGAATAATGCCCTTCCAATCCCACCATACACACAGCATCACCTTGTTGCGAGTTAACCCGGGTTTCGCCACAGTCTGTGAAGCCTGACCGGCCTTTGACCACGATTTTTTTAACACGTTCTTGTCGTACGTGATCCACTTTTCATCACCAGTTATCAGCTTCTTCACAAATGGTTCGGTTTCATTACGTCGTAATAAATAATCACAAATGAGTACACGGTTCATTAGGTTGCTTTCAGTGAGCTCATGAGGCACCCAAATATCGAGCTTTTTTGTGTACCTAGCTTTTTTAAAATTGCGCCAAAACCATTTTGTGGTCAATTCCCAGTTCTCGAGCTACATCGTAACTCCTAATATGCCGATCTTGCTCCACTTTTCTAAAAATGGCATCAATTTTGTCCGTAACAGGGCGACCAGAGCGACGTGCATCTTTGATATCAAAGTTTCCGGATTGAAAACGCTTTAACCAAATTTGCACTACTCTCGCAGATACTGCATTAGGTCCATAAACATCACAAATTTTTTTCGCGGCTTGTGTTGCATTTTTACCTTTTTTGTAGTAAAATTTTAAAATGTGTCGAATTTCTTCATTAGATTCACTCATTTTAACAATAAGAAAAACAAATGAAAATCACACATTTTCCTAATTTGAATTTGGAATTGTCTTCTTTTAAATCAAAACTTTTTAATGATACCAAAATCAGCCAGATACAAATGGTATAGCCAAAGAATCTTATTACAAGTTCATACATACTATATGCGAAAAGACTTTTTCCCCAAAATGTTATTTAACAAAAAATCTCAATTAAATATTAAAAGGAAGACCTACAAAAGCATGTTCTAGTAGAAGGTGGTCTCGTACAATAAAGTCCAAACAACTGAAAGATATCCGCATAAATTGAAAGATAATTCACTATCAAAAACTTAGCTACAATGAGGTAGCAAGAAGGATATTAATATTTTTCAACGATTTATTTTAAGAAAAATCATAAATCATAATGGTGTCACCGTAAATTCATTTATGAATTCCTAAATAATCAAAAATTAGCCTAAAATAATCCTAACCGGATTACTTTAGGCTACATGTATATTCAAATAAAACTTATGAAAGGTTTTTTGTCGAGTTTATATTAAACTTAGTTTGGATATATTTATGTATATTGGCTAAAATACTCCGTACACATTTGTGCCTATAAGGATACACTAATATCTACAGGTAAGTAGATACTTAAGAAAAATAGTTTGTACTATAACGAAAAATTCTTTCTTAATTTTCAATATGATGCTGGTAACGTGAAACCCCTTATAAATAACCTATAATAAAATAATTTTGTTTCTAAATTATTAAAGACATAAGTTTCAAATAATTCGTGATAACGTTTGAAATATCTTAGAATAACTGTGTACCGCCCTTTACAACCTGGCAATGGGTCTAATGCAATTGCAAGAGTAATTTTGCGTTCACTGTTACCTCCAAAGGCTCTTATTTGACGTTCACAAGCGAGCTTAATGGAGCTGCACCAAGGAAAACTGTGCAAACGTCACACTGAAACACTCATTCTGTTAATAACCTTACTTAGAAATCTTTGTGACCAAGGAAATTGGCCACCACTTTGAAGGCAATTCACTAGTAACAGAAATAGCGTTAATTAAATTTTTATTCAATTTTCTTTTTTCGTTTCAGCGAGCACCACTCTCATTAGCTCCCTGGCAAAGCAAACCAGACTTGGTTTAGAGTCACGTTTATTTTCCAGCTTGATTTACCAACTCCGTTTTTATTACTTACCTTTAAAGTACGTATAAAGCAAAGAATGTAATGTATATAGCACGTTTTTGTGCAGGATCCAGCTGAATAGCCATAGATGGCTGTTTCAGCGATACCCACTCCGCGGGAGCGGAGGCGTTCAGCCCGGAAGCAGCGCGCTCGAGAACCTCGGCTCGACCGCTGCGGGGGTTGACTCTATCGGATTAAGCCGTAAAAGGCTGAAGGAGCTAAGCCAACAGGCTGAAGTGATGCAAGTGGGGATGAGTTATCGACTCTGCCGGCGGAGTCTATCTTTACTACCGCTTTGCAACATGTTATAGCTGGTAGAGAAGTTGTGTGGGTCGGCCGGGGCCTGGGGCTCTCCGGCGTCTATTCAGTATGCGTCTCTTATACCAAGCTGATGTTCTGAACCTCGAGGGGTTCATTATTGTGAGGATTTAGGTGATTTTGTCTCGCTCGTCAATAAGGACATTGCGAGGTCGACGTTGACTCGTGGGTCTATAATTGACCGTTTTCTTCACCAGAGGTTTCGGGTGATGGGGGGCTCGGTCAAAGAAATTGCGAAAGATGGAGATGAGATAGTCTTTGATGGAGGGAAGTTCCAGGTCGCGATGCAGATCAACGTTCCACATATAGAGCGGAACGTCGACCATAGTGCGCGTAAATCTGTTGTGGTCTTTTTACAGTTTCCACATGTTAGTATCACTGGCATCGGCGAAGAGCACACTGGCGTACGTCATGACGGAGAGGGTGTAAGTATATAGCACGATAAGTTGTTCAATACTATATGTTGGGAATATTTACACATGATCGTAATAGGTATGCATTTTTAGGACTTTGCCCTTTTTGGCTTTGGAAAAAAATAACCCTTACAACCTTATAAAATCGTCATGTCACAGTCATTTTCCTAAAAAATTACTGGGCCTGTATGAATCAAATTTAGTAGGAAGGTATATTCTATACACCATAGAATGATGTAGTGAAAGATTGATGGATACAAATGTAAAAATATACCAAATAAGAGATGGATGGACTTTGTGAGAGATGACATGATGATGATTTGTGGTATGAGAGGAAGTGCCAGAATAGGAAGAGGAGTACGGAACGTAAAGGCATATTGTGCCGACGCCAAATATTTGGGAGAAGGTGAAAGAAAAGAGAGAAAAAATGATGTACCTAATGAATTTGAAAATAAAGGATGGTTGTCATACATCATTATAATTGAGGGACAAAATATTTTCCAATGTACACACATACGCGTGTAAGATATTGTTCGATAAGTATTTAATATCATAATAATGTTGCTTAATAACGTTTTGAGTGAGTGAATGACGAATTGCATATAAATTATTTATATTACGATATTTCAAGAGCTTGTGACCCGTTTTTCATTGAGTGTTTTATTCAGGTATTATTTTTATGTAGTGTGGAAAACGAATGCTAAAACAGTCTTCGAATTAAAAGCCAACAAGAATTTCTACCTAAATCAAACACTTCATGAAAAACTTTCTGACACCTCTTGGACTATAAGAAGGTAGATAATTTAATACAATGCAACAGCACAATTGATTTCTTAGTATATATGAATTTAAGTCATCTGCATGATGTAACACTATTTATTCGATCAAATGAAACAAAGGAATACCTAAATATCAGTCTGCAATATTAATTTATAGTTCTCAATTACTCTATGAATTGTTAAAATTGAATCCGGAATTGCTTTGACACATGCTAAGAACTAAAATAGACATAATGATATGAAATTAATATTTGTTTGATGTTTCCAGTTTTTGATTCTTGCAGTTCACAAAGGCGAGAGGGCTTTGCTCATGATTTATTGTTGGCATTTGCTTTTTGGAATAAAAACTCTAATATCGATTATGAACTATCGATGTGTATTTTTATATTAATTATATTACAATAGTAGATTGTTACACGAGAAGTAAAAGTGACATATTTAGGCACGAGATAGTTTGGCGCACGAGTGTAGCGAGGGCGTTAATGGTTCAAGTGCCTAAATAGGCATTTCACCAGAGGTTAACACTCTGCTTTTCATTTGAAATATGAGGAAAGTAAATAAAAACTGATTAGTTAAACAAACTACTCCTATGAAAATAGGCGTTAAATCTGATGAACTAACCCATTTAAGTCGTCGCATATGAAACGTCAAGTATTTTTTTTCTGTAGCATTCTACCAGCCAGTATTTTTTGTCACTGATGATAGTAAATATTTAGCTCAAATTTATCTTAATTAAATAGTAATTTAATGAAAAGTAGTTCTTATAAATTACTATAATAAAATGATGTTACAAAATTGTTCATATTTTTTTATTAATTTTTATGCCACGATTTAACAGTGGCTGTAAAAAAAAGTTGAGACATGAGTAGCATGTATGATCTATGGTTCGTATAGTTTATTAAATTTTTGACGGCAGGCAAAATCGTTTACCAGAGACAAAAATACTGTTTTCATCCCTGCGATCACGCAACTCCAAACGTACCTTCAGAATATGAGAAACGAAAATAAAAAATACACAACACACTGCACAACAGTGCAGAGAGTGAGAGAGAAAGAGAGAAAGCACGACGTTGCGGTGATGACAGAGTAGAGTAGAATATGATATTCCTTCTATCTGGTCCCTAAGTATCCTCTCGCTCCTTTGCCTGCTAACGACTGGTAACGCCTTGTTTTCGCCCCTAATGTTGCATGCGTTACCGTTGCCAACCACTTTCTAATAGATGGGCCTTCTGCCTATTTGGCAACTTAGAAATAAAAAAAAGTAAATTCTTCTTGCCTTTGTGAATTGTAAGAACGTAACGAAACACGTAAAGATTGACACTATCCACATAAACTATGTTAAATAATTATCTATTTATACTATAATAAATCTGTAAATAAGTTTGTACAATGCGTTTAAAAATGTGAAAAAATCAGGGGGGTAATTCTGACCAGGAGATTCTGAAAATGCAATTTTTAGAATTTTCTTCTGTCTGCCTGTCTGTCGGAGCATCACGTGAACACTACTGAACGGATTTAAATGAAACTCGACATAGAGCTAGCTCATATCCCGGGGCGTAACTTACGATACTTTTGATCCCGATAAATGACACTGTTTTTTCTTGGGGTAGATGTAAATAGCGAAAACGATGGCGCTGCGATCACATCTTTTTTAGAAACTACTGAACGTATATACTTATATACATATATAAATGAAACTTGACATAGTGTTGGCTTATAACCCGAGTTAACACTTAGGATAAGCTTTATCCTGATAAATGAAGTCGTTTCCTTAAAATAGACGGATTAACTAAATAAATGGAATTACAATTGCTTTTTTCAATTCATTAGAAAATACCTACGTTGTCATAAACGACATGTCATTCATTGTATTACTTCAAATCAGGTTGGCTTCGACTCGCCTCTTTTTTGCTTGGCAGTTGTGCAGATTTATAATATATGGACATAGTTTTATTGTTATTATTACATGTAAAAAACCGAAATTAAGTTTTTGTGTAAGTAAAATAAAGCTACTGCCCAGGGTTAGACACGCGGCGCGGCCGCGGGGCAAGCACTAGTTATAGACATAACAATCGATTTCTTTATAATAACGACCTTATATATACGTGTTGCTGGAGACTTTATTGCTGTTTCTTCTCCATAATTAGAAATAAAACGTTGCGAATTTGTGTGCATAGACTAGTTAGTAGACTTAATTTGTAATTTATATGCATGGCAGTCAAAACTTTTCTCCAGTGAAACTTAGTTCGAATAGAAACTTTTGATTTTGAATTTGAAATTTACCATGCCATAAATCGGACCTCGTAAAATATCAGGGGATTGTTGGGAAAACCTCGTTATGAACGATAAGGCTACTCTTTGAACAATATAACCTTGTACCTAGTTTTAGAAACTAAGTTTTAAGTTGGTGTTATAATTGTACAAAGATAAAGTTATCAGTTATCAACAAACAACAAACAGATAGCAAATTTTACTCCAAAGAAACATTTCTTTATTTTTGAAAAGAAATAAAACTGCATTCAAAGATTTTCGAAAATTCTCTTGCTTCACCCGGGAATCGAACCGACTAAAATCTGTAAAAATTCCACCCTGTAATTTTATTGCATCGATCGTTAGGGTCAATCACAAGGATGAAATCTTTCTCACATACTTAGTAAATTTAATGAAAGGAAATACCATGAAATCTGTACTTATAAATTCAATGGGTCAAGCTAAAACACTTTTACTCAAAGATCCATCAGTTTCTGTTTACTTATGTTAGTAATTAATAATTTATCATTGACGTTATTTATCAATTAAAATGACAAATTAAGTACTATTTAGGTAAAACGATTGCAATAGTATGCATGATGGTATAAAACTAAAGGCATCATGTTTTGCCGGTAAGGCATAGAAAAATTACAATAATAATCCAAAAAACATCCAAATTGAAAGACAGAAATCAATCGCTTAACATCGACTTAATCTAAGCTGTGGTTATTTTATAACTTTGTCCTTGTATAAACACTCGTAAAATTCCATTTGAGAAAAGGTTAATTTTTATTAAACATTGAAAAAATTACTTGAAAAACACCGTTCGAGTGAAATGCTTTTAAAAATATTGAATACTAACATTTTCCACACGACTTCATTTTTGTATACATCAGATCCGTATCCCGCGAGAACTAACCCATTTTGCGAAACGAAAAATATTGTACGTTGCACATCATCGGCACAGTAGGTAGGTACTCATATTTACTTCATGTAATGCCAATTTGTCCAAATAGATTCGATGAAGTGAACTTGTAATCGCTGTTCCACGTAAACTATCCTATTAATAGAATTTTGTTGTCACTGGTAGAAATGGAATCCCTGTAATTTATGTATGTAGATCCCTTTGTTAGTTACCTATTTATTATATTACTATAATCATACCTAACAGTATATTATACTTTATTATTTTCATTAATATATTGTTATATGCCAACAAAAAGTAAATGCACATCTGCGTGCCATAAACCCGGCTTATTACCTTCCCCGCATTTGGACTTCTTTTGTTTACTTTGTGTTTAGAATTAGTAATTAAGAAAAACATTCTATTGTTATTGTACTTGTTTTACGGCCGTCATTAGGTAGGTGTGTCAAACTAATTCTTGTTGTGATTGTTTTGCGTCGAGGCATATTGTATTTGTACAAAATAAAAGGGGTGCCCGAAAGGAGGGGTGAGCCAGTCAAGCGACGATTACGATACGGGCAAGACGTGTGTACATTCGATAAGCTAAATAGTGACGGACTTTGTGCATGTTAGTGAATCGTGCAGTTTGTACTGGTTGCGTCCAGTTATATTTGTACCTGTTCTAATAAATTCTATAGTAATTCCAATGGCATTTTAATTCGAGTCCCACACTCGTAACAATATTATAATGCTGCACGACAACAAACTATATTTAATATGATCTTCCAAATATTGTAAAGAAGAGCTTGCTTTAAGCAATAATGCTGCCCATTGTACAGTCGAAGGCATAAATAAATATACATCCAAGATCATCCAATACTTGGAATAACTAAAGTGATCATTAGTATCGATACAACCAAGGTCGTCTAATTGTTCCGAGCATCCTTCTTAACCAAATATATCGGAACACGAACTACTTCAAATACCTAAAATCAACGAATGTCTAAAGATAAGGAACATTTTAGAAAAATAAACTCTAATCTAAATATGTTTAGAATCAAATCGAGATGACAAAAAATCGGTACTCAAAAAGTGTTTTATATTCAATCCTGTCATTGGAAGTGCACACATCGATTCGTGATATTCAGCACAAACGTTGGATAAAAGCATTTCAATTCAATGTGCTCGTGTGAAGAGATTAAGGAAAGTAGATGAAGCGAAATGTATATGCCGAGATTGTAGTAGATAAAAATCCATTGTCTCTATATAACGCTTTGGGAAACAGGTGTAATGATATCTATGGTATTATAAAATTCTATAAAATGCCATGTCTGTACATTGATGCCATTAAAAAACAACTAGAATAGACTACCATATATAAACGATGGAGCACACGATGCATTTTTTTAGATTTCTTGTCTGTTTGTCTGTAAGTCGATTTCGATACGGTTTTCAATAGTCGACAGCAAATTCCTAGATATAAAATCTGTGCTACTTTTAGCCTAGGGATCCCCCAGTAATTTTTCTGGGAATAATTCAAAATGGCCAGTTGAAAAATAAAATCTGAATTGAAATGCGATTTTTCACTGGCGATAGAAAAATTTATGTAATTAAATATTAAATGTGTGATATTTTTATACCGGAAATTTTTCCGAGAGCGCTTTGAAGTTGAGCAGGTGTACAAAAATTAGCTTATTCCGACACAGTTTTCACAAACGATAGCTTACATACTCTTTTAAAGGCTGCGGTACTTTGTGTCCTGGGAATACCACGGGAATTTCAAGTCAAGCGAGGACGAAGTCACGGCCTCATCCTAGTATAGGTATATAATTATATTTCTCTCTTTCCTTCCCATTTCATTAAGGAACGAGTCATTACTTCTTCTTTAAAATTCCTCTACTTTAACATATATCCTCGATTACAAAACGTCAGCTGGCCATCCGTTTTTAGCCTTTTATTATAGAACTGGGTCGTCTGTGACGGGAGTTCGATAGCTCTTTCGGCCGCTTTTTTCTACGAAATGATGTCCTCCCTGAAGAAGGCACTCACTAGCCATCCTCTCTTTCTACCTCGCGCAACGAGAGGTTCGGCCGATCACGGCTATTATGTTGCGCCCCATGAGGGGCACTCCTCCAAGGTATGGCACGCCGTGTCTTGCGGCACACAACCCTTTTAGTTTACCTTAATTGTCATATCCAACGATAGTTCATTTTCAAAACAGTAAAAAACATCAAAAGGAATTAATTTATATATCTATATATCAATTTATATATTATCATGCAAGAGCCCTTGCATAATAATTAAAATATTCAAACAAACGATATGACCATAGAAAATCAGTTATCGAGACTTTGCAGTGTTGAAAAGTTCTAAGCAATGTCTTAAAAGAGCAATCCTTCAAATTAATTAAACTTTCGAACCTAAGATTCTTTTGAAAGAATGTCCACTGACTCGGAAATGTGCAAGAAAACTTCAGTTCAGAATGTGGAACCAAGTGGAAGTCACCTTCACTTGGCATATTTAAAAGATACGGTTGTTCTCAAAACGTAATAGTGTCAATGGTGCTGTTAAGTGTACTATTAATATTATAAAGAGAAAAGGATTTGTATTTTTGAATTTTTGTATGTTTGTAACGAATAAATTCAAAAACTACTGTACCGATTTCAAAAATTCTTTCACCATTAGAATGCTTTATTATCCCAAATTAATATAGGCTATATAAAAATTAGGTATTCCTAATTAAACTTCTATAATGTAACCCAAGGTGTAAAAAAATTAGTGTTTTTGTGGGTATCCGGGGATTGTTTAGATACACAATTAGGCCCGGTGGGTGACGTTAGAATTGAGTAATGGATTTTTATTTTTTCAAGGCAGGATAACGTCTGCCGCAGCCGCTAGTGTATTATAAGTGCGAAACGAAGTCTATTTATTACCTTATTACATCTAAACTAAATATTAAAAATGCGACTCTAAGTTTGTATGTGACGCTTTCACGCCTTAACTATGCAAGAGATTCTCAAGAAATTGTGCATACACGTAGTCAGAAGTATAGCAAAAGGTACCTGTCGTACAGAATAAAGTATTTATCCTGAGGGATAGACGAATATTGCCGAAAAGATGACGCTCCGATCGCATTTTATTAGTGCCACCGATGCATTCACTACAAATACATCGGCCATGGCAACGATAGTGACAATATAATTATAATGTGTTGTTCTTATGTTTAGTTATACCTGCGCCAGATGGCGTTACGGGTATATTGAATTAAAAATTAAGCTTAACATTTCTAAGGAGATTTGAGATTGTGAGATTTCCAATCGACGTTCCTCCAGTCTGTCTATAAAATTTACATCACCCCAAGCGAAGCCGCGGGCAAACGATGATAGGAAATAAAGGCCTGTCATTTGGTGTTCATTAATACAAGACAATAATAGAAGCTCAACAAGTTTTAGTGTGATGGCTTGTGAATGAAGTTACGCCTGACTTGAAATTAATATGATAATGACTTTTGTTTTCCACGATTTCACTCATCTACAATATGTAGCTTGTGTTTTTCATAACTTTAGTGAAATTTTGTGTTTAGATGGTTAATTTAAATCATTTATGACTTTAATAGCTAATTTTAAATGTTGCGTAAAAGTAGATTAATTAATTAAGAATTACGATGTACCAAAATTATCTTCTATAGGAAAAACAATGTATAACTGTGTGTATATCAATAGGTATAACAAATGCACTCACATATTCATATATACACACACATATGTATATATTATATACACATGTGTGTGTGCACAAGTACAAATTTGTGTACGCGTGTGCGTATAAGAATGGTTGGGTGTGGTTAGGTTTGTGTGCATATGTGTGAATTTGTAAGTATATTTTCATAGCGTTATAGATTTTTATTTCAGTACGGAGTGGTTTCATTGTTAATTACCGATTTCTTTGTCACTCATATGCCAATTATTAATAAATATCAGTTGATATTTAAAGACTGCAAATATTAACAAGCGGAAAGTTCAAAAAATTAGAAAAAGTAATGTGTGTTATATGAATCAGCCTTGATGATATTTAAATTTTGTACCTCTATTAAGGACTTCATGCAAAAGAGTAAAAAATTAAATATAATGAGACAAGTTCTTTGAAATTTTATAGTGAAGCTTCCATTTATAAAAAGTACTAAATGGACCGCGGAATCTGTGCTTGAATTTAATTTGTAATAGTTCTCTTTGAGGTAAGAGTTTATTTTCTTGACAGCGAAAATTATTTTAAAATATAAATTTTAATTAAAATGTAAAAGAAAAATTATGACGGTCCAGTGGCTGGGACAGGCGCATTTTATTCTCTTGACTTGGTTTAAAATCTTGCAGGGAAACTTGTACTGTTCAGATGTTTTTATAGTATGCTATGGTGGAGGAAACAAAGTGAGAAAACTAATAAATACATCGATAGTTGCTAAAGTTGATTGAGAATCCATTGTGTATTTTTTTTTCTCTTTGTGTAGTGCATACATATTTGATATTAATAGTTAATATTATTTGAAAAATAAATTCTAAAACGATACGCACAAAAAAGAGGGTACATTGAAATAATTTCATAATTCCGTCATATAAATAATTTTAATCACTTATTAAGCAATAACTAATATTTGCTTCTTAGAGTTATGATGTCACAACAGTACGTTGTGTCATGACACACGTACAAATTCAAGGAGCATGTGAGCTTTTGTATGATTTTAAATAATATATCTCTTAGTTGACTGTCAAATCCATATACATACATATTATTATAATAAAACTGTAGAGGTCGAATTTCTGTACAATGAAAAACATACTAAAAACCGAGCTAGGGGGTGTAAGAAGTGAAATAGAACTAATTTAGATTTTTTTTAATTTTTATGTTTCTGTGTTTGTCTGTTGGTCTGTCTGTTTGTACCGGCTAATCTCCGAAACGACTAGACCGATTGTATGGTGGTAGCTTATATCCCTGGTCAACATATAGGATACTTTTGATCCCGAAAAATTAAAGAGTTCCCGTGAAATAGTTAAAAAACCGCACCACGCGGACGAAGTCGCGGGCATCAGCTAGTATCCAATATGAATATTTGGAATTTGCCTATTCGACGATGCCAACGAACGTTGCAGGCAAAACGTTTTAACTACGAATGGTATGAATCTCCATAAACGCAACTATCTGATAACCGACTAAAACTATCCAAAATCGTAACCAAATCGATTATAAAAGTTTGGAATATAATTTCGGATCTAAAATTCAGAGTTATTTACATTTTATTCATCACTTAATACGACAAGTTATGGCAGGTTTTCGCCGTCAGAACCATCAAGAAACAATTTGACAGTACATTAATAATAATTAGTCTTCAAATTATTAACTTGTCATTATTTATATTTTTTCTATTACAATTTATAATAGAAATCTAATATCCGTAACTGAAATAATCTAAAACGATCGGGTAATTTGAATTAATTTAATATGCATTACCTAAACTGGTACCAAGCACATAACAGTGATTACAGACAACAGTTAACGGTGGAATCAATAGTCTTAATAGGAAACGATAATTATTTCTAATTTTCCGACGAATTTGGTTCAAACGTTTATCAATACATTTTAAATAATAACAATATCTGTACTAGAATAAAACTAAATTATAAACTTACTACACCACAAAAAAAAACTAAAATTAAATACTAGAACTAAATATAAAAAAGGGTATAATTATAGATCCCAAAACACTGTCACTTATCGGGAACGTTCCCAAAAGGCTGGCGGCGTTACCGCGTTGAATAGCAATGCTTAACCTTTGAGCAAAATAGACGCCAACCTGGTTTTTGGTCGCATGAGAGGTCTGCTAAGCGTTTGGAACGTCTCGATAAAGTTTTAGAGCGTTAGGACCCCACGGATACAGAGTTTACATTCCAAACGCCGCAAACATGTAACTATTTCGCGCGCTTGAGGGCCTCCTGTTCGCCTGCAGCAGAACCGGCGGTAGCGCACGTACTTGATAGACGGGATGTCGTCAGAGTGTCAACGCTAGTAGCTCACTATGGGACGGCTCATCTTTCAAGTTACTAACGTCATCCCGTCCAGACTCCTGCCATAATCGCGGCAGGTAATAGCATAGGAGGTAGGTATAAGGATAATATCGTTGTGTGCTGCGTAACGAGAAATTCTACCGGCGCTTCTGCTGCAAGTTAATCCACGGTGTCCTAAGCGGTCCACCTTATCCCCGCATTGACAGAGGTGAAAGATCATACAGATTGTCCCCAGGTGAATGCTGGCACAGTTTCTGAATGTAGTATCACCTAAAAATGTGCCAAGATTCGCCTTGGGCAGTGCCTGTATCCAGAGACTTTATCTACCTATTTTTAATTAATACTTTTTAGCGAAGTAAATAGGTTGCCACCTAATTACTCACCAGATATAAGCTCCCCAAATCGTGAAAATTGTAAAAAAATATAACCCTGGAAAGTTCTGAAAAAAATAGTGGTAAAATATATTGAAAGAACATTGTTTTGATCGATAATATCCGATAGGTAGTTTTGGAGATATAAGGTATGTTCGATTGAATGCCTTTTATAGTACCATGGTTAAATATTGAAATAAGGGAATGTTTATCTCTACGGAACCCTATCTTGTGCGTGGTTTGCCAATTTTATTGTCATTTGGGCAAGAAATTCTATATATAGGATATAATGAAAAATACCTCTAAATTTAAATGGTTGTTGTTCAAATAAAGTTTTTAATGCACCTTTTAAGCTTTACAACCTTATATTTTTCAGGCTTTTCCATCGCATACTTCAAAATTTAGAGGAAGGGGAAGACCGTTTTTAGATCATTAAAAACAACTACCTAGAAAATATTGCATATTATTACACAATTTCTTTCGTATAAAAATACTTTCCGAAAAAAAATAACATGACACACTAAGACATAAAATTAAATAACCATTTCATAAGGTGTCCTTTTCTGCCAATATAGTTACGGATCTCTAAGAACGTTGCATTATCGTGTAGATATAACTTTATTAATTATTTTGCGCCCATATATGTTTAATTTTTCAATATCTAACTATTGGCTGGTTGCTACATTATACTATGCCTTACCGTCGGTACTAATTTGTCATTACTCGTATGGAGCTTATGTCAAATTTAAACTCATAGTAACGCAATGAACTGTTAGTAAGATATCCGAACTGGGCATAAATTGCTTTACCGTCGGTAGAAATTTGACATTACTCGTATGGAGCTTATGTCAAATTTTAACCCATAGTAACGCAAAATGAACTGTTAGTAAGATATCCGAACTGGGCATAAATTGCTTTACCGTCGGCACTAATTTGTCATTACTCGTATGGAGCTTATGTCAAATTTAAACTCATAGTAACGCAATGAACTGTTAGTAAGATATCCGAACTGGGCATAAATTGCTTTACCGTCGGTAGAAATTTGACATTACTCGTATGGAGCTTATGTCAAATTGAAACCCATAGTAACGCAAATGATATGTTAGTAAGATATCTGAACTGGGCATAAATTGCTTTACTGTCGGCAGTAATTTGTCATTACTCGTATGGAGCTTATGTCAAATTTAAACTCATAGTAATGCAATGAACTGTTAGTAAGATATCCGAACTGGGCATAAATTGCTTTACCATCGGTAGAAATTTGACATTACTCGTATGGAGCTTATGTCAAATTGAAACCCATAGTAACGCAAATGATCTGTTAGTAAAATATCCGAACTGGGCATAAATTGCTTTACCGTCGGCAGTAATTTGTCATTACTCGTATGGAGCTTATGTCAAATTTAAACTCATAGTAATGCAATGAACTGTTAGTAAGATATCCGAACTGGGCATAAATTGTTTTACCGTCGGTAGAAATTTGACATTACTCGTATGGAGCTTATGTCAAATTGAAACCCATAGTAACGCAAATGATCTGTTAGTAAGATATCCGAACTGGGCATAAATTGCTTTACCGTCGGTAGAAATTTGACATTACTCGTATGGAGCTTATGTCAAATTTTAACCCATAGTAACGCAAAATGAACTGTTAGTAAGATATCCGAACTGGGCATAAATTGCTTTACCGTCGGCACTAATTTGTTATTACTTGTATGGAGCTTATTTCAAATTTAAACTCATAGTAACGCAAATAAACTGTTAGTAGGATATCCGAACCGGGCATAAATTGCTTTACCGTCGGCACTAATTTTTCATTACTCAAATGAAAGTTATGTCAAATTTTAACCCATAGTAACGCAAAATGAACTGTTAGTAAGATATCCGAACCGGGCACAAATTGCCGTCGGTAGAAATTTGACATTACTCATATGGAGCTTATGTCAAATTTAAACCCATAATAACGCAATTAAACTGTTAGTAAGATATCCGAACTGGGCATAAATTGCTTTACCGTCGGTAGAAATTTGACATTACTCGTCTGGAGCTTATGTCAAATTTAAACCCATAATAACGCAAATGAACTGTTAGTAAGATATCCGAACCGGGCATAAATTGCCGTCGGTAGAAATTTGAGATTACTCGTATGGAGCTTATGTCAAATTTAAACCCATAGTAACGCAATTAAACTGTTAGTAAGATATCCGAACCGGGCATAAATTGCTTTACCGTGGGCACTAATTTGTCATTACTCCTATGGAAGTTATGTCAAATTGAAACCCATAATAACGCAAATGAACTGTTAGTAAGATATACGAACCGGGCATAAATTGCTTTGTTGTAGGTAGAAATTTGACATTATTTATATATAGAAACCTGCTATAATAAAGCATTGTACGGACGGGCTAATTTAATTTTCGATGAAAAATGTAGGTGTTCGTTTCAGTTCTATAATTTTGAAACCTAGCAAATGACATTTTTATGTAACTGTTTAATATTTTTAAATGATTTTTTGGTCATTTATTGTCTTGCTTTTGCGATTACCGTGATTGTCAAAACACATAAAGACGGTATCTAAATGTGATTGCGCTCTCAATAAGCTTAATTAATATGTTTTAAATGACATATTATTGAAGCTCATAATCATTTTTAATTTTTGTGCTGTGGTTGAAATTGCGCAACTGATTTTCAACGATGTAAAGATCAACTAGTTTCACAGTTATTAAAACATCTACGTTGACACATAATTAGTTACATTCCTTTCGGGCAACGGACATCGGAGCAGTATGGCAATCCAGCAAGATAATGTAACCAACCTTGCGGGCGAGCATTTAGGCTCAGTATTCTACTTATGGTTTTAAGGGAATTAAAATATGATATAAATAATATTAATTAGATAGATTTACTTAAGGTTCTTTTCTTCTTTTTATTAGTGTGTATTGATAAATATAACTATAATATATATTTCATAATACATATATTTGATTTTAAATACTAAAATAAAGTAAATTATTAATAATGTATGTGATCAAATATTCTGTTTATTTTCATTTACATTGCCTCTTTCTAAAATATACTTACAGTATATAGAAATAGGCATTTTATACAAAAAATATACATTTCAATCACTTATATTATTAATAACTTAATTTATTTTAGTATTTAAAATCAAATATATTAACGTTGAAATAAATATAAGTTTAAAATAAATTAAATAAAAACAAACTAAAACTAACACATACATATAAAAAACCTAACAAATATTATACTCCATAAAACTGTAAACTGTTTTTTTTTCAGCCTTTATTTTAGTATTTAATTGTATTTTTACTTTTAAGTTAGTTTTAGTTGCCATTAAACAATAAGATGTCAGTTTTAATTTTTTTTAAATCTTATAATGAAATTGTACAATGTATTATAAAATAGTACCGAAAGTGTACCACAACTGATGCTTCATTTACAAACAATATAATTATGTTGTTTTATAAATTTAATATAGAACTTAATATAAATAAGAACATACATATATAACAATATTATATAACTAAGAACATTTTTTTTAATTGCTTAACTTTTCAGAACATTTTTTTTTAATTTTACAAAATATTTGTAAATAGAGGTACAGGAATATTTGATTTAATCTGAAAAAAATATTACATGTTAATATTTTTTCCATTATTATATCGTCGAAAACTTTTAGTAGCTTGACAGAAACCAATTTAATTCCATCAAACCGCACGTACGCATCTAAATAATCATTTAACTAACAGGGTGACTGAAAAAAGTAAAGTAATTACATTAATTGATAACGTGTAAATATTAATGGCTATAGAAAAGTTCAACAAACCTCAAACATCTTGTTGATCATTTGTGACCGAGCTGCATTTTCAAAATGAACTAAGTTTTTTCAAAAATGGAACTTAAAGTCTTGGCGAATAAACGAAGCTCGTGCGAATGGACTTCCAGGCGCTGACGTGCGAAAGCCGAGGCGCGAGTTTGTTTACTGCGAGTTGTAGCTCCCGGTTTGTCAGAACCTGTAGGTTTCACGCATGCGCCGGACACATGGGAAATGAGTCTACCTACGTGTCGTACATTAACCATCCTACGCATTAACATACCTACCTGTATTATGTAGATGTATTATATGCACAATATAGATATGTATTTAAGTAATGTATTGGCTCTTATATACTTTTGTACAACATAATTTGAATTATTTTTAAAGTTCTTTTGTCAGATAAATGCATTCATCATGTCTATCCGTTTGAAGTACCTTTACAGCTACAGCATTTTATATTTTATTAAAGTTCACTCCGTCACACCCTGGGAAGAAGCAAAATGTCCCTCAGACACAAGCTTACTCTATATAAAACATGCATCCGCCCGATCATGACATACGCGAGTGTGGTATTCGGCCATGCCAAGCCTGCCCTTTTAAAGAAACTGCAAATCGTGCAGAACAAATTCATGCGCAGAGCCGTCGGTGCTCTCCTCTATATGCGTAACGTCGACCTCCACCGCGACCTGGAGCTTCCCTCCATCAAAAACTACATTACGTCGCTCTCGCGTAACTATTACGTTCTAGCGCCGCACCATCGAAATCCGCTCGTCGTGTCCGCGTCCGATTATAAGCCTCGACGAAAGGCTCTCGTGCGACGACCGCGTAACATCGTGAGGATGTTACGCGGTCGTCGGACAGGGTCGACGTTATCACAAAACGGCTGGCTCGGATCAGCCCGCCCACGGTTAGGACGGCAGGCTGGAAGGTACCGACAGACAGACACAGACGGCGGCGTCGACGCCGCCAATCACGATCTCGGCACGTCCCCGCGAGGGACGCCAGGAGACATAGCCCCTCATAGGATAGACTAGGCGTGTTGCTGGAAAGTTTCTTTCGCCGTTTCTTCTCTCCCAGCCATAACACGTTGCGAAACGGTAGTAAGATAGCATAGGCCGCCGCGAACCGCCGATCCCGGTCCGCCGGGATCCTTCCCCTCGGGCTTTATATTACCCGTCGCCCGATCTCAATTAGTGCATTGTGTCGCCCTATGGTAGGCATCATTAGATTCATCCTCCTTTCATGGCAACAGTCCAGCCGAGGTGAAACTCCCTAGGGAGCTCCCTCGAGCAAGTTGCCCCCCGGGCTCGAGCGCCTTCGCTTCGCGAATGCACTCGCCCCGAAAACCCCGGTAAAGTTGTGAGGACCAACAACATACAGTCAAGTCCAATAAAAAAAAATATACGGGGCATTCTACATTCTACGTTCGTCGGTTGAACAAAGCGAAAGCTCTGTTGGACAAAGAGCGCATAATTATTATTATTGTACTCGATAATTATTGTCTGATAATCGCAGTATTATTTGAAGGCAAATTGTTGCTCGATACCTGATAAGCGTGGGTGGAGTTGTCCTAATATTTCTGTGTTTTATTTTGCTGTATTTAATATTGTAATTGTAATATTTCTAGTGTAATAAACTTTGATTCTAATATTTCAGATTATTATTGTGTTATCGTCAGCGTTATTTCTCCGGCGTGCGCCTACAACTACATATACATACATATAAACCTCCAGTAAAAAATACCTAACTGATGGTTAAATCCGCTGTGTGATTTGCGAGGAGTTAGCGGGTATACAGATAGACGCGGAAAGCGGTTTTATTTTATACTAGCTGATGCCCGCGACATTGTCCGCGTGGTTCGGTTTTTTAACTATCCCACGGGAACTCTTTAATTTTTCGGGATCAAAAATATCCTATATGTTGACCAGGGATATAAGCTACTACCATACAAAATTTCATTTAAATCTGTCCAGTCGTTTCGGTGATTAGCCGGTACAAACAGACAGACAAACAGAGAAACATAAAATTGAAATAAAGTCTAAATTAGTTCTATTTCATTTCTTACACCCCCCTGACTCGGTTCTTAGCATTTTTTTTCATTGTACAGAAATTCGACCTCTACAGTTTTATTATATGTATAGACTATACTAGCTGTCCCGGCGAACTTCGTACCGCCATATTTTCTGAATTCCTAAAAGATTTTGTTTCATGACACAAAAACAAAATCACCAAAATCGCTCCAGGTGCTTAGGATTCTATAACCCGATCTCAGCGCCACCTACCGATTCTAATTGCGAATCTAAACCATCCGAGGACCCATTCAAACACACAAAACAAATATCATCAAAATCGGTAAAGTCGTTCTCGAGTTATGCTCGTACATACATTTCTACGATTCATTTTTATACATAAGATAAAAAAGAATCATAACAGAATACTGAATAAAAATTGTCACATCTCTTATATCCGAAAAAGACAAAGTTTGAAAAATTAGACGAATTCCTATTCAAATATATACAAACGTGAAAAAAAAATGTTTAAATGATTTATTTTATTTTTATTGCAGTAGTTCAGCAGACAGGCTGACGGCTCACTTGATGGAAAGTGGTTACCGTCGCCTATGGACATTTGCAACACCAAAGGTGCTACAAACGCGCTGCTGCTCTCTTAAAGGGGGCTGGAAGCTGGTCATTGTCAACACAACACAGGGTTGTTATGGCGGCATATTCTAGACCAGGGGTGGTCGCCATCCAGTCGAGCAAATACTCTACCACCTGGCTGTGGGTTGTTTAGTCGCCTCTTACAACAGGCCGCCCGGCCGCAGGAAATTGTATTCTTTCTCCGTTCCTGCACGGATAATGATTATAAACGTTCATATCTGTCCGTGTAGACCTTTTTTCAAGTGAATTGTTATGTATTAATATATCTAGGGGTAGCTGCCATACTTATGACAGAGGGATATAAAAAAATTCAGCATACATATAATATGTACATACATATGTGTGGGGGGGTATGGTTAAACGGGTCTTGTAAAATTGTGTAGTTTCATTAATTTGAATATTTCTTTTCTTTTTTTGATTTTCTTAAAATATATTGTCATAATAAAATAACAGAGATATATTAATGGTATAAAGGTTAAAGGAAAGGAAAAGGAAAAAGGACAGATATATAAATCTATCATACGACCAGTCATGCTATATGGGTCAGAATGTTGGGCCACTAAAGCGAGAAACCACAAACGTCTCCACTCAGCTGAGATGAGAATGTTGAGATGGATGTGTGGTGTCACAAGAATGGATAAGGTGAGAAATGAGTACATAAGGGGATCTTTGAAAGTTGCACCCGTGAATGAAAAATTAAGAGGAAGAAGATTAAGTTGGTATGGGCATATAATGAGGAGGGATGAAAGTCACGTGACAAAAAGAATGTTAAAGTTCAAGATAGATGGGTACAAATGTAAAGGTAGATCAAAAAAAAGATGAATGGATTGTGTGAAGGATGATATGTGGTGTGACAGAAGACGTATGTCAGAGTAGAGGAGTGTGGAAGGAAAAGACATATTGTGCCGACCCCAAATAATTGGGATATGGTGAAAGAAAAGAGAGAGATTAATGTTATAAAACATTGATTTTATTTCAATTATATATGTTTTAAATATAGCTCTTCTATATTATGCTTATTATGCAAGACTATTCCATTAAAATTAACACATGAGGAGACGTTTACTTAAAAACTCATAAAAAACCTCTATCCTCTAATTTTTGAACTAGAGATTAGAAAATTTTAAAAAATGGAAGTGGTAAAGCTGAAAGAATAGTTTCGATAATATTGATTTGAACGTGTTTATTGGGATATTTTGAATTTGGTATTTTCGTACAACGTTTTTGAGTTCGGTTGCCAAATGTCAGAAGTGGACGTCCGTTTGCGTGGAATAATTAGTTGATTTTCAGTAAGGTATTAATTAGATGTGGCTAACACTAACTGCAGTAAGCATTTAGGAATACTTTTAGTAATTTTAGCCGGTTAATGCTGTTATCATTACTTACCCTAGGTTCGGTTTCCAGCGATATAAACTTTATTAAAGAACTTTCCGCTGCTTACTCTGGTCCTGGGTTTTTGGCATCGGCCTAGACATGTCCGTTTTCTGTGATCCCCACACGCTGACTAGTCCGTAAGCAAATTATTCCTCGTCAAAAAAATAAGGAATAATCAGGAATCCCTGGTAGTTTAATTGTTAGCCCCATGTCTCAACGCAAAGGACGTGAATTCGAATCGTCATCGGAAAGCAACTTAGCAGTTTTTTTACATCATGTTGCCATTGTTTTCTTTAAATATTTAACAGTGTTACTTATGAATTTGAAGTTATAATCTGTACCTATTTATTTACAAGATATTTATACAAGTACTTGCAGCATACAATATTTAAAGAAAACCAAAAGCTAAATCTGACCTGGACCTGGATTCTAGGTCATTGTTGGTGGGGAGCGTTCCCAAAATGGTGGCCGCATTTCCACGCTGTATCACAATGTTGTCCGAAATACAGGCCAGCCTTTTGGTCACACGAGACTTCTTTCAATCGTTACGGTCTCGATAGAGTTGATAAGCCTCGCGTCCCCAAGGCCCCAGAGTCTCAACCTCGAGAGCTACAAATATGTACCCATTACCAATAAGTGCATATTTGCGGCAATTCAGGGTTTCCCTGGTGAGTAACTGGTGGTGAGTAGTAGTGGCCACTGCCCCCCTCCCCCCACTTGCGCTTGTAACAGGCCACCGCCTTAAATAACAATTAAAGTTCAACATGCATTTATTATTAATAATTATATATTCATACTTTCAAACTGTTGCAATTAATGTTCGCAACTTGTTCTTTACACCACTGCTTGCTGATGCCGAACACAGACTCTTAAAGTAAACCGTGAAAGTTAGTTAGGTCTATGCATCTTGCGTGCGGCCAGTTAATGTATTGAAACAGGCGCAGAGATAGATTACCGGCTGAAATAGCACATAGGCTATTTTTTATCTTGGAAATATGAACGGTTGCCGTGGAATAATATTAACGCGAGCAACGCCGCGGAAAAAAACTAGTATGATATAAACGATTCTAATAGGTTTGGATAGGGATGGATTCGATTTATTAATAATATTAGAGAAATTCAAACTCTAACTCGACAAAGCTGTCTTAACACATTAAGACAGCTTCGCCGAGCCGACACACTTGTCGTCAAATCGTTATCTATACTAATATTATAAACAGCAAAGATTTGTATTTTTGTATATTTGTAACGAATAAAATCAAAGCCTATTAGACCGATATCAAAAATTCTTTCACCATTCGAATGCTACATTATCCCTGTTTAATATAGGCTGTATAAAAGTTAGGTATTCCTAATAAAACTTCAATAATGTAACCCATCAATCTAAACAAAATTCTTGGCACTGGAATCGGGTTCTACGAATTTGATGAAATTTTATGCGTTGGAGTAGGTCCCGGGTGGTTTAGATCCTTAATTAGACCCGGTAGGTAGTAGCGCTGGAATCGGGTTTAATTTTTTTATTTTTTCAGGGCAAGACAACGTCTGCCGAGATGTGTGTTTGATTGGGTCCCGGGGTGGTTTAGATTCACAAGTAGGTAGTAGCGCTGGAATTGGATTAAAATTTCTTTTTTTCAACGTAAGACAACATATGTCGAGCTGTATGTTTGAGTGGGTCCTGGGGTGGTTTAGATTCCTAATTAGATCCAGTAGGTGGCGTTGGAATCGGGTTTTATTTTTTTATTTTTTCAGGGCAAGACAACGTCTACCGAGACTACTAGTTTTGTAATAATTTGTATTTGCCTATTATACTTCCTAAAATATTTAATACACCGTAACTGAAACAAATTAAGAAAGTTGTGCGGACGGAGGAATATGAAATTTTGCACACTCATATTTTATATAGAGAAGATTCTACGAATGCTAATATTTTTTTAAACTATGCATAAAAAATACATTAAATCAATAAAAAAACACAAGACACACTAGCACGTATTTGACACAAACACGCATATATACACTTTTGTTTATTGTTCAAGTGAAATTAACAGTGCAGCCTTGGGAAATCTGTGATTATATAGAAGTATAGTCTTTGACATTAATTATTATGGTCGAATTACGAGCACGGGCGACCACTAGTTCGAAATAATTACACCTGTAATCGCAACTGAAACCGATATAATATTGTTACAAGTTGGGCCAAATACAAGGGATGCACATCTGCCTGCCATGAAACCTGGTTCATTTCCCTTCCTCTATACAGAGTTCTTTTGTTTAGACAATAGCTTATTGTTATTGTGCTTGTTTATGGCCGTTCGCAGACATAATCCTGCAGGTGTGCAGAATTATGTTTTCTGGGAATAGCGTCGATGGTAGCGCAGGTGTAATTCGTGGAAATCATTGTTTACATGATCCTAAGCTGAGTATAAGGGGGTGTCCGAACGGAGAGATGGGCAGTCAAGCGACGACTACGATACGAGTAAGACGTTTGTAGTACTCTCGATTAGCGATATAGACGAGGGACTTTGCGCGTGTCAAATTGCACTGAATCGTGCAGTGTAAACTGGTTGCATCCAGTTTTATTTATATTTGTTTTATACGTGTTTGTACAGTTCTAATAAACTCTATAGTAATTCCAACGGCATTTATTTTAATTCGAGTCCTGTAGCTCGTAACAATATAATTCATGCGCGTCCAAGTTGAGATCCGAAATGTTATATGGTTAATATCCCTACTATATAGCTACAGAACCAATAAAAGCTCTTTGATAAATAAAATATATATCAGTACTGTTCACAAAGTTAATACCTAGTTTCCATCAGACAAAGTTCCTTTCAAAACGCTTTTAAAGCTAAAAAAACTGTTGATGGAAAAATAGTGTAAATAAAACTTCATAAAGTCGTTGGCGGTTGCAACTAAAGTTCCGTTTACACTGTCTCTTGCAGTCTCCAAGAAACTTACGGAAGAGAACTAAGTTTGTCAAAGAGCTCCAGTACTCATTTCCTTATTATATGTACCTGTCAGTTCGTTCATTAACTGGTTGTAGTTTGTAGACCGTTGGTGCTAAGTTAAACAGTTCTGAGTGTTTTAAAGTTTGCGTAGTCGTTTTAATTGCGATACCGTCTGCAATGCTTGTAACATACTATGTTACAAGCATTTTATTTAAAAACTAGGATATGACCGCGACTTCGTCCACGCTTGACTTAAAATTCACGTGGGATTCCCGGGATACAAAGTACCGTAGTATTTAAAAAAAGAATATAAGCTATGCTATCGTTTTAGTGAAAACTCGGAATAGGGTAAATAATTTTTATCCACCCGAACAATTACAAAGTGCTCCCGGGAAAACTCCCGCGGTATTCTCGGGATAAACAATATCACACATTTTATTACATAAAATTTGATATCGATCAGTGAAAAAAATCGCATTGGATATTGTTTTTTTTTTCAATCTGGCCAAATTAAATAATTCCCAGAAAAAAATCCGCGGGATTTCCGGGATAAAAAGTAGCGCAGATTTCAAGTCTAAGAATTTGCTGTCGATTGGCGAAAGCCGCATAGAAATCGGTCTAATAGTTTTACGTGAATCCCAAGACAGCAGTCAGACGCAGACAAAAATTAAAACAAAATGCATCATGATCTCCATCGTTTATATAGTCTATTCCAGTTGTTTCTTTTTTAAATAGCTTCAATGTACAGACAAGCCAATTTTATAATATTATAGATTATTAGCATTTTGACCACCTTAGGCCGCTGTCAGTCAGATGCTGAAAGCGTTGTCTCACATCGATCGACGTTTGACACCTCTTTCGGTATGAAGTTCAAACTCACTCTGAAAACGTCTACGTCTAAATACGCGTCAGCTTTTCCCGTGCGCATAGCGTCTATACGCCGCTTCAGGTGTGTGAGGAAGACCACCCTAGTATATTTTCGTAAAAGTATCCGCCAGTCGCGTGAGTGTCACGCAGAGGCGGCTCTAGCCCGTGTAGCGCCCGTGCGCAATCTACAATACCCTGGCGCCCTTTATCACGACTAAAATGGAATACTTATATATATATATATATATATATATATATATATATATATATATATATATATATATATATATATATATATTTTCACTAGTGAACGGAAATTCCGGTACAAATATTGCAATTTTAAACAATCTCGGGAAACAATAGGTACGTTCAGAACAAAACTCACATAGAAACCGTGTTGAAATAACAACAGCATAGATACTGTTGTTTCATTTTCACTTAGGACACAATTTGATCTGCGGAATAGAGAGAAAAAATTGTTTCATTCACTCTCAAGTTGGCCTATACTGATAAGTGAAACAAAGGTATGGTAACAAGGCATTCTTTTTTTTCTTGCTTCTGTCTATGAGAGTTCTTGTTCTGATGGTACAGAAGAAAAAAGTATATTTTAGAAAGGGATGGATTAAAAGAATAATGGACACTAGCCAATATAATCTTTAATTATCTGTTTTAAGTCTGATCTTACATTGAAACAAAAATAAATTATTGTATAGAATAAAGTGGCGCGCCTTGTTTTGCTACCGTGTCGCGATCGTCTCTCGGCGCCCAATAAGGCCTTGCACCCGTGTGCGCTGCACACCCTGCACTATAAGTAAAGCCGGCACTGGCGTCAAGCCAGGCTTTTTTATTGGTAAAATCTAGCAAACAGACAAGCTGACAAGCAAGCAAGATGGTCCACCTAATAGAAGGTGGTCTACGCCATTTGTGGACCTTTGACACTTCTTTCAGTGTCGTATTGACACTCACTCGAGAAACGTCTAAATGCGCGTCAGTTTTTCCTGTGCTCTCTCTGTGATTGGAAAGATTTTTTTAAAAGATTAATTAATGTCAAAAACGCGAAGTCTTCAGCCTATGGAAGTTATAATAGGCCATAGCCTTACTTTCGACATAAAGTAAAGCGCCTTAGTCGGACATTGGTCTGACACGTCGACGCTTCTTACTACACATTAAAGTGCATCACTTTAGCTCTTACGCTCCGTGATGGAAAATAACTCTTTTCTATTAAGATGTCCTTAAAATATGGACACGACGGAAGTTCTGTAGATGTCTTGAAGAATGGTTGGCATTTTCAAGATAAATTCCATAAAATTTAGTACAAAGGAGCATATATTAGGCGTTAGTTTAAAAAAAATAGTGTTTTCCCAACTTGCGTGTGTTTCACTGCACATTGTATCAGCATAGACAACATAGGTCCAATTTGGACCGAAATAAAACTGATAATAATATTCTTTCGACTAAAACAGTGAAAAATTGAAAGTAATACTTAAGAAGTTTATTTTGAATTAATAGGTTGGGGAAAAAGTCTTTTCGCATATAGTATGTATGAACTTGTAACTAAATCTCTTTGGCTATACCATTTGATCTGGCTGGTTTTGGTATCATTAAAAAGTTTTAATTTTTAAGAAGACAATTCCAAATTCAAATTAGGAAAATGTGTGATTTTCATTTGTTTTTCTTATTATTAAAATGAGTGAATCTAATGAAGAAATTTGATACATTTTAAAATTTTACTACAAAAAAGTAAAAATGCAACACAAGCCGCGAAAAAAATTTGTGATGTTTATGGACCTAATGCAGTATCTGTGAGAGTACCGCAAATTTGGTTTAAGCGTTTTCAATCCGGAAATTTTGATATCAAAGATGCACGTCGCTCTGGTCGCCCGGTTACGGACAAAATTGATGCCATTTTTGAAAAAGTGGAGCAAGATCGGCATATTAGTAGTTACGATGTAGCTGGAGAACTGGGAATTGACCACAAAACGGTTTCGGCGCATTTGAAAAAAGCTCGACATTTGGGTGCTTCATGAGCTCATTGCAAGAAACCTAATGAACCATGTACTCATTTGTGATTCTTTATTACGACGTAATGAAACCGAACCATTTTTGAAGAAGCTGATAACTGGTGATAAAAAATGGATCACGTACGACAAGTACGTACGAAAAAGATCGTGGTCAAAGGCCGGTCAGGCTTCACAGACTGTGGCGAAACCCGGGTTACCTCGCAACAAGGTGATGCTGTGTGTATGGTCTGATTGGAAGGGCATTATTCATTATGAGCTGTTACCGCCAGGCAGGACCATCGATTCTGAACTGTACTGCGAACAACTGATGAGATTAAAGCAAAAAGTTGAGAGAAAGCGTCCGGAATTAATCAACAGAAGGGGTGTGGTTTTTCACCATGATAACGCTAGACCTCACACATCTTTAGCCAGTCAGAAAAAATTATGAGAGTTTGGCTGGGAGGTGTTATTGCATCCGCCGTATGGTCCTGACCTTGCACCTTCAGATTTTCACCTATTTCGGTCTCTGCAGAATTCCTTAGGCAGTGTCAGGTTAACATCACGAGAGGACTGCCAAAACCACTTGTCGCAGTTTTTTGATCAGAAGCCCCAAAATTTTTATAGCAATGGGATCACGTCCCTACCTACAAGATGGCAAAAAGTTATCCAACAAAATGGCACCTACATACTTTAGTCAAATGTAAATAAACTTCATAAAAAACCTTTTAAATTTTTATATAAAATGCGAAGAAACTTTTACCCCAACCTAATATATATATGTACTTTATATGTACATATATATATGTTGACGGATGTAGGCTTAAGGGATTATATTTATATTAATAAAAGTTAGTATCTCTGAGAATATATTTTTGAAGTTTCACTTCTACTGCGTGTGAACTGCTCACTCATTCTTTTTTAAAGTTACTTTAAAATTATAATAAAATAAAATAAAAAAAACGTGATTCTGAAAAAATGGATAATCCTAATTTGTCAGATATTTGAAATAAATGTACATATAAAATACAATAGCGTAGTTGACAACCAAACGAAGTATGTATACTTTTTACGATTTCGCCGAAGTTGTCTACATTTTGTACGAATATTTTTTATATGTAGTATGACAACGAGCAAGTTATGACGTAGTTTCTTTAACGAGTCAAATGGTGTATTAATTATTGTTTGGATATTAATTTAAATTACTTTTATCATGAGATTTTAAAGCTATATAAAACTATAAAACCGACGGCCTCTGCGGTTGAGCGGGCTAAGCCTTTGCCGGAGTATCATGCTGCAACGCAGACGCTCCGGGTTCGATTCCTGGCATGGTAATTTCAGAAACGAATTTACTACGTTATTAACTATGGTCTGGCTGTCTGGGATCGGCCCCAGAGTAGTCCGTTGTATATCACCCATAAAACAAGTGTAACTTGCTTAATTTGGGGATATACAATATGTGTGTTGGTCTGGAGATTATTATTATTATTAAAATAATATTTTAACGCCTGCTCTTTTATATGCTCGTTGTTTTAGAATCAATGGTGAAATATATCAACTGCCTAATTAGAGTTGAAATACAGCTCTTTTTGGTACTAGTATGAAAATAAACCACATTCCCCGATCAAAACAAAGTAATTAGCAAACCGTCCACGGTTTGGAAATCCATTTCCAATGAGAATACTACTACTATATGCAACTTTTCATCAAACATTCAAAACTTGAATTGAATTGAAAGTTCAATTTGGTTTTCATTAACTAAGCTTGTTGCTGACGTATCGTAATTGAAAAATCGGATACAAGGATTTCGTACTCTTTCAGTTGTTGAAGTCATGAAAACGTATGACATCGAGCTCGCTAGTTGGTACCGTCATGTAACCTTTTTTCGGCCTATACGATCTTTTCTTCACAATATTTAAATTCTTTCTTCAAATCTGACGACGCATTCTCCTTTCGCACGTACGTCAGTCATTCATTGTCATGTCATCAAATAAATTGAATTAAATACGATCCGCACATTGTAAATATATAACATAATAAATAACTTATAAAAACAAGTAAAATAATATAAATCACACCGCACCGCTTTAAAATAAATAAATAAAGATCATCGTATCATTGTAAATAAATATATTATTTAAAAAAATACACAATACTGCTAAACCTATAATTAACAAAGGCGAAAGTGAAGTGGGTTGAGGAGCAGAGGAGCAGCTGCATTTCATGCCCCTTAACTAGGTATGTGCGTGCTCATTTTTAAATTCCAGTGGTCCCGGTGGACCCGGTGGACCCGGCGGACCCAAAGTATCCAGTGGACCAAGTGGGCCAAGTGCCCGAAATGGATAAAATCACCAAATCTTTCCTAGTTTCCGGGATAACCTTTACATAAATCTATCCCAAAATCTATTCCAATTATTCGGGATGAAAAGTATCCCTTGGCCACCCTAGGTATTAAAATTATATATGTACCAAGTTTCAGCCAAATCGGTCCAATAGTCTTTCCATAAAAGGATAACAAACAGAGAGACAAATATATTTTATCCCGGAAACTAGCCCATTTTTCATGATAAAAGTATCGGTATCGAATATATATATATATATATATATATATATATATATATATATATATATATTCAGTATATATATATATATATATATATATATATATATATATATATATATACTGAATTTCAGCCAAATCGGTCCAGTAGTTTTTCCGTTAAAGCGGTACAAACAGATAGACAGACAGACCGACAGAGTTACTTTCGCATTTGAAGGGTACAGGCAAAGAACAGGGAATGTCATAAAATTTATTTTTTCTATATTCTATTGAAAGCAAATCTTTGTCTATGGTAGTTTATTTCCCAAACACTAACTTTTATATAAAATTATTTGCCCATAAGTGAACTTAAATATAAAGACTTGATGTGTCTGATGCCATTTTGTACCAGAGAAGCACAGGTATTTTACGAATCATTAGAATATGATTCCAAAACTAAAGATGCTGATGAGTGAATTGGACATTCCTTGTGTTCTGTTCTTCCAAGATTGTTTTATTTAATATTTGTTAAATTTTAATAACTAAAAAGTACATCATAACTACACAGTTATATTAATTAAATAAACATTTAATTAGTTTTAAGTAAAAGTTACAGCATACGCCGATCTCAATAAAAAATATATACTTCTAAACTTTTATTTGCGTTTTTCTCAAAATCTATTTATTAAGACATTCCCTGTTCTTTGCCTGTACCCTTCATTTATAATATTAATAATGATTTGTTTTCCAATAGTACTCGTCATATTTTCTTTGTATTTTGTTTGTTTTGTAGTCTATTCGTTAGTGACTGTAACGACCCTAACGCGCTGGTTGATTCAACCAGCATAATGCTTAGTTAGGACCGATTTAGAATTTCATTCCCTAGTTGTATTTTATTATTTTTAAGCGTGATTTGGTTTGTACGAGTATGTACTTATAAATATATATTTTTCTTTCTTCTTTCATTAACTAGAATAAAAAATTAATTTAAGAATAACAGCCCAAAAACGTCCCGCTGCTGGACTCAACACTCTTATTTATAATACAGAACAGAAAATATACCCGCCATACTTGTCACAGGCGGATTGGCGTATCTGACATATCTGTTAGGTACCTCAATATATATATGTGTCATTGCTTCTATCCTCAGCACACGGTAATTGTAATAATTTGCACAATAAGGTCATAACACTGTCTAAGTGATGAATGCCTTCCAGCCAAGATTGGAATCCATACTCTTTGAGTTTGGGACGAGAGTGTTTTAACTACTAAGCTTCCTGCGGCTTGTTAATTAGAAATAGGTGTTTATATTAATTTACTTTGTGGAGCTCCTTGGAGCCCCATCTACGGGTCCGGCAACATATGGTAGCACCTTTATTGTTGCAAATGTTTATAGGCGACGGTAACCACTTTCCATCACAGTTGGGCCGTCAGCCTGTCTGAAAAGAAAGAAAGAAAAACTTTATTCGAAGAAATAGCGACGTAATTACATTCGTTATACATTATTATACACAGAGCATATTTTGAAAATTTACGCCGCATTTTCAGCGAACAAGGTTTTCACTCAGCATATTGCTGTGCCGGAATTATATCCGACACAACGCTGATTTTCAGTGCAAACCTTCCTTATGGCGTAAGACCAAAACGACCCAAATTTGTTAATTAAATAATGAACAATAATAATAATTTATAAAACTAATTCTACTTATATAATATTTAATAAGTAAAAATAAATGCTGTACTCCAGCAATGAAAAACAAAAAGATTTGCAGTGGCATCACCTATAGATTCTTGCGGAAGATTATGGAGGTTGTTAAACTAGCATTATGCTGAGCAGGGCTTTTTTTGGACAACATAACTAATTGTAATGTCTATTATCTTACATCTCTTTCTTTCTAGAATAGAGTATAAATAATCACATGTAAATCGCTAGTTAAGAAGATACGAAGGAACAAAACATAGAAACAAACAACTAAAAGCAAAGCTCTGCGAACAATTGGCTATTGAAACTGAACATTTCAGAATTTCCTTCATTTATTTCCAATATAATATTATCTGCAGTGTGTGGGAAATACAACAGTATATCGAGTTTTCCTTTAAATTTCCAATATCACCCGTCAAACACAAGCTTAGTCCGGTCCGAACCAGATAAACCCGGTCACAACTGGTTGCAACCGGATCATATTTCGCTGTATATTTCGACGTTTTATCGACGTCGCGCGTAGTGCAGTGAAACTTTTAAAAGCACGTTTTCCAATAGCAAATAAAAAAGAAAAGGGACGTGAAAAGCCGGGATGAAATACAGGCGATGCAATGAACATATTCTGTACTAAGGTACAAATTTGTGGTGGCTGCGTCTTAAAGTCTTAACTTAATTAATTTGTTCTCGAACTGTCACACACGGCTTATTGGGAAGTCCCACAAATTTGTGGTCAAATACAAATAATTGAAATGAACGTTGAAACTGATGCTTTTTCTCTCTAACTACATATAATTTGTATTAGTCTAAAAGAGACGATATACTTCTCTTGGTTTTGATATATAATAAACGTTACGCTTGATAACCGAACAAGCCCGATTTAAACATGGAAAGTTTCGTCTCCCTCTGGTGGTTTGAAATAAAGTCGTTTTAATGTATAAATTAAATTGCAGTAATAAAACTACTTATTTATTATTGGTAACGACTTTTTCATAACTATAAAGGGTGTAACATATTATTTCAGACTTGTTTGTACATTTTTTTATGATGCTCTAAGTCGTCTAAGTAAACATGTGTGAGTGTGTCCTTGTGCGTTTTTCTTATAAGAATTCGGAACACAGATACATTTTAGTCTAATTGTATTTGTATTCAATACAAGCACAGATTATCACAGAAACGATTACTTTTTAATTGAAGTACATTCGTTGGACAGTTTTTGAACTATCCTCTATAAATCCTATTCCTCGATAAATGGGCTATCTAACACTGAAAGAATTTTTCAAATCCGACCAGTAGTTCCTGAGATTAGCGCGTTCAATCAAACAAACAAACAAACTCTTCAGCTTTATATATTAATATAAGATTCACGCGTCAGAGTGCATCTCACTTGTACTTATACGCTAGAACAATGCTCTAATGCTCTCGCGCTTTCTCACACAGCGGAACTCTTAACGAGTCTGGGAAGATGTTTGGCCCGTCAGATTTGTCTGGCTCATTAGAAAATATTTTAAAATATTATACTTATAATATATATAAAATTCAGCCTTCCTAAAATGACGTAAGTTAGCATGGTTTTTTTCCACCTTTGATACCTGCTACCTGAAAAACGGCCCCGCTTTCAGCTTAGCGAGTATCTATTCCTTTCTAAGTTTTTTAAACTACTGATCCTAAAAATTTCATTTTTGGGATCGTAATCTATTATATAGTGTATTCCAGTTGTTTTTTTTAAATAGGTTAAATGTTCAGACACAGTATGTTTAGAATGTTATAATATTATAGATTTAATACCATCAAAATCGGGGTCAATGCTCACAGAATGAGTTCTAGTATCTATGAGATGATAAATTGCAGGAGTAGCATAATTTTTGATTTTTTTTTATCGTTACCAAAGTCACGCCAACAGCTAGTATTAGTGCTAGCAGATATGATATTTAAAGTTGCAATATGAACATGCAATCGTTTCAATATAAAACAAAAATCAAAAGAGACTACAAATTCATGCACGAATAAATATAGGAAATTTTCAAGTACGACTTTTTTTAATCCCTTTTCACGCTGCTCGCAATATAGATGCAGAGATTTTGTCTGTCGTGTATTGAAACAGCGTTGAATGGGGCTTTTCAGTTCACCTTTACAAAAACCGATTCATATTAAATAAATCAGCGAAATTGATGTAACTATGCCCATTGGGGCGTTCTGTAGAGGCGTTAGTCGCCTGTTCACTGTTTTTGAACCGTAAAAAAATATTTAATCATAATACTGCATATCACAAAAACGACTCAAACTAATCTTTGTTTAAAATATCTAACGGCTCTAACACTTTGATTGTTATACTTCATAGTTTGAAATCTAGAAGGAAGGTGACACAATTCCCAAGACATTGGAGGCAATCTTGTCGATTACACCTCCATCAAAAAAATCTATCAGGTTAAATAAAAAGTCATTAAGAATCATCGTTATAATTTTTTAAGATCTGATATATAACTAAAATATATTAACTAAGAAATATGTTTACAGAAAAAAATCAACCCTCAGTTATAATTGATACGCGTTTGATCGACATTGCAGCTGACGTCAAGTGGAAATACAGTCTAAGACGGAGCTTGCTTACCTAGAAAATGCTTCCTGAGAGATCTAAATTGTGAAATTCAGGAAAAGTAGACGCGGTAAACAGTTCTACTCTTTAAAGGTACGCATTCAGCTGGTATTAGAGGGTTCATTTCTATCTTTCAGATAGAAATGAACCCTCTAATACCAGGTATAGTCTAATACCATTTGGAGAAATCAACCAAAGTGATCCATAGAAATTTTAACGTGAAACATTCAATATAATTAAATAACGTTGTGTCCTTAGAATTTTGTATTTCAACCAAGTTGATTCAATTCAATTCAAGTAAGTTTGTATGTCTGCTTGTCCGGTGGTAAAACGGCGATAAAAGATACTGTTATGATGGCCAGCCATAAGCTTTATTTTTCCCAATTTTACCCGAAAATTGTGTTGTGGAATACAGATTACAACTTTTCTTTCACCTTATACTATTTATTTGGGGTCGGCACAATATATCTTTCCTTCCGTACTCCTCTATTTCTGACATACGTCCTCAGTCAAATTGTCATTAGTTCCTTCACATAATCTATCTATCTCTCTTTTGGTCTACCTTTACATTTGTTTCCGTCATTCTTATAGTGTAATATCATTGATATCATTGATTCCTACAATTTAATCTAGATAGATAACTCTTTATTGTACACCATTAAAGAAAACTTCCAAAGTACTATGGTATTCATAATTATTGTACGATTACTTATACTTTAATATTAAATTAATATATACTAGTGGTCGCCCGTGCTCGAAATTCGACCATAATAATTAATGTCAAAGACTATATATACTTCTATAATCATAGATTTCGTCAAGGCTAGACTGTTAATTTGACTTGAACAATAAACAAAAGAGTATATATTCGTGTGTGTGTCAAATACATGGTAGTGTGTATTATGCTTTTTTATTGATTTATAATATTTATTATGCATAATTAAAAAAAAAAATAGTATTCCTCGCTTCTTCTCTATATAATCTATAAGTGTGCGAAATTTCATACTCCTCCGTCAAAGTACAAACTTTTTGCTTCACGTATTAATTAATATATATATATATATATAGATATATATATATATATATATATATATATATATACACTCCTTTCCTTGGTTTGTCGGTTGACATTCCTTCACAGAAATTGATCCTAAGAAGTTACACTACGATTTGGTAAAATAATAGGTATCGGCTGATGGATGGCTGTGTTTATTTTTTCAAGAGAAGCCCATTCGATTCCTTGGACGATTAACAAGGTTAATTGTCCAAAAATCTAATATTATCTCTTTAGTTATCGTCAAAATCGGCCTCGAGACTCCTTTGATAGAGTATTTTTTCTCTATTTCAAATAGTTTAGAATTTGACCCTAAAGGCCATTTGAAAATATCACCGTGTGTACATACATTAATATAGAGTCAAAACCTAGACAGTAGCTTTTTTATTCTTACACACAAACTTGACGCGGTTTTTTGTATGTAATAATAACAATAAAACTAAGTCCATATAGTCTAGACAACTGTCCAGCAAAACCGAAGTCAGTCGGAGCCAGCCTGATTTGAAGTAATATAATGACTTGTCGTTTATGATAACGTAGGTATTTGTTAGTAAATTGAAAAAAACTCGATTGCAGCGCCATCTTTTTGGAAACGCCATCATTTATCGCGATAAAAAGTATCCCAAGTGTTGATTAGGGATATAAGCTATCTCTGTGCGAGTTTCGTTCATATTCGGGATATGAGCTTGCTCTGTGTCGAGTTCCATTTAAATCAGTTAAGTGGAGTTTTTGGCAGGAACTGAAAGGAAATGTTGTGCTATGCAGTTTTATTTTCTAAAAATGTGTAAACTTACTCTAAAATGAGCAATAGTTTTAGGATATTGATAGTTTTTGAGTAGTAATTATGTGTTTTGTGCGAAATGTGAACTTTATAGTCAAATGTGGCCTTTTGAGTTGTCACAAGAACTCCGTTGAATGGCACCAGCTGATAACCTACAGTTCAGCTGTGCTACACATAGGCTTAAGAAAATGAAGAAACTACATTGTAATCTAAGATCTGGCTTAAAGGCCTATCTGCCAAGCCATCATCATCAGTTAAGTAGTTTTCACGTGATGCTCTAACAGACAGACAGACAGGTCAAAAATCTAAAAATTGCATTGATTTTCGGAATCTCCTGGTTTGAATTAGCTCCCCTAATTTATTTCACATTTTGAATTGACATTGAAACGCAATGTACAAACTCAAACTATTTACAGATTTATCATAGTACTAAAGTTTATCCCGTGGCTGCACCTCGGGGTAAACTCTAGTGCGTGCCCCCGGAAGATTCACGATATTTTATATCGCAAACTATCCCGTCTTCTGGCTTGAAAAGTATTTATGTCTCTTTTCGGTATTAAAACTACATTTAAACAAGATTACAGCAAAACTGGTCTAGTAGTCCTAGTAGTTTTTCCGTGAAAGCTTAAGAGACAGACAGATCAGGTTATTATTGCATTTTTTATAGATGACAAATTTTTATATCTATAAACTTGAGAAATGATTGGTCTCCCATACAAACTTTCATTCTCTATTTCAACCGGTTCTAGTTTTATTTCTCTAACCGCCGTACATAAATGACAACAATGACAAAAATGGCCGAATTAGCCGAAATGGCTGAAACGACTGAAATGACCGAAATGACCGAAGTTACCAAAATGACCGAAATAATCGAAATGACAAAAATGGCGAATCTCAAAAAAAACCTATCCTACTTTCTAGAATACTTTTTTTTACATAAATCTATCCCGTTATCCGTTGTAAAGTATCCCTTGTCTACCCTCGGTATTAAAATTACATATTTACCGAATTTCAGCCAAATCGGTAAAATAGTTTTTCTGTAAAAGCATAACAAACAGAGAGACAAATGTATTATTGTCCCGGAAACTATCCCATTTTTCGGAATAAAATGTATCCTGTGTTCATCCTCGATATCGAAATATATATATATATACTTACTGAGTTTCAGCCAAATCGGTCCAGTAGGTTTTCCGTGAAAGCGTAACAGACAGACAGTTACTTTTGCATTTATAATATTAATAGGGAGCTATATATGAACTTTAAATAAACCTGATAAATTACATCGATATAGATTAAGTACTTGCTGAGAAAAATGACTGTGATACGGAAGATGGGTATTATTACATGCGAGCGTACCCACTTAAGATTGGAAGTAAACACCAGTTTTTTTAACTAAATGCTTTTATTAACTTATACACAGCCGTACGTGATTCTTATCCATAGGATTGCCCCTACACGCACAACTAACGACGCACTGTTCCGTCGATAAAATGTCTCCCTCACAATACCGTCACCGATATTGCGTAGACCACCTGCTGCTGCGGTGACTTCCGAATTTACCGCACGTAACTCGCTTTTGGATTTCCTCTTAAACTACACTAAACTCCTTCACTCAACTGCCCACTAAACGTTTCACTAAACTCACCACTAAACCCTTCACTAAACTTGTCACTGTGTTCTACTAAACTCTTCTTCCAACTCTCTAAACTTATACTTGTCACTTGGCTGTCTTCCTCTGACCTACCCTGTAGGCGTGCCTTACGCTGCTTATATATCCGGAAGAATCTTCTGGAACCCATAATTTCAATCTTCTTTTCGTTATTCTTTTATTTACTGTCTGTCCCTTTCTAAATATCTATCTATCTCTGTCTTTCCTTCCTGAACTTTCTATCGTAGAATTTTTGTTCATCATCTAATCCTTTCAAAAATGTTTTTGTCTTTTCCTTCCAGAAACTTCTACATTTTTCTAAAACTTCATAAACCAACTAGATCGTTCCACCATGATTCGCCACAATATGATGATTGCATAATATATACTTAAATTCCAATATGTACTATGAAATAATAAACATATTTTTATTATGTTACTACGTAACAACGAGTTGTGTCACCCAGTGATGCTTTTGTTGCTAACAAAATAACTAAAGATGGCAAAGTTTACGCCAAACATCTGCACCATTTCACATTTATATGCACCGATGTGCAACCACGAGAAATTTTCACCGCAGTTTTGAAATCGTAAAAATAGTTTTATGAGATTTTTGAACAGAATTGTAAAACTTATAGAAACTTATTACTCGACGTAGAACAAGACCGGGATATAAATTCATAACTATCAAAAATATGAAGCTAGTTTATTAAAGCTACTTCATACATAATACTAGGAATATAAACCGACTGGTAAAAAGCGTTAATTAATAAACGTTATTTAAGATTCAACCCAATTGAATGATGTTGATTGTAAGGCGTAAAAATTAAAGGAAACGACGTCATTCAATGATCCTGAATGATTCTATTTTATGTTTATATGGATTACTTTGGTTGCTTCGTCCAATATAAAAGACAATATCAAATCTATGTACTCCTATGTTTTAAGTATAATAAAAACGAGAATTGCGATTTTGGCGGGAATGGGTGATCATTTTATACGTAGTATTTATTATATCGAGCACTTGATCTCGTGTAACCGTGAGCGAGATTTTTTTTAATAGTTTTTTTATTGTTGCAAATTATATTTTAAACTAATAATTATTTTACTTTAAATCTTTCAATTTATGTATGTTAGAATAAGACTGATGAACAAAAATTGAAAGACTTAGAACAAAATAATATTCCTCCGCTCGGCCACACGAAAATCTAAATTCCAGACCAGATAAAACATCGTCCTGCGTGTGTGTGTGTGTGTAGGACGGGTCGTTGCGTCAGAAATTATATAATCACCCGTGATGTGGGCCTCCCTAGTATTGAGAAATTTAGCCGATAACGGCGGCCACATATCACTCCACCGGATCGCCTCTACACGCGCGGCCAGCGGACTATCAACGCACTTGGCTGCCGACGTCCGCGATCTCATACGTTCGCCTGATCAGGGTGATGTTACGAGGCCGCAAATACCACAAAGCTGCTGACAGGCCACCAGAAAACACAAATGGCCCCTTAAAGCCTGAGAAGGCCATCCAAAGTGTCAACGAATGGCCAACTAAGCCGCAGCCAACGAGAGCCGTTGAGAGACCACCGTTATGAGGGAAGGCTCCAACGGCTCCAAACCCCGCCACCGACGGGTAATGGCCCAGCGAGTAGAAGCCGGGGCAAAGAGGTTTTCCTCGAGGCCCCAACCTCCTCGCCACCTCAATTTGCCAAGAGGAAGAAGATAAAAAATAATAATGCTCAAAAATACAAAAGTCACTTACGATAAAGAAAAGAAAGAAAATAAACAATATTTATTTAGGACAAGATACAAAAAGTCTTACCTCATAATATATGAAACAATTAATTGTGGTGTCCTAAAAAGGCTCTTGCTCAGCATAATGTTAGTTTCACAACCAGCGCTGATCTTCCGCAAGTATCTCTAAGTAATGCTACGGCTTAGCTCCACAAAGCAAATTAAAAACAATAAACATTCGTTATAAAATTATGCAATTAATAGTGTACATGAACGTTTTATAATTACAAATAAAAGAAAACAACGGACAGAAGTGACGAACAAGACAGAAATAATAAATTCGCAATGGTTTGTTATAGCATACTAATCGACATATTATAATATTATAAAATACTTGTGTCGTATTTAAGGTCTCTCTGGCGAGTTTGGTGGTCAAATAAGATTTTTTTAAAGTTAGTTGTATAAACAGTTTATAATGGCTCCACATATATGTTTAGAAAATAATACTAAACATAATACTTGTTTACGTGTTTGCATCGAAAATCTCTATTGTTTAGCGAAATACGTCTCCTTGAGCTTTCATGAAATCTCCGACGTTTGACGTCAGTCAAATACCTACAATTTAGCTGGGCTTTTGTTACATGGGTCTGCTTTTCACCTTGCGCCTATCCGGCTGAATATTCATGAACAATAAAATGATTGTCACTCGCTAGACACACAAGTATTGCTAAGCGATATTTTTGGTAATTTGAGTAGATAATAATATTAGGTTGGGGAAAAAGTTTCTTCGGATTTTATATAAAAATTCAAAAGGTTTTTTTATAAAGTTTATTTACATTTGACTAAAGTATGTAGGTGCCATTTTGTTGCATAACTTTTTGCCATTTTGTAGGTAGGGACGTGATCCCATTGCTATAAAAAATTTGGGGCTTCTGATCAAAAAACTGCGACAAGTGGTTTTGGCAGTCCTCTCGTGATATTAACCTGACACTGCCTAAGGAATTCTTCAGAGACCGAAACAGGTGAAAATCTGAAGGTGCAAGGTCAGGACTATACGGCGGATGCATTAAAGCCTCCCAGCCAAACTCTCGTAATTTTTGCTGAGTGGCTAAAGATGTGTGAGGTCTAGCGTTATCATGGTGAAAAACCACACCCCTTCTGTTGATTAATTCCGGACGCTTTCTCTCAACTTTTTGCTTTAATCTCATCAGTTGTTCGCAGTACAGTTCAGAATCGATGGTCCTGCCTGGCGGTAACAGCTCATAATGAATAATGCCCTTCCAATCCCACCATACACACACACCTTGTTGCGAGTTAACCCGGGTTTCGCCACAGTCTGTGAAGCCTGACCGGCCTTTGACCACGATCTTTTTCGCACGTTCTTGTCGTACGTGATCCACTTTTCATCACCAGTTATCGGCTTCTTCAAAAATGGTTCGGTTTCATTACGTCGTAATAAAGAATCACAAATGAGTACACGGTTCATTAGGTTTCTTTCAGTGAGCTCATGAGGCACCCAAATAACGAGCTTTTTTGTGTACCCAGCTTTTTTCAAACGCGCCAAAACCGTTTTGTGGTCAATTCCCAGTTCTCCAGCTACATCGTAACTACTAATATGCCGATCTTGCTCCACTTTTTCAAAAATGTCATCAATTTTGTCCGTAACAGGGCGACCAGAGTGACGTGCATCTTTGATATCAAAATTTCCGGATTGAAAACGCTTAAACCAAATTTGCGCTACTCTCACAGATACTGCATTAGGTCCATAAACATCACAAATTTTTTTCGCGGCTTGTGTTGTATTTTTACCTTTTTTGTAGTAAAATTCTAAAATGTATCGAATTACTTCATTAGATTCACTCATTTTAACAATAAGAAAAACAAATAAAAATCACACATTTTCCTAACTTGAATTTGGAATTGCCTTCTTTAAAATTAAAACTTTTTAATGATACTAAAACCAGCCAGATTCAAATTGTATAGCCACAGAGATCTTATTACAAGTTCATACATACCATATGCGAAAAGAATTTTTCCCCAACCTATTATAATAATAGCCCATAAACGTCGTACTGCTGGGCTCGGGCCTCCCACTATAGGGGAACAGACAAACAGACAGTATAACCACCACGCTTGTCCAAGGAGGCTTGACAGGTTTGACACATCGGTTATCTCGATGTGCAGGTTTTATCACGATGTTTTCCTTCATCGCTGTTAGCACGTGGTAATTGTAACAATTTATACATTAGGTCAGAAACCTGCTTAAGTGGTGTATGTGTTCCGAAAGCGCGCCCTTTGAGTTTGGGCCGTGTTCGCTAGCCATTAACGCTACCACGACTTCGGAAATTTGGAGAACCAGGGTAAATGATTTGCAGTCAAGGCTAAGTTAGAGATGAGGTCATAATGTCCACCTCTTAGGGAGCTAATTTCTCTTTGCCTAATGTCTTGACTAAATACGAGATTATTGTATTTGACAGCCTCTGTGGTTGAGCGGGCTAAGCCATTGCCAAGCGACATCATTATCAACGCAGAGGTGCCGGGTTCGACTCTTGATATGGTAGATTTTATAAAAGAACATTCTGTTATTTACTATGTATGGTCCATTCTGGGATCGGCCCCAGAGTGGTTCGTTGTATATTATTCCATAAAATAAGCATGAAATGTTTAACTTAGGGATGTGTGTGTTCGTCTGAAAATTAGTAATTTATTTGTTACTAGAGTTTGCCCCGCTGCTACGCCGCGTGCCAAACCCTGGGCGGTAGCGTTATTTTAGTTACATAAAAACTAAATTACATTTTTTACATATAATATAAAAACATAACAATAACGAAGAAACTAAGTCTATATAGTCTAGACAACTGCCCAGCAAAACATATAGGTGAGTCGAAACCAAGCTAATTTCCGAAAATTCCGGCGGTATTCCCGAAATACAAAGTATCGCATTACTTAAAAAAACTATCGTTTTAATGAAAACTTGTTTCGGTATAAGCAAATTTGTATGCACCCGAACAACTTCAACAACTGATTAAAAATATCACACGTTTTATTACATAAAATGGGCCATCGATCAGTAAAAAAATCGCATTGGAATTCGATTTTTTTTTAATCTGGCCATTTTATATAATTTCCCGCGGGATTCTCAGGATAAAATGTAGCGCAGATTTTAAATCAAAGAATTTGCTGTTGACCAGCGAAAACCGTATCGAAATCAGCCCCGTAGTTTTTACGTGAATCCCGACCAAACAGAGAAGAAATAAATCACAGAAAGAAATCTAAAAATTGTTCTCCATCGTTTATATAGTCTATATATATATTTGAAAATCGGTTAAGAATTGATGGAGATATGTTGTTACAAAGAAGTTGGTTAAAATTTTCGTGAGTTTCTCTAATTCCTTGGAATCCACTCATCATAGCCTGACAAGGTGACAACGGGACAAATTCGTGAGTATAACCATTCGACTTAAAGAAAAAAATTGAAAATTGATTCAGAATTGACGGAGAAATCGAGTGACGAACATACGAGAAAACTTACAGACAAATGGAGAAGCTTCTCCTATTTGAAGTCGGTTAAAAAAGTTTTTTCACTTACAAATATTTATCAAGATAGAGTGGCATGCCGTAGGTATGCGATTGAAATTAACAGAATATCGAAATCAGTGAAACCTACGATTAGGGCGAGTGTCCGGCGACTTTGACGATATAGTAGTAGCAGAATTGGGCCCTATACACACTGCCTGTCTAATAGAAAGTGATTACTGTCGTCCATAGACGCAACACCAGGGGCGGATTCAACACATTACCAGCCTTTAGGAGAGATAGAATAGGAGAGGGGGATGGATCAAACAGGAAATTAGTTAGAGGGAATGAGATAAGAGAATGGAGTAGGGTAGGAGGAAGTAGACCATTAGAACTCTCACTCATTATACGAAACAGGATTAGATGAAGGCTAACCGTTTCACTCCGGGACAGTGGCGTAGTTTCCCTTAGACGGGCCCTGTGTCAAATGTGTTTAGGGGGGCCCAAAGGAAGGGTAAAGTTTTTTTAATAAAAGAAACAACAAAATACTCGAATTGAATTAAAATAATTATACATTGATTATAAGGTATTATTTATACGTAATGTTCCTAGAAGCAAGTTACACAAAGAATTCAAATAAAATATACACTCTTCTGCCCTTTTTTTCGGCAAGCTTATTTATCAAATCATCCATAGCTGGAGACGATTTCAGTTCTTCTAGATTTTCTGCCTCTACAGTGACAAGTCTGATAGCCGTTTCTGTTGGCCCAGCAGTTATTCTCAAAAAAGTGATTAATTTATAAAAGGTTATAGATAACATTTTATGAATTTTTGCTTACACATTTTGGGGGCGGGCTCCTGTAGCCTGGGGGCCCCGTATCATTGATATGGCTGATACGGCGGTAGCTACGCCCCTGCTCCGGGATCTCTACTAGATGCCTTTGACTTCAACAATGCATTTTACAAAAAGATTCGTTTAGCCCAAAAAGATATTAATTTGACATAGATTGATGTTCAGACAGATTTCAATAATTAGTTATTTTTTAAAATTTCTGTTTTAAATAATAAGAGCACTATCTGTCCTAATTATCTGATATATATGTATGTGTTTTTTATATATGTATGTATAGTTGTATTTGTATGCATGTTTATGTATGTATATCTGTATATATTTTGTAAGTAAATGTATATTTAGATATAAGTACCTATATACTTATGTATATAAACTTTAATGTACACCATCCTGTCTCTTGTTTTCCCACTCTCGCTAGATCCACAGATTTCCTGGAAGAAAACTCTTTTTAGGTTTAAGCTCGTCTTTGTACATCATCACTATTTTGTGTGCAATAAAGAATAATATGAGTGAATGTATTAAAGTACAAGCGGTGCTCACCTGTAAGTAGTTTTTACATTGCAATGTTAAATCTTAGTTATAAGCCCATTATTTTACTTGATCAATAAATATAAAACACAACTGTTGGTGATCGAAAATAAATAAATTAAGGGGTCTTTTAGATTTTATAAGGTAAATAACCAGAGGCAGGACTAGATCTCTCTTTTGAGGTCGGCAGCACATTTATTCATTTAACAAAGTTTCGCCAATAGTTGATTGTTACATGAGAGGTGAAAGTGACATATAGACAAGAGATGGTTTGGCTAGTAATTCTAGTGCCGAAATAGGTCTTTCACCCGAGGTTAACACTCCGATTTTCATTTCGAATATGAGGAAAATAAACAAACAACTACAACTCCAATAAAAGCAGGCGTTAAATCCATATCTAAATCTGATGAAACATCATACGTCACATTTAAAAGGTCAAGTACTTTTTTTTCTGTAACATTCTACCCGCCAGTATTTTTTTTTGTCACTGATGATAGTAAATATTTAGCTCTTTATGTAAAATAAATAATAATTTAGTGAAAAGTAATTTATAAGTATAAAATGAAGTTACAATTATTTTTTTTACTTTTTATACCCGGATTTGACAGTAGCTGTAAAACAAGTTGGGACATAAGTCGCATGTATTCTCTACGGTTCATATAGTTTTCTAAATTTTTTGACAACGAGGAGAATCGTTTCCCACGACGAAAATTACTGTTTTCATCCCTGTGATTAGGCAACTCCAAGCATACTTTCAGAGTATGAGAAATGAAGAAGTTTTTTTATTACATTTGATCTAGTAAAGTAATAAACTTAAGAATAAGGTTTATGATTTTTTAATTTTCAAAAATCACATCCAATTTCTTTTTTTTAATAATCAGCAGATAAACGCATATTGTATATCCCCAGAGTTTATGTCATGGACGACTAGCGGCCCGTCACAGCTTCGCACGGGTGTTTTGGGGCATTTTTTTACACCTTGGGTTACATAGTTGAATTTTAGTAGGGAGCCCTAATTTTTTAGTAATAAATATAGCCTATGTCACTTAGAGATAATGTAGTAGTCTAATGGTAAAAAAAAATTGATATCGGTCCAGTAGTTTTTGAATTTATTCGTTACAAACATACAAAAATACAAATCTTTTCTCTTTATAATATTAATATAGACATACAACGGACTACTCTGGATCTGATTCCAGACATCCAGACCATAGAAAATAACAGAAAGTTTGTTTCCGAAATTAACCATGCCGGGAGTATTTGCATTCCAGCGTGTTCGGCCGGCTAAGACTTAGCCCGTCCAATCACAGAGGCCGTGAATGCGATATAAAAACTACTTACATGTGAACATAGCTTGCAATTTCTTCACTGCTGTTATTTGTCACATTTTTTAAAGTGTCTGTCAAAAGTTATGGCCCACAGGAAGTGTCTGGCAACTGTATATCTTTATAACCTTCCTCGATAAATGGGCCATCTAATACTGAAAGAATTTTTCAAATCAGACCAATAGTTCCTGAGATTAGCGCGTTCAATCAAACAAACTTTTCAGCTTTATATATTAGTATAAGATTCACGCGTCAGAGTGCTACTCACTTGTACTTATACGCTCGAACAATGCTCTAATGCTCTCGCGCTTTCTCACACAGCGGAACTCTTAACGAGTCTGGGAAGATGTTTGGCCCGTCAGATTTGTCTGGCTCATTAGAAAATATTTTAAAATATTATTCTTATAATATATATAAAATTCAGCCTTCCTAAAATGACGTAAGTTAGCATGGTTTTTTCCACCTTTGATACCTGCTACTTGAAAAACGGCCCCGCTTTCAGCTTAGCGAGTATCCATTCATTTCTAAGTTTATGTTAAACTACCGATACTGAAAATTACATCTTTCCTAAAATCACGTAAGTCTGGGGTGACTGGGATCTAAATCTATGATAAGATGTTAAAATAATAGAATTTATTGTAATGTCTTTCCGTCCCCTATTGTGTCTAGATGGTAAATTTAAAATATTTTCTACTTTAAAAATAACTAATTTTAGATATTCTAGCTACCTATATAAATTGACTAAGAGATTTAAAATCATAATATGTATAATTATATACCACAAGCTTTTGTCCGCAACCTTATACGCGTTAATGTAAATTTGTATATTCCAAGCATTTATTTTAGGTACTTTTGACAGCTCGATGACGGATCAATTAGTAATGTCAAGGCGTTAGCGACTCGGTTTGTTATAAAAATAGACTTCATTTATAAATAAGTTTTAATCAAATATACTTATCTATATATTTTTGCTAAAAATATTATATCGTGTAATATATATACCCAAATTTCAGTGAACATATTTTATATATATTAAATAAACCATTTAAAACGGCACTTATAATAATTGCGATATTATTTTTCTTTAAAGTAGAATATTTTTTATTTTCAAATCGATTACTTTCGATTTATTTACAGTAGCGCTCAAAAGTATTTTAACAATACTAAGTTTGTTAATATCTTGAATTGATGTGTTTTTAATAAAAAAAAATTCTATATTAACACTTATAACTTGCACTGAAATTATTGATAGGAAAATTTTGGCATTTGTTTTTTTATTTTATGAACTTTCTAAAAAACATGATCATATAGCGTTCAAAAGTATTTTGACATTTAAAGATATATATATATATGTTTTTAAATTTATTTATGTTTATTTTCGGTACTTGTTAATTAGTATTTTATTGCGTATCCATTAGCCTATAATACAGCGTCGCATCCTGCAAGCGTACACTCTACCAGCTTTTATAAATGGTCTAGGAGACCCTAGGGATTCAGGTTCAATCATTGTATAGTAAGTACTTCTTACAAAGTCTGCTTATTTGAACAATTTCGACAACATGCGACGATCCAGCTCTTCCCAGAAATGCTCTACCGGGTTTAAGTCTGCACTCTGGATTGGTGACTTCAAAAATTTGATTTACCTGAGTTTCATGAAATCATTTACAAAGTTGAAATGACTTACATGTCAAATCGTTATCATACTACAAATAGCAACCAGGTGGCATATTTTTTTCAATGTGTGGTGCATATACTTATTTAATATCAGTATACATGAAACGATCTCTATTCCTATTTATTGGAAATACCTTTAAAAATATAGATCCAAGTCTGTAATCAGAAAAGCATCCCCAAACCAATATATAACATTGCCATCTCTATATATTACTGTAGTTGTTTGGTATTGAACATAAAATCTTTTATTTATGGGAGCCGCATATACTGTATTCAATCAGGGGACACTAAATTTACATTCATCTTTCCGCAACAATTTAGACCGTTCTGAACTCGTTCAGGTTTTATGCCATTTTGCAAACGATTTCCTATCCTTTACAGAAATCAGAGGTTTCTTGATTGGGAGTTGTCTATATAATCCGAAGGCTTAGCCTGCTTTTTAGAGTTGAAACCCATACATTCATGTCATAGTATTCTTGCAGTCCATTTTTATTTGCACAGCCGATTTTCGCACATCACTGGTCGACCACTTTCTTATTAAGCTTAATAACTAGAACACTAGAACAAGTTTTTCTCAGATGGTCACTACGAGGCTTAATTTTCACTGTCTAGCGATTAATATAGCTTTATTTTAATTTCATGTGAGCTTTACATAACTTGATAGATGTATAAACGTCAAATAGACGTGTAAGCCTCAAAAGTAATATAAACGCTCGGAAACAGTATAGAGAGAGTAGAGGACCAGCAATTAGAATCCCACACGCCATCCTTAAAAATGTTACGATTAATTTTTAATTCATGATACCCGTAATGCCATCTAGCGAAGGTGAAACTAACCTTGAGGGCACCATATTAAAAGCGCGTTGTGTTGTGAAATGTTGTACAGTTTTATTTGTCACTGTTACTACTATACTTACAATAAAGGTTCAAAACACGATTTTCGCGGTGAGTTGATTACGTGAGTCACTATCATAACATACATATAAGTAAGCTTACGTGTTACTGTAAGCAGGAATCTCGAACGTGTGATACTGATTAAATACTACACGTCAGTTCAAAATAAGATTAAAGTACTTTATGTTAGGAAAATTAACAATTAGTATATTGGAAAAATATTTGAAATATTGAGTCACAGAAAAAATATCAAGATTTTAAAAAAGACAACGCCATCTAGTCTAGTAAAACTATAATATAATAATTTTGTAAATGGTTCGAGTTTCTGGAATGCGTTTAAAAATGTAAAAAAATCAAGGGGGGATAATTCGGACCCGAAGATTCCGAAAATACAATTTTTAGAACTTTGTCTGTCTGTATATCTGCCTGTCTGTCTATTTTTTTTTGGAACGACATGGAGCTAGCTTATATCTGGGGGAGTAACTGTGGATACTTTTTACCCCGATACATGACGTCGTTTCCGTGGGATAGACGAAATTAGCGAAAAAGATGGCGCTGCGGTCGCGTCGTTTTTGAAAACTACTGAACATATATGAACGGAACTCGACATAAAATTGGTTTATATCCCGAGTCAACACTTAGGATACTCCTAATCCCGAAAAATGAAAATAGATGGCGCTGTAATCGCATTTTTTGACGCCAACAATGCTGCAATTTACTAACAAATACCAACGTTGTCCGAAATCTAGCTGAAATTTGGTATATAGGTAGTTTCAATACTGAGGACAGACATAGGATACTTTTTATCCCAGAAAGTATGTTTGTCTGTCTGTTACGTATCCATAGAAACGCTAATGGACCGATTTGGCTGAAATTCGGTATATATGTAATTTCGATCACAGGTATAAAGATAGGATACTTTTCATCTATCTATCTCTTTAACATAATATATGTACATAGGTATGTTAACACCGGTTACAAGGCAGTTTTTGTCTAGGTACTATTAGTCTTCGAATTTGTTTGTGATATAAAGACATTTTTTTATAAAAAATAGATAACATTATTCTTTTATAAAAATACATCAAAAATAAAATACATATTCAATAAAAAAAAATATAAAATTTTGCAGCTCACCGCCAGCGGGGCCTGGGGTCCAAATTACCAGTGGTTAGGGCTCCAGAGACAGGAACCTCCTCACAATTCGTGCCGTGTCCAAGAGTGCTGCCTTCTGTATCTGGCCCTTCACCCAGCTTCCCAGCGAAAGTCTCTCTAGATGACGGTTGCGGCTTTTCGCTCTAAGACCATTGACGGTGACAACTATCGGCACAATGCTCGTTGACTCCAGACGCCATACAGTGGTAACCTCGTGAGCAAGATCTAAGTATTTACTTAGTTTTTCTTTTTCTTTCTTCACGAGGTTATTGTCATGCGCGATACTGATGTCAACGAGTATTGCTCGTCGCGTAGATCGATCTATTATCACGATATCAGGCTTATTGGCTACAATAGTCCTGTGTGATAACTGATCGCTCCCAGTAGAGCGTGGCACGATTGTTTTCAAGAAATGGCTCCGGCGAGTACTGGTAATAAGGCACCTCCGTTTCCACAGGGACATATCGAAGGGCAAGTTGCTGGTGGATAATCCTGGCTACGAGATTATGTCTGTGCAAGTACTCGCCGTTAGAGAGATATGAACAGCCGGAAACAATATGCCTGAGAGATTCATCTGGGCGATGACATGCCCGACAGATGTCTAAGGTGCCATCCTTCAGGATATATTTCCGGTAGTTATTCGTCTTAATAACTTCGTCCATAATTACAAAGACAAAACCTTCGGTTTCTCCAAAGAGGATACCGAACTGTAGCCAGTTTAGCGATGCTGACAAGTCTACATCGGGCCCTGTTAAGGCCCGATAAAACCTGCCATACAGGTCCTTGCTTTTCAATACGTTGATGCGGTCGGGGGCGCTCAGTACTGCCAAATTGCACCAATTCTCTTTAGCCAACGAGAGCGTGGTAAGACCTTTGTCTACTGCCACAACATCTTTATGCAAACCCACATCCAACTTAAGGAAATATACCCTGAGATTGTTCACCTCACAATTGTGCAGATCCTTGGCATTTAGAAAGCCTCGGCCTCCACATCTTCGCGAGATGTACAATCTCATTACTGATGAACGTGAATGACGCATACTATGTTTTGTCAGTGGGCAACGGACTCTTCGATCTAGGGCGTCCAGCTCCGTTTGAGTCCACCTAAGTATGCCAAAGGAGTATGCTAACACGGGTATAACCCAGATATTGAAGGCTCCGACCTTATTTCCATCTGAGAGAGGGCTGGTTAAAACCTTCTTCAGGCGGCAAAAGAATCGGTCCTTCACCGTCTGTTTTACTTCCGCGTCGGCTATACCTAAGGACTCTGACATACCTAGGTACATGTACGTCTCGGTCTTGAAGAGGGATTTGAGAGATATGTTCTCTGAAAGTTGCAAATTCGGTGAATTCACAACTTTCCCTCGCCGCACATGCATGACTGCATACTTTTCTATCCCGAATTCCATATTTTGACTTACTAAAGCGTTCTGTTGTCTTCAGTAATTCAATCAAGTCTGGTTCATTGCATGCGAAAAGTTTGAGGTCATCCATATATAACAAGTGTGACATGATCTCACCCCCTCTTCGAAACCGATAGCCTAGCTTTGAAGACTCTAGCAAAGTGCTAAGAGGGTTCAATGTTAGGCAAAACCACAAGGGACTCAAGCTGTCACCCTGGAATATTCCACGCTCTATATTTATCGCGCCCTCCGATAAAGGAACCCCTCCCCCCTGGAAGCCTAAGGTACATGCATGACCCATTGCCCCATACATGCCTGAAGAAAGGTTCTTAGAGTTGCATCGACTTTATATAACTCTAAGACTCTCATCAACCAGGTATGCAGCACTGAGTCATACGCCTTTTTGTAGTCGAGCCAGGGGACGGAGAGATTTTTTCTGTTCCGTGGGGCTTGTTGGCTAACAGTTGTGTCAATGAGAAGCAATTCCTTCGTACCACGTGGCCCAGCCTTACATCCATTTTGGGTGATTGCAAAAATGTTATTGTTATAAAAATAATTTGATTTTTATTTTTGAACCACTTGATGCAAAAGTTATGCAATCGGTCCGGCCGTGGACTTTTTCAATTATGTGCCGAACGAATTACATTACCAACATCAAGTGGTTCAATGGTAATAGGTTCTATATCTGGCACCGGTTCGCATGACTGCTTGACCACCTCAATCCAGTCACCTTCCGTATGACTGACAGGCACTGACCAGATACTGCGCCAGAAATAAGCCATGGCATCAGTATTTGGCATCTGCCTGTCAACGACACTATCGCTAGATTTCTCCCAACCTCTATAAACCCTTTTCTCTTCACTTCAGGTCGGGTAGGCTGTGTATTTGGAAACTTTACACCAGGCACCCGACATACAGCTACGGCCCCGCAATATAGGATCGAGTGCGTATCGGCAAGGTCCGTGCTAGACCTAAAATAAGGCGCTAGCAAGCAATCCAGAGCTCTTATAAGCAACTTATTGTTATTATTATATTATTATTATCACATGTTTCTTTTACATACACACATTAGTACATACACACATACACCCTATAATAATATTATAAACGCGAAAGTAACTTTGTTTGTCTGTCTGTCTGTCTGTCTGTCTGTCTGTCCGTCTGTCCATCTGTCCGTCTGTTTGTTCCGTTTTCACGGAAAAACTACTGGACCGATTTGCCTGAAACTAATATACTACAGTATATAAGTATATATTTTCGATGCCGAGGATGAACATAGAATACTTTTTATCCCGAAAATTGGGATAGTTTCCGAGATAAAAATATATTTGTCTCTCTGCTTGTTATGCTTTTACGGAAAAACTATTGGACCTATTTGGTTTAAATTTGGTATATATGTAATTTTAATACCGAGGGTGGACAAGGGACACTTTTCATCCCGGATAATGGGATAGATTTTTGTAAAGGTTACCCCAGAAAGTATGATAGGTTTTGGGATTTTTGTGATTTGCCATTTGCGTCATTTTTGTTATTTTGATCATTTTGGTCGATTTGGTCATTTTATCCGATTTGGTAATTTTGGTCGATTTGATCATTTTGTTATTCCGGTCGATTTGGTCATTTTGGCCGATTTGGTCATTTTAGTTGATTTGGATATTTAGAACATTTTGGTCATTTTGGTCATTTTGGATATTTTGGATATTTTGGATATTTTGGTCATTTTGGACATTTAGGACATTTGGTCATCTTGGAAATTTTGGTCATTTTGAACATTTTGGGTAGTTTGGACATTTTGAAAATTTGGTAATTTTGGACATTTTGGTCATTTTAGACATTTTGAACATTTTGGACGTTATGGATATTTTGGACAGTTTGGAAATTTGGGTCGGTTTGGTCATTTTTGTTATTTGGTAATTTTGGACATTTTGCTTATTTGGACATTTTGGTATTTTTTGTCATTTTGGTCATTTGTGTAATTTATGTAGTTTACAGATAGATAGACGGGGATGGATAAATAAAAGTAGAACGGGTTGAAATAGGGGATGAAAATTTGTATGGGAGACCAATCACTTGACAAGTTTATGGATATAAAAAATCATTTGTAAAAAAATACGATAGTAACTCGATCCGTCTAAGCTTTCACGGAAAAACTAACAGGAGTACCGGGTCGGTTTTGCTGTAATTTTGTTTAAATGTAGTTTTAATACCGAAAATGGACATATATATACTTTTCATACCGGGAGATGGGATAGTTTGCGATATAAAATGAAATGAATCTTCCGGGGACAATTACATGAAAATGTAATACAATGTAACCTCTATTAAAGCCTGCTCTTTAAACAAGAGGTACGCACGCGGCCGCGGCCGCGTGGTCAACTCTAGTATCTTCATAAATCACACATGTCACTCGCCTTACATATGTCTAATACTAAATAACTAATATCTTATACTAATATATAAAGCTGAAGAGTTTGTTTGTTTGCTTGAACGCGCTAATCTCAGGAACTACTGGTGAAAAATTCTTTCAGTGTTAGATAGCCCATTTATCGAGGAAGGCTATAGGCTATATATATATCATCACGCTAAGACTAATAGGAACAGAACACCAATGAAGAATCTTTCAAAATCGGGGGTATTTTTAACTTCCTTTTTTTTACTATTCCACGCGGACGAAGTCGCGGGCAAAAGCTAGTTTCTATATAAAAGTTAATATAATAAAAAGTCCGTGAAATCAGGAAATAAACACACAGAAATCGAAACCAAGTTTCATTTAGTAATAGCAAATCAGGATTTATTTAATACTATAGTGAAAATTATACATATATGCCTTAGTAAAGTCATTAAAACCGGTAGTCAATAAAGTATGCATGGTCAGTAGATTAAAGAAAAATGAATTTAAATGTCAAAAAAGGGCAAAAAAGTCAAATAGTAATAAAAATCATAAAAGGCTAAAAACTATATATAGAGATAAAGAGAATATAAGATAAAGGGGACAAAGCTAACAAAGAGGATAAAGGAGACAAAGAGGATATAGAACAAAGAAGATAAAAGAGATAAAAAGGACAAAGAAAATAAAGGCCACAAGATAAGCTTGTTATCACGATGTTTTTTTTTTCAATATTGTTGTTATTATAACTTATATGTATATGGTTGTAAACCTTTCTAATTGAAATAAAATAAAAGGACAAAGAAGATATAGGATAAAGAGGATAAAGGGATAAAAAGGACAAAGATGATATGGGATAAGAAAGATAAAGGGAATAATAATTATAATAGGGATAATTAATAGCAAAAATTATGTTGTTACCACCATTAAATGGTGTTCCAAGAAAAACAGTGTATATAATAATATAATACACTGGGATATGCCCGCTACTTCCTCTACGCTTGACTTCAAATTCCCGGGACACAAACTACTGCAGCATTTGAAAAAGAATGTAAGTTATCGTTTTAGTGACAACTGTGTCGGAATAAGCTAATTTTTACGCACCCGGACAACCTCAAACTGCTCTCGGGATAATTTAATTATTCATTCTCATTACATAAAATATGCTATCGATCAATGAAAAAATCACTTTGGAATTCAATTTTTTTTCAATGTGACCATTTTAAATCGTTCCCAGAAATATTCCCGCGGGATTCCCAGAACAAAGACAGAAGTACCAAAGTAAACTCCCAGAACAGAGCGCAGTAGTTTTTACGTGAATCCCGAACAAACAAATAAACAGACAAGAAATCTAAAAAAATTGCAACGTGTTTTCCATCGTTTTTTATATAGTCTATTCCAGTTGTATTTTTTATAGCTTCAATGTACCGACACGGAATGCTTAGAATTTTATAATATTATAGATAATAAAACAAGAGTATAAGTTTAAACACACAGCAGACTTGTCTGCCAATAAATGTTTTTATAACCACGATTGGCTATGGGTCCTTGCTCGAGTCAAGGTCTCTCCGATCTGCAATGCGGGTGCTGCGAGTCACGTCCTAGAGGATTACCATTACAGCAGCACTATCACTTATACTTAGATTTATAAATTACTAGCGCCTACCACGCGACTTCTTCCGTTTACGCGATGTAAGAGTGGACTCTTGAGTTTGAATAAATATCACGAGGGTACGTTACGATTAAGGTCCGTGGATCAAGTCCATACGTTACGGCAGATTACTGATCTTTAGCATTAATAATCCAAATCAACTTTGCAGTTGTCTTTATTAGTTGCTGGGCAGCGTACCTAAAAGGCTGGTACTGTTACCTCTGCATACAAAGGCTAAGTTTTTGAGCAAAGTAAACTCCAATCTTACGGCCGCCTGTGGCCTCAAACAGTCGTTTTTTAAAAATGTTTTGAATAGTTGTTTGCAGATGTATTAAAGAATAGCCAGGTATAAAGCACCTCTAATAAACGTGTATATATGAAGAGATTAATGAAAGTAGATAAAAGAAAAGATGTAAAGATCGTGGAGGTAAAGATGCAAAGATTCGTCGCAAGTGGAAATCCATTGTTTCTTCCTACCTCTATGAGAAACAGGCGTGATTATATGTATGTAACTTTGCAGTTCAATTTCAATCAATCTTTACATGAAGTAGGTAGGTAGATAGTTAAGATAGTAAACAAATTTATAATAATTATTTGATGTTGTTTACTACTACCCGCCTACTATCTACCTACTATCTACCTACTACATATATAGATAATTAATATAGTAGGTAACGGCTAATTTTACATGAAGTAGCTACTTCATATAAAATTATTCCAATTACTTTTCTAGTAACTTCCAACCGATTGAACGTATTACATGGAGGAAGAGATGACAATCGCCAAGTAAAATAGGTCTCGTAACACTGTCTAGAGTTAGTCACAGTAGGCGCTAATAGTCCATTCTCGTTTGTAGAAACTCTCAAATAAACTTTTCAATCTACTTCCTTTTGTTTAAAACATATTTTCAAATTTTAATCAGTCTTAAATTATAAATAGGTACCTACTAAAAAATTGTTCCTTTTCGATTTCGTTATATTTAGTGTATTTTACCTTCTAAGTGCGATTCCGATTCGCGCACTACCGATAGTTTAAAATAGAAAAGATAGGGATAATATAAAAATCTTACATGACAAGTTTTTATCGGATACGTTATCCACAGCCCATAGACATATCCAAAACGCAAGTTATAAGAATACTTACTACATACATATGCCTCTATAATTACTTACAGCTATATTGCGTTGAGTTGAAACTAAGCAGCTTGGTCGTAGTTTAAACTTACCTGAAAACAAAAACAAAATGTGAACAACATACTTCTTACATTTATAAACTTTTAACAACTATATTTCTGAAGGATACCGCTGGATAATAATATAAAGTTAGTTTAGAAGTCTAGATGAATAATACGACGAGTTATAATATATTTAGAAAGGGTTTTGATGAAACTTTAAAGTAACATAGCGTAATATATTAGAATTATACCACGCACAAGTTCGGTCCTGCATGGAGTGCTGTTCTCATCTTAGGGACGGGTCAGCCAAATACCAGTTGGAGGCGTTGGAATCAATTGAGAAAAGAGCCAGGAATCTGGTCGGCAATGATCGTCTTTTCTATGCTCGACTTCGGAGTCTAGAGCATAGATGCGAGGTCGCGGGGCTAACTGTCTTCTATCGGATACATTTCGGGAAGTGTTCCTTAGAATTGCACTAGCTGATTCCTCCATCCCTATGTTACCATCGGACAACCAGACGCACCGGTTTGCGCCACCGTTACATGGTGGAAAGACCACCAGTCAGAACGAAGCGTTTCCCTTCATCTTTTTTGGTGCGCATTGCTGAAGAGTGGAATAATTTGCCGGAGTTTGTTTTTCCCGACAAAAACAATCTTGGGAGTCTTCAAGTCATGAATGAATAGGTATCTTCTAGGTAAGCGTACTCCATCCTAGACTGAGTCATCACTCAACATCAGGTGAGACAGTGGTCAAACGCAAAGCTACACTTCCATAAATAAATAAAAATATGTATAGTATTAGTATTGTTACGAGTTGCAGGACTCGAATTAAAATGCCGTAAGAATTACTATAGAATTTATTAGAACCATACAAACACGTATAACACAGGTACAAATATAACTGAACACCACCAGTCCAAACGTAATGCACGATTCAATAACACGTGCAAAGTCCGTCACCATATAGATTACCGAATGTACACACGTCTTGCCTCGCTTGTGGTTATCGCTTGATTCCGATCTCTCCATTGAGGCATTGCTTTCTGCTACACAAATGCAATATGTCTACCTGGCCGCACGGACCGAATTTCTTAGAATCAAACCTGGCTAATGACTGTCATAAAAGATTACAATACACAATGGGCTGTTTTTAAAATGACAAATTTTAAACACAAAGTAAACAAAAGAAGACGGTCATAAAAGCATTTCAATGTTATTAGCTCAAACACCTATAGGTAATAAGTGTGCTCTGTTAACAGATATGCAAGTGACCCAAATTGTAACAGTATTATATTTTATAAAAAATAATATATAGAAATATAGAAATATAAATATAATATAGAAATATTGCCTGTTAATTGAGTAAAGAAACATTATATTATTATCGACCGCGTAACATCCTCACGGACAAGGTCGACGATGTCACAAAACGGCTGGCCCTGATTAGCCCGCCCGCGGTTAGGACGGCAGGCTGGCAGGCACCGACAGACAATCACAGACGGCGGCGTCGACGCCGCCAATCACGATCTCTCCACGTCCCCGCGAGGGACGTCAGGAGACACAGCCCCTCCCCCCCATAGGATAGACTAGGCGTGTTGCTGGGAAGTTTCTTTCGCCGTTTCTTCTCTCCTAGCCATAACACGTTCCGAAACGGCAGTAAGATAGCATAGGCCGCCGCGAACCGCCGATCCCGGTCCGCCGGGATCCTTCCTCTCGGGCTTTATATTACCCGTCGCCCGCTCTCAATTAGTGCATTGTGTCGCCCTATGGTGGGCATCATTAGATTCATCCCCCTCTCATGGCAACGGTCCAGCCGAGGTGAAACTCCCTAGGGAGCCCCCTCGAGCAAGTTGCCCCCGGGCTCGAGCGTCTTCGCTTCGCAAAGGCACTCACCCCGAAAACCCCGGTAAAGTTGTGAGGTCTTCGGACCAACAACATAAAGTAAAGTCCAATAAAAATAAAAAAATAAACATTATTTGAAAAATCTGTGCCGTGTTTCTGTTTAGTGGTTAGTAGATATGATATGAAATGAACATCCTCTTAACTTCAATAATGTAATGTGTTATCTTGAATATTGAAAATTTAAAAAATAATCTTATATAAATGTTTTTTTTTACCATCTGTAATGTAATTTAAAATACCACCTTTATCCTTGTGATACAATTATTTTTGGAAGGTCAAAAAAAATTATTGTCTAAAATTTCAATTTTCAAGATAAACACGTAATTGAATCAAAGAAGCGTAAGCGGAGGCTTAAAACGTAAAAAAATGTAATTAAAGAGACATATAAAAATAATTTAAACGATTATCAATTGAATATACTTTTATCAATATAATTCCAAGTAATTAATCGAATTGACCAACTTAATAAAAACTTTTTTATCTCTTCTCTGTCACAGTCGAATGTGTCTAAGCCTTAAGGTTCATTTCAATTTGTATAGAAATGAGACTTAAAAAGTTAAAAACTAAAAATAACATAATTATTAAAAAAAGATTTCAAAGGTGACTTTTTGAACTACTTTTTCTTTATCATATTTTTATTTTATTATAAAAGGCTCCAAATTTTGCTATTTGTATTTCTATTAGACACAACAATATTTTGTATTTTAAACATTAATTAATAATAATAATACAATTACTAAAAAATAGTACAGTGAAAAAACTTAACTTATTTTGTTTTCTACCTATAATTACTCAAGACTCTAAATAGAATACTGAGAACAGGTCATCGAGGTCAATAGGTAAGGTTCCTAGAAGGGTGGCCACGTTATCTCGGTGGATCGCCATGCTGATCCGTTGTCCGAGGTATGAACTTGTCCTCTGATTTACCGTAGAGTCAATAAGTCGTTTTGAAATATATTTGTAGAGGGTCATGGCCTCAGGACCCCATAGTTCAAAAGTTTCAACAGCAAACGGCACAAACATATAACTCTCACCACTGGTTGCATATTTGTGCCGTTTGAATGATTCAGCTGTTCCCTTTGCCAAACCGGCCGATCTAGACAGGTTTGGTAAATAGGTTTCGGCCAATACATATAATAATAACACTAATTTGGAGTGGAGTAGCGAGTCACCATCTGGGCATTTTTTCATGTTCCTCGAACATTGCGACGGGTAGACGCCATAGTCCCCATATTCCCAGACCCCTAGTACCACTAGCAGTTCACCCTAATAGCCCCGTACTTTTTGTTATCATTTCCCACAATAGTCCTGCACTGGCCGGGGCTTGTCCTTGGGTGTATTATTATATGGTGTAGACTGGGATAATCGCCGTCAGTGTCACGCCACATTTAAATTAAATTTGTCAAGGAGCCTCTACGTGTTGACCTTCCCATGGCCCCACGCAAGCCCTCCAAAGTCTGGGCCATTTTTAGGGTCCGTGGTCTTCAAACACTATTTTATCGTATGAAATAGTAGTACATAAAATAACAAATAAGCAGTTAAAAAGCCTTAGTTAACAATTAACTCAGTAATTTTTAAAAGATGACAATGCCTTATTTCCATCGAAATTGAAAGATAGAAATGAATCGTTTACTTTCAGTATTAATTTAAACCGGTTCGACAGTGCATTTCGTCGCATCTAGTATGCGCATGTACCTACCTAGTTATTGTAAAGTTGACGAGTTGGTTTAAGCTTTTCCTGCTCCACTCTGGTGGATATTCACCGCACTACGTGATACTTGCGCCGCTATCGCTAGCGGGTTCTTTGCAAAACTATTCATCTAGCTTGCTTATAGTTTCTAGGTTCCGATCACAGATGGCGCTGAAAATCTAGGCAATGCACTACCTACAGATTGAATATGGTTTTGGTACGTATAAAGGATTGAACTGAAATTTAAACCTAAAATTTTGTGAAAGCTACCCGGTTGACGTTGAAAGGTATTAGAAATAAAATATATATATAGTAAAACCTCTTTAAGTCGAACTTGAAGAGAGACGCCAAAAAATTCGAGTTATAGAGTTTTCGACTTATGGAGGATTTCGACTTAAGCGAATTTTGTAAGAAAACATTCGACATGTAGAGGTTAAGATTTATTCAAATAATCAATTCAAATAAAGGATGTAAAATCAAATATTGCTATGTTCGAGATACAGAGGTCCAATTTATGTTTTCGAGTTATAGAGGAAAAATAAGTACCGTGAAATCTGGCAACTTAACCAATGGTTGTCAATTTTGCCATTATACGTTTTCGTTTGCAATATTACTATCACCTCTGACAAAATGTTTTTTTGAGGGATATTATATGCTCAAAAAAGTAATTTTCAATCAATCAATCAATCAATAACTCTTTATTGTGCACCAATACAAAAAAGAACTTACAGACTAAAACTATGTCTCATTATGCACAAAGGGCGGTCTTATCGCTAATAAGCGATCTCTTCCAGACAACCCCAGGAATGAATTGAGAATATACGCATGTTCTATATATTAAATAGATATATACTTAATATACATAACATACAAATATATATCTACAAAAATATATAAATGTTTATAGATAAATATATTTTAAATATTCCAAGAACAGGTAATATTTTCTGACCATCGTTTTAAATATTGGTAGCGATTTTGCTTGTCTGATAGCAATTGGCAGCGAGTTCCAAAGCTTTATAGCTTTATATAATTTTGTTAGAGGTAATTGTAATTTTGTTAAAGGTAATTGTAATCTCATAAACGAAAGTCCAAAATTGACAATCGTCGGTTAAGTTGCCATGTTTCACGGTACTGAATTTGCTTATAGGGAGTCACTAATTATTGGGACTTATAGAGGGTTCAGATTTCGAGCAACAGAGATTTTAGGGTTGAAGGGAAGGGAATACAATTTTTTTTGAGTTTGGGAGGTGTTTCACTTATCGAGGTTCTATTAACATTGAAATACAGATATAAGTTCCATCGCAATGTTTACTACGTGATTTGTATCCGAAGCTTGTTATTATTTTATACATCAAGAAAATTTGACCGACATAAACTGCTAGATGGTGTTATAGTAATCAAAACTACACGTAACTTGAACCCAGTAGGTGGATAAAAATCCCTACTTTCTTAGATCCATATCACGAACAAGACAATAGGCAAAATAACGATGAAACTTATTCCATGTCTGTTTCTATTCCCAGTATATCTTCTGACACACGTTTTAAATTCACAATGCGATTTTCCAAATGTAGCCGTTTTAAGGCGTTAGATTTAAAGTTTGAAATATAGTTCTTGCAATTCACAAAGTCGAGTGGGGTTTAGATGTAGTAAACATGTGTTTGTGTAGCGTGAGCTCAAAAGTGGGTGTAATTAGACGGCACGCTCACAACTGATCGTTCCGTCAGACACGCATATCACAATGTACGTGTACAGTCGCGATATGAAAAGGTTCGTCACCTTAAAGTCGAGTTTGGCTTGCACGAGTACAAGTAACAGTGCTGCCAATATTTTAATAAATGTTACGTTTAGAAAACAGAGAAATATGAAAAAAGAACATTGCAATGTTGACGATGATAGACACTGAGATTAAAAATAAGAAACAAACAGGATCTTATCACTACACTTCTCATAAATATTAAAACCAATAAAAAGGTTTTACATCTCCAAACAAACTTTTTAGACAAGATAGAAAATATAACAACTTTGATTTTAGTAATTTTATACTTTATTGTCAAACAATTAAACACAATTTTCTGTAGAGCAGTCTGTTCTATGATTTAGTTTGAAAAGGTAACATGTGCTTGCGGTACGTTAAATGAATCAATTTGAAAACTAGCGAACCTTTTCGTACCACGACTGCAACATTGTACACGTTCAACTACTCGCATTCATATATTGCAAGATGACACGCTTTTGTTTCACATTTCTAAATATATAATTAATAAATTGGCCAAGTGCGTGTAGGCTTATGGTCACTAAAATGTCTTGTATCAGTGGCAAATGCTTATCGTTTTTTGCTATTAGTCAATGCGATTTTTGATTCTTTACTGGTTTTAAATGCCCTTTTACTTATATTCGAGAAAACTGTTAGAATTGTAATGGCGGTATTTGAGAAATACTAGCGGTCTCGACAGATGTTGTCCTGCCCTGAAAAAATAAAAATTTAGATCACGATTGCAGCGCGACATACCGGGTGTAATTGTGAATCTAAACTAGCCCGGGACCCACTCAAACACATATAAAATTTCATCGGAGAACCCGATTCCAGGCCCAAGTATTTTGTTTAGATTGATGGGTTATATTATTGAAATTGTAGTAGGATCCCTAATCTTTGTATATATAGCCCATATTAATCTGGGATAATATAGCATTCGAATGGTGAAAAAATTTTCGAAATCGGTCCCGTAGTTTTTGAGTTTATTCGTTACAAAAATACTAAGCTTTCTTCTTTATATTATTATAGTATATAAATACAGAATTGTTTCTTCGTAATAGATATAACACTACACATGCCATAAAGCCAAGTGCGTTTTTAAAATACTGCTTTTTAGGGTTCTGTAGTCATATTGGCCTAGGTCACTCGAACGCATAGGCTCCGGGTTCAATTCCTGGCATGGGTAATTTCGTAAACAAAATTTACTTTGTTTACTATGATCTGGGTATCTAGGATTGACCCTAGAGTGCCGTTGTATATTATCCATAACACAAGCGTAACTTGCTTAGTTTGTGGATATATAATGTGTGTGTTCACCCGCCAATTAATTATTATTATGTGGCTTATAGTCTTATAAAGCCTCTTGTCGTATTGTATTATTAAGGGAGTCATTTTTCTTGGAAACTACTGAGTCTATATGGATATACTTTAGTAGGAATATGCAGCCTTATTTATAAGAATATGGCTACGAAATTATTTAAGACCTCTTATGCTAAGAAACTCTTGAGCACTTAATCAATGATTATCTTTTTTCTAAACTATCATTCAAACCTAGTTTTGTGGTGGAAATTTCTAAAACAATATCAAGTTTGTTTTTCAGTGTAATAGTCGTGTTATATTGTTAATAGATAGTCAGATTCTAAAATTCTAAAACATCATAAATATATTCCATTTTGAGGTGGAGAAAGGTGAAAAATACCAAGGCGGTGGAACTTCAAAAATATTCTACCGAAAATTAATTTAAATAAGACGCGTTGAATAGTTTTTGAGAAGTGGGATATTTTCGATTAAATTTCTGAATGAAACCATAGGCACCATAGGCACGTTCTATAGACACTTCTGGAGTGGTCAAAAAGCACTGTAATCGTCACGTTCATATACAAATTTTTCACTTCTGACGTGCAGTCCTACGGCTGTCATTTGTTTAATAGTTTGTTATCCAAATAACATAAACGATGACAGTTCCTCATCTCAAGTTAAGTTATATATATAGGTATACATATCAGTCATATATTTTTTTTTGTGATTGTATTTATTGATTTTACTGTAACATTTTTAGTGGCATAGAGAATATACCTTCTCACAGATATTCGACTTTCTCCTGTCTACAACAGACAAAACTAACTCAAATGCCAATGAACATCACACCAAAAATAACTGTAAGTTCTCTATTCTTTTAGTCCAGTGAGCCAAGCAGCAAACGGCGTAGAGGTCAACTATATATAATACTTATGTTCTCTACCACCTCATAAAAACAGTTTAATGCTTAAAACTTCATTAAAGACCGCCACCGAGTTAATTAATGTCTTAATGGCTCATTAGGTTTTGACGTATTTCTAATTTAACCATCACTAGAGTAAGGCTTATTTATTTTTAATTTTGTTAATTATATTATTATATTTTTTATTGTAGTAGTTCAGTAGATAGGCAGACGACCCACTTGATGGAAAGCGGTTTCTTATATATAAGGGCCTTTCAGACCTTTCTTCACTCCTAAAATAGACGGGGCCTTTATACAGCTATTTTTATATTAAGCGTTCTTTTCCAAGTCAGACCTTTCTATAATACATCATACATATTACCCACACACATATACACACAAATACACACACACATTATCATATATAATCTTTATTACATATATGACGACAGAGGTGACAGAGCCCTCCATCACCTCGTGCTGTTGCGCTTCATAGCGTCTTTAACCAGCCGCAAGCAAAACCGTTCCAGATGCGGCCTCAAGTCCTTACCTGACATCAAATCAAAAATAGTAGCCTCTGTGATCCTGGTTTTTGTGAAGGTCTCGAGGTCGCACTTGGGCCGGTCGTATACCGGGCACTTTAACAACAAGTGTTGGATGGTTTCGTCACCTCCGGAGTCACTGAAACATGCTGGGCTGTCTCTTAATTTTAACCTGTGCAGGTGAGCTGCGAACCCTCCGTGTCCAGTTAGAGCTTGGTTCCTATACGGTGTCAACTTGTTAGTATGTGACGTGCAGCATAAACGGCGCGGAAGAAGAGCTTTGTCACGCTCACCGTCTGACCGTCCACGTAATTTTGGTTCCACTGCTGCACCGACTTCGTCCTAATGAAGTTCAGTTCACTTCCTCTTTCCACTTCTGGTAAGAGACGAGACATTTGTCGAATAGAAGGACCGCACCGAGTTGCCACGCCGCTTGCCTAGCCAGTTCGTCTGCCCGCTCATTACCGGGCATTACCGGGCATTACCGGGGATACCGACATGAGCCCGAACCCTTAACAGCCGGGTGTTGCACCCTTTCCTTATCAGCTTCGCTAGGTTCTGGCGAATATCGAAGCCGAGGGGGTGGAGCGTGTCCGGATTGCAGACCAAGTCGAGCGAGGACCTGGAATCGCTCAGCACCGCCACCGAGGTCAGGCTGCTACACAATATGTACTCAGTTGCCTGGCATATTGCGAGCAATGGAAAGCCATGGAGCAATGGAAAGCGCTTCACGTTCACGTCGGGGTCACCACACTATGCACATATGTAATTGTATGTGCATATATATAATGTGTGTTTAAGGTTTATAAATAAATGCGTGTTCTAGTAAACCAAGGTTATTTATTCACTCATATGTACATTACAACGAGTAACGCGTCGCGGGTATGGATGATGGAAGACAACTGCCACTCGGAGCGCGTCGTATGACGTTCGATGCAATTCGCTGAATAGGCAGTGTCCCCACACCATCACCTATGGACATTTGCAACACCAAAGATGCTACAAATGGGCTGCTGCTCTTTTAAGGGAGACTAGAACCTGGTCACTAATGCTGGAACACAAATCAAGGTTGTTATGGCGACATTCTTTAGACCAGAGGTGTGTAGCCATCCAGTCGGGCAAATGCCCTACCACCTGGCTGTGGGTTGTTTTGTCGCCTATTACGACAGGCTGCCCGGCCGCAGGAAATTGTATTGTATCTTGTTATACGAAATATTTGACAAGCTGATTAAATGGAAAGTGTCGCCACTAGATCTATGTTTTATAAATATGCATAAATATGAGTAACATTTATACTGACATAAATAATTCAATGTAAGTATTGATTAAAAATAATTAAAAAATTTATTCTCACATTTGATTAATCTAAATTAGATAGATAGATAATACTTTATTGTACACCATTACAGAAAACCTTATAGCCTAAAAATATTCTAAATGTGCACAATGGGCGGTCTTATCGCTATTAAGCGATCTCTTCCAGACAACCCGACAACAATAAATTATTTAATTAGTTAATTATAAAAACGAAACCCCATAGGTATTTCACAATATCCGTCTCTACATTTGTCCATCTACATATGTGTCTATATGTATAGCAGAAATGTTCTAACGGTTTCTATTATGTACATAATACTATAATCATATGGAACAATGTGTGGTTTTATTGCTTAATGCAATCTCTTCCAGGTAACCTTCGGATGGATAAGAATTACAATTAGTAAGGAAGGTGTTCACTATGAACGGGTGTAACAAAATTTCGAAGAAAAAATTAAGCACTCCTCCTATATATTACGGAGAGATAAAAAGTTATTGCACTGCGCAAGGTGTGAGGAGTGGGGATGACCTTTTGAACTATTAATGAATTTTTTAAGGCTTTTTTGTGAATGTATTAACCCGGCCTTGATCAATTTTACACGGTATTACCTAAAATTACTAACCATGACCAACTGCAATCTGAATAAGATGTATCGTAATACAATTTGCAACGAGTAATCTTATTAAAGCAATAACGTGCACTTGTCTTGCTTCACTGCAATCTTGTATAATTCAATGTTATTTTTTTCTTCCAGGCTACAGAGAACTTGGAGACAGAAAGTATGGTATGGGATTCGTGACACCTTCCAGATACTCACTAAAAGCCGTTCCTTCTCTATTATTTTTCTAACGACGAATAAACGCATTCCGTATACAGGTCTGTTCGTTGCTCAGGGGCTTAAAATCGAGATATATATGGGAATATTAGGGGCCCGCTCTGTACACATGTTCATTAAAGAAGGAGCTGTGAAACATCGGCCGTCAGACTATAAGCTAAAACTTCCGCCTCCGCCTCTTGGTGAGGCGTCACGGGTTTGGCATACATAATTCGCCGTAACGCCTCGAGCGTTACTTCTGACGCGCTAATCCAAGCTTGTGGGATAATAACTTATTTAGCGCCATAAGTAACAGATGCGGACTCACAAATCGGCCTTTTTCATACGATGGATTACCAAAGCAAGCTTCATCTTACTCTTCGTGTGCATTATACTGTACTTACCTATTTCCACAGCAGCAAGCAGGAAAGTGGCGAGGGGAGTGGGCAGCGCGGTTATCAAATGTTCAAATAAGTTGCGTTTACGTTTGCGTTTAGTTGTGTATTATTTTTTCTTGCTCATTATTTCATTTTTTTATTACAACGTTCTCAACATTATTCTGTTATATTTATTCGATATTCTTATTTTTCGTATACGTGTCGTTTTTAGAAATATATATATTCTTTGTTTCTTTCCTTTATATACACGCCCTACCCAATTTCCTAGTCACTTTCTTGCTTGCTACCCTGAAAATGATACAAAATATACAAGAGGTTATTTATAGAGGAAGTAGAGCGCACGCCGAACACCTGTGCGCCACCTTCTCGGGAGCCTTTATGCGAGTGACGCTGATGTTATGCTCCGCTCTATGCCTCTACGGCGGCCGGAGGTTTAACGCCCCCCGGCGCCTAGTCCTGTATGAGCGAGAAAGGTGTTTGGGATCCGCTATCTCTCCCGTTCCGCCGCACCCTCAGCAGATATTATTGTCTTGAAGATTACGATGCCTCCCCATTCTGGTAGTATTATTAAAATAAAATAAGTCAATCGAATCTCCCCATATATCATCACAGACTTCTTATATACATTATACATACTGGACAAACCTGGCCACTGTTGTTAAGAAACATCATTATATTTTTCAAGATCGGTCTAGTATTATGACGATTGTTAAAGAAAAATTGTTCAGACCACGCCATTCTGTCTTCTTTCGCGATTTGCATAACTTTGTACTGTCTTATAAACCGCACCTATCGATCTTTAATCTATATAAACCCCAATAGTTCGTGGGAAAATAATTGTGATATACACAGACTGATATATATGGACAGGGCTTTGAATAAGGGTAGGTACTCTTTTGCCACGATGGTTAAGGAAATCTAAACACAAATTCCCTTTGATATTTATTGTAATATGTATTGGTAATCATATTTTATCTTTATGTTAGTATTGTTATATTTAAATCAACGCACTAAAATTATGTCAATTAATGTCACTGCACTAGTCACTGAACCATAGTTTGCAGACGTAGCTTTAAAAATAGCATATATATATTTTTTCTTTAAAGTAAAACCTCTTCTTTAAAGTAGATAAGAAATATTTCACCCATCGACACAATACAATTTAGTTGTAGGGCAAACATCTCCACATCATAATGCATTGGTATGAATGGAACTTCATTGGTTTATTTCATCGTTAATTCAACGTAGCCACGTGTCAGCGCGAGCCCCTGTAATGCAAAATTGCATTGCATTCCCAAGCGAATGGGAAAACGGATAATGCTGCAAGATTGTTGTGTCGGTTTGTGGAATACCAGAACATGGATAGCCCTTAGTCTATAGAAGCTAAAGCTCTTCCCTTTGGAATGTGTACAATGTTATGTGACATTTCTAGATAATCTAACCAGTGGTGTCTACATATTGTACCCATGGAATTGATAGAAATCTTAGTAGATTGAAATTGAGATTGGAAGCGGTTTCCCTCGCATTAATGTAGATTTTGTTAATCAATTGAGGTTTTCTGTGTCCCTCGGGTAGAGCACATATTTTCAAGATGAAAGATATATATCACCCGGAACAAACATGTTCCTCTGGCAACCTGTGATTGGATTACTTCTATTTTTGAAATAATCCAATGATAGGTTACCATGACGACATAATTATTTATTAAATAATTGCAATAGCGGCGTCAAAAAGAAAGCGAATGCAGCGATATTAATTCAGCTTTATTTTCTATCCCTCGAAAACAGTACTTTTTTGGACGAAAGTTGTCATATCAGTGGCCACTTGTTTTTGAAAATTACTGTAAAAATATTGTTGCGACCTAGTGCCAACAAAAGTAGATTCACACCTGCATACCATAAAGGCACACTTTATGATCTTTCCGCATTTGGACTTCTTTTGTTTACTTTGTGATTTTAAAAAAACAGCCCATTGTGTATTGTAATCTTTTATGGCAGTCATTAGCCAGGTGTGCGGGTTACGATTTCTAAGAAATTGCGTCGAAGGTTACGCAGACATATTGCATCTGTGCCGTATAAAGCAATGCCCCAATGGAGAGATGGGAGTCTAGCGATAACCACGAGCGAGGCAAGACGTGTGTAGTACATTCGGTAATCTAATTAATGATGGACTTTGCGCGTGTATTCGAATTACGATCTTTTATTACGTTTGGACTTATTACGTTCGGTTATATTTGTACCTGTGTTATACGTGTTTATATAGTCCTAATAAACTCTATAATAATTCCAACGGCATTTTAATTCGAGTCCCGCACTCGTAACAATATACTACTATATTGTTACGAGTGCGGGAAAATTACAATATTTTGCAACATTTTGTTATTATAACAGTGCATAAGGTAATTTTTATGGTTTGCTCGGCACCGACTTCAAGATGTAGAAAATGTTATATTATTTTGTCTCTTAATAAACTAAATAAATTCTTAGTCAAAAATCTTTACTAAGTTATTTTATACTTTTTAGTTTTTAAAGTCAGTTTTTAAAGGAATTTTTGTTTTTGTGCTTAAATAATAATATGATTATATAAAGTGCCTTCCTATTGACATATTTTTGTGAAATTAATAATGTTTATTGTAAAGTTAATTTTTTATAATGGTAATTATGACTACGTATTTATATTCAGTCACAAATGTTTTTGTTGAAAAATTTATATAAATAAATCATAAATATTGAGAAAGGAATGTTAAGGTCGTTTAGACATATAGAGAGAATGGATAACAAGAGGCTGACAAAACAAGTGTATGGAAAGGGTGTGAGTAATAGAGTTGGTGCCGGTAGACCGTGGCGTATTTACCATTTTTTTATTTTTTTATTGCAGGAGTTTAGCAGACAGGCAGGCGGCCCACTTGATGGAAAGTGGTTACCGTCGCCTATGGACATTTGCAACACCAAAGGTGCAACAAATGCGCTGCTGCTCTCTTAAAGGAGACTGGAACCTGGTCATTGATGCCGGAACACAACACAAGGTTGTTATGGCGGCATACTCTAGACCAGGGGTGGTCGCCATCTAGTCGAGGAAATACCCTACCACCTGGCTGTGGGTGGTTTAGTCGCCTCATACGACAGGCCGCCCCGCCGCAGGTAATTGTATTCTTTCTCCGTTCCTGCACGGATGAAAATGTTACTTAAAAATACCACGTTCAAACCACAAGTCTCTTAAATAAAGGTAAGATCAAAAGCACCTCAAATATACATGTATGAAGAAATTATTGAAAGTAGATAAAGCGAAACGTCAGGACCGTCATAAGTGGAGATCCAGCATCTTTGCCTACCCCCATGGGAAACGGGCTTGATAATATTTATGTATGTATTTCATAAAATAAAAAAATTCTAAACATTTTATTACAATTCTTTATAGTTTTCTGTAGGACTCTACCAAGGCCTTCCAAGGCGATTATAACAAATCAGCATTTTCATATAACGTGGAAAAACGGCCAGCATTTTAGGAACACTCCCTACTAACAGCGATCTGGACTATAATATTTTTACCTGTAAATATCTTTTTTGTTTTATTTTATAGTGCAGTTTAGTTTTTAAGATTGCTTAGTTCATAATTTTATTGTTGATATTGAACAAGATGTGTTAAGTAATTTATTGTATGCCTCCAAAAATATAGATAAAAATTTTGATAAAATTAGCCATTCAACTTGATAAATTCAGTAGATTTGGATTCATTTATGAGGTCTTGTGAAGGAATACTTTGTATGAACATCTTTTGACCTTGGCTTCAAGCCAAAACAGCTCGCTTTATTGACCTTACAACAGCGATTGCTTGAACATTTCACATGAAACTTTAATTTTTATCTTGTTCATCTTGAAAATACGGGTAATATCGTCTTTTTACAGTTCCGATACCTAAAAATAAAAAGAGCTAAGTGCGTGTCATACCACGCTCACTGGAGTGTTATATAGATGCAATTAATTTATCATACTTTTTAATTTGACTACAAAATATTGGACGCTAGCACTTAAGGAGGAATACAAGTTGTTAGTAGCTGAAAGAAAGATTGTAGGAAAGACCGTGGGTCCGATAAGGTAAGGTTTGGTATAACACAGGTTACAGTAAATTATAAAAACTTTTTCATATAAAACAGTGGACACCAAAATTCCCTACTATAATTTTACTTTTAAAATATCTAGGTAGAAAACGCTCATACTAAAGTCCTAATAATTAAAACTACGTTTTAACAGCTTAAAAGTAAATTAAGTGGTCTGACTGTAACTTAAAATTAGGCTTCCATAGAGTAAAGAATAACAATGAATAGAAAATAAAATTAAATAAATGAAATGAACAAGTTGAAGGTACGTTAAATAATGACTTTAACATTACTCATTGACACTTGACATAATTGTCTTCCGTGAACACGGTAAGTGAGAAGTGGCCGAAGCTTCGAAATAAAAATCAATTAAAATGCAGCGCTTAAAACAGATAAAACGTAGTTTTAATTAAAATATAAGTAATTCACTATTTATATAATAATCAGAACGCTACACACATTTACAGTACCTTCAATGAAAATATAATGAACTGTTTCCGTTGAGAACTTTTTAAGATATGGGGTTTTTACGATAAAATGTTTTTTTGTTCCATAAACAAGTAACGAAAACAAGTCGTTTCTCACTTTTATGGCACCCTTAGTTGTGTGCGAACTGTCAAGCACTTAGTTAATATATTTTAAACATGTATTTATATGTGCTATATACTGATTTCCTTATATAATTAGCAGTATCTGACTCTTTGTCATTAATTAAATCTAGAAGAAGTTACGAACATGAGCCAGTGTATAAATATATTGTACCGTAACTATCTATGAAGGTTTTATGAGAAACTAGTCCCTAGTTTTAACGCTATTTTGTTTTAAAGACTAGCAGCCACACAGGTTACATGGCAGTAATTTTTTTATCTAGGCGCTATTCGTCCTGCGTAAATTCCGATCTTTCACACGAAAAACCTATTAACATGTTCCGGGACAAAAAGTATCTTATATCCAGTCTCAGTTTTAAGCCTACATATATATACCAAAATCGGTGACATTTGTTTTTCCGTGAAAGCATAATACACAGAGCTACTTTCGCATTCATAATATTGTATTGTGTAGTATTGATAAAGTACTTTTAATCTAATAATATAGTTACATCATCAAATTCACTGTAACTTCTTATACTATACTATCAATACAAATAGCATCTTTTCTTTATTGTTCAAATCTAATATAAGTTCTCGACCGTCTGTTTGGCAGGTGCACGGTCCATCGATATTATCATTTTATTACGTCTGCAGCTTTGTTTGTTTCCGGACCAGTGGTCGTTATATTTGTCTTCATTTCCTAAATATCAAAATAAAAAGGACCCTTAGATCAGTCTTACGAAGAATCTTTTTCAGAAACAGTATTTATCATTGTATAAACCATTCAACGCTCTTCTATTTATGTGTAGAGGAGACAAGTGTGCAATGAATTTAAAAAGGGAAAGAAAATCAGGGGGCTAATTTGGACCATCGGATTCCAAGATAATTAAAATTTTTTGTTCGTTTTCGGATTTGCAAATTTTTGTTCGTTCTAGCATTACGTAAAAACTATTGATATACTAGTGATACCTAAGTTACAAAGCGTTCGCCCCTAATCTTCATTTTTTCGGAATTTCGCTACGCCATTATATAGCGCCCTATATGTTTCCGGAATAAAAAGTAACCTATGTGCTATTCCAGACTATAATCTATCTCTGTGTCAAATTTCAAAGTTCTGGCGTGATTGAGTAACAAACATCCATCCCAACCGTCGCATTTATAACATTATATTTATAGTATAGATTTTCGTACCATATTACATTCATGTAGTCCTAGTACTGTCTGATATAAATGACTGTTATATACAAAAACGGACGGACTGGACAAACGACCACACATAAATAGGTAGCACCGACGGAGGACTTGACGATTGCATTTTTGCCGAAATGTTTAAAGAACCACAAACATTATAAAGTTATGTGGTAGCTATTTAAAATTAGGTAGACTGTTTGCTCGCTGAAACTCTTTGTGAAATGCTCAAAGAGACCTAAATAGAGTGCTCGTTTCTCTACAAAAAGTGACTGAGAACCGTCGAATGTTTTAGCTCAAAAGACTTCTTACGGGTAAACAAAGGGCCACTGTAGCTTGCAATCTCCTCTGTAGTTGGGACTTTGCGTCGGCTGAACACTGGTAAACACCTGCTGCGTCTCGACCAATGAGCAAAGCGTTTGTTCATAATGAACGATAAGTAAATATACTTTGTTTTTTTCTTAAGAGTTAATTTTGTTATCAAAATTTTAGTTATATATTGCCGAGCAAACGGTGTCTTGCCTAAAAATATAATTTAGAACCCGATTGTAGCGCCGCTTATTGGGTTCAATTGTAAATCTAAACTATCCGGGTAACCTACTCGAATATACACAAAAAAAAATATCAAGATCGATCCAGAGGTTTAAGAGAAGTTCAGTGATATACACACTAACATTAAAATTTTATTTATAAAGATATCTATTTAATTGGAACTACGGGATATCTTGAAATTTGCTCACATCAGAATTAAAGTTACAGATAATCTCTTTATGGCCTTATCCCTGTATGGCCAAATCAGGAAAAGAAGTAAATATCGCGTGGCATAAATTTCTCTAGACATACCAGAACAAGAAAAAGGTAGAGGCCGCCCACCATTGACCTGGTGTTCGAACATTCAATATTTGAGACACGTCAAGAAAACCTAATTTCCCGAATCGACAACCCAAGACCGCATGGCTTGCCGAAGGAAAGTGAAGAGATCCGACCAAATAGTGGGATAAGAAATGGCAGAAGAAGTGTGTTTAAATGATTGGATATGCTATGCCATAGAAGGAAGGTAGATAGACGATTTATAAAAACATACTCTGGGGAAGCGGCACCTAATAGAGCCACCCCTTGCCATTCTGATGAGAGTGAAAAAGGTCTTGTTTGATCTCATGTGACCTTTATTAGACTTAGTTCACAAGAGTCCGGATACCTTCAGGCATAGGCTGTCTGTGTTTGGGGTGATTTCATCCTCCAGTCGTTGCCAACAAGAAGTTCTGATGGGAGCTCAGAGGTGCTTTGAGCGGAGTGCTAAAAGTACAGCAGACACTACGCGTTGCGACAAACGAGTCAGTTCCTTGTGCCTTAAACCGATAAGTTAAAGACTTTTACTTATCTACAGAAGCATGTATGTTACGCTTATCTAAGTTTCCAGTGAACATTTTCGATGAAAACGAGATACGCCCTAAATACCTAAATTATAACGTAAAAACACGAAAGAAGAACGCAGCCTTGAGTTGTGTTTTGGCATTTGTAGCCAGGTTCCAGTCTCCCTTTAGACAGCGGCAGCACATTGGTAGCACCTTTGGTATTATAGATGTCCGTAGGCGATGTTAACCGCTTTCCATCAGGTAGGCCGCCTGCCTGTCTGATGAACTCATGCAATAAAAAAATTGTGTGTGTGTGCAGTTTACATGCAGTAGAAGTGATATATCAGACAATATACTCCCAAATTCTTCTCTAACTTTTATTAATATAAATATAATTCTTTTAGCTTACATCCGTCAACATATTATAATTCAAAATAAACTTCTTAAGTATCACTTTTAATTTTTCGCTGTTTCTTCTTGTTGTTTAAAATATTATTACCAGTTTTATTTCGATCCAAATTGGACCTATGTTTAATCATCGGTCGTATTGACTCTTTAATCTGTGCTGCACAATGTAAAACTCGCATCTCACTCTCTCACAGGCTTTGCCTTATAGATGTGTTTAACTTTTTATAGTATCTCTTTTTCGTTTCATCGAGTTTCAAATCACAACGATTCTTAAGAAGTTTTACTTCAAAAAAAGAATTAAAACTTTTGGGTCTCATTAAAGTAGGTTGGTAATGTGAATGACGGTGGGCATTTTACCTAATGACGATCTTGTAAAATAAATTTATTTGAAGTGAAAGTGAATGGGGAATCGGGACATCTACAATTATAGCATGTCTCGCAGACCGAGCAACTATCTTCTGCTAACGATACCTAAACACACTTCGTCCTTTGTAGGAAACTCTTTCGCCGTACAGGCTGTTCGCCTGTGGAACTCCCTCCCCTTGAAGATCAGACAAGCTATATTACATCCATTTGTTGCAGTAAATGGAATTGTATTATTGTTCGCATGTAAATATATGTAATTTATATTATTATAATATTTTTAATTATGTATATATCTATTATATATATATTAGTTTATTATTTTGTTTTTCTTTAATTACGATTGAATTAGTTTTAATTTAGTTAAACCACCAAATATTATTTATTTTTTCTTGTAATGTTCTGCTTGGATACCGGGTTGCCTGGAAGAGAACGCTATAAGCGATAAGGCCGCCCATTGTTCTAATGGAAATGTATTTATATTAAATGTCTAGGTTTAGGTTATGGTGAACAATAAAGAGTTTTCATTCATTCATTCATTCATCACAATATCAGGCTTATTGGCGACCATAGTCCTGTCTGTGATAATTGATCAGTTCCAGTAGAACAGATATTGACCCATTGTCTAGTACTGGCTCGGGCTTGTATTGGTAAGAAGGTACCTCGGACGAGACAAGTCCATGTTTAAGAGCAAGTTGCTGGTGGATGATCCTGGCTACTAGGTTGTGGGGTGCAAGTAGTCGCTGTTAGCAAGACTATACAAAATTATTATATATATATATAATTTTATAGGTAATTGAGATGTTGACATTTGAAAGACAAAAATACATTGACGTGGTATTCCAAGTACTATGAAAAGTTTCGTAGAAACGCGTTTTCGTCATTTGAACAAGAAACTATACAAGCAATAATAAATTTTACCGAAAATAGCCCGTATCTTAAAAAATTCTTTGCACAACTTCTTTTCGTTGAAAGTGTTTTTATGTTTTCCCACTTTGTTAGAACTTTCTAGTTTCAAATTTAGACTAATAAAAGACAGTCTGAGTTTCGAAATCTGTAAAGGTTAAGAAGCTATATTAGGTATTACCACCGTCGCGACATTTAGATTACTTGGAAAAGAGTATTTCTCAGCAAGTTTTTTGTAATGAGTCAAAAAGTAAATATGCCAATAAGTTTTTCTTTGAATTTTGTTTTTATACGTTATTAGTTTCTTAGATTTTGTAGACTATAATTACATAACTTTATAAAACATGAGTGAACGCGATTTTCTCAAGTGCCGTCATTAAAATTCATTTACAAACACGTCGTCATGGTAACGCGAGCGAAGTTCCGCTGATACAGCTACTGAAAGTATGATACTGTTACGAGTTGCAGGATTCGAATTAAAATGCCGTTGGAATTATTATAGAGTTTTTAGAACCATACAAACACGTATAACACATGTACAAATATAACCGAACGCAACAAGTCCAAACGTAATGCAGGAGATCGTAATTCAAACACTCGCGCAAAGTCCGTCACTAAATAGATTACCGAATGTGCACGAGTCTTGCTTCGCTTGTGGTTATCGCTCGACTGCGCCTTCCTCAATCGGGCCATTGCTTTATATTGCACGAGTGCAAATATGTCTGCCCGGCAAGCATCGATGCAATATCTTAGAAATCGCAACCCACACACCTGGTTAATGACTGCCATAAAAGCTTACAATACACAATGGGCTGTTTTCTAATCACCAATTTTAAACACAAAGTAAACAAAAGAAGTCCAAATGCCGAAAAGGTAATAAAATGTGTTTCTACAGGGCTGCAGGTGTGAATATGTCTTTGTCGGTACTAGGTCGTAACAATACATACATATTATACAAGTTACATTTTTGAATTATAAGTACCGTAAATTTTAATTCAATCTATTTCTACGGAATCCATCTATCGAATTTCGAACGAACAAATAAATTAGCAATCAACTAAGGTTCTTAAAAAATATTTTGTATTCTCCTCGATCATAATCTATCGTAAGTGGTTTACAGACACGGTACTTTGAAAATTCGGTATTATAACCCTAAAGGTTTTACGCGATTATCGTCGGGCGTATAGCAACAACCCAATATAACTTTCATCGTGTAATGTATAAAGCTTATTCTCGTTTGAAATAAGAGATGGTTGAAAAAATTCTTTAGACGCGCCCAAGCCTTTGTCGGTCAAAGTTAAACGCCGTTATTATTCATTGGAAGCGCTTTGTGCTGCAGCGCTTTTTGAAGATGCTTACTCGCTAAGTCGGACTTCAGAAAGTAAACAGAATAGTTTTGTTTGAATATTCATTTTATGGAATTGATTCCAAACTGTTTAGGCGCTTCCTGGGCCCAAAATCTGCTATTAAAATCGTGTAAGAATGATCGTCGCTTTTGCACACCAATGGTTCCATTATGAAGCTAGTGAAGTAAAAATTACAGTTTAAAATCTAAAAAAAATACGCTTTTAGAGAAACTCGAACTAATAAATAGAAAATAACTTTTAACTATAAAGAGTTGGATCACAAAAATAAATTATTATGAGATACGTGAGGTGCTTAATCAAACACTACGAATATTCCACCAACAGCTATTTATGAAAGTACAGTTATTATGAACATATAGTAAAACGAACTTCACGCATTTCACAATTATTCTTTGTGAATGAACTTCATATATAAAAATTGTTTTCTATTTTTTAGTTCGAATTTTATTAAAGCGTGTTTTTTTTAGTTCTTTATAAATTACAAATTTTATATTCTCAATTTTTAAGTCTTGGAACAAACTAAAAGTACCCAATATATTGTTACGACCGACAAAGACAAATTCACACCTACATACCTGTTTTGAGCATTTTATTACTTTTCGGCATTTGGACTTCTTTTGTTTATTTTGTGTTTAAAATTTTTGATTAGAAAAACAACCCATTCTAAGAAATTCGCTCCGTCCGGTCAGGTAGACATATTGCATTTATGCAGCAAAAAAAGCAATGTTCCAATGGAGAGATCGTCAGCCGAGCGATAACCAGCCGCGAGGCAAAACTTGTGTACATTCGATAATCTAATATATATAGTGACGGACTTTGCGCATATTATTGAATCGTGCATTACGTTTGGACTGATTGTGTTCAGTTATATTTGTACCTGTGTTATACGTGTTTGTATAGTTCTAATAAATTCTATAGGAATTCCAACGGCATTTTAATTCGAGTCCTGCAACTCGTAACAATATCATATGTGTGACAAAAGATCTAAAATGTGGCACTCACTATACCTTTAGTTTATAGTTACTCAGTGTCATCCTGGTGATCCTAGCAGGATGAGGATAAAGTTATGAAATTATTGTAGTGTCATCGGTCCTTAACACGTGTGCAAATATTCAAATTAATCGGACTTTTGGAAACTGGTGAAAATTACGTTGTAAAAATCATTTGTAAGTCGTGCGCAGAAGGTTTGTCGATGGTCGCACCTCCCGCTTGCTACGACAGGGACCGGGGCTTGTCTAAGTAGTACTAAGAACTAGACGACCGCGGGTCGCGGTTGTGGGAGGTCGGAGGGGTTATCTTCGGCAAACCTTCTGCGCACGACTTATACATACCGACGTACATACATACAGGTCAAGCTTATAAAAGCGTGTTAAAAAATACTTTCACCGAAAATATAAGTTTTTGAGATATGGCATATATTCGATTAAATGCTTTTTCTAGTTCCTTAGCCAAATAACAAAATACATGACGATGTCACCTCTACTGAATCCTCCGTTGTTCGGGCAGCCACCAATTTATTTAGTTTTAATTTCCGTACGTGTTCAGATAAAACTTAAGATTTCACTTTAAATATGACGTCAACAAAAATATCGCAAGTAATTAAAAGAAACCTGTTTAAGGAAAAGCGGAAATGACGCGGCAGAAATTATGCCGGAAGTAAGGCGCCCAACTCAATTTATAGCCTGTTAAGCGTGAAATTGATAGATATTTGATAACACTACACGCTACTTTCTTATGTACAGATTTTTAATGGACACCGTTTGAGAGTGTAGGCCATAAGTGAGCTCCAGATTATTGAAGAGGTTTTGTGTGGCAATGGGAAACCTAACAACGTCGGCGTCACTGTTGGAGATTGTAACGACATTTATTTTTGAAGTTATTATTTTTGTCAAAATTGATAAATATTTGTTAATACAAGGTCAATATTTAGAGAGATCTCTTCGGCAATTTAATCTAGGTATGACGGTGCACTGTTTATCTCGGTATGCATTATAGAAATACGTAAAGATAAGTCTGCAAGTAATGGAACTAAAAAGGACTGGGTTATTGTAACAAACTGCTAGGACTGAGGATCTGTGATTATAACGACCTATGTCCGTCGCAGTGCTCATAGAGCATAGATAAATCACATAGTTTTATCACCATACTAGCTGTGCCAGGGACTTATTTCGCGCGAGAGTAATAATTACATTTGTATTTCTAAAAAACCCTGCAAGTGTATCGAAATGGAACATCCGTGCAGGATAGGAGAAATAATAAAATTTCCTGCAGCCGGGCGGCCTGTCGTAAGAGACGACAAAACAACCAACAGCCAAGTTGTAGGGTATTTGCCTGCATGGATGGTTACCACTCCTGGTCTAGAGTATATCGCCATAACAACCTTGAGTTGTATTCCGGCATTAGTGGTCAGGCTCTAGTCTCTCTTTAAAGAGCAGCAGCGTATTTGTAGCACCTTTGGTGTTGCAAATGTCCATACGCGATGGTAACCGCTTTCCATCAGGTGAGCAGTCTGCCTGTTTGCTGAAGTCTCGCAATAAAAAAATATATTTACGATAGATTAAGATAAAATTTTCATTAACTTCTCTGGAGTACTTTCGAAGCTTAATCGCTTATTGGCTACGAAACCATAACAAAAATAAGGTAATCAAAAACACTCCATATTTCAAAAACTACTTGCTTACCTGATACCCGTTGGAAGTAATTTTAACTGCGAAAATACTTTCCAAGGAAATCTAGTTTCACTAATATCGGTTGACTAGTTGAGCTATGGGGTATTTTTGATAATATGCTTTTTTTTTAGTTCCTTTTCAGAAACCTTGCGTAGAATACCAAGTATATAGCCAACTTATTGGCATTAATATTATATGTATTTGTAACTAATAAATTTGAGTTTTTACAACATCTACAGGTAGAGGAGAATATATATTAAAATATAGATCACGATGAACACAGGTGCGGATAGAGATTGGGATACCTACAAGGAAGCCAAGTCTCTATATTAAAAACGTATCAGATACTGGAAATCAAATTCATGGAGAAAATTTTGCGAAAGCATTAACTCCACACCACAAGCGAACCGTGTTAGGAAGTTACTGGCCAAACAGGGCCTTTGTGCTGTTGGCAACCTACGCAGGGACGATGGTACAATGACCCTGAGCCAGGAGAAATCGAATACGATACTACTACAAACACATTTCCCGGGGTGTCAAATAGAACAAACTCCTAGAAGTGTGGAAATCAACTCTTCAGTTACAGAACACTGATGGCAAACTGCCTATGAAATCGTCACCTTCAGCAAGGTGAAATGGGCGGTTGACAGCTTCCAGCCTTTTAAGTCAGCAGGAAATGATAACATCTTCTCGGCACTACTACAATGGGGCGGGGAAAGATTCCCATCCTAGCATGCATCTTTCAAGCACGCTTGGCACATAAATACTTTCCCCTTGTCTGACGTGAAGTCAGGGTTATGTTCATACCCAAGCAAAGTAAGAGTGATTACATTAATCCGAAGTCGTTTAGACCCATAAGTCTGTCGTCGTTTCTCCTTAAAACCTTGGAGATACTATGCGACAGGCATCTTAGGGACAACGCGTTACGCAATCTACCCTTTCACAAGCACCAACACGCTTACTGCCCTGGCAGATCTACCGAGTCTGCGCTTCATCAGGTGGTAGGTAAAGTTGAGTCTGCTCTCCAAAATAAGCTGGTCTGTCTGGGCTGCTTCATAGACATAGAGGGGGCCTTTGACAAAACCAATTTCACCAGCATCGATATAGCACTCCGTAGACACGGAGTGGAAACCCTGCTTATCGACTGGATGATCAACATGTTAAGCAACAGATATATAAAGGTAGGGGAAGACACGAAAGGCGTCCATGTGGTTCGAGGCTGTCCTCGAGGAGGAGTACTTTCCCCACTTCTGTGGAACTTGGTTGTGAACGATCTCATTTCCAAACTAAACAGTCAACACTTTTACACAGTTGGCTACGCTGATGACTTCACTATACTAAATGTAGGTAATAATGCCAGCATGGTGTGTGATAGGCTACAGGCATCCCTGCGTGTAGTGGAGAAGTGGAGTAAGGAGCATGAACTCGCTGCCAACCCACAGAAAACGCAGGTTGTTCTCTTTACAAATAAGAGAGTATTAGATAATTACAGACTACCGACCCCCTTTGGAATTACACTTCAACTATCAAATGAGGTTAAATATCTTGGGATAACCCTAGACAACAAGTTAAACTTGAGCAGCCATGTTGACAAGAAAGTCAACACATCTAGTGTGACCTTATGGCAATGCCGTAGGATGATCGGTAAGCGTTGGGGACTTCATCCCAAACTCTTTCTATGGCTCTATACAGCTGTAGTTAGACCCATGCTAACTTATAGCTCTTTGGTTTGGTAGAAAAGGACTAAGTTTACGACCTGCATGGCCAAACTTCAGAGACTACAAAGACAAGCGTACTGTGCTGTGACGGGATACATGAGGACAACGTCCACCGCGGCCTTAGATATTGCTCTTAATATCCCTCCACTGCACCTATTCGTACAACAAGAGGCAGCGATGGCGGCCCTAAAATTAAAAACCTGAAAACTCTTAAGTTTGACAAGGTAAGACATTTCAGCATTCTATCAGAAGCATGGTCCAACTCACCTTTGGTGGAAGCATTCAGTGACAGAATAGAGAAAGCTTTCATCTTCGATAAAAAAATACAAGGTTGAACTCGTGGAAGGTAACGACAGTTTTCTTTCCCATCATGAGCTTAGCTTTTATACTGATGGGTCAAAGACTAGCTCGGGCTCAGGCACGAGAGTCTTCTCGGAAGACCTAAATATTAACACATCTGAGCCCCTGAGATTTAATACAGTTGATATACTGTATTAAACTTACCCAGGTACGTTTAATACAGTATATCAAGCAGAGTGCATGAGAATCCTGCTTGCAGCTAAAGCAATCGTAGCTAGAGATGTCTATGATCACAGTATCAGAATACTCTCTGACAGCATATCGGTACTACAAGCCTTTAGTAGCAGGGTTATTTATTCAAATTTAATATACGAATGCAACTCGGCTCTAAATAAGGTGGCAGGTAACAAAAATAGCCTAACCCTTCAATGGATCAAGGGACACAGTGGTGCCCGAGGAAATGATGTGGTAGATCAGCTGGCAAGGAGAGGTTCCGAAACCCAACCAGTTGGACCGGAACCTTTCCTGCCTTTGCCGCACAGTTGGTTTAGAAATTACATAAATCAAAGGACAAGGGCATTACATCAACAACTTTGGGATAACCTGGAGGATTGCAGGCAAGCCAAGCCGGCAATGCCTCGAGTGAGCCTGCGTTTCTCCGGGAATATCCTAAAGCTCAGTCGGTCCCGGCTGAGATAAGTTATTAGTGCAGCCACTGGACATGGCAATCTTTTCAATATAGGTGTCACTGACAGCTCCCTGTGCAGAGCATGCCTGGAGGCAGAAGAAACAGCCGCCCACGTCCTGATTGAATGCAGAGAGGTGGCCCAATATAGGGCGAAGTATCTGGACGCCCCAGGTAGCCTCTGAGAAGTCTTCAGCAACGTCAAGAAACTGGTGGACTTCCTGGAGGAGCTGGGCTGGATGGAGTAAACCCTCATCCACCCTCGCACGCAAAATAGACGCTTTGTCGTCAAGTTGCGGAAACCGCCCGCTCACAGAATAAGAAGAAGAAGAAAACATCGATCATCCCCAAACGACTCATCAACTCCTCAGGTAATCTTAGGACTAGTGCCTACCTTGGACAACGGATCAGTACGGCAACTCAGCGAGGAAACGTAGTCAGCCTTCTGGGTACCTTACCCATAGAAGCTCAATATTTTAGTCAATGTCTTGACGAATTATAAGTTGAATACAATATAGCTAAGTTAAGTTTTCTTTATTGTATTGTTTATGATGTATTCGTTATCTATGTCTTGTAAACAAGTAGAACTTGAGGCGAGAAATGTCTTCAAGCTTTGCTGTTTTAAAGCTTTTGGATATTTATTAATGTTGACGGAACTCAACGTTCCTTCTAAGAGTTTTCTTCCTTAAATATTGCTGATTCTGGTCTGCTAGCATTTAGTAGTGCCAACACTTACCAAGAGTGAGGAAAACTCATTTGTTCATTGTCTCGGGTGATATGAGAAACATTTGAGTAGTCTTAGTAAGTATCCAACAAACTAGTTAGTCCCATTGGTATGTGAATCACCACTTGTGATAGCCCCAACTGCTGAACCCGAACATTCCAGTTCAAAGAGAAAAAAAAATGTGTGCGAGTGTGTGTGTGCAGTTCACACGCAGTAGAAGTGAAACAGTGTGACAAGGGGTGGGAGGGATTCTAAATTTCGGTACGTCACATTTCATATATTATATCGGTATAATATATTTAAGCTTGAAAACACGAAATTTCAAGTATTAACGAAAAACTTCAAAATATTTCCACTCTATCGATATGAGCAGTGTTTAAATTATTAGATATAATGCATTCTATCTCATTCTCTCGCAGGCTTAGTTAGGTAGGCAGTCACAGACTTCCATCGAGTTTCAAATCACAACGATTCTAAAGAAGTGTCATTTCAAACTTCGAATACGATCGTCTAAGTTGTAATCTAGTAAAACATGGGGCGAAAAGGGATCACAAGGTTTACTATTTTTAGCGCTCCTATCCATATTAATCGGTACAACGTAGGGCGGTGCCATCAAGGCGAAATTTATTGATGTTGAAGAAGCTCGACACTCCCTTCTAAATTTTTTCCTCCTTAAACATTAGTGATTCCTTACTGAAACACTACACTCCATTAGCGAGCTTATTTAAGTTCAAATGCTACAAAATGTTAAAGCAAGCAAAATTTATCAATTTCCTAACAGTTTTACATATTTATACTTAGACATATCGTGTTAGTGCAGGACCTTGTAACATTTTTTGATGATAATAAAACTACGTTTTAACGGTTTTAAGCGCGGTAATTTATTTGATTTTTATTATACCGACGTTTCGGCCACTTTTAATTTTACTAATTTTGTTTACAGTTATTATTTACTCTATGGGAGCCTAATCTAATTTAGGACCGCTTCGCAACATGTTGTGGCTTGAAGAGACGAAGCGGCGCAAGAAACTTGTCTCTTCAAGCCACAACATGTTGCGAAGCGGTGGTAAGTTAGATAAGGCCACCATAAAGTAAATAATAACCATAAACAAAATTAAAAGTAAATAATCAAAATGAACAAGTTGCCGGTAGGCTAAATAAAACTTTAACAATACTCATTGACACTTGACATCTTTGTCTTCCGTAATCACGGCTACTAAAAAGTGACCGAAACGTCGGAATAATAAAAATCAAATAATTTACCGCGCTTAAAACCGTTAAAAAGTAATTTTATTGTGTATACTAGTCGCGAAAATTTAAGAAAATATTGTTTTATGATGACACTATTTTTGAAGTGAAACTTTTTTAGTCACGTTGTGATTTGAAATTCAATGAAACGAAAAAGCAACACTAAAATGAAATAAACACATAAATCTATAGGACTAAGCCTGCGAGAAAATGTGATAGAATACATTATATTTAATCATTTAAACACTACGCTCATACATATAGATTTGGAAATGTTTTAAAGTTTTTCGTTAATACTTCAAATTTCGTGGTTTAAAGCTTAAATATATTATAACGATATAATATATGAAATGTGACGTCACGAAATTTAGAATCCCTACCACCCCTTGTCACACTTTGTTTCACTTCTACTGCGTGTGAACTGCACATACACACAATTTTTTTTGTCAAAATTTTTACCCATGTATTATAATTTTGACCCAAAAAGTTATGTCACCAAAAATGCAGTTACAAGGTCCTTCACTGATGCTGACGATTGTGGAATAATTGTAAACTTTCAAAAATAAACTATTCAATTAGTACAGAACTCATACTAATGAAGAATATTTAAGTGCCCAAACTTTCTCATACTTAACACTCTATCACACACACACACACACAAAAATATACACAGATATAGCTACTAATGCACACACATACATAATATTAGCTCTTAAACGTCCCACTACTGGGTTCAGGTGATCCTATTTTAGGAATAATCTCAATATACCCGCCTAGCGTGGCGAGTTTGGGTCGGGTTCAAGTTCAAGTCGGATCGGCGTATTTCAAATATACGGTATTTTACGGCCTCTATGGTTGAGCAGGCTAAGCCTTAGCCGTCCGAGCTCACTGGAATGCAGAGACTCCTGGTTAGATTCCTGGCGCGGTAAATTTCGCAAAAACGAACTTCCTGTTATTTACTGTGGTCTGGGTGTCTGGGTTCGGCCCCAGAGTGGTCCGTTATGTATTATCCGTAACACAAGCGTAACTTGCTTAGCTTGGGAATATACAATGTGTGTGTATATATGTGTCGATTTATTATTATTTCTTTGTTATATTTATATATAGATTTCTCAAAATATTTTCAATTAACCTAACCCAGAGTGTAAAGTTGCTTCGATCGGAAAGATCGGAAAAATGCTTTAGCTGTGAATTTTCCATTCAGAATTTAAATCTGCGTCATTGAAGTGAGACTTAGATTTAATGCCTAAGCAACAATGACTTTGTATTAAGCTCATACAATCATTTACGGTATGCATTAAAGAAAATTGCTACGTGGATTGTAAGTACCCTCTAGAGATAACAAAGATTAAAATACACATTTTACGATGCTATCCCTGGCGTCTTTATGAATACCGATAGCATTAGTAAAATAGGTTAGTAAAAACCGTAGCCACGTAGTCTTGTTGACCATTTAGGCTTGCTACATGTAATGCACTCGTTGTATGAAGAGATAAATTATAGTCTCTTGAAGGAAGCAAAAACTGTATATTCAAATAAATTATGTTAATAGCTACCTAAATCGAGTTCGCTATCCGCTTGCTCATTACAACATTTTCAAAGATATAAATTTATAAAATTTACTTATATCAATAAATATATATATATATATATATATATATATATATATAGTTTAGCAACAACGTAAATAATCAGCTGTAAAGATTATTTTAGATCATTTCAAGGTATATAAAGACATCAATTTCTCTATTATAATTTTAATTACAATTTTTAGTTGCTAGTTTAGCTTCATTTTGCGTCAGTCAATTTTATGTTAAGTCGTTATAAACCCGACCCAATTCTGTTTATATGTTAATTTACACATTAAAATTCATCAAAAACTCTGTATATAACTTGAACGTAAAATCGTCCGTCATACGTCTAAGGCCTACAAATATTGATAAGCATTGGACCAGCTACGCCGTGGCACGCGTAGCCACGTAGTCTCGTAGTTGCTTACATTGCTAAGGGCATGAGAGCACGTTACGCAAGCGATTGCGTAAGACGCCCTCTGTTGACTTTGCGGACTTTTCTTTTTATTCACTCAAAAATCAATTTGATACATTTATTGTAATTATATATAAACTATTTATATTATTACATAATTGGTTCTAAAGCTACAATGTTTGATACTACATTGATAGTATCAAATTACATATTACAAAATAGTATTTGTGATTACTAATTGTAACGAACGATTATTTTATTTGAGGTAGGTTCGCCGAACCCCAATCTAATGTACATTTACAATTTATGTATATTAATTGGTTAAGTGAGTGTCAGTCATTGAAAGCTTCCGTCGAAGTGAAGTACGTCCACTACCTTATTATTTGGCTACGGAGCCTTCCAAAAGTTAGAGGGACACCTTTTTTTAAGACTTTAGGAGCAAATATTTCACTAACTATTTATCTAATATTATCTCGGCAGAGGCTTCACTCTTAAACGCCTTTCATCCGATCATCACAAGAGTCAATCAAATTGTAGATAGAAGAAAGAAAGAACAAAGATTTCTTCAAAATGGAATATACCACGGAAAATGGAGTTAAATACAAAAAAAAACAAACAAAGTTCTAAAACGAAAACGGAAAGCAGTTTGAGAATAAGCCCCCAGGAACGGAGAAAGAATACTAATTCCTGCGGTCAGGCGGCCTGTCGTAAGAGAGGACAAAAACAACCCACAACCGGTTTTTTTTTTTGTTGAATACGTTGCGTACACTACCGGGCCCTTTGTGGGGGTTATACTAAAGCGGCGAGAGTTATGCCGAAGAGTGGCGTAACAGAGTCGCCGTCGGCATGTGTGGAGACTCAGACGGTAAAGTCGTTTCCAATATACTAATACTCCACTAAACCTGTACCTGCATCCCATGTGCTCGCACTTGTGGTAGAATGAGCATGAGATTAAGAATGCAGTTACGCCTATGATCATCCGCACATCAAGGCCTGGGAGAGTCCCGGGAAGCAGTGCAAACTCACATAGTGGGGCAATGCCCTACCTTAAAAATACCAAAAGCTAAGATAAATTATTATAATTAAATTGTTTCTTCATAGTTTGAGATAAAAAATTGTAGCGATAGGTATTGTTTGTAGTTTGGTTAAGTGAAGTGTACGGTAAAGAGTGTTTTAGTAAAAAATTGATTGATTTAAGAGCCCGTTCTTCGAGAGCAGATCAATTATGATAATTTTTTTACTTCCGCCCTACCTGTATGGGATAACCCTTAATGTTATACAATATCATTACACTATTGTTTGGTGCAATCTAGGAATCTAGAGTAATCTTCGTGCGAAATTTAAACCGTGCACAGTTGTACATAACTAATAATTCCTCCGGGTGTACTTATACAGTAAACAAATTACAGTAGTGCGCGACAGTATACGAATCGTGTAAGCGGAACAGAACTAAGAAAGCATAGCAAGCAACACTCTGTCATTTCCGCTTGCGAATAAAATTCATTATAAACTATTTACATGTCGGAAACCGGTCTGCAATTTTGTGCGCAAAGAATTAGAAGTTATGTAAAACTATACATTTATCAGTTTTTGAGAATAATGGTTGTAACATATATAGACAGACGGACAAACGGACCGACACACATGGTGGTTTTAGACAAATTCCCTTTTTATAAAAATTACTTCAGTACCCTAAAATAACTGAGCATCGCTCAGTGAATTTCACACGTGTCTAAACATAGTGGTAGTAAGATAGCGTATAATATAGCAACACAAGAAAAGTGTAGATAATTAAGTAATAAGAATAAGGGTGTGTAATTCGTTGTAAAATAGACTAAATGTAATAGAAATAAGTAATAAAGCATAAAAGTATAAAAAAACAGAAAATAGTTTAAAGTAATAAATAGACATAAAAATGTATTAGTGGTAAGGAAATAGTAGTCGTTTTTAAGATTTTTGAAAATAAGAAAAAAGCGAAATGAAACAAACTAAAAGATATCACCGCTTTATTATTATACCAAAGAAAGAAAAGAAAAAATAATCTCCATTCTACCATATAATGGAGGAGCAGGTGAAAAAAAAGTAAGACCATAAAGTTCCACTATATTTTGATACTTGTCATGTTCGCCATACAAATCTGCGAAAGCGACCAGTTTAGGCCCTTGGACTTGCTCTTTATTTATAATAAAAAGACTGTGAAATAATGTGAACATTTGTACATTCGTTAGTAGGTAAAGCTAATGAATGATATAGGTGTCGTTGGTATTGAAAATCTGGGTGGAACTGGGCGAGCTTCCAGCATAACAAATAACTGAGCTGCCGACCTGATTTCTTGGAAATGCGGCGTACAACACCCGAGCTAATATTAATGTTTGTATTGTCTTACTTATTTTACTTCTACTATAGATCTCCTAACAAATAAATTCATGTCTATGTCTCATCTACCTATAATATATTAAAATTCTAAAAACGCTGTGTCTGTACATTGAAGCTATTTAAAAAAAAAACAACTGGAATATACTAATATATTGTTACGAGTTTGCGGGACTCGAATTAAAATGCCGTTATTATTATTATAGACTTTATTAGAACTATACAGATACGTATAACACAGGTACAAATATAACCGAACACAACAAATCCAAACGTAATACATAAGGTCGTAATTCAATAAAACGCGCAAAGTCCGTCAATATTAGATTCTCGAATGTACACAAGTCACACCTAGATCGTAGTTGTAGCTTAACTGACCCCTTATCTCAATCAGGCCATCGTTTTATACTTCACAAATGCAAATGCCCGTCAACGTCGACATAATTTCCCAGAATTAGCTTGTACTTATAATTCGCAACACGTAGCTAATTATGCTTCTGAGCGGCCGTAGACGAGTACAATAGGACAATGGACTGTTCTTCACAATAACTAGAAACGTATGCCAATAAATAAAGTGAATAAAAGAAGACGATCATAAAAGGATTAAAATTAGTTCAAATGCCGACAGGTATTAAAATGTGCTTTTACAGATCTGTACGTGGAATTTATCTTTTTCAGAGCCTAAGTTGTAACAATATAAACGATGGAGAACACTGTTTTTTTTTAGAATTCTTGTCTGTTTGATTGGGTTTAACGTAAAAAGTACTGGGCCGATTTCGATGCGGTTTTAGCTTTAGTCTAAGAATTTTGTGTAAATTACAGAAAATTCTTAGACTTAAAATCTGTGCTATTTTTTCTCTTGGGAATCGCGCGGGAATTTTTCTGGGAATGATTCAAAATGGCCAGATTAAAAAAAACTTAATACCAATGTGATTTTTTCACTGATCGATAGCAAATTTTATGTAATAAAATTTGTGATATTTTTTTATCCCGGGATTTTTTCCGGGAGCGATTTGTAGTTGTTGGGCTGCAAAATGAACTAATTTCAGCCAATAGGGTATCATGTGTACGTAGTACATATAACGAAATGATTCCGACACAATTCTTACTAAAATTATAGAATGTATCTTTTTAAACGATGCGGTACTTTGTGTCCTGGGAATCCCGCAGGAATTTCGAGTTAAGCGTGGACGAAGTCATGGGCATATCCTAGTATACATATAAAAACTATCCGCTTCAAAATTAAAATTTAACAAATATATATATTTACACGACGAATTGAGAACCTCCTCCTTTTTTGAATTCTGTTAAAAGCGGCTTGGCCGATTTGAATAATTTATATTTTATTTTTTCGCTCTAATACCTGGGTTAGTTTAAAAAAAAAATTGGACAGCCCCATAAAACATTCGAAAATGTTGTTTGGGAATTCGACGAAATTTTTTGTGCTTGTTTGAGTGAATCCTGGGAATGGTTTAGATTCACAATTAGATCTGGTGGATGGCGTTGAAATCAAATTGCACGATTTTGATGACATATTTTGTGCGCGTTTGAGTGGGTGGGTTCTGGGATGGTTTAAATCCACAATTGGATCCGGTAAGTGGCACTGAAATCGGATTTTAGATACTTTCAGGGCAAGTCAATGATTACCGAGCCCGCTAGATCTTTAAACAAACACTTGTTACTGCCTGCAGCATTTTGCTCGCGATATCGACAGAGTGAACGACCGGACGTTGGGATTCCCACACTCCCTTCGATAAGTCCGCCCGGGGCCGGAGATTGCGCAATTGCATTCCTAAAGCATTATAAAAAAGGATATGTATGTCATGAAATGGGCGTGTTATAATAGTTAGAAATATCAAACTTATTATTTTTAAATTAATACGCCTATAGACTTCTCTATCTTCTCTTCTATTTTAATAGACCTGTGAAGGATTATTATTACCTATCATCAAATAGCTTAATTAAAGGATGCAACAGCAGTTATTGTCAGGTTTTTTCGTTTTATATTTATTTATGTAAATGTATTGTATAATATTTTATTTATATATACCTTATTAGTATAATTTTTATATTTTATTAATGTATGTATATCATGTATGTATATATTTATAAGATAAGGATTCGGTGGTGAGAATAATGCAACATACCTCTGTTCTTATCAAACTTCTTTCCTATCCAAAGGCCTATTGTATTGTAAAATTTTATTTATGTTAACTATATCTTTTAAGACACAATAAAGCATATTCATTCATTCGTTCATTAATATAATTACACGATTTCAGCCATCCTGGAACCTAGTGGACTGTGTCGCGACAATGGCAAGAGACAGGACGGGAAAGCAGCTATTTAAATATTGATTACCATTGGGTCAATCAATTACCTATACACACGAAGTGTGAGGCTCTTATACAGTCGTTGTAATTAAAGGCCTACAATAAAAGCGAGGACTTTATGTGTATATTATGTGTATTGTATTATGTATTATGTGTATGTATAGTGTATAACGTAGTAATTTTACATCATAATATTGTTACAACTCAGATCCCGACAAACACAAAATCCACCAACATCCATCCATTTATTAACCGTCGGCATTTGAACTAATAACATTGAAATTCTTTTATGGTCGTCTTCTTTTGTTTACTCATTGTCATACGGCCTACTGCTGTATTGTAATCATTAGCCAGGTGTTACGGATTTAAAGTACAAGCTGATTCTAGGAAATTCGGTCCATGCGGCCGGGCGGACATATTGCATTTGTACATTACAAAACGATGATCTGATGGAGGAGGAGACAGTTGAGCGAGAAAGACGAGCGAAGCGAGACGTGTGTACTACAATCGGGAATCTAATAAGTGACGGACTTTGCACGTTTTATTCAGTTAAGACTTTCTGCATTACGTTTGGACTTGTTGTTTTAGGATGTATTTGTACCTGTGTTATACGTGTTTGTATAGTTCTAATAAACTTTATAGTAATTCTAACGGCATTTTAATTCGAGTCTCGCGACTCGTAACAATTTACAGCATTTTCTTTCTATTTATACTAATATTATAAAGAGGAACGATTTGTATTTACTTATGTTTGTAACGAATACAATCAAAAACGACTGAACCGATTTCAAAATAATTTTACTATTAGAATCCTACACTATCCCAGATTAATATAGGCTATATTTATTATTTGAAAAAGTTAGGGATCCCTACTAAAACTTCAATAATGTAACCGAAGGTGTAAAAAAAAATACTGTGAGTGGGTCCGGGGATGGTTTAGATTCACAATTAGGCCCGGTAGATGGCACTGAAATCGGGTTCTAGGATATTATTTTTTCAGGGCAGGACAAGATCTGCTAGAACCGCTAATCTATAATATAATAAATCTATTATGGGTGTGAAGTTGTGAAGTTAAAAATGAGAAATAATTTAAATATATTTTATAGGCCACGATGGCAGTAAACCAGATGGGATGTCTTTGGTGCCCTGGAAGGTGGGGCGAACAAGCCATTCGACACTTTGGCTGCGTCCCATGTTCCAGACACGGCTGTGTTAGCGGGCGCAGCTGCTGCGTGGTAAGAGGACGTAAAACGCCGCAAATATGTATCCGTTGGCCGGGGATACATACATATTTGTGACTTTTGCTGTCGATACTCTGGGGCCACGGGGTCCAGAAGCTCACCGCCTATCTACACGTTTCATAGGAGCCTCGTGCGGCCAAAAGGCTAGATTGTATTTTGGGCAACGCCTAAACGTTGCCATCCAACGTGGTGGCGGCCAGCGTTTTGGGGACGTTTTCAACTGGGGGTGATTTGGGACCTATTTATTATTTGTATTTTTTTTTCTCTAATTAAGCCCTAGGATTTATTTATTACATTTGTATATTTTAATTTTAAGATTGTGTGTTTAATAAAGTGAATATAAATATTAATTGTAAATAATTAATGAAGAAATGTTTTTTTAAACATACTTATTGATAATACCCGTAATGCCATAATGCGTATGCTGCATCTGCTATAATGTTAGTATTTGTGACTGTGTCACGCGGATGTGGCTAAGGATTTAATGCGTTATTTGTGATACGACATTGTTATTAATTGTTGTTGGCGTTAATTGTTGACAGATAAACAGTAACTATATATATACAAATGTAGCCAATCAATAACGACGTTATTTTTAATGCGATAAACAATACGCATTTGGCCGTGGTGACTAACACTAAAATTACCCAGATGAAGCAGGGGGACATAGAGCAATAAATTAAAATTGCCGCGTTTTCATTGCCGTTGTAACGAGTATGTATTTGCAACGGTGGCGCTAATATAACGCGATCGGAGCGCCAACTCTTCGGTTACATTCGTCTATTTCTCGGGAGCAGTACTATTTTCTGAATGAAAGGCATTCTATGTCTTCTTCTATAGTCCTGATAACGTGTTTCCAAAATTTTGTGACAATCTGTTACGCAGTTAAAGCGTGAAAACTTAACAAAGAAACAAACTCACATTCGTATTTATAATACTAGTTTTGGCCCGAGGCGTAGCGAGCATTAATGTAAATTTTTTAGAGAGAGTTATCCCACAGAAATCATACATTATTCCGCAATAAAAAGTAACCTAATATGCTAATTCAGACTATAATCTATCTCTGTGCTAAATTTCATTCAAATCCGTTCAGCCGTTCTAGTGTGATTGAGCAATAAACCTCCATCTTAATTTTCGCATGTATAAGTAAGTTTAGTTAGAATAGACATTATATATAGGTAGACCAGAGGTTCCGGCAGAAGTTGTTCTGCCCTGATAAAATAAAAATCTAGAACTTGATCCCAGCGCCACTTACCGGTTCCAATTATGAATCTAAATAATCCGACAACTCAAAAATACACACAAAAAATTTCATCAAAATCGGTGAAGTCGTTCTCAAGTTATGCGCATACATACATTTCTACTATTCATTATTATTTATATACAAAATTATGCATGCATGTTTCATTTTGGTGTTTTCTAAGGTTCACTAGAGTCGATTTATATTATTTTATTTGCCTTCTCCTTCTAAAATGATAGGGTAAAATGGAGATTATTGTTTTTTTCTTTTCGTTCTTTAATTTTTCTTTTCATGGGATAAATAAAGGGGAGGGGGGTATTTCTTTCTTTCTTTTCAACAAACTTAAAACTATTACATTTTTCTTGCTTCTATAACATTCTTTATATCTATTTATTACTTACTAGCTGATCCATGCCCACTTCGCTGGGCATCCGAAAAAAAATTAAAAAAGGCTTATTATTAATCACAATCAAATATACCCTATGTCACTCAGGAATAATGTAGCTGTCCACTGGTGAAATAATTATCAAAATCGGTTTAGTAGATACAGAGATTACCCCCTACAACGTCACAAACTCACAAACTTTACCTCTTTGTTATTTTTTCTTGAGTTTAATTACCTGCTAAGCGAATTCAAAATATATCCCCTCCCGTACTGCCCGTACCCCAGTGACGCATACATCGCATAAGCCTATGTAGCCGATTAGTGTGCGCGGCGATCACGCAACTTTTTTCTAATACTTACATTTTTAAACTCATGATATCTTTGGAAAGGAATATCCGAATTAAATAATTCAAAAAGTTATAAAGGTATTGAAATAGTAGTGAAAATAGTAGGTATTGAATGAATACCAAAATACAAATAAAAAGCCTTTTCTAGCGGCGGCGTTTTAATTCAATTTTTAAAACAAAAGAACACTTATTGTGGCATAACTATAATAGTTAGACATATGCTGTCGCGACACTTTTTGTAAATAATGATGTGTTCTGCAAAGTCGCAGTACATTATTTTATTCTATCATTAATAGTTTTCGCAGCGCACACGATTTTAGGTAATTTTTTACACCTTGGGTTACACTATTGGAGTTTTAATAAGGATCCCTAATTTTTTTGAAAATATAATATATATAGCCTATATCAACGGGGGATAGTGTAGCTTGCTAACACTGAAAGAATTTTTTAAATCGGTTCAGTAGTTTCGGAGATTACCCCGTACAAACTCACAAATACAAACTCACTCTTTATAATATTAAAAGTATAGATAATTATTGTTCTGTTTTCATACTTTTATGTTTTGTTTCTTATTTCTATTACTTTTAATCTATTTTACCTAAACGAACTACATACACTTTTCCTCTTATTACTATTTATTTACACATTTTTGTCGAATTATATTAAGTCCATTACCAGTGCGAACGATGTCACGGGCGCAGCTAGTACATAAAAATTAAAAATCAATCAGGAAACTAGCTATCCATAAAACCGAAACGAGGCAGTAAATAAAATGTTTGCGATATCGAATGAGTTGTCAGTCGCGAATAATGCCGTCCGGATACGATCGCAATCGACGTCTCTACTTGTCTGCTTTTATTGATAGAAACGTTAGCTTTGATTTCGATTAGATTTTGTTGTTTTAACTGATAACTTTTGTTATCTTTCTTTATTTCTACGAATCAAATTTATTTGTTCAAAACATGGTTATATTGGTATATATAATTTCCAGCAAATTAATTAAACATTAATTAATTTTAATTACAATACACACGTAAAATGCAATATTTTTTAATATCGGTGTTATGTCCTCTATAATACGAAAATATTTAGAGACTAAGAGCCGCTTGCATAACGATCGCCTTTAAATAAAAATTAGTTAATCATATTAAACTGCTTAAATACGTTTTACACAATACGTATTGACAGTTCTTTAAACATATTTAGCGTTGCGTTGCGTTGCGTTGTGCAAGACGCTAATTGTATTTAAGGGAGTTAAATGTGTTTTGTATTTCTTAAATAAATTTAAGCAACCTTATGCAAGCGGCCCTAAGTACTTGTAAATACTATACAATGTAATATTTAAGATATGAAAGACCGGGATCTTCTGATACTAATTCAAATTCAAAAGTTTTTATTCAAAACAAGTTCCACTGTAGAGCACTTTTTGAAGGTCACACACATAAGTTAAATTTTAATTTTACTTCCTATTCTATGTACATCGCTTCGCAACGTGCTATTGCTGTTAAGGAGAAGAAGCGGCAAGAAACTCCCCAGCAACACGTCTAGCTAGAAATTGTTATTCTTTATGTTTCTTTTTCTATTTATATGTTAAGTTCTTTTTTTTATAAGTTTTATATAGAATTATGTTACATAATTACTTTTCGAAGAATTAGTGGAGTTGTAGCAGTGCATGTTCAGGAAGACAAAGACACAGTAAGAAGAAAGAAGAATATTACGTTGTTATAATAATGACGTGACGTACTAAAGGTTTGTACTACAATATCTTCTAGTCTTCTTCTTCTTCTAATATATAAAATTCTCGTGTCACAGTGTTAGTTACCATACTCCTCCGAAACGGCCGGACCGATTTTTATGACATTTTATATGCATATTCAGTAGGACTGAGAATCGGCTACTATCTATTTTTCATACCCCTAAGTGATAAGGGTTGTCCTCCCCTAACTTATTAAAAAAAATTTTTGGACAATAATTTTTTAGATAATTTTTTTATAATGTTGATTTAAAAAATACATAAAACCCTAAATTTTCACCCTTCTATCACCAACCCCTATTTTTTAATAGCGATATAAGTACTTTAATAATTTTCTACTCTGTTCAAGTCGATTCGAGCTTACATTAACATTTGGTCGCGGTAATCGGGTTCTAGACAGATTTTTTAAAGGCAGTACAACGTCTGCCGGGTACAGCTGGTATCTCCATAAATTCGTTACATGTTTGGAAAAATTAAAACGTTTTATCATTTAAAAATTCTTCAATAGTGTAATATCCCTTTTTAAGAAAGATACTTTTTAATTTCGTTTTAGATTTAGTGAAGGGCAGATTTAACATTTCATTCGGAATCTTATGGAAGGAACCAACTCCCAAGAAAGAGGACTATACTTTTTGTAATATAAAATATGGCAATATCAATCTATTACAATGCCTGGTGTTGAAATTGTGTGTACAAGTAAAATTTGCTTAAAAGAAGACCCCAGCAACAGACTACAAATTGTGCATGTGTTTTATTAAAAAACTAGCTGACGCGGCGAACTTCGTACCGCCATATTTTCTGAATTCCTAAAAGACTTTTTTTCATGACACAAAAACAAAATCACCAAAATCGCTCCAGGTGATTAGGATTCTGGAACCCGATCTCAGCGCCACCTATCGGTTCTAATTGTGAATCTAAACCATCCGGGAACCCACTCAAACACACAAAACGAATTTCATCAAAATCGGTTAAGTCGGGATAAAAAGTATTCTATGTCCGTCTACTGGTTCTAAGCTACCTCCCCACCAATTTTCAGCCAAATCGGTACAGCCGATCTTGAGTTATAAATGGTGAAACTAACACGACTTTCTTTTATATAATTATATAGATAAATATTTTCAATATTTTAATTTACAGGGTAATGCCCGTCTGGATGGGTACCACCTCTGGTCTAGAGTATGCCGCCATAACAACCTTGAGTGGTTTTCAGGCATTAGTGGCCAGGTTCCAGTCTCCCTTTAGAGAGCAGCAGAGCATTTGTAGCACACCTTTGGTGTTACAAATGTCCATAGGCGATAGTAACCGCTTTCCATGTGGGCCGTCTGCCTGTCTGCTGAACTCGTGCAATAAAAAAAATGATTCATCGGTTCAGTAATTAAAGCGTGAAAGCATAACAAAGAAACACTCATTCGAAGATATAATATTATCCAGGATTAATTAGTACGATCAATATTATAAATACGTTTCTTAACAAATACCTCGTTAAAAGTTAGTGCGTTAAAAACTGAATTCGGTTAAGTAATCGCATAGTTTAAACCTTACAAAATATAAAAGTAGTTATTAAGTAAAAACCATATTAGTACTTAATATAATTCCGTGATAAGCAAAAGCTTTATAGTTTTAGTAGGCACGCGGTAATATAATAAAAATATAGGCTAGCGTTACACGAAACCGTTATAATATGCGTAATGAACTCGCTTTGTCCTTTTGTGCCAACGTGTGCAAGGCCTAAGGTCAAGGTCGAGTGCCACAGCGTGGTCGGCCGTTAATTACATTAGCATTGCGAGTCACCAGTTCAAATCCTGATAAGGGACGATAAGAAATGAAATATTACGAACGTGTTGACGTAAAGCGTATTCGTTATTCAGAAAAAATCTACAGGTTTGAAGACAAGCAAAGAAACATGTTAGACATCAATGGAAAATATTTTGTAAATATGCATAACGCGACGGTGCTGGATTTAATGATAAGCGGATTGTGTTAAATTATTAAAGTACAAGCTGATTCTAGGAAATTCGGTCCATGCGGCTGGGCGGACATATTGCATTTGTGCATTACAAAACGATGATATGATGGAGGGAGGAGCAGTCGGGCGAGAACCACGATCAAAGCGAGACAGAATACTACCATCGGGAATCTAATAGTGACGGACTTTGTGCGTTTTATTGAATTACGACCTTCTGAATTACGTTTGGAGTTGTTGTGTTTGGTTATACCTATAAACTCTATAATAATTCCAACAGTATTTTAATCCGAGTCTCGCAACTCGTAACAATATTGTTTGCGGAGCGATTTAATTGATTTTATTTGCAATGACATTGACATGACACGATTTGAGTGGAGAATTTAAATATAATCGAATAAAAGTTTGTATAGTGTAGTGTATGTGTTTGTGTGAAAAAGATCAACTTTAGAAAAAAGCATGCCTAGGCCGGCTGCATTGACATGCTGGATGGCAATGCTAATTCGCTGTGTGAAATATGAACCAGCCCTCGAATCACGTATAATGTCAAAGACTTTTTTATTAATTTCATCAATTTAATTTTTGAATGGGAGTCGCTCGTGGACTTAAGTAATTACAGAGGTAACCAATGTGCTGCCGGTCTCGAAGGAGAAACTGGAACCTGGCCACTGATGCCGGAACACAGCTTGAAGTGGTTATGGCGGCATATTCTAGACCAGGGGTGGCAGCCATCCATTCGGGCAAATGTCCTCCCACCTGGCTGTGGGTTGTTTTATCGCCTCTTACGACAGGCCGCATTGCCACAGGAATTAGTATTCTTTTCCGTTCATCCACGGAGATATAATATTAACACTGACGGGTTAATATATTCGACGTTTTGTGTACCACAATCGATTGTCCTATCAAACATGAGAGCTCGGCGCGATGACATGATTTAAAATTCACATCTCCAACATGCCAGGCACATGTTGCTAGGCCATCATTCGTGTAGGCGGAAACACGGGATGACATGACCGACAGATCGACCTTAGACCGCAGCCGCACAGGCAATGCGATAGCGATTTTAATAGAAAAAGTCGCCTATAGGTAAAAACGATTATCGTAGCATTTATTTATTAGTTTCTTTTTCTACAATTTTATAATTTTTCATTAGAGTAATTATTTGATTGTTACTGAAATTATGTCAATTATTGATTACTTGTATATCAAAAACTAAATTATCCTATAAATAAACCTAACTTAAAAATATATATACAATTGTAAAAAAAACACGTCCAGCCCCACCAGTCCAACCATTATTTAATTACATAATTTTCCATTTCATCCAATTAATTGAGAAAAAATCAATTCATCGTTATCAGAAGTGGTTGCCAGACATGTAATAGGTTGGGGAAAAAGTCTTTTCGCATATAGTATGTATGAACTTGTAATAAGATCTCTTTGGCTATACAATTTGTATCTGGCTGGTTTTGGTATCATTAAAAAGTTTTAATTTTAAAGAAGAAAATTCCAAATTCACATTAGGAAAATGTGCGATTTTCATTTGTTTTTCTTATTGTTAAAATGAGTGAATCTAATGAAGAAATTAGATACATTTTAAAATTTTACTACAAAAAAGGTAAAACTGCAACACAAGCCGCGAAAAAAAATTGTGATTTTATGGACCTAATGCAGTATCTGTGAGAGTAGCGCAAATTTGGTTTAAGCGTTTACAATCTGGAAATTTTGATATCAAAGATGCACGTCGCTCTGGTCGCCCTGTTACGGACAAAATTGATGCCATTTTTGAAAAAGTGGAGCAAGATCAGCATATTAGTAGTTACGATGTAGCTGGAGAACTGGGAACTGACCACAAAATGGTTTTGGCGCATTTGAAAAAAGCTGGGTACACAAAAAAGCTCGATATTTGGGTGCCTTATAAGCTCACTGAAAGAAACCTAATGAACCGTGTACTCATTTGTGATTCTTTATTACGACTTAATGAAACCGAACCATTTTTGAAGAAGCTGATAACTGGTGATGAAAAGTGGATCACGTACGACAAGAACGTGCGAAAAAGATCATGGTCAAAGGCCGGTCAGGCTTCACAGACTGTGGCGAAATCCGGGTTAACTCGCAACAAGTTGATGCTGTGTGTATGGTGGGATTGGAAGGGCATTATTCATTATGAGCTGTTACCGCCAGGCAGGACCATCGATTCTGAACTGTACTGCGAACAACTGATGAGATTAAAGCAAAAAGTTGAGAGAAAGCGGCCGGAATTAATCAACAGAAGGGGTGTGGTTTTTCACCATGATAACGCTAGACCTCACATATCTTTAGCCACTCAGCAAAAATTACGAGAGTTTGGCTGGGAGGTGTTAATGCATCCGCCGTATAGTCCTAACCTTGCCTAACCTTCAGATTTTCACCTGTTTCGGTCTCTGCAGAATTCCTTAGGCAGTGTCAGGTTAACATCACGAGAGGACTGCCAAAACCACTTGTCGCAGTTTTTTGATCAGAAGCCCCAAAATTTTTATGGCAATGGGATCACGTCCCTACCTACAAGATGGCAAAAAGTTATCCAACAAAATGGCACCTACATATTTTAGTCAAATGTAATTAAGCTTTAGAAAAAAACCTTTTGAATTTTTATATAAAATGCGAAGAAACTTTTTCCCCAACCTAATATATAAGAGATCATTATAGAGTATCATTAAGAAATATTAATCTAGTTAACGAGTTATTGTAGTCTTAAAAATGGGAACCTGTTCTTCCTATGCAAATTTTTAACTATGAAGTGAAAAATGACAAATAAAATCAAGGTTAAAGCTTAAAATATAATTTCAACGACAATTGGGATAAGATCCATTAGTAGTTTTTGAGATGTAAGGTATTGTCGATTAAATGCTATTTAATGGTTCTGAAACCAAAGTTAAAATAAGTATCCGTTACTTGCTTATATGGAATCATGCAATATGCATGGTCCGACACCGGTTGCCACATTTTTATAAGTCGTTCAGACGAAATCGCTAGTTCGTCAGCGCCGCCTTATGAATGTGGCTGTGGACATTAGAGTCTGATTTACACCCATGCAGTTGTTGGCGCCAGTCTCGCAGGCGAGGTACTTGTTCTGTGTAAACACTTTTACGTGCCAGTCTAGTATTGGCCGCAAGCACTAGAAAGGAATAGAGACTGCGGTTATTTTTTATACGATATTGGACTCACTATCAGCCAGGCCGGCGCTAACATGTCGGCGATTGGCGCCAAGGACTGGATACGTGTACATTATCCACATGTCTATAGTTTAATAATGATAAACTCAAATCAATTGTAATAATATTTTTTATGATTTTACAAAATATCGCAGCCTGTCATAGATTTTTCATGAACATACAAATTTATGTTGTTATATTAGACGGATCATCCAAATTTAATTTCGTTGTAAGGCACAGAACTGATTGAATGGAAATTAATAATTCAAGTTTATGTTTATACTAGCTTTTACTCGCGGTTTGGCTCTCGTTAATGTTATCACACGGGACCCGTACATTTCCGGGATAAAAAGTAGCCTATGTGCTTGCTATTTCAGAGTATTTTATATTCTGTTTATTGGCCTAAAAACCTTCACGGTCGTCCTCGGCACACCCTACCAAAGTTTCATCACAAACTGATCAATGGTTTAGGTACACATAGAAGGCAAAAACACATACACACACACGCACACACTCACGCACGTTCATATACAAACATATAGGTTCTTGCGTTTAACTTTCACTGACTATAAGTCTCTCCATATCGTCTAGGTTTTTTTGGGCTATGTGGCCAAAAAACTTCAGTATCGCTTATGGATATACTACTGATAACCTCTGGGTATTACCAATCTAGAGCTGTAGTATGGAGGCATTCGTTCGGCAAAGTGGCCACGGAATTCGTTGCATCCGACGCCAATACCATGTTATAATATACTGTCTTATAAGGGCAGTAAGTAAAACCGTAAAATAACTAAAAATTAGGGGTGGCAGCCATAAATGTGATTGAAGGTTGAAATTGATTTTTCAATGCACAAATCGTTCATTGCGGTGATGTTAATTAGATTTTAAAAAGTGATGAGGAATTCGTTTTACATTGGAAGTGTAAAATGAAATTGCTATCACTTCTATTGTATCCAGTTCTCTAAAATTTCACATGTAATTAATTGTAAATACACAATTTTCCTCAACGTAGTTCCATTAGTCTTCGAATGAAACAGTAATATCTTACAGACAGATAATGTTATTATTATTAGAAAAATAACATTATCCCTGAAAAGTGATAATTGACCTGTACTCAGTTTGTAATCGTACAGATCTTTACCCTGACGTAACCCTCGAACATTACAACCCTATATAGCCATAAAATTAAGTTTCGCAGCGTTGCGGCAACCGTTTGCTTCATGAAAGTCGTATTGCGTGTACCTCCTCCATATATTTAAGTAGAACTGAGTGACCATGACCGTTCCTGAGATGCAAGACTTTCCTTAACAAAAATTTAAACCCATAGAATGGTAAGGTATTTAAAGGCAGTAGATTGTTACACGAGAGGCAAAAGTAACCTATTCAGGCATTAGGTCGGTTATAATGGGCGCTAATAGTTTGAGTGCCTAAATAGGCTTTTCACTCAAGGTTAACACTCTGATTTTTATATTGACTATGAGGAAAGTAAATTAAAACTGATTTGTTAAACAAACAACCACTTCTCTAATGAATTTAGGCGTTAAATCCATATCTAAATCTGATGAACTCATTTAATACGTCACCCATGGAACGTCAGATAAACTACGAGCCTACCTACCTACCAGTTTTTTTGTTGCCGATTTTTCAACGTCTCCTCCTTTTGCGAGCAAGTTATATTTGCTAAGGAGGAGGTGGAGCGGGAGCATGAGCGTACACTCTTGCTCCGCTCCCGCCTAAAAGAACGTATCAGCGTCAAGCCTACCTTCGGGATCCGTGAGCGGGAGGCGTGGGTGGATCCCTGGAGAAAGGGTTCTCATTCGCGGTTATGTCGTCGAGATTAAGATGTGCCGTGTTCCATGGGCGCTCACCTCTCCTCCCGTTGAGCGCGTTACAGATCGCCCGACGCAATAAGAGAGTGAAGACGCCAGGGGCATATTTCTCCCAGAAATATATGAGGCCATTGAGCCACCGCCTGCCAGGACCCGCGGAGGGACTAGGCCATGTACCCGTGGCTCTGGCATAAGCCAGAAGCCTCAGTGTTCCATCTTTTGCCATTTAGCGAAGGATGGAACACCGATGAGTTTTAATGGGTATCCATGACCGTGGTGTGGCAATAGCACTCCCGCTTTCGATACTAGTGCCACCTCGACTTAGCGAATCCCACACACCAAACGCGATTCCCCGCGCTGCTGATGGTGCTTAATGGGATTTCCCCTAATATAAAAAAGGTGTTTCGTGTTGTATATAGGACAAAACAAGCGCCAGGAACACGGCTTAAGAAACTTCTCATTGTCTTCCCCTGGGTCAAAAGATGGGTAAGCCCATGCCTCTGACGTTTAAATATGGCTAACATTTTGGGTATTTTCCAATAGACATCGATCTATTGTTGGTATCTATCGATCGGTTGATCGGCACAAACATTTTTTTTCTAGGTTTCTTCTTTTCTTACTCAACTACATATTGTTTACATTTAACAAACTATCTAACTAATTCCGTTAGCTCAATGACCCAAAGTGAGTCTTGCTCTTCGAAACGAGAGCTCGCCACTTTCCTCTGTCCTGCACATGTCTTGCTCTATCCTTCCAGCGATACATGGAAGACCAACAGGTCGCCAACCGACTGGTCACCCCAAGTATGTTTTCTTCACTCCCCGATCCTCCTCCATCCGTTCTACATGACCAAGCCAACGGAGAGGGTGAGATTTTATCTCCCCAATTATGTTGAGCTCAGCCATGCGGTCTTCTATTTCGGAGTTGGTTTGGACCCTTCAGTTACCATCTCCTTTTATTGTTGGGCCCAAGGTTTTCCCGAGAACTTTCCTCTCTGTGACCAACAATAGGTTCTCCTCCTCTTGTGAGTGTCCAGGGCTCACAGCCGTACATCAAAATTGGTCTAGACAGTTTTGTAGACGCGAATTTTAGTTTTCTTGCTTAGGAACCTGGACACTAACACCTTGTGTAAGGCAGCACTGGATCTGAGGGCATTTCGAACACGGATGTGTATTTCTTCCTCTCTCTTGTTTATATTTAAGTATTATTTTTTGTTTCTGTTTTAAAATTTTAACCGATTTACAAATAAATAGGAAGGGGGGGGGGGGGGGGTCTTCTAAATCGATTTATACATTTATTATTTTTGTGCCTGTTCGCGCGTTTTGGTTATTGTTTATGTCGGCTCAGTATAGCTCCAAGGTGGCCTCAATTTAATTTAATTGGCATTGGATTTTAGACTTCGAAGTTACAGAACTGAACTCTTGAATTAAAAACATCACGAACGTGTAAATTGAGTAATTACGGGTATTATGTCAATAATATTACCTTACTTTAAACAATTCTCTCCTTCATAATTCTATTAATATTTCTGATTTATGCTCCTAAATATTTATCGGGCATACCTTTGTTGTATATCTTAATCATTCTCTTTGCGTTGGTTTCAATATACCACCAAGGTAGTCAAACTAAATATTTTTTTTATTAGTTCTATAGTGCAACTGGCGTTTTCACATTGGGATATTTAGCATGTCACTTATATAAAAACTTATGAGGTTTTTTATATATATAAACATTCAATGAAAATTTATCGAACTGATAGTGGAAATCCCTTAAAAATCATACCTACCTTATTGTATACACGCGTTATCTGTCAATATTTAACGTCATTAACAATTAATAACAATATCGCATCACAAATAACGCCTTAAACTAATCGCTACATCTGTGTGAAACGGTCAATAACTATAATATTAGTCTAGATGAAAAACTGGGATAAGCTAAAAGCCCATGAAGTAAAATGTCATTCTTATGTTATAAAGAATGTATAATAACAGGTAAAGGAACTATAAATGGAACATATAGATAGTAAACTAAAAAAAACTAGTGAAATATGAATGATGAGATTTTATTACTATAAATAACATTTTATTTGGTTAAAGGAGATTACGTTCCGTAATTTTTTAGACCTAAAACTTTACTGTTTCTTGTTAAATTCACTAAAATAACCAATAAAATAAGTCCATACAGTCTACCTAACTGTCCAACAAAACATAGAGATCGAAATAAACCTGATTTGAACTAATACAATGGATGACATGTTGTTCATAACAGCGGAGGTACTCGTATTTGTTAGTGAATTGAAAAAACGCAATTGCAACGTCATCTATTTTGCTAATCCGTCTATTATAAGAAAACGACGTCATTTATTGAGATAAAATGTATTCTAAGTATTAACTCGGGTTATAAGCCAGCACTATGTCGAATTTCATTCATATACGTTCAGTAGTTTTAAAAAATAATCCGATTGCAGCGTCATCTTTTTCTTTATTTTCGTCTAACCCTCGGAAACGATGTGATTTATAGGGATAAAAATTATCCTAAGTTACAACCTGGGATATATCCTCACGGATTAAACTCGAAACGAAGCTAGATTTAAGCAAGCTCCGTTCTGACTTTCATTTAAATCCGTTCACCAGTTTTCACATGATGCCTAACAGACAGACAAACAAAAATTATAAAGATTGTATTTTCGGAATCTCCTGGTTCGAATTAGCCCCCCTGATTTTTTCACATTTTTAAACGGATTGTATGTATGCTTGAATTACGTGTAACGGATTGCGTGCGTGCAAGCGCGCATGTGTACATGTGCGCGTGCGTGCGTGCCTGCATGTGTGCGTGCGTGCGTACGTTTGATCACATTCATATTGCCATGTTACAAAACCATGTTGATTTTCAAATATAACTTCTTAATTTAATGTTTGCTATCTTTTATATTTTTCAAAAATTTCTAGATGATAATCCCCAAATATATTTTGTATTTTGTATCTGAAGAAAAACGAAATTTGATCAGGATAATGAATTATGATCAAATGTCGACCACCTTGGTGATCGCTACTAAATATCAATAGCCGTGAAATAAGAACGATCCACTTACTTTCCGTTTATATATTTACAATGATAAGGATTTATCCTAAAAGCAATAAAAATATTTCTACAACCTAGAGAAAAACTGCCGAATAAAATACACATATTTCGCTTTGCGTGCATGAAATTGCCCGCCTGCCTTTGAGTAACTTATTTTTGCCACCAATTTGGTTCTGCGGGTGTAATGACATTGAACTGGATGGCCTTGTAGGGTATGTTTAGTAAGCATAAGGTCTGCCGCATAGACCTTCTATCACTATATTTTTTTAACCTGTTTGGTAAAATAATATATATATATATATATATATATATATATATATATATATATATATATATTTATATACACTACCAACTAATATGGTAACTGGAAAATTGAGAGAAAGAAGACTAAGGTGCCATCTATGGGCATGTAATGAGAAAAGATGAAACTCACGTGACAAAAAGAATGTTAAGTTGGAAGATTGACGGATATAAATGTAAAGGTGAAGGATGGCATGATGATTTGTAGTGTGACACAGGACGTATGTCAGAAGTAAGGAAGGAAAAGTCGTATTGTGACGACCCCAAATAAATGAGAAAAGGTGAAATGTTTTATTGTTATTCTTCTGTCTTTCAGAACCAGATTCTTAACCTTTTTGACATGTTCTTCCGTAACGGAGGTTGAAAGCCGCCCAGAACGCGGGTCACCTTTACAGCTTGATCTACCTCTTTTAAATTCAGCCACCTAGTACGCAATCGTAGAATAGGGTACAGCATCACCCCTTAATGTCTGTTAAATGTCCAAAAAAATTCTTTCATGTACATTTTTTTCAAGCTGAGGTATTATATTATTATCGCACGTAACTCACTATTACCCATAATTTCGCGTTTTTAGCAACTCTTTGCACAAAAAAATCTCTCCGTGCAGGAAAGGAAAAAGAATGCTAATTCCTGCGGCCGGACGGCCTGTCGTAAGAGGCGACAAAACAACCTACAGCCAGGAAATTTGCCCGACTGGATGGCTACCATTCCTGGTCTGAATATGACCTCTGGTGTTGCTAATGTCCATAGGCGACAGTAATCTTCCATTACAGTTGGGCCGTCAGCCTGCCTGCTGTGTTTCAGCAATAAAAAAATATAGAAAAACATTATTACGTGCGAACGAACTGACAAACACAAGTGACAGTTGGAACATATATTGTGTGATTGACACTCTTTAATTTGAATTTCGAAATTCTCTCAAAAAGGTTTTATATATATATATGCACTTCTAAGAACTTTTTGATTAACCCTCTTAGGAATTTGACATAAAAAGATATTACAGATTTAAACGTTAAACGTACAATGTTTTATTAGATCGTGCGCGCTATATGAACATTTTTAACAAAGTGTGACAAGAGTATATTTTTTGGCAATAGTAGACATAAGTTCAGTTTACTTCCTACTCCCTCTAAGATGTAAACGCTGTATTATAAGAAGAAATTGCAACACATTCTCCAACAACACGTCCAATTAACACCATTTTTTCATTTGTTTCAGTCTTTTTTTACATGCCACTAGCGGTCTGCCCAGGCTTCGCACGGGTATCTAAAAATAACTTTTTTATTAAGTTTACCTACGAATTATTATACGTACTACGTATCAGTTATTAATATATAATTTCAGTGACTACTTTTTACTCTATCTCTGTTGTGACAGTTGTCAATCGCCAAATTAAAAACTGGCCTGTCAGCCAGTGGGTGAAAAGGTTTGTTTCGCCACAGCTTTAATGTACAGACACGGCATGTTTAGAAATTCATAATATTATAGAAGTAGTATGATGAAATTTTATTTTAACGGCTGTTCGTTTATACTGTGAAAATATTAGAATTTATCGGAACGGGCGTCCGCATCCCTATTCAGCAGTTTTTTTGGTTTTCCTAGTAACAGGACATTAGAAGTGAGGAGGTTAAAGTAGATGTGCCAACATAGTAATGCGGTCCTACTGACATTGACCCAGATGGCCTTGGCAGACGTTTTGGTGAGCAGGCCTGCCGCACCGACCTCCCCAACTCAACGATCGATCCTGAAGTTTATGCTCACTTTTACGAGCACCTGGAGCTTCTACGAATACTTGTTTCGAAGGCTAAAACTTTACACACATTCAGCTATACATGTCGCACCTTTAATGACAAACCAATATTATATTTTTTTTTAAATTACGTTATCAAAGCCATCTATATTAAAATTAGGTATAATACGAGACACGTTTAAAATATTTTTGAAGTTCCGATTAAAAGCTAGGTGGCGTTAAAATTGTGAGTCACCGTAAAAGTTTTAATGGGATTTCTACATACAATATTGTATGTAGAAAGGCAATTGTATGTTTTAATAATATGAATCAGTAAAAAAGATTTTTTTTTTATAAGACATCAAATTTCATATGAAATTATTGTACAGACAGGGCCGGCCGGCATATTTAGAATCTTATAATACCATAAATAATCTAATAAAATAAAAGAAAACTTAACTTATTTATATTGTTACGACCGACAAAGACAAATACACACCTGCAGTTTATTACCTTTTCGGCATTTGGACTTCCTTTGTGTACCTAATGTTTAAAATTTGTAATTAGAAAACAGCCTATTGTGTATTGTACTCGTTTATGGCCGTTTGTAGGCATAATTAGGCTGTGCAGATTACGAATTCTAAGAAATTCGATCTACGCGGGCGGGCAGCCATATTGTATCGGTGCAGTATATAGCAATGGCCTAACGGGGAGATCGGCAGTCTAGTGATGGTCACAAGCGAGACAAGACGTGTTTACATTTGATAATCTATATAGTGACGGACTTTGCGCGTGTTATTGAATCGTGTATTACTTTTGTACTGGTTGTGTACAGTTATATTTGTGCCTGTGCTATACGTGTTTGTATAGTTCTAATAAATTCTATAGTAATTCCAACGGCATTTTAACTCGAGTCAAGTAACTCATAACAATATTGTATTCTACCCATAGTCCCTCAAAACTTGAATAAAGACAAGAATAAAATTGAATAACAGTTGTTATGCATTGTTACTATTTGAAGCAATTTTGAAGGGTTTTTTAAAAGTTACGGCATAATCCTTGGGGAATATGTTCAAGACTGACGTTGTCACTTATTGATTGATAATAAAACGGTTGTAAACTGAATATATTGAAAAAGCAATTTTAATTGAAAAATAATTTGATTTCATTTTTTTTATTTTTTTTTATTGCATGAGTAAAGCAGACAGGTAGACTGCCCACTTGGAAAGCGGTTACCATCGCGTATGGACATTTGCAACATTAAAATTGCTACAAATGCACCGTTGCTCTCTTAAAGGAGACTGGAACCTGGTCAGTAATGCCGGAACACAACTCAAGGTTGTTATGACTCCAAACCAGGAGTGGTAGCCATTTAGTCGGGAAAATACCCTACCAACTGGCTGTGGGTCGTTTTTTTAATTTTTATCTATCAAATAGAACCATGCCGGTTAGTTCTTGTTTGCGTATTGAAAATCAAATAATCCTATATTTTCACAAAGACTCATATTACTTGGTTTCTTCTTGAAATCATTATTTTTATAACATCTAAGTAATCATGTCCTTTGAATCTGTGTTGTTAAATAAATTTCTTGATATAATTATTTATCCAGTCAATGATAACTAAATAGGCTGTGGGATTTATTACCTTTTTAATTTAATTTATTTTGTCTCAAAAGACATACATCTTGTGGACTATTTATTGTATGTGGAACTTTTACCAACTAAACTAAATAAATAAAAACTACTAAACTAAATTAAAAAAACTTTTACCAACTAATTTGGTAACTAACTAATATTGGCGATTGCAACGGCAACACTACGTGAAAAATTGGCATCACAGAACGGAACGCCGTTGTTTCTGTGATGTGACTTCTTTGGCAGATTAAATTAATACCTACTATTTCATGTCCAACCATGAAGAGAGTGAATACAAGAATACAGAATATCATATCTAGCTGTCTGAATCAGTCTGATAATGAAAATAATGACAGACAAGGTATGTAAATCTTATTTTGAGGTTACAAAAGTTTAAGTTGTTGCATAAAACTTTTTTGTCATTTTTTAAATAGTACAATTAAATATTTATTTATAGAACATGAAGTTTATAATAGTTTAACATAACATAATTAACATCCTTAATTATGAATCAATTTTCATATCAAAAATCAGTACATGTTATGTAATAAAGTTTTTAAATTTTGAAAATTATTAGTGTTCTGATTGTGTTTTTTTTTAAATTAATATTGTTATGAAAAAAACTGTATAATAAAAAGAAATATGTCTTTTTTAAAGAAATGTAAATAAATAAATGAGTTATTCTTTTATTTTTCCATCAAACTATGCCAACGTAATAACTAAACCAACCCATACACAAATAATTTTACTAAAAAGAACCATCGAGGTTTTTGTTTGATTACTATGTAATTTGAAATTATTTACATTAAAATTGTACTTGAATATATAGGATAAAATATAATATACAATACTCAATTTTTTTTCCAAAATATAGACACATTTTTTTGTATGCAAAATTTGAATAAAAACGGCTTTTTCTCAAAACTGTTAGTATGTGGGTTGCTTCTATTTTGCATAAGTAGGTCCAATTATCCACGTGTCTACATCATTTCTATTGAGAAACATAGATGGCACTTTCGAATTTTAATATTACCGGTAAGATTGATTTAAATACATTTGATTGTCAATAGTAGAAAAGTACAAATGAAATGAAATATAAAACAGTATTTTTTTGCATTTTATAAAATTATTTAAGAAGAGAAAAAGACCACTTTATCAACTTTGATATAAAAATAAAAAACTATCTACTAAATCAAGTGAAGCTAGTAGGGTTTGAACCCACACAGACGATGATTTAGACCAGTCCTCTACCGTATACGCCAAATAAGTATCGCTCAACTGGTTCGAAATTCTGGTTATTATTGCTCCTTCATCTATTTAAAATTTAATTTCGATTAGTACGCTCGAACAAAAGCGACGCGTGTACACATCACCAAGCCGTCCGGCGTATTGATAAATTCCATACATTGGGACCGGCAAGCGTGATTTTTGAAGTCATTTATAATAAAATAATTAATTACTTGCAAATTCTCTAAGTAACCGAATAGAAAAACTATAATTATTATATTTCTTATAATATGATATGTTACTGTTATTTATTTTAGCGATGTACGATTAACAGTAATAACAATAAACAAGATTGAAGAACACGTGTAGAGGTAACTTTGCAATTATTTTCTATCGAGAAAATTTATCGAAAATGCGTTTTGAGTACATGGGTTACCTCAGAAATATGATCAAGGTTGGCATATATTTTTTTCACCGCAATAAAGTATGTGTAATTACTGTAACAAGGGCTGAGAAATCGATCAAAAAACGTTTTTTGTCTGTTGTCTCGCTGTTAAGTCACAATAGTGAAAAGTCGTACGTCAATGCCATGATTATTTGTGGTCTTTCTTACAAAGGATGTATTCTGGAAGAGAGGAGTAAGGTAGGAACAGACATACTGGGCCGATCCCCAAAAAGAGAAAATGAAAGCAAGGAGAGTGAAAATTCAAGATTAGTGGCTAAGGCAACATAGTATCATTGTAATCCTGGCCGGAAATCAATATTTTATTAGCAAAAACCGACAAATAAAAGGCCTATTTCATGGAAAGCTCCCTCCGTCCATGGATGTTTGCAACACCAGGGTCGCTGCCAATGCCTTGCCTGCCTCGAAGCGAAGAAATTCTATAACGCCCATCTTGAATAACCCCATGTCTTAGCGCAAAGAGAAACCCTTGGCGGTAGGTTCCTTCCAAGTCGTTAATGCACGCGAAATAAATGTTCTAGAGAACCGCTACGTAGTTGAGCGTGACAGCTAAAGCTAAGCAGCATAATGTCATTTCTCTTTAACAGTTTTTTTATCTAATGTAATAATTACAATTACCCAGTACTGACGATGAAGGAAAACATCTGGTGGAAGTCTTTAAATAAAGATAACTGACGTATACCTAAAATCTGGGGCTTAATTCTGCTATTTCAATATCCTTTCGTTGCCAAGATATTTAAAGTACGATTTCATTGCAACAGGATAAAAAAATCATATTTTACAAAATCAGCAATATCGTCCTGATATCATTGCAGCAGAATAATAATAGAAAAAATTGCTATTACCATTAGCAGTAATGGCGTTTGCCGAAACGAATATTAAAAGGTTAACAAAAAAAATTGCGAATATTCGCGTATAAATATTTATAAAGATAGAGTTAGAATAGAATTAACATAACAAAATCAGGCAAAACTACGATTGAGAAGATTGAGTCCGGCGATTTTGACGATATAGTAGGTAATAGTAGAATTGGGCCCCTGAACATACCGACCGATTTACGAAAACAATGAGGCCGATCACGTTTTTGTCCTGATAAAAAAGTCCCCATTGGTGAAATTGCTGATATAACTTTGTTCGAGCCCACCAAGAGCCTTGTAACTTTCTCCGGAACTATTTCCCGACAGCTCTATGCGAATGCGTTGAGAATAAATTGAATCAAACATTATTGGTTTCCTAATAAAGCTTCTCTATTTCGTACAAATTCGCGTCAAACCGCTCGGAACAATGTTGTAAGCTAATCCGTGGTCTTAAAACAGTACGTTTGCTACAATAGCATTGTATAACTGGCGCGTATCTAGATATACTGGTGGACGTAGTGTATTGCTTAGGATTTTATATTACTCGTGATCCTTGTCAGATTAGTAACATGATTCTTCGAAATTGGCCGTTTTAACCCTGCCACTCAACCTGGTTTTATATCTTATTAGTTACTACCCGTGCATTATTTGTCTTACTGCCGGTTAAAATTTGTCATACGCTCGATACAATAATAGCAAAATTTATTATTTATTTATTTATGTTTCAAAATTATTATTTTCAAATTTCAAAAATTCATAATATATTATGTACTTATTTCCAAATGCGACATATACAAGATAAGTTTATTACAATATAAACTTAGAGATACAATAAAGTACATATAACCGAATACAATGCAGGAAAACTCAACTTATTCGTATTATATTCTACTCATAGTCCCTCAATACTATAATTTGAATACTGCTTATGTACTTATATTATATTGTTCAAAATATATATGTTATGTTAATCCCTTGTTTGCTGTTAGGCATAAACATTGATATTTACATTAGTTTTTTTCTTCCGTGAACGTTACTGCTTGGCACTAACGGAAGACTAGCGTTTGTTGTTGTCAACCAGCGTTTGCTGAGTTAAGGCCTTTTTAGAGTTAGTTAACCTTTGGCTTTTGTTAAACTATTTATGCATAATTACCGTTTTAAATAACTCTAAATAAACATTATATTTTTTCTTTCTTTCCAACCAGTAATATTAGATATAAAAACATGGTATAAGTTACAATCATCCTAGCCTTAAATCCTAGTTGCGTTTGTAGCAACCGCTTTGGACTCCGGTGTCCGGTTTCCTATTGATCCTTTGCCAATTCGCGACCTCTTCGCTATTCCTTACTCTGAGATCATTGGTATGCGGTAAATATGATTGTAGGGTGTATTCTACTATAAAAGGAGAACCCTGAATTGGTAGTGCTATTTGGACTTGGCGAAAATTTGTGACTAATTTTAAGGTATTTAAGATGCTTTAGACTAACTTTAGACAATTGGTTTGAATATGATACACTAAATATTTTTGATTAAATGCAATTTGTAATGTCCAAATGCCTAATGGATTGCCATTAGTAGAGTAACAACAATTGTGTTGTTACCCCGTTATTCACGAAGACAAGCCGGCATTTCTTGAGCCTACTAGTGCTACAGCAAAAACCGACATATGCTCCTCAAATTAACATATTTTTGTAACAGATTCAGACAAACATACAGATAAAAATCTAAAACAGTTACCTATTTTGTGTTCTATATCACCCATGTAGCCAAATAGAACAGAATCCGCGTATATATTCATCTCAAGTGTTTCCTTCTTTAATCATCTGCAATGTACAACACACAAGGCACCGTTACAATTTTATAATATTACTAGCTGTGCCCGCGGTTTCGCCCGCGTGGTGATGGAAAATCGTTACATTGTGGGTTATTCACACTAATAGGTTGGGGAAAAAGTCTTTTCGCATATAGTATGCATGAACTTGTAATAAGATCTCTTTGGCTATACCATTTGTATCTGGCTGGTTTTGGTATCACTAAAAAGTTTTAATTTTAAAGAAGACAATTCCAAATTCAAATTATGAAAATGTGTGATTTTCATTTGTTTTTCTTATTGTTAAAATGAGTGAATCTAATGAAGAAATTCGATACATTTTAAAATTTTACTATAAAAAAGGTAAAAATGCAACACAAGCCGCGAAAAAAGTTTGTGATGTTTATGGACCTAATGCAGTATCTGTGAGAGTAGTGCAAATTTGGTTTAAGCGTTTTCAATCCGGAAATTTTGATATCAAAGATGCACGTCGCTCTGGTTGCCCTGTTACGGACAAAACTGATGCCATTTTTTTGAAAAAGTGAAGCAAGATCGGCATATTAGTAGTTACAATGTAGCTGGAGAACTGGGAATTGACCACAAAACGGTTTTGGCGCATTTGAAAAAGTTGGGTACACAAAAAAGCTCGATATTTGAGTGCCTCATGAGCTCACTGAAAGAAACCTAATGAACCGTGTACTCATTTATGATTCTTTATTACGACGTAATGAAACCGAACCATTTTTGAAGAAGCTGATAACTGGTGATGAAAAGTGGATCACGTACGACAAGAACGTACGAAAAAGATCATGGTCAAAGGGCGGTCAGGCTTCACAGATTGTGGCGAATCCCGGGTTAACTCGCAACAAGGTGATGCTGTGTGTATGGTGGGATTGGAAGGGCATTATTCATTATGAGCTGTTACCGCCAGGCAGAACCATCGATTCTGAACTGTACTGCGAACAACTGATGAGATTAAAGCAAAAAGTTGAGAGAAAGCGTCCGGAATTAATCAACAGAAGGGGTGTGGTTTTTCACCATGATAACGCTAGATCTCACACATCTTTAGCCACTCAGCAAAAACTACGAGAGTTTGGCTGGGAGGTGTTAATGCATCCACCGTATAGTCCTGACCTTGCACCTTCAGATTTTCATCTGTTTCGGTCTCTGCAGAATTCCTTAGGCAGTGTCAGGTTAACATCACGAGAGGACTGCCAAAACCACTTGTCGCAGTTTTTTGCTCAGAAGCCCCAAAATTTTTATAGCAATGGGATCACGCCCCTACCTACAAGATGGCAAAAAGTTATCCAACAAAATGGCACCTACATACTTCAGTCAAATGTAAATAAACTTTATAAAAAAACATTTTGAATTTTTATATAAATTGCGAAGAAACTTTTTCCCCAACCTAATATATCTTTATAAATTATAGCCTATGTGTTATTCAGATAAGCTATATTATAACGTTTCATCAAAATCCATTCAGTAGTTTTTGCGTGAAAGAGTAACAAACATACATCCAAACATTCATACATTCTTACAAACTTTCGCGTTTATAATATTTATATAGATAGGTAGATAACAAACACATAACACAAACACCAATGGAAAACCATACAACTGTATAGATAGAAATATCAAATATGATAAATAATATTATTTGTGAAGTATTTAGGACCTCAAACTCATAGGTGAATTCCGATATGTGTCATCCACATACATCCGAGATCTTGGCAAAATGTTGATAAACAGCGATAAAAACGGTACACGGTGACATAACCTCTCTTATATATCCGTGAAACTCCATCCCGTAAAAACCGGCAATGCAAATTGATAACAACATTTTCTGTCGAGAATGCTTTGTGAAAATATAGGAACCGGATATAAGATAGCTGACCTAATGCTTTTTGTTAGGATTGTAAGATATAAACCAACAGAAGCGTCATAATGAATTTTTGCAATAATATTTATGTCAGCTGACACCTTAGTAGTTCGTACGCTCGCTGCATTGCCGGTCTAGTGTGTAATACGATTCGTACGATGCTGATGAACTGACCTCTTCCTAGGCTTCCTCCTGGGTCGGCGGCGTTCGCCCTCGAGTTCATTCTCGAGCCCCCGGCGCCGGGGGCCGGCGGCAGGCCGGCGTCGCTCCAGTTTGCGCTCTTGCTGAGCCTCCCGGACCGCCTCAACTACCGCCACGCATGGCACGCACTCATCTTCCTCGATTGGTTTTGGTGTCTGCGGTGCGCCCATCCGAAGATGGCGTTGACGCCACCACAGCACCCACGAGCTGATATTGTCGCGAATCTTGCTGGCGAACCGGCCGACCCGGGCGACAACTTCCGCGCGGCGATCTGATCACATAGGGACGAAACGGTGACAACGTGCACACGAGCTCAACTCGGGACTCGGGACTAGCGAAGCGTTCGCAAAGCGATGGGCGGCTGATGTCGAAACAGCAATGTCGCCGGACGCGGCCCCGGGTAAGCAAGCCGCGGAAACATGTCGTGTGTGTACTTAAAAACTATTCGTAAATGGCAGGAATGTGTCGACGGTTTTAGTTGGTTGGTGGCGCGAGTGCGTGCCGCGGTCAGCAGGGCCGATGGTCAGCGGTAGCCATGGCGACTGGCGGCTGGGTGGCGAGCGTGCAAGCGTGCCGGAGCTGTGCCCGTGCTCAACAGATGTCGGCTCGAAATGTCCGTTACGTAATATCGTCGCGTGGAGCGGGCGCGGCGTGGAATCGCGGCGGCTGCAGACGCGCGAGTGCCACCGGCTGGAGGCTTCGCCGCCATCGCGCGCCCCCACGGCCTTCCATTTGCCCCGCGGCTGCCTCGACCCCCGGCCCTCCCCAAATCCCCCACGCGCCGCCGTTACCACCCTATTCCACCCGCGTCCTACCTGTATACACCACGCCGTACACGCTATTCTCCACATTTTTTATTATATCAATATTTAAACCCTTTTTTGTAAACAAAAATATCAATTCCAAGTGTCCAAAAAATAAACTTCAATATGGAATCTATTTATAAAGCTAATTTTATAAATAATAAAGCTGGTACAGACAATTTCAAGAATCTTATCTAATTCGTTGGACATTTTCCTTTAGAGAGATATTTGTAATGCTAAGCTTTTTATTGACATTGGATGATTCATCGGAATAATTTGTTTTTCAAACTGGATTTTTTTCCTATATTACTGGTTCCCATGTTCATAAACTTTTAATTTTTTTAAAAATACCATTTTGAATATATTAAAAACTTTTTGACAATTTTGCAACAAATAAATAAGTATATATATACTAATAAATAAAATTTAAGTGCCTGACTGTAATATAAGCATTTTTTTAAATTTTGATTGTCTAAAAGTTTATCTCGAAACCTCTGAAACATTTCAATAAAAATTTTAAGGATCATAACAAAAATCTCATCTTAATTTTGTATCCGTGCTTCATAACCATATGTTGTAGGGTTTAGATAATATAAATATCGTGTGCCGCGCGAATGAAGTCACGCGAACACCTAGTTAGTAATATAATTCAAAAATAAATAATTATAGAAGAAACAAGAAATGCATTTATAGTTATGAAATTTATTATTGACGATTGATAATTGTAAGGACAAAGTACATAATTATATACTTCGATATAATTATTGAGCATGCTATGGAAAAGATCTAAAATAATTTAGATCATTCAAAGACCCTCAGGCTCATATTACCTGCGACTATGGCAAAATTATGAATATACTAAGAATCGGACATCTATGAGTAATGTATTAAATATAATTTGTATAGCTCTCTTATAACGTTATATATGCCGCTTACGAAGGTCTTCTATAAAGGGCTCGATATGTGGGAGACATAATAAATAATCATCAATGAATTACCCCAAAATACTACGACGAATAATCGTGGGGTTAAAATACGTAGGAAGGGGTATATGCTGTAATAGCGTGAGGTCGGTCAGACAGGCCTCAAGGTCGGCGGGCAAGTTTACATCAATTGACTTTACGAGTTCTTAAAAGCCAGACGCCTGTATCGGTACGCAATGCGTAACATTAATAATATCGGCTTATAAATGTCCCACTGCTGGCTTCGGCCTCCCCATTAATGAGGGGGAGCGGACAATACACCCGCCACGCTTGTTTAGTTTGTTGGTTTGATACATCTGTCATCTCGCAGGTTTCATCACGATGTTTTATTCAGCACATGTTGTGAGAATAATAGCATTAGTTCAAAACAGGTAGACAGCCAAGCTTATGGAAAGTGGTTACCGTAGCCTATGGGCGATTTCAACAGCAAAGATGAAGCCAACGCGTTGTCAGCCTTTAGAATGGGATAAATGGGATAGAAGGGATAGGGGTAGGGAAGGTTGGATATTGATGGGACTCCGTCTCCTCATGTCATGCGTGCAAAGGAGGAGGCGGAACGGGAGTGTGAGCGAATACCCTTGCTCCACTCCCCTCAAAGGAGGACACGCCAGCGCCAGAAGGCTAATTTGGACCTTCAGCCACCGCGAGCGGGCAGCGCGGGTGGTTCCCTGGGGAGAGGGTTCCCCACCCGCAGTATGCTGTGAAGATGGGGTTGCGACGTATTCCGCGTGGTGACCTCTTTTCCCGTGGGGCACGTTACAGACAACGCAACGAGAGTATGAAGATCTCGGGGGACAAAAGAAGTTACCCGGCAGTACATGAAGCCGTTGTGCCACCGCCTGCCAGGGCCAGCGGAGAGGCTAAGCCATATACCCTTGGCTCTGGCATTAAGGGCGAATGATAGAATACCGAGGAGTTTTATTGGGTATCCCTAACTATGGTATGGCAATAGCATCTTTAGTTCCACCTGAAGATGTTAGTACCACTCGACCTGGCGAGTCCCAAATACCGACCGCGACTTTCCTCTACGCGCGGCTGATGGCCCTCAATCAGGTTTCCCCTCGTTAAAATAAGGGGGATGAGATAGACGATAGGATAGAGGGAAAGTGAGCCATCAGACCTCTCTTTCACTTATCTTAGGTTAAGACTACCGGTTCACGCCGATATTTTATGAAAGCGTGGTACCACACTGATCGAGCCAGCCCTAGGAGTTGTAATTAAGAAAGTGATTACAGCACAGCTATAGCGCGTCGTCCAATATTTTCTGGCCAGGATTCGAATTTACATCATTTGAAACGCGATTTGGAGACGCGAGTGCGTTAGTTGTTAAGCTATCAGGGTTAATAATGCGTAATTTTACTGATGTCATGAGAAATTATACAAAAGAATGACACAATTGCCACTAAAAAACGTAACTCAAAAAACATTGCAATCACAGTCGAGGACACGACGACAGTCTTACTTACATTAAAAGTCTTAATAAGTTTCTTTGGGGTTATTTGTATTTATAAACTAGTACAATAAAGAAAACATATAAGTTTTCTATTTACATTTTTACATTCTACTTATAATCCCTTAAGACTATCAGTTGAATATTGAGACTTGGTCTTCATCTCATCGAAGTCGATGAGTTAGGTTCCGAAAAGACTGACTATGTCTCTCGCTGGATCGCCAGATCAGTGGTGCAAGGTAGGAACTATCATGTGGTCACCTGAAGAGTCGATTAAATAGTTTATTTATTCTTTTCAACTCGATAAATGAAATTATGAATGAAGATTACTTCAGTTTCATATGTAATAATGTACTCTATTTATTATTCGTCTTCATATTACTAGAGTTGTGCCAGAGGAACTCTGTTCGGGTTACCATGACCGATGTATTTGTTAGTGAATTGTAACGGCGGCACCAAAAATCGCGACGCACCGTCTTTTCCTCTATATGTCTATCCCACATAAATACCATCATTTATCGCGATTAATAGTATTATTAACCTTATGTCCTTTCCTGTACCCTTAATAACATGTAAATTGTCATGAGGATCGGTCAAGCAATTAAGACGTGAAAGTGTAACAAACAAAATCATTCGCATTTATAATATTAGGTACAATTATGGTTGCTCTTCCACTTAAATTGTAAATGCAATTTCAATATTTGTTTTTCCCTTAGGCTTCGTGCCAACTGCGAGCGTAAAAGGATTAATAGTGGAATATTGAAGAGAATTTCTTGTATTCGATAAAGCTCTGCGCATATAGCAGTAGGTACTTAGACATGTATGCTAAACATACTTAAACTCGGCCATTTAAGCGTTGGTCCTCGCATGATGATATCGTACCTACCGTAGTGGTACAATATTTCCACTTGATTATGATTTCCCAAATATAGCTTTGAGATTATTGCATAATCTGACTGGATGGGCGTTCTTCCTTATATATATATATACATTCTGTTTTAATATAGGTAATTTCCATTATTTATTATTTCATTTTGATTAATACATTTAACTTTATTCTATTTCTTGTACGATATATTTATTCTTTCTATAATACTTACATGTTATTTATAATTGATGTTTCTTGTATTTAGCCTGGGTCGCATGACATTGTGATTTAGGAGGTGAGCACTGAAAATCAGCACTGCGTGGTACAGCAAAATACTGAGTGTCAACCTTGGTTCCAAATTACAGCATACATAGATTTTTGTATATTTTGTCTTCTAATGTTCTCCCGGAAACTATCCCATTTTCGGGATAAAAGTATTCTATGTTCATCCCCGGCATCGAATATATATATATATATATATATATATATATATATATATATATATATATATATATATAACTTTTCAGCCAAATCGGTCTAGTAGTTTTTCCATGAAAGCGTAACAGATAGAGAGAGTTATTTTCGCATTTATAATATTGTTACGAGTGCGGGACTCGAATTAAAATGCCGTTGGAATTACTATAGAATTTATTAGAAATATACAAACATGTATATCACAGGTACAAATATAACCGGACGCAATAAGTCCCAAATGTAAATATACAATTAAGTAACACGCACAAAGTCCGTCACTATATTGCTTATCGAATGTACGTCTTGCTCGTATCGTAATACTCGCTTGACTGCTCCACCTCTTTGTTCGGGCATTGTTTTATACTGCACGGTGCAATATGTCTACTCCATCGCGTGCACCCGATTTCCCGGAATCACACCTGGCCACTACCTACCGGAACAGATTACAATACACAATAGGCAGCTTTTCTAATTACAAATATTAAATACAAAGAAAACAAAAGAAGTGCAAATGTGGGCGGTAATAAACTTGGGGTTTATGACCGCAGGTGTTCATTTGCATTTGTTGTTGTGCTTCGTGAAATTTTGGCTAAGTCGTAACAATATTAATAGGGATTTAGAGTTATGAATTTCGAAATTTGAATAGTGACTGGCGGGGTTGCGAGTTGCAAGTTGTGAATTTAAATTCGAAATCGAAATTCAAAATTATTATTGAAATTGAGGTGGTTGAGATCGCTATTGAAGATGAAGTTAAGCCGAATTTCATGCTGATGCTTCAACCTGAAACTGCAAATTAGTTTTAGATTGAACTTGACGTACAGCTTGGAATCTGAATTGAACCCTACCTGAATGTAAACCTAAAACTGAAGCGGAAACTGATGCTGAAGCTGAAATTAAATCTGAATCTGAAACTAGAGATTATAATAAAAAAGGAACTGAAATTGTAATAGAAACTGCAACTTAAATTGAAATTGAATCTGTAACTGATACTGGCACAGAAATTGAACTGAAATTGAAATTTGGAATTGAAGAACTAAAATTGAAATTGAAACTGAGGCTGACACTGAACCAGAAACTGCAACTGACAATACAAAGTGAAACTGAAATCGATACTAAAATTGAAATTGAAATTGAACTAATTGAAATTTACTTTTGGCTTCTTAGAATTTAATACAAAATCTCCATGGATGCATCCATGAGTCCAACCCGCACACAGCAACTTATTTATTATCTGTTGTTCCTATCTACAATAGCAAGTATACAATTAACTATATATTTAAGCCAATAACATCTTAGTATTTGTAACCCAAAGTGATCCCTTAATCAAAGTTACGTGTAATTTGGTTGCCATTATGAAGGTAACGATAAATAACAACTGATAAACTTAAATTCGACTTTAAGTCGGCTTCATAAGATTGAATTTCTGTTGTGAAGTTAGTATAGTGATTGTAAGCTAATATTAATTGGTAGTTACGTATATTCGCGGGTTCACAGATGTCCTTTTTAAATAGTATTTTGCCCATTTTCACGGCAGAAAGCAGGAAATTGGAAAGACAATGGGCAGCGTGATTATGTTTTTTTTATTGCATAAGTTCAGCAAACAGGCAGACGGCCCACCTAATGGAAAGCGGGTACCATCGCCTATGGACTTTTATAATACCAAAGGTGCTACCAATTTGCTGCTGTTCTTTAAAAGGAAACTAGAACCTAGCCTCTATACCGAACACAACTCAAGGTTCTTATGGTGGCATGCTCTAAACCAGGGGTGGTAGCCATCCAGACGAGCAAATACCTTACCACCTGCCTGTAGGTTGTTTTGTCGTCTCTTATGACAAGCCGCCCGGCCGTAGGAAATTGCATTCTTTCTTCGTTCCTGCACGGATAAATTTGCGGATTTTAAACAAATTCATGTCTCATTTCTATATAAATTAGAAAACAGAAATGATCACGTCTTATTTCGTCTTTATGGAAGCCGTGATAGCTTAATGCCTAAGACATTGCAATTACCACGTACTGACGGTGAAGAAAAACATCGTAATGAAGCCTTCACATTGTTATAACCAAGGTGTCAAACCCATCATGCCCTTCCCAATTTTCCTAAAAATAGAGGCCCAAGCTTAAAACTGGGGAATTTACAGTCTGTTATTATTTGTTTTATAATAAAACTAACCTAAATATAGGGTATAATAATTATATGAAATATAATTCGGGATACCGATTATAAATCTATACACAGTGAAGGGTTGGATAAAAAATACAATATTCTATTTATTTTCTCATTTGGCTACGGAGTCATGAAAAAGCATTTCATTGAAATGTCATTTATTTCAAAAAATACTCTACGCATTTTATTTAAACCAATTTTTGTTGAAAGTATTTTTGAAGCTTCTTACATCACGCTATGTGGAATAATTTATTCCAAGATAATTTGCAACGTTAAAACTTCGAGCAGTCCACGAACGTGACCAAATATATCAATACACAAAATAGATATTACCACGAGAAACGCGGAAGACAAATATTTGGCCTTGCAATTAAATGTTCCCATCTCACGAACGTAATATTCTATGGGGTATATTTTTGCAATAATAACAGTTGTGCAATTTCAAAAGCCAACAACTGAAATTGTTTTTAAATGTTTAGTTTACCAAAACATGTACGTGTACTGTATTAAAATATGATATAGCTTCTAATAAGCTTCATCTATATATATTAAAAATCAATTGCTGTTCGTTAGTCTCGCTAAAACTCGAGAACGGCGGGACTGATTTAGCTAATTTTGGTTTTGAATTATTTGTGGAAGTCCAGGGAAGGCTTAAAAGGTGAGTAAATATGAAAAAAATGCTTGGAATATAGTAAAAAAATATTTCGCTTTCCCTTAGAAACTATTCCTACCTGTCAAACATTTGATGCTCGTCCCGTCGTTTAGAAATCAATTAAATTTAAGTCGTTCAGAAATCAAATTAAATTTAAAAGTGAAGATTTTTTTCATTATTTTGGTTTTGAATGTCAAACGTTTGATGTTCATCCCGTCGTTCAGAAATCAAATTAAATTTAAAAGAATACTTTTATTTTATTTTTTGAAATTTTTAACATTAATTTGACATTGACAACCAACAAATTCTGATCGCAACTTTATTATTTTACGGACTTTGGCGGGAATCTGGGTGTAAAGGTCGCGTTGTCTCGGTTGAATTTTATTTTTATGTGCATAATGCGGTTTAATGTATGACGTGATAGTGTATCATGAAGTAAATTAGTGTGTTCGTATGCAGCAAGTGAAAAATTCAAGCAGGAACACATTCTGCAATTAACATTTAGCTTTTTTTATTTATTGATTCTGAGGCGGTACGAAGTTCGCCGGGTCAGCTAGTAAACAATATTAAATTAATTAAATTATCACAGCAGATATCATCGTCGTTGTTTGTAACACCAATGGGATGGTTATTAATGTAGTAATGTAGTCCCATCTTTTGACACGGCAGTATTAGCTGGTGCAGTTGCCGCTAGGCAAGTGGACCTAAAACGCCGCAAATGTGCATCCATTGGCAGCGGATACATATTTATGGCGTTTAGTGTCAAAACTCTGGCGCCATGGGATCCAAAAGCCCACCGCCTTTATCGAGACCTATCTAAATAGATGTCTCACGCGACCGAGAGGCTGGCCTGTATTTTGGTAACGCATAAGCGTCGCCATACAACGTGGTAACGTGGTCAGCGTTTTGGAAACGTTCCCAACTGCCGGTAATTTGAAACCCATTTACTCTTTGTAACTTTTTTGTTTTGTAAATAAAGTTGTACATATTCTTACTATAAGTATATTTTAGTGTTAATTTTGTTTTTATCAATTTTAAATTTGTACCATATTATAACTATTAACTAGTACAGTGAAGGAAACATAACTTATATTGTATTCTACCTTAAGATAATAATATAATCCCTTGAGACTATAAGTAGAATACTGAGCCTAGGTTATCGAAGTCAATGGGTAAGGTTCTTAGAAGGCTGGCTACGTTACCTCGTTGGGTCGCCATACTGATCCGTTGTTCGAGGTAGGAACCAGCCCTCTGATCTCTCGAAGAATCAATAAGTCGTTTTGAAATATTTTTGTATAGGCTTATGGCCTCGGGACCCCACAATCCTGCTTAAAGTGATATAAATGATGATTATAATTGCTAATTAAAAATCATATTTATCAATGTCTTAAGTTTATTCCTAAATTAAATAAACATACTCGGAGAATATAACAACTTATAGTAGTAGTATTTTGTATTCTGCAGACCAGGTATCGAGCTTGGCACCCACAGCTCTGGCTTTCGCCAATGGTACGCTACCCTGTGGGGTGCGACAGTGTTGGTTATCCCGTAGTGTGCTACGGGATGACCAACATTGTCGCACCGTTCACCATAAAACATCCCTCCCACACAAAGCTTAAGTTTTTTTTATTGCAGGAGCTCAGCAGGCAGGCAGACGGCACACTTGATTGAAAGCAGTTGCCATCGCTTATGGACATTCGCAACACCAAAGGTGCTACAAATGCGCTGCTGCTCTCTTAAGGGAGGGAGACTGGAACCTGGTCACTAATGCCGGAACACAACTCAAGGTTGTTATGGCAACATAATTTAGACCAGGGGTGGTAGCCATCTCGTCGGGCAAATACCTACCACCTGGCTGTGGGTTGTTTTGAAGCTTAATAATTGTGAACGCATTCCCTAAACAGTCGTGCAAGAACCATGATGGAATCATTAATTTGATTACAGTTCTTAGGGCCGGCTGAGTATGTTACTGCGCTGTCACAGAACATCGACGTGACACGGTTAGCGTTGAGCTAATGGTGTTTCAGACGTCGGTGAGAGAACCGCTAGACCACTTCTCCCTCCTATCCCAGTCCTCTGTTGTTATTGAAAGAAAATCATTTGTTCAACATCTTTATTTGCACACATTAAAATTATATTTGTGATATTTAATACAAGATGAATGTGTTATTACACTAGATATGTAGAGATTAATTTTAGTACGTATTGTTGACAATTGTTGTATAAAATGCACAAACGGAAAAGGAAGTGACAATTTAGTGTTACCAAATACTAAACATCTCTGATACCTCTAGTCTATCCTATCTGTTCCAGCCGTTCTATCACACTCTCTTTATCTCATCCATAAAGGCTGGCAACGCACTGGCTTCGCTGTTCGATGTTGCAAACGTCTATAGGCGACAGTAACCAATTCTGATTAAGTGGACTATCTGCATGTTTGTCCGCTTCGCAATAGAAAAGACAAATCTTTTTATTTTACTTTACTTTGGGGGGCTAACAGCTGTAGTCTTACTAACTAAGTTACATAGATAAATAAAGGTGAGCTATTTATAAGACCCCGCAGTTGACAAAAAAATTTTTTTAAAAAAATCATAAAATTGTTTTAGAAAGAAGAAAAAAAAACATTATGTAAAATTTGTGAACGTGTAACTAATTGTTATTAAAATAATGTTTAGTGAATTTCGCATTCATGGATGCTACATTATTCAAAATCCACAATATTGGAAGTATAATCCACGCTGTATGCGATGCGGAGCGGGATACTAAAAGGAAAGGATTTACACGACAGACAGCCTAACCAGACATGCTACGATCGATGCGGAGTTTATAGGGAGCCCGTTTTTCCTTGATCCTCTCCTTTGTGCGTTCTAACAACACAATCTTCACGACTTTGTTAGCAAATGATCTCGTCACCAAACCCACAGATGTGTAAATTAAAAAAAAAATTAACCGTCATCTACATGTAAGGCACACCACATCAATGTAAAGCATATAGACTGTAATCTTCTTAAATATATGTTATTGTTACGAGTCGCAAGACTCGAATTAAAATGCCGTTAGAATTACTATAGAGTTTATTAGAACTATAGAAACACGTACAACTCAGGTACAAATATAACCGAACACAACAAGTCCAAACGTAATGCAGAAGGTCCTAACTCAATAAAACGCGCAAAGTCCGTCATTTATTAGATTCCCGATTGTAGTACACACGTCTCGCTTCGCTCGTGGTTCTCGCTTGACTGACTCCCCCTCCATCAGGTCATCGTTTTATACTGCAAAAATGCAATGTCCCCGTATCTAAGTCGGCTTCATCCGCAACACCTGGCTAATGACTCGGCCGCAAACTGCCATAAAAGCGTAAAATAAAACAATGGGCTGCTTACTAATCACAAATTTTAAACTCAAAGTAAACAAAAGAAGACGACAATAAAAGAGTTACAATTACATTAAATGCCGGCGGTAACAGAATGTGTTTTGTTTCAGATATACAGGTGGGTTTTGTTTTCGTCGGGACCTGAGTTGTAACATTATTAAGGAACATGCATAAATCTTTTATAATCTAACAAACCACACGAATAGTTTTATTAAAATTCAGCGTACATAAGCTGATTTTTTTAAATTGAAATTTTACTACAGGCTTGTGTAGTAACCATCAACTACACAAGGCTGCGTAGTCACAATATGGATTACATATTCCTACGAAAATTTATAATTGTAGATGCACTTTATGCTGTTCTATCCCACGTCTGTATAGTATACCGCAGCATGTCTTACTGCTGATCTGAAGATCGGATAACAACTGCCTGTGTCGTTCTCACCGGTACGTTGTATACTATAAGTGGAGAGAAAGTTACATATTCTACGCGCACATACACTACTTCGGGTCTCATAGTTTCGGGAAATATGATTCTCCAATACAATGACGTACCTACTGACGAACGATTTTATAGGATATTAGGAAAAACCCCGACTCCAAAAGGAACGCTTCGAATACAACTCTGATTTAATACATACTGATGATATAATGAGTATAATATAATACTTCACACCATATCATCTTACTGATATTTTTAATTCTTATACTTAAAGGCATCTCAGAAAATATGCATTATTATCCTACTCATATTATAAACGCGAAAGTTTGTAAGAATGTATGGATGTATGTTTGTTATCCTTTCACGCAAAAACTACTGATTGGATTTTGATGAAACTGTAGGGGAACACTTACAAGCCAATAGATGGCGCTGTGCAATAATTGAGGTCGCACACGTTTCCCGAAACGTACAAAGCATATATACAAATTTTCAACAATAACAGATAAGCCTAGGCCAGCGAGGAACAACAATAGCCTCGCTGGAAGATCTTCCTTTGAGACGAAGGAGCATTCCATCATTCCATCTCGCTCCTACACTTAGTCGGGTCATCCTACAATCGGCTATAATTTATAAAGATATAGTGTGAATTATCCAAAATATAACGATTTTCCATCATTACGCGGGTGAAACCGCGGGGCGCAGCTAGTGTCTACATAATTATATAATTAATAATTATATTGCATATTTTCCAGGTCAAAAATAAAATAAAGTGTATAACTCAAATTAAGAGCCAATAGGTAAAGTAATAATGCCAAAACTCATTATTGGAAACGCGCTGTGTTAACTCTTAAAGCCGAGTACTCATCTACAAGCCCTATCTGTAACCGTTGCACGTTACTGTAATCAAAATCCATAATGTGTACGTAACTCGCGAACGGAACTTATTGCGCTTGCAGCGAGCCAAGAGCGACCCTGTACCCATTTTGTAACTAAAACCGTGGCACGTTACTATAATCAAAATCCATAATGTGTATGTAGCTCGCGAACTCAACGCATTGCGCTTGCAGCGGGTCAAGAGCGACCCTGTACCCATTTTGTAACTGAAACCGTTACATGTTACTGTAACTAAAAATCACAGTGGGCACGTGGCTTGTGAGCTCAATGCATGTGGCTTGCAACGAGCCGATGATGTATCTATGCGGTTACAGTACTTACAGTTGTAGCTTACTAATAAATAGGCGGCTGAAGGAGGCCCGTTGGACGTCGCGGGCGAAAATCATTTTCTAACTTACTCTCAAATGTTTTCATCGCTCGTTTTTATTTTAGAACTTTATTTGTGTTTTTATATTTAAGTACATTTTCCATTGTATGAACAATTTATTTTTGTGTGGCGTAGACTATATCATTGTAGTTTTATGTTCTATCTTTTTATTATATAAAATTTCATTGACCCTTTCGGGCTGAACGGACGAAAAGAAACGACGAAAGGCGTTTAAGAATAAGGCCTCTATATCTGCTTGGTTACCGTTACAGATCGATGATGAGTACCCGCCTTATAAAGCGGTAGATATAGGGATATATTTAGAAAAAAAAACAGTAAGCATGCCTTTGGCCTTTCGACGTAACGATGATTACGATTAGCGCCACCTTATTCAGGATTGCTCGCTCTTATTTCATTAAAATTAATTGATTATAAAAGAAAGAAAAAATATTTGGTCTTTAAACACATAGTGAGACACGTTGAAAAAAAAAATACATATTAAACTATGTAACTATGTATGTATGTATGTATGTATATATGTATATAGCAAAAAATAGTGTCTCGCAATGTTACCAAATAGGTGCACTTCAGCAAATGCCAGTAAAGTACCGAATGGCATTAATCGATTGCTTAAATATAAAACACTAGCTGACCCGGTGAACTTCGTAGCGCCATATTTTCTGAATTCCTAAAAAACTTTGTTTCATGACACAAAAACAAAATCACCAAAATCGATCCAGGTGATTAGGAGGATTCTAGAACCCGATCTCAGCGCCACCTACCGGTTCCAATTGTGAATCCAAACCATCCGGGGACCCACACACAAAAGAAATTTCATCAAAATCGATTAAGTCGGGATAAAAAGTATCCTATGTCCGTCTCCTGGTTCTAAGCTACCTCCCCACCAATTTTCAGCCAAATCGATACAGCCGTTCTTGAGTTATAGAAATTGTGTAACTAACACGACTTCTTTTATATATATAGATATACTTAGGATACTAACTACTACCAGCGGCTTTGCTCGTGTATATTAAAAATAGTCATAGTTTGAATAGTTTAAAAAATTTAAAACTATATCCTTATTTCACCCCCTTAAGGGGTGAATTTCGAAAAACACCGATACACGTGTACATTTATTTCTAATCAAAAATAGGCATAGAAAATGTCATGCTTCTTACTTTGAACATGACGGACTTTCATACAAACTTTCATCCCCTTTTTCACCCCCTTAGGAATTGAATCCTAGCCCTAGTACTCTGGAGCTGTGCATTGATATATCAATCAGTCAGTCAGTCACTGAGGCCAAGCAATTATATATATGTATAGATAATCAAAACAGATCTCCTATATTAACAAAGGCACCGCCCTTGTACATCCCAATCATGTTTTTTTATATAAAAATTTAGTTTTTCAGATATTTTTAACACTGTGCTTTTGATTTCTTTACTTCCCTTCGACTCTGGCATTTATTTATTTATCTTGCTTTTAAAAACATCTCTGAGTTAATACTTACTTATTTATTTTGCGTTATTTAATTATAAATTGTTTATTCCCTTAGGCCCACTTGCACGTTCCTGAGTTAGCTCAACTAACTTGGAGTTAACTGCTAACACGGGGTTAAATACACAATTTATCTTACGCCATCAAAAGTTAGGAGTAAACCGAGGGTTAACTTCTAAATATTCATTTTTTTTAATTAACAAACCCCGAGTTTGCAAACTCTACATTTATTTATTTAACCTGACTATGCGTGCAAGTGGGCCTTACATTCGAAAAAAATTACTTATTTATCAAAGTCATGTTAAGTACGTATTTTAAAATTCAAATCAAAGGGTTGTTATCCAAAAGATTTTATCGCATAAGCCTTGATTTTAATAGTCGAGGCCGATACAGTATGGCCTTGAAACAGGCGATTCGAAACACTGGGAAACTAGGGTGGTTAGGTGTGTTTGTTATTTAATGCTGAACAATGGTTTTTGAATCATGGTAAAACCATCGCTTGTTCGAAATTCAGTACACATTCTTGATACATACATATTTGCCTCTCTTTTGTATACTGGTATATATATCTAACTCTGTCACTCCCAACTATGGCTTACTTCACGAAGATGCCGCCATTGTGTTGTCGGATTAGTTTGCGGTGCTAAATAAACAGACATCTAAGAAATAATACATTTTTGGCAAATGCTAGTTGAGTTGAGAGAGAAAGAGTTGATACACTTATATTATTTAATGGCAACCGCCCTTAAAAATACTGAAATTGGTGAGAGTGATTGATTGAGCTGATTTCAAGATATGTGCAAGATATATACTTCAAAATGCGGCCATAGTGTTTGAACATGAGTTTTGGATGAGCCTATCTAATTTCTCTACTTATTTATCATTTATGGATTTTACGAAAATGTAATTAGACTCCTTTTAGTGTTTTTCATTATTTCCTATAGTTAATAATTTAGCCCTAACGCCCACTTGAAAAAAAACACCTGTGTATATATAATAGTATAAATAGATATATCAGAAAATTTATACGAAATTAATTTACTTATTGATATTCTATAGAAAAAATGATTAAAATTAAATTTTAATTGACTACTTTGGAGTCGTTACAACATAAAGAAATATCAATCGTCTTGATTTTATATATTGAAAAAGTAAAATGACTTTACTTGTAAATTTAGCATTAATATTATTCACGTCACGTCACACAATCACGTAAGAATTTAATTCATTAAGAGATATTTCAGACAAATTTTATTTTATATTGTGTATTTAAAGGCCTGCCTAACTAAAAGGTAACCAGTAAACGTCATAGCTTATTGTAAGTCGTCACTAACTCGCTGCCGCAGTGGCCCGACCTTGGCGTTCGGCCGTGTCCCACTTAAGGCAGCTGTTGCATCTACAATCGTTATGGACCACAATTTTGGCAATAAACAAACCGAATAATATTTGTTTTTCTTCCTTTTTGTCTAACGCAAATACGAATTCTTAGTATCGAAAATTCACCGGTTTTGGCACTAGAATCGTTTGAGTATCTGCCTTGAATAATACGTAACAAGTTAACTAGTGTTCCGTAGTTATTTTGGCCAAAACGGAACATTTAGAAAGTGCCACAGCCATTTGTCTTAAGAACCGCTATGGACAGTCGTGGTATGAAAATGTTCGATAGTTTTAAAATTGATTCATTAACGACGTTCCGCGAGCACATACCTTTTCAAACTAAATCATAGAGCAGACTGTTCCACAGAAAATTATGTTTAACTATTTGACAATAAAGTTTAAAATTATTTAGATCAAAGTTGTTTGATTTTCTATCTTGTCCAAGAAGATTGTTTGGACATTTAAAACCTTTTTTTCTGTTTTAATATTTATGATTAGGGCAGTGATTATTTCCTCTTTGTTTCTTCCCACATCCATTCGCATCTTGTTCTCGGACGTTTTAGTAGATTTTGCACATGTAATAACTAATCGTCCACAAAATTGTCCTCCATTTTCTCCATTCCATTTCATCGTCCATTTCCTTCGTACACCAACATGCTGTTGAGAAAAATATTTGCAAAGCATGTCTGGCAGGTTGCTACAATATGTATTCAAATGTGTTTTCAAAGTCTTCCAAGAAGTATTCAAATGTTTGAAGCTGTATCTGGCGCCAGCTTTATGTATAGAATTCGTCTATTTGTGTATGTCATTGAACTCTTCCTAAACTCCTGGACCGATTTTGATGATTTTTTTGTGGATGTTTGAGTGGATCCCCGGATGGTTTATATTCACAATTAGACCCGTTAGGTTGAGCTGAAATTTGTCCTAGATTTTTATTTTTTTCACCACAGGACAACGTTTGCCAGTATCGCTAGTATATATGTACTACTGTAAAAAAATATTTGTTTTGAGTAGTATATATGTTATATTCAAAGGTCGATATGCAGTCTCTTCCCGGAATGATTGGTTTATCTTAGGTTTGACCAAGGCCTTTCGACAAAACTCGAAATAAATACCAATTTCGGCCTTTGACTAAAATATTTTTAATGTAGAAGTACCTAACTTTTTAGTCAAACGTCGGACGTAAAATAATCTGTTCTTACTGCGTTGGCTCAGCGACCCAAGGTGAGTCTTGGCGTCCAAAATAAGACCACCATTTTTGACTGCCCTATGCAGTTTCTGGCCGAGGTTTCGACTACCACTTACTATCAGTGCCAAAATAACAACTTCACAGACTGGTTAAAATGGGCTTGGATTTTAAAATTGTTTCGTTGACCCTCTGCTGCGGGGATAAAAGACTCCAATGTTCGTAATTAAGTATGTATGAGATTGTGCTTGTGTTGGTCAGCAGTGTCAAAGATTAAAAGGCCTAGATATATCACATAACATTGCCTAAACATGTTTATAAAAAATAAAAAATACGCGTGCGTCTCGGGACGCCCGACAGAAGTGATGACTTAAACTAATCTAAGTTGAACTATTTAATATTGAAATTGTTTGACTTGCGAAAAGCTTGGGTTATTACTTAAATTTTGTGTATATTAATACGATAATGTAAGGAAAGGCTATTTTATGTTATTATTCTTAGTTACAATTCTTGAATATGTACATATTCAAGAATTGTAAGAATTAGAATTTTGTGTATGTACATTATTAATATCATTATTTAATCCTATAAAAGTAACAATTTAACATTTTATGTCATCTATAAATGTTGCAAAGACTGCATCAAGTACAGTTCCATGACGACCATGACTTGTTTTAGCTTCTTCTGGTTTATTAATCATTTCTAATGTTAATTTTGCTTCACCCCGGAATATTTACTTCATTTTGCACATGCAACACACTGCAAACTAACCCATCTCCCGGGATAAAAAGCATTTATGCCCATTTTCGGTATTAAAACTACATTTATACAAAATTACAGCAGAACCGATCCAGTACTCCTAGTAGTTTTTCCGTAAAGGCTTAACAGACAGACAGATCGAGTTACTATCGCATTTTTTTATAGATGCAAAAATTTTATTTCTATAAAATTGAGAAATGATTGGTCTCCTCTCACAACAAACTTTCATCCTTTATTTCAACTCGTTCTAGTTTTATTTGTCTATTTCCCGTCTATCTATCTGTAAACTACATAAGTGACCAAAATTACCAAAATTACCTAAATGACTAAATGGTCACCTAACCAAACTAACCAAAATGGTCAAAATTACCAAAATAACTAAAATGACCAAAATGACTAAAATGACCAAAATGACTAAAATAATCAAAATTACCAAATTGGCCAAAATGACCAAAATTGGCTAAATGATCAAAATGGTCAAAATGACCAAAATGACCAATTTGACCCAATTTACCAAATTGGACAAGATGAACAAAATGGCCAAAATTACTAAAATGACCAAATTGACCAAAATGAATAAAATGACTAAATGACCAAAATAATCCAAAATAAACAAATTCGCCAAAATGACCAAAATTAACAGAATGAGTAAATAAACAAAATTACTAAAATGACCAAAACGACTTAAATGACCAAAATGGCTAAAATTAACAAAATGACTAAAATGCCTAAATTAACAAAATGACTAAAATGACGAAATTGACCAAAATTACCAAATTGACCAAAATTACCAAATTGACCAAAATAACCAAAATGGTCAAAATGACAATATGACTAAACTAATAAAATGACTAAAATGACCAAATTGACCAAAATGACTAAAATGACCAAAATGACTAAAATGCCCAAATAAACAAAATGACTAAAATGACCAAAATGACGAAAATGGTCAAAATGACCAAAATGACTAAAATGACCAAAATGACCAAATTGACCAAAATGACCATAATGACCTAAATGACGAAATGACCAAAATGGTCGAAATTACCAAAATTACTAAAATTAACAAAATAACTAAAATAACCAAATTGATCAAAATCACCATAATGACTAAAATGACCAAAATGACTAAACTGATCAATATGACTAAAATGCCTAAATTAACAAAATGACTAAAATGACCAAAATGACCAAATTGACCAAAATGACCAAAATGGTCAAAAGGACCAAAATTACCAAATTGACCAAAATGGTCAAAATTACCAAAATGACTAAAATTACTACAATGATCAAATTAACCAAAATGACTAAAATGGCCAAAATGACGAAAATGGTCAAAATGACCAAAATGACTAAAATGACCAAATTGACCAAAATGACCAAAATGACCTAAATGACCAAATGACCAAAATGGTCGAAATGACCAAAGTGACTAAAATTAACAAAATGACTAAAATAACCAAATTGGTCAAAATCACCATAATGACTAAAATGACCAAAATGACTAAACTGATCAATATGACTAAAATGCCTAAATTAACAAAATGACTAAAATGACCAAAATGACCAAATTGACCAAAATGACCAAAATGGTCAAAAGGACCGAAATGACCAAAATGGTCAAAAGGACCAAAATTACCAAAATGGTCAAAAGGATCAAAATGACCAAGTTGACTAAAATGACCAAAATGGTCAAATGACCAAAATCTCATATCACAAAAAATCTATCCTACTTTCTGGGATAACCTTTACATATCTATCTATCTCAAAATCTATTCCATTGTCCAGGATAAAAGTATTTCTTGACCACCCTCGGTATTAAAATTACATATATACCGAATTTCAGCCAAATCGATCCAATAGTCTTTCCGTAAAACCATAACAATCAGAGAGAAAAATATTTTTTATCCCGGAAACTATCCCATTCGTATCCCACACTATCCTATCGCATTTTTTTATAGATGATAAACTTTTATATCTATAAACTTGAGAAATGATTGGTCTCCCATACGAACCTTCATCCTCTATTTCAACCCGTTCTTATTTTATTTATCTATCCTTCGTCTATGTATCTGTAAACTACATAAATGATAAAAATTAACAACATGACGAAAATGAGCAAAATTATTCAAATGACGAAAATGGCAAATCACAAAAAAACCTATCCTACTTTCTGGGATAACCTTTACATAAATATATCTCATTAACGGGGATGAAAAGTATCCCTTGTCCATCCTCGGTATTAAAATTACTTAAATACTGAATTTCAGCCAAATCGGTCCAATAGTTTTTCCGTAAAAGCGTAACTAACAGAGACACAAATATATTTTCATCCCGGAAACTATCTCATTTTTCGGGACAAAGAGTATCCTATGTTCATCTGATCATATATATTTATGGACTTTCAGCCAAATCGATCCGGTAGATTTTCCATGAAAGCGTAACAGACAGATGTGTGGTGTTACAAGATTGGATAAGGTAAGAAATAAGAAATTAGTGTTTAAGGGGTCCTTGAAAGTTGCATCCGAAACTGAAAAATTAAGAGGAAGAAAATTATGTACATATAATGAGGAGGGATGTAAGTCATATGACAAAAAAAAATTGATCTGGAAGATCGATGTATAAAGTGTAAAAGTAGACGAAAAAAAGAGATGGATGCATTGTGTTAAGGATGACATGATGATTTATGTTGTAATAGCGGACATCTACCACAATAGAGGAGTATGAAAGGCAAAGCCATATTGTACCGAGGACATTAATTGGGATAAGGTGGCTGAAAAAGTTAAAATTGACACTGTTAAGGCAAACCGGATTCGTCGCGAAAAGAAGGTAGCGCCGCGGGCGACGCAGTCCGCCATTTATCCTCCGGCGACGCATATATTGCACATATTAGTAACATTGACATCAAATATAGCTCATTTAATCATCTTATAACAGTTCACTAATCATACAAGACCCTTATCATACAGAACGAATCTACAGACCCAATAGCACTCTCTGATTGTTAGTGTATGACACTAACGCCGCATTTAATTGACGCGGCATAATACGCCTTAAATATTTAAATATGCGGGCGAGATCTAATTTTATAAATCCATTTGCATCACGGCCGTGTCTACTTTGAACCTTTTCATAATAAAGAGGCAGTTTACATTAGATCGTCATACTTATATACCTATATCAATGGGTACATAATTATATACTGAGTGTAACTAGAGAAATTAAGTAACAAATAATATATAGAGTAGTTTACAAGTTAAATTATACTTAAATAGAGCAGCCCCTGAACCTCCCACTGCTAGACTTGGGCTCTCTCTATATATTCATACGTCTGTTATTTCGATTGGAGTTTTTATATGCACATTAGGGCAGAAAACTTCTTAAGCGATTTAGGTTTTCCAATTATTTGAACCCGAAAGCCAATGTTATGAGACGCGGGTTTTTAGTCACTACGCTATGACTATTTAAACCGATGATACTAAATGCCTAATTTATGTTTTTCAATTTGGACGAATCAGGCAAAGTGATTCATATAAACATAAACTTGAATCATTCAATATCATTGAACAACGTCGTATCCTTTTACTTTTGTGTATTTCAACTAAATTGATTCGATTTGAATGATCAGTCTGATAACAGTATGCTGAATTGAAACACAATCTTATTGAATTCATGGAACGAAGCTTAATTTAAATATTGGTGGAATATTATTTGCTATGATCATGCGTAGGTATGTGTTGTATGTGTTGTATGTGTTGTATGCTGGCAGTGCATGAACACACTAGCACGAATATTGATTCAGTTGTTTTTAGTATTTCGATACCTACGATTGTTTCGTATTTAGTTATTAATTTATTCACCTTATATTGAATCTAAGATGAGTGTAAAGTTTACCTAGCTATTTTTATTGGAAATATGTATATCTGTTGATTGAAGCAATTAAAGAAAAAACAACTGTAATAGACTATATAAAATATAAAGGGTGAAGAATATGATACAATTTTTGAAGTGATAACTTCTTATGGGAGGGTAAACCGCTTCATTACATAACGCGTTACGGCGACAGTCTGTCTGGCTTCCCTTTCTCTCACGCATAAGGCAGCGGTAGGCAGGCTCCTCCTCTCTCACTCTAACCCACGCGCTATATACATACAATTTGAGTAATAACCTAAGCTTTTCTCAAGTTAAACAATTTCAATATTAAATAGTTCAACTTAGATTAGTTTAAGTTATCAGTTCTGTCAGGCGTCCCGAGACGCACAAAATTTTTTTTTTTTTAGCTTTCTTGTCTGTTTGTTAGGGATTGTCGTAAAAACTACTGAACCGATATCGATGCGATTTTCACTGGTCGACATCTAATTTATAGACTTTAAATCTGCCCTACTTTTATCCTGGGAACGGTTTGAAGTTGTTCGGATGCATTATTTCGACACAGTTTTCACTAAAACGATAGCTTAAAATCTATTTTTAAATGCCGCAATACTTTGTGTCTCGGGATTCCCACAGGAATTTCAAGTAAATCATGGATGAAGTCGCGGGCATATCCTAGTTTATTATAATATTATAATTTACTAGTGTGCCTGGCAGACGCTATACTGCCCTGAAAAAATAAAAATCTAGAACCCGATTGCAGCGCCACCTACCGGGTCCAATTGCAAATCTATACCATCCCATCCTTACCCGTTAGTATTAATACTAACGGGTAAGGATGGGATGGTATAGATTTATGGTTCACTTTAAACAAAACTTAAAAGATTTCAAATGAATTTGAGCTCTATCTGTATATACATAAGGCAGATATTCTTTTATACGCAGATTATAGATACGTAGATACACATACGTGCGTAAACAGTGCAATGAATTTTGGACTTTATGCTAGTGATTTAAAGTGTAATTTAAATTGAATTATTACGAATAAGTGTCAAAATACCTAAGAATAAATACGTCTATAATAGAAAATAAATGTAAAAATGTGTGTGTGAAGTTCACACTTGTCTATTAAGCGTTATAGATATAATTATATTCGCCTGTACGTTCTCTGAAGTTTCACTTCTACTGCGTCTGAACTGCAGAACACACATTTAAACAAATGCAATTAGAAGTTAATAGATGTTGTAATACAATTACTTTACAAAGAATTAATGGAGTTGTAACAAAAAAAAAACCGACTTCAAAAACTAAAAAGTATAAGATAACTTATTTCTAAAGCTATTTTTAATTATAATATCTTCTTTTTAATATATATTATCTAAAACATCTTAAAGTCGGTGCTTAGTAATTTTCAAAACATAGAAATTTTTATGTTTTACTTCGCAGCGACTTAAACATGTTTTAGATAATATATATTAAAAATAATATATTATAGTTAAAAATAGCTTTAGAAACAAGTTATTTTATACTTTTTAGTTTTGAAATGGGTTTTTTTTAACGAAGTTTTTTTATTTCTTACTTTTTAGTGTATAGCTATGGGTAGGCCTACGAAAGGTGCCGCGCGCCTTAAAAAATATAGGTCCCAAGAAAAGGGAACGGAATTTTTTTCCATAAAAAAACGGGCCCAAACTTTGTTAAATTTTTAGGAGACCAAATGGAAACTAATCCGCATCAAACTACAGAAGAATCACGTCAATCGGATCATAAATCTCAGAGTAATAAGTGTACAAACATTTAAAAACAAAATATACCAATCAAGTTGAGAACCTCCTCCTTTCGGAAGTCGGTTAACAAAAAATATTGTTACCGTCGCAATAATGATATACTAAAAATTCATACTGCGGCATATGTCCCTCCTATATAATATATCTCCTTCCTATATAGATTCCTTACATGTTATGCAAAATATAAACGTTATACAGAAGATAGTAGTAAATGCAGTTTTGTCATTTTAATATTCTTCAATAATGTAGTATACCTTTTTAAGCACGGTAATTTTCAATTTAGCTTTAAATTTAATGAAGGGTAGATCCAACATTACATTCGGAGTTTTATTGAAATATCCCGGAATTTATCCCATTTTCTGGAATGAAAAGTATCCTCTGTCTATTCTCAGTACTGTAACTAATAAAAGCAGCCCATAAATGTCCCACTGCTGGGCTCGGGCCTCCCACTATAGGGGAACGGATAGTATACCCGCCACGCTTGTCCAAGGCGGCTTGGCAGGTATGACAACATCGGTTATCTCGATGTGCAAGTTGCATCACGATGTTTTCCTTCACCGTTATTAGCACGTGGTAATTGTAACAATATGCACATTAAATCAGAAAACTGACCTTTGTATTAGTATGGATGGTTGTAAAATATAATTTTAATAAGAATAATTTAAAACTGCAATCAGAATCATGCGATTTAAACGCAGCCATTTTAGGTCGCTCGGGACGAGGTCGCTGACGGCACGACAACATCGATATGTTGGAAAGTATACAAATATCCAGTAAATGCGCCTTTGTGGACAACCTGAACGTGGGCCGTGACGTCAGAGTTCAATTAACGCGCTTTGCAAAAAAATGTGTGCTGGGACACATAGTAGAAGTGAAACTGCAACGGACAAATGGAAAACGAATGGCAACGGATAAGTGGCAAAACGAATCGCAACAAACGGGCAGGTTTTTCAAATTGGACAAATACATTAATAATGTGCCCGTAAAACTTCAAGTTCAAATTTTGTTGCCATTCGTTTTTCCACTTGTTCGTTGAAGTTTCACTTCTACTATGTGTCCCGGCACACATTTCGATTTTTCGCAGGTTTAGTGCAAATTATGATTTGGTTAGGTTAGGTACATTTTATAGATTGCATTTTTTATTTAAACATATTTTATTTTATCAAACAAAAAAACTGAATTCGATCCGGAACCAAAAATCGCTCCAATCTATTCTAAAATTATGCTGCCTCTCACTACGTCTAGTCTAAATTATGCCGCTCCTCCACGCGGCCGTAACGCTTTTTCTTGACAGAAAAAGCCTAAGACCCCCCCCCCCGCCGTCTATATAGAAGTTTCACTTCAAAAACTTTCTCCTATTTGTAACTATTTTCAGGGTTCCGTAGCTAGTTTTAGCATATGGAAGCCAATATGTTTTCATCATATCCATCCGTCTATGATCTATCTTTGTATGCCACAGTAATTTTTTAATTACTGTTTCTACGAGTATCTTGCCAGGTGGATTAAACATTGAATTCATCTCAAACACAACAACACAACACAAATATAAGTAAGTATTATATGTTGTATTTGTGTTGAGGATCTTAGAAAATGGTACACAAAAGAGAAGAAAGCTTTTAAATTGCAGTACCCATGGTATGGAGAGAGCAGAACATTATTCAAACGATTGTTATTCTTGGGGCATGTACGTTTCTGAACATAACTGTTCGCGATCTTACGCCAAACGTCAAGACAAATGCAAAAGAACACGGAACGCGCGGTTCAAATATTGACAGCGTTAGCCGTTAGGGGATTTCCCTGTCTTAAAAAAAACTGAGTTACGAGACATTACACGATATTAGTCTTTGTTAGTTTTTTATTTAACTTCAATTACCAGAGGAGTATCTCCATCATAGTCATTGGCCTCCAAAGCCGGATTACTCACTGATTGAGGATCAGCGATGATAAACAAGGTTTAAGAATTATTGGAGAGTTATCAAGGGCATAACGAAATCTGCGACAAGATCAAGAAGTGGTAAAAAGTGGTTTGGACGTTGCTTTATCTTAAAGATTGTCGTTTAATTTAACCCAACACTCTTCATAGGTAATATTAAAGCTATTATTGTGTTTCAAATAAGGTTAGTACATACAAAACCATTAATTTTCAACCTATTTGTTTTTGGGCAAAATAACGGTTTTAATTATTTGAAACTATAATTTTGTATAATTTTAAGTTAATTTGTATGTTCATCATACTGTTTGCAACCAGAGCAACATTAATTAACAACAATTTATAGTTTATCCGAATTTGTTCATATTATCACTCGACGAGTAGGTCTAATTAATAAATTAATTTGTTTGTACATTAATAATAATTCACCTTATTTTATCATTGTCTCATAATATAATTCTTATTTTAATATTTTTCCTGCATAAATTTAAATACTCTTAAAGTGTAAATCTATTAGTAAACTCATAGCTAAATCTTATTTAATTATACTGTAATATTAATTTAATTACGTTCCAGGATATCACATTCTTCTCCCACAATGTCCAGAAGTGATAAGCAGGAAATGGCGTCGGCAAGGGAGCTCGAAGACCTTATCAAGAAACGTAATAGTTTCAAAGGCCGTATCGGTATTTTTGAGACATTTCTACAGTCACTAGATTTAGCATCAATTACACCTTATGATATCTTAAAATTAGAGCTAAAAATACAAAAGCTCGAGTCATTGTATGCCCTCTATGATGAGACTCAAAGTAAATTAGAGTGCATGTCAAACTTGGAGACACAAATATCTGAACGCGAGGAATTTGAGTCCCAGTATTATGACCTCATATGCAAAGCACAGGAGATAGTAAAGAACCACAATAAATCTGCGCAGCCTAGCGAGTGTGGTTCTCATAGTTCCAATCATAATAAACCCGTCAAATTGCCTACAATTCAGCTTCCAAAGTTTAGTGGTAGCTATGATGATTGGCTGGAGTTTAGGGATACATTTCACAGTTTGATCCACTCTAATGAGGACATTGATATCATTACAAAATTCCATTACCTTAGAGCTTCGTTGGAAGGGTCAGCTGCCGTGGTAATTCAATCCATTCAATTTTGTGCACTAAATTACAGCACTGCCTGGAAACTGTTATGCGACAGGTATGACAATAAGCGTCTTTTGATTCAAAATCACGTTTCGGCAATATTTAACATAGATAAAATCACACGAGAGTCATCAAACAATTTAAAACGAATGATGGACCAATTTACGAAAAGTATACGCACTTTACAGGCACTAGGCGAACCTGTCCAGCACTGGGACACACTTCTCATTTATGTACTGGCACATAAACTGGATTCCAAAACTTATCGCGAATGGGAAGAATTTAAAGGCCGTTTAGAACATGAATTGAACATAACAATGCATAATTTTGTCCAATTCATTAAAATGCGCACGGATCTTCTTGAAACTATTGAACTATCACAATCCGCAACGCAACAAAACAACACAGTCACTAAACCATCTAAACACAAAGCAATGGTATCGGTAGACAGTTCTCAAAAAACTAACACCAATAATTTAACCAAATCAACGAGTTCATGTCCCAGCTGTAGTGGCGATCACAAATTAATTAACTGTCCGCAATTCTTATCACTTACTAATGAAACCCGTCTACAATTATTGCCGGGTTATAAAGTATGTTTCAATTGTTTCAATAGTGGGCATTATGCGAATAAATGTAAAAAATCAGGATGTAAGTTATGCAAGCGCCGGCACAATACCCTTATTCACGTCGCCGATTATAATGTACTAAAACCAGTTATGCACCGCGAGCCGCACGTTGATAAGAGATGTTCATCCCCCTCCACGGAAGGTGCGAATCCCGTAGCACTCGCCGCAAACGTCTCGGCTTCCAGTAAGCATTGCGAAGGCCACCAGGTCGACGTTCTCTTATCTACGGTTTTAATTAAGTTATACGACGTAAATAATTGTGAGCATATAGCACGCGCTGTCCTTGATAGCGGGAGTACTTCCTGTTTGATGACGTCTGATTTACATCAGAAACTTAACCTGCCGTATAGTCATATAAATGAATCAATATTAGGCATTAACAACGTGACATCACACATTAATAAAATGTGCTTCGTGTCTATGATGTCGCTTAGCGGAGACTTTGCGACTAATTTGAAGTGTTTCGTGTTGCCATCCCTAACAGATAATGTACCGAGCCGTTCTGTCGACTTTCGTGAACTTAATATTCCTACGAATTTGCCATTGGCAGATCCTTGTTTTCACGAGCCTGCAGCAATCGATATGATACTAGGCGCGGATATTTTCTGGGATGTCATAGGAACGCACAGACTTAATTTAGGTTTCGGTAAACCAATTTTATGCGAAACTAAGTTAGGGTGGATAGTTTCCGGCCCAATTATAAATAAACAAACCCATGGTTTGTCACAATCTATTAAATGTCATTTTTCTGTAGTCAATCCAGACTCTGTTAGTTCTACTGATAGTATTCAAAATCAGCTTGCACGGTTTTGGAGCCTCGAAGAAGTGAGTCAACGTTCTGACTATTCGTCAGAGCATAGATTGTGTGAAGAACATTTCATAAACAATACAACGAGAGTAAATGGTCAGTTTTGCGTAAAAATTCCTTTGAAGGAAAATCCTAGTATATTAGGCAATTCTTTGCATAGGGCTACCCAGTGTTTTTTTTCTTTAGAACGTAGATTATTGCGTGAGCCAATCCTGTGTAATATGTACCGTGAATTTATGAAGGAATACGAGTCATTAGGGCATATGTCCGAGTGCAAGCTCAGCCAAAACGATAATGAGCATTTTATTCCCCACCACGGTGTTTTACGCATGAACAGTACTACTACTAAGTTAAGGGCTGTTTTCAATGCAAGTAGTAAGACATCTAACGGAGTTACTTTTAATAGTTTACAGATGGTAGGGCCTACGGTTCAAGACGATCTTTTATCTATCCTTTTACGATTTCGGTTACATAAATATATCTTAATGGCAGATGTTGAAAAATGTACCGGCAGATATTGGTGCATCCTGATGACAGATATTTACAACAAATAGTCTGGCGTGATAGTCCGAAAAAACCACTGATGGCATATCAATTAAACACGGTTACGTATGGCACCACCAGTGCGCCTTTCCTCGCAACCAGATGCCTTAAACAGTTAGGTCTAGACTGTCAGGATAAAAGAGTTAGCGAAATTATATTGCACGATTTTTTTGTGGATGATCTGTTAAGTGGAGGAGATAACATTAATGAAGTTCTTAATTTACGCAAAATATTAACGTCAACTCTCGCTTCAGCTCACTTTCTTCTCCGCAAATGGAAATCAAATGAACCCACACTAGTATCGGAGAATTCTCAGTCACCATTAGATTTAAACATTGGAAACAATGAGCCAAGTAAAACTTTAGGTTTAGGATGGCGAGCTGAGTCTGATGAACTGTGTTTTCCAATTGGCATATTAATTTCAAAATTAAACACAAAGCGATCTATGCTTTCTATCATGTCTCAAATATTTGATCCCTTAGGTATGGTTGCTCCCATCGTTATCAATATGAAAATGTTATTACAGCAATTATGGTTACATAAATTATCTTGGGATGATCCCATACCATCAACTATAGAGGATGTTTGGGTCAATATAGTTAATAAATTACATCTTCTTAATAACATAAACATACCGCGTCGTATTGTACTTGATAGATACGAACTATTAGAATTTCATATATTTTCAGACGCCTCCGAAAAGGCATACGGTGCATGCTTGTACGTGCGTAGTATTGACACAAAGGGCAATGTTATGATTAGACTTTTAATAGCTAAGAGTCCAGTCGCTCCTATTAATCCTCTCACAATTCCAAGACTTGAGCTATGTGGCGCTTTATTAGGTACCCGATTGTACGAAAGGGTCATCAATTCGTTAAAAATAAAACCGGTACGTACTATATTCTGGACTGACTCCACAATCTTATTAGGCTGGCTTAAAATGTTACCAAACAAGTTGCACACATTTGTACGCAATCGTATCGGGTAGATTTTAGACAAAACTAGCGATTGCGTCTGGCGACATGTTCCCACAGAACATAATCCAGCAGATTTCATTTCACGTGGCGTAAATGTAGAATGCATTGAGTCCCTCGACATGTGGTGGTCGGGACCAGACTTTTTAAAGGAAACTTCCATCAACTGGCCTTCTAATTTATCAGTGAATGAAGTATTACCAGAGACACGTACTGAGATATCTGACCTTGTGACAATCAACGACTCTTCTGAACTTACAAAATTTATTGATTTTGAGAGGTTTTCGAATTTGAATCGCCTTAAACGTGCGGTAGCGTATGTACTGAGATTCAAAAATGCATGTCAGAAACAATTACCGAAAGAGAATTATCTTTCTCACACCGAGTTAGATGATGCTTTAAATGTAATAATTCGTGTATCTCAAGCAGAATCATTTATCGAGTATAATCTTTTGATTAATAATAATAAATTACCTAATAAAAGTCCATTATTAAAATTCAATGTATTTTTAGATCAATTTAATGTTATGCGAGTAGGTGGTCGTCTTGGAAATTCTGATTTTGTTTATGATAAGAAACATCCCATTTTAATACAGTCCACACATCGATTTTCTAAATTATTATTTGAACTTGAACATATTAAACTTATGCATGCAGGTCCCCAATTATTACTAGCGTCAATCAAAGAGACTTATTGGCCTATAGGTGGCCGTAATTTAGCTAAAGCGTGTTATCGGCGTTGCGTAAAATGCTCGCGAATGAAAGGTACTGTTATAGCTCCGCTAATGGGTAATTTACCACGGCAGCGTCTCTCCCCTGGAGGCTATCCCTTTAAAACCATTGGAGTGGACTAGGTCCGATCTCCTCCGCCAGTCGTCAAGGACGAGGCTGTAGAATTGTAAAGGTGTACATCGTCTTATTTGTTTGTTTTGCTACGAAGGCAATACACTTGGAGCTGGTGGGAGATTTAACAAGTAACAATTATTTATTAGCCCTGCGTAGGTTTATATCTCGTCGTGGAAAACCCTCTCAGATTTACTCCGATAATGGCACTACCTTTGTAGGAGCATCCAATGACTTAGCTAAGTTTCTCAAGGATAATGCTCAATGTTTATCTAGTGATCTGTCGAATGAAGGCATAAAATTCCATTTTATCCCTGCTTATTCACCACACTTCGGTGGCATTTGGGAGGCGGGTGTGAAATCCACCAAATTTCATTTAGTCAGAGTGTTGGGAAATTGTAATTTGAGTTATGAGGAACTAAATACTACTTTAGTCCAAATTGAAGCAATCTTGAATTCGCGGCCACTGACACCACTATCGTCTCATCCAGAAGATATGATGCCCTTGACCCCTGGTCATTTTTTAATCGGCCGCTCTCTTACTTCATTACCTATCAAGGACCTCCAGGATAACAACTTCACCTATCTAAATAGATTTCATCGCATCGAGCAGCTTCGGCAACATTTTTGGAAAAGGTGGAGCAAGGAATATATTTCAGAGCTTCAGCTGCGAACAAAATGGCGTACTGAAAATAGTCCTCTGAAGATAGATGCTCTTGTCGTGTTGAAGGAGGATAACCTTCCACCTTTAAGGTGGAAATAGGACGGATAGTAGCCTTACACCCTGGTTCTGATAACGTAGCGCGTGTGGCTGATATAAAAACCTCCAGCGGCGTGATTCGACGTTCATTCAGCAAAATATGTCCACTGCCCTTAGATGATGGATCAACGGTTGAAAGGCAAGCTTTCAACGCCCGCGGGCATGTTCGCGATCTTACGCCAAACGTCAAGACAAATGCAAAAGAACACGGAACGCGCGGTTCAAATATTGACAGCGTTAGCCGTTAGGGGATTTCCCTGTCTTAAAAAAAACTGAGTTACGAGACATTACACGATATTAGTCTTTGTTAGTTTTTTATTTAACTTCAATTACCAGAGGAGTATCTCCATCATAGTCATTGGTCCTTCGAGCCGGAAGGTGTAAAATTGTAAAAATAAGAAAGCAATTGTTTATCCTAACGTTAGTTCAGTTCATCGGCCGACAGGACAGACCATCTGCCTGACACATTAATGCCCGGTTTCTAGGGTTACCGTTATGAGTTCAATAACAGTTGATTCCATGAAGTAATGTAATAGATAAACTTAGGTTTACTGTTAACCTACAACTAGTACCAAAACTCGCCACTAGATGGATCTATTTAAGAAGGAATATCTAATATTTATTTACATCAAATAAAAACTTCAACAACAAAACGTCAAACAAAAGATATGGAATAGATCAACGCCTAATATTGGTCAGTTAAGTTGAACTCAGTTTAACTATCGTACGATGGTGTATTCTGAAACGCAATTTTATAAGTTATTGAACCGATAGCGCTAACGAACAGATAAACTACAGTTAAAAGTAACTCAGAAACCGGGCATAAATCGCGCCTAATGAAACAATTTGTAAAAGCTTTGCCTAAAGATGGTGTTTGTTTTATATATTTATGTGGAAAATTTACTCATTTATTAGAAGCTAAATTAAAAGAAGGCATTTTAGTTGGGCCTGATATAAGTAAATTGATGTTCGATTCCAACTTCGAATCAACGATGAGTACAAAGGAAAAAGAGGCTTAGATATTTAAAGAAGTTGTGACAAAGTTTCTGGGCAATGTAAAAGCTCCTAACTATAAATTTATCGTAGCTAATCATAAACAATTTTAAAAGTCTAGGTTGTTTAACTAGGTTGAGTCTTTCGACTTCTTGCACAACCATCTTGATTGTTTTTCCTGAAAACTTACCTAGGTGATATGAGTGAAGAGCAATGGGAATATTTTCATCAGGACATAAAATAAATGGAAAAATGATACCAGGGACGGCGGAATATTCACACGATGTGTGATTACTGTTGGTCAATTCACAGAGAAGAACCAAATGCATCACATTAGAGAAAAAGCTAAGCAAGAAACTTTAAAAAGAAAGAAGATAAAAAATACAAAATAATAAGCACTAATGTTTAGAAATATCATATATTTTTAATGAAAAATGTAACCTAATAGAAAATGAATTATTAATTTGTATATATTAAATTGTCCCCATTTGTTTCAAATTTATAATTGATTTTATATTGTGACAGAATTGTGTGTGATAAAAAAAACTAAAATCGAATACGTTTCAGCACCCAGAAATACATAAACAGATAGTCTAAATTTTTTTTTTGTTGGCCTGTGTTATTAAACATTTAAATCCTTTAAGATAATTTACATGACTTTTACTCTCTATGTATGATAGATAACATGTCAGATTTATCAATGTCTAATAGACCTGCCAGTAGGCGAAAGAAGGCTTTATCCGTCAAACAGCTTGCAACGAAAGGACGCAGTGCGGTGGACGCATGCCTTATACTCAGAAAGTGTGGATGAACTCCTAATTGGGTTATGAAACGTCTTCCAATAAATTCTAAAACAATATACATAAAAAGTGAATGCGTTTATATAACTTACTTTTAAAATTGTATACAACAATTAACAATATTTTTATTTAGTTAATAATTAATAGTATTTTCTTAAGTTTTCGCTACTAATACACAACACGATGACTGCATACCAAACAGGTTTCTTTCCTTTCTACCAAACAGGTATGAAACGATTTTCTTTTACGAGGATTTGTGGTTTATCGAATATGATGTACCTAATGGTCAGGTTTTTCCAGCGTCGGAATAAAAATAAAACAAAATACCGCGCTTAAAAACATTAAAACGTTCTTTTATTATCTATATATTAATGCGTGAAGCAAAAACTTTGTACCCCTTTTTATGACGATTACGCGGACGGAGGAGCATGTAATTTCGCGTACTTATAGTTTATATAAAGAAGAATCGACGAATGCTAATAAAAAAAAAATTATTATCCGTAAAAACACATTAAATCAATAAAAAAAAACATTACACACACTACCATGTATTTGACACACACGCATATATACTCTTTTGTTTATTGTTCAAGTCAAATTAACAGTCTAGCCTTGACGAAATCTATGATTATAGAAGTATAGTCTTTGACATTAATTATTATGGTCGAATTTCGAGCACGGGCGGCCACTAGTAACAATTAGTAAGGCATTTGACTCGTTAAAATTATCACGCCATAACATGCTAATGTGCAGTTTGCAAGATGTACAAAGGACCCTGCTGTTAGCTGTACCCAGAGGGCATACAGCCTCCTGCGTGTGCAATATAATAACGAGTTTAGGATACTGCTGGGGTTGCCGCGCTACTATAGTGCCTCAGGGATGTTTGCGGAAGAACGCATGGATGACTTTCATGCTATAATGCGTAAACGGACCGCATACCGGCTGAGCACAGTCCGGATTATGGCGGAGCGGGTTGACAGACGGTACCGGGTTGCGTTGCATGTGCTGCCGTCAAACAGCCCGCCTCCAAATAAGCGTGTTTCTTTTATATATTACTTTTCGTAATAATCAGTTTTTTGATGACGCAAATCTGAGACAAATAAAATTATTATTAATACTAGGAAATGCCCGCGACTTCACCTACACTTGATATGAAATTTCCGCGGGATTCCCGGAGCACAAATTATCGCAGCATTTAAAAAATAATGTAAGCTATCGTTTTAGTGGAAACTGTACCGGAATAAGTGAATTTTTATGCACCCGAAAAACCGCTCCCGGGAAAATTTCCGCGGGATTAAGGGATAAAAAGTATCACACATTTTATTACACAAAATTTGCCATCGTAAATGAAAAAGCCGCATTGGAATTAGAATGTTTTTTTCAAACTGACTATTTCAAATAATTCCCAGAAAAATTCCTGCGGGATTTACAGGAGAAAAAGTAACGCAGATTTTAAGGCTAAGAATTTGCTGTCGATCAGCAAAAACCGCATTGAAATTGGCCTAACAGTTTTAGTGTGTCGAACAAACAAACTAACCGACATACATAAACAGACAAATATACATGAAATTAAAAACAAATTGCATTGTCTTCTCCATCGTTTATATAGTCTATTCCAGGTGTTTTTTTTAATTGCTTCAATGTACAGAATAGCATGTATAGAATTTTATAATAATATAGATTATAACGCAGTACACCCATACAAAGTAAAGGAGGCTGTGACGTTTGATGTAATGATAAAAAGTACCTCTATTGATTTGGCTATCAAGCACCCAATTGCACCTGCTTGAATTTCGACCTTGGTACCAATAGGGGAGCTGACATTCAAATTAATTGAGACATATTCAAATTACAAAACGTCGCAGTTACATAGATTTTTCAAGAGCATACCAACTTATATCCCTTATAAATGGGACGCCCAAGCCTAGCAGTGGATGTTTATAGGTTGTTATTATTATTATGACAGCAGAAGTATGAAAGTAAGATAAAAGTAGTTAGTGATATGATAAGAGACAATGTGATAAAGGAAAGTTGTGGATTGAAAGAGGATGTAGTGACACGAGTTGAAAAAGGAATGTTAAGGTGGTTTGGGTATGTAGAGAGAATTAATGAAAGCAGAATCACAAAACAAGTATATGACAGCAACGTGAGAGGTAGAGTCGGTGCCGGTTGACAGTGGCGTAGTCACCATGATCAAATTGAAGATATTTCGAAGAAAGGTCAAGTGAAAAGCACTTTAAATAAGCGTGTATTTATGAAGAGATTAATGAAAGTTGATGAAGCGAAAAGTCTTTGTCAGGATCGTAGCAGGTGGAAATTCATCGTCTCTGCCTACCCCTATCCCAATGGAAAACAAGAGTGACAATGTCTATGTATTATTATTATATATAATTACTTAACTGTAATACTTAATTGTCATAAATTTGTAAAGAAGTTAAATAAACGCAATAACTATTCTTTGGCCACTAATCTCACTTTTACATTACCATGATAGAAATAATTTTCTATCGTGGTAATGTAAAAGTGAGATACAAAGATGTTATTTTAACGCCTGTTATTTTACAAATACTAAAGAACTAGAACCGAATTACACCGACACGTAGCTGGTCTAATTGTGAATCTAAACCATCCAGGGAGCCACTCAAAACACACACAAAAATCATCATACTCGGTTCCGCTATTTAGGAGTTTAGTGACATAAGTACACACGCACAGAAGAATTAAATTATATACTAGCTGACCCTTGCCCCTTTTGTTAGGTGTCGTTTAAAAAATATAAAATATATTTATTGCTCATAATCAAATATAGCCTATCTCACTCAGGAATAATGTAGCTTTCTACTGGTGATAGAATTTTCAAAATCAGTTCCGTAGTTCAAGAGATTACTTCCTACAAACAAACTCACAAACTTTACCTCTTTAAAATATAGTTTAATAAGTAAAGGTAATATTAGAACTTGTTTTAACATGTGTAAACATACTTATTCAAACACTTCATCGAAGTACTCGCTGTTATACAGACGGTAGGGCATGCATAAAGAGTCTCATCTAAAACTAAGAGGCTTTAGAGTTCCTAGTAACATAACCATGGATGAAAAATATAAAAACAAAACATGCATATTCCCAGGGCACTGATGATCGCGTCAAATGGACTGAGTAGGAAGAAAGAACCTAGCAATACCAGTGATTAATAATTGCCAGATTGAAAGAAATAAAATAGGTATAGTTGATAAAAGCACTGCATTAATTAAAAACCAAGCCTGGAATAATTAGTGTACGTTTGCATATAGCATGGGTCATAAATGACCCATTACAGACCAGGTCAGGCCATGTGTGTCAGGGATGGCCCGCCCTGTCGATGTTGCCGGAACGAGGTCACCTTTACATGCAATCATGGCTTTACAAATACTTTCCAATTATAAGTGCTAAAATAGCTCATAATCAGTGCAACCGTAGCACTGGTTTCTGTTTTATTTTAATGCATATTCATTAAACTGTTCTCGCTACTTCTATCGTGCAGAGGTTTATATACATTATTGGCCAGGGATATAAGCTACCACCATATAACATTTCATTTAAATCGGTTCAGTGGTTTTGGAGATTAGCCGGTACAAACAGACAGACAAACAGAGAAACGAAAATATGGAAAAAATCTAAATTAGTTCTATTTCACTTCTTACATCCCCCCCCCCCCCTGCCTCGGTTTTTAGCATTTTTTTTCATTGTACAGAAATTCGACCTCTATAGTTTTATTATATGGATAGATATAGTCTTAAGTTTAATGTTAAATTAATTAAACAACCAAATACATCGAGAGCACAACACTCGTGGTATTATTGTATACTCCCCTCAAGAGCGGTCCAGTCCAGCTCCCATATCCGATCAAATAAGTTGTGTGATGTTTCGGTGATAGTTCCCCATGGATGGGGTGACGCACCACTGTTGAAGTGTCGTAAACAAATAGAGATTTTTTGTAGATACAAAAATATCTTATTGTCTAGGTGATGTGCATACCTATTTTCTAATCATTATTAAATATTATAGCTATACATGTTTATGAGATTGTACATATTTAATGATATTCACAAATCCAGTTTTTTCAGCAGCTCTAACACCGATATCTATTAATCTTTATTCACATAGTTCACATTCAATCATTGACCATATCTTTTCACTGTATACATCAATAAATTGTTTCATTAAGCGTGACATAACAGATACTCCCTCCCCCTCCCCTTGGTAAAAATAGATATCCTTAACATAAAATATACAACACATTATTACGGGTTGTCTGGAAGAGATCGCTTAATAGCGATAAGACCGCCCGCCCATTGTGCACATTTAGAACATTTTTAGGCTATAAGGTTTTCTGTAATGGTGTACAATAAAGTGTTATCTATCTATCTATTGCTCAAATAAACAATTACAAAAATGTACGATTACAATATTGTCTTGGTAAAAATAATATTTAAAAACATTAGCAACATAAAATATTATCTGTGTAAATTGTCTTCTAAATTCACTGAAACAATGTTTAAAAGTAAAGCTTTCGTAGCAGTCTATTATGTAGAACAACGTCACTTGTTGCTGGTATTTATGAACGGAACCCTCAAGACAAAGGGGTGCTCGAGCACATTTCCCGTCCCGGAAAATGCCGCGATGACTCGTCTGGCAATTGAAGGGTTGACTGGCTCGTCTACAAGCGAATAAGCGACGCTGAAGTGGTCTGAAAAGTAGAGATGTTACGAATATTCGGCTGCTATTCGGTATTCGGTATATTCCGCCACTTTTTTTAACTATTTGGCTGAATAGCAAATCGTAAAAAAACCTACAGGTTACTCAAAAATGTTTAAATTTCAATCACAAATTATTGATAATTAAACTCCATTTTAACAGTGTTGAAAGCGATTTTAAATAATTTTTCATTTTAACCTTACGAGTCGGCCAATTTTGAAATGTCAGAATTAAATAAATAATCCTGTTAAGAGCGAATATACATATCTTACACCGAATATTTGGCGCTTCGGCCGAGAGCTTGGCCGAATATCATGTCATCTCTACTGAAAAGCTTAATTATGTGATTTACACATTTTTGCGGTGTAATCTGCTTAAGCCGGGGCGGTAGTCTGTGTGATGTCCTTAAACGTTATTCGAAAGCGCTAAACAGTGGAATACGATTAAATTCATTGTGAGACTAGTTTGTCTTGTTGTAAATACACTTATTTAAACACTAGCTGATGCCCGCGACTTCGTCCGCGTGGTGCGGTTTTTAACTATCCCATGGGAACTCTTTAATTTTTCGGGATCCTATATGTTGACCAGGGATATAAGTTATCACCATACAAAATTTCATTCAAATCGGTCCAGTCGTTTCGGAGATTAGCCGGTACAAACAGAGAGACAAAGAGACAAACAGACAATAGAGAAACAAAAAAATCGAAAAAAATCTAAATTAGTTCTATTTCACTTCTTACATCCCCCTGACCCGGTTTTTAGCATTTTTTCCATTGTACAGAAATTCGACCTCTACAGTTTTATTATATGTATTGATAAGAAGTTTATGGAGATACGACGTATGTTAGTATGATATATATGCTAGTAGACGGCGACGTACTAACCACGATCAAATCGCAATCAATGTCTTCAAGAATTACCCAGTAAAAAGCACCTATAATAAAACAGATTAATGAATGTAGATGAAGCAAAAGATGTATGTCAAGATAGTAGCAAGTGGAAATCTGTTGTCTCTGCCTGCCCCTATAGGAAAAAGGCATGATAATATTGTTACGCCGACAAAAGTAGATTCACACCTGCATACCATAAAAGCACACCTTATTACCTTTCCGCATTTGGACTTCTTTTATTTATGTTGTGTTTAATATTTGTAATTAGTAAACAGTCCATTGTTTACTGTAATCCTTTATGGCAGTCATTAGCCAGATGTGATTCTAAGAAATTCGGCCCGTGCGGCCAGGTAGACATATTGAATTTGTGCAGCAGAAAGCGGTGCCCCAATGGAGAGGTCGTCAGTCGAGCGATAACCAGCCACGAGGCAAGACTTGTGTACATTTGATAATCTACTTAGTGACGGACTTTGCCCGTGTTATTTAATCGTGCATTACGTTTGTACTGATTGTGTTCAGTTATATTTGTACCTGTGTTATACGTGTTTGTATAGTTCTAATAAAATAAATTCTATAGTAATTCTAACGGCATTTTAATTCGAGTCCCGCAACTCTACTATTTCGACGCTTCGGCCAGTTTCAGTAGCCGTGATCACGGACGACAAAGATGTCTAGTGTCAATGAGTAATGTTAAAGTTATGATTTTATATACCCCCAAGTTGTGAATTGTAATAAAAATCCAAAAAATACACAGTCTATAACTATAACATATGTATATCATTCATCATTAAAATTACTTTCAATGTAGCGCATTGCTTTCCTTTATGTAGCCATAACAAGCCTGTAGTTCAGCGAAACATTAATATACATTGTAAAGAATTTGTGCAGTAGTTTGATTACAATTACCGCAGTACAAAACTTTAATATCACGAACTAGTTTATATTGGGCATGTAAAAAGTAGCCGGAAGCGAATATTAACGTTGATGGTATTATTGATTTTAATTGGATCGCAGTACGATTATATAATTAATACCTCATAGTTAAGAAACTACATTAATATATTCCCCCTGCTAATGTTCGCCCTAGAAAGTTACTACAATGACGCACATAGTTTACCGACACGTCCATATCGGAACAACAAAAGAAAGAAAGACTTATTTGAAGAAATAGCGACGTAATTACAGTCCTTGTACATTATTACACACTGAGCATATTTTGAGAATTTGTACGCCGCATTTTCAGCAAACAAGGTTTGCACTCGTCATATTGCTGTGCCGGAATTACATCCGACACAATGCTGATTTTCAGTGCAAATCTTCCTTTTGGCGTAAGACCAAAACGACCCAATATTGTAAAATAATAAATGAAAGTAATGTTAAGAAAGTAGAGACACATAGACTTAGGGCTGATTTTTAATCACCACATAAAAGTTATTCTATAGAATAAAATACAACATGGGAAAATTAAAAATGACAGTTGTATGAATAACACAGTTGAATTGTTTCACTTTTGAATTTAGTCAGATTATAATTTATTTATCTGATAACTTTTATGAACTTACTCGGCCGTAACACAGTTTAAAACTAGTACGGGTAGTAATGATTGTCGCATCGTTAAATTAAGCACTTTGTATTTGTTTAGCTTATAACTGGAGACCAATAAATTCTTTATCTGATGTGTGAAAAATTGCATATTATTTATTTTATAACAGTGTATCATCGTTAAATTGGTTAAATTTTGATTTATCTGTTTAAGTACCTTAGATCTCTATAGTTTTCTTTTTGTTATTGTTTCCTTGTCTATCTTTTACTTTTTTTACTACTCTCTCATCTGTGGAGGCTTATCAATAGCTTCTTTTTACCTAATTTGTAATCTAGTTATTACATTTTATCTGTTAGATATATAATATAAGATAATTTAATTAAAGTTTTCTGCTTCTATAGCTTTAAACGGATAAACCTCGAGAAATAGCTCTATTATACTTACAAAGATTGTTCAGATAACGTTCCGTACATATATTCCTTTAAAGAAGTTTGGATATCTCGTAAAAAAAGTTAAATCCCCAACTGTGTAACATGCAGTGTAACCTTTTTCCATAAATGATGTATCTTAGTGAAACAACATTAAAATTACAATCTAGGAAATAAGACTAATGAGTAATTTAAATCTGACCTAAAATAACTATATAACTTAAACTAAGAATGTGTCCAATAACACGTTTCCCATGGCCATTCTAGAACCGAATGACCTGGTGCGTGACGATGGCAAGAGACCGGACGGGACGTCGCTCGTCCCTTGGAAGATGGGGCGGCTGCTAGTGTGGGATGCGACTTGTGTTGACACACTGGCCCCGTCACATCTTGCAATGACCGAGTCAGGGGCTGGCAACGCCGCCGCTTCAGCTGAAGACGTCAAACGACGCAAATATGAAGCCTTAGGAAGGGGTTACATATTTGTGCCGTTTGGTGTTGAAACATTCGGCCCGTGGGGTCCGTCGGCAAAGAGTTTCTTTAAAGACATATAAGTAAGAAACTCTTTGACACTACCCGTAATCAGAAGGCTGGCTCATATTTTGCACAATAAATAAGTATTGCCATACAGCGTGGCAATGCAGCCAGCCTTCTGGGCATGCTCCCCGTTGGCAGTGATCTGCTACATAATGTATTTTAGTTTCAATGTCTGTTATTTTTGTTTTATTTTATTATTAAATATTAATAAATAGCACTACTACACTTTATTATTATGACAGTATTGTAACACTAACTGAAATGGTTTTGACCTTTTGAGTCTTCTTAATATATCTGTATTGTCAAGGAGCTGGATGGCCTCGACATTTACATGGTGATGAAGCCGTTGTTGGTGGGCTTCATCGTATTTTTTTAATAATGCAAGGTAACTGAAGATATTATATATACATGGAATGTGTTTGGAATGTAAACCTGTGAAAAGGCTCCTTGGCTGTGCAAACTGTATGTTGTTTATTTAAATAATAATAATAAGAGCCCATACACGGCCCACTGCTGGGCTCTTCCGACTAGGATTCGAACCCGGGCCTTTCTGTTTGGGGCGCGTGCTCTAACTATTATGCTACCACGGTTTTGGATTGTTTGTTTAGTTTCAATTAATTAAAGATAAATGTTATTTAGGATTTGCATACTTTATGGGGTGACATGGGCGCTAAGCGGCAAAGGCTTACTAAATAAATAATACAAAATGACACACTAACTGACAAACAGACAGACAGCCGGATATGGCAATTACATAAAAAATGACAAGCATAAAAATCTAATATTTCATCAAAACTAACATAACATTATATACATTGCTATTGATACGCTTATAACAAATGTAAGATGAGAGAGCAATCGATAAAATTTATATAGCATGCAAAACGTTGATAGGCTCTCCTGTAATATTGTTATTTGTGATTTATGATCTTTTTGCATTGAAGTGCCGATACAAGGTGGAAGTGGTGATGGAAGCTAAAGTGGGAGTGAGCAGGACATATCTCGCGTTGCGCGGACCAGAGAAAGACAAACATAATGACGCCTGACGGAGTCATGCAGGCCAGTGCACGGCAAGCGTCGCGTGTGGTCGCGTGGGGCGCCCGCACAAGCGCTGGGGCAACCCGGCGTCGTCGGTGCGCACCGCATCGACACAGCTCGCGGTAGCTTGCTGTCCCGACGCCGCACACCGGGAGCACTGGGCGCATCCAAGCTTGGTGCGTATTCATTTTACACGCACTTAAACACGCGTTTTCTCCGTTCCTGCACGGATAATACGGCAAGAAGTGATATTAGCAATGAAAAAACTGTATTTGCAGACGAAGTCGAAAACGTTTAAACTATGGGATATAACAAGTACTCACTAATTATTCGGATAAGTACCCTTAGTATAGCGAATACCTAACGACACACCTGTGGAACGTACCGCGCGGAAAGTTTGACGACTGAGGGATAGGTGCTAAACTGTACGCAGCGTAACTCGGCAATAATTTCGCTAATGTGCCATAGGTTATTTAAAAAAAATTTCACCGACGAACGTTCCTCAGGTGTGTCGTTAGGCTTATACACTGTGAAAGAGATTACAATCTATACAATATAATAAAACTGTAGAGGTCGAATTTCTGTACAATGGAAAAAATGCTAAAAACTGAGTCAGGGGGATGTAAGAAGTGAAATAAAACTAATTTAGATATTTTTCAAAGTTTTTGTTTCTCTGTTTGTCTGTCTGTTTGTACCGGCTAATCTCCGAAACGACTGGACTGATTGAAATGAAATTTTGTATGGTGGAAGCTTATATCCCTGGTCAACATATAGGATACTTTTGATCCCGAAAAATTAAAGAGTTCCCGTGGGATAGTTAAAAAATCTTTCCACGCGGACGAAGTCGCGGGCAGAAGCTAGTAATAAATAAAATAAGAAATTAGTAGGTTCGTTACCCACTTGCAATTAACGCCCGACAGGCACACTTCATATGTCTAGTTCCCGACACGTATCTTGAACGGTCGGCGGAATAGCAAGGATCGCTTTGTGCATTGAGCGTAACCAATATAGGTTTGTTTATCCACATATCGACAATATTATGCTTTCGTCCCTTTATTCGAAAGGGGCAATACCTCATACTTAGAAAAAGATCCGAAAAATCACTAGTGTGTAGGCCAATGTCACCGCTCAAGAATCGTGCCAGGGATTACACAAACAAAAAACAGAACGCGCGCTTCAACCGCGTTTAACGCTCATCAACGGAACATACCCTTACTCGATCTGGGGTTTCAAATAACAATTAATTCAATTGTACTAAAAATCTAGGTGCTTCATCTGGATTAGTGTTAAAGATTTAGGTCCTTTCACGCAGACATGGCGATGGGTTTAATGCGATACTTGACATACGACATTGTTAATGACCATAACGAATATTGGCAGATAACCTATGTACTAACGGTGTTATTTTTTAACGCTTTAAAATACACATTAGTCCATAGCTTATATCTTTAACACTAACGCAGATAAAGACCCAACATTATATTAAATATAGTCTATATAAATAAGAATGAATCGTAGAAATGTATCTACGCGCATAACTTGAGAACGACATTATCGATTTTGATGAATTTTGAATTTTTGTGTGGGTTTGAGTGGGTACTCAAACCCACACAAAAATTCATCAATTATTTAGATTCACAATTGAAAATCGTACGTGGCGCGAGGATCGGGTTCTAGGATTCTCCTAATCTCTTGAACCGATTTTGATTATTTTTCTTGTGTGTTTGTGTGGTCCCCGGATGGTTTAGATTCACAATTGATACCGGTAGGTGGCTCTGCGATCGGGTCCTAGATTTTTATTTTTTCAGGGCAGGACAACGTCTACCGGGACCTCTAGTATATTATAATGATAATGTATGTAGTTAATAAGTGACAATTTATATCAACTAAAAAACAAGAAAAAGAATTGTATGTGTGTGCAGTTCACACGCAGTAGAAGTGAAACTTCAGAGAATATACTCACAGATAATTCTGCTCTAATTTTTATTAATATAAATCTATGCTAAATCCATAATAAAACTACGTTTTAACGGTTTCAAGCGCAGTAATTTATTTGGTTTTTGTTATTCCGACGTTTCGGCGACTTTTCAGTGGTCGTGATCACGGAAGATCGCGAAGATAGGATCAGGCTTAAAACCGTTAAAACGTAGTTTTGTTATGTATAAAAGTCGCAAAAACTTAAGAAAATATTATAACCTATATCCGTCAACATATTATAATTCGAAATAAACTTAGTATCACTTTAAATTTTTCACTGTTTTAGCCTAAAAAATATTATTATCAGTTTTATTTCGGTCCAAATTGGACCTAAATTCTGTCAAAAAAGTATCGAGAATGGATGATTGTTTACAGTTTCAAATTATTCTTTTTTTTTTGTTAGTTTGGCACAACTGTTTTTCATTTTGGCGCGGAGTTTGAGTTGCTTCGGTCATTTAGATTATATACAGTGCTGTTTTGTTAGTTAGTTCATATCTAGTGTGTATTGCGAATTTCATAATGGACAAAATTATCGAACAGAGTTTGCCTTAAATTTTGTATCTCCAATGGAATTTCGTGTTCGGAGGCACTGAAAATGTTACAGAAGGCTTACGGTGAATCGATTTTATCAAAAAAAACGTGCTTATGAGTGGTAAAAAGCGTTCAAAAGCGGTCGAGACATGCTGGAAGATTTGCCTCGCTCTGGTACGGCATCAACGTCTTCAACTGAAGTTAACATCGCAAAAGTGCATGCTGCGGCTGCTGCTGCACGATTCCATGCTGCGGATCACTAGGATCGCCGAACACTCGACCGCAAGACGGCTAGTGCGACGGACCTATGCTGTTATAAATTGTATCCATAACTTCGAATAAACCAGCATCATCATATATACTTATATATACAGTTCACAATCATTTAACCATCTTATCAGTGTGTCTACTAGTCTGCTAGAAAGACATACTCTTCCACAGGAATGTGGAAATGAGCAAACAAATCTCAATCATCACACGAAATAAGATTAGCTCAAGGTTAATCGTTTCACGCCGATATTCTGTGAGAGTGTGGTTATTACACCGATCGCGCCGGCCGTTGAAGCATTCACGTTCAATGTACATAATTGTTAATAAATTATTTTCGTGTAAATTCATTAAACCCGTGTTTCTATATCATACTATCATTTTTTGATAGAAAATTGTCAATACGTGTTTAAATATTATTTCAAAGTTTAACCAGGACAAGTGAACGGATTTTAATAATATAGGACATGGCCGTGAGAAAAACGTTTAGGGTTGGAAAGTAAAAGTGAAGTAAAATTAATATAAATTAATAATTATTTTTAAATCACCACAATAACAAATCATTTTATTAAAGTTTTCACAACACATTTTATAGTTAGCAATGACATTTCTATCGTTAAGTATTTTACCGGCAAGAAGTAATGCCCGTGGCAAAGGTAGCCACGGCGATCAGACAAGCCTCCGCCCGTGCCAATGCCGCGAGAGGTCGCGAGTGGTTGCCGCGAGACTCTCTCAGAGCGGGGAAATTTTACCTCCCCGGCTCAGACAGGAGAGGCCGCCCGCCGGGGTTGCGGGCAAAGGCTAACGCTACATAACATGGTCCCGGCACTCAGGCGGAAGAAGGCACCCATGGGGTTTTAGTGGGTATACCCGGCGTCGCCCGCGCGGCCGACGGCAACGCATTTCGCCATATAAAAAAAATGGTTAAGTATTTTAAGTTTCGTTATATTTTATGTGTATAATTGTCACGTGATGACGGTGAACGAAAATATCGTGATGAAACCTGCGCATCGACGTAATTGATGTTTCAAAGCCGCCTTGAATAAGCGTAGATTGTACGCTGTCTGTTCCCCGAAACCTTGGCAGTAACATGTTTAATCTAACATTTCAGATATTAACGGAAAATGAACAAGATTATAACTACAACTGTAAATCGGATCAATTTACATAAGAATTATACCTTAAAAGAAACTCTTCTCAAGAACATAAAAATAGTTTCCCGAGACGCAGACGGGAATTTAAAGACCGTATACGCCGGACCTAGTAAGGTAATAATCTTTGATAAAAACGAGGAAATCGCCACAGCATCGGTTACGTGCACAACAGATGATTCAGATATTGAAACTGATCATACACAGAATGAAAATAATTCTGGCGTTTCTACAATTCCTATAGAAGAAATTGCAATAAAGAATGTAACTATAGAGGAATACAACTCCGATACAACACAAAATATGTTTGAGTGCAGCAATACGACCAATTTTACTGACCAATATTATGGTGGATTTGAAAATTCTTCAACATATCAAAATGTTAGGGCATCTGGAAATGAAATAAGAGTTAATACATATAACGAAAAAGAAATTGAATGTGGGATATTCTTGGCACAGCTTCGGGCGAGGAAGGAACAAGTTGCAAAAGAAACGGGAAGGGTCATATATGACGCAAGGATGTTGAACCAGACATCGGTGAGGACGACCAATGTGGCGTCAAAACAGAAGATTTCTACATTTATGGGTGATGCTTCAGAAATTTTGTATAGGGCGAAGGGCAGCGCATTTTATGCTGCAGATCTCCAATTTAATGACGACTTAGGATCCGAGGTTGTTATTGGTAAGTTTTTTTTTAACAACTCTACGGACTTGAGTTCCGTACCCTTTTTTACAACTTAATTTCTATGAAAGTTTTTAGAGTTCATACACGCTTATTGTTTATTTTTGTTACTGTGTGTGACATTAATTTAGTGATTTTTATCTTGTAGTGTACCTTTAGGACTTATAATATTATTTTCTTCTATTTTTAATACTAAACTTATACTAATGTAGAGTGTTACCATGATGGTGTTGTGAGGAAGTGCATGTGCAGTGTGTGCCTTATGTATATACCTATATGTATCTTAACTAGTGCCATTTGTGTTGTTTTTCCTTTCTGTGCCAAGGTTATTAATTTTTAGGCTTTTTCTGTGTGTTTGTGTTCTTGGTAAGTTCTGTTATGTTTATTTCATAATTTTCTACTTCATTGTTCAAAAATGAAAGAGGAGCAACGTAACAATTTTTATGACTCTTGTCATAAAGAAAAACGTTATTGATATGATTTTGTAACACCAGAGTAACCCCTATAATAATAACCTATAATATATATGGGTTGCATTTGTATATGTACCACTATCAACTATAATCTTTTTTCACGATTTTACTACAAGTTTGTATACCGACATATTTTTATGTTTATAATTTATTCTGTACGTGTGTCACTAAACTCGTCCTAAACCGTTATATCGATTTTGCTCAAACTTTTTGTGTGTGTTTGAGTGGATTCCTAGATGATCTAGATTCACAATTAGACCCTGTTGGCTGCGCAGCAATTGGTTTCTTATTTATTAATTTTTTCAGGGCAGGTCAACGTATGCCGAGCCCAATGTAATATATATCATAATATATATCTTATTGTAAATTTTCATCCACATAGACCTGACTGTTTTTGAGATAACGATTACGACATAACAAAATCCAAGAGATAGGTGTGAAGATTTAAGAGAAGAAGAAAAGGCTTTAAAATCCTAATTATAATATGTTCTATAATTAACAGTTCTAAGCCGTTTAATAGCCTAACTGTATTTCCCATCAGAACCCTCAACAGGGGAGCAGACTTGTACACAGGTTGCATAAAACAAATTATATTTCATTTTATTTCAATTTCAGATGGAAGGGAATCAAAGAACCATTCAGAAATATATCAAACCAACGAAGATATGTGTCTCAGCGGATTGTCTTTATATCACCGGGTTATTATACGTAACAGCGGGAACAACAAGTCCATTTTTCTAGGAAAATATTTATTGAAGCCGAAGCCCAAATTGATTTTTAATCAAGACAATAAGCGCGATGGATATTATGTGTGTCCTGGATGCAGTAAACTTTTGAAGGTATTTTTGACTTCTGTTCTCTGTATAATAATAATAACAGCCCATAAACGTCCAATTGTCGGGCTCGGGTCTCCCATTCATAGGGGAACGATGTAAATATTTTGGACAAGTCAATATTTAGGACACGTACCTTCTATACCTACAAATAAATAAAATTTAAGTGTCTGTTTATAATTTCGAAATAACCGTTTTTTACAAATACATATGAAAGTATATACGGAATTTATATCAAAAGTAACAATTTTTAATATTTTTGTCTGTCTGTCTGTTTTTTTGTTCCAGCTAATCTCTGAAACGGGTGGACCGATTTTGACGGGACTTTCACTGGCAGATAGCTAGTGTTATAAGTCATAAGGAGTAACTTAGGCAATTATTATAGAAAAAAAATAAAAAAGTCTACTCGCAAGCCACCGCTGTCGCCGCGCCGGAAGGCAAATTAAATTATTCCATGTGGGTGAAGTCGCGGGTAACAGCTAGTTTTACATAAATCTACTCCCTTCGATTGACATTTTAACGGAATTTTTATTTCTCTACATTTCAATCTTTTTGTTTATACTAATCTTTAATTTCTGTATTATATATTTTTATATTATTATACACATACTAGTGGTCGCCCGTGGTCAAAATTCGACCATAATAATTTGTTGTCATAGACTATACTTCTATAATCACAGATTTCGCCAAGGCTACACTGTTAATTTGACTTGAACAATAAACAAAAGAGTATATATGCGTGTGTGTGTCAAATACATGGTAGTATGTGTAATGTTTTTTTATTGATTTAATGTATTTTTATGCATGATTTAAAAAAAATATTAGCACTCGTCGCTTCTTCTCTATATAAACTATAAATGTCCGAAATTTCACTCCTCCGTCCGCGCAATTTTCGTAAAAAGGGGTACAAAGTTATTGCTTGACGTATTAATATATACATATGTTATTTGCTTATATTAATTTGAATGACGTCGTTTCCGTGAGTTAGACGAATATAACCAAAGCGATGGTGGTGCTAATTTTAAATAGGATTTATTATTTCAGAGAAAAGAACAAATGAAAACTCATATCAGGCGTCATGGAGACCCGAATTTCGAATGTCTCCTATGCGATATAGTGTACGCCACCAAAAAAGCTCTTATGCGTCACCTGAGTACTCACAACAGGGTATTCGTTTGTGCGCAGTGCCACAAGTAAGTTATTGGAGTTCTTTAGCCAAGTCACAGAAACAGTACCACACGGAACTATATTAGCCTTGAGTTAGTCATGTTTCGTGCGATGAGTGAGAGTTCCTGTGGTCCACTTCCTCCCCCTGCCCATATTCAATCTCACCCCTTCATTCCAATCCCATAGCCCATTCCTCCTGTCTGATCCCTCAATCTCTTTACCCCAACCTAAATATTGGCAGCGCGTTGGCTCCGCTATTTGTGTTGCAAACGTCTATAGACGATGGTAACCACTTTCCATGAGGTGGGTTATCAGCCTGTTTGCCAGCTTCGCAATAAAGAAAGGAAACAGGGAAAAAGACAATCGCTGAGTAAAAAAAACATAACTCGTAACATCATCATCCTAGGTTTGAATCCTGGTTGCGTTCGGAGACTCGGCCTCGAAGCACAAGCAAGCACATGCAGAATAAAAGTAGCAAAGCGGACCGTCGCTTTCCTACTTTTTATTCTTCATTTGGCTTGGTTTTCGGCATCCCTAATTGAGAGACCGTTGGTACGCATGTCATCCTTTACGAGGTCAAGACAGTATTTCTTGAGCCTACCCATTTGACCGGAACTTAGCGCAGGCAGTATGAGCATGTAGACCTTCGGCCGCCGTGAGCTTCCCCTTGAATGGATTCTCACCCGCCGTTATGCCGTCGAGATGGGGGCGCTCCGTGTTCCGCGTGTGCCCACAGAGTTTGAAGACGCTGGGGACGTAGTGCCCCCGGCAATAGATGAGGCCGTTGGGCCACTGCCTGCCAGGGCCTCGCGGAGTGGTGAAACCATATACCCGTAGCCATGGCATAAATGCGAAGGAAGGAACACCGAGGGGCTTTAGTGGATAACCATGACTGGAGTGTGGTAATAGCACTTCTTCCTAGAGGTGCCAGTGCCATCCCGACCTGAAGAAACCATACACGGGCGCGACTCCCCACGCGGCCGATAGTCCTCTATCTTTTTATTTCTCTTTGTAAAAAAGTGACATTATGACTAGACTTTTGTTCCCCACGTAACGAGGCGATTTCTGTTACACATAGCTGTACCACGTAACACGTAACGTTAGACCATCTAATTTCGTAACACACTCTCTAATCAGGATTAAATTAGCGCCACGCGCTAGTACTATTGTTGTTTCTGAGGCTTTACTCTCAAACGTCTTTTGAAATTCGTTGTATTTTTTTATTTTAAGTGCATCTTCCATTGAATATTACATATATTTTTGTGTTATATAGATAAATAGGTATTCTCGCTTTATTTAAAAGAAAATATAGTATTTTTGTATTTAGGCAGAAAAAAAAAGGACACTTTTTATTATTTATATATATATATATATATATATATATATATATATATATATAATAAAATTTATATATATATATATAATAATATATATATATATATATATATATATATATATATATATGTATATATTTTTCAAAAGTAGTTGGCATCCCTATTTGTGACATATACCAATTAAAATTTAATTCAACGTCTTATTATTTAAAATATTTTTTTAAACTTGTAAATTGAAAACCTAATTAACTCCTTTTCAATTTGATGAAATTGAAAAAAATATGACTGACTTATGTTTAAAAAGTATGATTTCAATAGGTTTCTAATTGGGTATTTGCATTTAAATTAAATGAGACACTTTTTATCTTCGCACAAAACATGACAGCCTTTCATTTTGTATGAGAGTACTGCCTTATCGCATCACAATTTTAACCAAACAAAAAACTTATTAATTGATGTTTAAATTATTTATATAATGAACTATTAAATATAAGATGATAACAACATGTTTTGACGCATTCTCTTTTCTATGAATACTATTTTAGAATTTATTGTGATATGTGTCAAATACCCAATTGAGATTTTTATTTTTATAAATTTGTATATTTTATTTATACAAGAACAGACTGGCAGCACCAATTTGGATTACTGTGTATTACGAGTTACGTTTTGACTATAACAGTGTCATTGTTTAGTGTTTTTCTTCCGTGGCAATAGATATTTAAATATGTTTACAACACATTTTCTCAAAAAATGCATTTACGAAATTTGTATACATTATTTGAAAGTTAAAAATTACGCACTATACAATGGCACATGGAGTAAAATAGGTACTTGGGTGAAAAAACATAGAATCCACCAAGGAGTTTCAAATTACGAAAATAGATAAACTGAATAATCGAACCTCCTCGGAAGCTCTTTTGAATACATTTGTGTCACTTTAACACTTGGAGAAAATGAGACGAGATGTAGTTCTAATATTCTGCATGAGCATGTGACGCCTTTTGCAAATGGGCGCCATTTACATATTAAAAACGTCAAAGATTGTTGAGACTTTCCTACTGTATTTGACTTTGTTTCATTTCTTGTCTCAATGATCTCGCAAATGTATTGAAAAACGTTGTGCGACACACGTGCGGTTGTTAGTTTTTACAAACTTGTGACTATGGAAAGCCCTCGACTTTTATGTCCATTTACTCGTTTGTAAAAACAGCAAAAACGAATTTGATATTTTTATGTACAAAGAAAATATATGTAATCAAATTGGATATAAAATTTTCTAATAAGGACGCACCTAGCACTAGATAATATACTCAGTAACTTAAACAGGTTTTACCCAAAATATCTATATATTATTTTGTCTTTTCCAGAATATATGGGACGAGACGGGGGTTAAACAAACATATCAAGAAAATACATTTTCCTAATAGCAAATGTACATGTTTTCGCTAATCCTATTGTCAACTTCATCATCTGGTTGCGTTCGTAGCGCGTGCTTCGAAGTGCAGGCTACACTGTTGAAATTTGTGCTCTTCATTTCGTGTAATCTTTAGCAACCATTGTTGTGAGAACGTTGATAAGATGTTATTCCTAACGGCGTCACGCCAGCGTTTCTTCCATCTACCCTTTGTAAAGGGGAGCGACCTTAGGGAGGCGACATGATTTTTTAGTGCCAATATATCCTGGCAATATATATGTATGTTATAAGTGTCTAATACTTTTGTATTTAAATAGAGTGTCATGAAAATAATTTGTCTTTAATTTGTACACACACACAACTAGATGGCGCCCCAGCCTCCTTTCCTCTCGTTTTTGTGCTTTTTATTATTTAAAACATATTTCGTAGAATGAATAACTTAAGGTTAAATTTGTATTGATTTATTTTTTATGAGTAATGAGTAATACAACTATAGATTTTATAACAGTATATAAAATACACTTTATAAAAGTACATCTATTGAGGTCCAGTACTTTCTGAGAATGGAACATGGAAGAAAAATAGTATGTTCTTCTTCGAGCTCCTTTTTGTTTCGTAAATGTCTTAAATTTCATGAAATTAAAAAGTTGCTATTGCAATTTGTATTTTTAATTCTTCCAATTCTGATTTAATTAAAAAAATATATATTGTTAAATAATAAGAGTTTAATAGAAAGTGTTAATTGTGATTTTGTATAAAAAAAAACAACGAACTGGTGGTGGTAACTGAGATTGAAAAGTGTGTTACGAGTTAGGTTTTTTTTGGAGGAGATTTTTATTCCTTATAATAATAATATTATCCCATAAATGTCCCACTGCTGGGCTCGAGCCTCCCATTATAGGGGGAACGGACAGTATACCCGTCACGCTTGTCCAAGGCGGCTTGGTGGGTTTGACACATCGGTTATCTCGATGTGCAGGTTGCATCACGATGTTTGCCTTCACCGTTCTTAGCACGTGGTAATTGTAAAAATATGCACATTAGATTAGAAAACTGACTAAGTGGTGCATGCGTTCCAGCCAGGACCGAACCAGCGCCCTTTGAGTTTGGGACGCATGCGCTAGCCATTACGCTACCACGACATTTATTCCTTAGTAATCTTCTTTTATAACAAACACTGAATAATGATCAAGTAAAATGCACATATAATTAATATACATGTAAGAATGTAGAGATTAATGAAAGTAAATGAAGCACTCTGTGTGTACCAAGATCGTAGCAACTGGTGTTCCACCTTATCTGCCAACATCTATGGGACACAGGCGTGAGTGATATCTATTATGTATGTAAATAATTGTGACATACAGAGATAGATACACAAATGGACCGACATGACGAACATTTCACAAGAGTTCTCTTTTTGCTAGGTTGTTATGAACACCTAAAAAGGAACTATTATAGACACTGGTATCTATTCGATGCCTGTGTGTCACAGCTGATAACTTTAGGAATTACAAAGGTTAGCGACAAATGCCATCTAACGAACAGGCGAAAGTAATCATCAAGGCAACACTTTAGAACTGAATATTTATTCTTCATGATGGAACCCAGATTTAAAATGTTCTTATTAAAACAACCACCTGATAGATGGCGCCTTTAATAATACCAAACAAGATAAAAACCTAACGGCGCTGAATATTAGTAAGGGCACGTGTATAGTGGCAGTTTGAACCACCACCGGATTAAAGATTTCACCATAGAAAACAGATGGCGCTTTAAACCTTATAGAATGTATGTTACGTTAAGTACAAGCTAGAGGGCCTGGTATACGCACTACGCAAAGAATAGAATGAAACCATAATTTAAGAAAAGAGTCAATTATTGCCAGTGTTTCAGGTTAGGTAGATGGCGTTCTAAATCAACCATTTTAGCGTAGCTGATTCTAAAACCAAATACCTACTTTTATCAGAACCATTGCATAGAGTCTACTTTACGGAAAATTTAAACCAGCAATTTTAACTTTATACCAACTGGTACCGGCTAGATGGCGCTTTTAATAATACCAAACCAGATAACTTAAAACTCTAGGGGCGACGGAATATTAGTAAATTTTAATTATAGTTTCAACCACCACCTATTTAAAGTAAGCTAAAAAAATACACCATATGTAGGTAGTAACTAGATGTTATGGTAAACCCATAACATAGAATGTATGTTATGCTAAGCACAAGATAGAGGGCGTAGCATGTGCGTTATGAAAATAATAAAATCAAACCATAAAAACTTGTTGAAACATTGGGCCAGTCTTTCAGGTTAGGTAGCTGGCGTTGTGGACAATTTTTACATCCAAATAAATGTAGATGCAATACACAGAATCTAGTTTATAGAAAATTTATAACAGTTACTTTGAAACGTCTTTAAATCAACCCCCACTAACTAAATGGCGTTTTAAGGTGGTGTTAATTAACTATTATACTTGTAAAATAGTGCCATCTAAGGTAAAACTAGTAACTTATACAAGTTAAAATTTTATTACTAGAAACATAGTGAGTTTGGATTTTTTTTTCAGAAATTGCAGCATTTTAAAATGTTGCTTTGTTTAATTTAATTTTGGTCACTAGATGTCGCTATTATAGATTGAAAAACGATCCAGTTCGGGTACTTTGTTTAAATATGACCTTAAAAGAACCTTATAAACCAGTAGTATTCGAGAAAAAACTGAGATGGATATATATGATCGCGTACACGTACGTGACGATTTCATAATAGTTTCATGTTTAAGAGAATGAATATGGAACTGCAAAGAGAATTACGAAATTTCCAATTTGTATTCATTAAATAGTCTTTACAAATTGTCATTTCTAGTATTCTTCTTTCATGAGGATGTTAAATTGCAAGCAGAACATACGCCATCTGTTAGAGGGCACTGTAAGCCGTTGCAGTTCGAATTCAGAACATACCCTCTACTAGGGGCACATTAAGCCGTCTTAATTTGTAACTTCAGTACATACCCTTCTGCTAGAGGGCACTGTAAACCGTTGCAATATGAAACTTCACATCAAAGATGGCGTTACCAGTGAAACCTCATTGCTTAATAAAAATGGCGAATTTACAACAAGACATACTCAAAATTTTTATCATAATCTTGAATGGAAAATTAATAAAATATTAAAATGAGATAAAAAGAATTCCACGACATTATTGAAATTTGTAATGGAATTAAAGTGTAAAATACTATAACTTTTGTGCTCTGAGTTAAAAAGTTCTTTAACTATAAATAGTGACAATTGAATTTCTGACTTTACTATTTCATAGGGGCCGTCGTGGCCATTTCAGCAAACTTTCTCATAAATTCGTCTTAAGCGTCCGTTCACCAGTCTTTGAACGACATAATCACTTTTCTGGGTCTATTTATAGATGATATTCAGTAGGAATGTAACTTAACAGTGACACTATAAAGATATGAAGATTACGGGTAGCTGTCATTCATTTATGTAAATAAGTGTTACTTTTGTATTATTTCTATTTCTATTTTTATTAATGTATGTTTGTTACTCTTACACGCCATAGCTACTCAATGTTTGAATGAATACTGATTGTCCATTACCACGCGGGTAAAACCGCGGGGTACAGCTAGGTAAACAATAAAAATCAATTTAAAGGCTTGTGTAAAATGCAAGGAGAGATTTGGGTAAGAAAGTACCAAATATACCAAATATTAACTATTTGGGCAGGGTTTCCCCTTTATTGTTCAGCCTTTGATGTGAATATTCACACAGCACAGTAAGCAATGAATATCGTTTACACGCCACTACGCTTTTTATACGAAAATGCTACCCTACAAAACAATAACATTGCATCATTGCTAAAAATAGCAATTACATCATAGTGTTGCCAGGATCATAAAAACAATTATAATAATTAGTTACTGATGCAATAAATTATCTAGACGATAATTTAGTGGGCTTATAAAATTAACTAACCGGTAGAAAATGGTAATTTAATTATAAATCGAATCATCTGATAAATTGCCTAAAAATATTATCTATGACGATTGTCTATGTCATATTAATATACACTATGGTTCTCATGACTACTGTGGTGGACATCTTGTAACACTTGTTAAAAACATTAAATATTTGATAATTTAATCCGTCTACAACTTCTACAGTTCTACACCTTCGTTATTCTTGCCGATTTTTGAATTATTATAAATTTATGCTCAACGTTGGATGACCACTGTATAAGATCTTCTTCATCCTTACCCTATACGAATAGTCTCAGCTTAAAATTGAATACGAATTTTTACTTTAAAAGGATGCTACTAATGTTTATGAATTTAATTTTTACTAAACACTAGCTGACCCGGCGAACTTCGTTCCGCCTAACAGTCAATGAATGAGCAGATTTAGGACATTAAAATTAATTCAAAATTATTAAGTTCAGTTTTTATTAGGATAATAATAAATATAAATAAAATATAAATTTAAAAAAATCAAGTATTTTAATGACTTGCCAGTAAGACATTTGCTCTATTGGCCATGTATTTTGGTGCATAGATTGCACTATTCAGTGAAACACCTTGTGATATACTACATTTTTCGTTTTGTTATCAGACGCAAGAACAAATAAAGCAGATGGTTTTCCGATCCGTGAACATGCCACGTATAATTGACCATGAGAAAAACATGCATTTTCTAGATTCAGACAACAAACATTGAAGGCCTTGTGATTTGTTAATCGGCTATTTTTTTTATTGATGTATATTATATTTTAATCCTTATTATCCTATTCCGGACGAAGACAATTCCAGAAACACCAAACCCAGTCACAGGGTTTAAATGAGTATTATATTAAACTTCGAGGGCTGTCAGTGCTTACTTTCAGTTTTATTAAGCTTTTGGCAATTAGTCTGCCCTTTGTGTATAAATAGTACTCAAGGTCTATAGGTTTTTCTGCAATAGTGCACAATAAAGAGTTGTCTTTCATTTTCTTATCTCACTCAGAGATAATGTGATGTTTCGTTATGTGATTAACTTTAAATATCGCTAGATATAATTAATATTTCCCTCTTTTATTCTTGTCACTGAGCGTGAGAAAAAACATTATGATGAAGATATTAAAGTCAGCCTCTGTGGTTGAGCGGGCTAAGCTTTTGCTTACCTCACTGCAACTCAGAGGCTCCGGGTTCGATTCCTGGTATAGTAAATTTCGGAAACGTATTTTCTCCGTTATTTACTATGGTCTGGGTGTCTGGGATCGGCCCCAGAATGGTCCGTTGTATATTACCCATAACACAAGCGTAACTTGCTTAATTTAGGGAATTTAATGTGTGTGTTTGTCTGCCGATTTATTTATTTATTTAAAGTCTGATAAGTTGAAATGAAATAGTATTTTCTTAAGTTTTCACGATTAAAACTACTACACGTAATTAAAATTATGTTTTAATCGTTTTAAACGAAGCATTTTATTTGATTTTTTTATTTCGACGTTTCGGCTCCCAAAACCGTGATCACAGACATCTTTGTATTCGGATACCTTCTTACTAGATTTCGTCCATATATCCATATTTTCCAGAAATCATGGGAGTTTGTGGAAAAAAAACTTTGACATACAAAGACAGAAAGATAGACGAACAGACATGATGGTTATTGTAAGTGTCCCGTTTTACCAAAATTATAATAATAATCGGCAAACAAACACATATTGTATATCCCCAATTCCGTTATCCACCGGGGCACTGTGCCGAAGACGTGGAGCAGAAGTGTCGTGGTCTTGTTCTTCAAGAAGGGTGATAAAACTCTCTTGAAGAATTACAGACCATTCTCACTCTTGGGCCACATCTATAAGTTGTTTTCGAGAGTCGTCACGAATCGTCTCGCCAGAAGACTTCACGAGTTCCAACCACCGGAGCAGGCTTGTTTTCGAAAAGGCTACAGCACCGTGGACCACATCCATACTATTCAGCAGATTATACAAAAGACCGAAGAGTATAATCAGCCGCTGTGTATGGCATTCGTAGACTACGAGAAAGCTTTCGACTCCATCGAAACTTGGGCAGTTCTGGAGTCTTTGCAAAGGTGTCGTATCGATTGGCGATAAATAGGGGTTTTGAGATGTCTGTACGACGCCGCCACGATGACCGTCCAGATCCAGGACCTGAGGGCGAAGCCTATACACCTACATCGTGGGGTGAAACAGGGGGATGTGATATCCCCGAAACTGTTCACCAAGGCGATGGAGGATGTCTTCAAAACTCTGGACTGGAGTGGACGAGGCATCAACATCAACGGCAAGCCCATCTCTCACCTTCGTTTCGCCGACGATATCGTTATCTTTGCGTTATCCTTGGAGGATCTTACCGAGATGCTGGGCAACTTCATCATCTCGACGAGTCAGTCTCGGCATGAATTTGAATAAGACGAAAGTCATGTTATGCCGAGACCGGTAAACGTCGATGGCGCCCCTCTTGAAGTTGTGCAGGATTATGTCTACCTCGGACAGAAAATACAGGTAGTAGGCAGGCACAACTTCGAAGAGGAAGTCAAAAGGAGGATTCAGTTGGGCTGAGCAGTATTCGGGAAGCTTCGTCATGTCTTTCCGTCGACCATCCCGCAACGCCTGAAGACGAAAGTTGATCTACGTCCCCTGACCTACGGGGCCGACACGTGGTCACTGACGATAGGACTGGTCCACAAATTTCAAGTCGCTCAACGGGCTACGGAGCGAACTATGTTGGATGTTTCTCTTATGGATAGAGTTAGAAATGAGGATATCCGTAAGAGAACCAAGGTAACCGACATAGCTCGAAAAATTACCAAGTTGCAGTGGCAGTGGGCCGGTCACATTTGTTGCCGGAGCGATGGCCGATGAATCAGACGAGTCCTGGAGTGGAAAACACGTCTCGGTAAACGTAGTGTCGGAGGCCCTCCAGCCCGATGGACTGACGACCTGCGCAAGGTCGCCGATATGCGCTGGATGGGGAAGGAAGAGGACCGTGATGGTTGGCGCCGACGTGGGGAGGCCTACGTCCAGCGGTGGACGGTTATTGGCTGACAATTTTAAACAAGAAGTACGCACTAGAGTTTGACCTGCGGCGCAGCTGCGGGGTAAGCTTTGTTGATAATAATAGCTTTAGGCAGATGATCCTGATAGTCTTTTTAAAGTTTTTGCGATTAGTGCACATATACATACAAATCTAAGAACGTTTTAACGGTTGTCAGGTCGGCTTTTTATTTGATTTTTGTTTCCAATTTTCGGTCACTTTTCACTAGCTTTGATCACGGAAGACAAAAATATCAAGTGGTAATGAGTAATGTTAAACTTATTATTTAGCCTACCCCCAACTTGTTAATTTTAATTATTTATCACGGATCACGGAAGACAATGATGTTGTCTTCCGTGATCACAGCCACTGAAAAGTGGCCGAGTCGTCAAAATAAAAAACAAAAAAATGCCGCGCTTAAAAATATTAAAACGTAGTTTTAATTAAGACGTCGAATAAACGCGTATGGCTTCACTATAGAATTGAAAGAATTTTATTTGTCTCCAGTAATAAATTAAACAAACAAAAATTACATTAGTACTTAATTCAGCATTAGGGATTAACTACACTTAATCAGCTCAATTCAGCTTTTGTGTATAGAAACCACCAGTTTTGTATAAAGATACATACGCATCCGTTCAGCTTTCGCGGCAACCAGACATAAAATGAAGACAAGTTTGTTTTTATCATGTATGTGTGTAATAACCAAGGGTGCTGCAAATGCGCTACCGCTTTCTAAAGGACTGCTGGAACCTGGCCACTAATGCTGGAACAAAACTCACGCTTGTTATGGCGGCATACTGCCAGGGCTGGTAGCCATCCAGACGGGCCAATACCCTGCGATCTGGCTGTGGGTTGTTTTTTTTTCGCCTCTTACGTCAGGTCGCCTGGCCGCAGGAAATTGTATTCTTTCTCCATTCCTACACGGATAATGCATGGATAATCTAACCCATAGATATTAAATGCTGGTATGTTGGAATGGAGGTGCCTAATATAATAATACCAAGAGCTTAGAAGATAAGCTAATAAATGACGATGACAGATGCGGCGAAAAAGGCCCGCCTTCCAATTATTATAACCTACAACTATTGTTATCATTTTGATTTGTCCAAAGTGTGATTGCACGACTGATTTGAAAATCAGACGTTTAATATCCACAATTCCACACTATATAGCAGTCACTATAACCGAATTCGGTTGTACAGTATTATTATTTCGTGCTATTGATACCTCATAAGCCTATGCAGATTGAATATTCACAAAATGAGGTTGAAATGTTTGTAGAATAGGCAGATAACAAATATGGAGATCGATTCGGCCGTTGGATGCACTCGAAAATAGATGTAATTTCAATTTGTAATTAACATCGCAAAATTAAATTGATATCCATGAATCGGTAACATTTAAACTGATTCTGGTTTTATTTATTACTTCCAGTTTTACTCATTGCATTATTACAATTATTATATATAATACAATTCTTACAGGTACTCATATAGAGGTAAACTTTGTGAGTTTGTGACATTGTAGGGGTTAATCTCTGGATCTACTAAACCAATTTTAAAAATTATTTTACTGTTAGAAAGCTACGTTAACATGGGAGTATCATAGATTATATAACGTAACGCTATATACCACGGGAGTGGGACAGAGCGCGGGTGAAACCGCGCCGGGCCGCTAGTATATGATATAATACCAGCCCATAAATGTCCCACTGCTGGGCTCGGGCCTCCCATTATAGGGGAAACGGACAGTATACCCACAACGCTTGTCCAAGGCGGCTTGGCAGGTTTGACACATCGATCATCTCGATGTGCAGGTTGCATCACGATGTTTTTTTCTTTCACCGTTGTTAGCATGTGGTAATTGTAACAATATGCACATTAGAACAGAAAACTGACTAAGCGGGGCATACGTTCCAGCCAGGATCGAACCCGCACCCTTTGAGTTTGGGACGCGTGCGCTAGCCATTACGCTACCACGACTTGCAAAGTCGTCGTATCACAATTATTATAATTATGATAAATTATTAATACATATACCGGCACGTATTGTATATAATCAAACCCGTGCAGAAACGGAGAAAGAGGGAAGGAAGGAAAGGATACACTTTCTTGCAGTCAGGGGATGTGTCATAAGAGGCGACAAAATAACCCACAGCCAGTTGTTAGGGTATTTATCAGTCTGGATGGCTACCACACCTGGTCTAACAATCTTGAGTTGTGTTCTGGCATCAGTGGCCAGGTTCCAGTCTCCTTTTAGAGAGCGGCAGCATATTGTTAGCACCTTTGGTGTTATTAATGTCCATAGGCGATGTTAACCACTTTCCGTCAGGTGGGCTGTCTGCCTGTCTGCTAAGATCACTCAATAATGGCTGCTAGAGCACCACGTGATATCTACTGAATGAATTTAAATGAAACTCAACACTAGCTTATATTTCGGGTCAACACTTAGGGTAATTTTTTATTGTGATAATTGATCTCGTTTCCACAGAATAATATAGACAAATATATATAAAATAAATATAAAAACTTAAGCTTTCGCGACTAGTATACATAATAAAACTACGTTTTAACGGTTTTAAGCGCGGTAATTTATTTGATTATTATTATTTCGACGTTTCGGCCAGTTTTCAGTAGCCGTGATCATGGAAGACAAAGATGTCAAGTGTCAATGAGTATTGGTAAAGTTTTATAATAATATATAAATCAAATAAATTACCACGCTTAAAACCGTTAAAATATAGTTTTATTCAATACTAGCGGCCCGCCCCGGCTTCGCACGGGTATCTAAAAAGAACTTTTTTTATATAGCTTATGTCAACTATAACTTGCCAGCAGTAAAAGAATTTTTCAAATCGGTTCATAGTTTCGGAGCCTCTTCAATGCAAACAAATAATCAAATCTCACTTCTTTATAATATTAGTATAGAAAAAAAATAACAAAAAAGAAACGACTTCAAGAGTAACTCTCTCTTTTCTTTCACCATATCCCAATTATATGGGGTTGGCACAATATGTCTTTTCCTTCCACACTCGTCTATTCTGACATACATCTTCTGTCACACCACATATCATCATATCATCATATCATCATATCATCCTTCACACAATCCATCCATCTTTTTTGGTCTACCTTTAAATTTGTACCCATCCATCTTGTAGTTTAACATTCTTTTTGTCATGTGACTTTCATCCCTCCTCATTATATGCCCATGCCCATACCAACTTAACCTTCTTCCTCTCAATTTTTGAGTCACGGGTGCAACTTTCAAAGATCCCCTTATGTACTCATTTTTAGTGTCGCTTTTTCGTTCTGTCTAGTTTCAAATCACAACGATTCTAAAGAAGTTTCACTTCAAGGTACACTCCATTTATATACATTACATGCCGTCAAAGATAAGCGCACTTTATTGCCCTTCCCGGATTATTGAATACCTTTGTGTTTTGAATTTGTAACATGCTATTGTTTTTCTACTTGTTTTATAACCATCATTAGCATCGAACTAATCCCTATTGTTATTGTTTTCGACTTTGTGGACGTTCACAGGTGTACAAATTAATATTTCTTAGAAACTCAGTGTGCGCCTCCAATTTCTTTGTACTGTGTAGTTAGTATAAGACGATGCCCGAATGGTGGGGCGGGGGCAGTCAAGCGACGACTACGAAGCGAGTAAGACGTTTTCGAGTACTCTCGATTAGCGATATAAACGACGGACTTTGCGCGTTCGAATTGTATTGAATCGTGCAGTGTGAACTGGTTGAATCCAGTTTTATTTGTATTTGTTTTATACGTTTTTGTACAGTTCTAATAAATTCTATAGTAGTTCCAACGGCATTTTTTATTTCGAGTCCTGTAGCTCGTAACAATATAATATAATTGTAAAAGTCAAATTTCTGTACAATAAAAAAAAATGCTAAAAAACGAGTCAGGGGGATGTACGAAGTGAAATAGAACTAATTTAGATTTTTTTTTCAAATTTTTTGTTTCTCTGTTTATCTATCTGTTTGTTTGTTTGTCTGTCTATTTGTACCGGCTAATCTCCGAAACGACTAAACTGATTTAAATGAAATTTTGTATAGTGGTAGCTTATATCTCTGGTCCACATATAGGATACTTTGATCCCGAAAAATTAAAGAGTTCGCGTGAGATAGTTAAACAACCGAACCACGCGGACGAAGTCAGGGGCATCAGCTAGTATGTAATATATAAAAGGTAAGTAAAAAAGAAATGTAGACCCAAGAATGTCGGGTGGCTGAAAAGCGATTAAATAAGTAAAAAAATCACTCAAGCCGATTGAGACTTTTATATCTAAGCATACATTCTATTTCTATAGTATTGGCAGATTGACATTACTTGTATGGAGTTTCTGACAAAGTTCAACAAATGTATGGATTCCAATCAAATCATTTATTTGCTTAAAAACATGGTTAGTAAAAAAACATTAGATGGCAATATGTTATTTTGTGTTTCACATGTTTTTGCCCTTTCAGGCATGCAATAGTAATTAAGTTGAAATCAACTAATTAACAAAAAACAGACCGTAATTGACTCAATCCACAGACATTAATTTTACCCTTTCTTTAGAATTATACAGTAATTATAAATAATATGTCAAGTGCAGATTTATTCCATATAGAATACATGTCAAAATTGTAAAAAATGAAATATTAGAATAATAAAGTTTGTCAAAATATACATTATATGTTGTCAAATTTAATTTACAATTTAATTTGGATTGTAAGATATATTTATCTAACATACGCTCAACCATCAGTTTACTCTGAATGCTATTTGCAAATTGCGATTCGATGCACCCATAACCCTTAATAATCGGCTTATAATATCAATATACTATTTCCCCCTCTGATCCAATGTAAATACAAATATAAAATACGTGGAATTAACTCCGCGTTCTGTTAAAGCCTTTACTGTATGTTTACTTTGAAATTTTTATTAAGCTTTACCGTACACTATTGACCGACGAACGTGGAAATTCAACCGTGAACTATTAAACTGATAAGTTTCATTTGTATAAGCCGACTGTTACCAGTAATCCTTTATACGTGAGTTTGACTAGTACACAGGTATTTGTATCATGATCTGGCAACTCGCTATAAATTCACGATTTCGAGTTTAATTCAACAGAATAGACTATATGCTACTGTGTTGAATTAAATTCCAAAATTCTCTCACTTATAATAATTGTCAAGTGAAGGCGAAAAACGATACGGACAGATCATTTGAAGCTTTTTCATGATATTAAACATCGTGTCAATATTCATACGTTGTCAATGTAAAGGCTCAAGGCACCTTGTTAAAAGTTATTAGTCCACAATTGCTTGGAAGTTACACTGTCGCTAACATGCGTTAATAATAAAATGTGAGAAATCGGAAACATCGCAACTTTTGTTAATATTTAACTTATTTCCTTTACTTACTTATAAAACGAAGTCGCTTCCGTGTCTGTCTGTATATCCGCTAACTCGTCATAAGCCACGCAACAAATTTTGAAGCGATTTTCACCATCAGATGATTTTTCAGTAGAAGTTTAATATATTGTAATAAGACTTAATTACGTTTTTCGTAAGTAATATAAAGTTAATTCCTAGGGTTTGACTAAGGGTTTCTTAGACAAAATTTAGATAGAATTTAAGTTATAACCTATTTTGTACTAAGTCGTCACTCCGTCAACCGGCTCCCAATGACAATCAAAGTACCCTCTTAAATTTTATATTAATATCTTTTGAAGCATGCATAATAGCAATGAAATTGTGTATAACATTCTTTTTGTTTTGCCAAGCTTATAAGGAATTTATGGGGATATGTTGCAGCATAAAATTTTATTACGTCATGTCATTATTATAACTATAATATTTTTTCTTTCCATTTATTGTGTCTGTCTTAATGAGTATGCACTGTTTGCTACAACTCCATTAATTCTTCAAAAGTAATTCTGTATAAAATTTATAAAAAAAGAAATTGAGATATAAATAGAATAAGAAATATAAAGAAAAACAATTTTTAGCTAGACGTGTTGCTGGGGAGTTTCTTGCCGCTTCTTCTCCTTAACAGCAATAACACGTTGCGAAGCGGTACATAGAATAGGAAGAAAAATTAAATTTTAAATTATATGTATGACCTTCAAAAAGTATTCTCCAGTGGAACTTATAATTTTACTTTGAAATATTGTAGGTATTTTTTTTATTGCTAGAGTACAGCAGACAGGTAGGACAGATGGGACTGAAACCTGGCCATTAATGCCAGAACACAACTTAAGGTTGTTATGGCGGCATCCTGTAGACCATGGGCGGTAGCTACCCAGACGGGCAAATGCTCTCCCACCTGGCTATGAGTTGTTTAGTCGCCTCTTACAAGAGGACGCCTGACCGCAGGGTTAGTATTCTTTCTCTTATTTTATAGCCATATAGATAAGGAAGAAAAAATATATAGCAATAACTTAGAAACTAATGCCAGTGACATGGATATATTATAGTATACAACGGGCATGACGATTTCGTAAGTAATTCGTTTTTTGTCAAAATGTCTATGGACCCTTAAGCGCTAAAGCAGCATTCCACAAGGCTGTTTCACTCTTTGTACTTTTTAAAATTTCATATATAACGGTTATTGTATGCTACGCTACGCTTCGTTCTGGCTCAGTGTGATTTTATATGTTATTTTATTATGATTAAATAAATAAATAATTGGGGGTCAAACACACATTGTATATGCCCAAATTAAGCAATTTACACTTCTGTTATGGGTAATATACAACGGATTAGTCTGGAGCCGATCCCAGACACCTAGACCATAGAAAATAACCGAGAAAATTCGTTTCCGAAATCTACAATACCAATCGAACCCGGAGCCTCTGAATCGCAGTGAGGTAAGGCAAAGTAGCCCGTTCAACTATAGAGGCCGGCCACCGAGACAAATATATGTTTGTTTGTATTAAAGAAGTCAATACATCCACTACCTTACGAATTCTGTGGATATAAACTTACGAAAACTAACTTATGTATGTAGAATAAAAAATAGCTAAGCAGGGAAAACTATACATGTATTTGGCATCTTATCAATGTATTCAAAATATTAAGAAAACTTATATTTTTTGTAACCATATAATAATATTATATATAATTAAATAAAAATAACATGTACATATATTTACAACAAATAATCTAATACAATAAAAGAAAACTTAACTTATTTATATTGTATTCTACCCATAGTCCCTCAAGACTATAAGTAGAATACTAAGCCTAGATGACCGTCTTCTATGGGTAAGGTGCCCAGAAATAGTGCTCATTGCATAGCTATAAAAATGTAATAAAGATTTCTTAACGTTTTGAATAGATTAATAGGATACCAAAGATTGAGTTACTAAGCTGTACTATTGTTGGGGACCAACGATGATATACTTTTACCCTGTTTAAAAACACTCTTGTATTAAAATGTAACTTCGTAAAAAAAATAAGTCTATCTATTGTACAATTTCAAGCTCGTGATTTTTAAACATAATTAAAGACAATGTATAGGTATACTTTATAGTTCGTACTTCTTTAGCAATGCCGTGACCTGACATGTCACATTATGATATATGGCAGCATAACGTGCCTGGTATATTATATCGATGTGTTACAACTATAAGTTTATGTGCTACTACCAACATTATAACCCTGTATAATATTGTATAATTTTACTAAAATAATAATTATAAATTTACGGAGATAATAAGAATAAAATGCAGATACTCTTCTTAGAATATAAAAATTGATTGCTGTTCGTTAGATTGGCTAAAACTCAAAAACAGCTTAACCAATTTGAATATTTTTTATGCATGTTTGATTTGGTCCGAGATGGTTTAGCTTCACAATTGGATTTGGTAGGTGTCGCTGAAATCGGGTTTCAGGATTTTGATAATAAAAATTGTGCGTGTTTGCGTGAGCCTCAGAATTGTTTAGATTCACAATAGGATCCGGAAATTGTTTACAACTTACATAACGTCTTATACTCCGTGGATCAATTTAATTGCAAGTCTCCTACTGAGTTTTGTCTTTTAGTGGATAAGGTTATAAGTTATTTATTCTCTATTATTTTTCCCCAATGATATCCAGCAGCCAATACTCGATCTTTCGAAATCCCACATGCTTTATCTAAAATTAAACTATCAGTATGTGTTGATAATATTGCAGTAATGTGACGTCGCAGGTATAATTTTGCAATAGCTACTATCTTGAGCCAATAATTTGCTCCAGATACACGTTAGTGGGTCAATCATTTGTATAAGTACGCATTAAAATTTGTAAACAAATGCATATTATCATCATTCTTAACTACACCATCACGGAACACAGCTAATCACACACGCACACACCCATACACACACGTGCGCTCTATCTCACGCATTTCACGTAGTATTAAATGAATTAATAATTCTGCTATATTAAGGCTATTATAATAAAATTGTGTTGTTTGCTGCGATACGGATCTAAATTAGACCCAGATCTCCTACGTAAGAGACTCCGGCTAGCACATGGTGGGGCCAGCTCGTAAAGGGGCCGGCCGTCGTTCACCCGGGCTGGAGGTGAATGCGCGAGCGAGCGCACAGCCCGGACAAGGGACGTTAGAGGATCGGACAGGGGTTTTAGTGGGTATCCCTTACTGCGGTGTGGCAACAGAACTTCGCACGTGAGGTGCTAGTGCCTCCCCGAGCTGGTAAATCCCACAAACGTGCCGCGACCTTTCCCCATCGCACGGCTTATGGTCCTCAAACGGGTTTCCCCTGCTTAAGAAAATAAATCTGCTGATACTCAGGGTTCGATTTCCTTCTAATTCTTCTCCATTCACGAAATTTTTTCAGAAGTGCGTTAGCATATTTTAGTAAACCATGTATAAAAAGCTACATAGCGGTAAAAGATTCCGTAACCAAAAAAAATTTGACTGTCTTTTTAAATACAATAATTATATAAATTATAAAATGATAAACACCCGATTTCCACCCAAATTTCGGGTGTAAATGATTTTATACATAAATGACATTTAGTTTTTAATTATTATTCTTTTATTGAATTATACATAATTAGGTGAAATAAAAGAATGCAAGAAAAATCTTTTTTCTGGTACTAATCAAAAACAAATACTGAACAATCAATCACTATCGGATTCTCCATTATCATTGTTACAGGCGACAAAACGTAAAGGCTGTCTGGCTTCCCCTGACGTTGAACGAAATGAAAAGACAAAAGAAATGAGCTCTTCGGAAAATTAGTGGCGGAGGAATTGAGGTATATTAAGCCATGTGTGCGCACCAAATGTTAGGAACAAATCTTAAAGTATTTACTGGAAGCTAAGGGTTGTCATGTAAATCAACTTACAAATGACGAATATGACAACTAACACGCTTACGCTCGAGTATTCAACGCTAATTACACACTACAACATAAAATAAGCTATTCAAAAGTTGAAATAATAGAAAAAGTGATTTTTGAAATTTCGTTTTTATCTCGTACCATTTTATTTTACCCTCCATGATCTAACTAATGTTGCTTACAAAGAAATAAAATGAATGAAAATCACTTTTAAAACATATTTTTTAACATCACTAATTTAAATTCATCAAATCAAATAGACACCCAATTTTCTGGGTGTTTATGGGTGCTTGCGGGTGTTTATCGGGTTTTTATCAAAGCACCGGGTTTAAACCCGGTGGATTGCCCATCTACAATTGCAATAAATTTTTACCTAGGCGCTATTCGCCCCGGTATATTTCGATTGATACGACAAAAACTATTCGATTATCGGGAATGAAAAGTACACTATATCCGTTTCAATTTCAGTAATATCTGTAATTTAGTTTGTCTGTAAAAGCATAGTACAAGCAGAGTTTACTTTCCCATTTACAACTATGTGTAATGAAGTGGACATTTTACAAGATAAAAGGCGCTATGGACAATATAAACAACAAGATGGAAAAATCCAATGGGCAAACGCAAAGTGATGAGACCAGTAAAATGGTGGGCTGATGACATTTCAAAAACAGCAGGCAAGGATTGGACAATCCTAAGCAAAAATAAGAAAATCTAGAAGATTAAGGAAGCCTTCATCCAAAATCCAGATTAATAAAAAATTATTAACATAATACTAACTTAAATAACTACCATCATATATTAACACACTATCATCACAACTAATATCTAATAAGATGAACAAACCACTAACAAGCTATATGTATGTAAATCAAAATTGTACATGTAAAAGATTGTGGAAATAAAGGCTTTATTATTATTAATGTATGTCTCTCACGACCACGGGCCATTAAAATGGCCCGTACTTTTGGAGGGCTTGCATACTATGGCTGGCATCTATGGGCCATAGAGAGGCCAACACGTAGAGGCCCCTTGATAAATTTAATGTAAATATGGCGCGACTCTGACCGGCGATTGTCCCTGTCTACGCCGTTTAAAAATGCCAAGGACAAGCCCCGGTAAGTGTAGGACTATTGTAGGAATGAGAACAAAGGGCTTTTGGTATGAACTGCTAATGGAACTACGGATCGGGACTATGTGGACTTTGGCGTCTGCCCGTCGCAATGCTCATAAATGTTCGCGGTTTTGTTATTATTATTATTATAAGTATAGATGTGTTTCATTCTAATTAGCTGGTTTCTGTAAAACAAGGCCGTACCACCATAGGCGACACTCTTGAAATTTATACGCTAGTTACGAACATAAAACAGGACTGTAACCCTTATAGTCAATGTACGAGCTTGTAATCACCTAGCCCTTACACTTTCATACGAGTTAAATTACTACTACTATTGTACTTGACTTATTAAGGTCGCAATGTAGTTTTGTTATGGTTTTTATGTGTTTACAAAAAGCCACATAACATAAAACGATTTATTTATAGAGTCTCTGTAGTCAAATAGTAAAACAGAAATCTTTATTATCATGTCTGCCCAATTGTCTCTCTGGCTCTCAGTATCTCACAAAAAATGTATTCCTAGATTACTGCCCGTATATAGATAAAAAAATAAGGAAGTTGTTTATGCACATCCGTAAAAATTGATGTAGTAAAAACGAATGAATTTATTTATTTTCAAATGAAATCTTACAGATTACTTACTGAATGTCACGTGTCTACTACCTCTCCTATTAAGGTCGGTGTTAAAGGAGAAGAAGCGGGCGCAACAAATTCTCCAACAACATAATATTTACTTCATTAATATCATGTATTTACATTCGTGGTCTTTTTTTAAAGGTATTTCCATCAAATATGTACTAGGTTTAACAAAATAATCTGTATAAATAATTACTATAAGAGCTTGGTAGCGATCGCAATATTCCCATTCGGTGCCGTCGTCTAGAATTTTTTTCGTTGTATGAAAAGCCTTCTCACACAAACGTTGCATTACTAATTTTGAAACTTGTCTACCTGAAAGTTTGCTGGGATCTTGTTAGTATAATGCCACTTCTGTCCTTGCAAGGAATTGTTCAAATTTCGGTAAAAGTAGTAATTGGTTAGTAAAGCAAGGATAGAAGTGGAGAAAATAATAATTACATAGAATAGAATAGAAAACACTTTATTGTTCACCAAATAAACAATTTCAGTATTAATAATTACAATAATTTAACGGCAAAACTAATCTTATCGCTTAAAGCGATCTCTTCCAGACGACGTGACTGAGAGGATACTTTTAACAACTTATGTCTAGGTATAATTAAATTTAAAAGAAGTAAAAGAAAAAAGAAAGAATAGTACAACGTGGACAGTAAACAGCTAAGTTAAGAAGAAAAGAAAAATATATATTTTATTATAAACTAAGGATGGTTTTTAACAGACTTTTTAGAATTTCTTAGCCCTTAGGTATAAACAGAATCTTATAAAATTATCATGACCGTCTGTTTATGTACACCAAGCCGCCACGCCTACACTACGCCGGAAGTTTTTCTCAAAAACTACTCAAGTTTAACTAGAGTGTGTTTTCTTTACGAGCAATGCCCTACAATAAATTAACATTAGAAACAAAAAATTAACGATTTTTGCCATACGGTTTTTTTTAAATTTTACATAGAGCTTAGGAGTATCGACAAATAGGTGGGTTAAAATAACGACTTACATATTTGTATTACGAATATGACAAGTGTGAAAATAAAATGGAACTTTATGCCACGCGATATACATATATTATATATCAATATATCTCGATACGTGTTACTTTCATAACACGATTCTCCAAGAGTTTTACAGCGGCTGTTTTTGGAGAATCGCTTAGTGAAATTGCAGTCTCCATATACATTAGTAGATGTAAGACTAAATTCCACTTTATTTTGATACTTCACATATTCATAATAGGAATCTACGAAGCCGGTCGCTTTAGGCCTTTAAAATCATAATGATGCTTCTTGATGAATTTTTGTTAAAGACAACAATTCAATTTGGCAGGTTTCACACATCGATAATCTCTCTAATTCTGTTTCACTATCAGCATGTAGTAAGTAATAGGGGAGCACACAGTCAAATCAAATGAGATACTTTTTATCACCTCATAAAATGTTGCAGCCTCATAGATTTTGTAGCAGCGTACATACTTACGACGTCTTACGTAGGTAAAAGAAAAGGAGGCAATAGCACAATCATTATTGTTCAAACAGTAATTAGAATGATTTCTGTTATGATATTATAAAAGTAAGATGACAAGATACTGTTTGAAAGCCATGGGGCCCAATTATGCTATTTCAATATCTTGGCGTTGCGAAGATATTCAATAATCGATTCCATTGCGATGGTGTCGAAAATTCATAATCTACTAAATCGGCGGGTTTGTAAGAACTGTGAATTACGTGTATGTACTTCAAATAAAGTTTGTGATAATTCCAACGACATTTTAAATTTAAATCCCGCAAATTCATAACAATAATATAGTTTTAAAAATATACTACTGTAAAGGTCATCGACCGTCCCTGAGTACTGGTTACGTGGCTCATTAACGTGGCTCAACAATGATCATTGAAAAACATCTAACAAACATCATTACCTAACCGTGACTAGTACTAATAATTTATGTAGTTCAAGATCAAGTATATGTCAATATTTCGACGGTTCCGGTGTATAGCCAGTCAACTAACAATTTTAGGTTATTTTTCATTATTTCATGGATTTGGTCATATCAGCATAAATCAAAAAACTTCAAAAAATACAAATAATTTCAAAATAGTTGATTTCCGTACTTCGTATTCTGAGGTAATAACTGTATTCCTATCACATCGGGCGGATGCGGTGGGGTGAAGCGAATCTCGGATAACTCGAGACGTCGTCATAATTTTTAGTATGATTCAGAATAGAATAGAATGTACCTTATTTTACAATAAAATGTATCAAACGATACACATTTTTTTTTAACTAAAACAAAACTGACTTTAAATGAAAAGCGCATTACTTGGCACGGAATTTAAGATGTTGTAGAAAGAAGTGGGTTCAATATTTGTTTTAAACTTTTTAGTTTGAAGGCGGGTTTGTTTTTATTAAAAAAAAAAAAATACTTTTTAGTAGCTTAGATACTTGAATAGCTTTAGAAATAATATATTAAGCGCATGTAGAAATTATAGTACTGGCACTATCCTAACATGTAGACTATGGGACTATCTCAAAAGTATACACTTAAATATAAAGAAAAAATTTAAAATCGTTCACAATTGACGGAGACATCGTGTCACAAATAAGTCGGTTAACAATTTTCAAGAGTTTCTCTTGAATCCCTGGAATGCACTCATCAAATTCTGACATGGTGACTATGAGACCAATTCGGGAGTATGCACTTTCATTTAATAAAAATCTTTAAAATCGGTCAACGATTGATGGATAAATCGCGTAACATACATACAAAAAAATTAAGCGCCTGTAGAAAATATAATACTGGCGCAAACTTTTTTTTGATGAATGTGGGCGCTTGGCGTTCTTGAATAAGTTCCCTGGGATCCAGTCATCAGGTCCTGACTTGGTGACCATGGAACCACCTTGGGAGTATATACTTACGAGTAAAGAAAAAAATTGAAAATCAGTTCACAATTGACGAAGATATCGTATTGCAAAGAAGTCGGTCAACAATTTTCGAGGGTTCCTCTCAATTGCCCTGGGTCCACTCATCGGATCTTGACATTGACTATGGGACCAATTTAGTATACCCTTTCAATTAAAAATAATATTTGAAAAGCGGTCCACAATTAGCGGAGAAATCGAGTGACATACAGACAAATTGAGAACCTCCCGCTTTTGGAAGTCGATTAAAACGAGCTTCGAATCAAGCACAAACGTCGTCCTTATCGCTGGCAGCGATCTCTTCCAGACAAGCTTTGGATGGAGAGAAAAAATTGCACAAAAGGGCAGTGTTTTGTTGCACAACATTCTAAATTTTTTAATGATATTTATTAATATTATTATATACATACCTAAATACATAAAGCATAGCAATATAACATAAATATATGTACATACATTACACTTTAAGGTATAGGTATAAGGCAAGTAATGCTTAACAAGTCTATTGAAGAAGGATACTGATTGGCAAGAACAGTTTGAACACTGAATAAATAATTAAAACTTGATTGTATTATATATAATATTATAAAATTCTAAACATGCTGTGTCTGTACATTGAAGCTATTAAAAAACTGGAATATACTATATAAACGATGGAGAACACGATGCAATTTTTTTTAGATTTCTTGTTTGTTTGTTCGGGATTCACATAAAAACTACTAAGTCGATTTCGATGCGGTTTTCGTTGGTCGACAGCTAATCTTAGAATCCCGCAGTAATTTTTCTGGGAATAATTTAAAATGGCCCGATTAAACAAAATCGAATCCAATGTGATTTTTTTACTGATCGATGTCAATTTTAATGTAATTAAATGTGTGATATTTTTTTATCCCGGGTATCCTGCAAGAGTTTTTTCGGGGCGGTTAGAAGTTGTTCGGATGCATAAAAATTTGTTTATTCCGACACACTTCCCACTAAAGAATGTAAGCTATTGTAGCTTACATTCTTTAGTTTAGTCCCGGAAATCCCGCGGGAATTTCAAGCCAAGCGTGAACGAATTCGCAGGCATATCCTAGTTCTATATATATAGGTATTAGTCTAGTGGTAGGTCTAGTAATTAATTAAATTTAGACCCATTAAATATAGCAAAAATATATGTTTATAATTTAATATATACGTCATTTGAAATGACGTACATTGAATCAACTGCAATATGTCAGGAACTTAATAAATCATCTCTACAATTTAAATATTCAATGAATCACATAGTTACAAAAACATAGCTTAAAAATCACAGTTTTAAAATTAAAAAGTTCTAAATAAAAATATTTATGACTCGCTGTCGCTCGCTCGCTCTCCTGTAAAAATATAAATTTGCAGTTAACTCTCTATACGTAGGAGTTATTGATTTATAAGACCCCGCAGGCATTTTGACGAAAGGGAAACGTTTATGACATCATTTTGTAGCTAGCTCCGTCCGTTTGTCCGTCTGTCTGGTTGCTTTTGTATGTTACAGTTATTTAAACCGACTTTAAAAAGAAAGAGGTTCTCAATTAGACTGTATGTTTCTGTTGTATGTTCGTTACGCGATTTCTCCGTCAATTGTAGACCGATTTTTTAGTGAAACTTTTTTAGAAAGAGGTCATTTGAAACTCAATAAAACGAAAATGCTACACTAAAAAAAATAAACACATAAATCTATTGGACTAAGCCTGTAAGGCTAAAGGTATTATATTTATATTAATAAAATTAGAGAAGAATTATCTGTGAGTATATTCTCTGAAATTTCACTTCTACTGCGTGAGAACTGAACACAAACACATTTTTTTTATTCGAAGGCGTATACTCTTTTTATAACATCTTGAAGTCGGTGCCAAGTAAAACATAAAAGAAACAACAACAAATTTGAAAAATATAGTATATTTTATGTTTTACTTCGCACCGACTTCAAGAAGTTGTAGAAAATATTTATTTATTGCTTTTTAGTTGCTCTTGAAGTCGCTTTATTTATTATTAGCAAAGTTTTTCACCAAGCCTCACATATATAGGTTAACCCAGTGGTCTATAACGAATATATAATTCAACAACTCGGGCAATACAAAGTACTGGTACAAAATCGGTAGTTTCTTTGTAAATAATTGTACATTATAGTCATTATAGGTATTGTAAGTCTATGTTACTCACGTACTTAATTAGTATATATATATATATATATATATATATATATTAATTATGTATATGTATATATATATATATATATAAATTACATATATAAATAATATACAAATTTGTAGTGAAAAATTGTATGACTAATGGTGAAAACGCTCTTACAAATCCGTTGTATAGTTTTGGGGGAGTTAGCAGATAACAGACAGACAGAAGTGAAAACAGACTTTGTTTTATATAGTGTAAAGAATTATTTATAACATGAAAGATTGCCGCAGGATTTCCAGGACAAATAGCGTAAATTTTAATTCTTCGAATTTGCTGTCGATCAGCGAAAACCGCATAGAAATCGGCCAAATAGATTTTACGTCAATCCTAACCAAACAAACAAACCGGCTAACAGACATAGAGACAAGAAATCTTTAAAAAAAGGCATCGTGTTCTCCATCGTTTATATAGACTATTCCAGTTGTTTTGTTTTTAAATAGCTTCCATATACAGATACGCTATGTGTAAAATTTTATAATATTATTATAGGTCATATATTGAAATCTTGTAAAATATATTGAGGATGGCCGCCTTAAACGTAAGTGAAGATTTTTATTTAAGTTAATAGTTGACTAGATTTGTTCCATGTTCTTTTAAGTTTGCTTGCAGACACAGCCTGGAAATCAGTCCACTTGATGGTGATCATCGCTCATGGACTTCTGCGACATCGGGGAAGCCGACCGTTGCCTGCCTCGTTAAGATACGCTCGAGTATACCTCTTTTGAAGAGCCCCGTGTTGTAGCGCTCTGGGAATATTGGGAGAAAGTTCATTCATTCTACAGCTTAGACACGTATGGCATAGAGAAAAATCGCCATGGACAATGGATGGCGTCAAAGCATGAGCGTGATTTGCAAAGGGGTGCACCTCCAAACCCCTATCAGGAAAGAAAATACATAGAGAATATTTTTTTTTGGTATGAAGTTACTGTTTGAATAAAAATTCAAGGCGTCCAGGAAGCTATCCATATGTGTTCATCACCTTGTCAATTAATTCAATATCCTCCTCTACTCTTTTCCTGTAAACACTGAGCAAGCACAGGCCGCTTAGCCTCGCGTCTCCCACCGTTGAGCAATTCCACGTCTTGACACGTCGTAACGTGCTAGATGTTCGTTCAATGCTACATGCTGTTGCTGGAATTTATTAGCTAATAATATAATGTGTAGATGCAGACGCGCCCCTGAAACTAGTCCAGGCGGCGCCTGTAAAAGTTCATCTTGCACATAGCACCGTGGCAACATAGGCACCAAATAGAAAGAAAGAAAGAAAAGATTGATTTCTAAAAATGTGACACTTAACATTGTGGCGTTACTTAAAAATGACAATTTTCATGTTTTAAGTGATTCACAATTAATGAATTCTTTACAATTTATTCCAAAAACAAGAATTTAAATCTCATGAAAAACAAAATGTTTTTTCCCGCATATAATAGTATGTAATGCAGGTAAGCGCCGTAACTGGCGCATTGTCCTATATAATCTTTTACAGGGGAGGGACGCGAACGTGTATTCAGTCATTACCTGTAGTAAATATCATTTACGATTTTATACGTGGAGAGAGTATATGCGTTCATACTTACCGAAAAACTATAATTTTATCGTCTATGAATTTATAAAGACTGATGTTTTGAAAAATGAGTAACCAATCTTCAATTAATTACTTAAAACTATATTCGAGAGGTTTCAAAATATCCGATATTGCTCCTAAATCGGTCTCATTTACAGATGTTGTTTCCGATTATCCGACGATCCCATTCAAAATAATCAACATATGTAAGAGTGATTTTGACATTTATAATTTATTTATAGGTTTACGATTAAACTACAGAGCAATGAGGAAATCAATTCAGGACAAATGACAGTTACATATTACAATTCATAATAATTGCATTGTGACAAGAAATGCGCATTTATTCTATTTTGACATTCGATGTTCCTGAAGGTAAATAAATCACAAATCAAATAGTTCAGAACACTCATTATTATACCGAAGGTAGGACACTCTTAGAGCGCCAACGTCTTTTCTGAGGCTTAAAAATTCTAAAACGTCAGTTGATTTATGTCCACCTGTATGTTTGCCCGCGTAATAGACATAGAGACACGTGACATACAAGACATTATTTTAAAGCCTGTTCCTTATGTGAATATTAGAATCTATATTAATATAAATTCTAATCCCTATTGGCACGAAGATATGTTAAAAATAATTTGAAATTAAATTTAAATTTAATCATTTTCTTCTTTCGGTTCTTGATCTGAAACCTAGGTTTTTGATCAACTACCTGATTTTATCATAAACCTACGACATATTCCCTTGAGTTGCAACAAGAAGCAATATCATAAAATATGGTTTACAATGTCTCAGAAAATATATTATCATCAACCAAAGACTTTATCGAAGTATAAAAGCGATTTGCAATACTTTTCAAGTGCCTATTTGAGTGCTTCGTCCCAGTCTAAATCCAATACAGGCAAATAAAATTGCTTCAAGACATTGCGATTGAAATATGCCATCTAAGGCAATTTATTAAGAGCTGTGGATTTCTAGCTCTTATTTTTAATATAAAACAGAATATGATTTACTAAACAACCCGTTCGAGGATTTTATATGAGTAAATTGTGGTGTAAAGTGTTTCGAAACTTTTATGTTATTTATCCAATCGTTCATTCATATGTGACAGATGTTTTTACGGTTCCCTTTTGACAGAAATGGAACCATATATAGAAGCGTCAGGTATGTCTGCCTATCTTTGCATGGATACGAATCGGTTTTGACACTCGCCGGCCGCTGCCGTTCAGCATTATTACTACGGACTAACACGTTACTGCGTTACCAACTCAGCATTTGATAATACATGGTTTACTAAATAAAGGGATTTGATCAAATCTCTTACATTTTTAGAGAAGTCGCCCCACAGAGTTGTGATACAATATTATTTCATCATTTATTTTTTTATTTTTTATTGCAGGAGTTCAGCAGACAGGCAGACGGGCCATTTGGAAAACGGTTGCCATCGCCTACGGACATTTGCAACACCAAAGGTGCTACAAATGCGCTGTTGTTCTCTTAAGGGAGACTGGAACCTGGTCACTAATGCCGGAACACAACTCAAGGTTGCTATAGCGACATACTTTAGACCAGAGGTGGTAGCCATCCAGTCGGGCAAATGCCCTACCACCTGGCTATATTATTTCATTAACACAGTGCAGGGATTTGACCAATTCACTGACTTTCTTCCGGGAAATCACCCACAGATGTGAGATTGTAACATCGAGTGTGAATTTATTATCTTTCTTAGGGATTTAATCAAATCCCGCTTTCATAATTTCCCAGTAATAGTTTTTTTTATCATGTTATAGGTTCGCGTTTGACATAATAATTTTATTTTATTTTATTTTATTTGGGGGGCTAACAGCTGTTATCTTACAAATTAAAGTTACAGAAATAGCTAAAGTAAAACAGCTATTCATAAACCTCCACAGATGATTAAGGAAATAAAAAAGTATAAAATAAATTGATTTTAGAAAATAAGAACAATAATATGAAAAATTTGTGACCAGAAAATTAATTATTATTAAAATAGAATTCGATTAAATTCGCATTTACAGATGCTAGACTATTCACAAACAAGTCAATGTCCACATAATCCGACTAGCTGAGTTTGTTGAATTCATTGAGTGTTCTAACAAAAAATGAGTGGCGTCTGAAGGCTGTACGTATCAAGGGTGAATGAAGTAATTTTCTAGGGCGTAAAAGACTAGGGGGAACATACAAATGTAGTTTCTCGATAAGACTAGCACAGTCAATTTTGGACTGAGCTATTTTCACCAAGAAACGTATATCGCCAATAAGTCTTGGAACTTTAAGGGGCAGAAGATGGAACACGGTACAGCGCTCAATGTTACCTTGGCGCGGTATTTTGAATTTAAAATTGATAAATCTAGCGAATTTAATAAAATATATATAGAATTTCCAGAAACTATTGGGTCTATCTGTATAAAATATAGGTAGACGACTGTATCTATTATGTAAAGGGTGTCCGGTGGCAGAATTAGGATTTCAAATATTAATTTAAAACAAAAAAGTTTTTAATTTTTAAATTTACTTCTCTAAAGTAAACTTACTAAAAAGCATAAATTAAATATTTTCTACAAGATGCTGAAGTTGGTCCATTGCCAAGTATAATATAATATAGGGCTCTAGAGACAGGAAGCTCCTCACGATGCGTGTCGTGCTCAGGAGAACCGCTTTCTGTATCTGGTTCTTCACCAATTCACCAAGCGAGCCTCTAGACGTTGGTCGAGATTCTACGCTATGAGACTGACTATCGGTACGATGTTCGTTGACTCTGTATTTATATATATATTGTAATAGTAATTACAATTTACGAACGATTATGTTCGGTTCGGTTGTATGTACTAAATATACGGACATCTATATTCTTCTATGGCAATATTCCTGAGCGCTTTATTCTCCGTAATCTCATTTGCACTAGTAGTAGAGTACTACTACTAGTAACTTGGCAAGTATGCCAATACTTTTCGTTTCCGATATTTTTTAAATATTTTCTATATTTTCAACGTTTTCCGATACTTTTCCATACTTTTCAATTTTGTACCCTAAAGGGTACGAGGATAAGAGCATAAATGCTCTTTCTTACTTTTTGATACTCTCATACTATTTGGTACTTTTTAGACGTTTTGAGACTGATTAATTTTTCAAACTTATTAAGTGTTTTTTTTTACATTACTGACTTTATTAGTTTTTCTGGTCTTACTGATTTTCGCGATTTTTGTACTGACTTCGCTGATTTTTATATATATTCACTATAAGCTTGTAAATGCAAAAGTAACTCTGTCAGTGTGTCACGATTTCACAGGAAAACCGATGGACAAATTTTGCTGAAATTTGGCATATACTATATAGTTTCAATATTCACAATGGACATTGAATACTTTTTATCCCGGAAATAGGATAGTTTACGATATATAATAAAGTACTACTATATATGCTCCTAGGGCGAATGGCACTGTGCGAAAACTTGCAGGCTAATAAGTTACGTGTAGTTCCTGGCACATCTCTTGAGCGGTCGGCGGAATAGGAGCGATAGCTTTACGCATTGAGCGTAGTCAATATGTTACGATTTATCGATATATGGATAACATTACGTTTATGTCTCTTTATTCGATGGGGATAAAACCTCATACTTCGAAAAAAACGAATATTGAATTGCGCGTAGGCCAAGGTAACCGCTCACCAGTCGTGCCGGGAACTATACTAGGCCTCTTACGACAGGCCGCCTGGCTGATCTTAAAGGCTGGCAACACACTGTCTTCCCTCCGGTTATTGCAATCATCTATAGGCAACGCTACACTTTCCATAAAAAAGAAGGGCAAAGAAATACTGGCTTTACGTCGTGGTGAATGACATATTTACATGCTAGTCACGGTTGATTGTCGAACGTTATTGTGAGACCATTTTGTCAATAAGCATTGCCGAAGACTATACAAATTAGAGAAAAATAAAATAAATGAGCAAATCCTGGGATCCGATGTCGATGCTGCGAACGCAACTGAGATTTAAACGACGATGATGAGTCAAAGACGAAAAATGTTTACAGTATTACGAAGAGAATTTCCGTTCCAGTATCATAACACAATCCGATTATAATCTTGCGAATATGCGAAAATCTCCCGCGGGGTGTAGTCTGAAAGTTAGGCGAAGGCCGCATGGAGGTCACAATAATATTCAATAGGTACTCTCCCTTTGGAAAAATACTAATAAATTAATTGCTCTAAACAGGTATGTAAATCATTAGTAAAGTTAGTGGAAGGTTAGGCTTTAAGTATATTATAAGAATATTAGAATATGCCCGCGACTTCATCCATGCTTGACTTGAAATTCCCGCAGAATTTCTGGGACCCAAAGTATCACAACATTTAACAATGAATGTAAGCTATGGCTTTAGTAAAAACTGTGTTGGAATAAGCTATTTTTTATGCATCCGAACAACTTCAAATCGCTCCCGGGTAAATTCTCGCGGGATTCCAGGTATAAAAAGTAGCGCAGATTTTATTTCTAAGAATTAGCTGTCGACTAGCGAAAACTGTATCGAAATCGGCCCGGTAGTTTTTACATGAATCCCGAACAAACAGTCAAAAGGACAAACAGACAAGAAATCTAAAAAAAATGCACCGTGTTCTCCGTCTTTTATATTGTCTATTCTAGTTTTTTTTAATAGCTTCAATGTACAGACACGGCATGTTTAGGATTTTATAATATTATAAATCAGAATAAATTCACTTACAGGGAAATAGCCAGTTGCATTTAATACAAATTCAACCCTATTACCGCTTCTGCCCATTTATTATTGTTTTTAATCTTTATTTATTTATTTATGAGGGTTTTTCCAAAAAGAAAATTTCACCATCGTTATTGCTCATTTACTATTGTAATATGTTTATTATGAACTTTACTATTGAAAACTTTTAAAGGTAGAGCTTCATCTGGATTAATATTTAGTCTTAATGCTATAGGCTGTTTCACGCGGATATAACGATGCACTTAATACGTTATTTGGAACGCGACATTGCTTATAAGGTTAGATATTGACAGGTATTTATCTGTCAATATTTAACCATTTATACTAAAAATAATATTTTAAATAATTCTGTGATTGCCTGATGAATCTTTCTTTACCAGCGAGCCTTCCCGCTGGTTTCGGACGAAACGAAACAATCTTGATTTTTCTATATGGATTTCACCACATAACATGTGATCCACATTTAAAAAAATTTAAACAAAGAGGATCTTAATCTTGTTTTGACATAGAGCTTGTATGTACTTAAAGGCTCAGTGGTTGCCTGTTGTTCATTTGTCAATTAAAACATAGCGTGGTGCGAAATAGTAGAGCGACATCTACCTCCACAACCGCCAATACAACTTGAAAAGGTTCGGAATAAATGAAACATACACGGAAATTTATAGAGTAATTGACAATAAAGTTATCTGAGACACATTTCATCGTGTTAAATTGCAGTTTATAAAATAAAAAATAAAAAGTCTCGAGCTAACAAAAATAGAAAAAATTAAGTATGAAGAGTTTGTTCTACAGTGTTATTGTAAAATGCGTGGGGTGCTTGAAATCGCCCCCATGGGGCCCCGAGCGGCCACTGCCATATCCACCCTTCTTCCGTGGCAGTGTGTCCTGGTGTCCTACCTAACCACTCCGAATCCTTGATGCTAGTTCTATCCTTCCAAACCGCACTCCTACCGAAGGCATTCGAGGCGGAGCGGCGGTGACTGTCAGTGTCGAAGCGCTCTGCTCCTCTGACAGTCTAATATCCGTAAAAGGGGCGGTGGAGTGGAAGAGGGAGCAGACCACCCCGTTCCCCTCCCGCCAAAGCTGGCGGCGACGATGGAGGGTCATGCACGACGACCTTCAGCCGTCGTAGGCTACGGCCGTGAGGGCGACCGGCGGAGAAACCGGATCCCCTCGCACATAAAGGCCGGAGAGGAGGGACGTGCACCGATTCGTGTACCCCCTCTCACCTCGAGATGAGACCTGAGGCAGTCGGAGAGACCTTCCGACAGAGTTCGAAGTTCGAAGGTTTTAATCGGTATCACAAACCGTGGCGTGGCAATAGCATTCCTCCGGGGTGTGCTACCCCGACGAGGCCGATCCGCACACTAGCCGCGATTTTCCCCCTTGCGCGGCTGATGGTCCTCAATCGGATCTCCCTTGGTAAAAAAACGACGCTTGATATCAAATATTTATCAAGACCATATAGTAAAACGCATCCCTCACTTTTCACATTAACACTAGAACAAATTCTTCATGTAACAAAACTACGTTTTAACGGTTTTAAGCGCGGTAATTTATTTTATTTTTATTATTCCGATGTTTCGGCCACTTTTTAGTAGCCGTGATCACTGAAGACAAAGATGTCAAGTGTCAATGAGCGTGTTTAAAGTTTTTTTTTTAGCCTACAACCAACTTATTCATTTTAATTAATTAGTTTTAATTTTGGTTATGGTTATTATTTACTCTATGGGAGTCTAATTTAATTTACCACCGCTTCGCAACATGTTGTGGCTTGAAGAGAAGAAGCGGCGCAAGAAACTCTTCAGCAAACACGCCTCAGCTCTAATAATTTTATAAAATATTAAAATGGATGGGAGCTAAAATAAAAAGAATACAATTTCTTTTTATTTTAGCTCAATCAGTCAACTTTGCAAATTTTCAAATTAATCAAACGTCTAAAAGTTGGTGAAAATGACGTTAAAAATTTCCTTATTAAATATTGTTAGTCACTTGGCGTTTCTCTTGCTGGCTACACGTACAGTTCGGTGTTTCAAATAAATCAGTGGTTCTCAATCTTTACTGCGCTTTAATTCGATTTGTTTCGGCTCACTGTGCTGTGTATCAATTCTATCTTGGTTATATGTGCAAGATGTGGCGATGATGCGTCTGAGGCTATTGAGTGTTCTGTGTGTCTTCATTTTTTTGATTTTGCGTGCTGCGGAATAATGGAAAAGGGTTATCGAAAGCTTGGTGATCACCAAGCTACTTGGAGGTGTGCAAACTGCAAAAGTGCTGGAGCTCATTTTACTCCTAGCTCTTCTTCAGCCAATTCTCCGACCGTATCTCTCGACACCGTTATGTGTGAGCTGATGAACATCAATCTGAAACTGGCTCCGCTGTCAAATTTGGAGTCAGTGGTGCAATCCCTACGCAAAGAACTGAGTGATCTGAAGTGTTTGGGATTAGAGCTCCCAGTCAAAAACCAAACTTTAGAGGAAAGAATTTTAAAGGTTAAAAAAGCTCAAGGGGCCTCTATAGAGCTCATTAAAATAGTTTGCAAACTGGAAACCGAGCAACAAGCTTCCGAACAATGGTTACGAAGTAAAGATATCGAAATTAAAGGCGTGCCACTGAGGGACAGAGAAAATCTATTTGATGTAAGATGTTCAAGTGATATTATACTATTATGTGCTTTTATTTCTGTTCATTGTTTTTTAAATAATAAAAATAAATACCAATGGCACCATTAATTACTACTACCAGAATGTACGAGGGCTGCGGACTAAGACTGAGGAATTCTTTAGAAATTTGTCTAAAACTAACTACGATATAATTACCTTAACAGAAACATGGTTGATGGATGACATTCTTTCAAGTGAATTATTTGATGACCGTTATTTTTGTCTGGCGGCGGAATCGTGACTATTGGGCAGTCGCGAGGTGGCAGTGTTCTAATAGCGATCCCTCGAGACCTTTCAGTTGTTGAGAACGTCCATTGGTGATCTAGTGCAGAAGATATATGGGTATCATTGAAATCAGTGAAGCAAAGTCACGACAACTGACAACTCTGTTGTTCGCATTCACACATGTACGCTATATCTCTGCAACGAAAGTATCGGTAATAGCTTCTCGATGCAGTTGAATGCTTTTTTTACTAATCTATCGGAGTTAATATCTACTCACCCAACGGATAAATTTATAATAGCAGGCAACTTCAATATGAGCGCTATAGCGTGGTCACCCTCAACAGATGGATTATTACCCTCGTCACCCCCTTGTAATATGTTTTGTACTTTTATCAATATTCTTACTTTATGTAATCTAATTCAGTTCAATTTCATCATTAACAAGTATGGCAAAATACTTGATCTAATTCTTTCCAACGACTCTCTTTTACTTAATTCTTGCTCCGACCTTTTAGTCCCGGAAGATTCTTACCATCCATCCCTGGTTTTTTATCTCGATATTGTTTTTACTGACAAGCTCACGTCACAAGTCGTATTGTGTATCAGTATGCAAAGGGCAACTACGAGAGCCTCTGCGCCGACCTGGCGACCATGGACTGAAAGAGCATATTAAATAGTGGGAATGTTGATGAAGCTATGGGAACATTCGATAAGACTTTATATGATATCAGAGATGCTCACATTCCACAGTGATGTAAGAAAGACTGCAAATTTCCTCGTTGGCACAACGTTGCTCTTATCAAGGTAATTAAGAAAAAACATAAATATTTTATAAAGTGTTAGAGTATAGTTATTTCTCTCATACTCGTTAGAGTATGTGAGAAAAAACTTCAATAATTAATAATTTAGTTAATAATAAAAGATCATAACGATGTTTCTTGATGACTTTATTATTCAATATATGGCGAGGTACTAGCTCACAAATCCGTCAAAAAAAAAATTAAACGGGGAGCCCTTTCATTTTTAAACAACAAAGTGGAAAATTCTGCAAAATCAAGCTAGTAAAGATTTGCTAATATTTTCCCTGAGAATTATTTTTCCTAATATTGGTTTGGTAGTTTTTAAGAGTATGCTTTTTATTCCGAAGCTAAATAACAAAAACAGGAGAATTTTGTTACCTCCATGGAATCCGTCCTTGTGCGCGAACTGCCAAATACCTTACCGAATTTATTTAATCTTAGTCATTGTATCAGTTCGCTGAGATGGCTAAAGGGGAGGCTGGAGGCCCTCGGGCCAAGTTGCGCCCAATTGGTATGTTATCTAGACAAGATACTTCAAATAACCGAATATTACTTATTCATTCTCTTACTTTTTGACTGTCATACATACAAGTTAAAATTTAGATTTACTTCCTATTCTATGTACATCGCTTCGCAACATGTAAGCTTTTATGCATATACTAAGATATGCCCGTGACTTCGTCTACGTTTGATTTGAAATTCCCATGGGATTCCCTGGACACAAAATATCGCAGTATTTGAAAAAGAATGTAAGCTATCGTTTAAGTGAAAACTGTGTCGGATCGCATATTTTATTACATTAAATGTGTTATCGATCACTAAAAAAATCACATTAGAATTCGTTTTTTTAATTCCGTCTCTTTTAGATTTTTTTGAAGCCAAAAGACAGGGCTTGGAGCCATTGTATAAAATATTCTGTGGCTTTCATAAAAACGTGAGTCAAAAATTTTATAGAATAAACAGAAAATAAGATGTTCGAAAAATCAAAACAATCGACGCAGTCTTATAAAGTAAAATCAATTTTTGACTTAAACCAACATACAAAGTTGAATGAAAGCAGGTAAAAATAGCCGAAAGTCTAAAACGATACCGGCGTTGAAATATTTGTGTTCGATACTTTCGAATAAAATTTTTAGGTGAATGTTCTACAGTTAGTAAATTGTGCTAATAAATTACTTAATTCAGTGTAAACAAAACTACGTACTTGTAATCACACGGACAAATTGCCCACCAGGGCCCCAACTCTACTAATACAATATCGTCAAAATGGTCGACCACTGGCCTCATGTCGGGTGTTATATTCTATACAAAAACAACTATTATAATGCCAGTGTTCGATCTCTCCGACGATATTGTAATAGCAGAATTGTCACCCGAAGACAACTAAAACACTATATAAGACAGCTGTTTCATTGTCTACTTCGGCGAAACTAATCTGTTTATGCTGTTTTTGACATTGCGGCACACTGGGAAAACTAAGGAAGAGAATTCATTTAGAACATTCACAAATACATTCATTTAAAGATATATTTCAAACAGTGGAGACATAGTTATTGGAATTATAATAATTAGTAATGAAACATAACTAAAATTAAACATCATAGTAAAATTCTTCAATCATAGTTCTTTATTACTCAAAAATTTCATATTTCGAAATTGTGTAAGAATATTCTTACAGTATGGATAACAACCCATAAACGTACCACTGTTGGGCTCGGGCCTCCCACTATAGGGGAACGGACAGTATACCCGCCACGCTTGTCCAAGCGCCTTTGGTAAGTATGACATATCGGTTATCTCGTTGTGCAGGTTTCATCACGATGCATCCTTCACCGTTGTGAGCATGTGATAATTGTAGCAATATACACATTAGGTCAGAAAACTGCCTAAGAAGTGCATGCACCCTTTAATTTTGGGACGCGTGCGCTAACCATTACGCCACCACGACTTCTTACAGTATAAGGCTGAAATATACATCAAGCGTGTGGCAGAACACGTGCGTCGTGCAATATACCCCAAAGACGAAGAACGTTAATCTTCTAATTTTTTTCCTTCGGCTAGGCAAAAGTGTTTTGAACGAAGTCTTCATCCTTTGTCTACCGCGGCATAGCTCGTCAAAAGCTAACGCATTTCCTGATAAAAATGACTATGGAATAGTAATACAGGCGGATTGGCAAACTTGATAATTTCAAAACGGTAATAGAACTCTAAAAATAATTGATAAAATGCAGGATTATATTATAAATATTTTTAATGTGACCTAAGATGTACTATGTCTGGATAGAGTAATATAGAAAGACTAGAGTTTACTAACTTGTTAACTTCTAGCGCGTGCTTCTTGTTTAACGAGGTGTTAATACAGGTTACATTGTACTACATTTTTATGTTAGTGCTATTTGCACCCGGAAGATTAATTTCATTTTATATCGCAAACTATCCTATCTCCCGGCATCAAAAGTATTTATGTGCATTTTCGGTATTAAAACTACATTTAAACAAAATTACAGCAAAACCGATCCGGTATTCCTCGTAGTTTTCCGTGAAAGCTTAACAGAAAGATATATCGAGTTACTATCGCATTTTTTATAGACGATGAATTTATATATCTATAAACTTCATCCAAACTTTCATCCTCTATTTTAAACCGTCCTAGTATTATATTATCTATCCCCGTGTATGAAATCTACATAAATGACAATAATGACAAAAAGGACTAAAATTACCAAAATTACGGAAATAGCAAATCACAAAAAAAACCAAACCCTATCCTACTTTCTAGGGTAATCTTTACACAAATCTATCTCAAAATCTATCTCATTGTCCGGTATAAAAAAGTATCCCTTGTCCACCCTCGAAATTAAAATTACATATATACCAAATTTCAGCCAAATCGATCCAGTACTTGTTTCGTAAAAGCATAACAAACAAAGAGAAAAAAATATTTTTATCCCGGAAACTATCCCATATTTCGGGATAAAAAGTATCCTATGTTCATTCTCGGCATCAGAAAATATATATATATATATATATATATATATATATATATATATATATATATATTGAGTTTCAGCCAAATCGGTCCAGTAGTTTTTCCGTGAAAACGGAACAGACAGAGTTACTTTCGCATTTATAATATTAAATAGGGATAGGGAAACATTGTGTGGAACCAATTTTTTGGGTAAAGGGTATATATATTAGCAGAAGTTTCTTTACATCCAAGAAATGTAATAAGAAAGCGAGCGAGTAAGAGTATAGTTGGTCGTAAGAAAATCTACTCAAACCGGATATTTACTACCATCCTTTTACCTTAACCATTGGTAGAAAATTAACCTTACTCGTGTGAAGCTTATCTCAAATTCCATCCACTAATAAGGTAAATAAACGGATTGTAACATATTATTGGATATTCAAAGAAGAAAGAAAACACCCATAACTTTGTCTTGTTCTTTAAAAAGGAACGGAGAGATAAATTAGTATAACCAACCAGCAACAAGCAAGTATTCTTTGCTGCTGCTGTCCAAGATATGGTTTAACCTATATTTTACTATTTACGAAATACTCTTATTAATACATATAACAACTATTTACAATTTACTGGACATTTTACATTTCGCACATATACTAATATAATTGACGGTAGTTTCAGATATTTTATAGTATAAAACCCTTCGGTGAAATGAAGCGGACACAGTTGCTTTACCTACCACCCGGCGCTACGTTCATCAATAAGCGAGCAAGTTGTCGATATAATTATGTGCATTTGACACCAACAGTTACGTAAGTACTTTTTACTGTATATTTCAGATGATATAAGGATCTTTTTACAATTTTCGTCTACGTGTGATTTAAAATTCCCGTGGGATTCCCGGGACACAAAATACCACAGTGTTGGAAAAAGAATTTAAGCTATCGTTTTAGTTAAAACCTAAAAAACTACAAACCGCTTCCGGGAATGTTGCCGCGGGATTCCCGGGATAAAAAATATCACATATTTTATTACATTGAACTTGCTATCGATCAGAAAAAAATCACCTTGGAATTCGTTTTTTTTAATCTGGCCGTTTTAATACATTCCCAGAAAATTCCCAGGATAAAAAGTAGCCCAGATTTTAATTATAAAAATTAGCTGTCGATCAGCGACAACCGCATCGAAATTGGCCCAATAGTTTTTACATCAATCCCGAAGAAACAGACAAGAAATGTAAACAAAATTGCATCTTGTTCTCCATCGTTTATATAGTCATTCAAGTTGTTTTTTTTAAATAGCTTCAATGTACAGACACGGCGTGTTCAGAATTTTATAATATTATAGATTTTGCGACGTGTCGACATCGCTAACAATATAATAATGTGATAAAGAAAGGAGACTAATTACAGGTTATAATTAAGAATCGAGCGTCTACGGTATATTTGGAAGCGTTGTATAATCGAAGTATTTTTTAAATGATAGGTAACCAGTGTGCGCTGGCCTGAATTATTTAATAAGTGTTTGTTTTTTTAGGAATCCGTGTTTTGGCGAGCGAATGCTGAAAGGTCACTGGTATTAAGTGGTGATTATTAACGTACGCCATGTGACTTTGATATATTGGAATTGTTGCTTTTATATCTCTCGCTTGGGAAACGATTTGACCTAGACACGTTCTGGCTGAACAAAAACTACGAGCATACATAATTAGCGTTTCGATATCTAATGGATAAGCGGTGTGTCGCGGTAGCGTAATGGCTAGCGCACGCGTCTTATACCCAAAGGGCCCGGGTTCGATCAATTTAACCGATGTGTCAAACCTGCCAAGCCGCCTTGGACAAGCGTGGCGGGTATACTGTCCTTTCCCCTCTATAATAGGAGGCCCGAGCCCAGCAGTGGGACACTTATATATCATTTAAGCGTTGGGTAAGCGCTTGGCTGTCCACTCACAATGAAGGCTTCCGTAAAAGGTACAAACTGTTTTTGCTATTTGGCTAAGGAACCATAAAATAATACTTGATCTAAAACAGGTCACTGATCAAAAAATACTATTGTTCAAATCAGATCTTTTCAAAAATGTTCAGTTCATTGTTCATAAGTTAGAGGAGAGGATACGGTGTTTACGAATATAGAAAAAATCATTAAAGAACATCCTTGGCTTTTGAAGATCTGACTAACCTCACCTCATACTATTATGTACAGCCGTGGTATGAAAATGTTCGCCAGTTTTCAAATTGATTCATTTAACGTTCCGAAAGCACATATTACCTTTTCGAACTAAGTCACAGAACAGACTGCTCCACGAAAACTGTTTGACAATAAAGTTTTAAATTACTAAGATCAATCTTGTCTAAGAAAATTGTATAGAGATTTAAAACCTTTTTTTTGGTTTTAACATTTATGACAAGCGTAGTGATTATATCCTCTTTGTTTCTTATTCTTAATTTCAGTGTCTGTCATTGTCAACATTGCAATTTTCTTTATTCACGTTTCTATATTTTATAAACGTAACGTTTATTAACACGTTGGCGGTATTGTTTCTTGTACTCGCGCAGGCAAGTCGACTTTAAGCCGACGAAGCTTTTCATACCGCGACTGTACATTGAACAAAAATATCCTTAATACAGCGACCTTCATAACTATTTAGTGGTTTTACTATACGATTGTATAACGCCATATATACTACACCTCCTTGTCAAATTTCATGCATATAGATTCAGTAGTTTCTGTTAAAAATGAATGTAACATAAGATCTGTTTTTTTCAAAGCGACTACGGAATCTGAAGCACAACTTATTTTAATGTATACGTTTCTTTTAAAAACAGTAAAAGATGTAAATTAATTTACTTAAAATTAATAAATTTTATTTTAAGTAAATAGTAATTCAATTTGGAGAACATTTTTTTTAGTCGTACATAATTACAAATCAAGAATTATTTCTATTTCTTACTTTACTCTATGTAAATCGCTACGCAAAGAGTTACCGCTGTGTTAAGGAGAAGAAGCAGCAAGACATTCCCCAGCGATACGTTTAGCTAATGTTATTTTACTTCATTATTCTTTTAACGTTTTTTTCTATTTTTTTCAAATAAAAGAACATAGTATAGAAATATTAGTTATACAGAATATTAAATAGATATAAAACATAAATATAACAATAATGTAAATATGACACAAGTGATGTAAACAATTTTGAATCGTGTGAAGTCATTGAATAACATCGTATACTTTCAGTTCTGTACTTTTCAACAAAAATTGATTCAATTTAGTGGTTCCGTCAAATATCAGCAATGCTTCATAATGGAAACTGAAGACGTGTTCCAAGACAATCGTTTACCGTCCCATCGTACGCCTATTATGGCACATTTAATAATAGCACTTACCAACTCGGCGCCACTTCTGAATTAGTATTCGTGTTACTATTCTCCCACGGTGGTTTTGATTGTTTCTGATACGCCGCACCTCCACCCGCGAACATTTATATCAAATTCCGCACAACACTATTTAAATAAACAAAAAAAAAAATAAACACACAAACCACAAATCAATCACTTAACATTGTTTACGCAGCCCGGCTTTATGTACTTATGCGAAATTTCTTACGCGTATATTTTCACGTGTATTTCTTTACGCAATACGAACGTGTGAGCTACAGTTGGCGTTTTCACGGAATATGTATATATTCCGGTCCAACTGACGTGTCTGTTCCACTGGACGGCTGGTTTTATTTTTGGTCGCAGACACTTTTTGAAGTTTTTGCGTAATTATTAGCCATCGGTATCGCGAGTGGACAATTAGTTGGCTCACGATTAATATTCAATGAATGAATTGTTTAATCGCTAGAGCACTTCGTGGTTTATTATGTACATCGTGCGTAATAAACCGACTGGAACAATCTGACACACTGACACATGTTACGACCCAGCCATATGTAACAAACTACTGGAAAGAAATCAAACTTTCTGGCAGTTTAAATTCCTTCCCTTGCCGGCTCGAGCACATCTGCTACAGCTTGAAGGAATGCATGTAATGTAAATATTGATGACAAATATGTAAATCTGTTTTTTATAAATTTCCAAGTAATATTACTCTGACGTAGTTAAATGACTTTATAAAGTTAATAGACACGCCGGATATTCTCTTTCGATCCAGACTATACGACTTCCGAGATATAAAACTGTATTAACCCGACACAGGGAGCTTTTGCTTTAACGCTTAAATAGATTTTATCCGTTACAAAGGGCATACTAACAAAATGCACTCAGATGTAATTAAAGCGCACTCCTCTGTAATTTATACTGTGCGTGTGTCGTTTATCGAGTTACCTGTTACCTATCTATGTAAAAAAATAATAAGTGGACACAATTGTGACGAGCACTGATTAAAAACATTGCAACAGCCGTAACCTTTCTTGCTTTTCATATGAAATATAAAGTAAATAAAACTTAGTTTTGACATTATTTTTACATATTTTATTATTTACTAGTTTTAGGAAGTAGCTTATTTTATTTACATATAAACTTAATTAGGTTTTCTATACGTTATAATACAATACAATATTAATATTTAATACAATATTATAAAATTCTAAACATGCCGTGTCTGTACATTGAAGCTATTTAAAAAAACCAACTGGAATACACCATATAATCGAAGAACACGATGTATTTTTTTTTTAGATCTCTTATCTATTTGCCGGTTTGTCTGTTTGTTCGGGATTCACGTAAAAACTTCTGGGCTGATTTCGATGTAGTTTTCGCTGAACGACAGCTATTTTATTTATTATATTATAGATTTAAAATCTGCGCTACTTTTTATCCCGGAAATCTCGCGGGATTTTTTCTGGGAATGGTTAAAATGGCCAAATTAAAAAATCGAATTCTAAAGTGATTTTTTCACTGACCGATAGCAAATTGTATATAATATATAAAATATTATATAATATAATAATAAATATGTGTCATTTCAGACATTTTGGAAATTTTGGACATCTTGGACATTTTGGACAGTTTGGACATTTTGGTCATTTTGGACATTTTGATCATTTAGGTTATTTTGGACATATTTATCATTTTAGGTATTTTGGTCATTTAAAACATTTTGGACAATTTGGATATTTCTGTCATTTTTGTAATTTGTGTAGTTTATGTAGTTTACTGTTAGATAGACGGGGACAGATAAATAAAACCAGAACGGGATGAAAGTTTGTATGCGAGACCATTTCTCAAGACTATAGATATAAAAAATCACCATCTATAAAAAAACTTTCTCGGAAAAACTGCTAGGAGTACCGGTTCAGTTTTGCTGTAATTTTGTTTCAATGTAGTTTTAATACCGAAAATGGATATATATATATATATATATATATATATATATAATATACTTTTCATCCCGGGAGATGGGATAGTTTGCGATATAAAATGGAGTGAATCTGCCGGGCGCAAATACATGGAAATGTAATACAATACAACCTGTATTAACGCCTGCTCTTTAAACAAGCGGTACGCACTTCGTACCGAGATTGATACGCGGCGCAGCCGCGGCGTAGACTAGTAATTTCATATTGTATTGGAATAGTTGCTGCATGACAACATTAATACTCTAATGGACCAAAATCATTTGAAATGAAATTGCATTCAAAATGAAATCGTTTTGCATGCAGATATTTAATAAACAGGGCGAAACTGTTAGAATTTTGGAAAATAATGATTACTTCGATATCTATTTATAATCAAGTTACAAAACTAAAAGATAACTAAATGTAAGCAAGTAAAGTAAATAAAACTGAAATATATACAGCTTAATAATGAAAATTACAAACAATACAATATGAGTACCAAATCGCCGTCAGCTGGGTGCGCTCCCAAACATTCCTAAAACGAATTTCCTTATTGTGAGGCAACGCTAATAAGCTTACCATTTCAATATTGAATTACGGCATATGAATTGGTCTATAGATTACTGAAATAATTGAGAACTGTAAAAATATTCATCCAGGCAGAATTACGGATACAGAATAGTTGCTACTGTAATTAAAAAAGCTCAAAACGCTATTGACTTATATGAAAATTAAAATCTATTGCTGTATTTACAAATTCAACCCAAGCTATTTATTATTTTTTGGGCTTGTTCGCAAAGTCCTCATGCTTTTATTTAAAAAGACAAGTCTCAAACACGTAAAGGTACAGACGTTTATATGACCTAAGCTCCAAACATAAACTAAGTAAAATAACATAAATTTCATAAACTCTAAGAAATTTATACTAAAGCTAGCTGACCGGCAAATGTTGTTTTGCCATATAAATTATTTCTAGTGAATATTTTGGTAGTTAAATAAAAAATAACTAACTTATTGTTCTCATCCCTACTCCGTGCTGTATGCTGGGTGAGAAGTGACAACGCTATGCGCCTGGCGGGGATAATTTATCGATTGATAATTGAGCAGTTATCGGCTACTGAGAGTTGAAGATTACAGTACTAATATCGATATTACAAAATGGGGGTTGGTGGTAGAAGAGTGAAAATTAAGGACCTTATGTATTTTTTAATGCCAAATCATAAAAAAATAAAAATGTTGTACAAAAAAAAATGGTGTGGTCCACCCTTATCTATTTAGGGGTATAACTTTAGATTACGACCTATTCTCAGACTTACAGAATACACAAAAATATTTTCATAAAAATCGGTCTAGCAGTTTAGGAGGAATTTGGTTACAAACACTGTAACACGAGAATTTTATATTAGATTTAAAAAAAATATTGTTTAATGACCCAAAGTACTTTAAAAAAACTCAGATTGTTCTCAAAGTAATCAAACCATTGTTTAAATCAGTTTCTAAAGTACTAGTAGTAGTAGTACAAAAATATTATCATATCAATAAAGTGGTATGTTTCTGCATGAAATATTCGAGATGTAGGTAGATAACGAGGTATGATAGATATCATACCGAATTGGATGACAAAACTTTTCTTTTAAGATTTAAATCTCATCTATAACATTCTATTATATTGTTATTTTTAATATGAGTGACTGGCGACTTACCTAATAAAGAGCAAGAAACATAATAATATGAAGCCATGCTAAATAAACTTAATAAAATCAGAATGGAATCTTTCAAAAATAATTGTGGACTTTGAAGTTGCCATTATTAATGTTCTAAGTAAGATAATTCCAAATGCAATAAGCAAAAAGTGTAATTTTCATTTTTAGCAAACAATATGGATGAAGAGTTACGAACTTGGGATAAAAATTTCGAAAGTAAAATGGACATGTGGCTAAATGTATATATAGCTTCAGCTTACCTACCCATACAGTAATAGAGTATGTGGAAGACGAGTGGCTAGCTGTAATGTAGGTAGCTCCGATAAGTGAAAGGGTCACAACATTTAAAAATTATTTTGTTTCCACTTGGATGGAAAGCTCAACTTTTCCATTAACTTTGTGGAATTGCGAAGATGAGAGGCATAAAACAATAAATTTAGTAGAATCGTGGCACAGACGACTTAACGACTTAGTACCAAAAAAACCACGATTCCTTATGTCTTTACAAACTATTAAAGGTGAGGCACTGAACAATATGGTAACAAATCAAAGAAAGAAAAAAGCTGGCAATCACTAAAAAAGGAGTTAAAATTAGGTCTTACAATGAAACTTAAAAGAAAAAGTATTTCAACTGTAGAATCAATGTATTAATTTGACAAAACGCTTAAATCTTTATGTACTTTTATAAAAAATTCCACATTTACTTAGTTTGCCACGTTGATTCTATTATATAGGTATTCGGTTTACTGTTTTATTGAATTTTATGTACAACATCTATTTAGAAAATAGGTTACAAAGAGACTGATTTCTTAAAATCATTATATAATGATACGTTTTGATTTAGAGTGCCCTGTATTAACAGCGAATAAAATAAAATAAAAATATTGAAATCGATCAGGCGGTTTTCGTTAATTAAAGTAATATAAGTGTTAGTCTGTATGTTAATGTTCACCTATTCTATACCAGCTTGCTTACCAAGATAAGTTTTAGCGAAAACACTATTTTCTGTGAGGCAAATCAAATTACTTTTATTTAGAACTAAGTGTAAGATCTATGAAACACTCCTGTTAAATATATAAATATTTGATAATATAATTGGAAATAGCACTTGTTACTTAGTTGGCCTTTAATAGCATCGCAATGTTAATGTTACTTAATCTATCTCTATAAAATATCTAATATTTAAATAATTATTTTGATTCCTTATACATAACTTATTAAAAAAAACCACAATATCTTTTTGTTCTTACCTTTCACTTAAATATTCTTGGACACTATAATAGAACTTTTGGACCAACCACACGATTATTTTTTGTTTAAATATGTTAAAATTATTTTCTTTCAATAAATTGCTTGCACGGTTACTTATTATATATTCTTGGTGCTTTCACAAATACGCTTTTATCTTATAATGCAGTCGTATGTGGAAACATACAAATTTTATATAACAAAGGAAATGTCAATATCTTAAAATCTATAAAAGGCGTTCTGATATTACTTATATGATTTTAATATTTAATAAATATATTTGTGTGTGTTATATTAATAGTATGTGTATTTTATACTGGCTAAATAGTTATCTTTCTGTCTGTCTGTATGTTTGTTTTATAACCACCCTTATTCTTAAAGTAGGTGGTACACTACACATAAAATTTCTTCTTCGTGTAGTCCTCTAGTATCGTAGCTGAGGTTATTATTTGAATAAAGTATTATTTAGCACATATCAAAAGCCAATTTTGCACGAGAAGTCGTAAAGATGAAAGTTTTAGCCAACACATTGCGGGCAACCGAGTAGCAATACTGCTTTTTAAAAATCACAGGCGCGAATTTAGGTGCGGTAAACAATTACAAATTGTTGAATCATAAATGACTTTACTTTCTATTTGCTTCTTCTGGGACAACTAATAATTTCAGGTAAATGAATAAAAAGGAAACTGTCAAGTGTGTGACAGTCTAAGCATAGTGGAGATTTCCATAATTGTGATAAGTATTAACAGTTTGGTTATTGTCCTTTGGTTACGAAACCATAGTAATACTTAAAATAACATTAATTCTTTTTTTTAAAGACACGATACATTAATGGTTTTTCACGGTGGAAAGTCCCTTTAGAGAGCGGCAGCATATGGTGTTGCAAATGTCCATAGGCGTAGTAACTGCTTTCCACCAGACAGGCCGTCTACCTATATCTAAGAAAGCCCCATAATAAAAAACAGGCAAACGGCTCACCTAATGGAAAGCGGTTACCATCACCTATGGACATATGCAACACCAAATGTGCTACAAATGAGCTACTGCTCTCTAAAGGGAGACTGGAACATGATCACTAATGCCGAAACACAACTCAAGGTTGTTATGGCGGCATACTCTACACCAGGAGTGGTAGGCATCCAGACAGGCAAATACCCTACCACCTGGCTGTGGGTTGTTTTGTCGCCTCTTACGATGGGCCGCCCGGCCGCAGAAAATGGTATACTTTCTCCGTTCGTGCACAGACTTAGCTGTGCAGGAACGGGGGAGTCCTATCTGCAGAATTCATCAATTATAAAGACATGATAGTTTTATAATGGTGTCATATTTGCCAAACGCCTACGGGTCAATTTGGCAAAAACAACTAAACTTCAAAAAGCCTAAATACGGCCCTTGTATATAATAAACTATTTTTTGTTTACGTTTGTAAAATGAATAAGAACGCGTTTAAATTTTTAAAACATCGTAACGTATGGTATTCCTACGTGTTGCCGTTCGTTTTGTAAGATTTAGATCAGAATATGTTCTGATATTAAAATTAGAGTTTCGTAGCTATTTGTGCAAAATACAGAACTCGTGACGAACTCAGACAAAATTATCGTCTACTTCAGGGATTCCCAAACTATTTTGGGCAAGACACCCCTTGTCCAAAATGAACTGATACCTGAGACCCCCTTAGTCAAATTAATTTAAAAAACCTATCTCTAGTTTTTTTCGTAATGATACAAAATACGTACAAATTTAAAAACTTTGCGTTTGGTGAAGTGAGTAAATTTGACATCATTTGTTATCAAAATTTTTACAAAATAAGTAGACATAAAATTCAGTAACTATCAAGTGTAATTATTAATACTAATTAAGTAGGTAAATATTTAAAAAAATACACACATTTGTACACATAACACAACTTATACAGTATCTTGAAGGTTTCAATTAATAATTTGTGTTAGTTAATAGGGGTCGATTTTTAGACTTTGTTGACCCCAGGACCAGTTTTTGTTTATGTCGATCCCTGGGAAACCGATTTCGAGCCGAGGGGTGGATATCGACTACTTTGAGAATCCCTGGTCTACTCTATCTCTGTGTCGTATATGAGTACGCATGTCACAGCTATTTACCTCACAAACTTCCGGAGGACATAAAGCAGCTACAGGCACAATGCGATGGCCGGAAGAAGGCAAAGGGACAAAGGAAGGAAAAAGGAAGAAACACTTACCTCGCCACCAGTCTTCACTTCACTTTTTCCCTGGGGCTACACACACCACTAGGATTATAAGATTTAATTAAATTATTTTATTATATGTAATTATACTAAAGGTGACCAAACACCATGCTACCTATCGTCTAATCGGCATGACTCTACCGATTGCATCAAATAGAACTGACCGCGTGCGGGTGTGGATTGACATGACAATTATACTTGACACTACAATCAAAATTCAATTGTTTTTGCGTGATCATGCCGATTAGACCGTGTATGGCCGTCATTAGAGCAGTCACTAATTATAGAAGTTTTATGTAAGTTTCTTCATTAATTCGTAAATAATTACGATAATATTTTGGCGTAATCCTCATTTCTTTTACCTTTTATTAAATTTGTATCAGAAAATTGATTCTTTTTCAATAACCACAGCTTATACTACGCCGCACGATCTTTTACTTTTTTGTTTTTTTATCACGAGTAACATGTCCAAGTTGGTTAAAACATCGTCGTCCGTCTCTGGTGACGCGATGGTTTCAACTGCGGATTAGATAGTTTAAATACTTTAAATTGATCGTGTGTGCCGATTGGACGATAGGCAGCATGGTGTATTGCCGCTCTTGTTTATTTATATGTTCGAACAATATATTAGATGACACTGAGACCTTTTTTTTTGTTTAGCGTGTTCTTCGTTTGACTTGTTATTTTTCTTGATGGCGAGGCGAGGAAAGAATTTAACAAGGAGGTATTCCATGTCGCAACCAGTGGCCGCTTTCACAGATTCGTATTACGAATATGCAACTATATCTATGGGCCGGAGTATCCAGCTTACTAGACTGACCTCCTCGACTCCATTCAGCGTTGCGCCCTTCGTATCGTCTACGATCACATACTAACAGGCGGTTTAGAATCTCTTAACCTTTGCAGAGACTTTACGTCCCTCTGCGTATTTTACCGCCTATACAACGAGAAGTGTTCCGAGGAATTGTTTGATTTGGTGTCAAGGCCTCACTTTTATAATCGCACCGCTCACCAGCGATGATATGTTTACACCCACTTCCTTGCAACGGTTCTTTAGAACATTTAATCCGTGTACAATAATGATCTGGAGGGCACTGTCCGTGGAGGTTCTCCCTTTGCGCTTCTGACATGGGATTTTTTTAGAAGGGCGTTCTAAATTTTCTTAGAGGTCGGCATCGCGGTCGCGACACCCCTGGTGTTACAAACGTCCATAGGCGACGGTAACCGCTTTCCATCAGGTGGACCGTCTGCGTGTTTGTCTGCTTCAGGCAATAAAAAATCTAGTATCAAAATAAGTGGAACTTTACGCTATGTCTTACACCAACCAGTATATTTAGATGTGACTTTTCCACTAATGGCCGGTTCCTATATCTATTCATTCACTTGCCTTACCATCGGTTGAATTTTGACATTACTTGTATGGAGCTTATGTCAAAAACCTTATAATTAACTGCTAAAATGTGTTATTGAGCATATAAAATAATATAAATTAAGTAGGCATAAGGTAATTAGGTCAAACAAGTAACGTAGTCGTCTTAGATATACCCAAACTTATCGACTTACAGCCAGCTTGAACTATATAAGGGCCGTATTATATTTGTTTTTCAATACATCTTTGGTTTTTGAATGAATTAACCTCCGTCGAGTATACAAATTTTATTAAAATCTTTAAGCGTTAGTCGAAAATCGTATCTGCCTGTGCATGTTATGTAAATTTTACATAAATTTAATAATATCATCCGTGCCGGAACGGAGAAAGAATACAATTTCCTGCGGCCGGACGACCTGTCGTAAGAGGCTACAAAACAATCCATAGGTGGTAGGGTATTTAGATGAATATATATTTTGGATGAACCGCCTAGATGGCTACCATCCCCGTTCTAAAGTATGTGGCCATAATAACCTTAAATTGTGTTCCGACATTGGTGGTCAGTTTCCAATCTCCATTTAGAGAGCGTCAGTACATTGGTAGCACCTTTATGTTACAAATGTCCATAGACGATGATAATCGCTTTCCATCAGGTGGGCCGTCTTCCTGTCTGCTAAACTGATGTAATTAAAAAATGTGTATGTGTGTGTGTGTGCAGTTCACACACAGTAGAAGTAAACCTTCAGAGAATATACAGGCGAACATAATGAATTCTATCTACAACTCTTAGTAGACAAGAGTGAGGAGGCTACGAAGCACCGCACAAAAGGAGATCGAGAAGTATGATACGCTGTATAATATACTAGAACTAATGCGTACCTCTTGTTTAAACAACAGGTGTCAATACAGGTTACATTCGCATTAGAATATTAATAGGGATTTTATCTAATTCTCTCGCAGGCTTAGTCCTATAGATTTATGTGTTTATCTCTTTTTATTGTCGTTGGTTCGTTTCCTCGAGTTTTAAATCACAACTATTCTAAAGAAGATTTACTTTAAGAAAACATAAGTATGTAATCGCACTAGCACTTTAGCTGTCGAGATATTTAAATTATTCTTTGACACTACTTTTCTATTCTTATTTTTGTCCTCTCCTTCTTCTAACATTAAGTTTCTTAAATGTTTTTGAATCCTTAATATGCTCTTTTAAATACGCACAAATAACAGAAATTAAGTCCTCAATGAGCTCTTTTGAATACCCACAAACAACAGAAATTTCCGATACTCAATATTTTACAGTTTTAACAAAAGCTTTGACGTTACAAAGCCTGTCAGCCGTTTAGCCATACTGTAGTTGAGTTACAGACGTGAACTCAGTTTCATACAATATAGAGCTGCCTTTGACCTACGTGACAGGTGACGGTGAAAACCCTATTTGTGTGAAACAAAATCAAATATTCTTTACCACTTGGAAGTTGGTCACTATGCAAGCTACGCGTCAGCAGTAGCGATATCAAAGCCTTTCCCAGTATTACGTCGTTTTACAAATAATCGCCATAGAGAACAAATTATATGTGAAGTGGATATTAATTCGAAATTTTCTAGATAAAGTACACCAAGCGTAAACTGTTAGCCGTATTAATTTAGAAATTAAAGAAAAGTCTATTTTAATAATATAAAAATTGTGTGTGTTTGTAGTTCGCACGTAGTAGAAGTGAAACTTCAGAGAATATAATCACAGATAAATCTTCTCGAACTTTTATTAATACAAATATAATTCCTTTAGCCTACATCCGTCATCGTCATCGTAGTCGTGGTAGCGTAATGGCTAGCGCAGGCGTCCCAAACTCAAAGGGCGCGGGTTCGATCCTGGCCGGAACGCATGCACCACTTAGGCAGTTTTCTGACCTAATGTGCATATTGTTACAATTACCAAGTGCTAATAACGGTGAAGGAAAACATCGTGATGCAACCTGCACATCGAAATAACCAATGTGTCAAACCTGCCAAGCCGCCTTGGACAAGCGTGGTGGTGGTCCGTTCCCCTATAGTAGGAGGTCCGAGCCCAGCAGAGTGGGACATTTATGGGCTGCTATTATATTAAATATACATCCGTCATCATATTATAATTCAAAATAAAAATTTTGTCTAAAAATATTATTATCAGTTTTATTTCGGTCCAAATTGAGCCTATGTTTAATCATCGGCCTTATTGTCTCTCTAATCTGTGCTGCACAATGTAAAACTCGTATCTCATTTTCTCGCAGGCTTATTCCTATAGATTTACGTGTTTATCTCTTTTTAGTGTTACTTTTTCGTTTCAACGAGTTTCAAATCACAACGATTCTAAAGAAGTTTTACTTCAATAATAATAATATTCGACAGACAAACACACATATTGCATAACCCCAAATTAAGCGCTTTATGCTCATGTTATGGGTAATATACAAAAGATTACTCTGGGGCGGATCCCAGACAAGCAGACCATGGCATAATTCGTTTCCGAAATTTACCATACCAGGAATCGAACCCGGATTCTCTGCGTTGTAGCGATGTAGGCCGGCAAAACCGTAGCCCGCTCAACTTGAGAGGCCGTATTTAAAATTAACACAAAGGAAATACAAAAACAAGAAATAAATGTTTTCTATTATAACATTTGAATACATATTTTTTTATATCATTTTGAAATCGGTGACTAGTAAAAGGTAAAGCCGTGTTACATGGCGATGACTTCTGATGGTAAATAAAATTATCAAAGAAAATCAGTTTTATTAAACTAAAACATTATAAACTAATACAATAAAGATAAATTATTTACACTGTATGTATTCTATGTAAAATACATTGTCCTTCGTGCAAACTAAAAAAGATCAGACGCCCTAAAGTGGCCGCTTTTGCAGATTTGTATTACGAATATGACGAGTATCAAAATATAGTGGAACTTGATGTTATGTTTTCGTCTACAATTATATCTAGATATGTGTTAATTTTAATAAGCGAGTAATCAAAAGCAGCCACTTTAAGCCCGAAGAACGACATATTGAAACACTTTTAGATACGTAGGAATATATTTTTATACAATGAAAACTTTAATTAGTACGAAAATTGATATTACGATTTTGTGTTGATAAGTGTGTGCAAGCTTTAACTTAAACTGCTTTTCTATATTAAGTTGTAACACGCGATATTCGTATTTCTTGTTTAGGGACAACAAGGAAATACCAGTATTATATGGATGAAAACGATTCCTGCTTCTATACATTATGCTAGTTTTAATAATATTTATTTATTCATTTACGGATCACCAACAGTTTTTTTTACATAAGTTCAAGTACAATAATGGGCTAGTAAGTAAGGTTTAAGATTGCAATGTAAAAACTACTTAAAGCTGAACACCACTTGCACTTGCACTGTAATATTATCATTATATTAATACGTGAAGCAAAAACTTAGACGTGCATAGTCTGGATTATATATCGAGCTGATTTTTTAATGTGGCAGCTAGAGCGCTGCACGCTTTTTTTAAAATTTTTGTTTATTATATTCTGAACTAAATATGCTTCCGCGGGACTTGTATTTATCTCTACATCGTGCAACATATCGAAATGATGAACGAAGGAATTCAAAAATTATTTTGATTTTTTCAAAATAATTGCAAACACACTTATAGGATAGTCTATATATAACATTGTTGGCAGCCCACCTCAATTATTGGTATACTATCATTTTATTCAAAACATTAAGGATTTTTGAAATGAAACTTCTTTAGAATCGTTGTAATTTGAAACTCGATGAAACGAAAAAGGGACGCTGAAAAGATATGAACACATAAACAAGAGTTGTACATTGTGCAGCACAGATTAGAGAGTCAATAAGACCAATGTCTAAAAATAGGTCCAATTTGGACCGAAATAAAATTGATAATAACTAGACTAAAACAGTGACAAATTAAAAGTGATACTTAAGAAATGTATTTTAAATTATAATGTTGACGGAGGTAGGCTTAGATTTATCTATATATTAACACGTGAAGCAAAAACTTGGTACCCCTTTTTACGAAAATTGCGCAGACGGAGGAGTATGAAATTTCGCACACTTATAGATTATATAGAGAAGAAGCGACGAATATTTTTTTTTTTTAATTATGCATGTAAAAATACATTAAATCAATAAAAAACATTACACCATGTATTTGACACACACGCATATATACTCCTTTGTTTATTGTTAAAGTCAAATTAACAGTGTAGCCTTGGCGAAATCTGTGATTATAGAAGTATAGTCTTTGACAACAGAACCTTAATAATGCTCAAATTTATAATTTAAATTAATTATGGACGTATTTCGACCACTAGTATAATATTATTTAGTCGATTAAATACAAAACACATAATTTGTTAAGTGTTGAAGGCTAAATAAAACAACAAGTAGAAAAAGAAAGCAATGAGCCTGTTCGAATGCAATAGGCACTTACCTATCACATTTAAACATGAAGCCCAGAGATAAAAAAAATTGTTTGTAAATTTCACATATAGTAGAAGTGAAACTTCAGAGAATATACTCACAGGTAATTATATACTTCTCTAATTTTAATTAATATAAATATAATTCCTTTAGCCGACATCCATCAACATAACATTATAATTCAAAATAAACTTCTTAAGTATCACTTTAAGTTTTTCACTGTTTTAGTCTAAAAGATATTATTATCAGTTTTATTCAAGGCCAAATTGTACCTATGTTTAATCATCGGTCTTATTGACTCTCTAATCTGTGCTGCATAATGTAAAACTCATATCTCATTCTATCGCAGGCTTAGTCCTATGGATTTATGTTTTTATCTCTTTCCAGTGATGGTTTTTCGTTTCATTAAGTTTCAAATCACAACGATTCTGAAGAAGTTTCACTTCAAAAACATAAAAAATATTTTACTTTGACAAAGACTTAATTTGGTTTTTTTACGTATAATAATAACAAATAAACAAGTAAGTTCATATAGTCTAGACAACTGTCCAGCAAAACATACAGATGAGTCGAAGCCAACCTGATTTGAAGTAATACAATGAATGATATGTTGTTTATGGCATGGTAGGTATTTGTTAGTGATTTGCAAAAACGTAATTGAAACGATGTTATTTATCTAAAAGTATTCTAAGTGTTAACTCGGGATATAAGCCGCCTCTGTGCCGAATTTCATTCGTATACGTTCATTAGTTTTCAAAAAATATGCGATCGCAGCGCCATCTTTTTCGCTATTTTCGTCTATCCTATGAAAACGACGTCATTTATCGGGATAAAAAGTATCCTTAGTTACGCCCCATGATATAAGTTAGATCCATTTCATTTAAATCCGTTCCGTAGTTTTTACATGATATTCTAACACACAGAAAGACAAACAGAAAAACAGACAGACATATATATTGTTGTTGTTATGTGTGTTGTATTATCCACCGTGACTTAACTTTATGGTCCCAGACGGAACAACAGCGCTAGTCCTTGTGGGCTAGCATTATGCGGAGACTGGGTCCAATTTAGGACTTATTTTGTTTCTATTTATATTAACTTAGTTTTTGTTCTAAATGAAATATTTTTCTTTCTTTCAGACAGACAAAACTTATAAAAATGACATTTTCAGAATCGCCTGGTCCGAATTATCGCCCGTGATTTTGTTCACATTTTTAAACGTAATTTACAAACTCGAAACATTTACAGATTTATCATAGTGTAGATAGATTCCAGTTGTATTTTTTTTTATAGCTTTAGTGTGCAGACACGACATGTTTAGAATTTTATAATATTATAGATAGAAGATATCTGTAACATCACTGTTGCTGTTGAAAATTCTGTATATCTAGAAATAGGGCATTTAGCACTGGTGCTTTTGCTCTCAACGGGCGAAAGAAAGGGGTTAAAATTGTAGCAATATTACAAACCATGGATCTGAAGGAATCATACTTGTCCAGGTTACACCCTTCCTAGTTGATTTACGCCGAGGCGCCATGACAGATCAAACATATTATTACAGACCACATTACGATGCGGATGGACGTTAAAAGGTTTAGTGGGTAGTCTGGCGGTCGGTGCTTGCAACTTCTTCTGTCATCAGAAGGTTGTGTAGCTTCGGCCGTCGGGACGCCCCCTCCCTCCTCCCCTTACCCCAGCGTTCACAAAAAATTGGATGGCTACCGCCCTAGGCCCCATTCGAAATGCCACCCTTTTTAGGGTTACATAGACATTTTAGCAGAACCAGAACCCTTATGTAATTGCCAGACTAGACGTCATATTACATACATTCAAAATGAAACGAAATCAAATGAATTTCTGAATGTAAATTGTATTAATTTTTTGCCCTTATAATATTGACGTCCCGAAAATTTTGACGCTCCGACAAGGATGCCAATCTGAGCCTCGACCTCACGGGCATATATGTAAATCCAGCACTGGCACAGATATTTTATTGTTACGTTTACCATTGTGGTGACGGTGAAGGGAAACAACGTAAAGAATCTTTCATATGGAATTTACCGACGTGTGAGACTTTGCACTTCATTTTGGACAATGGCAGATATACCGTTCTAATGAAATTAGGTATTTATGGGCTGTAGAATGTTTACTTCACCGATGATATAACAAAACCGGTCTGCTGTCAGTTTTTTTCTGTTTCGCTCGCATAAAGAAATATAACATAAAATTTACTAGCTTGTAAAGTTTAAAACAGGCAGGGCCATCGTTGTTCACGGATCATAGTGTAATAGATACATATAAACAGATTTTATGTCTTATTATTTGATCTAAAAAACATGTTTTACGCAATAAAATATCTGTACTTATACATATTTTATTATTGTTAAAATTTACATATTTTATTCTGGTTATTAAAATCAGTTTATTTAGATTTAGACAAGGACTTGGAACTTTGCATCAATATTCAGTACTGGGAATAATAAGGCAATTTTTATTTTATAGCGTTTACATGTGCTACCAGCACATGTCCAGCGAACACTAAAAATACTTATTTATGATACTAATGTGGGTAGTTTGGTTCTAACAAACTAGTAGACGAGTCGTGGGCTTACCATAGTCACGAGTTTGTAAAATCCAACAACCGCACGTGAGTCATAAAATATTTTTCAACACATCTATGAAAAAATAGTACAACAGGTAACGAAACAAACATAAATATCAATGTGCAACAACCGACAACGTTTCTAATTCGAAAATGGCGCGAATAGCGTCACGTGCGCGCTGTGAAAAGAACTACATTTTTCGTCTCATTTTGTCTATATTATTAAAGTGAGACAAATGTATTGATCAAAAGCGCTTCCGAAGAGGTTCGATTATGCAGCTTATTTTTATCTTAATGTTGATTTGATGGATTGATTGGATGATTTTTTTGACCTAAGTGAGAATTTTACCGCGAATTCGCGAGTTGTGCGTAATTTTTAACTTTCTAACAATGTGTATAGGCTTCTTAAATGCATCTTTTGACCAAATGTGTTGAAAACATAAGTTTTTAAACGAGCTTTTATTTATGCTCGAAAAATGAAAAGATACACTTGAAATACATCAAAACCATTATTTTGTTACATTTCACAATTTTATTTGCGGCGATATTTGTCTGTGAAAAAACATTTTTCTGTATAAGTTATAATGTTCTTAGTAAAGAAAATAAACATTTTTTTAAAACGACGCTGGCAAACTGTTGGCCCAGCTGATGGAAAGCGGTTACCGCCGCTTATAAACCTTTGCAACACCAGGGGTGAAGAGCCTTTAGATTGCGTGGGATAAGTGATATGAAATAGAAGGGTCAAATAGGAGAAATGGAATAGAGCAATGGAATGTGCGAGAGAGGAGTTCGCTGTTGAAACTTTCAATCGTCGCGCGAATATAACACAGTTATGTCCAGGCTGACCGTTTCACGTCGATATCCTGTCAGAGCGTGGTATCACATCGATCGAGTTGGCCCTCAGAACTGTATTAAAGATGGTAATAACTTCAGCAGGGCTCGACTACGTACAATATCGGTTAGAACAATCTTCCATAATACACTCGATATTGTATAAAATAAATAGTGTTTTAATTTACGTCGCACTGAATCCGTCAAATACCTTATGCCTTAATTAGCTCTTTGACTTTGTTGTTAGACGACATGCAATATCCTCTCGAGACTTGCCATTAGGTTTTATTAAAATGGTCCACTACAAAGACGTCATATACAGCCTTAATACTAATTAATTTAGTTTGGTATTCTATCAAAGCTTAGACTGAAACTTCTTGGTTCATAGTTTGTATGAACTCTGTTGTCTACAGCAAACCTATACATACAGATAAATAAAATTGAAGTGTCTGATTGTAATTTCAAAATATGTGTGTGCGTGTGGGTGTGTGTGTGTTCAAAATTTCCAAAATAACCAAAATGTCCACAATGTCCAAAATAACCAAAATGTCCAAAATAACCAAAATGTCCAAAATGCCAAAAATGACCAAAATGGCCAAAGTCCAAACTGTTCAGAATAACCAAAATGTTCAAAATTACCAAAATTACCAAATTGACCAAAATAAACAAAATGACGAAAATGGCAAACCACAAATAAAAACCTATCATTTTCTGGGATATCCTTTACATAAATCCATCCCAAAATCTATCCTGTAATCCGGGATGAAAAGTATCCTTCGTCGACCCTCGTTATTAAATTTACATATATACTTACCGAATTTCAGCTAAATCGGTCCAATAGTCTTTCCATAAAATGATAACAAACAGAGAGACAAATGTTTTTTATCCCGGAAACTATCCCATTTTTCGGGATAAAAAGTATCCTATGTTCATCCTCGGCATTGAAAATATATATACATATATACTGAGTTACAGCCAAATCGGTCCAGTAGTTTTTCCGTGAAAACGGAACAGACAGACAGACAGAGTTACTTTCGCATTTATAATATTAAATAGGGATAATAGGGTTTATATTGTTTCTTAGATTATGGATTCTTTTTAAGGACAAATTTATGTTTATAGTATAAAATATTGGTCTATATAAATAACTAACAGAAATATAAAAAAACAAAATTTGGAACTTATGTTAGAATTAAATGAAAAAATAAAAATCAGTTACGTACTTCCGTACGTATATTTTGTTATTTTATTATATTTTTTAGTTTTATTGTTTACAGGTTTATATTTTTTTTATAGGTTCGTCTTACCATTTATTACTTAGTTTATTTTCGTATTTAATCTTATTTTTAAGTTAGTTTAATATAATATAGTGTGATTAATAAATACCAATTATTTTGTTTTATTATTCATTCGCGACAATAAATATTTTTCGATCTATGAAATATTTTTTAACAATTAAGTTCGTTTTATTTTTTAACATTTTAATGTCTCACTCCTACATACATACACATACATACAACATACATTTTGAAAAAGAAAAATGTAAACCTCTAACTTCGGCTTAAGTGTTCACATGGAAATTTTGGCAGAGTCAGCTTCATAAGGATTAGATGGTTGGCTACCTCATTAATTTACACTGAACATTATTTTGTTATAGGTGTAGGAGATGGGACTATCTACTCAAATGCTAGTGTCGTTAAAGTTCCAAAAAAAAGAGATATTTTTTTTAACAAAAACAAAATTGACTTAAAAATAAAAATCAAAGCATAAATAATTTCTACGACACCTTGAAGTGGGTGCCAAGAAAAATCTTAAAAACAACTGCAATTTTTTTTTTCTAAATATAGTAATTTTTATGTTTAACTTCGCACCGACTTCAAGATGTTGTAGAAAATATTTATTTTTGTTTATTAGTTTGAAGTCCACTTTGTTTTTATTTTAAAAAATCTATCATTTAGTTGCGCCAATACTTGAATAGCTTTAGAAATAATATATTAAGCGCGTGTAGAAATTGTACTACTGGTACGCGTATACAAGTAAGCCTTTCGATGGGCGCTCTTCAACAAGGGTTGCTCTCAATTTCCCTGGGATCCACTCTTCAGACCCTGACTTGGTAACAATGAGACCACCTCAGGAGCATACTCTTTCAAATAATAAAAAAGAAAATAGGTCTACAGTTGACGTAAATCCCGTAACCAACATAAAAAACATATACACTCGAATTTTTGAAGTCACCTAAAACTTGAGAATTACCCACATTTTATAGGTCGGTTAAAATTGATATCCTGTTCATATTGGTAGAGAAAGTACATCGGAAATCTGCAATTTACATCAAACCGATACTTGTAAATTAGGTGGTCGTAGGGCCGCTTTGACGTGTTAGTGCATTAGGGATGCGGAATCGATCGATTCACGCGGTGTGGGCATGACAGCGGCACATACTGAACGAAATCGGGACACGCTCAGACATATAAGCACTAAGCGAGTGTTTATTATTTAGTGTTGAACTATGGTTTTCAAGTCATGGTACCGCCGTCTCTTGTTCAAACCACAATACACATTTTTCATATTCCTTCCCTTTTTGTATAATAGTATGTATGTAGATATATTATATCTATTCCTTACTATCGGATTACGCAAACAAAGTGAGCTTTCGGTATACCGAGTATACCGATTCCGCACCGCTACTGCATCGACATAAACAATTTAAAAAAATAAAACGATTATAATTGTTACAAGAGGCTTCATAGGTGACTTTTTAACTACGTAGGGGAGTTAAAAAGTCACCTATACCTATAAGTCACCTATATATATCGAAATGAGTTGTGTGGTGCGTCTATGATGGATACCCCGTTGGATAGGGTGACGCACCGCTCGGCCAGAACCCATGGCTCAATCACCCAGAGGGGAGTACAAAATAAATAACAAAACCAAAGTAACATCACAATCAATAATATAATCATAATATGTATATGTAGTCATAATCACTACAAAAGGCTTGTAATTGAAACTATAAAAAAAAATGTGAATGCGTGTCAAAGGCGAAACATGTAACTTTTACCACTTAGCAAAAAATAACATCTGCAAAAATGTCCATGTTTCAAAGAAATAAAAAAAGTATAAAATAACTTAATAAAGACTTTTGACTAAGAATTTATTTAGTTTATTAAGAGACAAAATAATATAACATTTTCTACATCTTGAAGTCGGTGCCGAGTAAACCATAAAAATTACCATATACACTGTTATAACAACAAAACGTTGCAATGTATAGTAATTTTTATGGTTTACTTGGCACTGACTTCCAGATGTAGAAAATGTTATATTATTTTGTCTCTTAAAAAACTAAATAAATTCTTAGTAAAAAATCTTTATTAAGTTATTTTATACTTTTTAGATTTTGAAGTCGGTTTTTTTAAACGAAGTTTTTTTTTATTTGTTACTTTTTAGTGTCTAGCTATCTATGGGTAGGCCTACGAAAGGTGCCGCGCGCCTTAAAAAATATAGGTCCCAAGAAACGGGAACAGAATTTTGCTAAATTTTTAGGGGACCAAATGGCAAGTATTCCCTATCAAAATAAAAAAGAATTACGTAAATCGGATCATAAATCTCAGCGTAATCGGTGTACATACGGAACGGAATGGAAAAAAATTCATGAAAAATTTGCATAAAATGAAAACTACTGGGCCAAACTATGTTAAATTTTTAGGGGACAAAATGGCAACTATTCCGCATCAAACTACATAAGAATCAAGTAAATAAAATCATAAATCTCAGCGTAGTCGGTGTACATACGGAACGGAATGGAAAAAAAAATCATGAAAAATGTTCATAAAATGAAAACTACTGGGCCAAACGATCTTAAATTTTTAGGGGACCAAATGGCAATTATTCTGCATCGAACTAAAAAAGAATCACGTAAATTGGATCATAAATCTCAGAGTAATAGCTGTACCTAGATAAAAAAAAAACTAATCAAGTTGAGAACCTCCTCCTTTTGGAAGTCGGTTAAAAATTACTTTGACTTTGACCGAGTTGTTGTACTCTCACCGTCTTATTTACGAACGTAAATTAAAGCTAGACGCCTAGTATGATGTCAATATTAATCAATTTCGGTATTAATAAACATGAAGTAAAGTTGACGTATACTTATTCTACTTTACTCTCTGAGTAAAAGTTACTCCAAGTTAAGAGAGTTTTAGAATGGATTATGTATAGACTAAGCAGTTATTTTAAATAGTAGGTCTTAGAAACATTTGTTTTAGGACGTCTTTGTTATCTTTAACCCTGCAAATTAATATAGTTTCTCAAACAGAAAAATCGTGTGTGTGTGCAGTTCACATTCAGTAGAAGTGAAACTTCAGAGAATATACTCACAGATAGTTCTTCTCTGCCTTTCATTAATATAAATATAATTCCTTTCGCTTACATCCGTCAACACATTATAATTCAAAAATTCAATCTAAATTACACTTTAAATCACTGTTACGCATAATTTCCTTTGATCTACGTATAAAAGAATATCTGCTTTAAGTATATATTAGATAGAGCTAAAATTCATTTAAAAGCTTTTAAATTTTATTTAAATTAAAAATTAATACTAACGGGTAAAGAGAAATGTGTTTTATTTCGAATAAAATAAGGTTGAATTTTATATGTTTATTTTTTTACTGTCACTTTATCCTTTCATCGATTTTCAAATCACAACGATTCTAAAGAAGTTTCACTACATAAACAACCTTACAAATAGTAAAAACATCTATTGCATAGTCAGTATTACATTTTTCTGTCAAACTCCAAATTTGACGTTTCTCTATTTTTTGTTGGCGATTCATTATATATCTTTACAGCCATAGAGAAGCAATTTCTATTGCGTATTTCAAGTCGAACTTTTTGTATTGCTAAAGGTTTCTGTAAAGTTTCCACATATTATTATACCATATCTTAGTACGGAGCATACATACATGATGGTATACCATGTTATATGTACTTTTTAGATCTTTTATTTTTCGAAGTTCGAAAACAATTTTTTTTACAAACTTTTATATTTATTATTTCCATCTGCAGTTATTACCAATAATCAAACCTAAAAAAATGTTTCATATACTTGTTCAATGCCTGTGTCATTATTATGACATCACATAAATGACTTGACGTGTATTCGAAGAAAAATCTATATATGCGTGTATATATATATATATATATATATATATATATATATATATGTATATATATATCTACATGGTAGAAACTTTCAGCAGGGCAGTAAACCGTAAACCATAAATACCGTAGGTACACGGAAATGGTGTTAGCGGACCACCTATAATTTTCCATGAAATTTGATCCCCATTCACAGATTTACAAAAAACTTTTGGTTGAGATGTCTTAGTATGACGTGGAAGAGGCAGTCCGGTCTGTCCCTCACGTCAGAAATGAGGCGCACTGCTTCCATTGGTAAGTCCCTCATTTCCAACAACCTCCTCATTTCCTCCGGATCATGAGTCCGCAGTGATACTGCGGAAGGCAGCGGTTGGCGAGTGTGAAAACCGACTATAACCATCATCTAAATCAATGAATAAATGGTGACCAATTTGTTCCGGCTTTCGTTTTGATTTGAAGCTAACCCAACCTAACTTACGGTTCTGGTCACTGGACGTGACCTACGACCGCCCGATTTTCGTATTTTAAAATGTAAATTATTGGCATATATATTTGTTGGCAATTATCATAATGGAATCTCTTAACTTTGTTTGCCTAGCCATAAAGTAAAAAAAGTTACAGGAAATTGTTTTTTCTTTTATCTTTCAATAAGAATTATGTAAGTTTAATTCATTGAATAAAAAAAAAAACTACAGCTCATCTGCTTTATTGGTGGTTGTTGTTATTCATAATTATCAAGAGAGGTGATTAATCATGCAGTTTTATTTGTATTGCGCACTTGATAGAAGCATTATGTATAGAGACGAGCCATAATTCATAGTGACCGGATTTATCAAATTGCCCGTAACATATGAATATGTATGTAATTTCAATACCGATAATAGGCATTGGATACTTTTTATCCCGAAGAATGGACTAGTTTGCAATGTAAAACTAAGTAAATCTTCCGGGGAAAAATATATCCTAAATAAAAATTTAATACAATGTAACGTGTGTAAAAGCTTGCTCGAATAATAAACAAGGATTACGTACTAGCGTTTGACCTGTGGCGAAAACTCTAATTATAGAAGATACTACAAGTTTTATGCCCTAAAGTCGAGTTAATGTCCTCAGTGTAAGGTATTTGGAGGTATTATACATGTTTTGTTATTAAATTTAAATTTACACTTTAATTTAATAAGTTTAGTTTATTTCTTAATAAAGACAAAAGAGCGTAAACTTATAAAAACGAACATAATCAAGCATAGAACAGTATCATAGATATCTTGCTGTTGAAACAATTATTTCTTTTAATGCCTTCAAACACTGGTCTTCTTCACTTCTTAGCGATAAGACCGCCCATTGTGCACATTTAGAATATTTTTAGGCTATAAGGTTTTCTGTAATGGTGTACAATAAAGTGTTATCTATCTATCTATCTATCTGGTCATATCTATTTAGTGAACTGGTATTCTTCATATAATAATATTCAGAAACAGTATACGTGGTTTTTTTATAAATAATCTACCTTCCTCTGTCTATTGTCGGGGCAGAGATCTTTTTGTTCTTGTTGTTTTTATCATCTGTATGAACTCATATTTTCTATTATTGACTAACTTTTATCTCTATCTTATATATACATACATATTTTTACAAGTTATTAGGTCTATATTTTATCTATCCATTTGTTATTATGTGTTTTAACGACATTTGCATACATGGTTAGAGAATAATAGTCCCTTCGATCGAGTACTTGACAGTCGAATCAACTGAAACATTTTTATTATCATACAACACTTCGCAGCCTGGATTATGTACAGATATACTTTGTTGCGACGTCATTATTGTAACGCGTGAAATAGCTTATTGAATATTGATTGATCTGTAATTAAAATATTTCCTATCATGAAAGAAGACGGATACGCAATTAGGTAAGTATGATATTAAAATATTACATTATTGGGCCCAGATTGTAAAAAGTTGAGAGGAATTTTAAGACTTATTTTTATTATGTTAATATGTTTTACAATTGTAGTGGGTTTAGTTATTTTGAAAGGATTAATCGTGTGATGTATTTTTATATTATTTATTGTTAAAATTCTTTTACATAAATCGATTGTGATAATGCTTATTTTATTTGTGACCTTAATTTTAAGATTTCTCGTCTTTCAGATATAATTTAGGGCTGAATTTTCCATCTTTTAACAGAAAAATATAACGCCTTTGAAAACCATATCATAACTCATTATATTTCTTTGGCCCAAAAGTCCCCGTCTTATTTAAATAAGTGAGATGATAACATCCTTTGAACCTTTATTTAGAATTTATTGCAGTATGTGTCAAATACCCAATTGATGGGATGCTGGAATATTCTTGTAAGTGGCGTTCATTTTTATACCAAAATAATCTAATGCTATTTTAGCATCATTTTAATCAAAATATCTTTGTGTACGTACTAAAACCATGTAAGGTACAGAACTATAAGTTTGAAGTTAATGTGTAATATTTTAATAGAAAGTAAATCCGTTTTTATGAATCCAGCCATACCACAAGATATTAACAAAATCACAATGTCGCTCAGAAACACAAATACCGCGACCACCAGATCACGAGACCACAAGATGGCTACCAACCCCCCGTGACCTCATCCGCCCGGATCAGGGCGATGTTTGAGAGGTCGCGAAAATCTCCTCCATGCCGCAGAAAGGCCACCAGACGCCGCAGATGGCCACCTAAAGCCCGAGATGGCCATCGAAAGCCGCAGACTGGCCAACCATGCCGCAGACGGAGCCAACGCGAAGCCCGTGATGGCCACCGTACGCCGCTGATTGGCCGAAGCGAGCCGCCGACATACCCGTTATGTGTCTGGCGGCTCCCATACCCCGTTACCGGGGGGTAGTTGCCCCCCGCGAATCGACCGGGGCAAAGAGCACCAGCTCGAGGCCCCATACCGGCTCTGCCACTCAAAGGCAGACCCGACGACCTACTCGCGTCACAAATACCGGTTATGATATACAATCATAACCGGTATTTGTGTTGAGTGACATTATCAACAAGTTTGACAGTTTGTTGTTCGTGTGGATATACATCCACACGAACAACAAACTGTCAAACTTGTTAAGCTATATTATAAATACATGCATACTTCATGGAATCTTTCCTGAGAAACTTAAAGCTACTGTTATCAAGCCACTGTTTAGAAAAGATAATAAACATGACATGAGCTGTTATCGTCCAACAGCCGTAGAACGGATATTTTCAAAAGTTTTTGAGAAAGCGATATTAGAGAGTATGTAAACAAATAACAAAGCTGCACAAAAATTGTCCTAAATTTAAAAACACTTAACATATATATGGAACTATAAAACAGTATCTTATGGTGTTTCTCAAGGGAGCGTCCTTGACCCGTTACTTTTTATCATTTATATAAATGATTCTCCCAGGACTATAGATTATCCCACAGAGTTGTTTGTAGACGATAGCACGATAATTTTTACGGGTGAAAATAACGCATGTGTTGAAAAATAAAATAAATATTACTCTAAATAATACAACAGAATGGCCGACGGAGAATAATTTAAGAATAATTTTAAATAAAACTAAAATTATGACTTTTAAAAATAGAATTAATTTGTTAGATGACATAAAGATCAATTGCCTTGGACATAATATTGAAAATGTAACGACCATGAACTTCCTAGGATTAAATATTCACTGTAGTTGAAATTGGAAATCTCATTGTGAAAAGTTGTGTGTGAAAATTAATAGATGCTCTTATGCCTTACACGTGTTATCAAAAACTGCATGCAAAAGCACAGTCGTTACAGACTACTATGGATATGTTGCATCACTCCTTCGTTACGGTATTATATTCTGGGGTAATAGTAGTGAAAAAGTAACTGAATATAAGGCACAAAACGATGCATTAGAGCAATTTGTCGATTAAATGACAGGGAGAGCTGCAAACCATACTTTAAAAGTCTAAACATTTTGATAGTTACTTCACTTTATATATATGAAATTATAATTTTCCTTCGAATCAATTTGAATTTATTTAACACCTTTAAAAGCGAACGCTAAGTTCATAGAACAATATGTCCTAGGAATCGAACAACTCTGATTAAATATAGCGTGTTGTATATGGCTCCTAGGGTCTATAGTCATCTACCAAAGTGTATTATTGACATTCAAAACTCTAATAATTTTAAATATAGATTAAGGACATTTTTGATTCACAAATCATATTACAGTGTTAATGTTGCTTTAATGACAGATTTTAAATTACTAAGGTAATACTACCTTACACATTGTAACCTAATACATTGTATACACAATGTTATTATTTACTACTGACTAGTGGATTAATTTTGATTTTTATGACATTTATTTTAAAGAATGGCTTAGTTTAATCATTACTAAAATTATTATTATTTTGCTTAATTAATTTAATTTTGTAATATTGATATAATATTAATATAGGAACCATTAATTATGATAATAGGAACAACAATTTCCACGCCCTAGAGGCGAAATCATTTTTTATCGCTGGAGTACAGCAGACAGGCAGACGGCCCACCTAATGGAAAGCGGTTACCGTCTCCTATGGACGTTTGCAACACCAGAGGTGTCACTAACGCGCTGTCAGCCTCGAAGAAATTTTATGACACCCTTTTTAAAAAACCCCATATTGTGTGTGTGCTGTGGGAAAACCACGGCTGGGGGAGCTCATTCCAAATCCCCACGGTGCGCAAGAGAAACGTTCTAGAGAACCGTTGCGTACAAGAGCGAAGCGGCTCAAGGAAGTGGGGATGAACGCCCAGCCGATGGTGTGCGGTGCGGTGATAAAAAGAAGATAAAGGCACAATTTTTAACAGTTCCTCGGAACACTCTCCATTGTATATGTATTGGTAAAATACGCAGAGAGACGCGAAGTCTCTCCGAAGCCCAAGCGTATCTAAACCGTCTGTGAGTATGGGACCGTAGACAATGCAAATGGCTCGACGTTGAATACTGTCCAGGGGTTGCAGCTGGTAGGTGGGGGCCCTGGCCCACAAGTGTGAGCAGTACTCCTATGCGGCCTCACCTGGGCTTTGCAAGGCGTTGCCGCGGACTGAAAGACTGCTTAGATCGGTTTAGCACTCCCAGCCTCTTGGAGGCAAGTTTTGCCTTGCCTTCAAGGTGGCTTCTGAACTGTACATCATACAGAGACATGTAAACTTATGGAATATTCCTACCATCTTTTTTATGTACCATGTTTTATGCAATAAATGATGATTTGATTTGATATTTACACGGCGGTCTTCAATGACATTGAATTAAAATTTATGTTTATATAGATCACTTTGGTTGATCCATACAAATTGAAAGACAGAAATGAACTGTCTAATATCGGCTAATCGTTTAAATAAATTATGGCTAGCAGGTACAAAATATAGTTTATACATGACATGATTTGAATTTTATTTTTATAAATCTTATTGAATAAATAATGATGTGAAACCATTGATACTGCTCTAATGGCGCGTTTCCATGCTTGCTAAGGCTCGGCAAGCGTCCACAAGCACAAGCGTGTAAAGAGGGCGTTTGGCTTGGCTTGCGTGAGTTTGTGGACGCTTGTATTCGATCCAGTCTAGTGTCGGTTTTTGGACACAGATCAAAGGGTGCTTTTTTTCAGGCGGGGGATATGCATTTCGCACATATCGGGTCCTTTGCTGGGGATTGGACCGTTGTTGATCATGGAGGCTTTTCACTGAGGCAATCCAAACAATAATCAACCGGCTTGTGTGGAGACTCGAACCCATGGACGTACATGGGCTAATACCCCACTAAAACCACCCTCCTCCCATGTGCCCCGCGCTTATGAGTAGGAAAGGCATGAGATACAGAACCTAGTTACGCCCACACCGATCCTAGCGCACAAGTGCTTGAGAGTGCCCCGGGAGAGGCAAACTCACTTCGTCAACAGGGGTGAAGACTCCTCTGCTCCCTAGATGCTAGAGGGCCCCTGCAGCGGTATTTCAGGAAGGGAGATCATGCGCATACCTGCGCTTCCGGGCTCCCGACTGACGTCGGCGCCCACGAGACGAATGCGCACTTCCATCTCTCTCCCTATCTCGTTCCGCGGCCTCCTGAGACATTGCAGTCTCGCAGAAATTGGCCGCGCCCACCCACCAATCGTCTCTGTGCAGCATGGCTTGCATCAGATCGCTCAGCAAATCGATCGGTCCTACTAGTGTCTCGAGTTCAAACCTCTGAGGTGCGCTCATGCTGCGCACTCGACTAGCGTGTGTAGCGCCGTGTCCAGTGCGCCACATTGACGGTATTGGGGTGAAGGCAAGCAGCCCGCAATCTGACACAGATACTTTTCGAAGCAACCGTACCCGGTAAGTATCTGTGTCATCCTGAAGGTCAGGGTCCCGCGTTTCTGCGAGAGCCATCGCAACAGCTGCGGTCGAACCGCTTCCACCGTGTCAATGTCAGCAACAGGGTTTTCCAACTCTACTGACCAGGATTGGATCATGGCCGCGGTTTCCCGCGTCCTGATCACCTGAAGATCGGCCTGGCCATAGACCAGGCCACGGGCGAGGGCATCCTGTCGGGAGCGCCAAAGTTTGGCAATCATGTCCGCCTGGAGAGGCCAGATCAAAGGGCGCTTATGGCAAGCGCTTGCGACGCATTCACATGTTGGCGTCACAAGCGTCTGCACTAAACGCTTTTTTGTCTGCTTTAAAATATGGCTTAGGCAGCGTGTATTCGCTTAAAATCTTGTGTACGCTCCATTTACGTCAATGACATTTTGTAAGCGAGTCCTCATTGATTTAATCATTTTGTAGCAGTAATCCCAATTTCTAAAACTATCCCAGATGGAATGAACGTGAGCCTCCAAATTGTCTTGTGTACGAGCTTCAATCGTATCCCAACTTTGAATCATTAACCCCCATAGATTCTCTATGGGGTTAAGATCTGGGCTTCGTGGTGGGATTTTAATTAATTCTAAATCGTCTCTTGTTGCAGTCCAATTTTGAACTAGTCTCGAATTATGAACAGAACTTCCATCTTCTATGAAAGTTATTCTGTGGTTGTCAGGATAAACTATTTTGGCTGATAGTAAAAAATATACAATATAAAATACGAATACTTTCTCATCCATGAAATACAAATTCGGTGTCCGCCATGCTTGGATGTACGTAGCACACTGACGCATTCACAAGCGTGTAAACGACTTCCAAATGCCAAACGAGATTTGTGGACGCTTGGGGCTTGTTGAGCTTTGGCAAGCATGGAAACGCACAATAAAACAAAGTATACGTTACAATTTTATTGTATATCTTTTAGGTCTTTATTCTAATAGCTCATTAATAATAAGTATTTATCTATGAGTTTTGTAAAATATTGAAACGTCAATAATATCTTATTTTATTATATATTGTATTAGCTTTTGAACTCATATACAGTGGAGACTCCATTACCCGGACTTCAGTTATACAGATTCGCGATTATCTGGATTGGCAGTCATTATAGTTGCAATATTTTAGTACTTTAAATAATAGAATAGAATAGAACATCATTTATTGCATAAACTGTCACATACATATTATTAAAGATAGAAAATATGTTGTCTTCTTTATAGGAACGACAGTTTGTCCTTTCGGATGTACAGTACAAGCAGTTTATAATGTTACCTGGCCTGGCCTGTAATACAATCTTATTATTGTCATGTCATTACATTTACCTATGTTATTTATTACAAAATTAATTAAAAAAAAACTACATTATAAAAAAATTCTTAAGTTAACATGTAGCTACATTCATACGTGAGTATCTAACGATTGTTTAATTTGGTTGACAAATTTTATTTGTTATTTCGAATAAACACATGTACGCGATCGAGGTAAGTTATCTTTCTAGAGTTAATAATCTATGCATATAATAAAATTGTAGAGCTCGAATTTCTGTACAATGAAAAAAAAATGCTAAAAACCGAGTCAGGGGGATGTAAGAAGTGAAATAGAACTAATTTAGATTTTTTTCAAATTTTTTGCTTGTCTGTTTGTGCCGGCTAATCTCCGAAACGACTGGACCGATTTAATTTGTATGGTGGTAGCTTATATCCCTGGTCAACATATAGGATACCTTTGATCCCGAAAAATTAAAGAGTTCCCGTGGGATAGTTAAAAAAACTTTAATTACTTATACAACTTATGTACTTAATTAAGTATTAATATTGCCGGTATCATCATCATACAATAAAACAATTTATACATTAAAAAACAATTAGGCTATATATCATCACGCTAAGACTAATAGGAGCGGAGCACCAATGAAGAATGTTTTAAAATCGGGAGGGCTTTTTTAACTATTCCATGCAGACGAAGTCGCGGGCAGAACCTAGTATTTTAATAGAAAATAAATACTTTAACATTATTTTATAATATTTGACGCCCTCTGTGGTTTAGTGGGTTAAGCCTTTACCGGCCTACCTCACTGCAACACAGAGGCTCCGGGTTCGATTCCTGGTACAGTAAATTTCGGAAAACGTATTTTGATATCAGCTCCAGAGTAGTCCGTTGTATATTATCCATGAGTATAACTTGCTTAATTTGGAGATATATACAATATGTGTGTTTGTCTGCCGATTATTATTATTAATATGAACAAAAATAGCTTTCGCTCATATATTCAACTATCCGGATACCTTACGGCAACCATAAGTCCGGTTAATCGAGGTTCCACTGTGATAATAAAAACTTCATATCATTTTTATCGTTTGTTTCTTTTGACATAAAAGAAGTAAAAAAATAGTTTGACTTACCCTTTGATGAACCGGACTGCTTGAGGCTCGATATGGACTTACCTGAAGTCAAAGATAGGGTAGATGATAGTCAAACCACCAGAGAAACTATTTATCATCTTACAATACGTCGCGGCTCCATGTATTTATGTGTTTTGTACAAGTAAAAGGAGTAATAGGCATTAATGTTTGAATAGTAATTAATATTATTTCTATGACAATATTTAAATAGCCTGTTTTTATTATGTAAATATTGTTAGAATTTATTGTAATACGTGGCATCCCACTTCTATATATTTAACTTACATAATATGTAAAAATCGTCCAAGTCAAGGGAGTCCACGAGCTGTGGAAGATCCTTATAGATTTCCCTTATATTTTTTAGGTTACACAAGCATAAGAGAGCAGGTAATCGAAAATACCCTATATCTCAAAAACTACCCAAGAGAATTGTTCAAATTATTTTTTGGTATTTTTTTTCAGACCTATTCTGCTCTTTTCATATTTCTTTGAATTTTTCCCGTAAATTTTGTTGTAACTCATGGAACTTTATGGCAGTGCGCGCAAAAAGGAATAATTACACACTGCACTGGATTTAAATTCTATAGATTGCTATAAATTTGATGTGTGTTTTAGGTCTATGCACTAGCACTTTGATTTTATTCGGAATTTTCTATTTTCTACCGCTGGGGCTTCATCTGCGTTGGTGTTAAAGATTTAGGCTGTGACCGAATGCGTTTAAATGAATTTAAAGCGTTAAAAAATAACGGATAGCTACATTTGTATATATAATTACGTTACCTGTCAATATTTAACGTCATTAAGAATGTCGCGTCTTAAATAATGCCGTATCTGCCGGAAACGGCCTATATCTGTATCACTAATGCAGGTGAAGCCCCATCTCACTAAATTTCATATAACCTGAACGGATAAAAACTGGGATTAGAAATGGCGTCACCTCTATTCACCTCTCGCTCGCACATGTTCTAAACCGCCTCTAAGGACAACAAGTAAAAAATACGATAAGCGTTTTTCAAAGTTGGCATAACTGATTAAAATTAAAAGGTTATAATATCGTTACTTTTAAGAAAAAGGCACTTAAACTGGTTTTTTGTATACTAGTTTAAGTGTTGTTTGTCATCGCATTAAAGAACACTTTTAAAATTATTTTTAATGAGCCCTAAAACTCTTAGGTAAATTATGAACAATGAACTAAAGTTCAATAATTAAATTAATTTTTTATTTATATTGTTTTGTTTAATAGTATCCTCTCTTGGTGAAGAATTAAATAAATATATTTTTTCTATATAAATTTTTTATCAGACATATTCATAATAATAGGAATCGTCGAAATAACTTAACTAACGTAACATTTTAAGTCAACACAATATTTCACAATTCTTAGCTATCGTTATATGCTGACCGTATAGGCACTATGAAACGCAATTTCTAATCCCGCTTTTTATCCCTTCAGGTTATACCCAGTAGCGTCCATAATAGTGATAAGTAATAAATGAGTGTGAAGTATAAACACATACAGAAAGATGAATACAATTAATTTTATAACTCAGAATAGGTAGTGGCCTTATAACGGATTTTTTTGCAAAATTGTATTATGGATCTTTCGTTAAAGTCTTGTGTAGGAGAACAGGTGCACGTGTTTAGGAGGATTTATCCCATTATCATTATTGTCATACTAATCTGTCAAAAAAGTACCGGGAAAAGGTCAATAATAAACAAAATTTTAGTTATTCATTCAAATTTATTTTATCACCTTTAAAGTATGCCTCTTCAAAAACGATACTCTTACGCCAACGAATAATCCAATCATCAAAAGATTTTTTAAACGCTTTTTCCGGAATTCAGTTTAGATCTCGTCCGAATTTTCCTTGACGTCTTCTACCGAATGAATAATTTGGGTTTATGAAAAGGAAAGAAGCTGGAGCCATATCTAGTGAATAAGATGGTTGCTCGATGGTATTTGTTGAGTTTTTGGTCAAAAATTCGTTCACAATGATGGCCTTGTGCGAAGGCGCATTATCGTGGGGCAAGAATTTTATTTCCACAAATCTGGCCGTTTTCGTTTTCAATCTTATACGCCGCATAACGCTCAAATAATGTACTTTATTTACCGATTGACCTTCCAGTAAGAATTCCGAGTGCACAACACCGCGATAGTCAAAGAAAACAGTCAACATGACTTTGACTTTTGATCGACCTTGGCGTGGTTTTTTCGGTTTCGGTTTAGTTGGAAGGCCCATTCCGAAGCTTGTTGACTAGTTTGCATGTCAAATTCATAAACCCACATCGCGTCACCAGCAACAATGCGTTTCATGAATGTTGGTTTGGAATTGACTCGTTCTAGCAAGTTCTCAGCGACTTTCTTGCGATTGAGTTTTTGGAGAAAATTCAGGTCTTTTGAGACTAGCCGGGCGGCAACATGTTTCATACCCAAGTGATTATTTAAAATGATACGGATCAACTTGTGAGACACAGCGGCTATTTCTCTCAAACTTGAATGATGATATTCAGTCATTATTTCCTTCACTTTTGCGATGTTAACTTCAGTTGAAGATGTTGATGGCCTACCAGGGCGAGGCAAATCTTCCAGCATGTCTCAGCCGCTTTTGAACGCTTTGTACCATTCATAGGCACGTGTTTTTGATAAAGTCGATTCACCGTAAGCCTTCTGTGATATTTTCAGTGTCTTCGAACACGAAATCCCATTGGCGATGCAAAATTTAAAACAAACTCTTTGTTCGTTGTCTTTGTCCATTATGAAATTCGCAATACACACTAGATATTATATGATCTAACCAAAAACAGCACTGTATTTATATTATTATGCTCTAAAGCGTGGTCGAGGTGCAGTCGTATCGTTTGATCACTAGCAAACTGGACCTGTTATATTTTTATCTCTGTCCATTTTGTAAGTGCTTTGTAAAGCTCCTGATCTTACAATCTGCATTTAATTGCACCTCCGTTATACGAAACCAAACGTATCAAATGCACAATACGATCTGAAAGTGGCCATTAAATGTTAGAATAAACAAGTTCTTTGACGAACGATAAGGCTTAAAGGGTTTCAGTACCTATATAGGTTTAGCCGCGTACCACAAAAAGCATCAAACGTTTTTTTTATGCACGAAATGCAGGTTTTACTCTTCACGAGGTTACACAACAGAGAACAAATCGCCTTCATAAATATTAACAATGAAAGAATTGTCCAACGAAAGAATAAGCGACATGAACAAGATTTACGTAGACACTTGGATATACGAGTACATACGAGGACTCTCCAGGTGACTTCCGTTGCGTAAAATTCAGTTTTGGCCCATTATTAATAAATTGAAATTACATCTTGTCTTTAGAGAATACACATCGGACGGTTAATTAAAAAAATTATACTTAAATAAAATTTTTAGAGTTTAGATATTTTCAAAGAAAATGCGTGTTTTTAGTCAATTTCTGTGAACTTGTGAAAAAACAGATGAGTGCATGCAAAAGAGATGCATTTCGTTCACTTTCATCCTATATGCAGGTCTCTTGAAGAATTTACGTTCATCTCTTAAACTTAAAACCTCCCTAACTCGATTAATTTTGACCAGAGGAAAAAGTCATAATTCCGATTTTATTTAAAATTTTAATCTCTACAAATTTTTAGTAGAACTTTTTTGTGTAACTTTTAGCGTTTTCGAGTAATTGCATAAAAGACAGTTTAAAAAAAATCAGCCCTTGCCGGGGGTTGCAGACACGAAAACCTTTACACATTGTTTTTGTATCATTTAAACTACTTATATCAAAAATGCAAAGTTGAGTGTCAAAATTTTGATTTCAGACCTAATTTGACTGGATTATAGATGATCTCCAAACTGCAAAATTTTGGCGACGTGCGTCATGCACATACTGTTACTATTGCTATACTGTGAAATATACATAAAGATATGAAAGTCATTATTGCAGCTACTATATGTACAGGTATGGTTGTGAGATGTGAGAAAAGTGCAGTAGTTTCGCAAATTCATGCAATTACTAGAAATCTAGACACACTTGCGGAAGGTACGGCACCGACATAAACCTTAAAAAGATTTTTATAACTCTCTCTCTCTCTCTCTCTTTTCTTTCGCCTTCTCCTAATTATTTGGGGTCAGCGCAATATGTCTTGTCCTTCCATACGTCTCTATTCTGACAAACGTCTTCTGTCACACCACAAATAATTATGCCATCCTTCACACAATCTATCCATCTCTTTTCGTCTACATACATTTCTACCTATCAATCCACCAGCTTAATAGTCTTTTTGTCACATGATTTTCATTTCTCTCCATTACATGCCCATATAATTATACCACCTTACTCTTCTTCCTCTTAATTTTTCAGTCACGCACCATTCAAAAATCTCTTTATGTGCCCCTTTCTCACCTTAATATCCAGTTTTATTTTATAAGATTTAACTACAACATTATTGAAATCATATTTTATATTAGATCAATTAAAAAGTTAGTATCCTTAGAAAGAGGTTACATATTTGTGCCGTTTGGAATTGAAACATTAAGTAAATGAGGTCCATCCGCAAATACTTCCAATAAATAAATTTACAGGAAACTTTTTCATGTCACATTTGTGACATGACATAAGTAGGAACCAGCCTTCTGGCCATTGGGCCAGAAGGCTTGTTCCTACTTAGCATATCGAATTAGCGTTTACCATCCAACGTGGAAATCCAGCCCGACTTCTGAAAGTTCCTTTGACAGCGATTTTCTACAGACTATTATTACTTAATATATCTAAAAATTAACTCAAGTTATAGGTTTATAACTTGAATTCATTTTTAGATATACGTATTTGGAATATGTAACTCAAACTTAGTACTGTAAAATGTTTTAAGATTACTTAAAATACTTTTTATCCATTCCAAAATTTAAACATATATAAATCTGAATTAATCGAAAGCTCAAAGGAAGGTCTCAAACGGCGCTAATGTGGAAGGAACCCTAGAAAGGGTTATATATTTATGCCATTTGGAGTTGAAAGAGTCTCTTGAAAGAAATCTGTAAGAAACTTTTTGATGCCACCCGTAATCAGAAGGCTGGCGCATATTTCGCCCAACGAATAAGTCTGCCATACGGCGAGGCAATGGAACCAACTTTCTGGTCACGCTCCCCCCTGACAGCGATTTATTATATAGTCTTTAATCTCTATTTATGAGTTAGTTTATTTTTAGTAACCATTTATATTTTTTAAGTTAGTTTTAGTTTCATATTGCAGATTATAATTATTGTGATTTATTTCAATATATTTGAAATGTATATACTACTTTTTCTAAATAGTTTGCATGTTTTATAAAGGACTTACGTCGTTATCTTTTACGACTATGTTCTGTTAGTTTAGTGTGTGCTTTGTATGCATTCTTTCTCAACAATAAATATTTTTCTTTCTTTTAATCTATATGCACTAGGCAACGCCTGTTGGTAAAACGCTTCGGTCGCTCAAAGTGCTGCGACACCATTGTCGCTCAGCCGTACTGTTGCTATATGCATTACATGGTTCAGATTCCGGCTGACCGTTATTGGGTTAAATAATTTTCATACATGTACCTATATAATACAATATCAAAGAAACCGTATAATTGCGGCCTTTACTAGCTAGTTATATCAAACAAAAATATACTGGGACTGGTTGAACATTGCTGCATAGAATAAACAATTAATGTAAAATATATGTCCAGTAAATATCTTTTTTAGAATAAAGAATAGACTGACTGACATTTAGCTTTATTTTTTTATTACTTAATATAATTGTTCCAATTGATTCTATGGCTCTATTTGCTTGCAAATAAATAAATAATTATAAATATAGTAAACAGCTGTGACTTCTTCTCTGTCTATCTTTGAAATCGTCTGACATGGCTGCAATCCTCAGGGGACTCAGGAATTTTTGATCCGCGTACGGCTGTTGTGATTACGGCTACGAAAATATGGTTATTTGCCAAATCAACCGCATTCTGCAGTCAGCCGAACGATCTACTGAACTACGCCTAGCCGCAAAAAACTTATGATATCAAAGACACTTATGTTTTAATCATGTCAAACGCCCGACGGTTAATGCTAACACGAGCTCGCCAGTGCATCGAGCCCGCGTCTGCCCTCGCGCCCCTGAGTTATAAGTGAACAGGCCCTACATACAAGTGGCATTAGTATCTACTAAACACTAAACGAATGGAATAGAAAATGTATGGTAATTATATGATGATACTTAGCGTAAAGATATGTCATTTCTATATATTTTGTATTCTATTTATTTAGTGCTAGCCACTTATCTATAGGGCCAGGTGCTGACGCTTTAGCTCGCTTTACACAAATAAGTTAATTACTAGGCCTTTTATAACTATATTATATTAATCTTAAGCCCTACAAATGTCATAAACACCTGTGCCACGTCATGATGTTACAGATAAAGATGGTTCGTGAAAGCCACTTACCACCGAGCCTTGGTTGTATAAACACCTGAAATTAAAAAAAAAATTCTTTGTAGTGCTGCAAGTAATACTCCACCAAGGCAACTGTGTACCCACGTTGAATGCACTATTCATTTTCGCACACAACAAGCGAGCTTATTATAACAACGTCACTGCGCCTGGTTATGCCCAGTTAGTTTGGTAGAGTAAATTATTAATAATAGTGAAGTCATAACAATAATCCACTCACCAATCTTGGATCCAGTCGGAGGATGCGGCTGTACTTTGTTCCCTCCTCCGCTGGCCGACGAGGCCGAACACTCGACCCAGCCAAGGATTCTTCGAGCCGTGACCCATCCCCGACTGCCATAGTGCCATCGCAGCAGCGGGGCTGGGAGTTGTTAGAGCCGGTCTTGGTATTACACCAGGTGTTTGTATATTCTCTTCGATAAATATAAAAAAAGAACCAAGATACTAGAAAAAATAATATAATAATCAAAAATACTTTACACCATTTTTTTAACATTTTGTTTCGATGTTAAGGCGGGAGCGTTTTTTGGTTTATATGAAAATAGTTTAAATAACGTATTCTTTATTTTCTTAAGAGTTAGACTTGTATCGTTGTAAATAAATAAATGTTCTCTTTATAAATATTTTTTTAAATAACTATATTTTTCTGGCACCACATCTTTTTATGTAATTACAAAGTTCAAAAATTATATTATTTTCTTAACGTGAGTTTTGTTGTAAATATATGACGAAAATATTTATTTATTTTAATTGTCCAAAATATATTGATTAATAGATTATTGTTAGAGAGTTTTTATCTTAACGGTTCGGATTTGTCCGACCAATTCTAAGAGCAATGTAGACAGTGATTTGTATTATTAAGAAAATTCTTTGATAGTAGTTTATACCGGGGACTGTTTCATCACTATAGTACATAGCAATTAGTAAAATAATATAAAAAAATAATAATAGAGCCAGAAACATTATATGTACTTTATAAGCACCGAAATTTAAAGCCACACAGCAATCCTTTCATACTTAGTTTTTAATATAACTTTGAAAGTACTTCAGAAAATATATTTTACTATACACTTTTATAGTGTTAAGTTTTTATAGTATTTTAAATGTTAGTTTCACTTTCACTATTGTAGAAATATATTTTTTTTTTTTTTTAAATTATTCACCATATAGCCGATTAAATTCAATCACAAACTTTGTACTAGAGACAACTAAATCGAAGGTTTTTAATTAACAAAAAACAGCTAAGGAAATGTTTAGGTTTGATTTCTAAGTGGACTTTTCCAATCTTTTGTACGAATCTGAAACAAAGAAACATACAATTTATAGATATTTCTTAATTTTTAACGATTTCATCTACTTTATGTAACGAATATCATATTTATTAGTGTAGCACATATACTATACAGGTATTATTTATAAATGTTCTAGAACATCTGTAAATAATATTATATATATATATATATATATATATATATATATATATATATATATATATATATATATATATACATATATACACATTTACTAGATTTTTCCGTGACTTCGTCCACGTTTGACGGGTAACGTAGATTACATTTATTTTGCCTGTATTTAAAATGAAAGGGCATTTTCATTTCACGTATTTTTTAGTATGAAAATACATGAATTACGAAGATTCCCGTAAAACCCGGGATAGGTAATGTTACTAAAGGCATACATATATAAATCTACTAATAAACATAGAGACTATCATATCAAGCAAGTCCTGATATCATATGGTTTTGAAGTTAGGAAATCCCGGGGAATATAAAAAGTCCCGGATTATATTGTTTTAGCATCAAACGGATCCGAATCAGCTAATTATTACGTGCAATACCCACTTTAAAACGCTTCCGGGAAAATTCCCGCAGAATTCCCAGAATATAGTTTTAGTGAAAATTATGTCGAAATAAGCTAATTGTTATGCACCCGAACAACTTCAAAATGCTCCCGTGAAAGTTCCCCTGGGATTCCTGGATTAAAAAGTATCACACATTTTAATGTATAAATTTTGGTATCGATCAGTGAAAAAATCCCATTGGATTTCGATATTCTTTTACGATTTAGCCATTTCAATGATTTCCCAGAAAAATTATCGCGGGTTTCCCTTGATAAAAAGTAGCGCAGATTTTAACCCTAAGAATTAGCTGTCGGCAGGCGAAAACCGCTTCAAAATTGGCTCAGTAATTATAATGGGATAATGTTAGTGACTGTGGCCAAATGTTTCTTGTTTATAGCTTTAAAAATAACGCCGTTAATGATTAGATATATAATGTACACACAAGTGTACATTAATGTAGCTAATTGTTAATGACGTCAAACATTGACAGATAACTTCTGTACGTTATCTACCAATGATTAACGTCATTAACAATTATGCATAATGCCGCATTTAAAATAACGCAATAAACCCTCAGCTACATGAGCGTGAAAGAAAGAAATAAATAAAAACATTATTTGAAGAAATAGCGACGTAATTACATTATATATTCATTATTATACACGAAGCATAATTTGAGAATTTATACGCCGCATTTTCAGCAAACAAGGTTTGCACTTAGCACATTGCTGTGCCGGAATTATATCCGACACAACGCTGATTTTCAGTGCAAACCTTCCTTTTGGCATAAGAACAAAACGACCCAATTTTGTTAAATAATAATAATAATTACTAAAACTAATTCTACTTATGTAATATTTAATTAGTAAAACAAATAAATACATTTTAATAAAACTAACAATAAAATACTTTGTTATATATGAAGTGTTTAATATTATATTTTCTTAAGTTTTCGACTTGTATACATAATAAAACTATGTTTTAACGGTTTTTATTATAACGATGTTTAATATATTTTATTTTCCCACTCTACATACTATACAGGCCGTGCACAAGATTGACTTGCGTTACAGATAAGTTTTCAGATGGTGATGTGTGTTCACTGCATACGAGTTTCTTGTTTATTGAAAATAAAATATAAATTGCGTGATTTTGGGTGAGAACTACTAATCCACGCTACATTTGCACTTCGATTTGCCTGTCTGTGTATGTAATTATATTTGGATTCATATCAAGGTGAGATAGTAACTGAACTACATTGTAATTATTTATAGGCTTATCAATGCATATGTCGGATCTTCTTTTTGTAATGTGTGTATATGTGACACGTGATACAGTCACTGGCACTAACCTTCTCCCAGATAATATAATAATAACTTTTTATATTGTTAAAAATATAATTGCTAAGTGTATATCCGACTGCGCATATTGCAGGATTCCGCAGAGAGGACGAACGTGAATTATCTTTGCGATTGGACTATGAGGAATTGTTTGATCTGGTGCTAACGCCTCACTTTTACAATCGCACCGCTCGCCAGCGACGGGATCGTCACCCCAATTTTCTTGAGCTCCTACGCTCAACTACGCTACGGTTCTCTAGAACACTTATTTCGCGTACAAAAATTATCTGGATGGAACTTCCCGCCGCGGTTTTCCCTTTGCACTATGACATGGGATTTTTTAAGAAGAGCGTTATAAAATTTCTTTGAGGTCGGCAACTCGTTAGTGTCAACCCCTGGCATTACAAACGTCCGTAGACGACGGTAACCGCTTTCCATTAGGTAAGCCATCTGCATTTTTGTCTGCTTCAGGCAATAAAAAAAATTTAACCATAAGAAAGGATTGAACCTAAAATATCACATAACACAAAATCATCTCAACTGAATCAATTCATTTATGTAAAGTGCGTTTCAAGAAGAAAGTTCCGTGGCAAGAAATGGTAGACGGTCCACCTGATGGAAAGCGGTTACCATCGCCTATAGAAATTTGCAATACCAAAGGTCCTACAAATGCACTGCTGCCTAAAGGGAGACTGGACCCTGGCCACTAATGCCGGAACACAACTCAAGGTTGTTATGGCGGCATACTCTAGACCAGGGATGGTAGCCATCCAGTCGAGCAAATACCCTATCACCTGGCTGTGGGTTGTTTTGTCGCCTTTTACGACAGGCTGCTCGGCCGCAGAAAATTGTATTCTTTCTGCATTCCTGCACGGATTATCAGAGCGCCTGCACGGAGATCAGCCCAACCACGTTGTTATGTTGTTTTTATCAAATGTTAATAAGTGTTACATTAAATTATTATTCCATTTGCTAATACTATTAAATTGAAATCTTCCCAAAATTATTTTATCTTTCTAGCATTCAGCTGCACGACTATAGCGCCTGTCTGCAGGACTTCTTTTGTGAGACACAGTCTAAGGCTTATATTATGTTTAGTTATGTTTTTAGAACACGAGAGTGAACGAATTGTAGCTGTAATAGTATTAGTTCCCCCATCCCCATTTTACCACCTGACAACCGGACACATCGGTTTGCGCTATTGTTACATTACAGAAACACCTCAAGTCAGGATGAAGTACTTCGCTTCATCTTTTCTGGAGCGCACTGCAGATAAATCGCATAACTCACCAAAGTTTATTTTCCTGGATAAATACAATCTAGGACTCTTCAAGGCACGAGTCCATAGATATCGTCTAGGTATGTGTTCTCCATCTGTGATCGCGCTATCAACAGGTGAGTCAGTGGACAAACGCGAACCTCTACAAACGTATAACATAATTTGTATACCAGAGATCTGGATATGTCAACACATCTTTTACTTGGGGCTAACGTAGGGCAAAGGGTAACAAGTTAAGCATCGTTTACGATTCAAAGATGTACTACTCATAGGCCACATGAAAATCATAACCTTGACGTACAGTAATAAGTATCAGCAGCCATCAATACGTTGTAGTGGAGATGATACTAAAACAATATAACAGAATTCTGAATCGAAGGAAATAATTAAGATTGATGCCAGATACGACGACAAAAGGCCCGCCATCCTATTATCATAATCTACAACTATTGTGGTGGCGTTTCGTTCTGCACAAAGTGTGACTGCACATTTCTTGTAAGCCACATGCAAGTGAGTACCTGATCACCAAATTAATGCCTGCAGTAGTCGCTGGATAAAATAAAATGACCAGAATCTCCACAATGATCAAAATATCCATAATTACCAAAATAATAAAAATGACGAAAATGACAAATCACAAAAAAACCAAACCGATCCCACTTTCTGGGATAACCTTTACATAAATAGATACATGCATACATCTATCTCAAAATCCCATTATCTGGGATGAAAAGTATCCCTTGTGCACCCTCGGTATTAAAATTACATATATGCCAAATTTCAGCTAAATCAGTCTAATATTTTTTCTATAAAAGCATAACAAACAGAGAGACAAATATATTTTTATCCCGGAAACTATCCAATTTTTCGGGATAAAAAGTATCCTACATTCATCGTCGACATCGAAAATATATTCACAACTTAAATGTTCAACAACACACAAATTAAATGTTCGCAGCTGCAATATCATCATTCGCCACGCCTTTTAAGATTACAGATTATAATAGTAATAAGAATGTATTTAGTAGTGAAGATTGAATTCTTAAATCACCACATAAGTTATTAATAGAATAAAATAAAGTATGAAAATAATTCAAAATACAGTTGCGTGAATAAAACAGTGGGATCCTTTCCCGTTTACATTCAGTTAAGTTATAATTAATTTATTCGATTAACGCAGTTCTTTCATTTCCATCAGACCTTATTACATCATAATATAATATCATTATAAATCACACACATCACTAGTTTTACATACAGCTGTCATCAAAAATATATAATTTCTATAAAAACTAAAATACATATAAAAGCTTGTGAAATCGATAAATAAAGAAACACAATTCAAATCCAAGTTTAATTTAACAGAACTACTGGTCGCCCGTGGTCGAAATTCGACCATAATAATTTGTTGCCAAATGCTATACTTTTACAGTCACAGATTTCGCCAAGGCTACACTGTCAATTTGACTTAAACAATTATTATTAAGAAAAAAGTATATATGCATGTGTGTGTCAAATACATGGTAGTGTGTGTAATGTTTTTTTTATTGATTTAATGTATTTTGATGCACAATTTAAAAAAAAAAAATTGCATTCGTCGCTTCTTCACTATATAAACTATACGTGTGCGAAATTTCATACTCCGCCGTCCGCGCAATTTTCGTAAAAAGGGATACATGGTTTTTTGATTCACGTATTAATATATAGATACCAAATCAGCGATGACTGAAAAATTGGTCCTAAATAATATCACCAGTTAGACTCGAATTTCGTTTATTTTTGATATGTCAGTATAAAATGTTATTTTGGTATAGCTTGTTTGACAATTGACTATTCAATTGTTTTTCAAAGTTTAGTCTGATTTGGTTTAAATTAATAGCAAAATATAAACAATAACGGTCTTATTCACATTAAGTTACAGTAAGTATGTTGGCTCCTTTAAGAACCTTAAAGAAGCTTAAAACTTACTCTACTTACTTAGTTTAGTAGTTTATTTTTAACTTTAAAACAGTAGACGTCACGTAAAATTTAGGACATTTAAAAAAATACAATGCCCAAAAAAATATAGAGTACTTAAAATACTTTAGTCATTGAAAAATGCTGTTATCTCGGCGATTCAGCAACATAGACCACTCGTCTATAATGATACATATCTCCGCCTAAGCTATTAATCACAGCTAATTATCCAGTACAATTCTCAGAATGTTTGAATTTGTTACCCCGCCCTTTGAGAGATGTAACCCGCCCCATAACGCCTGGCGTGCTGAAGTCCACACTTCATTGTTACAATATGAGATGTTATATAGTCTGCGTCAAACTTTATGACCACTTTTAGAGTTCCGCAACAGTTTTGGCAAAACACAATGATATACTGAAATCATGGAAAATATAACATATAAGGATGGCTATAATAATCAACATTTACCTATATAAATTGACGGTTCATTTTTTTCACTATACATAGACGTGTGGGGTATTATTAAATAGGTCTCGAATAATCATAACGACATATATACTGAGTTTCAACCTAATCGGTCCCGTAGCTTTTCCGTGAAAACGGAACAGACAGACAGACAGAGTTACTTTCGTATTTATAATATTACTTGCTGTACCCGGCAGACGTTGTGCTGTCTTTAAAAAATAAAAATCTCAAACCCGATTACAGCGTCATCTACCGGGACCAAATGTTAATATAAACTCGAATCAACTTGAACAAGCTGAGTAGAAAATTATATATATAAGTACTTATATCGCTACTAAAAAATAGAGGTTGGTGGTAGAAGGATGAAAATTTAGGGTTATATGTATTTTTCGATGCTAAGTCATAATAATAAAGTATAAATAAGAAATTTTGACCAAAAAAAATAAAAAAATCTATTTAGGGGTTTCAGGGGTGTATCATTTAGGGGTATGAGAAATAGATGTTGGCCGGTTCTCAGACCTACCCGATATCCACACAACATTTTATACAAATCGGTTCAGCCGTTTCGGAGGACTTTGGTAACAAACACCGCGACACGAGAATTTTATATATAAGATAAATAGGGATGAAAAAAGATGTGTGAATAAAAAAGTTAAGAAGCAATATCCCACTCGAATGGAGACGGAAGCAGCCATTAAAAACAGAACTCGGTTCGGAAAATATTATTCTAAGTTATTATCATCTAACAATCCCGGATTAATAGTCAATAAGATACCTTACTTCCAATATTTGTAATTTTAATGTAATTAGATATGTAAATTCACTAATGACCCGTTCCTTTATCTTATCGACCATTCATTTGTCTTACTATCAGTTAAAATTTGACATAAGCTCTATGCAAATAATGTCAAAATTCAACCGATGATTAGGTAAGTGAATGAACAGTAAAATATAGGAACCGGACGTAAATCGATGTATAATATAACAATTAAATGACAGCAAAACCACATAATGGACTTCTAGTTCCGGCTTGCGAGAGATTTCAAAGGCAATATAAACAAACTCTGTTCAGATCGCAGTCACAGTGTAAATTGCTAAATGACTGCGGCGGGCAAGTGAAAATTCAAGGTCTGAGTGCGCGCGGATTTCCGCGCTTTGCATTTGCAAGCACTCCAATCCGTTTCAATACGATCAAAACAGACATAAAATCTTTTTAATTTACGATAATATCGATAGACAGTCAAATCCGCTAAAATACTTTTTTAGACTTACAAAATATCGCAGCCTCATAGATTTTGCACGAGCGTATCTCCTTATAATGTCATAAGTAAGTATAAATAAGTAAAAGGAGTCAAATAGCGCATTGTTGTTTGAACAATAATTCAAATTATTTCTATCACAATAAAATATTAATTTAGCGATTTTATGTGTAAAATTATTAGAATTTATCATTATATTAATACGTGAAGCAAAAACTTTGTACCCTTTTTACGAAAATTGCGCGGACGGAGGAGTATGAAATTTCGCATTATACTTTATAAAGAAAGAGTGCAGAATGCTAATTTATTTTTTAAATTATACATAAAAATTGTATTAATATCATATCATAAAGTTTAATATTAATTTAAAGTATAAGATCTGTAGAAAGGACAAGTGACGAATGTCAATTGCCAATTCAGTAATCTGAAATCTCCACACTTACAATCTAGACGCCCCTTTATCGTATCACAATTTCGATTTACAAATTGAAAGCAAGTCTTAATATGCGTTTGATGCCTCCCTTTTCACAGAAATCGAACTAGTCAAACTGATTACGTGCGAACCACAAATAGACGCTACATTCCGTATTAAGGTGAAACGTATTCATCGGATACGGAATGCAGTGGCCATTGGCTTCCGAGTACAAATCGACAGTTGCTATGGCATTTACTACAAAGGACTGAAACACGTTCAAATGGTGACAACGGCCATTTATCGTAGTCAATTAATTAAGTCGTAATGAGACTATGTTTGAACGGTTTTAAACGCAGCCATTTATTTAATTTTTGTTTTTAATATCTTATCTTCTGAGATCACGGCAACAGACGAGTGGCCAAAACGTCGAAATCAAAGTCAAAGCCGAAATGTCGCGTAGACACAATATTATAGAAAGCAGCGATAAACATATCTGTAAAAATATATAAACAGAATAAATAAGCACTATTTGTATTAGAAATAAGTAATAGACATCAAAACAAAAAAGTATATATTACTACATAAATAATATAAATAAATATATATACTACACTAACGAAATTTTTAAATTACAAAAATATGAAAGAAAAACTAAGAAACTATTATGCTCTCGCGCTTCCTCACACAGCGGAACTCTTAACGAGTCTGGGAAGATGTTTGGCCCGTCAGATTTCTCGGGCTCATTAGAAAATATTTTAAAATATTGTACTTGATAATATATATAAAAGTCAGCCTTTCTAAAATGACGTAAGTTCCCACATTTTTTTTAAAAGTGTCTGTCAAAAGTTATGGCCCACAGAAAGTGTCTGGCAACTGTATATCTTTGTTTATAACAATATCATATATGACATATGTAAAAACTAGCCTTGCTACTTTGACATAAGTTTTTTTCCACCTTTGATACCTGCTACCTGAAAAACGGCCCCGCTTTCAGCTTAGCGAGTATCCATTCCTTTCTAAGTTTATGTTAAACTAGCGATTCTAAAAATTTCATCTTTCCTAAAATCACGTCAGTCTGGGGTGACTGGGATCTTACTCTATTATGTTCTATCTATTGGAGATTTTATCACTGCTATAGAAAGGTGGCTGAGGCATGTAGTATACGTTTTTAAATAATTAATCAAACAGGCTAAATGCGCGTCAGTCTCTAAAAAGTTCCTTAGATGATAAAAAATGATGATGATGACAAACGTCCATTATATTCGTCATTTGCCTAATAGATTGGGTAATTCTCTATTATTTAAACAAAAGACAACATCCGTAACTAATAGACCACTGCCTTCAATGCTGTAAACTTTAAATACGGCTACGAAAATAAAAGTAATATTAGCAAAGTTTCTTGGAAAATGATCAGAAGGCTTAAAGTGACTGTTTTTGGAAAATCACTGTGAGATAAAAGGGTACGCACCTTGCACAATTTGCAGTGTCCTTCGATAGCGTAAATGAGCAGGCACCAGTATCATTCTCACATCTTCTAATTTGATTATTTTAAAGTTTTATACACGTCGCGGCGGGGATGGATTAATTTTGAGGTCTTATTTTTTTTTATTGCAGGAGTTCAGCAGTCAAGTGGCCCATTTGATGGAAAGCGGTTACCATCGCCTATGGACATTTGCAACACATGCGCTGCTGCTCTCTTAATGGGAGACTGGAACCTGGTCATTAATGCCGGAACACAATTCAAGGTTGTTATGGCGACATACTTTAGACCAGGGGTGGTAGCTACCCAGTCGGGCAAATGCCCTACCACCTGGCTGTGGGTTGTTTTGTCGCCTAACTGTAGATATTATAAAGCTACAGTTGTAGTAATTACTCGTATAACACTGTCATAATTTAATAGATTTCATTAGGTATCACGAAACAATAGCTATTTTAAGGCAAATGATGTGCTGCAATACAAGGTAGGATTAGTTAGATAGTTAGAATTAGAACAAGGATTAGTTAATGAATAGTATACTGTTATATTTACTAAAAGTTTTGGTGGCATTTGTAACAGGTATTAACAACTTGCTGGACATTTAAACGCTTAATTGTGTAGAATTGAGATGATATAAAGACTCTAACTGTGAGGAACTGAGTGACTGTAAGGGGGATTGGAGGTCACCGGGCCAGGTTAGGCCCATTCTTTATGTCATCTTAGTAATATATTGCTACTAGCTGACCCAGCGAACTTCGTGCCGCCATATTTTCTGAATTCCTAAGACTTTGTTTCATGACACAAAAACAAAATCACCAAAATCGGTCCAGGTGATTAAGAGGATTCTAGAACCCGATCTCAGCTCCACCTACCGGTTCTAACTGCGAACCTAAACCATCCGGGAACCCACTTAAACACACAAAAACAAAATCACCAAAATCGCTCCAGGTGATTAGAAGGATTCTAAAACCGATCTCAGCGCCACCTACCGGTTCTAATTAGGAATCTAAACCATCCGGGAACCCACTTTAACACACAAAAACAAAATCGCTCCAGGTGATTAGGAGGATTCTAGAACCCGATCTCAGCGCCACCTACCGGTTCCAATTGTAAATCTAAACCATTCGGGAACCCATTCAAACACACAAAACAAATACCATTAAAATCGTCGTTCTCAAGTTATGCTCGTACATACATTTCTACGATTCATTTTTATATATAAGAGATACAACGAAAGATTGTCTAGGCGACCGCACCGAATGGGAATAATGCGATCACTACCAAGCTCTTTCACTAATTACTCACAAATAACTTTGTTAAACCTAGTAGGTATTCATTCAAAATATTTTTTAAATAAAGAAACCACGAATATGGTCACATAATAATAATGAGGTAAAAATATGTTACTGTGAAGTTTGTTGTGCTGCTGTTTCTCTTTTAAGTGGAACTTAAATTGTTTTGAAAGTGGTGGTAGACTAATGAGTTTCAATCGGTAAGATTCCATCTTTACACTATAATCAATCTGTAAATGGTTCGATTGTGTACAATTCGTTTAAAAATGTGAAAAATATTCCGACCAGAAGATCCCGAAAATGCAAAATTTTAGAATTTTTGCCTATCTTCCTCTCTGTTAGAGCATCACGTGAAAACTGCTGAACGGATTCAAATGATTCGACATAGATAAAGCTAGCTTATATCCCGGGGCATAACTTAGGATACTTTTTGTCCCAAAAAATAGCGTCGTTTTTGCAGGATAGACGAAAATAGTGAAAAAGATAGCACTGTGATCGATTTTTTTTTTGAAAACTACTGAATCTATAAATGAAATTCGACATAGCGCTGACTTATAACCGGAGTTAACACTTATGATATACATTTTATCTCGATAAATGTTGTTATATTCTTAGAATAGATGGATGAGCTAAATAGATAGCGCTGCAATAGCGTTATTTCAATTACCTACGTTGTCATAAACATGTCATTCGTTGTACCTATGCTTCAAATCAACATAAAGGCGAGTCAAAGCCAATTGAAGCTATTGGCTTTGACTCGCCTTTGTTTTGCTGGGTAGTTGTCTATCTAGATTCTACAGCATATCGACTTAGGTTCTTTATTATTATTATATATAAAAAATCATATTAAATTTTCGTGTAAGTAAAGCTACTACGTAAAGGTATGACTCGCGGCGCAACCGCGGAGAAAACTAGTTTTCAAATAAAACTATTTGTTTTCATTTTTAACTGACTTCAAAAAGGTGGACGTTCTCAATTCATCTGTATGATGTTTTTTTTGTATGTTCGTTAATGTTCGATTTCTCCGTCAATTTTGAGCCGATTTTTTTTTAAATCGAATGATTATACTCCCGAATTGGTCCCAGTGTCACCATGTCAGGATCCGATGAGTGAATTCCAAGGAATTAGAGAAACTGACGCAAATTGGTACAATACTTCTTATTTTTATTACATTTCTATGGACTTCTTATTACATTTTTTTACAGGGGCTTACTTTATTGTATGGATGTAACGCGATTTATCCGTCTATTGTGGACCGATTTTCATTTTTTTTTTTATTTGTTACAGTATACATACACCCAAGATGTTTCACTGATTATCAAATCAGGATCTGATGTGTGCATCGCAGGGAAATCTAGAACAATCCTCGTTGACGAACATCAACACCGAACACAATTTTGAATTTAGAAAACAGAACCTTACCTATACCTACTTTAATTGTATTTAAGTAACAACTTACAAAACTTGGTAGACGATGGACTGCCGTATGCTGCGTGCATCGTATGAGTACGCGACCGACGAATGCATATTATAAAATTGAACTATTATTACATTCCTTTACTTAATTAATTTTTATATCGTATTTCTATACAAATTGATAGAAAGAAATGAACACGCCTAATTACGTTACGTTAAATTACGACTTAACAGAACTAAAAGACCATATTCTTAGAGATGAAAAGTAGAGATAAATAAATAAAAAAATGTCATACTACTCGAATATTTTATTTTTAAAAGTGAAACATTTATCATTTAATCCTTAAATTAAAAAAAAGACGGATTAAAAAGAATAGAAGGCAATAAAGACATGTCTGAACTGTTAGAAATATCAATTGAAAATATAAAATTAATAATTTAATATCAAAAGTTACAATATGGGGAAAAATAGACACTTAAAATTTAAAGCCTACACAGGTATATATTTTATTTAACAATTACATTTAAAGTATCAGCTATATCTAAATATTAGGTTGGGGAAAAAGTTTCTTCGCATTTTATATAAAAATTCAAAAGGTTTTTTTATAAAGTTTATTTACATTTAACTCAAGTATAAAGGTGCCGTTTTGTTGGATAAATTTTGACATCTTGTAGGTAGGGACGTGATCCCATTGCTATAAAAATTTTGGGGCTTCTGATCATAAAACTGCGACAAGTGGTTGTGGCAGTCCTCTCGTGATGTTAACCTGACACTGCCTAAGGAATTCTGCAGAGACCGAAACAGGTGAAAATCTGAAGGTGCAAGGTCAGGACTATACGGCGGATGCATTAACACCTCCCAGCCAAACTCTCGTAATTTTTGCCGAGTGGCTAAAGATGTGTGAGGTCTAGCGTTATCATGGTGAAAAACCACATCCCTTCTGTTGATTAATTCCGGCCGCTTTCTCTCAACTTTTTGCTTTAATCTCATCAGTTGTTCGCAGTACAGTTCAGAATCGATGGTCCTGCCTGGTGGTAACAGCTCATAATGAATAATGCCCTTCCAATCCCACCATACACACAGCATCACCTTGTTGCGAGTTAACCCGGGTTTCGCCACAGTCTGTTAAGCCTGACCGGCCTTTGACCACGATCTTTTTCGCACGTTTTGTCGTTCGTGATACACTTTTCATCACCAGTTATCAGCTTCTTCAAAAATGGTTCGGTTTCATTACGTCGTAATAAATAATCACAAATGAGTATACGGTTCGTTAGGTTTCTTTCAGTGAGCTCATGAGGCACCCAAATATCGAGCTTTTTTGTGTACCCAGCTTTTTTCAAATGCGCCAAAACCGTTTTGTGGTCAATTCCCAGTTCTCCAGCTACATCGTAACTACTAATATGCCGATCTTGCTCCACTTTTTCAAAAATGGCATCAATTTTGTCCGTAACAGGGCGACCAGAGCGACGTGCATCTTTGATATCAAAATTTCCGGATTGAAAACGCTTAAACCAAATTTGCGCTACTCTCACAGATACTGCATTAGGTCCATAAACATCACATTTTTTTTGCGGCTTGTGTTGCATTTTTACCTTTTTTGTAGTAAAATTTTAAAATGTATCGAATTTCTTCATTAGATTCACTCATTTTAACAATAAGAAAAACAAATGAAAGTCACTCATTTTCCTAATTAGAATTTGGAATTGTCTTCTTTAAAATTAAAACTTTTTAATGATACCAAAACCAGCCAGATACAAATGGTATAGCCGAAGAGATCTTAGTACAAGTTCATAGATACTATATGCGAAAGGACTTTTTCCCCAACCTATTAAAATAGCATCTACAATTCTACATCCTTACGGTTTTATTCAAAGAGAATTAGCGTAAGTTTGAACGCTTCCTTAAGAACCACAAAGAAGCGTTCGAACTTACTCTAACTCTGTATGAATAAGACCGACATATAATGAATACAGCTTGTTAAAATGACGTGACATGTTGCAATTTTTTTTAATTACCATTGTGGAAATATTTTTTTCACAGTGGCACATGGTCATTGTTAGTGCAGAACAGGCCGAAATAATAGCACAGCTTATTTCTAAAATGTAACAACCCTAAGGAGGCATAATAAATTGTTGACGTGATAACTAAACAATAGACATTTGTCAAAGTGATGAGATGCATTACCAAGATAAAGTTTTTAATAAAAATATGGAAGATGTTCTCATTCTCCACAGGCATTTCGATGCCTTTCTGAAACAAAAAGACAATTTGGTTATATTATATAAAAATAAGAAACTTAAAAAGAGAATTGTTTAAATTTAACAATAATAAAAAAAATCCTTCATTTCTATAAAATTATGCCTCACGATTAAAAACTGTTAATATTCTGTGATAAACGATTATACTCACCGAATAAATGTACGATTTGTTGATTGAAACCTTCGCGACGTAACTAATTGTTGCAGCGGGATCCAGAGACGTTTTCCTGATCGCAAATAAAACGTAAATAAAACAAACAATTTGTTTTAACGCCTTTTTTTGGCAAATAAAGATGGTTTATAAAAACGTTATGTTTGTCCGCCCGTCTGTCTGTCTGACCCACCTTGGTTATATATACATGCCGCAGTCAAATTTCTTAGAAATTACTGATGTAGTGAAACAGTAAAGCAACGTAGGGGAGACCGAGGTGCGTTATGACACAGGAGAGTTGTGACAAATTTTTCAGAACCCATGACTTTTTTAATATGGGAATAACTCCGAAAATTGCACTTTTTGAGATGCGCTATTTAACCCAATGCGTACCAATGGCGTATAAGAAGTGGACTCTATGACATCTGGATACAAAAAACACCAAAAACATTTTTTTCGCCTTAATTTTAATTGCCTATATGTTGATATGTATAATGTACTTGAGTTTTTTAAATTTCACAGCGTGTTAATATTTTTTTGGGGTGGCATCTTATTTATAGATTATGAATTATTATTCTGATAGGTTCACGAATGTTTGCACCAAGGCATGTTATGACAGCTTGTCGTAACTCTCCTATTTAAGCGACTTCGTTTGTTTATTTTTCTGGCAGTTTTTTTTATTTTGGTATGATGTTGTATACTGCATTACCGTTTCTTTGTTTCAAAATACTAAATATATGAAACACTGATGCTATGATAGACCAATTATTTATGATAGATAGGTAGGTAAAAGATCTTCTAGGTAAAAGATCACGATTCTCAATAATCTATTCCAAACGATTTTTAATGAGATGCTCTAAAACTTTTGCTAAGACTGAGGAGAGAGCGATAGCCCGCCCTATCGCTCTCTCGGCGGCATGAGTTTGGATCCAAAGGGTTTTTACCTGGCTTTAATATTGGGACAACGATTTGAGCTTTCCAAGAGGAAGGGGTAAAACCAGATTGAAAAAAAGAGGTTATTTAGGTTAACGAAGTACAGTTTAATAGAGTTATATGATTTTGAAATGAAAGAATAAGGGATACCATCTATGCCTGGAGCGGGATCATATGTTAACTCTGCAAAAGTAAAATCCGAATTCATTGGGTCGGAAACAGAAGAGATTTCAGGAGGACGAGATTTAGCTGGAACAAAAGGGGGAACGACTTCATTGAAAAATTCAGAAAGTCAAGAGGGGTCGTTTGTAGATGGATTTGAATCGGATTGTAATTTGCGGAACGCTTTTATCTTTCTCCATATCAAAGCTGCAGGCGTTCTGGGGGATAAATTTTCGCAAAATGTTTGCCAGCCAGACCGTTTCTTTTTAAGGAATCTCTTGGAATGAGCAAATATTCTATTAAAGTCTAAAAAATGTGATAGTGTAGGGTTAGAGGTACATTTTGATTCTGCTTGTTTACGTTGCTTGACAACGTTAGAGGATTCTCAATCGCATCATGCTGGAGAGGGGATTTTTGAACGAGCAGAGTTTTTTAATGGAATAGATTCTGCCACAGCCGAGGAAAGAATGTTTATTTTAGAGTAGGCAGAAAGTAAATTATCCTGGGATACGGAAGAAATAGAATCTAGTTTAATTTGAACTAAAGAGGAAAATTTTAGCTAATATTATCCTCAGACATAGCATTTTTAATTAACTTTTGCCGTGAATGTTCTGGGCACTTAGATTTTATGGCTAAATGGTTGCCTGGGCAGAATAGATAAGAAATTCTGTCATCCGAAACTTTGCAGGATAGTGAATCGTGTGGACCAGGACATCAAGAGCAGCGAGGGCTGGAACGGGATTGGCCACGTACATGCCCAAAGCGGTAACACTTGTGACACTGAATAGTTGGTAAAGTATAGCGTTCAATAGGCAGGGACATGTGGCAGCAATAAATTCCCTCTGGTAATTTTTGAACCACGAAGGTACATACAATAGTACCTGTGGGTTCCCATACAGGTTTTCCTTCTATGCGTTTTTTCCTGTTGAGTCGTTTTACCTTTATAACTACTAATGGTAACCCTGGTCTGTATTCAGTTGTTGTCACCAAATCTTTTAAGGTTCAATCGAGTGATATATCACGTGCAACACCCATACGGGAGACTACATAACGTGGAGTGGAGGCAGAGAGGTCATTACTGGATAATAAGGGGTTGAACATAAAGGAATTAGCACCTTGGTATTTTTTTTAATGTACGGATGTCTTATTTTTGCTAGTATTGCGAATTTCATTAACTCGAGGGACATTATTGTTATAAATAATTCGAGCAATTTTGAGATTTTTCATGGTATTAGTAAGATTGGGTAAGTCATTCTCTCTCTTAAGAGATACAACAACAGCAAAGAGACCACAGTCATTTTCGGAATAATTGAAGTCAGAGGAGGGCTCCTATCCAGCCAGGTCTGGTGTACGTGTGTTGGTCGGATGCAGATGCGGGACATGGAGTGCCGCGTTTTTCATGAATTTCGTGGCTAATTACATCAGAGGAACGGATTGAAACCGCCAACTAGTCTATTTCTCTGTCAAGAGAAGTTCTCCCTTTATTCAAATTCAAATTCAAATTTAAAGTTTTTTATTCAAAATAAGTTCTAACTGGAGAACACTTTTTGAAGGTCATATAAATATAAGTTAAAATTTAATTTTTCTTCCTATTCTATGTATACCGCTTCACAGCGTGTTATTGCTGTTAAGGAGAAGAAGCGGCAAGAAACTCCCCAGCAACACGTCGGGGGGACAACGACATTGTAAATTATATTGATACTTACCAATGCTTAAATAAATAAATACCAACAGAAAAAGAAAACACAAATGAGATTAACATAAAATCAATTAAATAACGCGAGAAAGTTTCCAAACACGTACTATTCACACTTGGGCATCTGTCATTTTGCGTGTCTAGTACGCGTTCAGGGCGGTATTGGGGCTGCCCCGCTACTGTAGCGCCTTGGGCATGTTTGCTCTCTGGCGCGCACCGATTTAAATGGAAACGACGACATTTGTCGGCATAAAATGTATCTAAGTGTTGAACCTGGATATAAGCCACCTCTGTGTCGAGTTTTATTCATATACTTCAGTAGTTTTCATAAAAGACGCGACCACTGCGTAATCTATTTTAATATTTCGTATAGAAAGGTCATCATTTATTAGGAAAAAAAAACCTACGTTATGACCCGGAATATATGCTAGCTCGGTATCGAGATTTATTTCAATCCGTTCAGTATTTTTCGCGTGAGGCTCTAATAGAGACAAAAAAAATTCAAACTTCCGTTTTCAAAATCTCCTGTTCCGAATTATCAACCCTGGTTTTTTACTCATTTTTAAACATAATCGAACTCGAATTACAAACTTATTATATTATACATTTCATTTGGTTTGGATGCCGTGTTAATTGAATAAATATATAAAATATTTAATGTGTTGTTTTAAGGTTTTCGCTTAGTATCAAAATCAAGTAAGAACAATTTCACCTGTTAAAAACACGTTTGAATTTGATGAATCTTAAATTTTCATTAAAAATGTATTTTCAAAAGATAGGGAGTTACTATGAGATAAAAAAGTTTGGGAACCATTGGTCTAGACTATATATGGACTATATATGGACTGAATATTTGTTAGAAAGAGAGAGAGAGAGAGAACACTTTATTGCACACCAAAATATACAATTACAAAAACAGACCATATTCACAATATTTTCTAGGCAATACAATAGGCAGCCTTTTCAAACAAAGCGATCTCTTCCAGGCAACCTAAATCAAAAACAAATTTTAATCAGGCGATGTGGGTGGTACTGGAAAAAGGCAATAGATACATAAATACTAAACTAATTTAACAAATAAATATACAAATACTTGTACAGATATACAATGTATTGTATAACTGTACAAATAACATAATACATTTTATTATAATAACTTATGTATTTTGAAATATATATTTATACATCATAAATATACATGTATACAATAATATATTTCAAAATACATAAGTTATTATAATAAAATGTATTATGTTATTGCTTTGTTATTGTATTAAATTGAACAAGTAACAGTAAAGCTGATAAATAGGTGCAAAAAATTACAGAATATAACTAATGTTACGTCACGTACATAGAATAATATGTTGCTACATATATTAATTAGCAAAGTCACAACTGAGTAGTCCATGTACGGCCCAAAATCTGTCAATACAGAAAACAAACAAAACTTTCGGAGATGCATCGTCAAACTCTACTGCGTACCTATTGTTTAATGAGCAGGCGTTAATACAAGTTATATTGTAATATATATTTATGTTAGAGCTATTTGCCTGTTATATCACAAACTATCCCATCTTCCGACATGAAAAATAATCCGTCCATGTTCATTTTCGGTATTTAAACTACATTTGAACAAAACTGCAGCAAAACCGATCCAGTACTCCTAGTAGTTTTTCTGTGAAAGGTTAACAAATCGAGTTACTATCGCATTTTTTTTAAGATGATAAAAGGATTTTTTCACTAATATTATTGTGATGGGAGTTGAAAGGTTGAGACCAGTGACTAGAAAAAGGCTTTAGGTTAAGTTAGGCTAGCTTCAGACCAAAACGCACGTGCCGAGCGAGCGAAGTGGTCATACCTCAGACGCCAGCAGCAACCGGCAAGTGCCAGAACCGACTGATAACCATTTACTGTATATTTTATATACACGATTTATAATTTCGTCTATATTGGCCGCCTTTTGGAATATTTTCATGAATTTTTATGTTAATAGTCTTGAGAAATGATTGGTCTCCTAAACAAAATTACACAAAAAAACCCTACCTACGGAGGTAGGCTTTGTTCTTTTTTGTGTAAAAGTTAGAGGGATAACCTTTGCATAAATCTATCCCAAAATAGATACCCTTTTCCGGGATGAAGAGTACACTATATTCACCTTAGGTATTGAACTTATTTATCGAATATCAGCCAAATCGGTCCAATAGTTTTCCGTGAAAGCATAACAGTGAAACAGAAAAATAAACTTTTATCCCGGAAACTATCTCATTTTTCAGGATAAAAAGTATCCTATGTTCATTCTAGGAATCGAAAATATATGTATACTGAGTTTCAGCTAAGTCGATCGCGCTTAGCTACGCCGCGGGTCAACGTTCGGTACATGCTTCTTATTTAAAGAGCAGGCATTAATACAGGTTACATTGTACAAATTTTTTATATTAGTGCTATTTGCACTCGGAAGATTAATTTCATTTTATATCGTAAACTATCCCAGCTCCCGGCATGTAAAGTATGTATGTCCATTTTCGGTATTAAAACTACATTTAAACATAATTATTACAGCAAAACCTATTCAGTATTCCTAGTTGTTTTCCGTGAAAGCTTAACGGAAAGACATATCGAGTTACAATCTCATTTTTTATTGACGATGAATTTTTATATCTATAAACTAGAAAAAGTATTGGTCTCTTCCAAACTTTCATCCTTTATTTCAAATGGTCCTAGCTATATTTATCTCTCCCTCGTCTATGAAAATTACATAAATGACAAAAATGACAATAATGACAAAAAGGACAAATCGGGCAAATCGGACAACTCGGACAACTCTAAAAAATCGGACAACTTGGACAACTCCGACAAATCGTACAAATCGGGCAAATTGGGCAAATCGGACAAATGTAAAATCAAAAAAAATCTATCCCACTTTTTGGGATAACCTTTACATAAATCTATCCCATTATCCGGCATAAAAGGTATCCCTTGTCCACCGTTGGTATTAAAATTACATATATACCGAACTTCAACTAAATCGGTCCAGTAGTTTTTCCGTAAAAACAGAATGACATATATATTTTTATCCCGGAAACTATCCCATTTTTCGGGATAAAAAGTATCCTATGTTCAGTCTCGGCATCGAAAATATATATGTAATGAGATTCAGCCAAATCGGCCCAGTAGTTTTTCCGTGAAAACGAAACAGACAGACAGACAGAGTTACTTTCGCATTTATAATATTAATAGGGATTAATAAAGATGTCTCATTAATTCATGGGCTTTAAGCTTAGTTAGAAATTAATTAAATAAAAAAATTCTATTATCCTAGAGGTTTATCAATTTTCCTGTTTCTAATCAGATTTACCAGTCCGCTTAATTTACTCAGTTTGATTGTACTTTTGTCTTATAATAGAGGACTGTAAGCATCGATGAGTATTCGTTTTTACTAAATACTAAGTTAAGTTCACTTCAATTAAGTTACTTTCCGTTACAATTCATTAACAAAAACGTCGACGTCATGGAAATACGAAGAAGGAAGTCTCGCGAATAGGGTGCTACTACAGTCGTCCAACGAAATTATAGAAAGATAAAATAATTTTGGAAAGATTACGATTTCATGGTGTGTCAGTGTGTATATAGAATAAGAATATAATGAAACATTTACATTAAAACACTTGATGAAAATAACATCGTATTATGACTGGGTTGAACCGTAACAATTATAAGCAATTCAATTTTTGCGCAGGACTAGTTTTTTGAGACGGATACTAACAATAAAAATAAAATTCTTACAAAAAAGAAACTGACTTCAAGGGAGACTAAAAAGCAAAAAAAAAAATAACTTTACAACGTCTTGAATTCAGTGCCAAGTAAAACATAAAATTACTACATTTTGCAATATTTTGTTTTTGTAACAATATATATGGTAATTTTTATGTTTTGCTTGGCACCAACTTCAAGATGTTGTAGGAAAAAATATTTTTAGCTTTTTAGTTACTCTTGAAGTGGGTTGCTTTTTGTAAGAAAAAATTATTTTACACTTTTAAGATACATATATGGTATCGCTAATAAGGTAGTTTCTCGAATGCGGAAACTATAACTGATGAAACGGAAGCGTATTTCGAAAACGTAGTTGAGCGCAGCTCGAAGGTAAATTATGTAGGTATATGCACTTAAGAACCTCTAATAAGTACCGTCAAATTTAAATTAATGAAGTATTGGTGGAACATGCTGGTCGGTTAATAATTGTATATCAGTGGGTTCTGACCCTCGCCGATCGCTGCGTATTTGGTTTACAGAAAACCAACTGTTCGACGCGACATTCGGCCGCGTTTCTTGTTTTAAAAGTCCGATTGGTGTAAGTGCTTGAGGAAAATTGTGTAATTAAATGATTGCGCCCATCGTCTGGTTTCACCAGGCAGCTTTTCGTTTGAATCTCAATTCCGATCCTCTATGTTTTCTATATACGAGGGATCTTATAACTCAATTTACGCGGTCGTGCTGTTTATCGTTATCAATTTCCATTGTATCCTTTTCTAGGCCTCTAGGCCTAGTCGAGTCTAGTCAGCATGTTATTGATCTTAATTAGGTACCTACTCATTTTAGGACTGTCATAAACCTAACAATGTTTTTCAATACGTTTTCTATTTGATTTCGAGTAATCAAATAGAAAACTGAACATATATATATATATATATATATATATATATATATATATGTGTGTGTATACGACGAATTCAGGACCTTCTCCTTTTTTAAAGTTGGTTAATAAAGCACGGCTACGAGCAAAGTTTCATAGAATTTAGAATTTGATCAGGAGGCTTAATGCGGCTGTTGTTGGAGAATCGCTGAGTGAAATGCACAAGTGTCTAGATGTACTGGTTTGTGTAAGGGATAGCATAAAGTTCCACTTTACTTTGATACTAGTCAGGTTCGTTATATGAATCTGCGAAAGCAGCTGCTTTGGACCCTCAATACTGTCTTGTTCGTTATGTTACTTCAATTGTATTCAAATATAAACTGACAAACATTTTTAGACGGCGGACTGTTACAAAGCCGTAGGAGCTGTATACGAAATATGATGTACGCGGCCGACGAATGCTAACTATGAAAATGTATTATAATGATCTCTCTCAGGTGACTATAGAAATGCATTTTCATAATACACATTTGTAGGTCGTGTATGTCGTCTCGTCCTACTAAGTTTAAGCTGTGACTCAGGCCGAAAATAGACGGTTCATTTCTATCTTTTAATTTTGATTGAAATGAGATCTTGTCAACTTTAAAATATAGTCTATGAAAAGATTTATTTAGGGAACAATTAAATAAAACAATCTCATACTACTCGAACATTTTATTCGTAAACCGGCTACATTTCAATACTTTTACTACGTGAAACATTTATAATTTTAATCCTAAAATTTAAAAAAGAGATATATAAAAATCAGAAAATAATAAAAACATACCTACACTATAAACAATTTTAAAATGATTAACTTAACGTCAAAAGTAACAATATGCGGAAAAATAGACACAATAACTGCATCTAGCATAATTTGTAAGTAATATTATTTATATGTAAATAATATATAATAATTATATAATAATTATATAATAAATAAATAAAATAGGATCTACAGTGATAAAATAATGAATCACTCATTGATATTCTGATATTCATTTTCAAATCGAACCTCTGTCATATTTAATTTATGATATCCGTATATATACCAAGCAATGTTAATTACCAATGTAACGCCTGATAGGGAATAATATGACAAGAAATTTATAATATAATGAACGAAATGTAAAATCAAAACAAAGTAAAGCAGTGAGATTAATTTTACTAAAATAAATTCTATGGTTTCGTTCATCTTCTTCGTTTCTTCAACGCGTTTCTGAAACAAAACGAAATAATTTACAAATTGTACAAAAATAAAAAACAAACTTAAAAATAGAATTCTTTATTTCTTTTTAATTAATAAAAAAAAAACAATTGGATTCCTATAGAATCGTCTCATAATTAAAAATTGTTAATATTTTGTGATAAACGATTATACTCACCGAATAAATTATACCCTTTGCTGCTTGTAATTTTACAAATTTAGCTGTGGCACTGGGACCTGGATGCGTTTCCCTGGTCACAGAGGAAACCCTAATAAAATAAAAAAGAAATCTGTTGTTATATTGGCAAAAAGCGATCGCTTTATAAAAACCTTATATCTGTCCATCTGTCTATTTGACCCACCTGTTCCACTAGTTATGCATGTTGCGGTAATTTTTCTCACAAATTATATGTTGCAAAACTGTGCGAAAACTAAAAATTAGGTTTGGCCCTTATATGTGTAACTGACGAGTGACAAAAATATTTTCGGAGCCGTCTAGGATTTCCTTATGCAGATTTTGAAAAATTGCAAAGTAAAATTAAGCAATTTTTAATACTTCAGAAATTATATTTGGAAATGAAAACAATATTAAGCATTAACGAATCAGCCTCGAACTTTCAATTTTAAGTAAAAAATCGAAAAACGCATCTCCATAATTCCGGAATGTCTCTAAAAACTGCACATAAGCTTAAATTATATGTAATACAAAAAATTACTCTTAATAGGCCACATAAAATATTTACAATCGACAATTAGGTACTTAAAATTGTCGTTTGTAAATATTTTAGTATAACTCTAGTTAGTCTTCGTTACTTTTTCATTTCTCCTATTCTGAAACTACGCTCGGGGTTGCCTGATCCCAGGGATGAAAACTATCGTTTTCGTCGCTAAAACAATGTGAACCACAGATAATCCACGCGACTCATGTCTAAACTTTTTTTACAGCCACTATTAAAACGCAGAATAATTGTAATAAAAAATTATCAATAATTTTGTAGCATCATTTATATTTATAAGTTACTTTTCACAAAATTATTATTTAATTCACATAAATTTGAGCTAAATATTTACTATCATCAGTATCATTAAAATACTGACTAGTAGAATGCCACAGAAAAATAAATTTACTAGACGTTTCATATGTGATATATTTAATAAGTTCATCAGATTTAGATATGCATTTGACGCCTCGTTAGAGTAGTTGTTTGTTTAACTGATCAGTTTTTATTTATGTTCCTCGTATTTGAAATGAAAAGCAGCGTATGGACCTCGGGTGAAAGGCTTATTTAGGCATTCGAACTATTAACGCCCTCGCGACGGTCGTGCTCCGAACCATCTCGTGCCTAAATAGGTCACTTTCACCTCTCGTGTCACGATCTACTATTTCATCTCTAAACATACGTTTTAATATTTCATCAGATGTTGTTATTTTATATAGGTATATAAATATTTACTTAGCTAACAGGTTACCTCCCCTGTTAGCAACCACAATCTTTTGTAATAGAAAAAGTTGGGCATCTCATCGAAATGAAGCTACTCACGGAAAATTAACTTGATAGTAATCTAATCAAATGGTAAAATGTATAGGAGGACATCAACTTATTATTGTAACAACTTTTGTACTACATTCTGGCAAATAACGATTATTATTATTATACATGTATGTCTTTGCAGACCAGACCACTTTGCATATAAAAATGGCCCGGACTTTTGGAGGGCTTGCGTGGGGCCATGGAAAGGCCAACACGTAGAGGGCCCTTGACAAATTTAATGTAAATGTGGCGTGACGCTGACCGGCGATTATCCCTGTCTACACAACATAATAATGCACCCAAGGACAAGCCCCGGCCAGTGTAGGACTATTTTGAGAAATGAAAACAGAGAGTACCGGGCTATTGGGATGAACTGCTAGTGGTACTAGGGGTCTGGGAATATGGGGACTATGGCATCTACTTGTCGCAATGTTCGGGGAACATGGGAAAATGGGCAGAGGTGACTCGCCACTCCCTGCATGGGCCCTAAAAAATGCCATAGAAGACAGGGGCAACATGGGTACGAGTGCCTAAGGGGTGTAGAGAGGTGGGCTGCTGGTTCACCGAAGCTGCTTCTGACGTGATGCCATTTATCACTTCCACCCCTGGAGCTTGAGTCTTAGCTCTAGCGATCTCCACTCCGTGCCGACTGGCTAAGGCAAGCATGTTATTATTAATATTATATTATAATCAATAGCAAAAATGAACGGTGTATCCCCGACTATAACAATTAAATTAGTATTAATTTATGTTTCACTTCTATACTAATTGAAAGGCAGAAATGAACACGTTTAATTTCGGCTAACGGATGTAAAATACCATAGCCAAATACATGAAAGGTTTTATATTCAAAACAGTTAAATAAAACAAACTCATAGTACTTGAATATTTTATTTCTATAGCGGCTACATTTGAATTCTATTTCTAAAACATACATTTATAGTTTTAATGCTAAAATATAAAAAAGCACATTAAAAATTAGTAGAGTAGAGACAATAAAAACATGACTATCATGAACTGTTAATTTTTTTATTGAAATTATAAAATTATTAATTTATTTTAAAATTGGCCTATTGTACCATTTACACCAAGCCATTCGAGTATATTCGGAATACTCTTACTCATTATGAATCCGCCCCATACGGAATAATATATGATATAAACATAAATTACATAAAAGAAATGATATGTCAAAAAAAAAAAAAGAACAAAGTTTACTCTTATCAAAAAAAGAACAATAAATTCAATGTTTCTTCCTGGGTCCATTATGCTTACTATTTTCCACGCCTTTCTGAAACAAAAATATATAATTCACATAGATTGTACAAAAACAGAGATATTTTTTTTAAATTATGCCTCAGAATTAAAAATGTTATTATTCTGTGATAAACGATTATTCTTACCTATTCTCGTAAATGTATCATTTGCTGATTAAATCTCATGGCACGGAGACCCGGACGCGTTTCCCTGATCACAAAAGAAACAAGAATAAAATAAAAAAAGAAAGTAGCTTCGGTGAACCTGCAGCCCACCTCTCTATACCCCTTAGCCACTCACACCCATGTTGCCCCTGTCTTCTATGGCATTTTTTTGCGCCCATGCAGGGAGTGGCGAGTCACCGTCTACCCATTTTTCCTTGTCCCCCGAACATTGCGACGGGGAGACGCCTTAGTCCCCATATTCCCTACATATTACTTTTTGTTATTTTTTCCCACAATATTTCTACACTGGCTGGGACTTGTCCTTGGGTGCATTATTATATGGTGTAGACAGGGATAATCGCCGGTCAGTGTCACACCACATTTATACTAAATTTGTCAAGGGTCCTCTATGTGTTGGCCTTCTCGTGGCCCCACGCAAGCCCTCCAAAAGTTATTTTGGCAAAGAAACGATAGCTTTATAAAAACATTATATCTGTCCGCCTGTCTGCCTATCTGACCCATCTGTGACATTAGTTATGCATGTTGCGGTAATTTTTCTGAAAAAGGACTACGTAGTGAAACAGTGAGAAAACTGAAGAAGAAGATTAGAAGAAGAATGGCCCTTTTACATGGTAACTGAGGAATGCCAAAAATATTTTCAGTTCCGTCTGGATATCGTTAAACAGATTTCGAAAAGACAATTGAAGTGAATATTAAAAATACTTAAAAAATATCGTGTTATAAAATTTTATTGAATAGTGTTTTCGATTGAGTACGTACTTTTTGAGCTGGTCTGCAATAATACAGCAATAAAATAGTAGACGTTGCTCGGCGTCGCCTCGTTCTTAACACTCACGCTCTAACGTACTTGAAAGATTATAAGGCTTTCTAAGATATACAGGCCTGCAGGGCCAAATCCTAAACTACACGAAATAGCGAAATATACTCAAGGGAGTCTGGAGGCCGATTTTGACGAAAACTAAAGTGGTATCATTAGATTTTTCATAAATCAATTACCCTTGTCAGGAATCGAATCGGCTGATTTTGAAAAAATAAACACACTGTATACAAAATCATAGTTTGTAAGGATCGATTTCTGTGAAGGAACGTCAAACGGTAAACCAAAGCATCATCCGCGGCTGCGCCGCGGGTCAAACCGTCAAAAACTATAGTATATATACATACATCCCTTTTTATGCTTTTATGGAATAACTATTGGACTAATTTGGCTGAAATTCGGTATATTTGTGATTTTAATACCGAGGGTGGACAAGGGATACATTTCATCCCAGATAATGGGATAGATTTATGTGAAAATTATCCCAGAAAGGTTGTAGGATAGGTTTTGGTTTTTTTGTTATTTGCCATTTTCGTCATTTTTGTTATTTTGGTAACTATGGTCACTTTGGACATTTTGGTAATTTTGGACATTTTGGTCATTTTAGTCATTTTGGACATATTGGACATTTTGGACATTTTGAACATTTTGGTTACTTTAGATATTTTGAACATTTTGGGCAGTTTGCATATTTTAGTTATTTTGGTCAATTAGGAAATTTTGGAGATTATAGTCATTTTGGACGTTTTCGTCATTTTTATAATTATTTCTCATATTTGTCATTTTTTTTCATTTTCGTAAATTTTGTCATTTTCATCATTTTCGTCATTTTCATCATTATCGTCATTTTTGTCGTTTATGTAGTTTACAGATTGATAAATAAAACTAAAACGGGTTGAAATAGGGGATGAAAGTTTATATAGGAGACCAATCATTTCTTGTGTTTATAGATATAAAAATTATCATCTAGAAAAAAATACGATAGTAACTCGGATCTGTCTGTTAAGCTTTGACGAAAAATCTACTAGGAGTACTAGATCGGTTTTGCTGTAGTTTTGTTAAAATGTAATTTTAATACCGAAAACGGACATATAATCTTTTCATCCCGGGAGATGGGATAGTTTGTGATACAAAATGATGTGAATCTCCCGGGGGCAAATAGCACTAACATAAAAATTGAATACAATATAACCTGTATTAACGTTTGCTGTCTAAACAAGAGGCACGCACTAGAGTTTGACCCGCGGGGTAAACTCTAGTATATATATGTCGCAGATTGCTGCGTATATTAAATGTTGAAGATATAATTGTACAAATTTCATAATATAATATCTGATATGGGAGGTCGGTATGGCCGTGATAGGGAAGATATTTCATAAATGGAAATTATCTATTTGCCGTGCTGAACACACTGTCGCCTTAAATTGATCGTACTTATGTTTTTCTTTAAGTAGTGTTTTAGCTTAAATATGGTAAAGATTACATTGTTGAGCACTTTATAAATATTTTTAGAATATTTAATAACCTTTGTAATAAGTTTCAGATTAGAAGATTGCTAAAAGGTGTACACTGTGTTGTTAATTCGACAATATAAAAGGACGTGAAATAGCCTAATACGGAACATTCGACATTCTACGTTGGTCGGTTGAACAGAGCAAAAGCTCTGTTGAACAAAGAGCGCATAATATATTTTAGTCGATAAATACTGTCCGATAATCGCAGTATTCTTTTTGGGCAAATTGCTGCTCCACGCCTGACAAACGTGAAAGGACCTCTTGGAGTTGTCCTAATATTTCTGTGTATTATTTTGCTGTATTTAATATTGTCATTGTAATAATTCTAGTGTAATAAACTTTGTTTATAATATTTCAGATTATCATTGTATTATTCCCGGCGTCATTCATCGGCGTGAGCCATATATATATATATATGTATATAAACAATCACAAATTTTAAAAGTAATTAAAATATAAACAAATAATATTGTGCGTTATACATGCAAACAACAATCAACCCGACTCATAGCTTCCTCCGACATGAATATATATATACACATAATAAAATCCTTAACTTAAAAATCTTCCTAACCTAATAAAAGTTATGAATATTATAATTTAATCAACGACCAATCAGAGCAGAGCACCTGCCTCGAGCGGAGTCGAGGCGCCATCTGTACTTAAGGGAAGCGGACGAGTTGGATCGTTGAGAATTTAAAAAGAAGGGGTAAAGTAACGAAGGGGTCTTCAGGGCACCGCTGGCCCTGAAGACCATTGTGTTTTGTGACGACGATGTCAACGAGAACAATGCTTCTCCGACATGCATATGTATATATATATATATATATATATATATATATATATATATATATATATGTATGTGTGTGTGTGTGTGTGTGTGTGTGTGTGTGTGTGTGTGTGTGTGTGTGTGTGTGTGTGTGTGTGTGTTGAGTGTGTGGATGTGTGGGTGTGTGTGTGAGTGTGTGGGTGTGTGGGTGTGTTGGGTGAGTGTGTGTGTGTGTTTATGTGTAGTCAAAGAATATATTATTGATTGAAATTGTGTTACAAATTTGCAACTATTTATTTATATTTGCATGTATCTCACAACTTTCACTCATTTTCATCCATTTTCAGATAAAAATCTGGATATATAAAGTCTTTACGACCATCTGTCTACCCGTTTGTCCATATAATGTGTGTCACAGTATTTTTCACAACAATTACTTGGTCTATAATTTGGTTATAAGTTGATAAAAAAATGTATTTATTTTGTATACCGGTATGCGTAGGTGTAGTAATAAAATAAAAAAATAATAATTAGGAGCGTCTGTCGTAACTGAAAAATTGAGTTAGCCACATATAATGGGTTATCCATAGACTACGTCTCACCTTAAGGGGGAGTGAGGGGGTCGACGAAGTGTGACATTCTGCGACAAGGGGTGGGAGGGGTTCTAAATTTCGTGACGTCATATTTGAAGATCTAATAATATATTTAAGCTAATTACGGAACTGCTGTTTTAATTTAATAATTTCTTGATGTAAAATTGCTAAAGATGTGATGTCACACTGGGGGGTCTCACGAATGTGACCAGCTATGACAAGGATGGGGAAGGGGTTAAAAATCATGAAATGCGTGTGACGTTATTTGTGGATGTACCCTAATTGGGAACGAAAATATATTTTGAGTTCAAGGAGGCGTGTGTGTCAGACACATGTTGAAATTTCATAATTATGTTATTCAACGACTTTGTAGCTGAAGTAAGTAAACAAGTGGAAGCCCGCCCACCTGACGGAAAGTGGTTATTGTCGCCTATCACATTTGCAACACCAAAGCTGCAACCAATTTGTTTCCGATCTCGAAGGGGGACTAGAATCTGGCTACTAATGCTGGAACCCAACTATGGTTATGATGGCTGCGTAATCCAGACCAGATGGTAGCTATTCAATCGGGATTTGTATTCTTTCTCCGTTCCTCCACTCGTCTGTCTGTTACTTCTATGAAATAGACCATTGTGCGTGTCCTTGACCTATTTATTTATCAATCACTGTTTAACATATAATATAAAACAAATCTGTTGTGAAGTCGAGTCTCTTCAATTAATTTTAAAAAGACAAAAATACAGGAACCCTGAATCAGATTCTAATGATACAACTGTTAAAATATTTTCTCTCTTTGTCAGAGCATCACGTCAAAACTACTTAACAGATTTAAATGAAATTCGACACAGAGGACTTATATCCTGGCTGAAACACTTAGGTTACTTTTTATCACGATAAAGGTGTCGTTTCGGTGGAATAGAGGAATATAGCCAAAAAGGTGGCCCTGCGGTCGCACTTTCTTGGTACCGCTGTTGCAATTCACTAGCAAACTTGTCGTCATTATGGCAACACTAATAAAGTTTCGCTGGCACATGCTAGTAATAAATATTATCAGCCCAAACAACCTTGGGCTGGGGCTCCATATTTGTAACGGTATAGATATACGTACGACACTTGTCCAAAATGTATTGGCGGGTTTGACACATGTTCAGATTTCATCACCATGATTTCTTCCATCGTTAGCAGTTTTTTATTGTAAAAGTATGCACATTATGTCAGAATAATTGCGATTAAGCGGGGCAGGCTACCGCGGATCAAGATTCGAACATTGTTAGAAATTATTGAAAAAATATTGATATATCCCGAAAAATTCATAAAAAAAACATTTCACAAAACACGTTCATTAAGAAATTAAAAATATTTGTTAATCGACTCACATTTTAAATATTCATAGCATGTGCATTAATATGTTAAATTATTTGAAGCAATGTTGAAGTTCTTAATACGGTTTTTTAAATATACAATGCTACATGCTCTCAACGGAAAATTTATAACATGAAAGTAAACTGGTGATCTAAATTTTATAACAATGGATTGATAAATTGAAGGCCCCCTAGAAAATTCACCGGTGTACACACAAACACACACACACACACGCACACACACACAGAGAGACACACATGTACACGTCATTCGTATTATTATATAGGATCACTACTTTTTTTAATACATTATCACTTTACCTAATTGTCCCATATTATCTTAAACTATGGTATTTTGAGACCAAAATTAGCAGTTGTCGAAGTATCCTGAAAATGACATTATTTGTTGTACTCGTGCATGTTACCTTTAAATTTGAATATAAGTTGCTGCACTGATACCATTTTAATTATTAGTAAAGAAAGTACTTGTCTACCACTTATTGTATAAAAAATCGTTTATTGTATGAAGTAAAATAATTTTTATATTAGTAGGTCATTTTCCGCATTTTCGTGAGAACTAGTCATATAGACTTTTCCTGTCATTGTACTTATAAGTACCTATAAGACCATAATAAAACTATGTTCTAACGGTTTTAAGAGCGGTAATTTATATGATTTCTATATTTTTATTTATTTGATAAATCAAGTAAATTACCGCGCTTAAAACCGTTAAAATGTAGTTTTATTATGTACACAAGTCGCGAAAACTTAAGAAAATATTATTATAAAGACCATTGTGCTATATGCGTCGAATTACTTTCATATTACAGATTTTAAAATAATTGAAAATATTTTTAACACCATTTCATTGACGCGGCGGGATGGAATACGTCGCGAGCCGAGCACTTCACGCGTTTAGCTATCAGTGACATTTATAAACTCAAACTTATATCGGAGAAACTTGCGAAACTTATTTTCACTTTAAATAAAAATACCACTTTTAAACCTTCACTTTAAAATGTGAATTTAACACACAAATAATTTCATTTTAATTCTTTTTATAATTCAATACAATTTTTTTGTGAAACGTTTTAAAGTTTGGAAGTGTTATTATTTTTAATGAATAATTGGGCGAAAATTTTAGGTATGTAGAAAATGTGTTGTTTTTATTATATATTAGAAATATTTTAAAATTTTATTTAGTACCCTAATATCACCTACCTTAAAATTTGCAAAGTGTTGTAGCTCGTGCAGTTCTAAAAGTTGTGGATTTGCACTGCGTCTATCCCACTAGAAAAAAATGAGAATAGTTTTAAATTTGGAAACGCTTAACTTTTTTAAATAAATTATTGGGAGAAAATTTTAGCCCTGTAGAAAAAGTGTTATTTTTATTTATATTACAAATATTTTAAATTTTTATTTAGTATCCCAATATCACCTACCTTGAAATTTGCAAACACGTCCGCTGTAGTCGGTTTTCAGGAAGAAAGTGTGATGCAGATCTAAAGGTTTTGTTTCCCTGTGCATCTACCCATTTGATGCTGCGTGCGCATTGAAAGCCTTACGTCCCGCCCAACGCGTCCTTGTAAAATTAACTACGCAGTACTTGTAAAAACCATATAAATATTTTTGTACTGCATTTTTTTTCTCCATAAATGTCACAATTAGTATAGAATTAGTAAAAAAAAATATTTTTGTATTTTTTCAGTGTTTATTTTCTGTAATAAATTTAGATTTGTAATTTTATCATGATTTTGAGAGAAAAGGATGCTGGATATACACTATACGACTTATAGGCGTTTACAATGCTCATATCGGGGGGCGTGGCAAGAACATCTCCCGGAAGACTCCTCCTACATCGATAATTTCGAGGAAATATAAAAAAACCAGTTCTATTTTTATAGCTCAGGTCCCGGGATTTGGGCTCAACCTGGGAATCTGGGCTAGGATTATTATGAACCTATAATTTAAATGTATTTTTTAGTTTGATTGCCGTATTTCAGTACAATTATTTAAGTATTTTCTGCTTGGTGACTTCAAGTTTGATTTAAAAAATATTGCTGTTTCTTGAAACTATTTGTTTAAATAATATTATTTGTAACAAATTTAATTTGCACCTTAAGTGTTGAAAACTTTCAAGTTAGTTTGTAACTATAGTACGATTTATTTTTTGTTGAATGCATCTGGATAACGTATGTATGTATAATGCAATAGTTGTCTCAGTGCTGAACTCCAGCCTATGCATTTTGAGATGAACGATTCATAGTCCAAGGCGGACAGACAGATTTTACACATAGGTAATCTCTTCAACAGATGGTGATAAATAATATACATCATTAAAACGCAAGTTTGAGGCGCCAGTGCGTTAAACATAAGTTACCACAGCTTATGACGAATGGTGTAGTACAAATCGAAATTTTCCCCTAGGAAATATAACATGGTGTGTATTGTTTTACCATGTGCTAATAACAGTGAAGCAAAATATCGTGAGGCAACCTGCACATCGAGATAACCGAGGAATCAAACCTGCCAAGCCGCCTTGGACAAGCGTGGCTGGTATACTATCCGTTCCCGTATAGTGGGAGACCCCAGCCCAGCAGTGGGACATTTATAGGCTGTTATTATTATTATTATATTATTATAATTCAGGTTCCGAAAATGCTAGTTTTAGAATTTTTGTCTATCTGGTTGAACATCACGTAAAAACTACTGAGCAGATCTAAGTGAAACGCTACACAGAACTAACATATATCTTGGCTTACTTCAGGCTTCTTTAATAATACTATATATAACGCTTACAAATACTTCGTGATCGAGTTGCTTGAAATAGCCACGAGTTGTTATCAACTATGTTGAATCCATGCATCAGCATCCAAGATCAACTACAGTCGACTCTCGATAATTTGAAACTCAGGGGACCAGAGATAAATTTCAAATTGTTACGAGTTCAAAATAACAATCGTTTACTTATGGAACTTATGGCAAGACATTTGTTCTTTCTTGGATTCATTTTAATAGCACAAATCAAACATTAACATGACTCATCAACGTTTGAAAGAAGACTGGAATGTGAACTTACTCATATCTCATTTATGCAAACAATTGACAGGTATATACATGTATGTAAACAAACGACAGGTATGTGCATGATAAACGCTTCAAATTATACAGAGTAGGAAAGACCGGACTTCAAATTATCGCATGTTTGCGAGCAAGATAATATTCCTTCAACTTCAAATTACCGAAGGGGCCAATTAACATTAATTTTATTCAATTTATCGAGTATTTTTCAAGGGACCGAAAAAAAATATCGAATTATCGAGAGATTCAAATTAACGAGTGTCAAATTATCGAGAGGAGACTGTACTACTAGAATAAATCCCTTTAAGCAACAATGTGTATTTTTTTCACCCTACTACGAGAAAGCACCAGCATTCCACCACTACAAGCTAGAGCAAGTGTACAAACTGTACAGATGTACTATAAACAGCTTTCTATCTATCATAATAGAAGGAACTAAGTAACTACTTACAAAAAGAACCTAAGCACATTTACATAAGATTCATGTTAAAATTGTATTTGAAACTTTGTCATTATCTGGAATGATTCATAATGAGAGAACTATATTATACTTAGTTTAGAAACACATTTTCATATTAGAGGCATGAAACAAGAACCGCTTCAAGTATTGTAAGCAACAAGACGTTTTATTCACGGATTTTCATGTCATTGTTACATAATGTTGATACTAGATAGATCAACGAATTTGACTACAGAAGACTCGGACTTTTGGATCAGAGAAATGTATTGAGATTTGGCTTAAAGCGTTAGATATATTTTTCTATTGCAAAATTGAAAACCTCAGCTCTAAATTCCATTTGGAAAACGAGAAATCTTAAAAATATCCGTTTTATGTGAATTAATTTTAACAGATAATAATATTGTTACGAGTTGCAGGACTCGAATTAAAATGCCGTTGGAATTATTATAGAGTTTATTGGAACTATACAAACACGTATAACACAGGTACAAATATAACTGAATACAACCAATGCAAACGTAATGCACGATTCAATAATACGCGCAAAGTTCGTCACTAAATAGATTACCGAATGTACACAAGTCTTGCTTCGCTTGTGATTATCGCTCGACTGACTGTTCCTCAATGGGGCCATCGCTTTATATTGCGCAAATGCAAATATGTCTGCCCGGCAAGCATTGACGCAATTCCTTAGAAATCGTAACCCACACACCTGGCTAATGACTACCATAAAAGATTACAATAAGCAATGGGCTGTTTTTTAATCACCACAAAGTAAACAAAAGAAGTCCAAATGCCGAAAAGGTAATAAATGTGTTTCTACAGGTCTGCAGGTGTGAATTTTTCTTTGTCGGCACTAGGTCGTAACAATATGAAAACATTTACACCATACTATTAACTCATTCAAAATACGTAAACCCATTACAATACTTAAAATATAAAAAAACATAATACAAAGACATTTTAAAATCACTCTCATCTTTTTACAATCTGGCCCTAGAAGATATGAAACACAATGATATTCATGACATTGAATGCCAACTTCCTATATCTTATATTCATTCACTTGCCCTAGCATCGGTTAAACTATGACATTACTTGTATGGTTTATGACAATTTTTAACCGATAGTTGGGCAAATAAGAACCGGCAATTGCGTCAAGGACTAACCTCATGGACAGTGAATCACAGGGTAAACAGGTAGACCTATTCTGGCTGAAGGCCCACGTCGACATACGAGAAAACGAGCGGAGGGATGCGTTGGCGAAAGCGGCTGCAAATTCTTTGAAGGTGAAGCCGCTTTATGATAAATGTCCGGTTACCTTCATCAAACGGCAGTTCCGCATGGGAACAGTTTGAAGAATGGAACCGGAGATACTGTCGAGAGTCAACCGCATCCGTTACGAAACTCTTTTACCCAGATGTCACGCGGGCCCGCAAAGTAGTTAAGCAGGTCGGCCTCATCGGCCTGCACACCCGACTCTTTAAGGGGCACGGGGGATTCTCTGAGTACCTGAACCGTTTCAAGTGCAAAGAGAATCCCTCGTGCATCTGCAGTTATGATGCAATCGAGAATATACCGCATATTCTCTTCTGGTGTCCTGTATATTCCCAGGAAAGGAACGACTTGGCGACTAAACTACGTATGGATATAAAATATCAGAATATATCAGATTTAATGAGCAAAAATAATGTAGAAGAGTTTATTTAATTCTATATAAAAATAGTTAAGCGAACCATAAGTAGAGATAAGGATACATAATTATACCAAAGTATATATATTTGAGTGTGGTAATTATTTTTATTCAGTCGTTTAACAATTAAAGATAATAAAACTAAATTGTAAATTACACTAAATATTTAAAAATAAACTAAATTATAAATCTATACTAATATTATAAACTGGTAAAGTTTGTGAGTTTTTGAAGTTGTAGGGGTTAATCTTCGAAACTACTGAACCGATTTAAAAAATTCTTTCACTGTTGGCAAGCTACACTATCCGCGGTTAACATAACCTATATCATATTTTCAAAAAATTAGGGGTCCTTCCTAAAACTGCAATAGTGTAACCCAAGGTATAAAAAAATACCTAAAATCGCGTGCGCTGCGAAATATATTGATGATAGAATAAAATAATGTACTACGACTTTGCAGAACACATTGTTATTTACAAATAGTGTCGCGACAGCATATGTCTAATTATTATAGTTATGCCCCAATAAGTGTTCTTTTACAAATTTAATTAAAATGCCACCTCTAGAAAAGGCTCTTTATTTGTATCTTGGTTGTAATGTATGTGTTACTTTTTATATCATGTAATATAGGGTAGTTACGGATAATATAGTCCGGCAATAAATACGTCTACGAACAGTCTGTTTATTAATTATATCAGTGAATCCTTTATTAAATATCAATAAATAGTAAGCTAGTGCCTGGATATTTATCAATTGGCGACGAGAATTAGAAGAATCACTCGCGTTGCGCGTTATTGTGAAGTTCGAGTAAGCTAAGACACTATAATGGCAGTAGGAAAACTCGAACCGTTTGATCTCGAGAAGGATAGTTGGAACCTATATATTGACAGGTTAGAACAGTATTTCATTGTTAATGAAGTAAAATCAACATTACAAACGGCTACTTTAATCACTGTAATTGGGAGTGAAGCATACGAATTGATGGTTAATTTATGTACACCTGACAAACCCGCCTCAAAAGCTTTAATGAACTTGTCGAAATTATGACAAAACATTTACAGCCTAAACCAAGTTACTTAGCAGAAAGGTTTAAGTTTAGACAGCGTATACAAAAACAAGGGGAAAGTATAGCCGAGTATGTGGCAGATTTGAAACGATTAACAAAACACTGTGGGTTTTGTTCCAAAAGTTTAAAGGAAAATTTAAGAGACCAGTTCGTATGTGGATTACTGAATGATAACATTAGGCAAAGGATGTTTGCAGAAGAGGAGTTATCATTTGATTCAGCATTTAAAATGGCTATAACTATGGAGACAGCTGAGACAGACGCAGCTTTAATGGAAAACCGGACCAAAAACTAGGTGAAGATAACTTTGTGAACCAGATGACAGAAGTTAAATGGCGAAATCGCCAGCCTGGCAGCAACCGGGACCGAGGCTACGCAACCGCTGGCGGGAGCAGCGGTATGCAAGCGCAGTCCGCGCGTATGGAGTCAGCGCGAGCCGGTGGCGCAAAGTTCACAAGCGGAGCGATTGTGACTGAGCGGAGCGGGCGGACAGTTGCATCAAGGCAGGAAAATCAATTCCGGCTGAGTTATTCAATTGCAAAGTTTGCGGGGAAAACATAACCCTAGTATATGTAAATTTAAAAAGTACGTTTGTAGAGTGTGCAACCGAGAGGGACATTTAAAAAAAATGTGCCCGCGAATTCGATCTTCTTCGTCAATGTATAATGTCCAAGATGAAGAAATGGAAGGTACTATAGAGGAAGATATTAGTAGTGACGAGGTAAACAACTACTCTTTATGTGTAAAAAAGTAAATAAGCTTGGACCATACACCATAAACATCAGTGTCGATAATACAATGTTGTCAATGGAGATTGATACGGGTAGTGCAATTTCGTGCATTAGTTATGTGTGTTATCAAAAATATTTTAGTAATCATGAAATGATGGAATGTCAATTAATTTTAAGATACTACACGGGAGAAATTGTTAAGCCGATGGGAAAAATTAAACTTTTGGTAAAATATAAAGACAAGAGTAAATTCTTAGACTTATACGTGATTAAGTGTGGTAAAACTAGTTTGTTAGGAAGACAATGGATAAATGAACTCGAAATCGATATACCCACATTAAATTATACTAATATTAATAATACAAAATTTAACTTGAATGATTTTAGTTCCAGATATTGTGAGGTGTTTTCGGACGGGCTTGGGAGGTTCACAGGCGGCAAGGTGGGGTTTCGGCTGAAGGCTGGCGCGAGGCCGGTGTTCATGCGTGCGAGGCCGCTGGCGTATGCGCTGCGTGAGCCGGTTGAGCGCGCGCTCGACCAGCTCACGAGCGATGGAGTGATCTCACCGGTGGCCACGTCTGACTGGGCCACGCCTATCGTCCCCGTCATGAAAAAGGACGGAACTATACGCATATGTGGTGATTTTAAGGTGACTTTAAACAAATGCCTCGAAGTGGATCGTTTTCCGTTACCTAGGGTGGAAGATTTGCTTGCCAAATTATATGGTGGGGAAAAATACACAAAGTTAGACTTGTCACAAGCGTATGCTCAATTTGAACTGGACGAATCTAAGAAATATACAGTCATTAACACGCATAAAGGTCTATTCATGTACAACAGGTTAATTTATGGTTTAGCGTCTAGCCCCGGTATTTTCCAGAGAAAATTGGAGCAAATTTTCTCAGATTTACCAAGGGTGGGTGTTTTTCTGGACGATGTCATCATAACAGGGGAGGATGACCGGTCTCATTTGGAGACTCTTTATGAAGTATTTAATAGACTACAAAAATACGGATTAAAAATAAAAAAAAATAAGTGTTCTTTTTTTGCTGACTCTGTGACATATCTTGGTTTCGTAATTGATAAACAGGGGGTTCATACGTGTCCGAATAAAATTCTTGCAATTAAAAAAGTCACGGTGCCATCTAATGTTTCTGAATTACGATCATTTTTAGGTTTAGTAATGTATTATGCAAAATTTGTGCCAAACATAAGTACCATTTTAGCACCGTTATATAGATTATTACAGAAGGACGTGAAATATGAATGGGATCACCTGTGCAATGTTGCATTTCACCGTATAAAGGAGATGTTAATTTCTAGTGAGGTGTTGGCACACTATTCGCCTGAACTACCACTGATTTTAACAACAGACGCTAGTAGCGTGGGGGTAGGAGCCGTAATATCGCACGTTACGTCTGAGGGTGAGCGACCCATAGCATATGCGTCACGGGTCCTTAACGCGGCAGAAAAGTCGTATTCACAAATAGAGAAAGAAGCTTTAGCCATAATATATGGTGTTAAGAAATTTCACCAATATCTTTACGGTAGAACATTTACATTACGTACAGATCACAAACCACTTGTGACTATCTTTGGGGACAAATCTGGTATACCAGTGATGGCAGCGAGTAGAATGCAACGCTGGGCGGTAATATTAGCAGGTTATGATTATAAGATAGAATATGTTTGTAGCAATAAAATGCAGCAGATGCTTTATCACGCTTACCAGTAGATATTAAAAAAGGCAGATAAAAGAAGTCACTTATATTAATTTTATTCAAAATTTTTTGCCTATAACGAGAGAAACGGTAGTTAAGCATCAACAAAAAGACGAGTTATTACAAAAAGTGATCTGGTATATACAAAATGGTTGGCCAAGAAAATGTGATAGCGAAACTTTAAAACCTTATTTTATTCGCCGCAATGAATTATTTTTAGATTTCGGCTGTATTATGTGGGGTTATAGGATAGTGATACCAGTTACTTTAGTAGAATACATATTAAAGGAACTTCATGCTAGTCATTTGGGGATGGTAAAAATGAAAAGTATGGCTCGTAGTTTAGTTTGGTGGCCAGGCGTTAACACTGCAATCGAACGTGCATGCGCTACGTGTACTACTTGTGCAGTAGAGAATTCAGGGCCAGCACGCGCGACACCCCAACCCTGGCCTTATATCCCAGAACCATGGTCTAGACTACACGTCGATTTTTTAGGTCCTTTTCACGGGAAAACTTTTTTGATTTTAATAGATGCAACTTCGAAATGGTTAGAAATATTTCAAATGCATGGTACCACGGCAAATGCTGTAATAAAAGTATTGAGAGAAACATTTGCACGCTTTGGATTACCCAGGGAGGTAGTTTCGGACAATGGGCCTCCATTTTCTAGTAGGGAATATGCAGATTTTATGACAAACAATGGTATTAAACTATCATTTTCTCCTGTCTATCATCCTTCGTCAAACGGTGCGGCTGAAGGGGCAGTTAAGCTTTGTAAGCGTGCTTTAAAAAAATCACTGCGAGATAGGTGTGATTTAGACACGGCTTTACAAACATACTTAATGGCGTATAGAAATGTTGAACACAGCACAACAGGTGTGTCCCCGGCAATGTTATTGCAGCGTAGAAGTTTAAGATCGCGACTTGATTTATTGCGAAGAAGTAGGACTATTGAGGATAAAGTGCAAGTAGCACAAAATAAGCAGTCTGGTTATGCGGGAGGTAAGACTAGAGATTTTAAAGAAGGAGAAGAAGTATGGATACGTAATTATAGTGGAGGCAATAAATGGATTAGGGGAAGCATAAGAGAAAAGATAGGTTCACGTAACTATTTAGTAGGTCAGGAAGACGGTCCACCGATTAAAAGGCATGTCGATCAAATTAAGAAAAAATGGCTGTACTTGGATCTACAGTCAGACAAGGCACTAGGTAATAATACCACTTCCCCAACGAGGCAACCACCAGAGGCTAGGGTATCAGTAGAACCTAATGTGCCTGATGACAACATACCGGTTTCTGTGGCTGTAGACAATGGGCAAAGCTTGCCTGTTTCACCGCCACAACCCCCCAAGCGCATTCGAAAGCCTGTTACACGTTTCGGAATTGAAATTGATTAGTTGTAAATTTTAAGAACTTATATATATGTGTATTTGTTGCCATTTCTCGTTTGTTATTTTAAAAAAAAGTGTTGTTAATTAAGGGTGAGGGTGTAATGTATGTGTTACTTTTTATATCATGTAATATAGGGTAGTTACGGATAATATAGTCCGGCAATAAATACGTCTACGAACAGTCTGTTTATTAATTATATCAGTGAATCCTTTATTAAATATCAATAAATAGTAAGCTAGTGCCTGGATATTTATCAATTATACATCCTTATCAAAATAAATTACTTCATATTCAAGACTGCTTCAATACCTTTATATAACTTTTTGAATTATTCAATTCGAACATTACATTCGAAAGATATCACGAGTTTAAAAATGTAAGTATTAGAAAAAAGTTGCGTGATCGCCGCGCACCCTAATCGGCTAGATAGGCTTATGCGATGTAGGTGTCACTGGGGTACGGGCAGTACGGGAGGGGAAATATTTTGATTTCGCTTAGTAGGTAATTAAACTCTACAAAACTATACTAATAATGGGGTAATCTCGGGATCTACTAAATAATAATAAATAAAATAATAGCTCGGCAGACAAACACGAACACTGAATATCCCCAAATTAAGCAAGTTACGTTTGTGTTATGGGTAATATACAACGGACCATTCTGGGGCCAATCCCAGACACCCAGACCATAGCAAATAACGGAGAAAATACGTTTTCGAAATTTGCTATACCAGGAATCGAACCCGGAGCCTCTACGTTGCAGTGAGGTAAGCCGACAAAGGCTTAGCCCGCTCAACCACAGAGTCCGTCAACCTAACCGATACTATTTTTTTTCTGATGCCCAGCGAAGTGGGCACGGATCAGTTAGTAAATTTATATAAAGTATGTAACAAATCGCCGCCAGAGGGAAACGTGCCCATAAGGCTGGCTGCATTGCCGCGCTGTATGACAATGCTGATTCGTTGCGCGAAATAGAAACCAGCCTTGTGATCTCGAGTGATATCAAAGAGTTTCTTACAAATTTCTTTGAAGAAACCCTTTACCGATGGACCCCACGGACTTAAAGTCTCAACTCCAAACGGCACAAATATGTAACCCCTTCCTAGGGTTCCATATTTGCGCCGTTTGAGATCTTCAGCTTTTGAAGCAGCGCTGCCAGCCCCTGACTTAGTCATTGGAAAATGGTTTGCCGCCAGAGTGTCAACGCATGTCGCGTCCCACACAAGCGGCCGCCCCATCTTCCAAGGAATAAGTGACATTCCGTCCGGTCTCTTGCCATCGTCGCGCACCAACCCATAGTGTATATATAAAATGTATAAATAAATAGTACATAGGTAAATCAATAAACATGGTGTAAATTAGTCAAAATAAGCATAGATATAACTAACTTATAACATATATAGAACTAAGTAAGTGAAGTATTAAATAAAAAGAGTACCCAAAATCCTACCCTACTAATGTTATAAACGCGAAAGTTTGTAAGAATGTATGGATGTAAGTATGTTTGTTACTGTTTTACGCAAAAAGTACTGATTGGATTTTGATGAAACTTTACAATAATTTAGCTTACACATCAGAATAACACATAGGCTATAATTTATAAAGATATAGTGTATATTATCCAAAATATAACAATTTTCCATCACCACGCGGTTGAAACCGCGGGGCGCAACTAGTAAAAGATAAAAAAGGTCGGAGAAATCCTGTTCGTACGGTAGAAGAGAATAAAAAAAAATATAAGGACCTGGCCTTACAGTTTATATGGATCACCTTGAATTATTGATTTAGCTTGAAATACAGAAATGAACCGTCTAATATTTGTTTAGGACGTGAGTGATTTGATGACGTTATGATTTAGGTATTAAAATACTTTTACTCTCGACAGTTCTCTAGAACGTTCATTCCACGTACAACAATGACCTGGAGGAAACTTCCCGCCGAGGTTTTCCCTCTGCGCTACATGTGATCGTTTAAGAAGGGCGTTAGAAAATTTCTTAGAGGTCGGCAACGCGTTGGCTACGCCCCTGGTGTTGCAAACGTCCGTAGGCGACGGTAATCGCCTTCCATCAAGTGGGCCGTCCGCCTATTTATCTGCTTCAGGCAATAAGAAAAATCTAAATAAAAACTTGTTATTAAACACGTTTTTTATTATTGATTAATATAAGAGGTAAGAGTTTGAGTTAGACAAATGAGAAGAAAAACAATTTTTAGCTAGACATGTTGCTGGGGAGTTTCGTGTCGCATCTCCTTAACAGCAATAACACGTTGCGAAGCAGTTTACATATAATAGGAAGTAGAATTAAATTTTAAATTATATGGCTGACCTTCGAAAGTGTTATCCTGTGGGACACATTTTGAATAAAAACTGATGAATTTTAATTTGTATTTTTTTACCGGACACGTATTCCTTTTTGTTGCATAATTTAAAAAAATGTGTGTGTACAGTTCACGCGTAGTAGAAGTGAAACTTCAGAGAATATACTCACAAATAATTCTTCTCTAACTTTTATTAATATAAAAATAATTCCTTTAGCGTACATCCGTCAATTATAATTCAAAATATTCAATCTAAACACTTTAAATCACTAGCATAAAGTTCAAAATCCAATGCTCTGTTCTGCATAATTTAAATAGATAAGAGCTAAAATTCAACTGAAATCTTTTAAGTTTTAATTAAATTGAAAATTAATACTAACGGGTAAAGAGAAATGTGTTTTATTTTGAATTAAATAAGGTTTAATATTATGTGCTTATTTCTTTTTAGTGTCACTTTTTCGTTTCATCGATTTTCAAATCACAACGATTCTAAAGATTCACTTCAAAAAATATATGAGCTTGCTTTTCCGTTCTTATGCATTGTTCTCAGAATTAACAAACAAGCAAAATTGCAAATTCAGTGTATCTAATTCAGCTTGCAAGATTTGACCTAAACAAATTAACAAAGATTTCAAGTTAAAGAAAAGCTTGCAATAACTAGGAGAAAACTAAAAATATAAGTACGACGACTTACATTTTTAATCAATTACAATAGAGCTACCGACATAATTTTTAATCGACTAATTTTTATGTGTTTACGATATAAATGTATAAAGCCCATAATGCACGTGTGTCATTAATGACTTGGGCCCGAATCCTGGACGGTACGTATGCCGTGTGCAATGCACTGGCTTTTTTAACCCACTTTCAAAAGGAGAAGGTTCTCAATTTGACTGCATGTTTTTTTGTACGTTTGTTATGCGATTTCTCCATCAACTGCGCACCGATTTTCAATTGTTTTCTTTATTTACGCGTGCCACTAGTACAATTTTGACAGGCGCTGAAATGTTATTTCTAACGCTATTCAAACAACTAAAACGTAGAAATTTTAACAAAAACAAAACAAACTTCAAGGCGATTAACAAAAAATTAATATTTTCTACAACACCTTGAAGTCGGTGTCAAGTAAAACATAAAAGAAAAAACAACAAAAATGCACCGACTTCAAGATGCTGTGAAAAATATTTATGTTTTGCTTTTTAGCTTGAAGTTGATAAAGTCTGACCTACTATTAGGGATGGGCCGAAATTCGTTTTACATTCGGTTTGACCGTATTTCGGCACCTTGAGCCGAACTTCGGCATTCAGCCGAAATTCGGTTTAAATGCCGAACATTCGGTGCAAGAAAAAAGTAAAATACCTAATTCCACTATTTTGTTTAAAGTTAATAGAAATCGTATCTAACATAACATTTATTTTAGTTAGGAACATGTAAACTTTAACGTGCAATGTCATTAAAAATAAATAAAATTAGTTCTTGATTAAGTGTTTGCATAATTAAATAGACATCAAATTAAAACAAAAATAAAATAAAGTTGTTATTTCTTTAAGAAACATCAGTAAGTAGTGTAATTGCTTAATTATAATACGTAACTTGAATAAAATTTAAAAAAGCACGTCTGAGGGACATCAGCAATTGCAACTTTAATTTTGATTGAAATCACTTTTTACGAATTAAATTATGAAATAGTGATTTTTTTTCAATCAAAGGGCTGAAAATGTATTCTTTTTATCCACCGACTCATACTTAAAATTTACGGTGTTATCAAGTCGCGATGTGTTGCTCTTGAGAAAGCGTGGCGAAATCAAACCGAACGAAGTTCGGCCGAATTTCGGCCGAATCTTTTGTTTGAATCGAATGTTCGGCCGAAGTTCGTATTCAGTTCAAACCACATTCGACCCATCCCTACCTATTATGCTTATTAACACATTGACGGTGATGTAAAACATCGCGACGAAACCTACGCATCGACATTACTAATATTTGAAAGCAGCAAATCCACTTTGTACAAGTCTGATTTTATGCCGCATTTGTTACAGTTCTTACTTAATATTTGCTCCAGTTTACTTAGCAACAAGTGGTTTACGGGGCGGGGTTTAATAATATATTCTTTTTTTTATATTATATAATATAATCGTGGTAAAATAAACAGAGTATTGTACAGAAATACACATATTCTCCCAACTGATATTTTCTATCCGTAAAAAGTTACCCCTAGCATTTTTTTTATTGGGTAGAATAGGGTGTTTATGATAACACGCTGATCTTAATATTCCAACCTTTAATTATTTTTTGATTAAGTATTTAGTTTTATTGATAGATTACGTCATCATACGAAGATTGTGTTGTTGTTTTCCGGCAAGTAATTTAATCTATCACTCATTTCGCTCTTTTTGATCATTTGATCATTTTTGTCAATGTTGTCATTTGTGTAGTTTACAGATAGATGGGCGATAGATAAATAAAACTAAAACGGGTCGAAAAGAGGATGACAGTTTTTATGGGAGACCAATAATTTCATAAGTTTATAGATATAAAAATGTATCGTCTATAAAAACTGCGACAGTAACTCGGTGTGTGTCTGTTAAGCTTTTACGGAATAACTACTAGAACTACTGGATCGGTTTTGCCGTAATTTTGTTTAAATGTAGTTTTAATACCGAAAAGGGATATAAATACTTTTCAAGCCGGCAGATGGGATAGTTTGCGATATAATATGAAGTGAATCTTCCGGGGGCAAATAGCACTAACATAAAAAAATTATACAATGTAACCTGTATTTACGCCTGCTATTTAAACAAGTGGTAGGTACGCTCTAGAGCTTGAGCCGCGGCGCAGCCGTGGTGTATACTCTAGTACTATAATAAATCTGAAATGGGTCGAGTTTGTACAATGCGTTTAAAAATGTGAAAAAATCATAAAGGATAAATAATTCGGACCGGGAGATTCCAAAAATGCAATTTTTTTTTTGTGTCCGTCTTTCAGTCTGGCTGCTAAAGCATCACGTAAAAACTACTTAACGGATTTAAATGAAAATCGACACAGAGCAAGCTCATATCCCGGGGCGTAACTAAGGATACATTTTATCCCGATAAGTGACGTCGTTTCCGTGGGGTAGACGATAATATCGAAAAAGATGGCGTCGCGATCGCATCCTATTTGAAAACTACTGAACGTATATGAACAAAGCTCAACACAGAGATGGCTTTTATCCCGAATCAATACTTAGTATACTTGTTATACCGATAAATTATGATAGAAAACTTCATCTAGCTACCCTATTCTTTGGAATAATATCTACACAAAATCCAACAACTTATATGGAAAAATGGACTCGAGATAAAATAGGTCGCAAGAATACAGTGCACGTATTGTTACTCAGCCTTTAGTGACGTCTAAGCATAAGACAGCTGTGTTTAGGGGTTGTGTCAAATTTGCAGCAAACAAGTTACTGGAATGATCTCCCTCCCACCACCTTTCAAGAATATAAAGTCGGCAATTTTATTTAAAGTTCATTATAGAAAGTATTTAATGGAGGAACAAAAGAATAACCCCACGTACCACTTATTAGTGTTAAACTCGCTGTGGAAATCTTCTAGAAAATAATGTAACGCCTTTTATCCACAATACATTTGTAGTTTCTTTTCTTTACACAGCACTATGTTTTCGATATATCTTTAAGTCTTTTTTAATTTCGACATTTTTTTATAATATTAATATATTTGTTTTCCTAATATAATTACAGTATATATATGTATGTATGTATTTTTGCATATGCTGTATGTGTTTATGTGTACACGTAGTATATATATACAATATGTATAGAAATGTAAGTTATTGGGTCAAGTGTTTTTAATTTCGATGCAGCGCAATGCTGAGTTGCCAACCTCGTTGACTAAAAAACTCGACGTACAAGCCTTATTTGTTTATTATAATATATATGTTTAAGTCTAAAATTTATTGTGAATTTTTTATGTGTTTTTATGTATAGCGTAGTCTTTTTTGAGTCTATAAATCTTTTTCTTTCTTTCTTTATGTCGTTACCTTAGCTAAACAGACAGCGCTGCAATCGCATGTTTTCAATTTATCGATCGAAAACTCGGCCCTTAATAGTGTAATTGTTCGTTCATCGAAGACAAAGATGTCAAGTGTCAATGGATATTGTAAAAGTTTTATTTAGCCTACCGCTAACTTATTCATTTTAATTGTTTAGTTTTAATTTTGTTTATGGTTATTTTTTACTCTATGGGAGCCTAATCTAATTTACCACTGCTTCGCATCATGTTGTGGCTCGAAGAGAACAAGCGGCGCAAGAAATTTTTCAGCAATATGCCTAGCTCTAATCATTTTATATAATACTAGGTGTGCCCGCGACGTTGTCCGTGTAAAATTTGTTTTCATAACCCCCCGATTTTGAAACATTTTTCATTGGTGCTCCGCTCCTATAGATCTTAGCGTGATGATATATAGCCTTCCTCGATAAATGGGCTATCTAACACTGAAAGAATTTTTCAAATCAGACCAGTACTTACTGAGATTAGCGCGTTCAATAAAACAAACAAACTCTTCAGCTTTATATATTAGTATAAGATTAAATATAAAATAGAAAGAAATATGTCAATCAAGTTGATTTATATTCCGGTGAACGCAGAAAGAGCTCACAGTGTCTTGAGGTCTGGCAGTTGGATTTTGCTGGCTTTAGATCTTAATAGTTTTAATGATCGGTGATCGCCGTGAAAACTGTCCGAAAAGTCGGAATGATAAAAATCAAATAAATTACCACGCTTAAATTCGTTAAAACGTAATTTTATTAAGTATAATAGTAGTGAAAACTGAAGAAATTACAACAATATCATTGTTAATAGTTTTTGAGTTATGAAATTTTTAATGAAATAGGTATTTGTCCTAGAATTCCAGATTGGTCATGTATAATATACTTGTATATGTAACTATTCACTGCAAGTAGAGTATTGTACACAGTCAACCAGTACTGCCACTTATTGGCCGGTTTTATAATTTGTTTGCTCTTCTTAAATGTACACTACTACTTACTAGTAATATTATCGTTCAAAGTCGCTTTCTGTGTTATTGCATTTTCGAGATAGCAAAAGTTCTCGTCAAAGGGCGATAAGTACGTTACATGATGCACTCCACCCAGCTTCACTGTGCACACCGTATGAAAGACATGAAAGTTTAACTGCTACCTATACCAATAAAATTTTAGTGTCTGTGATTTCAAAGTAAATGCCAAAATTGTATAGGAAACTGCTACGTTAATAATGCAGAATCATAAATGATAGTTTTTAGAATTACTCACAAAATTTGTCTCGATTAGGCTCCGAAACGGCTGAAAAGGGTTAAATCAACAATTTTGCCTTAAATTTTCGCACATGATTCATTTAGATACTCATAGGATTTAGAAGGTATAACTATTAAACATAAAGCCCAACTCCGCGCGAAGCTCCATCTACATATACAAAGAGCGTGTAATACCATTGTACCTTTGTAAAGATAATAGCAGTAAAAATTTAAGCATATTCTTCAACCTAAAATACAAAACAAAATAGCTGTAATTCAGGGATACAGCTGTTTTGTATTTTACCTCGTAGCTAGCATTTATATAGCTAAACAATATATATATATATATATATATATATATATATATATATATATATATTGTTTTCATTTTTAAAGTATATAGGGAAGAACATGTATAATATTTACCTAAATATAAAATGTATATGTGATTTGACATCGAAATTAATTGGAAATTTATATTAATATCTATATTTATTTGTTAATTTTTATACAACTGTATACAATGAAAAAACTAAAATCTGTGCTATACCCATAAACATCTTAATTTTGTTTTTAAAAAACAAAACCGACTTGAAACCAAAAACCCAAATATAATTATTTAGTAGACTTCTTTCTACAATGTCTTGAATTCGGTGAGAACTAAAACATATAATATACTTATACTATACAATATTTTGTAAATTTCTTGTTGTTTTTACTTGGCACCGACCTAAGTAATGACAAGCGTCTCACTTGATTTGACTGTGTATAACCCTATTGTAATAATTATCGTATGTTGTTTATCAAAAATATATATTAACACTACCTGCGCCCACGGTTTCACCCGCATGAAGATGGAAAATCTTTATATTTTGTATAATTCACACTATATCTTTATAAATTATAGTAAGGTATATTACTGTAAAGTTTCATCAAAATGCATTGAGTAGTTTTTGCGTGAAAAAGTAAGAAACATATATCCATACATCCATCCATACCTACATTCTTACAAACTTTCACGTTTATAATATTTATAGGATATTAGGTCAATATTAGTTTGGACAATGGGCCACACTGTTCATTATCTTAAAAATAGTCGCACCCTCATAGGTTTTTACGAGCATACAAATGTATGATCTGTAATGAAGGAGTTAATAAAAAAAATATGTTTGTCTTAATACTAATGTCTATATGCGTCTCTCTCTCTCTCTCTCTCTCTCTCTCTCTCTCTCTCTCTCTCTCTCTCTCTCTCTCTCTCTCTCTCTCCTTTCTCTCTTGTAAAAAAAGTAGAATAAAAATACATTAGAAAGTCCCGCATGTTGGCTCCATAAATTTTACCATACTTTTGTGGGGCAAAGTATAACGCTCTTCAATGTGTCAGAACTCTTACTTAGTATACGACGAAAGATTTTTGAGACAACCGCACCGAACGGGAATAATACGATCGCTATTAAGTTCTTTCCGTAATTATTCATACAAATTTGTTTGTTAAATCTTATATTACTATATACTACATTTAAAAAAAGACGAATAATATTAATTATGTAGTAAAGATGTGTTGCTGGGGAGTTTCACGTGCCGCTTTTTCTCCTTTAACAGTAATTAAAATTGCTTTGTAGACTCATGAATTTCAATAAATAATCTATAAAATTCCATGTTGAAATAAAAACATTGATTTTCACCTTAAGAACTGCCCTCCTCCTTAAGTATTTTCTAATCTTAAACGAGTGGTTTTGGCCGCTCCACTCCAGACTGTAATACAATAAAATAAAATAAATTGTTCCCAGGTTTAATAGACTGTTTTGTGACTGCCAGCACATATTTAAGTGTTTTGGACACATAATTATATTACATTTAGTACACGAGAGTTAATGCTTGTACAAATATTTGGTGTTTCCAACTCATTATATTGTCGATCTAAATGCCTAGAGATACCTTACCTACACAGATTAAAGGAGAAAATGTACAAGTGGAAGTCTGTTCAACACTGTAACTATGAACACGAATTATTAAGAATACTGGAGGTAGTGGAGATATATGAGAAGAAAATGTAGATATTTGGTTTTCTAAATACTTAATATGTCCGATTTCACCGATTTGGACATCACAGGCTGTCACGTTTGAAGAGCGCGGGAAGAAGATTCAAATTAATTTTTTTTATTCAAAATAAGTTACACTGGAGAACACTTTTTGAAGGTCATACATATAAGTTAAAATATAAAACTTCTATGTACACCGTTTCGCAACGTGTTGTTGCTGTTAAGGAGAAGAAGCGATAAGAAACTCCCCAGCAACTGTGTAGCTAAAAGTTGTTTTTCTTTATATTTCTTATACAATTTATATCTCAAGTTCTTTTTTTAAATTTTATACAGAAGAATGTTACACAATTACTTTTCAAAGAATTAATGGAGTTGTAGCAAATAGTGAATACTTAGTCAGACAAAGATATAATAAAAGGAATGAAAAATATAAGTGGCGCTATAATAATGCCGATACGTACTATAAGTTTATACTGCAACTTGTCTCCAGAAATTTTTAACATGTTTGGTAAAATAAAAAAGTTATACAGACGATAGTATAAAAGACTGGAGCGATCTGCTAGGTAAATTAAGTTTTGTCATTTATATATTCTTCAATAGTAATATCCCTTTTTAAACAAAATGCTTTTAAATTTAGCGAAAGGCAGATCTAACATTTCATTAGGAATCTTATTGAAGAAGCGTATAGCAACTCCCAAGAAAGAGGACAATACTTTTTGTAATCTAAAACATAATATCAGTCAATTACTAAGCCTGGTGTCGAAGCTGTGAACATCCTTCACTGCTTGTAGGCACTCATATTATTACGAATAAAAACTATATTAGTAAAAATATATTGGCACTCGACCGTCATAATACCGATTTCCTTAAAACGTTCTCTAAGAAAATTCCGAGGGCCGAGGTTGTAAATAGACCTTACGGCTCTATTTTGTAAAATAAATATAGTCTTTAAGTCAACAGCGTTACCCCAAAGTGAAATACCATAGGACATGATACTACTATGAAAGTAACTAAAATAAACTAGTTTAGCAGTCTCTTCGTCGGTGAACTGCCTAACTCTTCTGAGTGCATATGCAGCAGAACTAAGTTTCCCTGAAGATCTGGTCATACCCGCCTCAAAGGTATAATCCACCGAGCTTCGGTCAACGTTAGTGTATAGGCCATTCTAGAACCGATTAGCTTGGTGCGCGACGATAGTAAGAGACCGGACCGAATGTCACTTATCTCTTGAAAGATGGGACGGCCACTAGTGTGGGATCGACTTTTGTCGACACCCTCACCCGTCACATTTTCCAACGGGCGAGTCAGGGTTGGCCCCGTAGCTTCAGCTGAAGACGTCAGACTGTGCAGATATAGAACCTTAAGAAAAGGTTACATATTTGTGCCGTTTGTTGTTGAAACATTCGGCCCGTGGAGTCCATCATCAAAGTGTTTTTTTAAAGACAATTGTAAGAAACTTTTTAATAATACTCGTGATCAGAAAGCGGTTACCATACAACGTGACGATACAGCCAGCCTTCCCACTGACAATGATCGGCTATGTAATATATAACTTTAGATTTATTATTACTCACTTATTTACATACTTGACTCAAACAAAATCTAAATCAAACATTTATATATTGGAATCAATTTAAAGGTAAACAACCTTCACCTGTTGCATACTTTTCCCTAACAATTGATTTTTCAACAAGTAATCCACTTACAGTACCCGTAGCATCAAGGCGCCCGGTTTAAAAATATAAATGCGTTTATTTTACAAGGTAAAACCATGCCGGCAACCTTTAATTGAGTTATATCTGCAGAGGGATGGACATGTCGATTTAATAAAGTTTAATTTTTGGCTAAAATAGTTATGAAACCCTAGAAATTTATTTAAAAAGTGTATATTTTGTAATCTACTCTAATCATAATATTAATCATCCTAACTTTTTTTACTCGCAGACTTTGGGGAGAAGCTTTAAGTAAGTAGCGACATCTCGTACCCGACTCCGGAGAGTCAAAGTAAGGCCCCCGTCTCCGTATTTGCCGTACCCAGCCGGCACAGAGTAGAGATCACTAAAGCTAGGACTCAAGCTCCAGGGGTGGAAGTGATAAATGTGTTTGCCCTACCATGGTCCCCAAATAAATTTTTATGGCCCGTGGTCATGAGAGACATATAAGATCCTAACTTTTAATCTATGCTAATATTACAGTAAATGAGAATAGATAATTATGAATCTCCAAAATGATTGTGCTGCTGGTTGGGATAATATTTACGTGTCAGTATTAAAGTCTGCAGTTGATGTTATATCATCTGTAATATATCCCTCGCTAAAGGTCTTTTCCCTAATGTTTTTAAAAGAGCAGTTGTTCTCCCAATTTTCAAGCGCAAAGATCTTGTCTCAGTCAATAACTATCGACCGATTTCAGTTCTCCCAATCATGTCAAAGATTCTTGAGAAAATCCTTAACGTTCGTTTGGTCAATTATCTTGAGACAAAAATTCTCCTTGCTGCTAACCAGTATGGTTTTAAACGTGCCAGATCCACTAATGATGCCGTTACTTTTTTAATCGATCATATAGTCGAAAATCTTGACCAGGGGAATACATGTCTTGGTATAATTTTTGACCTATTCAAGGCTTTTGATGCCGTCACAACCTCAATACTCTTTACCAAGTTAGAGAGATTGGGTTTTAGAGGAGTAGCATTAGAGATTTTTAAAGATTACTTATCAAAACGCAGTCAAGTTGTAAAAATCTCTGATGTCATAAGTGATGCTGAAAGTCTTGTGATTGGCATCCCTCAGGGTAGTATACTTTTTTCTTTTTTTTTGAGGCAGTAGAAATACATTTCGTACACAACCGGGCCCTTTGCTGGGATTAGATCAAAGCAATGAGAGTTATCCACTGAAAGTAACGCAGATAACAGAGTAAATTTCCGGCATGTGTAGAGACTCAGCAAGGTACCCCTCTCTTTGTGGAGAGGTAACCCATGTGCTAATGCCCCACTAAAACCACCTTCCTCCCATGTGCCCCGCGTTTGTGATAGGAAGGGCGTGAGAGTTAGAACGTAGTTACGCCCACGCCGATTCTGCGCATCAGTGCTTGAGAATGCCCCGAGAAGCAGGGCAGACTCACTTCGTCACCAGGGGTTTGCTCCTCCGCTCCCCAGATGCCGGAGGAACCCTGCAGCGGTATTACGCGACGAGATATGCGCATACCTGTGTCTCTGGGGCCTCGACTGATGTCGACACCTGTGGGATGCATGCGTACCTCTCTCCCTCTCTCGTTCAGCGGCCTCCTTTTGAGACATTACTGCCTCACAGAAATTGAACGCTCCCTCCCAATGATCGTCGCTGTGCAGCATAACCTGGACCAGACTGCCCAGCGAATCGATCGGACCTACGACGGCCTCGAGTTCAAATCTCTGAGGTGCCCATGCTGCACTCAACCAGCGTTACGAATGCAGAGTCCAGCGTGCCACAAAGGTGGCACTGAAGGCAAGGCAGACAACCCACGATATGATTCAGATACTTATCGAAGCACCCATGCCCGGTAAGTATCTGCGTCATCCTAAAGGTCAGGGTCCCGCGCTTCCGCGTATAAATAACCTGTCTTTTAAATTACTCAATTGTAGAATTTTCACTTACGCAGACCACACCACATTTCTGATTCGTGGTATGACCTGGAATGAAACTAAAAAAAATGCTGAATTGGCCTTCACCCATATTATTCATTGGTTATCTTTTAATCGCCTTACCTTAAATATGTCCAAAACTTTCTTTATCCCTTTTTCAATTAGCTCTACCTCTTTTCCATCCAATGATTTTCATATCAGAACTCATTTCTGTATTAATCCTATATCTAACTGTAACTGCCCAAGTTTATCTTGGAAATTACAAATAAAATATTTAGGAATTTATATTTCAACCTCAAGTCAACATCTTTCGCACAGCGATCTCCCGCGTTCAGGTAACCTTTTATATGTAACATAATAGCTAAGCTAAGCAAAGGTGAAATGATTAGAATAACATTAAAACAGACAAAAAAGTTCATATTTAAACTCTTACATTCTCTTACTCACTATCAAACAGAAGAACTACTGCGTATTGTGTCTTAAATATACAAATACATGCACGCACGCGCGCACACGCATGCGCACACACACACGCCCACACATACACACACACGCACACCCACACACGCAAACACACACGCACGCACACACACCCACACATACACAAACGCACACAGACGCAACATACTCGAGCGCTCACAGTTTCATTTTATAAATATGTATTGAAAAATGTTTCATTTTTTTATGTAGATATAAAATTATGTGATCCCTGCGATACAGGCTTTGCCTAGTGCAGGGTTCTTTAGAAACCACATCTCGCTGAGAATGTGACAACCAGGATAACGTACCTTAGCACAAAATTTAGTTATAGCTTTGTCAGGTATTGAGAAATTTGGTTAAATGGAATTTGATATTTACGTTTCGGCCAATTTTTAAAATGTCAGAATCAAATAAAATTTCATTTAACATCGTGATATTACTAGCAGCCTTAAATGTGATCTGCATATTAATACCCTTACAAGCCGTATTAGGAAACTCATTTAGGTTTTCAAAAAATTAAGAAATGTTACAGACTCACATATTATAAGAATGACATATTTAGCGTTATGCGAATCTTTACTAACCTATTGCATAACTTCCTAGAGAGGAGCCTGCAAAACTCATCTTTTAAAAATCGAACCAGTCTAAAGAGCTATTCTAAAAGATTTATAGAAAAAAACCTTTCTGCTGCTCCACTCACCAGCTGTATAGCTGACGCAAATCTTCTATCTGTAAGACAATTTTATATTCTATACATCATTATAAGAATACATTGTAACGTTAAATACGATCCTACCATTTATTTCCGAAAACGACGCCACGATAGGGTTTATCCTACAGTATGTTGTAGAACATTATTTGTTAAACACCATTATAATATGCTATCTTTAGAATAAAATTAACAGACATTTAAAAATATATTCACTTAGAAGGTATGAAGTAAAGAATAATATCAATTATGTCAATACGGAATGGCTTTGTTGTAAGATTTTATTTTAATTTTTTATATACTTAATATTTGTTTGAATAAATTGGCGGTTTCTACTCTTGGTGCCATACACGCACACACACAGGCACACATATCCCACACACATGCATACACACCCTATACTATGCAGACACTTAAATATAAACACTATAATATCATCTGAATCCTAATATTTTACGGTTTTACTACGTTAGGATTCAGAATTTTCTCTTTATGTAGCAAATAAGCCTTTAAATACAAGTAATTTCTTGCAGTCGCATGGTGCTGCTGCTGCCAATGCTCACTGTAACACAGGTTTGATCCTAGTGCAGGGTCTAGGCAACCACCTGACTTCACAGTTTGTGTTTCTTTAGATAATTGTATCTTTTTTGTACCTTTTACTTGTAACACAATTTGTTGTAACGGCTATGAAATAAAGATTTTATTATTATAAAAAAAAAGGAAATGAGAAAGTTTGGATGGATATTTGATTCTCAATCACATCAGACCGGCTGAACGGATCTGAATGAAATTTGGCACAGAGATAAATTATAGTCTGAAATAGCACATAAGCCATTTTATATCCCGGTTAAATGTTTAGTTCTCGTGGGATAATATTAACGCGAGCAAAGCCGCTGGCAAAAGCTAATAGTATTATAAATGCCAATGTGAGTTTGTTTGTTACGCTTTCATGCCTTAAGTACTCAATCGGTCATAATGTTTGCTGCGTACACCTTTTCAGGGGTACAAAAAGGATATAGGATATGATATATCTTTAATGTAGAAAAAAGTACAATTACCGAAGGACAGAAAAATAAAGCCAAATAAATGGCACTGTACTCGCAATTTTTTCACGCCGCCGTAGAAATTCACTAAACTATACCTTTTCCAGCCCTTACTTTGCTTTTGACAGCTCGATGACAGATCAATTAGCAATGTCCTGATGCGTCACCGACTCGATTCGTTACAAGAATCGACTGCATATGTAAATAAGTTTTAATCGATTTAACTCACCAATATATATTTGCTAAAAATACCATATCGTGTAATAATAATAATCCATTATTATTACACGAAATAAGCCATTTAAAATTTAAATTAGTGTGTATAAGAGAGTTATCTATCAATGTTTAACGTCGTTAACAGTGTCGAATCTCAAACAACGCATTAAGCCCTTGGCTAAATCTGCAAGACACAGTAACTAACACTAACATTGACATTAGAGACATTAAAAATCATATAATCAGCATGTAATAATCCTAGTGTAACGCCCCCCCAGTTCTCTAGCTTATGACGTTTTTTGAAGTGAAACTTCTTTAGAATCGTTGTGATTTGAAACTGGATGAAACGAAAAAACGACACTAAAAAGAGATAAATCTGTAAGACTAAGCCTGCGAGAGAATGAGATACGAGTTTTACATTATACAGCACAGATTAGAGAGTCAATAAGACCGATGATTAAAGATAGGTCCAATTTGGACCGAAATTAAACTGATAATATTTTTTAGACTAAGACAGGGAAAAATTTAAAGTGATACTTAAGAAGTTTATTTTGAATTATAATATGGTGACGGATGTAGGCTGAAGGAATTATATTTATACTAGCTTCTGCCCGCGACTTCGTCCGCGTGGAAAGTTTTTTTTAACTATCACACGGGAACTCTTTAATTTTGCGGGATCAAAAATATTCTATGTGTTGACCGGGGATATAAGCTACCACCATACAAAATTTCATTTAAATCGGTCCAGTCGTTTCGGAGATTAGCTGGTACAAACAGACAGACAAACAGATAAACCGACAAACAGAAAACATAAAATTTAAAAAAATCTAAATTAGTTCTATTTCACTTCTTACATCCCCCTGACTCGGTTTTTAGCATTTGTTTTTTTTATACAGAAATTCGATATACATATAGATTAATAAAAGTTAGAGAAGAATTACCTGTGAGTATATATCTTTGAAGTTTTACTTCTACTGCATCTGAACTGCACACACACATTTTTTTTAATATGGGTCTTTCTCTTTATTTAGAGTTGTATAATGAACCTACCAAAATCGTAGACGTTCTTCGCATATACGATACTTTTCATTGCGACTAGACTGACTACACTTGACAATTTTTATTTATTACCATAACTTTAAAATTTTCACGTAAAATACACTTTTCTCCGAAACACCTTAGACACCGACGCTTTAAGCTCTTTTCAATAAGCTTTTATGCATAGCAAATAGGTGTCTAAGCGATATACGCGACAGCTTCAAGGATAACACATGCATTACCCGAGGAACATTATTTTATAAGGTTAAGAAAATTTGAATGACAAACGTGTTTAGTGTTTCAAAGTTAGATACAAAGTTGTTTGGAGATTGTAGTCACTCACGGGCATGAAAGTCATCTCAGATCAGACCTCCTTTTGCGTAATATGGATACTTATAATACTGCTAGTATAGATGGGATTTTTGTTAAATTTTGCTATGGGTTGTTATTGCAGTTGTATGAATGTTTAAATTTTTATCTAATGAATAATATGAATGAATTAATATGCTTTATTGTGTTTTAAAAGATACAGTTAACAGAAATCAAATTTTACAATACAATAGGCGGTCGTATCGCTATTAGCGGTCTCTTCCAGACCTTTGGATGGACAAGAAGTTAGAACAGAACAGAAGAACAGTGTTATTTTCACTTTACCAAATCAGTACCTCATAATAAATAAATACATACATACATTAATAAAATGTAAAAATTATACTAATAAGATATTTGTAAATAAAATATTATACAATACAAATAAAATAAATAAATAAATATTTAATTTAAATAAATATAAAAGGAGAAAAAAGCTAATAAAGACAATAACTGCTGGTGCATCCTTAAATTGCGCCATTTAATGTCAGGTAATATTCCTTCACAAATCTTATTAAAAATAGACTGTGACTTGGCCAGTTTTATATTAGCAGGCAAAGCGCTCCAAAGGCGAACTGCGTGGACTGTGAAGGATTTGTCATAAAGGCTGGTTGTATGCAGAGGAGGTTTTAACAAGTTTTCCGAGGATCTGAGAGACTTTAAGTTACTGGATAAAAAGTAATGAAATTGTTCCTTGAGGTATACAGGAGTCTGGGGTTTAAATAATGTATTATACAGAAGAGACAGTATATGAGCATTCCAGCAAAGACCTTTTGTTAGCCACTTGAGTTTATTCGCGAAATTCCAAAACAATCATATTTACGCAAACCAAATATGAATCGTATGCAAAGTTTTGAAGTCGCTCAAGTTTACAAAGTTGGCTTTCAGTAAGATCAAGATAGCTGACATCAGCGTAATCTAGAATGCGTAGGAGGAGAGATTATGCAAGTACCTACACTTTTAGTCGCATGAGGAAAGATATTACGTCTTTGAAGTCCAGCTACAGATGCAAACATCCTGGCTTCCTGAATTTGGGGGCTCCAGAATAAGAGACTATCAACATAAAGATCCAGATTTACTTTTATTTTGGCGCTAAAAGTTACAGGAACTCCATCGGAGATAATCTGCGGCAGTAAAGGATACCTTATCCCGGAAACCATCCTAGAGCCACCCACTAAAATTATCTCTATTTTTGAAGGATTCACAATTAGTCCATATGCCTTACTACAATCTGATATATTACGTAAATCCTGATTAGTGATATCAATTGCTTCAGCAAGTCTGTCAACATTGGTAAGCCTGTAAATTTGGAGGTCATTTGCGTAAAAGTGGTAGAAGCATTGAAGTTTTTTGGAAACAGAGTTTATAAACATGGCGAAAATCAAAGGAGATAATTCTGCCATCCCGGGGTAAACTGGCAGAAGTATTACACCAAGCGGAATATATATATATATATATATATATATATATATATATATATATATATATATATATATATATATATATATATATTCAATACGAATACGTCGCCGGCGTCCAAACAGTTAACTTTGAAACCACTGAATTACACATGGAGATATATTAAGTGAGCATAGTATGCCAAGCAGTATGTCGAAGTCCACAGTGTTGAAAGCATTACTAAGGTCTAACAATGTAAGAATAGTTATATTGCTCAGTTCCATAGCAAGGCGGATATCGTCCGTAACTTTAACTAAGGCAGTGGTAGTGCTATGACCGGGTCGGAAGTCAGATTTTAGAGGATTCAAAATGGTATTTATGTTAAGGAGAATACTAATCTGGCTGTGGATTAGGCGTTCTCAAGAACTTTGGACAAAAAAGGTAGGATATAAATTGGTCTGCATTCGCAAAAGGAGGATAGATTGGGTTTTTTTGGGATCGGAATTATTTGGACCTGTTTCCAACTATTTAGAAAGAAGCTGCTAGAAATGGAGTAGTTAAAAATATAAGTGACGATAGGAAGTATAATATTAAGGATGTGCCGGATCATATTACGACTCAAAGTAACACTACTCACTGCCTTAGATGTAATATATAATAAGCTCTTAAGCCGCTGAGCATAAGAGATAGTTACACAGTAATAATATAGACATGAATAAAAAACGTAAGCGCCAATAAATTTATGGCGATTTCGACCATTTGCTCGCTAGGCACTAGTTTTTTAAAGGTAAGCTGCTATATATAAATCTTGTGTGAAAAATAACTAACTAATGGTGAAAACCTCTTAAAAATCCATTACGTGGTTTAGAAGAAGTTAAAGGACATACAGACAGACGCGGAAAGCGGCTCTGTTTAATATCATATAAACAAGGCTGAACAAAATCTAGTGTTTTAATGAATAAGGTGATTATTCTTTGTTTGTTGTATTTTACATCACAAAGAGAACGCGTGTTCAATATGACATATAGGAACTTGTTAAAAAGTAAATAAAGCTCTCCATGCTGTTGTCACAGTATTTCAAACAGCGTCAAAAGCTTAATTAAAAAGTTGTGCAGTCAAAAGCCGTGCCTATGTTACGTCACACTGATACCAAGTCAATGTTTAATTTGTTTTTTTTTTACAATAGTAAGGGCCGATTTTTCAATCACCAGATAAAAGTTATTCTTAAAATAAAGTAGATATAACATGAAAATTAAAAGTGTCAGTCACATGAATAAACCAGTCTAATTAGTTGAAAAATCGGCCCTAAGCCGAAATTAGACGTGTTCATTTTTGTCTTTCAGTTTGTATAGAAATACAACAAACTTCAAAAAGGTTTCATAAGTCACTTTATTAAATCTTTTTCGTTTCCATACTTTTTTGGAACGAAGTCCTTGTACGCGGCTTACTGGCATGAACTGGTAGATATCGACATGTAAGGAAAAAGCGCTGTTTCCTACAGGCGTCTTTTAACGTACGAATTTTCGTTCCTGACGGGAGTCACACGATCCCACAAATGTAGTCTATTTCGTTTTAAGTAGGCCGATATCAGGTTTCAAAGTAGTAAATATGGTGTCCCCCTACAAACTTTTAAATTATGAAGTGGAAAATTCTGTAACAAAGGGCACAGCTTTAAAAATACTTTCAATTAAATATAATTTAAGCAATGTCCGTTAAGTAGTTTTTGAGGTATAAGGTATTGTCGATTAAGTTATTTTTTATGGTTCTGTAGTAAAAAAACAAAAACAGTAAGCAATTATCGAATCTAAGATATCAAATAAAATCAAATAAGCACCGATTGTCTGGAACGTTTAATCCGCGTACAATAACAACTAGGGAATTTTCCGCCACCACTTGCTCGCTGCCCTACGAAATGGGGTCATTTAAGAAGGGTGTTATAAAATCTGTTCAAGGTTGGCAACGCCCCTGGTGTTCTATCAGATGGGTCGCCTGCATATTTGCAAAGTGTTGGCAATTATAAAATCAATAGTGTCTGAGTGGATCCAGGGATAGTTTAGATTCACAATTAGATCCGGTAGGTGGCGCTGGAAACGGGTTCTAGATTTCATGTTTTCAGGGCAGGACATCGTCTGCCGGAACCACTAGTTTAATATAAATAACAATATCTAGCAAATTACAGCAGTTAAACTTCTTAAATAGCCAGTTTAGAAACCGAAGTTATTTTACTGTTCATTCAATTGCCTTACCATCGGTTGAATTTTGACATTATTTGTATGGAGCTTATATCAAATTTTATCCAATAGAAAGTCTAATAAGTGGTAGGCATGATATAGGAACGGGCCATGAATAAAGACATTGTTATATCACTAAATTTGGTGTTGCAAGTCTTAGCAATTCGGGTAAATATGCTATTGCTGGATATATATCATAATAATGAATTTTTTTACAAATAATTTGTAAATTCGTAATTACACCTCCTTTTCACTGTGAAAAATTTAACATTAAAGTTTATATTTAATAAGAGTTAGTTCTATAAATATGGTTAATTTAAATTCCGTAAAATATAAAAAATCGGCCCCAAATTTGCATATATCAACCTATTGGTAAATTGTTACAGATATGAAATAATATTATCTATAATATTGTAAAATTCTAAACATGCCGCGTCTTTATATTGACGTTATTAAAACCAAACAACTGGACAACGGAGAACACGATGCATTTTTTTTTATTTCTTCTCTATTTGTCAGTTTGTTTGTGTGCTCGGGATTCTCGTAAAAACTATTAGATCGATTTCTATGCGGTTTTCGCTGATTGACCACAAATTCTTAGAATTAAAATCTGTGCTACTGTTTATCCTAAGAACCCCGCGGGAATTTTTGTGGTAATGATTTAAAATAACAAGATTTTAAAAAATCGAATTCCAATGTGGTATTTTTACTGATTATCGATCAAATACAAATGCACATTTCATGTAATAAAATGTGTGATGTTTTTTTTATCCCGTGAACCCTGCGGGAATTTTCCCGGGAGCAGTTTGTAGATTTTTTTAAGGGGCTTTGAACCTTTTCAGTGGTGTCAGCCCCCATCGTACAATTTCTTAATTTATTATAACTTACATTATACTAACATAAAATTAATATGACATCTAATGTGTCTGTGACAATGTTTGTGATGAGTTCCCCGCAGACAAGAAGCGAGTTTGTAGTTGTTCGGGTGCATAAATATTAGCTTGTTCCGACACAGTTTTCACTAAGGTGATAACTAACATTCTTTTTCAAATGTGTTTTGTGTACTTTGTGTCCCGAGCATCTCGCAGGAATTTTAAGTCAAGCTTGGATGAAGTCGCGGGCATATCTTAGTATTATATATAATTTCATATCTATTCTATATTCAGGTTGGAATGTCGCCAACGCACAAGCATTTTGCCAATGACACAATAAGGAGTAAAGCGACAGGTGATGGAATGTAATGGCATAATCTATAGAAGTGGTTATAGAATCATTTTCCCGCCACTTTTCGCTCACCATGTCACGTGTACGTATCTATAGGTTCTTTTGTAATCAATAAGAGGTCAATAGCTTGCTTAAAGCATTTTTTTATTTTTAGCTGAATTCTTAATAGGAGGGTATTCTCGATTCGTAATTTAAATTTATTTTTGGTTTCGAGTCTGAGTTCCGAAGATATAGTAGAAAATTTATTAAAAACTAACAGTGGTTTGTTGGTTTTTAATCAATTTTCTACTATATCTTCCATTCTATCCACTAAAACGCTTTTTTATTATTTTGAACCGATTTTGATCGTTATTTTTGCGTTGGACTTAGTACAGCTTCAGGATACTTTCATATAAATTTCATTATTATTGGATACCATATTCATAACTTAAAAGCAAGAATAAAAAATGTCTGTCAAAAAAAGAAACCGACGGCAAGAGTAATTAAAAAGAAAAAAAAATATTTTCTACAACATTTTGAACCCGGTGCCAAGTAAAAGAAGAAATTTGGATAATATAGCAATTTTTGTGTTTTAATTCGAACCGAAGATGTTGTAGAATATATTTATTTTTTGCTTTTAAGATACTTTTGCGGTCCGTTTTTTTTTTGCTAGAAATGTTTTATTACTCGTAAGTTTTTAGAGTACCTATATAAAATTTAATTTTATAGTTACTGTTATTTTAGAAACCAGAAAATAATTAAATTAAACTATACTATAAATAAAGCTATACTTACAAAATAACAAATCTATAAATAAATATATCTTTATGAAATGCTAACTAGGACACAAAACTATACGTAATAAATGTAGTAAGTATAAAAATTTTTGAACGCTTTATGAAAATTTCAGTATTTCACCGCCTGTGCTGTATTTTTAACACAACAAGTGAAAATTATACAAGCCGGTAGACTACTTTTTGGCCACGCGGAAATTTGGTAGAATATTGACATTACTTAGAGTTTAATGAAAAATTATAACCAGTAATAAGCCAAATAGATAGATAATATGAGAACCGGCTATTTTCTAGTTACTGTTGAGCTAAATGATAAGAAATGCTTTGCCATGTCAAAAGTTACTTCTGAAAGTACAGTTTAAATTAAACCAAATGTACGGGGCTGCGTTAAACTCGAATCATCATAATACACCGCAGTGCAGCGTTTTGTTACTGAACTTAAAGGTGAATGAACTTACCATTTCAACAACATTAAGAATATTGAATCTAGCGCTCCCGCCTTAACATATAAACATGTTGGCTCAGACACAGAGACTCACATCAACAATAAAATCACAAATAACACATCACTTTAAAACTATTTCATATATTTTTCACTTTCAAATTTTCACTATTACACAATAACACTCACGTAAAAACTTTTTTCTTTTTTCAATCATAAAACAAAAAAAAACCGACCCTGCTGATCTACACCGAAACCGAGTGCCGCACTACAGTATTTTGGAAGGGAAGTGTTTCTAATTTTACATTTGTCGATGTTAATCCAACCTTGAAGGTTATTTCTGTTGGTACTTGAAAGAGATGTTGCATTAAATCGATTTTATTCCTTTTTTTAATACAAAATTGCGCAAGATTAAAATTCTATGTCTACTTTATGGACTGTATTATTGATGATTATATTTAATATTTTTATTCCGTACAAATAAAAAAAAAATATTATTATCGTTATCTTCAGGAAAAATGGCATCGTAAAATGGCTTAATTTCTACATTTATAATTTGTGTATTATTTACAGAAATTCAAAAGTTAAACAATATCTTCAACTAAGCCATGCAATGAAAGAGCTATGTTGGCACATTTCAAAAAAGTTTTTCTTCTTTTATTTGTTGAGTAGTAATCTAAACTGTGCGGGCATTTTTTTATTAACCTAATTATTATTAATATAAACTACTAAATGTTTGACAAAATTAAAATTCTTATAAATTTAAACTTGGTCCAAATAAGATTTAATTTACTTTTTTCCTGTTTATTCTATAAAATCTAATGTTACTACATTTTATTATATAAACGTTTTAACTATAATCGACTATATAAGCCACATACAAGTATATGAGCGATTCTAAAGAAAGAACTTCGATGCTTACATACATGGCTGTTGCTGTAATTGAAATGAGTTAATACTATTTCTTTTAATCTCTTCATCCGTACGATATTCTTATTACATTTATTCTTATTTATTAGATTGACGGCTTCCGTGGTTGAGTGGGGTAAGCCTTTGCCGGCTTACCTCACTGCAAAGCAGAGGCTCCGGGTTCGATTCCTGGTATAGTAAATTTCGGAAACGTATTTTCTCCGTTATTTACTATGGTCTGGGTGTCTGGGATCGGCCCCAGAATGGTCCGTTGTATATTACCCATAACACAAGCGTAGCTCGCTTAATTTGGGGATATACAGTGTGTGTGTTTGTATGCCGATTTATTTATTTCTTTCTTTGACCTTGTCCAAAAAAGGTTTCTGTTTTTTTTTGCTTTCACAATCTTATAAATATTTTTTCTGGTTTCTTAGAACATGAAAGTTAAATACGAATTTATAAAAATTGCCTTCACCTATTATATAGTTAATAATATGAATCTTAAACATATTTTATAAATATCTATACAATTACTAAGGTTGCGATTAACGTTACCTACCTACTTTGTAACCTCCACTCATGTCTTTACCGATTCAGTATCGCTATGCTGTGTCCTAGGTTTAAAGATCGAAGTTATTGCTGTTATAAATTCACTTGACCCTTAAAATTGAGCCATGTAACATATGTATTTTATTCTTAACTTATATAGTTTTAACGATTGTTTGTATCCTCGAGTTTACTCTTTAACTTATTATTTACTAGCTTATATGCCTGTTTGAACTTTCGGGTAGAGCTTAATAATAGTCTTCTTAGTAGCATTTTACATTTATTAGGCAAGATCTGATCATATAAGTAATGACTTATATGATCAGATCTTGCCTAAACAATAACTACTGGATTTCTCATTTTAAACCTTCTTTTTGGTTATATTAATAAAATTAGTATATCATATTCAATGTGTATAATATAACATTAAAGTCATATTTGTCAAAGAGTGCTAAATAATTAGTTATGAGCTTTGAATACATGAGTACTAACGTGGAACACAGCTCTATGTTATTTAGAAATATTGATACAATGAAGTATCCAGTTTGTGTAAAACATATTGGTGCAGACCTCTTGGCTTTGTCGATAAAAAGTATCGACAACGAAAAAATCGTGACTAGAACAGCGCGCGCACCTAGCAACCCCACTTCTTTACCCTACTCAGATTTGACAACAAATAACCACATGGCTAAACTTATATATACATCAATCATAAAGTAAATCGGATTTATCAGTCCCAGTTCAGTATTAACTATACACCAAACATCACAGTAATATAGATATATAAATAAATTGTAAACGTCCTATAAATTACCAGTTACAATAAATATACATATGTAATGTCAATCAATTCCGTGAAAACGTAATATGGCTAATTGTGGGTCATTCCTCTTTAAAAGCATCACTAATCTGCTAAGGTGCCCGACATGCCTATAATAACGTTAGATTTATGATCTGGTTAATAGAATAACTGTAACAATGAAGGTGATAAGTTTCCCTCTGTTAGTAAACTCTCCTGATCTTGATCTGCTGAAAATTTGTCTGTACAGTGAGAATAAAATAAATAGAAAGATTAAAACAATGCCAGTAATTATTTATACAAACAAAGAAAAAGGTCGAATATGATGATGATGATGAAGGGACATATTTTAGTTTTATTAAACCAATCTTATTTTTATGCTACATCTAATCGTAAAACAGCATACAATAACCACCCAACGTTTATCGTGTAAATATCACAAGGAAAATGTAAATAATAATGGTATCATAATTTTAAATTGCTATTTAACCAGGCCATTGACCTATTAACCGCGAAAAAACACCGAGAATAGGTCATAGCGGTGCTAAGACGGCGCGCGCAATTCGTAACAAATCCCCTTCCACTACAGGTTTTTACAACAAATCACACGTTTAAATGTCACATTAGTATTTCATTAGCGCTGCTGTCAGGTTTAGAGTACAATCACGGTATCAATTATTCGATTTATACGTACATTTAATAGCTTACAACTAATATTAGAATGATGGAAAGAAATTTCAAAAATGTTCCATTAGAACGCTGTGTTAAGCTTAATAATTATTTTTTTTAAATGAGCCCGGCATCGATATATTATATGTTGATATGCTATTACGTCACTAAGGTTCAGTTTTCGTTTACCTCCTATTTTATAAATAATCACGTTCGCTAAGTCCAACGGTGAGTTTGATAGGCAGTTGGCTAGTAATAGTAGGGTGACAAAGTGTAACCATAGATAATATTTAAATATTTATATAAATTTCAATAAAAATTGTCTTCAGACATCGGAAATCAAATTTTCCTATTGGAATTCTTTACCGGTAGATGTCAGAAAATCTAAATCACTTGCCATATTTAAAACATCTATCAAATCCCATTATCGTAGTATATAATCAATGATGTACATATTCTTGTTATTTTTTTAACTTTTCTGTTTACAGTCCACGTTGTTCTGTTCTTACGTATTTATTTCATTTTTTTAAATGTAATTTTATCTAGAAATAACTTGTTAAAAGTGTCCGCCCTCTTAAGTCAGGTTGCCCGCTTTAAGCGATAAGACCGCCTTTTGTTTTGTAATTGTTTATTTGATGATAAATAACGTGTTTTCTATCTTCTATCTGTCTACCTATTTTATTTTATGTCTATCTATCCATTTTATTTCATTTCTATCTGTCTATTTTATTTTATTTCTATCTATCTAAATCAAATTTTAATTCCTGTTTTTTATAGTCCCTTGTTACCATTTGCTCGCAAGTGTGCAAACTCACCCACGTAGATAATTAGTGAACATTTATTTACATTGTAATGGTAATATTCTACTAGTCAAAATAGAATACAATAATCTACATTTGTAATTAGCTCCTAATTATATGTATAGTAAAATAATATAAATAATAATTTGTCCGTAATGCTTAGTTTTCAAAATATTTGTTTTAGTAGTTTCTAAAATATGTAAAAATTAAGTTTATAATTAAGAATCACAATTGTGATAGTTGATGAAATTTAAGACAAAGAAGATTTTTAAAAAATAAAACAATAAGTAAAATGAAGCGCACATTTATTTATTATCCCATGTTTTCCCCATAAAATAACAAGAAACAAAAAGGAAATTAATAAAAACGTTATAAAAAGCTCTGCCTTAAACTAAGAGAGAGGAGAAGGCGGTATAAACAAGAAGAAATAATTAAATGTCAGAGGGTATGCCCCAATTATTACTATCTGTAAAAGAACTCTTTTCCCTACTACTTCTGTTTCCATGCTACTTACTACTCTACTACTTAATGGATTTGTTTTAAACCAATATTCGTTTAAATTATCTTAAAGAATCTACAACCTCCAATTTTTGTTAGAATTTTATGAGATATTGAACCGATTTTAGAAAAAAATATTCCAAGCTTATATATTGTTACGAGTTGCGGGAATTATTATAGAGTTTATTAGAAGTATAGAGACACGTATAACACAGGTACAAATATAACCGAACACAACAAATCCAAACGTAATGCTTCTGCATTAATCAATGGTCGTAATTCAATAAAACGCGCAAAATCCGTCACGCCTTGATCGTGGTTCTCGCTTAACTCACTCTCTCAACCAGGCCATCGTTTTATACTGCACAAATGTAAATGTGCCCGTATCGTATTGTCGATATAATTTCCTAGAATTAGCTTGTACTTAATCCGTAACATCTGGCTAATGATGCCTTCAAGCGGCTGTGAACGAGTACAACAGAACAATAGACTGTTCTCCACAATACTAGAAACGATAAATAAGTAAACAAAAAGAATATGATCATAAAAGGATTACTATTAGTTCAAATGCCGACAGGTAATAAAATGTGCTTTTACAGACTGTACGTGGAATTTGTTTTCTTCAAAGCCTAAGTTGTAATATAATAATCAGTGATTTTAGAATATATTCAAAACTAGGGGAACATGAAAAAATCTTTAGGAGTTTTGCCAAAATGTTTCTGGGTATTAATGTGATACGAAACCTTAAAATACCGATGATAGTCAAATGAATTTTAATTAAGAAGAATTTAGCACTACCATCCACCATGGCAATTCAGCCAGCCCTCTAAGCACACCTACCTCTCTCTGGCAGCAACGTATAATACACACTCGTTGATTAGCTTATTTTTTTTTTAAGTATACTTTTATTGTAATATATTTTTAATTATCCAGTTTTCATACACAAGAATACCGTTTTTAAATAAGTACTTAATGAGTGATGCTATTTTCCAGGATTCGATTCCGCTATGGTAAGTGCGCCGTGGCTCATAATAGTTCTATGTTGTGTAGTAGTAGGTCATGCGGCATGCGGTATAGGTTGGTAGTATATAGTAAAACTATATTGTTGTTTTAATAATATCTTTATTCTGTATGTGTATTTTACAGTGATACAACCCTTATATACTATATTAAAACCTCCCTTTGCGAGGGGCCAGGACGCGTTAATTAAACGCGCGCTGGCCCCTTTTCACAACGTTTTAGTGCATTGAAAACGGTGTAAAACAATATACTATACAAATATAAAATGTGATTATGCTTGCATACAACACCGACTGTTTGACTGATCCCTTGTCTCCTATACCACCACAACCTCTGATATTATAAATGTACTGATCTAAACATGCCGTGTCTGTACATTAAGGCTATTTAAAAAAAGTCTGGAATAGACTATATAAACGATGGAAAACACGATTCAATTTTTTTAGATTTCTTGTCTGTTTATCAGTTTGTCGTTTGGTTCAGGATTCACGTAAAAACTATTGGGCCGGTTTCGATGCAGTTTTCGCTGATCGATGGCAAATTCTTATTTGTGCTACTTTTTATCCCGAGAATCCCTCGGGTATTTTCCCGGGAGCGGTTTGTAGTAGATTGGGTGCATAAAAATTTGCTTATTCCGACACAGTTTTCACTGAAACGATAACATTCTTTTTTAAATGCTGTGTCCCCGGAATCTCAATCCAAGCGTGTATCTGTGAGAGTAGCGCAAATTTGGTTTAAGCGTTTTCAATCCGGAAATTTTGATATGCACGTCGCTCTGGTCGCCCTGTTACGGACAAAATTGATGCCATTTTTGAAAAAGTTGGAGCAAGATCGGCAAATTAGTAGTTACAATGTAGCTGGAGAACTGGGAATTAACCACAAAACGGTTTTGGCGCATTTTAAAAAAGCTGGGTACACGAAAATAGCTCGATATTTGGGTGCCTCATGAGCTCACTGAAAGAAACCTAATGAGCCGTGTACTCATTTGTGATTCTTTTTAACGACGCAATGAAACCGAACCATTTTTGAAGAAACTGATAACTGGTGATGAAAAGTGGATCACGTACGACAAGAACGTGCGAAAAAGATCTTGATCAAAAACCGGTCAGGCTTTACAGATTGTGGCGAAACCCAGGTTAACACGCAACAAGGTGATGCTGTGCGTATGGTGGGATTGGAAGGGCATTATTCATTATGAGCTGTTACCGCCAGGCAGGGCTATCAATTCTGAATGATAATGATGAGATTAAAGCAAAAAGTTGCGAGAAAGCGGCTGGAATTAATCAACAGCAGGGGTGTGATTTTTCACCATGATAACGCTAGATCTCACACATCTTTAGCCACTCAGCAAAAGTTACGAGAGTTTGGCTGGGAGGTGTTAATGCATCTGCCGTATCGTCCTGACCTTGCACCTTCAAATTTTCACCTGTTTCGGTCTCTGCAGATTTCTTTAGGCAGTGTCAGGTTAACATCACGAGAAGACTGCCAAAATCACTTGTCGCAGTTTTTTGATCAGAAGCCCCAAAATTTTTATAGCAATGAGGTCACGTCCCTACCTATAAGATGGCAAAAAGTTATCCAACAAAATGGCACCTACACACTTTAGTCAAATATAAATAAACTTTATAAAAAAACCTTTTGCATTTTTATATAAACTGCGAAGAAACTTTTTCCCCAACCAATATTATTCGGTATTATGTTTTTACTCCAAATTTTACATATGTTTGGAGATGCTGTCCTCTATGGCAAAACCAAAATGTTTTAAAAACCTCAGATAATGTTATTCGATACTCACTCTCATCCATTTTCAACATTTCTTTTGATGACCGTACATGTACCCAAGCCTACTTACCAATAAGGTTTGGAGGTTTGGGTATACGTGAAATTTCAGCAGTTTCTTTACCCGCCTTTTTGTTCTCAGTGTACAGGTACAAAGGATCTCTTTGGTGAAATATTAAAACCGTCACTTGGTGACTTTGAGGTCCTATACTTGACTGAGGCCAGAAATGCGTGGTCTGTGGCCTGCCCACACCAAAATTTTCCTCCAAACCCAAAGTCACATAAGCTGTGGGACGGCCGGCTTAGCTCATTGGTACATCGAAATCTACTGGATACGTTTGCCAATGAGACTGAGCGTGCCCGTCTCCTAGCTGTTTCGCGTTGGGACTCTGGCTTGTGGCTACAGGCACTCCCCTCGGCGAATTCGGGCACTTTTCTAGACGATAACACTTTTAGAATAAGTGCCTGCATTCGCCTAGGCGTGGTCTGTGTTATCCCACACCACTGTCAGTGTGGGGGTAAGGTGGAGCGCCTCGGTCACCGTGGTTTATCTTGTACCAGAAGTGATGGCAAAATTCCGCGTCATGCTGCATGACTCATGCAGCATTTAATGACATAATCCGTCGGGATCTTGTCACCGCCGGGGTACCTGCCGTTCTAGAATCGAACGGCTTGTGCCGCGACGATGGCAAGAGACCCGATAGAAGAATATCTTTGGTGCCCTGGAGGATGGGTCGCCCTTTAGTATGGGACGCGTCTTGCGTCGATACTCTGGCGGCGTCCCATCTTTCAGCCACTAGCATGTCTGCTGGTATAGCTGCTGCACAACAGAAGGCCCTAAAGTGCCACAAATATTCCGCCATCGGAAATGGTTACATATTTGCGGCTTTTGGGGTCGAGTCCCTGGGACCATGGGGGCCTGAGGCGCAAAAACTTTATCGAGACAAAACGACACGCCTGGTAGACGTCTCACGTGACCAAAAGACTGGTCTGTACCTCGGACAACGCATTAGCGTTGCGATACAGCGAGGTAATGTGGCCAGTCTTTTGGGCACGTTTCCAACTGACAGCGGTCTGGCACTAGATTTTATAATTTAATTTTAATTTGCATATATACTTATTTATAAGATATATTATATTACAATTACTTAAATAGTTTCATATAGTCAACTAGACCTAAGATTGTATACTTCTTGCTGGCCATATAGGAATATATCGTGATGAAACCTGCACATAGAAAGAAACGATATGTCAAGCCCGCCAATCCGTCTTGGACAAAAATCCCAGCAGTAGGACGTTTTCGGCTTATATAATAACGTAATATTAATTTGCTGTCATCGCTTCATTAAAGCTAAAAATAATATTAAATAGACCGTTCAAAAGAATTCAAATGTTTCATAACGTTGCCTTTCATACATCCAATATTAACTACAGAAAATAACTTGTAAATTGCCTTATGCAACTGTAAAGGACGGCGTCGACTACGGCAGAAACGTCGAATCGAAGCGAGTCGCATTTACTCCAAGTGCTTCCGTCTCTGAAGAATTTAATCAAATTGTTCATTCATCGCAACTTGTCATCAAAGTCGTTTTTGAACATGGAGGATTCCATCATCACAGTTTGTAAAAACTATGTAGGTATTATAATTAAAGTAATTATATTACAATAAATAACTTTGTTCACTAATAATAAAAACTCACAAGTTTCATTCATAATTCTTCCAATTTATTTCTATACATTCATCCGACGCTGGTCATCATGATAATGTGGATCTTCATAATTATATAATTCAGTATATTGTTGGACCAGTGACAGCAATAGTTTTTCATTCACTTTTAGTCAAACAAAGATTTTAGTGAATTTTTAAACGATAGAGAAAATATAAAAAAAACTGTAATGGAATCGAATTGCAGCGGCGAAGAGATTCGCCTGTCGAGCAATTTGCGCGGTCGATTCAATTCGGCGCGCCGCTGCTCGTGAACACAATTTCATAGAAATATATGGGAAGCGACTCTCTGTAATTCGATTCGACTCAGCTTGTTTGCTCAGCAAACCTAGTGGACGCAATCCTTAAAAGGAGGTAGAACTCATTGCCTAGCAACGTTAACAGTCTCCCCAGACTAGGGTTCAATCGTAGTCATAGGCGAGACGAATTTCCTTGCATGCATCAAGTCTGTCGCCATCTATATTAAATTCAATGCGTAATTAATTTAATGATACGCACTTCTATAGAGTTCAACAAAAGATTTTATGAAAAAAAATAGTTATTCGTGTTTGATTTCGGTGTGGCAATAATGTCATATTTTGCACTGAAAATATGGCACTATAATATTTGCAGTTCGTGTAGAGGTTGGGAACCAACAATACTCCTCTGGTTATAGAGGAGTAGTGTTGTTGTTATATATACCTTTAAGTTTTATTGGCCCACTAACTATAGCCGTTATTTGTATGGCACTTGAATCTCATATTCATATAAAGAAAGAAAGATGAAGTTTATTTAACTAAATAGTGACTGATTTTTTGAATTGCTTGGATTTGATTAAAAAAATAACATGTTTTGACAAGTTGTGACCTGCATTTTTAGCAAACAAAGTTTTATAAAAATTACTTGAAACTGCATTGGATCAGCGACCCAAAGTGAGTCTTGGTCTCCGTAACGTGAGAACACCACTTTCCTCCGTTTCGAGGCAGTCACAAGACAAAAAATTTAAAGAAATATTTATAAATATAATTCGTTATAATAAGACATCGTAGGAATGGCAAATTTCACAGACAAAGACCCATCAATTTTATTGATAAACAAATACTAAAAACAACATTATAATATTACAATTAGATCCACCGTTCCAAAAGTTACTCAACCCAAGCTTCAGAGAAAGATTAACGTAAACATAGTCCTAATTAAAAAGCTTTTATACTTATTTTATTTCTCAATAATTCGCCTTTGTTTTCAGTAAAATACAGCTGCCAGTCTTTTTTCGTGCGTTTCTTAGTGACAGGGCTGGGTTGAGAATATATTTTCCATTGTTTTTATTTTATACTAATTAACTGATTTACGTAGAATCATTTTGTAGCTTTTCATGAAACTTGATTTGCAAATAAATTACATTGTTTATTTATAAATAAATAAAAACTGAACTAAATTATAAATAAGTATATATACAAATTAAAATTAAATTATAAAATCTAGCGCCAAACCGCTGTCAGTTGGAAACGTGCCCAAAAGAATGGCCACATTACCTCGCTGTATCGCAACGCTATGCGTTGTCCAAGGCACAGACCAGTCTTTTGGTTACGTTAGACGTCTACCAGGCGTTTCGCTTTGTCTCGATAAAGTTTGTGCGCCTCAGGCCCCCATGGTCCCAGGGTCTCGACCCCAAAAGCCGCAAATATGTAACCATTTCCGATGGCAGAATATTTGTGGTATTTTAGGGCCTTCTGCTATGCAGCAGCTGTACCAGCAGACATGCTAGTAGCTGAAAGATGGGACGCCGCCAGAGTATCGACGCAAGACGCGTCCCATACTAAAGGACGACCCATCCTCCAGGGCAACAATGACATACCATCGGGTCTCTTGCCATCGTCGCGGCACAAGCCGTTCGGTTCTAGAACGGCAGGTACCCCGGCGGTGACAAGAGCCCGACGGATTATGTCATTAAATGCTGCATGAGTCATGCAGCATGACGCGGAATTCTGCCGTCACTTCTGGTACAAGATAAACCACGGTGACCGAGGCGCTCCACCTTATCTCCACACTGACAGTGGTGTCGGACAACACAGGCCGCACCTAGGCGAATGCGGGCACTTATTCTAAACGTGTTATCGTCTATAAAAGTGCCCGAATTCGCCGAGGGGAGTGCCTGTAGCCACAAGCCAGAGTCCCAACGCGAAACAGCTAGGAGACGGGCACGCTCAGTCTCATTGGCACACGTATCCAGTAGATTTCGATGTACCAGTGAGCAAAGCGGGCCGTCCCACAACTTCTGTGACTTTTAATGGTTTACTGGGTTTAGAGGAAAATTTGGGTGTGGGCAGGCCATAGACCACGCATTTCTGACCTGATATTGTTTCGGATGCATAAAAATTAGCTTATTCCGACACAATTTCCATCCACTAAAACGATAGCTTACAGTCCTTTTTTAAATGCTGCGATATTTTGTGTCCCGGGAATCCTGCGTGAATTTTAAGTCAAGCGTGGATGAATTCGCAAGTACATCCTAGTATTTTGATATAACTTGTAACACAAGTACCGCTTCGTCTGACGTTGTGGAATCAACTAATGCTAGTGATCGTGGTGCGTGGTGGTGGAGCACCTTAACAGACTTCTTTTGAAAATTATCCCAAGCGGAAAGTCTAGTCGTTTTAATAAATTAAAAACGTGCTAATGACGTACTAATTTGTGTAACGGTGTAACCCAAAGGCAGGCGAATGAAAAGTAAAAAGTCCGTGGGTGTATTTCTTTTGCGTGACGAATTCTATGATCAATCGAAGAATCTCCCGGGAACTGTGAAAAGTCTTTACAGAGTTTTAAGAATTCAGATAACCCTCCAAACATTAATTATTACTATGAAATATATATTTTTAAATGTTGTAAGTAAACTGGCAAACGATTCACGTGATGATTAATTAGTTACCGCCGCCGAGAGAGGGCCATCTACGACGCCAAGGTTTTTTTACCAGGTTTTTGAAAACTGTCTATCACCAAATTTGTATACTTTTATACTAACCTGTTTTTTTTTTCATAACTGTTCAAACGGACCGATACTCTTTTGGTTTTAACTCAAAACACACATTTTGTCAAAACCACGTTAAGATAGTTACTTTTTTTAAGTTTTGAACGTATATGTATGAAAATATATCTATTAAAGATAATTATGTAACTATTAAAACAGAAAAAATAGTTAAAAAATCAGCGCCTAACAGATGGTCAACCTCTTCTAACATTACCACTTTTTAATAAAAAAGTAAATATTTATACTGCAAGAGCAGTGAGTGATCAAGTATATGGAAATCCTCACACTGGAAGAAAAATGATTATTTGTTTATATAGTTATGGTCATATAATTAAGAACAATTAGAAGTTCTAGAAGTTTTTTTATTTAAATCGTGTCATACACAGAGATGTGTACCTTCTGAGAAGCAACTAGTTTTGTTATAAAATAGCCACATTAATAGAGCAACGTGGCTTAGGAATAAAGAATAAAATCGCTAACTATCTTTTTCACATTTTATTTATTTTACCAAAGTAACACATTCAAATAGTACTGAAGCTGGACAAATAATTAAGAACGATTTATTAAACTGCTCGGGAATCGTTTTGTATGACACTCACATTTAAAAAATCACAATAATATGTAGCGCGAGAAATTTAAAAAGCAATTTAATACATTTTTAACTAAAATTAATAGTTGATAGCGTATCCACGGCTTTTGATTACTGCTTTACACCGGCGAGGCATTGACTCTATTAATTTTTGATATTTCGAAAGAAAAAGTCGTACAGCTCTCTTAAATTCTCACACTGTGTATTTGAATCCTTTTTCTTTATTTCGAACCACAGATTCTCGATTGGGTTTAGATCTGGGCTGTTAGCTGGCCAGTTTAAGACAGAAACTGATTGCGCTGTAAGAAATTTCTTTACGGTGCGTGCAGTGTGCTTTGGATCATTGTCATGCTGGACTGCCCAAATAACCGGTAGAACGTCTTCAGCATAATGTAACATTGTTTCTTCCAGTATATTTTTGTATTGGAACTGATCCATGTTACCTTCTATCAACTTTACAGGACCAACACCATGTCCAGAAAAGCACCCCCAAATTTTCACATTTCCACCACCGTGTTTTAATGTAACTTTCGTGTACTTAGGGTCGAATGCTGTATTCGAGGGACATCGTATATATCGTTTTCTATCAGAACATACTCTGTTCATTTTCGTCTCGTCAGAAAAAAATACATTTTTCCACTGTCGGACAGTCCAGTTTTCAGATTTTCTCGCAAATGCCAGCCGGGCTTGCCTGTGGCAAAGTTTCAACATGGGTACCTTTCTTGCTATCCTACCGTGCAATTTTTCTTCTACCAAACGTTTTCGAATAGTGCGTGCTGAGATTTCTGAAGGGTTGTTTTCACCAAAATATTCATTTCTCAGCTCATTGGACCCTTTAAAAGGATTTTGTTTTACCATACGAACGATGTTTCAGTCATCTCGAGGAGTTGGTTTTCTCTGTTTAGGTACACGTGGAACATTCGAAGTAGTTTGATACGTGGCAAAATGCTTTGCAGCGTGGAAAACCATCGTTTTTGAACATTGCAGATGGTCGGCTATCTTTTTATAAGACCAATTCTTCCGGCGAAGTTTTATTATTACTTCCCTTGTAGATTTATCACAACTTTTAGTTTTTCCCGTTGTTTTTTTCATAAGAAGTTTTTTTTTTTTTCAATCACTTTTAATCTTTTAAAGCACTAAATCGCGTCAAAATTATACAAACAGTAACAAATCGACTGAGTGTTCTCTATTTAAATTTGAATAAAAGTATAAACTATTTAGCGTTCTTAATTACGTGACCAGCCAGTAAATAGGAATACTATGTTTAGAAGTAGTGTAAAAAGTTCCTCTTTTTATTTTTAGTTAAACATATCAATGAATATCCGTATCAATGAATACAGCGGTATTATGGAAAGTTTTACGATATCGAGAGAATTAAAAAAAATACATGCAATTAGTTTTGCGTCTTAGTTTGAAAAAAATCTTCACTTTAAATCTGCGTTCATAATTATATGACCACCACTGTATCTACCAGAAAACCCTATAAGAAAGTTACAGCCAGTACAATCAGTCGTTGGATAAAGAAAGTAATAGAAGAGAGCGGTATAGATACAACTGTATTTACTGCACATAGCAGAAACACGCATCATGTTCAGAGGCTCTCAAGAGAGTTGTTAATATAGATGACATAAGAAGAACTGTAATACTTGCTACAATTCAGAAGCGTTTATGGTAGTAAAAGAAGAGCACTAGTCACAATATTTTATAATTAGAGATTTAGAGAACCTTACGGTTTTAACACATTATATACACTGACTATTCAAACTCGACAAACATTCTTAGAACATCACGACATGCCTCGAACAATTTTACAGTATATTAATCTTAGGAATTGACACAACCGATAGCGTATTCAAGTCATTGATAAACTATTTTAATTACAGGGGTATGAATGACAAGAAATTAATACATTATTGTTTGGATATTTTAGATAATATTTTATATAAGATATTATATAAAATATTATACTTAAAGTTTTACATGTAACAAAATAAACCGAACACCGTATAAATCTATCGCGTCTGCCAACATGAAAATAAAATGTAATGAATACCGTGTATACACAAATGAGAGATTTTGAATTATAATCTACACAGTTACAATGTCATATAAAAGATAAACATTGTTATATAAAATTATGGTAAATTATAGACAACTCTATACAGAACAGAATGCTAATCGCAGGATAAATTGAAAATATAACATTATTATTCAATTAGGGAAATGGCCGATAGTATTGTTAAGACATAAGAGGGTACATAACAAAACCTATTATTAACTTTAAAAAGACACACGACAAGAACAATTATGCTACTCAATAACAGTAACAGAACGGCTGTACGCACAGGCGCTTAAATATTTTTGCCATATTTTATAATAGACCTATTATCAATCAATCAATCAATAAAAGTTAACATATATATGTATATATATATATATATATATATGTGTGTGTGTATATGTTGTTTCATTTTTAATTATGTTGATAATTATAGATGTAGAAAATAATAAAAGTGTGTCATAATTTTAATGTAAAATTTAGAATTAAAATCATTGTTTTTCATAAACATAAATAGACATAAAAACATAGTTTTGTACCAATAATTGACAAATTAAAAAGCTGATTTTAGAACTAATCTTTGAACACCTACAATTATCCGCTCTCATCTTCAGACGAAATAAGAAGTCGTATAATTAATTTTCTTAAATATACGAAATTAATATGATAATTTAATTTTTTTTCTACTTACATATATGTTATACATTATTTCTTTATCGATGTGAAACTTTAATAATTATATCATTATATATGATCAGTTGAGTTAATATTACAAAAACTTCATAAAAAAGTGTAGAGCATTTACTAAACATTAACAAAGAATACATGAAAAAGTGGTTTTCCCTTAATAGAGATAATACTAAAGACGGAAGTAAACACGTGTTATTGGATACATTCTTAGTATAAATAATATCTAATTATTTTAGGTCAGATTATCTAAATTACTCATAAATTTTATTTCTTAAATTATGTTCTAATTTTAATGATGTAACTTTAAGAATCATCATTTATGAAAAATAAACTTATCACGGTACGCTTCGCTGAGTGTGGACCGAATACACACTTAGTCGATGGTAAAATGAATTTGGTTTTAGTACTTTATTTTTAGTTTATAGATATAATAGGATTAAAAACACAAAACATGCTTTATTGAATTAGTTCCGTTCCTTGTTTTTACATTTTCTCAATTACCTGGGGTTCTCAAATACCTTTTATTCTCATACTCGCCTATACTGCCTAGCATGCGCTCTTTGTCACCCTTCGATTTTCATGTTAGCCAAATTCAAATTCATTCTTTATTGTACACAAAATTGTTACATATAAAACTACAAAATAGTGGCGTAAAAAGAGTTTTCTTATAGCAAACCTATGGGTCTAGCGAGATTGGAAAAACAAAAGGCAGGGTTGTGTAATTTAAAGTTTATGTATGTATAAGTATATTGGTTCTTATACCGAAATGTACATTAAAATTACTTATTGAAAATATTTTTTTACAAAATGATGCTTAAAAAACAATTTTTAACAAAGACCTGTTTGTAGGACTTTGTTAACACTGTATATACGCGAGCCATCGCCCAAAACCGGTTCGTCACGAGTCGAGCAAACAACATGTACGGCAAGCGCACAACTGCATATTTAATTCCGCGTTTGTTAAATGACTTACCTGTTGAGTTTAGGGAAAGCATTACATCAATAAATATTAAAACTAAACTTAAAATGCACTTTTTAAAGCAAATGTAATTAAAAAAGTTAAAATTGTTAAATGCTACGGACGTATATATCCAGAGCACTTACTTTGTAATCATTTTGTTATCTTGTTAAATAAATAAATAATAACATAATAAAATACATGCAGATATACATAAACTTACATACACACATATTTATATATCTAATGTATACATATATATGATACATATACACACACACACACATATATATATATATATATATATATATATATATATATATATATATCAGTTAATTAGGACAGACAATGCTCGACGGACTCATTAATTTGCTTCCATCCTGTTCGAGCTAGTGAGGTGAAAAATGCAGGAATATTCCATTTCCAAATTGTACCATGTGTTCCAGACTGCCCATTCAACTCTATCAAATCAATTATGGCAGGAATTTAATACCATAGACGAGAGTATTTAATAAAAACAATGCGCAGGTTGGGGATACTAATCATAGTGTATGTTTTTATAATCGAATCCAAAATGGTATGTCCAAAATAACGGAAATATGTTCAATCATGACATGAGGATCTGTTATTGCAGATTCGATTGGGTTCTGTGAATAGCTTTGAAAATTAATGTACTTTGATTACGTTCGCCAGATAGGGCATGAATTTTAAACTTTAAAACCTTTTAAAGTTATTTTATATAATGAGTGTAAAAATTAAATTATTATATATTATAAATGAAATTTAAATAAAGTTCTTGCTAATGGACCCACGGGCTCAATATTTCAACCCATTTGGGGTTCTATATATACCTTCTTCCTAATGTTCCACATTTACGCAGTTTGACATCTTCATTTGAAGTGTCTTGGGACTGGCGCCTAGATCAAATCAAGCTGTCGAAGAAAAAACAGTGCGCTATTGTGCTAAGGTACATTTTTAACCCATATATTTAAAATACAAAAATATGTTAAAAAAAATAAAACGTTGATTAATAGTAGATTGTTAAACTAGAGGTGAAAGTGAACTATTTAGGCATGAGATGGTTTGGCGCACGAGGGTAGAGGGCGACAATAGCTCGAGTGCCTAAATAGGCCTTTCACACGAGTTCAACACTCTACTTTTTATTTTGAATATGAGGAAAGTAAATGAAAACTGATTGGTTAATCAAACAACTACTTCTATGAAGTCAGGCGTTAAATCCATATCTAAATCTGACGAACTCATTTCATATGTCACATATGAAATGTCAAGTAGTTCTGTGGCATTCTACCAGCCAGTATTTTTTTTGTAACTGATGATAATAAATATTTAGCTCAAAACGTAAATTAAATAGTAATTTAGCGAAAAATACAAAATTATATTATAAAATTGTTCATATTTTTCATTACAATTGATGCCGCGATTTAACAGTGGCTGTAAAATAAGTTGGGACATGAGTCGCATGTATCTGTATTCTTTTTAAGATCAAGGAAAATCGCTTCCCAATGACAAAAGTACTGTTTTCATCCTTGTGATCAAGCAACTCCAAACGTACATCAGAATATGAGAAATGAAAAAGTTATAATTGAGATTTTCTATAAGATAAAGAATGGACTGGTGGCGCCAACTGTTTGGAGCAATTACGAGATATTTTTTATGAGGTAATTGTCACCCCTTACAAATCTTTTCTTCTTAAAAAAAAACCACAAAAAATTCTAAAACGAAAACGAAGGACGAAAGACGTTTGAGATTAAGCCCCCCTGATCCTTAAAGTAATACTACAATTTTGAGGCCCGACCGCCCAATTGTAGTTTTATTATAATATAGTAGAACCTCCGTCAGGATTTTTTTATTGCACGAGTTCAACAGACAGGCAGACGGCCCAACTGATAGAGGCTGGGACCTGGCCCCTAATGCCAGAACACAACTCAAAGTGGTTATGGCGGTATACTCTAGATCGGGGGTGGTAGCCATCCAGACGGGCAAATACTCTACCACCTGGCAATGGGCTGTTTTGTCGCTTCTTACGACAGGCCTGGCCGCAGGAAATTGTATTTTTGTTTCCGTTCCTGCACGGATAAAAAGGAATGAGTTCCTTACGGTAAAGGTAGCCCGGAGTGGGCATAACGCTTTTTCCTTGCGTTACGATTTCAGCCAGTTCACTCTATGCCGTGTAAAAAAACTAAGCATCACTTGCCAACCCAGTCATCTTATAAAAAATAATTTGCTGTTTACCTGTTTAGCATATTTGGTTTAAAGATTTCAATTTAAAAAATACCCGAGTTTCTAATAAATTAGTTTTGCACAAAACACGCTGACAAGAAGGAAGATTAAAAGCTTATTGATTTTTTTATAGCTTTTTCCAGACGATTAAATTCAAAACAACTTCTATAATAGTTCCTTCGCCTTAAGAAGCGTCCACACACACCTGGAAATTCAATTCCGTTCATTAATTATCTCTTCCTAATAAATTAAATTAAATTAAAAGTTCTATTTAAACATAAATTATTTTCGTAATAATTTACATCCCTATTAATATTATAAATGCGAAAGTAACTCCGTCCGTTTGTCCGTCCGTCTGTCTGTTCCGTTTTCACGGTAAAACTACAGGACCGATTTGGCTGAAACTCGGTATATATGTATTTTCGATGCCGAGAATGAACATAAGATACTTTTTATACCTTAAAATGGGATAGTTTCCGGGATAAAAATATATTTGTCTATTTGTTTGTTATGTTTTGACGGAAAAACTATTTGACCAATTTGGCTGAAATTTGGTATATATTATATGTAATTTTAATACCGAGGGTTGACATGGGATACTTTTCATTCCACATAATGATATGATAGATTTTGAGGATCTATCATATCATTTAGGATATATTTTGGGATAATTGGTCATTTTGGTCATTTTAGTCATTTTAACCATTTTAGTAATTTTGGCCATTTTGGTCATTTTGGTCATTATGGTCAATTTGGTCATTTCGGTATTTTTGGCCATTTTGGTCAATTTGGTAATTTTAACCAATTTGGTTGTTTTGGTCATTTTAGTCATTTTGACCATTTTAGTCATTTTAGCCATTTTGGTCATTTTGATAATTTTGGTAGTTTGGTCATTTTGGTCAATTTGGTCATTTTGGTCATTTTAGTCATTTTGACCATTTTAGTAATTTTGGGCATTTTGATAATTTTGGTCAATTTAATCATTTTGGTCAATTTGAGAATTTTGGTCATTTTAGTAATTTTGGCCATTTTGGTCAATTTAGTCAATTTGGTAATTTTGGTTAATTTGGTCATTTTGGTCATTTTAGTCATTTTGACCATTTAAATATAGTTAGTTTACAGATAGATAGACGGGGGATAGATAAATAAAACTAGAACGGGTTGAAATAGAGGTTGAAAGATTGTATGAGAGACCAATCGTTTCACAAGTTTATATAAAAAAAATTCATCTATGAAAAAATGCGATAGTAACTCGATCTGTTTGTATGTTAAAAGCCTTCACGGAAAAACTACTAGGAATACTAGATTGGCTTGCTGTAATTTTGTCTAAATGTAGTTTTGACAGGATTAGGGGGTGGGCACTGAAAATCAGCGCTGTGTCGGCGGACTACGATTCGGCACAACAAAATGCTGAGTGCCAACCTCATTTTCAAATTGTAGCATACAATTTCTGTTTCTGTATAATTTTATATATACTTTGTTGTCTTAGTACTAACTATTTTCTGTTGTGTGTCGCTATTGGAAATAAATATTTTTCTTTCTTTCTTTCTTTCTAATACAGAAAATGGACATAAATATTTTTCATCCCGGGAGATGGGATAGTTTGCGATATAAAATGAAATAAATCTTCCGGGGGCAAATGGAACTAACATAAAAATTTAATACAATGTAACATGTATTAACGCCTGCTATTTAATCAAGAGGCATGCACTAGGTACTAGCACTAGCACGGGGTTAACTCTAGTATCAAATAAATTATAATGTAAAAGTAACTAAATTTATTTTGTAAATAATAATTTTTCGTTGGTGTTTATTTCTATCGTAGTATTTATTGTGTTAAATTTAAATTCACTCACGCTTCGCTGTTAATATTAGTGGGTGAAGGCTTAAATAACATATATAAATACCCTCTTCTGTTAAAGTGCAATATTATGCAAAGGTTTATCGTCAATCCATCAACTACTTGCTAATTTGGCGGCCACAAACATAGAGAAGCTGATTTTTTATATAATTAACATATTTTTATGCTTCTAGGCATTGACAAAATATCCAACCAAAATACTTAACATCAGCCAATAACGATGATTCGGCTGTTATAGCTTGCTACTCGCCCTTAGTGGGTAGATCAGATTTTATAAGACTTTTTAAAGAATTGACAACTGACACATTAAAACAAAGAGATATCAAGCTCCTCATAAAAAATGTTGTTTTGTAAATCCTTATGCAGCATCCGATTTCCATACAATGGCGACTGGATACCACTCTGGGTAAATTTCAGATTGCTTCGACGCTCAAGGTCCTAGATGCAACAGCAACGATATAAGCACTGTACGTACCTAAGTCTGCAGCTAGCACCTTTTTTACTTGATGTTGAGATATTGGCGGAACATCACTCGAGTTTATGAGAGCGAGTTTTTTTTCCGTGTGTCGCTATTACACTGATGTTGCTACTCTCCGCTTCGATCAGTTCATTAGTGCTGATAGTCAAAAAAATTATGTCTCGATATTGCTATAGCAGAGCCACAACACATGAACGTCGATACAACCAAATATTGTTACGTTATGGTTACGATACACCTTAATTACCTAGCTCATTACTTATGTATTAAATCTTTCCACTGTGCACATATTAAACATAAATTTACAATGAATAGAATAGAATAGAAAACACTTTATTGTTCACCAAATAAACAATTGCAGAATAAATAATTACAATGATTTAACGGCAAAACAAAAGGCAGATCCGTACATTATTATGAATGTACGGATCGTTTTTATTCCATTTGTGACCTGCAAGGCTCAAGTTCCTCTATTAATGAGAACTCACATTACAATCGACACGTTTGCCCAAGGCGGATTGGAGGGTTGCATTTATTTCCGATTTACAGGTTATCATGTTTTTTATTTCTTAACCGTCAGCACAAGGCAATACTTTATTTAACAATTAAATCAACTGAGATATTCTCACCCATATATTTTGTACGAACATAGCAAGTTATTACTTCATAACTTAAACGAACCATATAGCGTATTAATTGTTGTTTACACGGGAATTAAGACTACTTTTATTGTGGTATTTTTAAAGTAAAACCATAGTATAGTATGTTAAGTATATAGTATTTTATTCATGCAGGAACGGAGAAAGAATACAATTTCTTGCGGCCAGGCGGCCTGTCGTAAGTGGTAGTAGTATTTGCCCATCTGGATGGCTACTACCCCCCCTGCTCTATAATATGTCATTATAACAACCTTGAGTTGTGTTCCGGCATTAATGGCCAGGTTCCAGTCCCCGTTTAGAGAGCGATAGCACATTGGTAACACCTTTTGTGTTATAAATGTCCATAGGCGATGGTAACCGCTTTCCATCAGGTGGGCCGTCTGCCTGTCGGTTGAACTCTGGCCATAAAAGAATCGCGTCTGCTTTTACATATGTAAATAATAATTATAGAATTTATTGTAAAATGTATTTTAAGAAAACCTTCTTGTCTAACCAAAGGTTGCTTGAAAGAGATTGCTTTCAGCACTAAGGCTGCCCACTGTACAAGCTTATAGCCTTAAAACAATAAAGTATTGTTGTTATTGTTATGCGTCATCTAATCAATATAATATACACATACGATCAGAAGTTTCTAAGCGGTGAATGTTCACCCTTCAGGTTTCAAGGTAACCTCATTGGAATGAGAGGCATTTTAACCATCATAGTTACCATGACTTGCTGCACTGTTAACCAAAATAAAAAGTATTTGTAAATGTATAAGGCGTCGCGTCATGCGGTATTTTAGTATTGGTAACCCTCTTTTATCGACGAGGAGAAATCAGTTTACGTACTTATCACTGTGTGGGTCTCGTTGGCCTGGTATTACTCTGGTGGAGATAGATTGCCATAGACCGAAATAACCACTAAAACCCCCCGTTGTTCTGTCCATTCTCCTATAGCCAGGGTCACGGGTAAACATCCTGACTACACCGCAAGCCCTTGTACGAAAACCTAACTATTCTTGTAAAATTAAATGTGAATGTGTTGATTTCTTACACTTTCACGACTTAACAAAACATTAGGCAAAGGAGACCGGCGGTTTTCAGCCTGAAAACGTATAAAAACGAAACTTATACTAAAAAAATTGCAGGTTTTTTACTTATTGTCTTTTTAAGAGTATCATATTTTAAGAACCTCGCTAACCGGGGAGAAGTAATGTTGTATGTTTTAAGAATCGATTCTCACTTACCATATAGTTAAATTCAAAAGCATTGTTAACTGATTCTTTAAACTATTATATTAATAAGAATCTATATGTACTAGTGGTCGCCCAGTGGTCGAAATTCTACCATAATTAATTTAAATTATAAGTTTGAACATTATAAAGGTTCTGTTGTCAAAGACTATACTTCTATAATCACAGATTTCGCCAAAGCTACACTGTTAATTTGACTTTAACAATAAACAAAAGAGTATATATGCGTGTTTGTGTCAAATACATGGTAGTGTGGGTAATGTTTTTTTATAATGATTTAATTAACTTTTACGCATAATTTAAAAAAGAATGAGTATTCGTCGCTTCTCTATATAAACTATAAATGTACGATATTTCATACTCCTCCGTCGCGCAATTTTCGTAAAAAAGAGTACAAAGTTTTTGCTTCACCTATTAATAATACACCTATTAATATATAGATTACACGTCAAAATATCAATATACCTTTTCCTTTTCTTCTGTTATGGCTTCCGCGGTTAGCGTTGAGCCAATGTCAATATACCTGCGTAATATGCTGTTACTTAATATTGTTTTATTCTGTCAGTTGGGTAATCGATTATTTATACGTTATCGATATCTACTCTTAATTTTTTTTTCAATGCCAATATAAAACATCTAAGCGTCTACTATATCACTGTCAAGTGTCATACGTCAGACAAGGGTGTACTGACTCAGTGCCTTTGCCTGATATTGTGACGAATATAACACAAATTTATAATTATTCGTTGCAAACAATAAATATCGTAGAACTATTGTTCACAGTGTTCACTTTTAGATAGAAATAAACATTATTTGAAAATACAACTGCACAGTAAAACATCACGTTACAAGTTCCCGCCAAAAACTCTAGGGTTATCGTAATGGAGGTTATGTCAATGTCAAACAGTTATGGCCAAATTCTATTTTCAGCCAAATTCTTGTAGAAAATGACAATGACACGTGGCTTTACAATGAAATACGCTACCTAAACACATCGTAATTATGCATGTAGGCGACCAGACCGAGGGCTCCTAAGAAACTCGCCAGTCTATTTTGCATATACGTCGTCAGGGGTACAGAAATTAACGTAGGTTGCCTTTCATCCAGAAAAAAGTATTGTTCTCAAAGGGTAAAAGACGTTTTACATGGCCGTCTATAATAACAACTCAGCCTACTGATATGAATAGTCATAAATTGCAACATGATGCCTAGAGTTTGATAAAATATATATCAAAGCGAACAAAGCCAACGCCAACGAGCAAACAATAGTCGCCTATATTTTGAACTTACTATTAATAGTTCTTGAGGATCCAAAGCTGGATTTGGACTACCCTAATACTCGTAGAGAGGGAACGGGTTGTCTATAGGCCACGAGTGTATAGAGCAATGTAACGGATTTCAAAGATCTTTAATTTTGCTGTTAGACGTTCAATAATGCCAACCATCTATTATATCTAGGCTATTCTAATTATAATTTAAGTCATGATGGCTTAGTGACTAAAACATTCGCGTCTCACTACAATAACGTAAATACGATTCCTCAAACAAGGTATGCATTTACGACTTTTTTAATATAGCAAATACTGTCATAAATAAAAATCATGTGCGTCGTTGATAAAACCGTTGTCAGTAATAAATATGTTCGAAACGCGCCGATCTTTGGGCAAGTTCGCCAGGCATAGGTGCCGTTTGGTCCCTTGTTTTGCGAAGGAACAGTCCTTGGTAGTAAAGCAATTACGCACTGTTGCTATTAAACTTGATGATACGAGTGTAGACGGAGCTTTATATGAAGAGTATTTTTCAATATCAGAAAATCAAATTCCAATTTCACGTGCATTCGAACTCAATGCTATAGATGCAAAATATTAATATCCCGTATTATTAGACCTTGGTACATATCTTTCACTTCATCTACTTTTATTAATCGTTTGTTGAATATGCTTGTTTATCTATCCTTTATTTAGTACTAGCTGCGCCCACGGTCTCACCCGCATGGTGATGGAAAATCGTTATATTTTGGATAATTCACACTATATCTTTATAAATGCTTATGTCTTATTCTGATGTGTAAGCTATACTGTTACTGTTACAACCTGAACGCTGACAAAAGACAAATTCACACCTGCATACCTGTAGACATTTTATTACCTTTCCGGGATTTGGACTTCTTTTGTTTACTTTGTGATTAAAATGTGTTATTAGAAAAACAGCCCATTGTGTATTGTAATCTTTAATGGTAGTCATTAGCCAGGTGTGATTCTAGGAAATTCAGTCCACGCGGCCGAGCAGACATATTGTATTTGTACAGTATAAAGCAATGCCCCAATTGGGAGATGAGGCAGTCGAGCGATAACCACAAGCGAAGCAAGACTTGTGTACATTCGGTAATCTATTTAGTGACTGATTCAGCACACACGTTGAGGAATATCCGGGGTTTTCTTTAACTCCAAATAATAAATAATACAAAAATAATAAACAAATATAATCTCAGGGATATTGTGTGCCCCCGCACACAACATCTCTGAGATTATATTTGTTTTTAATGCCTGAATAGTCAGGCGGTACCCCTTACATGGTCAGAGTTCCTGTTGCAAAGCTTAGGTATTCTTTTCTAATATTGGACGTTTGGTTAGTATTCGCGTCATAATTCTTCTTTATTTATTTGAAGTTCCTAATTTTTAGCCTTATTACATTTTTCTTGATCTCTGAGATTTAATCGTGGTAAGTGTAGCTATATAAGTGTATAAATAGATATACATTGTCTGTCAATGTTTAATATGATTAACACACATCTCAGAATATTAAACCCATCGCTACATCTGCGTGACACAGTCACTAATAATAACACTATACCAGACTATAGGATACCGCTTCCGCAGAAATACTGACTTGATATCGTGAGCGCTGACATGCGTACATGCGTACCTAGTAATGGCCTCACAACGAAAAGGAAAGATCATTTCTATAAGATATTACGTGCGTGCGTGTGTATACGTCTTACATTTTTCGTATTAAGTCTTGTACCAAATGTCATCTGTTAAAAAATAACAACTATTGAAGCTATTCGTACACAAAATCTACAAAAGTTACATCATAATAAAGTAAAATATTCAGATATTCCCACACACACACACATATATATACATATGTAAATCCCTCAAAATGAGTAGCTACTACATTATGGTAATAAAAGTCATTAAATTCACTAATAAGGCAGTTCTAAGTCTGCCCTGCAAAGAGCCTGAATACCTAGCATATTTCAATAGATGTAAAAGGGTATTTGATAATGTGATAAAAAGTCTTTATGGGAGTCAAAATGAAATGAAATTCACAACCTAATGCTGAACTAGGACTTAACAAAATATGCTAATATTTCTGTATGTACTTTACATTCTGGCTTCGCTTGCGAATCTGTCTGTAGTATATAAAATGCTTATACAATTATACCAACGTCATAACGATATAAAATAAATTAATTAGATAAATGCTTGATACTTTGCGCCCAATAGGTTCCGTAGAGGTGATAAGCATCGACTGTTGCCGTTATTTGACTACGAAACCAAAAAATACGAATAAAAAATACTCCATATCTCAAAAATCACTTAACGGATATAGTCCAAAACTTATTCGTTGAAAGCATCTTTTAAGCTAGCATCTTTACTTTTTAAGAATTTTCCACTTTATACTTTAAAAGTTACAAGGGGAGAGGGACGTAATTATTACTACATTGGATGATTACATCTTATATTTATTTTATTTGGAAAGCATGCAATAATTATCCTTTTTCTATACTAATATCATAAAGAGGTAAAGTTTGTGAGTTTGGATGTTCGGGAATTCTCCAGTACTACTAATCCTATTTTGAAAATTCTTTCACCAGTTGAAAGCTACAGTATTCCCGAGTTATATAGGCTATATTTGATTGTGTTTAATGATTGTTAAATCAAAACAGTAAAAATGTTTTACGCCCAGCGAAAAGGGCATGGGAAGGCCTGTCAAATATGTTACAGCAATAATGTTCCACGCAAGAATTGCGCACATCCTCGTAACAGGTACTGCGAGTGCTTTCTGCGTTTTTGAATTAATTAAAGGTTACAACGCTTAATTAAACTTCGCTAAGAGTGCGTGTGTACGTGTGTGCATGTGTATTTTTAATGACACCCAGCGAAGTATGCACGGGTCAGCTAGTAGAATATAAAAATACATAATTAATACACATATCAGCTAGGTTTCCAAATTATTAAAATTAATTAAAAAGTTAATAAAAACATCATCATGTTTTTTTAAAATAATCAACGATACCCCACACGACTTTGACGGACTATGCGTATTGAAAAAAACTTTACACGACCTTGGGAGCGAATATTGTTGAAATAAACCTCTTCATTTCAACAAAAACCTTTTTGTAGGACATCTTCTATATAATTTAAATCATATTATAATATAGTACGTCTTAGCGTCTGTTGTTTATTAGGTTTCTAAGTAAGCTGTAAACCGCAGTTTTACGGTTCGGCTATGGTTCCTAAGAAAACGGTTGTTTTTTATAAATGTCATAAGAGTGGACACGTGCAGAAAATATGCCCACAAAATGTCTCGAGACAACAACATAAAAATAAGAAAGCGTGGCAAGCAAAGGCATGTTGACGGCAATGTCAGTAGCTCTGGACGGGAATACTTGGTACGTGGACTCGGGAGCAACGTCACACATGACGAATAACAAAGATTTGTACTACATAGGTTTCCTGCCTATTGAACCAGTGCTAGTGAATGTGGCAAACGGTGATAAACTTTCTGCAATCGGTGTTGGTAAAGTAAAAGTTAAATTAAAAACCGGTGAAAAGACGGTAAGTCATGTATTTTATGTACCTAGCTTAGTAGGAAGTCTGTTGTCCGTGAGTGCATTAACTAAAAAAGGTTTTAATTTTAAATGTAATAAGAAAGGTTGTATTAATCTTAGTGGTAGAACGGTCATAGTACTACGGCTATCCATGTAAATAATGTTTATCAGCTTGATGTTTGTAATACTTTTACATGTAATGCTGCTGGAAAGAATTGTACCTAAAGTTTCTGTTTTAGACACTGTATTGACTTCGCAGGTGACTGAAGTTGAGCAGTCGGATGCGTGCTCAAGCGATGCAAGTCAAGCATCGTTGACCGGTGGCTCTGAGGCAAATGCACCTAGTAAGAAGACTTCGTGGGAAACGTGGCACAGACGACTTGCTCATCTCAATGCCAGAAGCATGTACATTATGAAGAATCGGATGGTAACCGGCATTAATAATGATGAAGGTTCCTACCAACCATGTGAGTCATGCGTACACTGGGTAAGCAATTTTGATTACCTTTTCCTAAAAAGTCAAAACGTCGATCTAAGGAAATATTACGCTTGGTGCATACAGACTTATGTGGGCCTATGCCACAAGCGTCTTTTGGAGGTTCTAAATATTTTTTAACTTTTATAGACGATTTTTCTCGGAAGACTTTTGTTATTTTTTAAAAGGGAAGAATGAAGTGTTTTCCTATATTAAAACTTTGAAATCCTTGGTTGAAACCAAACTGGCAAAACAATTATGGTTCTAAGGAGCGATAATGGAACTGAATATGTTATTAAACAGTTTCAAAAATTTTAAAGGAGCATGGGATAAAGCACTAAACTACCATTCCATATTCTCCTGAACAGAGTGGGGGCAGTGAAAGAGCTAATAGGATAATTGTTGAAAAGCCCGATGTGTGCTGCAGGATGCAGGTTTGGATAACCGCTTCTGGACGGAGGCTGTCCAAACTGCAGTTTACTTAAAGAATAAGTCACCTACAAAATCAGTGATGTGATCAACACCAGAAGAAAAGTGGTCTAACGAAAAGGTTGATGTAAGCCATTTTTGGGTGTTTGGTTGTGTGGCCTATGCTTTAGTGCATAACACAAAAAAGTTCGGGCCCAAATGCATAAGATATATTTTTGTTGGATACTGTGAGGAAAGCAACGGATAGGTTGATGGATCCGGAAAATCTACCTATTTGCATAAAGGCTAGAAATGTAAACTTTCTCGAAAATAAATTTATTTCGAAAAATAATGTTGCAGATGTGTCAAATACGTCATGTAATGAATTATTGACATCAAATATTATGAACATTATTTTTAATTCGGAAGTAAATAATATTTATGAAAATGAGAATGGGAGTGATCAGGTTGTAGTCAGGTCAGGTGAGCGAAGATATGAATCGTTTGAGCCTGATGCAACTGTTAGTTCGATCGTAAGTTGCGATAATTCTTCGGATGAAACATACGTTCCAAGATCATCTGCTTTAGACGAATTCTTCAAACTTCGTGAGCTTGAATAATACCACTAAATTGCGAAATATGGTGATGGTATTATGCTGTGAAAATGACGAGCCGTTGACGGTGGAACAAGCATTGAATGGTAAGGATGCTGATCGTTGGCGTGAGGCAATGCAGAAAGAATACGATTCTTTTGCAAAAACAGTCATTGGACGTTGACAGATCTGAAAGATGGAAAAAAACCGATAAGGTCCAAATGGGTTTTTAAGGTTAAACGTGGTCTTAGTGGAAACATACTAAATATAAGGCGCGTTTAGTAGCTAAAGGTTTCACACAGAAGTATGGTATCGATTACCAAGAAACTTTGGCTCCGGTTGTACGTCATTCGACAATTAAGATGTTATTTGCCATTGCAGCCATAAAAGACCTTGATATAGACCAAATGGATATCAAGACAGCATTCTTGAACGGAGATTTGAAAGAGAATGTTATTATGGAACAACCAGAAGGATTTGTTTTAAAGGGGGGAATAAACACAAAATTTATAAGTTCAACAACTCCATTTATGGTCTAATCCAAGCTTCAAAATGTTGGTATGATAAAATTAATACCGTATTAACAGTAAAAATGGGTTTTGAAAGGTCTAGTTTGGAGCCCTGTGTATGCTTTAAAAATCTACAATGTAGTTTATTTCTTCTAGTCCTTTATGTTGATGACATCCTTTTATTTACTTCTTCAGATGCTGATAAGCAGGACATAAAGAAGCGTTTAAATTAAGAATTTGAAATAAAAGATTTAGGTTCACGAGTTTTTGGGAATGCGAGTCTCCAGACAAAAGAATAAAAGCTAGCTTCATAACTAGAATCTTAAACAGATTTAAGATGGCTGGCTGCAAACCTGTTTCAACTCCAATGGAGGTTGGTTTGAAGCTTACCAAACCTGTAGCAAAGCTTGAAAACTGTGAGCACAGAAATCTTATTGGCTCTTTAATGTATGTCGCTGTGTGTACTAACCCGACATAGCGTATGCGGTTGGTTTCTTAAGTCAATTTAACGACTGTTATTCAGATATCCACTGGAAGGCAGCTAAACATGTTTTAATATATCTAAAGGGTACTACCAATATTGTTTGGTTTATGACAAAGGTAACTTTGAAGTATGTGGTTATACAGACGCGGATTAGGCGTCATGCGAAGTAGACCAGAAGTCATACACCAGCTACGTGTATAAAATCGGGAATTCTGTCATCAGCTGGGAAGTCGTAAGCAAAAAACCGTCGCATTGTTTAGTACTGAGGCCGAATACATGGCCCTTTCCGATGCATGCAAAGAGGGTTTATTTATACGCGCTATTCTAAAAGAATGTTTTCATTTAGATTGTGTTATTAACTTATTTAATGATAACCAGTCAGCACAAAACTGAGTAGGAAAGCCATTTTGCATTCGCGAACTAAACACATTGATGTCTGACACCATTTTATTCGTGACATTTTTAATAAAAATTTGTTTAATATTAAGTATTTATCAACTGATAAAATATTAGCGGATATGCTGACAAAGCCTTTATCGTGAGTAAAGTTTTCAATGTTTTTAGGTCAGTTTAATTTGAGAGGATATTATTTACGCGAATGACTGCATTTTTAGGAGGTCTATTTTATTTATAATAGTTATAAAATGAACTATGTATAATAATGTTTTAGTTTGAAGATTAGTTCATACAATACTATGTTGAAATGATTTCAGTTTAAGGGAAGTATTGAAATAAACCTCTTCATTTCAACAACAACCTTTTTGTAAGACGTCTTCTATATTTAAATCATATTATAAAATAAGACGTCTTAGCCTCTGTTGTTTATTAGGGTTCCAAGTAAACGGTAAACCGCTACGCGTATATGCATGTTTGTATGTTTGAATATGAATTCAAACACTTCCCATTATCTTTTAGGTCTATAAAGCTGCAAGATTCAGTCAAGCGCAAAGTATTATCTCGTTGTAACGAGTATTGTTCGTGAAGACTAATTAGTATCATAGACATAATCCAGGGACTTTAGCCTGGACGGATTTACATGACAGTAGATAGAATACAAAGTGATTAACGCTTTAATCGAATCGGGCCTTGTTTTCACATCATTTGCATCAAAACGTGACCATGGTGGCTTCGGATAAAGTGGTCACGACGTGGCTCATCGGAAAATCACGGTGCAATGCAGGCCGCTCGGATCACTACCTACAATTCAGTTTTCCCGTACAACAAACAACACTACTAATATAATAACAATATTATTATTTCACATATTTATTTAGATTCAGATTTTTTTACATTTTTCTTTAAATACTATATAAAAAAACATATAAATTCTAAAAAAAAAATGTTAAAAATCGATATCCCCCGGAAGCAGGGCCTAGGGTCCAGGCTACCGGTGGTTAAGGCTCCAGCGACAGGAACCTCCTCACGATATGGGCCGTGTCCAGCAGGGCTGCCTTCTGCATCCGACCCTTCACCCAGACACCAAGCGAGAGCTTTTCAAGGTGTCGGTCAAGGCTCTTCGCTATTAGTCCATTCGCTGACACCACTATCGGTACTATAATTGTAGAATCCAAGTTCCACATGGCAGAAACCTCGTGAGCGAGATCAATATACTTTATTTGTTTTTCTTTCTCGGCTTTCACGAGGTTACCATCATAGGGAATCGCGACATCTACAATTATAGCACGTCTCGCAGACCGATCAACTATCACAATACCAGGCTTATTGGCGACAATAGTCCTGTCTGTGATAATTGATCGATCCCAGTAGAGCAGATATTGACCATTGTCAAGAACTGGTTCGGGCTTGTATTGGTAATAAGGTACCTCCGACGAGACAAGTCCGTATTTAAGAGCAAGTTGCTGGTGGATGATCCTGGCTACTAGGTTGTGCCTGTGCAAGTACTCGCTGTTACCAAGACGAGAACAACCGGAAGTGACATGTCTAAGAGACTCACCAGGGCGGTGACACGCCCGACATATGTCAGGCGTGCCGTCCTTCAGAATGTACTTCCGATAGTTTTTCGTCTTGATAACCTCGTCCATAATTGCACAGACAAACCCTTCGGTTTCCCCAAATAGGTCACCGAAACGTAGCCAGTTCACCGACGCTGGTAGGTCCACATCAGGCCCTGTTAAAGCCTGATAGAACCTGCCATGCAGCTCCTTGCTCTTCCATACGTCCATACGATCAGACGCACTCATTACCAACGGTCTCTGCCAGTTCTGTTTTGCTAAGGATAGCGGGGTGAACCCTTTATCTACTGACACTATATCGTGATGCATACCCGCTGTCTCGCTGACTTTGAGAAAATATTCTCTGAGATTGTTATTATTATTATTATTATATTAATTCATTAACAAAAAACATTTGTGTCTGAAATATAAATACGTAGTCATAATTACCTGTATAAAAAATTCTAATATACAATAAACATTAATAATTTTATAAAAATATGTCGGTAGGAAGGCATTTTTATATAATCATATTATTATTTAAGCACAAAAATAATCGTCTACTGAGTAATATGCTTCTTTAAGAAGGAATGCTTTAACATTACGCTTAAAAGATTGCATTTTATATATATTTAACTTTAGGTAAGCAGGTAGTTTGTTGAAAATGTCAACAGCCTGATATGTGAAACTGTGCTTTACAACATTTACAGATGGCATTATTTTATTTTTTTAATCTTTCCTTCTTGTAGCTTCTCTGTGTTTTCTTTCTTCCTGCGTCTCAAACTCTGCAATATTTTTTGCGAGATAAGTGAGGACAACCAGTATATAAAGACACGGGACCGTAAGTATACCCAATTTTTTTAAATGTTCTCGACAAGACTCTGTTTGTGGTATACGAATCATAGTCCTTACACATCTTTTTTGTACAATAAAAGCTCACAGACGGTCTAGATACGCTTGACCTTAGGAGAGACTGCTTCTCTCTGCGTATTCTACTGACTGTATAACGGGGAGTGTTCCAAAAAACTGTTTAGAATGGTGCCTTCGTCCTCTTGCAACCATTTTGCATTGCAACAATTGGGAGTTCACCCCCACTTCCATGAGCCGCTTCGCTCATGTACGCAACGGTTCTGTAGAACGTTTCTCTTGCGTACCGTGGGGATTACGCCACCCACAGCGCTACGATATGGAGTTTTTCAAAAAGGGTGTCATAAAATTTCTTCGAGGCTGGCAGCGCGTTGGTGACATCTCTGATGTTGCAAACGTCACACTTATCTACTGTACACAACACTTATATAATTTATATAGAGAAGAAACGACAAATGCTAATATTTTTTTAAAGTATGCATAAAAAATACATTAAATCAATAAAAAAACATTACGCACATTACAATGTATTTTTTTTTATTTTTTCTTAACTGGAGTACAGCAGACAGGCAGACGGCCCACTTGATGGAAAGCGGTTACCATCATCGCCTACACGCCGACTGCCACGCACTTGCTACATTGTAAACTACTAAAGGCAACTGTTCGTTACAGTTTATGTACTGTTATGTAAATATATAATTCTAAAATTGTATATAAAAATAAATATATAAACAGAATCACAACACATCCGTGGAATAGTCATACCGAGGAAACCACATTTAAAAAAAACGCGCTTAGTACACTATCTCAAAGGTGGCGTGGAAACGCGTGCATATTATGACGATTACAACTCTTCCAACTTTTTGAATCGTTATATCTCAAAAACGGTGGCTCTTAGGAAAAAAAACTATCAAGACATTTTTTATAGATAATTATCTGATCTGCAATCTTTGTCTGTGCTAATTTTATGATAAAACTTACTGTTTTGCTGAAAATCGCAATTACCCGTTTTTGTGACCTTTGCCCCGAATTTTAAAAAACCAGGTATCGGATCGATGAGGACTTTTTATATTTCATTTATAATCCTACCAATTTTCAGTTGGGTGCGAATTATTGTACCCTCCGATATCTAAATTGACCGGACTAATAAATCTCATTCGTTATTTTGTGATTCGATTTTCAAACTTTGTCCTTGCAAACATTTAGTTTACAATTCAAAACTTAATTTTTTTTGTCCAGGGTCAATTCGTTTGGGGACTAAGCCGTGCTGGCACAGAAGCCTGGGGGCATAATTCGGGACCCGTGTTTGAGATTCGCCAGATCAGGAGTGGCACTAGCGCGCCCAGTTAGAACTGGTGCCACGCTATTGCCACTCCCCAGTTAGAGACACCCACTAAAACCCCTGGGTGTTCCGTCCCGCGCCTTATGCCAGGGCTACGGGTAAGGGATTATCAGCCCTGCGTGCCCTGGCAGGACACCTTCAACTTGCCTCAACTCAACAGCACGAGTATATGCTATGCAGTCATGTGCGAATTTAAATATTAATCCGGAATCACTCAAACCACCTAAATTTATTGATGTTGGGTTACATGAAGTTACGGTGTCATAATACGCTGGTTTAAACTCGTTGGGCGCGTTTTCATTGAACGTGAATAAACAGATGGACATTTAACACAGTCTGTAATTAAGCCTCGTGTCAATACAGATCCCGCTTTCATTTCGGTGTTAGTAGAGAGTAAGTAAATGTTCGAATATTTGTTTGTTCCTTTATCATGGCCAATAACCATTCCTACGAAAGCCGCATAAAAATTTAGTTTCGATATAACTATTTATACTTTATTTTGCAACTGATTAAGTCGTGCTAGCGTAATGGTTACGACACGCGTCCCAAACTTAAAGGGCGCGGGTTCCAATCCTGGCTGGAACGAATGCACCACTTCGCAAGTTTTCTAACCTAATGTGCGTATTGTTACAATTACCATGTGCTAACAACGGTGAAGGAAAACGTCGTGATGAAACCTTCACATCGAGATAACCGATGTGTCAAACCTGCCAAAGCCGCCTTGAACAAGCGTGGCGTGTATATTGTCCGTTCCCCTATAGTGGAAGTCCAGCAGTAGGACGTTTATGGTCTGTTATTATATAGAAGCGAAATAAGGCCTCGAATAAAACAGTTATGGAAATCATTCCACTCAGATAATCATATCTGAATGTGAGTACTGCAAATAGGTTCGGTATTCTATCTTTTTGAATGAAGAAAGAAAGAAAAACATTTATTTAGAACTACAATGTAAAACTACTTGCCGTGGTAGCTTAATGAATGGTTAGAACACGCGTTATGGTTAGAACTCAAAGGACGCGGGATCGAATCCAGGCCGGTAAGCATGCACCAGTTAGGTCTTTTTCTAACCTAATGTGCATATAGCTACAATTACCACGTACTAATGGTGAAGATAGACATCGTGATGAAACCTGCACATCGAAATAACAGATGTATCAAACCTGCCAAGCCGCCTTGGACAAGCGTGGCGGGCATTTTGTCCGTTTCCCTATACTTGGATACCTGAGCCCAGTAGTGGTACGTTTATAGGCTGTTTTTGTTATTGATCAAATTGTAACCGGGACTTGTCCTTGGGTGCATTTTTGTATGGTGTAGACAATCGCCGGTCAGAGTCACACCACATTTAGATTAAATTTGTTAAGGGGTAACGTGTTGGCCTTCCCATGGCCCAACGCAAGCTTTCCAAAAGTCCGGGCCATTTTTATGACCCATGGTCTGTAGAGACCCACATGTATAATAATAATAACTTTATTTCAGAAACACATGTAATTTCCATATACACACATTTAAAACATTACTTTAAAAATGAATTCATTAAAACTTCAATAGAACTTATATACGAAAATCGTGTTATAGATTAACCCAGCCGCTGGGCCGCGAGACAGGTACGACACAAACAAACTCACTGTACAATTAATTAGGCTTGGAGTTGCACCCATTTATATAGCAGTGGTGAGTCCCATCCGTCTGCAAAAACTCTGAACATGCTGTTAATGCTGCCACGGACGGGGGCCAGTAAGGATGGACGCGCTGCATGGCCACGGCAGCCCCAATAACACCCTCAGCCCATTATTGTACTGGACACTATTGTAGGTTGCTGTATGCCCTTTGCGCATAACTGACGTACAGGCTGCACGTTTAGAAGGTCTGACAGTATGCTTAAAAAAGCGTCGTCTTAACCACTCGCGTACAACGTGCGAACCTGCGAGCCAGTGTGTTAGATCATACAACCAGAGACCTACGCTTCAGGTCTATATAACAATTGTCTCTCAAGTCGGTTATATTATATGTTATGTTATCATATGTTCTATTGTCCGCTTTAAATAGCATGACCTCGTTTTTCTTAGCGTTATATCTGAGACAATGTTTCACCGCGTACGCCTCAGATATCGACAAGAGCCGCCTCAGACCACCCACCGATAGATAGGCACAACTAGAATTATTCATACATACTCTATTTATGTGACGCCTGACATGTTCTCTGCTGAGCTCATCTATCGGCTGATTCATGTAGAAGTTGAAAAGACGAGGAGAGCTTAACCCCCTCGCCTCAGCCCACATTCCATCCTATACATGTCCGAGTACGACTCTGCCCAACTTACAATATTTTTCTGATTATTGTACCAATATTTAGAAATTGACACAATAGCAGGCGGCAAAGTCGATTCACCTTCCAATTTTTTCCAAAGTATTCTATAGTTTACAATATCAAATGCCTTCGACAAGTCCAAGTAACAAGCGAAAATAGGAGTTTTCTAGCTGTATAATATTGAACATTCTACTTCATACATGTATCGCACTCTCTGTTGATAATCCTGTTTTAAAACCAAATTGAGTTAAAACTCTCGCATGATTCCCGGAACAAAAAGAACTGCATGCAGATTTTAAATCCGATTTGTTATCGGTCACCGAAAACTGAGTTGAAATCGGCCTAATTCTTACGCAAATCCTGTACAAACAGACAAGAACCACAAGTGATTTTTTTTTCAACAGCTTTAATGTACAGACACATAATATATAATATTATAGATATATCCAGCTAAATGGAGCAATTCCTACTAGAAAAGGTTTGGAACCGCTGTTCTATCAACAACATGGTCTAGGAACTTTTATTACCAGCAAATTCGGCACAAAGCATAGTAACAAATACCTTTACGGATTATAAAGGAGTGAAGAAAGATAGTATTACAATACAATATAATTAGTTGATATACATTAATAAATATTAATATTAATAATACATATTTTAATTAGGATTTCGGCTTAGTCACAGAGTACATTAATATAATAATTATAATAGGATAGGACATTTGTCTTTATGCAGTTGTCTTTAACTTTTCAAATATGAAAAGTTCTACTTTAAGTGAAAGCTAGAACCTCATACTTCCAAAAATACAGATATGATTGTATATTATGGTATTTTGAAGTGGAGAATACAACTGGTTAAACTTAAATGCACAATAAGAGTATCCCGTTACTGCAAACCATATCGCGTTTATAATCACCGGTCCTGCCATCTAGTTCTGAACTTTGATAGGTGTGTAACTTCTGCAGGCTTTCGTAAAAAAATGATCACATACTGATATTAGATCATAGATTGTACTAAATATTTCCAGTATATGCAAGTGTGAAATTATAATTTTTCAAACACCTTTACGTATTAAATGATTTCTGCGTTAAAAGAGCAAGTAAGAATTTTGTATTGCAGCAAGCAAGCTCCACTTTTAAAAACCTCATCAATTTAGAAGTTTTAAAGATAAAAAATATTGTCTATTTCAAAAAATCTTCGAACATTAATAAATTGTAAAACAATTCCTGTTATCTTGAGTTGTAGTCTACTATAAACTAATTACGGACTAATTCAATGACTTTTTTCTAACTCATATACGTATATACATTTAGTACTTAACTAAACTAACTTTCATTATAATAACTTTTTTGTATATTTTGTATATTATTGTATCAGCCAAATGCCTAATATGAATTGCAAATAACAATTGTTGTTGTCTTGCTAAAACTCAAAAACAGCTTGACCAATTTTGATAAATTTTATTAATAGATTCATTTTTCAGGAACGCACGTTTTGCGTCCCTGTATACGTCACGATCTCCAGGATATCTAGACGTTTGCCACTTTTTAAAGAAGGTTTTCTTCACCCTAACCTCCCTCTGGGCTATGTCGTTCCACCACCAAGTCTCCTTATCACATTTGCGTCCACCCTTAGACACACCCAACACTGCCTGTGCCGCTTTAGTAATGGCTGGCTGGATCTTATCCCAGTGGCTCTGGGCTAATTCGCTGTCAGCTCCGATACAAATCCCGACAGATGCTGAAGAGAACTCCTGTTATTTGCCTTCATCAAGCAGCCATCATCTAATTTGGTGTCAACAATGCTCAACGGGTTTGTCTTTGGATTTTACGCAGAGGTCCATGACAAGGAGACGGTGTTGTGCTGTGAGACTCTGTCCGGGTATGACCTTGTAGTTTTTTACTTTGCCGATTTGGTGTCTCCTGGTAAGTAGGTAGTCGATCTGGGTAGCATGCCTCCTGCTCTCGTAGGTTATTAAGTGTTCCGATTTCCGAGTTCCCCTTTTGCGTTGCGGCTTTCGTATCCGAAGCCATCGTTAACACGCTCAAATTCCTCCCACTTCTCACCCACATGACCGTTCAGATCACCACCTATAACGACCCCCTGTGATAACGAGATGCCACGCAGTACATCACTGATTTGATCCCAAAACCTCATTCTGTCAGTGTCGCTACAACCAGCCTGTGGCGCGTAGGCACTTATCAAATGGGTCACAACCCCTTCAACAAGAACCGATACGCCCATAAGCCGGTCGCTGAAGCGTTTTACCTCACCTGTTTTGGAACTACTCGAAAAGCACTACAGCAACCCCGTTTTCCCCACCAGGAGCACCCATATAGATCAGCTTGTAACCATTCCCAATGAACCGGGATCTGCAGCCTCTCCACCGAGTCTCCTGCAGGAACGCCACGGCCACCCTCCGCCTGGAGAGTACTTCGGCCAACTCCCTTGCACGTCCGGTCAGCGTACCAATATTTCACGTCGCGAAGGGGAGTTTCCTAGTCTAAGTGTGCACTCGCGTCGTTAGCCGTGCCCGCCCTTGAAACGATAGCGCTGGCCCACTTGTCGCAGGTGTAGGGCGATGTGCCTACGCGTCATTTTGCAGTGACACCCTAGCCATACCCAGCGTTCTTACAAAACTATCCATAATTGATATGACCAATTATGGTTTTAAGCTGAGCTCGGCCAAATTGATAAGCAATTATTATTTTTATTTTTATTACAGGAGTTCAGCAGACAGGCAGACAGCCCACTTGATGGAAAAACGGTTACCATCGCCTATGGAAATTTGCAACACCAAAGGTGCTACAAATGCGCTGCTGCTCTCTTAAGGTAGACTGGAACCTGGTCACTAATCCCGGAACATAACTCAAGGTTGTTATGGCTGTATACTCTAGACCAGAGGTGGTAGACATCCAGTCGGGCAATTACCCTACCACCTGGCTGTGGGTTGTTTTGTCGACTCTTACGACAGGCCGCCCGGCCGCGCGAAATTATACCTATCCTTTCTCCGTTCCTGCACGGATAAAACCGCGTTTATAAATATTACCGCGTGTTAATATCTGTTGAAATACAATATGTAAAAACTCATCTTGACAATATCTATAGTGTGCTCTACTCGGCTTGATACTTTTGTATGAAAAGTAACGATATCATTTACACAGAATGTAAAAAGAATATTTTCAACCACTCATATACATAACGATATATCAAAAATTATTATGCTACATGTCATTTAATTCTCAACAAATCTGGAGGATCCGCCTGGTTTGTAAGCATTACCATTGGCACGATTTTCAAATCAATTTTCGGAAAATGGATAAAGAAGATTCGATTAAATACAATGAAGCTTACTTTGAAAACCAACAACATCAAACTAGCTTCCCTAATAAAACAAAACATTTTATTGACAAAAATTGCAATTGCAAATCTAAATTAATATTTAGGAGAAACAAATAAAATGATAGAAATCTTTCTGGACATACGAATAATTTTACAATTATCATTAACAAAACACTAAATCTATCCTCTATGATATTTTCAATATTCTACATTGTAGCCGATTTATAAGTAAGTTACGTACGTAAACTAGACTGTAGAATCTACAGACTAGTTTACTTAGCCTTTCTTATTAAATAAAAAATATTATTAATTCAAGTCAATTCACAGAAACTCTTCATCCATTGGTCCTAAAATTTCATGATTTGTACTAAGTTAATAATATGTGTTTGGGCCAATTACTTCGATTGGTTCATTCGTTTGATTATTAGATCGGAATGAAATCAGTCACGCCGACATCTTCCGATATGTGCCCTTCTAAGGAAGCTCATGGGCCAACTATATTATGTCGCCACGCGTCGACACTGAAGAGACAAAGCCGCACCGCCGCCCCAGCGTTTTTGAATAAGTAAAATATCGCCTACCCGATCGCACGCGCATGACCGACCCGCTCCGCAGCCATATGTGCTACTTTTTAATAATTTAACCGCCATTCGTGTGTGACAAAAAGACTCATTAATACCACTGTGTGTAACCAATTGATCCTTGACGATCGCTGCCAGACGTCTCCAGGCTTGCCGAATTGGGAGAAGTGCAGTTTCGGGAGGTTAAGGTTAGTGGCTTGATTTTCCTTCCCATATGATCAATCGGATGCAACGATTGATCTGACTGTCTTGCCGTCCGCTGTTCTTGAGTTATATTATCGAAGGCCCTACCACTTCAGGAGGTAGGGCAATTATATACAACCGCCGCTATGTGGTGTACTATAGGCTAGGTGGGAAGCACCTCAAAATTTACCCTGGGCACAACCAATATTTTTAAAAAACATAAATCTAGAATTTAGACACTTGTATACTCTTTTAAGTTTCTAATTTGTTATTATATACTTTAAACAATAAGTTTATATCCACTGCAAAATATCCCTTGTATACATGGTCCAAAATGACTTGTATAAAAATGTTCCAGTCCTAGTCCCACACGGTACTAACTCTTAAATCTTGCATTAATTATAACAACCTTCCTATACACCGCAATAAATCAAGAGAAATCCAGACACTTAACTTTCAACAACTTAAATGATAGTAAGTAACCCCTTAACAAACAGTATCCTATAATCATACATAGCCATATATACAGTCTGATTTGGTATAATATCAGCAAATTGAACCAACTAGTATATAATAAAACTAATTTAAAGCCATAGATTTTATTTAAATAATATAAATACAATAAAATATAAACTATTAATTAGAATACAAAATAAACTTTGAGATAAATCAAAACCCAAGCATGAGCTTGGGTTTCGATGTACTCATGTACTCAATTATACTAGCTAGCTTCTACAGCTAGCTGTATAACTTATGTACTCAGTTATATATTTGGGGAAAAAGTTTCTTCGCATTTTATATAAAAATTCAAAAGGTTTTTTTATAAAGTTTATTTACATTTGACTAAAGTATGTAGGTGCCATTTTGTTGGATAACTTTTTGCCATCTTGTAGGTAGGGACGTGATCCCATTGCTATAAAAATTTTGGGGCTTTTGATCAAAAAACTGCGACAAGTGGTTTTGGCAGTCCTCTTGTGATGTTAACCTGACACTGCCTAAGGAATTCTGCAGAAGCCGAAACAGGTGAAAATCTGAAGGTGCAAGGTCAGGACTTTCGTGAAAATCTGAAGGTGCAAGGTCAGGACGACGTTCTTGTCGTACGTGATCCACTTTTCATCACCAGTTATCAGCTTCTTCAAAAATGGTTCGGTTTCATTACGTCGTAATAAAGAATCACAAATGAGTACACGGTTCATTAGGTTTCTTTCGATGAGCTCATGAGGCACCCAAATATCGAGCTTTTTTGTGTACCCAGCTTTTTTCAAATGCGCCAAAACAGTTTTGTGGTCAATTCCCAGTTCTCCAGGTACATCGTAACTACTAATATGCCGTACTTGCTCCAGTTTTCAAAAATGGCATCATATTTGTCCGTAACAGGGCAACCAGAGCGATGTGCATCTTTGATATCAAAATTTCCGGATTGAAAACGCTTAAACCAAATTTTGCGCTACTCTCACAGACACTGCATTAGGTCCATAAACATAACAATTTTTTTTCGCGGCTTGTGTTGCGTTTTTGCCTTTTTTGTAGTAAAATTTTAAGATGTATCGAATTTCTTCATTAGATTCACTCATTTTAACAATAAGAAAAACAAATGAAAATCACAAATTTTCCTAATTTGAATTTGGAATTGTCTTCTTTAAAATTAAAACTTTTTAATGATACCAAAACCAGCCAGATACGAATGGTAGAGCCAAAGAGATCTTATTACAAGTTCTTACATACTGTATGCGAAAAGACTTTTTCCCCAACCTATTATATATCCTTTATCTATACTAATATTATAAAGAGGCAAAGTTTGTGAGTTTGTGACGTTGTGATGTTGTAGGGGGTAATCTCCGAAATTGCTAAACCGATTAAATTTTTTTTTTTTTTCAAGCGGGGGAAATGCATTTCGCACATACCGGGTCCTTTGCTAGGGATTAGACCGTTGTTGATCATGGAGGCTTTCCACTGAGGCAATCCAAACAATAATCAACCGGCTTGTGTGGAGACTCGACTAATCAATACTCCACTAAAACCACCCTCCTCCCATGTGCCCCGCGCTTATGAGTAGGAAAGGCATGAGATACAGAACGTAGTTACGCCCACACTGATCCTAGCGCACAAGTGCTTGAGAGTGCCCCGGGAGAGGCAAACTCACTTCGTCAACAGGGATGAAGACTCCTCTGCTCCCTAGATGCTAGAGGGCCCCTGCAGCGGTATTTCAGGGGGGGAGATCATGCGCATACCTGCGCCTCCGGGCTCCCGACTGACGTCGGCGCCCGCGAAACGCATGCGCACTTCCATCTCTCTCCCTATCTCATTCCGCGGCCTCCTTTTGAGACATTACAGTCTCGCAGAAATTGGCCGCGCCCACCCACCAATCGTCACTGTGCAGCATGGCTTGCACCAGATCGCTCAGTGAATCGATCGGTCCTACTAGTATCTCGAGTTCAAACCTCTGAGGTGCCCATGCTGCGCACTCGACTAGCGTGTGTAACGCCGTGTCTAGCGCGCCACACTGGCGGTATTGGGGTGAAGGCAAGCCATTCTGAAGGTCAGGGTCCCGCGTTTCCGCGAGAGCCATCGCAACAGCTGCGGTCGAACCGCTTCCACCGTGTCAATGCCAGCAACAGGGTTTTTCAACTCTACTGACCAAGATTGGATCATGGCCGCGGTTTCCCGCGTCCTGATCACCTGGAGTTCGGCCTGGCCATAGACCAGGCCACGGGCGAGGGCATCCTGTCGGGAGCGCCGCACTTTGGCAATCACGTCTGCCTGGAGAGGCCAGGGCGGATCGCCCGCCAAGAGTGTCGATGTCGTCCACGACACTGTATGGTATCCTCGGATGGTCCTCACCGCCAGGACCCGTTGTGCGCGGCATAACAAAGTCCTATTGTGGCGGTGAAGTGCAGTGGACCATACGGGTGCACCGTACACGGCCATACTCCTAAGGATGCCCATACTGTTGGCAATCTAGACTATCCCCGGTTGACATAGGCTATATTATATTTTCAAAAAACTTCGGGATTCTTACTAAAACTCCAATAGTGTAACCCAAGATGTAAAAATAAATCATTATTTACAAAAAGTGTCGCGACTGCATATGTCTAACTATTATAGTTATGCCACAATAAGTGTTGTTTTATTTTAAAACTTTAATTAAAACGCCACCGCTAGGAAAGGCTCTTTATATGTATCTTGGTATTCACCCTTATCAAAATAAATTACTTCATATTCAAGACTACTTCAATACCTTTATATAACTTTTTGAATTATTCAATTCGGACATTCCGTTCGAAAGATATCACGAGTTTAAAAATGTAAGTATTAGAAAAATGTTGTGTGGTCGCCGCGCACCCTAATCGGCTAGCTAGGCTTATGCGATGTAGGCGTCACTGGGGTTCGGATAGTACGGGAGGGGAAATATTTTGAATTCGCTTAGTAGGTAATTAAACTCAACAAAAAATAAAGAAGTAGCGTTTGTGAGCTTGCAACGGTGTAGGGGGTAATCTCTGGATCTACTAAACCGATTTTGAAAATTCTTTCACCAGTGGAAAGCTACATTATTCCTGAGTGACATAGGGTATATTTGATTGTGATTAATAATAAGTATTTTTTATTTTTTTCTGATGCCCAGCGAAGTGGGCACGTGTCAGCTAGTTCTGTATAATTTTAATATAGACAGATGTCCGATCCTAAAACCTAAAAAACTACAAACAACCAAGACTCAGAAGATAGTCCTCAGAGCATAGAGCTGCAAACAATCTCGCACCAGGGTATCCTAACGGAAACTTCACTGTTTTCCCGAAGTTTCCTATTCAGCGAGGGGTTGTTATAAACGTCTGTTGAAAGAAAATAACAAAAATATAAAGACTGAAGAAGATCTGAAGAGCAAAACAGGATGGGAACTTATGTGGAATCATGTTTCTATCCTGTTTTGCTCTGTAGATCTCACCAACGAATTCAATGCCACAGGAAGTTCATCTCCGTCTTCCGACTTGATCGGACCTCTGTTTGTGAGACTCAATCTCTGTTCCAATTTTTGTATTTAATTCTAACTCTCAATTTTGTCCAAAAGTGTTAATTCTAAATTTATTTAAACAAATAGTGTTTAATCGGAAATGTTTTTTAAAACGCTCCCCGGAATATCCGATATAATAGCTTGCTTCGATCGGGGCGTCGATGCAGCCCTCTCAGTGCAATGTTGCCACTTCGTGCTGAATGAGCTGAGCTTACGTGCTTTGAATCCGAAGTGCAAGGGTGTAATATAGACTACTAATACGTTGGCAAAACAATAAATGTTGAGTCATTGTTTCGAATTGAATGTGCTAATCAACAGAGACTGATTAGTGCATGCAACCCCAGATATTGACATGTAGATATCCAAGGCGCGGCGTGACCATGCAAATGATATTACTGTTTACACCAATTATGTCCGCTAATCAATTATCTTCTAGGTGTCGAACTATGCATATGCTACTATGCGTTGCCATCTAAATAGGGAGGGAACACGGCCACCATTTTGGACTGACCTTCCCTATTTTAATATTAATTTTAATTATATACCAGTATTCCCCCGCGACTTGGTCCACGTTGGGCAAGTAGCAACGGTTATACAGTCATTTTGTCAATATTAATTTAAAATCAGCGGGTATTTACGTTTGTTAGTTCGAGATTCCTGTAAAAAGTATTGTGCAGTTTTCACTCATCGATAGTAATATTTTTTACTTAAATCTACCATACTTTCTATCCCGAGAAACATGTATTTATAGCTACGATACAAAAAAAAGCAGCAATCGAGCTGAGCGTATGAATCACTCAAGATGAGCCGAAACCAACCGAAGTGGAGCACCTGCAAAGTGCCTCCAAGTGGATGTATAAATATAATAATAGAAGCCCATAAATGTCCTACTGGTGGGCTCGGGCCTCCCACTATAGGGGGAGGGGAACAGGCTATAGGCTTGGCAGGTTTGACACATCGGCTATCTCGATGTGCAGGTTGCATCACGATGTTTTCCTTCAGCGTTATTAACACGTGGTAATTATAACAATATGCATATTAGGTCAGAAAACTGCCTAAGTGGTGCGTGCGTTCCGGCCAGGATCGAACCCGCGCCCTTTTTGGAACGCGTGCGCTAGCCATTACGCTACCACGACTTCAAGTAGCCAATCCAAGGCAATCCGACGCAATCATCCAAATGGATGATTGCGTCTTTTTTAATTATACCCTCTCTCCCATCATCGTACAACCAGACGCACAAGCATGCGGCACCGTTATATGGTAGACATACCACCTATACGAACAAAGCGCTTTGCGTCCACCTTCCTTATGGCGTACCGCAAAGGAGTGGAACTCACTGCCGGAGTCTGTTTTTTCTGAAACCTAGAACCTGGGTGTCTTCAAGTCCCGTGTTATTAGGTAGCTAGGTAAGCGTGCCCCATCTTAGACCATATAAATCTCCGCTTGAAATCGCGCGAGATAATGGTCAAACCCAAACCTATACTGTTATAAAAATAAAATTAAATGTAAAATAATGAAATTGAACACGTTGTTGCTGTTGTTTAGGAGAATCGTTGTACAATGAATAGTGATTGGTATACGACCATTTGTTTGCCGGAACTTTTTGACGAACTATTTAAAAATAACGTATCTATCTTACACCACGATAATGCCAGTTCCCACACGGTCAAACAAATGAATTTATGAAGGTAAAGAACATAGACTTTCTGCGCCATCCTGGATACTGTCTACTTTTTTATTCCCAAAAATTAAGAACCGGTAACGCGGTCAACGATTTTCATCACCAGAAAAGGCTGTCAAAGAGTATATATAATAAACATATCTCCGAGGCTCAAACACCACGGGCTGCATCCATTTTTCAGTTCAATTGCCTTATTTGTATGAAAAAATGCATTCACGCTAACGGAAAATATCTAAATGAATTCACGCTTTGTGAAACAATAAATTTATTTTTGACCATTGATAGTTTTTGTCTTATTGATTCCCAAAACTTTTAGTATGAAACGTATATGTAGGTATATATATATATATATATATATATATATGTATGTGTGTGTGTGTGTGTATATTAATCTATAATAGTATAAAATTCTAAGCATGCCGTGTCTGTACATTGAAGCTATTTTTAAAAAAAACGAGTGTAATAGACTATATAAACTATGGAAAACATGATGCCATGTATTTTAGATTTCTTGCCTGTTTGTTCGGGATTCTCGTAATAACTACTACGGGTCCGATTTCGATGCGATTTTCATCGATCGACAGCTAATTCTTAGACTTAAACTCTACGCTACCTTTTATCCTGGGAATCCCGCGGAAATTTCAAGTCAAGGGTGGACGAAGTCGCGGGCATATCCTAGTATAGTAACATAATAACAGCCCATCAATGTTCCACTGCTGGGCTTGGACCTCCCATTATAGGGTAATGGACAGTATACCCGCCACGCTTGTCCAAGGCGGCTTGGTAGGTTTGACACATGGTATGAAACGTATACACTAAAAAATCAATAACGCGCAATCGTACTATACAATTAATTTCCATCTCACACTTTCAAACTTCACTTCTTTGATCAATTATAAGAATTCTGTTCAAAAGACCTTGTGGTTTAGGGTTAGTAATGTTTGCCTGGATTGTCTGTACCTTTGTGCTTCCATCTTTAATTTAATTCAATTTACACATATCTCGTGCAGGGCTGGGCCCCCTACTGTTTTGCTGCCGTAGGCCAACTCAGAAAAAGCCACCCCCATCGAAGCTTAGAAAACTAAAAGAAGTCTTTTACCTAGCGTTCTTCTCCCAGAACCCTATCTATTCATGTTGTATGTACTTATTGATTTTACTACTTCTATATTTTCTGGATTCAGGTGAACGAATTAAAATATATTTTTGTGTGTTGTGTTTATTTTTCTGGGCTTTAGTAGTTCAACCGTTTTTGCAGACAGTTGTAGGCATTTTTGCCACCTTGTTCTTTATAGTATTCATAATTAATTTTCCCTTTAACTTCTCTTATCTTCTGTTAATGTTAGTGTTAATAACTATGTGCGACTTACAGCGTTAATAATAAAGCGGTTAATAATTAGCTTCATTAGTGTATACATGAGTTATCTGTCAATGTTCAACCTCATTAACAATATCGCATGTAGCCTTTGGCTACATCTGCGTGACACAGTCACTGACATTATACTAGGGGTAGCAAGGAGACTAGACGTACCTACGTGAAACAACGGTATATCCCGTATATCTACTAAACAATTGAGATTGTCAATACAAACATAATTCTTTGTTTAAAAGAATCAGTGCGTAATTAACCCTTTTTTAAAATATCATTCAATCAAAATGCTATCATTTCAATATTAAATAAAATAAGCTACAGTCAAATGACCGACGCAATTTGATGTTTAATTAATGTATGCAAAATAGAACATTTTGTTAAAAAAAAACCCTTTCCCTTGGGTTTTCCTTTAACATTCCTTCACAGAACTTGATGTTTACAAGCTACAATATGGATTGGTGTAATATTACACGTTATTTTTTTTCAAAATCAGCGGAATCGAGTCCAGAAAAGGATAACTGATTTTTCCAAAATATATGATAGGTACCATTTTAGTTTTCATCAAAACCAGCCTCCAGAGTCCTTCCTTTTAATGTTTTCGATATTTACCATAATTTAGAATTTGGCCCTGAAAGCCCACTTGCCTTCAGGGCCAAATTCTAAATTATGGTAAATTTACCCAATATAAATATTACTAGGTATATTATAGCTACTTATAAAACAAAACATGATTATTCGAAACCTCCAAAATATACTAAAGTAGTTTTTGATTAATTATGTCCATAATTAATCAAAATATTAAAACTTGGAAATATTATAATACGTGTTAGAAATTGAGACCAGACGAGGCAGACTTACATCATAAATATATCAGTCCTCAAGCTAAGCAAGTTACGCTTGTGTTATGATTGATATAGAATGGATCACTATGGGGCCGATCCCAAACACCCAGACCATAGTTAATAACGGAAAGTTCATTTACGAAATTTACCATGCCAGGGATCGGACCCGTAGCCTCTTCGTCCCAGTGAGCTCGCCCGCCGAAGACTTGCTCACCCAACCACAGAGGCCGTCTCTACAAGTCGAGAGTCGTGTATAAGAACTAAAAATTTGTCCGCATATCATATTTACAGCGGCACTGATTTATCCGTACTTTCCGTCCTTCGATACGGGGTGTTTTAGAACTCGTTCTAAAATTATTATTATGGCGACATAAGACTTATTGAGCCCCGTAACGTTTTAAAAATAAAATCCTTTTTTGGCTTATATATAAAATAGTTTACAGATTTTTATATTGTATTGTGCGGTACTAGGTCAAGATAACCCCGTGTTAAGATAGTTATGCCATGGAACTCTGGTTTAATAGTACGTCTTAGATATACATATATACATTCATCTTTTTTCTACACTGAATCAATTATAATAGAGAATACTGATTTACCACCACCACCTTGCATCCTTGAGTAAGGGCGCAATAAAAGGGGACAAAGGGAAAGCAAATGGACGGAGAGAGAAAATATGCGAAAAGTCCTTACCTCGTCACCAATCCACTGTGTTCACATTCACACACACAAAACTAGGATGTAGTTTATAACACTATGATTAAATTATTTAATTATAATTGCAGGTTTTTTTATTTGCGCTCCAAAAGCAATCAATGACAAGGTTTTACATCAACATAAGCTGGGTATACATAAGTCCTCCGTATTGTTTTTCGATCTATTGCCATGATTTGTTTTGACACAAATAACAAACTTTTAGTTTCGTATTACCCGTCCTTCATGGAAACAATTTTGCCCGGAGACAAAAAATAATATTCAGCATCACAATAATTAACGTGAATCAGATCGGTGTTCACTTGTGTGTTTATATTACGTGACAAAAGAAAATAACCAGATATTGTTGGGTTCAACCATTCTACCGCGATAAATACAATATGAAAGGAAAAATTCGAACTTTGTAATGTGATAATATACCTTCGGAAATATCCACGGACCACCCACCCAACTTTCGGCCCAGGGGGGGCAATTGAAAATTTCTTAAGCAGTGTTTTGCTGCCTCGCCCTTGTTTTGTCCTATACACAACACGAAACACTTGTTTTTTAACCGACTTCAAAAAGGAGGAGGTTCTCAATTTGCCGTTTTATTATAATCATTACCGTATAACCGATTCACCGTGAATTGTGGACCGATTTTCAAAGTTTTCTTTTAATCGAAAGAGTATACTGCCGAGTTGGTCCTATTGACACCATGTCACGATCTGATAAGTGAATTCCAGGGAAATTGAGAGAAAGGCTCGAAAATTGTTAACCGACTTTTTTGTTACACGATATCTTCGACAATTGTGAAGCGATTTTCATTTTTTTTGTAGGCTTTCGTAGTGGTTGTCCCATGGTCACCAAGATCTGGTGAGTGGATTCTAGGGAAACCAAAAGTAACTCTTATTAAAGAACGCCGAGCGCCAACAGTCTTCGAAAAAAGCTTATATAGACGTGCCAGTATTATACTTTCTACAAGCTCTTAATTTTTTTGTATGGATGTTACGCGATTTCTCCGTTAATTGTGGTTCCGATTTTCACAGTGTTTTTTTATTCGAAAGAGTATAATCCCGAAATGGTCCCCAACTATAAAGTAAAAAATATATATATTGAAGTCGGTGCCAAGTAAAATATGAAAAATCAACAACAAATTTACAAAACATTGTCATTTAGATGTTTTACTTCGCACCGACATCAAGTTATTGTAGAAAAAAGTTGGTTATTAAATATTTATTTTTTGCTTTTTAGTTTGAAGTCAGTTTTGATTACGTTAAAAAAATATCGATTGAGGACCATCAGCCGCGCGGGAAATCGCAGCTGGTGTGTGGGTTGCGCCAAGTTGGGGTGGTACTAGCACCGCAAGCGGGTGCGCTATCACCACACCACTGTCATTGTTAACCTACTAATAGCCAGTTTCTATATTGCAAAAACGATTCGTTTTTCTTATCGGCGGTTAGAATTTTGACGCCTGGTAGCTCTACTGATGTTTCTATATTGAATTGTTCGTAGCTGGTTACACGTGAAAGTACCAATTACCGATGAGAGGGATTTTCTAACCGATCGGTAGATTTTTTGTATGGAAACGACAGATGAAGTGTTTCCATTAGTTGTCAACACTACTATTCTTAGGAATTTTATTACCGCCCTATTTCAGCCGGTTACCAGTGTACTTATTTGTCATTATTAATACGTGATTTTAAATTAAATGAAACTCACATTTTTTTACTTCTTCTTTTGACTTGGATTTAATTCTTATTTATATCTTTCAAATTTGCTATTTCTGTCTTTAACAGTTCTTCCAGTATTGCTTCACTATTCATCACTATTTAATATTATAAATGAGAAAGTAACTTTATCTGTATGTGTGTTACGCTTTCAGAGAAATACCACGGGACCGATTTAGCTGAAACTCAGTATATTTTTTTTTTCTGCTGAAGATGAACATATGATACTTTGTATCTCGAAAAATGGGATAGTTTCCGGGATAAAAGCATATTTTTCTGTTTGCCTGTAATGCTTTCACAGAAAAACTTAGGATAGATTTATGTAAAGGTACCAGAGAGTAGGATAGGCTTTGTTTTTTGGGATATTATTTTCTTAATTTTCATCATTTTGTCAAACACCTCGATGTTCCATCTTTTGCCTTTATGCCAGAGCCATGGGTTATCATGGTATGATGGCCTAGCTCCACCGCGGGCCCGGGCAGGCCGTGGGACCAAATTCGTCCCAATGACTTCATTCATAGCCGGGGGAATTAGGCCCCGGCGTCTTCAATTTCTCATTGTACGGGGCAGTCTGTAGCGCACACGGAACACGGCACATCCCCATTAAAAAGCATAACGGCGGGTGAGAACCCTTTTTCCAGGGATCCAAGGGGAAGCTGTGCCCCCCCCACCCCCCCGATACGCCCATGGAAATATCTTAAAAACTGTTTTAACCTGTGTGTGTTTGACTGTTTTCTTTTGTATGTTTTTACTTGTTTTATTCCTCAATTGTGGACCGATTTTAAGTTTTTATATTAGAAAGAGTAGTCACTGAGTCAGGATCTGATTAGTGGATCCCAGGGAAATCGAGAGCATCCCTTGTTGAAGAGCGCCTACAGTCATCGAAAGGGAAACTTGTATACGCGTGACAGTAGACAATTTCTACAGGTGGTTAATATATTATTTCTAAAGCTATTCAAAGATTTCCGCAACTAAAAAGTAAATATTTTCTACATCATGTTGAAGTCAGTGCGAAGTAAAAAATATAAAAATTACTACATTTTGCAAATGTGTTGCTATTTTTGGAAAGAAGTTTCTTATCGCACGTTACTGGCGGTGGCAGGCAAACGATCAGTGTCGAAATAGTTGAAGACCTTATATATATAAAATTATTTTGCAAGAAATAATTGATTTCACGCAACAGAATACCTACTTGAATACATGACAATTCAATTTGAAACATTTCAAAATCGTATCTAATCAACTAAAATTAATATATATAAAGATTTCCAGAATAACTTTACATAGTATAAAACAAAGTCACTCTCCTTGTCTGTCTGTATGTATATCTGCAAACTCCTCCTAAACCACGTAACAAATTTTAAAGTGGTTTTCACCATCAGTTGGTAATTTTGCACTGAAGGTTTATACATATATAAAACACTTAATTAAGTTTTGACGTGAGTAAAAAGAGCTACTTCCTCGAATTTGACCGGAGGCCTAGAGTTAAAACTTAAGTTCTAAATTAAAACAGAAATATGTAAATAGACACTCTGAAATAACATTATATATATATATATATATATATATATATATATATATATTGTTTATTCATCTAGGTTTTTTAGCAGATGCCTATTTATTCATTACTAGCTTTTGCCCGCGACTTCGCCCGCGTGGAATTGTTAAAAAAGTAAGTTCAAAAACATCCCCCGATTTTGAAACATTCTTCATTGGTGCTCCGCTCCTATTGGTCTTAGCGTGATCATATATAGCCTACAGCTTTTCTCGATAAATGCGCTATCTAACACTAAAAGAATTTTGCAAATCAGACCCGTAGTTCCTGAGATTAGCGCGTTCAAACAAACAAACAAACTCTTCAGCTTTATATATTAGTACTAGCTGTCCCGGCAGACGTCGTCCTGCCCGGAAAAGCTTCAATCGATATGCCGACAGCAGCGCCACCTACCGGGTCCAATTGTGAACCAACTCAGAAACCTTCTTGGGCTCATGTACAACTTTGCTATAAAGATCATCACATGATCAAATGTATAGTTTACGATTCTATAAAGGACAAACAGACAAACATTCTTTTTTTATATATCAAGATAAGATTGATTTTAAATTTGTACTATCCGTAGGTACTTATAATTTGTATTCTTTTTGGCTGTGGGATGAGCAATGAGCACGAAACACATTTCGAATTAGAGAAGAAAAATTATTATAAATTAATTCGTGTGTTGATATAAGAATAGGTTTGAGATCATTCAAACTTTTTTTATGTGGGAAAAGGTTTCATGGGATGAAGACGGAACAACCCTTGTCCACACAAACAATTCCACATGTAAATTAATGGTTCACCGCTTAAACCAGAAGTAGACGGGTTCATTTCTGTCTTTCAATTTCTATAGAAATGGGACACAAAAAAAATAAAATAAAGGAGTTACAATAATAATGCGACATTACGCCAATACAATCTTTATCTGTTCTAAGGATGATGTCATGTTAAAACAAAAGTTATTACATAGAGTATAGGTTCGTAGCGCGCTTTGCTTTGATACCGCTTGCTTTGATACAAGTAATGTTAAGGAAGTGAATTGCTCCATCCCCTTATATTACTTACGCACAGAATAAATACAATCTCTTTTTTCTTGAAACTATTTTGAATTGATGGTTAATTTCAATACAAATCTCTTTGGTAAAAATCATTGGCCACCTATGTGTAGTTCATTTTTTAAATATTTTTTAAGATTATATGTCAATCTTCTTTTGTTTGCAACAAGGGACATCTCGCGCGGAGCTTTTTGTGCTACGATATTTAATGATTATAACCGAGGGTTAACCTTAAAGGAGTCTCACTAAGATTTACAAGCTCCATTTGGGGACTTTGCTCCTGCGTTAGCAACAGTTACTTATTGGTTTCGTGAATTTAAACGTGGTCGAGAGAACCTTAACGGTGACCCCAGACCCAGCCTAGCTACAATTGCAGTAACTCATGAAAATATTATCAGGGTAGAGTGGCCATTGCGGGACAATAGACACATTACACATCGAGAGATTCAGGCTGAATTGAAGATTGGATCACAGGTAGATTCCACCATTCTACATGAACACCTTAAAGTCAGGAAGCTTTCCGCGCTATGATACCTCTTTATATTATACTCACACCACCAAAATTTCAAAGGAGGAACTTCGCAAAACGTATCCTACATCCTTACAACTGACGAAACTTGGATCTACAGCTACGATTCTCTCTTGAAGCAACAATCCACGCAATGGGTGTTTGAAGAAAATGAGTTGCCCACAAAAGATGTTCGCGGCCGGAGCGTTAATAAAAAATCGGATTTTCTTCGACACTGTCGACCAGTAGCAGTAATTCAGCTAGAAGACCGTAGAATACTTTTTAGTCAACGGTATCGCAAAGTTTGTCTGCCTCAATCTTTCAGGGAGTAGAATAGCGAACGACCAAGGAGCGGTATCCGTGGCATTCTTTTTTGGCGGCCTCTGTGGTTGAGCGGGCTAAGCCGTTGCCGGCCTACCTCACTGCAACACAGAGGCTCCGGGTTCGATTCCTGGTATAGTAAATTTCGGAAACGTATTTTCTCCGCTATTTACCATGGTCTGGGTGTTTGGGATCGGCCCCAGAGTGGTACGTTGTATATTACCCATAACACAAGCGTAACTTGCTTAATTTGGGAATATACAATATATGTGTTTGTCTGCCGACTATTATTATTCTTATTATTATTACCGGGATAACGCGCCCGCTCACACAGCTGCTAGAACCATGGACTATTTGAATACTTCGGGGATACAAATGTTACCCCATTTAGCTCCCTTCCATTTTTTTAAATAAAAAAATACCTCGTGGTCGAAAATTTACACTGCAGAAGAGGAAGCCGAAAAATTTCGGCAGTTATTATTCGAGCAAATGCAACATACATTTTTTAAATGTTCAGAAAGCTGGTTCACCCGAATTCAAAAGTGCATTGGGATTGGAAGGAAATATTTTGAAAAGCTATAAATACATTTTTTTCAAATTCTAATTATTTTTCTTTTGACTAACTTTTTTCGGAATAGCCCACGTATATTATACTATAAATCTGTAAATGGTTGGAGTTTGTGTAATGCGTTTAAAAATGCGAAAAAATCACGAGGGATAATTCGGACAAGGAGATTCAGAAAATGCAATTTTTAGAATTTTTCTCTGTCTGTCTTTTAGAATATCGCGTAAAAACTACTGAACGGATTCAAATAAAATTCGAAACGGAGCTAACCTATATCACGTGGCGCAACTTAGAATACTTTTAATCCCGATTAATGACGAAAATAGCGAAAAGATGCCGCTATGATTGCATCTTCTTTGGAAACTAATGAACGTATATGAATGAAACTCGGCACAAGGCTGGCTTATAACCCGAATCAACACTAGGATACGTTTTATCCTGATAAAAGACGTCGTTTACTTGGAATAGATGGATTAGCAAAATAGATAGAGCTGCAATTGCGATATAGACAATCATCATTGTAATTCAATAACAAACACGTTGTCAGGTTGCTCACGTGTCATTCATTACGTATTGGCTGTGACTTTTTGTTTTTCTGTGCAGTTGTCTACACTATATTGACTTCGTTTCTTTGTAATTATAGTGAATTCAACAAGAAACTTAAATATTGAAGATTTATATATATAAAAGACCTAATTAATTTTTTATATAAGTACGTAACATAGAATTACTACTTGGGATTTTCAAGTGGCGTAGCCGCGGGGAAATGTCTCGTTTCCATATAGTTAAGGTGGGCGAACTCTTTACACGTCTCATTATTTCCATGTTTGAATAGTTATGAGAACAAGAAATCAGTCGGTGAAGCTAAGCCACTATTGAATTCGGTCTTCGAATTGGAGTTGGCGTTAAATCCCGTTTAAAAAAGTTAAAAAACGAGCGGTGTATAAACTTACGCCATTGACGGACTTCCCCACCGTGACAGTATACATATATACTATTACTAAGATAATTATATACTAAGTATATATATTCTATAGGCATCTATCATTTTTTCTCAACACCGACAGTGGCAAAATGCTGACAATGTTAGAACCATAACCCTAAACTAAGAACTAAATGAATAAGTAAGATATAGAAACCGGCTATAAGACGATAGTGCACAAACATAAAGTTACAATTACATTAATTCTAAACTAGGGTATCGATTTATAGAACGATTGGAGCGGGAAATGTGTATCTCGGCCACTGAAGTTGCCGGCGGCGGCCGGTCGTAGTTGAGGCCTATTTGATCGGGCTTTTTTTTGTTAAAGCAGGGGAAATAAATTTTGTACAGTACCGGGTAATTTGCTGGGGAACTAAACCAAAGCGGGCGAGAGTTAAAAAACTGGAAAAACTTGCAACGAAGCAACGTAAGTATCTCAGTCATCCTGAAGGTCAGGGTCCCGCGTTTCCGCGTAACCCATCGCAGCATGTGTGGGCGCACGGTCTGCACTGTGTCAATGCCAGCTGTACGAGTTTCTAACTCTCTCGATCAACTTTGGACGATAATCGCGGTTTCCCGTGTCCTGGTCGCCTAAAGCTCGGCCTGGCAATAAAACAGGCCACGGATGAGGGCATCCTGTCGGGAGCGACGAACTTTGGCAAGGACATGCGCCTGGAGAGGCCAGGGCGGATCGCCTGCCATGAGTGTCGTCGCCGTCCACGACACTGTACAATATCTCCCTATGGTCCTCAGCGCCTTTTACCTGTGGTAATGTGCATCATGCACAACCACAGCCACATTACACAGTATACGCGCAGAAATATCTTCAGCCCTTATATGTACTATGGAAGAAGAAGTATTTTTACATGCTTATACCATAACGTAAATCTCGCTCGTGCCGGCTATCGGTCCAAGTACTTGAAGGCAGAACCCATAAATTCAATATACTAAAATAAATAATACGATTAACTAAAATAAATCTACAAGAAACTTGTTTTAAATACAAAAGTATACAATGAGAAAAATATAGCTGTTTAATGAAATGTTAATCTTTTACTTATTCCTATGAAAGCCTTGTTATCTGAGATCAGTCAAACGCTACAACTGACGTCATTCAACGAAGTTTTTGTGAAAACTCGAACTATTACAATTGACTACACAGTTCAAGTTTCTCACAAAAACACATAATTACTACTCAAAAACAATCAATATCTTACAATTATTCAGTACCAGCCAAAAGGATCTAACTAGGCTTTATGGACTTGTAGTTTATGCCTATTAACTATTGCCTTCAAAAACGACAACTAAAAAAACAAATTGTGACGGTTGTTATTGTTAAAGTCAAAATGACTTTGACTGTAATATTCATCATTGCCAGGTTACTACATTTATTACATTTTTCGTAACTTTTACTTTAACGTTTAACAATAAATATATATAGACAAGTCATAAGTTTTGTCGCTTTCATTAAATAAATTATACGACTATAAAGTTAAAAGTTTTGTTAAAGATATTTTAAATCCCGTCCTTGATTTTGAACACAGGCTCTCAACGTCTGAGGTCAAACGTCGACAGCAGCACGCACAATGTCAATTTGTATATCAGCCATTGCTTTGATTAGGGATGTCTTGAGAGAATCATAATTCTAGTGAGGTTTAGCGCAGACTCTTTCTTTAAACTGTTATCATGCTTTGTAATCCAATGGGTTTCATCTTAGGCTAGAAGAGGGCTACTCGTACCTGATGAAATAGCTTCCATAGATGATAAGCTACTTTTGTATGTTTGCTACCCGATGAGCTAGCACTGAACCTTATTGGAATAACCACTCTGTTTTCGAATATTGTTTGAAGAAGATTTACTACAACTTTTGTAAGCACGGTATTTTGATACACAACTTTTTTTACAGAAAAACGCCTCAGCTTGACCTGAATACGACACTCCAAATCTTACTATAAAGGATGAAAGATAATACCCAGACTGCATTCTACGGACACTTCTGCTCGCTGAACATATTTTCTTCTGAAAAAAGACTAGTGGAATTTTTTTATGCAGACTACCTCAACAAAGCTTGGAATCTCTGCAGTCTTATTTTTTTAAGCGTCATTAACATTTGCCCTGTTTTTAATCAATAAACTCGGAGTCTTATGTCTTCTTTTAGCACTTTATTGACGGTAGTTCTACTTAACCCCAATTCAATGGCTAACATAGTTTGCTGTCTTCTTTTTGCGTCCACTCCATTTTTATAAATGCTAATATTATTAATAATTTCTATTCATTAAGATGGTGCAAAAGTTTCTTATTCAATATCAGTTCAAACATTTCTGATACCTATTTAAAACTTAAATAAGAATGTGAAGGAACTTATGACTAGACTAAGTATAATTATAGGAACTTTAGTATTAAACAAAATTCCTAAAATTGACACATAAAACCTTTATGTATTTCCCAAATATCATATAACTGGCTTCAGTAGTTCCTGAGATAATTAGTCGTGACACTCAGACTGACAAAAATACAGACGCTGAAGTAAAACTTGGTTCTTTTTACTTATGATATCCAAACTATAATAAATAAAATGAATGAGGATCATCTTCTATTCTTAAGTCTGTTGAACATAATAATAAAGACCGTACAAAAAAACATACAGACTGCGTTTTCACTGAAGCGCCCACGGTCTTTTGTTAAATTTAGGTATGCAATGATTGAAAACGTAGTTGAATATCAGATGTGATTATTAATCAAAATTTATAAAATTATTACCTAAAACTTCTAACCAATAATAAACGTTCAAATGCGTTGTTGAAAGGACGCACTAGTTAAAAAGTAATATCAATCAGAACATATTTTAAATGTCGTGGACTAAAAATATAAGGTACTCTTACTTACTCACAAATTTTAACACCAATACACCATTTAATAAAGTTACTTTTTCTAGAAAAATGTATCATTTGAGTTAACAGTACTAGCAACACTGATAATATGTTATTTCATAGGGAGTTTTTGGCGGGAACTGAAAGGAGATGTTGTGCTGTGCAGTTTTATTTTCTAAAAGTGTGTAAAATTACTCTAAAATGAACAATAGTTGTAGGATATTGATAGTTTTTGAGTAGTAATTATGTGTTTTGTGAGATATGTGAACTGTATAGTCAAATGTGGCCTATTGAGTTGTCACAAGAACTCCGTTGAATGGCACCAGCTGATAACCTACAGTTGAGCTGTGCTACACATAGCATAAGTTCATTTTAAACATGTTTCCGACTGAAAGACAGATTCTATGGTCATGAATAAATTAAATAAAAATAAAAATAAGTTATTTCATAGACGGAGTTTTTGGTGGAACTGAAAGGAAATGTTATGCTGTGCAGTTTTATTTTCTAAAAATATGTAAAATTACTCTAAAATGAACAATAGTTGCAGGATATTGATAGTTTTCGAGTTGTAATTATGTGTTCTGTGAGAAATGTGAACTGTATAGTCGAACGTGTCCTTTTGAGTTGTCACAAGAACTCCGTTGTATGGCACCGGCTAATAACCTCAGTTCAGCTGTGCTACACATAGGCTTAAGAAAATGAAGAAACTACATTTCTAAGATCTGGCTTAAAGGTCTAGCGGCCAAGCCATAAGCCTAAATAAATAAAAAGTTATTTCATATTTAAAAAATTTAGATTTGTCATAATAAATAACCTCCAATTCTATTTGCAAATAATAATTGTATTATGATATAGTTTTTAAAGTTAGGTACTGTACGTGAATTATTGTGCTAAGCACTTATTTATTACAATAATAATGTGGTCTATAAGGAAACTGCCGACGGTATCTGTAGCGAAAATCCAATCGAAATTTCATTTCCACTTGAGAAGCGGAATCTCGGAAAAAGTTATAAACAAACATTGTGAGACAAATATTCTAAATTTGTGCAGATCGTTCTCGATATTACACAATTTAACTCATAAATCGAGAAATCCAGTAAGTATGATCCATTAGGTATATGCGAGTTTACTGCGCGATAAGATGCTTGTAAAGTTATTGCAACATTATTTTTCATTGTATACTGATTAGCTTGAATTATTTCAGCAATTACGCCGTTTTAATGAGGAATATAAAGCAGTATGTTCACTATTAAAAAGATCCAATTTACTAAATACTAATAATACAATATACAGAAATAGCTTATTTTTGAGAGGACTCCACACAACACCATCAAACCATAATGAAAATAATGACAAAGATAAAGTAAGTATAAATTTAGTTTATTTGCTATTCCAGTATAGGTATGGTACTACTTAGGGCCCATCTACAAATTATGTCACATGTTAAGGGGGGAGGAGGTTGATGAAGTCTGACATTGTATGATAAGGAGTGGGAAGGTTCCTAAATGTTGTAACATCAATTTTCAAAATCGGGTGGGGTATAGTTAAAGGGCATTTACTTATTATGAACTTATTAAATATAGATTAGACCTTAGTCTTTGTGATTATTTTTTTTTTATAACAACCCAAAGTTATTTTTATATCTGAAATGATAAATAAATGTGCCCTATAACTATACCGCACCCTCAAAATCTAATATATTAGGTTGGGGAAAAAGTTTCTTCGCATTTTATATAAAAATTCAAAAGGCTTTTTTATAAAGTTTATTTGCATTTGACTAAAGTATGTAGGTGCCATTTTGTTGGATAACTTTTTGCCATTTTGTAGGTAGGGGTGTGATCCCATTGCTATAAAAATTTTGGGGCTTCTGATCAAAAAACTGCAACAAGTGGTTTTGGTAGTTCTCGTGATGTTAACCTGACACTGCCCAAGGAATTCTGCATAGACCGAAACAGGTGAAAATCTGAAGGTGCAAGGTCAGGACTATACGGCAGATGCATTAACACCTCCCAGCTAAACTCTCGTAATTTTTGCTGAGTGGCTAAAGATGTGTGAGGTCTAGCGTTATCATGGTGAAAACCACACCCCTTCTGTTGATTAATTCCGGCCGCTTTCTCTCAACTTTTTGCTTTAATCTCATCAGTTGTTTACAGTACAGTTCAGAATCGATGGTCCTGCCTGGCGGTAACAGCTCATAATGAATAATGCCCTTCCAATCCCACCATACACACAGCATCAACTTGTTGCGAGTTAACCTGGGTTTCGCCACAGTCTGTGAAGCCTGACCGGCCTTTGACCACGATCTTTTTCGCACATTCTTGTCGTACGTGATCCATGTTTCATCACCAGTTATCAGCTCCTTAAAAAATGGTTTGGTTTCATTATGTCGTAATAAAGAATCACAAATGAGTACACGGTTCATTAGGTTTCTTTCAGTGAGCTCACAAGGCACCCAAATATTGAGCTTTTTTGTGTATCCAGCTTTTTTCAAATGCACCAAAACCGTTTTGTAGTCAATTGCCAGTTCTCCAGCTACATCATAACTACTAATATGCTGAGCTTGCTCTACTTTTTCAAAAAATGGCATTAATTTTGTCCGTATCAGGGCGATCAGAGCGACGTGCATCTTTCATATCAAAATTTCCGGTTTGAAAACGCTTAAACCAGATTTGCGCTACTCTCACAGATACTGCATTAGGTCCATAAATATCACAATTTTTTTTCGCGGCTTGTGTTGCATTTTTACCTTTTTTGTAGTAAAATTTTAAAATGTATTGAATTTCTTCATTAGATTCACTCATTTTAACAATAAGAAAAACAAATGAAAACACATTTTCCTAATTTGAATTTGAAATTGTCTTCTTTAAAATTAAAACTTTTTAATGATACCAAAACCAGCCAGATACAACTGGTATAGCCAAAGAGATCTTATTACAAGTTCATACATACTATATGCGAAAAGACTTTTTCCCCAACCTATTATTTATGCTTTAAAACATGAAATTTGAACTATTAACAAAAAACTTCAAAATATTTCAAACTCTCTGTATGAGCATAGTGTTTAAATTTAAATTATTATATATTAATTAGAATGGAAATAAAACTGATTATGGAACCACTGTTTTAATTTATTAATTTCTTGATGTAAAATAATAGCTTGGGGAAAAAGTCTTTTTGCATATAGTATGTATGGACTTGTAATAAGATTTCTTTGGCTATACCATTTGTATCTGGCTGGTTTTGGTATCATTAAAAAGTTTTATTTTTAAAGAAGACAATTCCAAATTCAAATTAGGAAAATGTGTGATTTTCACTTGTTTTTCTTATTGTTAAAATGATTGAACCTAACGAAGAAATTCGATACATTTTAAAAATTTACTACAAAAAAGGTAAAAATGCAACACAGGCCGTGAAAAACATTTGTGATGTTTATGGACCTAATGCAGTATCTGTGAGAGTAGCGCAAATTTGGTTTAAGCGTTTTCAATCCGGAAATTTTGATATCAAAGTTGCACGTCGCTCTGGTCGCCCTGTTATGGACAAAATTGATGCCATTTTTGAAAAAGTGGAACAAGATCGGCATATTAGTAGTTACGATGTAGCTGGAGAACTGGGAATTGACCACAAAACGGTTTTAGCGTATTTGAAAAAAGCTGGGTACACAAAAAAACTCGATATTTGGGTGCCTCATGAGCTCACTGAAAGAAACCTAATGAACCATGTACTCATTTGTGATTCTTTATTACGACGTAATGAAACCGAACCATTTTTGAAGAGGCTGATAACTGGTGATGTAAAGTGGATCACGTACGACAAGAACGTGCGAAAAAGATAGTGGTCAAAGGCCGGTCAGGCTTCACAGACTGTGGCGAAACCCGGGTTAACTCGCAACAAGGTGATGCTGTGTGTATGGTGGGATTGGAAGGGCATTATTCATTATGAACTGTTACCGCCAGGCAGGACCATCGATTCTGAACTGTACTGCGAACAGCTGATGAGATTAAAGCAAAAAGTTGAGAGAAAGTGGCCGGAATGAATCAACAGAAGGGGTGTGGTTTTTCACCACGATAACGCTAGACCTCACACATTTTTAGCCACTCAGCAAAAATTACGAGAGTTTGGCTGGAAGGTTAATACATCCGCCGTATAGTCCTGACCTTGCACCTACAGATTTTCACCTGTTTCGGTCTCTGGAGAATTCCTTAGGCAGTGTCAGGTTAACATCACGAGAGGACTGCCAAAACCACTTGTCGCAGTTTTTTGATCAGAAGCCCCAAAATTTTTATAGCAATGGGATCACGTCCCTACCTACAAGATGGTAAAAAGTTATCCAACAAAATGGCACCATACTTTAGTCAAATGTAAATAAACTTTATAAAAAAACCTTTTGAATTTTTATATAAAATGCAAAGAAACTTTTTCCCCAACCTAATATGTGATGTCACACTTGGGAAGGAGGAGTCTCATGAATGTACCCAGATGTGACAAAGACGGGAAAGGGATCCAAAAATCATGAAATTCATATGATATAATTTGTCATACGAGTGTTTGTTGTGATGGCCCCTTATATATTAGAGGTGTAAAAGAAAAACTGCTTCAGTTACAAACATTGATTTTTCAAACTGAATACACACTCACGCTCATCATTATCATCTGAGCACCATATCGAGGATGCAATCAGTGTTCACTCTGACGCCCAGGGTCTGCTTTCCTACTTTTTCTACTCCACTTCACACAGTCTTTAGCATCCCCCACCACCAGCAGCTCCACATTTAGAGACCATTGCTATGCATGACATCCTTCATAATGTCTAGCCAGCATTTCTTGGGCCCTCCCCGCTCAGACTTCACATTCTCACTCTACATTTTGTTGAAACAGTTTTGGTTTTACATTTCTAATATTGACTCATTAATGCTCGTGAAAGTCAAGCTAGTGGACTTGATGGGTTGGACGGAGTAATCCCTCGCATGCAAAATAAGTGCTGTCATTGAGTTGCAGAGACCACCCACTAGCAAAAGAAGAAGATTAAAATAAATATTATCTTTACATAGTATAAAACAAGCTCACTTTTCACATCTGTCTGACTGTTATATCTGCTAAGCCTGCAGCTCCAGTCACAACATATAAAAACTAGGGATGGGCCGAAATTAGTTTTACATTCGATTTGACCGAATTTCGGCAGCTTGAGCCGAACGTCGGCATTCGGCCGAAATTCGGTTTAAATGACGAACATTTGGTGCAAGAAAAATTTACCTCTATATACTCATGATCATTTAATTTTGTTAGGAACATGTAATCCTTAATTTGCAATGTGATAAAAATGAAATAAAATTAGTTCTTATTGAGTTTTTGCCTAATTAAATAGACATCAAATTAAAACATAAAATAAATTTGTTATTCCTGTAAGAAACATTAGTAAGTAGTGCAACTGCTTAATTATAATGCAGAACTTGAATAAAATTAAAATAAATACACTTCTAAGGGACAACAGCAATTACAGCTTTATTTTTGATTTAAATCACTTTTTTACTAATTAAATATGAATTTAGAATTATGAAATGTTGAAATGGTGTTTTTTCGATCAAAGGTCTAAAAATCTATTTTTTTATCCACCTACTCATACTTAATACTAGAAGCAGATTATGGTGTAAAAAATCCAAAGATTCGGCGTTATCAAGTCACGACGTCAACAGGTCACGACGTGTTGCTCTCGAGAAAGTGTGACGAAATCAAACCGAAGTTCAGCCGAATTTTTAGTTTTAACCGAATGTTCGGCTGAAGTTCATATTCGGTTCAAACCATATTCGGCCCATCCCTAATAAAAATCTAATTAAGTACTTGTGTAATTATAATAGAACTGTTTGGCAGGGTTTGACTTGCGGTGTATCTGTGGGGAAAACTGTAGTTAATCATACAAGATATATATATACCAGAGTTTACCCCGCCGCTGTGCCTCAGGTCAATCTCTAAGCCATATCTCTTGTTTAAAGAGCAGGCGGTATAGGTTACATTTTATTAAATTTTTATGTATTTGCCCCCGGAAGATTCACTTCATTTTATATCGCAAACTATACCATCCCGTCTATCTGTAATCTACATAAACTGACAAAAATTACAAAGTAGATAACATGGACGAAATAGACCAAGTGGACCAAGTGGACCCAGTGGACCAAGTGGACCAAGTGGACCCAGTGGACCAAGTGGACCCAGTGGACCAAGTGAATCACCAAATCTATCCTAGTTTCCGGGATAACCTTTACATAAATCTGTCCCATTATCCGGGATGAAAAGTATCCCTTGGCCACCCTCAGTATTAAAACTAATTATTCCTTAGATTTAACTTTACCTATATGAATCCTTATAAAAAGCTTTTTAATTTGATGAATGAAGCTTTGTGTATTTGTTTGTTGACTTACTCCTTATGATTAAACTTTTTGCAACATCAGTGGGCTAAAAGTGGCCACTTTCGCAGATTCATTATACAATATCAAAATAAAATGGAACTTCATATTAAGTTTACACCTGCTAGTATACCTAGACATGTGTCAATATCACTAAGCGATTCTCAAACTCAGCCGCTTTAGGCTCTTTACAAGGGATTTCTGTGGACTTATTACAAATGGTTCATTCAAAACTAGTCTCTATACCCGAAATTGGTATTACATCTGAAGTCGCTATAGCCAAATTATGTTCCTCTAAAAGTTTACTTTAAATTCAAGAGACCTAATTGTTATGTCTCTATAACCCAAGAAGGTATAACCTAAGTTGTAATACATGAAAACCACTGTAAATTGCATAATGTTTGCACAATGTGAATATATTGCTCTGTGGTTGAGCGGGCTAAGCCTTTGCCGGCTTACCTCACTGCAACGCAGAAGCTCCGGGTTCGATTCCTGGTATAGTAAATTTCGGAAACGTATTTTCTCCGTTATTTACTATGGTCTGGGTGTCTGGGATCGGCCCCAGAATGGTCCGTTGTATATTACCTATAACACAAGCGTAACTTGCTTAATTTGGGGATATACAGTGTGTGTGTTTGTCTGCCGATTTATTTATATTATTATTATTATTGCTTATAAATTAATAAGCCTAAAACTTAAGAAATTAAGAAAGCAATGTTTATGTGAGGAAGCGTGCTATACTATGAATTGATTTCTAAATTACTATACTAAATTTGCAGTAATGCAATCACTACTGAGCTCTATCAGAGGTAGAACAAACAAAATAGCAATAGAAGAGAAGTGTTCACAAATAATATTAAGTAATGAAACAGTTTGCAATGCTGCTTGTTCTCCAAACTAAAGTTGCTTAGGAACAATTTGACCACCAGGTAGAATCATAACTGTTAAGCACTAATCTAATCTTGTGAGTATCATCCTTGAAAATATCTTCAATGAAACGCTTTTGTAATTACTAAATGCATATCTGTGTAATTATTTGTTACTTATGAATATTTCCAGGATAAAAAGGAGAAAAAGAAAAATAATGGTGAAGAAATTCCATCACTGATAATGAAGGCAGTCTTCTGGATGTTTACTACATGTGTCCTTCTAGTCATGAGCTCACTCCTAGTACCAGGAGATAACACACAAAATGAGGTAATATACATTTAACTGGTTATGCTACTCTAGAATTTTTGCAAAGTCGATTTTACTTTTTTTAAATGGTCCCCTAGGATCTCAAAAAAGATGTTGATGGCCAATTGTAGGTGCAGGCATTTCAGAGTATAGGTATTGATAAGTTATTCAATATTTTCTACTACTCAAAACTTCATATGCATTTATCTCGAACTGCATTTTTCAAGTTGGCCAGAAACATCACTCAGACAATTTTCAACAGATTCATTTGAAATGATGAATATATTTTGAAAAATACATTGTCTATAGAAGTATGTATAATTTTTTATCTTGCATAGTTTATTTCTTCCCACTTTAAAAGTGCGCCATTTGGTCAAAAAACAATCCTATATACTTCTCTAGAGATAAATATATATTATATATAATCGAAATAATTTATTGGTTCATTGTAATTCAAATTTACATGAGCTGTTTGTTCGGCCATGGACTCTAGTAAAATGGAGATGTCATAAGCAACAATGCTCTATAGCCGCAATTTTTAAATTAATTGCTTCAAAAAATATTCTATACAGTCTTGATATGTATGATAAGCGCCTCTTTTTGTAATATCGATTTATTTTGTAGTTTATCTAAAAAAAAACCCAAAAACGTCTATTTTTTGGCCTTAGTAGACTAACTCCTTAAGAAGTATCCAAACTTACAAGTTTATAGTAGAAAAAAGTGTAAAGGGGATTTTGTTTGGTTGCTTGTTTATTTCTTTCTCATGGTTTTTGGAATTAACTAGTTATAATTACAGTTATTAAATATATCTTTATGACAATGAAGGTGAATTTTTCTATTTTATATCTGCAATCAGTTGTCACTATAATTATATTTGGTAGACAAATCAGTGACATGCTTCTCTATACATGACAATGACCATCATGCATGGCTCATTGGGGGAATCACTTATGTCATAATAACTGAAGTTTATCTAATAATAAAGTGATTTATCGATAATAATTGACAACTTCTAATCTTTACTTTATTTTTTCATGATTCTACTACAGTGTTATGTAGCATCATGTAGATTACTTATCCTACTGAATTTCATTCATTTATTACTCTCTGTGGCTTATGGCTTCAACACCCTTGGCATTGGTTTTGCCAATTTCAGAGTTGGAAAAGACAGAGGTTTAGTTAAATGCAAATTTAGCAGATTGAATTTTTAATATTTATACGCGTTTTTATTATTTTTTTTATTGCAGGAGTGCAGCAGACAGGCTTTCAGTCAACTTTATGGAAAGCGGTTACCATCGCTTATAAACATTTACAACACCAAAGGTGTTACAAATGTGCTGCTGCTCTCTTAAGGTAGACTAGAACCTGGTCACTAATGCCGGAACACAATTCAAGGTTGTTATGGCATGTTATGTGGTAGCCACCAAGTCAGGCAAATACCCTACCACCTTGCTATGGGTTGTTTTGTCTCCTCTTATGACAGGCCGCCCGGCTGCAGGAAATTGTATTCTTTCTCCGTTCCTGCACGGATATTTGTAAATATGTGAACAACACACGCATTAAATGACTATGTTACACTTATATATTATTGAGCATTAAAAACTTGCAAAGGATATTCACAAAATTACTATGTACTAATGTTAGTAGGCAATTTATATTGATGGGGCGAGAACAGTCTGCAAAGAAAGATATTATATAAACACCGTGAACTGAACCCAAGCCACACTCTGTAAATCATCACTGTTCCATAATATAAAGATGGAGGAATCCTCCATCTTTATATTATTAAAAACCATTTTGGCAAAAAAAATAAAAACCATTTTGGCAAAAAAGATGGAGGAATCCTCCATCTTTTTTGCCAAAATGGTTTTTAGAATCCTAAAACGACAACAATGGTTTTTTTTTTCAATTTACATTTTCAGTTAATACGCTATGTGTCCTGGAATGAATTTGTGTACTCAATGTTATCAAAGGGCGAAGTTGATGAACTGATTGTAAGACCAGACATGGAAGTAGTCACTATTATTTTACACGAAGGTGCTGTTTTAAGAGGAAAAAAAGTAAGTTATTATATGCTAATTTTAATATCATCAAAAATTTATGAATTCCTATACAGTGATGATAATAATATACATTAGATATGCCACGAATAGTGGTTTAGCCGAATGCCGAATATTCGGTCACGCTCTCGGGCGAAGCGTCAACAATTGACGTAAGATATTTGCAATTCGCGTAGCAGGTTAGTATTGAAGAAATAATTTTGAAGTGTTTTCTTACGTTCTTGCGAATGATAGGTACACATAATTAAAACTATGTTTTTACGGTTTTAAGAGCGATTTTAAATGATTTTTTATTTGAATATGAAATTTTAAAAACTGACTGAAATAATATCAAAATAAAAAAAAATATTATAATCGCATTTAACACTGTTAAAGCATACTTTAAATGTCAGTTTTTGATGGAAATTTTGAGCAATATGTGCGTTATTTTTTCACGATTTTCTATTTGGTATTCGACTGAATTCCGAATAGTTGAAAAAGTGGCAGAATAGGCCGAACATTCGTGGCATCTCTAATTACTTACATTCTAATGCTACTGCTTCATCTGAGATAATGTATAATATAGATATGTATACTGTTTCTAAGCGTTTAGTTTTGACGTTTGCATGTCTATCAAGTTACATATTTCTTGACAGTAAAACCCACATGAAACAAATGACATAATTTCCGTACTTTATTGTTGTGGGTAACGTAATTAGTGATGTTCTGTGAGTCATGTAACACACAATATTAAATCCTCGATACTATATGTAAATAAATCGAAAGTAATCGATTTGAAAATAAATAAAATCTACTTTAATGCAAAATAATACCGCAATTAATTATTATAAGTGCTTATAAAATGGCTTATTTAATATGTGTAAAATATGTTCATTGAAATGTGGCTATATTTATTACGCGATATAGTATTGTTATCAATCGTATATATAGATAGATAAGTTAAATTGATTAAATGAAATCGATTTTTATAACAAATCGAGTCGGTAACGCATTAATATGTCATCAACATTACTAATTAAGATGTCATCAAGATGTCAAAATTAATGCTTGGAAAGGGTATAAATATAGTTAATATAAATGATAAAATTAAAAATAGTTATGTACTGTGTTATAGTTAATGTAACTATTCGTTAACAGGGTTATTTTTAACACCATTAATAGGACACATTTGGTCAATAATTATAATAGAGTGTAATAATAAATCTCCAATTATAATTGTTACATCCGAAAATACATTTTTTTGTTGCTGGAACACAGCAAACAGACCGCCAGCCCAGCTGATGGAAAGTAGTTACAGTCGCTGTAGGATTGTTTCTTGATGATCCAGAAGGATCAAGGATCCACCTCGAAGGACGATATCTTTCTTGATGATAGTAAGGTGCTTCAATGATTATAGTTATAGTATAATATAATAATATAATGTGTGGCGGACTGATGTGTGATTGCAGTGTTGGCGGCCCCTCCTAGCAGAACAGAACCGGGTAAGCTCCAACAGTCGCCTAGGGATATTTGGGACACCATAGGTGGTACATGCCATAAATGGCATTGTTAACGGAATTTCTGAAAAAATCTTAATTAAAAGTGCAATATGTTTTTAAATGAATATTAAATTATAAATTCTATGTCATATTTCAGACAAACCATCGTGTCTATCACATGAATGTTGGTGATATTCATCGTTTTGAAGAGAAACTGAGGGAGACAGAGAAGAATTTGGGTGTGAAGGAAGGTAAGACAAATTCGAAATGATAAGGATATTATATATATTCGTACCCGTGCGCAGAAGGTTTGCCGATAGCCTAATGATGTCACACGTGGAGGGTCAGTAGGGTTGACAAAAAAGGTTACATAAATAGTTGTTGCAATAAATTTATTATTATCATCATCATCGTCCGAGTGCTAAATCCCGGTTGCAATCGGAGCGTTCACTCCGACGCCCGAGGTCCGCTTTCCTACTTTTTCTACATCATTTCGGGCGATCTTCAGCATTCTCCGTTTTGAGACCATAGGTACGCATGCCTCCTTCACAACATCAAGCCAGCATTTCTTGGGCCTCCCCCTTCGACCGGGACCTGGCAGAGGCGGTATGGCTAGACATTTGTTCCCCACGTAACCAGCCAGTTTTCGTAAAGCAACTCTCCTCCAATAGTCTGCTGTGTCACGGACACAAAGACTGCCGCGGATACGGGAGTTCCTGACGCGTGAAAAGACCGAAGTATGTATTCTGAAGTAAACATTTTCATTCTTTTTGTTTCTGAAAGGAAATAAATTGTTCCTTTTGAAAAAAAATCAAGTTGACCTTCAAATGATATTGAAAATATGGACCGAGGTCAAATCTAAGGTGAGCACGAGGTTGCCTACAAAATATCTAACAACTTTTGTCACAGAATATGTTTTACGAAAAGACTCCCGTTTTGAAATAATTAATTGGTGAAATTAAAAATGACTCACTCGTATACATGAAAAACCTAATTAATTTTTATGAAATTAAATGAAATATTTATTCTTGCATAAATGTAGTTGTATACAGGTGTTATTCCTAGAAATATATGGTTCAGTACATTTTACCAGTTTCAATGCTATGCAAGTAAGCAGGATCTTAAGTCATTATTTAAATAATTATTTCCTATTCATTTCATTTATGTAATTACCAGTAGAAGTAATCATTTATGTTCCTTTTATGTAATTTGGATAATATTTATTACCTTTTGTGACGTGGGGGGAAATGGGCTCCTTCTCCTTGGCCACAGAATAGGTTTAGGTGGGTCAATGAACTATAGAAGATAATTATATCCATATTAATATTATAAATGCGAAAGTAGCTGCCTGTGTGTCTCTCTGTTCCGTTTTCACGGAAAAACTACTGGACCGATTTGGCTGCAACTCAGTATATATATATTTTCGATGCCGAGGATGAACATAGGATACGTTTTATCCCGAAAAATGCGATATTTTCCGGGAGAAAATTATATTTGTGTCTGTGTTTGTTATCCTTTTATGGAAAGACTATTGGACCGATTTGGCTGAAACTCGGTACATATGTAATTTTAATACCGAGGGTGGTCAAGGGATACATTTTATCCCGGATAATGGGATAGATTTATGTAAAGGTTAACCCAGAAACTAGGACAGGTTTTGTGATTTTGCCCATTTCGTCAACTTGGTCCACTTGGTCCACTTGGTCCACTTAGTCCTCTTGGTCCACTGGGTCCACTTGATCCACTTGGTCCACTGGGTCTACTGCGTCCATTTGGTCCATGTCATCTATTTTGTCATTTTTGTCAAGTTTTGTCATTTATGTAGTTTACAGATGGAAGGGGGATGGTATAGTTTGCGATATAAAATGAAGTGAATCTTCCGGGGGCAAATATATAAAAAAATTATACAATGTATCCTTTACCGCCTGGTCTTTAAAGAAGGGATACGCACTAGAGGTTGACCTGCGGCGGAGCTGCAGGGTAAACTCTAGTAGTATATAATGTATTTAATCTGTTCCGTGACAACCGGTGGACTTCTATGCACAAAAGAGTACACTCGCCTGTCGAAGCCTTGGAAGCTCTTTAAGTCAAGTACTTCCACAGGTCTAATATTAGCTAGATCGGTAATTGCCCGCGTCTGGTATATATTGACAGGTTTTCTTAGGCAAGTAAGGGTAGCCTTGGTCCTGGAATTAGATGACGAAGATTAGGCATTAGGTTTGACACAGTGTCCTCCGCTAGATTACTATATCAGCTCAATTATATTTAGTTTTAACTAGTAGAACAGTTACATATTACATCTATGGATAGGAACTCACTCCAGCAGGAACACGTAATTAATTTAATAAAATTAAGGGCAATTTTGAAACGTATGGAGTAATATTTATAAAAGAAATTATGAGCAGCTGATATTTGAATTTCGTGCGAGAGCCAAACTTAACCGCCGTCACAACTTTTTTTTAAACTCTTGACAGTGACATAATTTTCTAGACATTGTAATGTTATTGGCTATATCTATATGGTTTTTTAATGTTGCAAGTGCAACGTTACACTTTATTTATTAATTATATATAGATATCTGTATATTTAAAATTATTGTTTCAATATATGTATGTCAATTATTATTATGTCTGTGGGGGGTAATATATTTGGGAGATGTCTAAAATCATAAGGTTGCTTGTCAGAAGGTGTTCTTGAGGTGTGAGAGTAATTAAACCAGTGATTTTTGACTATTCACGCGGTAATATTTTTTACACACTAAATGTGTATATATATATATATATATATATATATATATTACACACGTTAAGTCACACGTATGGGCGGTGATGTCTTTAATTAAAATATTATTATTAATTATGTATTGATATCATGTTTCGAATGTTATGTAAGTAAATTAGAGCTATCTGCCACGATTCGACCCGTTACTGGTAAAGCTCTGCCTTGTTTGGATTATTTATGGTTCCGTAAACAAATGAAGAGAACCGTGAATATTTATCACCTGTACGGAATCCTTCATATTCGTGGAGTGACACTCATTTCTCGATTATGTGTATTGCTAAAAAAGAAACTTTTACAGGTGTTCGAGTAATATATGACAGAAATGGTAGTGTTGCAGGCAAAGTAATAACTACGTTGTTAATTGGCGCTGTTATCCTATCGTTCTTATATTCCACGAGACATATGAAAATGAATATAAATCTCGGTGGCTTTGTAAGTAACATTTCATGTTTTAATTCTTCCATAAGTATTTTAGCAATAACTAGTGACTAAAAGCGTTATGTAATACTTCCAACAACTCAGAAGGGTTTATGGTAGTAAAAAAACAGCAACTGGTCACAATACTTTATAATCAGAGAACCTTACGGTTTTAACATGTTACAGACACTAACTTGTCACACTCTACAAGCATTTTTAGAACACCTCGCCATCCCTCCAACAGTTTTACAGTATATTAATCTTAGCAAATTGGCACAACCGATAGCGGATTGAAGTTATTGATAAACTATTTTATTTAAGGGTTATGAATGAAAAGAATTTAATACATTATTGTTTGGAAATTTTAGATAATATTTTATATAAGATATTATATAAAATATTATACTTAAAGTTTTACATGTAATAAAATAAACCGAATACAGTATAAATCTATCGCGTCTGCCAACATGAAAATAAAATTTAATGAATATGTCTCTACACAATTGAGAGATTTTGAATTATAATCTACACAGTTACGATGTTATGTAAAAGATAATATTGTTATATAAAATTATGAAAAATTATAGACAACACTCTATACAAAACAGGTGGTAATCACAGAATAAATAAAAATATAACATTATTATTCAATTATGGAAATGGCTAATTGTATCGCTTAGAAAGAAGAGGGTACATATCAATATTAATTATTAACTTTAAAAAAGAAACATGACAAGAACAATTACTACTAAATAACTGTAACAGTTCTATAAATTTAAAAAAAAAATGATACAGCCTAAGTTCCACTGCACAACATTTTTTGAAGACCATATAAAAGAAATTCTAGCAAAAAAGGAACCGACTTCATGATTAACTCAAAATGCAAAAAATAGTAATTATAAGTTTTGCAAAAGTTTTAATTCAACAAGGAAAACCTGTTATTGGGCTTACTGTTTTTTGCGAACGATTTATTTTACATTTGTATATTCACTTTTGGTTTTATCAATAATTAAATAATTCAGGATTATTTGTTACATATATTATACATAATAACTTATATACTAAGTCATATTCGTTCTGTATACCCATGATATTGTATTGCAACTATCTGTGTTTACGTGTTTCTACATAATTTAATTAATTATTCCTTTCTATGAAAAAAATTGCAGAAAACTTTTTGATGCCACCCATAATGTATGTGAATATTTATGTATGTATGTAAATTTGAGTGTATGTATGTTTGTTAATATGAGTGTAACTATGTGAATATGAGTGTGAATATTTGTTGTATTGTACGTTCATTTAATTATTTAAAGGCGACTGGTGGTTTTCGGCCTCAACCTATACAAAGACAAAACTTATACTAAAATAAGGAGGTTTTTACTTAATATATTTTTCAGTAATGTCATATTTTAAGATACTTTGCTGTTGAATTTTTTAAGAATGGATATGCGCTTACTATATAATTAAATTCAAAAACGTTGTTATCTTATTCTTTCAACCATTAATAAGAATCTAGATATATTACGCGTCAAAATATCGATATACCTGTCTAATATTCTGATGCTTAACACTTTTTTATTCTGTTAGTTAGTTAGTCGATTATTAATTCGTTTTCGATTTCTATTATTTTATACATTTTTAAATGACATTACAAAACATCTAAACGTCTACTATGTCACTGTCAAGTGTCATACGTCAGACAAAGCTGTATGGACTCAGTGCCTTTGCCTGACATTGGGATGAATAAGTTATTCCTTTAAAACAATAAATATCGTACAACTACTGTTTACATTGTTCACTTATAGGTAGGATGAAACATTTTTTGAAAATAAAATTACACAGTAAAACATAATGTTTCAAGTCTCTGCCAAAAACTCAAGTATTATCCTAATGGAGGATAACCTCCATTAGGATAATACTTGATCCATTAGGATAATAATAGAATTTGGCCCTAAATGTTTGACATTGACATAAGTCAATGTCAAACATTTAGGGCCAAATTCTATTTTCAGCCAAGTTCTTGTAGAAAAAGATAATCACACAGGGGTTTCTAATGCAATAAGCTACCTAAACACATTGTAATTACTTGTATAGGTTAATAAGCTGAACACTCCTAAGACCAGTAGGTCAATGTCCTTTATAATTTTAATGATTGTAAGTTAATTCTATGCAATAATATAATATGTAACATGGGACCTGTTTGTGTGAAATAAAAATATTAATAAATAATAACCAGATGGCTGGCACAGCAAATTATTATTGCAATCCAATTTGGCAATACAGCCAGACTTCTGGGCACGCTTACCTTTGGTAGCATGTTTACCTGATTTATAACTACTTATCAGTAAGTTTACTTTTAGCATCTAATCATATCTCATGTATATTTTACAATAGGATTTAGTTATTTTATTTTAAAATAATGTTTTATTTTCAGAGTCAACTTGGTCGTGCAAAGTTCACTTTAGTCGATTCAATGAGTGGTCAAGGGAAGGGTGTGAAGTTTGAAGACGTTGCTGGCTTAAAAGAGGCTAAAGTCGAAGTCATGGAGTTCGTGGATTACCTGAAAAGGCCTGAACATTACAAGAGTTTAGGCGCTAAAGTACGTATGGTCCGGATTACAAATGGCCGCACATCCTGATTGTAATGTCGGCATGAACAATACTAAAGCAAAAAACTATATAAAATGTTCTTTTAGTGTATTCTCGTGTTTGTGTTTCATAGTCAAAATGCTAATATAAATAAATAGCCAATAATTATTTATCTGTGTAGGTATATTTATTTATTGCTATATATATAGCAATATATATATTATTAATGTACTTGTCCAATTTGAAAACCTGCCTGTAAAACATCAAATTAAAATTTTGTTGCGATTCCTTTTTCCACTTATCCATTGCAATTCGTTTTTCCACTTGTCCAATGTGATTCGTTTTCCCATTTGTCCGTTGAAGTTTCACTTCTGATATGTGTCCCAGCATACATTTCGATTTTTTGCAGGTGTACTGCAAATTATGATTTGATTAGGTTAGGTACATTTTGAAGAATGCATTTTTTATTTTATCAAACAAAAAAACTGAATTCGATCCGGAACCAAAAAAAAATCTAGTCTACTCTAAAATTATGCCGCCTCTCACCACGCGATATACCTTCTACCCCCTCCACGCTTTTTCGTGACAAAAAAAAATCTAATACCTATCGTCTATACAGAATTTTCACATTAAAAAAATCGGTTGTATATTTTCGAGCCCGTAAAGCTCACAGGCGTCTTCAGAGCTCCCTACGAAAGTTTCATCATAATCTGTCCAATGGTTTAGAAACGCATAGACGACAAATATGCCCGCGACTTCGTCCACGCTTGACTTGAAATCCCCGCGGGATTCCCGGACATAAAGTACCGCAGCAATCGTTTTAGTGAAAACTGGAGCGAAATAAGCTAATTTTTACTCACTTGAACAATTAGAAACCGCTCCGGGGAAATTTCCTGCGAGATTCCGAGGATAAAAATATCACACATTTTATTACATAAAAGTTGCTATCGATCGGTAAAAAAATCACACTTGAATTCGATTTTTTTTTCTAATCTCGCCATTTTAAATCATTCCCAGAAAAAATCGCGGGATTTCCAGGATAAATAATAGCGCAGATTTTAAGTCTAAGAATTAGCTGTCGATCGATGGAAACCGCATCGAAAGCGGCCAAGTAGTTTTTACTTGAATCCCGAACCAACGGACAAAAATCGAAAAAAAATTATGCATCGTACTCTCCGTGGTTTATATAGTCTATTGCAGTTGGTTTTTTTTTTAATAGCTTGAATGTGCCTGCAAGGCGTGTTTAGTATTTTATAATATTACTAGAGTTTATCCCACGGCTGCGCCGCGGGTCAACCTCTAGTGCGTATCTCTTGTTTAAAGAGCAGGCAGTACAGGTTACATTGTATTAATTTTTTATGTGTTTGCCCCCAGAAGATTCACTTCATTTTATATCGCAAAATATACCATCCCCCATCTATCTGTTAACTACATAAGTGACAAAACTTGACAAAAGTGAACCAAGTGGACCAAGTGGACCAAAGTTACCAAGGGGTCCAAGGGGACCAAGCAGACCAACGGGAGCAAAAGGACCAATGGGGCCAACGGGACTAAAGGGAACAACGGGACCAAGTGCACCAAGTGGACCAACGGGAACAAAAGGACCAACAAGACCGAGTGGATGAAATGGACAAATTCACAAAACCTATCCTAGTTTCCGGGATAACCTTTCCATAAATCTATCCCATTATCTGGGATGAAAAGTATCCCTTGGCCACCCTCGGTATTAAAATTACATATGTACCGAATTTCAGCCAAATCGGTCTAATAGTTTTTCCGTAAAAGCATAACAAACAGAGAATCAAATATATTTTTAATCCGGAAACTGTCTCATTTTTCGGGATAAAAAGTATCCTATGTTCACCTCGGCATCGAATATATATATATACTGAGTTTCGGCCAAAGCGGTCCAGTAGTTTTTCTGTGAAAACGGAAGAGACAGACAGACAGAGTTACTTTCGCAATATGTAAACATGTATGTCTTTAGATCAATAAAATATTTTAATTTAATTTAATTTATAATATTAATAGGGTTACATTATAGATAGATAGATGACGTAAGAGTGTAATCTGAGCATTAAATATTGTGGTTTTTAGGTCCCCAAAGGCGCCTTATTATTAGGGCCACCGGGCTGTGGCAAGACGTTGTTAGCCAAAGCAGTGGCCACGGAGGCCAACGTGCCTTTCCTATCAATGAACGGTTCCGAGTTCATAGAGATGATCGGCGGATTGGGCGCTGCTAGAGTCAGGTAAGTTTGTACAATATTCTGATATGAGTAGGGTACGATTGTAATTTTCATGCGGGGGCTCAATTACTACTACTACTTATATTACTAATTAGTCTTATTTCCTAGATTACATTGTAATTTTAATGTTGTACCACTATGGTTTTGGATATTCAGCAGGGTGGCGCAAAAAATCCGACTTTTTTAGTCTCGAGTGAATTTTTTTTAGTTTTTGATGTTTTAAGAACTTCCTCCAAAGGACAGCTCAAAATAATTTTTAAGAGGCCGCTCCAAATTTTTTACGTTTTCATATATCGCCAAAAACCGATTTCTTTTATTAAATTTTTTTTCTGGTTACGGTATAATTTTATAGACCATAAAATAATACGTTTCTGAAAGTTTCAGTTCATTTGAATTTTAAAAGGTCGCTCAAATTTTTTTTTATAATGTACTAGTGCATTACATTAGATTTTTTCGAGCGATTAATGCACTAGTAAATTTAAAAAAATAAAAATTTAGTATTGGTGTTTGATTTTTAATTCATCTCGTGATGGTTTTTTTTATCGATTATATGACTAAATAAAAGAAAAATATATATGGAATATTAATATGAATATTAAAAGGTCGCTCGAAAAAATCTAAAGTAATATACAAAATACACTAGTAAACTAGTAAATTTAAAAACAAATATGAGCGACGTTTTAAAATTCAAATTTTAAACTGAAATTTTCTGAAACTTATTATTTTTTTCTCTATAAAATTATACCTTAACAAAATAAAAAAAAATTAATGAAAATCGGTTTATGGCGGTATTTAAAATCTTAAAAAATTTGGAGCTAACTCTTAAAAAAAATTTTGAGCTGTCCTTTGGAGGGATTTCTTAAAACATCAAAAACTAACATTTTTTAACTCGAAACTCAAAAAAAACTAAAAGTTATTTTTTTTGGGCCACCCTAATATTGAGTTAGGGAAAAAATCTTATAAAACTGAAAAGGATTAGCACTTTCAAATTAAGACTGATTTAAGTTTTAAACAAAATGGTTCAAATAGTTAAGACGGCGGTTGCAAGTTTCAAATGAGTTTTCATAAGAACAAAAACGGACTGGGTCTCAATTCTGCTATTTCAATATCTTGCGTTACGAAGATATTCAAAGTACGATACCATTGCGATATTGTCAAAAATTGGTATTCTAGTAAATTCACAATATTGTCTCGATACCGTCACTGCGAAATAATACTCGAAAAAATTGGTATTACCACCAATAGAGATGGCGTTAGCCGCAATTAATATTGAAAAGCCACCGAAAATTTTAAACATGTTTTCGCGACTTTCCGCTTATAAATATTTATAAAGATACGCCATTGGAATAAGCAGAATAGAGAAATCAGGCAAACCTACTTACTATTGGTACGATAGTGTTCGGTGATTTTGACAAGATAGTTATATCAGAATTGGGCCCCTGGAATACGAGTTCCAGAGCCTGATGTTAACGGAGTTTCAAGCTGACACAAAAGTATTCTATGCGGCTGCCAGTCCAGTACTAATAACAGACATAATACAGCTAGTATTTTCTTAAGTTTTCGCGACTATTGCACACAATAAAAGTACGATTTAACGGTTTTATGCGCGATTTTTTATTTGATTTTTATTCTGACGTTTCGGTCATTTGTCAGTAGCCGTAATCACGAAAGACAAAGATGACCATGGAAACGTAGTTTTATTAGCTCTCCTTCTTCAGTCAAAGAATACCCACTGCTGAATGTAGGCCTACCTAAATCTGCGCCAAATATCCCGGTTTCCTGACTTCCTCATCCAACACCCACCAGGTCGTGGTGCTGGAGAACGTCCTACGCTACGTTTACCGAGACGCAGCGTAAGACACCCGTTAAGACATGTTAGCCATAAAATGCAGTGTATACTGTAGTTCGAGCCCTAAATAAATTACGGAGTTATAAAACAAAAAGTATGCGATCCCGGGCAATTAAGACAACTGGCGGCTAAGTAAATATGCCCACTCACCTTATCAAAGTACGTTTGTAAGATCACTATAAGTTCACCACACCATCATCATCACACCGGACACAAGGGGAAGCCGGCCGGCTTATAACCTACTAGCGGTCCGCCCCGGCTTCGCACGGGTATCTAAAATTAACTTTTTTGAGGCGTTTAAGTACCTACTAAGTGAATTCAAAATATTTCCACTCCCGTACGGCCCGTACCCCAGTGACGCCTACATCACATAAGCCTAGCTAGCCGAGCAGGGTGCGCGGCGACCACGCAACTTTTCTCTAATACTTAGATTTTTAAACTCGTGATATCTTTCGAATGGAATGTCAGAATTGAATAATTCAAAAAGTTATATAAGGGTCTTGAATATGAAGTAATTTATTTTGATAAAGATGAATACCAAGATACAAATCAAGAGCCTTTTCTAGCGGCGGCATTTCAATTAAAATTTTAAAATAATAGAACACTTATTGTGACAACTATTATAATAGATAGACATATGCTGTCGCGACACTTTTTGTAAATAATGATGTGTTCTGCAAAGTCGTAGTACATTATTTTATTCCACCATCAATAGTTTTCGCAGCGCACGCGATTTTAAGTAATTTATTTACACCTTGGGTTACATTATTGGAGTTTTAGTAAGGATCCCTAATTTTTTTGAAAATATAATATAGCCTATGTCACCCGGGGATAGTGTAGCTTACCAACAGTGAAAGAATTTTTCAAATCGATTCAATAGTTTCGGAGCCAATTAAATGCAAACAAACAAACAATCAAACATTTCCTCTTTGTAATATCACTATATATTCCCATTCCTGCCACTTAATACAACACTTATTAGTCTTTATGTATTTGATTAAGGGCCGATTTTTCAATCACCATATAGTAATTATTCGACAAGTTAAATATTATTATTTATTGACGTGCGCCTGCTCAATGAGTACACCGAAGACCAACGACGACGCGTATGTGTCTGTAACGTCCACATAAGTCCGGGCACTATGTACTGGTGGTGGGCAGCCTCAGTGACGTATGAAGTGAAGTTATCTATAAACTACCACGGGCATCACCAACACCCTTCAGGACACGTTTGTTTCATCAGCCATCGGTCTTGCCTGCCACCTGGCAACTGCCACTTCAAACTACTATTTTTATCCTGACGTGGCAAAGCCATACTGGAAATATTATCTTGTTGATAGCTCTTAAGGCCATCTCGATTGGTCTGATACAACGCTTTCACAGAATATCGCTGTGAAACGGTTAGCCTTGCACTAATCATGTTCCCCATAATGAGTGAGAGTTCCGATGGCCCGGTTACTCCTCCTCCCATCCCTATCCGGTCTGACCCCTTTAATCCGTCCATTCTATCCCACCCTAAAGGCTGGCAACGTGTTGACTTCGCCAATGGTGTTGCAAATGTGTATAGGCGACGGTTGCCACTTTTCAGTATATAAATAGGCATATTGGTTCTCTTCAGATATCCTCATTTTTGATTCTACCCACTTGTGGATTATTTTTATAGTAGGATTTCAGCAGACAGGCAGACGGCCCACTTAATGGATAGCGGTTACCATCGCCCATGGACACTTGCAACACCAAAAGTGCCACAAATGCGCTGCTGCTCTCTTATGGGAGACTGGAACTTGGTCACTAGTGCCGGACACAAAGATGCCACTAAGTCTAAACAATTACAATATGAGATGAGATAAAACCTGTTAATCTCCTTAACATACACGCACATCTACAACAGACATGTGCTGTTAAAATATTACGTAGTAATATATGTTTATTACTACGATAATTATGTTACAACCTAAGCGCCGACAAAGACAAATTCCACGTACAGATTTGTAGAAGCACATTTATTACCCGTCGGCATTTGAACTAATTGTAATCCTTTTATGTTCGTCTTCTTTTGTTCACTTATTTATTCATTCTAGAGCCTATTGTTGTATTGTAATCCTTAGCCAGTTCTTACGGATTTTAAAAGTACAAGCTGATTTTGGGAAATTTGGTCCACGTGGACGGGTGGGCACATTGCACTTGTGCAGGATAATGAGCGAAAGAGATCCACGAGCGAAGCGAGACGCGTGTACTACAATCGGGAATCTAATAAGTGACGGACTTTGCGCGTTTTATTGATTTACGACCTTCTGAATTACGTTTGGACTTGTGTTCGGTTATATTTGTACCTGTGTTATACGTGTTTGTATAGTTCTAATAAACTAATAATTCCCAGGGCATTTTAATTCGAGTGCCGGAACTCATAACAATTATAAAAGTTACATAATAGTATATGGGCTTTATGATAAAAATAAAGATATTGGTTCTCTTATGGGTATTCTCATTTCTTATTCTATCTACCTATGGGTAGAATCAGACTTCTGATTCTATCTACCTATGGGTAGAATCAGAAACCTATCTAACTTTCGTTTAAGAAATACCCAACTGAGGTCACTACATAGACAACTGAGCGACTTTTATTTGGACCAGCCCGTCATCAGTTCCACGTGTGGTAAGTATAAATTGCACTATATCCCCAGGGATCTGTTCAAAGAGGCGGCCACGCGTTCGCCGTGCATCATCTACATAGACGAGTTGGATGCCGTGGGTCGCGCCAGGGCCTCCGGGGCCAGCTCCTGGGGCCCCGGCGGCGGCGAGAGCGAACAGACCCTCAACCAGCTGCTGGTGGAGATGGATGGTATGAAGAGCAGGGAGGGCGTCGTCGTTTTGGCATCCACTAACAGAGCGGATGTTTTGGACAAGGTGTGTATTACCGCTACATTATTTTAACTCAAAACACGATTTTTTGTAATCTTTTGCATTATTTATACAGTCGACCGTCAATAATTAGACACTCAAGGGAGAAGAGAGAAATTTTTAATTACCAAAAGCTCAAAATAACAAGTTTATAACCAAGAGGAAGGGTGGTAAAAATCAAGTAACCAAGGGTTTGAATTTGTACAATTATCCACATTTGTTCATTTTGAAAAGAAGTTCGTAATTTTCTGTTGAGTGAGCCACACAATTGTTCAGTGAATTTTCGACAGTGGTCTGTTTGGTCTATACACCCTCAAAATTTTGGGTTGCATGGACCACACTGAGCCCAGATTCGGATTCAGCCCATCTAAATACATAAGAATAGGTAGGTGGGGTTAAAAGTACACGCCATTTTTTATTTTTTGTGGGCCGGTGTAATTATTGCACCACCATATTGACTTCTTCTACTTGTGCAAAGTTATGACATTTGAAGTTTGTACTTTCATACAAAATCTATGAAGATTTGTAAGCAACGTTTTGTAAGTCGTTTAAAAATATTTCAGTTATTACCTATTAACCATTAACCTACTATTACTATATATTACATGTCTTTCAATTTCTCTCAATTATAAGGGATCGATACAATATGACTTTTCATTCTATACTCTTCTACGACTCATATTCTGACATACTTCCTCTGTTACACCACAAATCATCATGACATCCTTTGCAAAATCCATATATATCTCTCATGTATTGGGCTATTAGTGCACTACATCACCATTTCAAAAACTCGCGATATTTGTATTTTTTTTTCAAAAAGTATTTATTTGTTCACGAATATTCATTTTGTCCCTTTCAAAGTAAGTCCCTTCGGATATAATACATCTGTGCGACAGTTTTCTACAATCCTCGAAGCGCTTAAAGAAAAGTTTTTTGTGATCTTGTTCAGCTCTTCCTTCGATGCCGTTTTTATCGCCTCGATCGTATCGTAGCGTTGTCCATTCATGGGCCTCTTTAGTATTGGTAAAAGGAAGTTACAGGGGGCCAGATCTTCGGAATACGGGGGCTGCGGCATTATTAGTATAATATATACTTTCCATTTCTTATATTCTGAAAGTATCGTAGTATAAATGCGTGCAGAAACGGAGAAAAAATACAATTGCCTGTGGCCAGGAGGCTTGTCGCAGGATGCTATACCACAACTCACAGCCAGGTGGTAGGGTATTTGTCCATCTGGATGGCTACTACCACCCCTGGTCTAGAGCATGCTGCCATAACAACCTTGAGTTGTGTTCAAATATTACTGGCCAGGTTTCAGTCTCCTATAAGAAAGCAGCAGCGCATTTGCAGCACCTTTAATGTTGCAAATGTTCATAGGCGATAGTAACCGCTTTCCATCTGGTGAGCCGGCTGCCTGTCTGCTGAACTGAGGCAATAAAAAATTACGCTTGGAGTTGCCTGATCACAGGGATGAAAACAGTAATTTTCGTCCCTGGGAAACGATTTTCCATGCTGTCAAAAAACTATGCGAATACATGCGACTCGTGTCTTAACTTTCTTATAGCCACTGTTAAATCGCGGCATAGATTATTGTATTAAAAAAAATATTCAACAATTTTTGTAACATCATATTATACTTCTAAATTACTTTTCACTAAATTATTATTTAATTAACATTTTGTGCTAATAGCTATCATCAGTGACAAAAAAATATTGGCCGGTAGAAGGCCACTGAAAAAGAAATCTACTTAACGTTTCACATGTGACTGTGTAAATGAGTTCATCAGATTTAATTATAGATTTAACGCTTGATTTCATTAGAGAAGTAGTTTTGTGCTTAACTAATCACTTTTTATTTACCTTCCTCATATTCGAAATGAAAATTAGGGTGTTAACCTCAGGTAAGAGACCTATTTAGGCACGAGATGGTTTGGCGCCCTCATCTCGTGAAATAGGTCACTTTCACCTCTCGGGTAACAATCTACTATTTTGAACAAACCACGTACATCATTTTCATTGTTGATGTTATTTTATTGATTTTCAGGCCCTGCTTCGTCCAGGTCGCTTTGACAGGCACATCCTTATCGACCTTCCCACACTGAAAGAGCGAGAAGAAATATTCGAAAGGCACCTTAAGGGAATCGTGCTTGAACTCTTGCCAGACTATTATGTCAAACGGTAAATTCTTTTAATATCCTATGCGATTTTTGTTCAATCGTGGTATGAAAAGGTTCGCCAGTTTTCAAATTGATTCATTTAACGTTCCGCGAGCACATGTTACCTTTTTAAACTAAGTCACAGAGCAGACTGTTCCACAGAAAATTATCTTTAACTGTTTGACAATAAAGTTTTAAATAACTTAGATCAAAGTTGTTTGACTTTTTATCTTGTCTAAGAATGTTGTTTAGAGCTATAAAACCTTTTTATTGGTTTTAATATTTATAATAAGCATAGTGATTATATCCTCTTTATTTCTTATTGTTATTCTCAATGTCTGACATTGTCACATTGCAATTTTCTTTTTTTACGTTTCTATCTTCTACTAATATATTTTATGGTGACGAACCTGGTCATTCTACGACTGTACAATAATATATAAAAAATCAATGCGTATGTATTTATTTTTCTACTTTCTTATATATTATAGATTAGCTTACCTGACTCCTGGCTTCAGCGGTGCTGACATCGCGAACGTGTGCAACGAGGCCGCGTTACACGCGGCGAGGCACAAGCAGGACATTGTCAAAGCAACGAATCTGGAGTATGCAGTGGAAAGGGTCGTTGGTAAGCATCTATTGTTATTTGTTACTTTATTTTTGTTACCTTCCTGAAAAGCATCTTTTCCTAACAACATTTCTGTTTGTTATTTAATACGGAACCGTCCTTTCAAGTGCGTGTCTTCCTCATAGCAATTTAAAATCTCCAAACATCGCTTTCTCCTTCTCTTTTAGTCTCATTATATGTATATCTATCCAATCTTGTCCCTCAAATTCATTGGTATAGTGAAAGGGTGTCGCCACCACTTCGGCCAACGCCATGCTTTTAAACGGACGCGTTACGCAATAGTATCTTACGAGTGTAATGATTTTGCTTCAAACAAACAAAATGGCGACCACCCTGTGAACTTACAAAACCATAGTGAATGAAAACCTCACCTCCGTCCATTTGTTTTATGTTTTTGTTTTATTTGTAATGATAACTTTGATTATATTAATTAATTGCAGTTTTAAGTAATACGTATACATTGTGTGTAAACGTTTTCATCCCTTTATCTCTATCTACTTTTACAATAAAATTCTAAAATATTGTGACATAAAACTCTGCTCTTTTCCAGAAGCAAAATCCATACTTAATAAATAGTTAAACTCACTAAAATATGATTTCACAGAGTGCCTAATGGCGTCATCCTTTCAATAAGATGTACTATTTTACATAATATATGTACCTATACTATATATACATGTGTGTGTATGTATGTATATACACATATACACATACATATTATTATAGCCACCTTATGTACACGCTATAAATGTTATGTTTTAATTATTATCCTTGTGTTATGTATTTTTAATGAATATTATTTATTATATCCTTATTATGTACATGCATTTATGTATTTTATAAACATGCAGGTGACATACATACAAACCGAGGCCAATGGTAAAAGTCTCTGTCAAACGCATCTTAGCACCCACAACACAGAATTTTATTTTCTAGTCTGGATGTCATATTTAACCGAACCATTTATATTGTGTAATGTAAATAATTATGTCAATAATACTACTAATAATTTAAATGTAAAATTTTGGAAAACAAATTGAATTGAATTGAAAAAGAAAACCATTAATTTGCTTTGTTGAGCTAAGCCTTTACTTAGAAGGCCTCGCGGAAGATCAGCGCTGGTTGGGAAATCATCATTATGCTGAGCATTGGCCCTTTTAGGACACCATAACTGATGTTATGTTACTAGTTTGACCTTTTTGAATTTTGACCTAAATAAACATATTTCTTTCTTTCTTTCTTTAAAAAACTGTGTATTCTGGTGCCAGCGGACGTTCTTCGGTAATTTTGACTTAAGTCCATATCTTCTTATATATAAAAATAAATCGTAAAAATGTATGTACGCTCATAACTTGAGAACGGCTTTACCGATTTTGATGATATTTGTTTTGTGTGTTTGAATGGGTCCCCTGGTGGTTTAGACTCACAATTGGAACTCACAAGTGGCGCTGAGATCGGGTTCTAGAATCCTCCTAAACACATAGACCGATTTTGGCGATTTTGTTTTTGTGTCATGAAACAAAGTCTTTTAGGAATTCAGAAAATATGGCGGGCAATTTCCCGCGGGATTCCCGAAATAAAAAATATCCCACATTTTATTAAATAAAATTTGCTATCGACCAATCAAAACTAACATTGAACTTCGACTTTTTTTAAATCTGGCCATTTTAAATTAAATATGGAAAACTTCCCGCGGCATTCCCAGGATAAAGAGTAGCGCAGATTTTAAGTCCAAGAATGCTATCGATCAGTGAAATCTGCATCGAAATCGGTCAAGTAGTTTTCACGTGAATCCCGAACAAACAAACAAGAAATCTAAAAAAATTGCAATATCTTCTCCGTCGTTTATATAGTCTATTCCAGTTGTTTTTTATTAATAGCTTCAATGTACAGACACGGCCATGTTTAGTATTTTATAATATTACAGCAATTATTATGGTATTTGTAGAATCAGTAAATTACAAATGTGTTTTAGTAAAAAAATAATTTATATGTATACTCTTAATCTGTTAGTCCTTGATATATTAATTTAAGCTGTGTTCGTTTTAAAACGTAACACACTTACTTTGTTTTTAAATTGTTTCTTTCAATGTTATGGTGTAGTACCTGGAAACCAAAGAAATAATAATAACAGCCCATAAACGTCCCACTACTGGGCTCCGGTCTCTTACTATAGTGGAACGGATAGTATACCCGCCACGCTTGTCCAAGGGGGCTTAGCGGGTTTGACACATTGGTTATCTCGATGTGCTGCTTTCATCACCGTTGTTAGCACATAGTAATTGTAACAATATTACGCATTAGGTCAGGAAACTGCCTAATTGGTGCATGCGTTCCGGCCAGGATTCGAACACGCGCCCTTTGTGTTTGGGACGCGTGCGTTAGGCATTGCTATACCACGACTTTTCACATGGTTTGAATGAAAACACTTGTATTTGTCCCAGGTGGTACAGAAAAGCGTAGCCATGCGATGTCTCCAGCGGAGAAGAGAATCGTCTCGTACCACGAGTCCGGACACGCTTTGGTCGGATGGCTGTTAGAGCATACGGACGCCCTTCTTAAAGTGACCATAGTACCAAGAACAAACATGGCGTTGGGTTTCGCACAATACACCACGTCCGATCAGAAATTATATAGCAAAGAAGAGGTAATTATTAATTAGACCAGAGCTTACCCCGCGGCTGCGCCGCGGGTCAACCTACACTGCGTATCTCTTGTTTACAGAGCAGGCGGTACAGTTTACATCGTATTAATTTTTTATCTATTTTCCCTCGGAAGATTCACTTCATTTTATATCGCAAACTATACCATACCCCGTCTATCTGTAAACTACATAAGTGACAAAACTTGACAAATTTGACAAAAGTGGACCAAGTAGACCAAGGGGTCCAACGGGACCAACGGTACCAACGGGTCCAGGTGAACCAAGTGGATGAAATGGACAAAATCACAAAACCTATCTTAGTTTCCGGGATAACCTTTATATAAATCTATCCCATTATCCGGGATGAAAAGTATCCCTTGGCCACCCTCGGTATTAAAATGACATATGGTAATTAATTATAGTATTTTTTTTAAATTCCTTCCATTCCACTAAACTTTCCCGCCCGTCCCTATTCTCGCCGCGTCAAAGTGAATATTCCACCATTTTGAAAACTTAATAAAACGCTACGACAAGTGCGGCAAGCCCCGTTCCGTCTCAGTACGTCGTTCGCACCACACGCTTAAAAGTCGCTCCGCCGTTATAATAAAACCGCCCCTAAAATCAACACTGTGCGCACGTCTCGCGAAGTGACAATACATAAATAAGTTAAAAACTCTTCGGACCTGTTGCTGACCTGAGGCAGAAGAAGAGAACCAAGAGCAGCAGCATCCGGTGAGTTCCTTCCACTCCCAATATTGAATCAACCTATACAGTCCACAACAACCCTTAATCAAATGGTGAAGTTATTTTCCCACCACATATGTACCGACTTTCAGCCAAATCGCCAGCCAATAGTCTTTCCATTCAAGGATTATAAACAGGGAGATAAATATATTTTTATCTCGAAAACTATCCCATTTTTCGGGATAAAAAGTATCCTATGTTCATCCTCGGTATTGAATATATATATATACATACATATACCGAGTTTCAGCCAAATCGGTCCAGTAGTTGTTCTGTGAAAACGGAACAGACAGACAGACAGAGTTACTTTCGCATTTATAATATTAATTCGAATAGGGATTAGGCTCCCATAGAGTAAATAATAATCCTAAACAATATTAAAACTAACTCGTTAAAAGGAACAAGTTGGCCGTAGGCTAAATAAAACTTTAACAATACTCATTGACACTTGAAATTTTTGTCTTTCATGATCACGGCTACTGAAAAGTGACCGAAACCTCGGAATAGTAAAAATCAAATAAATTAAACCGCTTAAAGCCGTTAAAACGTATTTTTATTATGGTATACTAGTCGCGAAAACTTAAAAAAATATTAAGACGTAATATTGTTTTTCATTTCTCGTACACGGAAAGTTCGCTTGAAGTTACCTCCTGGCCACAGGGATGAAAACAGTCCCTTTCGTCCCTGGAAAGCGATCTGTCAAATATTTAAAGACTATGCGAGCCGAAGCTTATACAGCTAGTGTCAGATCGCGGCATAAAAGTTATTTAAAAAAAGTATCAACAATTTTGTAACACAATTTACTTTTCTCTAATTAATTTTTTTATCTACATAAATTTAAGTATAATATTTACTACTACAATGTGTCGGCGAAAATCGCTGGCACTGCAATGTACGGTTGTTGCTAGCCCGTACACTGCCTGTTCCCCTTAAAAGTGGCAAAGCCCGAGTCCCAGCAATGGGACGTTATAGGCTGTTATTATTATGATCTTACCATATTTCAGTTGTTCGACCGTATGTGCATGGCGTTGGGTGGTAGAGCCGCAGAAGCTATTACATTCAACTCGATAACAAGCGGCGCCCAAAATGATCTGGAGAAAGTCACCAAAATCGCATATGCACAGGTGCGTACCATTTAATCTAGCTAGGTTAATTTCATGTAGTGACGTACATAAAACGCCCCGTTATTGCATAAAAACTTATTTTCTCTTTCACCACCAATCATATGGGGTCGGTACAATATGTCTTTTCCTTCTATACTCCTCTATTCTGATATACATCCTCTGTCACACCACAAACCATCATGGCATATTTCGATCAATCAATCTTTCATCAATTCATCAATCTTCAGGTTCGAAATTAAGTTTCATTTCGTCGAAAATGGTTTTCATCCCTCTTCATTTCATGCCCATACCACCTTCAAGAGACGGAAAGCATGAAAGGACTGGTCGAGACTGATTTTGAAAAATAAACACACCCTGTATTATTATACCAAATCATAGTGTAGCAGTTTACAATAGCTTGTAACCAAGAGAAAAGAATGTTTTGCAACAAAATGTTCTATTTTTCCATACATTAACTTAATATCAAATTGCGCCGGTCATTTGACCGCACCTCGTGTGAATGTAATGAATGTTTACCCGTTGACTGGTTAGATTGATTGGGGTAAAGTAACGTGCATTTCGAATAATTAAAATTAATAAGACGGAAGACCACTTTGTTTGTGGTCCGGTGATTATTATACTGTTTCCAAGCGTTTATTTTACTTTTGACACTTGCACGTGTATCAAGTTGCATATTTCTTGACAGTAAATGACACATGAAACAAATGACGTAACTGTCATAATTTATTGTTGTCGGTGACGTAATAGTGATGTTCTGTGTGTCATGTAACACACATACTATTAAACCATCGACACTAAATAAAACGAAAGTAATCAATTTGATAATAAACAAAACGTTCTACTTTATTACTGTTTTTTTTAATTTATTGCAAAAATGGCTTATTTAATATATGAAAAATATGTTAACTGAAATGTGGGTATATTTATTACACGATAGAGTATTTTTCGCAAAAATATATAGGATAAGTGAAATTGATTAAAATTTATTTATAAATGAAGTCGATTTTTATAACAAATCGAGTCGGTGACGCATTAGGACATTACTAATTGACCCGTCATCGAGCTGTCAAAAGTAAATTAAACCCTTGCAAAGGGTAGAATGTTTCACAAATATTTTTTTCAGGTTCGCGTCTACGGCATGTCGCCCACTGTCGGACTAGTGTCTTTCCCTGACTTAAAGGAGCATGGAAAAAGTCCGTTCAGCAAAACACTTAAAAACTTAATAGACCTAGAAGCAAGGAAACTTATAGCAAACGCATATTACAAAACAGAAGAGATTTTAAGGAAAAATCAAGATAAGCTGAGAAGCGTATGTATTTTCTACATCTTAGTACATATCTATCTACTGTTTTGCTTTACTATTTATAGAAAACTGACGTAACTTGTCTCGAGTTTATCAAATTGTAACCAGTAGGATTGTAAGATATAGGAATTGGCTATAGATTAGTTATATATCATTTTTTTTGTTCATCTTTAAAATTCGAAAACAGTTTAAAGATTATGCTAAAAAGATCACCTTTTCTCCTGTATGTAATGTATGTCATGTATATAAATTGCGGGTAGTTTGTATTTTATCCAATGACATAAAATATAGTCTTGTTACTGCCTCCATTTTTTCATTTCTAGTACATTACAACTAGTGACGAGGAGGGGATGCACGCTACTTATAAAGTACTACAAATGAAACAATGGAGGCGGTAACAAGACTAATTTATTCGTCATTGGATAAAATGCAAACTACCCGCAATTTATATACATGTCATACAATACACTGTGTATTAAAATTTGATAAATATAAAAGACATGTAATCGAGGTTGAGCTTAGCTAAACCTTCAAATTATTGGAACAGTGATAATGAAACACCAACAAAAGAACCCTAGGATATTTTTTTTGTTTTAAGCATTATTATAACGAACAGACAAATAGACGGACATTTTTTGCCAATATGCCAACGTGGCGTTAAAAGCAACTAATATTAAAATAGATTTGCATTTGATGTTACCCAAAATTCAAAATCAAACCAGAACATTAATAACGGTATTCGATATAATTTTCCCACGGGTCAAGAACATCAACAATAGGTATTCATACATTATTTCTTCAGGCCACCCATAAATACTTTACACGCTTAGGGGGGTTTACAGTAATATAGATGAGTTGATGGGTAAACGAAATATAGATGATTTCATAAACTATTAGCTGGAGGTAATTAAGTGAGTAATAAATAGGAATAAAACATAAATAGGATAGATTAATATACATGCCATGGTTATATATAAGATAATGTATAAGATAAAATAGCAAGTAACACAATAGTTTATACATACAAACTATAGTAATTAAAGAAATATATCTAAGTAGAAATAGCATTAAGGATAGAAGTTGTCAAAGAAGGGAATGATAAAAAGGGGGACGACGACGACGATGTGTGACAAGGGGTAGGTGGGGACCTAAATTACGTGAAGTCACATTTTAAAATGTAAAATAGTTAAGCTAATTACGGAACTGTTGTTTTAATTTAATATTTCTTGATGTAAAATTGCAAAATATGTGATGTCACACGCACTAAGGAGGGAGGAGTCTCACGATTGTGACCAGCTGTGACAAAGACGGGGGAGGGGTAAAAATCATGAAATTCGCGTGACGTAATTTGTGGATGGCCTAACTGCTATTTTAGTTTAATAATTTATTGATGTAAAATTACAAAATATGTGATATCACGCTAGGGAGGGAGGAGTGTCACGAATGTGACTAGCTGTGACAAGGACAGGGGAAGGGTCAAATTTGATATTTTGACAAATAACGTGTGTGACGTAATTTGTGAATGGCCCCCTTATTTCTTAAAAATAATAAATGACCATTTCAATGCGGATGTAGTATTTTTTTTAATTCAGCTATCAGAAGAACTACTGAAGAAAGAGACGCTCAACTTCAAGGATGTTGAAGCGATTCTTGGACCGCCTCCATTTCCAAAGAAGTTCATTGATTCCGTAGAATTTGAACAGAATCTGAAAAACATGGAGAAAGCAGCCACTGAAGAAGAGAAGCCAACACTCGGAGCACCTTCAGCCAAAATGGACTCACAGTCTGCAGTATAGAGAAATATATTAATAGTAATATCCTAGAATAGAATTACAATTGTCTCGTTGAAAAATGTAACTAGTAACGTTCACAATACCAGGGGAACAATTCTGCTATTGCTATATGGACAAAATCGTCGGACACTACTTTCTCAAACGTAGTTTAGCCTGATTTCGATATTCTGTTAACTCCAATGGCGTGGCCCGTGTTAAGCCACTCTATAAAATTTATAAGCCAAAAATATGCGAATTAAATGTTTTTTTTTTTTAAATTGTTGCTTTTAAATATATATTTCGGTCAACGCCATACTTGCTAATGGTAATACCAATTTTTATCTAAGACTGTGTTATTCCGCCGCGATATCGAGAAGATATTGTGGATCTTGTACAATACGAATTTATGACACTCAATGGTATTGTACTTTTAATATCTTCACACAGTCAAGATATTGAATTAGCAGAATTGGGCCCCCGAACATTCTTGTTTTTATAGGAAACTCGCAAACAACTTCTTGCTATTTGAACTATATTTTGTATGTAACTTAAATCACTATTAAATTGAAAGTCGTCATCATATTCTGTGAAACATTCGTAACACTGTTATCGAGATACGTAGAATACAGATTTGTCGTTAGTTAGTTCTGTCAAATTATATTTTCCAAAATATGATAGTTCCATTAAACACTGCATGATCACTTTCCTAAATAATAGCTGCGCTCTCTGGAAATGTACGATATATTAACATTTTTAGGGCCAAACTTTTTACTGGGCGTTTGTCATTTTTAATATTATTTTATATGGTGAACATGAAAGCTGGTTTGTTTTAATGTTTTTTCATGGCCGGCTTCTATATTCTACCCACCGTCCATTTATATTACTATCGGTTAAGATGTGACATGAACCACAAGTAATGTCAAAATTCAAACGATGGAAGCGCATGTGAACGAGTAGTATGACATATGAACTAGGCAAGTCTTTCTGTGTCTTAGTCATCGTTTCCTGTCTGCCGTTCCACATGGCGACCACGGTCGTGCCGAAAACGTCACTAATGACGTCATGATTTTCACTCACGCAGCGCTCACAACGACCCATGTCCAGAGGTGGGTTGAATAACCGTTCCGCTTGAGTTTGCGTTTGTGACGCCGGCAAGCAAGTAGAATGGGAAAAATCACGATCGTGAACGTGGTCGTCTCGAGTCACTTGTGGAACGTAGCCATAGACTGCATGCCCATTTTCATATCGCTCGTTTGGTACATTTAAAGGCCCCAGGGAAAAAGACGAACTTGTCGAGCAAAATTGATTTTGAGATATCACATTTTTATGTTTCACGATAAAACAAAAATATTATTGGAACCACTTAAAAAGGTTTCAAGTATAAAAAAAACTATCTTACGTCAGATTTGACAGGGAAAAGTGATATATTATGTCACTGACAAACCTGTTTTTTTCCCCTGGGCTTTTTAGGTATGCTATGCTACTTTTTCCCTGTATGCGATTTTTTTAACGTTCGTGTTTTACCCCCTGTTCGGCTTATTATCGTATAGTACCGGAAATTCCCTACAAAATCGCATTCACAATTTGGTGTCGGGAAAAAAGTGACAACGTTTTCTTGCCCTGGAGTCTTCATTTCAAAATAACCCTTTCAAACACGCTTTCAACGGCATCAGTGAAAATAGTTTGGATGTGGTCTGCAGCCATTTGAGTGATTTCTATAGATTGTTATATTAATGAGGATAGGAACGTGTCACAAAATATAACTGTATTTATGTGTGTTGAACCTGTAAAGAGAAATCGTTCCAAATGAAAGTTTCAAGACTAGCGCCATCAATGCAATCTATTGTAAAACTGCTTAAGCTGCATGATAAATGTTACGCTTTTTAAACTCCATATAAAATGTTAGATGGCGCTAAAGTTCTTCATAAATAGTATATAGTGTTTCAGTCATCCTCATAGAGACTGGATACTGAATATAAAATTATTCCAATGTTACTGCTACATATGGGATGATGTTACAGTTGATGATCGTTTCACAAAAATGTACCGATGGGTTTCATGCTTCATGTGTGATGCGATATTGTTACACTGGTCGGCAAGCAAATCCTCCTTTAAATAAAAATTCGATAAATATATAGAACTACAGTTTACCTCGCTGCGCCGCGGGTCACCCTCTGGTGCGCATCTCTTGTTTAAAGAGCAGGCGGTACAGGTTACATTCTATGAAATTTTTATGTATTTGCCCCCGGAAGAATCACTTCATTTTATATCGCAAACTATACCACCCCCCGTCTATCTATAAACTACATAAATGACAAAACTTGATAAAATACGCAACATGGACAACATGGACTAAAGTAGACCAAGTGGACGCCGAGTGGGCGAAATGGACAAAATCACAAAACCTATCCTAGTTTCCGGGATAACCTTTACATAAATCTATCCCATTAACCGGGATGAAAAGTTTCCCTTGGCCACCCTCGGTTTTAAATTACATATGTACCGAGTCTCAGCTAAATCGGTCCAATAGTCTTTCCATAAAAGGATAACAAACAGAGAGACAAATATATTTTTATCTCGGAAACTATCCCATTTTTCGGGGCAAAATGTATCCTATGTTCATCGTTAGCATCGAAAATATATATATATATATATATATACTGAGTTTCAGCCAAATCGGTCCAGTAGTTTTTCCGTGAAAACGGAACAGACAGACAGAGTTACTTTCGCATTTATAATATTAATAGGGATTTGATAGATCTGGTTTTAGTTTCTTGTTATCGCGTATATTTTTTATTCAGTTTTTGCTCTTAACTGAATGTGTTTTGTACAATACTTTTTTCTTCTTATTATGCTCCAAAATACCACCATGTCAGTAGATTTAATTTTCTTTTCCGCAAATCTTTAAGCTGAATGTGCTGAATGATTCCAGCAAGATATATTACATATAGAGAAACAATACGAACGATAAATGCTCAGAATTATTACTTGCAAATTTTTGTCACTTGATTCGCCACGAAATTACAATAGATGAAAATGGAGAAAACTACTAACTGGAATGACTTTATCAATAATTTGACATATAATTTTGATGATTATAAATATTTTCGGAGGAATCAAATCGGCTATTGTCATAATAATTAAATATGCATTTTGTATATAAAGCAAAGAAAACGCTTAATTTAAAACATCAATTACAAAAAAATTAAAGTGATACAAAACTTTTAAGACTATATTTATATATAACTGTCGAAATTGTAAAAATAAAATCTCAGTAGTTAAAAGAAGTGAATTTTTATATTTTTTTGCCGACCAGTGTTATTTATTTATTGCAATGGAGCACATAAGATAAAAAGTAGTCTGTACTCTTGACCGGACCGATCCTGGAGTCAGTTTGGTCCATACACCCATAACCATAACCATAACCAAAGTAACATGACATCCAGATCGTCGTCATTATTACATACATTTAGTGCTTGACTCCAAATTTCCATTCCATTCATGATAATTATAAAATTTTATCCATCCCAGAGATGAAATTTTATACTTATCATGAATGTTTTTGACCCCAATCAAAAATTTTGGCGAAAAATTCCTCAATCTGGGAACCCTGGATGGAATTGTGATGATTTAGATAAACGAGGTTGTACAACTATTAAAATAATATTTAATTTAAAAATTTGATAATTTACTTTAGAAACCATATAAAGGTGCAACGTTGAAATTGCGGTTTTCTGTGTATATATGTAATATGTAGATAAACTAATAAAAAGCATATATAGTAAATTACAAACATGAAGTTATTTTATATTATTATATATTGTAGTTGTTAGTTATTATAGCCTAGTCAAAAAAGTAATGCAAATAAATTCAATAAGGATTGTACATTGAAGAATATATTTATTTCATCATTATCATAAAATTACATAATTCTACCTCTTCAAGCTTCCAATACTGAAAACAATACTTTAAAGGAATAAGTTGTTTTATGAACAATACGATGTCTGTTGTTCATAAACGGATGAACAACACACTGATAAACTATGTATGAGATAAACTGATGGATGTTGGAACACTTTTTAAGGGAATACGGGGAACTCTTTGTAATCTCAATCTCGACACTGAAAACACTTTTTTAATAAGGTGAAAACCGTTTAGGTCTATTCGCCATAGTGGAAACGCGGTGGAGAGTGGGATTCATCACTGCTGTTGCCACGCCACGGTTGCAAACACCCACTAATACCCTTCGATGTTTCGAGCCACAAGTATATGACCTTGCCGCCCCGTGAAGCCCCGGGAGGTGGCTTCCAATGGTGTAGGGAGGCTAGCCCACGACGACTTCGTACTCTTTTTGGCATGGAGAGGTTTTGAACGCGCCACACGGGAGGAAAGTTCACGACGGCCTGATGTCTAAGGACGCCCTCCGGCGCCAATGCGTCCTCTGGAAGGAGCGGAGCATGCTGGTGCATTCTCGCTTCCACTCCACCTCCTTAGCGAATATGCCCCGCTTGTAAAAGTAACCATGGAACGAATCATGGCCGGGAGCGAGAGATCATATTCGGTATAAATTCCAAATTTATACATGGCGAATTTTTACCAATACTTGAGATTAAAAGGCATGAAAAATATTTTTGTTGTAATTCCCGAATGAAAAGCCGATTTATAAGGAACAAAATAAAACTAAAATCTTTTTTATACCGAGTTAGTTATACATTCTATCACCAATTTTTTGTTCTTCATGATATGCGTATTACAATTCTTTTTACTCGTGATTTTTTTCTTTTATTTTTAAAGTGAAAAAGTGGTGGAACGGTATGAAAAAGTTATATTTTATTGCAGTAGTTCAGCAGACAGGCAGACGGCCCACTTGATGGAGAGCGGTTACCATCGCCTATGGACATTTGCAACACCAAAGGTGCTACAAATGCGCTGCTGCTCTCTGAAGGGAGACTGGAACCTGGTCACTAATGCTGGAACACAACTCAGGGTTGTTATGGCGACATACTTTAGACCAGGGTTGGTAGCCATCCAGTCGGCCAAATGCCCTACCACCTGGCTGTGGGTTGTTTAGTCGCCTCTTACGACAGGCCGCCTGGCCGCAGGAAATTGTATTCTTTCTCCGTTCCTGCACGGATTATTTTTTTTAACATTTTCTCATAACCTTGTTTTCAAACGAACGTATATTCTTTTGGTTTTAAGCTCAAAGCACATGCATCGTCAAAAAGACGTTAAACTAATAACTTTATATACCTTTATATAATAAAATATATCAAAAATTGTACAATTTTTCTATATGGTGAAGAACAATTTTTTGGTGTTAATGTATTACACATAGATTCTAAAATGAATTCCAAATATTATAAATTCTGTGTAGTGCTCAATATGAAAGTAATAACATTAATACTTTAAATAAATGATTTATTTATATGTCTCAAGACGAAATAATAAGAAAAAAGTGGACGAGGTTCAAGTGCGTGCTATACGCCATGTCTCATATTATATATTTCGATGAAAACCTTTTTATGTAAATTATTATCTAATTTATAACACGTTTTACACACGGAATTTTTATTGTATAACTTTGAGATGCTTAGGCGTTTATCTGGTATTTGTATTTGGTAACAAAACAATCCACATAATAAAAGTAGAAAACGCCGCGAGGGCAGATTTCTCTTAGAAAGCCGCAACTTAACACTACTAGTGTTGTGAAAAATGTTATCGATTATATCAGTAAATTGGCTTTTATATATCATAATTATGTTTAATACCTATTTATAATATTAATAAGCCTAAGTTAAAAATGTCTCTTAAAATTTTAAAATCTAAAGAAAAAATAAATAATTCATTTGAAAAGATACGTTCGTTTTACGAAAACAGTTATTTAGAAGCCAATAAACAAGCACATAATATGTAATGAGGAGGGATGAAAAGTATGTGTTAAAAAAAATCTTAAAATGAAAGATCGATGAATATAAGAGTAAAGATAAATCAAACGATAAATGGATTTAACGAAAAATTAAATGACTATTTGTAGTGTGGACGTAATAAAGGAAAAGACATTTTGTTGCGACCCCAAATTATTGACAATGAAAAAAAAAAGTGGGTTTCTGAAATCAGCCGCAGAGTTATCCATTGGATTAGTGGTACTAATTTATACCACACCCATACTACAAGCTAAGTTAGCTTGCGGATATAAAAGGTTGGGGGAAAAGTCTTTTCGCATATAGTATGTATGAACTTGTAATAAAATCTCTTAGGCTATATATACCATTAGTATCTGGCTGGTTTTGGTATAATTAAAAAGTTTTAATTTTAAAGACATTTCCAAATTCAAATTAGGAAAATGTGTGATTTTCATTTGTTTTTCTTATTGTTAAAATGAGTGAATCTAATGACGAAAATCGATACATTATAAAATATTACTACAAAAAAGGTAAAATTGCAACACAAGCCGCGAAAAAATTTTGTGATGTTTATGGACCTAATGCAGTATCTGTGAGAGTAGTGTAAATTTGGTTTAAGCGTTTTCAGTCCGGAAATTTTGATATCAAAGATGCACGTCGTTCTGGTCGCCCTGTTACGGATAAAATTGATGCCATTTTTGAAAAAGTGGAGCAAGATCGGCATATTAGTAGTTACGATGTAACTGGAGAACTGGGAATTGACCAAAAAACGGTTTTGGCGGATCTGAAAAAAGCTGGGTACACAAAAAAGCTCGATATTTGGGTGCCTCATGAGCTCACTGAAAGAAACCTAATGAACCGTGTACTCATTTGTGATTATTTATTACGACGTAATGAAACCGAACCTTTTTTGAAGAAGCTGATAACTGGTGATGAAAAGTGGATCACGTATGACAAGAACGTGCGAAAAAGATCGTAGTCAAAGGCCAGTCAGGCTTCACAGACTGTGGCGAAACCCGGGTTAACTCGCAACAAGGTGATGCTGTGTGTATGGTGGGATTGGAAGGGGATTATTCATTATGAGCTGTTACCGCCAGGCAGGACCATCAATTCTGAACTGTACTGCGAACAACTGATGAGATTAAAGCAAAAAGTTGAGAGAAAGCGGCCGGAATTAATCAACAGAAGGGGTGTGGTTTTTCACCATGATAACGCTAGAACACACACATCTTTAGCCACTCAGCAAAAATTACGAAAGTTTGGCTGGGAGGTGTTAATGCATCCGCCGTATAGTCCTGACCTTGCACCTTCAGATTTTCACCTGTTTCGGTCTCTGCAAAATTCCTTAGGCAGTGTCAGGTTAACATCACGAGAGGACTGCCAAAACCACTTGTTGCAGTTTTTTGATCAGAAGCCCCAAAATTTTTATAGCAATGGAATCACGCCCCTACCTACAAGATGGTAAAAAGTTACCCAACAAAATGGCACCTACATACTTGAGTCAAATGTAAAAAAACTTTATAAAAAAAACCTTTTGAATTTTTATATAAAATGCGAAGAAACTTTTTCTCCAACCTAATATATTGTGTGTTTGTGATTGTTTGCTCATTAATTAGACATAAAATATGGACTCCACTAAACGTATTGCGTTGACGACATCTACTTATGCAATTACATGTTTATTACATATATTTTTTATTTCGTATTAAAATGGCGCGACTTTTTGAGATATTCTAAATAAAATGAGTCAACATCGCAAAGAATGAGAGCAAGATATAAATTTAAAGATGTACGAGTATTATTACTTTATATTATGTCCAAGCCTCTTTATACTAATAGCATTTCAAATAAACGTGCATGTATGAAGAGGTTAATGAAAGTAGGTGAAGCGAAAGTTGTTTGTCAGGATCGTCGCAAGTGGAGATCCATAGTCTCTGCCTACCCCCATGGGAAACAGGCGTGATATTATGTATGTACTACCCGTTCACCTATTAAATTGGGAGACCCGAGCACAGCAGAGGCATGTTCATGGGCTGTTATTATGGTACTTGATTTCATTTTAATAAAAACTTATAACAAAACCTCTTAAACGTTTGAGTTTTTTTTTAAATCATAAATCCTATAATAATTCGCAGAGTAAGAAACAAAATAAGGGACCTAATATGAAAATCTTGAAAATCGATTAATTCATACGTGATTATACATTTAACAAAATTACAATTAACAAAAAGCTTAATTATTATTAATAATAGTTTCATTAATCCGTTACGTTCGAAATAGATTTTTATTTAAAAAAGAATATAATAATCTACCATACTTAATTCCGGTAAGAGCTCCGTAATGTATATAATAAACTGCATTGTACTTATTAAAATTATTAACAAAATATATTTCTTATGTGATTATATCGATATCGATGTTTTTCTTGCATGGTAATGTCACTCAAACACTTGTAGTACATAAGAAGATATTTAAGATACATAATAAGATAGGATATGTTTGGCAATATTACCTATCTTTTTCTATCGCATGATACCTTCCTAAGTGTAAAGAGTGTAGCTTTGAGAATGAATTTTAATGTTTCGTCTATGATATATTCAATGTCTTTGAAAGGAGCAGTCATATTTAAAAAGAAAGAAATGACATTAAATAGACTGCGCAATCAGAACGCACATTTCAAATCTTAAAATTTATTCGTCGTTACAGTCATAGACTAATAGAATATAACCTGAACGGATAGAGTGGCATTGGCAACGGCGACTCATAGTATCTGAGTAGTCAGCATTTGTACACGATAACTAATAATAATGAAGAAGTGTTTACTTATAACATGTCACGTTATTTACTATTTGCGTATTATTAAGAAAATATCTGATTAAAGTTTCATGTATAAAATTTGTATTTATTTAATCACACTTTTATTCGTTCAGGTTATAACTATGTTTGTTACGAGGCAAGAAGTGCTCCATTCACAATCCTGCATTGCATTCTGCCGCGTAATGCAGGGCTGTGATTGTAGTTTCAGCCTGCATTGCACCGGCAATACCGAGAAGGATGCCTCTCGAGCCCTGTATGACCCCTGCAATCTCCGCCCACCGTTTGTAGCGCGTGACGGCTGCTTTGCTGCAAGCAGGAGCGCCTTCGGCCACGCTTGACTTGAAATTCCCTCAGTATTCCCGGGAAACAGCATTTAAAAAAAATGTAAAATTTCATTTTAGTGAAACCTGTGTCGGAATAAGCTAATTTTTATGCACCCGAACAACTAGAAACCGCTCCCGGGAAAATTCCCACTGGATTTGCGGTATAAAAAGTAGCGCAGATTTGACGTCTAAGAATTTTCTGTCGATCAACGAGAACCGCATCAAAATGGACTAGTAGTTTTTACATGAGTCCTACACAAACAGACAAGAAATCTAAAAAAATAGCATCGTGTTCTCCATCGTTTAGTCCAGTTTTCTTCCAGTTAGTTTTTTTAATATCTTCAATGTACAGACACGGCATGTTTAGAATTTTATAGGTAATATTATATAGATTTTATTCAAGTTTCATCGTTCATTTTCAAATAATTTCGACAGTCATCGGGATCTATTCTTATTGACCGACTTCAAAAATACGAGGAGATTCTCAATATAATTCGTCTTGTAAATATTTTTTTTATGTACAACCATGTTTTTTTGTTTTTGAACGGATTTTAATCATTTTTTTACGTTGGATTCAGTACAGTTTCAGATACATTCATACAAATTTCATTATTATTGGATACAATATACGTACCTAACATAAAACGAAAAATAAAAAAATCTAGTAAAAAGTTAGTGTATATATGTGTAAGTTGTGTGGTGGATCGATGATAGTTACCCCGTTGTATGGGGTGACGCACCACTAGGCGAGAGCCCATAACTCAATCGCCTCGCGGGAGCTAGGCCCAACCGCTTGAGAGGGGAGTACAAAATAAGACGACGAGTTATTGTACTCTACATGTATTTATGTGCTTAATAATTTGAGTATTAAATTTAAGACTATATACAGAAATCTTAACTGCTACGTGAAAATATGTAAAACCTAAACATGTTCGTAGATGCATCTGCGAAGGTTATGTCGGATACTATTGTCTCAATCGTAAATACTGCTAATGATAATACCAATTTTTCTACAATTATTCTGCCGCGACGATATCGAGGAGAGATTGTGGATTTATTGGAATTAGAATATGAATTTTCGATACCATCGCAATGAAACCGTACTTTAAGTATCATATTTAAATATCAGCGCAACGTGGCGTTGCGATGATATATAAATTTTAAGTACGATTATACTGAAATAACAGAATTGGGCCTTGGACGGACATTGGCTGGCTTGTACAGGTCGACCCCACTAGCTGTACCTCTCCGACTTCCTGTTTTTCCACACTGTTAAATTATGATGGCATGGAGATCACCAGCATGCCACTGCCTTTGTGGCAGCTAGGTGCGGGTGACTTAACGTCCCCTAGGTGTGGCCCGCGTGGCTATAAGCCTATATATGGTGGCTGGAAATCGTCATCGGTGACTCTGATACACAGCCGTTAGTTTTCACCGGAGAGGAGCCAGTCTGCTCCTGCACCCGCTCTGCCACTGCTTTTGTGAGCATGACCATCTCATCGAAGAAGGCACGTGTCTCACCATTGACAAAACTACGGTCGAAACCAACAAATAAGTTTCTAAGGCGTCAAACAGATACACTCTAACGGTCCTGACAGCCAGCGCTCGCTGTGGCTGTTGCAGTACATTGACAGTACGGGACTTCAGAGCCTTCGCCCATACAGGGACTCCACATAGGGCCATTGTCGTACGATTCGGTCGAAGTTTTCGGCATGGGGTTTTGGGTCCTTTAACACTTGGCAGCGGGCCTTCCTGCCAGCTGGTTGTCAATTCCACCGCCAGGAGAACCACCGAGGTATGCGGTGAAGAGCTGCCTTCTATTCGCAGCTCCAATAAATGTATGAAATTAGCCATAGCGAAATTACAAAACTGTATATTTCTCACCTTCACGAGTTAACTTTCACTTAACTCAAAAAGTATTTTATTTGAAGAAGGTATTTTGAAAATACCTATTTTGTAATTTATATTTAAAAATGTTATTTTTAAGTATTTTGTATTTGCATTTGAAATAGGTAATGTATGTATTTGAATTTAAGTACTTTTAAAATAGTATTTTACACATCTCTACTTACTTTGTCGAAGTATGCTGAGGCATGTTCCTTATCGGCTATTTGCTTACCGACTCTTCGAAGGTTGCTTGATATGCTTCAGCGGGGGTCCCCACTTGTGTGGGTAGAACTAAGTTATGTGTTGCGTCGATGATAGTTACCCCGTTGGATGAGATGACGCACCACTAGGCGAGAGCCCATGGTTCTATCGCCGTACGGAAGCTAGGCTCAACCTCTTGAAAGGGGAGTACAAAATAAGACTGCGAATTGTTGTACTCTAGATGTATTTACTTGTTTAATTCATTGAATATTAAATTTAAGACTATATATACAGAAATCTTAACTGCTACGTGAAAATATGTAAAACCTAAATACGTTCGTAGATGTATCTCTGAAGGTTATGTCTATTTCCTGTATTGACAGATTTTGGCGCATACCTACATGGATTATTCAGTTTTAAACTTACTACAATATACTAAATATCTTTCATATGTTGTGAATCACTATTGACAGGTCTGTGATCTATACACTTAATATGATATAATAATTTTATAGAGAAAAATTTGTTCTTTGTACGTTTGTAACGAATAAACTCAAAAACTACTGGACTGATTTCAAAAATTCTTTCTCCATTCGAATGCTACTGTTACGAGTTAGCGGGACTCGCATTAAAATGCCGTTAAAATTATTATAGAGTATATTAGAACTATACAAACACGTATAACACAGGTACAAATATAATCGAACACAATAAATCCAAACGTAATGCAGAAGGTCGTAATACAATAAAACGCGCAAAGTCCGTCACTATTAGATTTCCGATTGTACACACGTCACGCCTTGATCGTAGTTGTCGCTCAACTGGCTCCTCTCTCAATCAGGCCGTCGTTTTATACTTCACCAGTGCAACGTGGACACAATTTCCTAATATTTGCTTGTCATTTGTAATCCGCAACACCAGGCAATTGATGCAGCCTGCAAGCGGCCGTAAACGAGTGCTATAGAACAATAAGCTGTTCTCCACAATAATTAGAAACATATACCAATAAATAAGTGAACAAAAGAAGACGATCATAACAGAATTACAATTAGTTCAAATGCCGACACGTAATAAAATGTGCTTTTACAGATTTGTGTGTGGAATTTGTCTTTGTCGGAGCCTAAGTTGTAACACTACACTATCCCTGATTAAGGTAGGCTATATAAAAATTAGGGAACCTACTAAAACTTCAATAATATAACCCATCGATCTAAGCAAAATACCGGTGAGTGGCGCTGGAATTGGGTTCTAGATTTTTATTTTTTCAGGGCAGGCAACGTCTGCCAATACCAATAGTCTGAAATAAAAACTAAAATTATTATTATTTTAAAAAATCGACTTCAAGAGTAACTTTTTAGCAAATAAATATTTCCTACAACATCTTGAAGTCGGTGCCAAGTAAAACATAAAATAATAACAACAAATTTTGAAAATATAGTAATACTCCGACATCTTGAAGTCGAGATTTTGTAGACTTTTTTTGTTTGTTTTTTAGTTACTCTTGAAGTCATTTCTTTTTTGCTAGATTTTTTTTATTAAGCATGGTATCATAAGCGCAACTATATGTCCTCTAGTGAATTTTTAATAATCTCTTTCTAGCTATGTCCTGCTTAACAAACCTGTACGGTGGACTGCAATGCAGGATCGTGAATAGCCCTTAAGTAACTACAAGCGTCCATGTAATTTTTAGTTTATGTTTTAACGATACACCTTGAAAATAGGACTTAATTATAAAAATATTACAAAAAATTAATTACAGTAAAAAGAGATACTGTATTATATACTAAAGGGTTTACGATTTGTTAATTAGCAGAAATGGCTCGCCAATTTTACTAGTAAGTATTCTTTTCGTTTCTCGATCAATTGCTAACGAATTTAAGTAATCTAATTTTTTTTTAAATTTTATACTTAAATGCAAATGGCGTTTCTTTTTTCTACATGACAATTATGCATATACTATGTATGATTAAAATGTAGTCTTAACCTCATTCATGGCCGCCCAAACAAAAATATAGGTTACTTTTTATCTTCATGGTTTAAATACTTTATATCTCCAAAATAGTTCGCATATAGAGACATTAGCTGTCGTCAGCTGATTCGTTCGCGTAGATTAAAAATAACCATAGTTTGTGTAGTCAAAAAAGTTAAAAGGTAGCCCTTATTTTACCACCTTGGTATTTCCAAAAATGCGTACACGTGTGCATTTATTTCTGACCATAAGCAGATGCACAAAATTTCGTATACTTTAAAATTGATGGATTTTCATACAAACATTCAACCCCCTTTTCACCCCTTAGGATTTGAATCTTCATAAATCCTTTCTTAGCACGAATATGCAGATAATAATAGAGTAGTATAGAATGAATTCACATGCAAATTTTCACGGCCCAAACCCTCGTAGTTTGGGTCATATCTCAGTCAATTAGTCATTGAGTGGAACCAAACAATTATATATGTATACGTAACAAAAGCTATATATCTATAATATTATAAAATTCTAAACATGCCGTATATGTATGTACATTGAAGCTTCTAAAAAAACCAACTGGAATATACTATATATATATATATATAAACGACGGAGAACACGATGTAATTTTTTTTAGCTTTCTTGTCTATTTGTCGGTTTGTCTGTTCGTTTGGGATTCATATAAAACTACTGGGCCGAATTCGATGCGGTTTTCGCTGATTGACAGCAAATTCTTAGACTTCAAATCTGCGCTACTTTTTATCCTGGGAATCCCGCGGGAATTTCTCTGGGAATGATTTAAAATGGCTAGAAAAAAATCGAATTCCAATGTGATTTTTTCACTGATCGATAGCAAACTTTATATAATAAAATTTGTGATTATTTTTTCTCCCAAGATTTCCACGGGAATTCTTGCGGGAGCGGTTTGTTCGGGTGTATAAAAATTAGCTTATTCCGACACACTTTTCACTACGGCTACGCCTAATTGGCGTCGACGCCAGTTTGGCGTAGCCGCCAGCCTCATCGGCCCACTGTGCTTGATTTGGCGGTGACGCCACACTAGCGGCGTTTCCAAGAAAATGCATGAGATGCACTGAGTACATTAATATAATAGGCAATTCGGCCGCCAGCTGCGGATGACAATCGCGCGTCGTGTCTAATATATGTATATATAATAATTAAAACTGTGGCGACCGAGAGTAGAACTTTCCGCCAGCGTATCCGGTCTCAAGACTTAGAAAAAGGTAAACGAAAAAAGAGGATAAACGAAAGTTCTAGAATAGAAAGTTCGGGGAGGAAAAGACAGAGATAGATAGATGTTAGAAAGGGACAGATAGTAAATAAAAGAATAACGAAATTATGGGTCCCAGGAGATTCTTTTGGGGTATATAAGCAGCGTAAGGCGCGCCTACGGGGCAGTTTAGAGTTGAGTTCAGTTAAGGACAGTGAAGCGACAAGTGCGATACGAAAGAGTTGCGAAGAAGAGTTTAATAGAAGACAGTGACGAGTTTAGTGGTGAATTTAATGAAAAGTGTAGTGGACAGTTTAGTGAAGGAGGAGTTTCGCGTAGTTTAAAAGGAGGTCCAGAGGCGAGCTACGCGTGGTAATATCGGGGGTGAGCATGGCAGCAGCAGAAGGTGTGTCTACGCAATATCGACGACGGTATTGTGGGTGAGACATCTTATCGTCGGTACAGTGCGTCTTTCGTTGTGTGTGTAGGGGCAACCCTGCAGAGTGGAATCACGCACGGCTGTGTAAGTCAATAAAAGCGTTAGTTAAAAACTGGTGTTTTCTTCCAATCCTAAGTGTGTACCCCGCTCGCACGTGACAATACTATTTTATAAAAATTTAAAATAGCGTTCGATACCGAAACAGCTGGCATCCTCTTTGGCGGCTAGTTTTGGCATCTCCGTTGGCGCGAACACCAAGGGTAGCCACGGAATCGCTGCTGGCGTCGCTGCCATGGCACCCAATGAGATATAGCCCTAACGTGCTCTAATGTGTACGCCGAAAATTATCTTCGGTCACGATGACCAACAAGCAGCCTTTACCGCGTACTCACCAGCGAGCTGTATCTATCGACTCGGTTACAGCGACGGCTCCCCAATGAGTACGAGGGTTAAAGATAATGCGCGTGCTCGTGCGTGTTTTTCCACTTGTCCGTTGTTTTTAATACCATCAATCAAAATTCTCCTTAAGTGTGGAATGAAATTGATGTTTTACCGTTAAAAAGATGCCGAGGAATGTATCTGCTAGTACATAGCCTTATAACCTTGACATTAAACATTTTAAAAACATATAGAAACGAGGGTGCCCATTGTTTCAAATAATTGTTATAGAATCGGGTCAAAATTATTGGTGCCATAAATGTCAGCTTATAGGAGATTGTACTGCTGAATCTGTTCAATATATTTTCTCAAATTGCATATACTAAGACATGCGCTCCCGCAGCAGACTACAAGGGTGTGCTCTTGCACCCCTCTTTCAGGATAAATACATACAAAATATCATATTTTTTTTATTATAACTTACTATTTTAATTAAAACTAAAAACATCTAAGTTGATTTCCTTTGGTGATCACCTTTTAAGTGAATTCAATATCTTCCTATATCCTTTTCCTGTGAACACTGAGCACACACGGGACACATAGCTTCAGAGCCTCGCGTCTCCCATTGTTCAGCGATTCCACGTTTTAACACGTAACGTACTATGCTCAATGCTACATGTTGTTGCAGAAATAGTACAATGTGTAGTTACTGGTACAATTCTCTGAAAGTAATCCTGGCGGCTTCCATGTACCAAAACTAGCCTTGTATATGTATAATTAATTTAAAATATTTATTAATTTCAATAGTTTCCATGTTGGGGAGCTCTCTATAGAAATAGAGCCTTTTGAAGATGAACATGGGAGTTGTAGCACACATACTGATGTTGGATTTTCTGTTGCATCGTGCGCGGGACAAAAATGGTATGAATACATTTTTAATATGCATCAATCAGCTGCTAAACCACTGGTCGCGTGAGAGTCGGACTCGCGCATGGGGAGCTCGCCTTGAATTGCCTTACCATCGGTTGAATTGTTGCGAAATGACTTGTATGGAACTTATGTCAAATTGTAACCGATAGTAAGGCAAATGAACGGTCGGTAAGATATAGGAATCGGACATTAATCTATGCTGTGATATAACAGTGACTAGATGTTTTTTTGGCTGTTCTTTACGCCCTTGGTAATGTACCAATTTGTATAAAATTTTATACATATATTGGATACGAGTTAGACTTAGATATTAAAGTTACGTATAAAAGGCTCAACAATTAGAATTTTATACAACATCGTCCTCTCCTTCCTACCAAAGCCACTTATACGACTCAAGGTTCTTCGTAGCCATGTGTTGGTGTGCATGCGCAGAAAATTTTTCATCCCTAATAATAACACGTAAATGTGGCTCATGTAGGTTCCAGTTTTATTATATATTATACTCTTGTTTACTACACTAATAGGTTACTTTTTAATGTGGATAGTGATATAATTAGATAATAAACTATATAATTATATACGTACTAGAGTTTACCCCGCGGCTGCGCCGCGGGTGGACCTCTGGTGCGTGCCTCTTGTTTAAAGAGCAGGCGTTAAAACAGGTTGTATTGTACAATTTTTTTATTTTAGTGCTATTTTCACCCGGAAGATGCACTTCTTTTTATATCGCAAACTATCCCATCTTAGGGTATGAAAAGTATTTATATCCATTTTCGGTATTAAAACTACATTTAAATAAAATTACAGCAAAACTGATCGAGTATTCCTAGTAGCTTTTCCGTGAAAGCTTAACAGATTGACATATCGAGTTATTATGGCATTTTTTATAGATGATGAATTTTTATATCTTTAAACTTAGGAAATGATTACTCTCATGCAAACTTTCATCCTCTATTTCAATTCGTTGTAGTTTTATTTATCTATACCCCGTCAATTGTAAACTAATAAATGACAAAAATGACCAAAATCACCAAAATGACTGAAATGGCCAAAATGACCAATATCACCAAAACCACCAAAATGACCAAAATGACTGAATTGACCAAAATTATCAAATTGACTTATTTGACCAAATTGACAAATTTACTAAATTGACCAAAAATACCAAATTGACCAAAATAACTAAATTGACCAAAATGACCAAAATGCCCAAATTGACCAAATCGACAAATTTACTAAATTGACCAAAATTACCAAAATGCCCAAATTGACCAAAATGACCAAAATAACCAAAATGACCAAATTGACCAAAATGACCAATATGACCAAAATGACCAAAGTGACCTAAATGACCAAATTAACCAAAATGGCAAAACACAAAAAAAACCTATCCTAGTTTCTGGGATAAACTTTACATAAATCTATCCCAAAATCTGTCCCAATACACGGGATAAAAAGTATCCCTTGTCTACCCTCGGTATTAAAATTACATGTATACCGAATTTTAGCCAAATCGGTACAGTAGTCTTAAAAGCATAACAAACAGAGAGACAAATATATTTATATCCTGGAAACTATCCCATTTTTCGGGATGAAAGTATCCTATGTTCATCCTCGGCATTGAAAGTATATATACTGAGTTTCAGCCAAATCGGTCCAGTAGATTTTCCGTGAAAACCGAACAGACAGACAGACAGTTACTTTCGCATTTAGAATATTAATAGGAGGGATATTAAAGTCATTTTTTTCGACTATTTTTTTCGAAAACCAGTATTTTGTTGTATATGTAGGAAAAAAAATCTTTGAAAGTTACAGCCCTAATATTAATTTTAAGTAGGTACTTTCCCTGAGTGTGAAAAGATTTTTCATTTAAAATACATGTAAATCAAGATATTTTTTTCTATAATTCAGTCGAATTTTATGCTATCACATCGGGCTTGGTCGCGATTTACTCAGAATTATTTAATATTGCGGCGAAAGTCTAACTTTACAAAAAAAATGTTAATAGCAAATTTGTTGGAAATTTAATTTCCTAGAAAAAAGTCTCATACACCTAATTCTTTAGATCAATATTTTCTGAGATATTGAACTTTAACTGATTAGTCGTATAATTTTTTTTTCTTTAAACTTACGAGCTGTTAATAAAAGTTCCAAAAAAATCAACTGACAATATTGAATAGACGGCTTATATCTATCTTTTAATTTTGATAGAATAGGGCAGTGTCAACTTAAACAATAAACGAACTTAATTGTTACAAAAGTACATTGTTTTAACTGATTATCTGCTTATTTGTGTTTTTTTTATGGAGGATATTCAAAGAAAAATTTGTGTTTGAAGTATATTTTTTGTTGTTAAAATAACTAATAAAAATACAAGTAACAAAATGTAGAACTTTCTACAATAAAATAAAGAAACGAAAGCAAAATGCAACTAGTCACTTATACTTTCTTAACAGTTAAATTCGTTTTGGTTTTCTTTATTTTATACATATGTGTCATTGCTATATAAATTGAAAGACCGAAATTAACACATCTAATTTCGTTTTAATACACGGTTCAACCACATTGAATCCATTTGGTTGACAGGCGCAAACTTAATAAGAAACGATGATAATTTTTTTATACGCCACCTCCTCTGTCGTCGTACAAGGCAGAGGTTGAAACGATGATAATGAATGATTCGAGTATATTGTTACAAGTTGCAGGACTCAAATTAAAATGCCGTTGGAATTATTATAGAATTTATTAGAACTATACAAACACGTATAACACGGGTACAAATATAACTGAATATAACCAGTCCAAACGTAATGCACGATTCAATAACACGCGCAAATTCCGTCACTAAATAGATTACCGAATGTACACAAGTCTTGCTTCGCTTGTGTTATCGCTCGACTGACTCTTCCTCAATCGGGCCAGTGCTTTATATTGTACAAATTCAAATATGTCTGCCCGGCAAACGTCGACGTAATTTCTTAGAAATCGTAACCTGCACACCTGGCTAATGACTGCCATAAAAGATTACAATACACAATACACGATGGGCTGTTTTCTAATCACCAATTTTTAACACAAAGTAAACAAAAGAAGTCCAAATGCCGAAAGGTAATAAAATGTGCAAAACAGGTATGCAGATGTGAATTTGTCTTTGTCGGTCGTAACAATATGTTTATATGGATCTCTTTAGTTGCTTCATTTAAATTGGAAGACAAATGAACCGTATAATATCGGCTTTACGGGATAATAATTTAAAGATCAAAGAGAAGAGAAGAAAGAAAATGAGAGATATATAAGTGTATGTTTCTGGATAATAAAAATAAAATGTATAGTTTGGGGCCCATGTAGGCCAATCACCGTCTGCCCATTTTATCCATGTGCCCCGAACATCGATATTGTAACATTAGCATCTAAGTACTTTCGATACAGGGATTGACCATAATAATTTTTATTCTAAAAAGGACAGTTTCCTCATGATATTAGATAGATCATTTGTATCTTTCAATTCGGATGAATCGACTAGAGTGATCCATATAAACATGATTCATTTAACGTCATTGAATAGCATTGTGTCTTTCAATTCTGTGCCTTTCAACCGAGTTGATTAATTCGGTTGATCCGTCAATAAGCATTACAATTTTTTTGTGGTCTTTAAATAGAATGATACACGGAAGTCATTCTATTTTAGAAGTTTGATTTATTTTGTAACAAAAAGTACATGTTTTCAGTCATAAAAAATCAGCGTCCACCGGCGGTGGCTCGTTTAGGACTAAATCTACCAGTTGTGAAAAAATGCCCAGCAAGACAGGGTCAACAGCATCTTGGGTACGTATTTATTTACTCCATAAGAACTACTCACCACAATAATCATCACATGAGACATTATTATCATAATAAAACTACGTTTTAACGGTTTTAAGCGCGGTAATTTATTTAATTTTTGTTATTCCGACGTTTCGGCCACTTTTCAGTGGCCGTGATCACGGAAGACAAAGATGTCAAGTGTCAACGAGTATTGTTAAAGTTTTATTTAGCCTACCTCCAACTTCTTCATTTTAATGATTTAGGTTTAATTTTGTTTATGGTTATTATTTACTCTATGGGAGCCTAATCTAATTTACCACCGCTTCGCAACATGTTATGGCTTGAAGAGAAGAAGCGGCGCAAGAAACTCTTCAGCAAACATGCCTAGCTCTAATAATTTTACATTATATTAAAATGTGTGGAAGAAAAAATAAAATAAATTGTCAATCAAGTTGGTTTGTGTCCCGGTGCACGCAGAAAGAGCTCACAGTGTCCTGAGGTCTGGCATTTCGTTTTTGCTGAGTTTGGGTCTTGATAGTTTTAATGATCGGATCCCAAACAGGTTGTACTTGGCAACCATCTTCTCTATTGGAATGTGGGTGTTTTTTGATTTCAATAGCCTCACGCATCATTCTAGATGTGAAACGATTCTTTTTTGCGAGGATTTGTGGGTTATCGAATCTGATGTACATACCGTAACTTAAAACCGTTAAAACGTAGTTTTATTATGTATACAAGAAGCGAAAACTTAAGTAAATATTATTATTATCATAGTTTATTATTACTCTAAACTTAAACTTCAAGATAGATGGGTACAAATGTAAAGGTAGACCAAAAAAAAGATGGATGGATTGTGTGAAGGTTGATATGATAATATGTGGTGTGACAGAAGATGTATGTCAGAGTAGAGGAGTGTGGAAGGAAAAGACATATATTGCCGACCCCAAATAATTGGGATATGATGAAAGAAAAGAGAGAGTTTATTATTACTCTACATGGGACTTCATCTGCGTTAGTATTAATAAAGATTTAGGCCGTTTCACATAGTTTTTTTATTTATTTATTTTTTATTGCTGAAGCATAGCAGAGAGGCTGACGGCCCAACTGTGACGGAAAGTGGTTACCGTCGCCTATGGATATTAGCAATACCAGAGGTGCTGCCAGTGTCCTGCCGGCCTTGAAGGAGTAACTGGAACCTGGCTACTGATGCCTGAACACAACTTAAGCTTGTTATGGCGACATACTATAGACCAGAGGTGGTAGCTATCCATTCGGGCAAATGCCCTACCGGCCAGTTGGTTATGGGTTGTTTTGTCGCCTCTTACGACTAGTCTCCCGGCCGCAGGAAATTATATTCTTTTCCGTTCCTGCACCGTTTACAGTTTGAGGTGCGACATTATTAATTACGTTAAATATTGACAGATAACGTATGTATAATGTATATCCACTAATGTGGCTATGCTTTATCGACGTTGTTTTTTAACGCTTTAAATAAGACGCATTCGGCCACAACCTAAATCTTTATGAAGCCCCAGCCCATCTGAATTATAAAATCAAAAAAATATTAATTTAGTAAGAAGCCGTAAAATAGTGCCAAGATATATTTCTGTCATGGCGGCAATCTAATGTCTCCAATGAGGCAAAATGTTATTGAACATAAGAATATGTATTTAATTTTTTATTAATAGGTAACTTAAAAAAAAATCTTAATGCCTACTAAAAATAACAAATGACTTACGGTTCTAATTTTCACCTACGGTGTTTTATGTGATCGAGTTCGCCCAAAATACGTGACCACTTTGCTGAAAATTGGCAGGTCTGCTTTATATTCTTCAAATGACAATTTTTTAGTAAAAAGGATTAAAACAGCCGCTTTAGCTAATCTTCCTGTCAGGGCCATCGTTAACCGGCGGCGTAAGGGGTGCGTGGCACCCGGGTGTAGAGATCTCAGGAGCGCAAGCCGATTGACTTCAATAAAAAAGTCATAAACTCCCTTCTCTTTCACCTTCTCCCAATTACTTGGGGTTAGCACAGTGTCGTTTCCGAGGGCCCGTCAGGTACAACAGTTCCACACACACTCGTGCAAGCGGCACAAGGCGCTGCATTTCGTCTTCCACTGTATCCCGGGCCCGAGTGTGTGTCGCAAGAAAGGACATTCACCCTGCGTTAACAAAAAAATGTCTTTTCCTGTCACATTAGAAAATATCGTTATGATATTAGGTTGGGGAAAAAGTTTCTTCGCATTTTATATAAAATATCCAAAAGGTTTTTTTTTATAAAATTTAGTTACATTTGACTAAAGTATGTAGGTGCCATTTTGTTGGATAACTTTTTGCCATCTTGTAGGTAGGGACGTGATTCCATTGCTATAAAAATTTTGTGGCTTCTAATCAAAAAACTGCGACAAGTGGTTTTGGCAGTCCTCTCGTGATGTTAACCTGACACTGCCTAAGGAATTCTGCAGAGACCGAAACAGGTGAAAATCTGAAGGTGCAAGGTCAGGACTATACGGCGGATGCATTAACTCCTCCTAGCCAAACTCTCGTAATTTATGCTGAGTGGCTAAAGATGTGTGAGGTCTAGCGTTATCATGTTGAAAAACCACACCCCTTCTGTTGATTAATTCCGGCCGCTTTCTCTCAACTTTTTGCTTTAATCTCATCAGTTGTTTGCAGTACAGTTCAGAATCGATGGTCCTGCCTGGCGGTAACAGCTCATAATGAATAATGCCCTTCCAATCCCACCATACACACAGCATCACTTTGTTGCGAGTTAACCCGGGTTTCGCCACAGTCTGTGAAGCCTGACCGGCCTTTGACCACGATCTTTTTCGCACATTCTTGTCGTACGTGATCCGCTTTTCATCACCAGTTATCAGCTTCTTCAAAAATTGTTCGGTTTCATTACGTCGTAATAAAGAATCAAAAATGAGTACACGGTTCATTCAGTTTCTTTCAGTGAGCTCAAGAGGCACCCAAATATCGAGCATTTTGTGGACCCAGCTTTTTTCAAATGCGCCAAAACCGTTTTGTGGTCAATTCCCAGTTCTCCAGCTACATCGTAACTACTAATATGCCGATCTTGCTCCACTTTTTCAAAAATGGCATTAATTTTGTCCGTAACAGGGAGACCAGAGCAACGTGCATCTTTGATATCAAAATTTCCGGATTAAAAACGCTTAAACCAAATTTGCGCTACTCTCACAGATACTGCATTAGGTCCATAAACATCACAAATTTTTTTCGCGGCTTGTGTTGCATTTTCCCTTTTTTGTAGTAAAATTTTAAAATGTATCGAATTTCTTCATTAGATTCACTCATTTTAACAATAAGAAAAACAAATAAAAACCACACATTTTCCTAATTTGAATTCGGAATTGTCTTCTTTAAAATTAAAACTTTTTAATGATACCAAAACCAGCCAGATACAACAGGTATAGCCAAAGAGATCTTATTACAAGTTCATACATACTATATGCGAAAAGACTTTTTCCCCAACCTATTATTTCAAGAGCTGACTACAACAAAGTGCAGTGCCATATATGACCGGATCCTAAATCTTATTGACCATTCGTTTGCCTTACTATCGGCTAAAATTTAATATATGTTCCATCAAAGTAATGTCAAAATTCAACCGATGATAGGGCAAGTGAACGAGCAACACGCACAAAAATAAGCTAAAGGAACCGACTTATAACTTATAATAGACATATTTTTTTATCAAATTATACTGATTTATAAATACACCTATGATAGCTTGGTAATCGAAAAGTTTTCATGACTATTTTCAATTAAATTAATTTTAATCAAATCAATTGATAGGCTTGCCTACTTATTTCTGTTCGTGGCTACCTGGCAAGCAGGTATGAACAATTAAGTCAATTTAGGTAACTACGCCGTTCTGTTAACGAATAAAAAATTGTATCATAAGAAAAATAATTTAATTACAAAAATAACCGTATTGCCTGCAAAAAACCGTTCATGGAATATTATTACCATGCTTTGAAGACTTCAAAAATAGCCATGAACACTTTTAAATTGGCAAGCTATCATAGGCGTGTTTACAAATCAATATACTTTGATAAAAAAAATATGACTCATCTGGTTATCAGATGGTGAAGGTCGATCTTCAGCGAAGATCACGACAGACGACATGAGGAATGCACGAGGCTATCGAAAGCACATTTTCGCACTACCACATCCACTATGCTTAAGATGACCCACCCTGCTTAGTGATTTTTTTTAATTCCGAAGCTGACAAATAGCGGAACGACCTAGCTCATGGAAAGTGGTCACCTTTAGGATGAGTGATGCCATGCCATGGGATAAAATGGAATAGGGTAGATAGAGAGAGCAGACAGAATGAATGAGATAGAGAGAATGGGATATGGGATTCGAATAAGGGGGCGGTATAGAGAAGACGCGAGAGGGGTGTAGCAGCGAGAGGTAGAGGTTAAATGATACTTCAGATATCAAAGAGTAATATTTACTGTTGAGTGCTGATCTGAACTGAAATAGTACTAGTACAATATATAGCACAATGTGTGCGCGGGACGGATGATGTGCGAGCGAGATAGAGCAACTATTAATATGTGCGCTCCCGCGTTTCGCTAGCCAGTAGTTCGTTGTCCACTGCGATGACTAGACCTATGCAGCTCTCATAGGAGGAAGGGGAAGTGGGCCATCGAAACTCGCTCATCGCTTGAAACACAATTAGCTCAAGGCTAACAGTTTTACGCTGACATTTTATGAGAGCGTGATAAAACACCGATCGAGTCGGCCCTAGGAACTCTAATCAAGATGCTGTTGTTATTGAATTAATGAAAAAATGACACAATATATCCATGTTGACACTTTCCTCGAATTACTTAATAAACAATCCTAATTTATGCCCGGTTTCTGAGGTTACCAGTTATGAGTTCAATAACAATTGATTCTATAAAGTTATGTAATAGATAAACTTAGATTAACTTTTATTGAGTTTCTGAATACGTATGAAAGCGTTGGATAACTATGAAACCGATAACTAGTACCAAAACTTGCCACTAGATAGATCTATTTAAGAAGGAATATCTAATATATAATAATAATATACCGAATAATTTTTATTTTAGCGATTTAAAGTCATTTTGCTAGTTTTAAATAATATATTTAGATAATTTCATGGATGTATACCATAAATGATAATCATTGTCATGAAAAACATTTGTGATATTATGTCAAATTGTGTTTGATTTTTCATAATATTTGGATACGCTTTGCCATTTGATAGGCATATAAAACGTGGCTTCACTTCTCTGAGGTGTTATAAATTTGGCAAGCTTATGCTAGTTGGGGATGATTTTGCTAATTTCCTACTTACTTTAGATATCTCACTTGACACAGTGGTTTTATGAACATTTATATCATCACCAATTCCTACCTGAAAAGTACCAGTTGCCTAAAAGCGTAAAGAGATATAAATTTGCTCCAACGCGGACAACGTGTATTGACGATTAACAATGGGTGTTACGCAGGATATTTTTTTCACATAGGTGTATCACGGTACCCTTGTTAAACCGATATGTCATTTTAAATTCTTCATCTCAAAATAATTCGAATGGATTTCTACGTATCCTTTAGTTTCGAGATATGGACATAGTAGAAATAATCTGCATTATTTCCATATCCAACTCTGATGAACTACCATCATCCACACTATCCATAATTCTGATATTTTTGGTATAAATTGTTTATCCAAATATACGATGTGATATACGAAGCAGTTTACAATTCCATATAAATAATTATATGTATATAGGCTTAGATCATATAAACCTCAATGGTTTTAGGTTAGTTTTGAGTTGTGACTTTGAGAGATAAACGTCAAATAAAAGATGGAATAGATAAACGCCTAATATTAGTCAGTTAAATTGAACCAATTTTAACTGAAGGTTACCGTTCGACGATGTGTTCAGAAACGCAATTTTATAAGTTATTGAGCCGATAGCGCTAACGAACAGATAAACTACAGTTAAAAGTACTTCAGAAACCGGCATAATCATTTATTTTTGTTTGTTTTAGAACGTTGCAAAAAAGGTCAACTTACATACTTTCATCACTGTGCAAAATGAGCCATAGTCAAAATAAAGTGCAGTACACGCAGAACTTAAATGCGCCTGGAGAGAAGTATCTTGTTGGTTTGCGCAAGTTCAGTCAAATATCAACGTTCATTACACCTGACCGTATGTAGTGCGAAAGAGACAGCATGCGACTCTGGATAGCGACCGAGCGAGAACGCAACCGTTTCCCACCCTCAGTCCTGTACGCACCACCTCGTGAACCTCATAATAGTGCTCTGCGCAATAATGTATACGAACTTCAAGTAGGCATTTAAGTTTTACTCGTACTATAAATAAGTTAATAACAAATCGCCTCTTTAATTCAATGATGTGTTATCTTGAAAATTGAAGTAATTGACCAGAGTTTTTTAATCTTCAAAAAATTGTATCGAAACGAATCTTAACTATTTTTCTATCAATCTACAATGTATTTTAAAGGATATTAAGGTATTCGTTTCGATAGTTATTTTTCGAAGGTTAAATACTCTCTTCTAAAGTTTTAATTTTAAAGATAACACATTATTGAAGGAAAGAGGTGAAATAGGACTTGATTCTGTTTTTGGTATCTGTAATTAAGTAAATTTCATATTTCTTTTTCTATGTACATTATTTTCATTGTTTGTGTAATGTTAATAAGAACACAATTTTCTGCGGCCGGGCGGCCTGTCGTAAGAGGCGACAAAACAACCCATTATTAATATAAATACAAATCCTTTCCTACCTACATCCGTCAACATATTAGATATAATTCAAAATAAACTTCTTAAGTATCTCTATCAATTTTTCACTGTTTTAGACTAAAAAATATTATTATTATTACTAATTCTATTTCGTTCCAAATTGGACATATGTTTAATCATTGGTCTTATTGACTCTAATCTGTGCTGCACAATGTAAAACTCGTTCTTATTATCTCGCAGGCTTAGTCCTATAGATTTATGTCTTTATTTCTTTTTAATGTCGCTTTTTCGTTTCATCAAGTTTCAAATAACAACTATTCTAATGAAGTTTTACTTTAAAAAAATATAAATATTCTTTTAATTTTATCCATAAACATTGATTTAAACGAATTTAATTATGATTTTAGTTTGCCGAGTCGAGTGTACTTTTTAGATTAATTATGGTCCGAGATAAGATAAGGGATGTTTCTAATCGGGGTTTATAACACACACATATACATATCGGAAACGTATTTTCTTCGTTATTTACTATGGTCTGGGTGTCTGGGATCGGCCCCAGAGTGGTCCGTTGTATGTTACCCATAACACAAGCGTAACTTCTTTAATTTGGGGATATACGGAATGTGTGTTTGTCTGCCAATTTATTATTTTTTATTATTATATACCTACACCAAACACATAAATAATAATAATAGTAATCGGCAGACAAACACACATATCGTATATACCCAAATTGAGCAATTTACGCTTGTGTTAAATTATATTCTTTTTTGTGGACCCTGATTATAGATACAAATATTTGAATAATTAATTATTACTAGGGATGGGCCGCGAATGTGGTTTGAACCGAATACGAACTTCGGCCGAACATTCGGCTAAAACAAAAGATTCGGCCGAACTTCGGTTTGATTTCGCCACGCTTTCTCAAGAACAACACGTTGTGACTTGATAACGACGTAAATTTTAAGTATGAGTAGGTAGATAAGAGAATAGATTTTTAGACCTTTGATTGAAAAAAATATAATTCTAAATTCATAATGTTTAATTCGTAAAAAGTGATTTCAATCAAAATTAAAGTTGTAATTGTTGATGTCCCTTAGACGTGTTTTTTTTTTAAATTTTATTCAAGTTACGCATTATAATTTCGCAGTTGCACTACTTACTGTTGTTTCTTAGAGGAATAATAAGTTTATTTTATTTTTGTTTTTATTTGATGTCTATTTAATTAGGCAAAGACTTAATCAAGAACTAATTTTATTTATTTTTTATCACATTGCACGGTAAAGTTTACATGTTCCTAACTAAAATAAATGACCATGAGTATAATTATATATACTCATGGTCAATATAGATGCCAATTTTTATATTACAGTTAAGTTAGATACGATTTCTATTAATTTTAGACAAAATAGGGCAAGTAGGTATTTTACTTTTTTCTCGCACCGAATGTTCGGCATTCAAACCGAATTTCGGCCGAATGCCGAAGTTCAGCTCAAGTTGCCGAAATTCGGTTAAACCGAATGTAAAACGAATTTCGGCCCATCCCTGGTTATTACGCTTAATATTGTAATTGACATAAAATTAAGTCGTTTCTAAACAACTATTCTTAATTAATATAATATATATTTGTTACCATTTAGAACTAAGAAAACCTTTAATCTGTCTTGTATCATCCTGTTTGGGAACAAAACAGAGAGCAGTGACAACCAGCCGGTAATGTCTCGAAAATGAAATGAAATATCCAAGTGTATTGAAATAAGTGCGGCTAGAAAGATGTTTAACTGTTTGTCTAATATTCTATTATTTATTTTTCGTTGCAATCTCCCTCTAATTATGTTATCTTGAATATTCATTTTTTACACTTTGTACTTTAAGTATTATATATGCACCGATCTTTTTTCTTCTATTAAATCAACAAAGTTGTCTTCTTCAACAGAAAACTTATAATCTGTTTAATACGTTATTTGAAATGCGACATTTTTAATGAAGTCAAATATTGACAAATAACATATGTATTAAAGGCGTTATTTAACGCTTTAAATAAGACGCATTCAGCCGCAGACAAAATTTTAAACACAAACGCAAATGAAGCCCCAAAATCAAAAAGCAAACAATAACTTTAAAACCACGTGCGACACGCGACACCAGGTCCTGGAAGAAATGTGCATGCTATTGTTGTCGCCCGTCACGTTTGCCTGGCCGATGTCGTGGTCTCGTGTCTCAAGTTGCAGTCGCGTGTCATTTAGCTTAGTATATGTATTTGACGACCGATTTTTCAATAATGTAATTAGTGAACTATATCCAAATATGTAAGTGAATAAATTCTACTGTTTTTCCACTAAACAGTCATTTTGAATTTTTTCTCATTATATTATCAACAGACCAGCATTGTATCGAGACTTAAAATTTAGGACAAGTTTGTTTATTTTTAATTTCATTTTTTGTAACAATTAGTTTATTGTAATTTGCCCTAATTAAAATTATTTTCTTCTTCTTTCTTTCTTCTATTTTATCATACGAATAAGCTATTATCTGGTTTTGGAGCTGAGGGCCTAAAGCAGTCGCCTTTAGAGAATCGCTTAATGAAGTTGACACGTGTTTATGTATACACGTAGGTGTAAGACATAGCATAAAGTTCTACTTTATGTTAATACTTGTCATGTTCATCATATTTTATGAACCTGCGATAGCGACTGCTTTAGGCCCCCTGTACTGAACCCAACACAAATGAAGCCAATAAAAGCGCGTTAAAAAGAATAAAGTTAGTTTATAAACAAAAAAATCTACACACATATGACATCAAATCCTTTTTTTTTCTTTGATAATTGGTTAATAATCTTTTGAATTAAAACGATAACATTTTTTATCGCTTTTATTTGTCAAAAGCTAATTTGAACCGAAATCAAATATTGGCTGCGCCTGTGGGATATCCCTCTGTGTTGACCTATATACTACATAGCTATGTACATGCGTCGTATTGCCCGGGGCTTAGAGGTTATTGCTTTCTGTGAAAAGTCGAGTTTTGTACGTAGATGCAAACATTTATCGCACCTAGCTATTATGAAATACATGTTGAAATCATGAGACGGAACATATCTTCATGCATTGTTTTTAAAATAGCAGTAAGGTAGTATTGGACTCCCGATGGCATGCTCGGACCTACCAACTACCAACTAGATCACGCCTATATTCTATTTCATCACCGTAGATCAGAGACCCGATTCTGCTATTACTATCTCGTCCAAATCGCCGGACACTACCGTCTTGTTCGTAGATTTTTCTGATTTCAGTATTCTGTTAATTCCATGCAGTCGCGTGCCCGTGACACGCCACTCTACCTTTATAAATATTTATAAGCAAAAACTCGCGAAATAAACAATTACAATTTTTGGTATGTTTTCGATATTCATTTCTGCTAATGGTAAATACCAAATTTTTACTATTATTCCGCCGCGACGATATCGAGAAGATATTGTGAATTTAGTAGAATACGAATTATTGACACTATCGCAATGGAATTTTACTTAGAATATCTTTGCAACGCCAAGGTATTGAAATAGCAGAATAGGGCTCTAGGACTTCGGGAACCAGAGATACATCTGACGGCGCTGTCTTTTTATCCGTGCAGGAACGGAGAAAGAATACAATTTCCTGCGGCCGGGCGGCCTTTCGTAAGAGGCGACAAAACAACTCACAGCCAGGTGGTAGGGCATTTGCCCGACTGGATGGCTACCACCCCTGGTCTAAAGTATGTCGCCACAACCACCTCGAGTTGTGTTCCGGCATTGGTGACCAGGTTCCAGTCTCCCTTAAGAGAGCAGCAGCGCATTTGTAGCACCTTTGGTGTTGCAAATGTCCATAGGCGATGGTAACCGCTTTTCATCAAATACTCCCTTCATAAAGGGAGCATCTATGTCGTAACCGTAATATTGGAAACTCGTGCGGGAATACAACGCAACTCAACCTGTGGATTATTAAACAATAATATTCCCGTGTTATCGTTCACGGCACGCTGTTGTTACAGCGGAAGTAACTAGTGATAGTTCCTCCTCTGGCGCCTTAATCTACGGCGACGGGTCGATATTGAGGAAACTGCGTCCTCTCATTTCCCTATCCACTGCCTCTTTTTGAGATATCACCACCTCTCAGAAGGTTTGGACAGCCTTCCATGGATTATTATTTCCTAAGTTATTAGTTATGAGTAATATACAATACACAACAATGAAACACGGACCAAAAATCCAGAGCAGACCAAATGTTTTTATTATATGGTTCCACAACCAGATGATTTCAACATATACTATTTCATACAAACACAATCTGCGAAACTTACTCACTTAGGCTTTCTAATTTTCGTTGTTGTAATCGAGCTTTGTCTACAAAGTTGAGGAATCTCTTCTTAAATCACAATTTAAAAAAAGTACTAATAAGAAAAAGCTACTACAGTGTAACTGAGTTTCTTAATGATAAGTTTTAAATGTAAGTGATAAGTTAGAATGTTAAGTGTTTAAATATATTTATAATATTTGTACCATATAAATGTCATTAGAAACACCTAAATTTTAAATTGTGTGTCATTTAGCATTTGGTAAATTTAAGGATATATATAATTAAAAGATTAAAATATTAGTGATAATAATTAAAACCAAATAAGTATGTACATTAATAATATAAACTACAAAAAACAAATTGTACGCGCAACCGGCAAAAAACATGTACTCTGTATAAAATAACAAGACCTATTGTATAAGCATGTTTTATGCAAGAAATTATTTGATTTGATTTGATTTAATTTGAGGATTTATATTTGATACTGATTGACACCATTTTGTAGAAGTACTGATTTTTAAATCACTAAATCTATGTATGTATATCTTATTTTTAATCGACTTCTAAAAAAGGAGGAGATATGTTCAACAATATTTTTTAAATTGTAACTAAATATACATAACTAGCTGACCCGTGCCCACTTCGCTGGGTAACAGAAAAAAAATACTCATTATTAATCACAATCAAATATATCCTATGTCACTCAGGAATAATGTAGCTTTCCACTGGTGAAAGAATTTTCAAAATCGGTTTAGTAGATCCAGAGATTACCCCCTACAACGTCACAAACTCACAAACTTTTCCTCTTTATAATATTAGTATAGATAATAAACAAAATATTGTAATTTTCATGTTTTACTTTGCACCGATTTCAAGATGTAGAAAGTATTATATGCTTCTTGGTTACTCTTGAAGTCGGTTTCTTTTTTTACTAGTTCTTTTTTTATTTCTCCTGTAAGTTTGTATGTCGCTGTGTATAAATATATATATAACAGTAGCCCATAAATGTCCAACTGCTGGGCTCGGGCCTCCCACTATAGGGGAACGGACAGTATACCCGCCACGCTTGTCCAAGGCGGCTTGGCAGGTCAGGTTGACACATCGGTTATCTCGATGTGCAGGTTGCATCACGATGTTTTCCTTCACCGTTATTAGCACGTAGTAATTGTAACAATATGCACATTAGGTCAGAAAGTTTTCTGACCTAATGTGCCTAAGTGGTGCATGCGTTCCGGCCAGAATCGAATCCGCGCCCTTTGAGTTTGGGACGCGTGCGCTAGCTGTTACGCTACCACGATTTCGTATGTCGCTGAAGTCTCTCTAAACCGCTCGACCAAAACTGATGACATTGTGTGTGTTTGAGTAGGTATCCCTGATCCCGGGACATACGAATGAAAATGCACTTTTTTATTGCATGAATTCAGCAGACAGGCAGACGGCCCACCTGACGGAAACCGATTACTTTCACCTATGGATACTTGTAACACCAAAGGTGTTATAATAAATACCCTACTACCTGGCTGTGGGGTGTTTTTGTCACCTCTTACAACAGGCCAGCCGGCCGCAGGAAATTTTATTCTTTCTCAGTTCCTGCACGGATACAAACAACAGTAGTGTGTCTTAGAGGCCTCACGCGTGGAGCCGCGTACAGCGATTGTGCGCCACATCAAGCGTCTCAGAAAGTCATTATGTATGTTCATAATATAAATTCGTCGGTCGCGTATACGCTGGCCAAAACATCTAGAACATAAGTTCAATGTTTTTGCCTTCTGGCAATGTTCTATCTTATCTGTATTCAAAGTCACGCCATCGGCTAGGCTTTTCCCACTCCCTTCAGCCGCTTCGCTCTTGTACGCAACGGTTGTTTAGAACGTTTTATTTGCGCACCGTAGGGATTTGGAATGAGCTCCCAGCCGTGCTCTTCATAGAGCGCTACAATGTGGGATTTTTTTTAAAAGGGTATCATAAAATTTATTTCAGGCCAGCAGCGCGTTGGTGATATCTCTGTTGCAAACGTCCACAGGCGACGGTAACCGCTTTTCATCAGGTGGGCCGTCTGACTGGATGCTGTCATCATCATCATCATCATCGGAGCGTTAAATCCCGGTTGCGTTCGGAGCCTTCACTCCGACGCCCATGGTCCGCTTTCTTACTTTTACTACTCCACTTCGCGCGATCTTCAGTATAGGTCTGCCTGTCTGCTGTCCTCCAGCGATAAAAAAATGTCAGTGAATTATAAAGTAAGCAAATTTATCTATGTTATTTTAATTTTAACGTTAAGCCATGTCTAAAATATTGTTACGAGTTTGGAATTACTATAGAATTTATTAGAACTATACAAACACGTATATATAAAACAGGTACAAATATAACTGGACACAACCAGTACAAACGTAATACACGATTCAACAACACGCGCAAAGTCCGTCACTATATAGCTTATCGATTGTACACACGTCTTGTCTCACTTATGACCATCGCTTGACTGCCTCACTCCTCCGTTCGGGCATTGTTTTATACTAAACTATACAATATGTCTTGACACAATACTCGAGCGCGTAAACAATGATTTCCAAGAATCATACCTGGCTAAAGACTACCATAAAATATTACAATACACAATAGGCTGTTTTTCTAATTACAAATTTTAAGCACAAAGTAAACAAAAGAAGTCCAAATTCCGAAAAGGTAATAAGCTGCAGGTGTGAATTGTTCTTTGTCGGTCGTAACAATATACTAAAATAACTAAATACGGATATAATAATACTAAGTTTCACACGAGTAGTGATTTTCAAGTTCACCAAGGATGTCTAACGGAATTTAAAGCAAAAATCTTTTCGATATAATGTGACGATATTTACCAAAGAACCGGTGACATGATAGGTTTGTAATGGTTCATTTTAGGTTCTTTTAAGCAAATTATAATAATAATTTGGTAAACAAACACACACATTGTATATCCGCAAGTTACGCTTGTGTTATGGATAGTATATACAACGGCCTACTCTGGAGCCGGTCCCAGACACCCCGACTATAGTAAATAATTGAGAAAATTAATTCCCGAAATTTACCATACCAGGAATCGAACCCGCAACCTATGCGTTGCAGTGAGGTTGGCCGGCAAAGGCATAGCCCCATCCCGTGGCCTGGTTTATTGCCAGACCGAGGTTCAGGCGATCAGGACGCGGGAAACCGCGACCATGATCGAAACTTGATCGAGAGAGTTGGAAACTCCTGTAGCAGACATTGAGACGGTGGAGGTGGTGCGCCCGCACCTGTTGCGATGGCTCTCGCGGTAACGCGGGACCCTGACCTTCAGGATGACGCAGATACTTATCGGGCATGGGTGCTTCGATAATTATGTGAATCATATCGCGGGTTACCTGCCTTCCCCTCAATGTCGCCAATGTGGCGCAATAGACACTGCGATTCATACGCTGATCAAGTGCGCAGCATGGGCACCGCAGAGATACGAACTCGAGACTCGTAGGTCCGATCGATTCGCTGGGCAGTTTGGTGCAAGCCATGCTGCATAGCGACGATCATTGGGTGCGAGCGGCCAATTTCTGTGAGACTGTCATGTCTCAAAAGGAGACCGCGGAACGAGAACGGGAGAGAGATGCGCATGCGTCTCGCGGGTACCGACGTTAGTCGTACGTAGTATCTAGTAAATACCGCTGCAGGGGCCCTCTAGCATCTAGGGAGCAGAGAATTCTTCACCCCTGTTGACGAAGTGAGTTTGCCTGTCCCGGAGCATTCTCAAGCACTGATGCGCTAGGATCAGCGTGGGTGTAACTACGTTCTAAGTCTCACTCTCTTCCTACCACAGCGCGGGGCACATGGGAGGAGGGTTTTAGTGGAGTATTGAGTTCTTCGAGTCTCCACACAAGCCGGCAATTTAAATCTAGTGTGCCATTCGTGGTGACACCTCTCGTCGCTTTGGTCTAATCCCTAGTAAAGGACCAGGTAGTGTGCGAAATGCATTTCCCCCGCCTCAAAAAAAAGCCCCCTCAAACGCAAAAGCCGTAAAAATAAAATGTTCCCGTTAATTACCATAAGGTATTAATGCTCTTGCTTAGTACCTAAACTATACTCATTATTATTAAAATAAACATCATGGTTATGTTGACAAAATGCTATATCTTAAATAAACTAACTTGATGCTTGCAAGATGTTATGTTATGTATACTAAAAAATTATAAATTATTGGTTGAGCTTAGACAAATTTGCGAAAGTAGCGTCCCTATTGCTTTTTACTTATATATACGCTCTACAATGTCACACCGTACTGTGTCGTTCCTGGGTCCGTCTCCTTTTTTTAAATCTTATAAATATGCTTGTATCTGTTTAATTTATAAAGTTGTTTAAGTATGTGTATTTAAGTTAAGTCCTATTTAATACTTTACACCACTGAAATATTCTAATTGTGAATCTAAACTATCCCCGGACCCACTCAAACACTTTTTTTTTACATCTTTGGTTACATTAATGAAGTTTTAGCAGGGATATCTAATTTTTTCTAGTAATAAATATAACCTTTATTAATCTGGGATAATGTAGTATTCTAATGGTGAAAGAATTTTTGAAATCGTCCAGTAGTTTTTGAGTTTATTAGTTACAAACATACAATAATACAAATCTGTCCTCTTTATAATATTGCCACTTGCATCGCGAAAATCTGAATCTTCACATCACCGCGACGTATAAGTGAAGACAATAATCACCCCTTTATTTACTTTTGAGCATTGTGTTTGCGCGGCAGCGACTCGACGACAAATTAAACGGTCCCCAACGACCCCCAAGTCCCGAGGGTGTCATTTATTGAGCCCGGCTATGATTTGATACGTTTGGATTTGTTCGCTCTTACGTTCTTCACCGTTCTAATTAAAAACAGTTTCAATTTTCATGGTTTTTATTCATAGTGGATTTCGGTTATAACGACGATGAAGAGATCACTATAATTCCGCCGTTATATCCGGAAGTCGCTCTATACATAAGTAGAAAGAAAGAAAACAGTATTTACTGCCAGACTACAGCCGCGCAATACGCATTATATTAAATACTAGACACTATATATTGCGTTAGATTCATTGATAGCTTTAACTACCTGGCTCTGCTGACAAGCGACATTAGTGTTAAACGAATAGAATACAGAATTTATGGCGTTGCGTCACATTTCATCTACCAATTTATTGATGTATAATTTAGCACAGTTACGACTATGATCAATGCATGAACGTGATGCTATGTACCTAAATACAGATAAAAGATATCGGTGTTAGAGCTGTCGATAGAATTAGGCATTTACCTATCAGTATCATCAAAAAATTTCAATGTCAAAAACGTGTAAATATAATATTTAATAATTAAACTAAACTATAAATACTAAAATCAAATTTAAAAAAAGAGAGGGCATAATTATAGAGAAAATATTGGTCCCAAACCACTGTCACTTACCGGGAACGTTCCCAAAAGGCTGGCAGCGTTACCACGTTGAATAGCAATGCTTACCCTTTGAGCAAAATAGACGCCAGCCTTTTGGTCGCGTGAGAGGTCTACTAAGCGTTCTTCAACATCTCGATAAAGTTTTAGAGCGTTAGGACCCCATGGACCCAGAGTTACCACCCCAATCGCCGCAAATGTGTAACTATTTCCGATGGCATGAGTATGCCAATATTTTATCTATAATTATGCCCTCTCTTTTTTTTCTTTTTTAATTTGATTTTGGTATTCATAGTTTAGTTTAATTTTGAAAATAACTAGAATATATTGTTAAACGTCTAATTAAAGGATGGTTAAATATTTAATAATGATTAGAATATTGGTATGCACATCACATAAACGATAAGGTTTCCGTATATAGGTATAGTCTAACTTAAATTGGGAACAATTAAGAAAGAAAACGATACACTACAAGAGTAAAAAAGCTCGTCGTCTTATTTTGTAGTCCCCTTTCGGGCGATTGAGCCATGAGCTCTTGCCAGTGGTGCGTCACCCTATCTAACGGGGTAACCAACATGGACGCATCACACAACTTAAATTAACCCCTACATATGGTAATGGCATACTACTTAGCATAATGATATTTCATTTCTATACATTTTGTATTCTATTTGTTTAGCAATAAAGTCCCTTGTCTACAGGGTCTAAACATTTATAGAGAAAATATGAGAAACCTGTATGATTCCTTGAATGTTGTTTTGTGTGTTCGTTTGTTGAATCGGGCCTTTTCTGTAGACTCGGTCGCAATATCTGCAAGGGTTTCTAAGGAACTCATTACAAACACTATCTTTTAGATTACAAAAAGTATCGTCTTCTTTCTTGGGGTTGGTATACGCTTCTTCAAGGAGTTTCCAAATGAAATGTTAGATCTGCCTTTCAAATTTAAAACCAAATTAAAAAGTATCTTGCTTATAAGGGATATTACACTATTGAAGAATATTTAAATGACAAAACTTCATTTAGATAACAGCTTGCTCCATCTTGTACTATCGTCTGTATGACGTTTTTTTCTTGCTAAACATGTAAGGAATTTATGAAGATATATTGCAGTCTATACTTTTAGTACTCTCGTCATTATTATAACGATAATAATATTCTTCTTTCCTTTTATTACGTATGTTTATTATGTCTTACTGAGTATGCACTGTTTGTTACAACTCCATTAATACTTTGAAAAGTAATTCTGTAACATACTTCTGTATAAAACCTATAAAAAAGAGCTTGCGATATAAATAGAATAAGAAATGTAAAAAAGAACAATTTTTAGCCAGACGTGCTGCTGGTAAGTTTCTTGCCGCTTCTTCTCCTTAACAGCGATAACACGTTGCGAAGTGGTGTACATAGAATAGGAACTAAATTTAAATTTTAACTTATATGTATGACCTTCAAAAAGCGTTCTCCAGTGGAACTTATTTTGAAAAAACTTTTGAATTTGTATTTGAAATTTAAATGGTTCATTAAAACTGGACGTTATACCCGAAATTGACGGCATATCCGAAGTTTCTATTGCTAAATTATTTTCCTCTAAAGATATTAAGTAAATTTAAGAGACTTAAATGTTACGTCACTGTTAGGAACTGTACGAATAAAATACTGAAAAAATACCCTGGACAACGATGGTGAAAATACATATATTCGGTAACTAATAAACAAAAAAGTCATTCTCTTATCTATCAAAATAAATTTAAAATAAAACTACGAAAGAGTTCGTAACTGTCACTATTACCAAAATATCGTTACAACCGAGGTCTTTATAAATGAAATCCACTACAAACTGGGCCCTAGAGTTTCATCTATGAGCGATTCTCAAATTTCTTGACCATGGTTAATATATTTTTTTTTTTTTGTTACTATCCTTTTCAATTATAAAAACCTTAGCAAGAAAAACAGAAGTCACGAACTCATGGTGTAAACTGTGAAACCTTCAACAAATACATCATATTGTAAAACGATATTTTTAAACTCTTAACTTTAATAAGTTAAGAGTTTAAAACCATCGTTCTTTGAAAATAATGACAATAATTGTGTTAAAAATACTGTCATATTATTGTTGGGACCAGCAATTTTTCACACACTCCAACTTCCTGTGTATTTGTTTTTATCGTTTCTTAATAAAAGTGACTAAATTTTCATATGTTTCTATTTTATGCTGATAATTTTAGAACTTGTGAAGTCGACAAAATCAAATATCGACTCGTATGATTAATGGGATATTATTTATTCTTCTTCAAAAATGTGGGACACCGGCAAAATTATACCACTATGGTCAATAATTCTGAGAAACGCTCCTATACCTATAAATGAAATTACTTCATGTCTGTGATTACTAAATAATGCAATACTAAGTAAAAAATAATATTAAATATAAGTAAATAAGTAATAAATAAAAGTTTTTAACATTTCATTTCATAGAATGTGTGTTAATTTATGTTAGACTACTGAGCCAAGCAGACTTTGCCTGCTCAGAAAAAAAACCTGTATTCAGATCGCAGCGCCATCTACATCGTCCAAGTGTGAATCTAAACCATGTAAGGAGCCACTCAAAAACTCACAATGTTTTTCGTTAACCCCTCAGGTGTATAGGTAAATGAACAAATTTGCGGTTTGTCAACGCAAGAGCACGGAATATAATTATACCTGTGATATACAACATTAAATGATGCAGATTAATCCCTGATGGCGAGAATATTTCCATGTCGGTTTATCGACTGATTTATTGAATTCATTTTTTAATGAAATTCCAATACCTTGATACCATGATACCACAATGCCTAATTGATAGTTAGAGTTCAAACATTGATGAGAAGTGTGGTTTACCTGCGAAAATTCTTAAAAAAACTGATAAATGCCCAGAACTAGTTTGCATCGCCACCTCTTAGATACACTAGTAAATTTAAACCATCCATAAATGGGTGCCTGTTAATTGTAATTAATTTTGTACATGTTTCAGTGGACTCAAAAACAGACAGAATCTCATTAAAATCTGTCGGGCTGTAGAAGAGTTTATTATCCAAGACATAACACTTACCATGTTTTTTCTTAAACAACCAATTTTTGAATAAACTTTTAGTTAAATTATTAACTTTTATATTTAACCTCAGATGTACCATAAATTGACAAAGACATTTAAAAAATTGTGGGGTATGAAAGACAAAAATGATCATCTAAGAAAAAACAAGGTTATAGATAATACCTCCTGATCATACGCGACGTAAAAGCTCAATACGGCAATCGCCTCGTGTGCGATGGCCTTTAGTAAGTTACTTTTGAATTTCCTTATTGAATCTTCCAAGGTATTCGACACCTGTTGAATGTTTTATAAAACAAACATTATTGTAATAGATTCAAATACTTCGAAACACCAATAACAGATATTTGTCACACAGTTTCAAGTTGGTTGTCTCAAGTGGTAGTAACACTTACGAAGTGTTTGATTCTTCGTTCCAATACGGTTTTACGAATACACAAGAGCGTTTCCAAAAGTCGTGCTCGTATAAATTTTCCATTTACGCGTAAATGTATATTAACCGTATTTGACGGTTTTATCGTAAGAGCAGAATATAAATGAGTTTTTATAATGGGCTAGATTTTAGTTGAATAGTTAGAGAGGAGAGGTGGACACTTCACGACATTAAAGTTATACCAAAAATTCAATTCATAAAAAAATTACTTACCATTTTTTAAAGATCAAACTAACAATACACATGCGAAAGTTTTTTCATTTCACATTTACACGTATGATGTGCTAGCCTCCAGTTTTTATTACTTACCTAATTGCATAACACAACACCATAGCATTCATAAAAGACGAAAAGACACGGGTGTGTGAAACACAATAATCCACCTTCCACAAGTGTGGAGGGTATGCGTGTGCCATTTATGGCCCTGAACCGCTTCACTTTTATTTTCTGTTTCCCTCAATAGTCGACATCTTCTATAGTGAGTCTGAGTAAAGTCATCATTTATGATCTCAACTCAGTATTTCTTCTCTTTGTTTGCTATACTACTCTGTCAAAAAAGTATCGGGAAAAGGTAAATAATACACAACATGTTAGTTATTATTCAAATTTATTTTATCACCTTCAAAGTATGCTCCCTCAGAAACGATACATTTACAACAACGAATAATCCAATCATCAAAACATTTTTTAAACGCTTTTTCCGGAATTGAGTTTAGTTCTCGTCGCGAATTCTCCTTTATGTCTTCTACCGAATGGAAACGGGTGCCACGAAGTGGTTATTTGAATTTAGGAAAAATAAAGAAGTCGGCTGGAGCCATATCTGGTGCCTAAGGTGGTTGCTTGTGGTGGTTGTGGCATTCGTTCACAGTGATGGTCTTGTGCGAAGGCGCATTATCGTGGTGCAAAATCCAAGAATTTTCTTTCCCCAAATCTGACCTTTTAAGTCGAATTTGCTATCTAAAACGCCGCATAACGCTCAAATAATATACTTTAGTTACCATTTGACCTTCCGGTAAGAATTCCGAGTACACAACACCGCGATAGTCAAAGAAAACAGTCAACATGACTTTGACTTTTGATCGACTTTGGCGTGGTTTTTTCGGTTTCAGTTCAGTTGACGCCACTCCGAAGCTTGTTGACTAGTCGGCATGTGAAACTCGAAAACCCACGTCTCGTCACCAGTAACAATGGGTTTCGTGAATGTTGGGGCGGAATTGACTCATTCTAGCATGTCCTCAGCGACTCTTATGCGATTGAATTTTTGGAGAAAATTCAGGTCCTTTGAGACTAGCCGGGCGGTAACATGTTTCATACCCAAGTCATTATTTAAAATGATACGGATCGACTCGTGAGACACAAAAGTTCAGCGGCTATTTCTCTCAAATTTGAATGAGGATTTTCAGTCACTATTCCCTTCACTTTTGTTATGTTAACTTTAGTTGAAGACTTTGATGGCCTACCAGGGCGAAGCAGGTCTTCCAGCATATCTCGATCGCTTTTGAACGCTTTTTACCACTTATAAGTACGTGCTTTTCATAAAGTCGATTCACTGTAAATCTTCTGTAACTTTTACAGTGTCTCCGAACACGAAATTCCATAGGCGATGCAAAATTCAAGACAAACTTTGTTTGATGTTTTTGTCCATTATGAAATTCGTAATACACACTAGATATGATCTAACTAAAAACAGCACTGCATTTAATCTAAATGACCGATGTAACTCAAACTCCGCGCCAAAATGAAAAACAGTTGTGTCAATCTAACAACAACAAAAAAGAACAAATAATTGAATTTAGAACCATAAACAAATCATCCCGATACTTTTTTGCTACCAATATAATTTAACACTAACAAAATATTTACATTTATATCTAAAAATTACTTAAGGCAAGATAAAGACTTATTTTATTTTTATTTTATTCATTTAATTTAATTATATAGTATATTAATGTAGTCTAATAAAACGGTTGTTATAAATTAAAATTAACATAAATTATGTTACTGAAAGCCTATTTTAAAGTCTTAATAATAGTACATTCTATCTATTTATACACAAGTGATGACTGTCGGACTTCAATGAATCTGTCAACATGCCCATCGGGCTGTTTGTCTTGACACCTTCAAATTACTTAACACGTTCGTTGCGTTGATGGGAATGGCAAATAATATTTCTTCTTAATTTTATTGAGTTGTTGATAATTGTTGAGTATTTTAGGATTAAACGCCCTCAAGGTTGGCCATCCTATCACTTCCACGCCTTGTAGAGTTCAGTCGTGAACAAAAGAGCCTATAAGCAAAGCATATTTATAACTATATTTTTTCGAGTAACAATTTTTTTCGTCATAGTATTAACAAGTAGATAGATAGAAAATACTTTAAAGTTCAACAACATAAAAAATTACAAAATGAATAATTACAATAATTTTACAGCAAAACAAAAGGCAGCTTTATAGCTTGAAGTGATATCTCTTCCATTTAACAAAGTATTTCTAGATATAATTTAATTAAAATTTAATAAAATAGAAAATTAAGAATAGTATAGTGTGGACGGTAAACCGCAAAGTTAAGAAGACTAGAATAACATAAAATTTACTATAAACTAATGATTTCTGATTTTTTTATGAGGAATTATTTAGATTTTATAACATCTACGAGATCGATTGGAGATATTTTATACAAACGAATTTATTTTCATACTTACTATTTAATAACGAGCCCGAATTTTCACAATGAGCTAAATTTTAGTTGAATAGTTAGAGAGGAGACACTTCACGACATTAAAGTTTACCAAAAATTCAATTAATTATAATAAATAATAAACAACAATACTCCATATGCGTTTTTTTTTTTCATTTCACCTTTACACGTATGATGTGCTAGCCTCCAGTTTTTATTACTTCGGTAATTGCACAATACAACACCATAGAATTCGTAACAGACAACATGAAAAGGATATGTGGAATACACTAATCCACCTTCTACAAATGTGGAGAGTGTGCGTGTGCCATTCATTTCCCTGAACCGCTTTGCTTTTCTACTCTATTCCCTCAATAGTCGACTATAGATAGATAGATAGAGACTATAGATTTTTATTTGTTTTTTTGTTGTTGAAGTACAGCAGATAGGCTGACGGCCCAACTGTGATGGAAATTTGTTACCGTCGCCTATGGACATTAGCAATACCAGAGGTGTGCCAATGTCCTGCCGACCTTGTAGGAGAAACTGGAACCTGGCCACTGATGCACGAACACAACTCAAAGTTGTTATGGTGGCATACTCTAGGCTCTAGAGCAAGGGGCACGTGGCACCCAGGCGCAGGGAGCTAAGGAGCGGGCGCAAGCCAATTGACTATATTAACAAAGTCATTAAAGAACATCATGATTTTTCAAGATCCACCTAAGGATACTTAAATAATTTATATTAGTGTGTACATTTTTGTTTTTTTAGCCAGTCGAAATCCGATTGAGGACTAAGCTGCGACAAGGGCAGAACCTTGGGGGATAATTCGCGACCCGTGTGTGGGATTCGCCAGACCAAGGGTGGCACTAGCATGCCCAGTTAGAACTGGAGCCATGCTATTGCCACTCCCCAGTTAGGGATACCCACTAAAACCCCAGTGTGTTCCCTCCTTCGCCTTTTGCCCGGGCTACGGGTATATGACCTAGCCTCTCCGCAGCCCTGGCAGGCGTGGGCCTCACGACGCTACTTCCAAAGCCGGGGGTCTTTCTTGTATCCCCCGGCATCATGCAGCTCTCTGTGCGTGGGGCGGTATGTAACTCACCCCACGGGATGAGAGCTGAGTGCGCGCGGAACACGCCGCGCCCTCATCTCGACGGCATATGCAAATAAATAATAAACAACAATACTCCACGTGCGTTTTTTTTTCATTTCACTTTTACACGTATGATGTGCTGGCATCCAGTTTTTATTACTTCCGTAATTGCTTATCTATCTCTGAATGAGAACTCCTATACCCCAAGGGGCAGCACCCACGCCACCCGCTTACGGTGGCCGAAGGTCCTAGCTTCCTCCTTTGGCGAGAGCGGAGCAGTGATGTGCGCTCACAGAAGGAGGAGACGGCGTCCCATCCTGATGGGCTCCCGACCATGCTGCGTACCACGGCCGGGAGCCAGAGGTCAAATCTGGTAACGGCGACGAGGTCTCGGTGCTACTCTGTCCAGGCGGGACACTCATGGAGTGTGTGCAATGCCGTATCCTCCTCCCCACATTAATGTGTACATCGTGCAACATCAGTGTACATAGACTATATACTCTTGTCAAATTAAATCTATATAATAGTTTTTGAGAAAATTTACTGTGAGATACCAAGACAGACGGTCAGGCGGACATGACGATTGCATAACAGACCTGTTTTTGCCAAACGGCTAGGGATCCTCATAAAGGAAGCTAATGTTATTTTTTATTACGCAAACTGTATTTCGCACCCCGGCGCCCAATACACTAAGTCAGCCCTCATAAAAGTATAGGTCTCATAATAATCCCTTAGCACGAATATTTAGGCTTAATTATATTCAGGTGTTCGCCAATATCGGTTGATAAAGTAAGCCCATCGATTGGAACAATAAAAACAACACGCCGAATGCATTGAATTGTGTCGGGGAAATCAATTGGAGCGATTTTATCGCGATCAACCTCTCGAAAGTTGTAGATAAATGACGATAAAGGAAGATAACGGGCGATACGGCATCGAAAGCCATCGATGTGGTTGCGATTATGGGATAAAATTACCCAATGAATCTTTTACCTTTTCAAAAGCTAATTTTACTACACAAAAACTTGCATGCAAACAGACAAACAGCCCACTTAATGAGAGGTGGTTACCGTAGCCTAGACGTTTGGAGTACCATAGGCAAAGCAAGGCGTTGCCAATCTTTAGGATGGAGGAGAGGAGATGGAATAGGATAGAGGGATCAGACAGGAGGAATGGAATAGAAGGGATTAGATGAGGAAATAGAGTCAGGAAGATTAAATAGAAGAAGGATAAATAGGACATCGGAATTCTATTATTAGGTCAAAGCTAACATTTTCACGCTGATATTCTGTGGTAGCGTATTATTAAACCGATCGAACCGGACCTAAAAGCTGCGATTGAGATATTGATGACTTCGCTTTTAAACCTCGTTACAATTTGATATTAATTTAAGTATTCTAATAAACTAGTGGTCGCCCGTGGTCAAAATTCGACCATAATAATTAATGTCAAAGACTATACTTCTATAATCACAGATTTCGCCAAGATACGCTGTTATTTGACTTAAACAATAAACAAAAGAGTTTATATGCGCGTGTGTGTCAAATACATGGTAGTGTGTGTATTGTTTTTTTTTTTTAATGATTTTATGTATTTTATAATGCATAATTTAAAAAATATTAGCATTTCTTCTCTATATAAACTATAAGTAAGCGAAATTTCATACTCCTCCGTCCGCGCAATTTTCGTAAAAAGGAGTACAAAGTTTTTGATTCACGTATATAGATATATAAATATATAGATAAATAAACAAATTGATTTAAGTAAGTGTATTTAATTTATAAAATATGTAGTTTAGGTATGTCTGTAAGTCCTACCTAATAATCTGCACCATCTACACCGCCAGATTAGGTTAAAATATTCCTTAAGGTAGGTTGTCTGGAAGAGATTGCTTAAGCGATAAGGCCACCTATTGTTTCTACCATGACAATATTGTAATCATGGATTTTTGTAATTATATATTTGGTGAGCAATAAAGTTTTATCTATTCTATTCTATTCCATTAAAAATCCCTTACTTTTACCATATTTCTTAACCATTCGCCTCATATCAACATTATAGTAGTGCGTAATAACTGCCCTGTAAATGTAAATGACAAAAATAAGCAGTGGCCACACCTGCTCTAAATGTGACACGCCTCGACCACACTGATGCAACGCGTGCGCGTCGCAAATCGGCTGTCGCGTCGCGCCACCCCGTGACGGACACGCGACTAATCGCCCTAACTAGAACCGTCACTTGATCTATTGACGTTGCGAATAGGCGTGACAATGATTGTTAAACAAGTGAAACGAACATGGAGGCGGAGCCTTTTCGACCAAAGAAATGTAATGAGTTGAGATATGACTTTAAAAGAACGTAATTTTTTCCACTATAATAGAAAAAATATCAGCCCTAAATTCTACATTAAATCGAGAAATCTTAAAAAGAATGTCACAAATAAAATAAGTTGTTGATTACCATAATCGATGTATGTGAATGAATTTCAACAATTAATAACATGAACACATTTACACCACACCATTAATTCATTTAAAATAACTAAACCCACTATGATTATAAAAAATATCAACATAATTAAAAGAAATAACTGTCATCTTTTTACAATCTGAGCCCAAGAATGTATGAAAGCGTAACTGCCTCCTTTCGTATCTAAGATATTTTATATTACAACATTTAGACGCATCATATGTTAAGACTTGTAGTAACGCCAACGTCCTTGAGGATTCTTCGGTACTAATTTTTCAGATGATAGCGGGAATTTCATAGACGCGGTCGTTTTTCAGATTCATTTTATTTTATTGTGAATAAAATAAAGTAAAATAATATATATATATATATATATATATATATATATATATATATATATATATATATATATATATATATATATATATCAATTTTTAAAAGCATGTAGATATTTTTTTATCCTGTTTTGATAAAAGTTAAAGTCGTAAAATGATTTCATGTCATAAATTTGGAAATTATTTGGTATTTTTTTCTCTAACTTAAAATAACTATAGAAAAATTACGAAGAAACCATGTTACGTCCCATGTGGTGAAAATGTTTGTTTTTTTTTAAATTATTGATAAGTGATTAAGAACGAAAAGTTGTTTCGTTTGCACCCCAATTTCAACCTTTTGCGGCAATAGGAGCCTTAACGTCGTTGCCATAAAAGCTGAAATTAATTTCAATTCGGTCTTTCAATTTATATAGAAATAAGACATACAAATAAGACGATCTTAATTATTAAAAATGGTTTTATATGGGACCTTTTTAATTTGCACTTTATTTTTTTATTTTACTGTAAAAAGTTTCCAGTTTGGTTAATAGAATGTTTACATAGTTACGTTTACACAACAATATTTTATACTGTAAACACAAATTTGTTCTTGAAAATACTTCATAATTTTGCTTTAAATTATGAAGTATTTTCATATATACGCAGCTTAAAAAGTCACTTACGAAACTTTTTATAACAATTAAGTTCGTTTATTTTTTAAAGTTGACTATACTCCATTTCTATCAAAATTTAGAGATGGAAAAAATAATCGAAAATTGATTACGTATTAGTTATACATAATCATTATTCGGTTATATTTTCTTCGGTATGTATAGTTATGTAGATTACTAATATTGATTGGTGTTTCAGATATTAATATTATAATATAGTCCAATGCCGCAAAATAGACGGTTATATTCCATCTTTAAATTTTGATAGAAATGGGGCATTTGAATGCATGAATGAATGAAAACACTTTATTGTTCACCAAAAATTATAACTAGGTACAGTAAATGTTGAACAAAGGGCGGCCTTATCGCTTAAAGCGATCTCTTCCAGTCAACCCTAAACTAAGGAATATATTAAGACAACAGTGGCGGTGAAGACAATAAATAACATGAAACATTCCAAGAATAAATGAAAAATAAAGAATAATATACTTTATATACTATACAAAAATATGATACATCATATTATATATAAATTCAGCAGCATGTTTTAGCATGTGAGGACCAAAGATATTTAGTAACCACCAGTTCAGGCATCATCAGGCATTGTCAACTTTAAAAAGTAAATGAACTAACATGGGTATTCTTTTTCAATGCTGAAACTAAGATATCTTTATTAAGAAGAGATAGGCCCCTTCTGAAAAAAAGTATCTTATTTTCAGCAGGAAAAAGAATACCCATGGTTTCAGTATAAAAATCATCGATTTATTCGTATCAAAACGGCGATAAATAATATTTTTAATATTTCAAAATCGTATACCACATGTAAGTACAAAAATGCATTACATCTATAAAAGACCTGCAACCGCGACACAGGTCTTTCTTTAACTCAGTAAATGTCAGTCAATTACCTGACTTTAGTGTCGTGAAATTAGAATAATTTAAACATATCTAAAAGTGAAAATACCTTCATGATAATCAAGATCAAGCTTTTCAAATTTTGGTTAACTATTTTTTCTGTTTGGCTAAAACATATATTGTATTTCGGAATTGAATGTCCTAATTAAACATGTGTTTCTTTCTTTATAACACTCTCGAAAACAAACGAGTAATCTTTTTACAAAATATGCACCTGATTTAGCTAAATTTATTGTGATAGCTAATGTCATGGTATTTATTAATTATGCGCGCTTCCCTCTGTATTCAATCATTGATTCGAGGCAATATGTCGTCCTGGTATTGTGATGCACCCTTCCCTTTGCACCCTTGTGTTTGCAACCGCGTTGTTACTCCCCCGGACGGACACGGGTGCATTCCAAGGCACACGTGTTACGTACATTTTGTAGGGTAGTTTCATGTTTAGATGACTTTTTCTTCTCGGATATTAATGCTTTTTCTGCCTTGTTTAGTTCATGGGCTTAAGATTGAAATTTTTGTTATTCAAAATAATCGGGTAATGTTATTTATTTATATCAAAACTACTATTTTCCCCACAGCGTAGAAACAAATCCTTATAAGTAGGTATATTACACTTGCATAAAAACTTAATTAGGTTTGTATATTAGGTTGGGGAAAAAGTTTCTTCGCATTTTATATCAAAATTCAAAAGGTTTTTTTATAAAGTTTATTTACATTTGACTAAAGTATGTAGGTGCCATTTTGTTGGATAACTTTTTGCCATCTTGTAGGTAGGGACGTGATCCCATTGCTATAAAAATTTTGGGGCTTCTGATCAAAAAACTGCGACAAGTGGTTTTGGCAGTCCTCTAGTAATGTTAACCTGACACTGCCTAAGGAATTCTGCAGAGACCGAAACAGGTGAAAATCTGAAGATTCGTCAGGACTGTACGGCGGATGCATTAACACTTCCCAGCCAAACTCTCGTAATTTTTGCTGAGTGGCTAAAGATGTGTGAGGTCTAGCGTTATCATAGTGAAAAACCACACCCCTTCTGTTGATTAATTCCGGCCGCTTTCTCTCAACGTTTTGTTTTAATCTCATCAGTTGTTCGCAGTACAGTTCAGAATCGATGGTCCTGCCTGACGGTAACAGCTCATAATGAATAATGCCTTTCCAATCCCACCATACACACAGCATCATCTTGTTGCTAGTTAACCCGGGTTTCGCCACAGTCTGTGAAGCCTGACCGGCCTTTGACCACGATCTTTTTCGGACGTTCTTGTCGTACGTGATCCACTTTTCATCACCAGTTATCAGCTTCTTCAAAAATGGTTCGGTTTCATTACGTCGTAATAAAGAATCACAAATGAGTACACGGTTCATTAGGTTTCTTTCAGTTAGCTCATGAGGCACCCAAATATCGAGCTTTTTTGTGTACCCAGCTTTTTTCAAATGCGCTAAAACCGTTTTGTGGTCAATTCCCAGTTCTCCAGCTACATTGTAACTACTAATGTGCCGATCTTGCTCCACTTTTTCAAAAATGGCATTAATTTTGTTCATAACATGGCGACCAGAGCGACGTGCATCTTTGATATCAAAATTTCCGGATTGAAAACGCTTAAACCAAATTTGCGCTACTCGCACAGATGTGAATTTGGAATTTTCTTCTTTAAAATTAAAACTTTTTAATGATACCAAAACCACCCAGATACAAATTGTATAGCCAAAGAGATCTTATTACAAGTTCATACATACTATATACGAAAAGACTTTTTCCCCAACCTATTATATCGCGAGCGAAGCCGCGGGCAAAAGCTGTTATACTTTCTTTGAAAAATTATCCAACTGATGGTGAAAGCCGCTTAAAAATCTGTTGCGTGGTTTAGGAGGAGTTAGCGGTCATACAGACAGACAGACAGATTGACGCGGAAAGCGACTTGTTTTTGTACTATGCTTAGATAAAATTAACCTAATTAATTAATATGTTTTTTAGTTATATTGTCCTCATACAGTTCCTGCCGGCGACCTTACACAGGTTGTGCGTCCACTGCGGGAGACCGGGACATGAGTCAGACTTGGGGAGGCCTACATCCAGCACTGGACATTGATTGGCTGAAGAAGAAGTTATGTTATATTCTACAAAGTGATTTGTACAATCCTGAAAGTTTGTGAAACCAAATCTATGTAAAATCAGTAATTTCTGAACATAATTATAAATAAACGGACAGACGAAGGGAGTATTTTCTTCCATAGTTTTAGTCCAAAATAATTTAGACTACAGAAATTTAAATAAAAATTCCTAAACATCTTACGGGTCTTATTTCTATTACATAAAGAAAAACATCACAGGCCAATCAAGTGCCTGTAAAAATATATTATAACAGAGATATAAATTACACGCCTATTCTCCATAGTGATGGGCAGATACGATAAATCTCCACTGGTTTGAACACTTTTCGTTTCATCTACTTTCATTAGCCGTTTTATTCCGTAAATCATTTTTTATACTATAATATATGTTGTGAAATAAATAATTTTGTTTAAATATTATAATACTGGCAGCTCGGTTTTTGACGTTATTATAATTAAAAGAAAACCGAGTTGGTAGTGATACGAACGTATGGAAAAAATGGCGTTTTATTTTTAATTTTGCTTTGTTCTGGTCCATCACAATATATAAAGACAATCGACGTTGACTTCAAGTGGACATTTTGTTACCTGTATTATCTAATATTGTCACTAGGTTAATTAATATTATTTTACTTAAATGACATGCAATAAATGTATTCAACAATATGACATTTTAAAATAATTTCGCATTATGTACTATGATTGTATGTTTATGTAAAAATCTCAGTTATTTTCAGTATAAATATTTTGTATGCCTTTCTTTATAAGGTGATGTATCGAGCATACATCACATGTAACATCTTTTATCTCCATGTTTCTAACAAATGAATCAATTACACTTCAATTCATTAATCTATGCATGCAGGTTTCTTTGGGAGGTTTTTTTACCGATAGCAGGTTTGTTTGAAAAAATATTAAAAGTGTTACTGATACTATAGTTACCCCACCCACCTGCGAGTGAGTAGGGGGTCGCGAACGCCGGGGAATGGAGGGATGCCGCTCGTATTTCACAATTAAATTTTTCTGGCGCGATCTCACCGAATGTGAACGCCGAGTTACGCCGCTTTCACGAAATGGGGTGGAATGATACTGCGTTGCTCAAACTTTTGACTGCTCTTAACTTTTAGAAAATTTGATAAATTTGAGTTCACCTTCAGGTTTTTGCGGCAACACAAAAATTACAAAGCAAATATCTCTTCTCTATAAATATTATAAACGCGAAACTTTGTAAGAATGGATGTATGTTTGTTAGTCTTTCACGCAAAAACTACTGAATGGATTTTGATGAGACTTTACAGTAATATAGCTTACATATCAGAATAACACATAGGCTATAATTCATAAACATATAGTGTGAATTATCCAAAATATAACGATTTTCCATCACCACGCGGCTGAAACCGCGGGCACAGCTAGTATATTATAATATATTATTTTCTTAAGGTTTTGCGAATAATACAACACATAAATAAATGTACGTTTTAAACTCGGCAATTTCTTTGATTTTTCTTTCGACTTTTGATATTTTTCAGTAGCCTTCCGTAGTAGTTTCTTTTACTTCCTGGGGAGGCAATTAGTCTTCTGTAATCACAGCTACTGATAAGTGGCCGAAACATTAAAAATAAAAGTCAAGTAAAATGCGACGTTTTAAATCGTTAAAACGTAATTTTAATCATATATTAGATATATTTGGTAAGAAATTAACAATAGCTTACGATCTTAATTGTCTTCAAGCAAGATTTAAGTTATTGTTAGGAAAATATTTGCGGATTTGTTACTGTAGCGCCTGAACTACTCACCGGATTGTGATAAACGTGGTGGCAATTCTGTCAATCGATTTGTACACTACATTTTCACCTGACTACAGCAAAGCTAAAAGAAAGAATTATGTTTATAAGGATTAGCAGAGCGAGCCCTAACACTATCCCACAATCTATGTATTTTCGTGGTACACTTTACTGAGAAACTATCACACTTTGAGATTTGGGCATTGACATAGTAATTTCAATTTATTTATAATAAATTATATTTAAATTTTTATTTAATTAATAAATTAAATAACAATTTTTATTAATTATAATTTTATTTTATTCCTAACGCCATCTGTCGAAAGTCGAAAAAACCAATAAGATATATGTCATATCAATGGAATTCTTACTACTAATGCCATCTGTTCAAAACTAAAGAACTAATATCGATGTAAACAGGACGTGGTTTAGTTAAAAACAGGCCGATAAAATCTTAAAATTTAGTAGTATGTAGAAAACGTCGCGAGCCATCCTAAAGCACCGCTTTTTGCTAGTTACTATGTTTTGCTCATTGTTATTAAGTATTTTTATTAACTTAATAACTATAGATATTTATGTAGTTTATAACCAGATCATTATAACCCAAATTGAAGTTATGATAGATAGATAGAGACACTTTATTATACACCAAAAAGACTAAAATTATATCTAATTATGTACAAAGGATGGTCTTATCGTTAAAAAGCGATCTCTTCCAGACAGCCCTAATAATGATTTATTTTACTTTTTATCGTTAATCGAGTTACTTTTTTCAACTTTATATGTTGTTTAATGTTTTAAAAAATGGAATATTTTCAATTATCAAGTAGTATTTTTCGTCAAACGGTTCTTTAGAACTATCCATAAAGCACATTCGAATACATGCGGGGTATCACTTGGGGTGATAAAATAAACAAAAAAGGCCCTCTTTTTTGTTGAAATGAATGAGGAGCTTTTACGGGGCTATGTCAAAAAGTGTGTCCGAGCCTAATGAAGTGGGGAGAGGCCGAAAAGTCAAAATTTAACGTGATTAACGTTATACACAGCCTCTTTCGGCTTATTACCGAAAAGGACGGTTTGACGAATATTAGGATGAAAACTTTTGGAATCACTGACACCTAGTTTAATATCGCAACGGCGACAACACGGCGTCACGTGCATTCACAAAGATACACTAACACAGACTCAAAAGGCACACACAGAGACTTGTTAAGTGTCTGTGTGACCTAGTCTCAAGGAGATCTTAATGTTGCGTAAAAATATCTAATATTCTGAATAAAAAAAGGACAAAAGTTAATCTAGATTTAACTTTGGTTTTTTTTTGATGCATGCAGATGGCCCACTTGATGGAAAGCTGTTACCGTCGCCTATGGACATTTGTGTCCAAAGATGCTACCGCTGTGCTGGCGTTCTCTAAAGAACTATTGGAACCTGGCCACTAATGGCGGGACACAACTGAAAGTTGTTATGGCGGAATAATCTGGAGCAGGGGTGGTAGCCATCCAGGAGGGCAAAAACCCTACCACCTGGCTGTGGGGTGTTTATGTCACCTTTTACAAGCCGCCCGGCTGCAGGGCATTGTATACTAAACGCTAAAACGGATTAAATTTTACTTACTGTACTTTTTAGATTTATAACCAATAATGTTGGCCAAGGGCGTGTCAGTTCACCATGGGCGAAGGGTTCCGTAGAAGTAATGAACGTCCGTTTTCCACATTTTACAACGAAAACCTAATGAAACCTTTATTTGAAATCATTCAAAAACCACTCAACCGATATCGGTCAAAACAATTTTCATTAAAAGTACATTGATTGTTCTGAGTTTTCCACTTAAGTAGTTCATAGTTACTGTGGTACAAGGTACACTACTATTTGACTTAAATAAAAAAGTCTAAGAAACATAAATATAATTTAATAAAAATTGGCAGACAAACACACATATTGTATATCGCCAAGATAAGCAAGTTACGTTTGAATTATGGTTGATGGACAACGGACCACTATGGGGCCGATCCCTGACACCCAGACCATAGTAAATAACATAAAATTCGTTTGCGAAATTTACCATGCCAGAAATTGAACTCGGAGCCTTAGTGTCGTATTGAGATTGGCCGGCAAAGGCTTTTTTTTTGAGGCAGGGGGAAATACATTTCGTACACTACCGGGTCCTTTACTGGGATTAGACCAAAGCAATGAGAGTTATCCACTGAAGATAGCGCAGGTAACAGAGTTAATTGCCAGCTTATGTGGAGACTCATCAAGGTCCCCCTATTAAAGAGATAACCCATGGGTTAATACTCCACTAAAACCCCCTTTCTCCCAAGTTCCCCGCGCTCATGGTAGGAACAGCGTGAGATTTAGAACGTAGTTACGCCCACACTAATCCTGCGCATCAGTGCTTGAGAATGCTCCGGGAGAGGCAAACTCACTTCGTCAACAGGGGTTTGATCCTCCGCTCCCCAGGTGCTGGAGGACGCCTGAAAGGCCGGCAAAGTCTTAGCTCAACCACAGAGGCCGTCAAATTTTTGAAGATCTGACTAACGTGACTATGCACATAAAAAAAATTAACCCTCAGTAATATAGCCTTAAAAAAATACATTAATGAACGAAATCGAAAAACAAAAAAAAAATTACACGCGCCGCGCTTGGTGCCACCATCCCTCCTCGTTCTTAAATAAAATATCAACTAAAACATCCAATAAGTGTCTTATTATTTAAAACATATTTTTTAAACTTACATCCTTTGTAAATTGGACGACTTTCAAAGTAAAAAGGCAAAAATTATAACATTTCATTATGAGGCGGAAAATTATAGAAAAATTGAGATCCTAACAATTTCAACAATACCATAAACGAAAATCAGTTTTAATGAAATCGATTGACTATTTTGTTAAACAGAGGACATTTTCGTTTAAATGAAGAATTTAAACACAACAATATGTAAAATGTAATAAAGTTGAAGTTAGTAAAGTCATATTAAATTTTCTACCTTAACAAATGTGGCATATTCACTAGCTGTTCCCCTGAAGAGGTCCAAGCCCAGCAGTGAGACGTTTACGGATTGTTATTAATGAAGATCATTAACAACCTTCAAAAAGGAGGAGGTTCTCAATTTGATTGTTATTTTTTTATGTATGTACACCGATTACACTGAGATTTATGATCCGATTTACGTGATTCTTTTTTAATTCGATGCGGAATAGTTGCCATTTGGTCCCCTGAAAATTTAACATAGTTTGGCCCCGTAGCTTTCATTTTATGAACATTTTTTTATGAAAATTTTCCGTTCTCGTTTCTTGGGACTTATATTTTTTAAGGCGCACTGCACCTTTCTTGGGCCTACCCATAGTTAGACACTAAAAATTAACAAACTTCAAAAACTAAAAAGTATATAAAATAACTTAATAAAGGTTTTTTCGGTACCAAGTAAACCATAAAAATTACAATATTTTGCAACATTTTGTTGTTATAACAGTGTATATGGTAATTTTTATGGTTTACTTGGTAACGACTTCAATATGTAGAAAATTTTATATTATTTTGTCTCTTAATAAACTAAATAAATTCTTAGTCAAAAATCTTTATTAAGCTATTTTATACTTTGTAGTTTTTGAAGTCATTTTTTTTTAACCCAGTGGATCGTAAATTGCTGTGGGTTATTCAATTTCTTAACCGCAACTCTAAAATAGCTTTATTCAAAATCAATTGAATCCCAAAAGTAAGCTTTAATAAGAAAATAAATATAAAACATTAAGCTACAATTTTCAACTTTAGTGTATAGTATTAAGGTCTTTTACAGACAAAAGACAAATAAATAGGGTCGCGTCCCTAAGGGCATGTAACAGGTGCTGTTTCTGCTATTGTAACTAATGATCTCTGATTATCATTCTTATTTTGGGGATGATTTTGCATTATTTTTTATATATTTAAAGAAAAAAGAAAAATATTTACTGCTGCAAACGAGTGGAGAAATAAAACTTAAAGTAGGCACTTATTTTTTCTTAGAAGATAAATGTTTGAAATAAATTTTAGGTACATAAATAAATAATATATAATAAATAAATAATCGGCAGACAAACACACATTATATATACCCAAATAAACCAAGTAACACTTGTGTTATGGGTAATATATCAGGGATGTTATGGAGCTCCCTAACCTTAACCGAAACTATCGGATATTTATGTTATACTAATATATAAGTATAAAGCCGAAGAGTTTGTTTGTTTGCTTTAACGCGCTAATCTCAGGAACTACTGGTCTCACTTGAAAAATTATTTTAGTGTTAGATAGCCCATTTATCGAGGATGGAAGTTTATATAATGCGTTTAAAAATGTGAAAAAATGAGAGGGGCTATTACGGACCAGCAGATTCGAAAATGCAATTTATAGAATTTTTGTCTGTCTGTCTGTTAGAATGCGTGAAAACTACTGAACGGATTTAAAGGAAACTCGACACAGAGCTAGCTCATATCCCGGGGCGTACCTTAGGATACTTTTTATCCCGGTAAATGACGTCGTCTCCGCTGTATAGATGAAAATATCAAAAAAGATGGCATTGCGATCGCATCCATTTTTAAAGATACTGAATTGATAAACAACAAAAACGACAGTAGGAAAAATATAGTATAAGAAAGCAACTGATAAATTTATTTTAGCAAGTTCCATGACCACGTCAGAGGTAGTAGAGGAGAGTAATGCACCCCATTAAAAACACGGTTACATCTGGGGACACGATGTAGTGTAAAATGAAGCGAAAGCAGAAAACCATTTACCCCAAATTTAATGCGATTAAAAAACTCCATGAATAGCAACCAAAGGGTGGACAGCATGACTAATTGTTGCGCGATGGTGTAATTGATGACAGAAATATATTCGCGAACACGTACGTTGCACTTGCTCATTTCGATGTTAGGGGTGGCGGCGTCATTAATATGTCTGTCAAAATTACGCGGTAAATACGGTTCGGTTTGGTCAGTTATTTACGTTAAAAAATCGAATAAGTGAAATCAATCCACGATTAGTGAATTTCGTAAAAACGATAATACGCATTACACGGTTCATTTCTATCTTTTCATTTGGTTGAATCAACCAAGTGTTCCATATAAAGATAAATTTGAATCATTCAATGTTATTCAATATCGTCGTGTGTTTTTAACCCAAATTGATTCAATTTGGTTGATCCGTCTAATCTAATGGATATCAGCATTTGCTTTTTATAGGTGTCAGTATTAGTCTTATCAAGAGAGTTCGACTCGCTCACATTGTTACCTGTTAATACCTAACTATCATGTTAGGTATTAAAAGTGAATCATCATCATCACGTGATACAAAAATTATTATTTTATACCTTTTGTATAATGTAACTTACTCTTTAGCCCAAAAACGCCCTCCATTTGTATGAACGAAAGAAAGAAAGTAATGTTTATTTAGAGTTATTTAAAATTATAAAAGTATACATAAGCAGTTTAATAAAAGCCAAAAGTTAACTAACTCAAAACAGGCCCTAACTCAACAAATGCTGGTTGATAACAACCAACGCTGGTCTTCTGTTAGTGCCAAGCAGTAACGTCACCTTCACAGAAGAAAAAAAATAGAAAAAATTGCTAATGAACATTTAATATTATTTATAATTAGAACAACATGAAACAAAGAATAGACATATTTTGAAAAATTTAGTATAAATACATAATATGTTGTGAAATAATTATTGAAATGTGAAAATAATGATTTAAAAAAATAATAATAGGTACGTTACGAACAAAAAGAAATGAAATTAAATAGAACTATAACTATAAAAATGACTCAACCAAGCTTACTAAAAAGCGCTTGTATCAAGTGCGAGACCTGCTTGCTGCCTTTGGAACGCTTTGCGTTCTTTCAAGAAAGTAGTACAAGGCTCGACTAATGACGCCAACATACTACGCAATTTTGTCAGAAATCTTTTACTGTGCAGGCTGTAATGTAAGGTTGTGGAATGCATTACCAATGAGCATCAGAAGTGCAAAGTCACTTACATCTTTTAATAAACTCCTCAAAGATCACCTTCTAAATTTGTAAACAGTAATTTATGTCTGTGTATGTAACTCTACGTACATATGCTGCTCGTTAGTCTCGCTAAAACTCGAGAACGGCTGGACTGATTTGACTAATTTTGGTTTTGAATTATTTGTGGAAGTCCAGGGAAGGTTTAAAAGGTGATTAAATATGAAAAAAATGCTTGGAATATAGTAAAACACAACAATTTCGCTTTCCCTTAGAAACTGCGTATAGGCGGTACGAAGTTTGCCGGGTCAGCTAGTTTGTATATAAATAGGTATTTGTATTTTTATTTAATATTAATATATGTATATATTTTAAACTATGTGCACTGAATATCGACCCATTATTAGAAATGTGAAATTATCTCCAGAAGGTTGTCTGGCAGAAATCGCTGCTAGCGATAACACCGCCGATTGTACTAGTTAAACGATTGTTAACTCATGTGTAATATGTTCTTGTGTGCAATAAAGAACATTCTATTCTATTCTACCTATCTACCTACCTAATAATCCGTCCCCAAGTACAAGAACTAGCCAAAATGTATAAAATATTGTAACATTGAATGGAAGAATACTAATTGCTATAAATATCCTATCAATCAAACACTATAGATAGATAGATAACATTTTAATGTACACCATTACAGAAAACTTACGAACTAGTATTATTGTATATCCGTGCAAGAACGGAGAAAGAATACAATTTCCTGCGGCCGGGCGGCCTGTCGTAAGAGGCGACTAAACAACCCACAGCCAGGTGGTAGGGTATTTGCTCGACTGGATGGCGACCACTCCTGATCTAGATTATGTCGCCATAACAACCTCGTGTTGTGTTCCGGCATCAGTGACCAGGTACCAGTCTCCTTTAAGAGAGCAGCAGCGCGCATTTGTAGCACCTTTGGTGTTGCGGTCTTATCGCTAAAAAGCGATCTCTTCCAGACAACTCGTGCCAAGAATATTGCTGATTAGGAGTGGCGATGGTGGTATACATAATTATGATACGATTACTTACATTTTAATAATTAATATATAACTATACTATATAGACAACTACACACATAAGATTTATACGATATACAGTGATTAAATGCAACTATTTAAACATAATAAACATATAGCTATATGCAATATAATACTAATTATATAAAATTACATATCTTTAATTTACAAATAGTATTTCCTGACCATGTTCTTAAATGTTATTAGAGATGTTGCTTGTCTGACAGCAACAAGCAATGTATTCTAAAGTTGGACAGCCTTAATCGTGAAAGAATTATTGAAAAACTTTGTATTATGAATAGGAGTAATAAGTGTATGTTGGCTGGAAGGGCGTAAATTTGAACACTTGAAAAAAAATTGAAATTATAACTTGATATAAAAACATGGTAATAATTTGACTCTCATTTTGTTGTATACTAAAAAGTTTTCAGTCAACTACGTAGTATGTAACGTCACCTCACTAGAAATTTCTTATCTCGACCTGCCGCAAACTTAATACGTGTGAAATTTCTTAAACTAAAGATTGATTTCGTTATAAATTAGAATATCAATAAATCCGTTTCATTACAATTTAATTGAAATTATTCATGTTTCAAAGGCAAATTTTCAGAATTTTATTATTGAAAAGTAGCTGAATGGAATCCTCCAAGTATTTTAATGAGAAATGCACCAAGAGGCTTATTAACATTTTCTATTAATTCAAGTGGATTTAATTATATCAAAGTAAGTAAGGTTTTTCCGCAGTTCCATCTACATATTAAAATCTTAATTCTCGCTTACGAAAGCTATATAGATTTTTAGCAAAAACTGAAGTCTTCTATTTTCTTCATGGCCGTCTGTTTCTACATTACAAACATTTTTCTTGAGATAATTGGATTTATATTGATGGAATTTGACAGGGACGTACTGTGTAATATTACCGCTATACAATGATGTATCTGAATCGCACGTTCCAAACGACGTGGGTTCGAGTTACTGGCCGGGTAAGCATGTACCACTAACAGTTTTCCGACCTAATATACATATTGCTATTGTTACACCACCTTTGACCATGCAAAAAGAGTATGTTGTACGTTGTATTTATTTCAAAAGGATATTAAACACATCTACACATATCGTCGGCGTCAGTACAGGATCTTGTAAGTACATTTATTTTTTTCTTTCACCAAAATTGTTATATTAATTGTTGTTATATTATAGTGATATTTTTTTTTAAATAATAAATAGGTTTACCTTTGACCACGATCACGTCCAATGCCGGACGATGATATGGTAAAACAGGGAGCACGCTTACCTAGATAGTACCTATTCACACTAGACTTGAACACAACCGGATTGTACTTTTCGAGAAACACGGTCTCTGGTAGTGCATTACACAACTCTGTCGTACGTAGAAGCAACGTGGAAGCAAAACGTTTAGTTCGCACTGATAGCGTTTCCACTGCGAAACGATGGCGTAAACCAGAGCGCCTTGTGGGTCCGAAGATGTAATGGTGTACGGGGAATCAGGTCGAACAGTTCAACCGCACACTCTCCAAATTAATCCTATAGAAAACCGATAGACTAGCAACCCGGCGTCGTTGCTCTAGGCTTTGAAGCCTTGCATTGACAAGCTGGTCGCTACCAATCAACCTGTTGGCTCTTCTCTTTTTGTTAATTTTGACTAAAAAATAATATCACCCAAAATGTAGCTACAAGGTCCTGCACTGGCGCTGGCGATATGTAAGGAGTAGGGACCCGGCGTGTCAAGTTACTTCAAATTCACTTTTTTATTCTTTATTTGTACTCTATTATTTGCAATCAACACAACGCTACCCTCCTTATACCAAACTCAGTATTTCCAAATGGCGGTTTCGCGAAAAACGCAGTAAACATATCTTTAGATATCTAAATAATATGTCCATGTTACATAACTTTTTAATGTATCTGAAAAACAATAAAAAATCAAGCTTTATGTATAAATTAGATCCTTGGGATATCATTTCTGCAAAAAATGATAAACACAATAATGTCGATTACCGCAAGTGCAATTAGTAGGGCAAAACTATCAGCAAATATGTTGAATAGAATAGAAAGTCGATGCGAGCGTGTCTCCCAGTGGAAACATACTCATAAAGTCCGCATCAACTGGTTTCAGCAGTTGTCGAGTTTCAACGTGACACGCCTTTTTAGCCGTGTAATGTAAGTATAACAAATGCTTTCCCCGAGACTTACGTGCTCTTGCCAAACCCCAAATGTTCATATCTTGGGATGATAGTTGGCAAAGTTTTCTGCAGATTGTCGGGAAGTATTATGGAAAGCTTCAACCGGTCTTTCGTCTAAAACCTTGCTCACCGAATCCTCTCTAAAAAAGGCATTTCAGCAATAATTCGTCACAGATGTTCTCCTGTTTTCGTAGCTAAAATTAGAATTCGAGACTATTCCCTTTGCGAAGCCGGCTTAACTGAAGGAACTCAACACCGTATTTTTTTTTGACTGTCCCAAAATTATTACACCCCTATTTATTATGACGTTTTTCTTACCCTCGCTGACAAAAATCATGTATATACTTTAAGTAAATTTATATCAGCTAATAATATTTATCTTTAGTGTAGTTAGTTCTAACTTTTATGTGTTTTGTTTTGTCTACAGGTATACAGAAAACCTTACTATGCAATATACCGGTCATTTGCTATGCTAGTTCACCTATAATTTTTCGTCTTTACGGCGATATTGGCAAAATCAATGCCAAAGGCGTTGGAGCCACAATCAACAAAAGTCCAGTCAGTTAAGTCAATTTAAATGCGCTATAGGATAGAATTTCTTTACAGAGATAAACACAGAATACTTTTAGCATTAAACCGTTAAAGCCACTGGCTTTACGCGGGCGATGTTACAGGGAACACCCTAGTATTTTAATATTCATTTCCAATTCTGACGTCGGTCGTCGGCTGATATAAATGTTTAACGTAAAGCTTTTACACGCGCTTCATATCAAATAATGACCGGCGTTTGCGGATTATTATTGTCCCCGGCTTAATTATGAGGATACACTAAAATTCATATTAGTATATAAAAGTGAATGTAACTCTGTTTGTCACCATTTCAAGGATAAACAGCTGAACCGACCTTAATTGATTTTAGCAAGAAAATATATCCCGGTGTAATAGATAGGGTACTTTTTATCTCGTAAATCGTAAACAATCTTATAGGGCATGATACTTCATTGTGCCGTTAATAGTGGATGGAATTTTTTGTAGTCAATCTATAATTCGTACAATTAAAGATGTGAATATTCTATATGATTTTAATAATAAATAAAGGAATATGGAGCGTTGTGGATTGAAAGAAGGTGTATTGACAAAAGTTGAAAAAGGAACGTTAAGGTGGTTTGGGCATGTAGAGAGAATGAATGAAAGCACAATCACAAAACAAGTATATGACAGCAATGTTTTAGAGTCGGTGCCGGTAGACCGAGACGTACTCACCATGATCAAATTGAATATATTTTAAAGAAAGGTCAGATAAAAAGCAGTTTTAATAAGCGTGTATGTATGAAAAGATTAATGAAGCCGAAAGCGAAAAGTGTTTTTCAGGATCGTAGCAGGTGGAGATCCATCGTTTCTGCCTACCCCAATGGGAAACAAGCGTGAACATATTATATGTATATATGTTTCAGAGTTACCTTTACTTACAGCGTAGTTTTTACTTCATTCAAAAATTAAATATTCTAATGCTGATATTATATTAACGAATAAATAATTAATGTTATAAATAAAGGATAGTATATCTACAAGTATAGAAGTACCACATCAGAATCCGTTCACACATAATATAACGTAGTACGTGCAACAACTCAGAAGGGTTTATGGTAATAAAAGAACAACAACTGGTCACGTATTTATAATCAGAGACACTTACGGTTATAACATATTACATACACTAACTCTTCACACTCTACAAGCATTTTTAGAACACCTCGCCATCCTTCCAACAATTTTACAGTCTAAGGAGCTTAGCAAATTGTCACAACCGATAGTGGATTGAATTCATTGATAAACTATTTTAATTAAAGGGTTATAAATGAAAAGAATTTAATACATTATTGTTTCGAAATTTTAGGTAATATTTTAATTTTAGATAAGATATTATATAAAATATTATACTAAAAGTTTTACATGTAATAAAATAAACCGAACACAGTATAAATCTATCGCGTCTGACGACATGAAAATAAAATGTAATGAATACCGTCTATACACATTTGAGAGATTTTGAATTATAATCTACATAATTACCACATCATATAAAGGATAAATATTGTTATATAAAATTATGGTAAATTATTATAGACAACTACTCTATACGAAACAGGTGCTAATCACAGAAAAAATAAAAATATAACATTATTCTTCAATTAAGGAAATGGCCGATTGTATCGTTAAAAAATAAGAGGGTACATAACAAAATTAATTATTAACTTTAAAAAGAAACATGACAAGAACAACTATGCTACTAAATAACTGTAAAAATATTTAGGTACATCAAAGATAGTATGTGAAAGTAAATTTGTACTTATATTCGTCATTTTGCTTCCTGTTCACGATCTTTATGAGAGGGTTTCGGATATTTTTCAAACTAACTTTCCTTAAAAGTATTTTTGAAATATTTCTTTAGAATTTTACACTTTATTATTTAAATGTTAGTTAGGGCGAGTGGACACGATTTTTACGACTGGAAGCTAATATTATCTCCACTTATTCTTTTCGCGATTTAACTACGTACGACATACAGACTACACCTTCTTGTCATTACATTACATACAATTTCATCCATGTAAACTTTTTCAAAAAATATGACTGTTATATACAAACGGACATGACCATTTCATAAGCGTTTCGTTTTTGCTACAATGTCTAGGGAACCCTAAAAGCACGTGTACAGACACAAATCATTGCAAACAAATTATTACGATTTAAGCTGATATCACACTATACGCTTCATGACATGCAGTATCACACTTGACGCATATTGTGTGCACGCGGCGCAGCCCCTAAGCCGATTATTAGCATCTGGCGACACCGGAATCTGTATCTGTAATCGAAATTACGAGAATCGAACATTTAGCCTATTTTTAAGGCTGTTGCACTCAGAGTCTATATATATTCCACAGCCACACTTCATTTGTCCCTCGGGAGCTACTCACACCAGACACCACTAGGATTTGTTATTACGATTGCGTAAATTATTTTAATATTGATTTGCTTTATTGCGTATTCCAACCATATTTGCAGTGACACTATTACACGATGTTACTTATCTTGTTTTAGGGCATTCTTAATTTAAAAGGTATATTACTTTCATGATGGCAAGGTCCATTGGCGGTGGGGGGAGAGAGAATTGACAAGGTGTTCTTCGGGGTAATCAGCTTTATATTTTTATTGAGTGATGCTGGCAAACACGCAGACGGGCCATCTAATGGAGAGAAGTTGCCGTAGCCTCTAAGTACGCGTTTGCAACACCACGGGTGCACAGATTTAATATATAAGACAGTCCAGCTTGTATATGTGGGTCCGGAGCGGACGAAACGATTCAACGCCTGATGCTCGACTGCCAAATATGCGAGGTGCACAGGTGCGACCTGGAAGTAGCTACAAAGACAAGACTGACAGAGGACAGAATAAAAGAGCTAATTGCAGAAAATAAATCCAGGCCGCACTTTTAGCGCTTCTGTATGGAAGTCGCAACTGTTCCTTTTAATAGTAATTAAATGGAACAGCACGAGGGGGCGTCGTCTCGCCCTCTTCGGAACCAATAGACAGCCGACAACAACATTAGACTCAAAAACGTATCAATTTATAATTTAGATAGTTAATAAGTATAATAATAATAGAATTAAGTAAATAAATATTAAGATACACATACATACTACGAGAAAAACAAGGTCCCTTACTATTTTAGGGGTGGATGGGAACAAGTTAAATCCTTTAAAAAAAATCCACGGGTGATAACCAACGCGCTGCCAACTCTTAAGTTGAGTTGATGAGTTGCCCAATATAATAGGCGAGAGCAAGGCACATCGCTTGCGCCGGCTTAGAATAGGGTAGAGAAGCTGGCGCCATGAAAAGAGCCTATCTGGGCAGACCAACGGGACGGCGACTGGTTGGTCGGCCCAGATATCGCTGGAGTGACATAGTGGAGGCTGATCTGCGCGAGCTTCAAGCTTATGACTGGCATGAGACAGCGCTAAACAGAAAGGCGTGGAGTACTCTCATTTCGGAGACCAGGACTCATTTTGGGTCGTTGAGCCGCAGCAGTTAGTTACTTTTGAATGAGTGAGATGGGAGAAATGGGATAAAGAAGATGAGATAGAAGGGACAGAAGAAGAAACTGGGATAGGGGGGAAAAGCAATATGGGCCATCTGTTCTCTCATTCACCACACGAAATACGATTAGCCCAAAGATAACCATTTCACGCCGATATTCTATGAGAGCCTGGTATCACACCGATCGAGCCGGCCCTGTGAGCTGTAGTCAAGATAAGTGTCCCAGCATGGCTCTACCACATTGGCTTTGCCCCTAGGAGACGGTAACCACGTTCCTTGAGCTGGGCCATCTGCCTGTTTGCCAGAATTTCAATAAAAAATGTGAAAGAAATTACGCGCTGTTCGGTAGAAACCGTGCGGCGCACGACGGCGGATTGAAGCCAGTCGCGCGTCGTGCACGGCGGGGGCCCGTGTGTCGCCGCTAGCGTGCACGCGCCCTTAAGCCCCGGCGGCCGCCTCGCGCCACTAAACGTCAACGTGCGATTGATTAGCAGCATTTCTGCGCGCGCCCTTATTTGCACACGGCTAGTGCCACGTTTATTGCCCAGCGGCTGATACAATGAGAACAGACAATCGTATGGGAAAAACAATATTTTTCCACAAATATCCTTTATTTTTGGGTAAATAAATAGTTGCCATTTAACTTCAGTGGGAAACGAGTTTAGGGTTTGATTTGGCTTATATATAGCTGTTTACCTTTCACCCTTCAAATATAAGTTTCGGTAGGTATCGCTAGTTAGATCTTGAAGAAATCACTTCGATGTTTTGTAGTGACTGTTTTAGAATATAAGTGGCAAGATAGTCCATATCAAAGTTGTCAAAATGATGCCCGTCTAATTTGTGAACACAGAAATGGAAAATTCTGAAAGAGATTATTTTGAGCATGATCTGTTGAGCAATTTTTGATTTATGAAGTTATTTTATTATTTATTTTCCATAAATTATATTTTTTATATGTAGCCAAATTACAAAACAAAATACATGGCGAACATACGAAGGAAGTACCTACATACACTAACTAACCTTCAGGAAATCTTCAGCTACATCAATAACCCTAGGAGGCTTCCGGAAGAAGCAGAACTTGCTAGATTAACTACCCTTCAAGCAAAGACGACAAGAGAAGAAAGAGAGATTCATGACCGCAATTTGAGCCGCTTACGTGTCTGTCTGTACGCTCTGTATATCAAGCGTAAAGGTATGTTGCAGAAATAAAAGAATATTATCAATCACATCGATAATAACACCTGTTTAAATAAATATACCGCTATCATCGTTTGTCTAACACAAATAAAAAGTTTAATATAAACGAGGGGCTTTGGTATTAGCAGTCCGATATTTAATCAGATATATAACCCATTTCAATATTGGAATTGTGTAACTACACGTAAACAATAAACATTCAAATGCAAAGATTTTCTCAGAATTCTAGTTACCCTATATTGTTTGCCTGTTTGAAGTATTTTCTGTATACTGATTTCATACTAAATTCTGCGATGTCCTCGGGTTATTCAAATTTAGGTATTTGATGTTCTTCAAATACCTAAGTCTGTAAAATATTTTGTAAACTAGTGGAATATGAGTGTGTTAGACTATAAAAACATTTTTTAGAACAGTGTAAATTGTGTAGTAACAAATAAGTGTACTGTTTAGCCTCTGACCAAACCCTTGTCGGAGACACCAGTGTTGACTATAAGAAAAAATACCAAGTCAAATCTTTTCCAATTGACAGCGGTCTGGCACTAGATTTTATAATTGAATTTTGATTAGTATGTAGATTTTTATTTAGTTCATTGTATAGTATACACAGTCAAATAAAAATAAAAAATGAAGAGAAATATAGAAAAGTTGACACAAAACGAGATAAATACGAAAATAGTAGGTTGGAAATAGAAACCATATACTTAGATAAAAAGAGTTTAGAAATAATTAGATATTTTCAGAAGTTTCATTCTATTATCGGGAGAAGGTGAAAGAAATGACAGAGAGGTTTCATGAGTCATAGCAACGTACTCACACACATTCTTACAACTTCGGTAGATAATAATTATAACACCACCTATTTAGCTTAAAAAGTATCATCAAGAAACGTCATTATGATAAAGACATGTCTTATGATACCGCACACTTTTGAATAGATTGAATTTATATTTCATCCTTCAGGCCTCAGCCCATGTATGAATGCCTCTAAATTTTTTTCGATTTCACAACATCGCTATCATTACAGTTGTCACCAATACGATAGCGTGGTACACATAATACATTATAGATATATATATATACATATTCAGTCGTCATAACATATAATATAACACGCAGTTCTTGTGAATTCAGTCACAGTGCAGATAAAAATGTCAATTTCTTGATATATCTTGTTCAATGTTCGCAAGGCTATTATTTATATTAATATTGTGTTGTGGTATGTAGAATACACTTTTTTCCTTTCATCCATAATTTCATTCCAGTATTTTTTAAGAATAATGCCTAATATTTACATAAGCAGATAGACAGACAAGACCGACATGGTGTTTTTATTCGGGTTTCCTTTTTATCAAATAAATAGTCGCAGAACTCTAAAACCATTAGAAAAGATATACGAAACCAATGACTTAGCGAAATATTACAAATATTCAGAATGATATTACTCAACTTAGTAAATGTTTAACAATATTCACAGGTAACTAGAGTTTACCCCGCGGCTGCGCCTCGGGTCAACCTTTATACGTGTCTCTTATTTAAAGAGGTTACAACACAGGCTACATTGTAATAAATTTTTATTGTACTACTATTTGCCCCGGAAGATTCACTTCATTTTATATCGCAAACTATCCTATCTCCTGGATGAAAAGTATCTATGCCAAGTTTCGGTATTAAATATTCGGTATCAATGACTGGTTGTCTATAGAGAACGTTCATTGTTATGCGCATGACAGTACCGGTGATGCCAGATACACCAGTCGTGCCAATGTCCCTCGGTTGCTGGTAGAAGAAAGTCGGGTCAGACTTGTGTCCGAAGTAGAGAGCTCCTTGGAGCGAGTCGCTGAATGGGGACGACAAAATCTTGTCCGTTTTAACCCCACGAAGACACAAGTCTGCGCATTCTCAGCAAAAAAAAACCCATTTATCAATGCGCCACAATTCCAAGGAACACCCCTCACGATCTCTAATAGTATTGGGATCCTTGGGGTTGACAACGAACGACGTACAATTTCGGGGTCATCTGGAAGGCAAGGCCAAACTTGCCTCTAAAAAGCTTGGTGTGCTAAACCGGTCCAAGCAGTACTTCACCCTGCGGCAATGACTTGCACTCTACAAAGGGCAACTCACACCGCATATGGAGTACTGCTCACATCTATGGGCCGGAGCACCCGCTTACCAGACTGATCCCCTCGACTCCATCCAGCGTAGCGCCGTTCGTATCATCGACGATCCCATACTAACAGACGGTTTAGAACCGCTTAGCCATCGGAGAGACTTCGCGTCCCTTTGCGTGTTATACCGCCTGTATAACGGGGAATGTTCCGAGGAATTGTTTGATCCGTCGCCAACGCCTCACTTCTACAACCACACAGCTCGCCAACGACGAGATGTTCACCCCCATTTCTTAGAGCTCCCACGCTCAACTACGCAACGGTTCTTTAGAACGTTTATTCCGCGTACAACGATGATCTGGAGGGAACTTCCCGCCACGGATTTCCCCTTGCGTTATGATATGCGGTTTTTTAAAAAGGGCATTATTAAATTTCTTAGAGGTCGGCAACGCGTTGGCGACACCCCTGGTGTTGCAAACGTCTATAGGCGACGGTAACCACTTTCCATCAGGTGGGCCGTCTGCCTGTTTGCCTACTTCAAGCAATAAAAAAACTACATTGTACACCAAAATAACCAAATCGACCACATCGACCACACCGACCATATTTATCCCGAAATATATATATTTTTATCCCGAAAACTATCCCATTTTTCGGGATAAAAAGTATCCTATGTTCATCCTCGGCATCGAATATATATATATATATATATATATATATATATATATACATACTGAGTTTCAGCCAAATCGGTCCAGTGGATTTTCCGTGAAAACGGAACAGGCAGACGGACAGACAGACAGACAAAGTTACTTGCGCATTTATACTATTAATGAGGTTTGTAGATATATTTTGGATTTAAGCCGTTATTATACTTATAGCGAATAAAGCCTATGTTCTTTTGTACGCTAGCCGGTTGATCAAATATTGTAAAATGCCAATTGTTGACAACTTTCTCAAAAACAGAGAACTAAAGTCGTCATGAAAAACTACACATAGAATTTTAATCTATAATAATCTTCCTGTATATTAGTTACTAGCGGTTCCGTCAGACGTTGTCCTGCCCGGAAAAATAAAACTCTAGAACCCGATTCCAGCGCCACCTACTGGGTCTAATTGTGAATCTAAACCATCCCGGGACCCACTCAAACACTATTTTTCTACACCTTAGGTTATATTATTGAAGTTTTAATAGGAATCCTTAATTTTTTCAAGTAATAAATATAACCTATAATAATCTGGGATAAAATAGCGTTCTAATGGTGAAAGAATTTTTGAAATCGGTCCACCAGTTTTTAAGTTTATTCGTTACAAACATACAAAAACACAAATCTTTCCTCTTTATAATATTTTTCCATTATAAATACGACATACAAAAGTATATATTATTTGCATGTTACAGGTCTGATTGCCTTATCGACCCATTACAATACACTGATTCAGGGACCCGGCTCAGGGAGTGGGCGTAGCCTAGCTAAAACTTCCGTCTCTCTTTTTCATAATTCATCACCTTAATTTAGAGATGGCGCAGTTTGTTTCACTACATCAATTTAGTGACCCGGTCAGAAAGTGGACGTGTCATAGTTAAAGCTTTCAACTCTCTTCTCGTCTCGTCTTTTTTATATTAGACCACCATGATTTAGATCTAGTTTCCGAAAATTATTGTAGTGTAATAACCGCTTAAGCTCTTTCCCCCTATGTATATATCACAGAGGTTACCTGCGCACGCGTCTATCGTGGGAACTCGCATACAATATAGATATCGATCAGCACTTGACACTAGCCCTTTTTATACTGTCTGATAGTCAATTCAGATGATACGTGATATGGAATTGCGACCCTCATTGAGCTTTTATCGTGACATCTTTACGCCCTGTCACTTGGGGGTTAGATCATTTTGGGAAATTTAAAAAACAAATTGGTTTGATTAAGGTCCAATAAGTAATATTTGAAATTTATTTTCGCTCAATTCCAAAAACAGTAAATAATTGTCTTCTCTTTCTGAAGAGTGAAATGACGCGCTCTTACTTAGTCGGTCTTTTTAGATTGAGAACCATTGTTCTCAAGAATAGATTTTTAACATCCCTATGTTACTGAGAAAAATCTATTCGAAACCGTAACTGAATAATTAATAATTATTATGATATAAAACTTTCAGATAACTTCGCATAGGGGTGAGCTCTATTTCTTATTGTTATTACAGAAATTTAAACGTTAAATGAGACACGTTAAGATACATTATCACTCGCCGAACCAACATTCTAGTCGTCAAATTGTAATCGTGCAATTCATTGCATTTACTTCTTAAGGTTCCTAAAAAATCTAATATCCATAACAAATTATCCGACACTATCGGATATATTCCAAATAATTTCGTACACACCTAATCGACACTGATACCGTTACAATATCCGTATCCTTGAAGTCATATCCTTAACAATCCTGGTTTAGAAACAGACCTGACATATATATTTCCCAAAAATGTTCTATTACAGCATAGTATACACTTACTGCCCTTCTGCGTAGACCCCATCTATTAAATTACGAAGCATTCTTTTCGGCTGCCCGCTGCGAGCTTCAATACTTCGAAGTTGACCAGTTGTGGAAATGGGCAGGCCAAGTGATCAAGTGTCTCTAAATAAAAGCATAGCAAACATTGTAATATTTCCGAAAAAATCACGCGCACATATAACGAGATTCTCCCGCGCTTTTAGAGTAGATAAATAATTGATGACAATTAGTTGTGCACACAAAGTACATTTGAGAAATACAACCCACAGCCAGATAGTAGGAAATTTTCCCGTCTGAATTGCTACCACCGCTGTCCCTGGTCTAGAGTATGCCGCCATAGCAACTTTGAATTGTATTCCGGCACTAGTGGACAGGTTCCAGTCCTCCCTTCAAGGCTGGTAGCACATTTCACTTATTCGTCAGAGGCACTCTGATCCTATAAAAACATGATGTAAAACACAGCGCCAAACGATCTCATACTTAAAGTGGGTCTAAGAGATCTAAGCATTCGGAAAGAAATCGGCTCTCCAGTTAATTCTACGGTCTGCAGAATGATGAGTGCATTAATAAGCTCAGTAAAAGTAAGACAGCGAAGTCCGAACTTCAAAACTGTTTTTACCTTTATTACAGTATAGGTTCGCGTTAACAATTATCTCACCCGATTTTGAGCGCAGATATGGTTTAATATGGAGCACGCTTACCTAGAAGGTACCTATTCACGCGGTACTTGAAAACATCCAGGTTTTAGGTAAAAACAGACTCCGACATTAACCTGCGGTGGGCGCAAAGCGCTTTTTCCAAAAGTAACTGTGATTTATTACTAGTATGAGGAGAATAATCCTAGGTTACTTTTCTCTTAGCAAGACGTCGTCATTTCTTCGAATAAAGTAGTCATATTTTCTTTTTACTATACAGGTATATTAAAGTTTTTTTTATATTAAATAGGTTTGCGTTTGACCACGATCACGCCCAATGCCGGACGATGATGCGGTCGAAGATGGAGCACGCTTACCTAGATAGTAGCTATTCACACGAGACTTGAAGATACCCGGATTGTACTTTTCGGGAAACACGGACTCTGGAAAGTTAAAACTCCACGCGAACGAAAACGTCGGTTTCAAGTTACAACATAATTTAGAATACCAATAAGCCGACAGTTAATAAAGTCAGCTAAGCAGGCATATCTTAGCAACACGGTACTCTTTTAATAATATAGAATCCGAGGCGTCCGTCCGTTCACTGTTTGAGCGCCGGAGGGGGTGGCTCGCTCCAGGGGTGATCTCCGTGATCCCTTTAATGCTCTAACAATAAAATCCCACCAGTTTTGAGCCCAACTGTACACACCTAAATTTATATTAAAGTTTTTACACACCACTTTTGAATCCATATTAAAATATTATATTACTTACATTTTAGTGATAAATACATTAGTGTATAAATTAAACACTAAACATAAATAATATATCTACATATTAAAACTAAGTTAAAAAATATAGCATCGGCGCTATTACCCTTTATATATACGTAACTGATATATCTTATCTATACATACACATATATATATATATATATATATATATATATATATATATATATATATGTATATATATATATAATAATAAAACTGTAGAGGTCGAATTTCTGTACAATGAAAAAAATATGCTAAAAACCGAGTCAGGGGGATGTAAGAAGTGAAATAGAACTAATAATTTTTTTTTTAATTTTTTGGTTCTCTTTACCGGGTAATCTCCAAAACGACTGGACCGATTTAAATGAAATTTTGTTTGGTGGTAGCTTATATCCCTGGTCAACATATAGGATACTTTTGATCCCGAAAAATTAGAGTTCCCGTAGGATAGTTAAAAAAACGCATCACGCGGGTGAAGCCGCGGGCATCAGCTAGTTATTAAATATTTAAATACCCAGTGTATTTAATCATCTCAGTCGTTGCAGTCATATATACGTTCAAATACCTTGGGCATATTCTTTCTTCTGATAGAAAAGATAACCACGACATAGAAAGACAAAGAAGATGCCTCTCAGTGTGTGGCAACATGTTGGCCAGAAGATTTTTCAAAGCTAGTAATGACATTAAAATATATCTATCTGTTCAGGAGGTTTTGCCTGACATTCTACAGCTGTCAGCTGTGAACGGAATGCACAGGGAGTTCTCTGGATGGCATACGTGTTCAATATAATAATATATTTCGACACCTAATGGGTTTTAAAAGATACTTGTAGTCCCTCGAGTATGTTTATTGAGACTAGGTTAAACACGTTTTGTGCTATTCGGAGAAGTCGCATTGCAAATTTCTTGAAAGTTGTAGAAACAGTATAATTGCAGCCATTGCTAGCAGGCTACACCAAACAAAAATGTATTGGGCTGGTTGCATATTGCTGCATAGAATAATTAATTTAACTTAAAATATGTGTTAATGAAATGCTTCAGTAAAGGACTGACCGACTGACTGACAGACTGACTGATAGACAATTAAAATTTTTAAAATTAGATTTTTAAGATTTAATTTAATAATAACAATGTATAAAATTTGTTGTAATTAAGCTTCTTTGTGTCTGAAATAAATAAATTATTATTATTATTAAGTAGATATATAATTAATAATTCAAAGACATCATACTGCTTCGTATGGGCGATACACCCTACAGTCCCTACACGCTTGTCTAAGGAGGATTGGCGTGTCCCAGACACCGGTAGTGTCATGTTTTCTCACGGCATATGCCTTTACTGTCAACAAGTGGTAATCAAAACAATATGCACATTAATTCAAAAGATTACTTAAATAATACGTGCTTGTGAATAGAGTGATTCAAATTTAAAAGTGTTTATTCAAACTAAGTTTTACTGGAAATCATTTTTTGAACAACATATATATTTGTTAAAAATTAAAGTAAATTTCATATTCTATGTACCTACACCACTTCATAATATGAACAACCTATTCTAGTAATCTACGTCCTATCCGATGAGACGACGTGACCACTGACGTCACGTACCAATGACGTTAGTAACAAGCTATCGTAACTTCTCAATTAATAAATGTCGCGAATTGAAACCCGGAAGTATTTATTGATAGAGAAGTGTTGACCAATGTAAATACCGAGTAAATTTGGCAATCAACTGCTGCCTGCTGAAGATAACTTCATCATAACCCCTCGTTTGCATTATGTCCACTTTCAGGGTTTCAAGCAGGAAAAACCTTTAAAACGTTCATAGTCTACCGCACAACGCGACTTCGAGTACATGCAGTGTTCCTAATTTCGTCAGGCATCTAACGTCTAGCCGTCGTATTATTTATGCTACCTATAAAAGAGTATTGTTAAACTTTTTCAAATTTTGTAATGCTAAAACAGATGCCGTACATGTTCTGAGAAATTTCTTAAAGTTCAACAAACATTTTGTAATTTCCTTTTGAAATTTTTCCTTTTAAAGTTCTGCTTTGTTGACAAATAGACTTGCGCAGTTTCTTTGTGGAATATTTACTGCTTATGGCTTCTATTTCTTGTTTTGTGAGGAAAAGACTACTTTCTCGACGATATTGTTCCTTTATTCATTGTTCAAGCTCAGTTGTTTGTTTATTCTTTGCTTTCGTAACTAATTCGTGTTTATACTCAAATAATATATGATAAATTATGCTTCGAATATACATTAAATGTAATGTTCAACTTTCTTCATTCATTGCCTATATCTATATCATAATCATTAGCAAAAACTGATTATTTTATACGTTCTCTTTATCTCTGCGTAAAATTATTTAATAATTATTAATTTTAAAATTGTTTCATTTTGTTCCAATAATCTGATACAAAACTTATTTAATCTATTATTACTAGAGACTGGTTTTTTACATATTATCTATATATTAATACGTGAAGCAAAAACTTTGTAGCCCTTTATTACGAAAATTGCGCGAACGAATGAGTATGAAATTTCGCACACTTATCTTCTTATATATAAAATGAATCGCAGAAATGTATGTACGAGCATAACTTGAGAACGACTTTTCCGATTTTGTTAATATCTGTTTTGTGTGTTTGAATGGTTCCCCGGATGGTTTAGATTCACAATTGGAACCGGTAGATTGCGCTGAGCTCGGGTTCTAGAACCTAATCACCTGGAGCGATTTTGGTGATTTTGTTTTTGTGTGTTTGAGTAGGTTCCCAGGTGGTTTAGATTCACAATTGGAAGCGGTAGGTGGCGCTGAGCTCGGGTTGTAGAATCCTCCTAATCACCTGGACCGATTTTGGTGATTTTATTTTTGTGTCATAAAACAAAGTCTGTTAGGAATTCAGAAAATATGGCGGTGTTCGCCGGGTCAGCTAGTAATTTATATACAGAAGAAGCGAAGATAGCTAATATTTTATTAAAATTATGGATATAAAATTTATAAATCAATAAAAAAACATTACACACACCACCGTGTATTTGACACACACAGGCATATATACTCTTTTGTTTATGGTTCAAGTAAAATTAATGTAGCCTAGGCGAAATCTGTGATTATAGAAGTGATTATAGTCTTTGACATTATTTATTATAGTTAAATTTCGAGCACGGGCGACCGATAGTACATTTTATTTGACCTTTGCCACCCAGCACGGGTGTTTGTGTATGCGAACAAAAAATACATAATTTCTTTGTAATTAGCTTTACATATTTTTTTTGCTTGTTTGACATTCCTGTACAAAAATTGATGCTTACAAGCTACACTAGGATTTAGTATAATACAGGCGTGTTTATTTTCAATCGTAATTCGGCCGATTCGACTCTTGACAAGGGTAATAGATTTTTCAAAAATCTAATGATACCACTTTAGGTGTCGTCATAATTGGCCTCGACACTCCTTTAAGAGTTTTTCGCTATTTCGTGTAGCTTAGAAGTTGGCCCTGAAGGCCCACTTAAAGAATTAATTCTGTATATCCCTTATTAACGCAAACGAAGCCGTGGGCAAGACTAGTATTACATAACTGACAATGTAGTTATTATTATCACTCCTCTTAACTCCTAAAAGCCAACTACTTTCAGCCTCTCAGGTACTTTAAACTACACAAACACGACTAATCGTTAAAAATGTCCTAAAACTTAATTACGATTTCCTTATTAATGTAGCAGAAGGCAAATTTATTGTCATCGACCGATTTTGGATTATATTTAAAACTAGCTTCTGCCCGCGACTTCGTCCACGTGGAATAGTTTAAAAAAAGTAAGTTAAAAATAACGCCCCGATTTTGAAAGATTCTTCATTGGTGCTCCGCTCCTATTGGTCTTAGCTTAGTGATATATAACCTATAGCCTTCCTCGATAAATGGGCTATCTAACACTGAAAGAATTTTTCAAATCAGATTAGTAGTTCCTGAGATTAGCGCAAACAAACAAACTCTTCAACTTTATATATTAGTATTAGACAATATATTAACCGGCGACTTTAAAAAGCAACTCTACGCTGAACGATTAAATACAAATAAAGACCATTTGAATCGGAAACATTTAATCATCGTGTGATATCAATATCCCTTTGTACCGTGGCATTGTGGCGATATAGGAGCGCGCGCTGTGTTTAGGGTTTTGGGGTTCCGTAGATATTTTGGACAAAAAGATCCCTATAAAATAGTCACCTTCAGCTTTCAGCGAAAATTAGTTTGATTAAGATTTTTGACATATAGAGAATAGACATGTTCTGGTTTTAATCACTGTGTGTAGGTATATACACTACTACAACCTCAAAAAAGTATTTTTTTTTATTATTTTTTATTGTAGGAGTTCAGCAGACAGGCAGACGGCCCACTTGATGGAAAGCGGTTACCATCGCCTATGGACATTTGCAATACTAAAGGTGCTACAAATGCGCTGTTACTCTCCTAAGGGGGGTATCTAAGGTTTTTATGTAAAAAATATGTTATTTATTGAATCCATTCCCAAATGACAATATAGCGTTCAATATAGGTAGGTATACATAATGTCTATATCTATCTATAATATTATAAAATTCTAAAAAAGCCTTGTCATTAAAAAACAACTGTAATAGACTATATATAAATTATAAACTACAGAGAACATGATGCAAGTATTTAGATTTCTTGTCTGTTGATAAAACCGACAAACCGAAAAACAGATATGTTTTTAGGTTTGTCGGTTGGTCTGTTTGGTCGGGATTCACGTAAAAACTACGGGGCCGATTTCGATGCGGTTTATGTTGATCGACAGCAAATTTTTAGACTTAAAATCTGCGCTACTTTTTATCCCGGGAATGCCGCGGGATTTTTCCCGGGAGCGGTTTGAAGTTATTCGGATGCATAAAAATTTGCTTATCCTGATACAGTTTCCGCTAAAACGATAGCTTACATTCTTTTTTAAATGTTGCGATACTTTGCGTCCCGGGTATCCCGCGGGAATTTCAAGAACAGCGTGAACAAAGTCGCGGGCATATCCTAGTTAAGATTATATAAATATAAAAGTCAACGACACGATAAAAATGTACCGAAATGTTCATTTGAAAAACTTTAGCAGACAGCCAATTTTTATTAGGGTCCCCGTTGCCGTTTTGTTAAAAACAGAATCATCATAAACTCGTCATGTAATCGTCTGTTATTTGAGGTCATTATTTTTATTGTGTATACTTTTGCTTATATCATTGGAATGAAGTCGTTCAAAGCGAGATCTTCTGATCTGTGCCATCCTAAGGTGACTGATAGCCCAAAAACTTTGTGTTGTCATGTGACATCACCGAGGACCGCCGCCAACTTACCGTACACATTAAGTCGAGAATCGTCTTCCTTACTACCGTGATCAACCGACCCGCGCCGCAACCGCGCGTGCTTTTTTAACTAATTTAAACCTATTGTAAAACTCGTTTATACCGCTGAGTGCAATAATTGAATCCTCAACAACCGCTCCTGAAACATCTTCAAGATTGCTGAACTGACAGAGGTACAGTTTCGGGAGGTTAGGGTCAGTGGCTTAATTTTTCTTATCATATAATTAATTGGATGCAATTGATCTGGTTATCCCGCCGTTCATTGCTCTTGAGTTATATTTATCGAAGGTTACAGTCCAAGTGGCAGGATGTTTTAATAATGATTTGTCGCTACGTGGTGTGCTTAGGGGATATGGGAAGGACTCTAAAAAATATATTCAAAAAATGATATATTCAAAAAATTATAATGTGTTTGTATATTTCTAATATTAGTTTTTACAGCTTTCGTCAACTGTGTAGAATGCTTTACTAATTAACCGTTCAAATATCCTCTTGAACGAATTAAAACTTTTTCCCCAATTATCGTTATTGGCAAGTAAGATCTTTATTTCTCGCATAATATTCTAACATTGTATAAAAACTAAAGTAACTTAAAAACCCATTAAATACTAAAAATAAACTAACTTATAAATAAATTAAAATGAACTATGTAGCAAATCGCTGCCAGAAGTTGTTTTGGCAAGTTATTATAACCGCACTGTCATGCAAACAACGCTTTTATCATATTTGTATGTTTTGTGGGCTGGCATACAGATATTTAATTAAAAAAAAATTTGCTTTTATAATTATCAATATATATATAATACTAGCCGTCCCCGCCCGCTTCGCTGGGCGAATTTTCAAAGGAAATAAATTAAATTTTATACATCATTTTTTTATTTATTTGCTTTTTTTGTTAATTTTTTTTTTGCTTTTTTGTTAATTTTTTTTTCTGAAATTTAAAATATTTTTCAAAGAAGAGTCAAATTCACTTAAAATAAAATTTATTGATATTATTATTATAATAAAAATAAATGTTGATGAACAACAAAACAAAGAATAAATGGAGAAATTAGTGAATAGAAATGGTCCGATTCATGGAGAAATGAGTATTAACCTTCCTCCATCTCACATTCGACGACTCGTCGCTCGCAAGTTGAGTTTGCCGGGACCTAAAACATACTCGTTAACATAACGAAGTTGAAACTAAAAACTCGAAATTCAACGGCGAGTAATTTTGACCGACATCAAAGCTCCGCCCATACTGGCAGACCACGCGAACCATCAGCACCTTCAGAAAGTAAAAAAAAAATATTATTATGTTAAGTTCCAGATGGCATCTGTAACGCGATATGATATTTGAAAAAGAAATATCATAAAATGTTTTAATGGAAATGGTTAAACGTATAACCACTGCGGACCAATACGGTGAGCAGAGAGTACGTTTAACCACAACCTTTTTTTTTACCTGATTATCGAAATTATTATAACATGATCCCCAGAACGATCACGGATACCAAATGAAAAATTGTCGTTAAAGAGTAATTCACGGTACCCGAAAAGCTCCTGAACGTACCCAGCGAATCTGAAAAAAAAAAAAAACAATAATTTATAAAATAAACAAAAAAGATTTTAAATTCAATTAAAAATTATAAAAAAGACATACTCATAACGACGCCCTTGCCGGAAAAATGGTGGCCGTTGAAAATTCATGAAGTTGATGTTGATAGTAGCGTTGATGACAGATGAACGGTGTAAATGTTTATTTGCTTATTTTTTTTTAATAGCAAAAAACAATGAACCTAGTAACCATTCAATTTTTTTTTGTTGTTTATTTATTAACTTCATGTTTATCGTTGCAACGAACATTATAAACGTATAACTAAGTATTAGTAAACGTTATTTCTTCTTTATCAACATGTAATGTACATATTCACTCTATCTCATCGAATTATGAAACGGATTACTTTGCCAGGCGAATGACATAGATTTATTTAACCTTTTTTAATTATTAATATTCTTTGTTCTGAAACGGTTCCTTCCGGATATTGTTGGGAAAAAAGTTGATGTAATTGTTGCCTATATGTGGTCATGTCGGTCTCTAATTTGGTTATGTGAAAATAAGTACGCATGATAAATGTATTCACATCTTTGCTCCATTTCATGAGTACTCGTGATTTCCCAGCCTTGGTGGACACGGGTAAGAAGGAACTTGCTTCCCGTGCAACATTCAAGACTGGTATGGGTGGATCTGGGTTAAAAGAGAGTGTTTGGGGTGACGATGATACGGAAGGTGAAGATGATCTGGAGGGTGTGTACGATACAGTACTTGGGCTATATGGTTCTATTGGAGTGTTTGTTCTGACTGTTAAACTATCACCATCGTCACGGATTTCGGCTGTAGCATCTTTGTCGGTGGGAGTCCGCCTGTTCAACTCCTCACCGCTGACAATTCGCATGCTGAAACACCCAGCGTCAGCTCCAGGTGTGCCCCGGCGATCGCCCCGGGCAGCGGTCCTATACGTTTACGTTTAGATCGTAGCTCCATTTTTGATGGGTTTCCAGAGCCACGTTAGCCACGCCACTAATTTCTCATTCGTGTGTCCGCCTCCCACGTGATTAGGTTTTCAATCAGGACGTGTGGTTGTATTAGGGGCTTATTATTATTATTATTATCAATATCATTATTATCTTCATTATTAATATCATCGTTGTCATTGATATTATTTTCTCTAATTTCTTCATTATTTATATCGTTGTCGTTGACAATATTTTCGTCAATTGCTTCATCGACAAATTATAATAATCAGGGACTCATTTATTATTATTCATCCAAATGACGGATACTTTTATAGAAGAAATAACAGGTATAAAAATAATTAAATAGATAACGATAGACACATTACGTAAATTTACATTTATCGATTCAGTTTTCGTGGTTATGTAGAAGAAATATATGGTTTTCAAACTTATGGAGGAAGAAATTAGTACGTTTTTATTTTAACGGGAATGCGTACTTATAATTATCTGTTTGCAGTTGAAAATGCTCCACTTCGTCATTGTTTAAGAATAAACAAAAATCAAGTAATGTCTAAGCAAAGTTCTACCGTCATTTAAATTATTTTTTTCTTCTTAATTTAATCGCATCCATTTTGAATTTATATAAAAAAAATTGATCATTAATATAGATTGTGACGATCTCAAATGCTGCGGATTTTGTTTGTCACTTCCCAACTATCAATGATCAATTTCTATCCGACTCAAAATTTAGAATATTCTTCGATCAAATCACTTTCTCGAACGAATTCGTAGTTGAAGAGTTACCAATTCTTGCAATCCATAACATGATTATTGAAGATGAAGATGAAGATTAAATATTATGTGTTAATATATTAACAAACTTTTTTTTTATAAATTAACTACCAAATTTAGAGTCTATAGAGGTTACAGTTTGGAAATAGAAATTTCACATTTTAACACCCACTACCGCAATCTTTTTCGGCGGTGGGCTGTTGTAAAATCCGCTCTTAAATCATTTCTGCATCACATATAGACGATTCTAGCTAAATTTGAGTCTGTAGGAGCTACGGCTTAAAAATAAAAATTTTCATTGTTAAACCACCCCCCGCAACCCCTGTGGGGTGAGCTACCGTAAAATTCGTTCATAGACTATTTCTACATCTCTTACAGAAGATTCCTACCAAATTTAGAATTTATAGGAGCTATAGTTTAAAAACAGGAATTGTTCATTGTTAACGCCCCGCAATCCCCTTTTGGGGATGAATTTCTTAAAATCCGTTTTTAGTTGACCTCTACACAACGAAAGTAATATTCCTACCAAGTTTCACATTTCTAAGTCCTATAGTTCCCGAGATTTCGTGATGAGTAACTATAGAAATTGGAATACTTCGATTATCATCGAAATTTTTAACGTTTTAGCAGACTTTTTAAAATTTTCTTACATATAAACCTTCTCCTGACAATTCTGAAGACAACAAAAAAAAATTAACCCAATCGGTCCAGCCGTTCTCAAGTGGTACTCGATCATAGATACGGCATTTTATTTTTATCAAAAATGAGAGTGGGTGTGCAGGGGTGCGTGGGAGTTGGTGGGTGGATGCGTGGAAGTTTGTAAGTAGATTCTTAGCTGAATGTAAAAGAACATAATCCGTTTAGTAAACTCCGTTGAAATCCATGAAAACAAAAGAATCAGGAGAAAACGCTTGTCTTTTGTTTTTATTAGCGGGATAAATGTTCATGAAAGTAAAACAGCAATAAAAAAATGAAGGAACGTCAGAATTCGAAAAATAAATAGCCATAAACCATCTAGGAAAAATTTCCCATCGAATGGTAGTAGTTTCATGTCGATACGATCAGTGGTTTAGGCGTGATTGAGCCTCAAAGGAAGGCCATTTTCATTATATATATATAGATTTAACAAATCAATATAATATTTAACAAATAGAAAAAAATGTGGGTTCCTTCGTTTATAACTAGAAAATTAGAACACCAACGCAGATGAAATCACATTCAGGAAGGTAATAGTATAACAGAAATAAAAAAATCTAAATAGGTAAAAGTATCAAAATCGTTTGCGAGCGAAGATACTATAATATAGACAATACTATCTGTTTTGCTATATGACTGACGGTGGAGTCCTACTCGTCTTTCTGCAATAAAATACCACACTTGTACATCCTACAACTCTTGTGAATTTCACGGACCAATAAACAGTAAACAGGTGCTCTATTTGAGATATAAATAATGCAACAGTCGCATGCATTCGAGTGAAAAATCAAAAGCTGTTCAACATTTACTTAAATCGCAACACGCGGCGGCCGCGTGGCACACCCTCCCGCGAAACTATATTGGCCGTTTAACATGTATATGGGAAGGAAAATATTGATTGTGACATTGTTACTTATTGATATGGTCATTTTGTTGCGGATTCATGGCAATTTCGAGCATATTTCAAAGCAAACTCATACTCTCCAGGGTCTTCTTCCTCTTTATCATAATGAGGAGGTTGGGGCTCGAGATTTTACCTCTTTACCCCGGCTGCAACTCAGTGGGCAACTACCCATCGTTAATTGGGTTTGTAGCTGCTGGAGTCTTCTCCGCATAGCGATGCCTTCGCAGTAGCTCTCATTGGCCAATCTGTGTTCGATGGCTTTCGCGAGCTTTCCGTTGGCTATTTCCGCGCCTTGGTTGGCCATCTCGAGCTTTAGGTGGCCATCTGTGGCTTCTGGTGGCTTGTCAGCAACTTTTTGGGTTTCGCAAGCTCATGCTTTCGTAATGTTAAGAAGGGTTCCGCGTGGTTCTAATAACATCATTTTTTCGTGTCTAATTTTTTAATGACATGATATATTAATAACATGTATAGCTGAGGTGATATTGGCAAATCGATTCTCGTAGTAATGTTAGTAAAAAAATTAACAAAAACAATAACCGACTTCAAAAGTGGCCAAAAAAGTTATTTTTTTGTTTTTATTTATTGAAGGAGTTCAATAGACAGGCAGTCAGGCCACCTGATAGAAAGAGGTCACCATCGCCTATGGACACTTGCAACATCAAAGGTGCTACAAATGCGCTCATGGTCTCTAAAGGAAGACTGGAACCTTGGCACAAATACCGACACACAACTCAAGGTTGTTATGGTGGCATACTATATACAAGGGGTGGTAGCCATCCAGACGGACAAAACTCTACCATCCGGATAATGCAAAAATATTTTCTACTTCTTGGAAGCGATGCAAAGTATAACATCCTACATATATTTTGCTTTATTATTGTTATTTTTGCATTTTAGTTACGCAAATACTTGAATAGCTTTAAAAAAATGTGAAACACGTTGTACGTGCCTATAATATTTGAGAGTTGCTCTCGACTTCTCTGAGAGCATCGGATTCTTGGTGACAATGGGACCACCTCAGAAGTACTTTTTGGAACAAAAAAATGAAAATAGGTCCACAATTGAGGGGAGAAATCGTTTAACAAACATACAACCGATTTGAGAACCTCCTCTTTTTTGAAGTTGGTTAAAAAGCAACTTGTTTTCACACTGTAAAAATTAATTTACAATAAAGTTATTTACATATTATTTTCAAATACCTTTGTAAATATAAATTTAGATGTGTAAATCTGACGGCCTCTGTGCTTGAGCGGTCTAAGCCTTTGCCGGCCTACCTCACTGCAACGCAGAGGCTCCGGGTTCGGTTCTTGACATGGTAAATTGCGTAAACGATTTTTCCACTGTTTACTATGGTTCCTCAGGGGGGTCCGTTGTATATTACCCATAACACAAGCGTAACTTGCTTAATTTGGGGATATATAATGTGTTGTCCTAAAAGCGCATGTGCAGTTCACACGCAGAAGAAGTGAAACTTCAGAGAATATACTCACATAAAATTCTTCCCTAACTTTTATTAATATAAATATAATTCCTTTAGCCTATAACAATATTATAATAGGTTGGGGAAAAAGTCTTTTCGCATATAGTATGTATGAACTTGTAATAAGATCTCTTTGGCTATACCATTTGTATCAGGCTGGTTTTGGTATCATTAACAAGTTTTACTTTTAAAGAAGACAATTCCAAATTCAAATTAGGAAAATGTGTGATTTTCATTTGTTTTTCTTGTTGTTAAAATGAGTGAATCTAATGAAGAAATTCGATACATTTTAAAATATTACTACAAAAGAGGTAAAAATGCAACACAAGCCGCGAAAAAAATTTGTGATGTTTATGGACCTAATGCAGTGTCTGTGAGAGTAGAGCAAATTTAGTTTAAGCGTTTTCAATCCGGAAATTTTGATATCAAAGGTGTACGTCGCTCTGGTCGCCCTGTTACGGACAAAATTGATGCCATTTTTGAAAAAGTGGAGCAAGATGGGCATATTAATAGTTACGATATAGCTAGAGAACTGGGAATTGACCACAAAGCGGTTTTGACGCATTTGAAAAAAGCTGGGTACACAAAAAAGCTCGATATTTGGGTGCCTCATGAGCTCACTGAAAGAAACCTAATGAACCGTGTACTCATTTGTGATTCTTTATTACGATGTAATGAAACCGATCCATTTTTGAAGAAGCTAATAACTGGTGATGAAGAGTGGATCACGTACGACAAGAACGTGTGAAAAAGATCGTGGTCAAAGGCCGATCAGGCTTCACAGACTGTGGCGAAACCCGGGTTAACTCGCAACAAGGTGATGCTGTGTGCATGGTAGGATTGGAAGGGCATTATTCATTATGAGCTGTTACCGCCAGGCAGGACCATCGATTATAAACTGTACTGCGACCAACTAATGAGATTAAAGCAAAAAGTTAAGAGAAAGCGGCCGGAATTAATCAACAGAAGGGGTGTGGTTTTTCACCATGATAACGCTAGACCTCGCACATCTTTAGCCACTCAGCAAAAATTACGAGAGTTTGGCTGGGAGGTGTTAATGCATCCGCCGTATAGTCCTGACCTTGCACCTTCAGATTTTCACCTGTTTCGGTCTCTGCAGAATTCCTTAGGCAGTGTCTGGTTAACATCCCGAGAGGACTGCCAAAACCACTTGTCGCAGTTTTTTGATCAGAAGCCCCAAAATTTTTATAGCAATGGGATCACGTCCATACCTACAAGATGGCAAAAAGTTATCCAACAAAATGGCACCTACATACTTTAGTCAAATGTAAATAAACTTTATAAAAAAACCTTTTAATTTTTTATATAAAATGCGAAGAAACTTTTTCCCCAACCTAATATAATTCAAAATAAACTTCTTAACTATCAGTTTCAATTATTCAGCGTTTTAGTCTAAAAAATATTATTTAATAATATTTTTTAGACTAAAACACTGAAAAATTTAAATAACATAGGTCCAATTTGAACCGATATAAAACTGATGTCTTATTTCTGTCCAAATTGGACCTATGTTTAATCACCGGTCTTATTGACTCTCTAATCTGTACTGCACAATGTAAAACACGTATCATATTCTCTTTTATTTTTATCTACAAACATTAGTTTAATGTTTGTAGATAAAACTTAACTCTGAACTTTGTAATCCGGTTATGGGAACATGGCACTGAATTTGCTGATTAATTTGCACTTAAATATCTTAAATTTATTACTTAATTTTGGTGAAAATACGAATTTTACAGTAACTTAATTATTTGAAATTTTCATTCAAAAATATGAAATGTCTAATTTATTTGTAGAAAAAGCACCCAAATAAATACTCTAAGTGAGACCCGCTATTTTAACAAATAGAATACCAAATATATGGGAATGACGTACCATCACCATTATGACATTCATTTTCATTCAATTTGTTAAGCGCTAATACCACTTTTTAACTTTTTTTATTGCGTGCGTTCAGCAGACGAGCAGACGGCCCACCTGATGGAAAGCGATTACTATCGCCTATGGACATTTGTAACACTAAAGGTGCTACCAGTTGTCTACAGGGCAGGTAGTTTTCACGCTCTAATAGACAGAGAGACCAAAATTTTAAAAGTTGTATATTCGGATTATACTAGTTCAAATTGTTTATTATTAGACCCCTGTTTTTTCTCCTATTTAAATTCATCGTACAAACTAGAATCCTCTACAAGTTTATTATATTACTAGTTGAACCATGCCTACTCCGGCGTAGGCATGGTTGGTACGGAGTAGGCCAATAGTATTGGTATTGACCAATACTATTAATCACAACCAAATATAGCCTATGTCACCCAGGTATCTACTGATGAAACAATTTTCAAAATCGGTTCAGTAGTTCAAGAGATTATTTCCTACAAACAAACTCACCAACTTTATCTCTTTATAATATTAGTATAAATAGAAAAATATGTCAATTATCCGATTATTCACTTATACATATATAATTTGTATATTTATGACTTCCTGCAGTCCCTGCGACACGATTAAACATGTAAGGTTTCTGTACAGTCCGAAAAGTCGAGTGAAAATTACTTTAACAAATTCCGATACATACAGAACACGCTAATAAACGCCTGTTAAAAATTAAAACATAACAATCAACTCCATTGAAACCGCTTTCTATTGGTACTGGTATAGAGACGATCATATATATACATATACGTAGATGTATACTAGAACATAATAATATAGCATAAAATACAACCCCATGTTTACGGCGGAAAAGCGACCCCCTTTTCATTGATGATAACATACTTATTAATTAAAATTCGTTCTTAAAATTATCAGAACAAGGTCTAAATTACGATGCGGAGTATGTAACAGTTGGAATTTTCCGCGTTGAAGGCACGTGTGTTGCAAGACCTTTATTGAAAACCCCACACCATGAGGAAAGGAGAGAGGGGGTGGTTGAAATACCTGTTTTAAACGCAATCCCCTATATATTGCTATGCAAAAACGTTAGCTGACTGCTCTTGGTGAAAGTGAAAATAATATGCTTTTCATTGCGAAGCTGCTAAACAGTCAGACGACCCACGCAATGGAATTTGTTTATCGTCGCGTACGTTTGCAACACCAGGGGCGATGCCGACACGTTGCCACCCTTCCGAATGGGATAGATGGGATGGGATATGGGAAGTCGACCATCGGAATCAATCAGAACCAATCTTACTTAAATTAGCTCAAGGCTAACCATTGAATGAATGAATGAATGAATAATTTATTGCTAAAATTTATGTACACAAGATGTTACAATATGCGTTGTTTCAATACATTTTGCCTTATTAGGCGTGCAATATCCGAATACAATTCAGAATTATAAAACTAAATTACATTAAATATATATATACTTATACCTTATATAAAATATTGCAATAACATTATATGTCTAGTTACAAAATATTATTAGTCATGTCTTTGTCATTCTCATATTCAATTACAGTATAATAAACGTTGTGCAATAAAATTTTCTTAAGAGACTTTTTAAACAAATTCATAGGCTGAACTCGTAACATTTCTGGCAGTTTATTAAATATGATAGGTGCCATACAGTAGATACTTTTGCGCATCATAGCTGTTTTTGAAGAGCAAATACAGACTCTATGCTGATGCCGTCTGTTCCGAAGAACTACATCGGAGAGCTGAGGAAATAAGTTCGGGTTACTCTTGACTAATACACGAATATACTCATATAAAACACTAGTTCGATCACAATTAGAATACGCTGTAACTATCTGGAACCCATTTAACTCCAAATATATAGACGCAATTGAGAAAGTCCAGCAAAGATTCCTGCGAGCCATGCATTTTAGATGCTTCGGAAAACATTTGACCTATGAAAAATTGCTAAGCAAATATAATCTACTGACACTAAAGAGTAGACGCAAATACCTAGAAGCTGTCACCTTGTAGAATATCGCAAATAATGTTTTGACTGTATAGAGCTAAGCATCAGTCTGTGCTATGCTGTTCCAAGAATTGTCCACAGGAGAGAGGTACGTACGGGTAGACTGTTTGCTGTAAGTGCCTGCCGCACAAACTCTGGCCTTCGTTCTCCTCTCACACGTATGGTCGACACCCATAATAAGCTCTTTGAACACATAGACATATTTGCCACCTCACCTTCTAAATTCAAATTCCTGGTTCACAAAACACTAACACAACAGTAATTCCATTTCTATTTTCTCCTTGCTCTTCTTCTTCTTTTACTAACTTTCTTTTCCTTCCTTGTATAAATAAGTAAATATTTAATATTAAGCATAGCGATTACCAAAATCCCTTTAATAATATATTTATATTTTAACTTGTGGACAGCGCTGTGGGCTGCATTATTTATTAATATTTTATTTAAGTTGTAATTTTGTATTTAATTTTAATAATGTAGCTGTTTGTTGTTCCAATAAAATAAAATAAAATACCGCACTTTCAAAAATATGTAAAGACGCTAAGGTTAAGATGTTATATTCAAAAAAAAGGTTAGCACGAGTCTTGCAATTGCAAGCCGATATTTTGAGAGCGTGGTATCACATCGATCGTGCCGGCCCTAAGAGCTGTAATCAAGATCTTATGATCCTAGCATGACTCTATCTCATCGAAAATGTTGAAGTTAAATCATAATTCATTTTTTTATTTTTTCCGTTAGGTAGTAAGAATAAAATAAAATATTCTTTATTGCACACAAAAAACTACTAATACACATGCGTAAACAATCATTTAACTAGTACAATCGGCGGTCTTATCGATTTACATTTCTAATAGTGGGTCGGAATACCGACCACGGTGAATACACTGCACATAGTTTAAAATATATACAATCATATATACGTATATTAATAATAAAAATATACATACATATTTATATACAAATATATGTACATAGAGTTACTTACACATACATAAATTACTGTTTACAAATTTAGATAGTGATCTTTGAGGAGTTTATTTAAAAATGTAAAAGTTACTTTGTATTTTATCTATAATATCATGAGATTAAAGTAGAATGCTGAGTGTAGGTCATTGTCATTGTTCGATTTTCATGATAATTAACACTCCTATAAAATCGCCTAAACAAAGGAAGGTTCAGAATTTATCGACAGTTTATAATCTAACTAGTTAGACTATAAACTTGCAGTTCTTACAATATTCCACTTTATTATAGAGTTAGCCAGTGTGGGTTTTTGTTTAAAAATCCTACGACGATGTATCTATATGATAGATACAGTTGATAGATAGATAACACTTTATTGTACAAAAAAAAACCATATTTACAATACGTTCAGTCAATGCAATAAGCGGCCTTATCGCTTAAAGCGATTTCTTCAAGGCAACCTAAGTTAAAAGAATTTCTTAGTTAGACTGGCGAGGTAGGTGTTGCAGGAATAATATATAATTCTATATAATTACGTATGTCAAACTCTTTCCAATTAAATTTTACTCATACAAGTCTAGAATTATTTATTGAAGCGAATAGAGATTTGATTGATATATCAGTTATCAATTTAAAGGCGCACAGATGTTACAATCTCTCAAAGGAAAACGAGATAGATAGATAGATAACACTTTATTATACACCAATACAAAAATGAACTTAAAGACTAAAATTATATCTAGTTGTGTACAAAGGGCGGTCTTATCGCTAAAAAGCGATCTCTTCCAGACAACCCCAGGAATGAATTGAGATGATAATAACGAGCAGTATTATGCACCGATAAAAATAACAGCCCGTAAACTTCCCACTGTTGGACTCAGCCCTTCTCATTTCAGTGGACCGCTCGACCGGTCGGCATGGTTGCCAAAGGATCGTCATAGGCGAGTTGTCGTGTTTTGCCATGCTGAAATGCAAAGTGCTTATTCGTTCTTTTGTTCCTTCCTCTATATTAACATTGTTTCGGAAGTAAATCTATCAACGTGTTTTCGAAACATTTCAAATTGCAGAATAGAATGTACAATACTGTAGATTTTTTTTTATTGCATGAGTTCAGCATACAGGCAGACGGCCCACCTGATAAAAAGAGGTTACCATCGCCTATGGACATTTGAAACACAAAAAGTGCTGCCAATGTGCTGCTCTCTTAAGCGATACTAGAACCTAGCCTCTAATGCCGGAACACAACTCAAGGTTGTTATGGCGGCATACTCTACACCAGGGGTGGTAGCCATCCAGGCGGGCAAATACCCTACCACCTGGCTGTGGAATGTTTTGTCGCCTCTTACGACAGGCCGCCCGGTCGCAGGAAATTGTATACTTTCTCCGCTTCTGCACAGATAAATCAAAATATTAAAAAATAATTAAACGATACATAAAACAGCTTATAATTAAGTACAAACCTCGGCTTATCGCTGATAGCGAACTCTTTCAGGCTGAAGGCCTAAAGCGGCTGTTTTCGCAGATTCGTATAACGAACATGACAATTGATAAGTATCAAAATACAGTGGAACCTTACGCTATGTCTTCTAACTACCAGGATTTCTAGACACGTGTCAATTTCACCAAGCTATGTCCCAAAGCAGCCGCTTTAGGCCCTCTAGTCAGACTGTATTGTGTTGTGTATTTTAAACAATAAGGCGACGAACCGTTACAAACGCCGTAGGCTTCATCAAACGTGACGCTGTACGCGACCGACTTATGCTAAGAAAATTTACTCATAGTTATCTCTCTCAGACACCTGACGCACTACACATAAGCTGTGCGAGGAATCTTCAATTCGAATCTTTCATTATTCCTGCAAAGACTTGCACTGCACAAATCAATATAAAAAATTAAAATGAAATGAAAATATTTATTTAAAAAGGCATGTACAATTCATAGTCTATTGTAGGATCTTCATTTAGTTGTAACAGAAGATCCGGCTCTTTCATATCACCTTAATAATTTACAATGTATTTAAAAACAGGATCAAAATAATTTCATTAAGTACAGTACATAATAATAATATCAAAATATTGCAACATAGCTATGACCTAGGTATTACATTTAAGTACTGTACTTAATATTATCATTAAATAAAGTCAAAATGTAATTTCAACGTAAATGCCCAATAGTAATGAAAGTTGCTATTTGTAGTATACCTAATCATACATAATTTTATCGTCGGCGTGAAGGCAGGACCTTCTAACTGCATTTTTGGTGACATTATTCTTCACGCCAAAATTGTAACAAAATATAAAATTATGGTGTGATAATAAGAAATAAAATAAAAAAGTCCTGGCGTGGGGACGATGATATGTGACCGTGTTAATAACCATTGTCTGTCTAAAACTTTGTCAGGAATTTTGCTTGCGTCAGGCAAAAAGATACTATATGTACAAGGGACATACATACCTATGATTCTCGTAACACAAAGACTAGGCCAGATATTACAAAGATGGTTTCCCAAAACCATTCGCAAACGTTTTGTATTCAGTGAATAATGATTATATTTTTTTTTACATAGAACAGTAAAGAGTTTAATACCAGTCCTCGATTGTAAAATGAACTGACAATCCTTCCATGTTGAATACGAGCGTACAAAACATGTTGGCTATGTGAAGTGGGGGCCCACAGATGGATATTGTGCTTTGAGTGGGCCAATTCGCTCATTCAAAGACTCTTCGGCCACGTAAACAACTAGCAGTTAGGTTTGTGATCAAAATTTGATGCGGTATATTCAAAAGTAATATCTTTTTTATTAATGAGTTCATCAGACAGGTAGACGTTCCACTTGATGGAAAGCGGTTACAATCGTTTATGAACATTTGTAACACCAAAGGTGCTAACAATGTGCTGCCGCTTTCTAAAGGGAGACTGAACCACTAACGCTGGAACACAACTCAAGGTTGTTATGGCGGCATACTCTAGACCACAGGTGGGTAGCCATCCAGAGGTCAATCTAAACCACCCCGAATAAACACTGTTTCTGTGACTTTAGGCCAGACTATTGAATAATATAGCAACATTAACACTTCACAGGACAGCAAATAAAAAAAAAAGTTTTTTTTGTTTTTTAACACTTTTCTTGGTGTTTATCTAAAACATTACATTATCTCTACAGATAAATAAAATTGAAGTATCTGTTTGTAATGTCAAAATAAAAATATGATAAAAGTCAGAGCGGATAATCCGGGCCAGGGGATTCCGAAAATGCTTTTTAGATTTTTAGAATTTTTGTCTGTTTGTCTGTCTATCTGGATTTTCCGGCTAATCTCTGAAACAGCTGTACCCATTTTGATGGGACTTTTACTGGCAGATAGCTGATGTTATGAAAATTAACTTAGGGTACTTTTTTAGGGTTACGCGAAAAAAATTCCACGCGGATGATCTTGTGGGCACAGCTAGTCTTAATTTATATAAAATTCTTCTGTTCCTGTGAATGTTCAAGTGCGTCCCAGGATGGTTTAGATACACAATTGGAACAGATAGGTGACGATGCAATCGGGTTTTAAATTTGATTTTTTTAAGCGGGACTTCTGCTGTACCCACTAGTTTCAAAAGCGTTACTTCCTTTATATTTTGCCTGCAATAAGACTACACCAAAATGCCACATCCAAAATATAGTCACTCCATGAGAGATCACATGGAATTATTATTGTGTTTTGATTGCGCATACGCAATGAATGGCTCTGCGTGAGTTTTTTGCGCCATTGTACCGAAGAGTACTTGAAAAACGGTGGCTGAACATGAAAAATGCAGCGACGAACGGATCGCCCAATACTCGTAACTAAACACTCACGAATAAACTGAACACAATTAAATTTGGGATATCGAACGAAAATATCGGAGACTTCAAAAATTCTGTTTTTTTATTTATGCGTTAATTTGCGTTACTTTTGTACGTGGTGGAGCCATGCTGGAATCTTCTTGATTGCAGCTCTAAGGACTGGCTCTCAAAGAATATCAGCGAGAACAGTAGCTTGCCTTAGACGGGCCCTGTATCAAGATGTGTTGGGGGGGCCTATTTTTTATAAAAGAAAAACAATTAATGCTCGATTGAATTAAAATAATTATATACTGATTGTAAGTTATTACTTATACTTACTGCTCCTAGGAGCTAAGTGAGAGAAACAATTCAAATGATAAATCAGTTTTCTCGCCTTTTTATCAGCAAGCTTATTTATCAAATCATCCATAGCTGAAGACGATTTCATTTTTTCTAGATTTTATGCCTCTATAGACAATAATGATAAGTCTGATAGCCATTCCTGTTAGCCCAGCAGTTATTCTCAAAAATTTCCGATGGCCGACTTCCCTCTTCTCAATCCCATGTCTCATCTTTTCTATCCCATTCCTTCTGTCTGATCCCTCTATCTAATCCCCCCTGTCACATCATCTTTATCCCTTCTTAAAAGTTGGCAACGCATTGGCATCGTCCCTGATGTTTATTTCTATTAAATAAAACAAATATACGAATCTCTAAGTACCGTACCTTTTTTACTTGAACATTATTTTGAAAAATAACGATTTTTACACGCATGTTTATTTTTAATATATTGTAGGTGTGTGTGACATTATATAATAGATTTAAATATACTTTATTGTATAACATTAAGAGACAATTCAAGAAGTTTATGTACAGACAATGGGCGATCTTATTACTAAAAGCATTTTCCAGACAACCTTAGGATGGATTAGAGAAAATTGTGTAACATGTGGGTTTTGCAATATAACTAGATACTAGATAGACTAGATAAAAAAGTATATATATAAAATTTTGAAATGGCAAGTATAATAGACATAGAAATAAGAATATATTGATATTATGTTATATTGTGGTGTTTCTTAATCTACTTATAATGTATTATTCTTAAGTCTATCCGTCCCTGGTGTTACAAATGTCTATAGGCGGCGATAACCACTTTCCATTAACTGGGCCCTCAGCTTGTTTGCTATCTTCGCTTTAAAAGACTTCAAGATGCTACTGGTTAAATTTTGATATAAACTCCATGTGTGTAATGCTTATACCAATTATAAGGTAAAAGAATAGATAGTATAGAAATCCGGAATTAACGACGCTGTCGTCTGATCAGACGAATTATTTTATAATTCAAAACTCGAAGTAGCCTTGTTATAAAAAAGTCACACAAATAAATGGAACCGCCTTGGTTTTAATCCGGTATTAAATATAATTCAGTAAGTAATATAAATTACAAGTTAATTTACGTAAAAAATAATCAGGATTTATTTTAGGCTTGAAATTGAACGGAAGGACAAACAAACCACATTATGAATGCACAGAACTGACTAGATAAGTTATATCTTCATCGTGATCATGCAGAAAAATCCCTGCGGAACCATAACCGAGAATTAAGGACAGAATTTTTGGAAACAAACTCCAAAATCTTTTAATGCGATTTCAATAGTCTTTCTATTGAAATAAATCTATTGGTTTGAAACCGTTTAAAAAAAATACAGCACGTATTATCTCAAGTTTTTGAGTTGGAATTTGTCTCTTTATACTTTATAAGTTTATACGTTTATCTTGGGTTAATATTTATACATTTAGTTCCAGTAAATTATACACTCTAGATTAAATGCGTACATAGAATATGATTTACATGCATAATTGGAACAAAAATAATAATAATTTACACAATTCCGAAACAAATCTCATTACATGTCAAAATTTAGATACAATTTTATGTATATTATATAATAATAATGAGGTTTGTTTCACAAAAGCAATAGCAAACATAAAACAAATATAATATATAGGTACATACATCTAGATATTAGTACGTCAATCTCGTTGATATAATGTGAAAAAATCCAAAGCCTAATAAATACTGGCGACGATACTTGGAGGAACGAGATGGATATAAAAACATGCAAATAAATACAATGCAGATAAGATAAGATTGTGTTATGACTATCGTAAAAATAACCTAGACCCCGCAAAATATCTGGTGATTATTTAAAAATATTTTATATTATTTAAACTAGTTTTAAGCTCTTTGCTTTACGGGTCAACAAAATGATTTGATAAATAAAAAGAAGTAATTTGGACTTTTTGAAAGATCTATAGGAAAAGATTTTTTCGATTTCTGCCTCTTTTAGTACTCCAACAACATTTGGTCTAATTGAAGTTTTTGATCAGTATTAGACACAGGATAGATTGACATAAAAAAGTGTAAAAGTGTCATACAAAATGTACGCGAAAAATTTAGTACAATTTATGATTTTTTAGTACTCCAATCTGGGTTGGTCTCATAGAATTTTTTTATCAGTATCCGATTAAGAATCGATTGGCTTCAAAAATGTTTTTGTGTAAAATGGCTTTTTATGCTAACTGTACATTTTTTTGATAATATGTGAATGGGAATCAATATTTCACGACAAATTATGTATAGTCTCCTAAGACCATTTTCGTGTAACTGCAACGGCTAAGGTACGTCCCCTTACTGTCCCGATGAAAGTTTCCATCTTGTAGATCTATATAAATAAAAATGAATCGTAGAAATGTACTCGCATAACTTGAGAATAAATTTATCGATTTTGATGATTTTTCTGTGTGTGTTTGATTAGGTCCCGGGATGGTTTAGATTCACAATTAGAACCGGTAGCAGGCACTAGAATCGGTTTCTAGACTTTTTTCAGGGCATGACAACGTCTGCCGTGACAGCTAGTTTAGTATAATTTTGGCGTCTTTATGTGTATAATATGTATCGAATCGATAATGGAAAGGATAAGGTGAGAAATGAGTACATAAGGGAATCTTTGAAAGTTATACCCGTCACCGAAAAATTCAAAGGAAGAAGATTAAGGTGGTATAAACATGTAATGAAGAGGGTTTTTTTTAATGAAACTGCTGTAGGATCGTTGCGATTTGAAAATCGGTAAAACGAAAAGTGACACTAAAAAGAGATAAACACTTAAAGTTCAACCTTATTTAATTCAACATAAAACACAATTCTCTTTACCCGTTAGATACTATTCATTTTCAATTTAAATAAAACTTAAAAGATTTCAAATAAATTTTAGTACTATCTGTATAAGTATATACAAGGCAGATGTTCTTTTATGCGTAGATCAAAGGAAAATATGCGGAACAGTGCATTGAATTTTGAACTTTAGGATAATGACTTAAAGTGTAATTTAGATTGAATTATTTGAATTATAATATGTTGTCGGATGTAGGCTAAAGGCTATATTTACATTAATAAAAGTTAGAGAACAATTATCTGTGAGGATATTCTCTGAAGTTTCACTTCTACTTCTTGTGAACTGCACACATACACATTTTTTTTAATTTAATGATTTCAGCAAACTGGCAGACAACCCACTGGTGGAAAGTTACCATTTGGTTACCATCGCCTATGGACATTCGCAACACATAAGGTGCTACAAAAGCGCTGCTACTCTCTAAAGGGAGACTGGATCCTGGCCACTAATGCCGGAACAAAGCTCAAGGTTGTTATGGTGGCATACTCTAGATCAGGGGTGGTAGCCATCCAGACGGGCAAATGCCCTATCGCCTGGCTGTAGGTTGTTTTGTCGCCTCTTGCGACAGACCGCCCGGCCGCAGGAAATTGTATTCTTCTTCTTCTTCTCTTCTCCGTTCCTGCACGGATGAAAGTCACGTGACAAAAATGATTGTGTTAAGGATGATATGATGATTTGTGGTGTGACAGAAGATGCATGCAAAAATAGACGAGTGTGGAAGGGAAAGATATATTGTACCGACTCCAAATAATTGGGGTAAGGTGAAAGAAAAGAGAGACAGAGTTACTTACATAAATCCGGTATTAAATAAATATTAAAGATGCGCCGGCTCCATCGTACGTCGGTGCTACGTCAGATGTGTCCGGCCCATTAAAATTTTGGCTTGCTTTTGCGAGCTATGTCGGAAACTTTGCTTCACTTATGGATATTCCCGTTTTTTATTGTATCCACAAGAGAAACACCCAATATAGCTTCATATCCCGCTGAGCGATTGCCAGTCCAGGGTCATCGTCCACATTTCGCTTTTCAACTATGTGAAAAAATCAAGTTGTTCAACGAAGATTGGTTCAAATAAAATCAAACTCTCAAGAAATGGTAATTTTGTATATTTTCATTAAATAAATGACAACAATTTTGAACTGCAAATCTTTTTGTGTATTTTGAAATGAAAGCTATAATTACACCGGCCCACAAAAAAAGTGGTGTGTACTTTTGACCAGACGCATCTATTCTTATGTATTGCGGTGCGCTGAATCCGAAATTGGGTTCAGTTTGGTCTATACTACACCCTCAAAATTTTGAGTGTGGACCAAACTGATCCCAGACGGCCTCTGTAGTTGAGTGGGCTAAGCCTTTGCCGGCCTAACTCACTGCAATGCAGAGGCTCCGGGATTAATACCTGGTACAGTAAATTTCGGAAACGTATTTTCTCCATTATTTACTATGGTCTGTATCTATAATCTATCGCTGTGCCAAATTTCATCCAGATCCGTTCAGCCGTCCTGGCGCTATTGAGCAACGAATATCCATCCAAACTTTCGCATTTATAATATTAGTACAGATTAGTATAGTTTAATTTTCCCATACATATACCTAATCTCTGATTTTAGCTTATTTTTTCAATAAAATTATTTATTAAGTTTTCCTTCTGTTAATATCAACTACTTATAAACGTTAAACAGACGAATTAATAGTAAAAAGCTTAGCTTTATGAAAATGCAATTAAGTCGATTACGCAGTGTCCATGACGGAGGTGAAGACAGAGTTGATAGTTACAATAGCCAAGTAGAAAGATAAATCTGAAAAGTTATAATATATAACTCTACTTGAATAGATGGCGCCACAAATTATTGTACTCTTGCTTCTGACATTTATATTAAGCAACCATTCAAAGGCTGAAACTAATCGGTTTTCTTTTAATGTTTTTAAGAACTAAATAATTTTACATGAAATTAGAAAAAAAAATATGCTAGCGGCATCTAGCAAACAAGTTGAAACTAACTTCCAAGCCATGACTTAAGTAAGTACCCACTGGCTATCATTCGTATTGTAGTAGGTATTCTACCCCAATGACATACAAGTAGTAGATATAGACATAAAAACATTTCAATGTAGTATGTGGTCATGTTCAAAAGTTTTTATCTAAACTCCAAATCCACTGGAAACGTTTTTTGAAGGACATAAATGATTATTTACAAATTCATTCTACCTCCTACTTTATGTGGTTAGGAACATACAGTGGGTTTACTTAATTTTAGTAGGTACACCACTTCACAGAAGAGTCCGCAAGAAACTCCCTAGAAACACCTCGGAGTAAGATTATTTTATTTCAATTTTATCTGCCTCAGTCTTTTATAGGTAAGTATTTTATGTAATTTCATTTCCAAGAATTAATATAGCTACAGCTAACAGAACATGATTAAAAAATAGATTTAGTGACAGTACCATACAGAAAAGTTCACAAGCGATTTTGATATTTAAGTCGAAGTCAGTTAATACGAAAATAGGCTATAATAACACATCACTTTCGTCTGTATCTTGAATCCCATATATCTATGTATATAGATTCGGTAACTCGTCAAGCTGTAGCGAGCAGCGGCGCAGATACGAGGCAAGCCAAATTTTTCCAAACCAAAAAACACAATTCAGCAGAATGGCAGGAGATGTCAAAACGTATATATAATAATAGGTAGGTCGACTTGGGCGGGGCTAAAGGGGCGTGTGGATTGGCTGGCATAAAGTGGGGACCATGGGGAATCAAGAAGGGTGCCCAGTCATTTCGTGAACGTCTAACGTGCTGCGAACGTCTCTTAGTTTAGTGACATTAAAAATGTTAGAATTCTACACGAATATAAATCCTGGATTGATGCAGGAAGGTATGCAGCCGCCTTTAACATGCACAGGGAGAACAGGTCAGTATGATATATTTATTTTATTATATATTTTTCACGAAATACGCGATTGTTACTTTCTTACTTTACTTCTATGTGAGTGTATAATAGCATGTGTAGATATAAGTATGTATATAACTATACCCGTTACCCCGTTGGTGCGGGACTTGTTCTATATATCTTCCGACCCCTGCTTTAGAGATGAAACTCGTACAACAAAACAAGATAAAATACCTGTTTTAATCCCAGACAAACTTTCAGACAGACTGAGAGATAAAAATTCTAAAAATCGTAGTTTATGATTCGACATGTTATAAATAACAGTTCTCAGTGTACAGATAGAGACTACAATTATATATATTTAAGATGACAGAGTAATAGCAACGTAAATGTCTATCTACTCTGCTATTACTCTGGAAAATATAAACATATATGTAAATTTACATACATAATATAATATATATTTATAAGAGTCTAATTAGTGTATTAAATATGAATAAATAGATATATGTATAATTATTATCTGTGGATTATCATCATACGGGCGTTAAATCTTGGTTGCGCCCGGAGCGTCCGCTTCGGGGCCAGTTTTCTATTTGTTCTTCTCCAATATGTGCAATTTTCAGTATCCCGTGATTTGAATCTATTGATACGCATGTCATCCCTCACGAAGTCAAGCCAACATTTCTTAGGCCTACCCCTCCTACCGAGACCTGGCGGAGGCGGTATTTATTAGAACATTTGTTCACTACAATAGTTAATTCGGTCTCCGTAAAACGTCACCGTACCAGTGTAAGTGGAAACACGTTGATACGGTCTACGACGTGCTTGAAAGCAGACGAACTGCAAGAGAGATCTTGCAGCTCATCTATGTCACGGACATTGTATGTACACTAGCGCGGATGCGGGTTTTACTGACCTTCCACGTGACTCCACACATCCGCCGCAACATATTCATTTCCATGACAAAGTCTTGTATATCTCGTTCGATTTGTATAATGACGCTAAATACAGATCCCAAGTACTAAAGTAGTTGGTACATATTTTTTCTCTGTCCGTATGCATGTTACGTAGCAAGCAGTTACTAGATGAATTTTAAGGAAAACTAAAAGAGAAGCTTCAGAAGCATTACAGCACAGGTTATGCCAACGTGTTATTCAAAAGAAAAAAATTCACTCTAACACAGATAGGCAGTTCCACGAGGTCGTGGTAGCTCATAAGATAAGTTTTACATAAATGAAGTAATGGATAATTGGAATTTAAATTAAACGGATGACAATATTTCAAAATTCAAATAGATTTTATTCAAAATAAGTCCTACTGGAAAAAATTTTTTGAAGAGCACAGAGATACCGGTTCGCCGTTTAAAAGTTAATTCGTTTACATGAAGTGGTGCCTGAATCCCACGCACGTAAGATTTACCATTTTCTTTTTAATTTTCGAAATATTCATTTTCATCAGCATCACCTTTAAATATTTTTTAGTTTTTTTTTTGGGGTGTTTAATTGGATGTTTTTGAAGTGTAACTCCTTTAGAATTATTATGATTTGAAACTCGATGAAACGAAAAAGCGACATTAACAAAAGGTAAACACATAATCTATAGGACTACGCCTACGAGAGAATGAGATACGAATTTTGCATTGTGCTGTACAGATTAGAGCGTCAATAAGACTGATGATTAAACATCGGTTCAATTTGGACCGAAATAAAACAGATAATAATATTTTTTAGACTAAAACAGTGAAAAGTTGAAAATGATACTTAAGAAGTTTATTTTGAATTATAATATGTTGACGGAACGTTAGAAGTTAGAGAAGAATTATCTGTGAGTATAATCTCCAAATATGACACACACACACACACACACACATACACACACATCTACATACGCACACAACACACACACACACACACATCTACACACGCACACAACACACACACACATTTTTTTTATTATCGTTCTGAGAAGCCCCATTTGAAATTTCATATATATAGGTATTGACAAACTAACTTTGTAAGAGTATCAATATAGTTTATATCAAATTAAAACACCATGATTAGCTTATTTCTTAACCGTGACCTTAAGATTGATGTACAATTGAAAAGTTTAAACATAAGTTATTAAGTTACGTATATTTTATAGAAAATATACGTAACTTAATAAATTATGTTTAAACTTTTAAAATATAGATATTAAAGATAAAAAGGCAACAAAACTTAAAATTTAATTTTAAAAATAATATATAATATTAATCAATTCGGTAATTACGCGTAAAATAATCGGCATCCTAGCATCAATATAAGTTAAAAAAATTATTCTTGAAAGTGAAAAAGAATATTTTGAACGAATCAGACTCGAATTATTACTCTTAAATTAAATACTTAAAAATCCTTTTCCGTAGTATCATTAAATATTGCGCTAGAATCTAATCTTTCATAACAATACAAAAAAAGTTACTTTATCGGCCATTTTGACACCAGCCAGCCTGCAAACATACTGAAATGGAAAAATTTCAAGTTAAGAATGTTTTTTTTTTCAAATTTATATTTTGGCTTTATTGTCCTTCTTTAAGTTACTTAAATGGGATTAGGAAATGGTGAAATAAAACAAAAATATACAATTTTATAGGAAAGACAGAATTTTAAATTTCTGTGAATAATTTTGTTTCAAGCAGACTGTTCTTGAAAATTACTTCACTTTATTCAGTTACACGTGTTATCCGTTTTGGCATGAATACAATAACTCAAATAAAGAATATTACTATCTCTCTCGCACACTCATGGTTACGTTACATTAGAGTACTGTCAGTGGTGTGGTTTTTAAGTCCCATTGTATTTTTTTAAATTATTTACATTAAAACACAGCTGTATGTATTTGAAAAAAAAAATTCCTTAGATCATTTTGTACGACACACACGCACGCAATCAATTGCACTATTGAATTATGTAAACATGTCTTAAGGAACATTTATACATAGATATTAAAGTAGAAAATGTTTTAAATTAACCATCTAAATACACGATATAATTGAAAAGTTTATTCAAAATGTATCTCTTAAGAAAAAGGCTATATATATATATACATATATATATATGCCTATAGATCCTGGGTTATTGATATTACTCGTTGCGCTTAACATATTGTGCAATATTAGAATTTCATTTTGATATCACATTTATAGTTTAACAATTTAGACTAATTCCTGTATTGCATTTGTCGATGACGTGCGTTTCCAATAACGCCAAATTAGGTCACTAACAGTGTGGGAATCCCTTTATTTGTTGCGCGACCTGCGTCGATAAGTGCCACCTATATAGCCATTGACAAAATTTAGCTACATCAGCTGTGTCGACGGTGAAAACAGCGGTCAGTCAAGCGTCGTAAATATGCAAATGATAGTGAGAGTTTTGTGCCGTTTGATGTCAAAGCCTATGTATCTTGAAATTCTGAAAGCTTAAGCGTCTATAACCACCTTTTAGCAAGACTCAGACTTGCTCCAAACTTTACTTTTTATTGCAATTTTCGCAAACAGGCAGACGGCTCAGTTCATGGAAACTGGTTACCGTCGGTAACGCGTTGCCAGCAGTTTTGGATGGAATAGGGGATGGGATGGGAGGACGGGGAAGAAATGGGTCTCTCTCTCTCACACACAGCACGATTAACTTAAGGTTAATCGTTTCACGCTGATATTCTGGAAAAGCGTGGTATCACACCAATCAAGCCTTTCCTAACAGTTTTAATCGAGATAATGATTCCAACATGGCTTATAATAGAATATACTCTATTGCATAACATTTTTTTTTCGGGCTTCTCCATCATGGGTTTCCTTATTTTGAAGAACATCACAAGGAAAGAGGTTCTTTTATTATGTGTCTTATTTTTCTTTCTTTCTTATTTTTATTATCTTTTCAAAAAAAAGACTTATCACCTATTACATTATTGCTTATTCTAATTTTACTCTTTTTTATTATTTTAATACGTTTTTCTTACTTTTTGTTTTATTGTAGTTGTAGTCTATATGTTTTTGATATCTTTATGCCTTATACAATACAAGGACCATTATGGTCTAATCCAAGTAAGGGGTCTCTGTCTATGTACTTATTAGTCTATCTATTTATTGCATAACATTAAGATACAGTTCAAGAAGTATAAGTACAGAAAACAAGAGGCGGTCTTATCACTAAAAACAATTTCTTTCAGACCACCTTACAATAGATTAAAAAAGTTCATCGTTAAACTTCTTTATTACCCGTCTTTGTTTCGCGATGAATACTACCTAGTACTAATCACGCTATCTTAGGAATATTTTACGAGAACTTTACACAAATATGGGTTGAACATAATATTAGAGCATGGGTGTTAAAAAGGTAGAAACCGACGCCTTTTCGACTTGATCCTTTTTATGACTGGCAGCAGGCTAACCTTGGCCACTGATGGCGGAACATAACTCAAGGTCGTTGTGATGGCCTATTCTGGACTAGGAATGGTAGCCAGGGTCTTTACCAGGGGGTGCAAGGGTGTATGGACCTAAGAGGCGCAAGCTGATCGACTTGAATAAATAAGTCATTAAATAACATGATTTTTTCAAGTTCCTACTAACGACACTTAACCAATATGTAGTGCCATATTAGTGAATTTTTAAACGATACCTACATAAAGAATATATATATATATATATATATAACTTCCTATCAAATATCCATATAAACCAAGTAGTTTAAAATAATGACTGTCACTTACAGAGACAAATGGACCGACATAACGAATGCATAAGACTTTCGTTTTTGCCAAATATTTAGGAATCCTTAAAAATCTATATGTCAATACTAAAATGCCAAAAATTACCACAATGCCAAAAATGCCACAAAATGACCAAAATCGCCAATATTGCCAAAATGACCAAAATGGCTAAAATGACGAAAATGCCCAAAATCACCAAAATCACCAAAATGGCCAATCACAAAAAACCTGTCCTACTTTATGGGATAAACTTTACTTAAATCTATCCTAAAATCTATCCCATTATCCGGGATAAAAAGTATCGCTTGTCCACCCACGATATTAAAATATATACATATATACCAAATTTCAGCCAAATAGGTCCAGTAGTTTATTCGTAACAGGATAATAAAAAACAAATATATTTTTATTCCGAAAACTATCCCATTTTTCGGGATAAAAAGTATTATAATAGAAATTATAAAATTCTAGGCATGCCGTGTCTGTACAATGAAACTATTAAAAAAACTGGAATAGACTATATATACGATGGCGAAAACGAAGCAATTTTTTTACATTTCTTGCCTGTCGATTTGTCGATTCGGGATTCACGTAAAAACTACTACACCGGTTTCAACGCGGTTTTCGTTGATCGATAGCTAATTCTTAGACTTAAAATTTGCGTTACTTTTTATCCCGGGAATTCCGCGGCTATTTTTCTAGGAATTATTTAAAATGGCCAGATTGAAAAAATATCGAATTTCAATGCGATTTTTTCGCTGCTAATTTTATGTAATGAAATGTGTAATGTTTTCTATCTCGGGAATCTTGCAGAAATTTTCCCAGGAGCGATTTAAAGTTGTTTGGGTGCATAAAAATTAGCTTATTCCAACACGGTGTTTACTAAAACGATAGCTTACATTCTTTTTTAATCGCTGCGATACTTTGTATCCCGGGAATCCCGTGGGAATTTCAAGTCAAGCGTGAACAAAGTCGCGGGCGTATCCTAATTAAATATAAAAATTAAATTCTACATTTGCAGACAGCCCTGGTGGGGGCCATCCAGACAAATACCCTATCACCTAGCTGTGGGTTGTTATGTCGCCTCTTACGACAATTCATACAGGACAGATCGTGGTGCGTAGTTTAGCGCACAATCTTGCACATTTAAACAGCATTGACCCGAACAGGTTCCTGGCAATCTTGGACATTGATTCAGTATAGCAACCCAACGTAGAAACGTCATCAGTTTTCCAGTCATCCACCTATTGGTATAAGTAACATCAATGGTAGAAGCCAGGGCCGTCTTTACGCGGGGCACCCGGGCGTAGAAACCTATATTAAGAGGCACAGGCCAACCACCTAATATACACCTAATAATAGTATATCATACTATAATCACGTACACTGACCATACACAATATGCTAATTTTGAAAGTTACCTAAAATCATCTCAACACGATCACTAAAAACATAATGAATCGCCGATTGAAATTTACTGACTACAACGTTTCACAATTTTTTTATTTTTTCCTGGAAAACGGAGGCAGGCTGATTTTCGAACCATGGCGCCCAACGGGACTATAAATAGATTGCATAACGAAATGTAGGTATTAATTATAAACTTGACATAGTAGAGGCATGCTGGGATCGAAATAGCTCGCTGGACCGTTATTTGAGATATAAATTCATTTCAATTCAATTGTTTTTTTTAGAGTTTTGTAACCGAAATAAGGAAATTTTGGTATCTTTTTTGTATTTTTTTTTATATCCTTCCTTCATCTTATGTCAGGGCTACGAGCGCAAGCAGTACCACCTCCGCGTACCCTGACAAACGGGGCTCCAAGAGCCGCATCCACTGCCGGAAGGGAAACATAGCCCCAGGCGTCGTCCCATGCATGTCCAACGTGGGGCGGATGTTGTTCACCCTTTTCTTTTTAGCCAGGGGGAATCCGATTGAGGACCATAAGCCGCGACAAGCACAGAAGCTTGGGGGAATAATTCGCGACCCATGTGTAGGATTCGTCAGGTCGGGGGGCACTAGCATGCCCAGTTAGAACTGGTACTATGCTATTGCCCCTCTTCGGTTAGGGATACCCACTAAAACCCCTGGGTGTTCTATCCTGCGCCTTATACCAGGGCTACGGGAAAACGGGAGTCCCAACTCCGCGTGCCCTGGCAGGCGGGGGCCTCGCACACAGGGCTGTTCTATTGCCAGGGGACTACTTTTATCCCCCGGCATCCTCCAGGTTTAATCCGGGGCGCGGGGCCGTTTTGTAATGCGCTCCACGGGAGGAAAGTTATGCGAGCGCGAAACAATCACACTCTCATCTCGATGGCATGTGCAGGTGAGTGAGAACCCCTATACCCGAAGCGGCCCCATCCGCGCCGTCCGCTTACGACGGCCGAAGGTCAAGTCCCGCCCTCCGGCGTCGGCACGTCTTCCTTTGGCGGGAGCGGAGCAAAGTCGTCCGCTTACGCTCCCGCTCCGCCTCCTCCTTCGCAAGCATGACGTGCTCGCAGAAGGAGGAGACGGCGTCCCATCCGGGTATGTTGTTCACCCTTTTTTTTTAACCAGGGAAAATCCGTTTGAGGACTAAGCCGCGACAAGGGCAGAACCTTGGGGGGATAGTTCGCAACCTAGTGTGGGATTCGCCAAATAGGGGGTAACACTAGCATGCCCAGTCAGAACTAGTGCCATTCTACTGCCACTTCCCAGTTAGGGATACCCACTAAAACCCCTGCGTGTGCCGTCCTTCGCCTTATGCCAGGACTACGGGTACATGACCTAGCCTCTCCGCATTTGTCCCCCAGCATCTTCAAGCTCTCTAGGCGTGGGGCAGTCTGTAACTCGCGTCACGGGAGGAGAGGTGAGCGCGCGCGCAACACGCTGCGCCCCCATCTCGACGGCAAGTGCCGGTGAGTGAGAACCTCTCGCCCGCTTACGGTGGTCGAAGGTCCTGGCTGGCCATCCGGCGCCGACGCGTTCTCCTTGGGTGAGATCGGAGCAGTGATGTGCGCTCACGCTCCCGCTCCGCCACCTCCTTCGCAAGCATAACGCGCTCGCAGAAGGAGGAGACGGTGTCCCATCTGGTGGTGCTCACGACCGGGGTGCGTACCACGGCCGGGAGCGAAAGGTCAGACCCGATTACAGCGACGAGGTCTCGGCGCTGGTCTGTCCAGGCTGGACACTCCTGGAGTGTATGCAGCGCCGTATCCTCATCGCCGGTGTCACAAAGATAGGCGCTGACGTCATCTCGTGGCCAAGGCGACACAGGTACCTCCCGAAACAGTCGTGCCCCGAGAGGACCTGTGTCAACCGGGGGATGTTGTTCACCCGCCCTAACCCTGCATCGTGCGTAGAAAAATACGCGTTCATCCGATTTTTTAATGATATCGTTGTTGAATCAAAATGTATTTATATTTGGAACATACTTAAAGTATAACTTAGCTATAACGTTTAGAACATCCACGAAAATTAACTAAATAAAGATAATACACATGTAACAATATGTGCTAAGTTTCACACGAGCAGCGATTTTTGAACTTTACGAAGGAAGTTAGTGAAATTTTAAGTAAAAATATTTTCGTCATAATTCGACGATATTTATCAAAGAACCGTTAACTTGACAGCTTTGTAATTGTTCGTTTCACTTCTTTTAAATTAAATAATTGTTCTATTAATTATCACAAGGTGTTGAAGCTTTTGCCTCCAAATTATAATCATTATTACTAAAGTAAATATTGTTAGGAGCTACAGGACTCGAATTAAAAATGCCGTTGGAACTACTATAGAATTTATTAGAACTGTACAAACACGTATAAAACAAATACAAATAAAACTGGGTGCAACCAGTTCACACTGCACTATTCAATACAATTCGAACGCGCAAAGTCCGTCATTTATATCGCTAATCGAGAGTACTATAAAACGTCTTACTCGCTTCGTGGTCGTCGCTTGACTGCCCTCCTCTCCATTCGGGCCTCGTCTTATACTAACTACACAGTACAGAGAAATTGGAGGCGCACACAAGGTTTCTAAGAAATTTAATTTGCACACCTGCGAACGTCTACAAAGTCGAATACAATAACAATAGGAATTATAGTTCGACGCTAATAATGGTTATAAAACAAGTAAAAAGACAATAGCATGTTTTTCTTAACTACAAATTCAAAAGTCAAAGGATTCCTTAATCCGGCTGAAGGACAATAAGCTGCGCTAACAATAGGCTGTGCGGCTTATCTTTAACGGCATGTGACACTATCATAGGTTATGTTGTTAAGGGCATCTTTAAAAGTTGTACCCGTTGGAAAGTTGAAAGGAAGATCAAGCCGATATGGACAAGTCATAATGAGGAGAGATGAAAGTCACGTGACAAAAAAGATTGTTAAACTGGAAGATTGGTGAGTACAAATGTAAGGGTAAACGAAAAATGAGATAGATGGATTGTGATTGTGATGACATGATGATTTATGGTGTGACAGAGGATGTATTTCAGAATACAGGAATATGGAAGGATAAGACATATTGTGCTGACTCCAAATATTTGGGAGAAGGTAAAAGAACAGAGAGAGTTGACCAAATGCGTATGTAGTAAATAATGCAACTTGATACTTTTACAATGTTTAACGAGGTCCTAAAAATTACTAGTATATGTCAACATTAACCTGGACATAATATTGGACTTGGTAGAGCTTAGACTGCAAAAGAGGCCCCATTATTGTTTACTTTTTTTGGCCACGCTGTTGGTTGCTTCTTGCTTGCTACGTGGAAAGGGGGGAGAGATTGCTACGCGCTACACAGTATGCGCCGGCCCGTGTAACATTCCGTAGACGCCTACGCTGCGAATCAATAGCGCGCCCCCTTTGTAGACTAGCGATCATTATGTTGCTTGATATGTTGATAACGATATCGTGACGTCACATAACCATATACCAGATAGTAGATAAATGTTTCTATTAAATTTTCGTATTATTCACTATCTACTATTAAATATAATTTACTAGATTTTACTTGTGACTTCATTCGAGTTCAGTTAATGTCAAATTCAAATTATAAAATGGTTTATTCAAAGTTCCATTGGAATATCTGATGAATAGAGGGGGGAGATATCACTTTTTTACACACTAAAATATACATTTACAATAACAGACCACACCAACAATATTTTCTAGGCAATACAATAGGCGGGTAAACTAAATCAAAGAAATTTTAATCGGGCAATGTAGGTGGCGCAGGAAAAAGGTAATAGACACATAAATACTCAAACGAATTTAAGAATGAAATACACAAATACATGCACATATATATAGTATAGTCATATATTTACACATATACAATAATACGTTTCAAAATGTAAATAAGTTATTATTAGGTTGGGGAAAAAGTTTCTTCGCAATTTATATAAAAATTCAAAAGGTTTTTTATAAAGTTTATTTACATTTGACTAAAGTATGTAGGTGCCATTTTGTTGGATAACTTTTTGCCGTCTTGTAGGTAGGGACGTGATCCAATTGCTATAAAAATTTTGGGGCTTCTGATCAAAAAACTGCGACAAGTGGTTTTGGCAGTCCTCTCGTGATGTTAACCTGACACTGCCTAAGGAATTCTGCAGAGACCGAAACAGGTGAAAATCTGAAGGTGCAAGGTCAGGACTATACGGCGGATGCATTAAGACCTCCCAGCCAAACTCTCGTAATTTTTGCTGAGTGGCTAAAGATGTGTGAGTTCTAGCGTTATCATGGTGAAAAACCACACCCCTTCTGTTGATTAGTTCCGGCCGCTTTCTCTCAACTTTTTGCTTTAATCTCATCAATTGTTCGCAGTACAGTTCAGAATCGATGGTCCTGCCTGGCGGTAACAGCTCATAATGAATAATTCCCTACCAATCCCACCATACACCCAGCATCACCTTGTTGCGAGTTAACCCGGGTTTCGCCACAGTCTGTGAAGCCTGCTCGGCCTTTGACCACAATCTTTTTCGCACGTTCTTGTCGTACGTGATCAACTTTTCATCACCAGTTATCATCTACTTCAAAAATGGTTCGGTTTCATTGCGTCGTAATAAAGAATCACAAATGAGTACACGGTTCATTAGGTTTCTTTCAGTGAGCTTAAGAGGCACCCAAATATCGAGCTTTTTTGTGTACCCAGCTTTTTTCAAATGCTCCAAAACCGTTTTGTGGTCAATTCCCAGTTCTCCAGCTACATCGTAACTACTAATATGCCGATCTTGCTCCACTTTTTAAAAAATGGCATCAATTTTGTCCGTAACAGGGCGACCAGAGCGACGTGCATCTTTGATATCAAAGTTTCCGGATTTAAAACGCTTAAACCAAGTTTGCGCTACTCTTACGGATACTGCATTAGGTCCATAAACATCACAAATTTTTTTCGAGGATTGTGTTGCATTTTTACCCTTTTTTGTAGTAAAATTTTAAAATGTATCGAATTTCTTCATTAGATTCACTCATTTTAACAATAAGAAAAACAAATGAAAATCACACATTTTCCTAACTTGAATTTGGAAATGTCTTCTTTAAAATTAAAACTTTTTAATCATACCAAAACCAGCCAGATGCAAATGGTATAGCCAAAGAGATCTTATTATAAGTTCATACATACTATATGCGAAAAGACTTTTTCCCCAAACTGTTATAATAAATGTATTAGCATGATTATATTGTGTTAATCAGACAGCTATTTGTGGATAAATAGTGTTTTCCGATATTATTTTAGATCTTATCTTATTGCATTAAAGTTCGAAATTGTATAATACAAAATACGTAACACTTTTGAGTTAACGGTTGTATTATTTCGCTCCTCATAAAATTTCCATACTGAGTGCCTTATATGAAAATCGATCCTTAAGGAGTTAGTTAACTCGAAGAATCTTTAAAATTTCTATCCGTGCAGGAACAGAGAAAAATACGATTTCCTATATCCATCCAATAGTCATTTATGGAACGCGCAACGCTCCCCCGGGGTCTGCCCGACTGCCGCCCGACTTCTTTTGCGATAAAACAACCCACATCCAGATGGTAGAGTTTTGCCTGTCTGGATGGCTACCACACCTGTATATGTGCCGCCATAACAACCTTGAGTTGTGTTCCGGCATTAGTGGTCAGGTTCCAGTCTCCCTTTAGAGAACGGCAGCACATTGCTAGCACCTTTGATGTTACTAATCTCCCTAGGCAATGGTAACCGCTTTCCATCAGGTGTCTGCCTATCCGCTGAACACATACAATAAAAAAAAATCTACTTCCTATTCTATATACCGCATCGAAACGTATTTTCGCTGTTTAAAGAGTGAAAGAAACAGCCACAAACTCCCAAGCAACACGTGTAACTAAAAATATTTGTATTTTTTTGTCTTTCTTACTTTCATATTTCCGTTGCCATTTTGGCAAAAATCGAACCATTGTGAAATCGTCCTGTCCATTCATCTGCCAATCTGTCTTTGTCTGCGTCGTTGTTTTCAGGAACTATTGGGTCTGTGTGAATAAAATTTGATAAGCAAGTGTAGGTCGACATATTAAGCAAGGAAAGAATTAAAAATTAGTAGCAATTGTCTCATATACTGAAGTAAGAATTAAAAAGTTTTTCAGTGCACAGTGCTTGGTCTTAAACAGTCTCAATGGTTTTGTTTTTTTTTTTTAATCAGTAGTTGGCGGCATATCAGCAACCAAAGACCTAAACAATTTTTATAGCGGCATACTCTACATCAGGGTTGGTAGCCATCCAGACGAGCAAAAACCATACCACCTGGCTGTGCGTTATTTTGTCGCCTCTTAAGGTAGGCCGCCCGGCCGCAATAAATTGTATTCTTACTCCGATCCTGCACGGATACAAGAAACCTAAAAAATAAAAATAAAACATTTCTTAATGTTTGGTACTATTTAAATAGCTCTTAGTTACATATACACCAACCACCCCCTATTTTTAGAATTTACAAATTTAAACAAATCTGTAGATAAATGAAAGCAAATCAAATTTATAAATGAAGAAATACTAACGGCCATATTCATAGAGAGTTAGAGTAAGTTAGAACGCTTCTTTAAGAACCATAAAGAAGCGTTCAAACTTACTCTAACTCTCTATGAATAAGACCGTAAAAATGAAACTTTAAAAATTGTATATTGCCTATTTAACACGTTGGAGCAAAAGAAATAAAAAACATCGGGAGGCCGAACCACAAGAGTCGATAAGCATCGATTTGTCGTAAAAACGACTTAAACATCCCAAGGGTTGCCAGCATGCGATATTTTCCCCTATTTACAGGATTTCATGGAATTGCAAAGCAGAAATTTCTTATATTTAAGATTTTTATATTGAATTATGACATGGTTTAAAACTTGTTCTTCAAAGATATTTGTTTCAATAAAATATTTGAATTTATATATACTAGAATATGCCCCGCCGGGCCGCGAATCAAACCCTAGCCAGTAGCTTTATGTTACTTACACAAAAACTTTATTCTTTTTCTGATTTGAAGTAATACAATGAATGACATGTTGTTCATGACAACGTAGGTATTTATTAATCAATTGAAAAACGCGATTGCAGCGCCATCTGTTTAACTAATTTGTCTATTTTATGTAAATGATATAATTTATCGGGATAAAACGTATCCTAAGCGTTAACTCGAGTTACAAGCCATCACATTAATTTACATTCAATAGTTTCCAAAAAAGATGCGGCCGCAGCGCCATCTTTTTCGCTATTTTCGTGTATCCTACGGAAAGCACGTCATTTATTGCGATTAAAAGTGTCCTGAGTTACGCCTCCGGATATAAACTAGCTCTATGTTGATTTTCATGTAAATCCGTTCAGAAATTTTCACGTGATGCTCTAACAGACAGACAAATATTCTAAAAATTCCATTTTCGGAATTCTCTGGTCCAAATTAGCCCCCCTATTTTTTCACATTTTTAAACGCAATATAAACTCGAACCATTTACAAATTTATTGTAGTATATTATACTATAGATAGATAAAGTTTGTTTCAAATAGGAGGTATGGGAGAAATTATGTAAACTAGTGGTCGCCCGTGCTCAAAATTCGACCATAATAATTAATATCAAAGACTACACTTCGATAATCACAGATTTCGCCAAGTCTACACTGTTAATTTGACTTGAACAATAAACAAAAGAATATATATATATACGTGTGTGTGTCAAATACATGGTGGTGTTTGTAATGTTTTTTTTATTGATTTAGGGCCGCTTACATAACGATCGCCTTTAAATAAAAATTAGTTAATCATATTAAACTGCCTAAATACGTTTTATACAAAACGTATTGACAGTTCTTTAAATATATTTAGCGGAAAATTTTACGTTGTGCAAGACGCTAATTGTATTTAAGGGTGTTAAATGCATTTTGTGTTTCTTAAATAAATTTAAGCAATGCAAGCGGCCCTTAATGTAGTTTTTATGCATATTTGTAAAAAAATATTAGCATTCGTCGCTTCTCCTCTATATAAACTATAAGTGAGCGAAATTTCATATTCCTCCATCCGAGCAATTTTCACAAAAAGGGGTAGAAAATGTTTGCTTCATGTATTAATATAATGATTATTAGACTATGAACAGTGTTTAAATTAGGCTCTACTCTATAGGTGATCTCTGAATTGTACTTGCTGCAACAAGGGATCCCTGTTTGTTACCATCTAGACATACACATTTCATTTTACATATTTTTATTAATCCCATACATTCACTTTGGTTTAATTTATCTCAACTTTGCATTACGATCTCTCGATCACACTTTTTCCTATCCTTAATTTGTCTGTTTTTTATACATTTTAAACGTTGTATTACCTACGTAATACACTGTAAAGTTGATATATAGGGTACGATTCCTGGCAGAGTAAATTTCGTAAACGAATATTGTAGCATTGCCGTATTTGTCTGTCAGTTATATAGCATTGTTATATTGAATTAAACCTATTGTATGTAGTAAAAAAAATTACCAACACCATTTTAAAGTACGATAATAGATAAACTTTTTAAAATGATCTAGAAGTTTTTTGATCACGTCTGAAAATATTTGAGAAGTGATCAATACGCCAAAATTAAAAAAGTTAATATTCCTCTCAAAATCATTAAAAATCGTAGTATTAATTATATTTATACATACATATATGTTACAACGCCTGTTTCTATTGAAGTAGGTAGAGATAATTCTTTCCACTTGCTATGATATTAGTATACACTTTTCGCTTCATCTACTTTCATTTATCTCTTCATACACATATGTATATTTATTCAACTAATTGTCACGTATTCGTGACATATAGTACCTAAGAAAAAGTTTTTGTCTATATTTTCTTTCTCCTGGAGAATTTTTCTATTTCTTAGCTGGCAACCCGGTTACTGGCATCATGTTGGCCGGGGAGACTGCGAGATATGACCCGTGTGACCCGGACACGCCCCGCGGGAGGTGGGGCGCGGGGCAACCCATCCCTATCGTGGCCCAAACCCCGCGAACGCGCGCCCCACGTCTGCGTCTTATATTTTCCTTGTGAAGTCATCCCAACCGCTCGTATACATAAGTATAGCTACGTTGGTGCACTTAGGTGTTTCACAGATCGATATCTCGTAACATCTTCATCAAAACAAAGAAGGTTGGCATACTTCACTCTAACACATATTATATATAAACCGGATCAGTATAACAATCCAGTGAAGTAGGTGACGGTGACCTAGGCCTAGTATTTTACTTACCGATATAATCTTAAGAGTGTGTATAATAATTTCTAATGTTATATAATTATATGTATGCTTTATACTTATATGTAGAGTGTGTATTTATAGTTCATTATTATTTATTAACTGCACTACCGTCAGTATTAAAATCTATCAATCCTTGCCAAGGGTTTCCTGAAAGAGATCGCTTTTTAACGATAAAGCCGCCCGTTATTCTATTTCTTATCTTTTGCTACTTCTGTTTGTTTGTTTGGTGTGCAAAAAATAATTATCTATCTATCTATAAGGGATTATGTAGAGAGATAATAGGTACATTATAACTAAGTTAAATTTTCTCCATTGTTATTATATTATATTAGTTCATAATATTTTAGTTTAATAAATAGTTATTTTTTTCCATAAGTGACTTTTATTGTCGTTAATTAGTAATTAATATTGAAATTTTTAACTACACAGTTAAAATTTTACTTAGTTAAATAACTTTATAATAAGTTAGATACTTAATTAGGCAATTATAAACGTTACTTATAAAAAATATTGCAATGATGACGTTAATTTTTTTTAAATATATACCCCATTTCTATCGAAATTGAAAGGCAAAAATGTACCCCATGTAATTCCGAGGGAAATGATTAGATAAAGGGTACATCTGTAATGGTGTGTATATATATTCGTTTTTATGTGATATATTTGTAACTTTATGCAAGAGCGAATTAATTTCTATTATTATTGGTTTTCAACAATATTACTTTCACATTTTTTCAAAGTATATTAATAATATTATATATATTATAATTAAATAATATACTGATAGTATTGTTTAAAATGCTTAACGTAGAGATGAGTTGCATCGATTAACTGTTTTGGTATTTTAATTGTGTTTTTATCAAAAATATAGGTTTAGATAGGTACGTAGGTACTGTAAGTCGATAAGCTCACATATTGTATATCCCCAAGGTAAGAAAGTTACGCTTCTGTTATGAGTAATACATAACGTACCACACTGGGACCGATCCTAGGCACCCAGATCATATAGTCATAGTTATAGACAGGAATCGAACCCAGGACCTCTGCGCTCTAGTGCGCTAGGCCGGGAATGGCTTGTGTCACACCTATGATTACGGTTCCGTGGTGCCTCATTATGACGCTGGAAGGTTTAGCAGTCTGGCAATCGGTGCTTGCAACTGTTTCTGTCTTCAGAAACTCGTGCGCGTGGCATTGGCCGTCGGGAGTCCCATATACCCCCCGGTGACCTCCCCGGGGGCCCGAGGATATGCGCAAATGCATTCCCCCAGCGTTAACAAAAAAATGCCAGCAAAGACTTAATCCACTCAAGTACAAAGGTCGCCACAATGCCAATGCATAATGCAACTCATCCCTAACTTAGTATGATTGCCTTAATTGGAGCTCACGCAATAGGTAACCAAGAATTGCTGGTTTTGGTAACCAGTAGAACGCTAAAACATTATTAGATGCTAAAATTTGTTGCTCAATACCTTGCTGCCACGGCCAGGTCGCCACGCCTAAAGGAGGCCTAGAAAAAATCATCTGGAATTTTCCGATACGTTAACGCATCGTACGAGTTTCATAATACTTAGTTAGACGGTCAAAACACAAAATTGCGACGAAACATCGCGACGCAGAAATCTACGAGCTCGCACGATGTATCGCAAGAACTCGCGAATTGATTCGCATCGTACATTCAGAATCTTCTTAGTTTCTTTTTCCTATATCTTCTTAACAGCAGTGAAGAACTCTTTTTACGGTCCATCTCACTGTCGACTTCACAAAATACGTTCAATACGATTGACAATTGTTGAAGGAGTAATCACCTAAAGCGTGAAAGGAAAATGCCTTGCCGAATGAAATCGCATCATAGCAATTCGTGTCGCAGATTTCTGCGTGGCAAATTCAGATCGCACCAATTCGTAATTTTGCGTTTCGGCCCACAAATGGTGGCGCCCAATACTGTCTTCTTTTGTGACAATTGTTTTTTCTTGTGTGCGTTTAATGTAAAATAGAAGAAATAGGACAAGTCTATTACGATTCATGTTTCATTACGAACTAAACTGATAGTTAGCGTCTACTCATACGTTGCCGTATACGACGTCATTTTTGCGATGCGTCGTCCCATCGCAGTATAGTGGCCTCGCCCTAACTCTTGAAAAAACATATCATTGCGTAGTTCGTCGTGCACAGTACCTTTAAGAAGTTTCACTTATCTATTGTATCCACGTATAATCAAATTATTTTAGTATGCAATTTATTAGATAAAATCTTCACACAAGCTACGCACCGAACTGCAAACTAACTGACGATTAAATTTAATGAGGGTCTGCACGTCAAATAACCAGACATTTAATTGTATATTAACATGTTGTCGCTATGTATAATAATATTTTCCCTAAAAAATTAAGTTAATTGCCAGCTCTCTGTAGTTCAACATACGAGGCTGAAACAGAAGTGAATTAAACGTTGTGAATTCACGAGACAGACCCTCATTAGTTTAATTCGATAGATTTAAACTCCACACATACTATTAATGCAGCCACATTTTTACAGAACTAAGTGCCAGCATCAAAAGAGAGAAGATCGTCGAGATATGCGAGGGCTGTGGTCAAAAGATTCAAGATCGTTATCTGATGCGGGTTGGAGAGCTATCCTGGCACGAGCATTGCCTCAGTTGCTGCGTATGTGGCTGTCCACTGGCTCACACCTGCTTCACTAGAAATGCCAAGCTGTACTGCAAGCCTGACTATGACAGGTACATAGCCTTCAAATGAATTCAATTTAGTAGATCACACCTAATTAGTTATTACTGTAAGTGCAATAGCGAATTAAGCAAAAGCGAATAGTACTGCAATGCGAATGCTCCCTTGTTATATCTCATGCATCACTTTATAAATTTCTTGTTTAGATTGTTCGGCGTCAAATGTACCAGGTGTGGCGACAGGCTGCTTCCTCAAGAAATGGTTATGAGAGCCCAGCAATACGTTTTTCACATACAATGCTTCGTGTGCGTCATGTGCTGTCAACCACTCCAAAAAGGCGAACAATATGTAATAAGGGCCGGACAAATATTCTGCAGACAAGATTTCGAAAAGGAAATGTATCTCATGCAGCATGCTGAAGATGATCTGATCATAGACGATTCTGAACGACCAAGAGACGGTAGACGTGGTCCGAAACGACCAAGAACTATTTTGACATCAGCCCAACGTAGACAATTTAAGGCATCATTTGAAGTCAGTCCAAAACCATGCAGGAAAGTACGTGAAGCTCTCGCTAAAGACACAGGTTTAAGCGTGCGAGTTGTGCAAGTTTGGTTCCAAAATCAAAGAGCCAAAATGAAAAAGATTCAGCGCAAAGCAAAACAAGAAGGTGACAAAAACACAGAGAAAGATAAAGACAAAGATGAGAAATCAATCAAACAGGAATCGCCGTCAAGTGAGCATGGAAATTATTTAGGTTTAGATGGATCGTATTCAACTTCTAGTCAACCTCTGAACCCTAACCTACCCTATTCTCCCGATGGTAAGTTATAGAAACCACCGGCTTTTTTACGTCCTCTTAGCTGTTGTATGTATGTAAACTCAATATACTCAATATAGGCTGAGTTTGTGTAAACCTTGCGTCCGTATTCCGCAAAAATACTTGCATAATTCATATAGAATAAAATAACATACCTATGACGTTAAAAAATTACGTCCGTTTAATCATATAGTATGGATTATGATTTAATTAATGATGGGCTACTTCATATAAATGATTACGAAAACTTTGATATTCTTACTAAAGTAACCATAGATGAAAATTTACTTTGTTTAAATGTTTCTGTACAGACCTTGAAAAGGTCCTCATTGTTACGAATAAACAGACTGTTATAAACTTTGGAAACTGAACGCAGGATATTTTTGATATCGAGTAACAGAAAAGCTGTCATGAGTATTCACCGGAAGTTTACAGATGCGAAACTTCATTAAAATCTCTAGTCTCTCTAATTTCTAAAATATATTATAACTATGAACGAATATTGCAATATTTTTGACCGTACACTTATATATATAAAAGAAAGTCGTGTTAGTTACACCATTTATAACTCAAGAACGGCTCGACAATTTTTATGATTTTTGTGTTTTTAAAATTGTCTTTGTCTGAAATAGGATAATAAGTATTAAAATATGATATTCATCAATAAAAAAACATTAGTCTAGCCATTCATTTGTTATGGTCTTTCCTAGCCGAGTTCGGCAATGGTAATTGTATTTAAGCTCATTTTCTTTGTCTGATGTAGGTGAATTATTTTTGTGTGTTCAAGTGGGTCCCGGGATGGTTTAGATTCAAATTTGAACCAGGTAGATGGCGCTGCAATCGGGTTCCAGGATTTAGTTGTATGTGTTCAAATGGATCCCGGGATGGTTTAGATTCACGATTGGACCCGGCAAGTGGCGCCGCTGAACAGCGGTTTTTTAACGGTGGGACCGATTATGATGAATTTTTAGTGTTTTTTGAAGTAGATTCGAGAATGGTTTTCAAAATTGGTCCCACTTGAGGGCGCTGCAATCGGTTTCTAGATTTTTAATTTTTAAGGGCAAGACAACGTCTGCCGGGTACAGCTAGTAATTATATAAATTTATCGGACACCTTTAACGAAGTTCATTGAAATAAACGGAAAATTTGTTCAAAGATATACATCCTATATTAGACGCAAGTAAATAGAGATCACTAATACATTTCGGCAGTAATGGCAGGTCGATAAAGTCCAAGCATGTTTATCATAGAAAAAAAGAGACAGCAAGTAACAAATAATTCTAACTATAATTAATTTTGTTACAGACTATCCTACACATTCCGGTGACAGTTTCTGCAGCTCCGACATTTCGTTGGACGGCAGCAACTTCGATCAGCTCGACGAGAATGCTTCTGACACGATGAGCCTACAGAATCTCGAAGTACAACACCATTCACACCAGCACAACAGCCATTCAGGTCACGAACCTTTGAATTTGGGTACCGGGGCAGTTGTCAACCCGATAGATAAGCTTTACCTTATGCAGAACTCTTACTTTAGCACCGACCATTGATTCACTAGACGTGGCACTGCTCGACGGTCTAAACACGGGCAGAGGCTACGGCAGACATCTGCCATGGATTTGTGTGTTAAAACGGCTACGAGAACTAGTGATACACTGACTTTCACTGACACGGTTACTGCGCTAAACATAAATAAGTATTATTCTGAATACTAGATTAACATATAGCTTAATTTAATCATTTACCTCAGCGTCTAGCAATAAAACAAACAAGTGCTACAACGAAAACGAATATAATAAAAGCTCGTAAATATTTTTCATAGTATATTTTTACTAGAAAAAGACTAAACTATTCTATATATAGTCTAGTGGCACTACAGAAAGAATACAACAATTAATATATTAAGATATATAAGGTAGATACGATTTTCTTCAATATTATTTAAACATATTGTACTACCCAGTAAAATTATTTAAAATAGTTATGATATTTTAAATCAACTATACAAAGTATATATATTTATATTCAACATCGTAGTACCGTGTAGTATTTATTATTCACAAACACAAATCATTTTGTAAATATTAAGTTAAAAGTAAGGTAATTAATATATCATTAAATTATACAACAAATAAACATCATTTTAATTATAATTTTGTATAGTTGTTGTAGCATACGTTTTTAGATGTACTTATAGCAAAATAAAAATGACATTACAATTATAATATTTTCGAAATAAATCCTAATCTAGACAGGTCATTAAATTGGCCACGGATTATTAACAAATAATTTTATATGAAAAATTACTATGGCGCTGCAGTACCAGCGGTTAGGTATAATGTTAAGGTAATTTATGAACTATATAACGTGGGTATATTGCAATTATTGATACCACAGCTAAATAAAGATGAGAATTATAAATATGCACATGTGTCACAAAAAGAATCACTTTAACAATATGTAGGAACCTAGATTAGTTCTGAAAAACCCCATAAACAGTGTCATTTAGTTAGTTACGGCGCCACGTCATTAAAATCGTAGTTCTCGTGTTCAGGCAAGTTTAGGTTAGCTAAAGAAGAAACCAACAGCAATCCAGACAAACGCCTAAGATCTGACAAGATCGTATCACAGTTAGTAATTAGTTAATCCCAGCAAATTCCACAAATTCAACATGGAAGAAAAGTATTACATAACTAAATGTAATATGTTTAGAACAGGGATTCCCAAAGTGGTCGATGTCGACCCCTAGGATCGAAATCGGTTTTCCAGGGGTCGACATAAATGAAATCAGTTTTCATTCATGTCGACCCCTGGAAAACCGACCGGGGGTCGACGAGGTCTGAGAATTGATCCCTATTAATTAATAAAAGTTCTTCTTTGAAACTTTCAAGATACTAAGAAGTAGACTGTATAAGCTGTGTTACGTGTACCAACTTGTTATAAGAATGACTAATATTTTAGTAGGAAGTATCACTATTGTAATTTTAAAAAACTCAACAAGTCGATAAGCGTGCACAAGTTTGTATATTTACTGAATTTTGTATCTATTTAATTTGTTGAATTTTGATTAGAGAATGATGTCAAGTTTACTCACTTAACCAACTGCAAAGTGTTTAAATTCATAAGTATTTTGTATCAATAGGGAAAAAACTAGATATAGGTTTTTTAAAGTAATTTAGCTATGGGGGTCTGAGATATCAGTTCACTTTGGAAAGTGGTCTCTTGCCCAAAATAGTTTAGGAATCCTTGGTTTAGAAAAATTGCCTGTGGGGGATGAGCGATTTTCCTCTCGCTTTTGAAGTTTTGTTATATAAAATATATTTCTAAGTTAAATTAATTAGTATTGACTTTGCAAAGTCTATAGTTATATTGAAGACAAAAGTGAGAAAATAAAGAATAGACAAAGTATTGTTGCCGATTGTTGAAGGATGTAGAGGTTGGCCGGTAATTTTTATTAATTTTTAGTAAAATGGTACTTTATATTAAATTATATACATATAAATATAGCTCTCGATGACCGTACGGACGTTAAGTAATAATTCCGTGAAGACAAAAGCATAGGGTGCCTCTATGAACCAATAGCGCCGTGAAGACACGACTGCGGGCATGATCCATAGGGAGGATCCGCCTACACATAAGGCAATCGAATATAGGAGTGGAGTTCCCGCTCTCCATTCTTCGCACTTCGCTTCGGGGTGCTTTGCGCCCTACGGCGACACGGGAAGATGGCCGGCGTTCGTTCCCCGACAGAGGAAGAGGCCGTTTCGGCCGGCACCTGCCAAGGCTGACGCGTAGGTGGCGTTGGCCATTTCCCGTGGCCTTGACTATAGTAGGTGAACAGAAAAAACACGTAGAGTTTTAGTGGGTAGTCTGGTCAATGACAACCTACCTCAACCAGGATAGGACCACGCGGGCGAGTCCCACACGCTCTCACCGTGATTCTCACACCGTGACGTCCGTAAACAGATTTCTCCCCGTCAAAAAAATATATGTTTGTTTGCGGGTGCGATGCGATGACCAGGAAAAGGCAGAGGGACGGAGATGAGAACTAGAAAAAGAACTTACCTCCTCACTAAACTCTCGCTGCATCACCTATCCCAGGGTATTCCCACACAAACACTAGGACTGGTTACATTAATAAAATTAAATTATTTAATATATTTGCCGATTTAATATTGTCGATCTAACAGTAATAAATTATATATATTACTGTTAGATACATAAACTAATTCAATATTTTGAAGTGTATTGCGTTTATTCGACACATTCTGTTGCATCGAGTATTCGGCCGAGAGCACTGTCTCGCCACTGTACTCGTTACGTGTAATCAAGCCCTATTTAAAAGTTGACTTTTTCTACCGAGGATAGGAATATAGGAAAATAATATAGAAATGAGGTTTTCTTGACGCAATTACATTTAATATATTTCAACTATAGGTACTTAACAAATTAAGCATTTTAAGTAGCATCATACAAGATCGCAAAATATTTGCAAAATAGTTAATTGAACAATTAATTAAAGATAGATAATAAATTAGTTTGCACGCAGTTATTAGATAATACAGTAAATATGTCTGTCATAATATATACTCCGCTGAAGATAAAACTCCATCATAAACCCTCGTTTCTTTTATGCCCACTTCCAGGCCAACAGGCAAGAAAGTGGCATGGGAAGTATGCAGCACGAGTGTCAAATGTTCAAAAAAACAGCGTTTACTTAATCGCGCTGCCCAATTACTCTCGTCACTTTCCTGCTGGCTGTTGTACATAACTGAATAAGAATCATCTTCTTTACATAGTGTAAAACAAAGCCACTTTCCGTGTCTCTCTGTCTGTTTGTCTATATATCTGCTAACTCTTCCTAAGCCACGAGATGGATTTTTAAACGCTTTCACCATCAGATAATTTTTCATTGAAAATGTAGAGAATAGAGCTACTAGCTAAGATGTGACCCGCAGCGTACCGGTGGAATAATCTCTAATGCACACGAAAATATTAGCTCATATTTACAATAAAATATTTTTTGCAAAATACAAAAAATATTTTATAATTTCTTTGAGTACTCGCATCGCTAAATGTACCGTTTTCAATTATTGTTTGCTATTACAAGGCATATTGTATTGTTATTGCCATACAAAATGAAGGGACTCAGCGTACTGATTATCAACCATGGTGACCTTCGCGAACATCTAGAAGCACAGAACACATATTTAAAATAATGAATATAGGTACCAACCTCTTGCATGTTTTATAAGGATTTATCAGCTCAATCTATAATATTCATCGTAATATAATTGTATTATAATTACATATCTATTTATTACAATACATATTGTTCATAATGTTATTACATATTTAAAAAATCACAATTTCGAATTATAATGACATCTGATAGTTGGAGATTAATACCTCTGATTGATGTACAAGTTTCTGTCCCTAGAAAAGTTTAACTTAATCTAAGGCCCAGTATAGCCATGCCTTTAAAATGTTCATAGACTAGCGCGCAACGTGATGTCGATTGTTTACTCGGTTTCCAATTACAACAATCAAGTAAAGTCAAGCGGTGTGGTCGTAATATTCCGTACGAAATTAATAACAAAAGCATTATGGACCACTTTTAGAACAATACTTGGCCATTGTTTCAACGTTTTGTAAGGAAACTTCTTCAACTTTTTTCTAATTTTGTAACGCAAAAACTGATGCCATAAATATGCTCGAAGAATTTTCTTAAAATATAACAAACAATTTGAAAATTCCTTTTATAACTTGTGGTTTGTTGACTTGCTTAGTTTCTTTGTGACACATTTACTATGGCATCTTTTCCCCCTGCTTTGTATGAAAACTTTTACTTTCTTAGAAATTTTCTTTGTTCATTCTTTGATTTCACAACTCATTCGTGTTCATACTCGAATAAATAGTAAATTGTGATTTAAATATATTTTAAAAAGAACATTAAAAAACAATATTATTATTTTTCCAGATCATACTAACAATACCACACACGACTACATATTGTTACGTGCGAGCGGGGTTGGCTCTTAGGATTGGAAGGAAACACCAGTTTTTAAATAAACGCTTTTATTGACTTACACAGCCGCACGTAATACCTCTCCGCAGGGTTGCCCCTATACGCACGACTAACGATGCACTGTTCCGACGATAAGGTGTCCCACTCACAATACCGTCGCTGATATTGCGTAGACCACCTCCTGCTACTGCCGTGCTCACCTCCGATATTACCGCGTGTAGCTCGCTTCTGGTTCGTCTCTCGAACCACGCTACACTCCTCTTTCACTTAACTGTCCACTAAACTTGTCACTGAATCCACCACTTAACTCGTCACTGTCTTCTATTAAACTTTTCTTCCAATTCTTCCGTATCGCACTTGTCGCTTCGCTGTCTTGAACTGAACTCAACTCTAAAACTGCCCCGTAGGCGCGCCTTACGCTGCTTATATACCCGGAAGAATTTTCTGGAACCCATAATTTCGTTATTCTTTTATTCACTATCTGTCACTTTCTAAACATCTATCTATCTCTGTCTTTTCCTTCCCGAATCTTCTATTCGAGAACTTTCGTTCATACATCTATCCCTTTCTAACATCTACCTATCTCTGTCTTTTCCTTCCCGAACTTTATATTCTAGAACTTTCGTTTATCGTCTATCCCTTTCTAACATATATCTGTCCTTGTCTTTTTTTCCAGAATCTTCTACCTTTTTCTAAAAGTCTTGAGACCGGCTTACGCTGGCGGAAAGTTCTACCCTCGGTAGCCACAATATTTTAGTGAAAACTGTATCGGAATAAGAAAGTTTTTATGCACCCGAACAACTACAAACCGCTCCCGGGAGAAATCCAGCGGGATTCCCGGGATGAAAAATATCACACATTTATTACATAAATTTCGCTATCGATCAGCGAAAACCGAGAAAGAAAAATATATCGGGTTCTCCATCGTTTATGTAATCTATTCCAGTTGTTTTTTTTTAAATAGCTTCAATGTACAGACACGACATGTTTAGAATTTTATAATATTATAGATAGATATAGATATTATAAATTTCTAAAGATGCCGTATCTGTACTTTGATCTTATTTAAAAAAACTGGAATAGACTATATGAACGATGCATTTTCTTTTAATTTCTTATTTGTTTCTTGTTCTTGTTTTCCCGGGAGCGGTTTCAGGTTGTTCGGGTGCATAAAAATTAGCTTATTCCAACACTGTTTTCACTAAAACGATAGCTTACATCCTTTTTTAAGGGATGTGATACTTTATATTCCGGGAATACCGCGGTAACTTTCCTGAGAGTGTTTTAAAATTTATTATACATAAAAATTTGCTGTTTCGGATCCGATTGATAATAAAACAATATAATCCGGGACTTTTTATATCCCCGGGATTTCCTAACTTCGAAACCACATGATATTAGGACTTGCTTGATATGACAGTTTCTATGTTTTTTAGACATCTTTAGTAGAACACTACTAAAGATGTCTAACACTACTAAGCAAGTCCAAGTTAAAGGCATACATAAGTAAATCTGTTGATTTACTTATGTATGCCTTTAATAACATTACTTATCCCGGGTATCTTCGGAATTCATGTATTTTCATACTAAAAAATCTGTTGTCCTGCTGAAAATACCCTTTGTATTGAAAAACTGGCATAATAACTATAATCTATATTACCTATCAAACGTGGATGAAGTCGCGGGCATATCTTAATTTACATATAAAATTTTATGCGCAACTAGGATTGGCCCTCGACTTCGTTCGCGTTAGACGGAATAAGCTAATTTATACGTGTCCTAACAACTTGAAACCACTCCAGGGAAAATCCCGCAGCATTCGCAGAATATAAAGTATCACATATTTTATGAGAGAGTATTTGCATTACATTGAAATCAGAATTAATTTTCAACCCAACCACTTTAAACCGCTCCCAAGAAAATTCCTGTGGAATTCCTGATATATAAAGTACCGCAGATTTTAAGTCCGGGAATTTGCTGTCGATGAGCGAAAACCGTACCGAAATCGGACCAGTAGTTTTTACGTGAATCCCCAACAAACAGAGAGACACAAAATATCTAAAAAATAAAAGACTACACACTTTTACAATTTTATAATATTGTTACAAATTTGCAGGACTCGAATTAAAATGCCGTTGGAATTATTATAGAGTTTATAAGAACTATACAAACACGTATAACACAGGTACAAATATAACCGGACACAACAAATTCAAACATAATGCAGAAGGTAGTAATTCAATAAAATGCGCAAAGTCCGTCACTATTAGATTCCCAAATGTACACACGTCACGCCTTGATCGTGGTTCTCGCTCAACTACCACTCTCTCCATCAGCCCGTCGTTTTATACTTCACAAATGCGAATGTGCCCGCCCGGCAACTTCCACCCAATTTCCTAGTAATCGTAATCCGCACACCTGGCTAATGACGCCTGCAAGAACGAGTACAATAGGCTGTTCTCCACAATAACTAGACACGTATACCAATAAATAAGTGAAAAAAAGAAGACGATCATAAAAGGATCACAATTAGTTCAAATGCCGACAGGTAATAAAATGTTCTTTTACAGATTTGTACGTGGAATATGTCTTTGTTGGGGCCTAGGTTGTAACAATATTATATCATGGGAAAAGGTATGATACTTTCTTCCGTGATATTATTAGGTTGGGGAAAAAATTCTTCGTATTTTATATAAAAATTCAACGGCGGATGCATTAACACCTCCCAGCCAAACTTTCGTAATTTTTGTTGAGTGGCTAAAGATGTGTGAGGTCTAGCGTTATCATGGTGAAAAACCACACCCCTTCTGTTGATTAATTCCGGCCGCTTTCTCTCAACTTATTGCTTTAATCTCATTAGTTGTTCGCAGTACAGTTCAGAATAGGTGGTTCTTCCTGGTGGTAACAGCTCATAATGAATAATGCCCTTCCAATCCCACCATACACACAGCATCACCTTGTTGCGAGTTAACCCGGGTTTCGCCACAGTCTGTGAAGCCTGACCGGCCTTTGACCACGATCTTTTTCGCACGTTCTTGTCGTCGTGATCCACTTTTCATCACCAGTTATCAGCTTCTTCAAAAATGGTTCGGTTTCATTACGTCGTAATAAAGAATCACAAATGAGTACACGGTTCATTAGGTTTCTTTCAGTGAGCTCATGAGGCACCCAAATATCGAGCTTTTTTGTGTACCCAGCTTTTTTTCAAATGCACCAAAACCGTTTTGTGGTCAATTCCCAGTTCTCCAACTAGATCGTAACTACTAATATGCTGATCTTGCTCCACTTTTTCAAAATTGGCATCAATTTTGTCCGTAACAGGGCGACCAGAGCGACGTGCATGTTTGATATCAAAATTTCCGTATTGAAAACGCTTAAACCAAATTTTCGCTACTCTCACAGATACTGCATTAGGTCCATAAACATCACAAATATTTTTCGGGCTTGTGTTGCATTTTTACCTTTTTTGTAGTAAGATTTTAAAATGTATCGAATTTCTTCATTAGATAAACTCATTTTAACAATAAGAAAAACAAATGAATATCACACATTTTCCTAATTTGAATTTGGAATTGTCTTCTTTAAAATTAAAACTTTTTAATGATACCAAAACCAGCCAGATACAAATAGTATAGCCAAAGAGATCTTATTATAAGTTCATACATACTATATGCGAAGACTTTTCCCCAACCTATTATGATTTTCATTCAAAACAAAAGTTTTTTTTCAAAATAATTTCCACTGGAGAACACTTTTTGAAAGTCATATATTATAAGTTAAAAATTAATTTTACTTTCTAGTCTATGTACACCACTTCGCAACGTGTTACACATTACTCATTAAACATTATAATGGATAGGATATAAATAGCTTACAATTACAAAAAATAAAAGTTCTGAGTAAAATAGTCGGACAGACGGATAGACAGATTAGGGCTGCCATCTTTTTTTGAAGAAAATATAGTATATTTGTTTTTTAACTGCAAAAATATAGTACTTTTGGGAAAGTTAGGAGAAAAAATAGTACACATTTGTTTTTCGTTAATTATTTTATATTTTATTTATTTCATAATTAAATTTTCCAAGTGTATTTATTACTATTATTGGCTTAGGCCAGCAAAAATCTATAACAATTGAATTAGCAGTGAAAATATAGTACATTTCATACTATATTATTTTCTATAATATATAGTACAATTGACTAAAATTTTATACTATACATAATTACGGTTGAGAACCCTAGGACCGAGAGACTATTTTTCCGGAGCCTAAAAATACTGTACTTATCTAGAATCCAAAATGCTAGACGTGTTTATATTAGCTACCTTCACTGCCTCCGGACTTTAAAGATGGCTCTGTGTTCAATGGCCGGTATTTTTTAATTATTATTATATATTCCATGGCCAGACTGTCATTACTTGTACAGAGCTAATCTCAAAATTTAACCCCTTATAAAACAAATAAACGGTTAAATATATAGGAACCGACCATAAGAAGAGTTGTTACAATTTTACACAACTTATAATTCCGGCAGTTTTCGTTTGCGCAGTAAAGTGCAGACTGGTTTCCGACATGTAAATCTTTACTAATATTATAAAGAGGTAAAGTTTGTGAGTTTGCATGTGCGGGGTAATCTCGGGTCCTACGGATCCGATTTTGAAAGTTCTTTCACCAGTAGAAAGCTACATTATTCCCGAGTGACATAGAATATATTTGATGCACGGGAACGCCTGTCAAATATGTTACAGCAATAACGTTCCACATAAGAATTGCGCACATCCTCGTACGAGGCAAGTGTTTTAATTTAAATTAATTAAAGGTTACACAGTTTAATTAAACCTTGATTGTCGCGCGTGCGTGTGGTGTGCGTGAGTGCATGTGAATTTTTAAATGACGTCCAGCGAAGTGGGCACGGATCAGCTAGTATTTAATCTATATTGAACTTTATTCACAAAGTGGAAATCGTAGTGTTGCTTGCCCATGCATTCTTAGCTCTGTTCCGCTTACACAATTCATATAGGTACTTTTGGACTTGTCCCGCAGCACTAAAATTGGTCTACTGCGCACGCACATCGGGGGAAGTTATTAGTTATGTAAAACTGTATATATATACAGTGTCAACATTAAATTTATTAGTCTTTTGAAAGTGAGATCTTCAGATTTCACACTCATATAGGTGATAGGCGTGCAAACTGTACAAAGGTACAGGATCGGCGATCTTCTTCGCTTCTGAATGTTCCCATACCTAATTGATACGGACGAAGAAAATGGTCCAGCCATAAGTGTGCACGTTTTATAACCCTCTATAAGTGCTTTCTGTATAAATTAACGAAGCAGAACGAGAACGTTATCAAAATGAATGTCTATTGTTAAACAAAATCAGTGAGAACAGCTTTCTAGTCAGAAACTTAGAAATGTACTTAGTTTGTTAGGTATAAATGTACCAACGAATCTTTATTTAAAAGTAGGTTAAGCAGTAATTTTATAAATTGATGTAAATTATATTGAACAAAATACATATTTTTTGTTTCATTTAATTTTCCTCTTAGTATAAGTCTTGTCCATTTACACAGTAAGTATAAATAAACAATGGGGACAGATTTTTGATTTATTTTCTTTAGTGTTCCTACTGTTAGCTTCACGTCCCTGCTCTATTTGGGTTAAAGGTAGTGTTAGTGACGATTTCACGCAGATGGATTTAATGCGTTACTTGTGATGCGACATTGTTATTAAATGCTAGTGATGTGAAACATTGATAGATAACGTGGGTACGTTACACATTAATGCAGATAATCATTGACGGCCTTATTTTTAACGCTATAAACAAGAAGCATGTAACCTCAGTCACGCATGAATTCTTATAATGCCCCCCCTGTTCAATTATGTTTTTGCTGAAAATCCTGAAATTGTTCAGACACCACCAAACCCCGAGGTTAGAAAAGGCTCCACTGATTTCAAAATAAATAAGGAAGAAAACAGTAATTTTACGTGTAAGCTTTATTTCGATATAGGGGATTCATAAAATATGAATGTAATAAAATCTTTAATCCCTCTTTGTCTGTGTACTCGGTACTTTGACCTCAAAAACTTCCACTCTGATAAATAGCCCGTAATCACAGATTTCGCTAAGGCTACACTGTTAATTGGACTTGAACAATAAATAAGAGAGTATAGGTATATGCGTGTGTGTCAAATACACGGTGGTGTGTGTAATGTCTTTTTTATTGATTTAACGTATTAGTTATGCATAATTCTAAAAAAATATTAGTATTCGTCGCTTCTTCTCTACATCCCTATTAATATTATAAATGCGAAAGTAACTATGTCTCTCTGTCTGTCTGTTCCGTTTTCACGGAAAAACTACTGGACCGATTTGGCTGTAACTCAGTATATATATATATTTTCGATGCCGAGAATGAACATAGGATACTTTTTATTCCGAAAAATGGGATAGTTTCCGAGATAAAAATATATTTGTTCCTCTGTTTGTTATGCTTTTACGGAAAAATTACTGGACCGATTTAGCTGAAATTCGTTATATATGTAAACTCTAGTTACTACGCGGCTGCGCCGCGAGTCAACCACTACTGCGCGAGAAGGTATTAATACAGGTTACATTGTACTAAATTTTTATGTTAGTGCCCGGAAGATTAATTTTATTTTATATCGCAAACTATCCCATCTCCCGCCATGAAAAGTATTGACGTCAATTTTCGGTATTAAAACTGCAATTAGACAAAGTTACAGCAAAACCGATCCAGTATTCCTAGTAGTTTTCGGTGAAAGTTTAACAGAAAGACATATCGAGTTACTATCGCATTTTTTATAGACGATGAATTTTATATCTATGAACTTGAAAAATGATTGGCCTCATCCAAACTTTCATCCTCTAATTCAAACCGTCCTAGTTAACTAAACAAATGACAAAAAAGACAAAGAGGAGTAAGAGTACTAGTACGGTCAACCAAAGTCCTTCTTGATCAGTTCTCTAACATTTTGCTTTGAAAGGCTCATAAAGTATCGACATCCACGCACACAGTCTCAAATCTCATATACACCAATCAGAATGTGTCTGAAGTGTTTAAACTAAAGGAAACAATTACTCATATTTAGTTGCAATGTGCACCTTGCCGATTGACGACGCCTGTTCGCACCGCTTATTTTAAAATCCTATCCTATCAAATTATTTCCACAACTACCCGCTTTTCCTAACCGCGTTATCCAATCACCTTTTCCCAGCCGCCATCTTCCGTTCCATACGACTATCCTTGTCGTGCTTACCGCAGTACTAATACTGCTCGTCTTTACGAGTCAGTCTGCTGTCGACCCTCGTACGACAACCCGCACATCTTTTTTCCGCCACAACTTGCATATAAGTGCAGTTATACCGCGCCGTGTGTGTACCAATAATAATCGAAGGCCGCAAGAAGGAGACAAGCCAGAAGATTTGCTGCAAGGCTCACGACTTGGTGATCAGCACGCATAGTTAGTGCAGCCCAGAGGCACGCAGGTTAGTCTCCCTTCTTTCCATACCAGCAATCCTACCACCGCCATTTTGGATACGCGTTCAGTACCTAATACTGGGCTGCCGCGTTAACATTTTTTTTGGTCCATTCGAACCAGGATCATTTTTTGGTTCCTTTTGAACCGTAATCATCCCCTTTGGTTCCCCTTTTGACCCTCATTTTCTACCGCTTTATTTCGTCACCGTAATATTTTATGTATCTTTTCACCGCTATCAACGTCTTTATTTCGCATTAAACATACATATTTCGTATTCCGCTTCCCTTGATTGCGTTAAATAAGTGGATTTTTAAATTAAATTCATTTTAAATTTAAACAGTGATATTTAAAGTAACGTATCGTTCATTCATTCGATCATCTGACCGGCCGCGCACCGCTCTTGTTTCGCATACTCGTGTTGCAGGCATTAACTTCGGCGTTTCTTAAAGTTTCTAATCTTTTAAATTTAAATACTCAAAAATGACTTCTAAGCGAAAAGAAGTATTCGAAGATGCGCAGTCCCTTGATAAATTTCAAATACAACGATTGACGTTAACTGCAAGACGTGACGTCATATTTTCCCGCATGCAAGAACTTTATAACCGCTCGTTAAATGTCGCAGATGATGATTCCGAGAGAGAATTATTTCTATACGGAATGGTATCTATTGAACGTCTACATTCAGATTTTACCGACATAGTAGATCAATTAAATGTTGTGGAGTTGACCTTGGATCCTAAATATAAGGTCAATTACCAAAGTCTCAATTCTTTTGAAGACATGTACTGCCGCTGTAAATTTATCCATGATAAGTTTCAATCGGTTTCACACCAACCAGAAAACATGATTTCGAACACTAATTCTCAACGTAAGTCTATACGTTTACCCGAACTCGAGCTTATGGGGTTTGATGGCAACCCTATTAAATGGCCAATATTTTACGAGTCCTTTAAAAGGACAATACATGAAAATCCCGATCTCACTGATCATGAACGCGTACAATATTTAATAAATAAGCTGTCGGGCCGGGCACTTTCAGTTTGTACCGGAATCGTACCAAACGGCGACAACTACAACATGATATGGCAAACATTGGTCGACAAATGCGATGATAAGCGCAGTTTGGCCGCCGCATACTTGGATCAAATGTTTGAATCTAAAAGTTTTAACACCGCCTCTAGTAAAAATCTTGACATGTTTCTAGATAAATTTTGTACCGCAGTATCGAGTTTAAAATCTTTAAAATTAAATGACTTATCTGACTTTATTATTTTGCAATTAGCGTTGAAGAAAATAGATTTAAATACCGCAAGATCGTTTGAGATGCATAATAGGGGAGAATCGATGCCTACCTACAATGACCTTATTAAATTTATCCGCGAACAAAGTAAGGTATTGGAACGCACGATGCCATCTACTCAGTCCCGTAGTAGTGACACATATAAAACCAATATTCCTAAATCGACGCATTCTTTTGTGACGTCATATATGACGCATTGCCCGCTTTGCAAACAATCTAATCATTTTAATTTATATCGTTGTCCCGCGTTTGAAAAACTTTCTATTAATGAAAGATTTAATTTTATAAAAAATTCAAGAGGGTGTACTAATTGTTTAAGCGTAAGCCACAACAATAATTTCTGTAACTCCAAATTTAAATGTCGACATTGTGAGTGTAGACATCATTCAATGTTGTGCCGTAAACCTCCGTCATCGCCGTCGCCTCAAGATGACCGCCCGCGCCACCAAGATCGCTCGCCGCCGAGGGCCCGCGCTGTTACCACTTCGCCATCGCGTGCTCATGCGCTGGTGCATCCACCATTTGCGCATGCTCCTACAGCTTCGCCGCCGCACCTTACCGCTCCCGCGCGCCTCCCTCGCCCCTCTATAAGAGTGGATGAGACCCGCGCTTGTTTGTCCGCGCAACAAAATGTATCGCTATGCAATACACGACCAATATCTATAACGCAAAATAATACAACTTGTTTACTCGGCACGGTACAAGTATACGCGATGGACTCTAATAATAAACGGCATGTATTACGCGCGTTAGTAGACTCCGCGTCTCAAAGCAACTTTTTAACCGCGAAATGTTTTAATAAACTAAACCTAAATTACAATAAAGTTTCTAACAATGTTGTAAAGGGTATAGGGTCTACAAAGAACCGAATTATGGGGCAAACTTCTATGACAATAGTTTCACGATTTAATAGTAATTTTATTTCTTTAGACGCACTTATAATTGACCGGATTACAGACAACCTCCCTTCTGTTGAAGTCGATACTTCGCATCTTTCGTACATCGACGGTTTACCGATGGCCGATGACAACTTTTCATCGCCTGCGGAAATAGACCTTCTCATTGGGGCATCTTTGTTTGCTGATATCTTACTATCAGGCCGCTTCTCGGGTCCACCTGGTACACCAACCGCTTTTGAAACTATTTTTGGCTACATCATCATTGGAAACGCTCCCGTCGCTGCTGCCCCGCATGACCCGTGTCATACTGACACCGATATCGCTCTTCTTAATAGCTCTCCCGCACATATATCACTCTGCTCGTTTGTAGAGAAACCGCCTTTACGTCAACCGCCTCAGAAATTCTGGCAACGTGAGGAAATAAGTTATACTCCGATTTTGTCCCACCGGTCTCGAAAACGAAAGACTTTTATAAACAACAACTTTCTCCGTAATTGTGCAGGGCGTTATTTTGCGGCGTTGCCATTTTACCGCGAATCCGCTGCCACTTTTGGCTATTCTTTTAGAACATCGAAAACTTTCAATTAAAACCGTATCACAACGCAGTTGCGCGTAGCTTACAGCGCAATAATTGAATAACATATTCAGAATTTATTTATTTATAAATTTAATAATTGATTTATGTTATTTTATCCGCATTTCCTAATTTTATATTTTTCAATTTAAATAATTTACTAAACTTGTAACCGCTATTCCCGCTGTTAACTTCTTGCTAGTCCGCGTTATATATTCCCAATGAAAGTTTGTTGCAAAATTAATTCCCGCTTAGGTAAAAACCTATCCATTGTAGTGCAATGGATCCGATTGATTGCCGCTAGATTGCCGGTTATATAAATCGAAAAAGGCCAACTGTGATAGTTATTTACCTGTGTTGGAAATTTTCTTTCTTTTCACGCTACTCATACAAATAACGAAATCTCTAACCTGTTGGTAGATCTTTTCTCCCGCGTTTACTCATGGCTGATGCTTTACGCACAGTCGTTTGAGATATCGTTTCATAAATTACCGCAAAATAAATATTATACCGCTAATAATGATCTTCATTACGCTAAGTTGCAAGTTTTAAAAGCTTTGCGGTATTTTCATTCCAATGAAATTATTAAAATCTTCGAAATAATTAACGCTGCTTCCTCTCAATACAAAGGCTCTCTCGTGCCTTTCGAGACGCAGACGGGCTAGTTAGAGTTGGTGGCCGTCTCCGTAATGCCGATCTTTCATATTATCAACAACATCCAATTTTATTACCACGAAAGGATCCTGTTATTTCACTGCTAATTTCCTATAATCGTAAAAATTGTCACACGGGCCCTCTGGCTCTTATGTCTATTCTTAGACAAAGATATTGGATTTTATCTTGTCGTAATATCGTTCGTACAGTAATTCATAAGTGTAATTTATGTTTCAAAGCTAAACCTAAACCTAACTTCCCATTAATGGGACAGTTACCCGCTTGTCGAGTAAATGACACAAAGGCTTTTACTCACACTTCTGTGGATTACTGCGGCCCAATATCTATAATTCCTTATAGGAAACGGGGCGTACGTTCAATGAAGGCCTACTTGTGCATATTTGTGTGCATGGTGATACGCGCAGTACACGTAGAACGTACCACTGATCTAAGCACCAATTCTTTCTTATCCGCTTTCAAACGGTTTCTTGCTCGCCGCGGTGCCGTGTCAGTTATGTATGCTGACAATGCAACGAACTTTGTTGGTGCCAAAAACGCATTTTCAGAAGTTTACACGCTCGTAAGTTCCGATGAATTTAATACGTCTCTCTCGGATGAATTGTCAGCAAACCGCGTTCTTTGGAAATTAAATCCGCCACGAAGTCCTCACTTCGGAGGCCGGTATGAAATTTATGTGAAAGCATTTAAAACGCACCTCTATCGTGTCATTGGGACACAACTGTTAACCTATGAAGAAATGTTAACCGTTCTGACACAAATCCAATGTGTCATTAATTCCCGCTCGGTAACGTTATTGAGTGAGGATCCTTCTGAACCCACTGCTTTAACTCCCGCGCATTTTTTAATGTCTGTTCCCCTTAAACATTTGCCTGCCTGTAACGTCGATAACGAACCCGCGCATCTACTCAAACGGTTCTCTTTGCTGGATCAAATGATTCAGTTATTTTCCAAGCGACGGAAATTAGAATACTTACATTTATTGCAATCACGTGGAAAATTGAATACATCTGTAAATCCTATTACTCTAGGCTCAATAGTCCTCATTGTTACGGACAATATTCCCCTGCTTTCATGGCCCTTTGGAGTCGTAGTAGCCACCTACCCTGGCAAAGACGGCATCTGTAGGGTTGCTTCTGTAAAACGGCTACTGGCGTGTACAAACGACCAGTCGTCCGGCTTTGTGTGTTACCTACTCAGTAGTCACACCTTCACCCCCCCTCGGTCTACTCCCGCTTCTTTTACCGCTTATTTCAACCTTTTTATTAATCGACTTCTCCCATTTTTTTGAGTGTTTTTAAAAACCATTGGTTTTTAGGCCGGGGGCATGTTCGCGCCGCTTATTTTAAAATCCTATCCTATCAAATTATTTCCACAACTACCCGCTTTTCCTAACCGCGTTATCCAATCACCTTTTCCCAGCCGCCATCTTCCGTTCCATACGACTATCCTTGTCGTGCTTACCGCAGTACTAATACTGCTCGTCTTTACGAGTCAGTCTGCTGTCGACCCTCGTACGACAACCCGCACATCTTTTTTCCGCCACAACTTGCATATAAGTGCAGTTATACCGCGCCGTGTGTGTACCAATAATAATCGAAGGCCGCAAGAAGGAGACAAGCCAGAAGATTTGCTGCAAGGCTCACGACTTGGTGATCAGCACGCATAGTTAGTGCAGCCCAGAGGCACGCAGGTTAGTCTCCCTTCTTTCCATACCAGCAATCCTACCACCGCCATTTTGGATACGCGTTCAGTACCTAATACAGGGCTGCCGCGTTAACAACGCCTTTTTTTTCTATTCCACTCTCGTTTTGTTTACAGACTTCGATTTTATTGCCTCCTTGTTAAACCCACAACAGGTAACAATAAAACCCCGCCCTTTAAAGCTGATGTTTTACTAGTGTGCGTGTGCTTGGGTTGTTAAAGAAAGTTATTACGACGCTATTTTAATGTTATGACTGGTTCACGCGTCTTTTGCGGATTGTACATTAACACTTCACGTAATAATAATATCTTCTACTTTCTAGTATAGTATTTCTTGACAAAATAAATAAAAAATAATCACATTATAGAAGTGAAAAATAACACTTAACTAACTAAAAATGTATTGTCCCATTTCTAGATGCTCTTAAACTCTTCAAAGAAAAAGAAAGTCTAATGGTGTCAAATTCTATTACTTTCCCACTAATGGTGCTTAATTGCCATTATTATGTGATAAACGACAAAAGTGGATTTATATAATTGCATGTTTTTTACATATGCAAGTCCAACATTTAGAAGTTACTAATAATGTTATTTGTAAAAATAGCCTACTTTTGTATGTAGTAGTAGTAGTAATACTATTCGATACAAACAAATCTGAAAGTAAACATAATTTTGTTTCAGTAATATAGACTATTAAATATAAAAAATTACTTACGTTAAAAACGAGTTCAGAAAATACTTAGTTATTTTGACTCCATAGACGTTAGAAATCTTTAATTGAACTACTTGCAATTTTGCCAGATATTACTGCTTTTTCATGATTCCCGTTTCTTCTACTTCTAAAACATTCCCAGACTCCAAGAATTTGCTCTTTTGACATCTTCTGGCCACACTGACGATCATTATTAATCGACCAGAACCCATATTCTGTCATTTTAATCATAATAAAAATGATTTAAACATAAGGTAAACATTGAGGGCAACACGACCACACATATAAAGAGTTTGTTTTTAACCGCACTGTGTCTGTTGTGTCGATTTATGCTGCTATAGTTCGTACACGTTTCTGATACTGACACAAAAGAAGTTTGAATGGTAGAGTTGGTGCCGATACGAAATTTACTCACCGTGATCAAATCACAGAGAAAGGTTAAGTAACAAGCTCCTCAAATAAACGTGCAAGTTACGATCGTAGCAAGTAGAAATCCATTGTCCCTGACCATTCCTATGGAAAACAGGCGTGATAATATGTTTGTCTGTTTATCTGTTCTATACTTTGGTGTACAATAAAGGGTTATCTATCTGTACATACATACCGACTTTGATTTCAGCAACCACAATATGTAGGTGGGTGTAGATACAATAGTTGCTGTACCCGCAGTACAGTGACGGCTATTGGCTGTTCTGCTATATATTCCAATTATATTAAAAAAAACTTTAGTTGGTCATTTAAAGCTACCAGTAAATTATTAGGTTTTATGGTCTCGGTCAGCTTTATTCTTGAAGGCGCCATCTTTTGTCTAGCAAGTGATATGCTCTATGCTCTTTATAAATATCGGTGGCATTCTTTCAAGAATCTAGCGCGTTTTCGACGCGACGCTTGAATTTAATATTTGATTCATTAAAATCATTTACAGATGGTTTAGAACCCTTAAGTCTCAGAAGTCTGTACAATGGGGAGTGTTCTGAGGAGCTGTTTGGTTTGGTACTTACGTCGCCATTTTACCACCGCAATGCTCGCCGGCGACTGGGAGTTCATCCACACTTCCTTTACACCTGGAACTTATCCACTGTACGTGGCGCTCGCTCCTTTATGCCATACGTGAGCAAGCTGTGGAATGAGCTCCCTCCCGCGGTTTTCCAAGAACGCTACAATATGGGGCTCTTCAAAAAGGGGGGTAAACAGATATTTAGTCTCAACGAGGTAGGCAACGCATCGGCTCCCTTAGTGTTGTAGATGTCCATGGGCGACGGTAGCCACTTGCAATCAAGTGGACCCGTCTGCCAGTTTGCCTATAAGACAACATAAAAAAAAACAAGGACAGAATCTATTTTTTTTATTACACGAGTTCAGCAGACAGGCAGACGGCCCACCTGAAGGAAAGCGGTTACCATCGCCTATGAACATTTGTAACACCAATGGTGCTATCAATGTAATGCCGTTCTATAAAGGGAGACTGGAACCTGGCTACTAATGCTGGAACACAACTCAAGGTCGTTATGGCGGCATACTCTAGACCAGGGGTGGTAGCCATCCAGACGCAAACACCCTACCACATATGGTTTTGTCGCCTCTTACGACAGGCCGCTTGGCCGCAGTAAATTATATTCTTTCTCTGTTCTTTCACGGATATTTCGCATCCTGATAGACGTGCTAATTTCGTAATTGTTATGTCATATATTATATTTACGAATGCGCTGCTTGCCAGTGCAGTGGAGCTGGAGACTAGGTTAGCTTTTTTTGTCTTATAAAAATTGATTCCTATTTACTTATAGTACCTACATATCTTAGAGTTCTTAGGTCGACACAAACAATTCAACATATGTTTCACCCCTTAATCAGAATCATACTAATTATGAGGAAAAGGTGTTGTAATTAAGTTGACATTGCGCAATACATAAAGTCACAATTTTATTGACATATTTTTAATTAATTTGTGATCTAGCGTATCGACCTTTAGGTCGATAGGGGTGGCGAAATATGAACAGTTTACTGGCAGTAAATGCGTAAAACCATCACTGCTGCTTGCATAGTGGTGCGGCGTCATCTACGATAATGTTATATATATAGGCCTATTCACGCAGATATGGTGATGGTTTTAATGAGTTATTTGAGATGCGACATTTTTAATGAAGTTAAATATTGACAGATCACGTATGTCCACATACACTAATGTGGCATTCGTTAACGGCGTTATTTTTTAACGTTTTAAATAAGACGCATTCGGCCAGTCTAAATCATTAAAATTATTGCAGATGAAGCCCCACCATCCGGTAGACTTGCAAAATTCTCTTCTACAGCAAACACAATACCGTCATTGGCACAATGCTCGTTTACGGAAAAGAAAACAACAGTATACAGACATCAAATGGGTTTATTCACGTCGAACTACAATTTGACACTTGAATAATATTAATAACAAAATCGGGTTGAAATTTCAAAACCTAGCAAGTGCATTCCTAGAAATTTTACATCCCAATACAAATAAAAAGGGTATTATCTTCAACGATATACCATTTCGAAACTATTTATTAAGCTTATTGGGAGCGATATCATGATCATTTGATACAGTCTACATGTTATGGCAAGACCATACATCAGCAAATACCTCGTAAGAAAATAAATGCACATACATTAATTTAAAAAGCAATGTCAGTTGCTAGCTTTTGAAATTGCACAGTTGATATATTGCTAATTATAATAAAGATAAATTATTATAATTAACAATATATCAACTGTGTATATATAAACTAACTGTGCCCACGACTTGGCTGGCGTGAGATTACAAATGTTTATACATTCAATCTTCTAAACCCAGTGTATGAGCCACGCACATTATTTCTACATAAAAAAAAGTCATAGTTGAAGTGTTCGTGCGAGATGTATACAGTAGTCCGTATCAAATAGCGAATACGCTCGGTCGCTCTCACGTGTCGCTTACAGCACGCTAATCATCCTATTATTCTACTTAATATTTTATATCAATATAACGACCGGAGCGTGCCCAAAACACTTTCGAGACAAAAGAGGTCAGCATTTAGCTTTTCAAATAGGACTTACGTATATATTATGTGTATACTACAACTACATTGAACTAGTGCGTCAATAACAATTACAATTAAATAAAACTTATTAACTTATTTCTTATACTCCTTTAGTTTTTATTTGTAGTATTTTACTAAACCATGTATATATACTTATACATACATCGACTATAAAATACACACAGATCATGAGAGAACACGGATTACATACAAATAAGTATTATGTAATGTTAAAAACTATATTTATTTATTATTAAGCTAATAAAAATGATGATGACAATAAACACAAATATTAAAAGCAATACTGCCTCTGAGTTAAGATTCATCATCAAGTATGTAACAGTAATTTAGATACCTATTTAAAATCACACTCACATATAAACACACACATATACGCGCGCATATACATACACACACACACACATTGTAATGTATAGTAAATCTACATTATACTTATGAAAAATTTGAAACAACGGTTTTAAGTTATAATGATTGCTTGCTTAAAAGATATACCGATGATATATAATTATAAAATAGAGATGTTATTTTAAAAATATCTTCATTTGAAAATATGTTGAAAAAATAATAAGCAAGCTGAGTGTTTTGCTATTCATTTTTAAATATGGCCTATACGATTTGAGTATCTAGCCAGTATTGACACTGTACACTTACATTTAAAAACGAATACTTGAGTATTGGTGAATATTTAACATTTATAACAGCCTCCGAATAATTAAGCACAAGACGAAAGTCGGACACACCTCACCTCCTAGCCCAGAATTCGACGACATGTATTTGACAAGACAAAGCTCCTATCAAAAAACTATTTCACTATACAAGCGAGATTATCAACAAAGACAACTAGGTATATTACATATTTTACAATGTTTTTTAAATCATACTTTATTTTTATTGCATGATTTCAGTAGACAGGCAGACGGCCCTCTTGGTGGAAAGCGGTTACCATCGCCTATGGACATCTGCAACACCAAAGGCTACAAATGCACTGCTGCTCTCTTAAGGGAGACAGGGACCTGGTCACTAATGCCGGAACACAACTCAAGGTTATTATGGCGGCATACTCTAGACCAGGGTAGTAGCCATCCAGTCGGGCAAATACCCTACCACCTGGCTGTGCGCTGTTTTGTCGCCTCATACGACAGGCCACTTAGCTGCAGAAAATTTTATTCTTTCTCAGTTCCTGCACGGATAAAATACTTTCAACACTACTTTAAAAATTATTTTAATTACCATTTAAACGATAATAAATATGTATGCTATTTGACGTCTTACAGATGTCACATAGTAACTTGCTATAGCCGTACAGAACGTATGAGACTGCGATGTTTTATAAAAGTCAACTACTCTATTCTTGTTCAAAAACAATCAATAACCTACAGATAGTTTCATATATTTTTTTTAAATTGAACAGTATAAACACATATTTCAAAAAAAATAAAAATTATCTTCTATAGCCTATCATTATTCCGTACAGTCAAAGGCAAACAAACAAACACCATATACTCGCATTAAATATTACATATTATTTTATACACTAACTGGTTGGTATATTATTTAACATGCAATCAAAATTGCACCCAATAATGTGTAAAAATTTCACATAATTCAAGTTTTTGAAAACTAATGGCCAGAAACTTCATCAATAATTTTTTCTACTCTTATATTTTCGCTGTGCACATATGTATTTATTTTTATTTATGTGACATATATAAAGAAATTGAAAAAAAATAGTATCGGACGTTACATCAATATTATTTATCTATTGTAAACATTTGCACGTCACGTAAAAGACAAAAAGTAGCGCAAACTTTATATTATGAAAATACATGTTCACATAAGTACCTATTTGCATAGAGATTAATTTGTTTTAATATTATTATAATAATAAGAATAATGTTTTCTATTTTTTTATAAAAGATGTCTATATATTTACAGTTATATAGGTTTATAAAAATGTAACATGTATGGAAACAAATAGATACATACATAATAATAATTTTATTGAGAAACAATAGCAGTGCAAAAATTTACGTTAATTATGTTAAGCTAAGGGTTGGGGGAGGGGAGGGATCTATGACTAACATCTAGTGGACCCAATTGTCAACCTCACCTGCCCGCGGTACCCCCTGCCTTCAGATAGTGCAAATAGACCGGCACCTCGGTTACCAACCCGCATGCCAAGCGTGGTAACTATGGCATTTAACCCCCACATGAAAAAGCACCACAGAAAACGGCCCCGAGTTCCCGGTGACCCCGATATTCCCGACTACGGCAGCGGTCGCGGTAACGGCAGGGTGAAGGGTGCTATCAGTCTCCGGGTTACGGGAGGCTGCCAACTCACAGAGGAAATCAGAGGACAGGGATGAGTGGCGCCGTCTTGGGGAGGCCTACGTCCAGCAGTGGATTGCGAATAGCTGAAGACGAAGTATCATTAAAGTAAATATTGAGAATCGTGTTTGTTTGGCTTGCAGCACATCCCCTTATTATTTCCAAATACTTTGCCTAATTATTTCCAATAACTTTGCTATTGTGTCTAAGATAGAGAGAGATAAAGAGGTGTATCACAATGTTAAATAACATGTAAGGCATTAAATCGATAGTGCCATTGTAGCTAGAGCATAAACAACTCAACACACTTCACTCAGGCTCCTCAGTGTCTTATGCTAAAAATAGACGGTCCAATTCTGTCTTTCAACTTTGATAGAAATGAGGCATTGGTAACTTTAAAAAATAAACGATATTATGTGTTAAAAAAAAATCATAAGTGACTTTTTAATTAAGTATCTATTTGTTATTAACTGTGTCGCTTAGAAGATGGAACATTTTCAGGGGCAAAAATGTGTTTAAAGTATATAATATTGTTGTGTATAAATAACTAATAGAAATACAAATAAGAAAAATATGGTAGTATGTAATAAATTAAAAAATGAAAGAGCAGTTATAAAGCACTTATGAAACCTTATTTAAGCAAATTGAAAGACAGAAATGAGCTTAGCGGATATACGACGTATTTTGCGTACATTAGCGCCATTCTGGTCGATGCTTCAACTATTATTTATGCTCAACGTTGGACACTTTCAGTTTAACCCCCATATATGCTTAACTTGCTTACCTTTCCCCTAATTGCTTAATTGCTTTACATATATCTTAAATTAACATAAAATATTTCGTTTTTGCCTTTGACTGTACACGGCTCTTTATACCTTAAACATTAGCATTAATAAGGGCTAGATATCGATTCATATTTATACGTGTGTATAATTAAAAACCTCCATTTCAATTTATATTGCTAAGTGCCCTTAGACTATTTAGAAATATAAAAAAGGCTCTAGTTGAGTCAACGGGCGACCGGATCGGCTGGAGCTTACCACACTTATAGTTTATATTCAGTGAGATAATTGCAGTCAACAAGTCTGGGGCCCAATTCTGCTACTACTATTATCGTCAAAATCGGCGGACACTATCGTCTCAATCGTAGTATTGCCTGATTTCGGTATTCTGTTAACTCCGATGGCGTGCCCGTGGCACTTCAAAGTATTTATAAGCGAAAACTCGCGAAATGTGTTTAAAATCTTGGTAGCTCTTCAATGTTCATTTCGGCTAACGCCATCTCTGTCAGTGGTAATACCAATTTTTTCTGCTATTATACCTTCGCGACGATCTCGAGAAGATATCGTGGATTTAGTAGAATACGAAGATCTCATCATCGTATCAAAGTATCGAGAATCATACTTTGAATAGCCTCGCAACGTCAAGATCTTGAAATAACAGAATTGTGCCCCTGGTCAGGCTGGAATGATTTTAGCTTACAGTATTTTAAAGTGTATATATTTCATTCGTAAATATTTATTAAGTACATTGTGATTTGTATACATAGTTTATTTTCATGGTATAATTTGATTTTATTTTTAAGTCCAAATAAATTTTAATTAGCAATATATTAAAGATTATAATGAATACAGTAAGAATAATACTTGGTACGTAACAATAATTTGAAATTTAATGAAGGCCGTGGCACGAAAGAGAAATAAGTACCGAGAACGACAATGCCCATAAAAAAAATTTCCTCTGTAAAAACCTATACCGTAAATTACCAGAAGGCGATACTCGTTATTTTTTCCTTTTTTGATATGGTACTTTCTGATATAATAAAAATATACTACAATTTCAATATTATATCACTGAAAAAATATATAGATCATACCATTCAAAAATGTAGTCTTAATAGTTTGATCTTGTTGACTGTCAACTATCCTATTTCACACGACTTGTCCCTACGATGAATCGCCTAGTTAATACATGGCATTATGCAAGTGTAGTAGTAGAAGTAATGTGATAGTGCTATGTAACCAAGCCTTCTCCTTGGTTGCATTCCAATGAGATAATCGCCGGTCAATGTGACGGCACATTCATATTAAATTGTCGATAAGTCCTCTACGTATTGACCCTCCACCCCACGTAATCATTTCAAGTCTGGGCCACCATTATGGCCCTTGTAACGCAGACAGAAAAAACTAACAATAACAACAACACGAACAAACAAGAAATACTAGACACTTAGTTTTAATTATAGGTACGTAATAGATCTATAAAAGAAAATATACTGATATAAATTTAATGGAGGTTTTTTTTAATGTAAATCCGAGCTTATTTAATTCAGTGGATCGATCGTGTCCACTTCATATCTCATGACATTATCATAGCAAGCCTTTGTACAAGACGTCAATTACTAACTTTAGCTGAAAATTTATATATTTCAATAAACGTATGTCAAGTCGTGGTAGCATAACGGCTAGTGCACGCGTTCCAAACTCAAAGGGCGCGAGTTCGAATCCTGGCCGGAAAGTATGCACCACTTAGGCAGTTTTCTGACCTAACGTGCATATTGTTCCAATTACCAGGTGCTTAACGGTGAAGGTAAATATCGTGATGAAACCTACACATCGAGATAACCGATGTGTCAAACCTGCCAAACCGCGTGGCGGGTTTACTGCCCATTCCCCTATAGTGGGAGGCCCGAACCCAGCAGTGGGACGTTTATGAACTGTCATTATATATTAAATGTATTTTTCTTTTAATAATAATGAAATAAAAATGTTTATATTTGTTAAAAATGGAAATTTACATTTTACAAATTGATCGTATATAATTGAAACTTTCATTTAATTCCACATAAATAGACATACGCAGATGTATGTATGTATGTCCTTAAATTTTGTTCCAGTGTTTATTTTTTATATTTCATCAACTTAAAATAGAACTTAATAGAAGTTGCACATCTTGTACCATTGCCTGTTTTGTCTGGGAAAAACTTGATATTTGCAGCTAAAGTTAACCATGACATGTCATGAGATTACATTAGTTAAGAGTGTAAACGTACAAAGTTCAGTTAACTAGAAAAAAACTTGTGCAAAAATGACTGTGTCATATATAGACGAACCGTAAAAAGTGCAGATAGACGGTCAGACATAGCGAAATTACAGGTGTTTTATAATCAAACGGTTGACATAATTATGGCAAGTAAACCTCATCAGCAAAAGTAAATTTTAGCTACTTATTGTCTGTGGTTACTATTATGTTGTTCTCCATTCAGCCGATATGGGATTTATTGAAGTATCTGGTAATAATGGTTAACGTGAGGAAGAGTACATAAGAGTTCGTGAAAGTTGAACTAGTGAATAAAAAATTGAGAGGAGGGACACTGAGTTGATACAGGCATGTAATGAGGGATCAAAATAATTTGACAAAACAATTTTAAACTGAATGATAGATGAATATAAGGATAACAGTAGATCAAATAAAAGATAGACTGGATTCTGTGAAGGTTGACATGTCGATTTGTGGTGTGACAGAGATGCCAGAATAGAGGAATATGGATTAGAAAAATCTAAAAGGAAAGAGATAGCAATATGTTTCAAATAAAGAAATCAATTGATTATGAGATTGTGTGGGTTCTGTTGCTCGGGCTTCACCTGCGATAATATTATAGTTATTGACTGTGGCCAAATCCGACATATTTATAGAGTTAAAAATAACGCCGTCAACGAACAGCTATATTAATGTATACACATACGTTATCAGTCAATATTTAACGTCGTTAATAATTTATAACAATATCGCAAAACCAATAACGCATTAAAACCATCGCTACATCTGTGTGAAACGGTCACAACACAGATGTAACGATGGAAAGCGGTTGCCATCGCCTATGGACATTTATAACACCAAAGGTGCTACCAATGTTTTGCCGCTCTCTAAAGTGAGACTGGAACCTGGCCACTACCAGAACACAACTCAAGGTTCTTATGGCAGCATACTCTAGATCAGGGTTGGTAGCCATTCAGGCGAGCATATACCCTACCACCTGGCTATGGGCTGTTTAGTCCCTCTTACGACAGGCCAACGCAGGAAATTGTGTTCTTTCACCGTACCTGCGCTAATACTACGGTATCTATAACATTATCCCAGATGAAGCAGTAACACGTGAGTAGGTGATTCTACCGCATGCATCATTAACTGCAACCAGTTTTATTTTATCCTATAGTTTTACAAAAACGTTTTCGTTCAAATGCTTTGTTGAAAACAACAATGAGCGCTAATCGGTTCTATTGTAATCAAATATGAATTACCTAGCACTAGTTTAAAAAAAACCTGATTGTGGCCAATGATGCGCGTATAAGAATCACCCACAAACAAGGAGAATTGCCCGAGCATGTTTACACTCTTAAACAACGTAACAAATAATATATTATAAGCTCCAGATTTACATATCATTTAAATATGAATCGACATCACTTGAGGAATCTTAGGAGAGGCTAAACAAGTTTCAGGTGGCCACCTCGTCATTACTGGTGTCGAATTCCAGCTTGACATCACCAGCGAAACCTTCGACGTCGACCTCATTCTCAGGCGCATTCAGCATGTTCAGCGTAACCTGAAAGATTTATAGTAATCAATTAATATTAGAGCTCTCAAAAAGCGTAATCGACTGTTCAGGCTAGTAGTGCAATTTCCAAACTCTAGTGCTACACATTGTTTATAATAACTACTAGTGGGCCAACCAGACATTCTCGTCCACTTGTCAGGTCCAATTATGAATCTGAACCATCTCAGGATCCATTTGAACGCTCACAAAAATTCATCAAAATCGGTCCAACCGTTTAGTAGTTCAGAGTTCAATGATATACACACGAACAGAAGAATTATCTATATTATAAAATTCTAAACATGCCTTGTCTGTATAATGAAGCTATATAAAAAAAAACAACTGGAATAGACTATATACACGATGGAGGAGAAGATGATGCATTTTGTTTTATTTCTTGTCTGTTTGCTCGGGATTCACGTAAAAACTACTGGGCCGATTTCAATGCGGTTTTCGCTCGTCGAGAAAAAATTCTTAGACTTAAAATATGCGCTACTTTTTATCCTGGGAATCCCGCGGGAAATTTCTGGTAATGATTTAAAATGACCAAATTAAAAAAAATCTAATGTGATTTTTCATTGATCGATAGCTAATTTTATGCAATAAAATTCCGGCAGTTTTCACTAAAACGATAGTTTACATTCGTTTTTAAATGCATTTGATGTCAATGCGGTGTGGGAATTTCAAGTCAAGCGTGGACGAAGATGCGGGCACATCCTAGTATGTATATTAAGATTTTTGCTGTCATTGTCATACTAAGCATATTCCAATGTATTGTGCTTATATAGAGACAGTATGAAAACATGATATTGCTCCCAATAAACTAAATAAATAGTTTTGAAGATGCATTCATGATACATATTTTTTGCTAGATTTAAAAATTGTAACGTTAAAAATCAAACATGGCCATCTCCTACAATAAAAATTTTCTAAGTTTAAAAGAGTAAACTCAACTGTTTACTCGTTTAATCCATTAAAGTTAAGAAATTGTCATCTCCACTAGAAGCTTTTGTAAATAAAACATTCCTACTTCGTGAACATATGGACGTATAACATGGTAGTGACATTGTGTATTCACTTATATAGTACACACTTATATAGTATACACTTATATAGTATAGTGATATTTACGATAAACAATTTATTTTTGGTTTCTGTATTTATTATTGATTCAAGATTTAGTTAAAATTCATATAAACTAATTTACGGTAAACTAAATTAGTTTCGCACAAAACGCCAACGCATTCTTAGAGCGGCCGGACTGTAGTTATAAAATTTGTCAAACTTAGCTATCTTCGTAAATGTCAATTCAAATACGGCCAATTCCCCTTACGCTAATAACAGAATAAGTTACGTTACTTCGAGCTCAATTACTTAATAAAATGTATGTATGGCCACATATATTACACATACATAAAATCGTAACGATGCATCTGTGATTGAAGCTAAACTAATATGAAAAACTTGACTACCGGTAACCACGTAGTAGGTACGTATTAGACATAATAAGTGTGTAGGATAATACAATTTCAAGCAAAACATCTTAATTTTCCTACTTCAAAACACTTAACATTGAGTTCTAGGCATTGTTAAGTTATCTAACTAAAGTAATGTATATATATCTAATTTTGTTAAGTAGGTTTGAACTATAGCATAAATTTTACAAAAATACGTTAAACATTTAAAAACGTATATATTAGCAAAATCTACAACTATCTCGATGAACTATCAGACCAATTGAAACATGATCCACCATAAGGTCATTTTCCTACAGTTGTGAAATACAATTAGGTTGAAATTCGCCTGAACATTCCCTTGGTAACGAACTTGTTATCATTTTATTAGACATTGACAGTTACTGAGTACGTTGTATTAAACAGATCGGAGAGACTCGACTATACTCGTGTGTACCGTCTGACAAATGCTATTACGTGCTATTACTCTCTTTGTCACTAAGTATATTGGATTAAGGGCCGGTTCCTACATCTTACCGACGGTTTATTTGCCTTACTAACGGTTAAAATTTGACGTAATCTCTATACAAGTAATGTCAAAATTCTACCTACGGTAAGGCAGGGGAGTGAATAGTAAGATATCGCAACCGGCCATAAATCGACAAGCCAAAGGTGACACAGGCCAAACCTTTGTATAAGCAACCTTTGATATTAGGGTTATCGTTATATGTTAGGTAGCAGAAATACACAAAAAAATAAAACATTAACAACATAAATGTGGTAGAATTTAAAAATAATAACTTTTTTTGTTAATTTTATTATTGGTTTTATTTCAAAGTTGGAAATGGCACCCACTTTACCCTACTTAAACCTAAAACCGGGTATAAAGCACCATTGCTAGTAATAGTCGATTACGCATCGACCCGACTCATTTATATTAATGTTAAAAACGTCCTAAGTGCAATACACACGATAAACCTTACTATTTTGACGGTTTTGAAGGAATTATTAGCAAAGTGGGTCATAATTCAATTGGTCCGATAGTAGCATAAAATAAAGGATTAGGCTAACTACTATTCAATCAGATAAAAATTATCGTTCAAGCAACTGTCATTGTTAATTTTATTTATTTGTATTTCCTCTCTTATCTTTCAAATTTTGCCAATCGTTTGGGGTTGGCACAATGTTTTTTCTTCCATACTTCTCTATTCTGGCATACATCACCTCTCAGACCACAAGTCACTTGCCATACACACCTCACATTATTAAATAAATTGTATCTGTAAATTAAAAATCAGCCCTAAAATTAATTTTAATTATTCATACAATAATTTGACTTTGTTCATGTCGAAAAAAACATAATGATTTATACCACGTATATCTCGTGCATTCGGAAATACATCTTAATGTTGGTGTATTATCATGATACAATTTATTATGAGAATGGTTAAATAATATGAGAATACAACATTGACCTTTGCTATTCATCCCACTTGAATGAAATACAGGCACTTGACTGATTAGTTCTATAAAGAAATTATTCCAGTTTTACTGACGAACCGATTTTCCTACAAACATGACATTACTTCGGAGGACCTAAAGCGGTCGAGTTTGGTGAATTGCTTAGTAAAGAAATTGACACGTGTCTAGATATACTGGTAGTTGTAAGACAGCATAAAGGTGCACAGTTAAATTAGCTTCGAGACGTTTTTGCGTTTGTAGTAGTGTACTGTCAACACAAAGAAATAATCTAATACTTTTTATATATTGTTATAGGCAGGTACTTTATGAAACTAATAATATTAAAGGATATCAGAATAATAAATATTAATATTATTCATAATTTTTTTAGAAGTTCTGTAAATATACAAATACTTCTACAAACGCAAAAACGTCTAGAAGCTAATTTACCTGTACCTAATGTTGATATTTGTCATGTTCAAGATATGATTCTGCGAAAAAAAACCTCTTTAAGCCCTCGGATACAACAAACATACAACACCTCTAAACTATTCTAGTTTAAACGGAATAATAAGTGTCCATTAGTTACGCGAGTTTAAAACAAGGATTTGAAGAAAAATGTTACATCAACATATAACACCTGATCTGCCGCTACACAAATCTCACAAGGGTAAGTGAATGGAATTAAAATTTAAAATAAAACACCTCACGTAATTAATGAAACCCCTTTAAGGTGTCACCTAAATGAAGTTCACTACTTCGCTGGCATATTACTACATTTTTTTAAACTATATAATTTGACAGAGCTAACTTACGACAAATCTGTATTCTACGAATCTCATCTATAATATGACAAATGTTACATAAAAAATATATATTTCACAAGAATTATTGATTTTTATATAACAACCCATAAGCGCCTCACTGCTGGACTCGGGCCGCCCCCTATAGGTGAGCGAACATTATACCCGCCACGCTTGTCCAAGGCGACTTGGCAGGTTTGACACAGGTTAACTCAATCTGCAGGTTTCACAACGAAGTTTTCCTTCACCGTCAGCACGTGGTAATTGTCACAATATGCACGTATGGTCAGAAAACTGCCCAAGTGGTGCATGCTTTGCGGCTGGGATCGAACCCGCGCCTTTTGAGATTGGGACGCGTGCGCTAACCATTAAGCTACCACGGCGATAGAAATGTATATGAAATCAAAATCAAATCTCTATGAAATATTCATAATATTACCAAGATACGTAGTAATTAGATTTGTCCTAAGTAAATTCTGCAAATGTATATCCTCAAAAATATATGCACGAGCGAGAGCGAGATAGCGTAGTCCATTTACGAAACCCCTTTAAGCATATCAAATTAAAACCATCTGAAATATGTGTAATAAGCCTAATAATAGGGATGCGGACGACATGTTGCAATAAATTCTAACACGATTGACACATAAAAGAAAAAACGTTAAAATAACATTTTATCATCTCACATTTAAACTAACATGGCAGTAATAATTACTTTGCAAACAATAATTAATGCGCTATTCGACTGCTTATGCCTGTACCTACCTACTTATGACGTCATAAATACGTACGCTCGTACAAAATCTATGAGGTTGCGACGTTTTGTAGGTTTATTAAAAATATCTCAGTTGATTTGACAATCCGCTCCCCTATTGTAAACTAAGCATGCAAACGACCGTGATGCCAAAAAAAAATAATTCAAACTTCACTAATTGAAACATAACAATAATAAAATTGCTTATTAAATCATATTCTACTGACAACTCTTGTAATGTTCCTATATCGAATAAATGAATTTATTATCTGCCCTTCTTCTTTTTAAATGTGGCTGTATAGTACGAGTAAAACTTAAATGCGTCCTTGAACTTCGTACACGTCATTGCGCAGAACACATTTAGGCTCGATTCACATTATGATACGATGTCTGTTCAAATATTCTTAAACAAGAAAGAATCAGAAAATTCTCACTATCGTATCGCTCTAGATACGATCCGATATTGCGTCGTCGAAAAGAATCTTTGACTGAAGCGAGATCGGGGACCTGTCACGACTTGTACCGACGGTGTGAGTGAGTACAATTTTGTTTCAACTGTAGACTAATAGTGTAGGCACAGCGAGATTTTATCGGACAGACACCAAAGCGAGATTGAACTGTAAAACGTCATCATAGTGTGAATCGAGCTTTGTAGGGTTCACAAATAGAACGGGGCAGAATGTTGCGCTCTCGCTCGGCCGCTATCTGGACTCGCATACCATCTCTTTCGCACTGCACACCGTAAGTTTTTATAAGCGTTAACATTAGACTGGACCTGCGCAAACTCACGGAACTAACTTTAATCGAAGCGCATTTATGTTTTGCGCCTACTATATACCAGTCTCAGATATTCATGAAAATTCAAGTTTCAGAATAATCTTCAAGCTTTGACTAAATTGTAAATCCTTGGTTAACATCAAACGAGGAAGTTCAAGGAGCTCGAAAAGACATGTTTCACTGCACATTGATATTTTCAACAATACACAATTCTTCGTTAAAAACGGTCAACATCTTACTTTGTTCACTTGTTAAGTGGTAACCATTTTTTTTATACAAAACTGCACAGCAAAACACTCTTCGAGTTCCCGCCAAAAACTTCTAACTACGAGTATATATACTCATTAAATATTTTTTTTATTTCTTTGACATATCTAATGAAAGAATGTTCACAATATACATTTAGGTGTTTTACTAAATTTCTATACTTAAATGAGTAAAGACCACTTTTTTTACTTTATTCTTTCTTCTATTTGACTAAAAATATATAATAATTTAAAACTTACAAAATTGATAAGAAGTTAGAAGATATTTTTTTTTAATAATAAGAAATTGATTTAAAGTTTTAATTGTGATTCTGTATGATTGCAGGGTGTAATGAGTTATGTTTTTTACTGGGCAATACTTCAATGGTTCATATACAGTTACTTTTATAAATTATTTTATCAGTAAAGTTAAGTAGTAAAGTTTTAGACATGCACATTATAATTTATCAATAATGCTAGGGAAGCTTGCTTAGCTCACAAAAGTACGAATACATCTTCGATTACGAAATCTATTTATTGTGATTATGCATATAAATTAAAAGAGCCGTCAGTTGATAATAGCTTAAAATTAAAAATAAATAAAAAGAAAACAATCAAGTGTCAAGTGAATGTTTGAACCTCGGCATTTTTTCCTAACACGGTCTGATTGATGCGCATCGGGGAAGCCAACACCCGTGGGCGGTGGCTGAGGCTCGTAACCGTGCTGCTTACCTGACGGATAGGTATACCTGCATCCTCAAACGCCTTCTTCTTCAAAGTTGTCCGTATTTGCGATCTGAAATATAAGCAAAAGCCTTATATAATACAAACAACTTAATCGTTATAGGACAACTGGGTGAATCTCGCACATCCATTTGCGCGCAACACTTGCCGCAACTAGATGTTTTTTAAATCTTTTATCCTCTTAACAGTTTTTCCGTTTCAAGTACCTTGTTAGTAACAATAATAAATATTGATAAGTGATATTGTAACCAAAATTGAATGATTTAGCATGAGTATTAAGAAAACGCGCTGTCGACAATGATACCGCTCAGGAGATTCACCTAAATGATTGAGGGGTGGTGTCGGTGTTTCCCCCGGGCAACGTATGAGGCCGTTGGGCCACCGCCTGCCAGAGCATCGCTGGGTGGTCAGACCGTGCACCCGTAGCCCTGGCAGTAAGGAGAAGGACTGAATAATGAGGTGATTTAGTGGGTACCTCGAGTCGAGTGCAACAAGCAATAGCACTTGCTAGCAGTACTAATGCCACCCCCACGTGGCAAATCCCACAGTCCCCTGAGGTGAATATTCCTCAAACGGATTTCCGCTCATTAAAAACCAAAGGGGCAGTGTTGGTCTGCCAATGGCATGGTGCTCGACCTGCTTACTAAGCCACACTATGTACCATCGCATCGCCGTATGTCAGGACTTTGACGACCAGACATGTTTGATGACCCTGATGGCAAGCCTTTTCAAAAGACTAAGGATGCCTTTCCACCAGAGATGTGCTATAGAGGTATGCTACGAAAATGTAAAAGATAAACTAAGAAACTATGTGACCATTTCCATTGATGCTAAGCTACATAGCGGAGAGTAAAAAACCAAGATTAGTGAAACAGTTTCCACCAGTGCTATGCTGTATGGACCAATGAATATGATTTGTGGATATCAAACACATCCATAGTAATGTTGCATAGCACATCTCTGGTGGAAAAGCAGCCTAACTGGGTAAATGCTTAGCAGCCTGCCCACAATTAAGGATTCAGAGTACTTACTCTCATCAATCTTTCATCATTCATTTTCATCTTACAGGTTATTTTTTGCTCGTTTTTTTCTTAATTCAGAACATTTTACGTTGTATGTCTGTGTGTATTTATTTTTGTGTTATATGGACTATATTGTTGTAGTTTTGAAGAAATCTTCCTTTCTTCTATGTTAAATTTCACTGACTCTTTCGGGCTAATCGGATGTAAATGAATGACTAAAGGCTTTTGAGAGTAAGACCTCAGTAGAGATGACAAAAACTGTGGTATTTTCGTCACTTTGTTACAGAACCATATAAAAGCAATAAATCGATACATACAATACATAACCAACCAAATGCAAATGTAAATCAGGCTTAATGGATATTATCTTGTAAATGTCAATTAAAATAATGATTATTCTACATAAAAAAACAGTAGATGAAGTCTATTTCAAATAGGACCTATGCCTGACACATCCGTAAAATATAATTTGTAATATACCCACAAAATATCATAAACTTTCCTAGAATTAAATATTATGAAAATATATTTAATCCTGTGGCTGTACCAGCAACTTTTAGCTAGCGATTTAATTCCTATTCAATTCAGTTTAGGTTCCTAAATTATTTAAATACTTTTGTAAGGTGCACTTCCCTTAGTTTCAGAACATTCTCACACTTGTCATCAGATGTTGACTGGGTATTTGTACTTTGAAAGCGCGCTTATTTTGATTTTGTTTGTAAAGTTGCAGTGTTTGTTTTTTGAATATAAACAATTTATAATGGTGTAAGTATTGCTAAATGGTTTTTGTGTTAATAATATTCAGCCACAAATACATTCATTGTGTAATATAACGGCACATAATATTAGGTGCATCAATTATATTCAAAACCCCAGGCATACCACTTAATGCTTATTAAAAAAAAAATGTTAGTGAAATATTTAAAGTGGTTTTATTTGTATTGTGAACAGTGAACAGTGAACCCTCGCGACGAAGAGTTAGCTACAGCCGTGAGTTGCTTTGTGAATTTTTAGACAGACCAGAGGGATATTGCTTTGGGCTACAATAAAACTATTCAAATAAGGGAATTTTCCCATAGGATGTGGGAAGAAATAGTTCTTAGTCTAAACTCCTGACGTGTTGCTTCATGGTGACCAATTGTTTAGAAAGGCGGTATCTTTTAATAAATTACATATCATCCAGTTCGACCAATGGATCTGATTGCTCGTGTATCAGTCGACTTTTTTGTATTCCTTTGTTGCTGCTACAAACGAAAGGAACCATAGTCGTTGTCGCACTCAAAAAACTCTAACATCAACAATAATTCGTTGACATCTCAAGAGCAAAAATGTATAAAAAATGTCCTATGCAATAATTATTAAACACAGATATTATTGGACACAAATTAATGGCCACTAATTATCTCTGAAAAGTTACTTTAATAAGAATTCAAAGTAGTTTTTAAAAAACAATTCATTATAAGCGAACAAAAAAGTAACTTTAATGAATAATATATTTTGATAGATATGTGATCTACATGTAGTTAGGTTAGAAATTAACATCATGGTACAAATTAAATGATCTTTAACATAGTTTGCGATCAATTTATGGTCCCATTTAGGTTGTGTTTTGACAGCGACCGAAACAGTGTCTTATCTGTCATGGTACAAAATAGCGAAAGATTCGGTATAGGTCTTCATTTGAATCGCTATAAGAGTTGATGGTAGGACACCTGTTACTATTTAATAATAATTGTATACTTAGAATCACAATGTAAAAATTTTCTATTTATGATGTATATTTCCATATTTATGTACATAACTTCTCCTATACTGTCTTATTTGGAAAAGGCTGTAGTTAAAAGTATTATCAATGTAAGGCATCACGAGTAAGCAATATTTGTCAAGTATGAACATAATTATTTACACTTACTAATTACTATATCATAATATTTTTCTGGCATTTTAGAATTAGTTTCAAAATTATTTCTTGATACTCACACAGTCCTATTCTTGATGTGCTGACTTAACTTGTTTAAGTCCACTGCAAACCTATGTACGCATGATCTCAGCATTTCAATTTCATCTTCTGTCCACTTGCCTCTGAATATTAAAGCAGTGTTAAAATTGGTCAAGACATAGAGAGAGAGATAAATATTTGTGACAGATGGATAAATGGACATGACAAATATAAATGGATGTTTTGGCCAAATATATGTGCATAGAATATTAACCCAGATACTATTGGAGTTTACTCCATAAGAATTGATTTTCATATAAGGCCCCAGTATGGAAAATGAGAGGAGTGAAATTATACAATTGCAACTCAAAAAACTGTTTTTTTTCTTTCTTTTAAAACAACCCTGTATTAGAGATAGAGAACAAGGGGTGGGGTATAGTTAGTTCTTTTTTATAACCACCTAAAATTCACTTTATATCTCATATAATAAATAAAAGTGTTTGACATCTATACCACACTAAGAACTAAAGAGAAATCATATCAGTCAAACTATTTTTGTTCATTAAAGATTTTAAAGTGTTAATCTGTATGTTACAAATGAGTTTTAGCAAAACACTATCATGTTTCTGTCAGGTGCTCTGATATTACATACATGATTTTTAATCTTTAATTAACCTGTTTGTAAGTGTTTATATGAATATTTTCTACTGGCTATATAATTATCAAATAAAAATTCAAAAGTTTTTACTCAAAATAAGTTCTACTGCAGAACATTTTTTTAAAGATGATCATACATATAAATTAAAACTTAATTTTACTTCCTAGTCTATGTACAACGCTTCTCAACCTATTATGTTAAGGAACCTAAGCTGTTAAGGAGAAGAAACTCCCCTATCTGTCTTTCTGTATGTTTTTTGCTTTTCTTATAACCACCCTTACTCGGCTGCATTTAGCCGCCATAGCCTCACATATGCACATGTTCTTTTAATTTAGGAGTAAACTCCAGTTAGGCGTCAGAGTTGACACACAAGTTTTGTCAGTCTTTAACTGACTCCAAATTAGAGATTAGACATGGGTATTTATTCTTTCTCTCAATTACACTACATTACGGTTGATAATTTGACAGTTGTTGAATTATAGTGATTGGATTTTATATTTTAATAAATTTGTTATTCTAAAGACCATTTTGCATTATTTCCTTAACCATCAGGCTTCAACTGTGGTATAGCTATGGCTATGGCTATATACTCTGGCCAAATGAGTTTTATTTAAAACATTAAAAACAATTCTGTTAGTGAATAGGTACATTATGGTACGGCCTTACCTACAATAATATTATTTAAAGCATTAAAATAATGCTCTTATGGACAGCCACATTAGTATATAAACAATATCTGTCAATATTTAACATTATTAACAATTAAAAACAATATTTCATCACAAATAATGCATGACACCCATCGCCACATCTGCATGAAACGGCCTATAACCCTAATCTATAACATTATCCTAGATGAAGCAGTAAGGTAATGCTGGGGCCACAAATGCAATAATGTTAGTTATTGACTGTAGCCAAATGCATCTTATTTATAATGTTAAAAATAATGCCATTATAAATAGTCACACTAGTGTATATACATACATTATTTGTAAATTTTTAATGTCATTTAAAAATAATAATCTAATCGCATCACAAATGACGCATTAACCCATTGCTACATCTGCGTGAATCGGCCTATAACCTTAATATTATCCTAGGTGAAGCAGTAAGGTAAGAATATTTTTTATTGCAGATAACTAAAGAAAACAGATAGTTTTTAAATAACCAGTATCCGGCCCAAATGATTTCAGTTTCATGTCTACTAAAATATTTTTAACATAAACAAGATATGCCGTACCCTGGCTGTGAATCTCCCATAGGATGGAGTAGCATCGTCATTTCAGAAAGCTTATGAAACGCCGTCCCCGCCTCTCTAAATATTTCTCCAACCTACAAAAATTCAAGTTTAATCAATTAGAAAATAGTGATCTTGCACCCTATAATTACCATTTAAATAATAAAATTGCTTACCTTTGCTGCAGAATTATTCATAATTGCAGTAGAACCTCGACTTTATAGTCTTAAAACGATTTGAAAAATTACTGAATATAAAGCAGTTAAGTTTTTGTTAAATTCACTGTTTTAATCAATGTTTTTCACAATATACACGTTAATTCACGTTATCGATTTAAAGCATAGATAAAACGTATTTAGATTATAGTTGTATTCATTGCTTCGTTGCATAGATAAATTAGGGATGTCGATCTGAAAACAAATAATCAATTTATCGAGGCAAAAAATCGATTATTTTCTATGCAGCTACTCTATTCTTCATAATTTTATCAGCTGATATTGATAAGAGATAATGGTAACGACTGCATACAGCTAAGCAGCGGGTTTTTTTTAAAGACACTGCAGTTTTGTGCATTTGTTAATTCCCAATTTCAAATTCATTATATATATAAAGCTACAATTTGAACTCGGTTTTTTTGATAAAATTATGAATGTAACAAATACATTTAGAAAAGAAATATCTTCTTTTATACCTGATACTTTGATATGGTTATATAAATATTTGTAATTATCGAACTCAATGAGAATTTTTAGTTATTCTCTGATTTTCGTGTAAGAGATGGTTCATTGTGGTATCTTTCTTGTTTTTCATAAAATTGATTTCTATAAACATTGTAAATGCAGACTTAATAAAAACGATTTTTTAGAAATTGATTTTTTAGAGCTCGATTTGTTTGTTAATCGATTCATCCGGTTACAATTTAGTTCGATTTAAAAACAATCTTTTTCGAAAAGAATCGCTATCCTTATGTAAAATATTAAAAAATTAAAACTTATAAAGAGTGGAGTTATTGGCGAGAACTGAAAGGGGACGTTGTGCCGTGCAGTTTTATTTTCAAAAATGTATAAAATTACTTTAAAATGAACAACAGTTGTAGGATGTTGATAGTTTTTGAGTAGTAATTATGTGTTTTTGTGAGAAATGTGAACTGTATAGCCAAATGTGGCCTATCGAGTTTTCACAAGAACTCCGTTGGATGGCGTCGATTGTAGCCTACTATACAACTGCGCCTGGCTTAAAGGCCTAGTTGCCAAGACATTAACATTAAAAAAATCTTTTTGCTTATACTCGCGTAGAGTGTATTCTCGAAGAGTTTTTGGCGGGAACTGAAAAAAGATGTTGTGCTGTGCAGTTTTATTTTCAAAAAATGTAAGAAATTATTCTAAAATGAACAATGGTTGTAGGATATTGATAGTTTTTGAGTAGTAATTATGTGTTTGGAGAGAAATGTGAACTGTATAGTCAAATGTGGCCTTTTAAGTTGTCACGAGAACTCCGTTGAATGGCACCAGCTGATAACCTACAGTTCAGCTGTGCTCCAGATAGGTTTTTAAGAAAATGAAGAAACTACATTTTAATCTAAGATCTGGCTTAAAGCGGCCAAGCCATAAACCTAAATAAATAATAATATTCTCGAGGAAGTAGAAGTATACTATGGCAAGTTAATTTAGAAAATAATAGGGGCGCCACTATCCCAAATTTGTCTAAACTCTAGTAACTCCAAATTTTATGTTGGGGGCCACACCTACGATAACGTCGAAGATATTGTGGCCCAATTAGATCACAAATAATGCATTACACCCATCGCCACATCTGCGTGAAACGGCCTATATCTGTAACGATATCCCAGAGGAGGTACTACGACAAACATCGTGCATGGATCAGGTTGCTTCATTTATGACATTTTTGTATTTTTTCAACATAACCTACGATCTTTATTTTAATAATAATGACTATAATTTTGTAAGCAAGGGCTTTGATACATTATGATTATGAAGAATTATTTTATTAAAAGAAGCTAAACGAACCCTTACAAACCCGCCATGTCGGCTGTTCTTTGAAAAATATCGTTAAAATATAACGATAAGATTTTTGCTTTAAATTCCGCTAGATATACTTGGTAAACTATAAAAATAACTTCTCTATCTCTATTCTCTATGATGATTTTAGACTAGAATCAGCTTTAAAATTAAAATTACATGGATAAATTAGCTTTGTTATAATTCACTGAACTTGACTACAGATAGGATAGAATATTGCTAGAAGGCAAAAAAATAGTTCATGTTATCGACGTTATAGTAAGGTTATACACAAAGTTTACAAAAATACTATCCAAAGACCTTTATTTTAATGTTACTTGACATTAAAGCGTATGTTTATTTTATTATTCATTCAAAATTCCCAGAAATAAATAATTATAGGTATTATTTAATTATACTTTATTTCAATAAATCTTCATCCGAATATTCTATCGCGCTAACTGCTTCTACATCCATGTCTTGATTAGAGCTGGTCGCAACATCATCTCTGTCTGACTTGGACTCAGAAGTACTGCTATTGTTATCCTCAAAATTTACAACTAATCACTCAGAAAGAGTAATTTAGCACGAATTTTTCCAATCGTTTTTAATGATATCTCGAAATGCACGCTCAGCTGCTTCCTGTAATGACAGAAAAACAAAATCAATTTGAATTTTCATAGAATGTAATTCAATCAAAATTCAAAGTAAAATAAATTATTACGTAAATTTATTCAAACCATATCGTACATTTCTGTCAACCGACCCCATATTGTGATAACATACTCGCAGATGCGGCCCCGGTACAAACAAATTCTAAAAAACCAAACAAACATCTGGTTAATGATAATTGTACAAAATTTTCACATATATCTTATACGAGAGATCCGCAATAGCGATTTCTTCATCAAGTAATATACGATTGAACTAAAAACAAAAATATAAATTTAAATATACTTGTCATATCAGAGGTTCGAAAGAATACTTCTTGCTTCATATTCCGCAAGATATCGTCTGTAAACTTTATAAATTATTTTTAATTTTTTTTACACTTTTCACGTATTACAATCACTATTAATATGACACAAAAGAAATATTACGAGAATCTGTACCTTTGTTTACATTTGTTTATATCATATGTCTAGGCAGAATCACAGACTAGTTAGAAATGTTGCTAGTAGAAAAGAAAAAAAAAGGTTTCGTTTCAAGACATTTATAAGATAAGAAGATAAGATATAAGATAAGAACTAAACTTAGAACTTCGATAGTCCATATTCTCTCGAGAACATCACGAGAACACGAAAGTTCTCGCGACTCTCGAAGCGTGAGAATATCTCACGCTCAAAGACTCAACGATGGACGTAGGCGTTACTGCTTGCGATATCTTTACTGCTAGTCTATTATAATTGAAGACTTCTAAAAATCACAAAACTAACTAAGAAATAAATAATTTCTATAACAATTTAGTATTCATTTCTTGTTCCTTTGAATGTAACTATATACATAATGATAGTTGTATCTTACAATTTTGGAGAGGTGACACATTAGCATCAGGGTGAATTTTAAAGAAAGCGCCAAAAGTTATTACAATACTATTAAAGAGTACTATAATTTTATAAAAAATTATAAATAAATAATTTATATATTTTTATAAAATTATTAAATATTTAATTTATAAAATGAATAATTATTCAAATCGGAACCTGATTAAACGATTCACAAAAAAATGAGGTTTAAAAGATCGATTTCTAAATAATCGATTGTTTTTTTAAGCCTGAATTTACAATGTAAATATAAATTTATTTTCTGGAAAACAATAAAGATACCATAATAAACAATCTGTTATCAATAAAATTAAGGATTTTTTAGTTCAGGGAATTCGATAATTACAATTATTTTTTAAACTATATCAAAATATCAGGTACATTTGTATTCTAAATGTATTTGTTACATTAATAATTTCAATAAAAAAATCAACTTCAAATTGTAACTGTAAAACTACTGAATAGATTTTGATGAAAATTGAAATGGGACCACATGGGAAGCACCAGCTTTCCTAAAAAAATACCCAATTATTTTTCCAAATTTTGAGTAATTAGGTAACATACATACAAAAAAACAGTCATAGAAAATAAATAAAATAGGTCATAGCTCCCAATGCTTAATATCGAAGCTTTTGATAAACAACAGTCTCTCAACTCTACTGGGATCCAAGCGCTCATCACTTGCGATGTCGCCGGCAATCGAAAAAAGATGCTCACAAGGAGCAGATAAGCCCACAATATTCATATACAGCATGGCTATTGAGTGAAAGTGGCGATAAATAGTGTATATTTGTTCTTGTTTTGTTCTTGCCAGTAAAAAATGACACAATATCAACAAAGACAACAAATACAAAAAGTCAAAGATTACAAACGCAACTTTTTTTTGTTTATTAAAGAGCGCCCACGAAAACTAAGTACACAGCCATCTCACGCACATGTGTTGAGTACCATGGAGTAGTGAGTTCGTATGTTTGTTTGTTACTTCTTCACGTTCTATACTCTATCTACCTAACCAATCTTGAAATTTCGCACACACATACTTCGGTGTGCTGAGAAAGACATAGGGTACCTTTCATCCCGGAAAAAAGGACTGTTGTTACAAGCGACCGAAGAAGGAAAAAAGCTAGTAAATAACTACGACACAATGAACCCCCACCCTTCATGTGACATTACAGATATAATTTTACACAGATATTTTAATTAATATTTCGAGGTACTATGACAGTAGGTACTGGCAGTCACAAAGATTTGATCACTCTCACTGTCTTAAACTCAAACGGACTCTTCAATTTTATTTATTAGTATAAATTAATTTGAAATTGGGAATTGGCAAATGCAAAAACGTGCCTGTCTGCAGTCTTCAGCTGGCATCATTTATAACTCATTTGATCGCCATTCTCTGTTATCAATATCAGCTGATAAATTTATGGAAAATAGTTAGTTGCATAACAACTAACGACACCAACAGGGTACTGGGTAATAACTCGTCATGATGAGCTCCCTATAGACATGTAAGGTTAGCTCTCGTTTGAGTTGTTTTTATATTAAATCGAATTTCGATTTTCTAGGGTGAAATATCGATTCAGTGCTACATATAGATTTAAAAAATCGATTTTTTCAGCTCGTAAATCGATTCTCCAATGAATCGACATCAGATCGCCATCCCTAATTTACAGCCTAAAATGCCCTAAAACTCTGGACACTTCAAAAATTCTCACATGAGCTGGTTCTCCTTCTACCCGCCATCGTTATATTATGACCAGTGACTACTGCGTACCTCTTTTTCTTTAAACAAGAGGTACGCAGTAGTATACGTACGTACACGGTAACCAGTACCGCCTGTTCTCCGCCTGCTCTTTAGCAGGCGGTACAGGTTATAAAAACAAATGATAAATATTTTTTTGTATTTGTCCCCAAAAGATTCACTTCACTTTATATCACAAACTATTCCATCCTCCATCTATCTGTAAACTACATAAATGACAAAAGTGGACAAAAATGTAAAAACGGACGAATTGGACGAAATGAACGACATGGACGAAATAGACAAAAATGATAAAATCACAAAACCTATCCTATTTTCCGGGATAACCTTTACATAAATCTACCCCATTATCCAGGCCGAAAACTATCCCTTGTCCATCCTCGGTATTAAAATCACAAATATACCTACCGAATTTCAGCCAAATCGGTCCAATAGTTTTTCCATAAAAGCATAAAAACAGATACAAAATATTTTTATCCCAGAAACTATCGCATTTTTCCTGGATAAAAAGTATTTTCATCCTCGGCTTAGACCATTGGATGGTCTAAGATGCTCGGAATCGATATAATATATACTGAGTTTCAGCCAATCCGGTCCCGTAATTTTTCCGTGAAAACAGAACAGACAGACTTAATTTCGCATTTATAATATTAATAGAGATAAAGATTAATGTACTCTATGATCTAAGTAGTATACGTAGTCTGCGAATATTTGAAAATATAAACCGATTTTTTAAAAAATCAATCCTTTCCCTTACTTTGTAGTTTGATATTCCTTGACAGAAATTGATCATTACAATCAACACTACGATTTGGTATAATAATACAATTGCGTTTATTTTTTAACAAAATCAGCAGGTTCGATTCCTGACAGTGGTAATTGATTATTCAAAAATCTAATGTTATCACTTTGATTTTTAAAGAGGACCATCTGGGCCCTATCCCAAACTATACCAAATAGCGAAAATTACTCAAGAGACTACATGGGACCAGAAGGTCCACTTGAAAATCCATTTGTATAGCTATATGCTGATGAATCAAATTACTATAGCCTTAATCTTATATATAAAAATGAATCATAGAAATGTATGTATGAGCATAACTTGAGAACGACTTTACCGATTTTGATGATATTTGTTGTGTTTGAATGGGTCCCCGGATGGTTTAGATTCACAATTGGAACCGGTAGGTGGCGCTGAGATCGGATTCTAGAATCGTCCTAATCACCTGGGCCAATTTTGGTGATTTTGTTTTTGTGTCATGAAACAAGTCTTTTAGGAATTCAGAAAATATGGCGGTACGAAGTTCGCCGGGTCAGCTAGTATATGAATAAAAATAACTGTACAATTTTTATAAGTACTTTATTATTGACCAGATAGGAATCACTACAATATAGTATAGAATATTAAGTAGATATGCTTTCTAGCCACTCATAACAGTTTGTAGAATAATAGTTCATCACCAAACATCTTTAATAATACTAACTGTACATAATACAATATCATTTTACATAGAAATCTTATAAGATATGACTATAGGTAAACACCTATTAAAATAATATCAAATACATGTTTAGTTCTAAACAAAACTAAACATGTATTTGATATAATTTTAATTAATATATGCCCGTGGTTCTCCATATGGGACTAATACTGAGATCAGTGGTACTGCATAATCTGAGGATATGCCTGAATCTAATGGGCTAACTAAAATCAACATGAAAAAGCTTAATATATGCCCAAGGTTATACATATTGGACATATAACTGAGATCAATGCTACTACATAATGAAAGGAATGCCTGAATGTAGTGGGCTAACTAAAATCAACATGAAAAAGCTTATTATATGTCCATAGTTGTCCATACTGGACAAATAATTGAGATCAGTGGTACTGCATAATCGGAGGATATATACCTGTATGTAGCGGGCTAACTAAAATCATTATTAAAAATCATAATTTTTACAGTTTTTTCACTGTATTTATTTTTACAGGTATTTCACTAAATTATTTATACCAAAGATGTCTTCTGTCAGATTTCAAATTAAATGAGTGTGTATTTTACACGAATACAGACGATCAAATCTACAATGTTATTCTGAAATTGCAAAATTTAAAAATCCATAGCTAACTAGACATCAAATATCATATAACAATTATGCTTAAGTACATCATAATAAAAGTAAATTAAGAATATAATAAAGCATTAAATGAGACTATAAACTATATATGAAAATGTTTAACAAATATTTAACAAATCAAGTAGAAAAACCTCTTGAGATAAAAAGTAACAATATTAAGTCAGTAAATTCACTATTGATTAGCAAAATCAAGTTAAAATTAGCTCGGTAGCTTTTTAAATCAATTCCCAACTATACTAAAAATAATATAAATAAACTAAATTTGTGTTCTACACAGTTCAATTTATTATATTGTAAACCAAACGGTTTTTTTAAATTTTTCAATAAATAGACATTCAATTTTATATTTAGTATAAAATAAAACCTTCAGCTTAAATCTATGAAAAACATTCTATAAACCTAATTATTGGATGAACCAGCAATAGAACTACTTGTGGACTTTTGTCCAAGACCCATTTGTATCTTACGCATATGTACCTCGACATTACATTCAAACATCTTTCGGTGATGAGGTCCCAACTTGTCTTTTATTTGGTCCATACTACCTTGCAAAATACTCATCCCGTAAGCACTTTGATCAGACTTCGACAAGCCTTGTACTTGAAACAGTAAAGCAGTCAGATCAGTTATAAGTTCTTTAACTGCTTTATCTTTTACAGAACCATCATCATTTTTTTCAAGCACCAGAGAGGCTTCTTTGTGGCATGCCTCCCTGAAATGCGATGGAACTAACATTGCAGCTGATGATAAATCTGGATCTATCTGGTAACAGTATTTCTGAAGTTCATTCAAATACCCTTGTATGTAATTGTTAATCTCTTCTAAATCAGAAACAATTCGTGCATATTTTATTTTAAAATCATCAGGTATTTCTTGACCACATAATTGTTTCATTTCTGCCTCAGTGTTGTATTTTTTTAAACAGTCTATTTTAGTCTTTTTTACATCCAATATCTTTCTCAATTTAACAATATTTTCAAGGAGAGGATATGGAACAGTAGATTCCCTATTATGAGAAGATTTTTTAAGGTTAGTCATGTCTTGTATTACAGTTCTATTTCTGAATTTTTGGGTGTTGCTGGGAAGGCCAAGAGTATCTGGAGGCTCATTAGATAAAACTTCATAGTCGGGCACCGAATGAGTGCCTATTCTTGGTGCATCAAAGACAATTCGATATGTGTAATTTGATGTATCTATTGCACTAATGAAACCTGTAAATAAACCATAATAAGGCTTCCACAACCAAGCTGTTACTTTTGTTCCAACTACTAATTGCATTGGTATCTCATTAGTTAAATCTTTTACATTTGTGTCAATAGTTTTCTTCTGCTGCATGTATCTTATAAGTCCTCTTTTTCTTTCTAATTCTTTGCGTTCTTCAGTAAAAAATACTGGGGAAGATCTACGTGGCTTTCCCAACTTCCTCCTTATTTTACACCACTGAGTTCGAGTCAGTTTGCTACTATTTAGTTGCGGAAAGCACTCTTTAACACATGTCATGAAATCATTTGTACCTTCAAAAAACACCTTATCAATATTGCTATAAAAAAATTCAAAGCATACCCATTTGTATGATTTTGGCAGTTGAAGAAGATTTTTTAATCTCATTCCAATTTTATGAACAGCCTTGACATCAATGGATTGTTCACTAGGTGTTTCAACTTTTTTATCATGTTTATCATTAATCATTTGAATTTTAGTTGGTGATTTTTGTTTTCTATCGCTTTGTTGTTTTTGAGGTTTTTTAGGGAAAATCTTTGGCGTTTTCTTCACTGTCTGCCGAGAAGATGAAGGTTCCACAAAATCATCAAAAAAAATTAATTTATTTTTCTTTGTTATTCGAGTTGGCATGCCTCTGGCATTAAGCTTCTGCACAGGTTCACTTGGTATAGATTTTGCAGGTAATTTCGTACCTACTCTATGCAACCCAAGCGCAGCTGGCACAAAAGTAGGTGGCTCTTCATCTTCATCGGAAAAATCTATATCCATTCGTTCTTCTTTAGCTCTATAACCAGATGTTGATGGAGAATCATACTTGTCATGTTTACCTATTAAGAAGTTAAAATATACTCAATAAACATTTTTGCTATTTTAATCACATAATTTGAGAAGTTTTACTTCACAAGACCAAATTTCATATATAAGAAACTATTATAAAAACGAGCCAACTGAATATTACAGAAAATACTTGTCAGTGGTAGTAGTAGTATATACATATAATATTTAAATTAGGAATCATACAATGAATTTCCTTTTAGACATGTCCACAATAATAATAATCATATTAATATGCATTGTGTTGTATGTATGTATTTTGCCGCAATTCGACATTCTGACGGATTTAGCAGCAAGATAAAATCCACAAATCCAAACGGGTTCGCAGGTATTTAGGAGAAAGTGCTTATTGTAATTTGCAAAAACAGACTTATTCTTAAAAATATTTCGTGCACGTGAAAATAAAACAAAAACTATTTTCACAAAATATTTCGGCAAGAATTTTGTAGTGGGCACATCATGTTAGGAATTTATTCATAAGAATAATAATTGTTGAAGCAACACTTACTTTTCAATTTATCAGCCATGTTGGTGCCGTAAATTATTGATTCAATTACTTTAATATACTTGTTGTTTCTTAGAATAAACTAATGCATATTACCGAGGCTATAAAGCGAAGTTGAATCGCAAGTGCAGCAAAGAGGCTAAGTGCAATACAAGCAATCCGTTCGAAATTAGAATATTATGAGCTGATGAGCTCGTATTATACTATTCACGTAGTGGCGCAGAACCCTACTACAAAGACAAACCATTACAGTAAGGTCGCAAAATAAGGAATAGAATTTTACCCTTTAACTTCCCGCCAAAGCACCCAATTTTGTTTAGACCATAAAGATTTTTTTATACTTTATACCTTAATAAAGTTACAGCATGAAAACAAGTCTTTAGTATCATATTATTTTGTGACGGTATGAAAATGCAATTTTATTACTAATGTCCATTTGTCTAAGCGACCAAAGTTTACACGACAAAGCGTTATCTTACAATTGTAGGTTACTTAAATATTTGACTGGCATGTAAATTTTTGAGAAATATTTTTTCTAATAAAAGGGTTGTGTTTATTTCAGAATTATTCAATTTCTATGCTACAAAAATGGGATAATTTGGTGTTTTAACTGTTTGTTCGCGAATCTCGTGGTGCTGAACAATTTTAATATTACAAGTTCGGATATTTTACAACTTTCAGCCGGAACCGGAAATATTAAGTATATTCTGGTGGGTTAAGGGTGTGTATATATTATAAGTCGCGACTATCTGACGCGGCCGAGGGGCGTGGCTTACAACGTATCTGGATAAGGAAAGTCCATTGAAGTGTGCATAAGTCGTAAGTGGCGGACGCGACCTTGAGCGGTCGGACGTCCTACTCCTAAAGCAATCTGGAAAGTATGTTACGGTTCTGACGTGCACATTGTTCGTACGCGTCCGATGGGACGCATCCGACAAATGCGTCACGTAATGTGTGGGTACCTTAATTCTGTACCACAGATCACATATTGTGTATTAGAATCAAGTCCACTTGTGCAACCATTACCGAATACCTAAGTATCTATAACTGGTAAATGCAAAGTATTTAACCTGTATTTAACTATGAGTTAATCTCAAAATTATGAAATATTTTTTTTAAAGAAAGATTTAATAGAAACGTTTAAATGGATAATAATTAGGTATTGATAAACTACATTTTTATTGTTTTATTCTTATTTCATTTATGTAATAGTTTAAAATCACCACTGCGACAATAAATCAAAATCTGTTAATCTTTGCATTACAAAACCGTGCGTTTTCTTTTTACTATCCTTTTCAACGTTTTCATCTAATTGTTGTTCCGTCGACTTAACTTTTTTAGTTTGTTTTGATTCATCTTGTTCCATTTTCTGAATCTCACATTCCATATCAAAGGGGCATTGGTCTGCAGGGAAAATTGGCATCATAACAACGGGAACATAGTTTGAATTGCCTTCCGTGTGTAACTGAAACCATCTTAAGTACTTAATAAAACCTACTTATTGAAGTGACACTTCTATATAGACGGGGTCTTAGGATTTTTCTGTCACGAAAAAGCGTTACGGCTGCGTGGAGGAGCGGTATAATTTAGACTAGACGTGGTGAGAGGTGGCATAATTTTAGAGTAGACTATGGATGCGTTTTTTGGTTCCGGATCGAATTCAGTTGTTTTGTTTGATAAAATAAAATATGTTTAAATAAAAAATGCATTCAAATGTACCTAACCTAAACTAACCAAATCACAATTTGCTTTCAACCTGCGAAAAATCGAAATGTGTGCTGGGGCACACAGTAGAAGTGAAACTTCAACGGACAAGTGGAAAAACGAATGACAACGGATAAGTGTCAAAACGAATCGCAACAAAATTTTAACTTGAAGTTTTACGGTCAGGTTTGCAAGCTGGACAAGTACATTATAGATCTGACCGTAAAACTTCAAGTTAAAATTTTGTTGCGATTCGTTTTGACACTTATCCGTTGCCATTCGTTTTTCCACTTGTCCGTTGAAGTTTCACTTCTATTGTGTGTCCTAGCACACATTTCGATTTTTTTATATCTTGACACTTGACTCTGTCTGTCTTCCGTGATCACGACTACCGAAAAGTGGCCGAAACGTCGGAATAAAATAAATAAATTACCCGGCTTTAAACCGTTAAAACGTAGTTTTATTATGTGTATTAGTCGGAAAATACTATCATAGAGTACTTATAGTTCTTGCAATCCACGAAGGCAAGCGGGCGTTACTCGGAGTTGAACGTGTATGTACTACATGCATATTGCAATAGTCAATAGTGCATGTCGGACGACGGAACGATCAGTTCCGAGCATGCGTCCATTCATAACCGCTTTTGGTCTCATGCACACACATATACCTGTTTACCACAAATAAAAGCGCTCAGATCTGTCAATTGTGAGAACTATACTTGTAGTTTATTGATACATTTGATTGATACATTACATAAATGAGGCGGCAGGTAAGAACAATACCTCGACCCTACAATGGATCAAGGGACACAATGGTGCCCGAGGAAATGCTGCGACAGATCAACTGGCAAGGAGAGGATCCGTAACCCAACCAGATGGACGGGAACCTTTCCTGCCTTTGCCACACAATTGGTTTAGAAATTACATAAATCAAAGGACAAGGGTACTACATCAACAAATTTGGGACAACCTGGGGGATTGCAGGCAAGCCAAGCTGGCAATTCCTCGAGTAAATCTGCGTTTCGCCAGGAATATCTTAAAGCTCAGTCGGTCTCGGCTGAGACTAGTTATTATTGCAGCCACTGGACATGGCAATTTTAACAGACATCTTTTCAATATAGGTATCACCGACAGCCCCCTGTGCAGAGCATGCCTGGAGGCAGAAGAAACAGTCGCCCATGTCCTGCTTGAATGCGGAGAGGTGGCCCAATACAGGGCGAAGTATCTGGACGCCCCAGGTAGCCTCCGAGAAGTCTTCAGCAACGTCAAGAAAGTGGTGGACTTCCAGGAGAAGCTGGGCTGGATGGAGTAAACCCTCCTCGCATGCAAAATAGGCGCTATGTCGTCGAGTTGCGAAAACCACCCGCTCGTAGAAGAAGAAAATTGATACATTTGAAGGTACTTAAATGTGAAATTGTTACGATGTTGAAAAATACCTGATTTTGAACAGCGCATTGACAACAATAGCTTCGAGCAGCTGAAACAGCATTGGAATTGACGAGGTGTTGTACCACTGCTCTAAGCCGTTTCTCATCCATGTTTTCTGGTTTACAGTTTTCCCATTTACCTTCTGGATTCATTTGCACTAAGACCGGAGCTGAAATACCTAAGGCATCAAACCCAGGTCTCTCCATGGGTCTGAAAAAACTCACGAGTTAATTAATCATTGCATAGAGTAATTAATGATTGGATACCTGTATAAATAGAAATAGGTACTCACATATCGGCAAATTTGTTTCTTAAATCCTGCTCGGCCATCCTGATTGATGATTTTTATGATAGGATTACAATTTTCAGTGATTTTTATTTGATTTTTCTATAAAAATATGTATAAAAACTTGAAATTTTGAAAATATTACTTAATTTTTTGTTACCAATTATTTGAAAATGGCTTCTTTTTTATGACACAATACGTTATCAGACAGTTACCTGTACACAGTTAACGATATTGTTATATTGCAAAAAGAACAAGTTGTGTAAAAAGTATTGCTAATAAAATTTAAATTTTTGACAAATACAACCAACTTCAAACTATAACGCAAAAAATAAATATTTAAACGACTTCTTTCTACAACATCTTGAAGTCGGTGCCAAGTAAAACATAAAAAACAACAACAAATGTGCAAAACTATAATTTCTATGTTTTACTTCGCACCGACTTCAAGATGATGTAGAAAGAAGTTGGTTAAATATTTATTTTTTGCTTTTTAGTTTGACGTCGGTTTTGTGTTTGTTACATTTTTTGTATATTTTCAGTTGCGCAAATACTTGAATAGCTTTAGAAATAATATATTAAGCGCCTGTAGAAATTGTACTACTGGAACGCATATATAAAGGGTGCTAGCTCACTCTTTGGTGTAGACGCTCGTCAATAAAGGTTGCTCTCGATTTCCCTGCAATCCACTCATCAGATCCTGACTTCTTGACTATGTCACCACTTCGGGAGTATACACTTATGAATATACTTAGAAAAAATTGAAAATCGGTCCACAGTTGACGGAGATATCGTGTAACATGCATCCAAAAAAAATAAGTGCCTATAGAAAATGTAATACTAGCACGCGTATATAAGCTTTTTTTTCGAAGATTGCAAGGGTTACTCTTGATTTCCCTAGGATCCATTCATCAGATCCTGACTTGTTAACGATGGGACCAATTCGGGAGAGTACCTTTTCGATTAAAAAAAGTTTTTGAAAATCTGTCTACAATTGACGGAGAAATCGAGTAACATACGTACAAAAACATACAGCCGAATTAAGAACTTCCTCCTTTTGTAAGTTAATAAAGTTAAAAATGTTAATAAAACGTGTTTCTATTTCAGGAATCTATTCTTCTCCAAAGTCGCCGTCGCCGTTTATAATCTATCTACTATAATAAATCTGTAATCTTTCGAGTTTGTACATTGCCTTTAAAAATGTGAAAATAATCACGGGGTATTATAATTCGGACCAGGAGATTACGAAAATGCAAGTTTTAGAATTTTTGTCTGTTTTTCTGTCTGTTAGAGTATCACGTTAAATTACTGAATGGATTTAAATCAAATTCGAAACGGAGCTAACTTATAATAATATCACGGGGCGTAACTTATGATACTTTTTATCCAGATAAATGTGGCGTTTCAGTGGGATAGACGAAAGAAAAATGGCACTGCGATCGCATCTTTTTTGAAACCAATGAACGTATATAATGAAACTCTTAAAACCCGAATCAATACGTTACGTAATATCAATAGGATACGTTTTATCCCGATAAACGAGGTCGTTTATTTAAAATAGACGGATTAGCAAAATAGATGGTGCTGCATTTGCGATGTAGACAACCATACCTGTAATTCGATAGCAAATACGTTGTCAGGTTGCCCACATGTCATTCATTATGTATTAGGTACTTCAAATTAGGTTGGCTGCGAGTTTTAGGTTTTGCTGTGCAATTATCTACACTGCAGTCTCTATATTAACTTAATTTCTTTGAAATTGTAGTGAATTTAACAAGAAACTTATGTATTGAAGTATTTGATCTGTGGAATGAGTTACCTATTGCTATAAGACAAGCCAAATCCTTACCGTGCTTTAAAAATCAGTTTTAGAAGCATTGCTTTTCTATTGTGTATAATAATTCCTAATGCTATTATATAATTATGTGTACGTTTGTATTGTCATATGTATATATACATGTGAGTATATATAGAAGAATAAAAAGGAAATAAATATATACACATATGTATGTGTATATATTTATTTCCTTTTTATTCTTATTCTAGCTGACCGGGCAAACTTCGTACCGCCTATACGCAGTTTCTAAGGGAAAGCGAAATTGTTGTTTTTCCTATATCCCAAGTATTTTTTTCATATTTACTCACCTTTAAATCTTCTCTGGACTTCCACAAATAATTCAAAACCAAAATTAGCCAAATCAGTCCAGCCGTTCTCGAGCTTTAGCGAGATTAACAAACAGCAATTGTTTTTTATATGATTTTAAACATAGTTTATCATTACTTATTAACTGTACAACCGTCGGTATTAAAAATCTATCAATCCCTGCCAAGGGTTGCCTGGAAGAGATCGCTGCTTAGCTATAAAGTCGCCCGTTGTAATATCTTTTATCTTTTTGTACTTGTTTGTCTATGTTTTGGCGTACAATAAATAATTATCTATCTATCTATTGAAGGTTTATATATGTAAGTATAAAACACTTAATTACATTTTTATGTATGTAACATAGAGCTACTACTTAGGGCTTTTAAAACTCTAGTACTATAATAAACCTGTAAATGGTTCGATATGTGCAATGCGTTTAAAAATGCACAAAAATCAGAGGGATAATTCGGACAAGGAGATTCCGAAAATGCAACCTTTTAGAATTTTTCTCTTTTTATCTGTCTGTTAGAGCATCACGTGATTAATGGAAAGTGGAGACTATAGACGTTTGCAACACCATGGACGAAACTACTACACGTTGCCAGCCTTTAGGATGGGATAAAGAAAATGGGATAGATTGATAAGACAAAGCGCTCAGGCAGGAGAAATGGGATATGGAAGACGGGTTAAAGCGATGGAGAAGTGAGATATTGGAACTTTTAAAATAATTTCCGGATGTTGTACACGGACATTTGAAATCAAAATTTTTATGTAATTTATTATGAATGTGTATTATTCAGTTTAAAAATATAATTTGTATTGGAATAATATTTGCTACCACTGAGATAACAGATCGAAATCGGTATGTCGGCTGAGGAGCCAAGGCTTGGGTTTGTTGAGTGGTCCTCCACCACGTTTCGGTTCACCGCTTTTGCCTGTTTTCGTCTTTTTACATGAATGCCATATAAATCTGAAAAATATATTTGATTATTGTCTACTGTAGAATCAATCTTTTAATTTAGAAAATCTTTTGAAATTCAATATTATTCAATGTTCTTGCAATCAGGAGAACATTAATTGCAGTGGTAGCCTTTTAAAAATATTCTTTATGCTTATCAGTTACTTATATATTTTAGCCATTGCCAGTGTCTTTTGGCCTACTGAAACAAGTCGACATTGGACAATTCTTTATATACTATATTAACAACTTATGGGAATTCTGTTTCACGACGTCAAACCACAGCTTTTATAAATATTGATGAGCGAGTGAATTATTACATAAATAAAAACATTTACTAAGTGTTGGGTTGGTTTGTGTGCAATAAAGATTAAAAATTAAGTGTAATATACAGTACTGATGAAAATACAACTATTATTATTGCGTGTAGATGAATTAGATCTGACGTTGGGAGTGCCTAAATAAAATACAATATGGATATTAAGCCTTATCGAGTTCAACATTTCGATTTAAAAATTTAATTTAATATTTATATGAATTACCAAGGTTCGCTCAGTACAAAAACCCTGGACTATCAGAAATTAATAACTGGAACTGAAATGCATTGCTGCAGCATCAGTCGCGCGGGGAATTAATTCGCGGCCGATGTGTGGGACTCCCCCGCTACCGATGTGTTTTGGCACAATCGGCACGGGTATAAAAATACCCACTAAAACCCCCATGGGTGCTTTCTCTTCGCCTATATGCCGGGGTCACGAAATGTAGTGCGAGCCTTTATCCGCAACTCCGGCGGACGGTAGGCCCACCCCCACTACAGGGGCAGTTCTCTTCTGTGTGAGCCGGTCGCTGAGAGGGTCGCGCGACGACCACTCACGCCCTCTCGCGGCTCTGTGGTGGGCGTAGGCTTGTCTAGTCCCTGAGGCCTCAACGCCCGCTGCCGCATTACTACTTGCCGCTCGGCGCGGCGCTAGAAGGTTTAACCTACCTATTTTGTGTATCGCCACAGTTGACACGTGGGTAGAAAAAAAAGTTTTAATACGTCAGCAATAACTGATATTCTCCTCGGATAGCTTAGAATTTTCGTGTTGGAACAAACATTATATTACGGGTATACTTATGATAAGTTAGTTGACGGTGTCGGTTTCATTCGACAAAACTAAGTTTCAATCTTCATGATTGAAAGCAGAATCGCGGGTCGCTGTCACTACATTAGAGTGGTGTCTATATCCACACAGTTAAAGGTATAGAAATAGAGATGACAAGCGTCCATGACTTGCCATTTGTCAATGGGAACCCTAATTTCAATTAATATAGCTCATTGTTTCCTTTCAATTAATGCAACAGTGAAACAAACCTTGGTGTTCTGATAGTCTGGTTGTGTTCCGGACATTTAAATTCCCAGTCTGGTAATTGGAGAATGTAAATAAGTTCTTCGTCATCATCAGCTGCCTTCTTTTTCTCTTGTTCGCTCTTCGCATAGGGCTAAAATGAAAAAATGGACTTTATCGATTATTTTATACAATTAGTGAAGTTCGTAATAGAATGTTATCATATGTCACATCTTCGGAGAATTCGTAATCATACATATTTAATGCTTGCTTCTCAAGGCGCTTGATACCTAAGATACGTCAGTAGATCGTGTCGCGCTAGGTAGAACCTACCGCGCCGTGTGAAGACAGCGTAAAGGAAGTATAAATTTTATGACATAATATATTATATCTAATACAGCTGTATCCAATTCCTTTTCTTTGAACAGTTATAACCATCCCTGGAATTGTCTCACGGTTATATTTTATCAAAGGAAACTAAGATTTCAAATAATTTGTACTCACAAATACACTCGGTGCTGAAATAGCTTCACTAGGATCCAGGGAACCATCCAAGATTTGCTGATTGATTTTGTATTTGCGCGCAAGATTAAAGTTCTTGGCATCCTCTTGGGTCATTGGAAATGTGATCAAGGGCCGCCTGTTATAAAATTTAACAAATCAATTATATTTTCATAGGATGTCAATCTTTTCTACCCTTTTAATAAAACACAAGTTTTTGCCCACAGCTTTACTCGCGTTACTGTAAATTTTGTGAGTCTACTCAGGTCTTGTCCTATACTTCGGGAACAGTATATTTTTCTGGAGGAACTGTACCATCCTGAACAAAAAGTCTTCATGGCAACCTAGTCTAAACCCACTCAAACTCACATTCAAAAATTTCATCAAAATCGTAGTGTCCGATTTCAAAATCACCACTAGTGGGTACAATTGTGAATCTAAAGTTGTAAACCATCCATTGCCCCACTCAATAACACACAAAACTTTTGAACTCACGTCATTAGGCCAAAAGGCAAGAAATAATCTACTGTCCAAGTTACAACAATTGTTTGAAAATTACTGTAAGTATCTTATTTTAATTCTTAATAATACCTATATATTAATACGTGGAGTAAAAATAAAACGAAAACTTTGTACCCCTTTTTACGAAAATTGCGCGGAAGGAGGAGTATGAAATTTTGCACACTTATAGTTTTATAGTCAAATTATGGTCTAATTTCGACCACTAGTATGTCTTATTACCTAAAAGGATCTAAATATAAAGCTCTCTTTGGAAGTTTGAAATGTTTTTTAATGTAATCCTCATCAAGGAGTTGAAAATCGCTGTGAACTGGTGTGTTGGCAGAATGAGGCCTTGGATTTTGGCCTGAGCCTCCATCATTCGACTGCTTAGTATGTCCACGTGGCACTAAGCAAATTAAAGGCAAGCTTGAGCTTGCACTACTTTTGGCAGCACCGGAACATGTGCAACAGCTGAAAAATATAATACATATCTATAATATTATAAAATTCTAAACATGCCGTGTCTGTACATTGAAGCTAATAAAAAAACCAACTGGAGTAGACTATGTAAACGATGGAGAATACCATGCAAGTTTTCTTAGATTTATTGTCTGTTTGTTCGGGATTCACGTAAAACTACTAGGCCGATTTCGATGCGGTTTTCGCTGATCGATAGCAAATTCCCGGACTTAAAATCTTACAGGAATTTTCTTTGGAGGGGTTTAAAGTGGCCAGGTCGAAAAAAAATGTATCCGTTGCGAAATTTTCGCCAATCGATTAAATCTTTAGTAAAACAATTGTAGTTATGTATGCCTTTAGTAACATTACTTATTCAGAGTTTTACGGGAATTTGCCGGGATTCATGTATTTGCATACTAAAAATCCGCTACCCTGTTGAAAATAACCTATGATTTAGCCTTTTTATACTTAGCAGAAAAACTGTAATCTTTGTTACCTGTCCAACGTAGACAAAGTCGCCGGGCAAATGCTAGTATATATATATATATATATATATATATATATATATATATACTAGCATTTGCCCGGCGACTTTGTATATATATATATATATATATATATATATATTTATTTATTTAATTAGTTCACAGAGCAATGAAGTTCTCTGCGACGAGGCGGGTGCGCGCGCGGCTATAGACGCATTGCGTTTTTTTGCTCCGTGATTTATGGCCGGTTCCTATATCTTACCGACCATTAATTTGCCTTACTATCGTTTAAATTTTGACATAAGCTCAATACAAGTAATGTCAAAATTCGACTCATGGTAGAGCAACGAATGAATAGTAAAATATAGGAACCGTCCATTAGGTGATTTATAAACGGTTCAACTAATTGGAGAAACACTACCTCCTTATTGATAACTGTTATACAAGGTTTATAGGTTCGTTAAAAAAAACGGTAAAAAGTGTTTATTCATAATCGCACACCTTTAGATAAATTATGTTTGGTAAATTGTTATTTGTTCGGTAATCCGCAAAAGTGTTAGTGTACGGCCTGAGTGGCGGGGCGACCGGCAGGGCGGGCTGCGGGCAATAGAGCGTCCAACCGAGTGGCATGTGTGCACGCTCGGCGTTCATCGTTCACAAATTGGTTTAAACTTGTACGCGACGCCACATGTCGACTGGCACTAGGGACACTCGTTAGCGTTTAGATACATTTAAATCAGTTTATCTACGGTCTCAGTACACTCCCGAACCGAGCGTGCAACGGAGCGGGGCGTGCAACGTTCCTATACACGACGCGTCGCTCAACGCAAACATGTCTGCTGGAGCCGCCGCGCCAGCTACAGCCGCTAGGGTGTCCACATTTTTGACACGAACGCTGCACGTTCCGCCCCGCTGCACGCTCAAATAGAGCGGGCATTCAGGTCATACGCTTATGCTTCGGTTATTGCTACACGAGATGGTTTTTAATGGATTTAAAGTGACTTATAACCGCTTATTTTAACCTTTTTAATTACCTAATCAGTTATACAATATTTGGCACTTACAAAATAAATGGGTTGCTTTTTCAATTACCTTGCCATTTTATACTGAGGATATTACACTAAATAAAGCGAAGTTTTTCTACGATAATGTCATTTTTTTGTTGATTTTTAGAAAAGCTTTATATTTTACAACATTTTACGGAACTGTGTATTATTAAGACATGTAGGTATTATAAAAAGTAGACATTGAAATAACTTTATTTGCTCTAACAGGCTATGATTTGCGAAAAAAGTTTTGTTTTAAAAAATGAAGGTATTTGACACTGGTGGAAATAAAATATAAAATTTCAATAGAAGTCTACATTACAGAAAGAAAATTGGCAGTATTTTATAAAATAACTAGCGTTCGCCCGCGTCTGTGTCCATGTTGGACGGATAGCAAATGATCAAAGTTGTCCTACCAATATTTAAAATCAATTGGTATTCTCGGAAAGCCAATAGGTTGTTTAGGATGAAAATATACATTAATTCCGGAAAATTTGAGGAGAATATCGGGATTTCCAGGATATGATGCACAACAACATTTGAAAAAGAACCCAAGTTTTCGTCCTAGTAAAGATCGCATCAGTATCATTTAATTTATTTGAACCTTACTCTTGTTGAAACTTTTTAAAACCTTAGCTTTTCATATTTTAAATTTGTTATATCATGAGAAAATATTTGTCTTAATTATGTCACTTATAGGAAAATTTGCTGTGAGAACAAGTCAAATATAGTGGTTTTTAGAAGCGAAATATTATTATGTGTTTTCCTAAAACACAGTGTTGTTATTGAAGAAAGCCTGTGAAATCTGCCATTAATTTACTCTCTATGGTTTAAAACTTACGAATTTGTTCATGGCTTTATACCTTTCTCTTTCACTAACCAGCAGGTATCTCTTTTCTTACCGTGAAAGATGTCAGCTAGTTGTCAATTCATATGCATTGTGAATTTTGCCGGTAAAACATTGCAAAATTTGTAAAATAATTCAAATGTTAAAATTATTCTATTTGAATAGAATTTTGAAGTGTTGCATAACACAGTGAAAATAATATTATAATACAGTATTTCATTATAACAGTTACCATTTGTCTTTTAAATTGTGTTATAATGAAGACGAGCGATGACAAACAAGTGTCCAAGTGGAATGAACAATATTCAAAATCTTTAAGTTTTGGGTAATTACTCTGATTACTAATGTTTCGAGTGAAACCAATTACGATAAATTATCATCGTCCTCAAGCTCGCACGAAGGGAAAAGTATTTTTCTTCATCTCCGGTGAACAAGAGACGTAAGTACAAACCAGTTCAAACAGGTTCGGACTGATGCGTCGTTTGTTTTGATTCAACAAGTAAGTTTTCGTACTCAATAATAACATAATCTTAACTCAAAACTTGCAGTTAAAAGATGAGATTAATTAATCGTGCAAACAACACCGAAATTAATAATCTCGGACTTAGAGGTCTCAATTCAGATGTAACAGTAAAACATTTTGTATTACAAATAAATAGATAAATTAGACTCCAGACATATTGGCTAGTGACAACAGACATTCCACTTACCAATAGCTAAACCTCATCCGGACATTCCTCCGAGTGGTTTACAGCAAAAGAGATTTCCAGCAGAAGTTTAGTTACACATTACAGTAAATAATGATATTAATTACATATAATAGGTTGGGGAAAGTCTCTTCGCATATAGTATGTATGAACTTGTAATAAGATCTCTTTGGCTATACCATTTGTATCTGGCTGGTTTTGGTATCATTAAAAGTTTTAATTTTAAAGAAGACAATTCCAAATTCAAATTAGGTAAATGTGCGATTTTCATTTGTTTTTCTTATTGTTAAAATGAGTGAATCTAATGAAGAAATTCGGTACATTTTAAAATTTTACTACAAAAAAGGTAAAAATGCAACACAAGCAGCGAAAAAAAATTGTGATATTTATGGACCTAATGCAGTATCTATGAGAATAGCGCAAATTTGGTTTAGGCGTTCTCAATCCGGAAATTTTGATATCAAAGATGCACGTCGCTCTGGTCGCCCTGTTACGGACAAAATTGATGACATTTTTGAAAAAGTGGAGCAAGATCGGCGTATTAGTAGTTACGATGTAGCTGGAGAACTGGGAATTGACCACAAAACGGTTTTGGCGCATTTGAAAAAAGCTGGGTACACAAAAAAGCTCGATATTTGGGTGCCTCATGAGCTCACTGAAAGAAACCTAATGAACCGTGTACTCATTTGTGATTCGTTATTACGACGTAATGAAACCGAACCATTTTTGAAGAAACTGATAACTGGTGATGAAAAGTGGATCACGTACAACAAGAACGTGCGAAAAAGATCGTGGTCAAAGGCCGGTCAGGCTTCACAGACTGTGGTGAAACCCGGGTTAACTCGCAACAAGGTGATGCTGTGTGTATGGTGGGATTGGAAGGGTATTATTCATTATGAGCTGATACCGCCAGGCAGGACCATCGATTCTGAACTGTACTGCGAACAATTGATGAGATTAAAGCAAAAAGTTGAGAGAAAGCGGCCGGAATTAATCAACAGAAGGGGTGTGGTTTTTCACCATGATAACGCTAGACCTCACACATCTTTAGCCACTCAGCAAAAATTACGAGAGTTTGGCTGGGAGGTGTTAATGCATCCGCCGTAAAGTCCTGACCTTGCACCTTCAGATTTTCACCTGTTTCAGTCTGCAGAATTCCTTAGGCAGTGTCAGGTTAACATCACGAGAGGACTGCCAAAACCACTTGTCGCAGTTTTTTGATCAGAAGCCCCAAAATTTTTATAGCAATGGGATCACGTCCCTACCAACAAGATGGCAAAAAGTTATCCAACTAAATGGCACCTACACACTTTAGTCAAATGTAAATAAACTTTATAAAAAAACCTTTTGAATTTTTATATAAAATGCGAAGAAACTTTTCCCCAACCTATATTTCTGGTTTAACAAATAAAATGGTCTTAAGTATTTGAAGATCATCTTATAGATCTGTTAATGTTATTATATGATAGATAGACAACACTAATGTATACCATTATAAAAACTTGCGAACTAGTATGATTTGTTAGTTTCTCAAAAATTATTTTTGCTAAAAATTTTAGTTATTTGTTCACTCTCAGGTTTTTTGTTATTATTATATCAAAACAAGCAATGTTTATTGCAAAGATATAGTCTTTGTAGATTCAAGTATCAAATTACGTGTCTGCGAACTACTTTTTATTAGTTTTGTTAATTGTGATTCAGTGAGAGACTTGATCATTTAAAGTTTAATTTTTTAAGCAAAAAGGAACTATCTATATCTCTGTGAAGAATAACTGTCTGTGTTGCCTGTTTACTGAGATCTTTCTCCTGTTTTAAATGAAAACTCTTGCTTTCAGATTCGGCATCTGAAAGCCTTTGGTTTATGCTGGTATGATTAAAAGGAATTTTCCTTTGACGAAGTTCAAGTAACTAAGTATTCTATTAAACTGGGTGGGGAAAAATGTAAGCCCAGCCGAAAGTCCCATTTTCTACCAAAGACATTGTAGAAAATTGAGCACACCTGTCTGGGTTCCATCATTACATACTTTGATGAAAATAAGTCTATTCCTGGGACCTTCCAAATTTTGAACATAGCCTCCATGGCCTGGAGCAAAAGATGTCACTTCAGAACTTTACGACCATTTTACATTTGGTTTGCTGTAAAGTTTAGCCTCCCCGGGAGCTAAGTGGCAGAGAAATAGAATTATCCTGCATTGCTCTGTGAGATTCAGCAATCTGTCAGTCATCGTTATTTATTTATTTTCTTAGATCAACGGATTATGTCCTGTTCTCAAAATGTATTACAATATGCATATCTTTGAGTCATCCACTAACTATCTATTGTTGCAAACATAGTATATATCTCTTTCATCTTTGAATTGCAAGTCATTGATTCCGGGTCCACTTTCTAATAGGTAAGTAAATATTGTTTAGCTGAGCTTCCCAACCTGCATTTGATGTCAAAAGACTGAATAATACACTCTTTTGACCAATGGTGCTGAGCTCTGCTCTACTTTGACCAACTTTATTTCAGGTCTTGCTAAGCAGTAGGGATAGATATTCCCTCTTCGCCTGTTCTGTTTGAATGATTTTAGGCATATTTACATACAGTGACTGTGAAGTCAATTCTTTAAAATTGCTTAGTATGCAAAATCTCCATTTACTTATAACCCCCTTAGGAGAAGTAATATCTTTATTCCAGATGTTTGGAATCAGAAATGCTATTTCTGTTATGGTATATATGACAATTTCACTTTGTCTCGCTTGGTGTCCCAGAAAGTTATAACTATAGGAAAGCGGACCTTAGGCATCGGACCAAATATTCTGATCACACCTGGGATTTAATGCTCACATGATGATGGTTGTAAGACAGACTTTTTGATAATTTATATGCCATCCTCATATCCAACATTCTCAGAGTTTCTGTAACCTGAGAATTAAGGACCTTCCTTCCTGATTGACTGTAAGGTAATTGTATATGGTGTTTATAGGTTGTCTGCGAACCAATTTGCTATCGTAGCAAACATTTTTTATGCCTCCTGTTAAGCCACAAAGAAAGAGCAATTAAAAGGGAAGCTTACAGTCTTTAAAAATCAATTGAGATACCTTTTATTATCTTACAAAATGTCATAGTCTCATAGCATATGATTTTATAAGTTTGTATAAATAAAGTTAAGAAATAGTGTACAACTAGACCACTACTTTGCTGTTTCAACATTAATCAAACTATTTTTTCTGTTATTATAATAGTAAGATCATAAGCTGTTATCTTAACCCCTGCTCTTTTATTAGGTTGGGGAAAAAGTTTCTTCGCATTTTATATAACAATTCAAAAGGTTTTTTTATAAAGTTTATTTACATTTGACTAAAGTATGTAGATGCCATTTTGTTGGATAACTTTTTGCCATCTTGTAGGTAGGGACGTGATCCCATTGCTATAAAAATTTTGGGGCTTCTGATCAAAAAACTGCGACAAGTGATTTTGGCAGTCCTCTCGTGATGTTAACCTGACACTGCCTAAGGAATTCTGCAGACTGAAACAGGTGAAAATCTGAAGGTGCAAGGTCAGGACTATACGGCGGATGCATTAACACCTCCCAGCCAAACTCTCGTAATTTTTGCTGAGTGGCTAAAGATGTGTGAGGTCTAGCGTTATCATGGTGAAAAGCCACACAACTTCTGTTGATTAATTCCGGCCGCTTTCTCTCAACTTTTTGCTTTAATCTCATTAGTTGTTCGCAGTACAGTTCAGAATCGATAGTCCTGCCTGGCGGTAACAGCTCATAATGAATAATACCCTTCCAATCCCACCATACACACAGCATCACCTTGTTGCGAGTTAACCCGGGTTTCGCCACATTCTGTGAAGCGTGAGAGAGATGGTAGTGCGCATGCGTCTCGCGGGCGCCGACGTCAGTTGGGAGCCCGGAGGCGCAGGTATGCGCATGACCTCCCTCCCTGAAATACCGCTGCAGGGGCCCTCTAGCATCTAGGGAGCAGAGGAGTCTTCACCCCTGTTGACGAAGTGAGTTTGCCTCTCCCGGGGCATTCTCAAGCACTTGTGCGCTAGGATCGGTGTGGGCGTAACTACGTTCTGTATCTCACCCCTTTCCTGCCATAAGCGCGGGGCACATGGGAGGAGGGTGGTTTTAGTGGGGTATTGATTAGTCGAGTCTCCACACAAGCCGGTTGATTATTGTTTGGATTGCCTCAGTGGAAAGCCTCCATGATCAACAACGGTCTAATCCCTAGCAAAGGACCCGGTATGTGCGTAATGCATTTCCCCCGCCTTAAAAAAAAAAAAAAAAAATATTCTGTGAAGCGTGACCGGCTGTTGACCACGATCTTTTTCGGACGTTCTTGTCGTATATGATCCACTTTTTATCACAATCAAATCCACTTTTGATCAGTTATCAGCTTCTTCAAAAATGGCGTGGTTCATTACGTCGTAATAAAGAATCACAAATGAGTACACGGTTCATTAGGTTTCTTTCAGTGAGCTCATGAGGCACCCAAATATCGAGCATTTTTGTGTACCCAGCTTTTTTCAAATGCGCCAAAACCGTTTTGTGGTCAATTCCCAGTTCTCCAGCTACATCGTAACTACTAATATGCCGATCTTGCTCCACTTTTTCAAAAATGTCATCAATTTTGTCCGTAACAGGGCGACCAGAGCGACGTGCATCTTTGATATCAAAATTTCCGAATTGAAAACGCTTAAACCAAATTTGCGCTACTCTCACAGATACTACATTAGGTCCATAAACATCACAAATTTTTTTCGCGGCTTGTGTTGTATTTTTACCTTTTTTGTAGTAAAATTTTAAAATGTATCGAATTTCTTCATTAGTTTCACTCATTTTAACAATAAGAAAACAAATGAAAATCACACATTTTCCTAATTTGAATTTGGAATTGTCTTCTTTAAAATTAAAACTTTTTAATGATACCAGAACCAGCCAGATACAAATGGCATAGCCAAAGAGATCTTATTACAAGTTCATACATACTATATACGAAGAGACTTTTCCTCAACCTATTATATATATATATATATATATATATATATATATATATATATATATATATATATATATATGTGTGTGTGTGTGTGTATAGTAATTATACAATATTGCATTGTAAAAAAAAAAAAAAATGCTACACCACACAGTACCTATTAGATAAATGTTGATAAAAGAAGATCGTTATAAAATAGACCAGTACAAGAGATATTACAGGAAACTATATAAGTATTGAAACATACAGAAATTTTTATTCATGATATCAGACCTAGTCAAGATTTGCTATGAACTAATTTCAGTTTTTATTAAAGCTCTTTAGTTTTGTTTTATTTAGGTTTCCTACCTAGCTCTATTAGAAGTTTCATAAAATAAGTACTTTACGAAAGAACAGATCTTATTATCCAATCGACATTTTCTTTAAAATAATAATTGATTTCAGATAAGATGACTATTATTCTACTACAAACAGTGGTGATATATCAAGACAAGCTTAACCCTAAAGAGAATTTTCTTCCAGCAAACCTAGGGATATAGCGAGAGACTAATATCATAATATAAATTAATATTGTTGGAAATTGGTAAATTAAGAGGTTATTTTTATTTTTCTTCACATACTGATTATATTTTTAAAGTAAATTGATATAATTTGAGAAGTTTTTAAATTTCTAATCATCATATGCATTATGTTTATTGTGTTTTCACTAGCAGATACCAAACAGGTCTTCAATAACAACACTGTGTTTTAGGAAAACACATAATATAACTGTTTTGCATTCCAACAAAATAGGTATTATATGTTCGATAAAACACAGTGTTGCAGCTGTGTTCTTGCTGGTATGGAAGACTATATGAATTGACAGTTAGCTGACATCTTTCACGGTAAGAAAAGAGATGCCTGCTGGTGACTGAAAGAGAAAGGTATAAAATCATGGATAAATTCGTAAGTTTTTAAACCATACAGAGTAAATTAATGGCAGATTTCACATGCTTTCTTCAATAACAACACTGTGTTTTATCCAATACATAATACCTGTTTTGTTGGAAAGCAAAACAGTTATATTTTAATTAGATTCTCTATGCTATATTAAAAAACTGCAACAATTGTAGTAGATATCGTATCCGAATCGTTTAATTTTTACATATCTAAATCACTTTAAACCACCCCTGAAAAAATCCTGCGGCATTTTCAAGACACAATAGAGCGCATCATTTAAAAAGATATGTTGGAAATCGTTTTGAGAATAAAATAATTTTATGGGCCCTATATACTTTAAGCCGCTTCCGGGAAATTTTTTGAGGGTTTGTCGAGATATAAATTATCAGAGATTCGAAGTTAATATATAATTTGCTATTGATCAGCGAAAACCGCGTCAAAATCTGCCCAGTAGTTGTTACGTGATTCTGAACAAATAGACAAGAAATGTAAAAATAGTTGTTATCGTGTTCGCTTCTGTTCTTAATAATAGTTTATTATAGCTATTTTTTATGGTTAATCTACAGACATGGCATTTTTAAAATTTTATAGTATTGTATACATTAATTTAATAACTCGAGAATATATTTATTTATTTCGACAGATAAATCTATGATAATTAATCTATGTCACTTACTGATTGGATTTTCGAGTCACACGACTGACTCAAAAAACCAAGTCCTAGTGACGTCGAATCTCAAGAGATTTGGGGTCAAACGTTATAATTTTGCATTCGTTAAGTCTGGTTTAAAAACCTAGTTGCCAAGCTATAAACCCAAAAAAAGTAACTAGTGTGATAGACAACCTTTCATGAAATGTCAGTTGTGACAACTGCAGTGCAATATCATGTTAATATAACCATAGACTTTTGAATATTTATATTTAATATACGACGGAAGACCATAACAAAAAATGAATTAGATAGCGTACCGTAAAAATTAGCGAACTGGCTAAACTAATGTGTAAGAGATCGTGAAAGAATTTATAAACTGCTTCATAAAAATTGTTAAAAAAGTAGCATAGGTATAAAAATAAGGACAGTTTTAGCATAAAAGTTTTATACAAAATGCTCTTGCTCCATGTGAGTGGATGTTACTGACTGTACCCAAAAGCGTCTTATTTATTTCGTCAACAAATAGCTACAGTGTTGATAATATCAATTGTTTAGGTAAATATAGCTTTTCGAGCTGCTACAAGAACTCTCTTGTTCGGCATCAGTCCAATACCTACAGTTTGGTAAAGGCTTTTGCTTGAAGATTATTAGAAAAATACTTTATTCATACTTGATATTGCTAGAGCTTAACACTGGCTAAATACAAAAATCGTGTACAGCCAGCCATATTTAGAAATAATATACTTTGACCATAGACTACTATCGTATATTGACTTTGACAGAAGGTATACTGGTATACGAACTATTACGAACTATGGCCGATGGCCGAACACGGTGTAATTATTAAAATCGTAAATTGATGCACAATGCGTATGAACTTTTTATAATAAAATATAATATTTATTATGTATCAATAACAAACAAAAAGTGACACCAATGATCTTAAAAATTGAATGACATAACTCAGGTAAGAGTTCAATTATGTTTACTTTAACGTACGTGGGGCACGTAATTACTGAAACCATTTAGTTTTTTTGTTTTCCAATTTCAAAATCCCGGACGGAGGTGTTTTGGTTGCGTTTCTGCGCATCCATCTAGGGCTTGTATAAGGCTTTTATTGTACATATAGGTCATCTTCCGCGGGTACAATCGAGCGAACGTTGCTCGGGTGCAGCAAATATGCAGAGGTCAGTGAATTTCGCCATCAATTTTGAGAAATTTGCCTGTGATTTTCTTTTTCATCGACACTATTGTGAGTCCCGTGTATCGTGAGCCGTGAAAAAAATGTTCTCACGGTCGGTGTCCCAGGTTGTGGCGTTTTTTGTATCGATTTGAGCACATGTGATTTAACTTCCTGCATTATATGCAACTGTCTATTGGGGCATCACGTATACGCGCAGCGGGTCGGAATGTTGAATGCATTAGCTTTATGGATTTATATTCATTGAATTTTATTATCAAATTTTGAATGAATACAAAGAATTATCTTTAGTTCTTCTGTTATGATCATCCAGCTTTTGATTGCTGTGGCCTTGGTTCTGACATTGGAGCTATGTGTTGTAGTCAGTAAGACAATTTGAATACAATGGCCTTGTTTTACTATTCCTTATCAACCTGTCTTACCTAATGTGAGGCTATCAATCAATGAAAATTGTTTTAGGTCTGTGATATAACAACTTTTGTTGTGATAGTATTTCTTTTGGTCTGTTTGGTTGACAATGAAAAATCTATGAAGGACATAAATTGTTCAAAAACACTTCCTTATATTGTTTTACATGTACCATTGTTTTTCTTAAGAAACATTTTATTTGTAAATAATAATTATATCTTTGTAAAAAACGATTTTAAGGTTATGTTTAGATAATTGTGAGATTTGTTATCTAGTATCAAGATTCCAGCTTTTTTTAACTCCTTAATTTTTTTAAAGTTTTTGTCTATAAAGATATTTTCATCCCAAGGACTATAGTCTAAAGAAGGGATTCAAAAATAACCTGTGTATATCATGTATGCCAACTAACATAATAATTTAGCACAACATTAATTGAGCTAATTTCTAGTAATGTAATTTACTGTTAAACATGGCACTCCTACCTCATTTAGGGTGTTTTCTGCACTTCGGAGACTAGGTACACATTTTTTTACAAGTGAGAGTGGAAGATTACTCCAGTGAGTCCACCTGCTACTGAGATATCCGGTACACGAATTTTAAATAGTACATGGAGGAGAAGGTATACTTATCCTTTCTGCAACCCCTATGGTCTGGAGTTCTTGAAATTTTAATGTTTGGTAAATATAACCTCACCTATTTTTTTCACTAATATTACTGTGATTGGTGGTGAAAGGTCGTGACAAGTGATTAGAAAATTAATTTAGGTTAGGTTAACTTCAGACCAAACTGCACAAGACGAGTGAGTGAATTGAGTGTGCCGCAGTAGCGGTTGGTGAGAAAGCCAGAACTGACTGGTAAATATTTACTATTTATTATATACAGTGTTTATAGTTTCATCTTTATTGGTCGCCATTTTGAATATTTTCATGTTTACTGTTGTAGTGTATGTAAATATGCTCTGTTGTGTTTTATCGTCATGTTTTGATGACTTACACTGTTTTTTTCTGTTGATTACTGGCTTTCTTTTGCACTTTGAAGGGATTGTTCAACTTTGGACCTATGATATAAGTGCAATATTAGTTAAAAAAATAAGTGAAGTTATGGTTATTATAAAAATAATATTTCTAGATCTCACAACCATAGGGGTTATAGTAAGGATAAGTATGCCTACCTCCCCGCCCACTCCACCCCCTCGCTACTTAAAATTTGTGTATCAATCTTCTATAGATTTACTTACGGGTCCACCTCCTCCAAAATGTCCCCCAGCTTCTTAATCTAATCGCAAAGTCCTGTCAAAGGTTACCTGGTGTATGCCAGTACTGCACTTGTGAGTGTGCCACTCTGCTCATCTTCAGTGGGATGTTGGTTGGTCATTTTAAATTTTTTCTCGAGGTAAAGTGACACATGTTAAAAATTGCTACAATTAGTGGTTGCACTAATAGCACTGGTCAGCAAAAAAATATAAAAATTCACTCCTAACTATTGTGATTTTTTTTTATAATTTCAACACTGTTGAATGTAAATATAGTATTAAAAGTTTTGTATCACATCCATTTTTTTTTGTAATTGATGTTTTAAATTGAGGGTTTTTTTGCTTTACATACAAATCCATCTTTAATTATTATGACAATAGCTGATTTAATTCCTCGAAAAACATTGAAAATCATCAAAATGATGTCAAATTATTGTCATATAAAGTCATTCCAGTTTTCCAGTAGTTTTCTCCATTTTCATGTATTCTAATGTAATTTCGTGGCAAATCAAGTAACAAAAATTTGCAAGCATTTAGCGTTCATATAGTTTCTCTACATGTAATATATCTTGCTAGAATATTTCAGCACATTCATAAGATATTGCTTAAAGATTTGCAGAAAAGAAAATTAAATCTACTGACTTGATGGTATTTTGGAGCACAATAAAAGAAAAAAAATTTGCACAAAAAATATTCAGTTAGAGGAAAATTGAAAAAAAAATGTTTGATAGCAATAAACTAAAACCAGATTTAAATTCAACATGTCAAATTCTATATATTTATCGAATTTTTATTTAAAGGAGGATTTGCCGACCAGTGTAATTATTAGCAATGATCAAGGTCCTCTTTACTATATTAGGTGCTAGGTGCAAAAATCCAACTACTATCTCTCTTGCTAATGATGAATATAAAATTGTATTTTTATATTTCATTTTTAGATCTATGATTTTATCTAGACTGTCTGTCCATGTTTGTTAACTTGGGGCCATTCATAAATTACGTCACACGTTAAGGTGGGGGTCCTACATTTTGTGACATCACTTTTCAAAATATATTTACGCTTTAAAAAAATGAAATTTGAACTATTAATGCAAAACTTTAAATATTTCCTAGTCTATCTGTATAACCATAGTGTAATTTAATTATTGAAAATTAATTTAAATGGAAATAAAACAAATTATGAAACTGCTGTTTTAGTTTAATTAATCTTGATGTAAAATTGCAAAATATGTGATTTCACACTAGGGAGGAAGGAGTCTCACGAACATGACCAGCTGTCAAGGTGAGAAGGAGAAATCATGAAATTCATGGGATGTAATTAGTGGATGGCCTCTTATAAAGACAGACCAACAGTCTAACTAGACAAAGATAGACACTTTTTTAGCAATTACTCAATTTTACCTCATTAAATATATAACTTCCATCAATGTGAATCTATTTAACGGATCACATAATGGACATCAGTTAAGTAATTTTCAAAAAAGGCAGATTATGAGCGGTATAAAATCTATGGGTTTGCCCCACTAATTTCCTGTGCCTGTGTGTTATGCACCCCTTGCCAACTATTGGCGACATACCACTACCTGTATCTGTGCAAATAAAGATTCATTCATTGCATCCCTGGGTAAATACAACCCTGGTAATGATAGCTTATTGGCTGATGTCCTTGTCTCTCAAACTCACCTTTAAAATGATGTGTGTTCGAATCCTAGTTGGGAAGCAGGCACCACTTTTGATAGTTGCAGTGTGCATGTTGTTACAACTCCATGCTTGATGGTTAAAGTAAAAGATTGTATTGAAACCTTCATATTAAGATAACAAATGTCTCAATGCCCCCAAACTGCTTTGAACAAGCATGGACAGTACACTGTCTGTTTCTTGAAAAAATGGGTAGTTTTATTACTATTATACTAGGAAGCAGTTTTTATTAGTTGTAAATTTGCTTGTGTAAACTGTATATTCATGAAACAACTTAGGGTAATGTCAATTTCACTTTTACAATATTTCTTTAGGTTATCCTAAATTTCTTCAGGTCAAAAATGGTTACAGTGTCAAATGAGAATAGACTATTTTTTACTATAGCTCACTATTTTGTACCACATGTTTCACAGACTTTTCTAATCAATCCTAGGGTTGTCTGGAAGTAATTGCTTTTAGTGATGCAATAAAGTATATTCTATTCTATTTTGATGCATGTGTAAGTGTAAGTACAAATTTGTTTAAAATCATAACTTTCACACATTATGACTTGAGTTACATTGGCTGTATTGTTTGCGGTGTTCAGTTCAATGAATCGCTATTGTCTTTCTTGAGTAGCACATTTCAAAAGCAATAAATTGCTCATAATCTGCCTTTATAAACTACCTTACAGGAATATAAAATGTATTCACAGATTTCAATTATTTGTTTTACAAAATAACTTCTCTATAAAAGCAAACAATAAATTTAGCTCATGTATTCATTATAATCCTAGTATTAACACCCAGTTACAGAAACATTTTCGTGTATTGGAATAATAGTTATGATTTTTCAAATAATCATAATACCAAGTGATAAAACTTGTTCCCCTCTTCTCCGAAGTAAGTTATTTTCAGCGAGATTTGGACCAGGATCTGTGTTAAATACACTTCGTCCTTGTGGGCGTGATGAGGTGGGGCGGGGGTCAGGGAGACCCGGTGAAACGGTTGCCCGCTGGCCGCCCGCCAGGTAGTAGGGGTCCCGAACCCGGACTAACCGGTCCCATGGAGGCTGCTACCCACCAACTGGCGCATAATCTTGGAGAGCACTGTCGTGCCGGTTGGTGACCGGACGTGGACCCGGCAGTGTTCTCCGGGGAGGACCGGGGGCCCTTCCGTGCCCCGTTCCAGCTAGTCACACTACCTGCAGGGTTGTGTGGATAATTGCACACTCCGCTTTGTCCTCCTTTCGCTGATAATAACGCACTTCCTAATTCTCTTCTTAAAGATTATTTTAATAATGGGCCATAATTAAAATAATAAGGTTAACTCAGCGGACCTGACATCCACACTTAAGGTGGATTTTTGCAATATCAGGGGAATTCATGCCAATCTTAACGCCGTCCATCACCACCTAGAGACGACTAAGCCATATTGTTTTTAACGGAGACGCAAATATCCGCCCCAAGGGACATCATATATATACTACCCCGGTTACAATCTGGAACACAAATTCCTTCCAAAAGCCGGGGTATGCCTGTATGTCCGCGAGGATGTTTGTTGTCGCCGTTTCCATGGCCTGGAAAATAGGGACCTGTCCACCTTATGGGTGCGGGTAGATTTTGGTGGCTCCACCCGAGTCTATTCGTGTCTATACCGGTCCCATGGCAGGGAATGCGACAGGACTGAGATCGCCCACTTTTTTGGACATGTCCAAGACGCGATCGACAGAGTTTTCGGACAGTACCCTTCCGCAGAAGTAATCGTCCTTGGAGACTTCAACGCCCACCATTCTGAATGGTTGGGTTCTCCGAGGACGGATCTGCCGGGTACTGCTGCCCGCGATTTTGCTCTCGCCTATGGCCTTACACAATTGGTCACGGGATTTACCCGCATACCTGACAGAGTAGACCATGAGCCCTCTTTACTGGACCTTCTGCTGACCACACATCCAGAGAACTACCAAATCTCGGTCAGAGCTCCTCTGGGATCATCTGACCACTGTTTGGTATCTTCCGAAGTGCCCCTTTCTATTCCTCAACGGGCTTGTCCTAACGGTAAAAGAAAGGTGTGGCGATATCGGTCAGCAGATTGGGATGGATTGCGCGAGTTTTATGCATCCTACCCTTGGGGGCGACTTTGTTTCTTTACGGACGATCCTGACATTTGTTCAGACTCAGTCGCCGAAGTGGTATTACAGGGAATGAAGTGTTACATTCCTAACTCTCTAGTGCCAATCGGTGGCTCTAGCCAACCATGGTTCGATAAGCTGTGCGCTGAGGCTATAAAAGCAGGCAGCTTATCGGGTGTGGAAGGCAGCTAAACAATGTCAGGATCCGCAAACTCCCGATCTAAAGAAGATATACAATGCCGCCACAAGGTCCCCCAGAAAGCGGCTCGCGAGAGCAAACGCGAGCATTTTGGTCGCTCGCCAAAGCTGTCGATGGTAATTTCAGTCGGCCGTCCTTTCCATCGCCTTTGCACACAGCGGACGACCAACTGGCGCATACCGCAAAAGATAAAGCCGAAGTCCTGGGCAACATCTTTGTAGCCAATTCAAATCTTGACGACGGAGGAGCAACCCCGCCTACTATTCCGCGGTGTGAGAGCTCTATGAAAGAAGTTCGTTTTACGCAGAAAGCGGTTCGTAGAGCTCTTAGGTCCCTCGACGTCAAGAAGTCGTCCGGGCCGGACGGTATACTTGCTGTCGTGCTCAGGACTTGTGTTCCAGAGCTATCTCCAGTCCTGGCCCGTCTCTTCACACTCTCCTATACTACCAGCTGTGTCCCGTCTTCGTGGAAAGTTGCCCTAGTTCACCCTATCCCTAAAAATGGTGATAGGACCGACCCATCCAACTACCGGCCTATAGCGATAACTTCCTTGCTCTCAAAGTTGATGGAGCGAATCATCAACGCGCAGCTTCTGGGTTACCTTGAAGATTCTCAGCTATTCAACGATCGACAATATGACTTCCGCCATGGTCGTTCTGCTGGGGATCTCTTGGTATACCTAACACACCGTTGGGCAGAAGCCATTGAGAGCAAGGGAGAAGCCTTGGCAGTTAGCCTTGACATCGCTAAGGCCTTTGATCGAGTCTGGCATAGGGCACTTCTCACGAAGTTGCCATCATACGGGATAGATACCCGAGGGGCTTTGCAAGTGGCTATCCAGCTTTCTTGGTGGTCGCAGCATCAAAGTCGCTGTCGACGGCTGCTGCTCATCCACCAAGCCTATCAATGCGGGTGTGCCACAAGGCTGCGTTTTATCACCGACACTGTTCATCCTGCATATCAATGATTTGTTGTCTATAGAGAACATTCATTGATATGCGGATGATAGTACCGGTGACGCCAGATACACCAGTCGCGCTAATATCCCTCGGACGCTAGTAGAAGAGAGTCGGGTTAGACTTGTGTCTGAAGTAGAGAACTCCCTGCAGCGAGTTTCTGAATGGGGACGACAAAATCTTGTCCAGTTTAACCCCACGAAGACACAGGTGTGCGCATTTTCTGCCAAAAAGACCCCATTTGTCCTTGCGCCACAGTTCCAAGGAACACATCTAACTATCTCCAATAGTATCGGGATCCTTGGCGTCGACATAACGAACGACGTGCAGTTTCGGGGTCATCTGGAAGGCAAGGCTAAACTTGCCTCTAAAAAGCTTGGTGTGCTAAACCGGTCTGAGCAGTACTTCACTCCGCGGCAACGACTTGCGCTATACAAAGCGCAAATCAGACCGCATATGGAGTACTGCTCACATCTATGGGCCGGAGCACCCGCTTACCAGACTGACCCCCTCGACCCCATCCAGCGTCGCGCCGTTCGTATCGTCGACGATCCCATACTTATAGGCGGTTTAGAATCGCTTAGCCTTCGAAGAGACTTTGCGTCCCTCTGCGTATTTTACCGCCTGTATAACGGGGAGTGTTTCGAGGAACTGTTTGATCTGGTGCCAACATCTCAATTTTACAACCGCACCGCTCGCCAGTGACGGGATATTCACCCCCATTTCCTTGAGCTCCCACGCTCATGTACGCAACGGTTCTCTAGTCTCGCAACATTTATTCCGCGTACAACAATGATCTCGAGGGAACTTCCCGCCGCGGTTTTCCCTTTGCGCTATGAAATGGGGCTCTTTAAGAAGGGCATTATAAAATTTCTTAGAGGTCGGCAACGCGTTGGTGACACCCCTGGTGTTGCAAACGTTCATAGGCGACGGTAACCACTTTCCATCAGGTGGGCCGTCTGCCAGTTTGCCTACTACTGGCTATAAAAAAAAAACTATTGTATAAAAAATACCTAATAAATTTACATACTGTAAACAGCTAAACTAAAATTGGTCCATCCTGACCAGACCATTGTTGCAGGCCAATGTGCCTAGAATGCTGACCAACCTCGCTGAATACAAATATTCATTCTTTGAGCCAAAGTAAGTTCTAGCCTTTCAGTCTTTGTGTTATAATTTATTTGGTATAATTTGAACTACTTTGGATTGATAATGTATGTATGTACTTATATTCAATATGTTAGACACATATGCTTTGTAACTTTACGTTTACCCGTTACTATTAAGTAATTTAGGTGTATGTACAACTGAGCATATGTGTATTTTTGACATGAGTATGAATCATATTAACACAGTTTAACCAATTTTTAAATCTGAAACATTGTAGTAGTTTCTTGTAGTGATGCCACGTATAATGGTTTGTCCGAATACCGAATATTCGGCCACGCTCTCGGCCGAAGCGCCGAATATTCGACGTAAGATACGTGCAAATCGTGCGTAGCAGGTTAGTATTGAAGAACTAATTTATGAAGTATTAATCTTACGTTCTCGCGAATGATTGGTATAAATAATTGAAACTATGTTATAACGGATTTAAGCACGATTTTAAATACTTTTTATTTCGTCCTGACATTTTAAAAACTGACCCAAAGGTAGTATTAAAATAAAAAAATAATTAAAATAGCATTTAACATAATTATACATAATAATATTTGATGCAAATATATAACATTTTGAGCAATATGTGCGGTTTTTTTTCACGATTTGGTATTCGGTATCCGGCCGAATACCGAATAGAAAAAAAGTGGCCGAATAGCAGCCGAATATTCGTGACATCTCTAGTTTCTTGACTTGACTCACCTCTTAATTTAAAGATGTTTAACGTCCTTATAGATAATTACTTGAATGCCAACATATTACAGAAGCCCTTTCGACAATTTAATCTAAATGTGGTGTTACAGAGACCGGTAACTTTCCATAAATACACTATATGGAAATGCACCTAAGGACATGCTCCAGTCTGTCACTCGACTTTTCCCCGAGTATTTGAAGTTAACATAGCATATAACATTTTTTCTTCCACATAATTTAACCTCTAACACTTGTACCTATTGATTTTACAGCTAGCATTGTTTTATGTAGGTTTATTAATAAAATTACAGCTTTACTAATATCCCTATATTTAAACATATCCTTTCCGAGAAAAGTATTATGTTTAAATTGTTACAAACCCTTTCATTTGTTAATTTCAATAAATTAATTTTATGTTCACAGTAAACATATGTGGTTTATCATACATTAGTTGCTATTAATTGAAACTTTACGCAGTCACCATAATCATACTGACGCTAGGTTGCATTAGACTCTAATGCAACCTGATGTCCGGAGCAGACACTAATGATTAGAGTGTCCGCTCCGAAGCCCGGGGTCCATGTTCCTATTTATCATACTTTAGTACGAGCAATCTTCGGCATCACATAACTTACCAGTTTTCGTAAAACATGGGGCATCCAGCATAGGAGACTTTTTCTATGGGTAATAAGTTCTTATAAAGTGACGCAGTATAGGGAATGCAGTGGAACTAATCAACAAGTTAAAGTACTGTTATAGAATTGTCATTCGCAGTTTTTTTCATCCATGCCTTAATTAATTTAGATAAATATTCCGATTACATTAAATTAGATGTTTCGAGGCTATCAAGCATTATTTTCTTATTCTTTCCTATATTTTTAACAGGTTTATGTTTAACTACATTTTCGTCTTTAGTAGAACGTCTCTACTCTATACTACACTCATTAATATTATCAACATTTGTTTATTTTAAAGGTGTGAAGAATTCAAATACATTAACAGTCTGTTTTTAGCATATACAAATTACTAAGAATAATCGCTTTGGTACACATGGGCATTCACAAATTAGAATACTTTTGATACATATTTTGCGTAAAATTTTAATTTTAAACTGGTTTTTGTTGGCTGAAAATATATTTATAACCCTACTTAGGACTCTTTATAATTATCGCCAGTCTATCGACGTCTACTTTTGACTATGTTGCTTTCAACTACTTCTCGTAAGTCGTAAATCACGTGGTTACAATGTAAATTATGATCGTATATTTCTAGTTTCCTAACATTTAATAAAAAAGTTGTCATATTAGGTTTTATTCGGAGAATGTAGTTCAGCTGAAAGCGGGACCGATTTTGTTTTTACTGAAAGGGAAACGCGCAAGTGTGTTTTTATGGTTGTTTAGGTTCGTGTTTGACCACTGTCTCACCTGATGTTAAATGTTAACGCTGTCTAGGTTGGAGAACGCTTACCTATTCACTCTTATTTGAAGATTAAATCTTGTAGATAAAATACTCGTCCTATCCAAAAACGACTTCTAGGGGACAAAGATGCTCAGGTAACAGTGCTGCTTACTCTCCCGTTCTCAACTGCGCTATATGTTAAAAGCAAGGCCTTATGTGATGCTCGACTAAAAGTTAATTACTCGACTATTTGGTTCGATAATTTGTTTCAGTTTAGCCGTTTAGGTTTTTTATTGCTTGAGTTCAGCAGGCAAGCAGACGGCCCATTTCATTAGACTCTTAGGTGTCGGGTGTTCCTTTCTCAAGAACTATTTCTTATAACCGTGTACGATTTCGAAATATTTCGTGGAAACAACGTGCGCTCGTTGCTTGCATTATTTTTATTCTGACGCGTTTTATGTGCCGATGTACTTTGCAACTTTGTTGAATGTTACGTTATAGTTTAAGTTGCTACATTTGTATCTAAAAGCAGTTTGTTTTGTTTCAGGCTCCCGATATCATATATTTTAATAATACAGGATACAGTGAGTATTATAATTGTTGCATGTAATGAAATTACTATAGTTAATTGTAATCGTGTGGTTTTTGCCGAGCAATTTTTAATTTTGGCTATGTCAGATTCTGTTTTTCTACTCACAATAATCCTTAACCATCGATACATACATGTCCTTTTTTGTGAAGTGGATATGCTTAATATACATCTCAATGGTCAGAGATAAACTGTAGTAACTTACTACGTGGGCCGTATCCACTAATATCAGCCCCGTGTTACTTCTGTCGTCCTAAACCAGGGTCATGGGACAATAGTTTATTCAGGCTGCGTTGCGAAGTGAAAAAAGCTTGTGCGAATCCGCTATGCGCTTTCTTCTCGGTACCCATGTTTTAGTTAGCCGTATTTAGAAAACATTTCTTGAACTTAACTACTATGTTTTCTGACGTAAATTAGCCCGAAAATATTGTGCGGTGTAACACGCGCCACGTCGGTACTGACCCAAGAAAACAAAACAAAAAAGCTTTTTACTGCGTAAATGAATTTGTTACGATAGCTGATACACACTAAGTAAACTCGTACACTACTGCGTATGCTAATTCATTTACGTTGCAGTGGTGGCGCGCACTCTACTCCATATAGTTTTTTATACTTATGTACCATAATTTAGTTATATATGGAAAACCTACAGCTAAATACATTTGCACAGATACATACAGACGTTTAAAAGGCACCGCGATACCTAAGTATCGTATCACAGTGACTAATCACTGTTGAAAAATATAAGACATAGACACCGCTTGGCTCCTGAAATACTGATCACAAATGGGTCGCTAACATCGTATTTACTTACATTATTTAAATAATTACTTGCTCACAATAGAAATAAAATTGGTTTGTAATTGGTAAAATTCAAAGGTACATTAATAGGTTGATTAAACCGTATAGACTTCGCTGGATTCTTAAAGTGGACCTTGCTTAGTAGATCTAGACAATCAGTATCGGAAGATATAATTTTTGAAAGAAGCATATATTCAGCAGTATCTCGTCGGTCTTTACGTGGGAAGACGTGAATTTTTTTGCAAAGACCAAGATATGAATCGTTTGAGCTCTGGATCTTTTTCTTATAGCATAAAGTTGGAATAGAACGCTTTTGCACACTTTTAATGCGGTCGATATTATTATGATGACGAGAGTTCCATATATGAGATGCATATTCTAAATGACTTTTAACATAGGTACAGTATAAAAATTTTAGCGTTTTAACCTCACTGAAAAAATTAGATATTCGTAAAATGAACCCAAGGAACTTAGGAGCTTTATTGACTATTTTATTGATATGATATGAAAGTTAAGTGTTAGCTTGCTAATGTGGTACATGCCTACGGATTTCTCTATTCTTTGACCCGACCCGACCACATAATGGGTTAAAATGACATTCTCTTTTCGTGTGAAGGGAACGAGGGAAGCATTTGAGGGGATTGAGATCGAGTTGTTTTACGGCATAGTAATGTTCCAGGCGCAGTAAGTATTCCTGAAGAGCATGCCTGTTGTCCTCTGAAGATATGGTTGAAAATAGTATCATGTCGTCTGCGAAGCACAATAATTTGGATGTTGGCAAACAGTGTTCAATATCATTGACGTAAATAATAAAAAGCAGAGGTCCAAGCAAAGAACCCTGCGATACGCCGCTCGGGTTCTTCGCCCAACTCGGTATGTGATTATTTAACACGACAGCTTGCGATCTATTATCTATGTAAGATGAAAACCATCGTAGTAGATCTTCTCTCATCTATATTTAACCTTACAAAAAAAATATGGTTAATTCGATCAAACGCCTTGCTAAAGTCGATGTAAACGACATCAGTTTGGCTCCTTCTGTCCATATTTATGGTTATATAGTTATTATTATTAGTTATTTCAGACTTAGTTTTTTATGAACATGTCTTGTAAATGCAGATTTCCGTAGCCCAGGCACAATTCCAGAGGATATTGACTTCTTAAATAGGGGAGATAATGGCAAATTAATAAATGATGAACATTTTGTAAGAAATGTGGGTGAAATATTGTCAGGACCAGCTAATTTAATAACATCTAATTTAAGTAATGAAGTCTTTACTTTGGCAGAGTTTATAAAAATTGTATTAAAATCCCCTGTAACTTTAGATTTGGGGCTATTCATATGTGTATTATGATTAAGGGGATCATTATAATTATTATTTGAACACTTAAGAAAAGTTGATTGAAAGAAAGAAGAAAAGGTATTACAGATGGACTCATCACAGTTAATATATTTTCAAATTGCACATATTTATATGTATAAGTTGACTAGTATTGGTTTTATGTATTTGAATACTTATTACAAATATCTTCGGTAGTGAACTGATAAATAGACTGGGATTTAACCAATAAATTCTTGTGTGTAGCTATTAAAACGCCACCACCTCTCGATTGTTTAGTCAAATCATATTCTCGATTTTGCCTCCATACTATATATCGATTATCAAAAAATTCGGAGCTGGAAAATCCATCCCAAGCAGGTCTCAGTTAAGATTATGATTAAAGAATTGACACAAACTTGACGATAAAATGAATCACTTTTTGTTTGAAGTTCCCTACATTTTGATAAAATAGATTAAGTTTATAATTTTTATTATTTGGTAACATCATATAAGTTTAAAAATACCAGAATTCAAAACATAATAGAGAATTGTTTAATGTGTAATTAAGCCAAATTAGTAAAAATATTCGTACAAACTAAGTGTTAAACTTGTATAGTAAAAATTTATTTAAAAAAAGCCATAAACTACTACGTGCATAAACATAAAATATTGCGTAAACTAGACACTAATTGCTAATTTTAACTCGACCTTGGTAAAGAAATATGTTATTTGTAGTCAAATATTAATGTTATATTTGTACTTTATTATTGTGATTAAGCCCTAATTGTAAAAAAATGAAAACAGGCTATATATTTTATAAAAAAAATGGTAATGCACTACTGATGCAATAATAATATGACAGAACTATGGCAGGCATGATAGTTGCGAGAAAGTAAGCAGTAATTAATACGCGTATGTGCAAGCTGACACTCTGCAGGGGCAACTACACCCTGGTGACGGGAGTCGAGAGCCGCCTGACAATTAATACAGTTGAATGTGATCCAAGCGAGCTCTGCAGATTGTATAGACAATAAATAAGTTGAAATAAAGCAGGTAACCAAGCGGTGTCATTATATCGAACAAAGCATGAATATGAGTGAAGTGCCATTCGAAATGATATAAGTTAAAGCTAACAAAGAATAAGAAGTAAACATACATCGCTGTAATATTAATGTTTTGATATTTAACAATTGATTAGTAACAAAGTTAACGTGTACATATAGTCCAGTCAAATAAGGTCTGAAATCCAAAAATTTTCAATCAACTTTGCATTTTTGATATAATGTAGTTTTAATGATACAAAAACAATGTGTAAAAGTTTTCGTGTCTGCAACCCCCGACAAGGATTGAATTTTTTTAAGTGTCTTTTTGTAATTATTCGAAAACGGTAAAAGTTAGACGAAAAAGTTCTACTAAAGAATTTAAGAACTTAAAATTTTACATAAAAAAGGTGTTATGACTTTTTTTCCTCCGACCAATATTAACAGAGTTACGGAGGTTTTAAGTTTAAGGGTGAACGTAAATTTAAAAAAATCCTAGATAGTAGAAAATAAGCGTTTTTTTAATTGCCTAAAAAATCTAATAGAGAAATAGATTTTTTTGTTATTGTTAAAAAAATATAGAACAATTTGAAATTTGAATGCTTAAAAGTTAATGAATAATTTTTTCGTCATATTCTTCGTAAAATTTACTAATTTCTAATATTGAAAAAAATACCTGGTACATTTCGGTAGGTGTGAACTTATACAGGTATAAAAAATTTCAAATCGTAACACCTTTGTATTAAGTCCCGAGTTAAAAAGAGAGTACTATTGCTTAATCGCTTATTCATAGGGATGCTCGACGATGAGTGTTGTGCATGCTCTGACATTACGATGTCCCAGTAAGAGTGAGAAGTCATTATCGGAGAAACATAATTCTCTCACTCTCTATTTTATGATAGGTTTATTCAAATAGAGTAGGTTATTCTTTCTTATTTTGTGATATAAACAATTATTAACCCATATTTTTATTTATTAACAATAAGTTGATTTTTTTAAATCGTCCCGACGTTAGTAATTATTTATCGATTCCGAATTTTATGATGCGAAAAAATAACTCGACATGTTAGAATTGATTTTTTTTATTTTTTTATTATCATCTTTGGTTTACACATTTTAAAATAATGGTCTCGACATGTCAAGCTATTTTTTTTTAATTTCGGAACTTGGAATCAACCTAAATATACATTATTGGTACAACTCTTCGAAAGTTTTCTTGATCATTATTTAATTTATTCAACAATAAAAGTAAATAAATAGATATCTATTAATTTGAAAGCTTAACAATTACAGGATCTTTAAAAGTAGACTAGCAGAATTTCTTCGCTTTTAAAATGTGCTTGCCAGAAAAAATAATTGGCATAGGTGTCTCTTTTTGCGCAAGTAGATTTTACCGTGTTTTATCCAGATCTCTTTCCTTTGCCAGTGCTCTAGTCTTATTCAAAAGTTGAAATATAAATAATTTGGTTCCATTTGGGATGATAAAGTTAACTGCATGGCCAAGTTTATTAATAATTTTGATTTTTTAAAATTTTATTACAGTAAAGTCTTTTATTTCTATATTATTAAGTCGAGATCTTTGGTCATTGGCTAAATCTCCGCTTTGATTTTAGTTGTCGTAGCCTCATGAGCCTGCAACATAATCTGGGATTTTTCTATTTCCTTGATCTTGGATGCAAAGCCTCTAAGTTTCGAAGCAAAGCCCTCCGCCATGTTGCTGTTGTATTTACAAAAAAAAGAGATCTTTTAGTTCACCTTTTATGGTATGAAAATCATCAATTAAGGCTGGGATATCCGGATACCTTACTTTTCATTTCTCGAATCTCATTCAATATTAACTGTAATGAAACGGATTCAGAGGTACTAATGTTTAATGGCGAGGATGAAGCAGATCAGCAGACTTGACATTTTCCTCTCGTTGCCCAATTTTCTCCAATTAGCCTCGGAAACGCTAGCACATCTAAAATCTAAATCTTTCTTGCAAGAACTACAATGCGCTCACATAACGATAATACATTATGGGAGCTGCATACATCCAGTCATCGCAGCGAACAACGGAGAACTGGCTAGCGCAACGCGGGGCCGCCCAAATTAATAGTTGCTCTATCTCGCTCGAACATCATCCGTTCTGCTCACATTACGCAGAGAGTAGTATTCAATGTCAAGTGCTGATGAGAACTGAAGTAAACTCATTTATTTTGGAAACGGTAAATGTACAAATGGTATGAAGTCGTACAGCTAGTGAAATACATAGCACAATGTGTGAGCGAGACGGATGATGTGCGAGCGAGATAGATCAACTATCAATTGGGGCGCGCCCGCGTTGCGCTAGCCAGTTCTCCGTTGTTCCCTGCGATGATTGGATGTATGCATCTCCCATAACCTTTTAAACTACACATTTCATTATTAATACTTTAGTTTATATATTAATTTTATATAAAAAAGACGGTGACTGCAATTTTAATCGAGTCTGTGCGCGTCCTACTAGAAGTTGTGAGCGAGCGTTAATGTATTCTCTTAATGTGTAATTTTACGCATATAAATGAATTGATCAATAATTGAATCAAACTACTGAAAACTTATATTTTTAAATGTCGTATTGTTTTAGCACGCGCAGAGTAGAATGGAACCATCATGTTCCCGCAATGCGTGTGACGTATTTGACGGGACAAACCACGTCCTATATGACACCAATGAGAATAAGACTGAAAGCACTGCAAATATGGCTGACAAGGGCACGAGTACTGCGCCTGTAAGGCGGCGAATAGACGACCTAGAAAGAGAAGATTTTGAAGAAGAGAACAGGATACTAAAGCATTGCTCCATAGTAGATGGTAAAATCGCAACCACCCGTTATTCAGGAAACCTTTCTAGCGCCAATTCGAGTCTAGCTTCCAGTTCTGAAACAATATCGACAACGTATTCGAATCTCATGTCAAGTGATTATAGTCTGCCGGGATGCAGTAAAGACTGTGATGATAGCAATACAACAATAAAGAATATGATATCCAGAAAGTATATCGAGGAGCCTAGGACAGTGGAAATAGAGAAACCAGATTTCATGAAGAAATTACTCAGCAGTGGAGTACAAGAGAAGAAAGATTTTCCTAAAGGGAAGTTATATAAGGCTGACATAGAATGTGACAATGATATATCAGAAGGGTGTGATTTAGATATTCACGGTCCATCAGCAAGGACAAGCTCAAACGCCTCAAGTATTGGCAGCACAAGTTCAGACAGCACCAAGGAGTTCACGGTGCCGTCCACATCAAACGCTGACAAGTTGTTGGGCCTCGATGATAGCAGCAAGAGGAATGAGGCAGGCAGCTCGAAGTCTTCCGTAAGTAACTATTATGCCTTTGTATCCTAATATCCACTATTTATCATATTGTTACGAGCTAGAGGACTCGAATTAAAAATGCCGTTGGAACTACTATAGAATTTATTAGAACTGTACAAACGCGTATAAAACAAAATACAAATAAAACTGGATGCAACCAGTTCACACTGCACGATTCAATGCAATTCGACACGCGACAAACGTCTTACTCGTATCGTAGTCGTCGCTTGACTGCCCCACCCCTCCATTCGGGCATTATTTTATACTAACTACACAGTTCAAAAAAAAATCGGCCGTGCGTACTGAGTTTCCGAGAAATAGTAATTTGCACATCTGGTTATCTATTCCTGCGACGGCCAACAAATCGAAAACAATAACAATAGGCTATTGTCTAATTGCACATTTTAAATACGATGTAAGAAAAAAAAAGAACTCCGTATGCGGGAGGGGCAATAAAAAGATGCGCAGCATTTCTTTGTCGGTATGTGACAATAGGTATGCAGGTGGCCCAACTTGTAACAATATAAATATAAAATGACAAGTTAAACCCTGAAACTGGTCCACAAGAAATTTTAGAGCAAATCAAGCAATACACCTTAACAACATGCAGTTCAAAATTATTTACTTTAGTTCATTGAAATCAATACCATGTTATAGCAAACATAATAAATAAAAGCGTTAATTTAATGGTTACAAGGGCCCACACATAATAGTTCATTGCATACCTCTCATGAAAGATTACGATACACTAAGTCGCCATGGTGAGTCAATCCTGACTGCTATCATCTTCAGGATGGATTTTTCACTTCCCCGCAATTGGTGTACAATAATACATCCACAAATAAATGCTGAAATAAGACAATCAACGTATAAACATACTTTATTACTTCTTTCCATTTCATCTCCATCGCATTTCTTGCCCATAGAAATGCGATGGAGCACAAATTATGTAAGAATCCGAATGGCAGCGACGTAGTTCGCAACTCGTCACGTCTCGTTTCTCATGGGCGCGAAACACAGGCTATGGAGAGCCGCTTTGCTACGATGAATGTTAGGGGAGGGATGGATAGTAAATTACACGAGGTATGTCAGATGATGAATGAAAGAAAAATAGATTTATTATGTGTGAGCAAAGACGACGCGGAAAGGATGTGAGACTACTAAATGCGGTTAATATACAGCTTATTGGTCAGGAGTGCAAGCTACAGACAGAGGAAGTCAAGGCCTTATTCTCTCAGAGAGAATGGAAGAATGTGTGAAAGAGTATGAATGTGTCAGCCCAAGACTTGCATGGGTAAGATTAAAAATTGATTTGACTCTACTTTTCGTGGTAGGGGTATATGCACCAACAGACACGAGTTCGAATAACCCCTCACGAAAAATTTCTGAAGAAGAGAAAGACAACCTTTGGGCCTGTCTGCGAAATGTCCTGCTTACGTGTAAACAAAACGAAAGAATAATTGTGTTAGGTGATTTTAATGGCTGGCTAGGATTGAAACGCGATGGATATGAAAGAGTGTTAGGTACATTTGGAGATGAAAGAATAAATATGACTGGGAAAAATTTGCTTGAGTTATGTTTAGAATGTAACTTGTGCGTGACTAATACAATGTTTTATCACAAGAATATACATATGTATACATGGAAAAATGCGAAAGGGAAAATTATGATCGATTTTGTAATAGTGGATGAAAGATTGAGGAAAAATGTTTTAGACACTAGATCATTTCGAGGTGCAGGAATTGATTCAGATCACTTTTTGGTAGTATGTCGAATAAAGAATCTTTGGCACCAAAATTTGAGTAAATCTGAATCTACACTACAAAGAATAAAAATTGAAAAGTTGTGAGAAGAAGAGGTGAAAATAGAATACAATGCTAAACTAGAAGAAAAATTTATTGGAATCAATGATATATGCAAGTTAGAAGACTTATGGGTGGCTTTTAAAACTAAAGTTGTGAGTGTCGCTACTGAAGTATGTGGTACAGCTAAAAGAAAAACGGGCAAATGCGTGAAGAATGTTTGGTGGGATAAGGAAATACAGAGCGTAGTGAACAATAAAAAGAAAGCATGGAAAGATTGGTTAGCTTTAAGAGCTGATCTAAGATTGAAGAATGCAAGAAAAGGAGATGTAGATGAAGCTAGAAATCTATATAAGAAAATGAATGTAATAGTGAAAGAAATGGTCAAAAGGAAAAAGAATGAACAGAAAGATGAGTTTGATGAAAGAATTTCCGAAGATTTCCAGAGTAATATTAAATACTTTTGGAAGTTCATAAAAAGAGCCAGAGGAAAGACTCTAAATGATGAGTTCAAGGTAATTAGAGAAAAGAATGGATGTATTGTGAAAGAAGAAGAATGTATACTAAACCGATGGAAAGAATATTTTGAGGGGTTATTTGAAAAAGGTGTAAATAGTATGACTGATGTAAAGGAGGAAAGAGAGGATAATAGCGATAGTATAGATATGAATGAAATAGTGAAAGCTTTAAATAGTATGAAATTAGGAAAGACTGCGGGGTGTGATAACATTACTGTACAAATGTTGAGAGTTGGACAAGGCCTGGTCGCAAGGCAATTGTACCGCCTTTTCAACATGTGCTGGATGAGAGGCTCTGTACCTAAAGATTGGTGTAAAGCCGTAATTGTTCCACTCTATAAAAGGAAAGGGTCACAACAGGACTGCAAAAATTATCGGGGCATTAGCCTTCTCAGCGTTTTCGGAAAGTTGTATGCTAAAGTATTGATTGAACGGGTTTTCGAAATGTCAGATGAGAAAGTATGGGATGTGGGGTAACAGACAACCTGATACAATCACTAAAGTCTCTCTATGACGATTCCAGTGCGTGTGTTAGGATCAACGGGGCCTACTCCGAATCGTTTAATATCGAAAAAGGTGTTAGACAGGGTTGCGTAGCATCGCCGTGGCTATTCAACCTTTTTATGAACATTTGCTTGGATGGTTTGAAAGAAAGTGAAAGTGGCTTAAAAATGAATGGGTTACTCATCAAATGTCTACTCTATGCCGATGGGCAGATTATACTTGCATCGTCGGAAAAAGAGTTACAGGAGATGGTAACAATTATGGACAAATCTTTTAAGAATAAGGGTATCAAAATTTAATGTAGAGAAGACGAAAGTTATGGTGTTTGAAAGAGATGAAAGGATGACAATGTGTAACATACAGATAGGAAATGAAAGACTAGAGCAAGTTAAAGAGTTTGTTTACCTAGGGTGCATGTTTACCAGAGACGGAAAGCATGAAAGTGATATCGAAAGGAGAGTAATGGCAGGTAATAAGGTGTATGGAGCGCTGAACTCTTTTATGAACAGCCGGAAAGTGTCTGTAAAGGCACGCCTGGCTGTCCATCAAAGGTTATTAGTACCCACCGCTAGTGTACGGCAGTGAAAGTTGGGTATGGCAGAAGAAGCATGAAAGTAGGATAAATGCAGTTGAAATGAAAGCTTTGAGAAGTATATGTACGGTTAATGTAAGTGATATGATAAGAAACAGTGTGATAAGGGAGCGTTGTGGATTGAAAGAAGATGTAGTGATAAGAGTTGAAAAAGGACTTTTAAGGTGGTTTGGGCATCTAGAGAGAATGAATGAAAGCAGAATCACAAAACAAGTATATGACAGCAATGTGAATGAGACGTACTCACCATGATTAAAATTGAAGATATTTTGAAGAAAGGTCAGATAAAAAGTAGTTTAAATAAGCGTGTATGTATGAAAAGATTAATGAAAGTTAATGAAGTCAGGATCGTAGCAGGAGATCCATCGTCTCTACCTACCCCAATGGGAAACAGGCGTGACAATATGTATGTATGATATTACTTCTTTTATTTTTGTTGTTCCTAGCTTCAATACCTTTGGCATGGATTTTGCCAATGTCACATTAAAGAGGCAGGTGATAAAAGATGATAAAATAGTCAGAAAAATGAATAAATTGTTTATGATCTGTAATTTTTTTCTGAACTTGAGTACAAGACATCACAAATATGTTATGGTAACTAGTTTATAAGAGTATGTTATTAACCTACGAATAAATAGACCTATTATTTACTCGTAGTTATTAAGTAATAAAAAAATACTTACAATATATACATGTTTGCTATAAAATTAGGAAATGAACATTGATTGGACGAGGAAGAATAGGTGGTAGGATACCATATATGGTATCGGCTTTCCCCTTATAAGGGGAAAGCCTTTAATAAACAATGTTAGTTGTTAGGTTTTGAAAATGCACAATTGAGCTGACATCGAATGATGACTTTGTATTATACTTGTTTCAGTCGTACATGCAGAGATACCGCGATGGTGATGATGATTCGGATGATGATATTGCCGAAGAATCATGGTGCACGTGCCTGTCTTCACACGAGGTAAATAAATCCTAAAGCCTAGTTTATATAATACTAGCTTCTGCCCGCGACTTCGTCCGCGTGGAATAGTTACTTTGGGCTAACGCTACCTTTAACCCGCAAGTTTGTTTACGTAGAAGGTGCCCCACAGCCCTTCCCCCTCATGACTGCCCGCCGGCCTGGCACATGATAAATGCGCGCGCAGTACTTAATCATTATTTTGCTGCGATGTTATTTTAAAATTGCGATATCTCCTAAGATATTCATTGAAATCGAATGATGTAAATGGAAATTTTGTTTTAAATTAAATACATGTGATGAATAACGTATGTATTTGGATAAGGATTAATATCATGTATATAAAAACACCTTCGCAAATAATGCATTATTTTAGAAAAAATTTGGTTAGCATAAAAAACGTTATAGTGAGTTAACCTTAAAAGATAGACATATGCTGTCGCGTACTTTTTTTAGAACTTTTAAAGGGGAATAATTCTGTCACACAGATTTTTGAGAAACTTAAACCGTTTACGCAGCGCACGCAGCGGAAGTTCTCAAAAGGAAAAAAAACCCGATTTGAAACATTCTTCATTGGTGCTCCGCTCCTATTGGTCTCAGCGTGATGATATATAACCTAGAGCCTTCCCCGATAAATGGGCTATCTAACACTGAAATAATTTTTCAAAGCAGACCAGTACTTCCTGAGATTAGCGCGTTCAAGTAAACAATGAATCAAACGAACTCTTCAGCTTTATATATTAGTATAGATGTATTAGTTAAGTAGTTCGTTAATTTGCGAAACTGACGACTTAAGATTTTTTGTCGATCAGATCAGATCTGATGATGACTCACCAGTTTCACATATAGTTAACTACTTAAGTAATGTAAGTTTAAATCACGCTTAGGGTCTTCGTTATATTTGCATTAGTTAACAAGCGACTTGCGAAATTAGTCAGATAAGACTTTATCATCATTTACATAGAAAGGACATTGCTCTGTTTGTTAGGAGAGTTGGGTCAAGTAGATTAAGTACATATCTGTCAAATGTAAATTAGGCTTAAGTATAACTATTACCAATATCCGCGCCCCAGTGCGCGCCATCCCGAGTCGTAGAACGCCCTCTATCCCGAGGTCGGCCAGCCTGATGTTACTCTTCGCCTTGGAGAAGAGGTTCGCGTACATAACCCCTCGGTCCGCCGCGCCTGGCTGTAAAGTCAGGATGACGGCAGCTGACTTCGGGGCACGCAATCGCAGCGACCTCTCTCCTTAGACGCTTTCGCCTTTTTGTTGGGCGCTGGGAGTGGGGGCTGCGAGGCCGGAGCCTGCGCTACATCCCCCTTGCCTTTCCCCCCGCGCCCTCCCTCCTTGCCGCTGAGCGCGGGTGGGCTGCGCTACTGCGGCAGTCGTGATCTGTTGAGTGCCGGACGATGGTGGGCCTTGCTTTTGGCCCTCTTCTTACGGCCGACCGTCGTCCAGCCTTCAGCTGCGGCTGCAGCCGGAGGAGGTAGCGCCGGACAGACACTTGGGGGCGACATAGGTATCGCCGTCTCCGTTGATTCCCTCCTTGATGGAAGGGGAGGGAATTCTTCCGCCAAGCGCCCAGAGATGACCGAGGGGATTGACGGGGTCGTCATGGGAGGAGGGGGCCTTGGCGATGGGGTCCGTCTGGGTGGTGGTGCCGGCCTCGCAGGCTGTAGTCGCTCCTCCATAGCCGCAAACCTGTTCTCCATCAGGAGAATTAGTCAGTCCAGGTCTGCGGCCGTCGTCGTTGGTGGTGTGGGCTCTGGCGGGGTTGGTGGCGTGGAATGGGCAGACCCGGCGTGAGCCCCGGCGAGCTTCGACCGGATGCTCGCCAATTCGCGCCGCAGCTCCGCCATCTCCGCCTCCATGGCGATTCTCCGCACGGAGCAGAGCGACCTCTTCGGTGTCGGTGCGGCTCAGGAGCTCATCTGAGGCCGCCTGAACCGCCGACACCGCCTCCTTTTGGAGAGTGCCCTTAAAGCCCTTTGTCACTTTGGCCACTCCGGCCACCACCGCCAACGAGTCAGCGATCTGGCGCTGGAGGCCCTCGGCATGCTTCTTGCGAGAGGACTCGGGAGGGGCCTGGCCCGCGGGGGCACCACCGGTCTTGGACCTAGTATCCCTCGCGGTCGCTATTTGAGTCGGGCCTTCTCCACGATGTCCTACTCGCTCTGGAGCTCCATCTCCGCGCGTTGGGCCTCCACGAGCGCCTTTTTGGCGTTCGCCATCCCTACGTATTCGCCAGTAGTTGGAGGGCGGCCCCTGCCCCGCTTGGCATCCGGCGCTTTGACAGCGGCCGGAGGCTTGGGCGGGGGCTTGCTGGGGGGCGCCCTCTCGTCGTCGTATGACAGCGAAGACATCATCCGGTCCAAGTCGTCTAGAGCCAGGTATTCACACAGCCGCTCATTGCGGGCGACTACCTGGCTCGTTTTGCTGTCTCCTTTTTTGGGAGGAGCGCCTTTATCCCCCCTTGGCGACCGGTGCTTTGGCACCCTGGGCCTTAGGGGGCAAATTAGTGGAGGCAGTCCTCCCCTCGTCCTCCGATGGTATGGAGTACGAGTATTCCGACTCTTCGTCGGAGTCCCGACTTTGTCGCTGCTGCGTGATGGCAGGCGCGACAGTCTCGCTACTACCTGGTTCCTCCGGCGGCGATGAAATTGCCGATAGGAACCGGGAGTAGAAGGTTTTTGTACCAGCTACGCCATTCGCGGGCCCTTTCGGGTTGGGTGGCCCCTTCACGGGCCCCTCTCCTATGTCAGCTCCGCCCGTCACAGGCTCTGCGTCGATTTGGGGTTTTTTTATTTAAACCATCCATATTCTGTTCCCACGAGTACTACAACATTTTTAAAAAGAAAACGGGGTGTGGTCCGCAGTAGCGGCCGGTTTTGCCCCCCCGACCTCAAAGCCTCTCGCCCTGCGCCGCAGCTTAGGCATTAGGGGCTTTTTTATTGTGGTGCTCATCCACGTGTCGATGGCGCGCACGGGGCAGAACCGTGGAGCCCTCTCCTGGCAACGGCGCCAGCGGAGCAAGGTGCGTCGACGCTGGCCCGGTGCCCGCCGCTTCTCGTAGAAGACCGGTGAGGCGGCGTTCTCCTAGCGTCGGAGGGGAGGGGTGTTTGTGAGGGAGGTTTGGAAGGAAAGGGAAGGAATACAAGGAGTTGGAGTGGATAGGTGGGACACCACTGTCACGGAGTGAAGGGGGGATGTGACAGTGGCGGCTAAGGGCCCCGGGGACGCATCCCCTTGTACCGCTTCCTGAACGGAGACGTGTCCAGGGCGGCACCCCCTGGGGGATGTCAAATGACCCTAGCGGAAGATCAGCGCTAGGTAACCCAACCAGCAACATGCTGAACTAGGACCAATTTAGAGCTAATTCGGACCAGGAGATACCGACAATGCAATTTTAGATTTTTTGTCTGTCTGATAGAGTATCACGTGAAAACTACTGAACGAATTTAAATGAAACTCGACATAGAGCTAGCATATATCCCGGGGTGTAAGTTAGGATATTTTTTATCCCGATAAATGACGTGGTTTCCTTGGGATAGACGAAAATGGCAAATCGAAAATGGCGGCGATCGCAGCCTTTATGGAAATAACTGAACGTATATGATTGAAACTTGACATAGTGCTGGCTTATTACCCGAGTTATACCTAGGATACATTTTAAATTACGTCGTTTTATTGTAATAAAGGGATTAGCAAAATAGATGGCGCTGCAATCGCCAACAAATACCTACGTTGTCATAAACAACTTCTCATTCATTGTATTACTTCAAATCAAGTTGGCTGCGACTCGCCTCTATCCTCCTGACACCCAGGTTTTTCAACGCTTTCAAGAACTAAACGCCCAAAGTACTTAAAGGTTTCAATGGCGAAAACCCAAGACATTGAACTTTAAAAATTGTACCTTACAGTAATCTCACAAGTATGATATTTTTTTCTTTTATCAGGTGAACGAGGAGAAGGGAAAAAAGGACAAAAATAGGTTACCTTTTGGTAAGCCTTTGGGTCAAAAGCACTAAACTTAAAACAACAAACATTTACAACATCAATTTTTTCCAACTACCTTCAATAAATCAAAAATGAAATTAAAGTTAAAAACTAATTTAATAGCCTTAATAAACAAAAAAATCCTTTAAAATTAATAGAAATATTTATTTTATTATTATATATTTAAAACATTCGAAACAATCATGATAGTCCTTATTAACCCAAAGGTCTATTAAAAAGTGTTAAATTTAGAATTAAGATAATTTTCACTACATCTTAGATCCATATAAAGTTTTGTTTGATGTAAACAGCAAGTATAGTATATAAGCACCTATTTTTGATAAGCATATCAACACAAATCGTAAAGATTTCATGAATACATTAAAATTTATTTTCACACTTGACGATCTTGTTCGATGATAAGTCAAGAAAGACAAAAATTTCTTTTGTTTTTGTTGGCACTGTTGCTTCGTCGTAGATAAATAAAAACCTCGAACATACGTTCGGAGACATCACTTTATAAAAAGGTGGTAAATTGGAATTAGTAGCAATGGTTAAAGTTGGGGTAATTAGAATAATACCCTGGGCGTTCATTTGGCGAAATTGGATTTGGTGTTGGGTTTTATTCACTATTTCATTGAAATACTTTTTTGAGGACCGTGGGCCCTAGGAGGCTATGTTTCGCTGCGCAGTTGTGTAAACTATATTGACTTGATTTCTTTGTTATTGTAGTGAATTTAGTAACAAGAAACAATAAAGTTGTAGGTAAAACACGTAATTAAATTTGTGTGTACGTAATATAGAGCTACTAAGTACGGTCGCTCACGCGGAGTAGCCGCGGGGAAAACTAGCGGTCTAATAAAATTGCATAACATGACACAGTTTTGCTTGTTTACGTTACTCTGAAACGCAAAAACTGAAATACACAAAAAAACTAGTGTTACATGTCTTTGTTAGATTATGTTTCCCATTAATAATACACTTGAATAGATATACTTCCTTAATGGGGCTTCTCTTTTATTATTACAAGAAAGTAACAACATTTTCTTACTCAATCCAGTATACATTATACAACCATTGCAAATTACAGTATTTTCAGCACAATGGTGTGGCTAGTATTACAACACTATGTAACTGCTACTCATGTTTTATCAAACTAGAAATCAAACCCAAGCATGTATTTGTGGATGTATTGTTAAACCCTAGTGCGTGCTTCTTGTTTAAAGAGCAAGCATTACTACAAGTTATATTGTATTAACTCTTTATGTTAGTGCTATTTAGCGCCCGGAAGATTCACTTCATTTTATATCTCAAACTATCCCATCTTCCGGGATGAAAAGTATCTATGTCCATTTTTGGTATCAAAACTATACGTGTAAAAATTACAACAATAACGATGCCAGTGCCAGTAGTTTTTTCCTGAAAGCGACACTATCGCATTTTTTATAAATGATGAATTTTTATATCTATAAACTTGAGAAATGATTGGTGTACCATACAAACTGTCATCCCCTATTTCGACCCATTCTATTTTTATTTTTGCGATAAAAGTATCAGCCTGTAGAGAGTGTCAAGTCTCGTCTATCACCTGTAAACTATAAAAATGGCAAATATGACGAAAACGACCAAAATGACACCACGGATAATACAAAACCTATCCTACTTTGTGGGATAACCTTTATATATATCTATCCCTTTTCCGGAATGAAATCTTATGTCCATCCTAGACATTGAATTTACATATATATCGAGTTTTAGCCATATCGGTCCAATAGTTTTTCCTTTATCCCGGAAACTATCCCATTTTTCGGGATAAAAAGTATCCAATGTTCACTCGGCATCGAATATATATATACTGATTTTTAACCAAATTAGTCCAGTAATTCTTCCGTGAAAGCGTAACAGACAGACAGACACAGTTACTTTCGCATTTATAATATTAATAGGGGTTTTTACAGTTCAAATGCCTAAAGGCATAAGAGAACCTTGATCAAACCGCTTGCTCTCTGTTTATCATAGCTGATTATTTCATAAATTAGTTTATACAAAGATATGAAATTTAGTTCATGCTTTCAACATATACATTAATAACATTCAAATGAATACGTTATATTTATTGTGTTTAGGGCCTGTTCACAAAGTGCCAGTCACACTGAAAGTAGTTACTCGATAATAAGCGTCCATACTGATAGCGCGGGAAACTCATACCACAGTCTGCTCATAAAAATGGTAACAGTGAGCGAGGAGAACCACACAAGATGTGCCCCCTTGAGCGTACTGCCCCAGGTCTGAACTTCTCCGCTCCCATCTAGACAGGAAGCCGACCAAGCCTGGTATTGCCGACAGCCATCTGCGACTAGTCAGCTGAAACTAGTTAGAAACAAAATCACGGTGATCGCTCGCTTAACATGATAATGCAATTACTCGAGTAAAGTCCGCATCCCGCGTTATAACTGTGGACAGGAAAACAGGCACATGATCTTCTCGCATCGTGCTATCGTCCTGGCCTCCTGGCCAAACTGTCACAGGTGCCGTCTAGAATTGTTAAATTTGTTAAAAAACATTGTAAAATTCGACTGAATAAGATTTTTCATATCGATATTATATTTCATAGAGAATCCCTGTGCGAATATGACTTGCAAACAGGCAAGGAACCCGTGATGCGTTAAGTCGACTCGTACTCGGCTTCCTCTAACTTTGTTATCATGATTGTATGACCTTTGTTATCTTTGCAACTTTGAATATTAGTTCAATTATTTACTTAATCATAAAGATATATTAATTACATTCTGGAAATGTTATATAATCTATTAAAGATATCTTTTGTCATTAGAGGTAAACTACACCACTGTTGGCACATAATAATATTATTATTGTTATATGGCTTCGAAAAAAATGAATATATCATAAATATCTTGAATAAATTGATTGGGTGGGGTGCCAACAGTGTTTATGGTATTTACCCTATTTTATTCCGTGGACGAATATTTTGATCACTGTCAATTTGGATTTGTGAGGATTTTCTTTTTATTAAACTTCGACTGCCATTCGGAATAGAATGTCAGTATTGCCTACAATGAGTGTCTCCGATCACTATGTACTTGTACCTGTCATTGGTTATTTGTTTAAAGTATGTAATATATATTCATTTCGTCAGTTAATAATATCGATTATTGTTACTCTGTAATGAGAGCTATCAATGTACATAAATATTCATGATAAGTTATTACAGATATTAGTGTTTTAGAACATATATATATGCATACATATCATACACGAAGTTATTCATCCACCGATAACACTCCTGGTGAGTTAAAATAGTCACTTTTGCAGATTCATATTATAATATTAGAAGCATCAGTTCATAACTTGGAACTTTATGCCATGCCTTGCACCTACTAGTATATCTAGACACGTGTTAATTTCACAACAAAATTCACCAAGACTGGCCGTTTTAAATCCCCTGTATCTTAAACACGTGTAAAATAGCAGGAAATATTTAGTGATCTACAATGTCCATCAATCTAACAAAACTACATTTTATTATAACTGGTAGTTGATCCATTCCGATATGAATAGCGAGCGTATATAATTATTGCGTCGTCCCTTCGGGTTCGAAAATGACGGTTAAGACTTATGTTTCTTAGTATTCGCGATATGTATAGTAAAATGAATAATCAGACTGTATATAAGTATTCTAAAGATTAATGTGTGTAAGTATACTGTATATCATAGTGTGCTAACTATACTCACCACTTCGTTCTTCCGCGATGTTGACCAATAACTTGGCTTGTTTTGCTTAAAAACGAAATAACAGGGGAACAGAAATTAAGTTTTAATTCTAACAGGTTTTGGCGCGGCATGTTGGTCATGATAGCCTTAATAGATGGCAGTAATATTTATATTCCCAATTTCTGAACTCTGCAGGGTTTCGAAATGAAACGTCACTAAAATTTTCATTAAAATCCGTTCAGCTGTTTCGGAGTCTATTCGAGACAAACTTTCGGATAGGCAAGAATTTAAAAAAATTACCTGTTTTATAAATAGCAGTTTCGTTTAATTTATGGCACTTATTATGAAATCACAGATAGACGTTTAAATTTTATTTATTAGTAATTATAATTTTATATATATATACACATATATATTTATTTGTTTCATAATATTCTTAAGTTATTATATTACATTTTTACAGGATGACGACGAAGACGACGAACCAGAGCCGGAGCCTGAAAGGATTTGGGTATGTACAAATAGTTCATTGATTAATCTTAATTCCTCTTTCTTGGGGGTTGGTATACGCTTCTTCAATAAGATTCCGAGTGCAATGTTAGATCTGCCTTTCACTAAATTAAAAACCAAATTAAAAAGTATATTGCTAAAAAAGGGATACTACACTATTGAAGAATACCTAAATGACAAAACTTCATTTACATAGCAGCTCTTATACTATATTTTTTATAAAGTTTTTATCTTGCCAAGCTTGTAAGGAATTTATGGTGTTATGTTGCAGCAAAAAAGAAAAAAAAACTACGTCATGTTTATATTATAACTATAATAATATTTTTGTTTACTTTTATTGTGTCTTTGTCTCATTGAATATGCAGTTTGCTAGAAGTCCATTAATTATTCAAAAGTCATTCCGTAACATACTTCTGTATAAAACTTAAAAAAAAGAACTTGAGATATAAATAGAATAAGAAATATAAAAAAAAAAAATTTAGCTAGACGTGTGGCTGGGGCGTTTCTTGCTGCTTATTCTTCTTAACACCAATAATACGTTGCGAAGCGGTGTACATAGACTGGGAAGTAAAATTAAATTTTAACCTATATGTATGACCTTCAAAAAGTGTTCTCCAGTGGAACTTATTTTAAATAAAAACTTTTGAATTATTATTTAATATAAACATCCACACATTGCTGTGATCGGAACTCCCTATAATTAAGGGAAAAAGGACAGTCAGTATACCTGCCTGTCCAAGACGCATTCCTGGGTTTCACGTACCAGTTATCTCGATGTGCAGGTTACAACAAGTTTTAATTTACTGTCAGCTCTCAAAATTAATATACATATTATCATGTCTGTGTCCTATGGGGTATGCAGAGGCAACAGGTCTTCATTTGCGAAGATTCCAATTTCGATGCGGTTGACTCTGATCGACAGCTTCTTAGACTTAAACTCTGCACTACTTTTTAACTAGGGAATTCCGCGGGAATTTTTCTGAGAATCCTTAAAAATGGCCAGATTAAAAAAAAACAAAGTCCAATGTGAGTTTTTTACTGATCGATAGCAAAGTAAACGTGTGTTAAATTTGTCCCGGTAATACCGCGGGAATTTTTCCGGGAACGGTTTGTAGTAGTTCGGGTGCGTAAAAATTAGCTTATTCCGACACAGTATTCACTAAAAGGATAGCTTAGATTCTTTTTCAATTCCTGCGCTATTTTGTGTCCTGGGAATCCTGCGGAAATTTCAAGTCAAGCGTAGACGAAGTCGCGGGCATATCCTAGTAGTTGTTATAAAAATAAATACACAATTTATATACATTTATCAAACAATGGAAGGCGCCTCTGCGACATAGGCCAACCCCAATCGTTTCCAATTTTCCCATGTCCAGCCACTCTTAAACAGGTTTTACCACATCTGTTTTAAAAAACAAATAAACCCGTCTCTTTCTTGGCAGCGCGCAGCATGTGTTAGTTGTAAGCAAAACGGATATTTGGTAAGAAAAAGCGTCATTTGTTACGCGAGTTTGAAACCGTAACGCACTCTGTGTTACTGTTAACCACTAAGCTATCACAGCTCTCTAAAAGTTAATATATAATTGTTTAACAACAATAAATACTGTTGTATGATAAAGCATTGTCGATTTTAGATTTCTGTAGCCATTTTGTCAAAAACAAAACTCTTTTGGAATCGTTATATCCGTACGTTCGTTCATACGTCTGTATTTGTATTATCTGTCATTAGGTTTCGGAAAAGACTTGGTCTGTATAGCTGAAAAGTAGGAACGTGTAGTTTAAATTCCGCTACACAATCCTGTAGTGAATCGCGAAAATCTTAAGAGTTGGGGGTGATGTTTGAATTTAATTAAGGGTGGAATTTTTATTTTCAGTCCACACATTGCTAGAAAATCATGACGAAGTTACTTGTTGCCTTTTTTTAAATGTAGTTCCAAAGGTGGGAAGATATTAGCTGTCAGTCTTAAAAAGTGTGTGTCCCTCTTTGAACTATGGGATGAAAATATGTGAAAAAATTCTAGGAGATTGGAGAATTTAACAAATACTTTTGAAAATTGGTTTGAACAGTGTGTTGTTTAATTTTTGAGATATAGGGTATTTTTGATTAGTTTTATGTTTTTTTAGATACAGACATTAGACATTCATCGTCTCTGAGAAACCCTTCAAGGTGCGTGATCCGACACGTACTTGGCTATTTACGACGTATTTTTTTTCTTCTAACTCTTTCCCTCACTGCTGAGTATCGTGACTTCGAAGACAGTGTATAATTGCTCTCCTCCACCGAGATCGATACTGAGCATGGTGAAGGGACGAATTTATGGTTATGTTCTACTTGGAGATCTAGCACGGCTTCTCTTGCCTTTAACTTTTCCAGTAACCACAAGTTTCTATATATTGTCTTAGTTCTTTCGGACTATGGCTTATGACGTTTAGTTATTTGTATAGCTATTTGTAAATAAATCATAATCATCCGCAATGATGGTGGTGTAACAAGTATATAGTATACGAATGAAAACTCAATTTAAGATTGTGTCCGTTTAAGAAATCCAATTGCAATCAAGTATAGATATGTAATTCACAGTAGGTAAGTACATGAGAGTGTGCTATCATCAAGATTGAAGTGCCATCTTCCGGTCGCACTTTAGACCCAATATGACCGTGAGAAGTACAGAACTATTTCCTTATTATCCAATCAGGAGTAATATTTATTAGCTGTATAGGTAAGACATGGCAGTTTTTTTAGGGGGGGAAATATTATGCTATTTTCTATTTATATATGGATACGCCTGTCTGTATGGCTACCACCCCTGGTCTAGGGTATGCCGTTGTACCAACCTTCAGTTGTGTTCCGGCATTAGTGGCCAGGTTCCAGTCTCCCTTAAGAGAGTAGCAGAGCATTTGTAGCATCTTTGATGTTGCAAATATCTATAGGTGATGTTAACTGATTTCGATCAAGTGGGCCGTCTGCCTGCCTGCTGAACTCGTGCAATAAAAAAATAAATGAAAAAGTTAAATTTTTAGAGACACTTAATTTCCGAAGGTTGATTGATATATATTATAAGGTTAATTAACTCCAACACAGTTGGACCGATCACTATGTTAGACAGCACAACTAAGTGTTTTTTCATGGCATTGCAGATGGCGCGGTAGCGCATCAATTTCTGAACCGTTCAACTGATCGTTATGAAAATCCGTATTAAAATATGTGTTTTAATGCGGATGAAAATTTTCGCTTCATCCATTTTTCCACAACTAGCCACTAGATGTTTCTATTGCTGGAGAACAGCAGATATGCTGACAGCTGACACGATGGAAAGTGGTTGTTGTCGGCTATTGATATTTGCATTTGTTACTGTAACCTGTACTGCAGTACAGTAACCTGGCTACTAATGCCGGAACACAACTCATGGTTGTAATGCTGGCATACTCTAAAACTAGGATTGCGATCCAGATGGTCAAATGTCTTATACCACATGGATGTGAGTTGTTTGTTAGTATTCTTTCTCCGTTCCTGCACGGACAATAAGGCTGTTGTGCATAGTTTTTGATGTATATGTACATTTGATTCTGTTCTTTACGTTTTCACTACGATAGATGATAGATTGTATCATGGGGAAGGACGAAGGCTACCTTTCTTCTCAAAAAACAATTTTGAAGAGAGTTGAAAGAGTCGATGAATATTTATAGAGGCGACCCGTGATTTCTGAAACAGAGTATCTCGTGGTAACAGCTAATATACTGTGTTTGTAATTAGGTGCCAATACAACATCCTTACAACTAAGAGTACACTTAAAGTACTGCTATCTATCTGGTATCATCGCCAGACATTGTTTGTTAAATTGATATAATAATCTTTGTTTCATTATCTTTGTTTCAATTCGCATTTTGTTATCTGTAGCAATATAATTGAAATGTCTGTTTGTGATTTGAAAATAAATGAGAACATAGAAGTAAAATTTACTATTATAGGATGCTTAATAAATTATAATATAACCATTTTAAAAATTTTCTCACCTTGTAAATGTGTCTCGAATAGAAACTGATATGACTGAACGAATGAAAATTTTAGGGATTAAAAAAACGAATACATTTGAAACTGATGTGGCGGCCACGGCTAATTTCAAATACATCTTTTTCTTTCTCGTCTGTTTTGTAAATGGACATCATTCTGAGTGTGCGATTTCAAGACAATTTAGAAAAGACGGAGCTCCTATACAATAGTTACGTCTGTCCGTCTACCTGTCTTGGGGTGTTACTTTTTCTTAAAAACTACTGGTTTTATATGGATGAAGTTTATCAGATATTGTGTGTCCTATATACATCACTACATTAATAGTGAAATTGGGAACAAACTAAAAAATTAGGGGTGACCGCCATATCTATAATAAGGGATAGTTTGTAGTTTATATAAGCGTAAGGGGTATCGTTAGATAGATCTTCTTAAACCATGACGATGTTCCTTAATGACTTTTATTTTTAAGCCAATAGATGGAAAGATATTTTTTTAATCGTCAGATAAATACACTTTGTATAGCCCTAAGCTAAGCAAGTTACGCTTGTACTATGTAATATACAACGGACTACTTCTGGGGCTGATTCTAGACACCCAGACAATTGTAAGTAACGGAAAGTTCCTTTACGAAGTTTACCATGCCAAGAATCGAACCTGGACCCTCTGTGCTGCAGTAACGTTGGCCGGCAAGCGGTCAAAGGTTTAACCCACTTAATCACAGGGGAAGTTTGGACCGTTTGGACGTGAGGCATTCGCTTTCAAAGTTGTAAAAATTATCTATTACTTTATCTATTTAATCATCTATTAATAAAAAGCATCTGAAAAAACGTGCATGCATGAAAGGGATAATGAAAATGGATGAAGCGAAAGTTGTTTGTCAGGATCGTCGTACTTGGAAATCCATAGTCTCTGCCTACCTCCATGGGAAGAATATGTATGTATAAATATACTGTTACAACTTAAGTTCCGACGAAAACAAAATCCACCTGCAAATCTATAAAAACATATTTTATTACCCGTCGGCATTTGAACTAATTGTAATCCTTTTATGATTGTCTTCTCCCGTTCACTTATTTGTTGGTTATTGTGGAGAACAGCCTATTGTACTCGTTTATGGCCGCTTGCAGGCATAATTAGCCAGGTGTGCGGATTACGATTCTAGGAAATTCGGTCCACGCTGCCGGGCAGACATATTGCATTTGTGCAGTATAACGCAATGGCCCGACTGAAGGAGCAGTCAGTCGAACGAGAACCACGAGCGAAGTAAGACGTGTGTACTACAATCGGGAATCTAATAAGAGACGCACTGCGCGTTTTATGGAATTGCGACCTTCTGCATTACGTTTGGACTTGTTGTGTTCGGTTATATTTGTACCTGTGTTATACGTGTTTGTATAGTTCTAATAAATTCTATAGTAATTCTAACGGCATTTTAATTCGAGTCTCGCGACTCGTAAAAATAACTTTATTAACTTTTGAATTATGAAATAGAAATTTCTGAAAATCAACATATTTTAAAAATACTTTGAACAGAAATTGTTATAAACAAGATCCAATAAGATATAGACCATTATCCATTAAGTGTTTTATTCGGATTTCGTAGCTAATTGTCAAAAATCACACAAATGACATTTAACACAAATACAAGACCCTTTCTTGTCCCTGAACTGACATGAAGTTGGACTTTGGTTTTATGCTAACATTATTCAATATTTGGTCAGCCAGGATCATCGTTATTCAATGACCATGATACACGAGCCAGAAAATAAACATTTCAAATTGAGGTCGCATGTCGCATTGTATATGCATTATTCATCCGTCTCACTTGAGTACAAAGAAGCGTCTTATTGCATGTTATGCAGTTTCAAAGCCTAAATAAAGAGCTATATGGGATGTACTGGATTATAAGAACGAATAGGAGGACCTTTTATATATTATGTTGTATGAAAAATAAAGGTAATAAAAAAAACTTAGAACTTTTAGTATTAAAATTTGAAATTTCATAATGTTTGAATTAAAACACTATTTCAGCAATGCATAGTATATACACATTGAACTTTTCACTAAATCCATTCAATTTCACTTATAAGATATATACAGAACTAATGTTGCACAATACGTCAGCTGTGACAGATACACTGCTATAAGCATGTAGGTGACGCGAACGCACGAGATTTCACCCATCCAAAAACCGTCTAACGGACATAGCAGTACACTGCCGCTGCGCATGCACCTATAATGAGCATGTCGGTGACGCGAACTCATAAGATTTTCCCCTACCAAAAAGTGCCCAACGCGGCTAAAGAAGTTTTCAATTCAAAAAGATAAAAATACAGAAAAACATATTAGGTCTGTGACAATCTAAATCCTCAGGTGTTAGTGATAATCTATACTTTTATACTTTTAATATTTAATAATATTATAAAGAGGTATAGTTTGTGAGTTTGTGACGTTGTAGGGCGTAATCTCCAAAACTACTGAACCGATTTAAAAAATTCTTTCACTGTTGTCAAGCTTTTTTTTTTTCAGGCGGGGGAAATGCATTTTGCACATACCGGGTCCTTTGCTAGGGATTAGACCGTTGTCGATCATGGAGGCTTTCCACTGAGGCAATCCAAACAATAATCGACCGGCTTGTGTGGAGACTCGAACCCATGGGCTAATACCCCACTAAAACCACCCTCCTCCCATGTGCCACGCGCTTATGGTAGGAAAGGCATGAGACTTAGAACGTAGTTACGCTCACGCCGATCCTAACGCAAAAGTGCTTGAGAGTGCCCCGGGAGAGGCAAACTCACTTCTTCAACAGGGGTGAAGACTCCTCTGCTCCCTATATGCTAGAAGGCCCCTGCAGCGGTATTTCGGGGGAGATCATGTGCATACCTGCGCCTCCGGGCTCCCGACTGACGTCGGCGCCCGCGAGGCGCATGCGCACTTCCATCTCTCTCCCTGACCGTTGGCAAGCTACACTATCCCCGGTTGACATAGGCTATATTATATTTTCAAAAAATTAGGGATCCTTGCTATAACACCAATAGTGTAATCCAAGGTGTAAAAAAAATACCTAAAATTGCGGGCGCTGCGAAAACTATTGATGATAGAATAAAATAATGTACTACGACTTTGCAGAACACACCATTATTTACAAAAAGTGTCGCGACAGCATATATCTAACTATTATAGTTATGCCACAATAAGTGTTCTTTTATTTTAAAAATGAATTAAAATGCCGCCACTAGAAAAGGCTCTTTATTTGTATCTTGGTAGTCATCCTTATCAAAATAAATTACTTCATATTCAAGACTGCTTCAATACCTTTATACAACTTTTTGAATTATTCAATTCGGATATTCCATTCGAAAGATATTACGAGTTTAAAAATGTAAGTATTAGAAAAAAAGTTGCGTGGTCGCCGCGCACCCTAATCGGCTAGATAGGCTTAAGCGATGTAGGTGTCACTGGGATACGGGCAGTACGGGAGGGGAAATATTTTGATTTCACTTAGTAGGTAATTAAACTAAACAAAAAATAAAGAGGTAAAGTTTGCGAGTTTGTGACGTTGTAGGGGGTAATCTCTGGATCTACTAAACCGATTTAGAAAATTCTTTCACCAGTGGAAAGCTACATTATTCCTGAGTAACATAGGGTATATTTGATTGTGATTAATAATATGTATTTTTTAATTTTTTTTGTTGCCCAGCGAAAGTGGGCACGGGTCAGCTAGTTGGAAATAAATGCACTTAATACTCTTTGGCCAAAATATATTCGTTATGCTATTTAACCTAAATTAGATGTTCCGTATGTATGGATTGATTCGTACTCATCCATTTAATATCGAATTATAGATTTTGGGCCATTACTGCGTTATTACGCAGTAATGGCGTTATTATGTTTGATCTGAATGATGTCAATGTTCCCCGTTCAAGATACTTGGCGCGCGGGGTTAGCAAGTTCTAAAAACTTAATATCATGTTTATAAAATCTATACTAATATTATAAAGAGATAGAGTTTGTGAAGTTGTAGGGGGTAAAGTAAGTTGTACGAGGTTTACTGGTCTGCACTATACTATGTCACTACTGAAATATGTGTAAAACTACATTTAATTTTAATAACTTGTATTATTCATTTTTTGTTTATTTTATACGCGAATTGTTGAGGTTATCACAAGATTCGTCACCTGCTGGTGTTTTTTTTTTTATATTTTGATCCTTTTTGATTTCGTAAACGTGGTTGAATAAGTAATACACATTAACCATACAACGCGGATCGCCGCGAAATGCGAACGAATGCGACGCCAAACACGCGAGTAGCTAGAAAGAAAATGGCGGCATTTTGTTGATGCTGCTTCGTAGTAAATAATATAAGTGCAAATTAGAAAAATCGTGATTACATCTAAATAAAACCCCAATTGTAAAAATTGAGCTTTTATTATCATTTGAGTAGTATGTATACGAAACATCATATCGAAATACATTGTCATGTAAGTATATATAATATTTAAAAAAACTAGGATAGACTATATAAAATATGAAGTACACGATATATTTTTATTCGTTTTCTTGTCTGTTTGTTCGAGACTCACATAAAAACTACCGTGCTGAATTTGATGCGGGTTTTGCGGTCGATAGCAAAGTTTCTAACTTAAAAACAGTAATATTTTATATCCCGGGAATCTCACGGGATACATTCCAGGGGGTTGTTTAAAATGTTTAGAGCACATAAAAATGAGCTTATTCCAAAATAGTTTATAGTCCAAAGCAGTAAAATTTTGATCCTGGGAATTTCGCGGATTTTATCCGGGAGTGGTTAGGAGCATAAAAATGAATTTATTTGAATAAAATATCCATGAGAATGATATCTGGTTGCGCCGAGGAACACCTTATAAATTCTTCCTCCCCATACTCGCCATCAAGAAAAGAATAAACTTTTAAATGAAGAGTGCGCAATACAAGACGTTTCAGTTAGTGTCACGGCTGTCATCGCGATATATATAAAAATACGTACAATAAATGGTTAGAACACAATAAAGAAAATAAGCTGTTGGAACTGAAATGAATGCACACTAAAGCACCATAATCCTAGTGAGTATGTGAACCCCCGGGGGACGAGCGCAGTGTGGCGGCGGACTGGTGGCGAGGTAAGTGCTTCCTTGCTTCTTCTTCCACGTCCCTTTGCCTTCTCCCGACCATCGCATCGCGCCCGCAATATCTTAGGATCTTTTTCAAAATCTATGGTATGTTAGTCCCGGGTACATCGCGGGTATTTTTCTGGGACTGGTTTGAATTTGTTAGGCTGCATATAATTGGCTGATTCCAATACTACCTGCAATTAAAAAAAATCATATTAACAATGAATTTTCTTCTCAGTCAAGATATAACAAAGTGTAGGTTTGCACTTTTCTGCCGGCATGTCTGTACCTACCTAAGTAATGACGTACATTCTGTCTTATTAAACAAAAGCCGAGGTGTGGAGTGGTATAAAATCCAAAAGAGAAGCGCGATTGGTTTCTAGCTTTTACTGTATGATAAAGAGTTTTTCAGCATGTACTTTGTTTTTTTTAAAACAAAGAATTGAGATGAAAATGATCCAAATTTTTATTGTATTAGACAGAATAAGGCTTCTCAATTATAAATGAAAAATGATATCGGGACAATTAATATCCACCACGATTACAGATTATTAAATATGTCGATTTTTTCATTAAAATTTTCAATCACCTTTTTGTAAAATTGGTATATTTCGTTAATCACATTATGGATTTCGAGTTTTAGGGCTGCAATCGATTCGATTGGCTCTGTATTGATTCTGTCTTTAAAATAGACTTATAAAAAATAATCTTAGTCTTTCAAATACAATAACAAAGTGAACCATTTTTTTCATCTCGATCCTTTATTTTATTTTGTCCAAAAGATAACGTTCTATTAAAAAACCCTACATTGAAAGATGTCGTCGTAAAATATTTAAGCACGAATTTTCCAGTTACCAGTAATCACACAAAACATCTCTTTGAATGGTATTAATTTAGTTGGAAAATGTAAATAATATTATAAAATGTGGAGGTGGGACTTAAAGGTATTGCCATCGATCGCTGAGCCTTTGCTATTTTTTTCATGTTGAATTCTTATAGTCTCGTTGGGAACACTTACCAGTGAACAACACGATGCGAGTGAGTTTATATTTTTTGCCATATTTATTTAATAGTCGTACTTTATTTCAATAATTCATTAATAATAATGTTCTCTATTAGTATTTAAATCGATGCAGAATTAAAAAATAATGATAATGATTTGTAATTCAAAATATTAAAATAAAATATATATATTGTATTGCGGATAGTGAAATCAACTGGGATAATTCATGTCCGTATTACAAGGCGTCGCAGGCTCATATTGTTTTAATGCACGTACCTTCTTTTGACGTTATATGTAGATATGAGTAAAAGGCTTAATAGCGCAGTAATTATTATTGCTTAAAAGATAATAAAAATGATTCCTATCATGATATGTTAAAAGTCAGATGATGAGATGTTTTTTATCACCTATTCTGTTTTGTAATAATATGTAAAAATAATGATAAGCCCGCGACTTCGTTTACGCTTGAATTTAAATTCCCGCGGGATTACCGGGACACAAAAAACCGCAGCAGTTGAAAAAGAATGTAAGCCATCGTTTCAGTGAAAACTGTCGGAATAAGCTAATTTTTACGCATCCGAACAACTACAAACCGCTCCCGGGAAACCTCGCGCGGGATTTTCGGGATAAAAAGCAGCACAGATTTTAAGTCTAAGAATTAGCTGTTGATCGCAAAAACTGCATCGAAATCGGCCCAGTAGTTTTTACATGAATCCCGAACAAACAGTCAAACAAACAACAAATCTAAAAAAATGCATTGTGTTCTCCGTCGTTAATACAGTCTATTTTAGTTCTTTTTTTAAATCTCCAATGTATAGACACGGCATGTATAGAATATTATAGATATAAGAATTTATTGTAACATGTGTCCGTACCCCTATTATACAAATTATTTGGTTTAATGTATAAATAAGTAATTCATTTATAAAATGTATATATTTTATTAACATGTGGAATTAAAACTTGCTAAATGTATAAAATACTAGAGGTCACGGTAGACGTCTTGCCCTGAAAAAATAAAAATGTAGGACCCGATTCTATTGCCTCCTACCGATTCCAACTGTGAATCTAAACCACCCGGGGACGCACTCAAACACACACAAAAAAGTCATCAAAATCGTTGAATGCGTTCTCAAGCTATACGCGTACATACGTTTTCTGCGAATAATTTTTGTTATATAAATAAAAATAATTCGATGAGTTTAAAACTTTAAAACATTCACAGTCTCCTTTGTTTAGTAATTATGATGATTTAGAATTAATTACGGGACTTTTGAGATGTAGTAATATTTAAATGGTATGTATTCTTCTCAAAGTTTAAAATACACTTACTACATTTTTATTTTATTGCAATGAGTTCAAAGAGTTGCTGAACGTGTCTTGTCTTTACGATTTACAATAAAAGCCTAAACTCTCTTTTTCGCAGAACAATGAACTGTTAATTTTTCCAACATTAGTATTGTAATAGATTAGTATTTATACATTTTATATTCGGCGGCCTCTGTGTTTGAGCGGGCTAAGCCGTTGCCGGCCTACCTCACTGCTACACAGAGGCTCCGGGTTCGATTCCTGGTATAGTAAATTTCGGAAACGTTTTTCTCCGTTATTTACTGTGGTCTGGGTGTCTGGGATCGGCCCCAGAGTGGTACGTTGTATATTACCCACAACACAAGCGTAACTTGCTTAATTTGGGTATATACAATATGTGTATTTGTCTGCCGATTATTATTATATTTATTAAAAAATATATCCATGAAAATTGCTTTTAAAACTCCTTTGACTATTTTTCGCTGTTCCTTACAGTTTTGGATTTTGCCAACCACTCACTCTTAACTATGTATCGATTTATATTTGAAATAATGTACAAACATTTGATTCAGCATTAAACTTCCATTATAGGCAATCGCTTCATTGTTATAAATTTATTGCTGCTGCCTACATTACATATTTCAGATCAAATTTTGACTATGCATGTTTGTAATACGTGAGAAGTCAAGGCCTTCTTTTGCTATGATATATAAGCACGTATCGTAACCGCGGTTAAATTTCTTCGAAGAATTGTATAACGCTGTTCTATACATCAACTTTGAAAACTACAAATAATCACGTTTACGTATGTACATGTTTAAGGAAGTGTTTCATACGTTAAGAAGTTAGAAGTTGCCCTTAGTTTTCGGGGTTACGATATCCAAAGACAATATTACACGCATCACTTCAGTCTTTCAATTTGGGTGAAGCAACCAAAGTGATTCATTTAAACATAAAATTATAGCGCAGAGTGCATAGTTTAGGCAATTTTTCGGAATATATATGAGTATTGTTAGTATTTTTATGTACTGACGGTGAACGAATACGTCGTAAGAAAACCAGCACATCTCGGTAACGTGGTGGCTTATGCAATCGTGTGTGTATGAATCTTACCCGAAAGGCGTTGCATCTCAGTTTTGCGGTTCCAATATGCAGCATATTGTTACACCTATCACCTGCCGACGGTGAAGAAAGACTATGTGAGGAAACCTACACATTGAGATAACCCTCCTTAAAGAAGCGTAGCGGGTGCTCCTCTTTCTCCGTTTAATGTATATAACGTAGCTGTAGTCAGCTCCCAACTTTGTGCCAGCTTTTAGCAGCAACAAGTAGCTGCGCGACGCTTATACAAAATCATGATGATATACAATTTGCGAACTGGTCAGTGCTAAATAGGTTTCGGTCTGTTTTGCCACCTGTGGAGTGAAATCTAGTGATCACAATAACCCATACAATAACAATATTTATTGTCAACGAAGAGTTCGTGCTGGAGTAATATTATAACGTAAATCCCGCTGCAGTACTGTCTGCTATGCTACACACAATTAACATAACTAAAATTGTAAGTACACTATGTAAATACAGTGGGTACATTTTTCGACAAATTACAAATTAGAGATGCTACGAATAGTGGTTTGGGCGAATAACGAATATTCGGCCACACTCTTGGCCGAAGCGCCGAATATTCGGCTACCGAATGTTCGGCGTAAGATAAGTCCAATTCGTGCATTGCAGGTTAGTATTGAAGCAATAATTTGTGAAGTATTTTCTTACGTTCTCGCGAAAGATAGGTGCAACATAATAACGGTTTTAAGCGCGATTTTAAATGTGTTTTAATTTGATTCTAACATTTTAAATAGGGGGGCCTAAATGTAATATTAAAATTAGAAAAATATTTAAAATCGCATTTGACACTGTTAAAACGTAGTTAACTTATAATTGTTGGTGGAATATATCTACAATTTTAAGCAATATGTGCGGTTTTTTTCCCGATTTAGTATTTGCCCTAATGGTACGCATACCGAATAGTTAAAAAAGTGGCCGAATAACGAAACGAATTAGCCGAATATTCGTGGCTTCTCTATTAAAAATGTTACCAGGATGACGTGTGTATCGTTAGATTTGGAAATGGCGTAACGATGATTCATTCATAAAGGTTTTTTGAGTTTTATTTAAAATCGTCATTTTCGTCCGCCTTCGTATACGTACGTATACATCTTCGTATGTTATAGTTATTTTTTTCAGCAATTCATCCAAACTGGCTCTGTTTGGATGAAAAGAGACGAATACGCTTCCATACGTTCTTGGGCCCAGATTTGTTAAAAGATGACTGTGATTTTAAGATGATATTTTTATCGTATTAATATATTTTTTTGTTGTAGTGCGTTTAGATATTTTGAATGAATTAACCGCGTGGTTGTGCGTGTTTTCATACTATTAATTGTTGAAATTCATTCTCCTACAAATCGATTATGGTAATCGGTATCGGTAACTTATTTTTTTTTTTCTTAAACATTTCCTCCTTTAAGATTTCTGGTCTTCCAGATGGAATTAAGGGTTGATGTGTTCCATTTTGTAATAGATAAATATAACGCTTTTCTTAAATCATACCTCAACTCATTACAATTCTTTGGCCCAAAAGTATCAATATTTTTTGAGATGTTTATATGTATATTATGTATACTTATTAGTGAAACCGATAAACTGTAAATTAAGGATGGATGATATACTTGTAACTCAAGTCAGAAAATATTTTTTTCTAGAACGTAGGCGTGTGAAGGGGTGGGGTGGTTTAGACTAAAAGATTGTTGATCAGATGTTTTAGTCTAAACAATATTTTATAATATTTTTTATTTAAGATAGTAGGTAGGCGGTTAAGAATTCTCTTTAAAAGTCGTGACATTGTTATATCTCCTTACAAATTTGCACTATGAAGTGGGTAATTAAAACTACGTTTTAACTGTTTTAGGTGCGGCATATTATTTGATTTGAACAGACGAACAGACGGACAGACAGACAGACAGAGCTACTTTCGCATTTATAATATTAATAGGGATTTCTTAATTTATCGGTACTATTTATTGTTCCGCGCAAATCAGGACACCCGGTAACGCTAAATGCCACGCATTTACCAAATTTTATTACCTTTAGGTATTGGAACCCTAAAAAGGGCAAAAAATCTGCTAAGTGCATGTCAGCCCAGGGTAATTGATCGACCCGATACATGTTCATTATGCAGATTAATATTTGAAATCTTTATTGGTATACCTTTATCAAATTACTAGAGCTATACCTCTCAATAATAGTCATCTGCTTGACTTCTTTCAGCGCTCAATCGCGCATTCTTATGTATTGCTGACGTTTATTGCATATATAAAAATTAAAATGATTACTTGCATTATTATTTAGCGCTTAGTACCTGTTTATAATTGTGACAAAATTGGTGCGTTTAAAACGCACGTGAGATTGATGTTTATATCCGCTTTTCTACGCGTGTTCAGACTGTTTAGAAATGCAGGTCATGCCGCCATATGGATGCGTGTTTTTGAAATGCGATCGGGTGTGTTTTAATTACTATATAGGTGTCAAAAATTATTGAATTAAGACTGCGATTAGAGACGTGCCCTTGGGAATGTATAAACATAATCGAATGTGCCAAAAAGTAAGTTTTTAACTTCTACGTGTTCATATTTTTTTTTCATTTATGTATCTCGTGTAACGTATCACATTTTTACTTAACCAACGGAACTTTCCGAATGCTGTCCACTATACCGTACACCTGCGTAGTAATCCTTTAAATAACGCACTGATAAAGACATTATGCAAATGTAGCCAAGGTTTTAATGCGGTATTGTTAGTAACGTTAAACATTAACCGATAACTCATATATATAAGGTTGGGGAAAAAATTTCTTCGCATTTTACATAAAAATTCAAAAGGGTTTTTTTATAAAGTTTATTTACATTTGATTAAAGTATGTAGGTTCCATTTTGTTGGATAACTTTTTGCCATCTTGTAGGTAGGGACATGATCCCATTGCTATAAATATTTTGGGGCTGCTGATCAAAAAACTGTGACAAGTGGTTTTGGCAGTCCTCTCGTGATGTTAACCTGACACTGCCTAAGGAATTCTGCAGAGACCGAAACAGGTGAAAATCTGAAGGTGCAAGGTCAGGACTAATCGGCGAATGCATTAACACCTCCCAGCCAAACTCTCGTAATTTTTGCTGAGTGGCTAAAGATGTCTGAGGTCTAGCGTTATCACGGTGAAAAACCACACCCCTTCTGTTGATTAATTCCGGCCGCTTTCTCTCAACTTTTGCTTTAATCTCATCAGTCGTTCGCAGTACAATTCAGAATCGATGGTCCTGCCTGACGTTAACAGCTCATAATGAATAATGCCTTTCCAATCCCATCATACACACAGCATCATCTTGTTGCTAGTTAACCCGGGTTTCGCCACAGTCTGTGAAGCCTGACCGGCCTTTGACCACGATCTTTTTCGGACGTTCTTGTCGTACGTGATCCACTTTTTATCACCAGCTATCAGCTTCTTCAAAAAATTGTTCGGTTTCATTACGTCGTAATAAAGAATCACAAATGAGTACACGGTTCATTAGGTTTCTTTCAGTGAGCTCATGAGGCACCCAAATATCAGGCTTTTTTGTGTACCCAGCTTTTTTCAAATGCGCCAAAACCGTTTTGTGGCCAATTACCAGTTCTCCAGCTACATCGTAACTACGAATATGCCGATCTTGCTCCACTTTTTCAAAAATGGCATCAATTTTGTCCGTAACAGGGCGACCAGAGCGACGTGCATCTTTGATATCAAAATTTCCGAATTGAAAACGCTTAAACCAAATTTGCGTTACTCTCACAGATACTGCATTAGGTCCATAAACATCACAAATTTTTCTCGCGGCTTGTGTTGCATTTTTACCTTTTTAGTAGTAAAATTTTAAAATGTATCGAATTTCTTCATTAGATTCACTCATTTCAACAATAAGAAAAACAAATGAAAATCACTCATTTTTCTAATTTGAATTTGGAATTGTCTTCTTTAAAATTAAAACTTTTTAATGATACCAAAACCAGCCAGATACAAAAGGTATAGCCAAAGAGATCTTATTACAAGTTCATACATACTATATGCGAAAAGACTTTTTCCCCAACCTATTATGTATTAATGTGTAATTAATAGTGTTAAAAAAAACACATTAATGTTAATTAATGTGTTTTTTTAACACTATTAATAAGATGCATAGGACACAGTCACTAACATTAATGTAGGTGGACTGGGGTCATTATAAATAGTATTCCATATTTTGTTACTTTCTTCTACTAAATCTGGTATTACGTAGGCATCTGTGACTTAGCCAAAGTCCATAACATTAAGCACAGACTACGCAATCCTGTGCTAAACTTACGACGTACAACTTATTATTATGACGTAGAATATTTTATGAAAACCGAGAAATTTCGACACGCAATTCAGACGCAACCATCTGAACTTAGCTTTAGTCTATTCGAGATTTAATTTTTAGCTGCTGCATATTATATTGCGTGTTTCCGTTTGGCAAGTTAGTTGTGTGTCGTGGTTTTGAATTGTTTTGTACTACCTACAATTTCATAATTCTTAACACCGTTGGTGATTATTATGGATTGTCATGTGAGTCTGAATGAAATATATTTTTTTTAATTTATCGCTGAAGAGTGGGATAATTCCAGATGGTTTTAGGTGTCCGTTATTCTGAGAGGCGGTTAACGCGGGTAATTTTGGTCTCTACCAGGACCTGCGAAATGCCAAGGCCATCGTCTATCTGTGACCCTGGCATAAGGGCGAAGGACGGAACACCGAGGGCCTTTAGTGGTTAACCTTGACTCGGCTGTTAATTAGTAGTTCTTCTGGGGTGTTCGTGCCACACCCCAACGTGGCGAATCTCACACGCCCTCACCGCGTTTCCTCTACGGTGGTTTGACCATAATCGGATTTTTCCTCCTTAAAAACGATGATTCGGGCCTGAAGAGATGTATAGAGTGATGTTCCTAGTTAAGGAACGGCTAATTTTCTGATAATAATTCATATGTAGATGTAACGACCTTTACTGCGTTAATGTCCTTCTCTTAGCTTAAGAAGAAACCGGAATTTAATTCCGGTTTCTTCTTTAAGCATCGTTTTCATCGGAGCTTGAGATTTTTGTCAATCCATACGATGTCAAGCCAATGCGTAGTACTTATACCTTCTGATGCGTAATAAGACAAGCGTAGGCAGACAATCTATATTCCTCATAACTTACCGGTTTTACAAGACATGGCCCGTATCCGAGGAAAGAACTTTATTATTAAGGCTGCTATGGATGCCGAAGTTCAGGGAGTGGTCCTTTTGCAGTACTTGTTCATATAGATGTCTAATATTAGTTGCGGTTTATTATTTACAGAGGAAGCGACGTTACGAGCCACCGCCACCGCAGGCAGCGAAGAGAATATGCCCAGATGGGTCTGTGATGAATTCTGGTGATTGTTCCATGCCTGGTACCAGCTCTTTGCCGTCCACAGCAGCGAATATTCAGGGACCTCCTGAAGTGAAGCACTGGTTGAGTAGGTTAGTATTGATTAGTCGCCAACAGACAGCGCAGTGCACTGCAATTAGGATTGTATGCCGACTTTTAGGTGATCTACGAAATCGGGCGCCAGACTCGTGACAGTACCTATGTATAATAATAACATTAGAATCCTAATTTTCAACAAACTAGCCAATAAATTTATTTTCTTGAAGCCGGATAACTGCCAATACTAAATGTGATCCTAGACGGAGTCTTGGTAATCATCTCACTAAAACGTTCTACTCTTTTTCTGTGCAGCTTTCTCTTTTAACTGACATCCAAAAGGGGGAGGTTCTCAATTCGACTTCATATTGTTTTGTATGTTTGTTACGCCCTTTCTCTGTCAATTGTGGACCGACTTTTAAAATGTTTCCTTTATTGGAAAGTGTATACTTTTGCGTAGGTCCCATTGGTACCAAGTCAGAATATGATAAGGCGTCTCGGGGTATTCCAGAGCAACCATTGTTGAAAACGCCGAACGCCTACACTCTTGGGAAAACAAAACTTGTATACGCGTGACAGACGTACAATTTGTACAGGCGCTTAAAATATTATTTCTAAAGCTATTCAAGTAACTAAAAAGCAAAACAAAAAAACCTTTTCTACGACGCCTTGAAGTCGGTGTCAAGTAAAACATAAAAAAACAACAACAAAGTTGCAAAATGCACCATCTTCAAGATGTTGTAGAAAATATGTTTTATTTTTTTTTATTTTGATGTCGATTTTGAGTTTGTGAAAAAAAATTGCCTAACGTTTGGGAGATATACATATTTATTTAATTAGTTTATTAGTTCCATCAACATGTGACTGTAAATCTTGAAGCTAGGTTCCATTTCAAAAGTATACTTTATATGTAGACATTATAAACGTCCCTTCTTCTTTTTCTTAGGTTTCTCGTGTACGTCGTTCCTAATCCCTTGCTTTATTTAGCATGTTTCTGCGTGACGTCAAATCAATAGATGTCTGTTGCACGTCTCCAAAGCCTTTTTAGACCATTAATAGACCAAAAATAAAGGGCAAGCTGCACCAGTTGATAATCCGTGTGTAAAATAGCACTTAATATTAAGTCTGTCGAACCGATTTCGGTTACAACCATCGCTATGTACTGTGGGCATTAAAATATTAGGTCATATGCTCGTATGTGGCTTATATAACCTATTAGAAATATAAACTTTGTTTATTTTCACGCACAACAATTTACAATTAATATAAGACCTGTTGTGTGAGACTGGTGCCCATTGTGAATCTGTGTAGATCTGTATTACAGGTAACCAGTGCTCCACTCCGTGGCGAAAAAACTACATACTAATTATAACATAATGTGTGTGTGTGTGTGTGTGTGTGCGTGCGCGCGCGTGAGGGTGTGTGTGCGTGTGTGAGTGAGTGAGTGAGTGACTGCGTGGTGAGTGCGTGCGTGCGTGCGTGTGTTTGTGTGTGTGTGCGTGTGTGTGTTTGTGTTTGTGTTTGTGTGTGTGTGTATTAAATATAAGCAAGGAATGTACTACCACACTTCGCACAAGTGAAAACACTACGCATTATAGTTGTAGGTTATAATTATATAAAGGTGGGCTTGTTTCGTCGCGTCCGGCATCGAGCATCTTTATTAGCTTCTTTTCAAAGCTCTGCATATTTTGTTTTATTAGGCGTCTCCAATACGACCTATTTGTTGCTGATGGTTACAATCTTTGATGTGCCTGTTGAGGACATCCTTGAGTCGTAGACACTGCGTACCTTGTTGCCTTGCTTGAATTTCTTATTAATGATGCGTTTTCTTAGCCTCGTGTCTGGCGTCTCATATGGTACACGTGTAAGCTATGGATATGTTTTTTCTTCAGGTACCAATCATGGACGAATATAGAGAAGATCCAGGCGCTAGACGCGTTGATCAGCTGTTGCGGGTCGAGCCAAGTTCGCCACATGATGAAGGCTATCGAGCCCCTCTTCCAAAGAGATTTCATCTCGCTACTGCCAAAAGAGCTGGCGCTCACCGTGTTGGGCTATCTTCAGCCTAAGGATCTCCTTAGAGCCGCTCAGACTTGCCAATATTGGAAGTAAGTATATAATGCAGTTACGTCATCTTTACTGCCGTACACAGAGTCAGATAAAAGTCCGTTGAACTTAATTATTCGCAAATAATTTCCTCATTTTAGTCTTCTATTTGAGCCACCTAGTAAAAAATTCAAGAATAAACTGTGAACGCTACATTCAACAATATTAAAAAAGGGATACTACACTATTGAAGCATACTTAAATGAGAAAAATTCATTTAGGTACATAGTAGCTCGCTCCGGCCTCTTATATTAGGTTGGGGAAAAAGTTATTCGCATTTTATATAAAAATTCAAAAGATTTTTTTATAAAGTTTATTTACATTTGACTAAAGTATGTAGGTGCAATTTTGTTGGATAACTTATTGCTATCTTGTAGGTAGGGACGTGATCCCATTGCTATAAAAATTTTGGGGCTTCTGATCAAAAAACTGCGACAAGTGGTTTTAGCAGTCCTCTCGCGATGTTAACTTGATACTGCCTAAGGAATTCTGCAGAGACCGAAATAGGTGTAAATCTGAAGGTGCAAGGTCAGGACTATACGGCGGATGCATTAACACCTCCCAGTCAAACTCTCGTAATTTTTGCTGAGTGGCTAAAGATGTGTGAGGTCTAGCGTTATCATGGTGTAAAACCACACCCCTTCTGTTGATTAATTCCGGCCGCTTTCTCTCAACTTTTTGCTTTAATCTCATCAGTTGTTCGCAGTACAGTTCAGAATTGATGGTCCTGCCTGGCGGTAAAAGCTCATAATGAATAATGCCCTTCCAATCCCACCATACACACAGCATCGCCTTGTTGCGAGTTAACCCGGGCTTCGCCACAGTCTGTGAAGCCTGACCGACCTTTGACCACGATCTTTTTCGCACGTTCTTGTCGTACGTGATCGACTTTCCATCACCAGTTATCAGCTTCTTCAAAAATGGTTCGGTTTCTCTACGTCGTAATAAAGAATCACAAATGAGTACACGGTTCATTAGGTTTCTTTCAACGAGTTCACGAGGCACCCAAATATCGAGCTTTTTTGTGTACCCAGCTTTTTTCAAATGCGCCAAAACCGTTTTGTGGTCAATTCCCAGTTCTCCAGCTACATCGTAACTACTAATATGCCGATCTTGCTCCACTTTTTCAAAAATGGCATCAATTTTGTCCGTAACAGGGCGACCAGAGCGACGTGCATCTTTGATATCAAAATTTCCGGATTGAAAACGCTTAAACCAAATTTGCGCTACTCTCACAGATACTGCATTAGGTCCATAAACATCACAATTTTTTTTTTTGCGGCTTGTGTTGCATTTTTACCTTTTTGTAGTAAAATTTTAAAATGTATCGAATTTCTTCATTAGATTCACCCATTTTAACAATAAGAAAAACAAATGAAAATCACACATTTTCCAAATTTGAATTTGGAATTGTCTTCTTTAAAATAAAAACTTTTTAATGATACCAAAACCAGCCAGATACAAATGGTATAGCCAAAGAGATCTTATTACAAGTTCATACATACTATATGCGAAAAGACTTTTTCCCCAACCTATTACTATATTTTGTATAATGTTTTTATAGTGCCAAGCTTGTAAGGAATTTATGGAGATATATTGCAGCATAACATTTTAGTACGTCATGTCACTATTATAACTATAATAATATTTTTCTTTCCTTTTATTGTGTCTTGGTCTTATTGAGTATGCACTGTTTGCTACATCTCCATTAATTCTTCAAAAAGTAATTCTGTAATATGAAGTATGCTTCTGTATAAAACTTATTAAAAAAAAGAGAACTTGAGATATAAATTTAATAAGAAATATAAAGAAAAACAATATTTAGCTAGACGTGTTGCTGGGGAGTTTCTTGCGTCTTCTTCTCCTTAACAGCAATAACACGTTGCGAAGCGGTGTACATAGAATAGGAAGAAAAATTAAATTTTAACTTATATGACCTTCAAAAAGTGTTCTCCAGTGGAACTTATTGTGAATAAAAACTTTTGAATTTGAATTTGAATAAGTTTATTTTTATTTGTGCATAAAAGCACAAATAAAAATAAATGTTTTAGAACTTTTGGGCAGAAACTAGAAACGCGTAGTTTTACTTTTGTGCCGTTATATTATATTAAAAAGAATGTATAATAGTAATTAAATGTGAACGAGAGATGAAGTGTATTGGTTTTTTTTAATGAGAGTTGTTTTTGTGTTTGTGAATCTAAAATCTTTAGTATACCGTGCCTTTTCGAACTTGTAACAAGAACTCTCATGTTTTATTTACATCAGACAAAATATACTTGAGGCTTTTATTAGAGGATTCTTTTAAAACTTGAATATTCATAGATGCTTGACTCTGGCTAGAAACAAATCGTGTAGTCATGTTTAAGAACAATAATTTTAGCAATAAATAAAATTGAAATACATTGTTACTTTAAGGTCAAAGTAATAAGATACTATATTAGAATTTGTTTTTGCTGGAGTATAGAACACAGGCTCACGGCCGAACTGAAGGAAAATGTTTGCTATTTTCTAAGGAAATTTATAAACCACAGGTGCTACCAACGCCATCCCGGCCTCGAAAAACATAATGACACTTTTTGATTGTTGTATGAATGAATTAAATCCTAATTATTCCACAAGGTTCCTCGCCGACGACAATCTCTTATGGAAAGAACAGTGCCGTCGTATCGGCATCACTACCTTGAAGAAAATGCCCCGTTCTTTGCCACGCTGCGCCAGCCCCTGGAAGACGGCTTATATGCGACAGTATCTCATTGAGAACAATTGGATACATAAGCCGGTGAACAGTCCCATAGTGATGCGAGGCCATGACGACCATGTCATTACTTGCCTGCAGTTCTACGGCAATAGGATCCTGAGCGGGAGTGATGATACCACCTTGAAAATATGGTCAGCCATAACTGGGAAGGTATGTGCGGTTTTCTCAATTTTTCACTACTTTTATAGTCTGCTTAAGTTTTATATAGTCGGTTATTAAGTTGCGATGAAAGATTGCATAGGTTCATTTTTGATTTTGCCTGATTTTAGTTTCAGTGAAGTGGTTGTCGACCGACGTTCTAACCCATACGAGCGATTCTCAAATTTCTTCACTAACCGATTGTCTAAAGGCGACCGTTTTGGGCGCTTAGATCTAGGCACTCCATGTCGTCTCTAGCCAACTTCATAAAAAAATCAGAATTTATACTATGTCTGATATTTCGATATAAAAAAACATGATCTTTATATATTTTTATTTGAAAATGAAGTTGAACAACAAAATGTCAGACACCAGGGGCCCAATTCTGCTATTTCAATATCCAATCAATCAATATCTTTATTTGCAAGAATATAGGTTATACAGGTGTTATACATATACACAAATCCTTGCGTTGCAAAGATATTCAATGTACGATTCCATTGCCATAGTGTCAAAACTTGGTATTCTACTAATTCCACGATATCATCGCGGCAGAATATAGTAGAAAAAAATGGTATTAACGCTAACAGAAACGGCGTTAGCCGAGATGAAAATTGAAAAATACCAAAATTTTGATCATTTTATTTCGCGAGTTTTCGCTTATAAATGGAGTGGCGTGTCACGGGCACGTAATTGGAATTAACAGAATACCAAAATCGGGCCAAACTACGATTGAGACGATAGTGGCCGGCGATGTTGACGAGACAGTAATAGCAGAATTGGACCCTAAATTGAGTGTTATGTATTCCAGTGTCTTCGCACCCTTGTTGGTCATTCCGGGGGCGTGTGGTCGTCCCAGATGGTCGGTGACCTGGTCATCAGCGGGTCCACGGACCGCACTCTGCGCGTGTGGAACGCCAAGTCCGGCCATTGCCTCAAGGTCCTCTCCGGGCACACCTCCACTGTGCGGTGCATGCACTTGTACCAGAATAGGTAGGAATCATTCCTAAATCAGCTTGGATATGTTGTTGCTTTTGTAGTAGTGTATAAGTTCTAGTGTCATGATAATTCCGCTCATTATGATCAAGTCCAAAGTATACACTTGAATGATGATAACATTCCTCTGCTCCTATTTTTGATATAACAATAATATTGAATAATTCAATTTTCACATTGTCACTATGTAACTTTTATGTATTCTACACGACAGTGGGTCACGAATAAACCATGAAGTTTCTGTGCCACATCGAATATGTACTTGCATATGAATGTAAGCGTATTGCAAAATAAATTAAAAAATCACATACACACAGTGAACTACAGCCGGAATAAATTAGTTGTAACCACGGGCTGAACACTTGCATAATATTAGCATACACTACTACATACACAAAAACTTCTGCAAGCTGATTGTACGGTAATGTTCAATTGTATTACGACGTGTTGAAAAATAAACATACGACTTTAATTTAATTCGATAACTTTATTTGCAAGAATGAAGCTTTATACAGATGTTATACAATTTTTATACACAACTAAAGCTTACCCCGCGGCCGCGCCGCGGGTCAAACTCTAGTGCGTGCCTCTTATTTAAACAGCAGGCGTTAATACGGGTTACATTGTGTTAAATTTTTATCTTAGTGCTATTTGCCCTCGGAAGATTCACTTCAATTTATATCGCAAACTATCCCATCTCCCGGGATGAAAAGTATTTATGTACATTTTTCGGTCTTAAAACTACATTTAAACAAAATTACAGCAAAACCGATCCAGTACGCCTAGTAGTTTTTCCGTGAAGGCTTAACAGACAGATCAAGTTCTATCGCATTTTTTATAGATGATAAATTTTTATACCTATTAACTTGAGATATGATTGGTCTCCCATACAAACTTTCATCCTTAATTCAACCCGTTCTAGTTTTATTGATCTATCCTCCGTTTATCTATCTGTAAATTACATAAATGACAAAAATAAAAAAAATTACCAAAATTACCAAAATGATCAGAATAAACTTAATGACCAAAATTATCAAATTGACCAAATTGACCAAAATCTCCAAATGGACCAAAATGACCAAATGGACCAAAATTTCCAAAATTATCAAAATAACCAAATTTACCAAATTTACCAAAATAACCAAATTGACCAAATTTACCAAATTGACCAAAATGACCAAATTGACTAAAATGACCAAAATCTCCAAATGGACCAAAATGACCAAATGGACCAAAATTACCAAAATTATCAAAATAATCAAAATAACCAAATTTACCAAATTTACCAAAATAACCAAATTGACCAAATTTACCAAATTGACCAAAATGACCAAATTGACTAAAATGACCAAAATGTCCAAAATGTCCAAAATTACCAAAATGACCAAATTGACTTTGACCAAATTGACCAAAATGTCCAAAATTACCAAAATGATGAAAATTGACCAAAACTACCAAAATTATCAAAATTACCAAATTGACAAAAATTACCAAAATGGTAAATAAATAAAAAACTTATCCTACTTTCTGGGATAACCTTTACTTAAATCTATCCCATTATCCGGGATAAAAAGTATTCCTTGTCCACCCTCGATATTAAAGTTACATATAATATATACCAAATTTCTACCAAATCGGTTCAGTAGTTTTCCGTGAAAACGGAACACCCAGACAGAGTTACTTTCGCATTTATAATATTAATCAGGAATAATAAGGATTGTATAACACCTGTGCAACACAACAATATACAACAACTAGCTGTCTTTTTGCAAAATTATATTAAAATTGGTTGAACTGTTTCTGAGATTAGCGTGAACGAACATTCTGCCCGGTAAGCGTGTAACACTTAGGTACTATTCTGACTTAATATGCATATTATTACAATTATCACATGCTGACGATGAAGAAAAACATCGAGATGAACCCTGGAGATAACGGATGTGCCGAACACGTCAATCCGCCTTGTATAGAAATGCTTTAGTAATTTCATATAAAATGATACATAAATGTAATAAAGCTGGCGATATTTAATATAAATATTTTTTTTATTGTAATTCTTTTGTTCATGCTATTAAATATTATGTGCTTTGCAATTACGATTATCCTATATAATCTAATCCCATTAAAGTTGATGGGATTAAAACTATATCAAGGAGAAACCTAAATGGAGTTCACCGTTGTATTCACCCGCCGTTACCACATTTTAGAAGTTGTAAATTAACATAATTTACTTACGACAAATCTGTATGACACAAATTTCAACAACAATATTACGCGAATGTTTTACGAAAATATCATTTTCACGCCGACAGAGTTCCATATAAAAAAAGAAATTCACAACAATTGCTTTTTATATTTGAAATCGAAACCAAAGTGTGATTTAGCGTCCGCACTCCACAAAGAACGTGCGTAGATGTACTTGTAGCACGGTTCACGAAAATTATGCCTCTTGTCAACAACCTTTTCTTATATGTAAAAATCAATTGCTGCTCGTTACTCTCGCTAAAACTAAAAACTCCTTGACCGATTTTATAGGTTTTTGTTTGTGCGTGTCATAGTGTATCCCGGCCAGGGTTTGATTCACAATTGGATCCGGTAGGTTTCGCTGAAATCGGGTTTTAGTTATTTTTTGTGGCAGGACTGACTGCCGTGTCCGCTAGTTTGTTCTATTCATTAAAATTGCATTAGCGAATTCTTTCAAAATGTGTTACGTTGTTTCTTAGCTAAAGATGCTGAATTCGGACTTTGCGTGTAATATAAATGGTGAATTGTCATATTTCGTTCGAATATGATTAAATATGTCTTCAAGTCTTGCGTGACCATCTCTTCTAAGTAAGCGTGCTCCACCTTAGACTGCATTTCCACCTGACATCAAGCGCAATGATAGTCAAACGCGAACCTATTCAATATAAAAAAAATATGTTAAGCAGTTTAATAAATATTGTTTAGGTTTTGGAAAGTAACTAATAAAATTTAAACAAGTATGATTCGGAAATTTGTAAGACTTTTATAGTATTTCATATCACACCCGAGTCATACTTTAAACGTCTTTCGTCGTTCGTTTTTGAATTTTGCTTGTTTATTTTAAAAAAATATTTAAATGCTTTCCATTTTATGTTCCATTTATTTTTATGTTTTATAGACTATATTATTTATTATAGTTTTAAAGAAATCTATGTTGTTTCTTTCATTTTATCGACTCTTTCGGGCTGATCCGACGAAATAGGTTTGAGAGTAAGGCCTCTCTGTTCAGATTTACTTTTCTTTATTGTTATTGTTTAAATCCTCTCTATGTAGTGTCCTAGACATAATCAATTGTAAATGAACTTAAGATTAACGTGGTGTTTAAAAAAATTTAGTTCCTTTAATTAAGAGTTAAATTTAAACCATTCATTCAAGTCGGCCCTGATTATGTTATGCTCAAATGATGAGTTATTTGTTGAAGACATATTTTGCGTTTTGTTCTTAGTGAACATATTTATTTTGTATTACTTCTTTATACTTTTAAATACTGTGATTTATGTCTAGTGTATTTGAATATGAGGCTTTTGCGAAGTTGCAAGTGTGAATATAAAATTGATGGTTGTCATGAATTTTTTAATTAGGTCTATTTCATTATAAAGATGCTATTTACTCTGTAAAGTCTGGACTTAAAGTATTACTGTTTAATCAATAATCAATGGGCTATTATGCTCGTTCAAGTTGTGACGTCACAACTGGCTATGCTCGTAATAAATGTACGTTTTAAAAGATTTACGTTTTCGTGATTTAAGAAAATACTTTTCTATACTCGTATAAAATTTGGGTGGCTTTGGCGTTTTGTAAGACGATAAATAGTTTGTGTTAACTGTCATTTAGCCTATTAATCTATCTATTACCCGTTCATGATAACTTGACGTGCAGGGTTACCAAATTCTAAGAATTAACATCACTTAATATCATGTGACGGCCTCTGTGGTTGAGCGGGCTAAACTTTAGCCGGTCAAGTTCACTGGAACGCAGACGCTCCAGGTTCGATTCCCAGCATGGTGAATTTCGTAAACGAACTTTGTGTGTTTATTATTTACTGCGGTCTTATAGAAGACAGGGCCAACATATCATTATTATTATATTATAAAATAGATTATAAACAGATATTATCACAAAACGTAAATTATTCTTAATTTTTGTTGGAATTTCTAGTAATTATCGCGATTTGAGGTGTCCTTAACTCCAGCTTTAGATGTTAATCTTTTTGATTGTTGGTAACCTTGCGTGTCAAGTTATCGCGAAAGGCTGTACCTGTTATCTATGTACTAAATATTGTTAGCAGAGTGGTGTCGGGATCACGTGACGCCACCCTCCGCGTGTGGTCAATCCCGGACGGGAAGTGCCTTCGTGTTCTCGTCGGTCACCTCGCTGCCGTCCGTTGCGTACAGTACGACGGGAAAGTTGTCGTGTCTGGCGCTTACGACTACTTCGTCAAGGTGTGGAATCCTATCACTGGGGAGTGTCTGCACACCCTCGCCGGGCATACTAACAGGGTCTACAGTCTGCAGGTGAGCTCTAAGGTTCCGTAGCCATTTTAGACGAAACTGACTCCGTGTAACGAACGTCATGTTCATCTAGGTTTCTTGTGTTACAGCCATTTCTGTGAAATATATAGGCTAACGTTATTTATATCATTACTACACTCTGATTTTTAATTACCTGGACTAAAATGACAGCTGCGAGCAACTTTCTTTATTCATAAGTGAGTCGAATCAACAACTCACGACTGTGAGTTGAATCCTACAGAATTTATATAGGATACAACTAACAGTGGTGAGTTGCTCCAAGCTTGCAGCATAAAAAAAGGGTCGATCGCGACTTTTTGGTGGGAATTGAAAGGGGACGTTGTGCTGTGCAGTTATATTTTCTAAAAATGTATAAAATTACTCTAAAATGAACAATAATTGTAGGATATTCATAGTTTTTGAGTGTAATTATGTGTTTTTGTGAGAAATGTGAACTGTATAGCCAAATGTGGAGCCATTGGATGGCGTTGAGTGTAGCCTACAATATAACTGCGCCTGGCTTAAAGGCCTAGTTGCCAAGACATAAACATAAAAAGGTCGATCGCTGCTGTCATTTTAGTCCAGGTAATTAAAAATCAGAATATAGCTAAGCGTGGCCGCGCTTTGGCTGTACCTCAATGATATTATTTAAATTATTACTATTAGTGAAGTGAATCTACCTACTACTTTCTTACACGTAAAGTTTCGATGGAAAATTGCTCTTCTATGAAGAGCTTTTTTTTTATTGCGAAGCTGTCAAACAGCGGCCCAGTTCATGGAAAGTGGTTATCGTCGCCTATAGGTGTTTGCAACACTAATGGCGAAAACAACGCGCGTTGGCAGCCTTTGGAATGGGATAAAATATATAAAATTCTAAACATGCCACGTCTGTACATTGAATCTCTTAAAAAAAACCGACTGGAATAGACTATATAGTCTATCCAAGTGGCGTAACTTTCAAAGTTACGTCACTTTGAATATGACACATAGTGGTGAATATTACTTGAATATGATATGATAAGTAATTGTAATATAAGCTTTAACAGCTAATAAATACATTTCTATTGTTAGTTTGACGGAGTGCACGTAGTGTCGGGATCGTTGGATACCTCTATCCGTGTGTGGGATGTGGAGTCTGGCCAATTGAAGCATACACTGACAGGACACCAGTCTCTCACGTCGGGTATGGAGTTGCATTCCAATATACTTGTGTCCGGGAACGCGGACTCTACTGTCAAGGTGTGGGACATCACTACTGGGCATTGTCTTCATACTCTTTCGGGTGAGTAAAAGATGATATTGAAAATATTATATATAAACAACTAATTATTCATTTATATCTATAAATGTATTATAAAAATTGTAGATCATAAAATTATCTACAAGTTATTGCTAATATTTAAGTAAAATTTACATTCACATTAAAATTAAAAAAACTTAAAATATTCAAATAACCAGCAGCTCAATTGGAAAGAAAAAAAATACAAATAATGAATAGACTGACTAATCATCGTCAGTTGGCAACACTTCCAAAACGCTGGCTAATTATTAATATTATCACGCTTGTTTTCCATAGGAGTACACAGAAATGATAAATCTCCACTTGCTATGATCTTGACTTAAATATTTTCAACTTGTTCAGGAGACTTTTTACAAAATTCCGAAGCCTAGATTTCATAATTCATACAGTTCATTTTATACATGCTGCTGCCCCCGTATACAGCGGCCCTCTGCGCTAAACGCACTCCGACTTGCGCTAACATTTTTGAACTCGTTGAACTACATATTCATCATGCATGTTACTTTGAAATAACCAAACTACAAAAGCTGAGCGGGATCCGTATAGAAATCCCGCCTGTATGTTATTTTGCGACCATTCTTTTAAAATAAAATAATTTATAAATTTATTTTAAAACTCAAACGGGAACAATTTTTCTTATATCGTCTCTTTTATTCTAATACAAATTCTATGTAGTTAGAGGGAGAAAGATTCAGTTCAACGTTCGTTTCAATTACCTGTTTGACCGCAAATTTGTGGTGATTCCCGATTAACTGTGTGTGACAGTTTGGCAACGAATTTGTGGTGGTTCCGTCTTAGAGGGTTGTTAACACGTGGAATTTACCCGATTTCAGGGCCAAATAAGCACCAGTCTGCTGTTACGTGCTTACAATCAAGCAATAGATTCGTCATCACTTCCTCTGACGATGGTACCGTGAAACTGTGGGACGTTCGCACCGGGGAGTTCATACGCAACCTCGTCGAGCTGAGTTCGGGCGGCTCGGGCGGCGTCGTGTGGCGCATACGCGCGTCCGCAACGAAGTTGATTTGCGCCGTCGGTTCGCGCAACGGCACGGAGGAGACGAAGCTACTCGTCCTCGACTTCGACGTGCCCGGCGCTTGCCGTAAGTGCGAAGAATAGCATAGACTCAATCGACGCTTGTTGCGTCGCTGTGTGAACCTGTACGCGCCTTGGAATTGTTAGATGTCTCTGTTTTTATTTTATTGTTCCATTTTTATTCTTTGAGCTGTCAGTCACTTTTGGTCTGTTTATTGATATTTATCGCAATACATGCACGAAGTAAACTTATATGCCAGTATAACTCATGTCAAACAGGCAATATTCCCTCCCTGTTTGCGAGCGATTGTCCAAAGCGGATCATTGGCGGTAACCAAGTTTTTTTTAAAGTACTGCCAGATCATTCTGATATTTGACTACAATTAATTTAATTAGCGCTCTTTATTGTTATAAATAAAGTGCTTGAAACGTAAAGATTCTTAAAAAGCTGTATTTAAAACAAAACCTAGTTGCAGCTAATGATGCGCGCAGTTGGGCGCGGGAGAATCACTCAAATATAATAAATACAATCAACATTTTCTGTTAAAGTACTGTACTGTGATATAATTATTACTCGTTAGTCAAAATGGAAACTATAGTATTATTGAATGGACATTATGTTACGAAATTGACTTGAATAGCAACAATAATTATTAATTTTTATTTGAATTGTGTAATTTTTTGTTACTTTCAATTATCCCTTCCTGTACACCTGTAAGTTTCCTCGCGTAACGTGCGTGTAAGCCTCTAAGGCTAAGCGCGCATAACGTTTTATCAATACCGGGCTTGCTGTGAAAAGATTAGAGTTCGGTATTGATAAATCGCAGTGTGTGCTTGGCTTTAAGAGCTTACGAATAAAACTGACAGCTGTAAGGTTGGGCTATTGGTGTGCGGTTAACATTTTAAGTAGTAAATTTATCATTTTATGCAATTTACATTCTTTTTAAAGAAATAGCTTTAGGTTATTTTTAAATTTCTGACATATAAAAATAAAAACACACATTATAATTTTTAATCGGGCGTGGTCTGTCTGTCTATCTGTCAACGGGGAATGTGTCAAGAAACTAGCCTATAGATAGTTTTGAAATACTAATTGAAGTCTTTGCGTCCATCTATACAAATATTGAAAGGAGGGTCCCGAATTAGAATGGAATTTAAAAGCTGTGAAATCCCATCGCCTGAAATATTGACGAGAAGGCCTCTCTTTGCACATTCCTAAAATATTATTTTGTTATATTAAAAAAAAGCAAAAATAATCAAAATATTTTTTGTTAATTTCATTTTTTTTCCAATAGACATTACATTACAATAATAATAATCAAAATTATATGAAAATGCAAAAGTTGCCTATATTCTAAGTATACTATATACGATAATATAAATCTATAAATGGTTCAGGTTTGTACAATGCGTTTAAAATGTGAAAAAATCAGGGGCATAAGTCGGAACAGGAGATTCCGAAAGTGTAATTTTTTTAATTTTTGTCTGTCGGTTAGAGTATCACATGAAAACTAGTTAACGGATTTAAATGAAGCACGACATAGAAGCTTATATCTCGGGGCGTAACTTAGAATACCTTCTTATCCTAATAAATCACGTGGTTTCCGTGGGATAGACGAAAATAGCGAAAAAGATGGCGCTGCAATCGCATCTTTTTTTGGAAACTACTGATCGTATATAAATGAAACTTGACGCAGACCTGGCTTATATCCCGACTCAACACATAGGATACCTTTTACATTAGTCGTTTCCTTAGAATAGACGGATTACCTATTTTTGAAACCTCACCTAACCCTATTCTTGAAAGTAGCCTAAGTTACTCCTTATAAAATCAGCTATCTACCAATGAAAGTCCCGTGAAAATTGGTCCAGCCGTTTCAGAGATTAGCCGGAACAAACAGACAGACAAAAAAAATTAAAATTTGATATTTGTTAAAGTACCATATATATTTTCATATGCATTTAGTAAAAAGCTGTTATTTTGACATCACAAACAGACAATTCCATTATATTTATTTATATAGACATATCAGAAACATATGAAATCAATGACTACCTACTTCTATCTGAAGTAACGTCATACGCATGAGAGGGTTGGTTGTTGATTTGACAAAAAGTTATGTCTTATCGTATTCTACAGAGGAACTCTATACAGGAGTCTGCTTTTTATTGTTTGTATTTGTATTGTGTTCAATGTCGCATTAGATAAGCAACGGATATACTTATTATAAACCAATCGAGATAACGAAACGATTACTAATACATGTAAGTAACTCAATATTGATTTATATCTGCTATATTGTTATGTAATTATTTGTTTTTACTATGTTATAATTAAACAAATGACCATTATACTCATGTATATCATGTTAAGTGACATCAATATTTATTATTGTATATTATAATATCGACAAAATATTTTTTATTTACTTGATTAATAAAATAATGAAACAAACTAGTGACTGACAGAAGGAAAAATAATTAATTTGAGCTGAGATATTGCTCCCTTGTTCATTGTATTTCATTGATGTTTTATTGTTTTATTGCTTGGCATATTACAATGCCTCAGTTGTCACGAAAACAACGCACTTTTTTAAAAGAAAGACTTGAATCTCGATGACATGGATGCACTTTTTATATAGTTCTGTTTTTACATATAACTAGTTTGTGTTAACATGGTACAGAAGATTGCCACTTCTAAGCTGTTTTGTTGTATATTTTTAATACAACATTGGCAGACGTGACAGGAATATAATTATCACCTTTGTTAATGAATAAAAAACTTAATGTTTGCTTATGACCACACGACAGAAGCGAAAACTTCATGAAGACTGGTAACGCTCGCCGAGCGAGTATAGTAGTGACGCGTTGACTACATCTCTCTTGCTCCCTTAGTCTACGCGAGCCGACTTTACCCGAGCGTGACGTGTGTCGGCTCAGTCTCATTACTGACCTATGTAGGTCACGCCTATAATATTATAGGCTCAGTGCGCCTAAAGATGTTTTCACTTCCAAAAGCATAACAGAGGGATGAGAAACGGCCAGAAAACAACGTAACTCAACTACAAAAATTCAATACGATTAGAGTTGAGCTGTTTTAAGAGGAGCCCCATTTGAAGTTACAATGCTAACGACCTGACTTTGTAACAGTATTAAAATAATTTCTATACTTTACTTCTGTTTCAGGTGATCTCGGTGTAATGTCTAACAGTAATCCGCGAACAATACCTACTCGTATATGTAATACACTTGCACTGATACAGTTTTTTATTGTAAAAATTTCCTGGTGGATTATATCTTTAAAATCTTTTTTCCGTTAAATAATTTATTAGCAATTGTCATTATAACAAATTTGATATTCCCAACGTCTAATATCAAATTGAAATACCATAATTATCTTATTATTTATTAAAACGTAACACGTGATAACGTTACCTTTCTTATATTTCAGTGACGTGACTGAGATTGAGTATAATCGGCAAGTTGAAACACAAATCGTAATAATTATCTTATAAGTAATATTTTCTGCTGTTTTAAGTATAAACCTGGTAACGTCGTCACAAATAAATTATAGTTTCATGAGACAGATTTGCAACAATGCCTGGTTTGTTTTATATTATGTGTCTTTGAAACAACCAATCATAAATTTTCTTAAGTTTTCGCGACTTGTATACATAATAAAAGTACGTTTTCACGGTTTTAAGCGGGGTAATTTACAACCAATCGTGTTTATTTATTTATTTATTTAACAGAGATCACACAGCTATACACAATACATTAAGTAGTCGATATGTTTTACTTCAGTTCATAAGCCCATTAAATTTGAATTGATTCGATAATCGTGACTTCATGTATCGATCAATTTTAATCGTATTAGATTTGATAGATCACGCAACTACAAAAATCTATTTGATGGATGCCAAATGTGGCTTATTAAAATGGCTCAACTATAGTTGATAAGTTTACTGGACGATTGTCAGTTACAGCACTCTTCTTCCATGTAACAAGGTTATGTTGTAAATTGTGCATTATACGATACATCTCAAGTAATATCACTACATTATTACCTATATACATCACAATATTGTAATATATAATTTAAATACCATCTGTAATAATAAATTTGTACATCTACAGTTATTTTAGTTGAACTTGTATGATCTCATAAGTCCTGTCATAGTAGATTTACGGGCGTTCAAGCAACACTTAAAACTTTGCCTTGTCCATATTATTTTGTTGTAATTTTAACATAACAACAAATATGATTATAACTATGTACTGTACAATAAAGTATGAGAGTCGTTCACTCATGACCGATTCGATGATAATTAATTGGATATCGTCCTCAATCGTGTACAAGTATAAATTTTAAGTGGGGTTTGTGTTTCTGCGTTATTATTGAAAAAAAGTGCTACGTTACGTGTTGGTTATACAAACAGGAATAGTGCAAATGCGTATATATACAATGTGATATATACGCAGTGAGACGATAAACATTACCCACCGGACTGATATATGTGAAAATGAAATAAATGCATATAATAATGGACTTGTTAACAGTATAATAATAATTCAAAGTAAAACAAGTATCAATTACACAATATAATAAATAACCTTTAAATTGTAATGTCATACCAATATAATAAAAGTATATAGATGTATTTGTCTTATAGTCTTTCCAAGCGTTTATTTTACTTTTGACAGCTCGATGACGGATCAATTAGTAATAACAACAAATCGATTTGTTATAAAATTCGACTTCATTTATAAATAATTATTAATCAATTTAACCCATCTATATATTTTTGCTAAAAATACTATAGCGTGTAATAAATATACCCAAATTTCAATAAACATAATTTACATACATTAAATAAGCCAATAAAACGGCCCTTATAATAATTGCGGTGTTATTTGTGTTTAAAGTGGAACAGTTCTATTTTCAATTCGATTACTTTCGATTTATTTAGGTATAGTGTTGATGGCTTAATAATCTGTGCGTTACATGTCTCACAGAACATAACTATTACGTCACCCACACCAATAAAGTATGACAATTATGTTATTAGTTTCATGTGGGCTTTAATCTCAAGATACATGTAACTTGATATACGTGAAACGTCAAAAGTAAAATAAACACTTGGAAACAGTATAGTTACAGTATCTTAAGAAATATAGTATCGTTATTGAAACATTGTCTATGAAAATACATATATACACATAAAGGTGTATATGTGCAAACATGATTTATATAACGATTCATCATTTTGTTTCTTAAGATGCCGTAACGCCGGTCATTGAAAGGGGACGGGGTTTTATATAGCAACAATTACATCTTTGGAGTTATATTATAAGTAGTTAATTTATAATTTAAAAAATATTTATATAATATTTCGTTTATATAATATTTTAATTTTAAAATTTACTAATAATTAGTTTTCATAAAAAAATGCTTTATTTATCAATTATTCATGTGACACATTGCAATAGCTCATTTAATTTACACCTGTATCGACAGAGAGAGCAGAGGTCTCAAACTTTGATTTAGCCACAAAACGTAAGTTTTATATATGTTTTTTTTTTGCTATAATAATGATACTTAATTCAACACAGAGAACTCCGTTCCTTTTAGTAATATACTGAATGTAATTATTGTAATACATTATTAATTCAAATTCAATAGATAAAAATGGTGGCTTTATAACCATTGGCCAATCTGTGTTTGTGTTGTCCAATTATATTTGTTCCAAAGAGTTATACAAACAGTAAATAATGTGAGATCGGATTCTTAGTTAAGTTACTTTTAAGTTCGTATACGTCACTTTATTCATGTAATCAATTATTATCTTGAATCAGTTTTTTTTTGTTATTGACGCTTATAATACTCCGACGAGTATTAGGTGTGTATATATTAATTTAATATCGTGTATGGTAATCATTTTTTTTGTAATTAGCGCATCAATTGATGAAAGGGTTATTTATCATAAATATTGAGAAGAGAAACGGTTTGAGATTTCAACAGTGTCCTTAGCTACTCAAAATGTAAGTTGCACTTAAATTAATAGATACGTTCTTGTTGAATATCCTTAGACTGGATAAGTATGTAAATTGAGCGGTATATTTTTTATATTTTGTTTCTTTAAAATAAATAGCATTTCATGTGCCGATATTGCGAAGAATAATTTTGGCGTGCGTTGTCAAAATCGATTGGATTTTTGTATGTTTGTTTTGAATTAAGCATTTCATTTTCTTTCTATTCGTTTCTCTTTTTAAACCATTTTTCTTCGTTAGATAAAAGACGTAATCAATATAAAGTTATAATTATTTAGTATTTATAAATTTCGATAATTTCTTCTTCGTTTAGATTTATTTTAACATATTAGGGTTTATGCATTTTTTTTTTACCGAACGAATGGGAATTGTCAACGGGAAACGTAGCGAAGCCTGTCTATGAAATTCCCCTTTGTAACATGGAAAAAGAATATTTGGGGTGATACTCCCACAGTAAAAAACAGGACTATAAAAATACCTTTTTGCGCGGGTGATCAGAGCACCACAACGCTTGCGTTCTAATATATGAAAACTTTAAATTTATACGTTTTTTTATTTAAAACAACGACATCGAGCCATTACCGGCCCGGCTTATCGTAAGCGACATTTGTACAGGAACTTAATAGTTCCTCCATATTCCGTAAATACACTTATTAAGTTCCTCCATATTCCTTAAATACACCTCTATTAAGATCCTCCATTTTCCTTAAATTTACCTACTTTATGTACGTAAAGCTATGATGAATCGATCGAGGTAACATCTAACGATATAAAGCCATACACTAAGGCAATAATTATTATATACAGGGATTTTCTTCGCCAATATTCTAGTTCCATGTTTTACATCTTTAAAAAAATTGTTACATATTTCATTTGTAACAAGTACATAATAAAAAAGATGCTTAGTATAAAATAATTTCTCGCCATTAGAATTGTTATTATTATTCATTATTGTAATTATAATTTCTTTTATTATTGTAAGCGATTATTATAGTATGTCCAAATATCTCAATTAATGGAAGGCCAGCAATTTTATCATTGTATAATAGTCAGGTAAGGTTTTAAATATTTTAAATATAATAAACATATTATCGATGGTAAAAATATTAATAAAAATAATAATACATAAACATATTCAAACATTTACCGAATTAATGGTTAACATATAATAATACAAACACATGTAACTTGTCTGTAGTAGTCAATAGTTTTATAGCTACGAATATGTCTGTATATATTATTTTTTAATTACTATATTATTATTAATCATTATTATTATGTATATTTCTGTTCTGTTCATTATAATACGGACGGGTGTGTGAATGTCTCTTAAGCCTGGTTTTCATTTGCATTAGTTAACTTATGAATAAATCTTTATCATAGTATGGATAGAAATATATTCCAATGATAAGTTATTACTTACGTATTATTACACGTGTTTCCCATTGGTTTAGGCAGAAATAATGGATCTCCACTTGTTAAGTTATTACTTAATTGGAACATTCTGTCGAAACGTTTATGAGGATTGATTACTTAACTAATGCAAATATCATTTCATGTTTTAGGGGGGACATTACACTTGCCCGTACTCCGCGCGGATTAGAGCCCTTGGACGTGTGTTTACTCTTTCATCCTCTTTTTTCTTTGTAATTCTTTCTATTGTCTGTCTGTTATAAAACCGAATCGCCACGGATAGGGTATAACCTCCCCCATAATATGATGGCTGTAATCTAAATAAATTAAACGAAGACTGAAGCGTAGTTTATAGTTTAATATTTAAAGTCTTAATGTAGCTCCTTTACCGATCATCACATTTACGGGCTGGCAATTTTTTTTTTCACTATTAATATGAAAAACAATGCATAATATCTATCGTTCATTTTAATTGATTGATTGTATTAAAAATTTATGCTTCGCTAGGTTTTCTCTTTGCGTGATAACGGCGGTTAAGTGAATGAATCATTTTGTTGTTACTATAACGTAATAACGTTTTGCTCGGCACGGCATCATCTCGATTACCTTATGTTGTTATATTGTTTAGTTTTAGTTAGCAATGATGTTTCCCACAGGTTTATGAGTAAGAGATTTTTGCTTTGCAGCTTTATTTTCAACAAGTTCACAGTATTGGTTAAAATTGAACAATAGCTGTATTATATCGGTTATTTCTACGCAGAAGTTGCATGTTTGTATTGAAAATCACATTTGTTTTGTGAGATGTTCACTGGTAAAGGAATTTTTAGCGTCAATGACTTATAATTTGGATGAGGCTGTCGTTGAATACGTTATGCTAGAACCCGCTTTCAATTTACTTAAAAATAATTATAAAACTTGTTTTTATGAATATTTGACATTCTGTAAAGCTAAATTAAATAATAAAAGTTTCCAATTTATATAATTGAAATGTGTTTTTTTTAAATTTATTTATGCTTTGCGTGCACCTACACGAGAATAAAGTTTTAAGGTGTTTATTTTCATAGTAACAATTAATGTCATTTAAATTTATTTCTTTTAACCACCGTTAACATGGATAAATACACTTTTGGGCTTTTAACCTACGATTTACATAATCTACAGATTGTTCTTATATTATGTTATGTTGCATTTCTAAATTCATTTTATATTAATAATTCATTTGTTCTTTTATTTTTTATTTTTCGTTATTATGTAACTCAATTATTGTATGTATAACGTTGTTCTTTTTAATGTTTAACAGTTTGTATGAACTTTAATTCTACAAAATCTAATTATTTCTACATTAGATTTTGTAGAAATATAGAATCTGGGTTATGTGAAATCGCAGATGTGAGAGCCCGCATTTATTTGTTAAGTCGAGACGAAGAACTTCAATGTGCTTCCCTCTTAATTGAATAATTAATACATTTCATTTAGGTTTTTTTAAAATCTTATTTCTTTAGAATCTAGGTGTCTCCAATTTAAGGCGTGTATTCAACATGGTCTATGTGAAGCTTATATTACACGGTTGACCCGTTTCTTTTAACTTTATTAAAGCGATGTGATTTATTATACAAAAACGAAATCGGAATCAAACAACGTCATTGACTATTGTTGTTTTCATTCAAATAGATTCAATTAGGTTGACCCGTGTATTTGAGCTTTAAAATTTTCGTTCATCATGTTTGATATGAGGCTATGTTTAATACTTGTCTATTTATTTTTAAATAGGACCGTTATATTTGTTATAAATTTGTAACGCTGATTAGGTTGAAGATAAGTTGGCAATGATTGGTCGGTGTAGTTACGTTCTGTTATCAAAACTGGCGTCGAAAGCATCTCAAAATTTTAAATTATTTTTGCGGACCTTTAAAAGTTTATACCAAGATATTTGGATACATCAATTGGTTACACTCTAAGTCTCTTTATTTTTTATTTTCGGTGAAATAAAAATTATTATTAAATTATGGCTAAATATGTTTTTTTCTATTACAAAATGAAGTCGCGCCGCATATATAGTGTTCAAATAGCACTTATGTTTTACATATATAAAAAAATACATTTTGGTAATATGATTTGTGAATATGAATAACATTTTTTTTGTTTTAACGAGTCCATAAACCTCGTGTAACTATTATGAATAAGGGCATTGTGTTCATGCCGACGCTTTGAAGCAGTAACAAAGAGGGATAGGAATATTCAAACAATATAATATTAAAAATATTATATATAGCTGCGTAATATATGTTTTGTATGAAGAATTTTCACTGCAAACCACTTGTTTCTTAGATCTCAAAGTTTGTCCTGCATTCTCAATTATTTCAACTTCTGATTAACGATAAAGTTGTACGATTATACATACATATTAGTGGCGTGGACTTCATACAAATCGATTCCCCAGAGCCTACCTTTAAGAAACTAACGACTAACGACCAAAAGGTCTAAAGCGCTATGCATTTATTGGCGACTACGTGTTTTATTTAAACATATTATTACTAGTGTCTCTATAAATTAGCTAGCAACCATAAGGTAATGAGAAAATACACCGCGAGTTAGAAGTTTTTTCACCAGCTGTGTAGTCGGTGCTTGCATCATTCGGTGTTTTTTCAACAGACTTACCGTAGCCGAATTTCCACCCCGTGCCAATCATGCATCATACATACATACATACATGGTATGGTATATATATACAATGTATGGATGTATGTTTGTTACTCTTTCACGCAAAAACTACTGAATGGATTTTGATGTAATTTTACAATAATGTAGCTTACACATCAGAATAACACATAGGCTATAATTTATAAAGTAATAGTGTGAATTATCCAAAATATAATGATTTTCCATCACCACGCGGGTAAACCGCGGGGCGCAGCTAGTCCGACATATAATCAAGCCTGCTTTTCGTAAGGGCAGGAAGAGACGACAAGACTCCAGTAACCAAAAACTGGGCACATTTTTCATTCATTTCCTTTCATAACCTGTCTTTTTCTTACAAGATAAATTTTGAGATAAAGTATTTAGTTATGTGTTTGGATGATTAATTTGAAACATTTCCTACTTTAATATCTAACTTTACAGGTTATAAACATCATTAAATAGTGCAATTCACTGCAAAAATCATGTGTGTGGTATACCAAAATTATTTAAGGAAAAATAGTGTATACATGTTTTATGGTGCTTACAACAATAGTATCCTTTCAATCTTCGGTATCTTAACGGTAATCATGTATGAGACAAACCAATCATTACCAACTTGGCCATTTTGTATGTAGCAGATTTGTTTGCGCATCTATTATGTAGTCAATGGGTATATGCAAAACACTAACCTATTGTACGATGTTCGCTATGTATGCGGGATTTTAATCGACATCGACAATTTTCATCCTTTTATATTTTAGACAATGTTCTACTGATTAAATCGGTTGTCATCTACACTAACATTGTGGGTTTTCTTTCAAATACGCCGTGAATTGTTACATCGAGCCGATATGGTAAGTTACACCGGCACTGTAAAAAGTGGTATGTACATATGACCAAACCCACCTACCTACATGTGTTCGACGCGCCCAACCGAATATGAGGTCCGTTTGGCTTGTACACCCTATAAATTTCTAATAAATTTCGAAAAATTGCTATAAAAACAGAAATTGTAGTTATGGAGATCAAAAAGTTATGGATTGTATCGAGTAAGATTTGCATTTATTTCCATACGCTGAATTGGAATCTGAAGTTTATTTGGCCCGTAATTTTGAGTAAATAGCGAGTAACCGAAAAAAAATTAAATTTTCAGCAGTTTTTCAAATTTACTCGAGATTTTTGGGGGTATCGCGCGTAATAGACGTCAGATTCGAATTCAGCGTGTCCAAATACATGTAGGTAGGTGGATTTGATCAAATGTACAGATCACTATTTTATGTGTGCCAGTGTTATCATTGTTGCATTGCTTGCAGTGTCGATGGAAAGAGAAACGCGTTGTATTCCAAATCACTCGATTGAGCGTTATCGATGTAGCAGGTCATGGCGTTCTATTCAAAAAGCAGTATTTGAAAACTCTTACAACCATATAATTTTAAAACCAACCTGTATATTTGATATGATTTATCAGAATTATGGTGCAATATTTTTATCATACCTCTAATATTACTGCAACATCTGGGATAATGTTAGTAACTGTGGCCAAATTAGAAATAAAGCCGTGAATAGCAGCTATATTAGTTTATATACGTACTTTATTTGTCAATGTTTAACGACATTAACAATTAAAAATAATCTCGAGTCACAAATAACGCATTAAACCCATTGCGTGAAATGGTCACTAAGATTAGCATTATCCCAGATGAAATAGTGCCATGAAGCATATTTATTAGCGGTCGTAGTGTGGAGTATTTATTAGGTATGCCAATCACCTTGAACAACATAATTCTGTAAATTTGTAAACTCTGATTTTTGTTCCAAAAACCAGGTTCAATATTAATTAACATATTAGCTTGCGACAAATACAAGGGTCGTTCAATATACAGTTTTAAACAACTCCTACTAAGGATGCAAATTGATATTCTATGGAGAGGTGAAAAACTATTTGACTTCAGTGACATTTATAAGAGATGTAACATTTTTTTCTACATGTGTTTTTGACGTACGCTAATCTATTGAAATTATATATACATATTCCTTATTTATAGTTCCTTAATTATTTTATTTTTTGTAGAAATTTGTTAATTTTTTCTCATTTTCTCTTGAAGTTGGTTTTATCAAATAGCTTTTCAGGTTTACATATGTGGTCATTTATTCAGATTTAAGAACAAACTATTATTACCCAAATCCTATTAGACGAAACAAACCGTTTCTATTTTGGAAGATATGGGCTGCGGTTAGCCACCTTCCAGCCACAGCGCATGAGCTGGGCGATCGAAGAGAGCGTACCGCAGCAGTGGCCGGCGAGTGCTGATACTGACTGGTAACAGTGATATCAATTTTTTATTCAATGATACTATTTTCACGCGCAAATTCATTATTATTATTGTTTCGTCTTTAAATCGAATTTGTTCGACAACTTATATACCGATATTTTGATGGTCCGTTCTTACTAACCATTTAGTTTTCTTACTGATAGTTAAAATTTGACATAAGCTCCATACAACTATATATACTATATATAGTAATACTACTATAATGTTATATTTCTACTGATGGTAAGGTAAGTGAATGAATAGTAAGATTGGAACCGCCCAAAGTCGACGAGATGAATGTGATGATTCTAAACATCGGCGCATTTTAATTCTTTTTCTACGTGAGTGTAATGTAAACCAATGGATTTAAAAGTGCTTGAACAAGTGCGTTAATAAAATATGAATAGTTCCGTTAAGGTGATAAACATCCCATCATTTAACTAATCTTGAAAACATTAAAAGCATTTTATAGAAAATACCACATTTCAACGACTGCTCAACGGATTTTGTGCAGTCCAATTGTAGTTGAGAGTATTTTTAACTTTAAAATTTCCACTTTATAGTTTAATTTAACGGATAGATACACATCGTTTTATGATTTTAGAATCTAAGACCTGACTGATGATGATGTATACACTGTACAAAAAAAAAAATGTACAACATACTTGTTTTAGGGGCCATCCATAAATTACGTCACACGTAAAGGGGAGTGGTTCGACGAAGTGTCGCATTGTGTGACTAGGGGTGGGAGATTTCTAAATTTCGTAGTGACATTTCAAAATCTAATATATTTAAGCTTTCAAACACGAAATTTGAACTATTAACGAAAACCTTCAAATTATTACTAACTCTCTCCGCAGGAGCATATAGTGTTATAATTATTAGAAAATAATTTAAATGGAAATAAAACTAATTACGGAACTGACATTTTAATTTAATACTCTCTTGGTGTAAAATTGCAAAATATGACTGACATTCATTTAATTTAATTTATATTATAATTTACATTACAAAAAAGTGTACTTCAGTATATAAAATAGAAGTTGGAAGGTATAATTTAATCCGATCCACGAGAACGCTGCCGACAAACTGCGCTGCAGTTTGGCAATGTAATTGTTTGTATGATATAGTAACTTTCTTTTATTGAAAATAAATTTAAGAAAAGAAAAAAGAAGGATATGACGTTTTGGGCAGGATCTTTCTTTTCGTGAACCACTCTCAAAGCTCGCATAGATGGCACCGCCTGTACGCCGCCACAACGTCGCCATCGCGCTGCCGCCGCGCTCTATTCTATGAATTTTCGAGTATATCTGAACGTTGTCCACTGTCCCACCGCTTATGCCTGCTTGACGTTGACGCGTGACTGCGCGTTTAGGTTGTTTTTTTTACTAAAACGGTTACGAAAGCCTAAGTCTACCACATTTTAGCCTACTTCAAAAAAAGGAGGAGGTTTTCAATTCGTCGTGTATTTTTTTATGTATGTTCAGCCATAACTTTTTTGTTTCTGAACCGATTTAAATGATTGTTTTTGCGTTGGATTGAGCAGTCTCGAAATGGTCTCATATAAATTTCATTACTATCGGACTTTGGGTTCCGAAGATATATAAGAATTAAAAAAAACCGACTTCAAGAGTAACTAAAAAGCAAAAAATTAAATTTGTACAGCTTGAAGTCGGTGCAATATTTTGTTGTTGTAACAATGTATATAGTAATTTTTATGTTTTACTTGACACCCGACGTCAAGATGTAGCAAATTTTGTTTTTTGCTTTTTCGTTACCCTGGAAGTCGGTTTCTTTTTTGTTAGATTTTTTTTATTGTATTATAATTACAAAAGTCAAAAATGGTTCTTGAGTTAATATCCTGTCAAAACCTAATGTTACTTCTCTTATTATATTAAGGTACTCTGTGGTCTTAATAGTAAGTGCCTACATGTTACAGGTACTCTTACATTTTCATTTACTTTATGGTTTTTTTAATCTAAGCTCAAGTTTGATTCAAAATGGATTGCCTTTTGAGAATATGATTATTTTTGGTAAACAAAGATAAGAAAATCCGTTGGTATACATTGCAACATATTTTGGCTTGATAATTATGCGAACAAAGTAATGTTTCTTCATTTCTCATTTTTTCTTAATTTTTGCTTGTATGATTAATTAATTTAATTCTATAATAAAATAATTTGTTTTCAAAATTTTGTTTTATTTTTGTTTTAAAAGTTCTTTTTGACTAGTTCTGCGTGATTTCTGAATCTAACCAGTTTTTAAGTTTCTATTGTCAAGGGATATTGTTTGAGACTGGCCGATGCGTGTTATTTAAAGCGTTAAAAATAACACCGTTATCGAATAGCCACGTTAGTGTGTATACAATTAATATACATACGTTATGTCGATATTTAACGTCATTAACAATTAAAAACAAATAACGCATTATATCCATCGACATTCTGCGTGAAACGGCTTATATCTAATATTATCCCAGATGAACCCCCACCATGGATAAATTACGTTTTAGCGTAATCATTACACAACAGTCTGTCAGGTTTTAGATCTTAGTTTGACGCCAAACGAAGAGGGTCTTGTGACAGTGTAAAAAAATAAAAAGTTAAGATTTTAAAATTAGATTAAATTAGAGTTTACCCCGCGGCCACCCCGCGTGAATATTCTTAGGTTACGTTAGCTCTATGTTACGTATATATAAATTTAATTAGGTGTTTTATCAAAAACTACTATTTCTTGTGACTTAGTTCACTACAATAAGAAAGAAACTAAGTCCATATATGTAGTCCACACAATTACGCAGCGAAACATAGAGGCGAATAGCAGCCAACCTGGTTTGTAGTAATACAATGAATGAGATGTTTGTTGTTTATGACAACGTAGGTATTTGTTAGCAAATTGAAAAAACGCGATTGCAGCGCCATCTATTATGCTAATCCATTTACTCCATGGAAATGACGTAATTTGTCGAGATAAAATGTATCCTAAATGTTAACTCGGGTTATAAGCCAGCACTATGTCAAGTTTCAAATATATACGTTCAGTAGTTTCCAAGAAAGGTGCGATCGCAGCGCCATCTTTTACACTATTATCGTCTATCTCACGAAAACGACGTCATTTATCGGGATAAAAAGTATCCTAAGTTACGCCTCGGGATATAAGCTAGCTTTACGTCGAGTTTCATTTAAATCCTTTCAGTTCTTTTGACGTAATGCTCTAATATACAGACAGACACAAATTCTAAAAATTTTATTTTCGGAATGTGTCCGAATTAGCCCTCTGATATTTTTCACATTTTGAACGCAATGTAGAAACTCGAACCATTTACAGATATATTATAAGTATAGATAGATATGGAATACAACTTTGATCATTTTTAACCAATACTATTTATCTTCAGGGTTCCGTAGCCATTTTGGCAAAAAATGAATCTTTATGTAGGCGCCATATCCCTTTTTTGTTTGTAAGTCATTTTCTCAGATACTACTGGGTATACATGTATAGCGGAAAAGTCACTTAACATGCCAAGAATCGAACGCGGAGTCCCTGCGTTCCAGTAAGCTCAACCGGCAAAAGGTTTAACCTACAACCACAGAAGCCGTCAAAATATAAATGAGAATGTGAGTTTATTATACTACTCAACCCATCGTCATGGAAATTTGATCATGCATACCCGCTGTGAGCCGTCTAGAAAAGGAAATATGATACATTTTTTCCAGAAAAATACCGTTTTTAAGGGACAGGAAATAAAGTCAAATAGATGGCGTTGCAAAGAATTATTCGAGTTACCATTCTAAATAGGTAACATAATATGGTCGTTCCTAATATTCTTCTTGCATGTTCTGAAAAATAATTATAGAGCGTCATTTTTGCTGATGGACTCACTCTAGTAACAAATTTGTGTATTACTAGTTCGAAACAGCGCAAGATAAGGGTAATAATTTTTACTGCTTGCACGAGATGGCAGTGTATGTGATAAGTTATTCGTCCATGGTTTATATGTGTATAAATTGTATGGCTAGCAGACTAGTTCAATATAGGTACTTATAGATTGAATTAAAGAAAAATGTTTTAGCTATTAATATGTGCTACATTTTCTTTTTATAGTTTGACATAACAAAATAAAAAGAAAAACTTAAAGAATCATCAAAAATCATATAAAAAGAATTTGCCAATGAGGTTTGGACAATGTATTTTTTGGGGATTTCTTTATGGTTTTATTTAAGGTATCCAAACAGATTACAGTCAAATAAAGTTACATTAATAATTGGATACATCGTAACGAGCTAGATTGTAACCCAAAACAGTATGCATATCAAAGTTACGAATGGACATGAGTTATATATATATATATATATATTAGAGAATTCTATTATTGCTACATCAATGCTTAGAGCATATAAACGTCTAGATAACGCATCAATTATACAAAAACGGCCCAAAAAAAGTGCACTAAATTTGGTGCACTCGCTCCCCGCGCCTGTTAGAGTTGTTTCGATTACTTTACTGGTTAGATCTCTCGCAAAAAATCATTATGCCGTCCTGCGCTACTCAAATGTGCCGGAACTATTTTAAAACAGGAAAGGATAAGGATAAGATGTCATTTCATCGGAAAACGCAGCACTTTTCTCATGATTTCTTTGTAGAAACATGAAATTTAATTTCGATATTTCAAAGGTTATCGTTTATTATTTAATTTATTCATGACCATAGAATCTATGTCTTTCAGTCGGAAACATGTTTAAAATAAACTTATACTATGTGTAGCACAGCTGAACTGTATGTTATCAGCTGGTGCCATTCAACGGAGTTCTTGTGACAACTCAAAAGGCCACATTTGACTATACAGTTCACATCTCTCACAAAACACATAACTACTACTCAAAAATATCAATATCCTACAACTATTGTTCATTTTAGAGTAATTTTACATTTTTTGAAAATAAAACTGCACAGCACAATATCTCCTTTCAGTTCCCGCCAAAAACTTCAAAGTTTATCGAATTGATTGATGTTGCCAGGTAAGAAGTGGAAGTTATTTTCCGAAATTGGGGAATTTAATTACGATTTTTAAAAATCAATATGAATAATTGAAAAATCTATAGAAAACAGACTTGTAATGTTTGTGTGTGCGGTTTTCATAAACCAGTTTATATTAGGTCGGGGAAAAAGTTATTCGCATTTTATATAAAAATTCAAAAGATTTTTTTATAAAGTTTATTTACATTTGACTAAAGTATGTAGGTGCAATTTTGTTGGATAACTTATTGCTATCTTGTAGGTAGGGACGTGATCCCATTGCTATAAAAATTTTGGGGCTTCTGATCAAAAAACTGCGACAAGTGGTTTTAGCAGTCCTCTCGTGATGTTAACCTGATACTGCCTAAGGAATTCTGCAGAGACCGAAATAGGTGTAAATCTGAAGGTGCAAGGTCAGGACTATACGGCGGATGCATTAATACCTCCCAGTCAAACTCTCGTAATTTTTGCTGAGTGGCTAAAGATGTGTGAGGTCTAGCGTTATCATGGTGAAAAACCACACCCCTTCTGTTGATTAATTCCGGCCGCTTTCTCTCAACTTTTTGCTTTAATCTCTTTAGTTGTTCGCAGTACTGTTCAGAATCGTTGGCCTGCCTGGCGGTAACAGCTCATAATGAATAATGCCCTTCCAATTCCACCATACACACAGCATCACCTTGTTGCGAGTTAACCCGGGTTTGGCCACAGTCTGTGAAGCCTGACCGGCCTTTGACCACGATCTTTTTCGCACGTTCTTGTCGTACGTGATCCACTTTTCATCACCAGTTATCAGCTTCTTCAAAAATGGTTCGGTTTCATTACGTCGTAATAAAGAATCACAAATGAGTACACGGTTCATTAGGTTTCTTTCAGTGAACTCACGAGGCACCCAAATATCGAGCTTTTTTGTGTACCCAGCTTTTTTCAAATGCGCCAAAACCATTTTGTGGTCAATTCCCATTTCTCTAGCTACATCGTAACTACTAATACGCCGATCTTGCTCCACTTTTTCAAAAATGGCATCAATTTTGTCGGTAACAGGGCGACCAGAGCGACGTGCATCTTTGATATCAAAATTTCCGGATTGAAAACGCTTAAACCAAATTTGCGCTACTCTCACAGATACTGCATTAGGTCCATAAACTTCATAATTTTTTTTCGCGGCTTATATTGCAATTTTACCTTTTATGTAGTAAAATTCTAAAATGTGTCGAATTTCTTCATTAGATTCACTCATTTTAAAAATAAGAAAAACAAATGAAAATCACACATTTTCCTAATTTGAATTTGGAATTGTCTTCTTTAAAATTAAAACTTTTTAATGATACCAAAATCAGCCAGATACAAATGATATAGCCAAAGAGATCTTATTACAAGTTCATACATACTATATGCGAAAAGACTTTTTCCCCAACCTATTATTACGTTTTAGATTTCCTACGGATCCAATTGTGGCAAATCGTTGGATAAAAGTAATCCGGGAATCGCAAAATGACCAGCACTGGAATCCAAACAAAAGCTCGATTGTGTGTTCCAATCATTTTGAAGAAAAAGAAATTTGTATATCGGAAAAAGGTTTTAGGAGAATTAAAAAAGGAGATGTGTCAGAAAGGTGTGTATTGAAATAGCAGTATTAATTTAATTATAAGATTAACAGTAATGATGATTCATACATTTCAATAATATTTTCTTCTTATTGGTTTTGAAAATGAACCGATCACCATGAAATTCGATATTAGAGACTTATTTTGATACTGCCATATGTATGTACTCGTGGTAACGGAAATAAACTAATATACTTTTTAAAACAGAAGACACGGGATAATATACACACGGGCTATTTGAAGTATCATGCAAGCAAAGTTGAAATAACCAATTATATATTATTGCAGTGCTTGTTTTTGCTGGATAGAAAATTTACAACAAATGAACAAGGAGTAAGTTTTCGATGCTATACCTACAATTTTAGTAATCGCTAAAAGAGAAGAAGCTGGGCAGGAAACTTCCCAACAAAACATCTTTACTTCATTATTATTATGTACATACATTCGTGATTTTTTTTAAATGTATTTTTAACTAATACTAGGTTTTACAAAGTAATTTGAGTTAATAATTAAAGAAAAAAGCATGGTAGCGATCGCATTATTCATATTCGGTGTGGTCGCCTAGAAAATCTTTCGTCATATAATAAGTCCTGTTAGACAAATGTAGCATCACTTATTTCATAAACCTGTTTCCGTTTCCTGAAAGCTCTTGAACGTTTTCTGGGATTTTGTTGCAGAGCATTATATTTATATATATATATATATATATATATATATATATATATATAACCTGTATGTAATACTACATATAGCATTACTTACATTTACGGAAATCAGTGTATAATAATTTTGAAACATATTTTTTGTATAGTTTAATTTTATACTACCTAAAAACATGTTATGAATTTATGGAGATATGGTGTACTGACATTTTTAGTACATTATTGTCATAATTAAGTTGTTAAATTTGTCTATATTCTGTTAGTTGCATCTCCATTAATTTCTAATAAAGAAATAATTTAATACGTTAAAATACAAATTTTAGTTTATAAAATAATCAAACCGAACTAGTTTGAATAAAAACTTTTGGATATGAATATTTTTATTTTAATAATAGCCCTTTTCAACTGGTTTAGTTGCTCTTAAGTTCCTGAACTAAACTATTCCATGTACCTACCCCGTAGTTCCTACTACTGATACAAATTTGGATTATACATAACACACCCAGTATGAACCCATCGAATCGTTCCAAGTCCACTATTACAAATGATTTCACTGATTTTTAGCGTAGGATAATCTTTGGGTCATAACTAGTCGTCTAATAATAACCTTCGTGAACATATTGTGTAACACAAAAATAATTTGCTATTATGAATAGTTTTTTTAGAATTATTACATTAGTATTGGTAATTAACAGACTTATAAATATGTACTAATATCTGTACAGACAGTTTATTGCGAATTAAAATTACTGCATATACTAAAATGTGTTAATATATTGTTACGAGTTTGCGGGACTCGAATTAAAATGCCGTTAGAATTATTATAGAGTTTATTAGAACTATACATACACTTATAGCACAGGTACAAACATAACCGAACGCAACAAATCCAAATGTAATGCAGAAGGTCGTAATTCAATAAAACGCGCAAAGTCCGTCAATATTAGATTCCCGAATGTACACAAGTCTCGCCTAGATCGTAGTTATAGCTCAACTGACCCCCTCACTCAATCGGGCCATCGTTTTATACTTTACAAATGCAAATGTGCCCGCCCGGCAACGTCGACATAATTTCCCAGAATTAGCTTGTACTTATAATTCGCAACACGTGGCTAATGGTGCTCCTGTGCGGCCATAAACGAGTACAATAGCACAATAGGCTGTTCTCCACAATAACTAGAAACGTAGGCCAATAAATGAGTGAACAAAAGAAGGCGATTATAAAAGGATTACAATTAGTTCAAATGCTGACAGGTAATAAAATGTGCTTTTACAGATCTGTACGTGGAATTTGTCTTTGTCGGAGCCTAAGTTGTAACACTATAATAAAAATAAAAGTTAAAATAAATAAACAAAACAAAAAATAAGTTTAGTTTTAGGCGTGACGTCGTTAAAAGGTTATCGTAGAACGGAACGTTTCAAGAAGCTTGGATAAGTGAGAAGGAAGAAGCTAGTTATCGTTAGCTATGGATAGATAGCACTTATCCTTGATTGTGAAACGCACACAACGGATAGATTTACTGTTACTGGTGATCGGGGATAGCGATCTATCTGTAATCTTAGATAAGTTATTAAAAACGGCCGCTAAGCGTCAAAACTTATAGATTACAGGCCGGGATTAGGTATAGGAACCTTATAATTGTGTATGAAAAGCTCGTACAGGACCAGAGTGCGCTGCAATTTATACTCCTCCCGTTCCTTGACGTTTTGTTGTTTAAAACTAGGTATTTAGGCAAAATTTGAAATCAAACTTCATGAATCCATTTCTGACTGCCTACTTTTGTATTTTTTTATCAATTAATATTTTAAGTATCTCTCTGTGCTTCAGATATTATGTATTTTATATATATATATCAAAAAACGACTTATATAATGGACATGAGTAATTTTCTGAGAAAAAATCAGTGCGGTTAATTTTGGATCAGCAGATTCCGAAAATACAACTTCTAGAATATTTACCTGATAGAGCAACACGTAAAAACTGCTGAACGGATTTCAATGAAACTCAACACAAGGCTAGCTTATTATCTTGGGTCAATATACTTAGGATACTTTTAATTTCGATAAATGACGTTATTTCCATAGGAAAGATGAATATAGCAAAGTATAGGTGGAGCTGCGGTAGCGTCTTTGTGGTGATGCCGTCGTAATTTATTAAAAAAAAACGTCGTCGTGATGACAATGCGAACGAAGTTTCACTGGCTAGCATGTGCACGAAACTTCGTTCGGGTTGCCTAATCCCAACTAATTAATATTATAAATAAGAATGTGAATTTATTTATGACACTTTTACGCCCTAACTGCGAAACAAATCGTCACGAAATTTTGAATACATGTTGTCAGGCTTATAGAAAAGGACATAAAGTACCTGTCATTCAGAAAAAAGTACTGTTCCTTAGGGATAGATGAATATAGCCGAAAAGACAGTGCTCCAATTGCATTTTACTGGCGCCACTGTCGCATTCACTTATAAACATATCGACATGGTAACGAGAAGGACAATTTTAATAACTTTAACGTGTTGCTCTCATGATTAGGTCCATTTTCGTTAGATGGCGGTACGGTTATTATCATTAGATGTTTGGGATAATAATTAAGTTTGAAATTTCTAATAATTATAATATGTCCACTTCATAACATATACATCATTTTTTTTGATAAAGCTTTTGCGCTATCACCGGGCCCGGGAGGGTGGGAGTTTTAATGGCCGGTCCACCACTTTATCTACAAAATCTACTTTAAGCGAAGGCGGACAAAAGCTAATTACCAAATTTGTAACAAAAAACAAAGCCGTCTTCAATAGTAAGTAAAAATAAACATTTTCTATAACATCTTATGGCCAGTTTCTATATTGTAAAAACGATTCGTTTTTGTTACCGACGGTTAGAATATTACCGCCTGGTAACTCTACTGATGTTTCTATAATGAACTATTCGTAGTTGGTTACACATGAAACTGCCAAATACCGATGAGAGGGATTTTCTAACCGATCGGTTGACTTTTTGTACGGAAACGACAGATGAAGTGTTTCTATCTTATAACCACTAGTTGTTAACACTACTTATTCGTAGGAATTTTATTACCACCCGATTTCGGCCAGTTTTGTTGGTTTGGCCAGGTTACCAGTTTATTTCTCATTATTAATGGGTGTTTTAAATTAAACTAATCTAATTTTTTACTTCTTCTTTTGACTTGGATTTAATTCTGATTTATATATTTCAAATTTAGTATTTCTGTCTTTAACAGTTCTAATGCCAATTCTAGTATTACTTCACTATTCATCCCTATTAATATTATAAATGCGAAAGTAGCTCTATCTGTCTGTTACGCTTTTACGGATAACTAATGGGATAGTTTCCGGGATAAAAGTATACTTTCCTGTTTCACTTTAACATTTTTAGAAAATAAAACTACACAGCACATTTCCTTTCAGTTCCTCCAACAAAGTTCAGTTGTTGCCACCACAGATAATGCTTATATGGTTAATACCAGCTTGCTAATAATCAGGTCAAAGGTTTGAAAGTCAATACACTACTGTTTTTTGTTATGCTTGGGCATCACCTGCGATAACTTTGTAGTTATTGATTGTGACCTAATACGCCTTAAATATAGCGTTGATAATAACACTGTGACTGAATATAACATTATTGCCAGATAACGCATATACGTACGTTATCTGTCAATATTTAACGTCATTAACAATAAATAACAATATTGCTTCAAATAACACATCAAATCCATCGCAACATCTGTGTGAAACGGTCAATAACTATAACATTATCCCAAATGGAACAGTAGCATTACAAAAAGATTCATAAAATATTTGAATGAAAACAAAAAACCGGACAAGGTTCCCATTATGATTTCGTCATTTGACCCTGGAACTATACAAAACATAGTTTTTAGCCTTAACTTATTTAAAGAAAATTGCGACCGACAACCACAACTCACTAAAACTAGCGATAAATTGCTGAAGTGACAACACTGTTTCATCTTTTTTTGTTACAATGACATTAGAACAATCATTATTTAAAAAGGTTATATGACATCTCATGAATGCGTTTTATTCATGCAACTTTCCTATAAGATGGCTCGGTAATTGTAAGTATTTTGAAAGCAGATTAATTAAAAATGTATTTATTTTGTAGTTATACCTTAATTCATTTAATTACATTACTTACTACTACCACAACTACGCTTTAGGAAAACGCTTGGGAGGGAATTGGTAACTGATAACCGACAGTATTACTAATTGTCAATGAGCTTGTGAAACGTTCGTATAACCCTCTTATAATAACCATAACCATCCAATAACCAATGGTTTATTAGTAGCTTCAAAAGCAATCAGTTATTATTACAGTCGTCGGTAAAATATAGAAATCGGGGGTTAGTAGTGTCAAGTAAAACATACATCTTCTTTTTATATATAAAAATCAATTGTTGTTCGTTAGTCTCGCTAAAAATCGAGAACGGCTGGACTGATTTGGCTAATTTTGGTTTTGAATTATTTGTGGAAGTCCAGGGAAGGTTTAAAAGGTGAGTGAGTAAATATGAAAAAATAATGATTCTGAGGCGGTACGAAGTTTGCCGGGTCAGCTAGTTTATTTATATAAGAATATTTTATGTTTTACTCGGCAACGACTTGAAGATGTCGTAGAAAAATTTGTATTTGTGGTTCTGTTATTTACATTTTTTTATTTTCTATTTTTTAGTGACTCAAATACTTGCAGTGCAAATAAAAATATATGTAACACGTACGTGCCTATAATATTTAAGGGCTGTTCTCGATTTCCCTTGGATCCACTCATCGGATCCTGACTTAGTGTCAATGGGATCAACTCGGGAGTATACTCTTATGAATAAAAAAAAATCGTTCAAATTTTGACAGAAAAATCACCTAATAAACATAAAAACATAAAATCGAATTGAGAACCTCCACCTTTTTGAAATCAGTTAATTATAATAAAAAGGTAACAACTAAACAGGATACAAAAATAAAACGCTAATATGCTCTATTTTATATATTCATTCAGACAACGGTACACTGTGACAATAACAAACTTAATATTAATGAATTTTTATGGATAGAACCTACATACAGATACTGATTGACTGCAGCTAAACGGAATTAATATACAATACTGTTGGCTAAAGGTAAGATAACAATTATTAGCGGTTTGCGATAGTTGAAATATATGTCAAATAATTTGGACGAATTTATATAATATTGGAAATGAAGCTTTACAAATTCAGTAAATAAGAATTTAAAAATGTATAGCTTTTAATTTAAAAACTATTTAGAATCTTGGGCAAATCTTATGAAAAAGTAAGCGAAGTCGCCAGAGACAACATATTTCCCTGGTCGAAGGAGAGGTCGGCCCTACTCAAAGGGTTGGGCGAGTGCCACTCGGAGTTGGGGCGTCGGATTCAGAGTCAGACAAAGGCGATCTGAGAAACACCGAGAGGTACTGGGTATTCTCGCTTCGAGTGGGCATTTCTTCAGGGATCCTATTATCACCCTAACGTGGCGAATCCAACACGCCCCAACGAAATTACCTTTTGCAAAAAGCTTTAACAGCATATTTGTGAAGTCTATTTTATGTCCACTTCCATGGAAGTAAGTAGCGAGGGATCGCCATTTTCCTGCTTACTCCCATCTTCCATCCCATCATTTACTTCCAAGTGAGCAGCGCCAGTATTTGATGTTCAAATCAATCTCTAATCAATTTTTAGGACTTATTTAAAATGTCTTGTTAGCATGTGGTTGATTTTCTGTTTCAATTGTTTAATATGTTATCTTAAATATGATTTTTTGCTTATGTAATGTTCATCCTAAAAATAAACTTGTTTCTTTCTTTTTATTCCAATAAATTGTGTTCACATACTCGCACTGTCCACTTTCATCGCCATTTTCGGGCTTGATGCCAAAGAAATGGGCATTAATGTAAACGAGGGATTATAAAGGAAATCCATAAACGTCCTGTTGTTAGGCTCGGACATATTTGAGGAGAACGGACAGTATAGCCGCCACGCTTGTAAAAGTATCGGCGGATTTCAGATGCAGGTTGTGTCGATCTGCAGTTTTCAGAATTTAGAAGACTATCCTACACGACGCATAATTTTCATTCATGATTGAAATCCTCATTACAATGAGATCCATGAGATTTTCCTATATTTATAACGCCACATACTTACTCACGAAAGTTGCGTTCATATAAACGCGCTTCTCATTTTCCTGGTTATTTTTCTGCTTGCTATAGTAGAACTGGGTTTAATGTAAATTGTAAACGAAGCATACATAATATATCAGTGCTGTGATTTGACAGAGACTGCTTTTGATAACATATTTTTCTTAAAATTAAAATTATCTTACTGCCAATCAGATAACGTATTTTGTACGATAATTTAGTATTGTTTAAGCACTTAAGTATGAATTTGATTCACAATAATGTGCTACAAACTATTAGATACAGAACTGTATTATCATCCAAAATGATAGTTATCTGTCGTTGTCAAATTGAAGCAGTGATTTAATTTTGTCAAAATATATAAGCACCTATATAACAAAGGTGTCATAAATATTTTTTTCCTACTGCAAGTGTATCACTTCAGCCACTTGCCATCAGGTAAGCTGTTTTTTTTAGCTTGCATGCTGATTTTCGACAGTAAATAATGCAATAACCTTTTTCGAATCAAAAGCCTTTGGAATAATTATTTCTAACTTATTATTATGAAGATATTTAATATTCGTCCAAATTATTGTAATCTTAGCCCGAAGTCTGTTTAAAATAATTTTATACAAAGTAACGCATTAATAGGAAAATAAATCATTAGCGACGCCACACATTTTATGGTCAGCGTTTCAATAAAGATATATTAATTTTAAAAAGCAAGGTGTTTGTTTCAATTATCATTTGCAAAAATCTACATTTCGATATATGAAAATTTATTAAAATTGAATGATAATGTTATTTATTTTTATCGCTTACTTTACATATATAAATAAAGTCGATCTTTCTTTTAGAACAAACATGCGGTTTAAATAATTGTTATTGTAAGATATCTTTTTAATTTTTTGATTAAGTAATAAATACATCATTTAAATACAAAATATTTACAATAAACGAACATATCATTGCATTTTTAATTTTAAGTATTTTTATAAACTGTTTTATATGGTGTACACACATACATAGAATTATTGTTATTAGATGTTTATAAAATAATATCTATTTTCTGAGAAAATAAAATAACTGAATTGCAAGAAAGACACTGTTTGGTTGAGTTATTCAATCTCATTATATGTAGATTAATGCAAACGATAATGACATAACTGAACTATAATTATGGGTTCGTGTCAAATTTATGGCCGTTTCTATTCAACTACTGATAGCTGCGCAACGTCTGTTACAGTTTTACACAACTTATAATACCGACCGGCAGTTATCATTTGCACAGAAAAGTGCAGACCGGTTTCTGGAGGAATATAGATGTAAATAATCTATATTAAACTTTATCCTGAAGCAGAAGTCAGTGTTTCTTGCTATGCGCTCTCAGTTTTTTACGCTTACACGATTCGTACACGGTTGGACGTTACCTGCGGTACATCGGGAGGCATTATTACTAGTTACGAAAAACTGTACGATTATTCATAAAACAGATATGTTACTGTGCAGCCTGATGGATCTAATATAGAGAGGCCATGAAATTAGGCACGGACTATAGTATCTGGAAAGTATTAAAAACAGAACGGTAACTGCACACATATCTAAGTTCTAGTTATAATTTATATAACAATGGGACTGAAAATAATGTCAATAGGTGTGCGGCTACCTAAAACATTGAGATAATTATGTTTTTATGTTCTTTTGTTACTCCTAAAACATTTTTCATCGCATAATATAAATTATTATCGTATACCTTAAAAGATGTAGGGCTAATAATAATTAAGTATTTGCAGATAGATTAAATGTGTTGCAACATCTCATTTGCAAAAGAGAGAATGTAATTACTGGAATAGACGCAGTAAGAAATTTTATATCCACGTACTTGAACAGAATCATATGTAGGTATACTCGGCGGCCTCTATGGTTGGTTTCTCCGTTATTTACTATGGTCTGGGTGTCTGGGATCGGCCACAGAGTAATTTGTTGTATAATACCCATTACACTAGCGTAACTTGCTTAATTTTGGGGGATATACAATATGTGTGTTTGTCTGTCGATTATTTTTTTATACCTTTTTATAGCATTATATTATTTAAGCTACGTTAATATGTTGCTTACACATAGACATCAATATAACAAACAACACACAATTAATAAGCCAGTGCACGGCGTTCTATGGATTCAGAAATTTAATATTTTAAGAGGTGGTGTATTAATTATACACACTTATAAATCTTTTCATCGAAATAATATATTAAATTATGTAATTAATGGGTGCTATTTAGATAATTTATAAAAAAAAAAATATGTTTTTCATTTCTCAAAGTGTGAATTGTGTAAATTATTAAATTGTTTAAAGTAAAAGTCAAGTCAATTAAAGTAATAAGTACAGTTTGAAGTTTGTACTTTTTAAATGTCTCAAAAAAAACCTATTTCTTCAAATTCACTTCTTGAAAATATGATAAAACTTTGGTTTCACAAGTAAGGTTAATGTTACTTTCTGAAGAACGTAATTGGAGTAACAAAATTACACGTTCTTATTTTGTATATCAAGTTATATGCTGTTGTTTCCTTCCGGAGATAGAGTTGTTAAAAAGGTCGAAATTAATTTAATACAAACACTTTACAAAATAGATACCCACCTAAGACGCTACTTAAAACTAAACAGTCATCAGTTTACAATTGGAATTGTAATATTTTCTTTCGTCGGTTATAATGGACAGACAAAGGTAGGTATCGAGATTTTTCTAAAATTATATATTTTGAGCCCAACATGGCGAGTGTAAGATCTTACATTAAACAACGACAAATGGTAAACTATAATAATACATGACATTGTTGCATTGTGATTTTACGCTTCGATGAAACATTTAACACTATATAATGTCACTTTATCCCTTACTAAGACCGCATTTGTAATTAATTTAAGTGTGGAGGGGGACCAAACAGGACAAATATACACTTATTACAATGAATGGAACATCAATAACATCAAATGACCCCCGTGACGCCACACCTAACTACGGCCCTGTAAGATTTTAATGCAAAGAACTCTTAATAAATATAGAAAATTGAGATATAAACATTTCGAAATATTAATAATAATCATCGTTATTATTAATCACCAATAATAATGTCAAAATAATTGATTATAATAATAAAAATAATGTAATGAGAAAATCTTGTCATGCAAAATCAAACATTGTGCGAATTGCCAGTAATATTTAAATAACTACAATTACTATTACAAAACAAATTAACTTCTATCATTACAAATTACACAAACCAAAACCGCCTCTGTATTGTTTACAATAATACTACAGTATTTTTTTGCTTATCTATCACGAAAAATAACATAATAGGTACTTACTTGTGTAATTTAAAAATATATACTTTTTCCAGTACAATAAATTAATGTTAAATCATTATATTTTATAACTACAAAATCCACATTTTGAGATTATAAAAAAAAATGAACCCTTAAGTTCAAACGAATGGCACTTAACATGTCTGCATTGTTATTGCATGCATAGCTGCTGCATGTTGTCTGGATTTTAATAATTCATTTTTTAAATAAAATATATTGCACACTAAATAAAACAGTGCAAACAGATCAAAACATTTCCCTTTTAATAACGTAGTTAAGAAAAACATTTTTAGTTTAAGATTTTCGTTCACGTTTCCTTGCGTGTTGTACTTTATATACACTGTTTTATTTCGTCTACCTTAATAGATAAGAATTTAGACGCCAAATACTTTTAGTCAGCTAAACGCTTGCCATACAGGGTATAACCATATCGGCCAAATATATAATTTTATGTATATTTTTTTCTATATAATAGTCATATGTATTTTTATATAATAATTTTGAATTTTTATTTATTCTAATTTTATTATATTTAAGCACTTTCAAACGGGCAGTCGCGGCGTAGCGTTTCAAGCTCGAACACGTAAAACAGGATAGCCGCACGTAATTACTTAATATTTTTGCCATATTTCATAAATCGTATTAATTTTTCATGTGGCAACAATGAGTTCAGTGCCAGTGGCCGCCATGCCGCGGCTGCTCGCCGCCAGCCTATCGTCGCCGCACCCATCCCAACACTTACTGTGGTCAAAAATTTGGAAGGCACTTTCTACTTTTTTTCAAAAATTTTAAATTTTAGTTTACTTTTTTTGAACACATTAGCCTAGACTTACAAAATAGAAAATATGCGTAGTAACATTTACTAAAATTACGCAATTCACCCAAAAAGTATAGGCCTTTGTATAAATTTTTTAATTATTTTTTTTGTCATTCTAGTATTAAAAATTTATTTCCAAAAGGGATAGCCAAATAGTTTCAACACTAGAATCTGAATTGCATTGTATCATTTTTGATTTCATAATTTGGTCTCTTTTATAAGTAACTAGTTCCAACCTCGAACCGAATCTGATCCAAATACCAAATAATCGTGAAGTATCAAGGCCACTTGGAGACTTATTTTAGAACACGCTTGTGCATGTTTCTGCGACGAGACTTGCCCGGGTGGTGGGAAAGGCGTGAGGCTCCGCTGGACTGTTAAATCACTTGATATCGAGGGCGCATCTCCAGCGAACCCCCTCACCCAACCGACAACCCTCCCTCCACATCACAACATACTTTTATATAATAGATTTGCCAACGATTGTCCGCCAACTATATCAAAATAATGGTATACCCCTGCGGCAAGAAGGTAAAATATTTCCCACTAGTAATTTCCTACCGAAACTATTAAAAGAAATAACCATAGGTTTGGGGAAGTATTTTGATAAATCAAATTTGTACAAACATATACAGTTATATCTTAATAAAGAGGCGGTGAAGACGTTCGCAAAGCGACGCCCGCGCACCGACCTTCGCTCAAAAAGTTATATAAGCTAATCTTAATAAATTGAATGTATACTCTAACTATGCGTAGGTAGTATAGCAAACGAATGACGAACATTCATATCTTGGCGATTTTAGTGCTACTAAACCTATTGCAGAAATCCATACCTTTATACATTAACTTTCGTTAATTTTCGTTTCGATAATTCCGTCATTTTTATTTTTATACCCGAAGTGTACTGTACCATTGTAATGTCTGTTTGTTTAGTCTTTATGATTGATAACAAACTATAGTTTATGTATAGTACTAACGTCATGTTAGTACATAATGTTATTTAATATGGTTCTAAGCATCAAAATAAAAAATCATTCTCATTTATCTTTTTATTCCAAAAAATATTAAGTTCGATCACCTAGCTTCAATGTTCTACTTATAGTCTTAAATGATTATATGTAGAATACAAGTTGAGTTTCCTTCATTGTACTAGCTTATAATTTGAAAATTTAAAAAAGTGTTCTATTTTTAGCAATAAATACTTATGGTATACAATATTCGACGTGATGAACAGTCCACAGCAAAAGGTACCTATCAAAAAACTCATTGATTTAGTTAAAGTTCAATACAAGATAACAACTAAACGTAAAGACCTACTAAATACTTCTTCGGTTTTTATCCATCTTTCATTCTTAGAATGCCATTGGTCTTTTCTATGATTTGTTCATGGCATTCGATTGCGCTGAACATGTGACTTACCCAAAAACGGTCAATTATTACGATATTTATGGCGATTTTGGCAACCTATTAAAATTCTAACTAAGCAATAAGTCCTAGAGTGTAAAATTAACAGTGTCAAACTTCGTGAAACTGATATATCTATGGATGTCCCATGACCATGCTACAAGGCTCCATTCTGGAACCAATATTATTTTTAATGTATATATTAATTGCTTGCCGTATTTTATTAGCGATATGTGTAATGACTACATTACATACAACTGTACTAATACTAGAAAACAATACTAATTGTTTACTGATGACACATATTTAAAGATGACTAATAGGTTAACTATAAGCTGTAACAAAATTTAATTGTAATGTTATGTAGCTCTATTCCCATAAAATGATTTAAGCGTTATTACTGCAACAGATTTTTCCAAAAGTTCAATTCAAGATCACTCTCACTTGTAATTCAAATAGGCCTATACGGAATAGTATAACGGAATCAAAACAATGTTTCAGCTGTAAAGCAGATTAATTAATGTATAGAGGTTGGATATGCCGCGAACATCTATATAGCCTAACATTTGGAACAATCACTACTGGCTAATGATACATCTATATTACATTTGGCGATCACTAATTCTACTCGTATGTGAACGCTGCACGAACAGTGAACATTTAGGGCAGGAAGTGACGACTGTAATGTCGGCACCACGCAAGCACATTTACTATAAATCACATTAGTCAATAATATACAGGACATTTATACATATTACTAGCTGAAATGGGGCCACTATAGGGATAGGTTTTCAAATATCTTAATCTTCTAGAGCTATTTGGTAAAACATGTGTGAATTAACTTAAATCCAATTTCAAATTGCGATGAATGACCTGGAAGCCCCCGTTCCATTACATTAAAATCTCATTCCCAACAATAAATATATTGATCCATGCTGTTTATATATGAATTAAGCGCATAAATAATATAGTCGTTACTAAACCCCGTCACTAGGTACCTAATGTTACAATGATATAAAGATGCAACTAAAATAATGGAACATTCAAGAGCAACCAATGAACTTCATAGTAGTTTGGTTTTAATTGTTACTTAAACTTAAAATACAATCCTGATTGTTGATTTAGATAATCTCAACAATAAAAAGCTATATTACGGGCTTAAAGATCTTTGTAGCAATTAAGCTACAGAAAGCTGAATAATACTATTATAGCTGGTTCTATATTAAAATGTACTATTGCTAAATATCCTTTTGACTCTTGTTCATTATAAGCCTCAAAGATCAACAAGATGATCAGAAAAATATTCTGCTTTTACAGATGTGCATAGGCAACCAGAAATGCATCTCTCTTACTAGAAGCGGTCATAAATATTGGTTTTATAGAAGATGCACGCTGTGACGCCTAATGTCTACACCATAGAAAATGAAAAAGACCATGCGAATTGGAGCAGAAAATGTCGATAAGTGGACCCTAGCAAAAATGGTAGTTGTTACTACCATATACCATATAGTCACTGTTGTGACTAAATAATAATTTAGTGGAGAAAGATATCTGTGCCTATGCATTTAAAGTTCTTGATTAAAACGGAAATTTTACCGACCTTAGCTAAGATCTTCCCTGTTATATGTATTAAAGTAATGAAGATCACTCTTTTGTATTAGCATATGGCTCTATATATTTAATTGTGCATAAGAATGTCCTTGTATATTCTAGACCCTTGTGATTAAGAGAACTTGACACCGATTTGACATATCGAAAAGACAGTTAACTATAAATAGGTATACATCTAAGGCTATTATTTTTTTATATTTTTCTTAAACACGATTATGTTGATGTATTACAATGATTATGGTATACGGAACAGTCTTTTGAAACGGGCCGAATATTTTTTAATTTTGATATACCTACGGTGACAGATGAATCTATATTGTAACATAGATTGAAGCTTACATTTAATGTTCCAAATTCTACTAGTGAGTAGATAATAATGCAAAGGGCATATTAGATGTATCCTCACTTCCTTTTCAGAATGCTGATTAGTAACTTTCATCAGATTTGTTGTACGATAAAGGCTTTTTTATAAATTGAATATTTATTAAATTTATATAAAAGCTGAATATCACCTTCAATATTCATACCAAACGAGTTTAACTTAACTATCAAAATCAATGAATATTTCTCAAGACAAAAATGATCCTTTATTACAGAATTTACCAATATATAACGGGACCATAACATAAAAATACATACATTTTTAAATTAAAATAAAAAACTAGGAATAATCAAAATAGAATAAGTAAGTAATTTGTATTATAGTTCCTGTTATGTATTAGATATAATCAAAAAATATTTTATGTAAAGAAATATTTATTAGTTTCGATATTTAAGTTTATCTTTTCGGTGTTTTAAAAGCCTAGTAACACAATATCTTCGAAGTGGGTTACTTCTAGACCCAATCGAGTTTGGGTAGCGGTGCTTAGCCAATATACGCACCGCAACCCGCACTCTATCTAAATAATAAACAAAATAAAAATAAAACAATATATTTCACTGGAACACACGAAATAATTGCATGAACGACAAATACAAAATATGCTTCTATAATAATAATAAAGACTCATAACTAAATAACAAGCATATTGCACAGCAAGTAATCAATAATTTAATCAATATTAAAAAATAATGCCAAAAATAATGTTATTGATATTAAAAATCCCGGCGTGATTGGTGTCGCTTAGGAACATTTACAAAATCACAACAGCGCAACGCGATGTTATATACGACTTTTATCAATCTGAGACTGTATTATGACCTGTTATCGCGAAAAAAACCTATCACACACCATACCCCGCTACTAAAAACCTAAATCGTTATTCATGTGACTCTTGATAATGTAGTATCTGCAAATCGAAATAAGTAAAATTTCTATAAATTAATAGCAGTAACAAATCATAGTACCAGCCGTGGAAACGAAACAAGTATTAATCCATTAAACATAAAGCAATCAAAAGGTATTTCATTCAAATGTTCCATAGAAGGAATATATACTTTCATGAAAAAGTAACAGTTACTTACGACCAAATGGAATAACATTATCTAGAATAATTCTTAGTTACGAAAACTTCAATTTCTCTGTTATACTCAATAAAGTAATATCGTTCTTACAATTCACGAACGCGAACGAGCTTGATGGTAGTACTTAAAGTGTAAAGTGTACATGAGACCAGAAGCGAGTATGATTGTCCAATGTGACACGCTCGCAATTGATCGTTCTGTCGGACATGCACACTACCGCAATGTGTATGTATGTACAAGCCACGAGTAAAACCCGCTGGCTGCCGTGGGTTGCATGAACTATAGAATAGTTATTCTGATACCTATTTTAAAAGTTAATAAATGATGCTTATTTGACCATACATCCGCCCTTGCCTCTTTGAGGCTCGTGAATATGTAATAAATAATAGAAATTGAGTAAAAATATCAGTTATTTATAAGTTTCATTCGCAAAAGTTATTAAGCATTTATTACTTCCATGGAATTCTGAACATTTTAGTCAATTTAGTATCATTTTCGGTATAGATGTAACATACCGTCGTTTGTGATTTATAATACCCTCAAGTCAAAACATTAGGTACTTTCCTGATAAAAAAATTTCATGCTATGAGATTGTAGACTCATAATATTTAATGACGTCCTCGTTCTTTTTTAAAATTAGGTTTGAACATTTTTAAAGTAATTTTTTTGTCAAATTTGTACATGTTTCCAATTAAAATTTACTCTATATTAAAAACAATTAATTTTCACATTTTTGATATACTGTGGTCTTCCTTAAAAGAGTATTTTAATCTTGTGCTGATCTAGGAAGAATACATTCTGCTTTATTATACGTGATAGCAGTATCATATGGAAACACTATTGGTTTAAATTTTATTAAAACAAAGTAATATTATAAAATCTTATAAATATTAAAATGCCCTAAATCAAATATTTTAATATTTGATTTCAATGCCAATTTCTTAGGTTTGAAACAACAAAATGACTTGCAGGTATTGCCATCACAAACGTATCGAGAAATTTAGCAGACTTCGTCCTTGTTAATGCTAGTACACAACCAACCAATACATTTTCATTTGTCATTCTATACTAGCATTAAAAAGAACAGAGAAGAAAGTATGATTTAAAAGTAGCCGACTGAGCTGTTGCGATTTGGGAGATAGTAGTGGTAAGCGGGCACCGGCGGGTGTGGGGGCGGGAGCGGGGCCGAGGGCTGCGCGTGCGCCGCGCCTGCCGCGCCCGCCGCCTCCCTTCACATGTCACCGCGCCCCTCTACGACGGGGCTGCCCAGATCGACTGGCGACGAGCCCTGACCATTCTTGGGCAACGACACTGGAGTCTTTGGCGGGCCCATCTCGGTTACATCAGCGGAGTCTCGGTCTCCGTAGCGGCTCTCTGGTCGTGGCGACGCAAACGGGCGGAACGGGTCCATCGGTTTGGGCGGCTCGAGCGCGTGGCCCGGTGGCGGTGGTGAGCACAGCGGTGACTCCAGGCCGGAGGAGAGTGGTGAGTGCATTGGCATCGGTGGCAGGCTAAGGTGGGGAGGATGGTCCGGCGGGCGTTGGGCTGCCACCACCATATTGCACATCTGGCGGCGCAGGCCGTGTGCTACAGCGGCGACCGCAGCGGCTGCGGCTGAGTTTGGGGACACGAGACCCTCACGCCCGTTGCCGCACCCGACGCTTCCATAAGCGTTTTGAACTCCAACGCCATCCTGAAACGGCAGACGGCGACGTACAATAGCTGTTACGACCTGCTTACAGCGATGCATTTCGCCAAGGCCTAGCTCCATAGATACTTTTGATCGCACGGTGATGCGAACAAATGTGATGCGGCTCAACCATAGAAATATCTAAATTTGGATTGCGGTCGCGCGACATTCGTATGAAAGTGTACGTACATTATAAATTCTGCGAAACGTTTGAAACTGCCGAGCCAATTAACAGTAAATGCACATCGCAAAAGCATATTCGCATTAGCAAAAAGTGGTTGATTCGTGTAATAAATCATTCATGGTAACAAATAAAAGCACAGTTAAGTTCCGTTTTACACTCTATTTCGAAAAGTTGCAACAATGAGAAACTTAAAAACGCAATTTCCCTGCTAGATCATAATCGTGTGGCGTCATTCGTTGAACAATGGTTGCAGATTTTTATTCATTTTAAAATTGCAATGTTTACGAAATGAAATGATCAAATTAAACAGTGAACAGAATTTCGATTAAAAAATTATTTTGCAAAACTTATTCCAAATATATAAATGTAGTTGCGCACACACGCTTGATCTAAACACAAATTTCTTATTTCTCATACATTTTGTTCGGCACGTGTATTTTAAACGTTCTGAAACCAAATGTATGAGGAATAGATTGAAGGTAGCGTTTTGGTTTCTCAAAGCTAGATACTAACCGTCATAGGTGGATAGCCAGGCAACTCAATCTCCTTGATGTGGTGAGCGGTATGTGGAGTGTGTGGAGTATGTGAATCTCTGAAGACGACGGCGCGGATCACCCCGCGAATATGCTCGTCGGGCCAAACACCAAGCAATATCCTCTGTGGCCTCCCGCGTCCTTTAGGTCGTAAATCTGCAATTACGCATAATAATAAACCGTGAACACGTAAGGCATTTAGCACGAAGAAGGATATTGACCTTGACACAAGTTAAGTCGTATTATCACTAAAGCCTGTTGGCGGGAAAAGCCACAAAATTGTTAACAGAAGATTCACTCAATTAGACTTATTCATACATAGCCGCGCATATACAATGAAATCGGTTCGAATCAGTCGAATATCAATTGCGATTTCAGAATTTTTGCATCTCATGTATCGTCGACGAATTATAAACATATAAATGAATGAGACTGTGTACCAGATATATATTTATAATGAAATAGCAACACGTAAACGCCCCACAATACCCTTGTGCAACAAAAATTGTGACAAAATGACACAGATTGATTGCATATAACGTTATTGCATGTAAGTTTTTGTGACTACAAAAGAGTTATGTTAGTAAGATTCGGTAAGACAAATCATTATCACGATATTTATTACGTCTTATAAATAGATAATAACAGAAAATTACACAATTCCATGAAATATAAGTAGTATGATATTTTTAAGGAGAATGGAATTTACACCTTTCTATTTCTTGATTTTGTGATTAAAAACAAACAAAAAGAACGCAGAGTGCTTATCCCTAGAGCTCTGGTATGCGTCTGATCTAATGGATGTAATACAATTATTATTGTCTCGAAGAAAGATTTATGAGGTAAGGATGTGTGATGGAGACTACAAAAAGTAACTTTTAATCGTGTCGTTCATTGTGTCACGAAAGAACGACATGAACTCGTCTTTGTATGAATACGCAACCCCTTTCTACTGAACCATCTGTTATTATTTTGAGACTGACGATGGAGCGTGGGGTTGTATAGTCCTTTACATGCGTAACGAGACCTTTCGAAACCCACACTATAGCGACACCTGCTAAATCCAACCCTAGTATCTATCATGTTCATAACCATAGCTGTAATATCTAACATCGTACTGGACAAACCCATCATTATCCAGAAAAGCGAATGGTGTTAAGGGTTTGTAAAAATCCGTTCGTTACAAATAAAAGAAAAATAGGTCAATTTTAAAAAGAAAATAATTTTATTTGCTTTTCTGAAAAATGACGGTTTGTTTTTAACGATAAATGTAATTACAGTCATCGATAACGTTAAAGCTGTATTAGATGTGAGACACTTATTTACAGATAGTAAAATATTGCTGTTGAGAACTGTTCACGAATCGCAAGCACAGATCTATTTAGTTTTCTATCAAACACAAACGTCAAAGTCATGTATAGGATAGTTCATAGGTAATTTTATAATTCAGGTAAAATGAGTATTCTTGCGAATGTAACATGATTGTATGATCACAGCATGTCGTAAACAGCTGATAAGTACAACATACATACAAAAACGCTTTGCAGATAAGTTCGCATTGCAATTATAATATTTCGCGGTAATCTTATAAATAAAACTTATCTAAATATATAATTATAATTTTTGTTTAGCCCATAGAGGTTTTGGATCAGTAGGAGTTAGGAGTGGGAGCGGCCATCAGAACGGTAAATGTTTAAAATAAGCTATTTGACTTGTTGACTCTTATTATGAATAGAGGCCTAGCAGAACTTTCCTAGCAACGCAAAGGACTTATGACGTATATGGTCATATCATCACAAAATGGATTTAATTGTTGTTGTCTCCAGAAAGAAACTTTCGGGGGAATTGTGCATCAAAAAACGATTATTTGACGATACAATTGTTCAGCAAGATTGGTTAAAACCAAGTTCAATTATAGACCCAGGATATTTATTAGAATTTAGCAAGTCGAGCTGGAAAGGATTGTTTAGCAACTGGAGTCTGGCTTCTTAGAACTTTTATGTTGATAAACACAAGACTTCTTTCTTGTTCTCTGTTACACGCCACTAGCTGCAGTTTAGCTGTCATAGCGCAGTGACTCGTAGAATTATGGTGTCAGCCTCGTTCGAATCGAATCACTTATTAGTATTGTAAGCGGTAAAATCATTATTAGTACAGTTAAATAATTCAACTCGTGTCCTCGATTGGACTTAAGACTTTGCTAATGGATTTGGCTCAAGAGGCTGACGCATGTTATTCAAAGGTGGTTATGCCGCAGGATCAATTTAATTAGTCTAAATTTCGGGTTACCATGACTTTTAATCAAATATAAAATTATAAATCCCATGCGTACGTTTCACACGTTCCGAATGGGACTCATGTGTTATTTAATACGTATTAACTAATTAGCCAATAATTTTATGCGAAAAATGAAAGAAAACAAAAACATGTCTGAACCGTCAGCTAAAAGTCGGGGTGAATGATAATTTTATGTAAAATGCTATTATGGAGGAAAATATTATTTTTACATCTTATAGTAATAATAAAGGATTTGGCTTTCCTTGTATGACAGACTTAGCCGACCTTTAAAATGTTGGAAAGAGTTAAGGAATGGAGGACAAAAGGACAAGCAAAGTTTCAATCAAGTATGATGGGCTTAAAATTCGAACTGTTTAGAAGTAAAATTCAAGACAATACCTGCTCCTCCGTCTGCGCTAGGTCCCAGCATATTGTGCACTCTGTTGGCATACAGCACGAAAGTCGGATACGGTATATCGTATTTCCTCGCAGCCTGGGACAGAGAAAGTCCCTCCTTCAGTACTGAGAAGATCGCTTCAGCCATGGTCTCTGGTCGCCAGGACTTGAGTGGGCCGCGTTCGCGGAATCTCAAGTTGTGGACCAAGCTCTGATTGGTTGACCAGCACTTCTGCCACATTGACTGTAGCTGGTATTGGTAGCTGTCTGCTGAAAGGAATAAAATAGAGTATTAGGATTTGTGGCCTGAGTTTACAGGTATCAGGATTATCTAGCAAACAAAAGTAAATTGCCAAAAGTATCTATGACACTTGTTTTTGTTTTCTCAATAATCGAATGCTATCCTAATACGTGAGACAAAGACATGGATTAAAGAGATTTCAAAATAATTTTTTTCGTATTTTTTATTAATACGTCTATTCTAAGACGAGTCCAAGTAGTCAGAGAAATATTAGAAGTAGCAGTACAGTTTTTTTTTTATTGAAAACTGTACCACTCACGTATCTGACAGCTTTCTGATTGGTTTAAACCAGGGATTCCCAAAGTGGTCGATATCGACCCCCTGTGGTCGAATTCGGTTTCCCAGTAGTGGACATAAACGAAAAGTGATTTTGGGGGTCGACGAGGTTTAAGAATCGAATTAATAGGTCGGGGAAAAAGTCTTTTCGCATTTAGTATGTATCAACTTGCAATAAGATCTCTTTGGCTATTATACCATTTGTATCTGGCTGGTTTTGGTATCATTAAAAAAATTTAATTTTAAAGAAGACAATTCCAAATTCAAATTAGGAAAATGTGTGATTTTCTTTTTTTTTCTTATTGTTAAAATGAGTGAATCTAATGAAGAAATTCGATACATTTTAAAATATTACTACAAAAAAGGTAAAAAATAATGCAACACAAGCCGCGAAAAAAAATTGTGATGTTTATGGACCTAATGCAGTATCTGTGAGAGTAGCGCAAATTTGGTTTAAGCGTTTTGAATCGGGGAAATTTTCATATCAAAGATGCATGACTCTCTGGTCGCCCTGTTACGGACAAAACTGATGCCATTTTTGAAAAAGTGGAGCAAGATCGGTAGTTACGATATAGCTGGAGAACTGGGAATTGACCACAAAACGGTTTTGGCGCATTTGAAAAATCTGGGTGCACAAAAAAGCTCGATGTTTGGGTGCCTCATGAGCTCACTGAAAGAAACCTAATGAATCGTGTACTCATTTGTGATTCTTTATTATGACGTAATGAAACCAAATCATTTTTGAAGAAGCTGATAACTGGTGATGAAAAGTGGATCACGTACGACAAGAACGTGCGAAAAAGATCGTGGTCAAAGGCCGGTCAGGCTTCACAGACTGTGGCGAAACCCGGGTTAACTCGCAACAAGGTGATGCTGTGTGTATGGTGGGATTGGAAGGGCATTATTCATTATGAGCTGTTACCGCCAAGCAGGACCATCGATTCTGAACTGTACTGCGAACAACTGATGAGATTAAAGCAAAAAGTTAAGAGAACGCGGCCGGAATTAATCAACAGAAGGGGTGTGGTTTTTCACCATGATAACGCTAGACCTCACACATCTTTAGCCACTCAGCAAAAATTACGAGGGTTTGGCTAGGAGGTGTTAATGCATCCGCCGTATAGTCCTGACCTTGCACCTTCAGATTTTCATCTGTTTCGGTCTCTGCAGAATTCCTTAGGCAGTGTCAGGTTAACATCACGAGAGGACTGCTAAAACCACTTGTCGCAGTTTTTTAATCAGAAGCCCCAAAATTTTTATAGCAATGGGATCATGTCTCTACCTACAAGACGGCAAAAAGTTATCCAACAAAATGGCACCTCCATACTTTAGTCAAATGTAAATAAACTTTATAAAAAACCTTTTGAATTTTTATATAAAATGCGAAGAAACTTTTTCCCCAACCTAATATATTAATGTTAACTAGTTCTTGTTTGAAACTTTCAAGATACTAAGTTGTGTTACTTGTAGCAATTTGTTATAAGAATGACTAATGTTTTAGTGGTAAGTATCATTATTGTACGTTTATAAAACTCAATAAGTCGATAAGTGCAGTTTTTAAATTGGTAAGTATTTTGTATCAATACGAAAAAAAGTAGAGATATGATTTTTAAAGTAATTTGGCTATGGGGTATCAGTTCATTTAGGAAAAGGGGTATCTTGCCCAACATAGTTTGGGAATTCCTGGTTTAAATTCTTATTGGAATAAGTGTATTTTAAATTTTAAACAACAAATGACCCTATGTGAATAAAATAGATAACTTTATTTTCATTCACTTAGTACTTACTAAATGTTTAATAAGTGTCTAGTCTTTTACTACATAATAACGATTTTAATTATCTGTAATAACGGGATTTATCCAAAGGAATATAAATTAAAGTTCACGATAGTAATCAGAAATTTTAAAAGTTAACCAAAATAACATTTCACAAGGGACACGCTGTTTTGAAAGTCAGTGTATCTTACATTACATGATAGTTACAAAAGACATTATAATATTATTAACTGTAAATTAAAAATACGTCATAACGGATTTTTCAATTTAAGTTTATTAAATATTGCTATTGAAAGAGGTACAATATTATGATTAAATTAATTTACAAATATGTTTACATCTGTTATTACGTATTTTTAATTATATATATGTAACCGTCGTGAAAGTGAGAAAGCTCAGGAACTGTACTGCTTAAAATGATAGTTATATGTTACGAGTATACTACTTATAATTATATCTTCTAATTTCAATTTATAGCATGATATACTTCGTTCATAATCTAACAAGCATAATCACTAGGTATCTATCAATTTACAAGACATGTTTAGAGCAGCTGGATATACAGATACTACCGCAAGTAGTATAATCTCATTATTTTATTTAAAATTTGATGATTAAAAAAAATACAAAACAACCTAAATACTGACCTGTGGGTTACCTATATATAAATTAAAAAAAAAGATTAATACGCCTGGGAAACAAAAAAAAAGAAAAATACGAAAATAAATGTTTAATACAAAATATTTATGCAGACTTATAACTTATAATTAAGGCACTTCTTGTCTTGAGTTTATTTTTACATTATTTTTAAATTTAAACTACATTTTTACACTGAATAACAAGAGTAAAATTACAAATGGAAACCTGAAATGAAATGTAAATCATGATTTATATATTTAAATAAATTTTTTTAGATACTTGTCTTTATAATAACTACATTATTATTAAAGTATCTAATGGTTTACACAATATACAATGAAAATACATTATTTTATACATATAATGTAAGATTTAATGCAAGATCGTTCTTCCTATCTCAGTCGATCAATTAAGAATTTATGAAAGTAAAGCGACGATATATGTTATACTGTATTTCTCAAATACGTCATTTGACAAGACGAGACCCGAACTACTTTAGATATCAATGAGTTGTAATTTTTTAAAGATGAGTTGAAGCTTCACTGCAAAATAAGTTGTAAAATGAACAAGTTAAGATGTAATTTTTCGAGAAAACAGTTTGATAAAAGTAAGGGGGAGGTATTTGAAATGTATGGATTCGCAAAAACGGTGTTGTATAAACTCTAAATGACACGACTGAAATTCCCCTATTTCTGACATTTGTCGCGATACAATTGCCAGGATGTGGAAAGCCCTTGAGCTTTATCAAAAATGAGTTGCTAATACTACTTACATTACGGTTCTATGTCACTATTTAGGTAACACAACTGACAATTAGAGATTTTGTAGAAAACTGATAAACGTCTTGTAGAAGAAAGACCCTGAACGTTCGCAACACAGTAATTAGGACGTTTTAAATAACTAGGTACGTTTTTTAAATATCGATATTACAATGTTTTTACTGACTACAAAATATAATGGACTTTCATAAGAAATTCTTGGTGAGAGAGAAAAGAATTATCCGTGCAGGAACGGATAAAGGCCTGTCGTAAAAGGCGACATAACAAACCACAGCCAGGTGGGAGGGCATTTGTCCATCTGGACAGCTACCACCCCTGGTCTTGAGTATGCCGCCATGACAACCTTTTGTTATGTTCCGGCATTAGTGTCTAAATTCCAGTCTCTCAGTCAGTCTGCTTGCCTGCTGAACTCATTTAATAAAAAAAATGGTGTTCTTAATTAGTTATTTTTTTTGTATTACTGTAATTGCTTTTCGGTGTTCGCTTGTTAATAAAATACATTATTCATATGAAACAAAAAACGATCATTAAAGTATTATTATCGACAACATACCGACGGACGGTCAAAATGTCAATTTTATATGTCACACAAACTCATTATATTTATAAGGTGAATGTTTATTTGAATTTTTTATTAGGTATTTTTATTTTGCGATGCAATACTATATAAACGAACATCTTTTTTAATGTTTTGCAGAAACAACCAACGTAAAAATATATAATTTGAAATGAATTTTGCCCGTTCTTACACCTGTAAGTTTTGCTCGAGTAAGCCTCTAAGGCTAAGCAAATGCTGCGATTGTCAATAAATAATAGATTCATCATTTTAGAGCTACTGCTATTGATAACTATCTGTATGGTTAGCCTTAGAAGCTTACGCCAGCCAAGCTTAGAGGGAAGCCCGGACTTTGATTGTTTGCGAACATGAAAGTTTCTATTCCCCTTAACAGATGTTTTATGTACCCCTATAGAGGAAGAATACGAGGAAAACGACCTACTTATAAATATCAGAAACTGCATTAAATCCTACATTTTCAGAGGGCTCTACCAATTATTATTGAATGAATGAATTTATTCCACAATGCATATCCATAAAGGTATTTTCTTGCATTTCGATTTAGAAGAACATTACTAAAGTTCAACTAACATTTCACTATATAACACACCTGTTTTTCATAGGGTAGGCGGAGACGATGGATTTCCAATTACCACGATTCTTATAAAAACTTTTGATTCATTTATTTTCAATAACTTCATTATAGACGCACGGTTTATAAAAGGTGTTTGTTTACCTGTCCTTTCATTTTTTCTGGCAAGTTATTTGGAATCAATAGTCTTCTACACTCTCTGAGGGCGGACATAGATGTCCACTGTGGTTGAGCGGGTTAAGGCTTTGACGGCTTACCTCACTGCAACGTAGAGCTTTCCGGGTTCGATTCCTGGTATGGTAAATTTCGGAAACGATTTTTCTCCGTTATTTACTATGGTCTGGGTGTCTGGGCCGGGCCCAGAGTAGTCCTTTGTATATTACCCATAACACAAGCGTTAAATTTCTTAATTTGGGGATATACAATATGTGTGTTTGTCTGCCGATTATTTATTTTATTATAGCTGATTCTTATATATTAATTAATTCATTTAACATATGCATTTATTCATTATATTAGGTATAGTTCCCGTCACGAATCTTGAGTGGTGCGTAGAACAGCAGGGATCGCTTTGTGCGCTGATCGTAGCCAATATAAAAAGATTTATCGACAATAAATATTAATTATATTATAATATTCTTGTCTCTTTATTCGAAAGGGAAAATACCTCATATTATGAATAAGGATCAAAGTTTCACATTTCTTAGGAAAAGTTGACTGCTCAAGAATCGTGCCGGGTTCTACAACTATCTTCCTATTAACTAAAACTTAAGTCCTGATTCTAGGACTCGGGAAAATTTGATTTATGAAATGTTACAATGATAGCTGCCCATAGTCCCTTTTGCTGGGTCAGGGCCAACTCACACCAGAAAAACAGACAGTATTCCCACCACGCTTCTTGACGGCAGATTGGCGGGTTTCATCCAATTTTTTTTACATGTATCATTATGTTTATATTCTATGTTAATGGTACTATGTGGTAATTATTATAATATGTACTTTAGATTAGGAAAACTGCCTGTTTATTCTGGTTGGTAATCAAATCCATGTTCGTAGTAGCATACGGCAGAACTAATTTACTTAATAACGCGCCGATGACACAGGCCTTGCGAACATTGAACAAGATATGTCAACAAATTGACATTTTTATCTGTACTGTGACTGAATCCACAAGAACTGCGTATTATATGGTTAAACTAACTGACTTAAAGGTTAAGAACAGTGGTTCTTAACCTTTAAGTCATGAGGGACCATTTTACCAAATTCCTGTCTTCCCAGGGACCACCCAGTCGGTTATGTATATGTATAGATTCTATGTATTTGGCTCTATCTAATAAAGCACGTATAATTTTAGAACTAGCATGCATTTATTTATTATTTTAAAAATCTAAAAATGTAAGTTACGGATTTTAAATTTAATGAGATTTTTGTGACTGATCATTGTGTGTGATGACTCTACATAACACGTCACGTCACTTGTTTATTACAATGGCTTCGCGGACCACTTGAAATGCCTCCAGGGACCATCAGTGGTCCGCGGACCACCGGTTAAGAACCACTGTTCTATAACATGCACTTAAGTACAATTTAGAGATCTGAAATATCACTTACAGACTAAATTATTGTAATATTTACAAAATCAGTTCTTTATTATAGTCTACATCAAATCAAATTATATGGCATCTCTTTAGCGCACCTCTAAGGGACTAACTACATTTATTCAGCTCCATTCGCGTTTTGCTGGACTATTTTGTTTACACTTATTCAGTTCCGATTCTATCAGCCGTGTACAGCACCGAATGACTGAGAAACGTACATTACTCTATGATACGACCGTTGAAACCTGTCAACAAAGTTTGGTTAGGCAGTCCGCATGCAGCGCCGAACGTGGCGGAAAGGCGCTGAACGGTGCCATTAGCATGCGCTAGAATGTCAATGATAAGAACCCAGCGCTGAACGCGGCGAAACAGCACTAAATGCTGTCGCGAGTGCTTGTCTTTTTAGGGCTGTTTGCCGTGAAAGCTGAACGGATGCGTATGTATCTTCATACAAAACTGGTGTTTTCTATGGAGAACAGCTGAATTAAGCTGAATGAGTGTAGTTAGTCCCTAAACCTATGTAGCGCAGACAACTATTGCATATTGCTAACTAGGATTACACATAAAATTTGGCAATATACAATTGTATTAATAATAATAATATCTACGACATAAAGGTTTAAATACATATAAAATTACTAAACTAAAATATTTTCTTTTTTTCTCTGTGGGTCTAATAAAATAATTTTCAATTATTTCTATTTTATCAAACTAAATATATTCAGGGGACGAAAAGCGGCCGTTTTCGCATATTCGTATAACAATTATCAAAATAAAATTAAACTTTATAGATATTATGTCTTACAGCTATCAGTATATCTAGACATGTGTCAATATTACTAAACGATTCTCCAAGAGCGTCCGGTTTAGGACTAGATTAGAATCAGCAAAAGAAAAAAATACCCTCTGAAAATAAGAACTCATTTAAGCTAACAAACAAAATAATATTGCAACAAAAGTAGCATTCCAGCCATCATGAAATTTAATATCGGACTTAGTTTTGCAAATAGGAACCAATCAACTGTGGTAAAATTGAGTCAAGTGCACGGAATGATTCGAAACCCTCTGAGGTTGTATATAATTATGTGCTAATAAAGGACAAGCCATTTATATATTTACTTTTCTTGTTACATATGTCTCATCACTATGTGTGTATGTAACCAATGTCAGTGTAATAGAAGCGCCAGCCAAATTTTAGCTCATTAACTGACGCCAGAGTGCTTAGGGAGAAAAAACGTATTTCACTAAACAGTTGAAATGTTTACTACGGACATATAATTCTGGATCAGAAACAATTTAATCTTACAATGATTATTAATTTAAAGTAATAGTTTTTTAAATGAAACAGCAAAACTTCACTTTACAATAATATTTTTAGAACACCAGTCTCCTTGACCGTTTAACTGGATATTTGTATTTTTTACAAAACTTTAATGTTATGCTTTAATTCCGGTTTGCATAACTATGTCTGGAATTTTTGTATGGCATAAAATTAAGCCAAGAAACAAAAATAATTGTCTACATTACAAATCCATAAAGCAGTTTAATAAAAAGCAACTGACCTGTCAGTAAACAAATCAATTTAATCACAAAAGATATTCTGAATAAGAAACTATTAAAGCCAATATTAGCCAAGTAGCCAAGAGCTAATTAGCCAAGTTGCCAAGAGCTAACTGGCCAAGTAGCCAAGAAACTATTAAACTCTCTTTCATTTTCTATGAATCAACCAAAATGATGCATATAAAATATTAACTTGAATCAGTAAATATCATTGAATACCGCCGTGTATTTTCAGTTCTGTGCCTTCAACCAAGTTAAATCAATTTGGTTGATACTTCTATTATCATAATAGTTCAAAAAGAAAACTGATTTATTTAAATGTAATTAATTCACTATACAAAATATAAGGTAAGTAAACAAAAGCAATAAAAAATCTAAACTACGAAATTAATTATACAATACGATTTTAGGGTTCTTTAGGAGTTTAAAGTTATAACTAAAGACGTTTGATAAACTCACTTTATTTTAAGGAAAACGACCAATCCCCGATTAAAACAGATCGGATTATTATAAGAGAATTGTAAACAATTAAATTTAAGTTAAGTTACTAAGAAACATTTACTAACTATTCTCCTAAAACACTCGTTTCACCCAAATTAGAATTAATTAAAAATATTTACTACTGATACAGAATGTATAAGGAAGTGTATCTACTATATCCGCATCAGTCCATATACCCTAAATGACTATGAAAATATAATAAACAACTATAGTTTTCTTACGATACGAAATTCTAAAAGATTTTAAAGTAATAAGGTATTGTGGTATTACGCTTAAAACTCCCGTGAGAACGGACTCCCGTTACCGACTGCGAACATGGGGTCGGGGGCGCCGCTATGCTCACCTCCACCCATGGCCGTAGGGTGCCTGTTCCCAAGGGCACCCTATCACTACGATTTATTTGAGGCGCCACGGTGATAACAGGCTGAACATTTCAAGAGGGCCTTCAAGGACAAATCCTAAACTATACGAAATAGAGAAAAATACTCAAAGGAGTCTCGAGGCCGATTTTGATGGAGACTAAAGTACATACATACATATTGTCACGCCTGTTTCCCATGGGGGTAGGCAGAGGCTATAGATTCTCCACTTGCGACGATCCTGACAAACAACTTTCGCTTCATCTACTTTCATTACTCCTCATACATGCACGTTTATTTTATATGCTTTTTACCTTACCTTGTTTTAATACTTCTTTTATTTGATCATGATGTTACGTCGTGGTGTACCGGTACCAACTCTACCATTCACAATGCCGTCATACACTTGTTTTGTGATTCTATTTTCATCCATCCTCTCTACATGCCCAAACTACCTTAACATTCCCTTTTCAACTCGTGTTATTACATTTTATTTCAACCCACAACGTTCCATTGTTACACTATTCCGTATCATATCATTCATGCTTATTCTCAAAGCTCTCATTTCAACTGCCTTTATTCTACTTTCATGCTTCTTCTACCACATCCAACTTTCACTACCATATATCACTTATATTAATAAAAACAAATCAATTACTAATATTAGGAATGTCAAATGGCAAACTAAGAGGAAGGGTTGACTTTTTAGTTAATTGATTTATATTTTTAAGTATTCATAACCTGTGCCTTAGCATATGAAGTTATTTGAAGCAATGTTTAATTTATTAACCTACCTATTCAATTACATTTATTTAAATACCTATGGCACGTCCCATGGAGCCTCACCAAGACGCGTAGGGACTGTGATAGGTTTAGTCAGCAGTCTGGCGGCCGGCATCTCATAACTAGAGAGATAGATGCTGGCAGCCACACATACCTCTCGGTTAAAAGCCTCCCGAGACTCGTTCGTGTATTCAAAAACCTTAACGTAATTTTATATTCAGGGCCATTTGACATCACGGGGTAATTGTAACAATATGCACATTAGGTCAGAAAACTGAGTGACGCATGCTTTTCCGGACAGGATTCGAACCGGCATCCTTTCGAGTTTGGAACGCAACTTCTATAGGACAAATTATTTTAATGTAATATGTGCTGTTCATATGCGATAATTAAATAAATATTTAGACCTAAGAAACTTCAAGTGTAAATTTAAATAGTTTTAAACACAATCGTAATTTTTGAATAATGTCTCGATGGTTTTACATTTCTTAAAAACTTCGATTTACTACTATAAATACAATCACATTTTACGATCATTTTTAACGTTTTTTCTAAAAAGTAAAAATACTTTATAAATTATAATTTAATTTTAATGTGGAGGAAACGAGTAACATATGTGATAGCGTTGTCATATTTCGTTTTTAAACCTAGTCATTGTGTGTAAATAAACAGAGTGTAATAATAAACAGACGACTCTTAACTATCAGTTTTCTCAGACTTGATACTTTTTTTGCCACCACTCTCATAATATAATGATACAATGGAATGTTTCTTACAAAACGCCCACCACCATCTAAACCCAGTCAGTCCTATGAATGAGAAATTCGGTTCTCTAGATCTTCTCAATTTTTCTACATATGCCAGAATTTCTGTGAGCGATTTCTTTGTACGTCTATTATATGGCGATACGCTTGTTTCACAGCAAAAGTCTAATGTTGCTCTCTCTTCGCTGGGCGTGAGGCCAGCTTCGTCAAGAACGGCCATGCGTTTAGACTTTCCAAGTATATTGTCGTATAACGTTCCCTTGGGTATACCGTAATGGGTGGCAGCTTGGGTAAATCTCATCCTTTGTGTGACGACCGCTTGGATGGCTTCTTGCAGCTGACTTTGGGTCCAACTTGGTGCTTTCAATTTAAGGGTGTGGCCGTGGTATTCTAAATATGATTAATTAGATTTAGTTTAAAAAAAAACTGAAGGGAAGTTCCAGTTTGTTATTCATATTTTATCTGACCTTTTAGACACTTAGCAACGATTCTGAGGACACAATAGCTGCTAAACGATGAAGTACAAATGCAATATAACAATACGAATTTGATGAAAAAGTTTATATATATTTTAGAAGATATTCAGAAATATTCGCATAGTAGTTTTGCAGCCGCAAACTAGCAATTATGTGAAAGATATAATAAAAAAATTAAGTTCTAAATAAAAAATTACATAATATTTAAACGATACTCAACAGATGATAACAAATATTTGACAATACTTTTATGTCATGCTAATGTATGTAAATGAACTAAACAGGCAATATAATTAATAATAAACAGCAGTTTCATGAAAAACGCGATTGATTAATATGGTAATACATGCTTTTTAATGTTTAGGTATAATGCTAATAATATAATCACATATAAGGATTATTATCTAGCTTCGTAAGTCCTTAGTTTGTTCATGTGCACTAACATTTTTATTGTTATCTATCTATTCAGTGACTGAAATAAATATACCAACAATTTGAAAGAATTATCAAATTATTAGCAACGATATACAGAAATGGCTTGTTTCATATATACACTAATGTCGGTTTTCTGTATATTACTATCCATTATTTTATCTTTGATAGAAAATTACCACTACTCATATGGAGTTTGTGTCAAATTTGAAGCATGGAAAAGATAATGATTTATCTTTATCGTAAAATAATAATATAGAAAACGGCAGCATAAGATAGGCAACCAAATGATTTAAGTGTGGACGAAGCATTAGAATTTGATAAGAACATCAATTATCTAATTTACTTTAAAGCAATCGCATTCTTAAAATAACGGCTCTTTATTACAAAAAAAAATCTATGTGCAGTTTAAATGTTTAGTAATAAATTGTAGACTGACCTGAGATAGCAGCCGATGTCGAAGCGCCCAACCATGCGTGGGAGTTTTCCAGCAATTTCGCCTGTAACAATAAAAAGGAGTTAAATTATTTATTGTTACACGATAATATTATAATCACGGTAAAGTAGGACTGGGATTATTCTGTGACCAAAGTATAGCAATCACCCTAGGGCAGGTATGGTGCACAAATGGCACGCGTCAAAATAATTGCGGAACATTAACAATTTAGTTATATTATACGTAATAAAAAAAAAACAATTACTATTGTTCTACTACCTTGGTGTTACTAATAAATAGTTACAAGTTATTATTGTCTATTTTTTTTTAATGCAATTATTAATAATAAATACACCGTCAGACGAAAACACTATACATTCTCAAGCTTAGCAAATTATGTTTGTCTTATGGGTATACAACGGACAATTCTGAGGCTGATCGCAGATATCTTCTGGATGAAAGTACTGTTACAAGTTTGCAGGACTAGAATTAAAATGCCGTTACAATTATTATAGAGTTTATTAGAACTATACAAACACGTGTAACACAGGTACAAATATCACCGAACACAACAAATCCAAACGTAATGCAGAAGGTCGTAATTCAATAAAACGCTCAAAGTCCGTCAATATTAGATTCTCGAATGTACACACGTCATGCCTTGATCGTGGTTCTCGCTCAACTGCCCCCCCCCCTCTCTCAATCAGGCCATCGTTTTATATTGTACAAATGTAAATGTGCCCGTCCGTATCGTCGACATAATTTCCTAGAATCAGCTTGTACTTAATCCGCAACACCTCGCTAATGATGCAGCCTGCAGCGGCCGTAAACAAGTACAATAGAACAATAGGCTGTTGTAAGTAAACAAAAAGAAGATCATAATAAAAGGATTACAATCAGTTCAAATGCCGACAGGTGATAAAATATGCTTTTACAGACTACGTGAAATTTGTCTTTGTCGAAGCCTAAGTTGTAACAGTACATTTACGAAATTTACTATGTCTGGAATCAAATCACTGCATTAACCAGGATAATTAAATCACTAATGGCCTACTAGTAGTACTAATATTACTATGATTACTATTATTATTTATATATACGTATATTTTTCTCTTATTTCTTTGTCTCTTATACTTGACATTTCAAAATTTTGTATATATACTTTTTTATTCTAGTTATATTGTAAAACCCACATGTTACGCAATTTTTTTCTAATCCATCCTAAGGTTGTCTGGAAGAAATTGCTATTAGTGATAAGACTGCCTATTGTTTTCGGTACTTAAATTTCTTAAATTGTATCTTAATGTTATGCAATGAAGTATATTTTATTGTATTCTAATGGCCGTTTTCTTACTATTAATTCACTTGCCTTACTTTCGTTTGAATTTTGGAATTACTTGTTGAAGCTTACGTCAAATTTTAATCGATAGTAACGCAAATGAAGCGTCAGTAAGATATAGAAACCGGCCATCAGTCAAGATTATTTGCTTCCAAGCCATGGGTACCATATTTTTTTACAATAAATAGCACGTCCACCAATAAAGGTTTGCTATCTCTGCTCTGTGACATAACGCTTAATAAATTGTGGTTTATTTCACACACGTTATTCATAGGAAGAATAAATGTGAAAATGGCTTTATTTAGATGCTTGTATATCTGTATGTTGCTTCTTTACAATCTTTTGCAATAAACTGATTATGATGATACATACACACAAACAGAATATATATATATATATATATATATATATATATATATATATATCTCCAGTTTGTGTGTTTGAGTGGCTCCTGGATCGTATAGATTCACGAGTAGACCCGGTATGTGGCGCTGGAATTGGGTTCTACATTTTTATTTTTTCAGGGCAGGACAATGTCTGCCGTGACCTTCAGTTACATTATAACTTTTCTTACGTATAACAATGTTGAACATAGAATATTTCTCATCCCGGAAAATAAGAAGTTCATGCAAACGAATCTGTGAGGATAGCTCAAGCCATCTATCTATATTATTACAAAATTGTAAAAGTGTAGTCTTTTATTTCTCACATTTTTTGTGTTTGTCTGTTTGTTTAATTCACGTAAAACCTACAGGTCCGATTTCGATGCGGTTTTCGTTGATCATTAGTAAATCCCCGAACTTAAAAACTGCGGTACTTTCTATCTCGAGAATCCTACGGGAATTTCCTTGGGAGAGGTTTAAAGTGGCCAGATCGAAAAAAATGATTCCAATGCGAAATTTTCACTGATCGATAAAAAATTTTATAAAACAATTGCAGTTCTGTATTCTTTTAGGAACATTACTTATCCCGAGTTTTTTCGGGAATTTCCGGGATTCATGTATTTTCATAATAAAAAATACATTGCCCTGCTGAAGATAGTCTTAGATTTTATATTTAGCAAAAAGTTAAGTGCAATCTTGGTTTTTTACCTGTCCAACGTAGATAAAGTCGCGGGGAAATGCTAGTAATACAATATAATTAGAACAAAAATGCTGCAATAATTTCACCGTCTAAATAAAGAAACAACAATAGCCGAGTCGCAGCCGCAATATGCCACACCGCCTACAAACACCGGAGTTATAAAATTGAAAATAAACCGGCACATTATAAGGCGTCCAATAATAATAACGGTCAGATGAAAAAGAACAATTCTTCAGTTAATTTACAATTTCCCCATCAGTAGCAGGAAGTTTATACTGTTGCATATTTTATCGATCGACTACGGGAGGCGCGCGCGCAACGCACACCGGGCACACACTCGCGACAATTTCATTTTTTTTTATTGCACGGCTGCAGCAGGCGTGTAGATAGCCCACCTGATGGAAAGCGGTTAACATCGCCTATAAATATTTATAACACCAAAGATGCTACCAATTTTCTGCCGCTCCCCAAAGAAAGACTGGAACCTGACCACTAATGCCGACACACAACTCAAGGTTGTATTTTATCATACTCTAGACCAGGTAGCTATCCAGATGGGCAAATATCCTGCCACCTGGCTATGGGTTATTTTCCACAGGCGGACAGGCCGCCCGACTGCAGGATTTCTTTTTCTCCGTTCCTGCACGGATTATTTCGCAATAGGGTTAGTTGACAGTGAAATCAAATACCTTTTATCATCGTACACAATGCCGCAACTTCCTAAATTTGTACAGTTACACATAACTTATAATTCCGATCGGCAGTTATCGTTTGCGCAGAAAAGTGCAGACCAGTTTCCGACATGTAAATAATCTACATTGAACTTTATTCGCAAGCCAAAACGGCAGAGTGTTGCTTACTATGCATTTTTAGATCGGTTTCGCTTACACGATTCGTACACTGTCCCGCGCTACTAAAATTGATCTCCTGCACAGGTACATCGTGAGGAATCATTAGTTGTGTACTGTACGAGCATAGGAAATTATTACGTCATAACTTTAACGCGTAACAGCATGTAAATTATTGTTAAAACAGAATTAAAATTATTTTATCAAGATATGAAAGTAGGACGAAAGTGTGATATTCCACTTAAATTTATTTATTTAAAACTTATAAATTGAATATACAGTAATTTATTGATTCTATAAGCCCCTAAACTAGTTTGCACTCTATTTAAGAGGCTAGCTAGTGTCCTCCCCCTTAAAGTAAACATAATAGTATGAAATACATGTAATATTAAATAGTAATGTATGATGATTATATAACGTATGATTTAAGAACACGTCAATGTCTCGATTTGATTTTTAATTAATACATAATTATAGTTTCGTCCGCGAGTGTGGACGGGGCTTATATGCGTGCGCGCATCGCGTGAGTTTATTTACGTAAAAGCAGTAATTGTACGTGTAAAGAGCGGCATTGCTTTGTGCCTTTTACAACTAAACATTATCAAACTTTTAATTGTGAACGCAGACAAAAGGCAGCCTTTAAAACTGGCTGTAATGTACAAATAAAACGTCTTTTATTAAGTTGGACGACGCCGGGCACCGCCACTAGTGTTGTTTATCGAATGCGCACGTGCTATAAGTACCGGGCGGAGCGTACCGATGCGTTGTAGTGTTTGTTTACCCTAATAAAACACTAAAATCCAATTCATAACAAAGAATTAAAGATCCCGAAATAAAATTTATTGCCGGCGCACGATAAAATAGATTTATGTACGCGGGGTTCGGAGGGGGCTGCAGGGGTGTCGCGGGGGGGGGGGGGGCATCGCCCGATTTGCCGATAATATTATTAGGTACACTCGGTCAAGTGAATTACAATCTGTTAAATTTTTATGGGCTCTTATTGCATTTAATTAAGGAGGCGACGTCGCAAGTACCGTAACGCTGCCGCCACGGCTATCGGCCATTTGCATTTTATCACGTTACGAAACGGATTTATTAATTTATAAATAAAAATGTCCTTACGCTTAAGAAAATCGGGCAAAAGGGATATATATTCTAGATATGTATGCGCATGATAGATACGCAAATGATCAGAGAATGCTTGTAACCTCGAGAGCGGTGTTAAAAGTTCCGTTATTTAATCAACCTCAAAAATAATTAAGAAATCAAGTTCCAATATTATTTTGCAATTAAAATAAAATTATGTATTTAATTTTCATATACAAGCTTTTGGCTTGATCGTCTTAAGGTTTGTTTTATAATTAACATTTTAATACAGTAATCCCCCCTATAACACGGTACTCTTACAACGCATTTTCATATAACGTGGGGATTTTCCACATTATGTTTCTGTACATACTGTGAATTTATTTAAATTGTTTTTTTAGTTCATATGCATAAGTTTTTTATTTCAAATGTGCTTAGTTTAGTTTGATTTTAATAAAACGTATATATTTCGTTCATAATATAGATTTTTCTTAATATTCGATTTAAACCCCCTTAGCGAGAAAAGTTAAACGTGAATAATTTATACGTAACGCGTTATACGGGAATACTCCTAGAACGCGGAACCCATCTACCGTGTTATAGGGGGGATTACTGTACAGTTGGTACTTGGTTAATACCTACTGATATTAGTTAAAAGGCACAGGAACTGAAAGAACACGACGTCGTTCGATGACATTGATGTTTCAAATTATAACAACATATATGGTTCACTTTGGTTGATGCATCCAAATTGAAAGACAGAAATGAACCGTCCAGTATTGGCTTTACGTAGAAATGAGTGATCAGAAAATAGCATACGGAAAACCAAAAATAAACTGCTTATTGTTATAGTTTTGCAGTGATGTTATTGCGAGGTAATTCGAAACCGTGATCATTGATGATAGATACCGTCAAACTAAACTGGACAAGCGTGGCAGGTATCATCATCATATCAAAGAAATGAGAAGCCAGTGCTGAATGCTGGGGAGTTAGTCTATTTGAAATAGGACGATAAAGCTGATACATCCACAAAAAGTGATTTGTAGGATTATCGTAAAATTTCCTACAGAATAAAAATTAATTTTAATCCTGTTAATATTTAATAACTATAATTAATCTTATACTTAGAATCTTTTTTTTTATTGGACTTGACTTCATGTTGTTCGTCCGAAGACCTTACAACTTTACCGGGGCTTAAGCGAAGGCGCTCGAGCCCGGGGAGCAACTTGCTCGAGGGTACTCCCTAGGGCGTTTTACCTCAGCTGGACTGTTGCCATGACAGGGAGATGAATCTAATGATGCCCATCATAGGGCGACACAATGCACTAATTGAGAAGGGGCGACAGGTAATATAAAGCCCGAGGGGAAGGATCCCGGCGGACCGCGATCGGCGGTTCGCGGCGGACTACGCTATCTTACAGCCGTTTAGCAACGTGTTATGGCTGGGACAGAAGAAACGGCGAAAGAAACTTCCCAGGAACACGCCTTGTCTATCCTATGGGGAGGACTATGTCTACTGGCGTCCCTCGCGGGAACGCGGCCTTCCGTCGAGGCTTATAATCGGACGCGGACACTTAGAATCACGATGTATATTTCTATATTTATATAATTTCTCCCATATTGTGCTATTTGAAATAGATTAAAAAAAATATTCCTACGGTAATTTCTTTACGATACGGTTATGATTACGGTACATACAGCAGCTTTTATATCCGTGACATAGCAAATAAAATGCAAGTCGCCTACGTTAATACGGTCACGATGAAACCGATAAATTCACCATCATAGCGATAAATCCCAGTTGCATGCCGAGTGTCCGCGTCGGAGCCCACGATCCCCTTTCCTACTTTTTCTGCTACACTTCGCACGGTCTTCCATGTCTCTAATTATGAAACCATCAACACGCATGTCATTTTGCACGATTTCAATACAGATTTTTTTAGGCTTACCTTCTGTACTGGTACCGAATGGAAACTGGCAAGTTATCTGGGCTTAATCGTTTTTAAACTCTGAGAAGAGGGCTCTATAACTTGATTCCGAAAATCAGCAATAAGTAGACGAACAAATATCTAACTTTGCCGCCTACAGTAGGCTTCGGTAAAATGAGTAGAACCAAGACAAGCTGTCACGACGTAATACTCTACTGCAGGTCCAGTGGTACGTCTCTGAGACGCTGACGATTATGCTCAATTTTCAGTGGGTATGTGCGGCCTGACTGTCCATAAGTCCCACGTACCTACCAAGGAGTACCTACCGAGCTTTGGATATGTAATAATATTTTTACTATTTTAAAAAGGTCCGAAAAATATTCCGTTGACGTTATAAGACATGACCCAGACCACGCGAAATGGAAAAGAAACAACAGGACAACTTAAACCAGGCTCCAATGCGAACGGTTCAAACATAACCAGAATATAAATATAATAACAGGCGGGAAAAAACACCTGCAAGAAAGAACTTTAAAACTAGATCGGAAAAGAACTTCCAAACCAAAACAGCTTTTATTAACAAAAGTATCTGACTATATTAGAGATGCTGGCAGGTTTATACAAGGCTTTATTAAAAAAAAAAAACCAAAATAAACATTACAACGCTTAACGCAAACAACCCGGTATACAATAAGACGGGATATACTTGATTTGTTGGATATTGATCGACTATGCTCACTCACATTGCGTCCCAACCGATGTTCTTCACAAATATGAATTTTTTATTCAGTTTGCATAAGAACGGCGCCATACAACCCCATTCCCCTGCAAACCACCCCATTAATAACCTTTACTACTAAATGATACACCCCATATAATAAACGAACGAAGTACATTTGTTTTATTATAATTTATATCGACCACTGTTAAACAGCAACGTGATACAGAATCATGTGTTACTATGGAAACATTTTATTTACATCAAAATATACATAAATTATAAACTATCTGTAATCCTATCTACCTATAATCCCTTAAGACTATAAGTAGAATACCGAGCCTAGATTATCGTAATCAATGGGTAAGATTCTCCAAGAGCTGGTTATATTACCTTGCTGGATAGCTATACTGATTCGATATCTAATATAGGAACCAGCCCTCTGATCAGCTGAAGTGTCGATTAGGCCTTTTGAGAGCTCTTTGTAGAGTTTTATACTAAGGACCCCGCGGTCCAAGTGTTGCAACAGCAAACGACACAAACTTATAATCTAATAACCTCATGTTAAAGGCACCTGAACATTCTTCAACATTTTACTCCAAATCCATTGCTGTGCAGGCTGTTTGCCTTTGGAACTCTTTACCCGTAGATGTCAAAAAGCTAAATCACTTGTCATATTTAAAAAATCTGTAAAAAAACCATTACTTTAGTTTATAATAACATATATATTTTTCTATTCTTCTTAACTTAGTTGTTTACTGTCCACGTTGTGCTGTTCTTCCTTTTTTTATTTTTAATTCTTTTTAATTTAATTATACCTAGACATAAGTTGTTAAAAGTATCCTTTCAGTCTCTCAGTCACGTTGCCTGGAAGAGATCGCTTTAAGCGATAAGGCCGCCTTTTGTTTTGCCGTTAAATTATTGTAATTATTTATTCTGTAATTGTTTATTTGGTGAACAATAAAGTGTCCTCTATTCTATTCTAACTTTGTCTTCTGTGATCACGCCTACTGAAATGTGGCAGAAACGGTCAGTAGTCCAAACGTAATGCAGAAGGTCGTAATTCAATAACACGCGCAAAGTCCGTCACTAAATAGATTACCGAATGTACACAAGTCTTGCTTCGCTCGTGGTTATCGCTCCACTGCCGCGTCCCTCAATCGGGGCATTGCTTTATACTGCACATATGCAATATGTCTGCCCGGCCGCGTGGACCGAATTTCCTAGAATCAGTTTGGACTTTAAGTCCGACACACCTGGCTAATGACTGCCATAAAAGATTACAATACACAACGGGCTGTTTTCTAATCACAAATTTTAAACACAAAGTAAACAAAAGAAGTCCAAATGCCGAAAGGTGATAAAATGTGTTTTTTTACAGGTATGCAGGTGTGAATTTGTATTTGTCGGCGTCTAGGTCGTAACAAGTTTAAACGACAAAAAATAAGAGAGGTAATATGTGGCAATATCTAGTTCTGAAGAATTTCGGAGCCTTCCAAAGTTACTTTTTTATTGAGCTATTGTAATTCTCATGCGGTTACTAAAAATTATTTATATCAACTTTCTTTCTACATTTTTATTTATAAAGAAAGATAATAAATCGGTAAACGAATACATACGGTTTTAGACGGCTTCTGTGGTTGAGCGGGCTAAGTCTTAGCTGGTCGAACTCACTGGAACGCAGAGACCCCGGGTTCGATTTCTGGCATGGTAAATTTCGGAAACAATGGTTGTGTTATTTACTTTGATCTGGGTATCAGGGATCAGCCCTAGACCAGTCCGTTGTATATTACCCATAACACAAGCGTAACTGGCTTAGCTTGGGGATATACAATATGTGTGTTTGTCTGCCGATTATTATGATTATGTTTATATATATCTTCAAAGACATATATATTATTAATATATATGTCTTTGAAGACCATGGGCCATAAAAAATGTTATTATTATATCCTCAAAGCTAAACAAGTTACGTTTCTGTTATGGATAATATATAAGGGACCACTTTGGGGCGGAAAGTTCGTTTATAAAATTCACCATGCTAAGAATTGAACTCGGAGCCTCTGCGTTTTAATGAGCTTGGCTACAAAGGCATAGTCCAGTCAAACACGGAGGCTGTCAAATTATACTTACATATTCTTATTACATATATTTTATTATAGTGTAACGTACGTTATTTGTTGCATCACAAATAACACATTATACATCACTACATCTGCGTGAAACGGTCACTAATACTAACATTATCCCAGATGGAGCAGGAATATAAAGAACAGGCGTTAAATTAACACCTTATCATCTTACTTTTAATGTATGATAATAAAAATAAAAAAATATTTTTATAATCAACTATCAGAATGATATGGCTAATTTGATTATGAAACGATATGATAAGATACAGAGTGGTAACTAAAAGCATAAAAAAGTTAATCAGTTATGTTCTTGAATCTAAGAATCAATAAAATTAACATTGTTAGTATGACCACTCTATATCACATCTAACATTAGTTAAATTGGGCACATTTTTCAAGTGATTACACACAATCACAAGATATTCTAACCCGTGAATATTCAATAAACCGACTAGCTGACGTTTATAATATGCCGGTCGTTTGCAACTACAATAATTTTCGCATTTACTTTATTTTCAATTTCAAATCTCAATTACACAGAAATACGAAGATTGCGTGCTTATATTTTAGTCTGTGGGTAATACGGAAGTTTATTTCACTTTATATGAAATTTTCGATTAGAGGGCACTACTTTGCATACCAGTATAATGTGTAAGCGTAGGCCATAACGATGCGACCTAATATTAAGTTGGTGTAAACCAGTCGCGACACGAAAATAAGTGTGCAGTCTCACTTTGTGGTTTCACAGATTTTCATATCTTAAATAAAACTAACATATAAAATTGGATTTTATTTTTGTCAAACTTAATATCTTCAGCTAAAACATAGAATAATGTAATTAAGTTATGTTTTCTTGATTTTATCAGTTTGTAATATTTTAATTTGATAAATATGTAATTTTAAAATAGAACACAAATAAAATTATACCTAAATGAAATTATTTAATATAGAATGCTACACTTACAAAATGATATGATTATATATTATAATATTTACAAACAAATAATAATAAAATAATAATAGGTGAAAAATTTATCACAAATCACAGATAGAAAGCGTTCCTAAATTGTTGGCCAAAGAGCCACGTTGGATGAACTTCGACGGTCTTTATTTATTTTTAGACATTTTTTTAATTATTGATAAATAAATTAAATTACAATTTATTTTATATGTAACGTCATATTAATTTATCATAAAAAAATCCATGAAAGAGACTGGGCGGTTGAGCAGAAACACTTATTGATCAACAACTCAAATAATTTCATTTAAAACTCTTATCGACAATGTTTTTGCTTTATCTATATAACAATTGCATTGTATACCTTCTACAGATTAGTTTACTCGATTTTATACATCGCGATTAATAAAAAGTAATGTGGTATAGTGACATGAAAGCGTAATAATCGCCTGGAACATGTCTGGCCAAAGTTTAGATGTGTAATGAAAGTTGCTAATGTAGTTGCGCTGGCCACCAGGATAAGGAAGTTATTTCACTAACATTTTCACTGTTCCATCTATCATAATTTGGTTTACGGATTAACTATAATTTATCTATAATAATAAATCATACAGGGTTAGTTTTATATTAAATTTAGAAATTTATTTGGAGCACATGTAATCAGTATAATATTGTTACAACTTAAGCTTCGACAAAGACAAATTCCACGTACGGTCCATAAAAGCACATTTATTACCTGTCGGCATTTGAACTAATTGTAATCCTTTTATGAACGTCTTCTTTTGTTTACTTATTTATTGGCATACGTTTCTAGTATTGTGAAGAACAGCGTATTGTTCTCGTTTATGGCAGCTTGCAGGCCATTAGTCAGGTGTTACGGATTATAAAGTACAAGCTGATTCTAGGAGATTCGGTCCACGCTGCCGGGCATATTTGCATTTGTGCAGTATAAAACGAGGGCCTGATGGAGAGAGGGGGCAGTTGGGCTACGACTATGATGCGGGCGTGACGTGTGTACATTCAGGAACGAGTCGAGCGAGAACCACAAGCGAAGCAAGACGTCTGTACTACAATCGGGAATCTAATAAGTGACGGACTTTGCGCGTTTTATTGAATTACGACCTTCTGCATTATGTTTGGATTTTTTGTGTTCGGTTATATTTGTACCTGTGTTATACGTGTTTGTATAGTTCTAATAAACTCTATAATAATTCCAACGGCATTTTAATTCGAGTCCCGCACTCGTAACAATATTAAACTTTTAGACTATTTGCTTTGTCGCTCATCCCATGAAAAATACAAAGTGTATTATGTCATAGAGATTGTATTCCAAGCCAGGACTATTTTTGCTGGGATATAAATAGGTTTTCGTGGGATAGTCAAGTAAAGTCTAGACGATTGGAGACGCTACATTACTGGTTAACATAGTTCAGTCAATCTTCATTTAAATTGGTATAGATATAACTAGACTTCCGTAATCATTTTGGCAAGAACGTAACCTTGTAACAAAAATGTTATGTATATTCCTTCCTTGTGTGCGTTCTTCATTGTATGTCAATCAGTTTTTTCGGAAACAATTAGGCTTAGATAGTTATATAGTTGAAATTTAGCAGGTAGGTAGGTATGTATAGTGTGTTTACCGGTATATAATACTTTAGTTAAATCGAGACAAAAAATAAATCGGTCATATTTTGCCTTCATATTGTTTTGGAAAAATATTAACAACCTTTCTTAATAACTCTTTATTTAAGTCAATAGGTGGCAATATTGTAAAAATTGCGCTCCCGTTTGATGGAGTGTTAAAATCTGAAAAATCGAAATAACATATAACAACCAAAAAACGAACAAACAATGCAGCCAACCTTCTGGGAACGTTCCCCGCTGGCAGTGATCTCTTACAGAATATACTTTTGTTTTAACTATTTAGATGTCCATTATTGTAAACAAATAATTGAACTATACATTGTTTTTCTTTAGAACATCATTTGAACAAGACCTTGATTGCTTGACTTGATTCGTTTGCGGAGAATTTAATTAAGTTTCCTACAGGGAGGTTTAGAGACTACACATTTTATCCTTAGAAGAGATCGTTTACAGTTCATATAAAAAAAAACAGTTATTTAGACTATTTAATTAAGTTTGTCTTAGGGCCGATATTTAAATCATCCGTTAAAAGTTATTAGTCGAATAAATTATAACCAGACTAAATACAAAAGTGAAATAATTTTTAAAGAAACAAGTTTTATTCTATAAAATAACTTTTATTATTATCTAAAATTAGACACTAAAGTAGAATCTGTTTTAACCATCGAAATATACAATTTAAGTAAAATTTTATGCAAAATATATTTCTTTAGAAGAAAAAGGTTATAAATATTAACACAATCTACCTTTTAACGAGGAGTGTTCAGTAATTTCCGAACATGTAATTTAAGTTTTTTACTCTGGTAATTTTCGTTATAATATGTTTTTCTACCATGCTAATACAATCTGAGAATCACTATACAAAAACGCCTTTAATGGAAATCTAGGTTTTAAAATATTATGTGGCTTATGAGCAAGCTGAGCTAAAAGTAAAGCACTATTTAATTCTAATTTTGGAATGGTTAGAACCTTGTTTAATGGAGCAACACGCGATTTTGAACATAACAGTTTGCCGAGACCTCGTTCATAATCTTTAAAAGTTGTAATCAATTTATCTTTTCTAGTAGAAAGCATTTCAGGATAAATATATAAGATTTGGGACATGAAACGCAGGCGTAACCGCGGAAAAGCTATATTTGTTTAATAACTTGTACGTAATATTAATAAAATGAACAGTGAATGAAAAAAATGATGCATGAATGACATAATAGCAAGCATATGTGAAACAGTAGCTTATCATGAACCCAACATAAATAAAGCTTAGTGCACAATAGCACAACTAATATTGACAAGGCTGGTTTTGTAATAGACGTGCGGTAATTGTTTTTAACCGATTACGCGGAGTAATAAAAGCATGTGTTATTTTCCCATGAACTTGTAATAATAGTAATGTACTTATTTATTAAAACAGTCAGTAAAGTAAGCCTCATATATTTTTCTTAATATGGTACCTAATTGTAACTGCCCGATTTTCTCTTTAATTGAGTATATATTTGATTTTTTTGTACAAAAACATTGGCGTACGACTTATTTAATTTTTAATGTACATATCTTCTTCTTCAGCTAATCAATATCCTGTGTTGGACACGGCGATGGTCAAGTTTGGAACACGTACACCAATCTCCTGTCTTCCTCATTCAGCCCCTGCCGGCGACCTTACGTAGAACGTCAGTCCACGGGACTGGAGGACGCCCTACGCTACGTTTACCCAGACCCGAATGTACATATACCTTTACTTTCTTATACACTTGCGATCTCGGCAGACGTTGTCCTGTCCTAAAAAAATAAAAATCGTAGAACCCGATTCCAGCGCTAAGTATTTAGATTAGATTGATGGGTTACATTATTGAAGTTTGAGTAGGGATTTCTAATTTGTAATTGTTTGACAATGTAGCACTCGAATGGTGAAAGAAATCGGTCCAGTAGTTTTTGAATTTAATGGTTATAAACACAAAAATACAAATATTTCCTCTTTATAATATTAGTATGGATTATTAGTTTTTGTTTTTAATCCAAAAACCGTTATAACTCATAATCCTAATCTAATTGTTTCCTCTAGAAAATTCAATAACGAAATTAAATTGGTAAAGTGATTAAAAAAACATTATTTTATTACAAATTCATTAATCAAACTAATTACAAGTGTTATAAAAGTGCAACGGTTGCATTGGGTACAATGTTTTGTTGCTTATATTATGTACTCAGCATAACACTATGGCACTTTTGTTCTTAGTGAACAATAAGCGTTTTTCTAGCGTGGCCGCGGATCTGTACCATCGGCACGTTTAAACAATCAAACTGCAGAACAAAAAGCCTATGTGGAAACGGATAGTACGGAAGGATGTAATTGTGTGGCGGGCGGAGCGGGTCGGTAAATAATTTAGAGCATAAAATATAGCGGGGAGAAGATAGCATGTCTTGAAGTGAATACCTTGTATTGGTAAATATATATATATGTGCGTCCGTAAAATCGTGAAAATCGTAACTGAGGATTCGTTTTTTCAGGAAGATCTGATTAACCATACTCAACCTGTATAGGGTATCGTTAGTAAGATCTTGAAAAATCAAAAGGATGTTTTTTATGACTTATTTAGACCAATAGGCGACGATTAATAAACTTCAAGTGATTGAAATTGTTTTTTTTTCTAACTTTTAAACTATTTATTAAAAATGACTAAAAAAAATAATCAAGAATAGTTACGAAATGTACATACATATGGTAGAAAATATACTACACAGTAAATAAATTCCAACTAAATATATACAGTAAAAAGTAGAGAAAATACTATAAACTACAATCAGTCTTGCTCAACCAGACCGCTGTCCATGGGCAGTTTGCCTAGGAGACTGGCCGTATTACCTCGCTGAATACATATACTGATCCTTTGACCGAGGTAAGTTCTAGCCTTTTGATCGCCTGTAGCCTCGACCAGCCGTTTATTAATGTTTTTAAAAAGTCTGTGGGCACTTGGCCCCCACGGACCTAACGTCTCTACTCCAAATGGCTCAAATATGTATGTACCCTGTTCCTAGTTTCACATATTTGCGCCGTTTGAGGTGTTCAGCAGAAGTAGCAGCGCGACCGGCCCCGACTTCGGACTCCTGGAGATGGGAAGGCGCTAGTGTGTCAACACAGGTACCATCCCACACCAGCGGCATTCCCAGATTCTAGGGGACCAAAGTCATGCCGTCGGGTCTCTTACTATCGTGGCGAATCAGACCGTTTTGTTCCAAGACTGCGGGAACGCCAGCACTGACAAGAGCCGGACTTATGATATCATAAGGAAAATAGATATAAATGTAAGGAAAATTGATTTTAACAAAACCTCAGCTTTATCAGCTTTGTGTCGGATATGATGGCAGCACAGGAACAAGCTGAGTGCAAAACTTGTTTGCTGAAAATGCGGCTTACAAATTCTCAAAATATGTTTTTACTTTTCAGATACATGTCGGCAATGTAAGTTCATTGCTATTTTTTCAAATAATGTTTTTCTTTCTTTCTTTTCCTCGTAAGTAGTTTCTGAGAATGGGGTATTTTCAATTAAATGCTATTTTATATGTTCCGTAGGCAAATAACGAAAACAGTGGAAATTTGTCACTTTTGTTGAACTTTCATTGGCCTATTATGAACTGGCAGATTTTTTCATCCGCTACCGTTTATGAACATGTCCTAACCCTTTATCCCTTATACGTAGATGCGTGATTAGTTTTATCCATCGCTCCCGTTGCATCCCTTTCACCCCACTTCTCCCTCCGTTCTTTTCAAGTTATCTCGTAACAAATGATTCTTGTATTAACGTTAGAAATAATGGTAATATACGGTGCACATATGATTACAATGCTTTAATTATTCTGACTAGACACGGTAGGTTAGTTGTAGTTGCTCGATTACATTAAGAGAGTTTACCAGCTACTAGGTGGTCTATCTGCTAATAAACTAGCCCAGTGTAATGATATGCACTAGCTAACAAGCAGATTGTAAACAATTTACGCGAAAAGTTTAAGGCCGAGCTACTTTACTCGCAACACGCTGGCGTCTAGGCTTATAAGTTAGTAAACTAGCTATCTGTGTGTCAACATAGTGGCTAGTGAACTTAGCTGGCTGTGAGTATCTCAATATTTGATTCCATTATCTACCGAATGTTGGCGGAATTGATTAGTGTAGAAGTCGTTATTAGCACATGCTATCAAAAACAAGTTTAACAAAGAAATAAAAAACAACAAGTGTTTTCAACTTGTTAGCTAGAGATGGGTGGCTAAAAACCAGTTAGTAAACGAACAACCGGGAATTAGCGGTTGTGTACAAAACAACCAGGGTTAAGTTGTCAGCTACTTCGCCAACATGCTACCGGTTATCAAATAAAACCGAAAACTGACAACTAACAACTTTAGAGCTTAGCCTTAGTTTTCTCTTCGCATTTGTTTACAGTAAATCCAACAACCATTCACTTCACAAAATCTAGGCGACATTTTTTAATATATACCTAAATAAATACAGATAAATTTTTATATAATTTTACCTATGTCATACATAACCTTTATACCTTTATGGTCATAACATATAATTACAATTGAGCCGCCCTAGCAAGCGATTTTTGAAGTTTCATATAAATACAGACGAACTAAGTTTGTAACAGTTTAAAAATAACTTATATACAATTAAAACAATATAATTAGCTTATTTATTTAAAAATATAACACACGACAATGTTATGTTCGTCTACACTTTTTTTACTTAAATATTAGTGACGTGACCAGAAGACTGATGTATAATCAAAAAGTTTGAACATAAATCGTAATTAAGTTATGATATTTTCTACATTTTAAAGATAAAAAAGGCAACATAAAAGTAAACTATATATTTTTATAATAATAAACCGTTTAATTTTAATCGATTTGGTAACGTTTGACTTCCTATTTCGATTCCAAATATTAATTGATCAACATCTATATATAATGCATGTAACTACTAAAATCAGTTTCATAGATGCCAAATGTAGTTTTATAGAAAGGCCGAACCAAATCTGTTAAAAAGTTTTAATCATAGAGAAATTATTAAAACCACTAACTACATTGTCAGCAACAGCCAGGGACAATTTTCCATCTGTTTATAATATAATTGACGTATTGTTGAGCTACCCTAATATATTATTATGCCAGTACTTTGTAATATTCCAAGGGTACTGTTAAAATATATAATTCACTGTAATTTCTTTAATAACGTAATTAAGTAAAAAGTTTAATATTTCATTGTTGTGAGTCTGTTGATAATTTAATGATTCATTCTGGTTGGGTAAACGCTGTAATGATGCTGTTATAGAAAAATAAAACATACAAATTTTGTATATCAAGTGCGTATCTCTCTAGGGTCGTCTTCCTGTTTATCTATAAAGAGGAGGTTGGGGCCTCGAGGTTTTACCTCTTTACCCCGGCTACACCTCAGTGGGCAACTAACCACCGTTAACTGGGTTTGGAGCTGCTGCAGTCTTCTCCGCATGACGATGGCTTCGCAGCAGCTCTCGTTGGCCAATCTGCGGCGTTTGGTGGCCTTCGCGGGCTTTCCGCTGGCTACTTCAAGTGTATATAAGTATAACAGTATGTTAGTTGCGTAGACGTTTGCCGCATCCCATTTACGAAATACGACAACATCAGGGGGTTCAGCGGCGGAAATAGCTGAATCACTCAAGCGACTTTACCACTTATGATTCCTAGTTAACTTCTTTATTTGTGTGTGAAATTTTCGCAATACAGTGTATCTTACTTATTATAAATGCGAACGTTTGGTTGGATGTTTGTTGCTCAATCACGCCAGAAGGGCTGAACGGATCTGGATAAAGTTTGACAAAGAAACGGATTGTAGTCTGAGATAACTCATAGGCTACTTTTTATCCCGGAAAATCTACTGTTCCTGAGGGATGTAGATTTGTTTTTGTTTCTCACAGAGTACGTGTGGTGCTCCCAGCGGCCGTTCCTCCACTCTGTCTACAAAGTTTACATTAACGCAAGCAAAGCCACGGGGAAACAGTAGTACCTACATATATAGAAATAAAAATAATTTTGTGTGTGTGTGTGTACAGTTTAAACGCAATAGAAGTGAAACAAAGTGTGACAAGGGGTGGAAGAGATTCTAAATTTCGTGACGTCACATTTCATAAGTATATTATATCGTTATAATATATTTATTATATATATAAAGAAGTATTAACGAAAAACTTCAAAACATTTCCCACTCTATCTGTATGAGCATATTAAATGATTAAATATAATGTATTCTATCTCATTCACTCGCAGGCTTAGTCCTATAGATTTATGTGTTTATCTCTTTTTAGTGTCGCTTTTTCGTTTCATGACGTTTCAAATCACAACGATTCTAAAGAAGTTTCACTTCTAAAAACCACAAATACAGTTTACAAATTAAGATAGTGTTCCTTGACAAGCCTGTTAAAATATGACAGTGTTTTAACGTTTGTAATTGTCATTGGCAATGCATACATAAACTTCATGACCTTATACTTATCCAAGCCTTTATTTTACTTTAAGCTCGACGACGGGTCAATTGGTAATGTACTTAATGCATTATCTACTCGATTTGTTATAAAAATCGACTTCATTTATAAATAAGTTTTAATCAGTTATTTTTCTTTAAAGTAGAACGTTTTTTATTTTCAAGTCGATTACTTTCGATTTATATCTGTCGATGTTTTAATAGTCTGTGCGTTACATGACTCACAGATCATCACTATTCCGTCACCCACAACAATAAAGTACGATAATTAAGTAATTTGTTCCATATGGGCTTTACTGTCAACAAATACGTAACTTGATAGACGTGCAGAAGTCAAAAGTAAAACAAACGCTTGGAAACAGTTTACATGATAAAGAACCCTGTTGTAATATCCATTTCCAACTTGACCATTTTACTGTTCTTTGTGTCGGTATATCGCACAATTAGACTACATTAGCTCTCGTTATATATTCATATATCGAAACTTTATGTTACTTATTACATTATTTACTTTTCTTTATTATTACCTCAGTATTACTAATTTTCATATGCTTGGGGCTCGTGGTAGCAATTAACGCGGCTATGTTATGTAGGTCAAAGTATTGCGTTGTTTAAACAAAGGGCTTTTTATTAATAAGTATTTGTAACCGACATTTAATTCGCATGGGGTTTTGGACTTATCCTAATATTGAAATGAAACATGCATGAAAATATAAGACAATATTCTTGGTTTATTATTTAATATTTCAATCAATATCCACTGGGCTGTTTCGGAGCTTAAAATAACGCCGTTAACGAATAGCCACATCAGTGCATCTGTATATACTCGTACATATGATATCTGTCAATATTTAACTTCTTTTATAATTAATAACCATATCGCCACACAAATAACGCATTAAACCCTTCGCAACATCTGCGTGAGACGGTCAGTAACTACAACACTATCCCAGATAGAGCAGTAAGGTAAGTAACTAGACATAATAAAGGGTAGTAACTAAACATAATAAAAGTAATAATTAATAATTAGGCATTATAAATAGTAGTTTCAATGAAATTTTGGAATTTATGTCTGAAATCATAAACAGAAACTTTCATTAATGTTAATAATTTTTATTGGTAAATGCAAGAAAACGGACAAACTCAACTGACAGAAAATGGTCACCGTTGCATATGGACGCAATACCAGGAGCATCGCCAACCAGTTGCCCGTATGAAATAAATGTTATGACGTCCTTGTCGTTGTAGAGATTCGAATTAAAATGCCGTTGGAATTATTATAGAGTTTATTAGAACTATACAAACATGTATAACAAAAGTACAAATATAACCGAACACAATAAGCTCAAGCGTAATGCAGAAGGTCGTAACTCAATAAAACACGCAAAGTCCGTCACTTATTAGATTCCCGATTGTAGTACAGACGTCTTGCTTCGCTTGTGGTTCTCGCTCGACTGCCTCTTCCTCAATCGGGCCATTGCTTTATACTGCACAAATGCAAATATGTGTGCCCGGCAAGCGTCGACGCAATTTCCTAGAAATCGTAATCCGCACACCTGGCTAATGACAGCCATAAAAGATTACAATACACAATGGGCTGTTTTCTAACACAAATTTTAAACACAAAGTAAACAAAAGAAGCCAAATGCCGAAAGGTAATAAAATGTGTTTCTACAGGTATGCAGGTGTGAATTTGTCTTTGTCGGCGACTAGGCCGTAACACTAATACATAATGACGATAAATATTCACAAATGGCGTATGTACATATCCTATTCACCTGACGGGGTTATTTTTGACACTATAAACAAGACGCATTTGACTAAAGTCACTAACTATAACACTATCCCAGATGGAGCAGATATATAAATAATAGCTTTAAATGAATATAATAAACGTAGTTCAAAAAAAAGGTATGGTCTTCGAGTCCGTAAATTTAATAATAATAAAAAGTTCACGCGCAGTAGAAGTGAAACTTCAAACTTTCACTTTAAAAACATACATATTATAATTACTTGGTACAAAACCATTCCGCACGAAAAGCTATCTCATCCCGATAACAAAAGTTTTCAATCTTAACATTAATTACTAAGAGAACAAACGACTCGAGAAGACGATGTTTGACTTATGTATTAGTACGAACACTTATGGTAAACTGGTGGAAATTGTGGAAATTTATTTGAGTTTCCCGTAGTTTCGGTACGTTGTAAGCTATGCAAACATGTTAATTTTCAACCCCCAACACACCCCGAGCTACGACAAATCGTCTCGGTTGAGGCGAGGTGTTATAGTAAGCTTATAGCGGAGCGGTATTATTTGTAGAAGTGAAAAATGCTGCAACTATTTTTTTGTATATAATTAGTTTGAAATATATAGAATATCGAGGATCAGCAGTGGTAATAGTGTTTGTATTTACTAGTTATTTAAATGACTTTATTAAAGATATAAAATATTGAATACACTTTTTGTGGTTTCATCACATTACATTCGATATCAAGACCAACAGGAGAGAATAATAGAACAGAAAAAAACTGGTGTCTAATTAAGACTATTTCAAAATACCTTAGTATCTGAGGTGTCAGATCCAAATTATACAACCACATTTTAACAAGTGTGCAGAGACTTATCTGAATTGATTTAATACAGATTAGATTTTAAATAAAATTTAAAATCGATGACGAAACACGATTATCAAAAAAATATCTATTCGAAACTGGGACTCATTTCTATTATTACTATCTCATCAAAATCGCCGGAAACTATCATCTCAGTTATAGTTTTGCCCGATTTCGGTATTTTGTTAATCCCAACTGTATGCCTGTGGCGCGCCACTCTATCTTTGTATATATTTATAAATTAAAACTCGCAATATAAATGATTAGATTATTAGTAGCTTTTCAACATTAATTTCGGCTAACGCCATTTCTGCTAATGGTAGTGCCAATTTTTTCTAATATCATTCAGCCGCCACGACATCGAGAAAATATTGTGGATTTAGTAGAATACGACTTTTTGACAATGTCGCAATGGAATCGTACTATGAATATCTTCGCAACGCCAAGATATTTAAATAGCAGAAATGGCCTCTGAAAGCAAGCAATTTGAACAAATGGGGAAACAGTGCCATAGAATTTTTGGTGCTAATATTTTGACTCAGGGTAAGCGTATACGACTTTTCGTGCGGCCATTCTTGCAAGAGTGGCTGCAAAAAAAATCGTATATCGAATTCAAAAATTAATTAATCCTAAGTAATTAAGATTGATTATATTGTATCTACCTACAATCCGTTAATACTATAGATATAATACTGAGCTTAGATCATCATCTATACTATATAAGTAAGCGCTACATAGAAGACTGGCTACGTTACCTCGCTGGATCCCTATACTGAGTTGTATTCAGTGCCGCGTCTACTACCGAAATACCGATTTCGTACCGCTCCTGCACCGACCAATCAGAAAGCGGCCAAATTTTAAATTAGAAATAAAACCACTTGTCACCCCTACGTAGCCCTGCGTTGTTTATTCTAGTGGTTAAACACATTATAAATATGAAGATCTTGCGACGGCGATTGGGAACCTACAAGCGGATTACTCGTTGTCAAACTGGCACGGACCTTATCGTGAAATAACTGGCCAGCAGAGGGGGTATGAAATTATTCACAGAAAACTTTGACGACAATTTATATTTAATTTAAAAAACCACTCAATGCTTCCGAAATAACGTATTCTAATATATTATTCACAAACAAAATACCCTAATCCGCATGATTTCCTACGGTGAAACCTGTTTTAATAAATAATTCTATGAATCGATTGTGGAGCATATTTAATGTCACACTTTAATATTAAAATAGTGACTTTAAATTGTTAACAGACTTGTTTTAAATAATAAAATGTTAAAAAGCGTGGGCGATTGATTATATTACTTTCTATGCCAATTTAAAGTTAAATCTATATATATATATATATATATAACAAAGTGTTAGTTACACCACTTACAACCCAAGAACGGCTGGATCAAATTTTATGATTTTTGTGTTTTTGGAATTGTCTTCTTCCGGAATAGGATAAAAAGTATTAAAATATGATATTCATTAATAAAAAAATCATTCATCATCAAATCATTATAAAAACATCAGTCACAACATCAGTCTAGCCATTTATTTGTTATGATGATACAAGGCCGATTTCGGCAATGGTGACTGCATTTAAACTCATTTTCATTTGTCTGATTTAGGTGAATTATTTTTGTGTGTGTTCAAGTGGGTCCCGGGATGGTTTAGATTGGACACGATAGGTGGCGCCGCTGAACACCTCTTTAACGGTGAGACCGACTTTGATGAGTTATTTGTTTTTTCAAGTAGATTCGAGAATGGTTTAGTTAACAATTGGTCCTGGTTGATGGGGCTGCAAACAGTTTTTATATTTTTATTTTTTAAGGGGCAGACAACGTCTGCGGGTACAGCTAGTGTTTTATATTAATGTTTCCAGTCATAGTAAGCGACAAACGATTTCCTTAATGATAAATTTGAAATTTAATAACAATTAATAAATATTATAATTAAATATTTAAATAATAGAAGTACACATATTGGAATAATATATTGTATAATTAATAAATAAAAGCAATAAATATTATTTTCATTATATAATAGGTAATGAAATAAATAGGAACTGGCTTGCACATCATAAAAACTTGGTAAAATGTACTGAACGATTTATTATCAAAAACAACATCTGTATCAAGCAACATTTATGCAAGAATGGGCTTGTATCTAAAACAATAATCGCTAGCGCTGAACAGTGTCATGTCAAAAAGGCCTCCATGTGTTGTTTTCTCCCTGGTCCCAGCAAGCGTCAAAAATGTGTATAAAAGACAAAAAAAACAATATAAGTAGTTTAAGTGTACACTATATAAACAAATCTATCTACACACAACATAACACATAAGCACAAGTATGTGACAACACAAAAGTAATACGACATACAGAGAATAACAAAATTATATACAATAATAATATGTATATAATAATACATACTAATATGGATTAAATAAAAATTGTTACTAAGACATCAATATACGATGTTAAGTCCATCGGAAAATCTACAAAATTGTACTAGGATGTAAGTATTAAATAAAAATCCAAAGTTGCAATCCTAATAATCGTATGGACTAAGATGTGGTAGTGTTAAAAACCTATGAATTATGGAACTGTATCTATGGAAACACTGAAAATCGAAATGCTCAGTAATATTGTGGGACATTTTTTAAAATTCTTTTTTGTGGCAGGGCAAATGCATTTCGCACACTACCGGGTCCTTTACTAGGGATTAGACCAAAGCGACGAGAGGTGTCACCACGAATGGCGCACCAGAGTCAAATCGCCGGCTTGTGTGGAGACTCGAAGATCTCAATACTCCACTAAAACCATCCTCCTCCCATGTGCCCCGCGCTGTGGTAAGATAGCGTGAGACTTAGAACGTAGTTACGCCCACGCTGATCCTAGCGCATCAGTGCTTGAGAATGCTCCGGGAAGCAGTGCAGACTCACTTCGTCAACAGGGGGATGACTCCTCCGTTCCCTAGATGCTGTCTATTGTGGTATATACGTCAACTCTGTTCAAATCTGGGGCCCAGTTAATTTTAAGGCTATTTCAATATCTTTGTGTTGCGAAGATATTCAAAGTATGATTCCATTGCGATAGTGTCAATAATTCGTATTCTACTAAAACCACGATATCTTCTCGATATAGTCGCAGCAGAAAAATAGTAGATTTTTTTTGAATTACCATTAGCAGAAATGGCGTTAGCGGAAATGATTATAGAAAAGCTAATAAAAAAATTGAACATTAATTTCCCGAATTTTCGTTTATAAATATTTATAAAGAGAGTATAGAGTGGCGTGCCACGGGTAGGCTATTGGAATTGATAGAATACCGAAATCAGGCAAACCTACGGTTGAGACGATAGTGTCCGGCCATTTTACGATATAGTAATGGCAAAATTAGGCCCCTGAACGAAGTATCGTGTTCTAAATTGCGCTTGCTAAATGATTTACCCGTTGAGTTTAGGGAAAGCATTACATCAAAAAATAAACTTAAAATGCACTTTTGAAATCAAATGTAATATTAAAATTGTTAAATGCTACGGACGTAGATATCCATAGCACAATATAACACCCAGAGGTTTTCTATGCTATGTATAATTCAATAAGTTGTAATCATTTTGTTGTCTTGTTAAATAAAATAAAAAATGCTTTCTGTACAGTGTAAAAAATTGCTACATTTATTAATAGTTGTTGTCAAAGTTATTGGTGTGTTAAGCATAATATTTTTTTTAAATTTAATACAATACTTTACAGTAACAAAGAAAAAGCTCCCCCTTAACTAATTCTAATTGATTAATATTAGTTACTAGGATATGCCCGCGACTTCGTCCGCGCTTGACTTGAAAATCCCGCGGGATAAAAATATCATACATTACATAAATAAAATTTGCTATCGATCAGTGAAAAAATCACATTGAAATTCGATATTTTTTTAATCTGACCACATTAAATTATTCCCAGAAAAAAATATCCCGCGGGATTCCCAGGATAAAAAGTAGGGCAGATTGTAAGTCTAAGAATTAGCTATCGATCAGCGAAAACCGCATCGATATCGGCCCTGTAGTTTTTACGTGAATCCCGTACAAACAGACAGACAGACAGACAAGAAATCTAAATGGAATTGCATCGTGTTCTCCATCGTTAATATTTTGTGTTCCAATTTTTTTAACAGCTTCATGTACAGACACGGTATTATTAGAATGTTATAATCTTAAAGACATATTTTGTATTCTACCTTGATCCGTTTAGATTATAAGTAGAATATTGAGCCTAGAACATCTATAGGTAAGGCGCTCAGATGACTGGCTACTTTACCTCGCTAGATCGTTATACTGATCCGTTATCCAAGTAGTTAGAGTAGGGTAGAGATTTGTAGATAGCAGCCCTATTATCACCTGAAGAGCTGATTAACCGTTTTAAGAGCTCTTTGTGTTAACTTGTTATAAAGTTCACATAACTAAATAATCTTGAACGCTAATTAGCTGGACAAAGGCAAAAAATGTAAGGCCGCTCGCTAGTGATGGAAGTATCTAACTTTTCTAGATGATTAAATTACGAATATATTGTGTTACTGATATATTTTATTATACAAAGAATACAATATAAGTAGTAATCCTAATTAATTAGTATTATTTATCTTGCATTCTGCCAATAATTCCTTGAGACTATAAGTAGAATACTGAGCCTAGGTAATAATTATATGGGTAAGCTACTCGTAGTGTTAACACATATCTTATAGGGATATACAAGGTGTGTGCGCGCGTGTGTGTGTTTATGTATGGATCTGTCTCTCTCTTTCTCTCTCTCTCTCTCTCTCTCTCTTTGGGTGTGTGTTTTTGCGCGCCTAAGTGTGATGTGTGTATGTGAGGGAATGCGTGTGCCAAGTTATATGAATACTAACACAAATAATACCACAACATCGGAACAAAATCACAGTGTAAAAACAATTGGCATGTATACAATAGTATACATACATATAAATGTTTTGAGTATACCCCATCTCTAGCCGTGGCGTGTAATTCAGGCCGGCAGCGACCTCGCGCCGCGCATTGCAGGCAGTTTTTCATTTTTGTATTTTAATTAGTTGACGCTTAAACTTTGCCTTGTTGTTCACTTCAACTTTTCACTTTTGTCCATTTAAATGGCTTTTTTAATCATTCGCCATGCGGTTTTAGCTCTGAGTTATTTTGTAGATAAGTTTAACACATTATCACTGTCGTCTGTCCTATTAGAGTTCCAATTTTATGCTTATAACAGCAATAGCATGGCGAGAGGTGGTGTGTAATTACAGTAGACTTAACTTCAATTTCAACTGAGAAAGAATATTAATTCTTATGGCCTTGCCTATGAGATGACAAAACATCCCACAGCAGGTTGTAAGGCATTTACCCGTCTGGATGGCTATCATCCCTGGTCTAAGGTATGCCGCAATAACAACCCTCGGTTCCGGCATTAGACTTGACCACTAATTCCATTACCCTATTCGAGGTCGGCAGCATATAACGTGGCCAGTGGTGGAGCAAGACCTAAATTTCATGTGGGTAACATACGTTTTTCGACGCTTTATGGTAACGCAAAATGATAGATTTGAAAAACAGTTGAAACTCACTACTGACACTGGCTGGCGGTGGTTCCCCGTAATAGTTACCCTGAATGTCGCTAGCCGAAATAAAAACAATAATTTTATCATATACAAATATATAAACTTGAAAAGTTCGTTTGTTTGTTTGCTTGAACGCGCTAATCTCAGGTACTACTACTGGTCTGATTTGAAAAATTCTTTCGGTGTTAGATAGCCCATTTATCGAGGAAGGCTATAGGCTATATATCATCACACTAAGACCAATAGGAGCGGAGTACCAATGAAGAATATTTTAAAATCGGGGGGTTGTTTTAACTTACTTTTTTTAACTATACCACGAGTACGAAATCGCCGGCAGAAGCTAGTTTGGTATATGAGTAGGGGGACTACTGTTTTATAACGAATAAAATTTGAAGAAGACCATAATCTTATTTAGGACAGTTAAACTAATATAAAAATAAGTGTTAACAAAACTGGACTTAAAAACAAACTTGTCCTAAAAGGAGACATCAGCCTTAGCATAATGCTAGTCTGGCGACCAGCGCTGATGTTCCGCTGAGCCCATAAGGTTTCGTCACGGCAGAAATTACACATTACATACCATAAAAAGTCGTGGTAGCGTAATGGCTAGCGCAAGCGTCCTAGGCTCAAAAGGGCGCGGGTTCGATCCTGGCCGGAACGCATGCACCACTTAGGCAGTTTTCTGACCTAATCTGCATATTGTTACAATAACGGTGAAGGAAAACAACGTGATGCAACCTGCACATCGAGATAGCCGATGTGTCAAACCTGCCAAGCCGCCTTGGACAAGTGTGGCGGGTATAGTGGGAGGCCCGAGCCCAGCAGTGGGACATTTATGGGCTGCTATTATTATATACTACATAGCATAATTATAAAAACAATAAAATCTAATACACATATAATATATATGCAGTTAATAGTATAAACTATACTAAGAACTGCATATACTATAGTTTAGTAGTTAATAGTACATATACTATAATATATATTAATTTAACAACAGTAACTAATAGTAATGATAAATATCTATTATAAATGTTTCAATTACAGAAATTAAATAAATAAGAAATATTGCAATCAAAATACCACTTGTGTCAAGTTTTAGCTTTATTTTGTATTAGCGGTCTCGGCAGACGTTGTCCTGCCCAGAAAAAATAAAATCTAGAACCCGATTCCAGCGTCACCTATCGGGTCTAATTGGGAATCTAAGCCACCTACCCAAACACACATAAAATTTCATCAAAATCGTAGAACCCGATTCCAGCGTCAAGTATTTTGTTTACATTGATGGGTTTTAGTAGAAAACTCTAATTTTTATAGAGCTTGTATTAACTAGGGATAATGTAGCATTCGAACGATGAAAGAAATTTTGAAATCGATCTAGTAGTTTTTGAGTTTATTCGTTACAAACATACAAAAATACAAATCGTTCTTCTTTATAATATTAGCATAATGAGTAAGGGTTATTGTTTTACGGCGAATATTTTTTTCAAATCCTGACAAAGTATTTTACTCGTTCTGTCTTCGAGGTGCGAGGCCCCTAAGAGTACAAGACCTTAGGCGATGGCTTACGTCACTCACGCTTTACGCTGCCTCTGGTGCCGGTAACTACTTTCTATTAGGTCTGCCGTCAGCCTGTTTGATGTATTCAAGCATAAAAAAAGTTTGAAACACAATTAAAGATTTGACAAAAGAGACAATTTTCCACTATTTTTTATCATATTTTGGCTATATAACTCTAAAAAAATAATCTATATATCAATACGTGAAGCAAAATCTTTGTACCCCTTTTTACGAAAATTGCGCGGACGGAAATCGCACAGTTATAGTTTATATAGAGAAGAAGCAACGAATCCTATTTTTTTTTAAATTTATGCATAAATAATACATTAAAGCAATAAAAAAACATTACACACACTACTATGTATTTGACACACACACGGATATATACTCATTTGTTTATTGTTCAAGTCAAATTAACAGTGTAGCCTTGGCGAAATCTGTGATTATAGAAGTAGTCTTTATTATGGTCGAATTTCGACCACGGGTGACTACTAGTTTAAATTAATATGTATTACAAATAGTACTCAACGAATCTTGTTCAAACAAATTGCATGAGTTCAGCAGTCAGGCAAACTGCCCACTTGATGGAAAGCGGTTATCATCGCATATGGACTACCAAAGGACTAACAATGTGCTGCCGCTCTCTAAAGGAGACTGGAACCTGGCCACTAATACCGGAACACAACTCAAAGCTGTTATGACGTCATACTCTAGACCAGAGGTGGTAAGTATCTAGACGGGCAAATACCTTACCACCTGACTGTGGGTTGTTTCGTCGGCTCCTACGACAGGCCGCCCGGCCGCAGGAAATTGTATTATTTTTCCGTTCCTGCACGGATAAGATAGATAAGCTTTACCAACTCAAACATATTAAGAATTTCCCACACAATGTTTCGATATTTAGAGTAGGCCACATACACGGTTTACCCGTTAACTTAAATACAATGACATTTAGGAAAAATATTTATGATTTTTCAAGGTCCGAGGGACTAAAGCGGTCGATTTTGGAGAATCGCTTAGTGCAATTGACATGTGTCTAGATATACTTGGTAGTTCTAATACACAACACATATTTCCACTATATGTTGACACTTGTCTTGTTCATCATATGAATCTGCGTAAACGACCTTTTTTAGGCCCTCTGACTAACAATAAGACATAAAATAAGTTCATAGGCTATTCAATGTAAAGTAATCTCAACATTCAAAAATTTTATCTAACGCAATATTGACCACCATAACGCACCTTACCCATAGAAGACGGTGACCTAGGCTCAGTATTATATTTATAATCTTGAGGCACTATGGGTAGAATACAACATAACTAATTTAAGTTTTCTTAAACTGTATTAGTTTATTCTGTTCATTGTATTGATCAGTATTTTAAGATGTACATATATGTATATATATGTACATGTAAAAAAACTACGTAAACCACCATTACTTACAGAATATCGCAACACTGAATAATTAATTATTAAAAACTCATTTAACAAATTGCATTCGTTATTTGTATTGCATTAAGTATTAAGAACATTGTTTCCCATTACAATAGATAGCAGTGTTGCCGTATGAAAAGCAATTTTTCATTTTAATAATTTATATGTATTTTATATTTATAGTTTTGCATATGATCTAAGCCATACAAATGTCTTATGGTAATATGCCAATTGGCGATCGTTTAATATGTAGAGGGGTGGTTTTTTATTGTACTCAAAATAGAACACGATAAAGAAATATATTAAGTAAATAATAATAGGATACAATATCATTTAGAAACTGATATCTATCTGTGTTATCTATCTATATGATATTAATAATATATATATAGATAGATAACACTTTATTGCTTATCAAAATAAATAATTACAAAAAAATGCGTATTTATAATACTTTCTATTACTACTACTTATTATTTATAGCGAACTCTTTCAGACAACCTACCAAATCCAGCTACGTCGTAGGGCAGAAAATGAGATAAGATTGAACAAATTAAATATGTCACTAGGCAATTGTACATTACATCAGTTTTTTTCTGTTGCATGACTTCAGCAGACAGGCAGACGGCCCATCCGATGGAAAGCGGTTACCATCAACATGTACATTTGTAATACCACCCGTGCTACCAATGCGCTCTCGCTCTCTAAAAGGAGATAGGAACGTGGCCATTAATGCTGGAATACAACTGAAGGTCGTTATGGCGGCATAGACTAGACTAAAGATGGTAGCCATCCAGACGGTCAAGTACCCTACCACCTGGCTGTGAGTTGTTTTGCCGCGTCTTACGACTCGGCAAGAATTATCATAGAAATTATAGAGTTATCATAATAATAATAACAGCGTATAAAAGTTCCGTCCCACTGCTGTGCTCGGGCCTCCCATTAAAGGGGGACGGAGTATACCCATCACGCTTGTCCAAGGCGGCTTGGTAAGTCTGACACATCGATTATCTCGATGTGTAGATTTCATCACGATGTTTTCCTTCACCGTTGTTAGCACGTGGTAATTGTAACAAAATGCACATTAGGGGCTGCTTACATAACGTTGCTTAAATTTACATAAGAACCTCTAAACGCATTTAACTCCCTTAAATACAATTAGCGTCTTGCAAAACGCAAAATTTGTCGCTAAATATGTTGAAAGAACTGTTAAAGTTAATCCAAAAATGCCCTAAATGCATTTACCTGAGGATAAAAAAATAGAACTGCATTCTGTTTGGAACAATAGAAATGCCAGATATGATCGAAATTTACCTGAAGCTAGTTCATTTAGCTACACTATAGAATTCAAATATCTTTGGACGACAATTCCTGGTATGATTATTTTAATTTTTAAGATGGATTTGCACTTGTTTCATTTGTATTCTAATGATGAAGAACGAAGGATGAATTGTCGAATATGACAATACGATTGGGAATATGTGTAGATATGCCAGGTATACATTATTTCAAATTAAAAGAATATATAATTAATATAAATTATAATTAATTTCAAAATATAATCATAAACGGGGTGTCCATAGTGGAGAAAACTAATTTTCTAGAATATTTATTGGTCTTTGTGATTTGTGTATCTAGCTAGGGTCAAATTAGAATTTGGTTGTGGTTTTATCAAATTGTAGAATTTTGATTTAACTAAATACTTGAGATTTTCAATACAAACGCACTATTCTACGTTATTCAATATTCTAAGACTATTGTTCACTTTTAACCAGTATTTACTATTTGAAGTAAAACGGTCCAGCAAAAATTCAGGTTGTCATCAAAGACTCCGGACAAACTTAACCAAACGAACGAAATTTGAAATGACAAGTTGACATTGGCCAACTAAAATTCCATTTTAAGCAAAAAATGACTAACACTCAAGATAAATTGCGTGTGTTTGTTCGAAAAAATGGATCGCAGCGTGAAACGGAACACACGTGGCTGTTTTACCGACGCCGTAAATACACTTAGCTAAATAAAATGGGATTACCACCGCATTGCATCACACGCACACTTCACAAACAGACCAAGACACACAAAGAACCTAAAAATTAATAACCCAGATACAGGATAAAAACAACACACATGACACTAGTTAAGATAATATATATAGGTTTAAACATAAGGCACACACTGTATTTGCACTTCCTCACAACACCAGCATGTAACAGATGCACTCTACATTAGTATAAGTTTAGTATTAAAATTAGAATAAATTAATATAATAAGTTATTCATAAGGTACACCACAACACACATATGATTGAATTAATGTCACACACAAAAACAAAAATTACCAAGAAGCGTGTATAAATACTTAAAACTTTCTTCAAAATTAAGTTATAAAAAAAGGTACGGAACTCGAGTCCGTAGAATTGTTAAAAAAAATAATATATATAATGGGAGACCCCCGTTATGCAAGGCATCTTAAATACGTTTTATGTAAATCGTATTTAGACAGTTTAATATGATTAACTAAATTTTATTTAATGGCGATCGTTAAGCAAGCCTTAGTTAGAATACAGACCAGGATTCGAACTCGCACCCTTTGAGATTACGCTACCAGGACTTTTATTTTATAATAATACGTTTTTTTATTGAATCAATTCTATTTGTTTTCATTCGTTTAATATACATAATTTGAAGCTCAGAGCACATAATTATGAAGAAATATTTCTTAGAAGCCAGCAACACAGTCAATCAGCGAATTGATGTTTAAATTGAAGCAAAACACAGAATAGTAATCTGTTCATGCTTACACTATAATTAATTACAATCATGGGAATATTTGAGGAGGCCATCTTTTGAAGGCTTAATTGTGTTATCGTTCAATTATTTATTGTTACCACCCCGATTTCCCACCATTTATAGGGGGCCCCCGTATTGGAGTCTGAAAAATTTAGTAATGAAATTTCACCAAGTCGATATTTTATAGGGCTATAATTTTATAAAATACTGACAAGTGGTTGCCAAAGTAATTATAAAATATACTTAAGGTCACACTTAAAGGTAATGAAGTAAAAATGAGTAATAAATAACTCATAGAGCGATATAAAGTTATTAAATTTATTTCTGGTAAGGTTGTTAATTTTATTGATTTTAATAATGCTTTTAATTTTATTGATTTTAATAATAGTCACGGTTATACTGTGATGACATTTAAGCGAAATACTGACTTGTATAAAGGGGTTTAGGTTTTATTTTCGATTGTCATTACTTAAGGTCGATGAATACAAAAGGGAGAAATGTGTTTTAGGATTCAGAAGGCGAACATCAAAAACAGAACTCTTAAAATGTTGTCATATCCATCCATTTATAGGTACATCGCGTCGTTCGCTTTATTATCAGTTATTCGTAGTTTACTTGTATTGATTTTTCTACAAAATAAGTTGTTGAATCAACTTTTAATTAAATTTTGTGTGTAAATGGTTAATTTATAACATTTTGAACTTTAATATTTAACTTTAGATGCTTGTTTACTTGACAGACATTTAAGCATTAGTATAATATATTAAATTAAGCGAAAAATCGTCGTGCGTAGTGCCAAAATTATCTTCTATGAAAAAATTAATATATGTTATGAGATTTTGAAAACATGTGTTCCATGAACCGCCGCTATACAAGAGTGCAATGATTATTATTTATTTAGGTTTATGGCTTGGCAGCTAGGTCTTTAAGCCAGATCTTTGATTACAATGTAGTTTCTTCATTTTCTTAAGCCTATGTGTAGCACAGCTGAACTGTAGGTTATCAGCTGGTGCCATTCAACGGAGTTCTAGTGACAACTCAAAAGGCTACATTTGACTATACAGTTCACATTTCTCACAAAACACATAATTACTACTCAAAAACTATCAATATCCTACAACTATTGTTCTTTTTAAAGTAATTTTACACATTTTTAGAAAATAAAACTGCACAGCATAACATCTTTCAATTCCCGCTCAAAACTCCAAGAGTGCAATGAAATCGCGAATAAATTTTAATTCAGTAGTAAATTACACTATGCATTGAACTGAGGGATGAAAGAAAAATAAGCTAGAATTACGAGGTGAAAATTTTTGAAAAAAATCGAGTTTCTTGTTACCAGTCGCGAGACTCGAATTAAAATGCCATTAGAATTACTACAGAGTTTATTAGAACTATACAAACACGTATAACACAGGTACAAATATTATACGCGCAAAGTCCGTCACTTATTAGATTTCCGATTGTAGTACACACGTCTTGCTTCGCTCGAGGTTATCGCTCGACTGCCTGCTCCCTCAATCGGGCCATTGCTTTATACTGCACAAACGCAATATGTCCGCCCGGCAGCCTGTACACCGAATTTCCTAGAATCGTAATCTGCACACCTGGCTAATTATGCCTGCAAGCGGCCATAAACGAGTACACTAGGCTGTTCTCCACAATAACCAATAAATAAGTGAACAAAGGAAGACAGTCATAAAAGGATTACAATAAGTTCAAATGCCGACGGGTAATAAAATGTATTTTTATGGATATGCAGGTGGATTTTGTTTTCGTCGGAACTTAAGTTGTAACATTATTGTTGTTGCTTCAAATAATGTTATAACAAAAATTGATATGTACAAAATCTGTTGGGTAGTTTTTGAGGTATAGATATATCTAATTTTGTGACTTTGTCGATTCATTTTATCTATATAAATAAAAATGAATGGTAGAAATCTATGTACGCGCATAACGACTGTACGGATTTTGATGAATTTTTTTGTATTTATTTCAGTGGGTTCACGCATTATTTAGATTGACAATTGGAACCGGTAGGTGGTATTGGGATCGGGATTACTATTTTTTCAGGGCAGGATAACGTTTGCCGGTACGTCTAGTACCTATATTAATATTTTACATATATTTATTTTAATGCAGCATATATGTTAATCATTGCATGATTACTAAATAAAGAATTATGAATATATTTATTTAAACCGTGAATAAATTCACGGTTTAAATGAATTAATAGGGTGTCAATTCTTGAAGGGAGGTGCCAAAAATGGTATAGTTTACCATAGTTGAATAAATAATAAATAAATTGGCAGACAAACACACACACACACTGTATATCCCCAAATTAAGCAAGTTACGCTTGTGTTATGAGTAATATACAACGGACCACTCTGGTGCCGATCCCAGACGCCTAGACCATAGTAAATAACGGAGAAAATACGTTTCCGAAATTTACTATACCAGGAATCGAACCCGGATATAAATACAAGATATATCTGAAGGTTTGTAGATATAATCGATTATATGTTGTTATTATAATTCGTTGCAATCAAGTCTGTGGTTCTAGTATACTGAGGCCTTACTCTCGAACGTCATTCATCGTTCGTTTTCGGTTTAGAACTTCTCGTGTTTGTTTTTTACGTTTCCATGAATTTAACAATGTATTTTCAATTTAATTTTATGTTATATAAGATTTCTTCTTCTAAACAACAACAAACTTTGTTGTAAACAAATTATGTTATTTCTTTCTAAATTTTCATTGGGCGGATCGTACGAAAAAGAACGACGAAAAGTGAAGCGCTCAGATCCGATTGTGATGCAGACATAAGGCTGCTACTGAAACTGGCATCAAGTGGTGTCGATACAATTGAGAACCTCCTACGGCCAGTAATGGTATGTAGTACGTCGTGCGTTACGTAGTGAGTCGCGCGCCGACCGCCGACAATACACTAATGTTTACATTCCCAGCTTATTTCCTTTGAACTAGCATGTGGGCCCGAGGAAACGTAAAATAAACAGAACTTTCTCGTAATGTTTAATTAAATTAATCAGTTGGTTGATTAGTCAATGGTACGGCGGCGTTGACGTAAACAAAGCGCGCGGCGGCGTCGCCCACACCCGCTTTGATCTAGCGCGCTCTCATCTGCACTATTGTTATATATTTGTGAAGTCCCTGCCGCCCCTTTCCCCGCGCCGAGCGCCGCCACTGACGGCGCCTCGCGCGACACCCCTAGGGCTGGCGAATGGCGAAAACAAGAAAAAATGTACCAATTCAAATTCAAAAGTTCAGATAATTCAAACTTTCACTAGAGAACATTTTCTTACTAATTTATGTACACTGTTACGCAACATGTATTGCTCTTTTAAGAAGAAGCGGCAAGAAACTCCCCAGCAATAAATCGAGCTAAAAACTCTATTACTTTACATATGTTTAAGTTTTTTTTAAACAGCATTATGACCAGGCATCGTAAATATGTGCTAAGTATTTGTTTTTTTTAAATTTATAGTTAAGATAGTTACTCAGGTCTGGGGTTACCGATTTTGATGAACCTTTTGAGGCACAGATTAGTAGTGGTTTGGGTGAAGTAAAATACAGTTTAAAGAATTTCCTTTAATGATCTTTTCTTGTATTCGATACAGTTTGGTTTTATCACCTTTTACTTCACATAAATTAAACCTTTAAGTTCAAAAACGGTATTATAATGCCATTTGTTTAGCTCAGTGGTTCTGGTTAAACCGACAAAGAACAATCACTGATTTTGCATCGGATTTCATGTATGAATAGAGCATTGAGATCTTTCTGTTTTATTTATTAATAGGATCGCAGGGGGCCAAAAGGCTCGTTAGGATTAAGAGGCTGTCAATGACAAAAAAGATAATGGTTAAGCCATGGACTGCACGAGAAGAATGTTGTTGGGTAAGGTATATATAAAAAAAAACTCAATTTTTACGGTACTAAAAATAATATATCTATTATTCTTTATGTAAATAGTTTAAAACAAAATCACTGTCCGCGTCTGTCTGTATATCCACTAACTCTTCCTAAATCATGCAATGGATTTTAAAGGGATTTTCACCATCAGTTAGGTAGATAGATAACTCTTTATTGTACACCAAAGAATAGATAAACAAAAATACGTTTTCTTTTTTATTAGAGTTACAAACGGATTCCTTTTTGTTAGATTTTTATATTATAAAACAAAATTTTGTTATTTTGGTTACAATTACAATTATGTCAGAATTATTAATTACCTACTAAATAATAAATATATAATTGATGTCACAATTTTTAAAAAGTGCATTTAGTTAATTTGACTGACACCTGTATTTTATTTCTAACTCTATGAAAACAAAACGATCTACCGTAAGGCCCACCAATCAGCATCTGAGGTACGTTCCATTGTATGTCATTTCACAATATAACGATTTCGTGGATACATTCTAATCTACCGAAAAATAATGCATTAAATTGTAGGCAGTATGTTACGTATCACAACATTTTTTTTTCCTTGGATGAATTCAGCATACAGGCAAGCGGTCCACTAGTGGAAAGCGTTTACCATCGCCTATGGATATTCGCAACACGAAAGGTGCTACAAATGCGCTGCTGCTCTCTAAAGGGAGACTGGAACCTGGCCACAAAAGCAGGAACACAACCCAAGGTTGTTATGGTGGCATACTCTAGACCAGGAGGTGGTACCTATCCAGACGGGCAAATGCCCTATCACCCGCCTGTGGGTTGTTTTGTCGCCTCTTACAACAGGCCGTCCGACCGCAGGAAATTGTATTCTTTCTCCGTTCCTGCGCGGATACTTCGACAATATTTCAACAGTTTACAATCACGCGAGATAGATTATAATCTAACGCTATTTATAATTTGATGGTGACATATACATATGACAGTATAACCATATATACATATATATAATAGTATTAGGAATTATTATACACAATAGAGAAGTAATACTTCTGAATCTGATTTTTAAAACACTAAGGATTTGGCTAGTCTTATAAAAATTGGTAGCTCATTCCAAAGAAACGGCCTGGACGGTAAAAGAGTTATTGTAAAAACAAGACGTATCTACAGGTATGTTTATTCTGTATTTAGTTGATAATTATAATAATAATTGATAAATTTAGATAATTTTTATATATTCACTTAAGGTTTATATATATTTAAAAAACCTAAGTTTTGAAGTAAATAAAATAGAGCTACTGCCTAAATTTGAGATATTCGTATTAGTGTATTAATAGTCAAATGTTTAATAAAAATAATATCAATTTAAATTAAATTAATCTATTAAAATGTATAGTCAATAAAAAAACTTGCTGCCAACCCTACATGCCAGTCGACATCCATTATGTTTTACTTTCTTACTAAATAGTGCAGTGTATGACGTGGCTAAGAATCGCGACACTTGTTATGTCTACAACACTAGCCGCTATCCATCTATAGCTAAACAAACAATAAAACGTAAACAATGTCTTAAAAGGTTTAAGAATTGTTTCAACATCAACTCAGCCTATATTATCTTTCTTTCTGCGTGGCAATATTTAATCCCGGCTGTTGCCGAGGTCAGCCTTTCCATGCGGCCTATTTCCACTTGGTTTGTACTCAACGTTACACTGACACTCATTGTAAAGACCTATTTAGTATATTATACATATTTTTTGTATATTCTTCGTTTAGAATACGTATTGTTGTATGGTCTCATGTTTGTCAGTTCCTTCTTCGCGGATTTTAGACTACATTATTATAAGTAGTAGATAGAGTACATTATGAGTATTTTTAAAAATATGATAAACGGAATAATTTCAGGGGGGTAATTAATTATTTTAACTTTGAAATTCATGTAGGCAAAGCGAAATGAAGCAATAGCCATGGAATTTTATATAGTTTTTATTGCTGCAGTACAGCAGACAGACTGTAAGCCTACCAAATGGAAAGTTGTTACTGTCACCTATCGACATTTCAAAATCGAGGTGCTGCAATGCTGCCGGTCTCAAAACGGGGCTGGAACCTGGCCACTAAAGCCAGAATACAACGCAAGGTTGTTAGGGCAGCATGCCCCAGATCAGGGGTGGTAGCATCTAGACGGGCAAATGCTCGACCACCTGGCTGTGGTTTGTTCTGTCGCTAATTACACCAGGCCGTCGGTAGTAGGAATTGATATTGTTTCTTTGTTTCTAAATATTAAATTAGAAGAAAGGTAACTCCTAGTAAAAATGAAAATACTAATATACTCCTAAACCACATAAGACTAAATGGCGCCACATGTGAATGTTATGTATCATTCTTGTAAACAATAAACTAATTGATTTATTTTAATTGTATTAAATAATTATTTCATTTCTCATATTCAGAAAGTACGTATGGAGTTGCCTAATCGCAGGGATGAAAACTGCACTTTTCGTCCTTGGGAAGTGATTCTCCCTACTGTCAAAAAAATTAGAAAACTGTGAACCATAGATGATAACATGCGACTCATGTCCCAATTTTTTTCAGCCACTGTTAAATTGCGGCATAATTTGTAATAAAAAAAGATCAACAATTTTGTAACATCATTTTATACGTATAAATTACTTTTCAGTAAATTATTATTTAATTTCAATAAATTTGATCTAAATATTTACTAACATTAGTGCCAAAAAAAACTGGCTGGTAGAATGCCACAGAATTTTTTTTTCTTGACGTTGCATATGTGAGTACGTGATGACGTTTCATCAGATTTAGATATGGATTTAACGCCTGATTTTATTAGAGACGTATTTGTTTGTTTAACTAATCAGTTTTCATTTACTTTCCTCATATTCGAAATGAAAAGCAGAAATATGCACTTTCACCTCTCGTATAACAATCTGCTATTTGTTCTTGTTCTTGTTTTATCTTTATTAGCTTCTGCCAGCGATTTCACCTACGTTGAAACAATCACAACATTCACGCATTGTCCCTAGTGTTACAAATGTCCATAGGCGACGGTGACCATTACCAACAATCATGAGGTAGATTTGTTTGCCTACTTCGGACCTTAAAAAATTAAAGTCGTCGCGTCATTTGGCTGATTTTTGTAAATAGTCCCAGCAGGAACTGAGATGGATTTGCACAAATGAAAACAAATTTAAGATTTTGCTATGCATATATTTATGTAGAGTTAGATTTCAATAGAAGTAATTTATAAGTATTACGAGCCCATAAGTTACCTTACAAATCATGTAACAGAACCTAGCCTTTGTGTTACATGCCGGGTAGCACTATATCGACCACACTATTGTTAGACATAGTAAAACAAAGAACCAGTGCAAAATAGATAAGCACGAGATCATATAAGTATGTAAATTATTTGTTTTATTGTTAAAAAATATTATTTTGTCCTATATAGTATTGTCTGCACTACACGAAATATGTAGAATCGACGGACGTCTCCGCACTTGTACTGTTATAAAAAAAAAAAACAAAGCATTCTTCTGACTGTCGTTGAATAAATACCAATCCGTTAACATGTGTTATTTTTAAATAAAGCAATGATATTATAATAATAACAGAGAGCGGTTAAGGGCGGTTTCCCACTAACACGCCACGACAACCCGAAAACACAATGTGACGACGGCATACGGCGCTCTCCACTACACGGCAAAGCTGTATTTTTCGTTCAAAAACTATTTACTAATATAAGAATTTAAATTGACTTATGTTTGAATATTTAGATTAAAGAATTGCTATTCTTGAATTCTGAGAAAAAAGTAACATTGAGCATCAGGTGATTTAAGCTGTAGCCTTATTTACATTGCTTTAAATTGCGTCTCAAGGAAAAAGTCCCGCGGCAAAAAATGGAACTAATTATACCATCCCAGGCACGTCTTATTTTGTTTTAATCAAATATTTTTTTTTGTAAATGTTACCTTATATTATTACTCAACTAGCTGACCCGGCAAACTTCGTACCGCCTCAGAATATTTTTTTTTCATATTTTCTCACCTTTTAAACCTTCCCTAGACTTCCACAAATAATTCAGAACCAAAATTAGCCAAATCAGTCGAGCCGTTCTCGAGTTTTAGCGAAACTAACGAACAGCAATTGATTTTTATATATAAGACTAGCTGACCCGGTAAACTTAGTACCGCCTCAAAATCAATGTTTTTCATATTTACTCACCTTTTAAACCTTCCCTGAACTTCCACAAATAATTTAAAACCAAAATTAGCCAAACCAGTCCAGCGGTGATCGAGTTTTAGCGAGACTAACGAACAGCAATTGATTTTTATATATAAGACTAGCTGACCCGGTAAACTTAGTACCGCCTCAAAATCAATGTTTTTCATATTTACTCACCTTTTAAACCTTCCCTGAACTTCCACAAATAATTTAAAACCAAAATTAGCCAAACCAGTCCAGCGGTGATCGAGTTTTAGCGAGACTAACGAACAGCAATTGATTTTTATATATAAGATTTATTAATACTATTCAATCGGAACCTTTTCAAAATTATTTTACATTTCTAACATTCCGTTGCACGAACGTAGTCCGTCTTTCTTGGGTTCTTTCGTGAGAAAGAGTCTATTAATGCTGTGGACAGTGTCATTTTAGTTAACTTTTTAGCGATTGACAGTATGTCTGAAATATTAAGAAGTAGATACTCTTAAATTCCTAATGCCTAGTAACTTTGAACGTCATGTAATTGACGCTTGTTTGTGTTGCTATAGTTGCTGCCGGACTTGCGCCGTCACGGTGTCGTACCGTGTAGTGCTTTGCTATTCTGTGCCGTGACAGTGGAAAATCAGCCGATGTAAATGTTTTATTATAAAGTGATGGAACTCGGCGCCAGCGCCCACACTTTTATGTTAGCTAATAATATAACGTTTTGTTTAAACTAATAATGTTTAATGCACTACAAATGTACAGCATTAGGTTGTTGATATTTTCTTTTTATAAATACAACTACGGATTGAGCGTTTTGTTAAGGAATGAAGAATTTTTAGTTCATTTGTAATATGTAATATGTTTTTGAGTAAACATTTAACTAGTGTTAAGCTTATCACTACTACTTAGGTTACTAAATCGAAAAATTTCACGGAAATGTTTGATCCAGTATCCGTTTAAAGTGTTTATCCAGTCATATGTTAATCTCTTTTTTCAAAAGTTGCTAGTTTATATTTGAAAAGTTAGATTCAAGCATAGGTTGCCCGCCCATGCAACGTGTTATTCCTCATTTACGGATATGAATATACTATAAATATGATACATATATTTCGATTCCTTTTACACAATCCACAACCAGGGTTGTTTGGAAGAGATCATTCCAAAGCGAAAAGGCCGTCCTTTGTTCCTGCTGCTGTAAGAAAACAACTTGTTGGGAGAGATTCTAAATTTCGTGAAGTCACATTTCATATATTATATCGTTTGTTTCACTTCATATATTATAATGTTTTGAATGATTAAATATAATGTAATCTATCTTATTCTCTCGCAGGCTTAGTCCTATAGATTTATAATATGTTTATATCTTTTTCGTGTCGCTTTTTCGATTAATCGAGTTTCAAAGCACAACGATTCTAAAGAAGTTTCACTTCAATAAATACCGACTTATGGTAATGGTTTATAATTTCGCCGTCAAAATGCAAATACAGGCTTATTTTTTATTTTCAATCTGTTTATTCAACCTTATTGTTCTCAGCGAAACATCTTATATTTAAATCAGGTTATTAGTAACAACGGATACACCGACGTTACTCGGGTCGACGTCGGCCGACCGGAAAATTGCCGGACCACCGGAAGTCTCAAGATTATGATACGACGGGTTCAATACACACACGCGTTTCATTTTTCCTTTTTATTACAGTATGCAATTGAGTATATAACAAATTCTAAAACAACTAACAAATAAAAAGGTCATTGTTAAACTTTTGCGACCTTGCTCTATTAATAATGTGAATATACAAAATTGTTTAATAAAGACAATTTCAAAACACAAGGGCTTCTCAAGATATTTCACTACACATCACAAAAGGTCATGAACTTCAACGACATATCAAATTACATTATTATTTATTAAGCATATTGAGGAGCAATACCATACTTTGATACAGTTTCTTATAATTTATTTGCTTTTCAACTGCCCATTCATGTTTATCCGGTTATAATCAATGTGCTCGTTCAATTACCGGAGACCACGACATGCGTAAAAACTAATCATATAAATTTAATGTGTAATATATGTAATAATAGGTTGGGAAAAAAGTCTTTTCGCATATAGTATGTATGAACTTGTAATAAGATCTCTTTGGCTATACCATTTGTATCTGGCTGGTTTTGGTATCATTAAAAAGTTTTAATTTTAAAGAAGACAATTCCAAATTCAAATTAGAGAAATGTGTGATATTCATTTGCTTTTCTTATTGTTAAAATGAGTGAATCTAATGAAGAAATTCGATACATTTTAAAATTTTACTACAAAAATGGTAAAAATGTGACACAAGCAACGAAAAAATTTTTGTGATGTTTATGGACCTAATGCAGAGTCTGTGAGAGTAGCGTAAATTAGTAAAAGTAAGCGTTTTCAATCCGGAAATTTTGATATCAAAGATGCACGTCGCTCTGGTCGCCCTGTTAAGGACAAAATTGATGCCATTTTTGAAAAAGTGGAGCAATATCGGCATATTAGTAGTTACGATGTAGCTGGAGAACTGGGAAATGACCACAAAACGGTTTTGGCGCATTTGAAAAAAGCTGGGTACACAAAAAAGCTCGATATTTGGGTGCCTCATGAGCTCACTGAAAGAAACCTAATGAACCGTGTACTCATTTGTGATTTTTTATTGCGACGTAATGAAACCGAACCATTTTTGAAGAAGTCGATAACTGGTGATGAAAAGTGGATCACGTACGATAAGAATATGCGAAAAAGATCGTGGTCAAAGGCCGGTTAGGCTTCACAAACTGTGGCGGAACCCGGATTAACTCGCAACAAGGTGATGCTGTGTGTATGGGGGGATTGGAAGGGCATTATTCATTATGAGCTGTTACCGCCAGGCAGGACCATCGATTCTGAACTGTACTGCGAACAACTGATGAGATTAAAGCAAAAAGTTGAGAGAAAGCGGCCGGAATTAATCAACAGAAGGGGTGTTGTTTTTCACCATGATAACGCTAAACCTCACACATCTTTAGCCACTCAGTAAAAATTACGAGAGTTTGGCTGGGAGGTGTTAATGGCATCCGCCGTATAGTTCTGACCTTGTACCTTCAGATTTTCACCTGTTTCGGTCTCTGCAGAATTCCTTAGGGAGTGTCAGGTTAACATCACGAGAGGACTGCCAAAACCACTTGTCGCAGTTTTTTGATCAGAAGCCCCAAAATTTTTATAGCAATGGGATCACGTCCCTACCTACAAGATGGCAAAAAGTTATCCAATAAAATGGCACCTACATACTTTAGTCAAATGTAAATAAACTTTATAAAAAAAAAAACCAATTTTTATATAAAATGCGAAGAAACTTTTTCTCCAACCTAATAAAACGGCTTTTCCAGAAAAAGCTCTATCCACGAGGAAAGCTATTCTTACTGATACACTTTTTTTATCAAGTCACAGAACTATGTTATGTGATCGCAGATATGTAAAGCGTTTTGCATAAAAGCAATAAATACTACAAGCAAGTAAAAGGTATAGTACACTCTTAAACAAAAGTTAAAATCACGATTTGCAACACTCGTACAAAATTTAGGAGACTGCAGCGTTTTAATTGAATATATCGTATACTTATAAATTGTCCTATTCATAAAAATATCTGTTTAAAGATACATGCTGGCATTTATTGAAAGTGAATTTTATTGTTCTCCGTAAAGTTTATAACCTTTTAAAATTGTTAATAATATTAATCACAATTAAATATAGCCCATGTCGCTCAAGAATAATTTAGTTTTCTACTGGTGAAAAAAATTTCAAAATCAGTTAAGTAGCTCAAAAGATTAGTTCCTAGAAACATACTCACAAACTTTACCTATTTATAATATAGTTTACATGAAGAGAATAACCAAAATTAGATAGAAATTCAGACATCTTTAAGTGCATCAGTAGACGGTGAATTTAGGACACTTACTTTGTATTTACAAAGTGAGTTGTTGTTATATGATAGGGACTAAAATGTTTGGGATTAAATTCGTACTAATAATGGCCCCAAAATCAAAGAACTGTAAATATAGCTTATTAGCATCCGAGCAGTGAGGTTAGCTCCATATTAACGCTTGTCGTAAGCAGACTGGCAGATTTTACACATGGTTAATCACGATATGTCGTTATCCTCATAATAGTTACCTTCAGCGTCAATATACGGTGAATGTAATGTAAAGTATAGATATTAAGTCAGAAAATTGCCCATGCACGATAATTGCACCGCCAGGATTCAAATGTACGGTACAAGAATGATTCTCTGGTTACTTACCCATTAAGCCATCGTAACTAGTAAGAAACTACAGAAATACCACTTATGCTATGCAGAAATATATATTTACCATTCAAGTCAAAATTACTGGGCCAATTTTGACCCAGAGACTGACAACTTCATTTTTTAACTTCAATATTGCAGTAGATATATTATCTCACTAACAATCTTGAATGTTGTCAATTATGTTTTAAAACGATATGAGTACATTGAAAATTTGATTCTCTGAATTGAGGACAGCTTTGATTTGATTAATCAAATTACTTTCGTAAAGTTAGTGGGTAGTCTTTCATATTAATGCATGAAGGTAACAAAATAGTCAATAGCACGTTAGTTCGATCAGAGAGTGTGTCTCGGCATTGTGGTTTAAGACGTCCTTTAGTCCGGTAAACCGAGAATCTAAGCAACAAAACCTGCCAGTGGACTGGATGAGGGAAACGGTCGGCCGGGATATATGGCGCAAATTTGACACCTATTAAACGTACAAACCGTTGAAAACTGCAAAAATATGATTTTCCACAAGACTGTACCCACCTGAAGATTAGCATTGTTTTAGTCGATTGTGTTACGCAAATTGTTGTACGGCGTGTTCTACTTTTCAGGTTATTTCGCTATGGCATTCTCATTTAACAGTACATTTCCGTTTTAAACAGGCATAATGCTGAAATTCTTTTGTATTGCTGTATAACTAGTTTGTATTTCATCGGGGAACACCGGGGATTGTTTAAGGAACTATGGTGCATACATATAAATATTATTAAAAATGTATTAATTTGAGTTATATTTCTGAATTTTCACTTGGAACAATAAAGTTTGTGACAAAGATGTGTGTTTATCCGTGTAGGAACGGAGAAAAAAATATAATTTGCTGCGGCCGTGCGGCCTGTCGTAAGAGGCGACAAAACAACCTGTGGGCTGTTTAGGTGGTAGGGCATTAGCCCGACTGGATGGCTACCACCCCTGGTCTAGAGTATGCCGCCATAACAACCTTGAGTTGTGTTCCGGCATTAGTGACAAGGTTCCAGTCGTCCTTAAGAAAGCATCAGCGCATTTGTAGCACCTTTGGTGTTGCAAATGTCCATAGGAGATGGTCATTCAATAAAATAAAAAAAAATTAGGAATACGATTACATATTTCGACAAACCTCTTTAGTATAAGAGACGAGAACGCTATAAATCGTAAATATATAAGATAATGATCCTTTTGTCTCTTTATATTGTATTAGCGGCCCGTTTCGGCTTCGCACTTTATTTTTGAAACATTTTGGGATAATCGTATGAATATTGCCTATGTTACTCAGGGATAATGTACCATTCTAATGGTGAAAGAATTTTTGAAATCCACGCAGTAGTTTTTGAGTTTATTCTTTATAAACATAAATATAAATACAAAAATAAATCTTTCCTCTTTATAATTCAAATTCAAATTCTATATAATATTAGTATGGATATATTAATTTATTAGAATTCCCTACTGTTTTGACAAAAAAGGAATCTCTTTTCTCAGAAACTATCTATATAGATAAAATTTTACAAAAAAAAAAAAAATGTAGATTATATAAGTGCCGCTACATAAAGAAGTGTAAATAGCGAAAATGAAGAAACGAAATGAGATTTTTTTATTTTATTTAATTTACACAATCATTACTTAATTTATATCGTTATTTTATCCTTTATTTACAACGTTTATTTAGGTACATCGTTAGTCAGATCTTTAAAAAATTATGAGGATATTTTTTAAAGTCGGTAGTTTGTAAAAAATGTGCTCCGTAAGAAGCTATCGGTATATCCCTTACCTTTATTTATGAACTGGAAAATTTTGAGAACATTTGACACACTTTTATGATACCGTAGCCAAATGATGTAATGGACGTTTGTAACCATACAAACCCTTCATGCATAGTACGACAAGTAATTGATCGATTCATTTATTCTTTTATATTTATATATAATGGTACAAAAATGATTAAAATATTTCACGCGATATATTATCTGGCTAAATAGAGTAGAAAATAATATGGCCGCCACTTTCGCAAATTCTTCTAAACTCAAGAAACTCCAATGTTATGTCAAGAGTAATTTTGATACTTACTAGTGTTGTTTAGTATCACGTTAAACATCTTGCAAGTATCAAGTTGCTTTATTTACGACATATGCATTTTGTCAACATATCCTATGATGTTTATTTTAATAATAATGACTATAATTTTGTAAGCAAGAAATTTAACATCCTCTGATAATTAATAGAGCAATTATGCGATTAAAAGAAGCGAAACTAACCATTACAAAGCTGTCATGTCCGCGGTTCTTTAGTAAATATCGTCAAATTATATGGATAAGATTTTAGCTTTAAATCCCAGTAGACTATAATAGGTTAGCTTTAAAAACACCCGTGTGAAACTTAATATATTATTTCTGTATTTAGTTATTTTTAGTAGATGTTAGACTTGGATCAACGTTAAAATTTAAATTACATGGATAAATTAGCTCAGAGGTCACTGACATTGACTAAAGATAATATAGAATGTTGGTAGAAGGCAAAAAAAAAGATTATGTTTTAGACATTATGGCCAGGTTGTACCTAATATTAATCCTTTGTTTCAAACATTACTTAACTAAAATCCTATAGATTACGTAAAATACGTGACAATATGACGAAACAGTGCCTGGTAGGTACTCTATACTCACCGACTCACGGATCACGGCGGACCGATGTTAAACAATTTAGGACCAATCGTACCACCGCTTCCGAACAATGAGCATTTCGATCACGAAAAAATCATTTTACAAGTTGATCGTGCGCTTGTTACACGGTAGTCGTGTCAGCGAAGGTCCTTAGCCTGCTGGTCTTCTACATTAAAAAAAATAATTCTCTTCGAACTCAATTGACGTTTTGTTATTGGGGAGCTGTCAGTTTGGCAGCTGTCAAGAACCAAATTTATACCTTAGTGAGGTTTTGTAACTCATAACGTTAGTAGTAGTAGTAGGAATCCATGGAGTACAATAAAGGCAAGCTATGTTCTTATTCCAGATAAAAATTTGATTATGCCCTTATTTAGGATGTAAGCTACCATAATTTCAAGTTTCATTAAAATGTTTATTATTTCAGATACGTAAAAATCAATAACTTCATGATATTATGTTTGAAATATTGTTATCATTTTAAATTAGGCGATTTTTTTTTACAGATTTTAACATGATTTCGTAGACCAGGCTTGTCAACCAATTTCACCTGCGTAAAACTTTATTTGGTCGTGTTTATTTGCATGGAGTATATCGACAAATGAAAACGAAGCCTCACTCTGCCAAATACTGAGGGCCTAAAGCGGTCGCCTTTGGATGAGACGTGTCTAGATATACTAGTAGTTGTAAGACATAGCATAAAGTTCCATTTTATTTTAATATGAATCTGTGAAAACGACCTCTTTAAGCACTCTGTTCGCAAATACATTATCCGGTGCTTAAAGTACGTACATTCTTACGTAGAAAATTTAAAATTTTAATATGAATGTTTGAATACGGACCAGTGATAATAACTAGTGCTGCTCTTATGCAGAATTCGGAGAAAACGCGGCCTCAAATATTAGAGTTCCGTAGACATTTTAGCAAAAAACAGAATCTTTATGAAATCGTCAAGTCTGTGCGTTAGTTTGTCCGTCTTTTTTTTTAATAATCGGCAGACAAAATACACATATTGTATATCCCCAAATTAACAAAGTTACGTTTGTGTTATGGGTAAACCACAACGTACCACTCTGGGGCCGATTCCAGACACCCAGACCATTGTAAATAACGGAGAAAATTCGTTTCCGAAATTTACTATACCAGGAATCGAACCCGGAGCCTCAGTGTGCAATGAGGTAGGCTAGCAAAGGCTTCACCCGCTCAACCACAGAGGCTGTTGGCTTTGTGTATCACACTAATTTTTAAACGTGTGGAATATTATTTCACAGATCTTAAAAGTTATAACGATGTTATTCTATGTATGAAGTTAATTCTGGGAAATACCTCCCAAATCGTGTAAAGTATATTTAACTTTTGAACACAGCTGTGGAAAGTTTTGAAAATTTCTAGACTAGAAGAGTCTTAAGACTACTCCTACTTTGATTGGTTAGAACTTTGTAAAAGATCTGTTGACTACTGTTAGTGCGGGATTTATATAACAAAACAAGAAGAACTTTGCGAACTGTTTTATGTGTATAGTGTTGAGAGATTAATAAGTATTAGGGTATGTATTGTAACATTTTTAATTCTCACAATAAAGGCCTTAAATTATTGTTACGAGTGCGAGACTCGAATTAAAATGCCGTTGGAATTACTATAGAATTTATTAGAACTATACAAATACGTATAACACAGGTACAAATATAACTGGACACAACCAGTATAAACTTAATACACGATTCAATAACACGCGCAAAGTCCGTCACTATGTAGCTTATCGAATGTACACACGTCTTGACTCGCTTGTGACCATCGCTAGACTGCCGATCTCCCCATTGGGTCATTGCTATATACTGCACCGATACAATATGGCTGCCCGCCCGCATAGATCGAATTTCTCAGAATTTGTAATCTGCACACCTGCCTAATTATGCCTGCAAACGGCCATAAACGAGTACAATACACAATAGGCTATTTTCTAATTTTAAACATAAGATAAACAAAAGAAGTCCAAATGCCGAAAAGGTAATAAACTGCAGGTGTGCATTGGTCTTTGTCGGTCGTAACATTATTTTAAAACATCAATAATAGCATACGTAAGTAAGTATATGCAAATTTATTTTAATTTGTAATCACTTTGATAAAAAATTATAAAAGTGAAGCACATCTCTCATTAGTTCAAATATTTTATGTTAGGTGGAGCCACCAGACAATAGCAACAGGTGGTTACATAAGTATCTTCATTATTTCAAACTATAAATAACAACTCTACAATTTATTCTAATTAGTTAACACATAAATTATTGAATGTTCCTGACAAATATTAGTTTAAATATTTAATAATAGATAGAGCCACTAATACCAAACTGAGTAGGTAGCACTGCAAGTAATGAACGTTATTAACAGTTCTTTAATTTCTTCTTACAGGGTTCCGTTGCCAAATGACAAAACTGCGGACATTCTTTAACATTATGGAACTTTTCTCTATACGTAGAATGCCAAACACTAGACCAGGGATTCCCAAACTGTTTTGGGATTAGTATTATTTTATTATTAGTATTTATTAAATTATATTATTTTAGGATTTTAAATCCTATTTCTACTTTTTTTTGTTTTATATTAAATACTTACCTATTTAAAAACTTTGCGGTCGGTACAAAAAATAAATAGAAACAAAATTCAGTAAATATGAAGTGTAATTAATCATTATTAATGAAAATTACGTAAAAATACTTAAGTGGGTAACTTTATTATAAAAACATTAAAATCGTGAAGTTAAGATAAAAGTACAACAATGACACTTACTACTAAAATATTAGTAACAAGTTGGTACAAGTACCACAACTTGTATCTTGAAAGTTTCAAATAAGAACTTGTTTTAATAGGGATCGATTTTTGGACCTCGTTGACTCCCAAAATCAGTTTTCGTTTATGTCGATCCCTGGAAAACCGATTTCGACCCCAGGGGGTGGATCGATATCGATCACTTTGGGAATCCCAACTAGACTGTTTGTTTTTTAATTTAGTATGTGTTATTTCAAAAATAACGTATTTTATTTTAAAAAAATGATAATACATTTCATTCTAAGCCATTTGCTTGATATGAAGCGAGAAAATAGTTCTTTCTATAGCTTCACATCGAGTCCGACATGAACGTTAAAAGTGTATTAAAAAGGTAATACAATAAGAAACATAATAATATTATTCTCAAATAAATGGCTTGGCTCCATTAAAATAAGCATACGATACAAATTGTTCCTTTGATGTATTTGTGTAGTTTCCTTTTATAATATCGAACCGAAGGGCTGTATTTTATAAAATATACAACAGTTTAAAAGATAATTTATACTCCATTGTTATTCATTGATGTTATTATGTATATTTCGCCATTGTTTCAAATCAGAGCATATTTCATGCATTTAATGTTTGTTTTTGTGGCACACTGACAGATTTAATATGTCGAGATATGTCTACGATTTTTTGTCAGTCAGTAAAACTTACATATATTACGGGCAGTAGTGATTGTACGAAGTCATCGAATGTATATATGTGTGTAAACGGACGGATTTTTATTACTTACTATCCATACTTTTATAACAAAAATTGACAAACTTGCTGGTGTTTATGTCAATTGTTAACCAGTAATAAGGCAAAATAAATATTTACGGTTTTATTCACATTGAATTAGAGTAAGTTTCTAGGCCTCTTTAATAATATTAAAGAAGCTCAAACTTATTCTAACTCAATACGAATAAGATCGTAAGTCAATAACGGCTGTATATACACTACTGCATGTAAGTACATTGCTGTAAAATAAAACTTCGTTTTAACAGTTTTAGGCGCGGTCATTGGTAATCTTTTTTTGCGGCTTGAAATATGTTTTGATTGAAGCTCGCCTGAGGATATGACCAATTCTGTCTGTGATACTCTTGATGTAGGGTAGGGTAGCAGGGCACCGCCCAAGTGAAGGTGGTTTCGGGCCCTTGTGACGCTAATGTGGAGTCTTCAGCTGATTACGTTTTAGGACTCGCTTGACATGCTGAAGCTCTCCAGCCACATGTTTCTCGACACAGATTTTTTGTACTCTCTGAAAGAAAGATTTGCCCATGGTAGCTAACTGACTAGGATGGTGGTGAGACGAACCACTAAAGTATTTACCTGTATGGGTAAGTTTCCTATACACTGTATGGCCAAGGGTATTGTCAGGGTTCCTTAGGATGAGCACATCTAGAAAAGCTAATTTATGGTTTGCCTCTAGTTCCACTAATGGTTAAGGCACTAGTAAATTTAATGTTACTGTTAATGGAATTCAAATGATCTAGAAATGCAGAGACTATCGTTTGGGAGGATGGGAAAAGTATCGTCTACGTAGCATTTATACATCTTCGTCATAGCCGGAGCGGTATTCACTACCTTCCGTTCGAAGTCTTCCATAAAAATTTCAGTCATGACAGGAGACTCCGGTGAACCCATGTCTACACCATTGATTTTGCCGTAGAATCCCACAAGAAACAACCTGATGTGACGCAATGTTTCAGTAGGTTTGCATATTCCTCAGGCATGTCAATATCTATTAGCTTCCTTTTGACAATCTCAATGCAATCTTCGACTGGTAAAGATGGTAAATAAGGATTGGACATCAAAACTGACGAGTACTTCATCCTCAGCCAATGTCTAATTTTCATTTGCACTGATGAAGTCGAAGGAATCCTTGATATGGTAGAGTGTCTTGCCACGGAGATTGTTGAGTGTCTTCTCTAGATATTGTGCCAGTCTGTATGTTGTTGAGTCAAGCTGGCTGACTGCGGCCTAGTCGAGGGGATCAATCAAATAAATTACTGCGCTTAAAATCGTTAAAACGTAGTTTCATTACACAAACCTATTATTATTATTTTACATACGTACAAATTGATACGACTGCTTCTTATTGAAGTATGTAATGATGGATCTGCTACTTCTACGATCGTGACAAGTACATTTCACTTCATTTACTTTTATTAATCTCTTTATACATACATAGATTCTGTGTTATTTATTGTTTTGAGTCCTAATATTCTACTTCTATGAAAAGCGATAAACAAGCGCTTTGTTTAAAACTAACTTTGCGACAGTGAACGATTATTTGAATACGCGGCTTTTGTATTGTTTTAGTTATGAACTCTTTTTATAAATACGTATCAATCACTCCTTTCTCATATGATGATGCTATTTAGAGAAATTTATAAATTAGTTATTTATTTTGTTTTTCTGTACATCGAAAATTGTACTTTGATATATCCTTCTCTAAATTAAATATCAAATTGCAATATATTAAATATTATTTGCAGCCTTGATTAAATATATTACTTGACAAGCATTTTATAATTTAGCATTAATTTTTCCGAGTAATTCAAGGAATTTTTAGTAATAAATAAATTATCGCTACTTATATCTTTAGCTTTCTTTACAATCCATCCTAAGCATATGAGAACGTTTTATACGTATTGTTTCTTTTGCTTGTGAAATGTAATTCGTGTGTAACAATCACGCACACAATCAAAGGTCCACACATGGGGACAAGCCATCGACACACTTGTATGCACACAAACATAAATTATATACATAAATTGCCTTTAATATTTTGTGAGTCTATATATTTTTTTATTGTAATAATATGGAAGTTTTAATACTGTTTAATTTTAATTTAACCCTTAATGGAGATATTTATTTGTGCCGTTTGTTGTTGAGACGATTGGACTGTGGGGTTCTGAGGCCATAACTCATCGACTCTGGGTGACCAGATGGTTCGACCTTACGCTTTCGGACAACGGACAACGGTGTGGACCACGGACAGATAGTCAGTATGGCAATCCAGCGAGGTAAAGTAGCCAGCCTTCGAGGCCCCTTACCCATAGATGACGATGTCCTAGGCTCAGTATTCTATTTATAGTCTTAACGGATTATGGGTAACAAGCATACAATATAACTAGATTTTGTTTATTGTATTAGTTTACAAATTTTAATTAAATACATTTTTGAAATTTTAGATAGATAGATAGATAACACTTTATTGCTCACCAAAATAAACAAATACAAAAACAAAATGCATAATTACAATACTTCTTCGCAAAACAGGCGGCCTTATCACTAAAAGCGATCTCTTCCAGGCAACCTAGCTTAAAATAAATTCTTAACTAATCTGACGATGTAGGTGGGACAGAAAAAAAATAGGACTGTACAATTTAAATATACATAATAACACTAATTTATAAATTTAATACATATATACTCCATCCAGACACATTTATAGAATACCAATTATACGTATATACGAAATAATCTAAATACATATTTTGTTAATTTTATATATGACAAGCATTTTATATTAACAATAGATAAATAAGTGAAATTTAAGTTTAATATACTAATTTTAATTAAGGAACTACGATTTCAACTTTGGGTTAGGCAGTGTTAAAGACCGGGAGTAGTTCAGCTGAAACTGCAACACACATCAGAGAGTTGGATGTAGGTATGGTATCGAAGTGTCGTTATTTGTTATAGGCTTTTAGCACAAAGCTCTTCTTCGAGTCTGATATCATGTTATTTGAAAGCACGGTAGCGTTAATTAAAATGTTAATATTATATGTAACAAAATAATTGTTTATTTTCATCATGTTGCCATCGTCACAATGAAGCCGTAGTAGCAAGGTTGTTTGCCCACTCGCGTCCTAAACTTAAAGGGCGCGGGGTCGAATAGTGGCCTGAAAGCATGCACCGCTAAGGCAGTTTGCATATTGTTACAATTATCACGTGCTAACGTAGAAGAAACATCGTGATGAAACTTACTCATCGAGATAACCAATATATCAAGCCCGCCAATTCGCCCGAGACAAGTATGACGGGTATATCGTTCATTCTCCTATAAAAGTGGAAGGCTCGAGCCCAGCGCTTTATTTAATTATGTTGCCGTCGCTCTGTTATTGAACGGCTTTTGCATAAGCCCGTTCAACAACAGAGCCCGGTATTTGAAACATATCAGGAAAATAATATCTGTTTCGTAATGACTATTTAATTCATAATATATAATAACAACCCATAAATGTCCCACTGCTGGGCTCGGGGCTCCCATTATAGGGGAACAGGCAGTATACCCGCCACGCTTGGCCAAGGTGGCTTGACAGGTTTGACACATAAAAGTCGTGCGCAGAAGGTTTGCCGATGACAGCCCTTCCCGCCTCCCACAACTGCGACCCGCGGCCGTCTAGTTATTAGTACTACTTAGACAAGCCTCAGTCCCAGTCGTAGGAAGCGGAAGATGTGACCATCGGCAAACCTTCTGCGCACGACCTATAGGTTCTCTCCATGTGTACGTTGCATAACGATGTTTTCCTTCACCGTTGTTAGCACATGTTAATTGTAACAATATGCACTTTAGGCCAGAAAACTGCCCAAGTTGTGCATGCGTTCCGGCCAGGATTCGAACCCGCGCCATTTGAGTTTGGGCGCGTGCGCTAGCCATTACGCTACCACGTCTTTTGAATTAATAATATGCTTAGTTATTATTATTGACGGCCTCTGTGGTCGAGTGGGCGAAGCCTTGCCGTCCTACCTCACTGCAATACAGAGGCTCTGGGTTTGATTCTTGGCATAGTCAATTTCGGAAAACAATTTTTCGTTATTTACTAAGGTCTGGGGTTTGGGAACGGCCCCAGAGTAGTGCTCTGTATAAAATACCCATAACACACGCTTAACTTGCTTAATTTGGAGATTACAATGTGTGTGTTTGTGACAATGTGTGTCAATTATGTATCTTGAAGTCTTCAAGTTACGAGTGAATAGGTATATTCTAGGTAAGCGTGCTCCATCTTAGACTACGTCATCACTCAACATCAGGTGAGACAATGGTCAAAAGCAAACCTATACTTTCATAAAAAAATCTTTAAAGCCATAAAAATGCCCTCTCTCACTTTAGAACTGTGTGGTGGAAATGTCAGAAAAAAATCAATAGCATAATTTATTGAGTAGTGTTTGAGACATGGGGTATTTTCGGTTACACAGAACCCTTTCGTACGCAGACACGCTCTTCACATCTTAACCTTTATTTTTGTCGTGGAGGTAGCGTGATGTTTCCAATAATAAGGCCGAGGAAAATAAAGAACTTAATAAATAAAACTGGAATAATTGATGTAAATATGGCAGGCCCTTACGAAATGACTGTCGATAAGGAATTCAAATTAATAATGAAGAGTCTGCATACCTCATCATATCTATTGGTTTGGCAGAACGACTTACTTCTTCTTTTGAATCATTCTCTCATTACTGAGGATCGTGAGTTTGATGGTAGTGAATAATTGCTCTCCTCCAACAATAAGGTGGATCAGTATATCCATTTGGAGATCTGCCACGAGGTCTGTTGCCTTCAACTTTACAAGTGACTATAAGTCTCACCACCTTATTTGGATTCTTTCGGGCTATATGGCCAGAGTACATTAGTACCCGTTGTCGGCGCCGAGGAACTCCCTAGTAAATTCTCTCAACCCTCTAGGAAAAATGTATATAAAACAAACACATTGTCATCGATTAGTATCGTTAGAACAAGACATAAAAAAAATCCGCAAATGTTCTTCGAGATTACTAGCCGAAATATTTAAAACAAATTTATATATAGCATTCCTATCTACTCTATATTTTTATGTAGATCAAGTAGAAATTGAATGTAACATATGGGGTTAAGCCGTTCGTCGAGTGCTATCCGCTGGTCGCCTGAATGCGACCGTGCGGCGAGTGGTGAATTTGACACGTTTCACCCTACAAGTTGACAAGTCATCAACGTAATTTTAAATTGTATAATCTATTTTTTATAAATGAAGTGTTTAAAAATACCCCATTAATATTACAGTTCAATTTAAAAATACTAAGGCTCGATTCACACTATGATGCCGTTCACGGCTCAATCCTATTCTGGTTTCGATCTGAACAAATCTCGTAATGTGTACACTACTAGTCTTACAAGACGGTTCAATCTCGCTCTAAATCTGGAGTTATTCAGTCAAATTTTATTTTCGGTTTACCGGTACCGGCGTGACATCGGAACTACAGCGATACGATAGTGAGAATTCTCTAATTGTTTCTTACTTAAGAATATTTGACCGAACCGGGAACGGACCATATTTGAACCATGAACGGCATTATAGTATGAATCCATCCTAACCAATAATTTAAATAAAACCTAAATTAACTAGACGTATTCATAGTAAGAAAGTGCAGTGCATGAGTTCAGCAGACAGGCAGACGGCCCACTGGTGGAAAGCGGTTACCATCGCCTATGGACAGTCGCAACACCAAAGGTTTTACAAATGCGCTGCTCCTCGCTAAAGGGAGACTTGAACCTGGCCACTAATGCCGGAACACAACCCAAGGTTGTTATGGCGGCATACTTACTCTAGATCAGGGGTGGTAGTCATCCAGACAGGCAAATGCCCTACCACCTGGCTATGGGTTGTTTTGTCGCCTCTTACGACAGTACGCCCGGCCACAGGATATTTTGTATTCTTTCTCCTTTCCTGCACGGATAAGCACTGCAATTCATAATATTGTTACAAATTAGGCTTCGACAAAGACAAATACCACGTACAGTCTTAAAAGCACATTCTATTACCTGTCGGCATTTGAACTAATTGTAATCCTTTTATGATCATCTTCTTTTGGTTTACTTATTTATTGGCATACGTTTCCAGTATTGTGGAGAACAGCCTATTGTTCTATTGTACTCGTTTACAGTTACGTGTTACGGATTAAGTAGAAGCTGATTCTAGGAAATTATGTCGACGATATGGGTGGGCACATTTGCATTTGTGCAGATAAAACTATGGCCTGATTGAAAAAGGGGTGCAGTTGAGCTACAACTACGATACGGGCGTGACGTGTGTACATTCGGGAATCTAATAGTGACGTACTTTGCGCGTTTTATTGAATTACGACCTTCTGCATTATGTTTGGATTTGTTGTGTTCGGTTATGTTTGTACCTGTATTATACGTGTTTGTATAGTTCTAATAAACTCTATAATAATTCTAACGGCATTTTAATTCGAGCCCCGCTAACTCGTAACATACATATATTTCTAATGTTACAAATAGCTTTACAAGCTATTTGTAACATTGTATATATTCGAACTAAAAATATTTTTTATGCATGTAAAAGGAAAAACGTGTACCGTACCTTGCATAAATTCCATGTTACAAACAAAATAATATAATTTGACTTTGTGACGACCCCGGATGATTGGAAAAAGGTGAAAGAAAGAGAAGAGAGTTAACAAAAATAACAATTTGCCCATTGTAGTCAAGTAAGTCAATTATTCAATTTTAATTGTAATAACAGTGTTCGTTAAGTTTTCTGAGTGCGACCGTCACTGAGACAAATTAATTAGTATTGTGTACGCTTAATTATACTATTTTGTACTAAAAAAGCTTTGATATCACCTTTGTACATTTATATAGTACATATACCGTTTTGTTTTGTGTGAGAATTGTACTGTAATAGCATAATAGTTTGGGACTGTACAATGGAGAAGAAAAATATATGATACGATTGCGTCGTAATTAATGGAAACGTTTAAAAAGACTATTAAAAAAGATACCAAGTGCGTGTCGGGTCTTCGCAAGTCTATTATTTTTAAGGGTTCGTAGCCATTGTGTCTGTCTTTGTATGTTACTCTTTTTCTTTTACCTTCCCCCAATTATCTGGGTTCTGCACAACATGTCTTTTCCTACCACACTCATATTTTATGACATAAGTCCTCTGTCACACCACAAATCATCAAATCATCCTTCACATAATCCATCAATCTTACAGTTTAACATTCTTTGTGTCACGTGACTTTCATCCCTGACCACCTTAATCTTCTTCGTTTTATTCTTGAATCACGAGTGCAACTTTCAAAGATCCCCTTATGTACTCATTTCTCACCTTATCCATTCTTGTGACACCACACATCCATCTCAACATTCTCATCTCAGCTGAGTGGAGACGTTTGTGTTATATTACTTTAGTGGCCCAACATTCAGACCCACATAACATGGCCGATATATAGATTTATATATCGACGTGTAGACGGCCTCTGTGGTTGAGCGGGCTAAGCCTTTGCTGGCTTCCCTCACTGCAACGCAAAGGCCCCGGGTTCGATTCGAGGTCTAGTAAATTTCGGAAACGTATTTTCTCCGTTATTTACTATGGTCTGGGTGTCTGGGATCGGCCCCAGAGTAGTCCGTTGTATATTACCCATAACACAAGCGTAACTTGCTTAATTTAGGAATATACAATAGGTGTGTTTGTCTGCCAATTATAAAAAAAAATGATACTACAAATTGGTCTCGGGAACTACCGGGTTTAGATAGATGAAATTTACAGGAAGATATTCATAATTATATTAGCGGTCCCGGCAGACGTGGTCCTGCCCTGAAAAAGTAATAATCTAGAACCCAATTCCAGCGCCATCTACTGGATTCAATCGTGCATATAAACCATTTCTGGACTCACTCAAAGATAGATAAAAGTTTCATCAAAAATCCTATAACCTGATCCCAGCGCCACTTACCGGGTCTAATTATGAATCTAAACCATCCCGGGACCCACTCTAACACACATCAAAATGATGGAACCCGATTCCAGCGTCACTTACTGGTCTTTGTGAATCTAAGCCATTCTCGAATCTACTTGAACACAAAAAAATCATCAAAATTGGTCTAACTGTTTAGGAGGAGTTCAGTGATGTAGAATAGAATATACTTTATTGTACAAAAATGCTACATAAAATCAAGAACATTAATATAAAAGTACAATCGGCGGTCTTATCGCCCATGGCGATTTCTTCCAGACAACCTTTGGATGGAGTATAGGAAGGACAACAAAAGCCGGTAGTTGCTAAACCAGCATTCGTACAATAATTATAATATATATACACGAACAGAAGAAATATATATATACATATATATATATATATATATATATATATGTATAGCTGAGTGATGATTCTTATATTTTAAGAAGGCTATATATAATCAGATTTTGGTCTAATATATACATTATACGAAGAGTGTCAATATACATACTTGCAATTAAACAATAGTTAGAGGTGAATGAACTCTTAATATCAACAATATCCACTTATAGTCAAGTTCGATATTTTATGATGGTTAAAATTTTTAATAATTTTCCCACTGACAATTAAATTTAGATTAGCACTTTTTAAGTGCCAATCTGAATTTAATTAAAATCAGTCTTTACAATTGGTTATTGAAGATTTTTGTCTTGGTGAATGATTAAATTATTTTAATAGGAACAAGACATAAATGAGGCTGTATGGCATTTATATTGATTTTAATTATTTAACTTTATTTGTACCTTTAGACTTAAAACAATACTGTAATAAATATTTTACGTGGTTACATCAATACTGTTTGAATTCTATCTAATATAACTTGTATAAGGCAGTGTAATTTTGTACGCCCTATGTGAAATGGCATGTAGACTTATGTGTATATATAATTAAAGACTTATATAATTATTATATACCATATCATGCGCAAATAAATTTTTATTTAATTTCATATGCATATTTTCCTTCACTAAGTAATAATTAATTTAAAATACATGATGACTTTATATAATTCCATATAAAAAATAATTATACAATAGGACTAATGACATACCTTTGAAATTTCATTACTCTATACTGGGGACAAGTTTTATATGGGGTACTATAATCAAACATAGTCCGCCTGTTATTGGTAAGGTATTAATTAAATTTATTATCTTTTTTTGTTGATTGTATGTACTGTAACCGTGTAATTATCTTAATTGCTTCATTTGAACTGAAATATGGGCGAGAAAATTCATACATTATAAAAAACTATTTAAAAGCCAATTACATAATCACTACTTGCACGTAAACCCGTTAATATTGTGTTATATAAACATTTATCTATACAGATTTAAAAAAAATGTGTGTTGTAATGTTTTGACATTTTACAAACAGACACAATAGATTTTTAATAACACATTAATTTAAAAAAAAATTGTCTGTTTTGATGTTCCGGGTAATCTCCGAAACGGCTGGACCGATTTTGACGGGACTTTTACTAACAAGTACCTGATGTTATAAGAGGTAACTTAGGCTACCTTCTTTGGGATTCGGCGAAAAAAAAATCCACGTGGACGAAGTCGCGGGCACAGATAGAACATATATAAAAAAGTTCATATTATCACCCTAACACAAACTTCTTTAATAATTCTAAACAATTCAAAAAGCAAACAAGCCAAATTACTATACACCGTATTTCATGAATCTAATATTAATTTATCTATTTCAAAAACATCAAAATTTAGTAAGCTAAATTTTGATGTTTTTGAATTAAAAAATGTCGGTCAGACTATCAAGGCTTGTCTAAGGAACAAGCCTTGATATCTGACAGCCTTTTTTTTTGTTGAGTAATCTTTGTGATATTTTTTGAATTAAATATTTAATATGGTTCCGTAGCCAAAAAATCAAGGGACGTTTGTCACTTCTACGGAACACTTCATTGTGCGCAGATTGCTAAGCACTTAAAAAAATATTTAAAATCACCCTAAATACAGTCTTTAATATAAATACATATTATAGAGCAATACCTTAAAAAAACAACAACAACGTTTCGATACAGTAACGACTCCAAAAATTATACTTATATGTAAATAAAGTGGCATTGTTGTTGTAAGCGTCTTGCTAAATCACAATAAAGGCTGATTTATATCTCAACGGTCGACTGGGCTTCATGGGAGGCCTATAAAAAACCTCCACCGAAACGCACCTTCGCTTAGGTCTGTTAAGGACTTGTTATACTTATATTCTTAAAATCGTAATAGGACACTATTCTCATTCTATCTACATGAATATAATTACAAATGTGTTAATGGTGTTTATTCGATGGTTATTCTTATTTAAAAAATAAGTTACTTACGAACATACCAATAACAAAGTGATATTTTATTTTTATGAAGTAATACGAGTACATCATTAGACGCTGTCCCGTTTAAATCTTGCAGACGCGGCGGTAAGGTCGCGCAAAGGAATGTAGAAAGATAAAATAATTTTAGAAATATTTCGATTGAATAGTGTTAGTAAATAGAATAATAATATAATTTATTTATTGTAGCCTGATATCGTGATAGTAGATCGATCTGCGCGACGAGCAATACTCGTTGACATCAATATCCAGCATGCCGATAACCTCGTGAAGAAAGAGATGTACCGCTATATGGCGTTTGGAGTCAAAAAGCACTATGCCGATAGTTGCCGGTGCAAGGGTCTTATATCGAAGAGCCTCGACCGCCACTTAGAGAGGCTCTTGCAAGGAGGCTGAGTGAAGGGCCAGATAGAGAAGGCAGCACTCTTGGACATGGTACGCATTGTGAGAAGGTTCCTGTCTCTGGAGCCTTAACCGATGGAAATTTGGACCCCAGGCCCCGCTGCTTACGAGCTGCAAGATTATATATGTATTTTATTTTAATCAAATATTGTTTGAGCGTATTTTTATAAAAGAATATTGTATATTATGTATTTTTATAAAGAATGTTTATATAGTGTTTAAAAAAATAAATAATATAATGTAACATTTCCATAACAACAACAGAGCTACGTGGTTAGGCTGAAGATCTGAGTGACTAGTTCCTTTTTTTGCCACGGGACTTAAAGTTCCTTTTTATCTGCGCAGGAACGAAGAAATAATGCAATTTCCTGCGGCCAGGCGGTCTGTCGTAAGAGGCGACAAAACAACCCACAGCCAGGTGGTAGGGCATTTGCCCAACTGGATGGCTACCATTCTTGGTCTAAAGTATGTCGCCATAACAACCTTGAGTTGTGTTCATCAGTGACCAGGTTCCAGTCTCCCTTAAGAGAGCAGCAGCGCATTTGTAGCGCTTGTACTAACATTTGTATTTTTCTAATAATGTCAAATATTTCCAAATGTCATTAAAATGACGTGGGATTGAACCATGCTAGGACAAATTTGTCACTCGTCCTATATATATATTATATATATAGGACAAATTTGTCACTCGAGTACTTTTTTGACCTAATGTAATTGCCGACATGTAAAACTCGGCAATCTATCTTGGATAAAGGTAGAAGATATTTAATACGTTTCCCTACAATGGGGAGGCCGAGCTCAACAACAGTAAGTTTGTAGGCTGATATTATAAAATAGATATATCGAGGCTATTATAGAAAAATTTCATAAGTGACATAATCTAGATAATATTTTTTTTTCGATTTAGTTAGGGAGTTTCATTGGGATGGGCGTCACGTCTGTACGACATTTACGTAATAATAAAAATCTTAATAATTTAGAAGAAGACTGTTGTAAATGATAATTGTTAAAACTATTTTATTAATTGTCTGTGGTCATTTTGTATTTTGTCTATTGTTTGTCTGTACTTTTGTTTTTGTAAAAATGTAAACTACTTCAAGTGATGGATCTTTGTAGTACGAACTTTGCAAGAACTTTGAAATACAATCTTATAATTAATATGTGATTTTCATTAATCTGGAATTCAGAACAATACAACATGGTTCTATTGTTATATTGACAGCTAAAATAATTTCAATCCTAATACAAAGATCCTTAGGCCGATATCTGAGATAGTGGCAAATTTATGAATATATCAAGAGAATCTATGAGTAATGTATAAGAAAATAATTAGTAAACTAGCTCTCCTGTAAAATTTTATATATGTCGCATATGACGTTCTTCCAAAACAGGCTTGATATATTATGGATTTGAATAAACATTACTGTGGCATACATAGACAAACGGATAGACGTGACGAAGTGACAAGGGATCTTTTTCACTATTTGGAATCTCAAAAACTTGGATATACTTACGAAAATCAAACATTACTTTTCTTTAATCGATCTACACTGGCATACAAATATTACGTGCGAATTCAAGCGAATTTTTGAGAGTATGTCTAAGTCAGCCCTTTTATAAATGAGATCCCATGTCGGTATAGCAACTTAATTGGTCAGTTTACGACCCAGGAAAGCGTCACGTATTTAACTTAAAATCGTACTTCAATTGCGAAGTTCTGGTTTTTTCTCAACATTGATTTTAATGGCCCTTACTGGGTAATAAATTTCGTCGATTGTTTTAAAATTACTCTATGTACTTACGTGGATTGAATATTTGTTGTATTACGAATTATGTTAATTTTAACTACATATTAACATTTTTAATCAAATGCTCCCACGCTTACAAAGATGATATCGAACCTGAGAAGGGACCTTGTGGCGATCATTACAAGAAGTGTCAATACTTCGATGCCTTATTCTGTTGGTCTTTAGACGGAAGACTCCTGCCTACAATCTTGTTTTCACTGGCTGGTATAAAGTGTAGCTCGCAACGGCTAAAGCTTATGGTGTAAGTGTCAAAGGCACAAAGCAGGAAGTAGTTTAGGTGAAACTGCATCATACCACCCTTCAGCTACTTGCACCCATATTAACCCTCGCTGTTCTTTTACATTTTTGGAGCTCTTGTAGTGACTAGCAAGTTAAGATTTTGCCATTTTATCCATGTTCTTCAGACATTGCAACGAGTATGTACTACGTGTATATAGTGTAGTTAAAGTAGCTTAGTGACGCATTTTTATTAATGTTTAAAACGTCCTAAGTGCAACATACACGATAAACATACACTATTTTGACGGTTTTAAGGGAATTATTAGCAAAGTGGGTTATAATTCAGTTGGTTCGATAGTACATACAAAATATAATCCCAAGTACATTCATTAACTATTTCTGTTATAGTCCTACAAACGAGTGGTTATATAGATCTATGAGAAAGATTGATGTACTAATATTATCAGTCCATAAACTAGCCACTGTTGATAGTACACCAGCGGTTAAAGTTGTCGGCTATTATAGTGACTAAGGCATTTGTGTACCATTATACCAGCAACAAGAAGTATGAAGTCGTTATTGATGCTGCACATTTTAAGGTTACCTAATCGCCTTAACGGAATTTTGTAATGTGTGTAAACAAAGTACATACTCTTATTCGATTAAGATCGAGCACGTATTTACAATATCATAGGCTTAAAGCCATGGTGATTTAACAAAAAATTCTAGTGACTCAATATATAGCATGACGAAACCTCCAGGATCGAATTAGGAATCGGCGACGTGTGTAATTGAAATCCGAACTTGTGCACAAAAGCCCTGGACGTGAATCGAAATCAAATCTGTGCACTTTAGGCGAGTCTTCAGCGCGTGAACTTTCTAATAGGCATTTATTTACTGGTAATTATTTAATGTTGGCACTGGACGTACATAGGACCGGCGTGCGTCGTCAAACAATAGCCGACATCGCGCCACGGTCGCGACTAATCGCATTAGCGAAACTAATCGTGTACCGCTTCGGCTAGGAAATTCATTAATATCCTGCCCGTACTGAGGTGGACGGAAAAACTCCGAGAGTATACAGCTTCACAGGTGGGGGGTTAAATATTCGGGGTGGCAAAGGCCCGACCGTATATACCAATTTTGTATCCGCTTCTTTTTGCCGCTGCCGGTTTTTCACGAATTTCAAATTCCTAAACGCACTCAAATGAAATATTTTGTGGTATTTTCGATTTTAACTTCGGCACGTTGGCTGCGAAATGTGCAATTAAGCGAGAGCGGTTAAAATATGATAATTTTACATGGATTAAAATTGTTAACAGATTTGCAGGGTCTCGTAGTTAAGTTGCAAAAACAGTTCTTTTTTTTAACGCGTTTTAACGCCATACACCATGCGATACTTAAGGACCCTTGATCCGAATCGAGGTTACACCACCTTGATAAAATAAAAGAGTTGGAATCCTTGACTGGAACGCACCCATATTGTGTGACCGGGTCCTAAGTCTTTATGTGAATGAAACTTTGAAGGGAGATGATTTATATATGACTCTATAAACATCTATGTGCTTATAGAATGCATTTAACATTTAATTTTATTACTAAAATGTAAGCAATAGTACTATTTTGTATATCACCACAGGCGTTGCAGGCCAGTATATTTATCATGGACATACACTAGTAATGGTAAGCGCAGTACACTAAAGTGTTGTCTCGATAGATTTAAATTGTTCGTTAGATGTCACTAGTATCGATTATGTAATAGTAAAATTTATAGTTGCATTATATATATATATACACTTATTCTAATTCTGATACATTTTATTCTTCTTTTTTAATACCTACTTTCTTTGCACTTTCTATTTTATTTGGTTTCTGTGTCTGTGTCATCATTATCATCCGAGCGTTAAATCCCGGTTGCGTTCAGAGTGTTCACTCCGACGCCCAGGGTCCGCTTTTCTACTTTTTTTACTCCACGTCGCGCGGTCTTCAGCATCCCCCGTTTTGAGACTATTGGTACGCATGTCATCCTTCACAACGTCAAGTCAACATTTCTTGGGCTTTCCCCTTCGACCGGGACCTGGCGGAGGCGGCATGGCGAGACATTTGTTCCCCACATAATTAACCGGTCTCCGTAAAACGTGGCCGTACCAGCGTAAGCGACACTCTTGGAGTTTGTGTGCTATGTCACGGACATGAAGACTGCCGCGGATGCGGGAGTTCCTGACACGGTCCTTCCGCGTCACTTCACACATCCATCGCAGCATATTCATTTCCGTGACACGCAGTTCTGTGTTTCAGCTTCTGTGTCTGTGTATGTCACTTTAATTGCCTTAGCGGAAGATCAGCGCCGGTTAACCCAACCAGCAACATGCTGAGCTAGAACTAATGTAGAGCTACACTGGCTTTGCTTTTTGTATTTATAGTCAAGGTGGGGAAGTCCGTCAGTAAGGTTAGTTCGTATTCGTAACGTTCTCGGTTTTAATCTTTTTTAAACGGATTTCAACGTCAACTACAATTTGGAAATAGAATTAAATGGTGTCTTAGCTATACCAACCGATTTGTTGTCGTCGTTGTTATTCAAACACGGAAATATCGAAAGGTGTATGGAGTTCCCCCACTGACGGATTTCTCCACCTTGGCTATACTGCATTTTACATTATACATTTATTTATGTATGCTAGTGTAATATATTATTATTTGTGTTGTAGTTCTAAATCAATCTCTTTTCTTTCTTCTTCTTTAATACGCTATTTAAATATAAAATTGAAAGCAAAGCCCTGCTGGATTATTATCTTCATTACAGCTATTTGATCGGTGTGTGACCACGCTCTCACAGAATATCGGCGTGAACCAGTTAGCCTTGAGCTAATTGTGATTCGTACGTTGAGTGACAGCTGGTTAGCACTCGTCGGGCGCCGTATTTAAATCGGATATCGGCACCTCTATTCACATTTGTCGGTTGTCGGACCCGATCAAAGCTAGAACCGCGATATGTGTGTACGCGACCTGCGACAGAGAGCAGCTAGTGACGGGCGGAAGAAGGGAGAGCGGGGAGAGTTTTGCCGGACAAGTGTGAACAGCGTCATACTTACTCATAGGCGAGCGAGATCCGCCACGATTTTTTACGGACGTAGCAGAATGGCAAATCACCCAACATTTCTTGTTGAAGCCGACAGAAAAACGGTGTCGGGTAAGTGTGAACAGCTTCAAACCGATATTTTGTCGGGCCCGACACTTGACTAGTGTGAACGGGCGCTCAGAATTCCGACGGCCCTATTAATATGACGTCGTTTAACTTGGCACTGGCACCTCAGATATCATGTTATATTTAATTTTTTTGAGACTTTTTCATATATCTTTTGTTCTCTCTGTCTTGTAATTATGCATAGTATTAAGTTTATTAAATGCCTATTTATCCTTATATAGATTCTTACTAATTCTCGAAACACTCAACCACTGTCGATCCCAAAAATTTTACAGGACCATCCCCCTTCTATTCCAATGCTTATTTCAATGCCTACTGCATTCCATTATTTTTATCTGACCTCTCTTCTTATCCCCTTCTTCCCACTCCTCTATTCCACCCATTTATCCAATCCCTCTTATCATATACTCTCTATCTCATCCTAAAGGCTGCTAACGCATTGGTTCCGCCTCTGGTGTTGCAAGCATCTATAGGCGACGTAAGCCAGCTTCACAATAAAAAAAATGTGGTTGCTATGAATACAAAGTAGTTAGGAGATTTTGAGAGTTATGTTTCTTACTAAACTATCTAGTATATTTTTCCATATATTTATTACAACTGGTTCGTTCTGAGAGTCGCTAATAAGAAGCAAACAATCACACAATGTTACAGAGCAGTCAAATTAAGCCGATTACATATTTATATATTATTAGGAACATATTACACTATTTTTAATATACTGTCGTTCGTCCTAGATTCTGAGATACGCGATGACAATAAATATGGCATACTAAATTATTATTTTAGCTCCGACGCATTACTTTGTATGCAAATGAGGGTATCGTTAAAATTCAGTATTGTCTTTTGTAAACAGTGCCTTTCTATCTGTGCATTTATTTGTATATATGTAGGGGAATATCATGGCTGGTTTTTATTATAATAATGTACATGTGCCGTTTGGAGTAGAAACTTTAGGTACGTGGGGTCCATAGGTAAAGAGATTCTTAAAAAAAATTGTAAGAAACTCGAACTCGATTTTTGAAGTGATAACTTCTTGTTCCCATACGGAGGGTAAACCGTTTCGTTGCGTAACGCGTTACGACCAGTCTGTCTGGCTTCCCTTTCTCTCACGCATACGGCAGCAGTAGGCAGGCTCTTCCTCTCTCACTATAACCCACGCGCTATATATATAAAATTTAAGTAATAACCTAAGCATTTCTCAAGTTAAATAATTTCAATATTAAATAGTTCAACTTAGATTAGTTTCAGTTATCACTACTGTCGCGGGTCCCGAGGCTCACACGTTTTTTTTTAAATTGAGAAGCTGGCAATTACGTTCACGGTCTACCTCATGGAAGTTGGTTACCGTAGCCTATAGACATTTCCAACACCAGAGGTGAATCCCACGTGTGGCCAGCGTTTAAGATGCGATAGCAAGATCAGACAAGAGGATGGGGATTCGCTAGGGTTATAGAATAGGGTGATGAGATATGTAAAATGGAATAGGGGGCTGCGATATGCAAGATATGGTAGGAGTAGGGAGGTGGACCAAGCGCAAGCTAATACTCGCAATTAAAAATGTCATCATATCTAACTACTCAACTGATCTTGTTCAAAACAATTTTCGTTGAAAATATTTTCGAATTATATTATTCAACGTTTTAGAATTAGTGAACTCACTCACTCATAAAATAGTGGAACTGGAACACTTCCAAGCCAATAGATGGCGCTGTGCAATAATTGAAGTCGCAAACGATTCCCGAAACGTACAAAGAATATATACAAATCTCTAACAATAATAGATGGGCCTCGGCCTGCGAGGAACAACAATCACCTTCGCCTCGCTGGAAGATAAATAAATAATAAAATGATTTATGTGCCTCAAATATAAGTAACAATCTTAATTACAATATAAAAGACATTACAAATTTGCAGTCTTAGAAACTAAATTATTGTTTGTGCTTCTACTAGCCCCAAAACTAGTATTAACTGTATCTTTGGAGCTACTAGTGTTCTCTGCTGCATTGTCTACTTATACAAATAGCAAAGTTAGTCCTTACTAAACATGAGCAAGTGTGTATGTTTGTTCGTGTATGTGTGTGTGTGTGTGTATGTGGTGCAGAGCTAATGGTGTGTTTACTCTCCAATTCGTAAGAATTCTTCTGTTTCGTTATAATCGAAAGTTAATAGCCAATGTTTCAATTTGTACTTTATTTCGAATTTACTTAGCGAGACTATCTTGATGAGGTGATCTATTTTGTTGCATAAATGTGAGCTCGTTGTCGCATATTGTTTACTTGCAAAAGTGGTTCTAAATGATAAGGTTGGACATGATTTTTCTCTTCTTCTCTGAATTGAATATGGAATCAGGTAAGGGATAGATTACTTCACAGTGTTTTTTATGTGATCTTGCTTTGAGGCGAAGGAGCATTCCATCTCGTTCCTCCATCAAAACGGGACATCCCTAAAGTGAATATCTCCGTCCCCATTTGCTGACTTAAATAAAAAAGTTATCAAGAAATATAATTTTAATAATTTCAAGATCTATTCTCTAATCAAGAATGATTTTTCATGGCTCAGTAAATGTATAGTGGTCACTCCTATTCTTTCTTATTTCTACGATTTGCGTACATTATTGATATAGATATAATCATTCTAGAGAAAAAAGACAAAATGACGATTTCATAATGATTCCGTATGTACAAAATTCGTCTATGGAACGCAAAAATATTGTTACGAGCTACATGACTCGAATTAAAAATGCCGTTGGAACTACTATAGAATTTATTAGAACTATACAAATACGTATACAACAAATACAAATAAAACTGGATGCAACTAGTTCACACTGCACTATTCAATGCAATTCGGCATGCGTAAAGTCCGTCGTCTATATCGCTAATCGAGAGTACTATAAACATCTTACTTGTCTCGTAGTCGTCGCTTGACTGCCCGCCCCTCCATACATTTTACCTACTAGCATATGGCCGCGACATCGTCCACGCTTGGTTTGAAATTCAAGCGAGATTCCCGGGACACTAAGTGCCGGAGCCAGCGTTTTAGTGAAAACTGTGTCGGAATATTTTTTGTGTACCCAAACAACTACAAACCGCTCCTGGGAAAATTTGCACGGGATTCCCGCGATAAAAAATAACACATCTTATTACATAAAATCTGATATCGATCAGTAAAAAAATCATAATGGAATTCGATTTTTACACTCTGGCAAATTTAAATCATTTCCAGAAAAAAATCCGCAATGTTCCCAGGATAAAAAGTAGTGCAGATTTTTAGGTCTAATAATTTAGTGTCGATTACCGAAATCGATCATTGAAATCGACCCTGTAGTTTTTACGTAAACCCCGAAAAGACAAGAAATCTAAAAAAAAATTAGGTCGTTTTCTTCATCCTTTATCTATTCTAATTTTTTCTAAAAATACATTTAATGTACAGAGACGGCCTGTTTAGAATTTTATATAACTGACTGAATATATTAACTGACGTAAAATATACGATGTTATATAATTTATATAATGTGTTAATATAATAATAATACTATTAATAAGCAAATTAGATGCTATTATTAACTAGTTTAAGTTGGTACTAGAGACGTTCCAAATAGCTATAAATACTAGGTTAGACGTGATACATTTCATCATAAGGAAAATCATAATATACCGATTTCTAACATAATAATACAAGTGATCTTTGTATTCTAATGCGTATACCAATGCACAATAATGGAAAATTCTATAGATCTGTTCAGTAGCCTCAATAGCAATTCTATTTCGATTCAATTTGTTCGGGTTATATTGAAAGATTAGGTTAGCCTGGCTGAACACTGAATGAGGGAAAAATGATGCAATATCCCACTAAGTACATCTTTTATACCTTGAAAGATTTACTTGCCTTATTACGCTGTGTCATATTACGTGTACTTTGTAAGTGGTAAATTTCATCACATTTAGCGACTTACCTGCAACAAAATAAAAAACGTTTAATTTACACATTCTTTTATTTAAAATACTTTGCCTGTACAGAAACACATGCATACATATATATGCACACGTGAAGTCGCACATACAGATTGCACCTATCAAATTAGAAAATAACTTAGTTTAACAAATTGTTACACTTGTATGTAACTGTCAACATATATAGGTAATGGGCGGCGAAGCTAGCTACTCTTAGTATGGGATCCAATGTTACATTATAATAAAAATAATCGGCAGGGAAACACAAACGGTACATCCCCAAGCTAAGCAAGTTATGCTTTTGTTATAGGTAACATACAGCGGACCAATCTAGGCCCGATCCCATATAACCAGATCATACTAAATAACGGAAAGTTCTCTTACGAAAACCATGGACGCGGAGATTCGGTGAAAAATAATAATATATATATATATATATATATATATATATATATATATATATATATATATATATATATATATATATATATATATATATATATATATACTTAGCCGGCAAAGGCTTAGCCTGGTCAACCATAGACGCCTATCTTTGTATTATTTTGTCAATAAATCGATATTTTTCTGGCCCTTTGGCCACGTGGACATACCAACCCCTTAAGCATTACTAAACTAAAAGAAGGTAGCAATAATATTTAAAAAAAAACATAATATATTGATTTGTTTTTTTTATTAACATAAATAAAAAAAAAGAAACTTTTTAAAAAACTACAAGTTAATATTTCATTGCTAAAAATAAACTAAGAATAAGTTCTAGCACATTAACAAGTTGCTGCCAGAGGGAAGCGCGCTGAGAAGTCTAGCTGCATTGCCACGCCGTATGGCAATGCTGGCTCGCTGGGCGAAATATGAGCTAGACTTGAGCATGGGTGGCATGAAAGAGTTTCATATAATCTTTTTATTTGATTTTAAATGTTGCATATTAATAAATCAAGTCCAAGACAATTAGATACAATTCAGACTTTAGTCCAGTTGTTTAGTCCAATTCGGCTACTCCAATAAATAGACTATAATTAGTTAGTTACAAGTTGCAAGTGATGAGAGGATGCTTGTATAAACATTAGGAACATAATGATGTTGTCTGTACATGTCTATGCGAACGGTCGACGGATTAGGCTACTCGTCCACGTGGATTACGGCGGCCTGTTACAAACAAAGTTGGCTGCGTCCAACGTGACTGTACGCAACCGACAGATGCGTTTTAGGAAAATGCGTTTTATGTTCCTGGATGAAAACTAATCTATGACAGACATACAAATAGTATTAAATAGTGTGTAGTTTAAATTTGGAACGTGCATGCTGCTTACATGAATAATAATGAAAATGACACACAGATAAACTGGTATTTTTAAGACAACTTATAATTTCATTTTATTATGATAGATACTTGTCATATTCGTAATACGAATCCGTGAAAGTGGTCACTTTAGGTCCTCTGTAAGTCGCTTGCTTACACGTCGAAAAACCGTTGATTTATTTTTATACGTACAAGAGGGGAAACAAATTATGTGTGTGCGCAGTTCACACGCAGTAGAAGTGATACAAAGTGAGACAAGGGCTGGGGGGATTCTATATTTTGTGACGTCACATTTAATATATTATATCGTTATAATATATTTAAGCTTTAAAACACGAAATTTGAAATATTAACGAAAAACTTCAAACATTTCCAATTCTATCTGTATGAGCATAGTGTTTAAATTATTAAATATAATGTATTCTATCTCATTCTCTCGCAGGCTTAGTCCTATAGATTTGTGTTTATCTCTTTTTAGTGTCGTTTTTTCGTTTCATCGATTTTCAAATCACAACGACACTAAAGAAGTTTCACTTCAAAAATAAAAAAAATATTGTATACCCAAAACCACTTCAATTAACTGATTATAGTTATTTTTCTGTACATGGTATCACAAAGCTTGCCAGGTACAGCTAGTATGTCATATACTTTGTGCTTTTATGTTACTGCTACATCTGGGATAATATTAGTGTTAGTGACCGATGCCCGCAGAGTTAGCGATGGGTTTAAAGCGTTATTTGTGATGCGATGTGATATGTGGCTAATCATTAACGGCGTTATTTTTAATGTTATAAACAAGACCCATTTGGCCACAGCCGCTAGCACACATTATCCTAGGTGGAGCAGGGACTTTATAATATAATATTTTAATTCACAAACAGTCGATACTCATTATCTTTACAACATTTCATTAGGCGTGGACTACTACGGACTTATAATAAAATAATGATAACAGCCCCTAAATGTCCTACTCCTGGACTAGGGCCTCCCACTATAGGGGAACGGACAGTATACCCACCACGCTTGTCCAAGGCGGTTTGATCGGTTATCTCGATGTGCAAATTTCATCACGATGTTTTACTTCGCCGTTGTTAGAACGTGGTAATTGTAACAATATGTATGCACATTAGGTCGAAAAAACTGCCTAACTGATTCGAACACGCGCTTTTAGAGTTTGGGACGCTAAGGTAGCCGCTACGACTTACCGATTACTACGGAGTTGCCGATTGTTAAACGACACCAGCACTTTTAGCACAGCGACGATTGGTGGGTGCGGCCAATTTCTGCGAGACGGTAGTGTCTCAAAAGGAGGCCGCGGAACGAGATAGGGAGAGAAATGGAAGTGCGCATGCGTCTCGCGGGCGCCGACGTCAGTTGGGAGCCCGGAGGCGCAGGTATGCGCACGATTTCCCCCCTGAAATACCGCTGCAGGGGCCCTCTAGCATCTAGGGAGCAGAGGAGCATTCACCCGGAGCATTGACGAAGTGAGTTTGCCTCTCCCGGGGCACTCTCAAGCACTTGTGCGCTAGGATCGGTGTGGGCGTAACTACGTTCTGTATCTCATGCCTTTCCTACTCATAAGCGCGGGGCACATGGGAGGAGGGTGGTTTTAGTGGAGTATTGATTAGTCGAGTCTCCACACAAGCCGGTTGATTATTGTTTGGATTGCCTCACTGGAAAGCCTCCATGATCAACAACGGTCTAATCCCTAGCAAAGGACCCGGTATGTGCGAAATGCATTTCCCCAGAGTGAAAAAAAAAACACGAGCAATTTTAGGCCAAAAAAATGAATAAGTTGAGATATGGCATAAAAAATGTTCTATTACAAATTGTGTTTAAAAAAACCCTAAATTCTATTTGGAAGACGTGATATTTTAAAAATACAAGTAAAATAAGTCATCGATTACCGTAGGCGGATTATGTGAATGAATTTCAACAATTAATAATATTAAAACACTTACATCACACGACTTAAAACAATTAAATCTACTACAATTATATAAAAAAATATCAACACAGTAAAAAGAAATGTTAAAATGACTCTCATCTTTTTACAGTCCGGGCCTAGTAATTTGTTATAGCGTAACAGCTACCTTTAATCATTTCTCAGGTTTCGTGAGTGCAAACGTTGACCTTTTACAACAAAATTCAGTTCATGCGCTAAACAGATACAGAGCGAGCGCGGACACCTTTTAAAATGGCGTCAAATAGCGCAATTTCCGTTTGGACGCGATACTAGGCACTCGATTATTTCCCGACCGATTTTCCGCACCGAAATCGGTTCCGACTCGATACTGTTTATTTATTTTTTAAGAGCTAATAAGGCTTTCATCTCTGCTTTTTAAATACGCTCTTTTAAATTTCACCTGTATGTAATGGGATCTTTTAACTTCATTTTCAGCCACTTCCAGACGGATTCATTTGAAATTATGCACCCGTAATAAGGACCAGTCATAATACAATAATTTCGTGTATCCTAATCAGAGGCCTTGCTCTCAACCGTCTTCCGTCGTTCGTTTTCTTCCTACGATCAGCCCGAAAGAGTCAATGAAATTTTAGATAGAAGAAAAAAGAACAACGATTTCTTTAAAACGACAACAATAAAATCTATTAAACACATAAATAAATGAAACATACAATGGAAAGTGCACTTGAATATATCTTTTTATTGCGTGAGTTCAGCAGACAGGCAGACCTCCAGCCGCCTTGGACAAGCTTCGTGAGTGAGTACACTGGTCGTTCCTCTAAAAACTGGGAGACATGTCGCACCCTTAGAATTATAGAGACCTAATTCAAAATATCAAGTTATTCAATTTTATACCTTATTTTTTATGTAATCGATATTTAAATCCAATGACTCAAAATTTTGATTTAGGTCTCTATAATTTTAAGGGTGTGATGTGTCCTGCAGTAGGACCTTTATGGGTTGTTATTATTTTATTACCTACCTGCATTGTTATTAGGTATATTGGAAAGTACTATTGACTTAATAAATTAAATACACCCATACGTTTTAGCCGTTTTTTTATCCGTATAGGGACGGAGAAATAACACAATTTCATGCTGCAGGGCTGCCTGTCGTAAGAGGTGACAAAACAAACCACAGCTAGGTGGTGGGGCATTTGCCCATTTGGATGGCTATCCTAGTTTTAGAGTATGCTTCTATAACACCTTGAATTGAGTTCCGGCATTAGTGGCTAGGTCCCAGTGACCATTTGGAGAGCGGTAGCACATCGATAGCACCTTTGGTGTTACAAATGTCCATAGGCGACGTTAACCGTTTTCCACCAGGTGGGTCGTCTGTCTGTCTGCTTAACTCATGCAATACAAATAAAAAAATGTTTGTTTACAAAATCTCGAAGCTGCAAAAATATTTTTTTATAATACTGTTACAACTTAAGTTCCGAGGAAAACAAAAGCCACCTGCACATCTATAAAAACACATTTTATTACCCGTCGGCATTTCAACTAATTGTAATCCTTTTATGATTGTCTTCTTTTGTTCACTTATTTATTGATTATTGTGGAGAACAGCTTATTTTACTCGTTTATGGTCGCTTGCAGGCATAACTAGCCAGATTTGCGGATTACGATTCTAGGAAATTCGGTCGACGCTGCCGGGCGGACATATTGCATTTGTGCAGTATAAAGCAATGGCCCGATTGAGGGAGCAGTCAGTCGAGTCGAGTTTTCAGAGAACTTTTTTAATTATCTTGCAATTGTTTACAAGGTCGCTCATGTTGTGATAGCGACCGACAAATGCAAATTAATATTTTTTTAATAAAAAATAGTTTTAAATTTGATATAGAATGAGGCTTTTAATATCTGTATAATAAATAGCTGCATATGGTTGCTTTTTGGTATCGCTGGAGGAATGTATTTACAAATCATGACATTTAACATACTAAACATGGCGAAGGAAATATCGCTACGGTAAAACACCACAATCAACTCTTGCACTGAATATACATGCATATATAATTATATACTTTCATAGCTGAATATAACACAATTATGAAATGTAAGCAAAACGTGGCAACAACAAGATAATAGATAACAAACAACACCTAGTTCAAACAAAGTGAGCTTCAGTAATTTCAATGGCATCACACAAAACATTGCTTTGCCCGTTCACGAACCCTCGGTTGTGGGTGAAACGGGAGTTAGGGCTGCCCGCAAATAATCCTTGAACGAATTAGCCAGCGGGTTATGCTACTTAGCACTACAATCATATTCGGCTCAATAGGGATGCTGTGAAAAGATGATTGGTAGTATTGTTTTTATCGATACTGAAAATTTAATACTTTTAACAATTCTTAAATTTATGTATATTGTAAGCAGTTCTTACAACATGATTGCGAGCGGGCTTTACTTGAAGTTCAACGTCTACATGTGCATTACGACAGTGTGCGTGTCTGGCGGGACGATCAGTTGCACACACAGATATGTTCACTCATGCACGCACAGATACGTGTTTACCACAAATAAAGCTCTCTCGCCTTCGTAAATTGCAAGGCATTTTGAAGCGGTTAAAGCGATAAAAAAACCTAAAGCAATATATATCAGATAAGAACTTTCCTTTGGATGTATGTATAAAACATAGATTAGAGCACAACAAGTAGAAAGAACTAACACATAAGTCAGATTAACAGCAACATTCATAAACTAATAATGATCCATTAAAGGAAAATAGCGACTATGAGTATCCGTTAAATTTTTTAATTTAATTAGGTAATTGACGTCATTAATTGTATTGGTGACGTGAATTAAAATTATGTTATAATACTACCCGCTTTTAAATGTCCCGTACTAAGTTGAACGCGCCCCATTTTTAGGGGAACGGATAGGGTGTATATAATACCACGCTTGTTTCGAGGCGGATTAGTATGCCTCATATCACACGTGTTTCATAACGACATATTTTTTAGTGTCAGCGCAATTGTCATAATATGCATGTTAGATCAGAGACATTGCCCAAGCGTGGCATGTTCTCCGGCCGGCATTCAAATCTGAATCATTGAAATGTTTGTGTCTTAAGTACTAAGTTAGCACGACATTTAGTTTAATAATAAACTTCGATTTTTAGTTATACTACGCGCCTCCACTTTATTCTGTTGGTAGCAGTTGGCAGATGATTCTCATTTCTGTAGATTAAGATTAATTCATGAGCATTTTAAACAGATATTTGTATCGTAGACGATGCCTGTATTGTTTGTTGACAAAGAGCCGGAATATGTATCGTAATGCCTAAGTAATATTTATATTACAGAGTACAGCAGACGGGATGACGACCCACCTGATGGAAGCCCTTACCGTCGCCTGTGGATGTGCAACGCCAACGGTGTGCTTCCTACCTCAAGAGGTGGACTTGCACCTAGCCACTAATCCTGGAACACAACTCAAGGTTGTAGCGGCATAATCTAGACCAGGTATGGAAACGATCCAGACGAACATATGCCATACCTGGCATTTGTTCAGGTTATATTGTTGCTTCTTAGGAGACGTCACTCGGCTGTAGGAATAAGTAATCCTTTTCCATTCCTGCATGGATAGAACCTACCGTAGTTTTACAGATATGGAGTATTTTTGATTAAATGCTAGTTAGGATTTCATAACCAAATGAAATTCAACTCTACGGAATCCTTCATTGACGGAATTTGTAGACATTATTTCATAAGATGCGATTTAGGTATACTGACAGAAGTGTATAACCAGCTATGAATTAATAATATACATTTTATTGAAGCCACCCAGACGAGTAAATGTCCAAGGCTCTTTGTTTTGTCGCCTCTTACATTAGATCGCCCGGTTCTAGGAATGATTTTTCTTTTTCCATTCCTGCGCGCATAATTAGATTGATAGAAAAAAAGTACTTGATACCAACACTGTAAGAATAAAACTTAGCGTACCAATTCAACAAGATGGCACCCCTGAACTGGAGCGAATACAGGGGGCATCGTATGCTAGATGCTATCATAATGATTATTAACATGTGAAGCGGTGCTAGGCGCCGCCCGGCACCCCGGCCTAGATATGTTTGACATAAGTCAGTTATTTTAATACAAGTAATTAGAGGAAGTTTTACCTTCGATACGAAGTTTTCGATTAGCTCGAGCGGTTAAGCTTGAAGTACATTTTTAATTTGCACCGCTAGGAAGGTTATTTAGGTTACCTAGCCATTTTGGCAAAAGTTGAAGATTTATATAATTGTCATATCCGTCCCTCTGTACCATTAAGTATCTTACAGTCAATATTAGTAGTGTAATAAGCCTAAATTGAGGTTATTAAATGAGCGTGTTTTAACACAATGCCAAAATAGTGAAATAGTTGCGAGACGAAATCCCACGTTGCATAGCACACAGACTTTGTGCTGGGTAGTGCGAAAGAAGTGTGCTTGTATGACGATAGACACACAAAGTTCATTAAAGGCGCACTGGGCGTGTTGGAGTGGACGGCAGCGTGCGGTGGTTCCGATCATCCCCCCAGACCCCTACCCATAACCCCCCATGCATACAACCTCCCATAGGCATACAACCCCCCAACCGCCTAATATTTTCTATCGAAACGTTAGACGGAACATTTGTTAGTGTAAGAAGGTATTTGATGACGGAAACTGATTGCGACGTTTACCTTATTGATATTTTTTTTAATTTAATTTATTTGAGAAACATTCTAATATTCAAATCAAATTCAAATTCAAAAGTTTTTATTCAAAGTTCATTGGAGAACACTTTTGGAAGATCAGAATAGGAAGTAAATTTAAATTTTGACTTACATATAAGTCAAAATTTAAATTTACTTCCTATTCTATGCACACCGTTTCGCAACGTGTTAAAGTTTAAAGGAGAAGAAGCGACAAAAAACTCCCCAGTAACACGTCTTAAGCAATTATTTAGTTTTGTTATATTATATATTTTATCCGTGCAGGAACGGAGAAAGAATACAATTTCCTGCGGCCGGGTGGCGTGTCGTAAGAGCCACGACAAAACAACCCCCAGCCAGGTGGTAGGGCATTTGCCCGACTGGATGGCTACCACCCCTGGTCTAAAATATGTCACCATAACAACTTTGAGTTGTGTTCCTGCATTAGTGACCAGGTTCCAGTCTCCCTTAAGAGAGCAGCAGCACATTTGTAGCACCTTTGGTGTTGCAAATGTCCATAGGCGATGGTAACCGCTTTCCATCAAGTGGGCCGTCTGCCTGTCTACTGAACTCCTGCAATAAAAAAAATTAAAAAATATATTAAATAAATAGGTAACAATTTATGTCTCACAAAAATATCAGACACAAAACGTTCCTTTAAATATTTTTTTGGAAAACAATTAGCGGCCTTATCGCTGAGAGCGATATCTTCCTGGCAATCTAACATATAGCATATTCTTAGGTAATCTGGCGATGTGTGTTGCATGATTTCAGATAGTTTTAGATTTAGAAAAGTAAACTCATTTTGCTGTAAAAACTTACCCCATTTTACTAACTTCCTCATATGCCATCTACACAGATAAATAAATTTCTAAATGTCTGTTTGTAATGTCAAAAAACTCAGGGGGGATAATTTGGACCAAGAGATACCGAAAATGCAATTTTTAGAATTTTTGTCTATCTGTCTGGATGTTCCGGCTAATCTCTGAAACGGATGGACCGATTTTGACGGTACTTTCACTGTCAGATAGCTGATGTTATAAGGAGTAACTTAGGAGTAACTTAGGCTAGGTAACGGGCACAGCTAGTAATAACTAAACAATAAATCGTGGGTAATCAGTTTGATCTGTCTATGGTCACCTTAGGGCATATAAGTAGATACGGTATACCTTCGAATGATAGCACATAAAGCGCATGGAACAGGAAAGAAAGGAGTAACGTAACAACACATTTCCCCTTTTGTCGCAAACAACGCCTGACTTCTCTCGCGTCGACAAATAGACCAAGCCGACGGCTAAAGTTTATTATAGTCCGTTACCAGCATGAAGTTTTACGATATACTGACTTTAAAAAGCCACCACTTTAGTTTTATTTTGCCACTTATTGTTGCTACACTTTTACCATTTCGTGTCCACATTTGCATTTTATCCGTGCAGGAACGGAGGAAGAATATGATTTCCCGCGGCCGGGCGTCCTGTCGTAAGAGGCGACAAAACAACACACAGCCAGGTGGTAGGGCACTTGCTCGACTGGATAGCTACCACCCCGAATCTACAGTATACCGTCATACCAGCCTTGAGTTGTGTTCCGGCGTTACTGGCCAGTTTCCAGTATACCTTTAGAGAGCGGCAGCATATTGGGAGCACCTTTGGTGTTGCCAATGTCCACAGGCGATGGTTACCGCTTTCCATCAGGTGGGCCGTCTGCCTGTTTGCTGAACTCATGCAATAAAAAAACAATTTGGAAAAAAGCGAACCCTTCTGTTTTCGTCATAAAATTTGTCCGTCTGTCGTTGTATGTTAGTCATTTTTCTCAAAAACTCCTGAGTCTATATGGGCGAAAGACATACGCTTTCATACATACTTGAGCCCAGATTACGAAAAGATAAGAGAGATTTTAATATTTCTTTTTATTTTGTTGATATTTTTTGTATAATTGTAATGGGGTTAGTTATTTTGAATCAATTGATCGTTTAGTATGTTTTTAACATTATTCGATAGATAGATAAAACTTTATTGCTCACTAAAATATACAAATGCATAATTACAATACTTCTTGGCAAAACAACAGGCGGCCTTATCGCTAAAAGCGATCTCTTCCAGGCAACCTAGCTTGAAAGAAATTCTTAACTAATCTGGCGATGTAGGTGGCGCAGAAAAAAGATAGGACTGTACAATTTAAATATACATACTTACACTAATTTATAAATTTAATACATATATAGATCCAGACACATTTATAGAATACCAATATATACGAATATACGAAATTATCTAAATAATTATATTTATTAACATTATAGACCAGGGTCGATAACTTTTGAAACGAAAAAAGAATAGTAGGATGAAACCCATTGAAAAAGGAAGAGAATATAAAAAAATGAAATGAAAAATATTTTACGGGCGATCTGAGGTCGGAAAGTGGAAGGGGGTGAGTTTTTAAGGGTAAAAAACGGTTTATCTCGATTACCGGCAAAACTACAAGTCCCATGGAAAAAAGTTAAATAAAAAAGTTGTAGGTAATAAAAAGATCTACAACTTTTGTATTTACACTTTTTTCACATAACCTCAAAATTTATGTGAAAAATTCAAATAACCAAGTTTTTGATTTTTATTATTAATTTACAAAATAAAAAAAAATATTTACGAAATTTGGTGAAAACTTACTTTTTTATGTCCTAAACACAGTGTAATTTTTTTTTATTTAAAATATTTATTTTATCTTATTTTGACTTAATATCGAAAAACCACCATAATTTTCAATCGAAAATTCTCGCGTCAAATTATTAGCTTTTTAAAAAAGTCGATGGGCTTTTTGTTCGTTGAAATCTCTACTTTCTGCTGGTGTAAAAAAAAGACATTACTATAGTAAATATTGTCAGAAAATGCAAAGAAATAACAGGTAGTAAGGCCCAGATTTCCCCATTTCTCTATGAAATACCTTTTGATGGGCTAAAATTTTCCGTAGGTCACTCAGGTATATAAGTTATCTTAAAATAGCAATAAATAGGCATAATTACTACGTGAAATTCGACCTATTTGAAGCAATTTCCAACTATCAGCGTTGCCTTCCAACGTGGTAATGCGGTCAGTATTTTGGGAACGCTCCCCGCTGACAACGGTTTGGAGTAAATTTTTTAATCATAGTTTTGTATTTTTTTTGGAAATTTAGTTTAATTTATAGTTTAGCTTAATTATTACAGTCTTATTCATATTAAGTTAGAGTAAGTGTGTAGGCTTCTGTAAGGTTCTTAAAGAAGCCTCCAAACTTAACTCAATATGAATAAGACGGTAAATTTTTAGGTATTTTTTTCATTCCTAAATTAACATAGATAAATAAGTATATCATCGTATAGGACAATCAGCCGGCAACTACATTTTACTCTAAGTTGATTTGCTAGCGGTTAAAATTTATCAGAAATTCCAAACAAATTAGGTCAATTCTGTAACAGTAGTGAGGTAAAAGCAGAAATAGCGATCCATAGAAAAACTTGGAAAATATCGCGAGATTCATCCCGCCATCTTTATTGCTGTACAGAGCGCATTCTAAGCACACAATCAGAGAACAATAATACGCATCATAACGTAGCATAATAGATGGTGGCTCGCAACGCGTATTCTAATTACCGCAGAATAATATCCAGGCTAGGAATCGATCTAACGGCGGTTGGAACACCCCCTAACGTCGGTGCCGGGGCGCAAACTCACCCCCTGTTCACCGGACTGAAACACACACACGGGCGCAACAGAAGTCATCGTCATTTGACGATTGTACGTGTGAATAAAAACGGTTTGAAGGCGGACTATGATTTTTAATTATTTTTGTGTTCTGGTAAAGAACTGTATACCCATATATTCTTAAAAAGAAACTTCTTAGTCATATTATCAACATTATGCTTTTTTTAGTCTGTTTCTTTTCTGATATTCACTTGGATATGGCAACCCTTTCGTACCTTAAACTGGCTTACTCTACTTCTATATCTTTATATGGTACTAGCCGTGCCCGCGACGTCGTCCTCGTGGAATTTGTTTTCAAAACCCCCCGATTTTGAAACATTCTTCATTAGTGCTCCGCTCCTATTGGTCTTAGCATGATGATATACAGCCTATAGCCTTCCTCGATAAATGGGCTATCTAACACTGAAAGAATTTTTCGAATCAGACCAGTAGTTCCTGAGATTAGCGCGTTCAAGCAAACAAACAAACAAAATTTTCAGTTTTATATATAGTATAAGATAAAACAAAGTGGGATTCCCCGTCTGTCTGTATATCCTCCCAAATCACGCAACGAATTTCTAAGCGGTTTATTTTCAGTTAGATAATTTTTCGCTAAAGGTATATAATATATATAAAAACCTAATTAGGTTTTTATGTAAGTAAAATAGAACCACAACTTGTGGATTGTCTCTGTCTCTGATTCTAGTAAAGCATATTATATAAGAAGATAGTCCCCAATGAAGAGCTCCAAACAAACCACCTAGCCATTAGTATAGTTAGCTAGACAGAAACGTTTATACAACCACAATATCCATGGGATTTAGACTGAAGTCCCTCATCAATGGCTCCTCTCTTTTTTGTTCCTGGCACATTCCATCAATAAGTGTAGGATATCTTCTAAGTCAATCATCAATAAGTGAAGTTTGGCCTATTTCGCGGGATAAGAAATATCCTATGTTTAACATCGTGGCCAGGATTACATGTATACCAAATTTCTCTTGATCGCTTGCCACGAAAAACGAATAAACAAACATTGAGATAAAATAAAATTTATTCATAACGAGTATTTGGCCGCAGCCTCGCTCGCATTAATGTCATCCCACAGGAACTATACATTTTTTGGGGATAAAGTAGTCTATGTGCTATTCTAGATAAGAATCTGTCTCAGTCCCAAATTTCATCCAAATCCGTTAAGCCGTTCTGACGTGTTTGAGCAACAAATATCCAGCCAAACTTTCACATTTATAATATTACACAGTATAGATTAATATAGATATACATTTAAATACTAGTATTGATACCTAGAGAACACAAACTGATGTAAAACCAACTGACTCATTTAAATGATGACGAAATTCAAATTGGGTATATATACATTTATCTAATTACAGTAAATTTAAACAAATTAAATTGATTGGGCGATGTCCTCAATAAATGGTTCATAAAATTAATTTATGGACTGCGCGAACATCACTTAATTTGGATAATTTATGTTTTGTATTTATATATAGACGGTTTATATGGTTGAGTGGGCTGAGACTGCCAACCGAGTTCATTGGAACGCAGAGGACCCAGGTATGATTCCTGGCATGGTAAATTTCGTAAACGAACTTTCCGTTATTTACTACGGTCTGGATGTCAGGTTTCGGCCCAAGAAAGGTCTGTTGCATATCTTCCATAATACAAGATTTGCCGGAGTATTTACGTCTTCATTTTACCGTTAAAATCTAGTTAGGTACGTCCGGAGCATACACTTCGGAGCTTAGTATATTTTACTTTTTTTTGCAACAAACATGGGTATACAAGGTATTAACATCTATATATATAAAAATCAATTCCTGTTCCTTAGTCTCGCTAAAACTCGAGAACGGCTGGACTGATTTGGCTAATTTTGATTTTGAATTATTTGTGGAAGTCCAGGGAAGGTTTAAAAGGTGAGTAAATATGAAAAAATGCTAGCAATATAGTTAAAACAACGATTTCGCTTTCCCTTAGAAACTATTCCTACCTGTCAAACATTTGATGTTTACAAATCAATTAAATTTAAAAGTCGTTCAGAAAGTTTTCAAGCAACATCATGTGTAATTAAAAATAACAATAAAACCTAATTCTTATCGAGATTTTTTTTTCATTACGAATTCTTTTTGTTCCGGTTAAGTTTTGACAACATTTTTTACTAAAGTTGAAACATTTTGAAATTATCATTCAGTTTTTTTATTTATTGATTGTGAGGCGGTATGAAGTTTGCCAGGTCAGCTGGTTAAATTTGTATAATACTTGTTTCGTGCATGTGCGGGAATCCCGACTTGCACACGGCCATTTGTTTTTTCTTTATACCTGATGGAAGCAGCAATATCCATACAATATGTTGCAGCAATTTATCAGCTATATTAGATTTATGCGTTTCTCATGTCATCATATCTATAATATTCTAAACGTGCCGTGTCTGTATATTGAAGCTATTAAAAAAAACATCTGAAATAGATTTATATAAAAGATGGAGAACACGCAATAAATTTAGATTTCTTTTGTTCGTTTGTTCGGGATTCACGTAAAAACTACTGTGCCGATTTCTATGCGGTTTCCGCTGATCGACAGCAAATTCTTAAACTTAAAGTCTGCGCCACTTTTTATCCCGGAAATCCTACGGGAATTTTTCCTGGAGCGGATCGAAGTTGTTCAGATGCGAAAAATTAGCTTATTCCGACACAGTTTCCACTAAAACGATAACTTACATGCTTTCTTTAAATGCTGCGATACTTTGTGCCCAGGTATCCCGCGGGAATTTCAAATCAAACGTGGACGTAGTCGCGGGCATATCCTAGTATTCTATGAAAAAATTAAAGTTACAACTTAATAGGTATATATTAGGTACCGTCCTATATCCTAGTTCACATTGTCACTTAAGATCATATGAGATGGCGATTCAAAGTGATAATATAACTATACTGCGTTTACAATTAACTAACGGTTGGTTCCTATATCTTACCGATTGTTAATTTGCGTTACTGTGAGTTAAAATTTGACATAATTTACTCCTAAAGTGTCCCCGTTTGAGCTCACGTGATAAATCCCTATTTTCAGTACTACTTATAAAAACTAACTATACAAAAAACACGTTTTTATACCGCACTTGTCAGCAATACAATGCACTATTTACTAGTATTGATCCTTTCACAGGTAACTTATATCAATTTAAAAATCAAATTAAAAAATGTTGTAATTTAGAATCATCCAATTACTTGCAATTTTTTGAGAAATGACAATCTTATGTTTTCATACTTTACTTTTTTTTTATCTCTATTTGATTAGTAATTATTGTGACATTTTTTTCGTATTTGTTCAATATTGACCTATTGTAAATTAAATAGACATTTTATGTAATTTTCGTATAATTGTCTTTTTTTTAAATTAACTATTAGAGCGAATTTTTATTTTTTTTATATAAATTATTTTTTAGTGGAAACTTGATTGATATATGTATTAATTTTGTGTTTTATATTTAAGAATATTAATTATTGTATGTTTCCCAAACAAATTAAATAAATAAATAAGCTCCATAGAAGTAATATCAAAATTCAGTCGGTGGTAAGGCAAGTGAATGAATAGTTACATATAGGAACCGACCATGGGTCATACATAACCTAACGGAAAAGACTGGTATACTAAAGGCTGACTCGTAATATTTGAACAACTGCAACATTTAGGAGTCATGACTGAAAATTTTATACACTGTATTCATTCAGAATTAATAAGTGTAATACTAAAATGTGGTGCAAGCTCACCTTTTCGTGTACACCAGGTGGGTGATGTTTTAATTAATCACATTGCGCATACACTACTTTACATCACAGGAATTTAGTTACTGGTTTATTTTAAGATCGAGTGTTTGTTGATTAAAGCATCTAACACTTGAGTTATTAACATTATTAGAATTTATTCCATGTATGCACGTCGTCAAACCAGTGCACTTTTGGGAGATTTCGACATTTTGACTATTAATATTGGTTTTCCAGTATTAATAGTCAAAATGTCGAAATAAATCAAACTTCAATATAAAAAGACCGCTGTGTAACTTTAAGCAATATGTATGGCTAATTCAGCCAGAACGATTCGAAAGCGTTTCTTAAATTAATTTAAGAAAATTGTATTATAACTAATTATAATACAATTTTCTTAAAGCCTACCCTTCATGTAAAAGACAGGTGACTGATATGTAAATAAAAGCGATCAACTATTATAATAATGATATAATGAATGAGGTACGTACAAATAGCACATACTACTTCTACGAAATTAGTTTCGTAAAACAGCCAAAAACGTGACTGAAAATAAAAACAATTTACTTTCAAATTTGCACATTTACGTAAAGGTAAATATAATTGCCACTGTTTCGTGGTAGGAGGGCAGTTTTTACGGTATAATATAATAATAACAGGGGAGCCGACGGGACAATCAACCAAGACACTTTTTATCATGTTACAAAAAGGCGCAACCTATAATAGATTTTCTACGATCGTACATACTTTTGAAGTTATAAATATTGTTACGTGCGAGCGAGTGTGTACCCCCACACTTGGGATTGTAAGGAAACACCAGTTTTTTAACTAAATGCTTTCATTAACTTACACAGCCGTACGTGATTCTTCTCCACAGGGTTGCCCTTACACGCACAACTATTGACGCACTGTCTCGAAAATAAGATTTCTCGCTCACAATACCGTCGCCGACATTGCGTAGATTACCTCCTGCTGCTGCGGTAGTCATCTCCATTTTATCGCGCGTAGCTCGCTTCTGGATCTCCTTTTAAACTATGCTCAACTCCTCCTTCACTCAACTGATACTAAACTCGTCACTGTCTTCTACTAAACTCTTCTTCCAACTCTCTAAACTTGTCACTGTCTGCTATTAAACTTCTCTTCCAACTCTCTCGTATCGCACTTGTCGCTTCACTGTCTTCCGGTAGGCGCGCCTTACGCTGCTTATATACCCGGAAGAATCTTCTGGAACCCATAATTAAGATCTTTTCGTTATTCTTTTATTTACTATCTGTCCCTTTCTCTATCTATCTCTGTCTTTTCCTTTCTGAATCTTCTATTCTAGAATTTTAATCTTCATCTATCCCTTTCTAAAATGTATCTGTCCTTGTCTTTTTCTTCTGGAATCTTCTACATTTTTCAGAAATTCCTTAAACCAATAGATCGTTCCACCACCCCTTGCCACAATATCTACAAGTACAAGTACAAGACAGAAGGAACGGCCCTCTGAATATAAAGCCGACCGCAAGAGACGTCTATATAGAATAAATGTAAGCAAATTAATTTGATTGTATAACAATAATTTTATTATTCTATTTGACACTTTCATTAGGTTAAACAAAATAAATATACATAATTATATTTTATTTTATTAGGTTAAGTAGTTAAATATACATTTAAGCTTAATTCGATTTATAATATGACGTTAAACATGATACTAACACATACACACAAAGGCATGCTAAAATAAAATAAAGGCGGAAACCATGCGAACGTGAATATATATTAGTTATAATGAGGTTATATAGGCCCGGAAGACCATCAGGGGTAGACAGACGAAAATAAATATTTACAAGTAAAAGAAGTTAGATAGTGCAATTACTATTGTTTAAACACTGATTAAAATAATTTCTATCATAATATTTTAAAAGATGATAAGGTCCTTCTCTCTCTCTTTTCTTTCACCATATCCCAATTATTTGGGGTCGGCATAATGTTTATTCCTTCCACACTCCTCTACTCTGACATTCATCTTCTGTCACACCACATATCATAATATCATCTTCACACAATCCATGCATCTTTTTTTTTGGTCTACCTTTACATTTGTACCCATCTATCTTGAAGTTTATTTTTGTCACGTGACTCATTATATGCCCATACCAGCTGAATCTTCTTCCTCTCAATTCTTCAGTTACGAGTGCAACTTTCAAAGATCCCTTATATACTTATTTCTCACCTTATCCATTCTTGTAACACCACACATCCATCTCAACATTCTCATCTCAGCTGATTGGAGACGTATGTGGTTATCACTTTAGTGGCCCAACATTCCGACCCATATAGCATGACTGGTCGTATGACAGATTTATATATTTGACCTTTTAGTTTCAGTGGTATTAATTTGTCGCACGTCACACCAGTTACCTGTCTCCACTTTAGCCATGCTACATTTATTCTTCTCCTTACATCACTCTCTGTATCACAATTACTCTGCAGTAGTGAACCAAGGTTTTTGAATTCGCGGTTACAAGGTAGTGTGGTTGATTCTAGTTTAAGAGGCACAGCACTAGAGGTCCCGCCAAAATCACAAAACAGGTATTCGGTTTTGGTTCTGCTGCTTTTTAATCCAACGCCCTCTAATACTTGCCGCCACCTGTCTAGTTTGTTTTGAAGTGTCACCCCATCTTCATCCACCAGGTAATGTGGTGGGTGAAGGTTGATAATAATCCATCATGATAAGGTCCTTCTATATTGTAAAATATGTTCGCATCCCTATTATTTCTTACTTTGTACAAAATCCTTAATAAAGTGGGTCATTGCGACATTAATTCTATAATTTTCTGTGCCAGCTCTCGCAAAAGCGTTACTTTCTTTCGGCATAAATTAATGTGTATTACGTTATTATTATATTAAGGACTAGTTTTCACCTGTGCCTTCGGCCGCGTGGTATTTTTTCGCAGAACCCTAATTTTTTAACTTCTAAAAGTAGCCTAAATTACTCATTTTAACATCAGTTATCTGCTAGTGAAAGACCCGTCAAAATCGGTCTAGCCGTTTCAGAGATTAGCCGGAACAAATAGACAGACAGAAATTAATAAAAATGATTTTTTGATACAAGTACCGTATATATTTTCATATACATTTAGTAAAAAGCTATTATTTTGACATTGCAAACAGACACTGTAATTTTATTTATTTATATCTAAATATATATATATATATAAATATAATCATTTAGCTTTCAGCACCGTAAAAGAAGGAAAAAATAACGACCAGAACAATTTCGCCGTCACATTATACAGTAGTATTGACAATATTATTTGATTCCATTAATGTTTACGTATAGCTTTAACTAGTGAATCCTTCAGTAAATGGACTATGGGTAGAATACAATATAATTAAGTTAAGAATAAAATAACAGACATTGAAATTAAAATACATTATGTAGCAGATCACTGACAACGGGGACCGTGCCAAGAGGGCTGGCTGCATTGCCACGCTGTATGGCAATACTCATTTGTTGTGCAAAATATGAGCCAGCCTTCTGATCACGGGTAGTGTCAAAGAGTTTCTTACTTATATGTCTTTAAAGAAACTCTTTGCCGACGGACCCCACGGGCCTAATGTTTCAACTAGTTATATTTAAAGTTCCCTGTATACAACATATCGTAAATCCGCTTAGTAATTGCACTTGTTCCCATCGTACATGCACAAACGGATTTATTATGCCTTGGTGACTTCCTACATTAGTGTATTTATATTGTTTAGATTCTACTTCGTATACCTTTCTTTTGAATTTAAGCAGACTAGTGGTCGCCCGTTCTCGAAATTCGACCATAATAATTAATATCAAAGACCATCTTCTATAATCACAGATTTCGCCAAGGCTAAATTAATTTGACTTGAACAATAAACAAAAGAGTATATATGCGTATGTGTGTCTAATACATGGTAGTGTTTGTAATGTTTTTTTTATTGATTTAATGTACTTTTTATGCATGATTTAAAAAAAATATTTGCATTCGTCGCTTCTTCTCTAGATAAACTATAAGTGTGCGAAATTTCATAGTTCTTCGACCGCGCAATTTTTGTAAAAAGAGGTACAAAGTTTTTGCTTCACTTATTAATATATAGATAAACAAATTGACTTTTTGCACCGAAATGTATAATTTCGGATCAAAACAGTATGAGAATTATTGAAACGTTTTAAGAAAAGAAATAAACATAAGATGTAAAAATCGCAAAAAAATATTAAAGTATTAAAAAGATGCGGCAGAACTAACAATTTATTATTCTATGCTCATGACAGCTTGGTCATAATTTAGATAATCACTATATGAGATACTAGCAGATGCAATTAATTTCAACAAAACCACACAGGCTCATATGCTATATCAGAGAATTTTCACTCGATTGCTTGTGAAATTGAGACCGTCAATCAAAATAAAGGTCAATACACATTAAATCTTTGTCAACGCTTTTTCGCTTATGCAGAATTAAGTATTATAGTAATTTAATATTTTAAGCTACCACAATTAATTGTTTATGATTTTAAAGATAAATTTAGATTTTGTTTAGTAATCAGGAAAAGTCTTATATTTATCGCAGACATAAGCGAAGTCTCAGAAGACACGGCGTGAAAATTATATCACTTCGCTTTCGTGGAGGTTGCTACTAAAGCGTAAAACCTCCGTGTTACAGTATTATTTTACAACTCAGATTTCTCACTTCATTCAAACTTGATTATGAGTACTTTAATTAAAACACCTCTATTTTCTAAGGATGTGATTGATTTATCAAATTAGTACCTTTGGACTTAAACATCCTTAGCCATGAAATGCTCTGCCTATTCATTGATACACAAGTTGGCGAATTAAAAAAAAATATCTTAACTATCTATCGATGTAGGTGGTGCAGGAACTTAGATGATATCAATTATCAGAAAAATATTATAATTTCACGGTATTTGGTGGATATATGTTTACATAAATATAGCATCACTTTGGGCAGTATTATTATGAATAAGAATTGTAAAACAGTCAACATAAATATCTAGTTTTATTTTTCAAATTCAGCCAAATTGTAGGTCTTTGGCTGGTGCCAAACATTGGAGTCCTTGTGGCAGCTCGAAAGCAATATTCCCATATACGATTGTAACTTTTATCACAAGCATTCAATCCTTCGTCAAAAGCAATCGATCTCCTAGGACCATTGTTCATTTTTAATCAATAAAAAAAATAACACTTTGAAAATTACACAATAAAGCATAACATTTCAAGTGCCCGTTAAAACTCTCTAAAAGAATTTCATTTAAGTGTCCATTGAATAAAATAATTGAAATGAATTGCGAGAGCGAAACTCGAATAGTTCCATAGTGTATTCGAATAAACCCAGATTTGAGAGAGATATGCGTTTGCTAATTATATTTTCTGTTACAGACAGGATTACTGTTGCAGCCTATTTGCGGACTCCATCATCGGAATCAATGTTAGAGCGTTTCTCTGCTGTAAGCTCTATGATTAATATTTCGGACCTAACTGGATATGTGTGTGTCACATGTGAAAATTGGCAAACCATTAAGTACTATTAAGTACGATTATCCTCGCGCAAATAATCTTTTTATTCTTCATCTATATATCCCGGTCTTCCGCTAGCTACATTCAGCGTTCGCTGGCGATGTGCTGGTTATTAGTCCGCTAGAGGGTGTCCTAAGCTATCTTTACCAAGATGCGGTATTACATCTAGGACTTGTTTGCTCCATCGGTTGTGGATTCTGCGACATATGTAACTGTGTCCGTTACCTTATTCCTTTTACGAATATCGTCATTTTATATTCTAACAAAAGTGCCTCACGAAGCTCGCTTCATAGTGCTTTGGGCAATCTTAAATTCACGCCTGGGCCTCCCACGTCATAGCATAACGGGTATACGTACTTCTCGAAAGCTTTCGTCTTCAAGCATTGCGACACGATAAATATTCCCTTCAGTCGATTTTCGATCGGTTATCCCTGTTTTTGGAAGTAGGTATGTTCAAATTTGAAAAAAAATGATCCATTGAAGGTCCCAAGGCTGTGATTTGGTATAAGAACATAATCTACTAATATTATAAAAAAGAAACATTTGTATTGTTGTATGTTTGTGTTGAAATAACTCAAAAACTAGTGGACCGATTTCAAAAATTCTTTCACCGTTCATATATTTATTATTACAAAAAATTAAGGATTCCTACCATAACTTCAATAATGTAAGCCATCAATCTAAACAAAATACTTGGCGCTGGAACAGGGTTCTAGGATTTTGATGAAAATTTATGTTTGTTTGAGTGGGTCCCGGGGTGGTTTACATTTACAGTTAGACCCGGTAGGTGGTGCTGGAATCGGGTTCTAGATTTTTATGTTTTTAGGGAAGGACAACGTTTGCCGAGACCGCTAGTATGTTATATTATAACAAAATGTAGGAAAAAAATGCAAAGTATCTTAAGTATCATTTAGTGACTCCGAGTATTATTCGTCCTTGTGATATATGAACTAAAACTGATCAATTAAAAACTGTGCCATAATTAAAGAACGTCATTAAAACTTTTGCCTTTAACTGACATTTTTGACTCTCGATAATATACTCGGGCATATCAACCAAAGCGCCCCCGTCTTCGATCTCGCTGCGATAAGGGCCTCAGGAACCAAAGACGCCTGTAATAATACTGACACTAATCGAATATTCGACCTAACGTAAGGCACTATCGTCTACAAGTGTTCTGTTGTAGTCTAATAACACCATCTAAATTTGCAACATCAAACATCGTGACAAACATTATACTCAGTTTAATAAAGACAAAGCTAGAACGGTACAAATCTCGAACAAGACATTTTCCGTGTCGAGGCCGACATGAGACCGTTTGGGTCTCTTTGTGCTTGCAATCAGCGCCCCGGCAGCACTCAGCAATTATTCAAAATACATCGGACGATATTAGATAGGTGGGCATCGTATGGGTTTTGCATTGCGAATCAGGTGGACATGTGCATTGGGCCGGTACACAGGGGACACTATGTACGCTGTGTCGCGGGCGCACCGACGCTTTTGCCTTTTCACAGAATGCCCGCCCGGGATTGCCCTATACAACAGAATTGACATACATAATAGATAAATAGACTATTGCATGATGAGACTTGACAGATCAGCAGTTTGAAAAATAAAGTTACAGTTACACTAGCATAAAAAACGGAACTATGCTAAACGACAAAAGAACACAGATCCAGTAACGTTATTTACATAATATTAACAGTTAGCAGAGATGAAAGAAATGTTGCTTAGAGTAGGACAAAGTGAGAGTTTTTTACTACCTGACTAAATGATTTAGGATAACGGTACACTTAATAGAAAGTAATTACTGTTTTCTAAATACAATAATACGACCATATACTATAAGTGCAGTTCATGAAGGCGAGCGGGCTTTACTTATAGTAAAGTGGGAAACGTACCGGTGTGTGCGTCAGACCAAAAGAAGCACTGATTGGACGGCATGCTTGCAACTGAACGTTCCATCAAGCACATTATCGTAATGTACATGTTCAACAATGAGTAAATTTCGCTCGCCATTGCGGGTTTAAGAACTATAGTCACGTGCACCCGACTGTGAAGGTACTTTTTAATAAAAATGCCATACCGCAGTGCTACAGGAAAATTCCTCTCTTTCTATTAAAAAATACCAAGCTGGTTATACCTGAAGGAGTTAAGAAAGTACTTATTCAGCAAAAGTCTAAGATTACGGACCGCATTCTGGAATTACTTTCATTTTTGGGTCAAAAACTTCGTACAGATGTTCAAAGAGGCAGAGAGAAAATACTTTTTAGACATGTACCTAAAAGATCTTTTAATTTTTAATTAGAGTAACTTTTCAAAGATCAAATAAGTTGATTGTTATTACAAAATATAGGGCCAATTCTACTAGGACCTCTCTATTGAAAATTATCTTACATATAAAAATCAATTGCTGTTCGTTAGTCCCACTAAAACTCGAGAACGGCTGGACTTGACTAATTTTGGTTTTGAATTATTTATGGAAGCCCAGGGAAGGTTTAAAAGGTGAGTAAATATGAAAAAAATGATTCTGAGGCGGTACGAAGTTTGCCGGGTCAGCTAGTACCAAATGAAAATACAGAGATAATATTTATAAACACATAATAATAATGAATATTATAGATAATCAAACAAACACAAAAATAAACGGTATTTATAATGTATCATTAACTCTATCTAATATTTTAAATAGTCGAGTGTGTTGAGTATACTTTATGTCAGTTCTCATCATCGACATCTTAGATATGCATTTACAACCTTCTACATGCATTGCAGCATTTTTATGGTGAAGGTCTAACGTATCTCGGGACTAGTAAAACCTAGTTGCATACCCAAGTAACTTGCTTCACACTGCAACACTATAAGGCAAAGAATGTTTTTATTTTATGTCCTACAGGGGCATCTCTGTGGTTGCTCATGCGTTAACATCGGTTTTCATACCCTTAGAAATTTTTTATGTTCGCTTCTAACCCCTGAGGAATAGTACTGAAAAATGTCACAAAATTCAGTCTAACTACTGAGTCGTAAAGAACACAGAGCAGGTAGTTTATTTTAGTTAGATTTTTTTCACAAAAATAGAAAGAACGTTAGTACATAATCAAATATTTCTTTTAGAACACAATCACTAATAACGCAAAAATTTCATTTGCGCCCAGAAATAGATAACTGTTATTAAAATGAAATTGATTGTGTTTACTATATCTACATTTTTTTACCTTATCTTTGGTAAAAAATTGGCATTACTCAAACATGGGTCAAATAACGAAAACAATGGACGCTGGTAAGCTCCAAGGGACCTTTCATCGTGCGAACTCTTTGATTACAAGCAATCAGTAACCGGGGGAAACCTTGAAGATGTCAATAATGTAAAAACCTACCATCTGACCGGTATGGTACATAGACAGACTGCTTATGATATTGTATTTACAGATGAATAAAATTGAAGTGTCTGTTTGTAATGTCAAAAATTAACATCAAAAAATCGTTTTTAAATTTTTTGGTCTGCTATCTGTCTGGATGTTGTGACTAATATCTGAAACGGCTGATCGTGTTTTGACAGGATTTTCACTGGCATATAACTGATATTGTTAAGAGTAACTTAGGCTACTTTATACTTTTTATTGTGTTTTCGGGTTCCACGAAAAAAAATCCACGCGGACCTTCCATCGCTTCCATCTACTTCATTAATTTCTTCACACATACACATTTATTGGTAGCGCTTTTTATCTGACCTTTCTTTAACATGTCTGGTATTTGAGCTACCGGCAACTACTCTACCATTCACACCGCTCTCATACATTTATTGTGTAATTCTTGATTATGGAGAGACATTATGGAATAAATAAAATAAAATCTTTACATTTTTTGTCAAATATATAGTTACTAACAACATAGGTACTATAGTAAGATCTTTCAGACATCCAGACAAGCTTTAATCACTTTGGCTACCATTTACGAAATTGTGTATTCCCTTTGCAGTTTGTTGCCATGCTGCGTATTATTTGTCCACTAAGCATGAATTGCTGCTAAGCAAATGTGTAGTAGTATTTACCAGTAGGTTTAGGCAAAGGAGGCGCGTGTTGGGAACTTTTGGGGAGAGGGTAGGGGTAGTTTCAGAGGACAGGGGTGTCCCGCCCGCGTGCGTATGCATACACCCACTCGGGGGTTACAATATTCCACATAGAACGGCATTCAATTGCAATATTTTCAAACAAATAGTAAACAAAAACGCTTGTATGTGGAGGCAAACTGTCTTAAACGAGGCAATATTTTTCATTTTAGGGTACCTCAAACTTCCGTGTTGCAGCCGAAAAACTCGAAAAATAGACGATGGACTTGTGGCGAAACAAACCTTTTAGATCACTGGCTGTTATGCCAGATTTAATGGCAAAAATGTTGACAATTTTACATCCTTATTAATTTAATTATACATTAAATGTTAATTGTTTTGGCCTGTACACATTGGACAGAATACTATACATAAACTAGGATATGCCCGCGACGTCGTCCACGCTTCACTTGAATTTTCCGCTGGGATATTCGGGACACAGAGTACTGCAGCATTTAAAAGTAATATAAGGTATCGTTTTAGTGAACACTGTGTTGGAATAAAGCTAAGCGGAATTCCCGGGATAAAAAATATCACACATTTCGTTATATAAAATTTGCTATCGATCAGTGAAAAAAATCACATTAGAAATCGATTATTTTTAATCTGGCCATTTTAAATAAGTCCCAGAAAAAATCCCGGGATTCCCAGGTTATAGATTAGCGCAGATTTTAAGTGTAAGAATTTGCTGTCGATTAGCAACAACCGCATTGAAATCGGCCCAGTAGTTTTTACGTGAATCCCGAAGCAACAGACAAGAATTCTAAAAAAAATGCATCGTGTTCTCCATCGTTTATAAAGTGTATTCCAGTTATTTTTTCTAATAACTTTATTGAACAGATATGACATGTTTAGAATTTTATAATATTATAGATTATGTGAAAGTACAGGTTGTTTCCTTCAACGTTCTGTCAGACTGTTTAGAATTTTTTTTATAGTGTTTTTATGTACTTGATAATAATTTGCCGATTCTTTACGATAAGCTTCTTACCTATAGTTTAATCGATTCCCATGAAAATTGGTACACAAATACTTACCTGTACAGCTATTTTAACATAGAAAACATTTTCACGCCATTTGTTATGCTATAAGACATCAGTAGACGGCACTGCAGTGCATTAACTTTTCTATCGTTTAATGGGTTGCCATGAAAATTGGTGTATTATTTGAACAAGATCTTCTCTCAGTTATGTGGGGTCGGCGCCATATGTCTTTTCCTTTGATACTCCTCTATTCTGACATGCTTCCTCTATCACACCACAAATCATCATATTCATCCTTCATACAATATATCCATCGCTGCTCGCCGGCGACTGGGAGTTCATCCACACTTCCTTGACACCTGGAAGTTATCCACTGTACGTGACGTTCGCTCCTTTATGCCATACGTGAGCAAGCTATGGAATGAGCTCTCTCCCGCGATTTTCCCAGAGCGCTACAATATGGAGCTAATCCAAAAGGGCGTAAACAGATATTTAAAGTCTCAAAGGTAGACAACGCGTCGGCTCCCTTAGTGTTGCAGATGTCCATGGGTGACGGTAGCCACTTGCCATCAAGTAGACATAAAAAAAATCTTTGGTCTACCTTTAAATTTCTGCCCATCAATCTTCCAGTTTAATAAACTTTTTCTCTCGTGACTTTCATCCTCCTCATTAGATGCGCCCATACCACATATTTACCCGGGTGAAGCAGGAGAATTTTCGAAAATTTTTGAATGCAGTTCTATTTCTTTTCAAATATAAAGATATGTTTCTTTGGAGTACAATTTGCTATCTCTATTATTTAGAGCACTTTCCCTCCAGGTGCCATTAAAAAAATCCACTCTGTATATGAGTGGCGTGCCCGGGCACGCCATTGGAACTTCCAGAATGTCGAAATCAGGCAAATTTACGATTGGGCCGATAGTTTCCGGCAATTTTGATTAGATAGTATTAGCAAAATTAGGCCTCAGTTCGGCCGCACGAATAGCTGCGCTATTGAAACAGTCTAAATATACAACTCTCAATGAGAGCTAATGGGTTGGGTCCTTTGCTGTTGTAGAGCTTTGACCGTGGGACCGTGCTTTACCCTTTATAAAGAGATTTGAAACACCTGGTCGAGTCGCTGCGTAATCAGAGTGCTGGTGTATTTCGGACGATAAATTAGTATGGCGATCCGAGTTGAAGTTACCGGTTAGGCACTGTTCAAACTCTGCACGATTTTATGGTCGTTAGACTTAATATATTAAAACATTGTGAAATAATGTTATGTCGATTGGTCAGAATATATATAAGGGTGATTTAATAATTTCATTTGAAGTTTTCTTCATGAATACATCGAAATGCGATATAGCTATCTTTCCTAAGCTCACATTTTGAAGAAGAAAACTACAAATAATCAAATTAAATCAACCATATAGTTTCACCAATTGACATTACATCATTTCACAATGTTTTTCTATATTAAGTCGACCGGCCATAAAAACCTGCAAAGAGTTTGTACAGGCAGTATGCCTAGAAACACTATACGGGTGCCTTAGACTTAGTAGGTATTATATTTATAAAAACTATTAATAAAATAGTATATAATACATAATAAACTTCATCAAGATCCGCTCAATATAGTGCGGATTATATTTAAAACAAAATTGTGTGTGTGTGTGTGCAGTTCACACGCAGTAGAACTGAAACTTCAGAGAATATATTCAAAGAAAAATCTTCTCTAACTTTTGATAATATAATTATAATTCCTTTAGCCTACATCCGTCAACAAATTATAATTCAAAAAAATTCAATCTAAAATACATTTTAAAACACTAGGATAAAGTTCAAAATTCAAATGCGTAACAGTATGCACAATTTCCTTTGATCTACGTATAAAATAATATCTGCCTTAATTATATACAGATAGAGCTAAAATTCATTTAAAATGTTTTAAATTTTATTACAATTTAAAATTAATACTAACAGGTAAAGAAAAATGTGTTTTATTTTGAATTAAATAAGATTGAATTTTATGTATGTGTTTATCTCTTTTTAGTGTCGCTCTTTCGTTTCATGGAGCTTCAAATCACCACCATTTTAAAGAAGTTTCACTTCAAATATAAAGAATAATTTATTCATAAACCAATATTTGAGTACTACTACACATTTAAAATATAATTGACAAATAAACATAACATACCTCAAAATACATATTTATAAAATTTATAGTTGGCCGCGTTACTGCGTTGGTTGGCCACTATTTTATGCGTTGCCTCTAATACATGCCGAATACGTACTTCATTTTTATGTATTAAAAATATTGTAACTTTAACTGCACATACATACAGAACCTAAATGGGTGTCACTGCAATGCAACTTGGCGAACTTGTATTTGAATTTCATCGTACAAAGGTTTAGCCGATGTGTCTTGTTAGTCTCGAACGTGGAATGGGTCCTGAGGAGAGTGGGGGTAGTTTATAGTGAAAAATTCGGACAAAATTCACTTAGTTGTTGACAGAATTCTGATATGAACAGCCTATAAAGATTACAGTGTTTCGACGGCGAATTTATTCTTCTTTTAAGGTTTCCGATACCTAAAAATAAATTAAGGATCTTTATCGCCTCACTTCCGTCTATTTGTGTGATTATTATTAGATTAAATTTTATACTAATAGAGCAAACGTGTCTTATTGATAGAATGGAAACCGAATCTCGTAAACGTAGCATGGGACGTCCTCCACAGGAGACCGATGACTCGAGTAAGTACGCCAGCAGGGGCTGAATGAGGAAGGCGGGGGCCACGTCCAGGTGTTGCTCTTGAGTGGCTAACGTTCCACTTGATCTATATTTTGAATGAGACTTCCAAAATTTTTATAATTATGGACAAAATCGCATTAAATATGTTTAACGTCTAAATCGATGTAAGAGACCGAATTTCATTTATTGAAACTCATTAAATACAAGTAAAGTTCATATTTTTAAAATGTTCTAAGCTTTTAAATAAGCTAGTGGTTGCCCGTGGTCGAATTTCGATCATAATAATTTGTTGTCAGTCTTCTATAATCACAGATTTCACCAAGGCTACACTGTTAATTTGAATTGAACAATAAACAAAAGAGTATATATGAGTGTGTGTCAAATACATGGTAGTGTGTGTAATGTTTTTTTATTGATAATATGTATTTTTTATACATCATTTTTTAAAAATATGAGCATTCGTCGCAGCTTCTCTATATAAACTGTAAGTGTGCGAAATTTCATACTCCTCCGTCGACGCAATTTTCGTAAAAAGGGGTACAAAGTTTTTGCTTCACGTATTGATATATAGATTTCGATTCAACTACGAGATATCTATAATACAAATTCAATTAAACAAACCGTAACCATTTTGCCTAAATTCGACATTTATGATGTTTATAGGCCTGAAATTGATCAAATCATGGGATTCGGCTTTGTAACTAGTCTATATTCGGTGTTCACAGCGTTCAGACGTATTTTAAACGAAGCTTGTCACACACTTTAAGCTGCGCTAATGATTTATATTTCTAGAGCTCGCACGCTTTTTATAAAAGTTGCTTAAGTCGCTGCCAGTCTTAAATATATTTAATAACTATCTTTCGATTGTGATTTTTGATGGTCACGTTATAACTTGTTAAACTTGGCCCTGTATCCTTGGAATGGCTGTAGTTTTATAACTAGCATAATAATGTAGTTCAAGCACTTTAACGTCGCACATTCATAGTTACATCTGAAAGCAATCAAGGAGTGCCGTTGCACTGCGAATTGTACCGCACATTAGCTGGACTCAGTGGACCTCCGATTTGAAACTCCAAGATCTTATTGTATAAGTATATACAACGAGTATTCGGCTTAATAGCTCCAAGAATAGGATAAGCTATATTTATGTCACTTGAGGTGATGTCACAAGTTACTCAAGCAGTATGTACATATATAGACAGCATTCTGTTAACTTTACATTTATTTCTATACATAATTTAAATCTTACTGAAATAATATTTTTGTAAAATGAATATTGTTTCTTGTAAATTTGACATGTTTATAAAGATAATTATAGACATTTTAAATTAAGTATTGTAAGATTTATGTACGTATTTATATATGTCTATTAAGTATAATTCTTACGTATATAATATTTCACATACTTATATGTTTATAAATAAATAAAATATATGTAAGTAACTGCATATCCTCTAATATTTATGTACACCACTTTGACTAATATAATCTGTTGTATTCTTGCCACGGGTTGTCTGGAAGAGATCGCTTCTTAGCGATAAAACCGCACATTGTGCACATTTAGAATATTTTTAGGCTATAAGTTTTTCTGTATTTTCTGTAATGGTGTACAATAAAGAGTTATCTATCTACATTCAGACACAAAATATTTTTGTTGAATAATTTATATAAATGAAGAAGTAAAAATAAAACCAAGCGTAACAAAAACGGTGTGCACAATCCTAATCAAATTGCGTAAAGTTAGAGTAGTATTTTGAGATATTAATTGAATTATTGATAACAATGAACCATTGTTCCAATAACACATCCACGAATTGCAATTAACAATTTAACGTTAAACTAGGAATTTTCTCTGATCGCAGAATATTATCTATGTTGAAAGTATATATACAAACAAGCCTTCTTCTCCTTAGTTCCTTGAATATATTTGTATAATATTATTTTATCTGTTTTCTGCAACTCCATTAATTCTTGGATTATAAACTGTGTAATACATTAATTAAAAAAGCAGAAACATTTAAAAAGTAAATAGAAAAATCTGAACTAGACGTTATGATGGGAATTTTCTTGCTCTTTTTTTTGTTAATAAAACAGCGACGAAAGTTACGTTACATAGATATAATTATGTATTAGGGTGATTCAGAAAAAAATTTTGTTTCGGATACATGCTCAAAAGTTTCTGTTAGATGATAAAATGGGCCTTGTAAAAAAAATGAGCTCTTAATACTAATATTAAGCATGTCCGCAACGCACTTTTCAATTTCCCATAACAATAACATAGGATTATTTTTTCTTCTGATTTTTATATCTAATGAACAATATGATGATGTGATGAAGTTTTTTTGTAGAGAATTGAACGCGCTACATAAAAGGTATGAAGTTATTTTTTGATAAGTCAACTCAGTCAAATATTATTCGAGGACAAAGTCAAATTCACCATCAATTAAGCTGTTTCCTCAATATAAGTATAGTTATTTTTCTGAATCACTAATATATATACATACACACACATATATATATATATATATATATATATATATATATATATATATACATCATCTGACGTTTAGCAGATTCTTAGGGTGATTTTGCAATCCGGAGAAGAGGGACGCGCATCGATCAGCGCGCCCCCTCTCACCTCGCGGTAAGACTGGAGAGGCCTGGCTCTCCGGCTAACAATGGAGTGGCCAGCCCGCAAAAGGGCCAGCCGTCGTCTGTCCAGGGTGGATGTGAATGCGCTAGCGAGCCCAGTCCGAACAAGGGATGTACGAAGATCGGCAAGGGGTTTTAGTGGGTATCTCTAACCGTGGCGTGGCAATAGCATTCCTGCGGGGACGCTAGTGCCACCTCGACGAGGCAAATCCCACACACCGGCCGCGAAGTTCCCCCTCGTGCGGCTGACGGTCCTCAATCGGATTTTCCCTGGCAAAAAAGGGTGATTTTGCAATAGGAAACATTTAACCGAATAAAGAGTTAGTTGTATTTACATTTACAACGGAGGGCTTACTTTCAAACGTATTTTTTCGTTCGTTTTAGCACTATTTTTTGCTTGTGTTTTTATATTTAAATGCATTTTCTATTGTTTAATTAATTTTTTTAACCGACTTCAAATAGGAGGAGGTTCATAATTTGTCTGTTTTTTTGTACGTATGTCACTCGATTTCTCCGACAATTGTGGACCGATTTTCAATTTGTTTAAATCGAAAGCATTTCCGAATAGTTCCCATTGTCACCATGTCAGGATCTGATGAGTGGCTGCCAAGGAATTAGAGAAACCCACGAAAATTCGAAAAGACTTCTTTGTAACACGACATCTCTCTGAATATCGTGATATAAACCGATTTTCAAATTGTTTTCTTTACTCGTAAGTATATACTCCTGTGGTTGCCCCATGGTCACCAAGTCAGGATCTGATTAGTGGATCGTAAGGAAATGAATAGCAAACCTTGTTGAAGAGCATATACACCGAAGAGTGAGAGGGCAAATTTTGTATACACGTGCCAGTTGTTCAATTTCTACAGGTGCTTAATATATTATTTCTAAAGCTATTGAAGTATTTGCGTAACTAAAATGTAAAAAAATATTTTTTTTTAACAAAAACTATTTCATACTAAATACCAAAAAATTAATATTAAACCGACTTCTTTCTACTTCATAAAAATTGATATATTTTGTAAATTTGTTGTTGTTCTTTTATGTTTTACTTAGCACTGACTTCAATGTGTTGTAGAAAAAAGTCGGTTAAATATTTATTTTCTGGTTTTTGGTGTGAAGTTGGTTTTTTTTTAAATTGTGTGTATGTGTGTATGTGTGTGCGTGTGTGTGTGCGTGTGTGTGTGCGTGTGTGTCTGCAGTTGACACGTAGTAGAAGTAAAACTTCTGAGAATATACTCATAGATAATTAATTATTCTTTAACATTTATTAATATAAATATAATTCCTTTAGTCTACATCCGTCAACATATTATAATTCAAAATAAACTTCTTAGGTATCACTTTCAAATTTTCACTGTTTTAGTCTAAAAATATTATTATCAGTTTTATTTCGGTCCAAATAGGACCTATGTTTAATCATCGGTCTTATTGACTCTCTAATCTATGCTGCACAATGTAAAACTCGTATGTCATTCTCTCGCGGGCTTAGTCATATAGATTTATGTGTTTATCTTTTTGTAAGGTCGCTTTTTCGTTTCACCGAGTTGAAAATCACAACGAATCTAAGAAGTTTCACTTTAAAAAATGTTGTGTTATATGGACTACATTATTGTAGTTTTGAAGAAATCTTTATTTTTTCTGTCTTCTATCTAAAATCATTGACTTTTTCGTGCTGATCGGATAAAAACGATGGACAGAAGGCCTCTATAACGATACTACTCAATCTACCAGATGTGTCCAATATAAGTTTTACATGAAAATTTAACTTTACAAAATCATAAACACTAAACAGCGAAGGAAAGTTGAAAAACCATGGAAAACATCTCACACTTTTCCCCAAACGTTTTCAGCCAAGGATAGATAAAGGAAAACAACATTTTTTTATATCACTCTCACCGCTAGCTATATATAGGGGGAATGAGAGCATTTATATTGAATATTTAACAAGCGAAACGAACGACGTTGGATAAATGTGTACTGCAACAAAACTTTATAAGGATGTCTCGTTATTCCAGACTTATCAAAGTGAATGAATGGTATTTGTTTACCCTTACAAGAACTTCTCTGCGGTCGGGGGACCTCCGTCAGGAACAAAGTTCTTTACGTTAAAACGAAAAATAATTATTTAACATAAAATAGTCAATTGTATAAAAACGTGTGCACGTGCGCGGCGACAGCGGCCGAATGCGGTCCAATAAGTGCGGAAAACCATATGTTACATGATGGGTATTATTTTATTTTAAATCTTATTTCATTGCATTAAAGTTCAAAATTGTATAAGAAAAATACGTTAAATATCGGCTAAATAACGCTTTTACCTTATATGACGTTCCAAACCATACAATCATAGCTACATTCTTAAAGGTTTAGGCGTACACACCACTTTAGCAGTTATTACACCATGCTGTATAAAGGGGACACTACCTAAATCAGATTTTTGTAATAACAAGAAAAGGCGGATTTTATACTCAGGCCACGTTTACTCTCTATACCATGTCCTACATACAGTGTTGTGTAACCAGGTACATATATAATTTACTATTACTATATCTTAATCCTTACTAATATCATATAATATATGCAAATGTGAGTTTGTTTGTTAAACTTACACGCTTTAACTAGTCAACTGATTATTATGAAATTTTGCATATACGTTGTCAGAGAAAAATATTGTTTCCGAAGGATTTAAAATAAAGCCAAGTAGATGGTGCTATAATCGCCTCTTTTTATTCAATTTAGTAACAAAGATGTCGCCATGGCAACCTGTCAATGCACTACTTTGAAATTTGAATTAATGCAATGACTAGGTGCCAGTAAACTTATTCTTCTTTTATAAAAATCAATTGCTGTTCTTTAGTCTGGCTAACTCAAAAACGACTAGACCGATTTTGATGAAATTTTATGTGTGTCTTTGAGTGGATCCCCGGATGGTTCAGATTCAAGTAGGTCAACGCATGCCGAAGCAGCTGAGACCACTAATTTTAAATATATTTTTGTTTAAAATGTTTGTCATTCTATTGTTAAGATTCGTGTAACACAGATTTGTCGTAATACGGGATAGCGACCTTTATTTACGTAACCCCTTAATTCTGGTATGTAGAAAATTTCCGGAACTCTCTGAAGCGACAGCCCTGAATATTATTATAATTAATGTCCGTATTTAAATAGCAATACGGAATTTCTCGGCGTCGGGCGGACGGGCCGCATGAGGCATGCTTGTTAAACGATTCAGGCTATTAAATGTATTATAACATTCACCATATTAACCCGGTTGCTGGATGTCTTTCTTTTATCCTTAACATTTGGCAAATAAGCATTGTGGGCGGTAATTCATTTACTATAAGTGTTTAGTACTTACCCGTGGATATCTAATTTGATGGGTTTTGAATACCCTTCAGGAGACTTCCACTCATAAATCGATGACCACTTGCCTATCGCCCTACCCCATCTCCTCTATCCCATTCCTCCTTTCTGATCCGTCTGCCACAACCTCTTTATCCCGCCCTAAAAGCTGGTAATGCGTTGGCTTCACTCCTGGTGTTACACACGTTTATAAGCGATCATAACTGTTTTAAATGAGCTAGGTCGTCTGCCTATTCGCCGACTTCGCAATAAATACATAATAACACCCCATAAACGTCCTACTGCTGATAAAGTGTTCAAGTTATATAAATTCCATATATACATTATTTGTTTATGTATTTTTTTTTATTATATAAGAATATGTTGTGGGTATATTAGATTTGACAGTCTTTTGTATTTTAACAAATACATTATTTTTTATTGCTCTCGTTTAAACCAGATTGTTCGGATACTGAATACCTCAGTTTGGTAGACGTTGAAACATAATCCAATAACAATTTTTTTAAAATCATAGACACAAGAAACTCGTATGCAGTAAAACACATATAACTGTCTGACAACTTGCCTATAACGCGAGTCAGTCTCGTGCACGGCCTATATAGTATATAGAGTGGGAAAATATAATATATTAAACACTTCATACCTTTACAGTAAAATAACACATTAAATATTTATAAGTTATTAAGTAAAATGTCAATTGTTGCCTCATGTCAGTGACGTGGCACACAAAATGTGGTCATACTCTGTAATCACTCTATCGAACTGTATTCGAATAGATGATTCGATACAAGTTGTTAAACGGGTATTTATTTTAATTTTCAAGTAACAAAGTATTTTATTGTTGGTTTTATTAAAATTTATTTATTTGATTTATTAATTAAATATTACATAAGTAGAATTACTTTTATTAATTATTATTTAACAAAATTGGTTCGTTTTGGTTTTACGCTTAAAGGAAGGTTTGCACTGAAAATCAGCGTTGTGTCGGATATAATTCCGGCACAGCAATATGCTGAGTGCAATTTTTTTTGCTGTGTATAATAATGTATAAGGAATGTAATTACGTCGCTATTTCTTCAAATAGTCTTTCTTTCAAAATATGTAAAAATTCAACAACTTTTCATATTAGTGTAGATTAAAGAAATAACAATTCATGTTTGCGAAACAAAACATATTGTTCCAACACTTGTAGTCTTCTCCTGCAGACATGTAAAACTTTTTTGTCTTTGAGCCAGATCTCGCGTTGAGTTTAATCCGTTATTTGTGATGCGATATTGTTATTAATTGCTAATCTTTAACGGCGTTATTTTTAACATTATATACAAGACGCATTTAATCATAGCCGCTAACACTCATTATTCAATGCGTGTCATTATTGTATATAATGACACACATAGAACTTATTAGTTATGACAAATTTTCTTTATGAAATGAACGATTCTTGGATATTTTTCTAGACCCAGGTAGTCTGGAAAAATCTACTATATACGGACAATTTTTCCAGACTACCTAGTGAAGAAAAAGTCATATGAAGAAAAACATGATAGGATTACAAAGACGTGCTAACATTTTTACTCCAGAAAATGTAAATGATGATAAAGTTCACAGGCCTCAAAGGAACTATCTGAAATAATAAAATCTCGTTTAAATTAATTCTCCCGACAAACAATACTACGTAAATAATAATAGCTTAATGCCTATTGTAGGTATGTGCGTTTATAATTTATAAGAATTGTTGCAACGTCTAATTTTAATGCAAAAACAAAAGGTAGAAAACAATGGCTTGCCGAGACGCTGGATACGTCGTACAGATTGATTGAATGCATAAGAATAGCGAGTACAACCGATTGAGTTGCCAGGATCATTGGTGTGAAAACCTTAAATTTCCCTATATTTTCAACAATGAACTTATACTTTTGCAAACGACAACTATAGATTATTATCCTGAGAGATATATAAAAGTAATAATGAATGAGTGTGTGAGTTATATGTTTGTGCCGTTTGCTGTCGAGATGCTTGGACCGTGGGATCCTGAGACCATGAGCCTCTAGCAAAATTTATCAAAACGACTCACTGACTCTTCGGGTGATCAGAAGGCTGTTGCTTACCTCGGGCAACGGATCAGTGTGGTGATCCATCGAGGAAACGTAGCCAGCCTTCTGGGAAACTAACCCATAAAAGACGGTGATCTAGGCTAAGTGTTCTACTTATAGTCTTGAGGGGCTATAGGTAGAAAACAATATAAAGAAGTTCAGTTTTCTTTTATTGTATTCGATTATTTTTAAATGTCTTCATTGCACTAGCTTATAATTTATGTATATTTACTAGTTAATGTATCTACATAATAATGAATGTGTTGGATGAATAATTTTATGTTTTGTTGGGCCTTATTTTTGTAATATAATTGTGACGATTGCCACAGAAAATAGACCAGAATTTTAAGCAAGCGATTTGGTTATAGTTTGTCTTTTAATATTGTCCGTACTGTTAAAACTATACTTTACAAGTAAACATATTAGAGTTAAGAAATTTAGTTATAGTGTGTTATAAATATTTTTTTCAAAACAGAACAACCAGAGCCTAGCAGCGAGATATTAGTAAATTCATATTACAAAAATAATGTACACATATAATAGGTTGAGGAAAAAGTCTTTTCGCATATAGTATGTATGAGCTTGCAATAAGATCTCTGGCTATACCATTTGTACCTGGCTGGTTTTGGTATCATTAAAAAGTTTTAATTTTAAAGAAGACAATTCCAAATTCAAATTAGAGAAATGTGTGATTTTCATTTGTTTTTCTTATTGTTAAAATGAGTGAATCTAATGAAGAAATTCGATATATTTTAAAATTTTACTCCAAAAAAGGTATAAATGCAACACAAGCCGCGAAAAAAAATTGTGATGTTTATGGACCTAATGCAGTATCTGTGAGAGTAGCGCAAATTTGGTTTAAGAGTTTTCAATCCGGAAATTTTGATATCAAAGATGCACGTCGCTCTGGTCGCCTTGTTACGGACAAAATTGATGCCATTTTTGAAAAAGTGGAGCAAGATCGGCATATTTGTAGTTACTATGTAGCTGGAGAACTGGGAATTGACCACAAAACGGTTTTGGCGCATTTGCAGAATTCCTTAGGCAGTGTCAGGGTAACATCACGAGAGGACTGCCAAAACCACTTGTCGCAGTTTTTTGAACATAAGTCCCAACATTTTTATAGCAATGGGATCACGTCCCTACCTACAAGATGGCAAAAAGTTATCCAACAAAATGGCACTTACATACTTTAGTCAAATGTAAATAAACTTTATAAAAAAACCTTTTGAATTTTTATATAAAATGCGAAGAAACTTTTTCCCCAACCAATACTTTTATTAATGGGTCTATAACAGTAACTATAAACCATAAATATATAAAACTGTGTAAAGAATATATGGTCCAAATTAAAGTCCCGTAAATTGGGCATTGTTTTTCACAGTTGCAACCCTCCCAACATACATTATAACGTGATAGAAGGACACGGGTATATTCTGAGAGGGGGATAGCAACATCGCAATTACCTCGTGAGATTGTTGAATAAATTTACATTCAGTTGATTGAAATAATAATGAAATTGGCTCAGCACACTCCATATAATGTACGAGCCATATTTAAATTAATAAAATCATAATATTACATACATAATATCATAACATTCATACATTATGTATGTATAATTTCGAACATTTACATCTAAAGATGTGTCTGAGAGCGTATTGGAGTTATTTTTTCTCCTCCTTCAACAATTTCAATTATAAATATAGTATAATTTTGTAATTATATTTTCATATCGAGGAAACGTAATTATTTAATGTTACGTTAGAATTATACGATACATAATATTATATATAATCTTCGCAAAATTATACAAAGTTGTATATTTTAACCATATGCCACAAAATTACATCTTAGTAAAACTAAATTTAAATATCTATAAGTAAGTATAGTTCCCGGCACATATCTTGAGCGGTCGGCGGAATAGGAGAGATCGCTTTGCGCATTAAGCGTATAAAGTACATGGTCGTGATTTTTCAAGATGTTTTTAATTCCTAGAGTAGGGCACACAAGCTGACGATTCAGCAGATGTGGGTAACCAGTCGTCTATGAACATTTATAACACTGAAATCCATTAATACCGGAACACAGCTGAAGGTCGTTATAGCGGCATAATCTAAACCAGGGGCGGTTGCCATGCAGATAGTCAAATGTCTGCTACCTGTGTATTATTTAGTTACTTCAGGCTGCTCAACCTTGGAAATTACCAAGTGTTGTTTCTTCGTTTTTTCACGGTTAAAAATTTGATTACTTGATTATTATTATTATTGATACCTATGACAATATGTTAAAAAAATAATTTTTCAACCCCCAGTTACGTTTTGTGGTAACCACCCCTCATGATTTTTTAGTTACCTCCCATTTAGGAGCGCCATAGACTACACACCTCCGTGTCTACTTTCATTCATATATTCCAGAGGTTTTTGTGAGAAATGACTATGACAGGTAAGGATAGACAGACATTACGAATACATTAGGGCTCCGTTTTAGCAAAATGGTTACGGAACCCTAAAAAATGTACTATACTCCAATACATAGGTATATGTGTTTTCGGAGACGCGTGTAACGTTCAGAGATGTACGTATTGTTTTATGGAATGACTTATGAATACTTTTATATTCAGATTAAAGACAGTATCTGCACGTTGAAAATGGTAGATGTATTGAGCTATATTTGTTATTGTTGCATACTATATTCTGGTTAATAAAAGTTTGATTTGATTCTAACTGGTGAGTGGAGTTTAAATGTCATTGTGTCACAGGTTAAAGTGCTTTTAGCTCACTACGCTAAAAAATTTACGCTAAAATTAGTTTTCACTCGTCGCTAGAATAGCTTTAATAAAACTTTACTTCACAACTTGTTAAAATTATACTCTTGGCTATCGTTTTTTTTATTGCTGAAGTACAGCAGACAGGCTAACGGCCCAACTGTGATGGAAAGTGGTTACCGTCGACTATGGACATTAGCAATATTAGAGGTGTTGCCGGCCTTGAAGGAGAAACTGGGACCTGGCCACTGATGCCGGAACACGACTCAAAGTTGTTATGGCAACATACGCTAGACCAGGGGTGGTATCCATCCAGTCGGGCAAATGCCCTAACACCTGGCTGTGGGTTGTTATGTCGCCTCTTACGACAGGCCGCCCGGCCGCGGGAATTTGTATTCTTTCTCCGTTCCTGCACGGAGGTATAAAAATAAAACAATAGTAATACAATTAAAACTCGTTTAAATAACAGAAAAATGTCAATTGGAAATTTGTAGTCAAATAGAATCTCATTGAGCTGACTTATATGTGAAACAGGCCTGACCTAAGCCAAGGGCCAACTTCTGACACATCGGGGATCAGAAACTATCCGACTGGAAAAATTGAGCCAACGAAGCAGTCAACCGATCCATTCAGTGGCCCGCCCGCCTCAAGCGGCTCCAAGTCGCAGTCGAACATAACAGATACAGGTGAAACATGAAACGTCTGTGTACTGTTCTACCGTAGGACTGTTGGACGCGATTGGGTTAGGACTCCTATCCATTGTCCCTAACTAGGGTTTCTACATCTTACTGTCCATTCTTTTACCTTACCAGTAGTAGAAAATTGACATCACTTGTATGTCAAATTTTAAATAATAACACTGTTTTAAAAAATGATTGGATTGTATGTCGATGAAACTCAACACAAGGCGTTCAATGCGTTATGTACCTGGTCGACTGTTAATATATCTGTGTATATGGTTATGCTTTGGGAAAACAGCGAAAGGATTTCATTTATTTGTAAAGCTCGCGCTAAGTTTTTAACTGCTCTTAGTAGCAGATAGTTGTGCAGTAGACGTGTTTAGTTATAACCTATATGATAGTCATTACTTTAGTTCGACAGTTCCTGTGGTGCAATAATCCAAGCATGGACCCACTATTTTATTGTAATACAGAGGTCTCAGGTTCACATCCTGTTAAGTTTTGTACAGGAACACTCCGTTATTTATTATGTACTGAGGGTCTAGAGTTGATTCCAGAGTTTTCTGCTGTACAGTAATTAATTATGCATAACGCAATTTAGCTTGGAAACGTAATATAATGATATTAAAATTGTGTGTTTATCTGGCGATTATTATTATTATGAAGCGACTTTTTTATTTTTGTGAACTGATAAAGCCTTTTATATTTAAGATATAGGACGTAAAAGGGGAAATCAATTATATCAACCTTATATTTAAACTTAGCCAGGCATTTCTTAGATCGGCCACCTATATAATTCGGCTACGACATGTATAGACGTAAATCGGTATGTGTAGCGATGTAGATGTCGCGGGGCGACCGTGACCTAGCTCAAGAGCTGGGCGGGTCACGTGCTCGGGTGGGCGGTAAGTAAGTAAGGTCGTTCACCTTGAGGCCGGCAAACGAACAGAGATGCAGCGGAAGCGGGATTAGAGCCGTACTTTATTTCGTTATTTTAAATACTTTCGACACTCAAAACGATGCTTCAAATTGACCACAGATACGTAAAATTGAAATGTCTTCGGGTTGTAGAATGCCAGGTGTATTCATAAGTACTTATTAATTTATATACATCTTATTATCAATCATTATAATTCCTAAAAATCATAATTCCCGTGCAGGAACGGAGAAAGAATATAATTACCTGCGACCGGGCGGCCTGTTGTAAGAGGCGACAAAACAACCCACAGCCAGGTGGTAGGGTATTTGCCCATCTGGATGGCCACCACACCCGGTCCAGAGTATGCCGCCATAATTACCTTGAGTTGTGTTCCGGCATTAATGGCCAGGTTCCAGTCTCCCTTAAGATAGCAGCACCGCATTTGTAGCACCTTTGGTGTTGCAAATGTCTATAGGCGATGGTCACAGCTTTTCATCAGGTAGGCCGTCTGCCAGTCTGCTGACCTCGTGCAATTAAAAAAAAATATTAAAAAAACACTTTAAATCACTTGCATAAAGTTCAAAATTCAATGCACTGTTACGCACAATTTCCTTTGGTCTACGTATATAATAAATAATATCTGCCTTCATTATATACGACAAAGCTAAAATTCACTTGAAATCTTTTAAGTTTTTGAAAATTAATACTTACAGGTAAAGAAAATGGTGTCTTAGTTCAAATTAGATAAGGTTGAATTTTATGTGTTTATCTCTTTTTAATGTCACTTTTTCGTTTCATCGATTTTCAAATCACAATGATTCTAAAGAAGTTTCTATAAAGTAGTTAGTCTAACATAACTGTTTGTGCTGTCTTGTCCTCAAGTTTCTAGAAAAAGATTACTGATTATCAAAATTTCTTCATGCTAAAGGTCTTGGAGCCAGCATTAACAAAGGTAGAATAGATAAAGAAGTTTCACTTCAAAAGCTGCAATATCATACGACCTGTGTGCTCGCTTTAGACAGTAAAAAACAGACGTACCAATGAACAAAACCCGTCAAAACCCTTAGTATACTCGAATAACTGTCCTACTTATATCTGTTATTACGGAATTGTTATTTCACTAGAAAAACTACAACAATGCAATTAGCGCAGTAATGGAACCGCAACCAATTCTACGCTAATAAAATTAATATACAATTAAATTGTTCAAGTGATAATAACAAGCATTGACATATTTCTTGTAATTCTACATTTCCCTGTAAATTACATTCAAGTATTTTTTCTAAAGTAAAGTTTTCTATTTGTTCTGTTTTTGTTCTTCTATGTCGTTCTCTCACTGCTGAGGATCGTGACTTTGATCTTCTTCAGCCAGTCTCTGTCCACTGCTGGACATAGGCCTCCCCAAGTATGCGCCACATATCCCGGTCTCCCGTCTTCCTCATCCAGCCCCTGCCGGCGACCTTGCGCAAGTCGTCAGTCTACCAAGCTGGCGGGCGTCCTACGATACGTTTGCCGAGACGTGGTCTCCACTCCAGGACTCGTTTGCTCCATCGGCTGTCGGCCCTGCAACAGACGTGACGGGCCCACTGCCACTTCAACTTACTAATTTTGCGAGCTATGTCGGTTACGTTCGTTCTCTTACTGATGTCCTCATTTCTGATTTTATCCATAAGAGAAACACCTGACATACCTTGTGACTTTGATGGCAGTGAACAATTGCTCTCTTCCATCGCGATCGGTTCCGAGCATGGCGGAAGGTCGAGTTTATTGAAGTCTCCAGCTGGTCAATCCACCTATTTGGATATTTACCGCGAGGTTTCCTGCCTTCGACTTTCGCAGTGACCACAAGTCTCTCCATGTTATCTGTGTCTTTTCGGGCTTATTTATTGGGTTACGGGTGGGGCACGGGTTATTATCCATGATTTGTCTAAAATAGTAGAAGTATGTGTATACCTCTAATTTTGAAATAAAACATCGAGGAGTGAAAGGCTATTAAAAATAATTTTTTTCATCCTAATGTCTCAAATTACAAAAGTTAAAGTGCCTGATTAAAGTAGTGAAACTTTACATCTGTTATAACGTACACATATTTTTTTCTATTTATTGCCAGAGAACAGTAAACAGGCTGACGGCCCGCCTAACTGTCATGGAAAGTGGTTACCATCGCCTATGAACATTTGCAACACTAAGTGTGCTACCTATGTGCTGCCGGACTCGTAGATGGGACTGGAACCTGGCCACTGATGCTGGAACACAACTCAAGGTCGTTACAGCGGAATAAGATGTGGTACCCATCCAGACGGGCGGATACCCCGCCAGCTGGCTACTAGCTGGTGGTTGGTTGTTTTGTCCCCTCTTACGTCAGGGGGTACTATCGGTAACACGTTATTTATATTTGGCCGGTTCCCATATCTTACCGACTGCTTATTTGTTTTACTATCGGTTTTGTAATTTGACATAAGCTCCGTACACGTAATATCATATTTCTATCAGTAGTAAGTGAATGAACAGTAAAATGTGGGAACCGGTAAATAGACAAAACAAAAAAACAATTGAACATTAATTTGTAGCATTTGACGGGTTTTTCTCAACATGACCTATTGAGGTCTTCCTATAAATTCTTCTAAATTTTATTCAGCCTCATAAGTACTATCACTAATGATTAGTTATAACCGTTTTGATTAAAATAAAGAGTTAGCATTTACACAAAAATGTTTCGCCTATTAAAGTGTCTTCGGCGTTCCATTGTAACGCAGTTGAATTAATACATTTTAACATTTCCCAGAAAACTCTTGCAGGTGATCATAACACAATAAACAATAAAAACATTAAATTCAAGTATACTATTGAAACTCTATAGGTCATGTTATGCTGCAACCATCAAGCATGAAACGACATTCCTTAGTAGTTCCGTAGAAGAAGAATGCTGGAAAGGGCGATCATCTAATAATAATTTTTTAACAAAAACAAAACGGACTAGAAACAAAATTAAACGACTTCTTTCTACAACATCGTGAAGTCGGTAGCAAGTAAAATATGAAATTTACTATATTTCATAAATTTGTTGTTGTTTTTTTATGTTTTACTTTGACTTCAAGATGCTGTAGAAAGAAGTCGGTTTTTTAAAATTTTTGACATCTTATGTCTATATAAATCGAAAGACAGAAATGAACATATCCAATTTCGGCTTAATTAACGAGAAAATCAATCTCTCTTTTCTTTCACCTTCTCCTAATTGGGGTCGGCACGATGTCTTTTTCTTCCATACTCCTCTATTCTGACATACGACCTCTGTCACACCATAAATAATCATATCATCCTTCACAAAATCCATCAATTTAACGAGAAAATCAATAATAGACTTTATTAAAATTTAATGAACCTTTAATCCAAATTATGAATAAATTTTGAAATAAAAAATTCGTCATACTACTATAACCTTGTATAACATGACATAAATCGTAGGTAATATGATTAAATTATAATGGCTCATGCTATTGGTTCGAGTTATTTCCCTTGATAAAATTGTTGCGGGTTCGATACCCATTAGCCGCTATGTTACCTTACCTTGAAACCCCACCTAGTTTCGTTTTAGGTCTCTATGGAGGGGGCTAAATAAAAACTGGCCTAGTTATTTAAAGGTGATAACAAAAGTCATAGGTATATATTTGTCTTTGTTATTATAATGCGAATAATAAGAGAGGGGTATACTAGACTTAGAATTAGGTGTACCTAACTTTTATTAAACTAGGGGAATATTAATGTATTACCTATTTTTGAATGCAACAACAATTACAATTTATTGGCAATATATATAGGGTAAGTGTAAATATGTTTGGAAAGTTAATAATACTAAGTTGAACTGGCAGAGTACCTACCGGTCGTGTCTGTCGCAGGACTGACGGCCAAAGGAGCATATCAGTGCTGAAGTGGGTATCTCATGTCGGTACACGTACTGTACGACGTCCTCCAGTCCGATGGACTATACCCAACTGAGCAAGGTTGTCGGTAAAGGCTGGATGAGGAAAGCTAATATGCGTAAATTCAGAAAGGCCTACCTCCAACAGTGAACATTGATTGGCTGAAGAAGATGAAACAGGTAAATATTTTATTTTTTAAATATTTTTTTAGAACATGTAGTAATTACGATCTCTGCAGTTGAGTGGGTTAACCTCAACGGATCTACCTCACTGCAGCACAGATGCTCTGGAATCGGTTCCTGGCATGGTAAATTTCGTAAACGAACTTTCTGTAATTTACTGCGGTCTGGGCGTCTGAAATCGGTCCCTTGGTCCCTTGTATATTACCTATACACGCTTATTTTTTTTAACTCGGGGATGTATAATCTACGACTTTGTATGCCGCATATCTATTTTTTTTTAAATAGAGTCAATACTTTTATATGTCACAGTAGATGGCCATCAAGCTCGTTCAGTAATCATTCATATAAATTACTTTGTTAAACCTTCTATTAGTATAAACTACATTTTAAAAAAAGACGAACAATCATAATGATTATGAATTAAAGATATGTTGCTGTGGAGTTTTTTAGGCCGCTTCGTCGACTTTAACAGTAATTAAAATTGTTTTTGAAGCGGTAGTAGACTCATGGCTCATGACATGACATGAGTAATCTCTAAAATAAGTAATATGTAAGATTCCATTTTGAAATAAATACATTCATTTCCATTTTACGCAATGATCCAATCAAACTTTTTTAATGCGTAACTTAACTAAAGTTTTTGCACAGTATTAATTTAAAGATCCCCACCGCGATGTTAAATGTAACACAAAATTCCTTTGACGTTGACATTACGTTAGTAGGACGTCTGCCGCTGCAAATGTCCACAGGCGACGGTAACCGCTCTTTATTTGGTGAGCAGTCTACCGATATCCTATATTCCGCTTGAAATCACTTCGTCGTTCATCTGTGTACAGCCATAATCGGTCAAAGCAGTGAATCTTTACATTAGCCGTCTACGACATCACACCGACATCCACATATTTTATTAAATTAAAAGATGCAGCATCGTCAGCGCGTTGAATTGCTCGGTTCCTACCGTCTAGGGTTGCCATGATAATATATACTAATTTTTTTTTTTATTAACTACTCTACGGACTCGAATTCCGTACCCTTTTTTACAACTTGATTTCTGTTAAAGTTTTTAGGTTTATACACGTTTATTGTTTATTTTGCTATTGTGTGTGACATTTAGTGATTTTTATGTTGTAGTGTACCTTAAGAATAACTTATAATATTATTTTTTTTCTACTTTTCATACTGAACTTATACTAATGTAGAGTGTATCTGTTACATACTGGTGTTGTGAGGAAGTGCATGTGCAGTGTGTGCCTTATGTCTATACCTATATATATCTTAACTAGTGCCATTTGTGTATCATATACTAATATTATAAATGCGAAAGTTCACTCTTCTATAAAAATTCAATTTTATATAAAAAAAATTAGTTAATTATCTTCTATTTGTCTAAAACTTTTTAAGTTTGGCGGACTCAAACATAAGTTAGCTGATTTTTTATTTAGAACTGGGATATGCTCGTGACTTCGTCTAGGCTTGATAGAAATTCTCGCGGGATTCCCGGGACACAAAGTACGGCAGCTATCGTTTTAGTGAAAACTGTGTCAGAATAAGCTAATTTTTATGCGCCTGGCCGAGAACTCGGACAAACCGCTCCTGGGAAAATTCCCGCGGGATTCCCGGGGAAAAAAATCACACATAAAATTTGCTATCGATCAGTAAAAAACTCACATTGGAAATTATTTTGTTTTCAATCTCATTTTAAATAGTACCCAGAAAAATTCCCGCGGGATTCCCAGGATAAAAAGTTGCGTAGATTTTAAGTCTAAGAATTTGCTGTCGATCAAAGAAAACCGCATTGAAATCTGGGCTGATTTTTACGTGAATCCCGAATAAGCAGACAAGAAATTTAAAAAAATTCCATTGTTATGTATCTCCGTCGTTTATATAGCCTATTCCAGGTGTTTTTTTTAATAGCTTCAATGTACAGACACGGCATGCTTAGAAATATTACAGAAGATATAAAAAAAATCTAAGCACAAAATGAAACGACAGCCCTATTCAAACCGTAGTGCAGCGGTGCCCACGCGTTTCTGCATCATCTTAATTGACAATTTTGCTACTAGTATACAACCGGTCGAACGTGTCAAGCTAAAACACGAGTCCATTTTTTAGGAGATTACAGTAGCTACAAACTGAAGTCACCGTGGAAAATAATTGTTGAACAATTTTCCTGGATTTGCTATAACAAGGTTTATTCGCTTTGACTTCTCTTGAAGAAATAATCTTTTTTTAACTGTCAAGTTGATTTTGGAGGTCTTTAAAAGCATATTACTTTTATATTCAAGAGATTTGGATATAATTTCTATTACGCTTTTTTTTATTTTTCACTGTATACTTTCTCTCCCGATAAATAACGTCGTTTCCTTGGGATAGACGAACATAGCGAAAAAGATTGCACTGCGGTCGATTTTTTTGTTGCCAACGTTGTGATTCATTAAGAAATACGACGTCGATATGGAAACGCGAACGATGTTCCGCCGGCACTCCTGGTTTATATATAAAATACCTTTAAAATATGACTTGTATATAATTTTACTAGGTTAAGCCCACGACTTCATCCACGCTTGACTCGAACTTCCCCGCGGGAATCCAGGTACAAAAAATATCTCAGCATTAGAAAAAAATGTAAGCTATCGTTTTAGTAAAAACTGTGTCGGAATAAGCTAATTTTTATACAACAACTTCAAATCGGTCCCGAGAAAATTCCCGCGGAATTTCCGGGATAAAAATATCACACATTTTATTACATAAAATTTGCTATCGATCAGTGAAAAAGTCACATTGGAATTCGATTTTGGTTTAATCTGGTCATTTTAAATAATTACCAGAAAAATCCCGCGGGATTCCTAGGGCAAAGAGTAGCGCAGATTTTAAATCTACGAATTTGCTGTCGGTCAACGAAAACCGCATCGAAATCGGTCCAGTAATTTTTACGTGAATCCCGAATAATCAGACAAGAAATCTAAAAAACATGCATCGTGTACTCTCCATCGTTTATATAGTGTATTCCAGTTGTTTTTAAACAGCTTCAATGTACAGACATGGCATGTTTAGAATTTTATAATATTATAGACTATGGAGTCACGCGGAAAGCGCGGGTCAGGAATTCCCGCATCTGCGGCACTCTTCATGTACGTGATATATCAAACTACAAGAGTCGCTTACGCTGGTATGCCCGCGTCATACGGATACCGGCTATATGGGGAACAAAAGTCTAGCTATGCCGTTTCCGCCAGGTCACGATCGAAGGGAAAAGCCCCAGGAATGTTGGCTTGAAGTTGTGAAGGATTACATCCGTACCAATGATCTCAAAACGGGGAATGCCAAACATGGGCACTGGAACGAACACTCCGAGCGCAACCGGGATTTAAAGCTCGAATGAAGATGATTATTTTCCAAGACGGTAAGTTAATATAAATTTAAGCATATTACCTATCTAAAGCCACATTAGTACCTGTTTTAATTTAATAATGTACATGAAATTTAAGTTCAGACCGAATGTGAGACTAATATATTCAAGCGGTGTTCGCTCTATCCAGTAATTTAACTATCTAAAATCCTCATCAAACAGTGGCCACGGTGGAGTTTTTGGCGGAAACTGAAAGGAGAAGTTGTGCTGTGCAATTTTATTTTCTAAAAATGTGTAAAATTCCTCTAAAATGAACAATAGTTGTAGGATATTGATAGTTTTTGAGTAGTAATTATGTGTTTTGTGAGAAATGTGAACTGTATAGTCAAATGTGGCCTTTTGAGTTGTCACAAGAACTCCGTTGAATGGCACCAGTTGATAACCTACAAATCAGCTGTGCTACACGTAGGCTTAAGAAAATGAAGAAATTACATTATAATCTAAGATCTGGCTTAAAGGCCTAGCTGCCAATCTATGCACATAAATAAATTAGTGGCCACGGTATGAGATAATTTATATTTTAAGAACAATTCTGAGTATAAAACATAATAATTAGTTAATTTATTATAGCGTCAACTACAATAAAATGACATGATACAATAAAATTTAACATTATTCACATAGTGAAGAACAGGCTTTAATCAAATTCAAAAGTTTTTATTCGACTTCGTCCGCGTAGATTTTTTTTTCGCCGAACCCTAACAAAAGTAACCTAAGTTCCTCCTTAAAATAAAATTCCCGTCAAAATCGGTCCAGTCATTTCAGAGATTATCCGGAACATGCAGGCAGAGACAAAAAATTTAAAAATTAGATTTTTGTTATATTTACAGTATACACTTTCACATGCATTCAGTAAGAAGCTGTTATTTTGACATTACAAACAGACACTTCAATTTTATTTATCTGTATAAATAAGTTCTACTAGAGAACATATAAGGGATGTTAAACATTAACTCTACTTCCTATTCTATGTACCGTTGTACACCGCTTCGCAACGCGTTATCGCTGTTAAGAAGAAGAAGAAGCAGAAAACTTCCCAGCAACAAGTATGTTTACTATTGCAACACTGGAGCGATGCAACAGCGGCGCCACCTGTCCACTTTTCTTACTTCCCCTTCGTTTTTTACATATCTTAGATTGTACAGTGCTCTCTCGTAATAAATCACATTTAATATTAAAAAACAAGTATGTGTCGTTGGAGCCTTCTCAAAATAAAATCCTACATAATACTGGTCCTTCGAGCCGGATATGAAGCGACCTTTGTATCTACAGTCTACCAGATTATTATTTTCATAGAAATAATTTTAAATACTTTTTAGACAAGAACGATACAATATTTGACTCCTTTTACTTCTACAATATTACGCAACTTCATCATTTTCTACATTCGTAGAACATCTATGACGCTGCCAGGTTTTGTATGATGATAAACGTGTCTCGATCAATTTGACTCTTTTCCTATACATCCCATACACGACTTTTGTAATCAACTACAAAATTTAATAATATAGTAATGTCTTACGTCGTATATCTTACTATTCATTCACTTGCGTTACCATCGGGTCAAATTTTGACATTACTTGTATGGAGCTTATTTAAAATTCTAACCGATAGCAAGGGAAATGAACGCTCGGAAAGATATAGGAACCAGCCATTAGTCTGCTTAAGGAATATCTTGACGGCTTCTATGGTTAAGCGGGCTAAGCCTTTGCCAGCCTACCTCACTGCAATGCAGAGGCTCCGGGTTCTGGTAAAGGAAAAGGAAATTTCAAAAACGAATTTTCTCTGTTATTTACTATAGTCAGGGTGTCTTGGATCGGCCTCTGAGTAGTCCGTGATACCTATTAACACAAGCATAACTTGCTTAATTTGGGTATATGCAATATGTGTGTTTGTCTGCCGATTATTACAATTTTCTAAAGTTATATATTAATTTTTAAAAAATCGTTTTTATTAACTATGGAAATACACAATTCAACTAAAATTTTATACAAAGAGTTATCTCATAAGAAAAAATAAAGTAAACACTATTCAACTATCTAAAACTGTCGACTAAAATCGTCGTCGACGCGAGAAAACTCCTTTTTGAATCGATCGATGGTCGACACAAAAAGAACAATTAAAAGTGCATCGCCTTTTTCGATGGTGGTGAGGGAGGCGTCCCCCATCCACCACTCCTCTCGCCTCGCGCCCTTCGGAGTGCTTAACGTGCCCGGCAAGTGCTTTTGGGGTTGACAGAAGGGAAGGCGTTAGCCACTCGCTGTGTCTAGGAATTAGCTATGAGAGTTCGCGGCTGAGGGCTTGAAGGCAGGTCAGTTTTGCAATATTATACACTCACTTGTCTAATAAACTAATGATGTTTTACAACAGAAGAGGTAGAAATTTAACTTTCACTGAACTTTATTTTTACGTATATACACGAAACAAAAATTTGGAATCTATTTCCTCGTTCATACTATGCCCATTTCCACAGCACGACAAACTGTTATATTTTTCCTATATACTTAACCTACAAGAATAATATACCTATCTACCTATATAAACATATATCACACTGACCAGACCAATTTCATGTACTTATAAGTTACCATAGAGTTTCTACTCTGTGGTAACTTATAAGTACATGAAATTAGTGATGACATATTGTATTTTTCATTTATGTGTGACTTACAAAAAATATAGTTCTGTTTACGTATGTTTTTTATTATATAGGATAATGATTCTTTTTATTTTCTGTGCGCATGTTTGTCATGTCTGTTTTATATTACATATACTGTGTTACTTTCTTACTACATTTACTGTTACTTAGTTACTTCCTGTTACTTGTTACATTTACTGTGGTGATGGGTCAAATATTAATCAATAAAGCGGGGTCTGCACTGAAAAACAGCGCTGTACTGGAGGAAACTCCCACACAGCTTTATGCTGATTTGCCGACCTCATTTGTAGGAAATCCGGTGCACAACATATTGAATATAATCATAAAAATGTACATATAAATTACTAGAGTTTAGGGTTTAGTGCGTACCTCTTCTTTAAAGAGCAGTCGTTAATACCTACAGGTTATATTGTGATAAATTTTTATGTCAGTACTATTTGCCCCCTGAAAATTCACTTTATTTTATATCGCAAACTATCCATCTCCCGGGATGAAAACTATCTACGTCCATTTTTGGTATTTAAATTACATATGTACAAAATTACACCAAAAGCGATGCAGTACAGTACTTCAGTAGTTTTCCGTGAAAGCTTAACAGACAGACAAATCGAATTAGTATCGCATTTTGTTATAGATGATGAATTATTATATGTTCTAAACTTGAAAAATTATTGGTATCTCATACAAACTTTCAGCCCCTATTTCAACCCGTTCTAGTTTTATTTATCTATCTCCCGTGCCATCTATCTGCAAACTACATAAATGATAAAAAGACTCCGAAAGTGCCTGTGTAACCTGTAAGTACCTTCTTCCTTGGTGATAAGGAAAGGGCCTCAAAAACGACTGACTGTATGTGCCTTTCTACTACAGATGCGCTATGCAGCTATGCTGAATATAAAAGCTAAGCTATGAAACTATGTCACCGTGTCCACTGATGCTAAGCTATGTAGCGGAGCGTGTAAGATGTGCTATAAAAATGCGCCGCCGTATTTTGATAATAACTACCGCCTACTGTAGGTACACTGCTCTGCACATACCTCGCGAGCATCCATATAAATACGACGTTTAGTTGAATCAGTTTCCACCAGTGCTGTGCTATGTGGACCAAGTGGATATCAAAGGCATCCATAGCAATGTCGCATAACACATCTCTGGTGAAAATGCAGCTTTAACGTAGTGAGGTCTTATAATAATTGTCGAAAATCTTCTCAATAGTTGAAGAAAAGGTAAGCTTGGAATGAGCTCTTAAAGTTCAGCCGTTTTATAAAGCCACATTTCGCATCTATCAAGCTGATATTAGTAGTTAAGTAAACTATCAATGATGATACCTTTAAAAATTGTAATGAATATAGGAAGTCACGCATTACAGAATAAATAAAAAAATAAAATTAAACGATTTATTATTTAAAAATATATGTTTTACGCTTCTTCTTTATCTTTAAAATTGAGAAAAAATGCATTTTTAATCACGATTTATGTTTAAAATTTTCGATTATATGTCAATCTCCAAGTCACATCACTAATATATAAGAGATAAGAAGTGTTGACAAATATAACATTGTAAAGTGTTACATTTTGTAAAGAAGTACGCTAGTGTTTTAATATATTTAATATAAATTATTTTGATACGGTTACAAAGCTAGTTCGTCAGTATTTATATGAAACTTCAAATGGGGTTTCTTAGAACGGCTCAGCTGTAGTTGAGGTTCTTTCTGACATTTTTTTATGGTAGTTATCATACAATTCCTTCAAGGGTAGCACATTGGAAACAATATTACAAATGTCTAAAGGCGACTATAATCACTTTACATGAGGTATATCGTCAACTTGTCTAATGAACGCAAACGATAAAGGAATAGGAAATTGAACTCCGGATTCCTAATAGGATGCTTTGGACATAACCGGATTTTAACGAATTCTGCTAACTTTATAAGCTACCTAAGCTTAACTCACACGGTAAATGCAGTTAAAACTTTCCATTCGATTTCAATTCAACTTTGTACAGTTTAAATGGTGTAAATTACGTGCATACATATTTGTTCCCCGAAAGTTTGGTTGTGTGTTATTGAATATTTCTGACATTTCAATTAACAGATTTCGATGTTTTGCTGTCGATTTTGTATATGGTTTCATTCAACAGAAACACGTTATGCAGACTACTTTATTCGTATTAATTTTATAAGTACTTTGAGTTATACGAGTAATGTTAATTTACTTTCAAGTTGTATGGCGAAAGTAATTGTTCTTCAAAATATTTTAGAGGATTACAATGCTTAAAAATGTGGTTAATTTGTCTAAAATGAGTTTCTGTCCATGCAGTGTAGAAGCGACGAATATTTATTATTTTGTAATTTGGCTACGCAATCCTAAAAAATATATTCAAAATTGCTCAACACATCTTTTTCAAACCACTATTTATTTACTAATATTTTTTAAGATTAACCAAGATAATTTTGTATAAATGTAAGTACCTATAGCTGAGCCGTTCTAGAAAGCCCCATTTGAAGTATCATATAAATTGACCGACTGAAATTTTTAATAGTATCAAAATAATTTATATCAAATCGAAATGCCATAATTAGCTTATTTATTGAGAAACGTAACACATGGCAACGTTATGTTTGTCATTTTTTTTTAAATATTAGTGAAGTGACCTACCTGGTGATTGATGTATAATCAAAAATTTAAATATAAATCATAATTAAGTTATGCATATTATCTACATTTTAAATATAAAAAAGGCAACGAAAAGTAAACTACATATTTTTATAATAATAAACCGTTTTATTTAATCGATTTGGTAATATGTGACTTCCTGTATCGATTCCAAATTTTAATTGAATCAACATTGGTAGTTCACGTAACTACTAAAATCAGTTTGATGGTCAATAATCAGTGCCAAATGTGGCTTTATAGAGAGGCCGTACTATAATATAACTGTACAAATATAGATTACAATATAATGTAACTATACACACCATAGTTATAATTTTATGTCTTAAGTGTACTTGTGCACTTGTGTAGAACTCACATATGGCCGAATTTCATTTTCTGGACTTAACTACATTGACTTCTCATTTGCTCAGGTTTTCCTTACTGGGCGCTTTTTAAAATGTAAACCACAAAAAATGTTCTCCCATACAATCCCGTTGATCAAATTATTAAAATTAATAATATGCGGGTATCCTTCTAATAAGTTTCAATTAAGTTGATTTAAGACCGTGAATTATGCTAAACAAACATAAATATGATTAATGATTTAAATGCTATTAACAGCTGCCATGTTGGATTTTTACACTGTAATATAAATAGAGATGTTATTACAAATCATAGCCACCGAAAATAATCTCATAGTCATCTTATGTAATCATTATTTAAAATTAAATTCTCGTTTACATTATGCCAGTTTCCCTGTCATGGAGCACGAAAACGGCGAGGAATGCGGGCAGCGCGAGTATTTAAACTAGCAGTGAGCAACCACGCGTAATTTAAAAAAACGTAACCGGGTAGTGGTTGTTCAATAGCCGGATAAAACACACGCTGATGGTTGTTTGGCGAATGGGTGAATGAGTCGCTAACTGATAACCGACGGGTGACGGTTACTCCGTAAAATTGTCAACTGTCAGTTTTCACTTTTATTTGAGAATAATTAGCCAACTCGTGAGTCAATCGACAACTTGCTGTGGCTATTTTATGTACAACTGTTACAATTATTTAGTTGCATAGTTGGTGTCATGTTTCTTCTTAAGGTTAATAATTAATTTTATGTACCCTCTTATTTTTAAAATACAATCGGTCATTTCCTTAATTGAATAATAATGTTGTATTTTTACTTATTCTGTGATTAGCGCCTGTTTTGTATACAGTAGTTGTTTATAATTTATCATAATTTTATGTAATAATATTTATCTCTAATATGATATCGTAATTGTGTAGATTACAATTCAAAATCTCTCAATTGTACATAGACAGTATTCACTACATTTTATTTTCATGTTGACAGATACGACAGATTTTTTTACTGTGTCTGATTTATTTTATTACGTGTAAAACTTTAAATATAATATCTGATACAAAATATAATCTAAAATTTCCAAACAATAATGTATTAAATTCTTATCATTCATAACCCTTTAATTAAAATAGTTTATCAATGACTTCAATCCGCTATCGGTTGTGCTAATTTGCTAAATTTCTTATGCTGTAAAATTGCTGGAGGGATGGCGAGGTGTTCTAAAAACGTTTGTCGAATGTGTAGAGTGGGTAGATGAAATGTGCTTAAACCGTAAGGTTCTCTGATTATAAGTATTGTGTCCAGTTGCTGTTCATTTATTAACATAAACCCTTTTGAGTTGTTGCAAGCATTATACAACCGCTATTTAGTAGGTGATTGTTATAATAGCTACCCATCTCTAATGTAAACAGCATACTCGAGCTGCTACTGTTGCTGCTCTACGCTTCCCTCGTTTTTGGTTTTCGTGTGGGAATCAAAGACAGCGCGAGCTCGATTACATGTTTACATACCCCTCTCATACTCACATGCTGTAGAGCGCTAAGAGATTAAACAGCTACGTACAACGTTTTACGTTGATGAATTGGTATCATCCACCAGCCTTCACTGATATCTAAATCCACTGAATCTAAAGTTTATGATAGATTATGTTGATATACATACTTACAGAAGTGAAGTATAAAACTTACCTGAAATCAAAAGAAAATTCTAGGTTAAAAATTTACTTCATATGATACAATTAAAATACCCTTGAAATTTTACACCAAAATGAATATTAAGTATATTCAGTCTGAACAAAAATTTAATATAAACATAAGTGGAATCTAGTCTGTACATTGACGCTATTTAAAAAAAAACCCAACTGGAATAGACTATATAAACGACGGAGAACACGATATATGTTTTTAGATTTCTTGTCTGTTTGTTTGGAATTCACGTAACAACTACTGAGCCGATTTCGATGCGGTTTTCGCTGATCGACAGCAAATTATTAGACTTAAAACCTGCGCTACTTTTGTTCCTCGGAATCCCGCGGGAAATTTTCTGGGAATGATTTAAAATGTCCAAATTGAAAAAGAAATCGAATTCCAATGCGATTTTTTCACTGATCGATAGCAAATTGTATGTAATAAAATGTGTAATATTCTTTTATCACGAAAATCCCACGGAAAATTCCCCGGGGGCGGTTTGCAGTTGTTAGGCTGTATAAAAATTAGCTTATTCCGACACAGTTTTCATTAAAATGACACCTAAAATTCTTTCTTAAATACTGTGGTACTTTGTGTCTCGGGAATCCCGTGGGAATTTCAAATCAAGTGAAATAATATAAGTAGTTATAGACTATGTAACAAATTGCTGCTAGAGAAGAGCACGTCGAGAAGGCCGGCTGCATTGCTACGTGGATGGCAATGCTAATTCGTTGGGCGCAATATGAAATAGCCTTCTGATCACGGGTGGTAAAAATGCAAAAGACCTTTTTTACAAATTTCTTTGCAGAAACTCTTTGCTGATGAAACCCACGGATATAATATTCCAACTTCAAACAGCACAAATATGTATTTGTATATGTACCAAAATTGTTTTGAAATGAAACATAAACAAATTATAACAGACGTATTGACTCAATATACACATAGACAAGTACATTATTTTTGTAGAATAATAAACATTGTTACAAACATGAAGTTTGCATGCAATTCAATATCTTATATATGTACATTATAAATTGTAAAAGCGTTGCTCGCTACGGTGTAAACTGTTTTCGCACGAATGAACAAACACTATAATGCTGTTTACCTGTCTACATTATTTTTTAATAATTAATAAATGCTCTATGCTATAAATGTGAATTAATGAAACTATACTTGCTTCAATAATTCAAATCTAGATAAACATTGTATTAATTATAACACATCGAACTTATATATTAAGAAAATGTTGTATGTGTGTGCAGTTCACACGCAGTAGAGGTGAAACAAAGTGTGACAAGGGGTGGGAGGGATTCTAAATTTCGTGACGTCACATTTCATACATTATATCGTCATAATGTATTTAAGCTTTAGAAAAGGAAATTTGAAATATTAACGGAAATCTTCAAAACATTTCCAACTCTATCTCTATCTATATCTGTATGAGCAGTGTTTAAATGATCAAATATAATGTATTCTATCTCATTCTCTCGCAGGCTTAGTCCTATAAGTGTATGTGTTAAATTCTTTTTAATGCCGCTTTTTCGTTTTATTGAGTTTCAAACCACAACGATTCTAAAGAAGTTTCACTTCAGAAACAATCTTCTCAACAATAAACATATTTAAGCCATGTGTTTACGGTACTTGCAATTCACGATAGCGATTCAGGCTATACGTGTGGCAAAAACATTCTGTGTGCGTAAGACCGAAAACGGCAACAGGCAGGCAACTGATCGTTCCGTCATACACGCATACTAATGTAATGTGCATGTACATGTTAAATCACGAGTAGATCTCGCTCCCCTTAGTGGATTGCAAAAATTATACAAAAATAATTCAATAACCCTCCTGAAATTTCGTTGACAATTGAATTAACTTTTTAATTAAATTAACCAAAATTCATCATTTAATACTAAAGCTACATTCACAATAATATCAACGGTGAGTGGGTTGAATGTGGTACGATAAATACCGGATTACCAGCCAATATGAGATTGTTGATGTGTTGTTACAAGATTGGATAAGGCTGAGAAGAAGAAGACTGAGGTGGTATGGGCATGTAATGAGGTGGGATAAAAGTCACGTGACAAAAAGAATGTTAAACTGAAAGATTGATGGATGTATGTATATGTAAAAGTAGACCAAAAAAGCGATAGATGGATTGTGTGAGGGATGACATATTGGTAAGTGGTACAATAAAGAAAGTTTGCCAGAATAGAGGACTAGGTAAGAAAGGCAGACATTCTGTGCCTAACCCAAATAATCGGTAGAAAATTGACATTATTGAAGTGAAACTTCTTTAGAATTGTTGTGATTTGAAACTTGATGAAACGAAAAAGCGACACCAAAAAGAGATAAACACATAAATCTATAGGATTAAGCATGCGAGAGAATGAGATACATTATAGTTAATCATTTAAACACTATGCTCATATAGATAGAGTTGGAAATGTTTGGAAGTTTTTCGTTAATATTTCAAATTTCGTGTTTTAGAGCTTAAATATATTATAACGATATAATAAATGAAATGTGACGTCACGAAATTTAGACTCCCTGCCATCCCTTGTCACACTTTGTTCCACTTCTACTGCGTGTGAACTGCACACACACACAATTTTTGAAGTGAAACTTCCTTAGGATCATGCTTTTAAAATCGATAAAACGAAAAAGTGTCGCTTTAAAAGAGATAAAAACAAAAAATTCAACCTTATTTAATTAGAAATAAAACACATTTATCTTTACCCGTTTGTATTAATTTTCAATTTAAATAAAATTGAAATGATTTCAAATGAATTTTAGTTCTATCTATACATACTTAAGGCGGATATTCTTTTATACGTAGATCAAATGAAATTGTGCGTAACAGTGCATTGAATTTTGAACTTTATGCTAGTGATTTAAAGTGTAATTTAGATGAATTTTTGAATTATAATATGCTGACGGATGTAGGTCAAAGGAATTATATTTATATTAATAAAAGATAGAGAAGAATTATCTGTGAGTATATTCTCTGAAGTTTCGCTTCTACCGCGTGTGAACTGCACACACACACACACAATTTTTTTAATGTAATTTATGTTCAGTTTTAACCAATATTTAGGAAAATGAATGGATAGTCAAATATAGGAATCCAGCAAATATAATGTCCAAAAAAATCCTTTGGCGCACGAGTTACGTACCAGTATTTGAAACGCGTTTTAACCGTCTCTACAAGGTTTTACAGTTCGTATACACGATATCATTCAATCAATGTGATTTAGCCATCAATAAAATTACAATTTGTCTTCATATGAAGGAAGATTTTAATCTAGATGTGCACTTAAAATTGTAGTACTATAGTCGTTAAGGCACCTGCGAATTAACGCAACTCCTTAGAATAATATTCTAGTATAAACAAAATATAATAAATTCCGGTAATCACACAATAGGTCTAATTCCGTGGGCAGGCAACTACAACAGAGTATAAAAGTTAAGATCCCAAAGAAAATGCAGACATTTCCACATCTACAATACGTAGGACAACTACGTAGAGTTATTTTTGTTGTCAATCATTTGGTGAAATTAATAAGTAATTGAAAACAAATAACTATTCCGACTTCACTTATTTTGACTGACGTATCACTTCAATGACTTGGCGAATACTTCTTACTAGGAAACATTTGCCATTTAGGCAGGTTTGAGACGTAATATGCATATGATTATAATTAACATGTCCGCATAATGAAGGAAAGTCTCAAATCGCTTCCCCGGTATGGCTGTTAAGCCCGCCAGCCAATTCGTCTTAAAACGATGTAACTTATTTCGGTCTCACTTTTGGAATGTAGAGGCCTGGTAATATTTTTGGGACGTGTGTGACGGGTGTATGATAATTTACAAAAATGTGTTCAAAATATTAAAAGATATTAATGAGTATTTATTTGTTGAATTCAACCTCTTTAGATCGTTTTACTTTTTATGTTTTGACATTTGTCGTACTTCTTTTGTCTTTTCTGCACTCTATATTTATCCTTGCATTGTACCGTATCGTTGTGTAATAAATATTAATATTATAAGAACATTCTCGTGTTACTGCATGTCCAAGATATATAAGATATAGTACAACATAATTTTATTTATTATAATACAAATAAGACTATAATATACTATAAATAAAACTACCCTATAATAATAATAAGATAAACACAAATAAAGACACACAATAATGTTATTAGTAATATTTTCCTTATAATTTATGTTAGTAAATTAATGACTAGCACTGATTTATTCCACTTAACGTAGAATCATATCAGTAGGCAGTCAAATTTTTCAGCTGTTCCCTTTAGGATGCTTTTGCTGCTATCACGGAAACTGCTTTGTAATGAAGCTGTTTATGTTTATGTGATAAAGCATCAAAGCTATCAACTTGTGATTCGGCGAACACAGACGGATCACTGCAGAAGCGCGGTCGCCCCAACAGCACCTTGGGGGAATTATTATTGTATTAGACTCGTAGGGCATAGTAAGCTCGTTGGGTATATTTGAACCATAGACTTGTCGAGTACAAACAGGTACAGTAAACCCTTAACAACGTTATTTTGACCGTCTCGTACGGTCGACCAAGTTACTCCTTGACTGATCAAGAACTGATAGAGAACTGATTCTCTAATATTTTGCTTTGAACGGCTCATAAAGTTTTGACATCCACGCACACACTCTCAAATTTCATATACACCAATTAGGACTTTTTTGAAATGTTTAAATTACAGGAAACAATTACTCGTGTTTAGATGCAATATGCACTTTGCCGATTGACAACGCCCTTTTTATTTTGTATTCTGCTCTCGCTTTGTTTACGGACTTAGATTTTATTGGCTCCTTGTAAAATCCAAAACAGGTAACAATAACAACAAAATAAATAACATTGCGCTGTTAGCGAAAGTTTTTGCCAGACGATTTTAACCTTATGGGTGGTGCACCGACGCCTTGGGCGATTGTACACCCAAAAAATTTTGCGGGCCAGCATGTTTGTCGACCCGACAATGCCCTACGTTCCCTATACATGTCAACATTATCGTCCAGAACCTCTGTTACCCAATACCCCAGATGTAAAGCCCTATAAAGATAATATTTTTTTATTGTGAAAATGGTAAACAGGCGGCCTAGATAATGGAATGTGATTACCGTTGCCTATAGAGGTTTGCAACGCGAGGGGTGAAACCAACGTATTGCCAGCCTTTAAGATAGGATATGGGAATGAGATAGAGGGATTAGACTGGACGAAGGAGGACAAGACGATGAGTGAATAAATAAAAGTAAGTTAAAAATATGCACACAATTAAAAACTAAAAATAAACTAAGTTATAAATAGTACATATAATAAAATTAAAGGTTGGATAGCAAATTGCTGCCAGCTGAGAGCATGCCTAGAAAGCTGACTGCATTGCCGCGCTGTATGGCGATGCTTATTCATTGGGCGAAATATGAGCAAACATTCTGATCACGGGTGGCATTATAGAGTTTCTTGCAAAATGCTTTGAAGAAACTTTTGCCGATGAAACATAAGGCTGTGGGGGCCTTATGTTTCAACTTTATACATCAGAAATATGTAACCACTTCCTAAGGTTCAGTATTAAAAACAGAAAAAAAACATTATAAGTTAATCTTAAGGTACACTACAACATAAAAATCACTAAATTAATGTCACACACAATAACAAAATAAACAATAAGCGTGTATAAACCTAAAAACTTTAATAGAAATTAAGTTGTAAAAAAGGGTACGGAACTCGAGTCCGTAGAGTAGTTAATAGAAAAAAAAACCCCTGCCTAAATAAAGTTCCATATTTGTGCCGTTTGTGAGCTTCAGCTTTTATAGCAGCGCTGTCAGTCTCTAATTCAATCATTGGAAGATGTGACGGCGCTAGTGTCGACACGAAACTAAACCAAAATTAAAAAAAAAAACTTGAAAGTAAAACCCGTCCAGCCGCACCAGACCACTGTCACTGTGCGGTAACTTCAAAAGTTTTATTCAAAGTAAGTACCACCGGAGATAATTTTTTACGGCCATATATTAATATTTAATTCTACTTCTATGCCGTGTAATGTAATCACGCTGATTCCGCCCCAATAATCGCTGTGTTCGTAAACGCAGCCTGAACTACTAGCGGGTGGGTGTAAACTAGTTATACCATAAAATAAGTAACAATTCAATGCTCAAGGGAAAATTCCATATCGCGTGTTGACCACTCATTTAATTTCTACTTTTTTTTACATCGAAGTTCGATTAAGAATTCGCAAAAAATTAATATATTATCTTCTTACAATATCATAGTAAGTAATTGGGTAAAAATTGCTTCAGTTTTAATAGAAGTCAATATATACTTAAAAATAAACATTTGTATTTTCTGTTCTTATACTTCTTATACATTATATTTTTATAAAAAAGGACAGTATTATATATAAAAAAAAACTAGGATATGCCCGAGACTTCGTCCAAGCGTGACTTGAAATTCCCGCGGCACAAAGTTATTCTTTTAGAGAAAATTGTGTCGGAATGAGCTAAGTTTTATGCACCCGAACAGCTACAAACCGCTCCTGGAAAAAACGACGTGGGATACCCGGGATAAAAAGTAGTGCAGATTTTAAATCTAATAGTTTGCTGTCGATCAGCGAAAACCGTATGGAAATCGACACAGTAGTTTTTACGTGAATCCTGAACAAACAGATAAACCGACAATAAATCTTTAAAAAATTGCATCGTGTTCTCCGTTGTTTATATATCTATTCCAGTTGTTTTGTTTAAATTGCTTTAATGTACAGACACAGCATGTTTAGAATTTTATAATATTATAGATGTTTGTATAAAAAATACAAAATAGACATATTTATATAAAAAATAATACGTAGTAAGATTTTTTTAAATATCACATATTTTATTATATAAAATTGCTTTCGGTCAGTGAGAAAAATCACACTTTACTCCTTCAATTTTTATCAAAACAGAATAAAAAGCATATGTATTATAATTGAGATATTTTTTCCTTTTTTTCCCTCAATATACATGGCGTATGGGGCATAATTAAATACGTTTTAAAATCATAATTATGTTTTTCTGATTTTTATAAATGAAGTTCCTCACTTTCAAAGTAAAAGTTGTGTCCTATCAAATTTTAAGAACTATGACGTAGAAAATTCTGAAAAAAATTGAAGTGGCAGAGCTTAAATCAATATCAAACATCTTTGTTTTTGTTATAATTTTTATTATATTATAAATCAGCATAATTAAATGATAAAAATACTAGGAAAAAACGTTTGAACAGAAGTCAAACAAAACTTGTATTACAAAATATTTTCGATTAAATTATTTAATTAGTAGTAACACTCGCCTTTCAAAAGATATGTGGCTTCGAATCCTAGCCGGGAAGCATGCAACAACAATTAGGCAGTATTCCGACATAACGTGCATAGTGTTACAATTACCACGTGCTGGCGGTGAAACAAAACATCGCGATGAAACTTGCACATCGATATCACTGATATGTCACACCCGCTAATCCGCTTTGGACAAACTTTAATGGATATGCTATCCGTTCCCCCAATAACTGAGCAGACCTGAGCCCAGCAGTGGGGTATTGGAGGCTTTTATATTATAAATGCGTGCAGGAAATATAAAAAATAATTTCAACCGTGCAGGAACGGAGAAAGAATACAACTTCCTGCGGCCGGGCGGCCTGTCGTAAGAGGCGACTAAACAAGCCACAGCCAGGTGGTAGGGCATTTGCCCGACTGGATGGCCACCACCCCTGGTCTAAAGTATGTCGCCATAACAACCTCGAGTTGTGTTCCGGCATTAGTGACTAGGTTCCAGTCTCCCTTCAGAGAGCAGCAGGGCATTTGTAGCACCTTTGGTGTTGCAAATGTCCATAGGCGATGGTAACCGCTTTCCATCAACTGGGCCGTCTGCCTGTTTGCTGAACTACAGCGATTAAAAAAAATTAAGACCTGTGAAGTCAATTAATAAAACGGTGGAAGCTCAACACCTAAACGGAACTCTTCATTGTGCGTGCACTGCATAATGGATTATTTAATTTACGTTATTTGATTTTCATTGCAATAAAATTGCAGTAATCAATATACTTAGAATTGACTAACAAAATGCGATGTTGTAATGCTTCAGTTATTAAGGCACTCGTGGGTAGTGTTGCTAGTTATAATGTGTAAAAAATATCATTTTTTGCCTTTCAATATCTGACGCTATATAAATTATATCTCTTTCTTGATGAAGTTGGCTAGAGGTGATATCAACTGCCCAGATTTAATTTTAAAAACATCATTGCGGGCTAATCTGCCTTGTCTTAAACACAGAGGATTGCTTCACATACCTTTAGTAACCACCAACTACAGACAAAAATGCCTTTATCTTTTTCAGCTCAAATACATTGAACAAAATAGTAGTAAAATTAAAGCTAGATTTATATTGCACTAGTGTTAATAGAATAGGACGCCCTCCAGCCCGGTGGACTGACGATCTGTGCAGAGTAGCCGGCAGGGGCTGGATAAGGAAGACGGTAGACCGAGATATGTGGTGCAAATTTGGGGAGGCCTACGTCCATCAGTGGACAGGGACAGGCTGAAGATGAAAGAAGAAGACGAAGTGTTAATTCTGTTATGCGAATAATGCCTCAAGAATTTGTTCTAAAGACAAAAAGTTAATAACTATATTGTCATAATGTATCTATCGTGTATATCTTTATATCCATATCCATATAGAATAGAAAAATAGGATCAAAATATTAAATTCTACGTCAATAACTTAACATTCCTTCCTCTTCAATATTTGTAGGTAAGCAGACTGGCAGACGAGTCAGCTAAAGGACTAAGGAAGTTTACAAATTATTTTATTGGAAAGAGTTTTATAAATTGAGTTTATTGGAGAGAGCAGGCACTGAATGAAGTCAGGGATATCATAAAAGATTGTAAATTCCCCGAAATATTATTATAATTAGCTGTGCTACCTCTTTTGCGAGTTCAACGGACCTTAGAATCTTATATTCAAAACACTGCGAAATACTGAAATGAAATATACACTAAGATTTAATATACAACTCCTGTTTTCATCGTTGCAACTATTGTAGAATTCAATTAACCCGTTACAAAGTCTATTCAAAGAAAATTTACGTACACACTAAGCGACAAAGTTCTAAAAATGGTAATTTATGAATAGCTTAATTTTTTTGGATTAATTTTGAAATAAAATACACTTTCTTGAAATTTATAAGTCATAATAATATATTTTATATACATTAGAACCACAGAGAGTTCTCCTTCAAATTTGTATAATTATTAAGGAATATATATTGCATAAGTACACGCCAAAATGGCCCTAATATTATTAAAACAGCGAAGTTTTTGATTTAAACATAGTTTTGAAGTTCTTATTTCAAAATTTCTGCTTTTAAGTTTTTTTTTACGTCAGTCTACTACACTAAACTAATATTATAATAAACTAAACAACAAGGAAACCCTAAATTTACATATAAACAGTTTAACATATGAATATAATAATAATAATATTGAAACTAATCTCGTAAAATCTGAAACCGATAAATTAACGAAATACCTAGACCTCGCGCACGAGATTATTGCCATGTGGCATATGGAGTCAACGATCATCGTATCGAATGTTGTGTCTGTTAATAGTCTACTAGCGTAGAGCCTCGACCAACATCTAGAGAGGCTCTCGCTCGGTAAATGGGTGAACGGTTCTCCTGAGCACAGCACGCATTGTGAGAAAGTTCCTGCCTCTGAAGGCTAAACCAGTACCTCCGGTAACGGCTTGACCGGTAGCCTAGATACTAGGCTCGCTGCCGCACGGACGTCATCTTTTTATATTTTTAATATGTGTCTATTTTATATATATATATATATATATAAATAAATAAATATATATATATATATATATATATATATATATATATAATAAATAAAAAATATGGATGTGTGATAATAATAACAGCCCACTACTGGGCTCGGGTCATCTACTATTAGGGAACGGACATTTTACCCGCCATGCCTGTCCAAGACAGCGTAACGCATACTTATGTATATAAAAATATTATAATGAAAATTACATATAATATTTATGAGTCCCAAATCGCTGTCAGTTGGGATAATTTTTAATTTTAGAATATCATTTTGCAGTAATCGGTATTTAAAATAAAAATAGTCCTACAATATTATATTCTGGCAACACTACTTGAATGTATTAAAGTTTATTTACGATTTAACCGCGCAACGTTTCTAAACAATAATCAGTTTTTTAATTATTTATGTAGTGTAATTAATGCAGCATTTTTTGTTCACATTTTATTGGAATTTTACCGCATTTGGATTGTTATTTTTTATTGCTATATATGTGTTTTATAGCAACAACACTAGTTTACGTGAAAGTATGATATCTTGGTATACACATTAAACGTACATAGGATATCTTTTGTAGAATATAAGATCAGATATTGGTTATTTCGGTTTGTAAGATAATATCAAGTTATCTATATTTATTAATACCTACATAGTACATCTATACATTTGCAGTGGCTATGATTTCCAAATAAATGTCAAAATTATTTTATTTATACGATAAAATATATTGAGCGACTGCGGCACCCACTAAGCAATCACCGCTTTTTAACTGGCTTGTAAAATATCTCCTTTTTTCAACTTGGTTAAGTCGGTTCTTAATTCATGTATTCAGTCTTAACTTTTTCCTTTCTGAACCGATTTTGATGATTCCTTTTGTGTTTGATTCAGTAACGCTTACGGACAGCTTCATATATATTTCATTGTTATTTGATAAGATAAATACACAACTCAAAGGGAAAATTGTAACACAAAAGAAATCGATTCCGAGAATAACTAAAAAAAATAAAAATATTTAACCGCCTTCTTCGTAGAATATCTTAAAGTAGGTGCTAAGTAAAACATAAAAAACAACAACACATTTGCTATATATAGTAATTTTTATGTTTTACTTAGCATCGACTTCGAAATTTAATAGAAAATATTTATTTTTCACTTTTTAGTTACTCTTGAAGTCGGTTAACTTTTTGATAGAATTTTTTTATGTTATATTATACACACGAGTTTGCAGTCAATTACACACATTACCAACACTTAATTATTTTTTGCAATGATTTAATAATCATCATATTACATCATATACTCTAACAGACAGACAAATAGACAAAAAAAAAAGTTGGTAGTTGTGGAATCTACTGGTCCGAATTAGCCATCCTGATTTTTTTCCCATTTTTCAAACGCATTGTACAAACTCGGCATCACAGATTTATTCGTAGATAGATAGATTAAATCGACGTCGGTGTTGTCAACAATGCATTATATTATGCGTGTTTAATCAGATAAATTTTTCAAAACCCATTTCCATTTTTTTGCGAAACACAGCACGTAGGATCACTCAGGGGACTAAAGGGAAAAATCATCGCACAACTTTCATAGTGTTGGAATTCGACGCCCATTGTATTATTCCATTGGATATTGTACTGACATGTTTCACTGTGTTTTTTTATTAAACACAATCTGCTATCTCACGACTTGGTTAGTATATTTTTCTATTTATTTTATAAATGAAATAAACACGTAAATGAAATGCGGCTAAACGGAATCCGGTCAGCAGTCCGACTGACCGCGTACTGTGCGGCTAGCGTACTAGCTTAAATTGTTGTCAACTAGACGGTTGCCCGGACTGCGATGGTACGTAAGAATGCTCATATTAGACGGATCAACCGAATTGAATCAATTTGATTGAAAAGCACAGAACTGAAAGAACATAACGAAGTTGAATGACGTTGAATGATTAAAATTTTTGTTTATATGGATGGATCACTCAGCTTGAGATACTGTTATCCAAATTGAAACACAAAAAAACAGTCTTTCGGCTTAACTCTGAAACAAAAGCTTAATAGTAGATTGTTACACGAGAGGTGAAAGTGATCTATTTAGGCATGAGATAGTTTGGCCCACAAGTGTAGCGAGGGCACTAATAGTTCGAATGATTAAATCGGTCTTTCACCCGAGGTTAACACTCTGCTTTTCATTTCGAATATGAGGAAAGTAAATAAAAACTGTTTAGTTAAACAACTACTTCTCTAATGAAACCAGGCTTTGAATCCATATCTAAATCTAATGAACTCATTTAATACGTCACATAGGAAACGTCAAGCTTTTTCTGTGGCATTCTATAACCCAGTATTTTTTTGTCATGATTGTAAATATTTAGCTCAAATTTATATAAATTAAATAATAATTTAGTGAAAAGTAATTTATAATTATAAAATGAGGTTAAAAAATTGTTGATATTTTTTTATTACAATTTATGGTGCGATTTAACAGTGGCTGTAAAAAAATAGGGACATGAGTCGCATGTATTAACTATGGCTCGCATAGTTTTTTAAATTTTAACAGCAGAGAGAACCGTTTCCCGGGAACGAAATGTGCTGTTTTCATCCCTGTGATTAGACAACTCCAAGCGTACTTTCAGAATATGAGAAATGAAAATCTATTTACATATAAAGAGCGCGATTTTGCTTGAATATTAACATATAAGAGACTAATTGTTCGAAGATTATTCAAAAACTTGAGTATTCATAACACACTTTCGAGGCCGCAGACAAAAAGTGCAAAGCTTACGTGTGGATGTAGGCTGCTCACTTTTTGTGGGGGGTGGCCCCCCAACTCCGGTGTTACGTAAAACCTTTGTATAGAGGCGTCGACCCGTTTTCTCACATAAGAAACTCAAAGTATACACAAAGACAGACATTATCATTTTCTATATGAGTTATTCATAACATTCCGATTAGATTGAATAAATAACACTCATATATACATAATAAGAACCCAGCGTCACTCGTGTGTATTACGAAATAGCGCTTATAATATGTTGTTTACATTTTTATTAATATCTATGCACTGGGGAAGTTTTTATTTGTTTATTTCGTACTGGTAGTATATGATTGCAGGTCTTTGTTTCGATTAGAAACTGATATTTACTTCGGCATAATACTAAACATATCGCAGCTTTATAAAATTATATAGACCTAATTAAAAAATATCAAGCTTTTTAATTTTATAAACAAAGTAACAAGAAGAGCAGGATAGAGATATAAGGTCAGACAAAGGCTAGAACGAGATATAAATACTCGGGAATAAATTGGAATAAACGTGTAGTGAGTGACAAGTTGAATAACATAATAGGGTTAATTCTAGAATGTCTAAAACTCACTACAGTCATTAATACCAGTTTTAGACTAAAGCATGTTCCAAGTCTGTAGAGAGATGCGGAAGTGACAATGATACAAAAACCTGCTGAATCTCTTCATGACACGATATAAACTGTTATTGCGCTGTCTGAAACCAATAATAGAAGATAGAAAACTAATCCCCTAATAAATTTGGATTTAGAGAGAAACATTCAACCATAGACCAAGTGCACAGAATCACAAGCATCATTGAGAGAACACTAGAAGAAAAGAAAGTTTGTTCTATTGTATTTTTAGATGTGACAGAAGCATTAGGATATAATAGAATAGAAAACAGTTTCTTTTTCAACAAATAAACAATTACAAAAAGAATAATTACAATAATTTAACGCTAAACTGTCTGAGAGAATAATAAGCATTCGACTATATCTGGCATGAAGGACTTAATTTCAAGTTAAGAAAAATGCTGCCCAAACAGTATTCACATTTTTAGCCTGATATATATCAAATAGACTGTTCAGGGTCCAACAAAAAGACTGCTTTGCTGATCTTAAAGAAATTAAATCTGGAGTATCACAGGGTAGTGTATTAGACCCGATCCTGTAACTAATATACAGAAGTGATATTCCAGTACTAGAAATTAATACCGTAGCCACTTTCGCGGATGACACAGCTATCATGGCTACAGGAGTTACTCAGGAAGAAACTGTGTTGAAAATGTCCTATAAACAGTTAATACCATCTACAACTGGAGAAAAAAATGGCATATTAAGTTTAATGAAGCCAAGTCGATCTACATGCACTTCACTAACAAACAGATATATAAGCATGACTACCTGTGCACGGAAGCAGTCGTTATTACAAAACGGCTAGCCCGGACCAGCCCGTCCGCGGTTAGGACGGCAAGCTGGCATGCACCGTCACACAGATACAGACGGCGGCGTCTCAGATGCTGCCAATCTAGGCGTGTTGGGGAAGTTTCTTTCGCTTTTTTGTCTCCCAGCTTTAAGACGTTGCGAAATGGCAGTAAGTTACTGTAGGGCCCCCGAACCGCCTATTCCGGTCCACCGGGATCCCTCCCCTCTCGCTTCATATCACCCGTCACCCGTTGTTAGTTAGTGCACTGTGTCGGCCTCTGGTCGGCATCATTAGATTCATCCTCCTTTCATGGCAACAGTCCAGCCGAAGTAAAGCCCCCTAGGGAGCTACCTCGAGCTTGGCGAAGGCGCTCGCCCCGAAAACTCCGGTAAAGTTGTGAGGTCTTCGGACGGACAACATAAAGTCATGTCCAATAAAAAAATACGGAGACAGACTCGCACGGGCTAGTGAAGCAAAAAGAAGGAGAAGGCAGCAAAGGGATCAAAAGGGCCTTCAGACTGCGCGACAACTATACGGCGAAGGATCAAGATCCATCAAAACTATTCATTCGCAAGACACCGGAAAGTCGATCGAACGGATCGGAACGTGAATCAATAGAGTAAAGCATGTGCAAATTCGAAATGTTATTATTATTTAATTAATTTTTAATTAAATAAAGGCAGTTTCTCTTTAGGTCGGTGTTTCCTTCCAATCTCGGTACCCACAACACGTAACAATATATAGTGTAAGGTTTTAGTGTAGGTTTTTTTAATAGTTTAAGTTACTTTTATTTTTAGCAAGTTTCATTTATAATATCTTATATTATGTTATTAATGGTTTTAAATCAATAGAACATTAAAGCTATAGAAAACGTGCGATGATTCTATTATGCCAATTATATTATGGAACCAATTATATTATTCTAATCTATAACTAAAATGTTTGTTTTATTTCACCAAGTAGGTAATAAAATGACCAAACAACGCGAAATTAATAAATTGAAAAATGACGAATCATCATCCTCTTCGTTAATAAAAACCGTATAACAATGTTGTTAATAAATTGATGTTAATGACGTGACATCGGGCGATATTAATGAAATAATGAGCCTGGGGAGCGGCCACGGACTCTTGCAGGTATTTGATCTACATATTACACTTTGCTTTCTGAATTTACGTTTTGAAATAGGTAATCCTAATGTGCAAGTTTCCTGACGATACATAACACTTATCGCTTATCAAAATAAACTACTGTCTTTTACCTGAGGGCTTGAAGCAGCCGATTTAGCAAATTCGTAAGCATCTCAAAATAAAGAGGACGTATATACTATGTCTTATGACTACCACCAGTGGGTATATCTAGATATACCTGTGATATACATACATATGTGATATGTGTCAATTTCAATATGCTATTCAAAAGTGACCGCTTTAAGTCCTCTGATGTCTATACCTACATATCTTACTATATATTCTTTTGCATTACCTGTATGACCGAGGAATCCAAGCTCATGTAACTTGGATATTCTTCAAACACATTGCCACTAAAAAATGCGATGTGATGCAAAATGATGTATCCTTTGAACATTTACTGTATTAGTTGCTTCGTGTATAAAATATGTATGTTACCACATAAAAGTAGTTAATATTTTAACATATTTTAAAAACTACCGCGTTGGTTTTGAGCCAACTTTGACCGCTGGTTTTGGCACACTGACGTATAGTAATTACGTTACCCCAATTACAAGTGATGGGGGAGATAAATATACATAAACACTATCAGGAGGGAAAGAGAAGAATTATAACATATTTTGTTAATTTGCGCGTGTGTGTGTGCAGTTGAATATTTATGAGGGCAATATAATATTAAATAACAAACATTACTATTTTAAGAAAATTGCCATTGTTTGTATGGGTTTAATATTAAATTGTAATCAGTCAGGCAAATGTTTTTTTTAGTGCAGTAGAGGTTCGCGTTTGACGACTTCACCCGTTATCAAGCGGTGATATGGTCTAAGGTGGAGCATATTTAGAAGGTACCTATAAACACAGAACTTGAAGGTCGTGATTTCCACTCTTTTGAGTGCGCATAAAGAAGGTAGATGCAAAGCTCTTTTTTCGTATAGGTGGTACGTCTATGATATACCAGTGCCGTGTGCCAGTGTGTTTAATTATCATATGAAAAAACAATTGCGGCTTATTGTTAAAAATAGACAACCTGACAGAGGGAAGAAGTAGTTATATTGTCATGTACATACATTCATAATTGTATATAGTTATCCTATTTTTTCTTTCCGCTTCATTATCTTATGGATAAATCCCAGTTTCATTAGAAGCTTCTACTTCGGATCCCGGAGTCCAACCGTGAGTCCAAAATTTATTCTCTACGTTTCGTAAGGTCTATCAATATTCCTTATTGTGAAACCATATTGATATGCGTATCATTCTTGAAAGTATATTCATAAGCGAGATAACAAACTTCCATCAGGTCGATCGTTAGCCTGTATGTTGTATTGCAACGATCAACAAAAAAAAATAAGCCCATATTTCTTCAGCCTACCCATCCGCAAAAAGAGCCTCTATTTGCTGCCTTATAAATAGCCCTGGTAGCTTAGTGTGTACCAAACTCGCCTTCCAATATGACGTGGATTTATATCCTGTCCGGGAATAATCTTAGGCAGTTTTGTTTATTTAATGTCCATATTGTTAATAATGTTCCACTGGTGAAAGAAAAAACAACGCGATGAACCCTTACAATTTACCTAAGACAAGCATGGTGTCTGTTCTCTTGAGTAATTTGTAAATTAAACCCAACACTGGGACGTTTGCTCGCGTGCTGATCTACCAATAGTCGCAAGTTGCCTATCAAAAGTCGGGCTTGTGTTTATGCACCGCAAAATAAGTTAACATATCTACAAAACAAAATTTCGTTTAACATTGAACTGGTTTATTGTTCTGACAATCAACACAACGCGACGGGAGGGTTGAGTTGCGTAACAAGGCAGTTTTCACAGCTATTTGCACCATCGGCTTATTGTCACAATTTAAAATTGCAATTGCATGACAGTAAAGGAAAGCTTATATGTTTTTTTTCTCTTGTTTATGGCTTGGCAACTACGCCTTTAAGCCAGGTCTTAATTATTATATGCATACAGTAAATAGATATATAGATCTATAATCAATTAATTTCACTTTTTTGTTTGTTTCATGTTATAGTTTACCGGTAGTGTTTTTGTAATATTTAAATAATGGCTTATAACAGTCAAGTAATTTTAAAATGTCATTTAAGCGGCAGGAGTTATTATTTTTTAGCACTTCCGTTATTTCACTGGCAAGAACAAGTCTATCCAACGAAAAATCACCAACGTCAGTTTCACAGGCTTTACAATTATTCCCAGTCTAGCAGGTGCAGAGGAGTGTCCAAATCTTAGCCTATTAATAGATGTTATAAAATCCCCGTCTTTGTTGACTTCAGTCAGTTTTTGTTACCAAGGCTTACGAGGTAAGTCTTCTCGTGAGCGTACATGTATATGGTATGCAATATAGAGTAATGACCAAAATGAGTAAGTAGAAAATAATAGTGTAGTGAGTTCACAGATTTGTCCAAACTCTAGCAACTCCTATATTATGACATCTGTCATTTTGATACTTACTGGTAATTTTTAACATTACGTAAAACATCGTGCAAGTATCAAGCTATTTTATTTACTAGTGGTTGCCTAGTGGTCGATATTCGACCATAATTAATTTAAATTATAAGTTTGAACATTATTAAGCTTCTGTTGTCAAAGACTATACTTCTATAATCACAGATTTCGTTAATGATAAACAGCTGATTTTAACAATAAACAAAAGAGTATATATGCGTGTGTGTATCAAATATTTCGTAGTGTGTGTAATGTTTTTTTTATTGATTTTATGTACTTATTATGCATATTTTTTTTAAATATTAGCATTCTGCACTCCTTCTCTATATAAACTATAAGTGTGTGAAATTTCATACTCCTCCGTCGGCGCAATTTTCGTAAAAAGGGGTACAAAGTTTTTGCTTCACGTATTAATATAATGACGACACATGCATTTTGTCAAAATTAGCTTTGTTTATAATTTACTTCACTGACATTGTTAACATAGAATATCGCTACAAGGCAAAATAATTCGTTCAAGTTTTAAGTCATTATGTCCATGTTATAAGAAACGTTCTCCTTGTAATCGCAAACAGAAGGTTACGAGCAGTAAATTGTCACAGATACTATTCAAAGTTGGCCGTTCGATTCCTGACAATGGTAACTGATTAAAAAAAACTAATGATACCACTTTAGTTTTCGTATTATAAGCCTCGAGACTCCTTTGTGTGTTTTTCGCTATTTCGTATAGTTTCGGATTTGGCCCTGAAGGCCACTTATAGATTCACCTTGTATTAAACATAATAAATAATGTTCAATTTGCAATAAAATAGCTCCAAATAAATGAATGTTCATTAATTAATACAATGCAAGGACAAATACTTCAAAGGAAATTAACACACGTACATAAGCTACAACAAAGAAAAAAGAAATGAGTTGTTCACTCAGTATAGAAACTATTAATTTATAGCGAATATGAAAATTTCCTTGTAATAAAACATGTCCTCAAGCGATAAGAAACGTGTACGACATTGTTTTTTCCCATTATTAATAGGAAATAATAATACAGCAGCCGATGTCATGATATGTTATATTATTAATTGGCGAATCTATATTTATATGTAATGCAGACGACAAACTTCAAACGGATACTTTCAATTAACATGAAAGTTAATAAATCTTAAAGTGTGTGATGTATTTAACCTCGTAAGATATTAAAATACATTAAATTCACTAAATATAAACCGGTTCTTTCTAGTTACAATTCAGAACTGCTCTTTAAAGTGTAGTCTTTTCTTAATAGCAAATGGTTATGCAAACTGATTTTGTATGAAAAGCCGTATTTGGTAAATCTATTTATTGCCAACGGCTATAAAATTAAATGCGGTCTATAATATTAAATACGTTAAATAAAGTTTTCGTACACCACTTTACTTCAACTTTACAAGCAAATGTCAAAACTTCTAAATTTTATGATCTGTTTCAAATTTACTTTTAAAGCTAAAGAAGATAAAATTAAACAACATGATTGTCTATGAGTCTCAATCTATCAACAAAGCTGTGCTCCTTTATAGGGTTCCAATTGAAAAAATAATGGAAGGCGCAGTGTGTGTGGACTAACGGACTTAATGATCGTCGTATAAGGTTCTATAAATCATAAACCATTATGCACTCACTACTCGGTAAGTTGTTATTTTTTATGCAAATAATATGTCATTTTCAGTAACGGTACTCGGCATATCTCATTATACCTACTTTATGTGAGAACGGAATTTGTATACAGTATGCAAGAATATTGTTCTAATAAATTCTATAGTAATTCCAAACGGCATTTTAATTCGAGTCCCGTAACTCGTAACAATATATTAATTAGAGTGTGTATGTAAATATATTTTTTATGACAATTGTAATGAAATGATGTGTACATATTATTTTATGATAACTGTACTAAATAAACAACTTTTTTTTTATTGCAGCAATTTAGCAACAGACATACGGCCCACTGGATGGGGTTACCATCGCCTATGGACATTTGTAACACCAAAGGTGCTGCTCTCTTAAGGGAGACTGGAACCTGGTTACTAATGGCGGAACACAACAGAAGGTTGTTATGACGGCATACTCTAGACCAGGGGTGGTCGCCATCCAGTCGAGCAAATACCCTACCACCTGGCTGTGGGTTGTTTTGCCGCCTCTTACGACAGATCGCCCGGCCGCAGGAAATTGTATTCTTTATTTTAGATCTAGGTGTGTTTTTCATTTCTATGATCTTTCAGAGTGCAGAACATAAAGTCCAAGTCACGCGCGAACGAAGACGTGGTACAGCTAGTTTTTTTTATTACCTACTAGCTGCACCCGGCAGAGGTTGTATTGCTTAGAAAATAAAAATCTAGAAACCGATTGCAACGCCATCAACCGGGACCAATTGTTAATCTAAACCATTCTCGAATCTACTTGAAAAAACACAAAAAATTTCATCAAAATCTGTTCCACCATTAAAGAGGTGTTCAAAGGCGCCACCTACCTGGTCCAATCGTGAATCTAAACCATCCCGGGATCCAGTTGTGCACACACCAAAATAATTTCACCTAAATCCTGGAACCCGATTGCAGCGCCATCTACCTGATTCAAATTTGAATCTAAACCATCCCGGGACCCACTTGAACTGCAGTCACCAGTGCCGAAATCGGCCGGGAAAGATCATAACAAGTGAATAGCTAGACTGATGTTGTGACTGATGTTTTTTTAATAATATTTTTTTTTATGAATAACAATTCCAAAAACACAAAAATCATAAAAATTTGTCCCGCCGATCTTGAGTTATTGGTGTAACTAACACGACTTTGTTTTGTATACATAGATTACTTAATTATAACGAAAAGAAAATTATAATCAATTATATTGTGATTTGCTTATAATTATTTATTAAAATAAATAGTATATTCAGCCTCGATCACCAGAAGGATGGATTCCGTTACCTTGCTCAATTGTTTTCCAGGGTAGGCACCAGTGTTATAATCACTTTAAGAGTCGATCACGCGTTTTATAACCAGGACGTCGTAGAATAATGCTGAAATCATTTTCTTGATTGCAGCTTTTAAGGCCGGCTCGACCGGCGTGATACCATATTCTCACAGAATATCCACGTGAAACGACTAGCCTTGACCTAATCGTGTTTCTTACGGTGAGTCAGAGGTGGCCCACTTTCCAATCTCCCAAATCCGTATGCATCTCCTCTATCACATCCACTGGCAACGCGATGGTAACCATTTTCCATACAGTTAGCCTGTTTATTTATTTGCTAGGATATGCCCACGACTTCTTCCACGCTTGACTTGAAAATTCCCGCGGGATTCCCGGAACACAGTGCCGCAGCATTTAAAAAAATAATCTATCGTTTTAGTAAAAACTGTGTCAGAATAAGCTAATTTTTATGCAACCGAAAAACTAAAAATCCCTCCCGGGAAAATTTCCGCGAGATTCCCGGGATATAAATATCACATATTTTATGAAATGAAATTTGCTATCGATCACTCAAAAAATCGCATTGGAATTCGATTTTTTTTTCAATTTGGCCATTTTAAATAATTCCCAGAAAAATTCCCACGGGATTCCAGGGGTAAAAAGTTAGAGTTTAAGTCTAAGAATTAGCTGTCGATCAGCGAAAACCGTATTAAAATCGGCCCAGTAGTTTTTACGTGAATCTCGAACAGAGACAAGAAATCTAAAAAAAATTGCATCGTGTTTCCCTATCGTTTATATAGTCTATTCCAGTTTTTTTTAAATATGATAATGTACAGACACGGCATTTTTAGATTTTATAGATTTTATTGCGAAGTTGGTAACCAGGCAAACGACCCCCATCTAAGGGGCCGTCAATAAATTACGTCATACGTTAAGGGGGATCAGAGGGTCGACGAAGTGTGACATTGTATGACAAGGGGTGGGAGGGGTCCCAAATTTCTTGATGTCACATTTCAAAATCTAATACATTTAAGCTTTAAAACACGAAAATAAAGGCCGCTTGCATAACGATCTCTTTGAAATAAAAATTAGTTAAGTTTTACACAAAACGTATTGACAGTTCTTTAAACTTTAAGCAACTTTATGCAAGCGACCCTTAAACTATACATAATAGGTTGGGGAAAAAGTATTTTCGCATATAGTATGTATGAACTTGTAATAAGATCTCTTTGGCTATACTATTTGTATCTGGCTGGTTTTGGTATCATTAAAAAGTTTTAATTTTAAAGAAGACAATTTCAAATTCAAATTAGGAAAATGTGTGATTTTCATTTGTTTTTCTTATTGTTAAAATGAATCTAATGAAGAAATTCGATACATTTTAAAATTTTACTACAAAAAAGGTAAAAATGCATTACAAGCCGCGAAAAAATTTGTGATGTTTATGGACCTAATGCAGTATCTGTGAGAGTAACGCAAATTTGGTTTAAGCGTTTTCAATCCGGAAATTTTGATATCAAAGATGCACGTCGCTCTGGTCGCCCTGATACGGACAAAATTGATGCCATTTTTGAAAAAGTGGAGCAAGATCGGCATATTAGTAGTTACGATGTAGCTGGAGAACTGGGAATTGACCACAAAACTGTTTTGGCGCATTTGAAAAAAGCTGGGTACACAAAAAAGCTCGATATTTGGGTGCCTCATGAGCTCACTGAAAGAAACCTAATGAGCAGTGTACTCATTTGTGATTCTTTATTACGACGTAATGAAACCGAACCATTTTTGAAGAAGCTGATAACTGGTGATGAAAAGTGGATCACGTACGACAAGAACGTGTGAAAAAGATCGTGGTCAAAGGCCGGTCAGGCTTCACAGACTGTGACAAAACCCGGGTTAACTCGCAACAAGGTGATGCTGTGTGTATGGTGGGATTGGAAGGGCATTATTCATTATGAGCTGTTACCGCCAGGCAGGACCATCGATTCTGAACTGTACTGCGAAAAACTGATGAGATTAAAGCAAAAAGTTGAGAGAAAGCGGCCGGAATTAATCAACAGACGGGGTGTGGTTTTTCACCATGATAACGCTAGACCTCACAAATCTTTAGCCACTCAGCAAAAATTACGAGAGTTTGGCTGGGAGGTGTTAATGCATCCGCCGTATAGTCCTGACCTTGCACCTTCAGATTTTCACCTGTTTCGGTCTCTGCAGAAATCCTTAGGCAGTGTCAGGTTAACATCACGAGAGGACTGCCAAAACCACTTGTCGCAGTTTTTTGATCAGAAGTCCCAAAATTTTTATAGCAATGGGATCACGTCCCTACCTACAAGATGGCAAAAAGTTATCCAACAAAATGGCACCTACATACTTTAGTCAAATATAAATAAATTTTATAAAAAAACCTTTTGAATTTTTATATAAAATGCGAAGAAACCTTTTCCCCAACCTAATGTTGTTAAATGTTAATAGTTAGTAGAATATTAAAACTTCAAAATATTTCCAACTCTATCTGTATGAGTAGTGTTTGAATTATTAAAAAATAATTTAAATGGAAATAAAACTAATTACGGAAATGCTGTTTTAATTTAGTAATTTCTTGATGTAAAATTGCAAACTATTTGATATCACACTAGAGGGCGGGAAGAGTCTCAAGAACGTGACCAGCTGTGACAAGGACGGGGGAGGGGTCAATAAATCATGAAATTCGTGTGATGAATTTGTGGATGGCTCCTAATGGAAAGTTATCGTCGCCCATAAGCGTTTGCAACAACAGAAGCGGATCCAACGCGAAACTAGCCTTTAGGATGAGATAGAAGGATCAGACTGGAGGAATAGGATAGAGATGGGATAAGAGGAAGTAGAAATTATTAGACCTGTCCATTTGTATGGCAATGAAGCGTCGCCTGTACTTGAGTGACACAAGCAGGAGCTACGTGTCACGGATATGATAATGCTTCGGCAGATGTGTGTGTGTCACGTCCGTAACACAGCAGACAAACTGCAGGAGAGTATCTTACACTGGTACAGCCACGTTTTACGGAACCCGGCTAACTACGCGAGGAACAAATGTACGAAGAGCAAGGCCCAAGAAATGCTGGCTTGACGTTGTGAAGGATGACATGCGTACTAATCGTCTCAATACAAGGGATGCCGAAGATCGCGCGAAATGGAGAAGAAAAAGCAGGAAAGCGAGCCCTGGGAATCAAAGCGATTGCTCCGAACGCAATCGGGATTTAATGCTCGGACGATGATGAGGGGGAAACAGAAATGGGCCACTGGATCTCTCACTTATCGCACGAAATACGATTAACTCAAGGTTAAGGCATTTCACGCCATTCTGTAAGAACGTGGTATCACACCAACCGAACTGGTTTTAAAAATTGTAAGCGCGATAATTATTCCAGCATGGCTCTACCACGACACGTTTTCCAGATTCAGACATAAAAAAGAAGTCTTTAATTAAAAATTATTTTAACATCTGATTTGTTTAAAAAGTTGCTCTTGTATGACAATGCAATATTATAAAAAGTCCTGGTTGTGCAATGGCTAACCCACGCGTTCTAAACTCAAAGGGCGCGGATTTGAATCCTGGCCGGAACGTATGCAACACTTAGGCAATTTTCTGATCTAATGTGCATATAGTTACAATTTACATATTTCTTCAAGGCCGGCAGTGCGTTGGTGACATCTCATTTGTTGCAAACGTCCATAGGCGACGGTAACCGCTTTCCATCAGGTGGGCCGTTTTCCTGTCCGCTGTACTCCAGCAAAAACAATTACCACGTGCTAACAACAGTGAAGGAAAACATGGTGATGAAACCTGCACATTGAGATAACCGATGTGTCAAACCTGCCAAGCCGCCTTGGACAAGTGTGGCGGGTATAATGTCCGTACCCCTATAGCAGAATGGCCGTGCCCAGTAATGGGACATTTATGAGCTGTTATTATTAGTATTAATGCAATATTTGTACAGCTTTTTATTTTGTAAAATGGTTAACGTGTTGAAAAGCAGAGAGTGTCATTGTTTTAACACGATTACAAATATCCAGTGTTAATGAATTAAGCCTAGCGGGCCGAAAACAATTTTGTAGTAACAACGCAGTGTGAATCATTTAAAATGTCAAGTTGAACGGTGCGGTGATAGTTTGTGTCAATACAGTCGAGTAATTCGGTGTAATCGTATTTATGATATTGACAGTAATTATTTTTGTTATATTGAAATTATAATTGTAATAACATATATAATATGTATATATTATTTTATTGGAACAACAAACAGTTGTATTATTAAAATTTTAGACACAGAATTACAACTTCAAATATTCGATAATAATTCAGTACACGGTAATGACCATAGTTTAATATAAGGTAATGTATTATTAAAGGATGTTTATGAGTATGTAAAATTGCTAAGCGCAATATTAAGTATATTTATTATGACATTTAATAGATTACTATAAAATAAAAGGAAGGGAAAGAAGAAGAAAATTAGGATTAGAATTAGTATTAATATTTTGAATATACTATGTATTTATAATCTAGACCCAAAAATCTATATTATAGAGCTACTCAAAGCGGCATCTATATTTATAAAAATAGCAGATCAAAAAATCAATACTAGTCACAAAGTCTTGACAAACGAGTAAAGACGATCGTGATTTAAAGAATTTAATTGAAATGGCGCAGAAGTACAAAAACACTAATATGATGTAAGCTCCTTATTTGATTCTGCCAGGTCTCGGTGTTAAAATATTCCAAGACACATCTTTTTGATCGCTTGCTAGTTAATCTTGAAAAGAAAATTAAATTAATTTGCTCTCTGTACCTACGAAGTACTGTGACATGGTATTGCATAGAGCCGCGGGCTGCTCAACGCAGCCCGGGGGATATCGCTAGCGAGATTTATCGTCACACCAATTTTCTCACTATACTTATTTGATATTTATACGGTTTGTTCATATTGTTTTATTGTGTAATAGGTTCGCGTTTGACAACGATCCCGCCAGATGTTAAGCGAAGATATCTTACATGATTCACACGGGACTTGAGGACTTAAGTATAAAAATATTGTACCTTCTTTCTGCGTCTGAATATCTGGTAACTCATCCTATGCCACGGAACGGATTTTCATGTGGTTTTTACCATCAGTTAGATAGTTTTTCACTGAAGGTTTATTTATAAAAATAAAAGGCAAAACATATATCAAGTATTCACTTGTAATACCTTTCGTCTCCGTGTTTTGTTGAGTTATCCCCGTGGCTAAGACACGGACCAAACTCTAGGAAGTAGCTCTATATCACTTACATGAAAAATTAAATAAGTTTTAAATATATATAACTCTTGAGTGAAAAAGTAACCAACTGATGGTGAAAACTGAATAAAAATCCGGTGCGTAGTTTAGGAGGAGTTAGCGGATATACAGACAGATTTTGTTTTATACTATTGTTACAACTCAGGTTCCGACAAAAACAAAATCCACCTGCATATCTGAAACAAAGCACATTCATTACCTGCCGGCATTTAAACTAATTGTAACTCTTTTATGACCGTCATCTTTTGTTTACTTTTTGTTTAAAATTTATGATTAGAAAACAGCCCATTGTTATTGTACTCTTTTATGGCAGTTTGCGGCCGAGTCATTAGTCAGGTGTGGTGGATTAAGCCGACTTAGATACGGGGGCATTGCATTTGTGCAGTATAAAACGATGACCTGATGGAGAGGGAGACAGTCGAGTGAGAACCACGAGCGAAGCGAGATGTGTGTACTACAATCGGGAATCTAATAAGTGACGGACTTTGCGCGCTTTATTGAGTTACAACCTTCTGCATTACGTTTGGACTTGTTGTGTTCGGTTATGTTTGTACCTGTGTTATACGTGTTTGTATAGTTCTAATAAACTCTATCGTAATTCTAACGGCATTTTAATTCAACTATGCAAAGATCATTCACTTGCCCTATTATTGTTTATATAATATATATATATATATATATATATATATATATATATATATATATATATATATATATAATATATATATATATATATATATATATATATATATATATATATATATATATATATATATATATATATATATATGTAGAATATAATAATATATAGATAGAATAGTTATAAAAACACCTAAAATTGCAATATTACAAAAACAGTCTCATTATATGATTGGCTAGTAAACAAAACATTTTACAGTATCAACGGATTTTTTGATTATAAAATAAATTGAAACAGTGTAATAATAATAAAAAAAATATTATTCCAAAATCTTATTGTGACCTTTTAGCAAGGTTTTTGTATGTGTGTGTATTTGTTAACAAAATACCACGTACCTGAAGATAGATGTGACATAATTGACTTTTATTTAATAATATTAATTTAATTTACAATTTATACGTATTGAACATGAAATGTAGATTTAGTTGATTGACATCAATATTATTTGAAATTATAGGTAATACAATTATATATATAAAAAAATATATTAAAAGTCATATAAATATTAATAAATAACTTGGTTAAGTGATTGTAAAAATATAGATAGAAGTATGTTAAAGAAGACGGAATTTTCAAATAATGTACATGATGAATATTAAATTAATTAAAAATTTACAATTATTATTATTTTTTGCACACCATGAAAATGGTCGAATGTATAGGACATCAACTAATCATTGTAACAATTTTTGTACTACATTCCGGCAAATAAAGATTATTATTATTATTATAATTTGGCATAAAGGGATAAAAGAATGAATAATAAAAATCAGATATAGGAACCCGGTTATAGTGGACCGGTGTGCAATAATAGTAAGTGGCCAGAAGGTATATACTTCATTCTCTTGTGTGCTACGTGTGTAGGGTAGAAAATCTGGCTATGTTATAGTTCCCAATGACTGAGTTGCCAGATAGCAATGTTGGCTTACCATAAAATACTCTTAAGCGTCGCCAATCTTAGAAAGATATAACTCTCTCCTTTTCTACATTTATCTTCTCCCAATTATTTGGCGTCTGCACAACATATATTTTCCTTCCATACGCCTCTATTACAACATACCTCCTCTGTTACACCACAAATCGTCAACCTAAACACAGTCTATCCCTAAATTCTCTAGTTTAACATTCTTTTAGTCATATAACTTTCATCCCGCCTCATTACATACATATACCACCTAATCTTCTTTCTCCCTCTTAGATTTTCAGTCACGGACGCAATGTTCAAAGATCCCGTTATGTACCCATTTCTTACCTTATCCATGCTTGTAATATCATATATTCATCTCAAGAATCTCATCTCAGCTGATTGAAGACATTTTTGGTTGTCTCTGCACTAGTTCAAGTGTAAGTGTCCAGCATGCGCGTGCCACGATGAAACAGCTGATATCATCCAACAACTGCTGCTGGACTGTCCTAGATACGGCCGAGCTAAGTACAATTTGGAGACCAGGACATGACCGAACCAGTATTAGCGATAATGCTGGCCGGAAAGGACACCAGACTGTACCTGAAGGCATATTGCCAGGAAGCACGCCCGAAGCGAAATAAAACGAGGTAATGGTAATCCATTATTCTGATGTTTTCTAAAGCCCCCGTAGGGGCCATCATCTGAATCATGATCGGGAGGAGCCTATGGTGTCTTCTGGATAACGTCCAATAACATACATAAACTAGACAACCTAGGCCCCGTAAAACATAGGGGTATACAGGTGAATATTAAAAAAACATGACCTGTAGTATTATTACATTTTATGTGTGTAGTATTACAGATATATCTATATCTGATCTTTTACTTTGAGTGGGATGACTTTGTCACATATCACATCGATAACCTGTCTCCACTTTAACAATGCTACAATTCTTCTCCTTACCGCCTTCTCTATATTACTATTATCCTACATCAGTGAATCAATATACTTGAATTTGGGCTTAGGAAGGATTTATGTAAGGTTCGACATTAGAATTGAGATGTTAAGTCAAACATGAAGCTAGATTGGTTATTCAGTAAACGCTAATCGGACTGTATTTCATTTTGCAAAAACATTTTGAATATTTGAATTCGCACGCCCATTTTCACCGTGGATAGTATAAAAGTGCGAACGATTTAACAGTTTGGTTGGATACGGGAATACCGGACTGATTGTATGGGACTATTAAGCCCCTCGTGTTTATTAAGGACATGTTAAACTTATTCGTGAGGAGTTTTTGGTAATTTATATGTCCTCTGCAGTAATTGTTTACATTCGGCTATTACCAGAATTTGACCAGAAAATCAAGTAATAATTTGATATTCTAATTAAGGAACATACTCATACTATGAGGCCCGTTCTGGGGGGTCTTCAAAATACCACCTTTGGTCACAGGGGCTTAGGTTTTCGTTACGTAACTTCAGGTCGGGGGGGGTAAGAGGTTGAATTGTAAAAAAATGGGTACGTTCCCTTATTAGTAGTTTTTTATATTTCTTCGCCTCTTTTTTATTTTTTTACTTTACTTTTGATTAATTTCTATTTAAATTTTTATTACGATGTTATTTTGACAAGCTTTTATTTAACTTGCAATGGATGTATGTAAGTTCGGGTGGAATCTTGCAAGTTAAATTTGACCAACTTCCCGGTTTCCGATTGAGCTGAAATTTTGCACGCATATGTATATCGCGTGACAATGCAATATTATGGTACCACGGAGCTGATCTGATGATGGAGTCGCAAGGTAAGGCAAGGCCATAGGAACTCCTGTACTAAACAAGATAGACCCGTCGTGTTTGGGCTCGTTTTACTTGTCTTGGCTAGCACTCTGCTGCTACGTGATATCCAGGATCTCAAAAGTTTGTATTTAAAAACCTTAAAAAAAAATCTTATTTTCTCGTATCGTGCACTGCTTGCTACAACTCCATTAATTCTTCGAAAAGTAATTGTATAACATACTTAAATCTATAAATACTTACAAGTATATAAAAAAAGCTTGACAAATATGAAAAAAAAAATCGTGTGTGTGCAGTTCACGCGCAGTAAAAGTAAAACTTCAGAGAAGATACTCACAGATAATATATTATTATCAGTTTTATTTCGGTCCAAACTGGACCTATATTTTATGCTCTCTAATCTGTACTACACAATGTAAAACTGGTACCTCATTCTCTCGCAGGCTTAGTCCTATATATTTATGTGTTTATCTCTTTTTAATGTCGCTTTTTCGTTTCATCGAGTTTCAAATCACAACGATTCTAAAGAAGTTTAACTTCAAAAGAATTTTTAATTAGACGTGTTGCCGAGGAGTTTCTTGCCACTTCTTCTCCTTAAACAGCGATAACAGCTTGCGAAGCGGAGTAGAATAGAATAAGAAGTAGAGATTTTGTATTTTATAATTAAATATTTTACTTTCGATGTATTTTTATAAAAGATTAATGTTTTATATTTTTTTTATAAATAAATGTCTTTACTCTTTGTAATTGTCACATTTATTTAAAAAACTGCTTTTATTTTTAAAAAGGTTTTTTAAATGTTTTTTTATAGTGTTTTAAAGAAAAATATATTCAATTTGAAATTAAATATGTATGCATGTCAAAAATAAAACCTTTTATTTTTTTTTCATAAGTACGAATAAAGTGAAATGTTATTTTTGTAAAGAAGTAGAGTATAACGCATCCTTATACAGGCGTCATAGTTGCCTTATTGAACTGACCGGCTTTTTTCAAACCGCACTAAAAAGCGTCATGTTTGCGTCGGGATTATCGAATTCTGTTATTAAAATGGTATTCTGGAACGATATTTGGTTTTTATAACGTGATAATATTTCCCAGGAGTTTTATATCGTTGCCAATCGTAGAAATTGGTTTCTTATATTTTCATTGTGTTATTTATATTACTTCTCTAAACCAATTCTGGATATAGCGACCGCTATGTATTGTGTAGCCGTTTCTGTTTCTATGGGGCTTACATACCCACCCTACTTTCGCTAGTACTGTAATAAACATAATTTTATCATGATATTTTAAAATGAAGATCTATTTTATTTTAACGCCTGGTCCTTTTATAATTATGTCATGTTAGAATTTATTGTATACGCATCCCAGAGTTTTTAAAATCTATATATTAATACGTGAAGCAAAAACTTTGTGCCCCTTTTTACGAAAATTGCACGGACGGAGGAGTATGAAATTTCACACAAATTTCAAATTATGCATAAAAAATACATTAAATCAATAAAAAAACCATTACATATACATTACGATGTATTTGACACACACACGCATATATACTCTTTTGTTTATTGTTCAAGTCAAATTAACAGTGTGGTCTTGGCGGAATCTGTCATTATAGAAGTATAGTCTTTGACATTAATTATTATGATCGAATTTCGAGCACGGGCGACCACTAGTTCTATTTAAAAGATGATCTCATAAGGTGAAAAAGGCAATTAAAAATAAAAAAAAGTAAACTTTTAAATAGAGCAGTTTAAAGAACTGCATTTTCAAAGAGTTGTAATCAAGGATTATTAGAGACTATATTGTAGATAATTTAGTGATCAGAGAGCTGGAGTCTACCACGGACAACGGGCCAGTAAGGCAATCCAGCGAGGGAACGTAGCCAGCCTTCTGGGGGCCTTACCCATGAAAGACGTTGATCAAGGCTCAGTATTCCACCTTTGTCTTAAAGAATTATAGGCAGAATACAACATAACTATACTTGGATTTTTTATTACCTGAACTAAAATGACAGCTGCGATCGACCTTTATTATGTTGCCGAACAACTCACCACTACGAGTTCTATCCTTAAGAATTTCTATAGTAAGACTGACTAAATCAACAACTCACACTGAACTAAAATGATAGCTGCGATCGACCTTTTTTATGTTGCCGAGCAACTCACCACTGCAAGTTGTATCCTTTAGAATTTCTATAGTAAGACTTTGACTAAATAAACAACTTACACTGAACTAAAATGACAGCTGTGATCGACCTTTATTATGTTGCCGAACAACTCACCACTACGAGTTCTATCCTTAAGAATTTCTATAATAAGACTTTGACTAAATCAACAACTCACACTGAACTAAAATGATAGCTGCGATCGACCTTTTTTATGTTGCCGAGCAACTCACCACTGCAAGTTGTATCCTTTAGAATTTCTATAGTAAGACTTTGAATAAATAAACAACTTACACTGAACTAAAATGACAGCTGCGATCGACCTTTTTTATGTTGCCGAGCAACTCACCACTACGAGTTGTATCCTTAAGAATTTCTATAGTAAGACTTTGACTAAATCAACAACTCACACTGAACTAAAATGACAGCTGCGATCGACCTTTTTTATGTTGCAAGCTAAGAGCAACTCACCACTGCGAGTTGTATCCTTTAGAATTTCTATAGTAATACTGTAGGATTCAACTCACATCGGTGAGTTGTTGATTTAGTCAAAGTCAAAGTATTAGTATGTATTTGTTTGAAATATGGCCATTTTGCAGATGTTATGCTAAGTGATAAAAGTTATATGTTTCGTCTTTGACAGGCATACAATTTTTTTTGTAGTTTTGGTTACAAGCCCTTTGTGGTCCTTATAAGACTACATATACATATTATGATTACATTATTCGTTATATTATTGATTTTGTTACTGATTATGCCGCTATTTGAATTACAACAAATATTTAATATTCAATTTATTATGTCTTTTTCAGTTATACATCATAAAACAATTAAATTAAGATAATATCATTAACAATCTATACATATAATAAAATTGTAGAGATCAAATTTCTGTACAAAGAAAAAAATGCTAAAAACCGAGTTAGGGAGATGTAAGAAGTGAAATAGAAATAATTTAGATTTTTTTCTAATTTTTTGTTTGTCTGTTTGTTTGTTTGTATGTTTGTTTGTACCGGCTTATCTCCGAAATGACTGGGCCGATTTAAATGAAATTTTGTATGGTGGTAGCTTATATCCCTGGTCAACATATAGGATACATTTGATCCCGAAAAATTAAAGAGTTCCCGTGGGATAGTTAAAAAACCGCACCACGCGGACGAAGTCGCGGGCATCAGCTAGTTTAATATAAATATATTTTTTTTAACTCACACAACTCGCTCATGAATCATATAATTAAAAATCAGAGTGTAAGTTAGCTTTATAGTATTTCTTTATAATATTTTAGTTTCTTTAATTGTGTTCTAACTAATATGATAAACACTAATGTGAGTATGTTTATGATCGTCATGAGCTTTTGCATACACGTTGTCAGGGGTATAGGACATAGGGTACATTTCATCTAGAAAAAGTACGATAAGGGATAGACGCATATTGTCCAAAAGATGGCGCTACAACTGCGTTTTATTGGCGCCACCATTGTAATTCACTAACAAATACATCGCAATGGCAACAACATTGACAGCGACAATTTTAACGTGTTGATCTCATGGTTAGTTCTTCATGACATAACTATTTTTTTTTTCAAAGCAAGCCAAACTTGTGGTAAAGGTTAGTAGAAGATAATTATATAAAAGGTGAAAGAAAATGATACGACAATACAAACAAAACAATTAACCGATTTTTCAAGAAATATTCAATGAAATCAATTGGACATATTTCACAAATTAGTTTACCAATCGAAAGGGGAATTAAAGGGAAATTTTTAGCGGAATGATTTGTTCGCACGCGTCCAGTTTGACGTATTAACATTTATTGGTTTGCAAATTAAACATAACTCCCTCGATGGGCAATGTATCGGTTACCATACGTAACAATGTATTGTAACTTCAGTTCGGCAACGTACCGGACGATGTCGGTGTACCGTCCGCGCGATTCGTGTTCCAATCATTGATCATCACGCCAGGGATTCGCCATATTTACAATATTATAAAATTCTAAAAATGCTGTGTATAAACATTGAAGCTATTTATAAAAAAAACAAGTGGAATACACTCCATAAGGGATGCATTTTTTTAGAAAAACTACTGGGTCGATTTCGACGAGGTTTTCGCTGATCGATAGCAAATTCTTAGATTTTAAATCTGCGCTACTTTATATCCTGGGAATCCTGCAGGAATTTTTCTGGGAATGATTTAAAATGGCCAAATAGAAAATAAATCGAATACGAATAGGTATCACTGATCGGTAGCAGATTTTATGTAATGAAATGTGTGATACTTACTTTTCATCCCGGGAATTATCGCTGGTACCACTAGTGTTTTATATATTACCAATTAATTATGTAATTAATTTATTGCTGGAATACAATAGATTAGATAAAGACCCTTTTAAAATTAAAATAAAACGTACACCTTCACATTTTGTGTGTGTTCATAAAAGTTCAGTCAAAAGGTAGAATCAAAAGTTGGTATGAAACTATGAAAATAATTTTGAAATATAAAAAGACAACTATTACAAACCAGTATTACAAGTACTATAACAACCCCATCTGATGGGACGTGGTTACTGTTGCCTAAGATATTTGTAAAACTAGGCGTTCTAGTTTTACAAATATCTTAGGCAATACTAGGCTACGAATGAATTTTATGACTCTCATTTTGCAAAAAACCCATACTGTCGTTGTGCTCCATGGCAAACAGCCTTAAGGTAATAGAAACTTTCTTATAAATCCTTGTGTACACGAGAGTGATGGCTCAAGGAAGTGATTATGAACGCCCAGATAATAACGAGGATTACGTTATTAGAAAGAAGACGATGACACCACTCTGAACATTTTTTCAGATCACTCCCTCTTATATAGACTTTATGAAACACAGAGAGACGAAAAATTTATTCCAAGACCAAGCAAGCTTATCTAGTCCTTCTATGAGTCAGGGATCGTTGATAACGCGAACAGCGCAACGCGACTATTGAATATTCTAGGTAGTGGTGGCTTAGTAGTATCTCATTCTATAGACGTGGCTTCGAACACTGATTGATAGTAAATCTTTCACTATTTACTGTTTTAATACAAGTATTTGAAAGACAAAAAGATTTATTTCGAACTTCAACAGCAACAAATTATTCAACACAAAAAATACATAAAAACATACAATGTTAGCAATTAAATTTATAAAAAACAGAAGAAGTTCTATATTGCTCTTAGCTCAGCACGTTATCGGTTGAGTCAACCGATGCTATTTGACAATTTCCACCTACTGACGGTAAACATTGTATGTAAACCAGCACATGGAGATTACCAATGATTAGAATCTATCAATACGCCTGGGACAGCCGTGGCAGTTATTATTGTACGTGCACCTGTAATTGGAAGAATCAACTCTAGTTTCATGACGTATATGAGTTGATTATTACGTTATTTACATTCTAGGTGCTCCCTTTCAGATAATCTACGATGCTCTCCAGTTTTACCAATATTGTGAAGTCGAATTTCAGTTTAAAATGCCCCACTAATCGGTTATATGAAACTTTGATGAATGCTGGACGGTGTATATCCCTTTTTTTTATTAAACCTTAATAAATTCGTTTCCGCTGCAGGCAGGATCGATCGGTAGGTTTTACGTATATTTTCATTTAGTTTTTCGTTTGATTAATATTTTTTTACTCGTAGTTTTTAAAGTCGTTAATAATATCAACCTAAATTTCTCACTTTCGTGCCCGGTTTTCCACATTTTTTAAGAGGATGAACTGTATACCTGCCGTCCTTTTCAAAAGCGGATAGTGGAGTGAAGTTTCACACATTGTTATACTTGATACACAAATTTCCTAGTAGTGCTTTACACTGTAAGCACGTGGTAATTGAAACAATATAAGGATAGCGTGGTAAAGCCGTGCTGGAATTATCTTAATTACAGCTATCTGGGCCAGTCCGATTGGTGAATAACACATTTTAACGAAACGGTTAATCTATGGCTAACCGTGTATCGCGTACGATGAATAATACTTTCGATGACCCACTTTCCCCTTCCTCGTATTTCATCTTCCCTATCCCATTACTCCTTTTTTATAACGAGGGGAAACCCGATTGAAGGCTGTCAGCCGCGCTTAGGGAAAAAATTGCAGCCGGTGTATGAGGATTTGCCAGGTCCGGGTGGCACTAGCACCTCTAGGCAGAACTAAAGATGCTATTGCCACACCACAGATAAGGATACCCACTAAAACCCTTCGTTATTACGTCCTTCGCCTTTAATAGCAGGGCCACGTGTATATGGCCTAGCCCCTCCGCTGGTCCTGGCAGGCGGTGGCCCAACGGCCTCATCCACTGCCGGGGAACTACTTGTCCTCCGGTATCCCATCCTTCCTACCCCAACTTAAAGGCTAGCGACGTGTTTTCTTCGTTCCTGGTGTTTCAGAGATCTATCTATCTTTCTATATGCAGACATGTTGAAGGCCTTCCTGATGGAAACCGGTTACCATTGCCTAAGGACCTATGTAATACTAAAAGTGTGTGTACTACCAATGTGCTGCCGCTCTCCAAAAAGGGACGAGAAGCTGGCCATTAATGCTGGAACTCAACTCAAGGTTGTTATGGTGGCATACTCTAGACCAGGGATGGTAGCCATTAAGACGGGCAAATACCCTACCACCTGGCTGCGGATTGTTTTGTCGCCTCTTACGACAGACCGCCCAGCCGCAGGAAATTTATTTTTTTCTCAGTCCCTGCACGGGTGAATATATCTACCTATATACGACGAATTCAATCACTTCGAATTAGGTAAGCAGCATGGTTGTTTGCCAGTTTTGCTAACAGATATTTATAATATTGTTAAGTGCGAGCGCACTTAGGATTGGAAGGAAACACAAGTTTTTAACCAAACGCTTTTATTAACTTACACAGCCGTACGTAATTCTTCTCCACAGGGTCACCCCCTACGCACAACTAACGACGCAATGTCCCGACGATATGTTGTCTCACTCACAATACCGTCGCCGATATTGCGTAGACCACCTCCTGTTACTGCAATGCTCACCTCCGAATTTACCGTGTGTAGCTCGCTTCTGCATCTTCTCTCAAGACACGCAACTGCTCCCCTTTCACTGAACTGTCCACTAAATTCACAACTAAACTCGTCACTGTCCTCTATTAAACTTCTCTTCCAACTCTTTCGTATCGCACTTGTCGCTTCCCTGTCTTGAAGTGAACCCAACTGCCCGGTAGGCGCGCCTTACACTGCTTATATACCCGGAAGAATCTTCTGGAACCCATAATTTCGATCTTCTTTTCATTATTCTTTTATTTACTATCTATCCCTTTCTAACATCTATCTATCTCTGTCTTTTCCTTCCCGAACCTATTCTAGAACATTTACTCATCATGTATTCCTTTCTAAAATGTATCTGTCCTTGTCTTTTCCTTCCAGAATCTTCTACCTTTTTCTAAAACTTCTTAAACCAACTAGATTGTTTCACCATCACTGGCCACAATATGAATCCTGAATTCTATAAGGTTCGTTCAACTGGGATTGTATGAACAATCTGTTTGACCGTTTACGTCGAGCAACATTGAGATGTTGTAGCTTAGAAGACATTTATGGTTCACATCTCAATACGCAATATGTTATGTACGTTGTTTATAACTTACCTGTAATTGATTGAATTGATTGATGCTTGGTCTATGAATTGCTATGAAAATTAGGTAAATGACCTGTGTTACAATTCCTAATATTATTTAAATACTAGCATGTGGCAGCGAAATATCGTTTGCGTTGTCATTTTGGTAGTTATTTGCAAAAACAGGCGGCATGAAAAGAAAAAAAAGCGATTGCAGCACCACTTTTTTTACTAATAGGTTGGGGAAAAAGTCTTTTCGCATATAGTATGTATGAACTTGTAATAAGATCTCTTTGGCTATACCATTTGTGTCTGGCTGGTTTTTGTATCATTAAAAAGTTTTAATTTTAAAGAAGACAATTCCAAATTCAAATTTGGAAAATGCGTGATTTTCATTTGTTTTTCTTATTGTTAAAATGAGTGAATCTAATGAAGAATTTCGATACATTTTAAAATTTTACTACAAAAAAGGTAAAAATACAACACAAGCCGCGAAAAAAAATTTGTGATGTTTATGGACCTAATGCAGTATCTGTTAGAGTAGTGCAAATTTGGTTTAAGCGTTTTCGATTCCGAAATTTTGATATTAGAGATGCACGTCGCTCTGGTCAACCTGTTACGGACAAAATTGATGCCATTTTTGAAAAAGTGGAGCAAGTTCGGCATATTAGTAGTTACGATGTAGCTGGACAACTGGGAATTTACCACAAAACGGTTTTGGTGCATTTGACAAAAGCTGAATACACAAAAAAGCTCGATATTTGGGTGCCTCATGAGCTCACTGAAAGAAACCTAATGAACCGTGTACTCATTTGTGATTCTTTATTACGACGTAATGAAACCGAACCATTTTTGAAGAAGCTGATAACTTGTGATGAAAAGTGGATCACGACGACAAGAACGTGCGAAAAAGATCGTGGTCAAAGGCCGGTCAGGCTTCACAGACTGTGGCGAAACCCGGGTTAACTCGCAACAAGGTGATGTGGTGTGTGTGGTAGGATTGGAAGGGAATTTTTCATTATGAGCTGTTACCGCCGGGCAGGACCATCGATTCTGAACTGTACTGCGAACAACTGATGAGATTAAAGCAAAAAGTTGAGAGAAAACGGCCAGAATTAGTCAACAGAAGGGGTGTGGTTTTTCACCATGATAACGCTAGACCTCACACATCTTTAGCCACTCAATAAAAATTACGAGAGTTTGGCTGGGATGTATTAATGCATCCGCCGTATAGTCCTGACCTTGTACCTTCAGACCTGTTTCGGTCTCTGCAGAATTCCTTAGGTAGTGTCAGGTTAACTTCACGAGATGACTGCCAAAACCACTTGTCGCAGCTTTTTGATCAGAAGCCCCAAAATTTTTATAGCAATGGGATCACGTCCCTACCTACAAGATGGCAAAAGGTTAGCCAACAAAATGGCACCTACATACTTTAGACAAATGTAAAAAAAACTTTATAAAAAAACCTTTTGAATTACTATATAAAATGCGAAGAAACTTTTTCCCCAACCTAATATATTCGTGTCTCGCTAAGAGAGGACGTCATTTATCGGGGAAAAGTGAGTGTTGAACTGAAATATAAACAAGATCTGGGTTGTTTCATTTAAATTCAGTAGTTTTCAAGTGAAATATCTTAAATGATAAAAATTGTATTTTCGGAATCTGCTGGTACGACTTAGCCCCCTGATTTTTTATTTTTAAATTCTTTGTACAAACTTTATCTCTCTACAGATTTATTATATTATAGATACATAAAGATCAAATAGGTTTAACTATGTATTTGTTATTTTCCTATCAGAAATGTCACAATATTAGATAGATAATAAGTAGTGCATTTAACTTATTATTATTTCTGTTCTTATTCACTTTATAGACAAGTATTCATTTTTGATTTAGATATACTACTCTGTATTACTTTTACCTTTAGACATATGGAAATATTGTAGGATACTTTATAAAAATAAAGAAAGAAAATAAGAGAACAGACATTAACCATTTTATCATCTTATTTTTAATATATCATATTATATATAATTTTAATTCATCACTTTCTACGCTAATACAAAATCTATCTATGACGTTTTATAAGTTGAAAAAAAAGTCTCAATTGGTTATTGAAACTATTAACAACTACTACAACAACAGACATGTCTGTCTCATTATCGTATTGTTACGAGTGCGGGACTCTAATTAAAAATGCCGTTGGATTACTATATAATTTATTAGAACTATAGAGACACGTATAACATAGGTACAAATATAACTGGACACAACCAGTACAAATGTAATGCAAAATTTAATAACACGCGCAAAGTCCATCACTATATAGCTTATCGAATATACACGTCTTGCTCGTATCGTAATCGTCTCTTGACTGCCGGTCTCTCCGTTCGGGCATTCCTTTATACTCAGCTTACAATATGTCACGACCGGGTAAACAATGGTTTCCAAGAATCACACCTGGTCACTGCCTACCATAAAGGATTACAATACACAATAGGCGGCTTTTCTAATTACAAATATTAAACACAAAGTAAACAAAAGAAGTCCAAATGCGAGCAGGTAATAAACCGTGCTTTATGTCCGGCAGGTGTGCAGTCACATTTGTCAGCGTGCTTCGTGGAATTTTGGCTAAGTTGTAACAGTATTAATTTTATAAATATTATAATAGAAATTTTCTAAACAATAATCTATTTGATTCGTCAGAATGATGACGTCACAACGCAGTATTTACAAAATGTGGGGGGTTCTAACGTTTTATATGTTAATAAATAGAATCTCAGTTCATTTGACTAACAACTACACAATTTATTTGTTGTAGTGGTCAATCAAACAAAAGAATTATTGTCCACTTTTTATTGGGACGAAGTTCTTTTACGCGGATTAAGTAGAGTAAATTGGCAGAAACCGTCTATTAAGGAAAAAGCATTATGCTCGATCTGAGCGACCTTTTTTATATATCGAACTTTAATAGAAACAAATAATATCTAAATTAATATTAATAATCTTAAAATACAATGTTTTGAAATCAGAAAGCTTTGCTCAGGTTTACACAACTAATAATTCCTCCCGAAGTACCCGCGCAGCAAACTAATTTTAATAGACAACCAAATTGTACCAATCGTGTAAACGGGACAGAGCTAAGAATGGATAGCAAGCAAAACTCTGACTTTTATGCTTGCTTGTAGCTTGTGTACTACTGTAACCGTCGTTATTCGGCCGTATTTAAACGCTGTTGCCAGACACGAGCACACGTTGAAAATGGTGTACCGTTGTGTTCCAGAAAAGGAACTTTCTTCCTGACGGGCATCTCTCCCGACCGCATAACAAGTTTTTAAATAAAATGCCCGTCTCCTTCATCACTCATAAACAGTCCTCCCCTTCGGTTGTCTGTTGGGTATGTATAGTAATTAATTTAGAAACAACTTTTAATTGCATGTAATCAACATGCATTATATATACCTTTATTGTTTCTCAATGTGCGCCATATTGTTTCCGTTATGTGTTTCTATTTTATACATAACGCTGATATTAAACCAATCAACCAAATTGAATAAATTTGATTGAAAAATATTATTGAAAGAAAGATATAAACATTTTGCCTACGGTGGGATGATTACCCTCATTACGCTTAATTACGCAACAGTTCTGTAGAACATTTATTCCACAATATACTGACTTGGGGGGGTTGTTTGGTTACCCTCAGCGCTACGACATGGGGTCATTTAAGAAGGGCGTTATAAAATTTACTCGAGACCGGCAACGCGTTACAACGGCCCTATGTTGCAAACGTCCGGAGGCGACGGCGATAACTTTCCTTCAGGTGGGCCGTCTGCCTGTTTCACAGATTTTGGCAATAAAAAAAGGGACAGAAGTGAAAGGAGACCACTGTATTCGATTATATTGAATGCTTAAAGTCTAAGATTACGTGGATCGTGTTGGTTAATTCATACAAATTGATTCTTGACGTCGGTCGTATTTTCGTAAGTCTTTGAAAAATCGAGGGAAGAAAACTAAGGGCATGTAATGAAGGATGAAAGTCACGTAACAAAAAGAAAGTTAAACTGGAACATTGATACGTACAAATATAAAAGTGGACCAAAAATCAAGTGGATTTGTGGTATGACAGAGGACGTATACCAGAATAGAGAAGTACGAAACGAAAAGACATATTATGCGCTGACCTCAAAGAATTGGGAGAACGTGGAATCACATGAAGTTGTAATCTATAATCTATCTATATAAATAAAAATGTTTCGTAGAAATGTATGTAGGCGCATAACTTGAGAATGACTTTACCGATTTTGTGTGTGGTTGAGTGGGTCAGGATGGTTTAGAATCACAAATGCAACTGGCAGGTGGCGCTGGGATCGGGTCCTAGATTTTTATTTTTTCAGGCCAGAACAACGTCTGCCGAAACTGTCTAATAATAAATAAAGAACACACACAGAACTTATGTGAACTTTTCTTTATTATTTAATAGGCCGCGAATAGTGTAGAAATCTTTCTTTCACATTGATATTTTAGTAGGCATAGAATTGATACGTTCCTAAATATCCATTTCTTCATTAGTCTTGTAAAAGCAATTTCGATTGAAGGCTCAGCTTGCTGAAACTCAAAAAGTATACACGAAAGTACAACCACAGTGTCGGAAGACCAGTGTATAACGTTTAAAAAAGTTTAATAACACCAAAGAAAATACTTAGTTCAAATATAATAATGGGTAAAAAATATTCATAGAAAGTATGATTGACAGACTCTGTGGTGTAGTAATCTAAGTATTGTGTTGAATTCTTGGCAGTACAAATTTCATAAACCAACTTTTCGTTATTTACTCTGGTTTGGGTGTCTGGCATAGCCCGTAGTGTAGTCCCCTGTACATTAACCATAATAAAACCATAACTTGCTTAGCTTAGGCATAATTATATTTAAAATGTATATGTTTATCTGTCGATTCATAATTATTACATAGCGATATTATTAAATTCGATTAGGAAGTCACGTGAAATCGTCACGACCAACAGAATGAGAAAAATAATAAATTAAGTACATGGAACCTAAGCTGAGATTACCTAACCACGTTTCATAAGTAAGACATATTTTAATAATTACAAAATACATATTTAAGTCAATTTATGGACACGGGAAAAAGTAAAATTTACTTCAAAATTAAATTTTAATCGAAATAAATTTACAATATTTTATTTACCTTGCCACGACGCATGAACACGTTCTTAATGTTCTAAATATCGTTTTGTAAATAATTTTCTTTGTTGTTTTAGGTGATTTATTTTTAATATCTTCTAATTTAATAAAGTTTATCATACAATAAAGCCGATTACTATTAGTTCGAATTTTAAAACCTCCGTACAACAAAGAAAGACAGACAATATATGAGGGAAAATTTAGTGACGCGTTTTTACCCACTGTACAAGTCTGTACTACACACTAATATACCTATTAAAAGCAACCGCCATCTTGTTATAGTTTCTTTTTCTATTTTTCATGCCAGTATTACCGCTTGCATTTTGATGAGACTGAGATCAGTCTATGTATGAATATGATAATGTCTATTGTTAAAAAATGCAAAGAATCTTTAGAAGCGTAAAATTTTAATTTTATTTATAAAGATTCAGATTGAATATATATCACTGAAAAATATATACTAGGAATGACTTTTCGTAATTCTTCGACAACCATCGGATTGATTGGTCCGGAGGGTCGGTGAGGGGGCTTTAAGCGAGATCTCTTTGCACCGGCTGCAGCTCGGAGGGCAATCAGTGGCTTTCGTTGGCCTTCGAGGGCATCGCGTTGCCACCGTCAGCGGTTTGGTTGGCTTGGATCTTAGGAATGAAACATTAAAAAAATACACTAAAACCTTTTTATATTCTACATGACTAAATGATTTCCTCATTATAATATTAGTTCTAGACTGACTCATCACGAGATCTCCGAAACCATACGCCGATTGACTTCAAATTTTGGATAGGTACTCCTTTTGCAACGTGGACGCGTACTAAGAACGGATTTTACGAAAATCCCATCTACATTTTTTTTTATCTACCATCTACCATAGTGTATATACATTGTGTAAACACTGATGTGATTATGCGTTAACTGTATTATTTTTTTACGCTTTAAACAAGACGCATTCGGCCACAGTCTAAATCCTTAACACTTATGCAGATGAAGCCGCAGCAAAAGATTTTAAACAATATTTTTTATGCCGCTGCTCCACCTATATTAATGTCAGTATTAGTGAATGTGACCAAATGCTATTTAAAATTAAAGTGTTGAGAAATAGAGTGTTAACGATTAGCTATATAGGTATTATTTATATTGAAGTGATAACTTCTTATGGGAGGGTAAACCACTTCGTTACGTAGCGCGTTACGGTGCCAGTCTGTCTGGCTTCCCTTTCTCTCAGGCATACGGCAGCGGTAGGCAGGCTCCTCCTCTCTCACTCTAACCCACGCGCTATATACATAAAATTTAAGTAATAACCTAAGCTTTTCTCAATTTAAACCATTTCAATATTAAATAGTTAAACTTAGATTAGTTTAAGTTATCACTTCTGTCGGGTGTCCCCAGACGCACACTTTTTTTTTAATATTCATTCCTAAACACTGTTCAACTTCACCAAGATCTTTAATCTTAAACTTGGAAGCTAATGCATTTTTAAATAAGAAGTTTCAATAAAATTATTGCTAAAAACTAAAAAAAACATATACATATAAAGTAACAATAGTTTTTAAGCTCTCCCTATTTTTTGTATATAAACAATGTGAATTTTGTATATAAGGTGAATGTATATAAGGTTATTTGTCAAAGTTTAACGTCAGTAACAATGTCGAATCTCAAATACCGCATTAAATCCTTGACTACATCTGCGTAATACAGTCACTAACGCTAACATTATCTCTGTATAGCAAAGGCATTAAGCCGGTATTAGACCTTTCATTTCTGACTTTCAATTTGAATGAAGCAACAAAAGTGGTCCGAAACACAAACTGGAATCATTCAATGCCACTGAATATCGTATCGTGTCATTCAATTTGGTTGATTCGTCTAATATTAGCATTATGAGAATTTGTTTGATTCCAAACACGTACTTTGATACGGATTTGGCCATGGAGGCCCATAAAAAATTCACCTCTATATATTTAAATTTCAATTCGTAAAATTTTATTTGATTAGATATTTATTGTAATTGAATGTTTGCAGTTGCAAGTTGTTATAGTATTTCTTATTGTAATTTTAATTGAATGATTAATTGTAAATTATTGTATGTCGTTAAAGACCACGGGCCATAAAAATACCCCGGACTTTTGGAGAGCTTGCGTGGGGCTATGGGGAGGGAGTCCAACACGTAGAGGCCCCTTGACAAATATAATCTAAATGTGGCGTGACACTGACCGCCGATTATCCCTGTCTGCACCATATAACGCACCCAAGGACCAGTCCCGGCCAGTGTAGGACTGTTGTAGGAAATAAGAACAAAAAGTACCGGGCTATTGGGGTGAACTGCTAGTGGTACTAGGAGTCTGAGAATATGGGAACTATGGCGTCTGTCCGCCGCAATGTTCGGAGAACATGGAAAAATGGGCAGACGGTGACTCGCCACGCATAAATTATTGTTATTATTATGTAGATTAAATTACATACTGGAATACACAGTTTACACTGGGAGAAAGGCGATCAAGTTTGAATAAGAAAATAAATAAAGGAACGTATAGTGGTTCTCATGCAATAAATACGTGTTGGTCACAATAAACAGCTAATACCCTGAGGCTATGTCCAGCTATTATCCGTACGAGTCGCCTGTTCTGTAGACTATTGGATTTCAAATTCGTTATTGCAAGTGCCTTTTTCACTTTTCACTTTGCAACCGTGTGCGAGATTTTTTCCGCGGACACAATTGCCTCTATATTAAGTGGGGAATTGAATGGTGGGGGAGCGGGTGGTGGAGGTTTATATCTCTCATCTCTGTTGCGTTTCGCAGTTGACAGAGTAGCCTTTGGACACTAGGAACTGTTTACTATTGCAGCTTATTCGTTGTAGTGAAATTTGTAGAAATTATTTATTCATGTACTACTCTAATAAAATCACGTTTTAACGGTTTTAAGCGGGGTAATTTATTTGATTTTTATTATTATTGCGACGTTTTGGCCGCTTTTCAGTAACCATGATCACGGAAGACAAAGATGTCAAGTGTCAATGAGTATTGTTAAAGTTTTATTTAGCCTACTGCCAACTTGTTCATTTTAATTATTTAGTTTTAATTTTGTTTATCCTCCTAGCGCCCACGGTCCTTAAAAAAGTACTTCAATTAAATAATTAATATAGCCCAGCACTAAATTCAATTTCATCAAATAAACGTCCAGAGTACTATTTTAACTTTAAGCATTGCTGCTATTTTCAATTTATCGCCTTTGTATAAAGCAGTTTATCCAAACAGATGTTCCTGATTTTGAAAAATTAAAGACAGAGATGAGCCGTTTATTTTTGGTATTATTTCTTTATTTATAAAATCGATTTTAATATTATTTTTGGACTCTAAGTTGGTTCAATTTTAATTATAATCAATTTTACTTAAATTTTATATAAAACAACAAATAAACTATTTTTTATAGAAAACATTTATCTCATAGTTTTAATTGATTTCAAGTTTTTACAAGTCGGATGTGTTTTTAAAATTTATTTATCTGCCATATAATGATGAGGAATAGTATTGGCAAAAACGCTAAAATCGAATGAAGAACTTTATAAATGTTAGTACGAAGCAAAATTGTTGTTGACGTCTGTACAACGCGTGGAATTAAAAGCTAAACTTCGTTAAAGTCCAGTTTTGTCATTTCACAGGAAGAAACTTGTTATGGCTCGTCCATCATTTCAATTTCGCGAGGTGCCTGACTTGATTGGTTATATGTGAACGGTTCCTAATCTTTCAATCGAATTTGCAAAATTGATATTTCGAAGGAAGAAAAATTTTAAGTGCTGAAGTTTGTATGTTCACAGCTTTATAAATAAATCTATATTCTTATGAAATTTTATTGCATGACATCAGCAGACAGGCAGACGGCCCACCCTATGGAAAGCGGTTACCATCGCCTATGGACATTTGTAACACCAAAGGTGCTATCAATGTGCTGCCGCTCTCTCAAGGAAGACTGGAACCTGGCCACTAATGCCAAAATACAAATCAAGGTTGTTATGGCGGCATACAGCTAGAAGGTTGATAGCCATCCAAACGCGCAAATACCCTACCACCTGGTCGTGTGATGTGTGTAATTGTATTCTTTCTCCGTTCTTGGTTAAATAATTATAAATATTAGATCCTAATTTATTCTGAGTTTACTCCTTAGGAAGCGATTTTCATATGAGGCTCCTGATATGGATATTTATGAGGAGTGAAATTAATACAAGCTTTAATTCAAAAGCATTACGTTTTCTATGCTATATACTGTCGTACAATAGAGCATTTTAGTCGTGCATCGGATCTGAGATTACTTTTCTAGGCGCCATTCGCCCTCAGAAAACTTACTTAATGTTAGTCCATTTTCTGGGATAAATATATGTCCATTTATGGTATCTGTACATTATATTATCCGTGCAGGAACGGAGAAAGAATACAATTTCCTGCGGCCGGGCGGCCTGTCGTAAGAGGCGACTAAACAACCCACAGCCAGACGGTAGGGTATTTGCTCGACTGGATGGCGACCACCCCTGGTCTAGAGTATGCCGTCATAACAAACTTGTGTTGTGTTCCGGCATCAGTGATCAGGTTTCAGTCTCCTTTAAGAGAGCAGCAGCGCATTTGTAGCACCTTTGGTGTTGCAAATGTCCATTTTCCATCAAGTGGGCCGTCTGCCTGTCTGCTGAACTCCTGCAATAAAAAAAAAATGTGTGTGTGTGTGTGTGTGTGTGTAATAAAATAATAAAGCGTTAACCAAACTATTATTAATTTTGTATTGAAATAAATGTAAACACTATCACTCCACAAAGTTTACATTAGTTCGTGGGACAAAGTATAATGCTCTTCAAGAAAATCCCAGTAAACGTTCAACAGATTTCAATAAACAATTAATATTAAATACATTAAAAACAACAACGAATAATAATTATTATTATGAAGTAAGTTAACAGTAACTAAAATTACCAATTAATTCCATTTTGAAATAAATACATCCATTTTTATTTTCATACCTACATAATATGTAAGTAAATATATAAATAAAAGATATCCTATTCATTGATACAGTATGTGTCCATCAGTATATAATTCCAATAACAGTAAAGGTCGCCCGGCGTGTGCAAAAAAGCACTGAAACAAAACACCTCTAATTTAGTATCATAGCCGCAATTGTTACGCCACCTAGTATTATTATGTATAAATTATGTACAGTCAATATTCGTAGCCGAGTCTCCCAAATGAATAAATGATTATAGACGGTGTATACCACTAAAATATGTACTACTTTGTAAGTTGTTCCACAAGGCGGCTGAACTACGCACGGCATATTTTATTTAATATGCTTACATTGTTACTAGCGTGTTACTTAACAAACTTATACACGAGTCCTACTTATTTACTGTGGACTTTACAGGACTAGTTGTTACCCCCGGCTACACCGGCATTTAATTTTTAATTTTTAACAGAATTTAAAATGCAACTCTAATTGCTTAAGGACGTATATCTAAACAAAAATCCAAATATGAATTTTAGTGTTAATATATTATTAAATTATATACTAGTATGTACAATGAAGGATACTTGTCTTATATTGCATTCTACTTATAATCTCTTAAGACTATAAGTAGAATATTAAATCTTAAGTCATCGAAGTCAATGGGTAAGGTTCCCCAAGGCTGGCTATATTACCTCGCTGGATCATACTGATCCGTTGTTCGAGGTCGGAAGCAGCCCTCTAATCACCTATAGAGTCGACATTATTTGAATACACTTGTTTAATACTTGCAATAACTCAGAAGGGTCTATGGTAATAAAAGAACAGCAACTGGTCACTATATTTATAATCAGAGAACCTTACGGTTTTAACATATCTCATACAATGACTCTACAAATTGGATAAACATTTTTAGAACACCTCGCCATCCCACCAACAATTTTACAGTATAAGAAACTTAGCAAATTGGCACAACCGATAGCGGATTGAAGTCATTGATAGACTATTTAAATTACATAGGTTATGAATGACAAGAATTTATTACATTATTGTTTGGAAATTTTAGATAATAATTTATATAAGATGTTATATTTAAAATATTATATTTAAAGTTTTACATGTAATAAAATAAATCGAACGCAGTAAAAACATCTATCGCGTCTGCCAACACGAAAATAAAATGTAGTGAATACCGTCTATATACAATTGAGAGATTTTGAATATAGTCTACACAATTACCACATCATATTAGAGATAAATAGTTATTGTTACATAAAATTATGGTAAATGATAGAGAACTACTCTATACAAAACAGGCGCTAATCACAGAAGAAATGAAAATATAACATTATTATTCAAATAAGGAAATGGCTGTTTAGAAATAAGAGGGTATATAACAAAATTAATTATTAACCTTAAAAAGAAACAAGGAAAGAACAACTATGCAACTAAATAAATGTAACATTTGGGAACTTTGTATAATATATACATGAGTCGGTATGTTGGGCCACTAAATTGATAAACCACAAACGTCTCCTCTCAGCTGAGATGAGAATATTGAGATGGATGTGTAGTGTTACAAGAATGGATAAGGTGAGAAATGAATACATAAGGGGACCTTTGAAAGTTACATCCGTGACTGAAAAATTGAGAGGAAGAAGATTAAGTTGGTATGGGCATATAATGAGCAGGGATGAAAGTCACGTGATGAAAAGAATGTTAAACTTCAAGATAGAAGGGTACAAATGTAAAGGTACACCAAAAAGAGATGGATGGATTGTGTGAAGGCTGATATAATGATATGGGGTGTGACAGAAAATGTATGTCAGAGTAGAGGAGTGTGGAAGGAAAATACATATTGTGCCGACCCCAAATAATTAGGATATGGTGAAAGAAAAGAGTATAATATATATTAAAAGATGTGCATAGAATATTCCCAATTAGATTTTCAAGATTGTGTAATACAGACTTGAAATAAGTAAATTTTGTCCAAAGCAATGTCTATTTTATTCGTCATCAACATCAATTAGACATTCTGTTCACCGTATTATCGAATATTGCCCCTAGGATAATTAATATTATTTTACTCGAATGACATGAAATAGATATACAGAACAATATGGCAATTTAAAATAATTTCGTATTATACTTATATATAATATGATATTTAAAAAATGAGTATAAATATTTTGTGTGATTTATGAGCATGTACCGAGCATTTTTCACTTGTAACATCTTTTATCTTCATGTTTCTTACAAATAAATCAATCAACTTATATCATCAAAAATGTGTTATTATGCAAGTGAGATACCGAATTCCGTTTAGGTAGCCCCTTATTATACAAACGCCGTTGTTTAGCGCTAAGCCAATATTAGACGATTCACGTATGTTTTTCGATTTGGATGAATCAACCAAAGTAATCCATATAAACATTAACTTGCATCATTCAAGGTCATTGAGTGCCTTACTATCAATTGTGCTTTCCAATTTGGTTGTCTAATGTCAACCAAACAGTATACAATTTGACACAGGTTTGGTTCTAACAAGCAGAACGAGGAATCAATTGACGGCACCCATGGTTGAGCGGGCTAAGCCTTTGCCGACCGACCTCACTACAAGGCAGAGGCTAGGGGAAAATTGATATGGTCAGCAGATTATCAATCGAATGTCGATATCACAAATTTTGATTGTAACTAACCGAATGCCGGTCTATATCGATAAATATTTACACTCAATCAGCCTTCCTAATTGGTGCGGATTAGATTTAATCGATTTAATACTTTATCGATTGTAATGACTGTATGACATGACTCAGTAGAATGTTGTAGTGTGTAAGCACCTTAAGGCGCCTACCGTTTTCATCATCCAAAATAACTTCACAGCTGTTTGCCAGGGTTGCGCGACCAATTTTTAACGAAATGTTTAAACGTCCATATTTTAAATACTATTAGGTTTTTTTTCAAAACTGTAAGAACAAAAGCTGGTCAGAATCATATGTACTTATATATATTTTTGGTTTAGTATAGGGTAAGCTTGTAACCCTGTATATACAGTGTACAATCCTAGTTGAATTTTAATGACCGAGATAAACAAAACCCTTACACAGGCTATTTAACTTATGTACCCTGTGTACGTATACATTTTTAATGTTGTAGAATGAAGGTATTTAATGTTTATACAGTCATAGTGTTCGTCTAATAATAAACTACTTCTAAAATATCCTTAAACCTCTCAAATGAGAACAGTCTTGTAAATAAGGGGGTTCGTAATTTGAAATAATATAAACTAGTTTGTATGTGATACTGCCAGTGTTTGTTTTCTTGAATTCAAAAATAGTTAGTTTATTCTAAAATATCTTGATACATAAAGAGAGCTCCGTGGTTCATTTTCCTCTCCCTCTATTTTATTTTTCCTATCTAATCCCCCTATTCCAATCGCATATGCCATACCTCTATCTAGGGTTGTCATCCAACCGGGTTTCCTCGGATTTGTCCTAGTTTAGAGGGCGTCCGGAGAGCGTCCGGGTGGAGTTTCATTTGTAGACCGGGATTAAAAATTTCAAGTCATGAGCCGCCGCCGAGTGACCCGATCGCCGCGCCGTGATCAACCGATGAACCGACTCGCTAGATACCGTAGGTAAGTAGCAGTTGGCACGGTGAGCACTTCGACTTCACCGCAGTGACATTGGCAGTTAGTCGTAAAATAAAAAGTTGATTTATGACATTTTGAACTGTTTTTATTACACTGAATACGTTTAATAATAACTTGATTACATGTCCGGGTTCTAGGCTCCAAAATCCGGGGTTTTTACGCGTTTTGTCTTGGTTGCCAAATTATAGAGAAGGCAACCCTACCTCTATCTCAATCCCCTATGCCATCCTAAAGGCTGGTAATGCGTTGGTTTCCCCCTGGTGTTGCAAATGCCTATAGGTGACAATAACCACTTTTCATCAGTTGGAATAAAAATCATCCCCAGACCACAGTCACCGGAAACAACATTCCCAAAATGCTACAACAGCGTTACCGCGTCGGATAGCTATGCTAAATCATTGGGCAAAATAAAGGCCTGCCTTTTGGTGACATGAGACGTCTACCAAGCGTTTGGCAACGTCTCGATAAAGTTTTAGAGCATCGGAACCCCATGAACCCAGGGTATCAATCCCAAACGCCGCAAATACGTAATAATTCCAATGGTGGCATATTTGCGGCGCTTAAAGGCTGTCCTGTTAGCCTGCAGCAGAGCCGGCCATATTACGCGTATTTAGAAGATGGGACGCTGCCAGAGTGTCCACGTAAGTAGCTAGGAGCTAGCCCACACACTGGAGCGATCTCTTTATTTTAAATAAATATTAAAGTTGAAGTGATTTAAAAGAAAAAAAACACCTCAGATAAACAAGCATATATGAAGAGATTAATGAAAGTAGATAAAGCGGAAGCTATTTCTCAAGATCGTCGCAGTTATAGGTGATTATTTATAATACTTAAAATGTAGGTAGTTTTGAATAAAGCAGTTGCAAACTCACTACAGTAGCTGTTATGGCAAAAACGAAATATATAATACGAGCCACCCGCACCCGACCGACACCGGGTCGTCTCGCTGGCAAGCTATCCACGCCCAGACAGGGAGTGAACCGCTCGTCACAACCCGCTGCTGGGAGTAATTCACGTATAGACAATTCGTGAATCTTGCAACATTGACTCGTTGACCACGCCAGGTTCACTGGTTGATAACGCAGTGTGCACTCGTGAGCGGCAGTGCTTATCGGGTTCTGGGTGGCTCTAATGAATTATGATTTACTTTTATTAAATTTGAAGTGTCTAAAAGTCATACATTTTTCGACAATTATTGAATATTGCATTTCTTGCGTCTACATTTTACTTTTTCAATGGGCTTTCCGTTGATAATTTCAAATATTTATCTAAATGTATTTTAGATTATCCATAAAAAGATGCAGAGAGCCAAATATCTAGCGCTTTAAAAGACTAGCATATATAGGAGCTTGTTGCCAGATGCAACGAGAAAAAAGCACATCCATATATAATATGTATAATCATCATAACCTACGAATGTTTATCTGTTTTGACCTGCCCAAAGTGTGATTTTCACATTCCGAGGTTAGATAGGCTTTAATATTTATAGTAACATAGCTGTTACTGGATCTGAAATCAGTCTAGATTAATTAAATGTGTAGTTACGGCGCATAATCCTAAAATCATAAATACGTATCTGAGTTTTTCGTTTGAGACGTTTTCAGGTCTTAATTACGCAACAGATAGTCATGAAATTTTGCATACACGTTCTCATGAGTATAAAAAAGGACATATGGTAGAATAGAATAGAATATACTTTATTGTGTATTTTTTTCTTTTTTACTATCTCCACCCCTTCCATAATTTATGAAAGAGGTTGTTCTTTTCCTCTTTAGTGTATCTTTCTTTTATATTATATATACACTCTAATACATTTTTCTTAATATCTATAAATTTAATCTCATTATATATACCTTAATATAAATAATCTTATTAACTATGTTTATTTCTACTTTTATATATATTTTTTATCTTGCTGGTTTATACAAAGATCTTAACAGCTATTTCGGACATTTTTATGATTTATTTTACAATGCGTACAGCGTTTTAGCTGCCTGAATTTTTACTACTATTGCACAACATTAAGATACAGCTCAAGAAGTTTATGTACAGAAAACAATATGCGGTCTTATCACTAAAAGCAATTTCTTCCAGATAACCTTAGGGTGGATTAGAAAAAATTGTGTAACATGTGGGTTTTGTAATATAATTAGAATAAAAAAGGGCACCTTTCGTGCAGTAAAAAAGTACTGTTCCTGAGGGACAAACGAATATAGTCGAAAAAATGGCGCTTTGTTCGCGTTTTATTAGTGTAAAATCGTTGCAATTCACTAATAAATACATTGTCATGGCAACAACAATGACAACGCAATTTGAATGTGTTACTCTCATGTTCATGGTTTGTTTCATCTTCACTAGATAACGTTATGGGTATTTTGAGTTAGAAACAAAGTTTGACATTTCTAAGGAGGCCAACTGAGGACCCGTGGGATTCCCAACGGCCGGTCTTCCTCTCTGTCTACACAATTTATGTAAACGCAAGCGAAACCGCGGTTAAAATATAATTTTATATTATTTTAAATTATAAAAACTATCTCGGTGCTCATAGAACCTACGTTGACATACATAAATAGATGGTGTCACGCCTGTTTCAGACGACGGATTTCAATCTTTTTTATTAGGGTATACCAGATTGAGGACCATCAGCGGCGCAGTGGAGAAAAATAGCTGCTGGTGTGTGGGATTGGTAAAGCACTGCACGTGTGAAGTGATTTTGCCACACTGCAGTCAGTCAGGGATACCCACGAAAACCCCTTGGTGTTCCTTCCTTCGCACTTCTCAACCGCGCGCAGAAGGTTTGCCGATAGCCTCATGATGTCACGAGTCGATGGTCAGTAGGGTTGACAAAACAACAAAAAATGGTTACCTATAAATAGTTCTTGCAATAAATTTATTATTTCAATTTGTTATTGTTTCTACTGTTACAACTTAGTGCCGACAGAAGTGAATGCACACCTGCCTGCCATAAAGCACACTTTATTACCTTTCCGCATTTGGACTTCTTTTGTTTACTTTATGTTTAAAATTTGTAATTAGAAAAAAGCCTATTGTGTATTGTAATCCTTTATGGTAGGCAGTGGCCAGGTGTGATCCTCGGAAATTATTGTTACGCGGTCGAGTATTGCATCAAGACATATTGTATAGCTGAGTATAAAGTAATGGCCGAACGGAGGGGTGAGGCAGTCTAGCGATGGTCAACAGCGAGACAGGACGTGTGTACATTCGATAAGCTATATAGTGACGGACTTTGCGCGTGTTATTGAATCGTGCATTAAGTTTGTACTGGTTGTGTCCAGTTATATTTGTACCTGTGTTATACGTGTTTGTATAGTTCTAATAAATTCTATAGTAATACCAAGCGGCATTTTAATTCGAGTCCTGCAACTCGTAACAATACTTAACATAATTATATGAAATAATAGTAAGAAATACAATAATGGTCATCGGTAAACCTTCTGCACGCGGCTTATGTCAGGACCACGGGTATATGGCCTAGCCTCTCCGCTGGCCCTGGCAGGATGGACTTCCATCTGCTACGATCCTGACAAACATTGTTCGCTTTATCAAAATTCAATCTCTTCACACATACGCGCTTATTGAAACTGCTTTTTATTTGACTTTTCCTCAAAATGTTTCCAATTTGATCACGATGAGTACGTCGCGGTCGACCGGCACCGACTCCTCCACTCATATTACTGTTGACAATCTAACAAAATTGAATTAAACTCGATCAGACTGCGTACCTCATCGAATTTCCTCCAAATATATACCTACAGTAGAATCGCAGTACACTAAAGACGTCCAGAATTAAAAGCAATAAAATATGAATGGCTTCATACATCTAACATGCTCTTCGGAGGCGAGGCCAGCATTCTCGCTCCCTACAACTAAAACTTATACATTAATAATGCGCTTGCTTACAATGTGCTTTAAATGTAGATCTATCTTGCATCCCCCTTGCTGGCTGACTGTCCCGCTCTGACAGAAAATGTTACCAGGAATTACCATGTCATAATATTTTTTATTTTATATCCATTAAAGTTGAATTCATGTTTGTAGGTTTGCATATACATTGCAATTTATTTATTTGCTTAAATACATGTTACGCATTAGAGATGTTAGTACACATAAAAGTTTCACATGTTATTTACCTATTGGGCGTACGAATACAAAAATAATAAAAGAGATAATTTATAACATTAACTGATGATTGATTATTATAACCTATTTGGGAAACCTTGTCGTGGTAGTGTGGTTGTGTAGTGGCTAACGCACGCGTCCCGAACTCAAAGGGTGCGGGTTCGATCCTGGCCGGAACGCATGCACTACTTAGTCGGTTTTCTGATCTAATGTGCATATTGTTACAATTACCACGCGCTAACAACGGTGAAGGAAAACATCGTGATACAACCTGCATATCGAGATAACCGATGTGTCAAACCTGACAAGCGTGGCGGGTATACTGTCCGTTTCTCCTACAATGGGAGACCCGAGCCCAGCAGTGGGACATGTATGGGCAGATATTATATATTTAGGAAAAAGGTAACCCTTGTAAACTCGTCAAATCTGTCTGTCCGTCTGTTAATGTGTGTCGCAGTAATTTTTACTTTAACGATGTACTGAAATCGTAAACAAATAAAATTATTGTGTCCACTATACATTTACTTGAGGAATAAGAAAAAAAATGTGTAAAAGCTTCACGAAGGTTTGCCGATGAGAATCCCTCTCACTTCATATACCGCGACCCGAGTTCCTAAAAACAATTAGATGAGCGCGGGTCGCTAGTTTTGGAAGCGTTTAGGGTAGTCATCGGCAAGATGGATCTCAAGCATCTAGGGAGCGAACGAGTCATCCCCCTGTTGACGAAGGGAGTCTGCACTGCTTCCCAGGCCATTCTCAAGCACTGATGTGCTAGGATCGGCGTGGGCGCAACTACGCGTTTTAAGTCTCACGCTTTTCCTGCCATAAGCGCGGGGCACATGGAAGGAGGGTGGTTTTAGTGGAGTATTGCACATGGGTGCCTCTCCTCTCCACATAGAGGGAGGTACCTTTACGAGTCTGCACACATCCTGGCGATTGACTCTGGTGGCTGCGCTATCTTCAGTAGCTCGCTTTGGTCTAATCCCTAACAAAGGACCCGGTAGTGTGCAAAATGCATTTCCCCCGTCTCAAAAAAAAAGAAGAGTCATCGGCATGTTCAGCGTACAGTACGTGTACTGCGTCTGTCTCACTTTTCCAAATTTTATTAATACTTCATATGTGTTCTTTTCCGAGAAATTACGGAATTGTAAGTGCAACTAGCGTTTTATCCGTGAAGGACCAGAAACAGAATACTGATTCTTATCATTGAACGGCTTGTCGTAAGAGTCGAAAAAACCCACAGCCACGTGGTATGACATTTGCCTTCCTCCTTCAATGCCAGCAGCAGATTGGTAGCAACCTTCAGTGTTGCATATTTCTATACGCGTCAGTAAACACTTTCCATTATGTATAGACCTTCAGCCAGTCTCCGTTTTTTTTACAATAAAAAAATTAGATAATATATGCCTGATTTACATTTGAATTTAATAAGTAGAGGTGTCTCAGACTAATAATACGTCGAAACTGACGTTGAGAGATGATAAAGGAACCAAGTTTATTACAGATCAATGGGTACAACAGAATTCACTCGTTGTCAAAAGAGTACATTGTTTTGCGAAAGACGGTCCCGGGACTGATTAATTTATGCAGTCCACCGAATTAAAATCAATCTGTAGTATGGGTTCACCCCCATACCGAATGGCTCAAGGTAAAAAAATATTATAAGAAGAAGAATTACAGAAACTTTTAAAAGGTGACGTCATAGAAGAGTGCGCCAACCCGTGGGCTGCTAACGTGGTCCTCGTAGCTAAGAAAGTTGAAAACGTCGGGCTATGTCTCGATTATAGAAAATTAAACATAGCCAAATCTTTTCCCAGAATAGAGTAGGATAGAATAGTTAAACTTCATCCTGGTGACCAAGATAAAGCTGCATTTATTGCCCCGCTTGAACCCCCAACGTTGGGCGCCACTATAGTAGTTTAAATATGCTAAGTTACCACAAGATATAATAGCTGATCCTAGAGATAAGTTTAGATTTAGTTATATTTCAAACAATGTCTTATATCGCAGACATAAGCGAAGTCTGTCTCTCATGACGTGGACATTATATTCATAAACGTTGGTTGAGATTGGCCTGATGAATGAAACACCCGTGTTATAGTAGTTAATTGCGAGTAAGTCCTTATGATCGTGTGGAGATGTCTGTCCAAACGATCATAGGACTTAACACGCCACTTTCCTATATTAACTAACTACTTAATTAATGTAAATCGGGCTTTAAGTTAAATAAGCTGGCAACATCATGCAGTGCATACGACCAGCTTAATGCAAAATGTACGCAGCTATGTTACTGCACGCTCTCCAAGATAATGCTCTCGATGGGTATATTCCCCATCGACTGCTAAGCTGAAGACTGAGGGTGTACGTAAGGTATCTACAGCCTTCGGTACCGGTTACCGAAGACTGTATAAATTAATAAGTAACCCATTCATTGATTCGAGTTAGGTTATGGGGCTTTGTACTAGATCTCGTGGCGTCTCGTAAAATCGTTGGATATTGAGGCGCAGGTTTAGGTTTGGTGGGTAGTCCAGAAGTCGGTTTTTCGCGGCTACATCTGCTTCGGCGTGCGACGAGTGCTCTGCATGGAGAGCAACTGATCGGTAGGAGACCCACACGCCCCTCGGTGTCCCGCCTCCAGGCCGGAGGATTGTGTCCAAAACATTCCCCTGCGTTGTCAACAGGAAAATGGACTGTTTAGGTTGTTTTAAAGCTGGACCAACGCCTATGGACAATTGCAAAACCAAACGCATTGCTGCAACAAATACATTGCTGCTCTCTAATAGGAGACTGGAACCTGGCCACTAATTCCGGAACACAATTCAAGGTTGTTATAGTGGTATACTAAAATATATATAAGAGTTTTATAATATGGACTTGCAGAGGTATTCTTAAAAAGTTTGAGATGCCAGTACAGCAAAGTAGCAATCGATGTTATATTTCAATTTTAATTTAAATTCTAAATCTGGATCCTGAATCCGGCTATAGAGTTTAGACGACAACCGCAACTAAATTTAAAACTATCTGTTCTTAGTTTCGTCTTTTACGATACACTTTTATTAAATAGATCCAGATTGAAACTGACATAGATCTATGCGGATTTTTTTTAAATGATTGTTTCGCTGTTTGGGCTTCCAGCACGAAAAACACTACCACAAGGGAAGGGGTCCAAATAGAAGTTATTTCCGCATTTAGGGAAATTATTTTGCGGTCGTGGCATTTTTGGGGACAAGAATTTCTTCCTATTACTTATCCCTCTAGCCTTACTAAAAATGCCATAACATGTTCGACATAGCATGTAATTGCTAATATAAGTTAAATCCAAACGTGTCTGTATACAATTATTGTAATGGTTTTTGGTTTTGTAATGAAATTAACTTTTATCAACCCACAGCCAGGTGGTAGGGTACTTACCCGACTGGATGGCTACCACCCCTCGTCTAGAGTATGCCGCCATAACAACCTTGAATTGTTTTCCGGCATTGATGACCAGGTTCCAGTCGCCCTGTAGAGAGCAGCACCGTATTTGTAGCACCTTTGGTGTTGCAAATGTCCGTTGGCGATGGTAACCGCTTTCCATCAAATGGGCCGTCTGCCTGTCTGCTGAACTCATGAGTAAAAAATAAATTAAAAAATTATTATAAAAATATATTTACACGACGAATTGAGAACGTCCGCCTTTATTTGAAGCCGGTTAAAAACATAACAAAAATTTGTCGCCTCTTTTTTTATTGCATAAGCTCAGCGGACAGGCAGACGGCCCACCTGATGGAAAGCGGTTACCATCGCCTATGGACATTTGTAATAACAAAGGTGCTACTAATGTGCTGCCGCTCTCTAAACGGAGCCTGGAACCTGTCCACTGATGCCGGAATACAACTCAAGTTTCTTATGACGGCATACTCTAGACCAGGGGTGGCAGCTATTCAGACGAGCAATGCCCTACCACCTGGCTGTGGGATGTTTTGTCGCTTCTTACGACAAGCAGCCCGGCCGCAGAAATTGTATTCTTTCTCCGTTCCTGCACGGATTGAAAGACTATGAAATCCTTTGATGTGTGTGGTCCAACACGCAATTATCCAGTTTTTTTCACCTGATAAAATGTATGGGGAAACGTTTCTGAAATGCTATCGTTTCGGGGAACTTTTTTGGCGGATATAGGGAATATTCGTAAAATCAATCTAGTTAAAAATTTTAATTATAGAAAGAATAGAAACTACTCTACTTTTAAAATAATTAGCCCACATGAAGCCCCACTTTTATTATTATATAATCTTATACTAATATATAAAGCTGAAGAGTTTGTTTGTTTGATTGAACGCGCTAATCTCAGGAAATACTGCAGTCATTAGCCAGGTGTGATTCTAAGAAATTCGGCCCGTGCAGCCAGGTAGACATATTGCATTTGTGCAGCAGAAAGCAATGCCCCAATGGAGAGATCGTCAGTCGAGCAATAATCAGCCGCGAGGCAAGACTTGTGTACATTCGATAAACTATTTAGTGACCGACTTTGCGCGTTTTATTGAATCGTGCATTACGTTTGGACTGATTGTGTTCAGTTATATTTGTACCTGTGTTATATGTGTTTGTGTAGTTCTAATAAATTCTATAGTAATTCTAACGATATTTTAATTCGAGTCATGCAACTCGGAACATTACTATTACAACAGTAATTTATTTATATTTTACATATATGTTACAAATTCTACATTACTACATTTAATTATCACAGGCAAAGCCGCGGGCATATCGAATAATATTTATGTATACCACTTTTGACAAATATAATCTGTTTTATTCCTGCCACGGGTTGTCTGGAAGAGATCGCTTCTTAGCGATAAGACCGCCCATTGTGCACATTTAGAATATTTTTAAGCTATAAGCTTTTCTGTGTTTTCTGTAATGGTGTACAATAAAGTGTTATCTCTCTCTCCCCCTCTCTCTCGCTCTCTTTCTAGCAAAACAATTCAGCATTACCTAAAAATAGCTCCTTAATACAATATGCAAAATCAAACCGCGCAGTGAAGACGACACAGTTCGGCATCGCTGTCATCTTGAGCAGCGGCGCATGCGCTTTGGGTTCTCATAAAATATTCACTCCGCCGACGTTAGGGTGCCGGCAGCGTATACAACTAGGATTCGACAAATCCTGTCGCAGACGGCAATCTTGGGGCGCACACATGATATTTATAGTGGTATAAACGATGTTTGTTCAGTGAATAGGCTTTTAGATAAAAGCATGAAAGACTCTTGGGTTGTCGAAAGGTTAGGTGAAATTCGTACTAATATAATAAATGAGAAAGTAGCTCTGTTTGTTACCTTTTTTATAACTAAACGACTTACCGGATCTTAATGAAATTTTACAAGGAAATATAGATTGACCCCTGTAAAAGGACTTAGATCATCTTTTGTCTTAAAATTTGAAGTGAGTGAAATAAAAACTGTAAATGAGACGGATAGGCTTTTATACATTCTTAGGCCTAGATTATAAAAAAATGAGACCGATTTTAAGATTTTTTTAATAAGTTTTTATAATTGTAGTGGGTTTAGTTATTTCGAATGAATTAATCATGTGGTGTAAGTATAATATTTTTATATTATTAATTGTTGAAATACATTTAGATAAATCGATTACGGTAATTTATAACTTGTTTTATTTGTGACCTTATTTCTAAGAGTTCTCGTCTTCCAGATTGAATTTAGGCCTGATGGTTTTCCATTTTCTAATATTATAGAAAAATATAGCGCTTTATTAAGCCATATCTCAACTTATTACAATTCTTTTGCCCGAAAGTTTTCGTTTTCTTTGTATAGACATTTCTTAATTACTTTTGAAAATTTGTATTTCGGCTTTTGGTATGTAATAAATATGTTTCAGGGATTTTGCAAAATCGTCGATGGGGCGGGATGGTTGGAGTAAAGAAGGAATCAGAATTATGAAATGCTATGTAGATGCTAAATAAGTCATGGCTCGCAACCAGTATTTACATAATAAATCGGCAGACTAACACATACATAGTGCCTATCCTGATTTAAGCAAGTTACGCTTGTGTTATGGGTAATATAGAATGGACAACTCTGGGGCCAATCCCATACACCCAGACTAGTAAATAACAGATAGTTCGTTGACGATATCGAATTGAAACCAGAACCTCGACCTAGGCGGGCAACGGCTCAGCCCACTCGATGAAAAAATGTAGAGCATGAAAGTAACCTGGCGATTTACTTTGAAAAATTATGGATTGAACAATTGATTATTTTGTGGTGCCTCGGTACAGTATAATTACCATTGGGATCGAAGAGAGAAACGAGCTTTAACGGAATCAAGGGGTAAAAATGTGTTTATTATTCAAATTAATCTAAATTTATGGATGCCTAGTTACAATAAAATTGTCATCTCCATTCAGCAAGATGTGAATATATGTGGTGGTGGTGTCAGGGCCATAAACTAAAAAAAAAGTTTGTGAGATTAAAACTGTCATTTCAAAAAAGATTCTGTATGTCATTGTTTTTGTAAGTGTCACTTTTCTATTCTCAATAAATGGTTAACTGGTCAGCTGAAGGTTTTTATTTAAAGCCGCAATTATCGAAAGCAGAATCAGCGAAACAAATCTATAGATGTTTTCTTATCACGACATCAAACAGGTGGGTGGTGTTACAAGAATGGATAAGGTGAGAAATAAGTACATAATAATCTTTGAAAGTTGCAGCCGTGACTGAAAAATTTAAAGGAAGAAGACTTAAGATGATATGAGACACATGCCCGTGTTATATTTAGTTACTTGTATGGTTGTTCTTGACATGTTCCTTTGAAGGTTAATAATTAATTTTGTACTCTTATTTCTAAACGATACATACAATCGGCCATTTCCTCAATTGAATAATAGTTTTGTTATATTTTTATTTATTCTGTGATTAGCGCCTGTTTTGTATAAAGTAGTTTCTATAATTTACCATAATTATCTGTAACAATATTTATCTCTTATAAATTATGTGCTAATTGTGTAATCTACATACTATGTATAATAATAATTCAAAATCTCTCAATTGTATATAGACATTATTCACTACATTTTATTTTCATGTTGGCAGACGTGATAGATTTTTAATGTGTTCGATTTATTTTATTGCATACAAAACTTTAACTGTTCTTTTATTACCATAAACCCTTCTGTGTTGTTTCAAGTATTACACATGTAATAAAGTGAGATGAAAATGACGTGACAAAAATAATGATAATCTGGAAAATTGGCGGGTACAAAGGTAAAGGTAGACCAAAAAAGAGATGGATGTATTGTATGAAGGATGACATGATGATTTGTGGTGTGTTAGGATGTATGTCAGAATAGAGGAGTGTGGAAGAAAAATACAGATTGCGCCGAACTCAAATAATTGGCAGCGAGGTGAAAGAGAAGACAGTTACAATAAAATGATGTATTCGCTCTTTACTTCTTAGTCTTTGGTTAGTACTTACTATAAACAGTATTATCATGTTGTTCTGTCCTTCTTTGCCTCAATAGAGGAGTACTTCTTATTTCACGACAAAGAATGTCGAGATATGTATGCTACTATTTTTTATTAAAACGCACACAACGAGAGGTACACTTTTTTAATAACTTATGTCCTTTCATAGGGTTGCCACAATCTTCATTCATATCTACTAAACAGATCATACATTTTTTAACAAAAACAATACCGACATTGATATAGTAAAAATAAATATTTTCTACAACATGTTTTTTATGTTTTATTTGCCATTTACTTTAAAGTTTGTAGAAAATATTTATTTTTAATTTTTAGTTCGAAGTTTGTTTGTTGGTTTTGTTAAAAAAATATTTCCAAATAATAGTTGTAAAAATACTAGAATATCTTTAGAAGTAATATATTAAACGCCTGTAGAAGTTGTAGTACTGATACGCGTACACAAGTTTGCCTTTCAGTGAGTGTAGGCGCTCTGAAACACGGGTTGCTCTCCATTTCCCTGGGATCAACTCAACAGACCCTGACTCGGTAATGGGACCACTTTAAGAGGACGTCTCGAACAAAAAAATTGAAAATCGGTTCACAATTTATGGAGAAATCGCGTTAAAAATAAAGAAACACAGTTGAATTGAGAACTCCTCCTTTTGGAAGTCGCTTAAAAATTCTTGGAAACTAGCAATGCCCTTGAAACTTTGTTCATGTTGCCGTGACAACGTATAAATATGAGGTGCGATTCACACTGATGCCGTTGACGGTTCAATCTCGCTCCGGTTTCGGTCCGGACGATCGAAAAGAATGAAACAGAATTCTCACTATCGTATCGCTCTAGTTCCGATCCAATATCGCGCCGGTACCATTCGCCGAAAAGAATATTTGAATGAACAAAGATCAGATCTGTCATGACTTGTACCGACGGCTTCAATACGCTTTTGTTTCAAATCTAGTAGGGTACACAAAGCGAGATTTGATCAGAGCGAAACGAGATTGAACCATGAATATTATCATAGTGTGTATAGAGCCTTAGTAAACTAAGTCTATGTTAATTTTCGAGACGATATGTTTTGCTATTATTTGGATTTGTACTCTTTATATAAATAATTCCTTGCAGACGTAATTCATGCAAAATTACTTAATTTTTCCCTCTGCGCCACGACATGACATGGAACTACTAGCTGACCCGTTCCCACTTCGCTAGGCGTCATTAAAAAGTACAAAAGCACGCACGCACGCATGCACACACGCCAGCACGCACGTACGCAAATCAAGGTTTGATTAAGTTGCATAATCTTTAATTAATTTACAAACGCGGAAGACACTCGCAGTGCCTCGTACGACGAAGTCTGCAATTCTTGCGTGACACGTTACATATTTGACAGGCGTGCCCGTGCCTACATTAGAAAAATAAAAAATGTTATTAATCACAATCAAATATAGCTTATGTCACTCAGGAATAATAGAACTTGCCACTGGTGAATGAATCTTCAAAATCGGTTCAGTAATACCGGATATTACCCCGAACATCCAAAGTCACAAACTTTACCTCTTTATAATGTTAGTATGAAGGATAGATAGTGTAGAAATACACATAATTGTTTTATTTACATAAAAACGGAAGTGACAACCGCGTGCATATGTGTGAGACCGACTCATTTGAATTGCACTCTGGGGTAAGTTTGCGACGCGGGGGTTTTTTTTTACCGCAAAATCGCGGAGTGCCGTCCTTTGTGAGCCTTTGCCGCCTGCAGTCTCAACACGTTTGTTACCTGTTTCACTTTTTAACCCTTGCGCTTTAATTCAAAACCCATTCAGCTTGGCCAATATATCTTAATAATGAAACACGGCGATTTCATTGATTTAGGCAATCTCCGTTAATAATTACGAAATTATGTTACGTCCATGTCAAGCAAAACAATACGCTTATGTCCGCCGTGTATTCTAATATTTAATACAAATCTATAATGATCTCCAAAATCATTTATCTTGTAGTAGCTTATGTTAAACTATGGGTTTAAAGATCTTTATTCACAAAAGAACATTACAGTTCACTTATATGAGATACAAAAGTTTATATTCTAACATAAGTCCTATAAATCTAAGAGCGAGTAGACATAGACCTCCTGTTGGTATATAAGTATATATCTTTTACTACTAAGTTTTTGAAATATAATTTTTCAATTTCCTTTTATAGGAATTTATATTTTTACACTCCTTTACTTCATTTGGTAATTTATTGTAGATATTGGCTCCTTCGCATAAAATATTTCTTTTGCCGTATTTTTCCGTTCTAGGTGCTCGAATAATAATTTTGTTAGTGTGTCTTAAACTGTATTTACATATTTTACGCTAATACGCTTAACTATTTAATTTATATAGGTATCCGATATTATATAGGTATATAGATATCGTTACGCCTCTTTCCTTTAGGGTTAGGCAGAAATTATGGAACTGTACATGTTACGACCGTAACACATAACTTGTGTATCGTCGTAACTTTCACTACTTGAGCTGTAACTCAAAATCTTTAGTTTGTGCCAATGTGTGTGCTAACGCTGATGGAAAACGTGATGAAACCTGCACTTTTTTAAGCCTTAGCTGGTATACTATCTATTTCCCCATAACTGGGAGGCCCGAGCCTAGCAGTGGGATGTTTACTCTGCACTACGACATTGTAGCAGCGACAAGTTAAATGATGCTTCAGATGGCAGAGAGTAGTATTCACTGTCGAGTGCTGTTGTGAACTAAGTGAACTAATTTATTTTAGAAATTGTAACCTTAAGTACAAATATTAACAAGTCGTACAGCTAGTACAATATATAGCACAATGTGTGAGCGGGACGGATGATGTGCGAGCGAGATAGAGCAACTATTAATATGCGCTCCATCCCGCGTTACGCTAGCCAGTAGCAGTAGTTCGTTGTCCACTGCGATGACTAGACGTATGCAGCTTCCATATCATTAATATTTTTTCGAAGGTAACGACGCGTTCACATCGCTCCTGGTGATATAAACCTCTATAGGTAACGGTAACCACTACCTCTATCAGGAGCGCTGTCATCTTGTTTGCCTGATTTAGGGCCGATTTGTTAAGAATAACATAATCGCTATTAGTCGAATAAACTAACCTGACTGAATTAAATTGTCAAATTACTCAACTGTTTTATTTATTCAACTGCTTAGGTTATTATTTAAATATTATGTATATAGCGCGTAGCGCGTGGGTTAGAGTGAGAGAGGAGGATCCTGCCTACCACTGCCGTAAGCGTGAGAGAAAGGGAAGCCAGATAGACTGGCGCCGTAACGCGTAACGAAGTGGTTTACCCTCCCATAAGAAGTTATCACTTCAAAAAGCGAAGATCAATGTCGGCGTACACATTCGAGCATGTTACTGTACACCTCAGTTATAGCTCGCAGATAAGTACCCGGTTTTATAGAGGTACAGTCCGGTATGAAAAGGTTTATCACCTTAAAGTAGACTTTTGCTTGCGCAAATAAAACAATAATATTTTAATTACGTTTCGTTCATAAAATATTAGCGGTTCGGGCAGATGTTGCTCTGCCCTGAAGAAATAGTAAAATCTAGAACCCGATTCTAGCGCCACCTACCGGGTCTAATTGTGAATCCAAACCATCTCCGGACCCACTCAAACCTAGGGGATCCTTAATTTTTCTAGTAATAAATACAGCTCATTAATTTGGGATAATGTAGCATTCTATTGGTGAAAGAATTTTTGAAATCGGTCCAGTAGTTTTTGAGTTTATGCCTTACAAACAGACAAAAATACAAATCTTTCCTCTTTATAATATAAGTACAGACAGTGACGAGAAAAATGAAATTGCAATGATGTCAATAACAGACACTGAGACTAACAATAGTTTTAATCATCAGAAATAAAGAGGATATAGTCACTACACTTATAAATATTAAAAGTAATAAGTTTTTACATCTCTAAAAAGTAATTTTAAACTTTACTATTATTTTAAAAAGGTAATATGTACTCGCGGTACGTTAAATTAATCAATCTGAAAACTGGCGAACCTTTTCATATCGTGACTGTACATGGTGTTAAAAATTTAAATCATATTCCTCCTTTTCATCGTAGGCAGGTATGTAGACACCGTATCACACAAAAAAAAAAAAACACTTTTGTCCCTTTGAACTGACAATTTCAAAGAACCTATCGATACTGCGCGTTGTGACTAAAACGGGATTGAATGAGTGTTTTAAGCGTTGAACGGGAAAGTATTATATTTGTGGAAGCGCTTGCAATATTGTGGACCGTGATCCTGGCTACGCGTGTCGACATTCACACTACATTGCCAGAAAATATAACTAAAATCAACACAGATGTTTGTCCACGCACAATAAGACAGGGGCGGGACAGTGAAATGAACAGAGTTACTTTTTATATGACTTAAAAAAAAGAGGAGGTCCACTATTCAAAAGTGAATTAAAAGTAAAAAAAATGTATATAAAAAAACCGAATTCGAGAGTAACTAAAAAGCAAAAATAAAAATGTTTTCTACAACATCTTAAAGTCGGTCGCAAGTAAAAATTAAATTTAAATAAACAATAACATATTTGCAAAATATAGTAATGTTACAGAAAATATTTTTAGATTTATTATATTTTGCTAGAATTTTTTATATTATCATCCTACAAAAGGCCATAGCTTCATAGATTTGGTACAAGTTAAATGAGTCAAATAGTGTAATAATCATTGTTTAAAAGTGTATAAAACAATATATACAAACTCCTAAAAAGCAAAAACCCCGACAACCCCGTTCGTCCGGAGGGAGGAATAAAAAAAACCTCTTAGTTCCACATATTTTATGTGAATATTCTGTTCTTAAAAGTGAATATCCATTCTCATAATCGCTAATTTATACTTTACTAGCTGTACCCGGCAGACGCTATACCGCCGTTAAAGAATAAAAATCTAGAACCTGATTGCAGCGCCATATACCGGCTCCAATTGTGAATGTAAACTACCCCCAGACTCGCTCAAACACACAATTTTTTTATCAAAATCTGTGCAGCGCCTTATGAGCAGTTCAGTGGCATTTATATATATTTATCTATCGGATCCAATTCTGAATCTAAACTACTCTAAGACCCACTCACACACACAAAAATAATTTCACCTAAATCCTGGAAACCGATTGCAGCGTCACCTACCGGTACGAATTGTTAATTTAAACTATTCTCGAATCCACTGTAACACATAAATTCATGAAAATCGGTCCCACTGAGGACTTCAGCGGCGCCACCTACCTCCCGGGACCCACTTAAACACACCCATAAATAATTTCACCTAAATCCTGGAACTCGATTGCAACGCCACTTGGTTCAATTGTGAATTTAAACCATCCCGAGACCCACTCAAACACAATTTTTTTGTGTCATAATTCAGGAATCCAATTGCAGCGCCACCTACCGGGACCAACTGTAAATCTAAACCATTCTCTAATCCATTTGGACACAAAAAAATCATCAAAATCGGTTCTATTGTTTAGGAAGAAATTTTTGGGTCAGAAGCCCTCGCGGGCGTCCTCATTACGCCCTACTAAAGTTTCATTAGAATTTGATCAGGGCTTTAGAACGATAATAAGGACAAATAATAATATATCCGTGACAAACAGATCAGAAACGAATGTATTGCAATTCAAACAGGATAACGTCTGTCGGGTCAGTTGAATTTAATTTACATAATTTTCTCTTCATATACATATTGTATTTTGAAGAGTTACCCTACATACATGCGCGATTGATTCGCAAACTGAAATTTATTATAACGGTGAAAACAGTGCAGCGATGATAGAAGTGACGCAAGAACGTCAATGAATACTCGAATAAACAGATCAACTTCGATTTTAAACAGATTTAATGCAATGTTAAACTGTAATGACGTTATTACAAGTACAATACTTAATTTATTTTATATGACTGATATACAAAGACATAATGTTTACACAAGGGTTCCTTTCAGCCCAATGGCTACGGAACTTTAAATCATTTAAATAAAGAACCATAAACAATAAATATACCAAATAAAGTCACAAATATTAAAATAGGAATAATAACAATTCACTTACCAAGGCCTCAATGTTACCAGCGCGACGACTGACTGACGTACTCGGAATGCTCAAGACACGCCCCGTCGCCGCTTATAAGGGCCTTTTGACTTTGCACTGGCGTGGCGGGGGATATATTGTGACGTTTGGTTGAGAGGCGTATTTTTGTTCTACCTTACATTTTCAATCAATAAATTAAGTTTATTTAATTTAAAATGTAATCCTTAATCTAATAACCACGTTTATGGAATTTCGGCTATTGCCCGAAAATTCCTCAAGGACTTTGACGTTGCTACAAGCCTTAAGTGAATGAAGGAATAAAAAACAACAAAATATACGTATGGTAAGTGTGTCCATTACAACGATTGTGAAGGAGAATCTTTTTTGTGTCGAATATATTAAGCTACCCGCAAATCTAACTTCAATATTGACGTTAACAAATTAATTAAAAGCATATCATACCAAAAATCATTCCCCTATCTCCAATTAAGGTATCCACTCAAAAACTATTGTTTAACATAACTTAAGAGTCTTTGTGATCTATACTCAAGCGTACAAAAACATTTGCATACTAAAAGAAACAGATCTACCCGCAAAATGTTTTTCCATCTGTCGTCATACAATTTGCAACATTTTTCATTCAAAATAATCTTAACGCCCGTTCTGTTACAAAGATAAACGATTAACATTAAAAGGATATTGAGCCTTAACGGGTAAAGAATTAAGTTCTATTTTGTTTGGTGATAAACAACACACACGAGTTAAATTATTAATGAGTGCATCCGTAATAAGAGGAACATGTATATGAAATTTAAATTTGTAGACTCGGTGCGGGCGCCTTTACATATTTTAGTAGGCAACAGGGTGTGAATTTGAATCTTTTGTTGCTGTTTAGAAATGTTAGTTTGCATTTAATCTATTGTTTAGGGTTCCATGGCCATTGTGACAAAAACAGAATCCTTAAAAATTCAAAAGTCTTTAGGTAAAACACTTCTTTAAATATTAATATCTTAGCGGACTGTAAATACCTTAACAATTAAAACTACACCTGCGAATATATAACGATCGATCGAAAGAACATCGATTAAGTTGTGAATTAAAAAAATTACATATTATGGCCAATCTTAAGGCGCTCTATTTTCTCCGCCTGGAGCTCGTCGCGAACTCAAGGCGTGCGGCTCGCGGGAAAACCAAGATCGATCAATCAAAGACGAGTCGACAAAGCGAAAATCGATGTCGGCATAGATATTAGAGTACGTTGCTGTAACCGCTCAGCTACAGTTGACAGTTGACAGACCGACTCTATTGAATACTTCCATTGGATACATTACTATTAACTACACAGACCCAAGCCGTGTACCAACTCTACAGAGGTTTTTTTTAAACTAAATAAAATAATTAGCAGACGAACAGATATATTGCATATCCCCAAATAAAGCAAGTTACACTTGTGTTATGGGTAATATACAACGGACTACTCCAGGATAGTAGGATTCCAGACACCTAGACTATAATAAATAACGGAGAAAATTCGTTCCCGAAATTCCCCATACCAGGAGAAGAACCCGGATCCTCTGCGCTGCAGTAAGGTAAGCTGACAAAGGCTTAGCTCGCTCAACCACAGAGGCGGTCTTTTACGCAGACAAGTTAAAAAAAATAATTTGAGGCTTTTATTCAGGTTCTGTCTATACTTTTCGGAGTCGTCGTTCGTTGTCGTTTGTAAGTCATACATATCAACATAAAAATTATATATACTTTCTTTCCTATGTACACTGCATCTCAATATGTTTTTATAGTTTTAAGGAGAAGAAGCAGTAGGCAACTACCCAACAACACGTCTAGCAAAAAAATACTTTGATATCATTATATGCCTCCGTCGGCATGCCTATCTCTCTATGTATGCCAAAGCAGTTCTTTTCAGAAAACACTGGAATTATATAACCTATTATATATATATATATATATATATATATATATATATATATATATATATATATATATATATATATATATATATATATATATATATATATATATACATATAATAGGTTGGGAAAAAAAGTCTTTTCGCATATAGTATGTATGAACTTGTAATAAGATCTCTTTGGCTATACCATTTGTATCTGGCTGGTTTTGGTATCATTAAAAAGTTTTAATTTTAAAGAAGACAATTCCAAATACAAATTAGGAAAATGTGTGATTTTCATTTGTTTTTCTTATTGTTAAAATGAGTGAATCTAATGAAGATATTCGATACATTTTAAAATTTTACTACAAAAAAGGTAAAAATGCAACACAAGCCGCGAAAAAAATTTGTGAAGTTTAGGGATCTAATACAGTATCTGTGAGAGTAGCGCAAATTTGGTTTAAGCGTTTTCAATCCGGAAATTTTGATATCAAAGATGCACGTCGCTCTGGTCGCCCTGTTACGACCAAAAATGATGCCATTTTTGAAAAAGTGGAGCAAGATCGGCATATTAGTAGTTACGATGTAGCTGGAGAACTGGGAAATGACCACAAAACGGTTTTGGCGCATTTGAAAAAAGCTGGGTACACAAAAAAGCTCGATATTTGGGTGCCTCATGAGCTCACTGAAAGAAACCTAATGAACCGTGTACTCATTTGTGATTTTTTATTGCGACGTAATGAAACCGAACCATTTTTGAAGAAGTCGATAACTGGTGATGAAAAGTGGATCACGTACGATAAGAATATGCGAAAAAGATCGTGGTCAAAGGCCGGTTAGGCTTCACAAACTGTGGCGGAACCCGGATTAACTCGCAACAAGGTGATGCTGTGTGTATGGGGGGATTGGAAGGGCATTATTCATTATGAGCTGTTACCGCCAGGCAGGACCATCGATTCTGAACTGTACTGCGAACAACTGATGAGATTAAAGCAAAAAGTTGAGAGAAAGCGGCCGGAATTAATCAACAGAAGGGGTGTGGTTTTTCACCATGATAACGCTAGACCTCACACATCTTTAGCCACTCAGCAAAAATTACGAGAGTTTGGCTGGGAGGTGTTAATGCATCCGTCGTATAGTCCTGACCTCGCACCTTCAGATTTTCACCTGTTTCGGTCTCTGCAGAATTCCTTAGGCAGTATTAGGTTAGCATCACGAGAGGACTGTCAAAACCACTTGTCACAGTTTTTTGATCAGAAGCCCCAAAAATTTTATAGGAATGGGATCACGTCCCTACCTACAAGATGGCAAAAAGTTATTGAACAAAATAGCACCTACATACTTTAATCAAATGTAAAAAACTTTTTGAATTTTTATATAAAATACAAAGAAACTTTTTCCCCAACTCTATGTATATATATATAGATAGATAGATAGATAGATAACACTTTATTGTACACCATTACAGAAAACCTTATAGCCTAAAAATATTCTAAATGTGCACAATGGGCGGTCTTATCGCTATTAAGCGATCTCTTCCAGACAACCATATATATATATATATATATATATATATATATATATATATATATATATATTTATACTAATGTTATGAAGTAAAATTTGTGAGTTTGAATGTTCGGGGTAAATTCCGATACTACTGATCCGATTTTAAAAATTCTTTCACTATTAGAAAGCTATATTATTCCCGAGTGGCATATACTATATTTGATTGTGATTAATGATTAATAAGTCAAAAAAGTAATTTTTTTATGATCAGCGAAGTGGGCGCGAGAATGCCTGTGAAATATGTTACAGCAATAACGTTCCACGCAAGAATTGCGCACGTCCTTGTACGAGGCACTGCGAGTGCTTTCTGCGTTTATGAATTAAAAGGTTACAAAGCTTAATTAAACCTTGATATACCTACGTGCGTGCCTGTTTGCGTGGGTGCATGTATATTTTTTAATTACGTCCAACGACGTGGGCACGAATCAGCTAATACAATTATACATACAATTTAGCAAAAACATATTATAATAATTATAATTGCTAGATGACAATAATGGTGTAGCAAAAACTCGAGGAAAAGTTTTTCTATAATAATGGTTTGGGATCAAACGATATCTCATTTGATGTCAAGTGACCATACAAACTAGGATGGAGTACACTTACGTTGTAAATACCTATTCACCCGTGACTTGAAGGACTTTAATTTAAATGAATCAGGAAAAACTGACTAGACGTATGTCACTGTTTTTTATTTTTTTTTATTTCAATCTACATAGTTGTGTAAAGTAAGATTTAATTAAATATAAAAAAGCTACCAAGTTACAATACGGTAGTATACTTATACAGTAAGAATATTCATTTAAACGTAACATGAGGAACAAACAAACAAAATTTTATCTAAATTTTTTAGTAAGTATAAAATTGAGTTTGCTGTTTTGCCACAACTACCTACACCTCTATGATAGGGCGTGAAGTTATTTTAATACAATAAAAAACAAAGGTGTGTCCAATTTAGTACCTAATACATAAATATATATAAACCCCGACAACATACCAGCACGAAACGTTGAAATTAAGATTTATAGTTTCTATACAGAAAGTAATTAGTGAAAACGAAAGAAAACCGTTGGAAAAGTCATCGGACATAATTCATAACAAACAGAAATAACGGAAAGCCTGTTCGGGGGTGGGCAATGAATAATTCTCTAACTGCGAGCACCCCCGTCTCACCCCCCGCACCCCTTCCGAACGGAGGCACCGCGAAAAAACTCGCACGACCCCTACAAAGTTTGATCACAGTATAATTACTATTAGTAGTACCACGAAGCTGCTTGGGCAAAGTTATCGTGCAAATAGGCGCCGGTGACCACTTTCTATCAGATGGGTTGTTTGCCTATTTTGCATCTATTGGCAATGAAGATACTTCAGTTAGGAGCTAGATAAGAAGACTAACGTCAATGCGGCATTGGAAATAGAGATGACGACACATGTTACAACAAGTCTAATATCTATAATATTATGAAATTCTAAACATGCCGTGTCTGTGCATTGAAGCTATTTAAAAAATAACAACTGGAATAGACTATACGTATAAACGACGGAGAACACGATGCAATTTTTTGTAATTCCTTGTCTGTTTGTTCGGGATTCACGTAAAAAGTACTGGGCCGATGTTGATGCGGTTTTTGCTGATTGACAACAAATTCTTAGTCTAAAGGTCTTCACTACTTTTTATCCTGAGAATTCCGCGGGAAATTTTCTGGAAATGATTTAAAATGGCCAAAAAAAAATCGAATTCCAATGTGACTTTCCACTGATCGATAGCAAGTTTTATGTAACAAAATGTGTAATATTTTTATCCAGGGAATGCCGCGGGCACTTTCCCGGGAGCGGGTTGTACTTGTTCGGATGTATAAAAATTAACTTATCCCGACACAGTTCTCACTAAAACGATAGCTTACATTCTTTTTTTAAATGCTGCGGTACTTTGTGTCCCGGGAATCCAACGGGGATTTCAAGTCAAGCGTGGACGAAGTCGTGGGCATATCCTAGTTTGCGTTTAACAGAACAGGAGTCAAAATCTTATCATCTTATTTTTCAAATATCATGCGGTTTTTTTTAAACAATAATATACTTTACTCCTTTTATTTGTACTTATGATGTCATAAATAGAAAGAGAAGAAAGAAAGAAAGAAAAACTTTATTTGAAGAAATAGCGACGTAATTTCATTCTTTATCCATTATTATACACAGAGCATAGTTTGAGAATTTGTACGCCGCATTTTCAGCAAACAAGGTTTGCACTCAGCATATTGCTGTGCCGGAATTATATCCGACACAACGCTGATTTTCAGTGCAAACCTTCCTTATGGCGTAAGACCAAAACGACCCAATTTTGTTAAATAAAAGAATAATTACTAATAAAATTAATTCTACTTATGTAATATTTAATTAGTAAAATAAATAAATAGGTATGCTCGCGAAAATTCTATGCTGCAACGTTCTGTGGGTTTATAAAAATGATCTCAGTTGATTTAACAGTCCGCTCCCCTATTATATTAGTCGAAACCGTAAGCACAATTTGATGTACTCCTAAATTAGGGTTCCGCGGCCATTACGCCAAAAACAAAATCTTAGTGAAATCATTATAGCCGTCAGTCCGTCCGACTATAGATATCACAGTCGATTTTATTAAAAACAACTTTTATATGATTGTAAGTGAAAGATAAGAAAGTTTATATGTCGCTAAATAATGATGTAGTGAAGTTATAATAAAAATAGTGATGATTGCTATACGTACGTAGATTTTTATGTGGTGCAACAGGGAAACTCGTCCAAGAGTTACCTCCCTCCATAAATACGGAATAAACGTTTAAATGTTTTAGAAAACTGTAACGGAAGGAAATAATATTGAACATCCCGCCAATAGCGAGCAGTACGGTTGTAAAAATGAAGCGTTGGCAGGTTAAAAAGTAAAATACATTCAAGCTTGCAGTCCCATTTACACACATATATATATAGTTAGTTAGTTTACATGAAGGGGTACCCGAATTATCCCCATTAATGTTTTACCAAAATTATTAGTTTTCGAGTTATAAACTTTTTAATGATCTATGGAAAATTTCGACAGCATCGGTTAGAAATGCTTTTTTTTATTATTTGGTACGTTTATTTGGAAGTTTTTTACGTAACCCAGTCTACATATAATAAAATTGTAGAGGTCAAATATCTGTACAATGAAAAAAAAACGCTAAGAATCGAGTCAGAGGGATGTAAGAAGTGAAATAGAACTAAATTAGATTTTTTAAATTTTTTTGTCACTCTGCTTGTCCGTTTATCTATCTGTTTGTACCGGCTAATCTCCGAAATGACTAGACCGATTTAAATGACATTTTGTATGTTGGTACCTTATATCCCTGGTCAACATATAGGATACTTTTGATCACGAAAAATTAAAGGTTACCCGTGGGATAGTTAAAAAAGCGCACCGCGCGGACGAAGTCGCGGGCATCAGCTAATATATATATATATACTATATTAATTTGTATATATATATATATATATATATATATATATATATACAAATTAATTAATTAATGAATATGCTTTATTGTGTTTTAAAAAGTACAGTTAACAGAAATAAATTATACAATACAATAGGCGGTCTTATCGCTATTAGTGATTTCGTCCAGACAACCTTTGGATGGACAAAAATTTGATAAGAACAGAGATATGTTGCATTATTCTCGCTACCGAATCAATATCTTATAAATAAATATATATATATATATATATATATATATATATATATATATATATATATATATACATGATATAATATACAAACACTTATAAAATATAAAAATTATACCAATATGATATATGTAAATAAAATATTATAAACTACACTTACACATATATATATATATATATATACTTAAAACTATATGTATGCGTGTTTGATGAAGAATCTTGATTTGAATTGAATGAATGAATAATCAATGGCTAGGTTATTCGAGCCAATAGGTAGTTTTATTTTATATTATTTATTCATATATTACATGGAATTATATTCCCATACCTCCTGAGGACAGTCGCCTGTTTAATTCATCTGAAATGGTCATACTGGTATCGATTACATGCACTGTAGCATTATAGTCTCGAAAACATAGGAGGCAGCCAAAATATCTATACACAGTACGCATGGCGAAAAAGAACTACAATCCAGCCCACATGAATAAGTGAGTGTACCATCATATAGTAACAAGTAAAATAAAGGTGTGTGCGACACCCCGCGGGGGTGGTCGGTGCCGAGAGCAGGCACCTCCGATACTCTTTAAAGCATATTTTGACCACGAATGTTCTGGTATTTTTGTGACTGACATCCTGGCATAACACCTCTGTAACATATACGTAAACATAGTGTTAAAGCTTTAAAGGAACAAAATGTAGAATAATCTTTTAGAACAACACCCTTCGATTTGTATTTCCAGCCTTGTAAAGACAATGTTTTTATATAATTTATGACCCATTAACAAGTATAGGACACTGTTATCACATTGAAGACTATCTGGTGCCCGCGACTTCGTCCGCGTGGTGCGGTTTTTTAACAATCCCACGGGAACTCTTTAATTTTTCGGGATCAAAAGTATCCTATCTGTTGACCAGAGATATAAGCTACCACCATACAAAATTTCATTTAAATCGGTGCAGTCGTTTCGGAGATTAGCCGGTACAAACAGACAGAGAAACCTAAAATTTAATAAAAATCTAAATTAGTTCCTTTTCCCTTCTTACATCCCCCTGACTCGGTTTTTAGCATTTTTTTTCATTGTACAGAAATTCGACCTCTAAAGTTTTATTATATTATATATATATAGATATTTGGAAGGCAGGTCAAGTAAAAAGCACTTTAAATGAGTGTGTATGAGGAGATTAATGAAAATTGATGTAACAAAAAGTGTTTGTCAGGATCGTAGTAGGTGGAGAATCTAACATCTTTGCCTACCCCAATGGGAAAAAGGTGTGACCATATTTTTTTTTTTAAATGGGACTAGAGTAGAATTTCCTTTCTGTGATTATTAACCATTTCCCCAACATTTGTATCGGCACAATGTCTTTATTACCTAGTCTTCTATCCTGACATACAGCTTCTGTCACACGACAAATCTTCTTGTCATCACATAATCCATCCATCTCCTTTTTGGTCCCCCTTATACATAATTTCCATTAAAAAAATGTGTGTTTGTGTGTGGAGTTCATACGCAGTAGAAGTGAAACAAAGTGTGCCAAGGGGTGGGAGGGATTCTAAATTAAACACCCACTAACATACTTAAAGCTAGGCTACCATCGGCCTCATGCAAACTGATATAAAAAACAATCTTAAATAACTTCGCAAACACGCGAACTTAAATTCATATATAATTACGTTCAAAAAGAAAAAGCCAATAAACCGACTACCGCGAACACCGAAGCTTACATGCTCGCCCATTATATCCAACTCAATAATTTAGAGACTTTAGTTCCATAATGAGTAAGAATTAGCATCGATAAAGTAATTCCATCGATCGATGCAATGTCGAATCGTTCGTTACGCACTGTGTAAAGACTAAAGGGTCGATGACCCGGCCGGCATAAAGCCGTCCAAAAACGGAGTGGGGTGCTAAGTTTTCGAAATTAGCTCAGCACATACCCACTTCTGGCGTTACGCCATGGCATTTAATCACTTTAATAAAGCAATAAACTGGTGCAAGCTGGAGGCGGGCGTTGGAACAATGGACTTGATCCGAGTCGCCACAAAAAAATGAATCGAATCATAATAATCGAATACAATGTCTCTGTGTGTATGATATAATTAGGTTTTGACTGCAATTCTGTGGGCTTGGGGGTGTTTTATCGCATTTTTTAGCTTCGCTCACGGTTTTTAAGCGACAATAACCATTGTTTATTTCATACCTGACCTTGTACAGTTGAACCGTCTATAGTGAAAGTAAATTGAATGTACCTATATAACGCGAAGGAAAAAAAATTAAAGAGCACAATCGTTCCACAAAAATCTTATTTAGCTTGGAACTTCTAGATGCTTAGGAGTAGATGGTATCACTTTTTTTGTATGTACATTTATTTGTAACACCAAAGGTGCTACAAATGCGCTGCTGATTTTTAAGGGAGACTAGCACCTGATCACTAATGCCGGAACACAAATCAAGGTTTTTTTATTATTATTAACAACTCTACGGATTCTAGTTCCGTACCCTTTTTTACAACTTAATTTAGAAAAAAGTTTTTAAAGTTTATACACGCTTATTTGTTATTTTTGTTCTTGTGTGTGACATTTATTGAATGTATGTTTGTGTTGTGGTGTACCTTACGAATAACTTATTATATTCATTAATCAAGGTTATTATGGCGGCACACTCTAGACCAGGGGTGGTGGCCGTCCAGTCGAGCAAATACCCTATGACCCGGCTGTGGGTTGTTTTATCGCCTCTTACAATAGGCCGCCCAGCCGCAGCAAATTGTATTCTTTCTCCGTTCCTGCACGGATAAAATCAATCAATGAAATTCACATATCATTATTCTGCCGCTTTTGTACGTTTTATTAGTTAAAACTTATTTTGAGACCGAAACAAATAATTGAATTATTTTTTAAAAACGACTTTTGTTTAATTTGTATTTCTTCAATTCAATCCATTTTAATTTTTGGTAAAATGGCCATCATGTTATATTGTAGAGTCGCACCACAAAAGACGTCCCACAGACGCGGCGCTGCAATCGCCGTACCTTAATCCTGTCAGTGTAATTATTTGCTAATCCTTAAGTCGATGTAGATAATTACTGAATAAGAAATACAAAATATTCCATACTTAAAGCTGTTATAAATTTATTTTCATTTGCCATATTCTAAAATTACGCTTGGAGTTGCGTGATCATAGGGATGAAAACAGTACTTATCGTCCCTGGAAGATGATTTTCCCGGCTGTCAAAAAATGTAAAAACTGCGAACCATACATAATATATACGATACTCATGTCCCAACTTTTTTACAACCAGTATTAAATCGCGCCATAAATTATAATAAAAAAATATCAACAATTTTGTAACATCATTTTTTAATTATAAATTACTTTTCATTAACTTATTATTTAATTTATATAAATTTGAGCTAAATATTTACTATCATCAGTGCCAAAAATATACTGGCTGATAGAACGCCACAGAAAAAGAAATTGACTTGACGTTTCATATGTGACGTATTAAATGAGTTCATCAGATTTAGATATGGATTTAACGTCTGATTTCATTAGAGAAGTAGTTGTTTGTTTAATTAATCAGGTTATATTTACTTCCTCATATTCGAAATGAAAAGCAGTATTGACCTATTTAGGCACTCGAACTATTAGCGCCCACGTTATGCTCGTGCGCCAAATGTTAGCTTTCACCTCTTGTGTAACAATCTACTATTCCTGACTAATTTACGAACAAAATTTAGCTGCTATTTTTTGTTCTTTTATTTTCAATGAGACTTCTTTCGTAGCGCGGACTCTTAACACTACTGTAAAGTGCTTGGCAGTCCGCGCAGAAAAGAAGCTCCGCGGAGGTGACAAACATCCCCCGTTTTCGATATTTGACTAAGGAACTAAAAATTCATTTAATCGAAAACATATCTCAAAAACTACATAACAGATATTGTTCAAAATAATTTCGGTGCAAAGTATTTTTCAAGCTCTATCAATTTTTTTTCAAACTCTTACAGTTCATAATTTAACAATTGGGAGGGCACAATTCCACGACTTTGGGAGTTAATAGTATCTCGCCACCTATTAACTTAATGAAAAAAGTTACTAAGTACAATCACTATGTTTATTCAAGATCTGACTAACGATACTGGACACGACTATGTATAGTAAAAAATAATCAACCCTTAGTTATGTGTATAGCGACCCTAATCTTTACATATTTCAAAATTTTACTTTATATAAACCAACACCTTAAATAAATGTATATGTATGAAGGGCTTAATGAAACTAGATGAAGGGAAAATGTTTGTCTGGATCGTAGCAGGTTTAGATCCATCGTCTCTGCCTACCCCAATGTGCTACGAAGCTGCGATGAGTTATTATGAGAAATGATCATAGTGACGTCATACGCTAGTGATGTCACAAGCGCGCTCGGCGTGTTTTCGACACTCGGGGTACCTACTTCAGTGTTCAAAATGTATTTTTAATTTGATATAACTTTTTAATTATAGCGAATATATAAAATAAAAATAGTTCTAAAACTTACATACGATTTTTCATTTATTAAAAGACAGAAATTGATCCAAATACCCAATTGACACACACTAGGGCTGTATGGCATATCGATATAAAGTAGACGAGTTACACTTAAAACACCAGTCTCAACAATGCTTAATTAAAACTTGGCCATTAATGATTATAATGAAAGCGCTGTTGATATTCGAGCGACGGTGTAAGCTAATATTGTATTTGCATTACGTCCGGTGCAATTTTTTTCTTTTACTTTTTCGCAAGAACTCGGCTTCGTGCACTCTGGTTTTATTAGACTGGAATACGTAATTCACATAGAAACAGTCTATTTAGAATAAAATATAATATACTTTATTCTACAAAACATTTATGAAACAATACACAAAAACAGCTATTAATTAAGTATAAATGGCGACCTTATCGCTGGCAGCGATCTCTTCCAGACAACCTTGGGATGGAGAGAGAAAATGGCATAAAAGCTAGGGCAGGGTTTAGTTGTACAATATTCTAAAAAAATATATGTTAATATTATTATATATATATATACATAAATACATAAAGAATAGTAATATACATTATTTACACCTATACACACACAATGTTTAATATTACACACCAATATATACTATTTACACCTCGACTGCTAGACTCATGCCTCTATTATAAATAAACATTATCGAGCCCAGCAGTGGGATGTTTATTCAAATTCAAGAGTTTTATTCAAACTAAGTTCCAATGGATAACATTTTTGAAGGTCATACATATAAGCTAACAATTACTGCCGTCATTCATAATAGATATACGAGATATATAGGCTCGTTAAACAAAAGTGTATAACTAACTATTATACATAAGTGGTTTAAAGTTTATCCTAATTCCGCAGCTGTTCTTCATACTTATTTCATCTCTATACAATACTCCTTTACATCAAAATAAGTGTATAAATAAACTATCTTGGACGGTAAAACAAATAATAATTATTATTTACAAAGTCCATGATATATTCTCGCCTTTTTTAATTAATGGTGAGGGAATTCATTTACGCGTCCCTTTGGGCCTTGAGAGGGCTTTAAATTGAAGGGCATGTGGAGGTCCAAAGGGCCGGTTCTGTACAGTTCTCCATTGAGGAAGAAGTTCAGAGATGCCGGGTGCTACCTTACCCAATAAACCTACTACCATCCCTACACGTTTTGTTGATATGCCACCGGGTGTACCATAGCTATATCACAGTGGCGCCTTAACACAACTTGTCATGACGAAGTATCTTTGGGACTAGGGCACCACTCAGGCATTAGTTTGGCAGGCTGAGAATCCCCCGACCATCCTCGATTCCACTACATCCATGCCAGGATCCATGCTTGCAATCTGCGATCGCTCGCTCATCTCCCTCTCTCTGCCTACTTCTGCGAGATAACATCTTCGCACACGTTTACCTACTACGCTGCGAAATAAGAGGTCTCGACCAATTACAGCCTATGAGATTGTCTATCTGGGTCCCGGTGCAAATTATTTTTATCGACATGCCATCTCTAGTTAACACTACCTCTACGTTAAAGGGAGTGCATAATTAAAAAAGTTCTTTGCTAGAAAATCAGGTACATATTGCCCCTTAAAAATCACCAACAGCCATCGAAATATCAGTTCCAGACTAATTATATTACTTCTTTATGCACTCAATCCTTCCACTCGTCCCTTTTAATTAGTGCTGGATATCTTCAGGTTTTTTTTTTGAATTGGTAATCAGGGAACATCAAAGAAAGTTGGCTGTTCAATCAATAAGGCTTGATTCTGTGATCAGAGCCCAATTAGTTTAGTTCCTACGAGGATAGACTGTGATATTGAATTTTATATGTACATAGGTTTGTCACTAGACGTATTTATACAGACTCGATCTTTTGTCGTATTTTTAACGAAGAAATTATACATTCATTTGTAAAATTATTACAACAGTAAAAATATTGTTACGAGTTACCGGACTCGAATTAAAATGCTGTTTGGAATTACTATAGAATTTATTAGAACTATACAAACACGTATAACACAGGTACAAATATAACTGGACACAACCAGTACAAACGTAATACACGATTCAATAACACGCGCAAAGTCCGTCACTATTTAGCTTAAAGAATGTACACACGTCTTGTCTCACTTGTGATTATCGCTAGACCATCTCATCTCTCAGTTGGGGCATTGTTTTATACTGCACCAATACAATTTGTCTCGGACACAATACTCGACGGCATAACAATGATTTCCAAGAACCACCCCTGGCTAATGCTTACCATAAAGGATTACAATACACAATAGGCTGTTTTTCTAATTACAAATTTTAAACACAATGTAAACAAAAGAAGTCCAAATGCCGAAAAGGTAATAAACTGCAGGTATGAATTGTTCTTTGTCGGTCGTAATAATATGTCTATAACCGAGGACGTATATCAGAATAGAGGAGTATGGAAGGAAAAGATATTATGCCAACCCCAAATAAGAAAAGGAGAAGGTGAAAGGAGAGAATAATATTATATTTTTCTCTTAATATATTTTTGTCTTATTAAGTATGCACTGTTAGCTATTATTCCATTAATTCTTAGGAAAGTAATTGTATGACACATTAATGTATTTTTGATAAAAGGGCCTGAGGTAGGTAAATATGAAGTAAAAGAGTTTTTAGCTAGACATGTTGCTGGGGAGATTCTTTCCGTTTCTTCTCCTTTAATAGGGATATAAAGTTGTGTAGTTGATTTAAATTTTAACTTATATGTACCTACGATTTTCGAGAAATGTTCTCCAGTGGAACTTATTTTGAATAAAAACATTTGAATTTTAAAAAGTTGCATATTTCGCTCCTTTAGAATAAAAGAAACCTAATTAAAAAGTTCTAGTTTTATGGGATTATAAGTAGAATACAATATAATTAAGTTTTATATATTGTATTAGTTTTTATTATTGGAGTTAATTAGTCTCCATACTATAAAAAAACAACAATTTGTTCAATTTTGTACCATGGTTTAATACTTATTCATATATATCATCTTTAATTTCAAATTAACATTTGCTTTTTAAAATTGTTACTAAATTGGTAGTTTATAAGGAAAAACTGTTATTGGCCTTACTTTTTATTGTAAACTCAATAAATAAATAAATATATTAGATATTTAAACGAAATTTCTCAAAGGAGACGGCTATTTTTGAGCCCAAGAAATGTAATTGTAAAAGTTGAGATATGGCTTAAAAAAATCATTATAATTTCCTTTTACAAAATGGAAAACATCAGCCTTAAATCGTATCCCGAAGACGAGAAATCTTAAAAATAAGATAATAAATTACATAAAAGCTAATAATTGACACCACTCACATTTTTTTACAATCTAGGTCTAAGAATGTATACACACGTATCCGTTTTCTTTAGATTGTGATCCAATTAATTCTAAAGGTGCGATATATTTCTTTATACATACAATCTGATTCAATATAGTTATTTATGTGCCATTAAATTCAATGAACTATTCAATCTCTATTATATCAAGATATTTTTCTTAAAAACCTTCGGGTTACGTGAACGAAATTTGCCAGGATAGTATAATATTATACCGCTACAAACTGATGTAGTGAAATTGTGAAAAAAATCAAAAAAATCAAGCAATTGCTTGGCAGACTAAAATACTGTTATATACTGTGGTCTGGGTATTTAGGATAGCCCTTATAATTATCTATTTATACTCATAAAAGTAGTCAAAATTGTTTGGCTTGGAGATACAGAATGTATGTTTGTACAAAATCTTTAGTTTTCTGAATGTGATACAGACATTAGACAGTTCTTTTAATACACCATATATCTACCATAAAAAATATTGTTCATACATACATATGTTCCAATATAAGAAGACTGTAAAAGAAATAATATTTATTACAATTTACTACATAGTAATAAAATTGGCAATTAAAAACATTTAATATAAATTCAACTTATAAATAAAAGTACATTGCCACTGGCAAAAAACAGACCGGCGGGTTCCTTAGGAGCTGTCAGCCTGTTCACCTGCACGCATAATTACAATATGCCTAAGTAGCCTATTTAATTAAAAGCTCATGTGTGCTTGTAATTTTTTTAAGAAATTGGCTGAAATCAGGCAGCAAAGCAAGACGAGTAAAGGCCACTCGCCTGGGTAAATTTCAAGATCTAGGTATATTCATTCATATTTGACGACCTCTGTGGTTGAGCGGGCTAAGCCTTTGCCGGCTTACCTCACTGCAACGCAGAGCCGCCGTGTTCGGTTCTGGTATGGTAAATTTCGGAAAAGACTTTTCTCTGTTATTTACTATGGTCTGGGTGTCTGGGATCGGCCCCAGAGTGGTCCGTTGTATATTACCCATAACACAAGTGTAACTTGCTTAATTTGGGGATAAACAGTGTGTGTGTTTGTCTGCCGATTTATTTATTCGAGTATCGATTCTTAAGGTACTTTCCCTCACCGCAAGCATTCGGCTGTAATGTGATGTTACAGATCCGAGCATTACATCAGTGAAAGAAGCGAACCAAGCATTACAGTCCGCAGCCTGTAATATTTTGATACAACTTGTAAGAAAAAGACCGCTTCATCTGACATTATGGAATCAACTCAATGTTTGCAAAAATACGTTTTCCTTACAGGCGAACACTCGTCAGTCAGGGAGGCAGTATTGTAACGTAATGCTCACAATCGAATCATAAATGTTACATTACAGGCGAATGCTCGTGGTGAGGGAGAATCTCGAAAACATTGAAAATTATCTGTCTCCGGTAAGAGAAGTTTTCAGAAAACTATATAACTTTAAAAAATAATAAGTATTATTTTAGTATAAGTTTTGCCTTTGTGCACTTTCAAATCGAAAACCGCCAGTCTCTTATACGTTAGTTTGATAACGTATCGTATAGTTTTTCGGGAGGCTGGTAAACCCTTTGGCATACCCCTGGTATTGTAAATGGTCTGAAAACGACGGTAACCACTTCCCACCAGGTGGACTGGACCGGACCATACACTAGTTTTTAATCATGTTGGTTGATACCAACATGATTAAAAGCTAGTGTATGCAGTCAAAGTGATTTAGTATTAAGATTATTTTCTACTGTTTGTGCTGAAATTATTTTGCTCTTGCTAACTTATTGTTATTGCCCGAAGCAGGCAAATAGATGTACGGTCCACCTGATGGAAAGTGGTTACCGTCGTTTTCAGACCATTTACAATACCAGGGGTATGCCAAAGGATTCACCAGCCTCCCGAAAACTAAAATAATCCCTGTGTATACCATTTGTTCACCTAAAAATGAGGAGTTCTGAGTAAGACATTTAAGAAGGCATATTAATAAATTATTATACAAATCACATCTGTTCTCCGCAATGATAAGCTAAGCCACCTCTAATTATTACTCTTTTGGCTAACACCAATTTCTTTGATATAATTCAAACAAGATTTAACTCTTAGCCCATATTAGACGGTTCATGTCTGCCTTTCAATTTGCATGAATGAACCAAAGTGATCCATATAAATATAAACTCTTATTATTCAATGTATTGAATATCCTCCTGTGCTTTCATTTCTGTGGTTTTCAATCAAGTTGATTCAATTTGGATGTTCCGTCTAATATCAGTATTAATGAACTATTGAAATGTTATTAGTAAAACCATACACTTGCGATTGTACACACACATCTCACATGACACACCTCGTTACATTATAAAACAGCCGCTGATGCCAGCGGCTTCGCTCGCTTAAAATAAAAATATTCATAGTTTGAGTAGTCGAAAAAAAGTTAAAAGGGTAAAAGTTAAAAGTAAAACCCTTTTTTCATTTCAGCCCGTTAGGGCAAAAATAGACATACAACATTTTTATTTCCCTTATAATAAAAATGACGGATTTTCACAAAAACTTTTATCCCCCTTTTCACCGCCTTAGGGGTTAAATTATCAAAAATCCTTTCTTAGTGCGCAGCTACAGTATAGAGGAAACTCAAATGAAAATTTTCATGACCCTAGCCTCAGTAATTTAGGCTGTGCGTTGATATGTCAGTCAGTCAGTCAGTGAGGTTAAGTAATTATATATGTATAGATTATTATAAAAACAATCACACACGTCACCAACTTTAAACACGTGTAGCAATAAGAACAATTAATTTATAAGTTATTGTATGGTTAGGAGATGATGGGGCTGACATGTCTATGTGGCAAAAGTCCCAAAGAAATAAAGAGAAATAGAATATTTCCCTATAAAAAACCATAAATACATAGTCTGTGAAATTACATAAAATATAAAGAGAGAATTCAAAACCAAGTTTTATTTCATACTAGGAAATACCCGCGACTACGTCCACGCCAACTTAAAATTCGCGCGGGATACCTGGGACACAAGGTGTCGCAGTATTAAAAAAAATAAGCTATCGTTTTAGTGGAAACTATGTCGGAATAAGCTCATTATTATGCATCCAAACACCTTCAAACCGCTCCCGGGAAAATTGACGCGGTATTCCCGGGATAAAAAGTAGCGCAAAGTTTAATTCTAAGAATTAGATATCGACCAGCGAGAACCGCGTCAAAATTGGCCCAGTAGTTTTTACGTGAATACCGAACAAAGAAACAAGAAATCTAAAAAAATTGCATCGTGTTCTCCATCATTTATATACTCTATTCCAATTGGTGCTTTTAAAATAGTGTTAATGTACAGACACGGCATGTTTAGAATTTTATAATATTACTGGCTGTCCCGGCAGACGTTGTCCTGCCTTGAAAGAATAAAAATCTAGAACCTGATTCCAGCGCTACCTACCGAGTCTAATTGTGAATTTGAACTACCCCGGGACCCACTCAAACACACATAAAATTTCATCAAAATCGTAAAATGCAGCGCCAAGCATTTTGTTTACATTGAGTTTACAAAAGTTTAAAGTTTAGATATTATTGAAGTTTAGTAGGAATTCGTAATTTTTATGTAGCCTATATTAATCAGGGTCTATAGTAATCGCCAGGGGCTATAGTAATCGAATGGTGAAGGAATTTTTGAAATCGTACCAGTAGTTTTTGAGTTTATTCCTTACAAACATACAAAAATATAAATCACCATATAACATAATAAAGTAAATTGTAACCGCATATTGTGCATGACAAATACACAGAAAATGTAAAAAAATATATGAGACGCACCATACAAAGCTGTTGCCACCTTTGATCTTTGCAGTGAGCCTCTCGGAGGCTACTGCTGCCATTACGGCATGCAGATTTTATACTTTGCGTCATTTTTGCAACCCCTATTCGCGCGGCGACAGGGTCGGACTTGAAAAATATTGTAACATGATTAAATGCGTATTTATGTGTCTATCTCTCTCTTATGGATAAAATCAGAAATACATTTGCCGCAGGACCGGTGGCCGATAGAGCAGACCAGTCGAAACCTAGTGTAGGACGCTCTCCAGCCTGATGGACCGACCATCTGCGTAAGGTCGCTGGTGGCGGCTGGATGAGAACAGCGGAGGACCGGGATAGGTGGCGTAAACTTGGGGAGGCCTAAGTCCAGCAATGGACAACGGTGATGGGCTGATGATGATGATGATGATTATGTATATATTACCCCCTTTTCCGGCACCACCTACAACGCCCGATTAGCTAGAAACTCCTGTAATTTAGGTTACCTGGAAAAGATCGCTTTAAGCGATAAGGCTGCCGATTGTATTACCTAGAATAGAAGTATTGTAAAGATGGTTTTACCTACCTATCTAAATGTGGATCTATATCGAATTATATTGGTATGTTCAGGTGTTTTCAAATGTCTAGTTATAGGCGACCTATCAGAAACTGGTTATAATTTAAGATGGTCGTACTTTAAGTAATATATCTCGCCAAGCTCTTATTTTATAATTTACTAGCGGCCCCGGCAGAAGTTGTCCTGCTCTGAAAAAATTAATAACTGGGACCCGATTCTAGTTCCTCCTACCGATTCAAATTGAAGGCTCCAGGGAAAAGACGAACTTATTACTTTTTTCGAAACTAATCCGTGAATGCGATTTTGTAGGGAATTTCCGGTACTATACGATAACAAACCAAACAGGGTAAAACACGAATAAATCTTGGAGTTCTTGACGTTTAAAAAATCGCATGTAGGAAGTAGCATAGCATACCTAAAAAGTCCAGATAAAAAACAGGTTTGTCAGTGACATAGTATATCACTTTTTCCTGTTACATCTGACGTAAGATAGTTTTTAATTTTTTTATGCTTGAAACCTTTTAAGTGTTTCCGCTTATATTTTGGTTTTATTGTAAAAATTATGGGTTTACGAAGCACAAGGTTCTAAACTTAAAAATACGATATCTCAAAATCAGTGTTGCTTGACAAGTTCGTCTTTTTCCCTGGGGTCTTCAATTGTGAATCTAAACCATCCGGGAACCCACTCAAACACATCAAAAGACATCAAAATCAGTGAAGTTGTTCTCAAGTTTGCGCGTGCATACATTTCTACGGCATTTTTATATAGATTTATTTTTAATACAACTCACGATGGTTTTGAAGTTTTGAGTTTCTTTTTATCAATTTTTTTGTGTATATTATTTAGATTACTGGTTATAATATTAGTAAATTTAAGGATTCTTTTCTTCCTGAAGACCAACAATGACGTGTTATGATTGTATGTAGAATAAATATAACTTTCAAGCCAAATTTTATTTTATAGATCTAGTAGTATAATAAAAAAAGTACCAATCAAGTTGAGAATCTCCTGCTTTTGGAAGTCGGTTAAAAAGAAATGTATGTTATACGAATCACATGATCAGACAGATGGATATAACGATTTTATAAGAGCTCTGTTTTTGTGTAAATAACGCGACGTTAAAATCCACTTTAGCATTAAACCTAACAATAACATTATCTACAAGTTAGAAAAAAAATATTAAAAAATAAATAGGAAAAAGATAGACAGATGGATAAAGCTTTATTCCACACCAAAATAAACAATTATAAAAACCTATATTTACAATAGAAAGTATTGTAAATATAGGTTATAATATAGGCGGCTTTATTGCTTAAAGCGATCTCTGCAAAGAACTTCTTTCCAGGCCATTAACTGCATAATGAATTTAAAAAACGCACTGCTTAAACCGTTTCAGGATTGTAAAGAAAAAGCCTGTGATACAAAACACTCAATCAGATAGAACCACATAACGATTTCTTAAGAGTTCAGTTATTGCCTAATAACTGGATCTTAAAACCAACCTTGGCATTAATTATATTATTATTATTATTATCTATATGGAAAATCTTAGTGATCTATTTGTTATTTTTTTTTCTAGACATTAATTGCTTATATAATACCTAAATTGACATTCTAATTAGAATAGATAATAAGAATATTTACGTAAATTATAATTTTTATTTTATTATATCTTAATTTTTAATTCACTTTGTACACCACTATGTAGTAGAATGTACTGTTCACCTACAATTGTATAACACCTGTATAAACTACATTCTTGCAAATAAAGATATTGATTGATTAAATCTTAAAACTGCATCGAGGTACCAATAAAAATATTAAAACATAAATAACACAAAGGAATCATTTCCAGGCCATTAATTGAATAATGAATAAAAAACGCACTCCTTAAACCGTCCCATTGGCGACCCCCTCTCGCCTTCCCTCCACCCCAGCACTACTTAGCTGATGACTTATTAAGAGCGCATTCTTGCGAGGTGTCTGTCTGTCTCAGCGCCGTTAACCATGTGGTCGGTGCAATCACGGTTTACAACGCCATTGTCACCTGCCCCACATTTTGTTCCCATTTCTAGCTTTCTGCTATTTGTTTTAGGTTAAAGTGTATACGTAATGTTTTATTATAACCTTACTGCTTTATATAGAAATATGTTATAATTATTGACCGTTTTTTGAAGTGAAATTTCTTCAGAATCGTTGTTATTTGAAACTCGATGAAAAGAAAAAGAGACTCCAAAAAGAGATAAACACACAAATCTATATATAGAACTTAGCCTGTAAGCGAATGAGATAGAATACATTATACTTAATAATTTAAACACTGTGCTCATACAGATAGATTTGGAAATGTTTTGAAGTTTTTCGTTAACACTTTAAATTTCGTGTTTTAAAGCTTAAATATATTAATTATAACGACATAATATATGAAATGTGTCATCACGAAATTTAGAATCCCTCCTACCCCTTGTAATACTTTGTTTCACTTGTACTGCGTGTGAACTGCATACACATACAATTCTTTTTATTGCATAAGTTCAGCAGACAGCTGTTACCATCGCCTACGGACATTTGCAACATCAAAGGTGCTACGAATGCGCTGCTGCTCTCTTAAGGGTGACTGGAACCTGGCCACTAATGCCGCAATACAACTCAAGGTTGTTATGGCGGCATACTCTAGACCAGGGGTGGTAGCCATCCAGACGGGCAAATACCCTACCACCTGGCTGAGGGTTGTTATAAAATAATATAAAATAAAGACTTAGGGTGGAGAGCATAGATGTAACTAAACGTAGAAAAATTATTTGAGGTGTACCTAGTCGTACCAGGAGTTAGATTTTGAAATATATGATGAGATGAACATATTGACTAATAGCCGGTTCCTATATCTTAAGAGCCTTTCATTTGTCTTACTATCGGTTTAAATTTAACATAAACTTCATACAATTAATGTCGAAATTCAACAGACAGTATACTTACTCACTATGCTTGTCCAAGGCGACTTGGCAGGTTTTGACGCATTGGTTTTCTCGATGTGCAGGTTTCATCACGAAGTTTACCTTCACCGTTAGCACGTGGTAATTGTAACAATATGCACATTAGGTCAGAAAAATGTCTCAGTGATGTATGCTTTCCAGCCAGGATTCGAGCCCGCGCCCTTTGAGATTGGAACGCGTGTGCTAACCACTAAACTACCACGTTGTATGTGAATCCATTTAATACATTTGTTTATTTTTACGTGATTTTAATTAGGAAAAATGAAGGAATTTATTACTTTGTTCAAACCCTGCAATGGACACAAGCACACACACACACACACACACGCACATATATATATATACACATATTTTAATCAATCACTAAATGTCAACTTTAGTGAGAGACGGTAAGTTTTTTTAATTGGTTCGTGTGCTCACCCAGCTGTATGAAATAGGCCGTGTTGCCAGCAAACAAGTTTTCTAAACTTGTTGAAATTGGGTTTATTTAAATGATAGAATATAGCATATTTTTCTAATATAGCTATGACAAATATTTTTTTTAATAAACTAACTTGATCGAAGTCAATTTAATCATAACTTAAATTAATTATTAGAAAATTATAAGTCATGTAAGTAAAGAGATATTGGATGTAGAATAACGGTTTCTTGCGCCTAATTAAATGGCGCAATACTTTCCACTACGGCGAGGTTTTACACAACTAGTCAACTTCTCATTGTATTAGACACTCCAGATCTTCCCTAGCAGCCGTACCTATTTAATTTTTACGCATTTTCTAATATGCATATGAGTATAATACATGAGACCTTCCGGTTAAATTTCAGCTGACAAATGACAAACATGCAAAACAGACGATGATTATGATTTCAATAAAATTCGGTTTTCGTCAAAATAATTACGGTATCCTAATAAATATTTGAGTCTCTATTCTAGTTCTTTTAATGTGTTTTTACATAGATTATTATATCCATATAGAGTAAAGTACGGCAACATCGTCCCAAAGTGGCAACACTGTTTGACAGTAAAAATAAATAGATTATATTTTTCGGGCGTCGTTTGCCGATCGTACTCCCCGCCCGGTCTTCCCCTTTTTCTTTTTAATTCAACGTATTTTTATTTGCTATGATAAATTGCAAGGGTGGTTTGAGGTAGGCACGACCTCCCCGTTCGCTTTTGTTTCGGTAATTTTTTATGTCTGGTGCGCCGTTAATTGCGTGTCTCTCGCAGGAAGTGAATTGTGAGCTATATGGGTCATAGGTCCAGACGAGCCCTGACCTCTTTACCTTGCTATTCATTATATATGCTTTGCTTTTGCTGTTTGTTTTCTATGGAGGTCAAGTAAAATTGTATCGGATGTAGTTATGCAAACTGGCACCTACCTACAACTTTGTCAAAATTGAGTTAGTAGACAGAACTATTCCAAATAGCATATTTTATGTTGTATTAGAACGGACAAAACGATCCATCTAGATCTAAAATATATTATTCAAAATATTTATAACAAAAAAAAACTTGCCCATTCTACACAACTTTAGAGCGAATCTCCGTTTAAAAACTTCTTAAGAACATATAGGGGTTTAAAACACACACTGACACACACATATATATATACAGAATGAATTTTTCACGTGGCCTTCAGGGCCAAATCATCAAAAAGGTATCATTAGATTTATGAAAATTAAATTATTCTTGTCAGTAATCGAATTGGCTGATTTTAGCAAAAAAAATCCACATACTGTATTATTACACTAAATCATGGTGTAGCCTGCGAGGATCAATTCTGTGAAGAAATGCGAAATCAAGTGAAACGATTTTTACAACGACTCATTTAAGAAATGAAAAGAATTGAATATAGCATATCCTAATATTCCTTTTACTCCTATTAGTATATGAATACGATCAAGCAACATTTCTTATCCAGAGAAGTGTAAAAGTGGAAAGTCAACTTTCAATTATTGTTTCAATAATGGATCCCTAAAATAACAAGTCTGCTCTTGACCTATTTATAGCCTGAGAGCCAAAGGAAATAAACATTCAAGTTCGTAGAAACAATAATTAATGTTTATTTAGAACAAACCTCACCGGCTGCGCTCATACATGGAATGGATGTGCAAGCGCATATCTCTCTATGCACCCTTCGTCTTTTTGTATATTTTATAAATTAACGTTTCTTGGCAATAATATCGTTATACCAAACCATATACCATTTCTTAAATTTATAAAATTGTGAGTAACGGAAGAAAAATAATATAATAATAAATAATGTGTCTATTGCGGAGATCACGAAGGAGGCAAAAAGTTACTCTTTTAATTCAACTTTTAATATGCTTGTTTATAATTTACGTACATTTTTACTATTAATAAAAATTTTGATATTTTTTGAACAAATATATACTTGCGTAATATTTTAAAAATACGCTAAATGAACCGAAATAATACCAAAGAAAAAAAAAGAACAAAAAGGTCCGCCAATATAACAAACAGTCGGAGAGAGTGGTGTTGGGTAAAACATGAAAATTAACTTTTTAATATTTTCAATGTTTCACTGATTTGATTCAAAATAAATATTTTGATTACATAACAATAGCCCATAAACATCCCACACTGCTGGTCTCCGGCATCCCAATACAGGGGAATGGACAGCATACCCAACACGCTACAAGGCGTCTTGACAGGTTAGACACATTGGTTATCTCGCGGTGCAGGTTTCATCACGGTGTTTTCCTTCACCGTTGTTAGCACGTCGTAACTTTAATAATATGCAATTGCATATTATATGCTCATTTATATTTTTCTAAGTACTATGGAAAAATAATCTTCCATGCTAAGTATCAATATTAAAAGTCATAAATATTGGCTCATGATTACTCCAATTATTTTGTTTGGTTCGAAATTTGATAATATGTTTGGAATGTAATTGATCACACCGAGACCTTCTGATCTGCATTCTCCTAAAGAGGTTAGTTGGTCAACGACCAACGACGACGACGCCACTGGAAGAAACGTCACCACCCCTGCCGTTGATATGAAGTCGACAATCGTCTACCACGAGCGGTTAACCAACCTGCACTGCTGGCGGATGTCCATAATTTTTAAATAACTTAGCGCACCAATTCGGACGACTTCTGTGGTTGAGTGGGTTAAGCCTTTGCTGGCCTACCTCACTGCAACGCAGAGGCTCCGAATTCGATTCCTGGCATGGCAAATTTTGGAAACGAACTTTCCATTATTTACTAATGGATGTCAGGGATCGGCCCCAAAGAGGAGTCACTTTTCTATTACTCATAACACAAGCTTAACTTGATTAATTTGGGGAAATACATTTTTTGTATTGTCTGAAGTAGCGAAACAGGCAGAGGGCCCATCTGATGGAAGTGGTTACCGTCGCCTATAGACGTTTGCAACACCAGGGATGTCGCCAATGCGTTGCCGACCACTAAGAAATTTTATAATACCCTTCTTTTCAGTATGTCTTTGTCAGCCGATTTATTATTATTTATTTATTTATCATTCTGACAAAAACTAGTTCATACCGCCCATGTACAACACTTGGCCTCTCAACGATCGCTTCAACGACGTCTTCAGGCTTTCTGAATTTAGAAAGATGCAATTTCGGGAGGTAAAAGTTAGTGGCTTCATTTCCTTCCCAACAATCAATTGCATGCAACAATTGATCTAATTATTCTGTCGTCTACTGCTCTTGAGTTACTTTATAGAAGGCCATACCAGTCCAGGAGGCAGGGCAATTTACTTCAGAACTATCGCTCCATGTGGTCTGCTTTTGGGAAGTTGGATTGCCTCAAAAATGTTGTCTTGATACCACCACCCCAACCGGAATGAGTTCATATACAGTATATTATGTTCGTATATAAGTATTATATTCCATGTAATATTTTCTTAAGTCCCAATGTATCAGATGAACCGATGTACAAACCTGTTGCAGATTTTGAAGTGAAGTATGATACAAGAGGGGATTGATAGTATCTCGTATGGGAATTGGACTTTAACCAAGCATAACTTGTTAGACATCACGTTAATTCTAATATCCACATGTGCACCACTTGCGAGCCGAATCTAAATTAACTCCAGCTCCTAGTACTAGCCGGTCCACTTAAGCGCATGCGCTAACAAATCAAGTTTGCCCGGTATCCTCTCCCTTGATAATTTGTTCTAATTGAAATGCAAGTCATTGACATGGCCACCGGCGGTAATCGAATCTGACCAGCCTTGTGACGTCTGCACGTGTGACACGACCCCAATCCACCATCCTGTTGGACTCGGCAAAAATTAAATTAACCACCAACTCTATTCTATGCTGCGTATTATATCGTTGTCTATTGGCAGCAAATTGATGTGAGGCATTAGGAAATTTACAACGACAACAACTTCAACAACGTACAGTTAAGACAAGTAAAAACATCTAGTTATGATAGGATGATATGATAAGTGAGGTAGTTAATAAAAGTCAATGTAAACTAGTCTTTATACAAACAGTAGATTATCCTAACTTCACTTTATACATTTCTTTTTTCAAATAAAATATGCTCGAAATTCGACCAGAATAATTAATACCAAAAACTACTTCTATAGTCACAGACTATTCTGTGACTTAGTAAACTGTTGCACAGAAAATTATGTTTAACCTTTTGGCAATAAAGTTTAAGATTACTTAGATCAAAGTTGTGTAACTTCTGTCTAAAAATATTATTTAGAGGTATTAAACTTTTTTATTAGTTTTAATATTTATGATAAACGTAGTGATTATATCTTCTTTGTTTTTTATTGTTAATCTCAGAGTCTGTCATTGTCAATGCAATGTGCATTGCAGTCTTTTTTTCATTTCTATATTTTATAAACGTAACATTTATTAAAATGTTGGCAGTGCTGTTTCTTGTACTCATGCAAGCAAAAGTCGACTTTAAGATGACGTACCTTTTCATTCCGCGACTGTACATACACTAATGTAACTATTTGTTAACGGCGTTATTTTCAAACTATAAATCAAACGCATTTGGCTACAGTCAGTAACTATAGCCAAGCCCGAGAATTATGGTAACACGATAAAAATAGTTCATCATATCAAATATTCATCAAAGGTGATGTGAAAAGCACTTTACATAAGCGTGTATGTATGAAGAGATTAATAAAAGTTGATGAAGCGAAAAGTGTTTGTTAGGATCGTAGCAGGTGGAAATCCATCGTCTCTGCCTACCCATACCCCACTGAGAAACAGGCATGACAATATGTATGTATGATAAACATAGTTTTAATTACAGTGCAAATAATATTTATCTATATATGTATTTGTGACGTTATAACTTTATACTCTCGCACAAAATCTAGGAAGCTGTGACGTTTTCTAAAATGATGAAACGTATCTCAGCTGATTTGACTGTCATGTACCCCATTATCGTAGGGGTACATTATATTTTATCTTATCACTAGCTTCTGCCCACGACTTCGATCGCGTGGAATAGTAAAAAAAAAAGTTAGGAAGTTGATATATAGCCTATAGCCTTCCTCGATAAATGGGCTATCTAACACTGAAAGAAACCAAACAAACTCTTCAGCTTTATATCATATACTAGTATATAAATCTGAAGAGTTCGTTTGTTCGATTGAACGCGCTAATCTCAGGAATTACTGGTCTGATTTGAAAAATTCTTTCAGTGTTAGATAGTCCATTTATCGAGGAAGGCTATAGGCTACATATCATCAAGTTAAAACCAATAGGAGCGGAATACCAATGAGGAATGTTTCAAAATCGGGGGGTTTTAAAAATAAATTCCACGCGGACGACGTCGCGGGCACAGCTAGTATTAGTATAAGATTGTTTAGATAAAAAGGTTTTTTTATATAATTTATTTATGGAAAACCTATAGCTAAATACATTTTAATAGATAACTACAATTAACAAAAGGAAACCAATGTCAGGTTTTCAAGAATAAGCTATTGTTTAAAAGTAACATGCAGACGTAGAAAACGCATCGAGATTCTTAGTCACTGTTGAAAAATTCAGAGCTTAAACACCGCATGGCTCATGAAATACTGATCACAAATGGTCGATATCGTCGTATTTACTTATACGGTTTAAATAATTATATAATCTACTAGCTTCTGCCCGCGACTTCGCCCGCGTGGAAAGTTTTTGTTAACTATCCCACGGGAACTCTTTAATTTTTCGGGATCAAAAATATCCTATATGTTGACCAGGGATATAAGCTTCCACCATAAAAAATTTCATTTAAATCGGTCCAGTCGTTTCTGAGATTAGCCGGTACAAACATACAGACAAACAGATAAAAAGAGAAACAAAAAAATTAAAAAAAATCGAAATTAGTTCTATTTCACTTCTTACATTCCCTGACTCGGTTTTTAGAATTTTTTTCATTGTACAGATTTTCGACCTCTACAGTTTTATTATATGTATAGATAATATGTTATGTACCTGTGTATATACTAATTCTTATAATTGGTGTATGCTTTTAAATATTTCTGGCATATGACGAAAACACAATTAACAACTGTATCTAGATAGATAGATAACACTTTAATGTACACCATTACAGAAAACTTACGAACTAGTCTTATTCTAATTGTGTACAAAGGGCGGTCTTATCACTAAAAAGCGATCTCTTATCAGACAACCCGTGGCAAGAATATTGCTGATTAGGAGTGGCTATGGTGGTATACATAATTATTGTACGACTAGCTGGTGTCCGCGACTTCGTCCGCGTGGTGCGGTTTTTTAACTATCCCACGGGAACTCTTTAATTTTCCGGGATCAAAAGTATCCTATATGTTGACCAGGGATATAAGCTTCCACCATGCAAAATTTCATTTAAATCGGTCAAGTCGTTTCGGAGATTAGCCGGTACAAACAGATCTATATTAGTTCTATTTCACTTCTTACATCCCCTGACTCGGTTTTGAGCATTTTTTTCATTGTACAAAAATTCGACATCTACAATTTTATTATATGTATAGATTACTTACATTCTAATAATAAATATGTAACTATATCTACAACTATACACATAAGTTATATACATATATAAGATATAGTGATAAAATGTAAATATTTTAACATAATAAACATAGAGATATATGCAATATAATACTAGTCAGCTAGTCTTATATATAAAATTCAATTGTTGTTCGTTAGTCTCGCTAAAACTCGTGGACGGTTGGACTGATTTGGCTAATTTTGATTTTGATATATTTGTGGAAGTCCGGGGAAGGTTTAATAATAATAACATATATTTTTCTTAATTTATGTTTTTTTATTTAAAGAAAAATGTAAAAGAATTTGAGGCTAAATAAATATGTGAAATAATAATAATAATTCATTTGTTTCAGAAATTGAGCATTTCCATATTATACAGTTACCTTAAAAGATGAGTAGATATGAAAAAAAAATGATTCTGAGGCGGTACGAAGTTTGCCGGGTAAGCTAGTAAAATATATAAAAATAAAAATTACTTGCTCGCACTAGAAATGAATTTTGTCTATAATTGGTAGAACTTAAATGGTGCATTAATAGGTTGATATAGACTTCGCTGGGATATTAAAGTGGAGCTTGCTTAGAAGATCTGGACAATCAGTTTCAGATGAGATGGTTCATATGGCAAGCGAAAAATCAGCAATGTCTTATCAATCTGAAGTGGCAAGAGACGATTTTATTTGAACTTATATGAAATTTAATAATACACGACCCATTACATTCGCAACATAGTAGACCCGATCACCCCACCGTGATCCGATCGACACAGGATGGCACCGTACATAATTCGCCGTAAATGTGCGACCGCGGAAAAACCGTTTAATTGGCCCGCTGTGTACGCAACACGGATCAGGCGAATCACCACCGATAGTCATTGGCGTAGGGATGAGGGTCGGTCGGTATCGATAAAAATAAAAACATCGACGTTCGAGTTTTTTTTTTTTACAAATAAGTATTCAAACATTAGTATAAGAGATGCTGAAGATCGACCTATAACCAGATGATACACATTTGTTTATCAAATTATATTGATTTGTAAACTCGCCTATGAATCCGTGCAGGGACGGAAAAAGAATACAATTTTCTGCGGCCGGGCGGCCTGTCGTAAGAGGCGACAAAACAACCCACAGCCAGGTGATAGGGTATTTGCCCGACTGGATGGCTACCACCCCTGGTCTAAAGTATGTCGCCATAACAACCTTCAGTTGTGTGCCGGCATTAGTGACCAGGTTCCAGTCTCCCTTAATAGAGCAGCAGCACATTTGTAGCACCTTTGGTGTTGCAAATGTCCATAGGCGATGGTAACCGCTTTCCATAAAGTAGGCCGACTGCCTGTCTACTGAACTCATGCAATAAAAAAAATATATAAAAAAAACCATGAAAGGTTTTCCTATACGGTTATTTTTGTAATTAAATTATCTTTCTTATGATACCTATAAATTTTTATTGGTTAACAGAACGGTGTAGTTCCTTTTATTGACTTACCTATTCATACTTGCTTGCCAGATAGCCATGAACAGAAATGTAGGCAAGCTTATCAAGGCATATTCTCCATGAAACTATCTATCAGTTGAAACTAAATTTGTTCAGTTATCAAAAGAGTTGAAGGTTATGAAAAAAACAACTGATTAAAATTAATTAAAAATAGTCATGAACACTTTTCGATTGACTAGCTACTCTATGCGTGTCTATAATTCAATATAATTTGATGAAAAAATATGTGTCATCTGGTTATCAGACGGCTGGAGGTTGATCTTCACCGTCTCCAAAAACTATATCTTTATTTGTATAAAACACGGTGACAGCATGGAAATGAACAAATTACAGCATGTTTTACTCCATCGGTGTGCCCCAATGATTAGGTGGAGGTTAAGGTAAAATCTCTACGATTATATAAATTAATTACTAAGGTATGCCCGCGACTTTGTCCACGCCTGACTTGAAATTCCCGCGGGATTCCCTGGGCAAAAAATATCACACATTTTATTACATAAAATTGCTATCGATCAGTGAAAAGAATTCGATTTTTTTAATTCAGCCATATTCATTCATAGAAAAAATCCCGCGGGATTCTCGAGATAAAAAGTAGCGCAAATTTGAAGTCTAAGAATTTGCTGTGGATCAGCGAAAACCGCATCAAAATCCGCCCAGTAAGTAGTTTTTGCATGAATCCCGAACGAACAGATAAGAAATCTAAAAAAAATGCATCGTGTTCTCTATCGTTTATATACTCTATTCTAGTTGTTCTTTTAATAGCTTCAATGTACAGACACGGTATTAGGATTTAATAATATTATATTTAGATAGATAAGATATGATTATACATTTCTGGCATCTTAGACAATCGAACAGTTTCTTAAGACACGAATATATTATATATTTTCATGGTATACGAATATATGGTTGTATTCAAATTTGGAAGTAACTCGTTTTAATAGTAGAAACGTTACATGCCAGAATTATTAAGACGTGAAGCAAAAACTTTATACCCCGTTTTACCGAAAATTGCGGGGACGGAGGAGTATAAAATTTGACACACTTATAGTTTATATAGAGAAGAAGTGCAGAATGCTAATATTTTTTTTAAATTATGCACAAACAATACATGAAATCAATAAAAAAACATTACACACACTACCATGTTTTTGACACAGGCACGCATACATACTCTTATGTTTATTGTTAAAGTCAAATTAACAATGTAGCCTTGGCGAAATCTGTGATTATAGAAGATGGTCGAATTTCGACCACGGGCGACCGCTTGTTCTTTTACATTTAAAAGAATAATAATCCTCGAATTATGTCCTTGCCTATATAACAGGCAGAGGACTATGATTTTTTAGTTTGTTTTACCATTAGGTAAACCAACAGGTGTGACCAGTCACATCACTATTGACACGACGGAACACGTAAAAATAGTGGCAAATCTGGCAACCTGTTGGCTGTCATCAGGCAACCGACCGCTAACGCACCGCAACTTTTAACCGCGAAACTTTATTCGCAGCCCCCTGAAACGGACCGCAACGGTGAATTGTTAAAAACTATTTGCCGATTTTCGGATGTATTGTGCCATGTTTATCTCTGTTGTCAACGCCTAAATTTGATTGATATGTTTGACTGCCTTGTCTGTTGGCGATGCACTTTTTATTTAACTTTTCATTGACCACCTGTCTATTCAATAAACTTTACTTTTATACTATGTGTGCACATGCACACGATTATGCTTTTATATTCATCTTGCGTCATCAACTTTTAAGTCACTTACGTGTGCTATACGAATTGCTTTCAGATTCAGTGCAAGTAAAGCTTGAAACTGGTAAAAAAGTCGATATGGTTACAACCCAAGTACCTACATAGAAACTGTTTCTTTTTATATTGCCGGAGTTCAGCAAACAGGCAGACGGCCCACTTGATGGAAAGCGGTTACCATCGCCTATGGACATTTGCAACACCAAAGGTGCTGCAAATGCTTCTTTTCGGTTCTGTTCTAACTTTAATCTCAATCAAACGATTTTTGTCAAGAAAAGTTCGCTACTGGTTTGGAACGATTTCAAACGATTTTTGCCACACACCTTTAAAGTGCAACCGTGTGGTACAGTAAGTTTTCTGGCGCACACAAATACATGTTGCGAGACGTAGCATGAGAAAGTAATTCTTGCGGAATAATTAACGCATATTTATGTAAAGCTCCTTTTTAGGTTTACACTCCTGTCGAAATATTTGACTAAACCGGTTATAACTGATTAAATCCGGTGTAAACGGGATTTTTGTTTTTTTATTATCTATATCAATACGTGAAGCAAAAACTTTGTACCCCTTTTTACGAAAGTTGCGGGGACATAGGAGTATGAAATTTCGCATACTTATAGTTTATATATTAATACATGAAGCAAAAACTTTGTACCCTTTTTGGCGAAAATTGCGCGGACGGAGGAGTATGAAATTTCGCACACTTATAGTTTATATAGAGAAGAAGCGACGAATGCTATAATTTTTTATAAATTATGCATAAAAAATACATTAAATCAATAAAAAAAACATTACACACTACAATGTATTTGACACCCACACGCATATATACTCTTTTGTTTATTGTTCAAGTCAAATTAACAGTGTAGCCTTGGCGAAATTGTGATTATAGAAGTATAGTCTTTGACATTAATTATGGTCGAATTTCGAGCACGGGAGACCACTAGTATATTTAAATTGACTAACTTAAAAAAATACTATTCAATAAAAAAATAAATTAATATAAAATATGTAACAAATCGCCGCCAGACAATGTTGATTCGTTGCACGAAATACGAACCAGCATCTGATCACGAGTGGCGTCAAAGAGTTTCTTACAAATGAGTTTTTTACAAATTTATTTAAAGAAACTCTGCCGATGGACCTCACGGACCTAAAGTTTCAACTCCAAACGACACAAATATGTAACCCCTCCTTCCTAGGGTTCCATATTTGCACTTTACACTATTTTTTATTTTTATTTGCACTTTTTTGCAGATCGCTTCTTAGCGATAAGACCGCCCATTGTGCACATTTAGAATATTTTTAGGCTATCAGGTTTTCTGTAATGGTGTACAATAAAGTGTTATCTATCTATCTTTTTGAGATCTTCAGCATTTATAAAATATAGATTTCATCGTCAATTTTGAAGTGAAACTTCTTTAAAATCGTTGTGATTTGAACTCGATGAAACGAAAAAGCGACTCTTAAAAGATATAAAGAGATAAATCTATATGACTAAGGCTGTAAGAGAATGTAATAGAATACATTATATTTAATAATTTAAACACTATTTGGAAATGTTTTGAAGTTTTTCGTTAATACTTCAAATTTCGTATTTTGAAGCTTAAATATATTATAACGATACTAGGTAACCCGGCAAACGTTATTTTGCCATATAAATTATTTATAGTGAATATTTTGGTTCAATAAAAATAAAATAAAATGGTTATTAAATACAAAAAAAAACTAACTTATTGTTCTCATCCCTACTCCGTGCTGTTTGCTGGGTGAGAAGTGACACTGGTAGATGTCTTACGGGGGTAACTGGTCGATTGATAATTGCTCACTTATCGACTACTGAGAGTTGAAGATTATTACGGTACTTATATCGCTATTTAAAAAATAAGGGTTGGTGGTAGAAGGGGGAAAATAAGGGTTATATGTATTTTTAATACCAAATCATAAAAAATGTCCAAAAAATAAACATTTGGGATGGGTCACCCTAATCACTTAGGGGTATAAAAAATACTTTACGAGCTATTCTCGGAACTATAAAATATACACAAATAATTTCATAAAAATCGGTCAAGTCGTTTCGGAGGAGTTTGGTTACAAATACTGTGACACGACAATTGTGACATACACAATTTTATAGATATAGATAATATGTGAAATTTGACGTCACGAAATTTAGTATCCCTCCCCCACTGTCACACTTCGTCAGTACTACGTGCGAACTGCTCATACACACTATTTTAAATTTTTATTATGAAATTTTAAAATGTTCTTTATTCTTTATTGTACACAAAAAGTTAGATACAAAATTATAGAATAGTGGTGATGTACAAAGGCGAGCTTCACCCTAAAAGAGGTTTCTTACAGCTAACCTATGAGTCTAGCAAGAAAGGGAGAAGCAAAAGGCAGAGTTGTGTACACTGAAGATATTTTACGATTTAACTATATAACATATTATAATATAAACAGATTACAAAAATATATATATACAAGATACACTTAAGATACATACATACATATATAATGTAAAATAAAGACATTAGGATAATTTAAGATAGTTAGTGCTCTTTGACTTTTTTTTTAAACTGCTTTCCGATGAACTATCTCGGATCGTATGTGGCTGGGCATTCCATAATCGAACTGCGTGAACGGAGAAAGAACCAAATTCGTAAAATGTATTCATAAATCCGGTTAATTTTAAACAGGTTCCAAACCTTGGCGGTAATCTCTGTCATTCAACTAGCTTTACTGCTTTTAGACTATAGTTGGCAGCACGCGCAGGCATATATATTCTGTAGACATATTCGATAAAGATCGTCTACATTTCCAGGTTGACAATGCATAATCGACACTTGATCGATATCCGGTAATATCGTTGGCGGTGTCGTATGACCCATTCTAACTCGATATAGTTTTGATACAAGACAATAATTTCCTGTGTCATAATATATCATGTTTACTTTTTGATGGAAACGCTAGACGAGACGCGCGTCACATAATTATAGGGAGTTACTGGAAACGTTATTTAAGTGTAACAATCTGTCGCTATATTATAATTATTTTCAGAATAATCCCTTAGCTATAAACATTTTAAATATTTGTTAGTTTTTCCGTAAATATCCGTGCAGGAACGGAGAAAGTATACAATTTCCTGCGGCCCGGCGGCCTGTCGTAAGAGGCGACTAAACAACCCACAGCCAGGTGGTAGGGCATTTGCCCGACTGGATGACTACCACCCCTGGTCTAGAGTATGCCGCCATAACAACCATGTGTTGTGTTCCGCCATTAGTAACCAGGTTCCAGTCTCCCTTAAGAGAACAGCACCTTTGGTGTTACAAATGTCCATAGGCGATGGTAACCGCTTTCCATCCAGTGGGCCGTCTGCCTGTCCGCTGAACTCATGCCATAAAAAAAAATGACTTTACGGCTTGATTCTGGATGCTATCAACCAATACTTGCAAAGTTAAAGCCTTTAGAGGTCATATTAACGTTTTATTTTTATTAACATAGTTATGTAATAATTCTCATTTATTTAACTCTAAATAAACATTTTTCTTAAATAATGCCCTCTTCTAAGCGTCACATCCGTTCATGTACTACGTCACAAATTTTTTTCCGAAATTTGTTTCGTATATATGAATGAAATTTGTAAGTAAATTGTGTTAATATATACCGCTATGCAATGTAATGGACATGTAGTAGTGGGACATTTTTGGGCTGTTATTATGATAATTTTTAATTCTGACGTTGCAGTCACTTTGAAGTAACATTTCATGCTATCAAAGATATTGAAAGCGATAGTAATATCATACTTATTACTTCTTAAATATAGTCTAAGTTAGCCTGTCATTTACATCGGGGGTGACTAAAGCGGCCGCTTTCGTAAATTCATATTACAAACATGTCAAGTATCAAACTAAAGTAGAATTTAATGCTACGTCTGACAGCTATTAGTATATTCGAATACATGTCAATTTGACTAAGATACTCTCCGAAAGCGGCCGCTTTAGGCCGTTAGATATACAAAATCAAGCCGAGCGCTGCCCATTACACATGTATTATTGTTATTATTGATTATAGTGGAAGTAAATATGGATATAATTCAGCGTCATCGACATGTTGGTCAATGACCGACTTCTTAATTTGATCACATAACACTTACATGCGAATTCAATATGCGTCAACGAGTTTTTACCAGTTACTTGTTTATTGTCTTTTCATGAGACACAATCATTGATGTTATATTAGGCACAGTATCGGAAAATCAGTAGTGAAAAATATTCATCTGAGTCAATCATCAAATTTTTAACGAAAAATGAACATATTTATTGAATTTCACTATAATCGGTTCGTTTTTAATAACGTGAAGAAGGAGCAATTAAATATTCAAACAAATTAACTCTCATTCATTTATGGATATTGTATTGCTCGACCTAACCGCTTTTATATATACCCTGAAAATACTTAGCTGCCTGAGAATGTTTTATACATTCAAATATGTTCTATTGCCTGACATATAGACAGACATAAGCTTACTAGCATACATAAGACATAAGCTACCATATACCAAATGAACTGTCGTGGCTCTACTGTATATATTTTCATATCCCCTCACGAAAATTATGAATCAATACTACGTTTTAAGAATCAAAATAGTGTTACATTATTTTAAATGACAATACTTGTCTAATGCAATTTTAGTCACAGTCTCCGCTATGTAGAGTGAAAATAATAATATCACTATTTTGGATTTTCTCGTGTTCTGCCATGTGATTTATACTTATATAACCTACTTTTGGTCAGAAAATGAGATCGTGAACAGGTCAAAATAAGATAGTCACAAATATGTCTGTTTGTTGCAAGATAATTAAATGTTAGTAAGAAACGTCAAAATATTCTTCATTATTCTTTAGATAAAAATAATTACCCTTATATTGAATTAAATATTTAATTATTTAGTGTCTGACATTTTTATGATGAATAATAAATAGGTCAGCCAAAAGCCAAGTATTGAACAGAACTGCATACAAACTCTATAATGAGTGCGTACATTTTCAACAAGGTATCTGTGGCCGAATTTACACACTAAACTAACTAAACTATAACAAACGGTATAAATTTGTTCTTTTGACAAGTCCATATTCACTGAAAGTAGCGTGAGAAAAAATACAAGAAAATTAATATGTTTATGTGAAAATGAATTTGAACTGTATTTACGTATGTCTAAAGAAAACTATAATAGCAATAAAAGAATAAGTACGTCAATGACCTAAGCCGATGACTCATAAATCTCATGTTTGACAACGGTGAAAGAAGATTTATAGGCGAAGAGTTAAACAGTTCCAATAGACAGAAGTTTAAACCGCAAAGGGCTGATCTACTTTTAAGTTTTCAGAGCGACTGAAAGTATTGACTGACCCTTTTGCATTATGAATCTAATAAGCTAGAAATTGAATTCACTTCGTAACCGGGAACCATGTCAAAGATAATATGAGGCTGCACTATCCCTAACTCAATTTCCTTTTGCGAGGGTAATCTAATGCCTTCTATTTTAAAGTAGGTTAAGCCCTTGGCTGTAATAATAAGTGAATGACGTTCCAACTTAGTCTACCTACGACAATTATATATATAGTAAAAGTCTATTTCAAATAGGATCAAATAAATATTGAAATAAGTATGTACCTATATAAGTTTCAAAAAATTATAAACCCAACCGGCAAAAAACATGTGAGCAGTATAAAATAACAAGACCTATTTGTATAACCATGTTTTTATGCAATAAATTATTTGATTTGATTTGACGGTATGGTCGACACATTAATAAAACATAATTTATAATGTTATCGTAAACTTTTTTACGAAATAAAAATTAGTTTTAATTTTAATTAATTAAATTAAATTTAAATCTGCCTATTCTTTTATTGATATTGATCTATATAATATGTGATTATAATTTCCCTTAAACATATTTATGGGCACTTTTCCAACTGACAGTGGTCTGGTACTAGATTTTATAGTTTAATTTTAATTTGTGTATATAGTTCTATTTCGTTTAATTTATAATATACTTTTATAAATACACATAGTAAATAATATAATAATTATGTTTTGGCATAATATAAAAAAAAATCATTTTACTTTTTTCATTAGAGAATTTATTTATTTACAATCATTACATAAAAAACTAACATATACCTACACTAATAATATCTATATACAGCTTAATTTACAAAAGATAAAAATTACAAATAGTGAACTTCCCAAAATTCGACGTCGAAAATCCGTCCACATGGGAATTGGTTTTTGCGTTACCGTGGCCATTTTCGCAATTACGGAACTCTTGCGAAATCGTCTCGTCCGTCCAACCGCCCGGCAGAGTACTTTTTTATATTGCGTCGATATTAATGAAATTTGACAGGGAGGTAGTATATTTTCTATATGCCACTAAATGTGTAGTGTAATTGTAAAAATCTTATATTATATCATTTTTTATCGTAAATTGCTTGCTTTTATGTTTATCTGTACGTACAAGTAATATAACTAGTATATAAATTAAAATGAAACAATTATTTAAATTAATATATAAAAATGAAATATATATTATAAATAAATCCCCAACAAATATATACAATAAAAAGAAAAGAAAACACTAAACAACAATCGGTACAGCCCGATCAGACCGCTGTCGTTGGGCAGTGTGCCTAGAAGGCTGGCAGCATTACTTCGCTGAATACATACACTAATTCTTTGAGCGAGTTAATCTTAAGTTAAACGGTGGAGCGTTTGAAACGCCGTAGGCAGCGTCCGGTATAACGCTGTACACGATCGACGGATGCTGCTCTCTCACTCAGACGCCTGACACGGCGCACTTACGCTGTGTTTGAAGAGCTTGGTAGTGATTTTTTTAAGTGGGCCCTATGGCCATATTTGGAACTATACAGTATAGGAAATACTCAAAGGAGTCTAAGGGCTGATTTAGATGTAAGCCAAAGCGGTATCGAATTTCTTTCCTTTTCTCTTTGCATCGTTATATTTTTGAAATATCAATTACCATAGTCAGGATTTTGAAAAAAGAAATACACAGAATTATTACAACTAGTGGTCGCCCATTGGTCGAAATTCGATCATAATTAAATTAAATTATAAGTTTGAACATTATTAAGGTTCTGTTGTCAAAGACTATACTTATATAATCACAGATTTCGCCAAGGCTACACTGTTAATTTGACTTGACCAATAAACAAATGAGTATATACGCGTGTGTGTGTCAAATATATGGTAGTGTGTGTAATGTTTTTTTATTGATTTAATGTATTATTTATGCATAATTTAAAAAAAAATAGCATTCCGCACTACTTCTCTATATAAACTATAAGTGTGCAAAATTTCATACTCCTCCGTCTCCGCAATTTTCGTAAAAAGGGGTACAAAGTTTTTGCTTCACGTATTAATATATAGATCATCACAGAATCATTACAATCATCACATAATCATATTTAACAAAAAGCTACGGATGTACTCATGTATACTTACATTTACAAAATAAAAAATAATAAGCTAATTAAAAACTATGTACCACAACGCTACCAGAAGGAAATGTGCCCAGAAGGCTGGATGCATTGCCACGCCGGATGGCAATGCTAATTCGCTGTGCGAATTATAAACTCTTGGGTGTCATCAAGAATTTTTTATAAGTTTCTTTGTAAGAAATTCTTCGCGGATGGACCACACAGACCTAGTGTCTCAACTCCAAATGGCACAAACATGTATCCTCTTTCTAAGCTAAAGCGGTTTGCTGGCTTCAGCTGCTGAAGCAGCGTTGTTAGCCTTTTTTTGTTAACGCTGGGGGAACGCATTAGCGCATAGCCTCGGGCCCTGGGGAAGGTCACCGAGAGGTACGTGTGACTCCTGACGGCAAACGCAATACACAAGCTTCTCATAATAGAAAAATTTGTATGTACTGACCGCTAGACTACCTACTTAACCTTTCAGTGTTAAGCCCCCCAGGCGCCACCGGACCGTAACCAAAGGTATAAAGAAAGATATTGTATGCGTACATTAGCTGAAAACAAGGTGTCAATCCCGCGCGAATGACATCATGGACACGACTATTCTCTAGTAAACAATATCAGATATTCTGAACTAATAGAAGGCGTTCTAACAATGAAACGATGACAGCAAATCTAATAGCATAATACAGTAAGTACACTATACACGTCTTTGGTATTAATAACAGGTATATAAAAGTAACGTAATATTCGTTATTGAAAAGGCTTATTAGTCATGGTATATTGACACAAAAGGCCTTTCTGTAAACCTACAACCTCAATTCAAAGGGAGGCTGACCTGTAATGTATTTAAGCGCGATGACGTAATTAGGTTATACAACGTAGGCTTTGTGATAGAACATCCTGAACCCCTATTCGATTGACTATATATACAAAGGAAATGTTCCATAAAGACCTTGAATATTAACATTTAGTTCTTGTCGTTTGGTTATTCCTTTCATCTTTCACCATCTCTCAATTGGGTATTTCCAGGATACGGAACTCTAAAAGCTTTGTCATTTAATCGAAGGTATATACCATACCATAGATGGGAAACTAAGCCATTGTTAGCATCTCCCATACATCATCATCCCATGCCACCATCTGCCATTGATGGCAACCTATAACTGTAATCAAGATATTTAGAAATCTTAATACATGAATAATATATGACTATAAAATAATAATATTAAGATTTCTTGTTTTGAATAAATTAATAAAGTACTAATCATTGACCCCCTTAATGATTGACATTCTGCCAACTAATTTTATCTCTGTATTAAGGATCCAGTGGGTTGATGTCAAGAATTGTATAGTTTACCCAACCTTAAAAAAAATGAACGGATTCTGTTATAATTTTTGTTGAAAGTATTGTTTCTGCTCCATAATTTTTATTTTGTCGTCAGGTTTTTACACTACATACGGAGAAAAGTGAAAAGGCGTCCATTTATTCAGAAAACAACTGGAGAAAAAGAAACAAAACAAAAAACCATTTTGTACTTAATTCAATGCTGCTATTGCCAACGACTATTTCACCTGCTTACATAAGTAGTTTAAAAAGTCACTTTATGAAAGACTAGGATATGTCCGCGTTTTCGTCCACGCTTGACTTCAATTCCCGCAGGATTGCCGGGACACAAAGTTGCGTAGCATATGAAAAAAGAATGTAAGCTATCGTTTTAGTAAAAACTGTGTTGGAATAAGCTAATTTTAATGTACTAACCGCTCCCGGGATAATTCCCGCGGAGTTCCCGGGATAAAAAAAAATAGCGTAGGTTTTAAGGCTAAGAATTTACTGTCAATCAGTGAAAACGGCATCACAATTCGCCCAGTTGTTTTTGCGTGAATACCGAACAAACAGACAGACCGACAAACATACAAGACATCTAAAAAAAAATGTGTTCTCCATCGTTTATATGATCTATTCCAGTTTTTTTTTTAATAGCTTCAATGCACAGACACAGCATGTTTAGAATTTTATAATATTAAAGATATTGTAACTATTAAGTTCGTTAGTCTTTGAAAACTTTGTCGCCTCGTTTCTAACAACATTGAAAGAAAGTGAACCCATATAATTTCGGATTGACGTCAATACATAGCTTTTGTGTTTTTGTTGGTTAAGAAAAGTTAGTAAGTATAAATATAGAACAAGGGTTGTTGTAATGTTTATATACAGTTATATAAAAAATTGGGTGTGACAGAAGCATGAAAGTAGAATAAACGCAGTCGAAATGAGGTATACATCTTTGAGAAGTATATCTGAGGTAAGCATGAGTGATATGATACGGAATAGTGCAATAAAGGAACGTTGCAGATTGGAAGATGTAATAACAAGAGTTGAAAAAGGAACGTTAAGGTGGTTTGGACATGTAGAGAGGATGGATGAAAATAGAATCACAATACAAGTGTATGACAGTATTGTGAATGATAGAGTTGGTACTGGTATACCGCGACGTGATCAAATAGCAGAAGTGTTAAAACGAATTCATGTAAAAAGCGTCTCAAATAAACGTGCATGTATGAGGAGGTTAATGAAAGTACATGAAGCACAAGTTTGTCAGGATCGTCACAAGTGGAGTTCTATGTATGTATGTTTGTAATATTTTTTAAACAAAATTAACTTCAAACTAAAGTGCGAAACATATTTATTTTCTACAACATCCTGATTTTGGTGCATTTTGCAATTTTGTTGTGATTTTTTGTTTTACTTGGCACCGATTTCAAGATGTAGAAAATATATATTTTTTGCTATTTAGTATGAACTCGGTTTTGTTTTTCTTACAAATATTTTCTCTTTTTTAGTTGCTTGAACAACTTTAGAAATAATATTTTAAGCTCCTGTAGAGATTGTACTATAAAAATGTTATACGTAGATAGAAAAAACGAGAAAACCTATTTCCCTAAATAATTTATCAAAATTAATTACAAAAATTTAAGCCAAATTAATACTAGATAGAGGAAGGACCATAGCCACTTTTGGATACGCGAACTAATTGGACTGAATTGAAGTCCTCGAACAGTATGCTAAATGGAGTAGATTGAGTAAGGAAGCAGACTCCAGCAATAGCCAGTATAAATATCTAGTAACTGGCCGATGGCAGACAGAAAAAGTATAGGGAGCAGGAGGAATGCCGTTCACTTAAGAAAAACCTTTTATATTTATTCTATAATAAGTTTATATTAACAGCTGGACCAAATAATACAAGTGTTCATTTATTCAGTAATTACTACTTTGGCACGAAACCGTATGAAACTTTCCTTAATTAAGTAATTAAGCAAAATATTAAGAAAGGCGTTCTTGGGCGCTATTGCCCGACTATGGGTATTATCGTTTATATAAAAGCATATTGACACCAGAACCTATACCTAACCTATCTACTTAAATATTGATAAATACAACAAATAATTACTTGAATTAATAGCATTAAGTAGCAATAACAATCATCAATTCAATAAAATATTGAAGTTACCAGTAAAAACGTTCAGCTAACAAAATTGTTAGCTGAACCGAAAACAAACAGACGTTCTGCTCTTCCTCTTGCTGTTAGCGGATTTGTTAAACTATTTGCCCTCTCACATCATACCCCCTACGCTTTAAACCTGTGTCCCTAAATACAAAGCACTGACTTAGCCAAGTTATACTTGTGAGCGACATAACCCAGTGTGCGCCATTACCCCTGTTTCCCCTAGTATTCTATAGATAACGATCATGTGATTGTATTTCTTGTTGTATTTCTATACAAAAATTTCAGCAACTCGTACACAATAATACATACATAATATATATTGAATTTCATTCATTAACGTTGCATTTTAACAGAATAGAGTTTTTTTATGTATCGTCAGCGTCGGTGCAAGACCTTGTAAACTAGATTGTTGGTGACATCATATTTTTCCAAAATTGTTACCTACATGTCACAATTTTAACAAACAAAATAATATCTTAAACTGGCGCCGACGATATGTACACTATATTCCATTGAAAAAAAAACTATCGGCATCTATATTTGTGTTCACTAAGCTCAAAAAGATTGATTGGATTGAATTCTTTAATAAATAATTAATATCAGACTGAGCCACAGCGAATCGTGGCCGGGTTTAGCTAGTTGTTCATATATTCCTTTTTCAGCGACGTACATAGGCATGAACTATACATGGCCCTCAAAGGAAGCTCGCTGTTCCCAACCAGCCGTCACGAGTTCGTGTGCCCTGCAACCTGCAGTTGAAGTCAAAGAACGTAGTGACGTGGCGTGGCTTGTTCGTGTAACCCCATTAAAACTGCTTCGAGCCGCGCGCGTCCCTCTTCATGAAATATTAAAAATTCAATTGCGCTTCTCTTTATTTTAACCCCCCCTCTTCCTCGTCCCCTTCAGCCCCCCGATACCCCTTAGCGCCCAGACGGCTTCGCGTTCGCGTACAATATAGAATAAAATATGTATTCGAAAAAAATAACGCGTACATTATTATTTATAATTCGTTTTGTAAGCTGTTGCCCCGGTAGCGCTTTTCGGCCTTGTACATGTAGACCTTTACATTGTTGTATATTAATTTTAGAGGTTTTAACAGCGGCATTGTTCGCAACTTTGACATACAAACATAATAGTCATGTTCGCGGTGAATATATTACATTAATGTTTTGTTCCTTACTATCCAAATATGAACTTCTAAAGCCAGCAGTCGCTTTCATCCATACTGTAAATGCGAATATAACTTTGTCTGAATGTCTGTTGCGCTTTCACGGCAAAATTACTAACAAGTTTTTCATACAATTTGGTATATAATATAGTATCAATACCGAGAATGGACATCATCCCAGAAAGGGATAGTTTCCTGAATAATATTAAATAAATTTCCTTGACTTTAGCTGTTTTTTATCGCGATTTTTTTTAAAAATAGGATGAAATAGGGTATGAAAGTTTGTATGGGAGACCAATTATTTCTCAAGTTTAAGGATATAAAAAATCATAATTGATAGGTTCTATCAATACTCCATATTAATATTATAAATATCTTTCTGTCTGTCCCTAGGATTAGGCAGGGCTTCATTGGCGCCGAAACCGCGGGTTTAGTGAGTGAGCCGGCTGACTGTTCGTTACCTCACTTTGAGCGGCGTATCGGTCGCTAACTCAATGTCGAGTTAGCAGCGAACTCTTGGGAGGGAAGGTAAACGGTTAGTGTATAACGCCGCGCAACACTCCGGCGTAGTGAGCGAACTGCGCCGCCGACCGCGGGCATCGTTCGCTGCTAATCGGCTGCTCACTGAATGAGTCGGCAATGCAAACGGCGTAAACAACGTATATTGCGCGCTGCATGGAGACTCCATTTAAAAATTATAAGAAGACAAACTAGAAGCAAACAGTTAGCCGCTCACTGTTCGTCGAATAGGGATACGGCTTTAAATTTAGTCGTAGTAGTTAGTCAGAAACTGCCCTAGTGGTGCATGCTTTTTCAGACAGGATTCGAACCCGCGCCCTTTGAGTTTGGGACGCGAGCGCTAACCACTAAGCCATCACGGCTTATTTATTTTTATTTAGTGATATATTTCATGGTACCTAATGTCAAATGGAATAGCAGCTTAAGGTGGAACACGCTTACCCAGAAGAAGATACCTATTCATAAATGACTTGAGACATCCAAATTCAAGATTTCAAGGATAACAGACGACAGCAAAGAGTTCCGCTCCTCAGAATTTTTTTATTGCTCGGGTACAGCAGACAGGCTGACGGCCTACATGATGGAAAACGGTTACCGTCGCCTATGGACATTTGTTACACCAAAGGTGTGATAGCACCTTGTGCTGCTGGCTTCGAAGAAGAGACTAATCTGATCATTGATGCCGGAACATAATTAAAGCTTATTATGAGGGCATAGTCTAGAACAGTGGTGGTAGCTAATCAGAAGGACAAATGCCGCCCTACCATGATAGGCCGCTCGTTTCAAGAATTAGTATTCTTTCTGTATTCCTGCACGGATACATCAGTGGAATGAGCATTTACATTTACTTATCCGATGATGAGGACATTGTCTTTGATATCTGGACGCTTATAAGGTACAATAGATTCTGGAAAAATATCTGAAGATACGCCACGGTTTTAGGTAACGAGCTTCAGTCATTGACCCTTCCGCGCGAAAAATTCCATTAATCAATCAAGCTGAGTATGTCCGAGACTAAAAAAGTTCCTCTCGAGCAGGAGTTGCTGCAAAGAGCACTAGTCTAATCGCATAGCCCACCGCTCCGCATTAATTGAACGCCATACATTCTCACGTACTCCTTTTTTAAAAGACAAATGGAACTCAATCGTTCATATCCTCATGAAAATAACGAGAATGGACTGTCAAACATTCCTTTTCAATTTATCTCGCGTCGAGTGTAGAACTTTCCTTATAATGCATTAAAGCCGTGCTACACGGACCGATGCCAGTTAATATGATGGGCGATTTATTCGAAAGAAATATCATTTTTAATATTTCGTAATAAATATTTACTATACAATATGCCGTATCTATATTAAGATTTGAAATTGAGGTATGATTTATTCTGTTCAAATCTATCTAAAATTGCGACGTTAAAATGAATAATATCAGAGTCACAATGCAAAACTAACACAACGCTATGAAATATCATCCGCCTATCAGTTTATATAGATACTTCTAATTCGCAATTGGATTCTGCAATATTCCAATATATGAAGGTGAAACCGCTGGAAATCTCAAGTTGCTATTAACTTTAGAGAAGGCCTTTACTGCAAATCAACAATAAATAATGAATATAAACTATATCCTATTCTATAATAATAATATTATAGGGAAGATTTTTATTTTTGTCTGTTTGTAACGAATAAACTCTAAAACTACTGGACCGATTTCATCCAATCGATCAATTCTGTCACCATTAGAATGCTACATTATCCTAGATTAATATAGGCTACATTTACTACTAGAAAAAAAATAGAAAAAAAAAATGTGTTTGAGTGGGTGCGTTCGGGGATGGTTAGATTCACAATTAGATCCGATAGGTGGCGCTGGAGTCGGTAAGTATTATTTTTTAGGCCAGGACAACGTCTGCCGGAACCGCTAGTGCTAATATAAAAATGCAAGATATACATAGATAATTTTTATTATAGCGCGAATGTGTGGAGTTACTGCGCCAGGAGCTTCCACATCCGCGGCAGCCTTCATGTCCGTGACAAGGCACACAATCTGTAATAGTGTCGCTTACACTGGTACCGGCACGTTTACGGAAACCAGCATATTATAGAACAAATGCCTAATCATGCCGCTTCTATGGAGATACATGAAAGGTAGTTTTCGTTCCGGAAAATATCGTAGGTTCCCTGGGATACGCACTAGTTTAACAAAGCAGTGTGAAAAACTCTTCTAAATATAAACATGTAAACAACTCTACACGTAGAGTGATAAATCGACACCATCTACGTCACGTAAGCTCAGTTATACAAGAACTACACACACAAATCAACTTAGCGTAGTTTGGGCAGACAGTGGTCGTTTCGTAAACGCTACGCAATGCCCTACCTACGTCGATTTTTGTGTATGATAGTTATATAAGTAAGCGTAGTTTGGGTAAATAGTGAAGTTTAGTGAACGCTACGCTATACTAAGTCTATTTTTCTGTGTCGTGATTGTATGACCTAGCATAATTGGAATAGATAGCGTGATTTTGTAGACGCTACGCTATGGTAAGTTGCTTTTGTGTACTAAATGTATCACTTAGCGTAATTTGCGTACACAGCGACGTTTTATAGATACTACGCTATGCTACCTCAATGTTTGTCAACAATATTTGCATGATTTGCATTTGGGTAAATAGTGACGTTTTGTGAACGCTAATATAGATTGATTTTTGTGTGTAGTCCTTTTATGATTTTCCATTCGTGGTTTACGTAGGCATTTCTAAATTATCCGAAATAACAAAACAGCGTGTGAATAAGTCGTTATGCCGGCGGTGTATTTAAAAGTCTTCAGTGTTTTAATATCGTTTTACGTATTATTGTTGTGAAGTTAGCCCTGTAGAAAATGAGGCACACAAGTGTTTCAGAGCTGTATTTTTAATTATGTTATATGCCAGCAACAATGTGGAAATTTCCAGAACGTGCTATAGTAATTATTTGTTTTTGTACCCCTTTTCATTTATGTTCGCCGATTCGTGGATAAAGCCGTCTCCCTGTACTTACCCTACCGCTATTCGTATTATAAAAAAAGAAAGCTTGTGAGGATGAATGTTTGTTATTCTATCACGCAGAAACTATTGAACGGAGTTTGATGAAACTCAACAGTAACATAGGTTATACATCGGAATAATACTTAGACTATAATTGTTTAAATTTGGAAAATATCAATCTTGCGCCAGCAAAGTCACGAGCACAAGTAAATCATTTGAAATAGTAAGTAATGTTTGGCAATGCATTCGCGCGATACTTGGACTTTATATGTCGACACATTTTCTGAACCCCACAAGATATCGAAATGAAATATACAATACAATTCAAAATACAATCTTTCTTTGAATCTTTGAATCTCATTGAGCTACTGCAGAGCCTATTTAAGACTAAGTTTCAGACTTAAAAATAGATTATTATGATGCAAGAGCAAACAGTAACTAGCTTTACAAAACCACTAACAATAAGAGAAAGAAAAGTACGTCTGTTTGTTTCCGATCCCAGTAACAAAATTGTTGGCTGAAAATTTTTAGTGGTAACCTCAATATATTAATACTTTTTTGTTGTTACTACTATTAATTTAGATAATTATTTGTTATATTTAGCAATAATTGATTAATACATTAGTATATGTCGTTCGTTTTTATTATACTCGTAGCTTTTGGCATCGATATGCTATTATATAAGCGGTGTTACCCACTGTCGGGTAATGGCGTCCAAGTACGCTTTTCTTTTTTTATGCTTAGTTACCGATTATTCATGAAAGTTTCATACGTTTTATATCTGATTACTGAATAAATTAACAATTGTATTATTTTGTCCAACTTTTAATATAAATGTATTAAGCATAAATATAAAAGGTTTTCCTTATGTGAACGGCATTCCCCTGCTTCCCCTATGCTTTCGATAAGCTGTCTAAAATATCGTAAAGTTTAACCACAAGAATGGATTTACCCCACTTGTGTTACCACGCTGAACTGCGCAACGGCACTCTAGAATGTTTATTTACAACAGTGATCTGAGGAGAACTTCCTACAAGGGTTTCCCACTGCGCTACGATATCTTATAAATTACCAGTTATTGTGAGTCACGAATCTACCACCACTGCCAAGGCAATTTTATTTACTGATAATAGTGAAGATGCGGCGCATAAAATTCCCTAGCAACATAATGTTTTTAATATAAAAATAATAATAACAGGCCATAAACGTCCCACTCCTGTACTCGGGCCTCCCCATTTATAGGGGGAACGGCTAGTATACCTGCCACGCTTTTCTAAGACGGATTGACGGGTTTGACACATCGGTTAACTAGATGTGCAGGTTTTATCGCGATGTTTTCTTTCACCGTTAGCACGTGGTAATAGTAACAATATGCACATTAGGTCAGAAAACTGCCTAAGAGATGCATATTTTCTGGCCAGCGTTCGAACCCGCATCTTTGAGTTTTGGACGCATACGTTAGCCACTAAGCTACTACGGCTTTTTTTATAATCTTTACTTTACAATTATATATAACTAGCTTCTGCCCGCGACTTCGTTTCCGTGGAATAGTTACTTTGGGCTAATGCTAACTTTAACCCGCGACTTTGTTTACGTAGAAGGTGCCCCACAGCCCTTCCCCCTCATGACTGCCCGCCGGCCTGGCACATCATAAATGCGCGCGCAGTACTTAATCATTATTTTGCTGCGATGTTATTTTAAAACTACGATATCTCCTTAAGATATTCATTGAAATCGAATAATGTAAATGATAATTTTGTTTTAAATTAAATACTTGTGATGAATAACGTATTTATTTGGATAAGGATTAATATCATGTTTATAAAAACACCTTCGCAAAAATGCATTATTTTAGAACAAATTTGGTTAGCATAAAAAAGGTTGTAGTAAGCCAACTTTAAAAGATGGACATATGCTGTCGTGGACTTTTTATTAGAATATTTTAAAGGGGAAAAAATTCTGTCAAACATGATTTTTGCGAAACTTTAACCGTCTACGCAGCGCACGCAGTGCAAGATCTCATCGGGAAAAAAACACCCCCGATTTTGAAACATTCTTCATTGGTGCTCCGCTCCTATTGGTCTTAGCGTGATAATATATAGCCTTCCTCGATAAATGGGCTATCTAACACTGAAAGAATTTTTCAAATCAGACCAGTAATTCCTGAGATTAGAGCGTTCAAGCAAACAAACAAACAAAATCTTCAGCTTTATATATTAGTATAGATTTATTATGTAGATGCATTTAGGGCACAAGCGAGGCCAGGTGTATACGCGTAGTTAATTATTTTGCATATTACCTTATACCTTAATGCTGTAATTTAAGCATTGCCATTTAAATTTAAAATGATATTTTTTTTCAAAAGTGACTGCCGTAACGAGTTAAAAGTTGGGCTTGCAAAGTTGGCGTGCGTCAGTGTTTCCAAAGGCATAATATGTTCCCACGAAAAGTTGCAAATATGTTTTGAGTTTCACTCGGGTGTTTTGATAGTTCGTTGGAATTTTTTCCGAACGCTTAACCACGTTAATAGCATTTTTAGGTTGGTTTAATTCGATTCGTACCTGTCGAGTTTGTAGGACAACCTTTTTATACGTTTATTTTTTTATAAATTTTTACATTCTATTGACATTGTCATTCCTATGATAGCTACTCGAAATTATTTTTTGTATTAAATCATAAAACCAGAAATTAAATAATTCAACTTGAAACAAAGCCTATCTTCTCCATTGCGCCAATCCGCCACATATTGGTGATTTTATCGATAATGGAGCATGAGAATAAAGGTAATTTTACACCTCCCGAAATATGTGAGTCGTAATGCGACTATCTACCACCCTTTTGGGCTGAAGAACCAGCAGTATGGTTTGCGCAAGTAGAAGCTAGCTTTACTCTTTCTGGTATTAAAGATGATAATAGCCAATACTTTGACGTCATGGCGCAATTTGAATATCGTTTTGCTGCAGAAGTCATAGAGATTATAATTAACCCGCCGGCGACCAGCAAATACGAGCTTTTGAAAACTGAGCTTCTGAAATGTCTGTCAGCTTCGCTAGAAAAAGAATTAACCCCTTCTGCTGGATAGCTTGAATATTATTTTTTTCCACAAGCTGACCATCAAAATTGCCGCGCTGTCAAATTTTTGCCTAGTTCAACAAAAACACAGATAATTCAAAAACTATCCAACGAATTTACTTCAATTAAAAATTAATCGATTCTGTGATAATCTATGCTTATAATGGATACAAATCTAACTAGACTATACTTAATTTTGTGTTTCAAATTCTTATAAGAAAAACACACGAGGAAAACACTCACACATGTTCACTTAGAGCACCATATAAAATGTACAAACAAGTTTGAAATAATATGTTATGCCCTTTATAGTTATGAAAAAGTAGTTACCAATCCCACTAAGGTTATAAACGCGAATGTTTGTAAGAATGTATGGATGTATGTATGTTACTCTTTCACGCAAAAACTACTGAATGGATTTTGATGAAACTTTACAATACAAATAAAATAAATAAATAAATAATATATATATATATATATGTATATATATATATATGTATATATATATATATATATATATATATATATATATAACTTACACATCAGAATAACATATAGGCTATAATTTTCAAAGATATAGTGTGAATTATCCAAAATAGAACGATTTTCTATCACCTCACGGGTGAAACCGCAGCGCGCAGCTACTACTAAATATGTAGTTTTATTACTATAATTAAATATAAACATTAAAAATGAATTTATTTCAAACCACCGCAGGAAACGAAATTTTCCATGTCCATCGGGCTTGTTCGGTTGTCAAGCGTAACGTTTATTATATATCAAAACCCACAACTTCTCATGTATGAAGAACTAGGTGACAGAAGGCTTTCACAGATTTTGAGACACTTACGCCATCTAGCGGGCTGGGATATTTCGGATGATTTTATTCGAATGGTATGGACCAGCCGATTACCGACCAGCTTGCAAGCAGTCATGGCAACGCATCCTCAATTTACATTAAAAGCGCTCACGAATCTCGCCGATAAAGTTCATGACTTAGTGCCGTCATCACCCCAAGTTGCATCAACTGACGCATCTGGACTATATTTCGACATACTGATTAGAGAAATAGCAGAACTTCAACTTGATGTTCAAGATCTTTCTAAGCGGAACACCAGGGATAGTCAATGGTCTCGTAGCCCAAGCAATCGTTGCAGTAGAAGTCGTACGCAGTCGCTCTCAAGTTACCGAAAGTTTCTCAATTGCTTTTATCGCCATAGATACGGCGATAAAGCCAGGATATGTTTGAAACCATGCGACTAACAGCAGGGAAACAAGAGGGTTGCTCACTGATGGCGACAAATGACTGCCCAAGTTCCTCAGGTCGCCTTTTCGTAACGGATCGTAAGTCAAAGATGCTTTTTGCTGCGAATGGAACACCTATTCATAAATACGGTTTCGCTCAATTACAACTTAACTTAGGCCTCCGTCGCGCAAATTCACGGCGTTTCATCGTTGCGGATGTTAGTAAGGGAATAATTGGTGCCAATGTTCTTACGCATATGGCTTGATTGTCGACTGTCGGAACCGCCGCCTTATTGACAATATGACGACGCCAACATCCTCTGCATATCCAGCTCTTACGTCAGATTCAATTTCATCTGTTAAAACTGTCTTTATCAAATCTGAGTATATTATTAACCTTCTTCGAGAATTTCCAGAAATAATACAGCCCGTTTGATCAGGACTACACCTGGACCACCTGTTTGTTCACTGCACGCCAAGAAAACTATCGCCGGAAATGCTGAAGATTGGCAAACAGGAGTTGTTTAGTAAGATGATCAAAAACGGAACTGCCAGACCATCGGAGAGCCCGAGATCGTCACCATTGCATCTCGCATCTAAAAAGGATTATGCTTGGCGTCCACGGGGAGACTATCGTATGTTGAAAGTTCGCACGTTACCCGTCCACTATCCAGTCAGATATATTCAAGAAATAAAAGTTAGAAAAGAATTATCTGTGAGTATATTCTCTGAACATTTCAATTGCGTGTGAACTGCACACACACACAATTTTTTTATAATTATTATTTCCTATCTGTACGATATTTTATACTATTATACTATGATAATAGCCATTGTTTTGTTATAATATACCCTTTTATGTCTAATACTTAGAAATGTCACCGTTGTGGACTCATTGTGTTGACCAAGCGAGTATTCAGGGAATAATGCATAGGGTTGTCACTATTCCGATATATCATCTCTGGCGCTTGGTCTCCTTTTAGATTGAGTCGTTCAAGCAGATTTATTGATGAACACGGAGAACTTAGAAAATAATTAAGTTTATTTTATTGAGTAAGACAGGATCGTGGGGTTATGAGCTAATAAAATTGCTACTCAACTCTTCGGGTAATCAAAGAGCTGTTGCCTACCTTGGACAAAGGATCGGTATGGCATAACAACGAGTTAACGTAACAAGTATTCTGGGTGGGTATACCAACATATGGGTATAAGGTACCTTACACAACCAAGACGGTGACCTAAGTTCAGTATTCTACTTATAATGTTAAGGGATTATAGGAAGATTGTAATATAACGAAGTTAAGTTTTCTTTATTGCATTAGTCTATAATATTCTAAATTAATAACAGAATAATTAATATTTGAAACTGATAAGTAAGATTAAAAGTTTATATTTTGCATAGAATTGGTAATGGGGATATTTTTTAAGAAAATCATGACAACCGATATTGCTTGCAAAATGAACAAGCTGAAATGATAATAGGTCGGTAACGTATATCGCGGGAGCGATGAATCACGAAGCGGACGAGTCCTGGAGTGGAAACTAAGTCTCGGGAAACGTATTTAGTATAAGACACCTCCCAGTGTAGTAGACAATCTACGCACGGTCATCGATGCGTGCTGGATGAGAAAAACTGAAGGCATAAATGGCGCAAACTTGAGGAGATAATGTCCAGCAGTGGACAATGATTCGCTGACGACAACGCAATATAAACACTTACATGAAATAGTAAAACGAGACGTTCAAATACAGCTGTTCAGGAGTATAATATGAAAACTAGTAAACGAATTCAAAAGAACCTCCACACAGAGCTAGCTTATGACCCGGGTCAACATTTAGAATAATGTTTATGCCGATAAATGACCTCATTACTGTGAGATAGAGGAATATAACAAAAACAGATGGCACTGCGGTCGCGTGGTGTTGGTGCCGCCGTTACAATTCACTAACAAACACGTTGTCATGGTCAGACAAATGATGTTTTGCTAGAGGGCAAATTTCCCGAGTGTATCCAAATTCAAATTCATAAGTTTTTATTCAAAATAAGTTCCACTGAAGAACACGTTTTGAAGGTCATATATGTAAGTCAAAATTTAAATCAACTTCCTATTCTATGTACATCGCTTCGCAAAGCGCTATCGCTGTTTAAAGGTGAAGAAGCGGCAAGAAACTTCCCAGCAACCTGTCTAGCTAAAAAGATTTTTTCATCATATTTATTTATATATTTTCTCAGAATCTCTTTTTTTTAAATACATATAGATGTTGTATTACAATTACTTTTCAAAGAATGAATGGAGTTGTAAAAAACAAAAAATATTGTTACCATCGCAATAATAACATACTAAGAATTCAAACTGCGACAAATCTTTATACATTCCTGACATCTATATTATCGTCCGTAACAGCAATTAGTTTAAAGTTCTATGTCTGCTTAAGAATGTCCTCAATTCAAGTTTCTCATTGATAATAGTCATTCATGAGCCTTAGTCAGTTATTTTGTAGCCAAAAAAATATTTTCTAGCACTAGTTTACAAAAAATGTGGGTACGGATAATAATGCTCTTAGGAGAATCACCTTATCAAATTCACAGTGTTATTCATAAACGTGGCTTAATTTTTAAGCAATACTTTAAACAGTTATTTAAAGAAAATTTTATTTACAAACACTATTTAGACTTAAAAACCTTTACACAGTGTCTTAAGTAGCTGTGAGATTAAACCTCACCCCATTGTTTAACACTTTTAAGTGACAAAATGGCGAACAAAACTGTAATAGCATTTTACAGCTGGTGTTTGATTTTGCAAAGATTGAGGCAAAATTGAATTTTTTGTTTCGGTGATAATTTATACGTTACCGAGCAATATGTATCATGTAATCATTCATTTAATTTTCAAATGGCGGACCACTCTTTTAATAATAGTTGTATACTACAAACAAATAATATCATAAAACCTAAGTAGAAATAAATCTGAAATAATGAATTGTAAAGCAGATCACTGCTTGCGGGAAGCGGGCAATTGATTTAAATAATATACTGAACAACGCTCCTGCCAACCCTGGCTCACTTACGCATGTATAGACTTACCCCATTGTTATAATGTCACTAAAATCGATCTGTAATCCAAAACAATAGCGTCTAGAATGATCCTTTGACTTACCTGAAAAGAAGAAAAAGAAATTAGATGTAATATTGTAAATAACGTTCTGAAATAATCGGATGAGACTTAAACTAATGGGTGTAATGGCTAATAAAAGCTTGATTTACACATACGTGTATATGCATTAGTAAACCTAACATCGTTTGAACAAAAAAAAATCAGTTAAGTAATAAGTCGTCGATTAAGTAAGATGTCTATCCAGATGTTGATTAGAGTTAGCTAATTTCGCAAGTTAACTCGATTCTTAACTAAAAAATATGTACATCATTAATGTGTACAGTTTGTAAACTTGCTCTTGCTTGTAGTGGTGGATGCTGGCAGTAGTTGGTGGAGTGCTAGTGCTTTCTTACAGTAGAGTAAAGAAAATACACCTTGTTACTCACAGGGATTTATTCTTGTACTAGTTGAGCTTGGATGCTGATTCTTGGGTTCTACTTAGTGGTAGTTGAAGTCGTATTTTACGACTAATAGCAACTAGTAGGGACTTGATAGTAACTCGATCACAAAGTATTTGTGAGCGTTATTTATAGTAATATCATAATATTAAAGCAGCCTAAAGTAGGCCGGTAGGGGTATCCGTGCAAGAACGGAGAAAGAATACAAATTCCTGTGGCCGGGCGGCCTGTCGAAAGAGGCGACAAAACAACCCACAGCCAGGTGGTAGAGTATTTGACCGACTAGATGGCTACCACCCCTGGTCTATAGTATGCCACCATAACAACCTTGAGTTGAGTTCAGGCATTACTGGCCAGGTTCCAGTCTCCCTTAAGAGAGCAGCAGCGCATTTGTAGCACCTTTAGTCTTGCAAATGTCCTTAGGCGATGGTAACTGCTTTCCACCAAGCGGGCCGTCTACCTGTCTGCTGAACTTCTGCAATAAAAAAAGGCCACAGCATCATCAAAATTTATGTAGATTTTATCAGAAATTACAGAGAAGCTTGACTTCTTCTACATGGTAGAGCTATATCTGCTAAAATCAATATTTTGATTACATACAGCTCTTAAGGTCACCTCGATCGGAGTGATACCACGCTCTCACAGAATATCGGCGTGAAGCAGTTAGCCCTGAGATAATCGTGCTTCGTGCAATGAGTGAGAGTTCCAATGGCCTACTTCCCCCTCCTCCTATCTCATATTTTGAATCCTATCCCCCCTATCCTGTACCTCCTGTCCTCCTCTATATTCTCCCTTTACTTCATTTTCATTATCCCTTCCTAAAGACTGGTATCGCGTTGTCGTCGGCCCTGGGGCCCAATTCTGTTTCAATATCTTAGCGTTCCGAAGATATTCCAAGAATAATTCCATTGCGAAAGCGCCAAAAATGCTTATTCTACTAAGTCCACACTATTTTATAGATATCGTGGCAGCAGAATAATAGTAGAAAAAATAATTCGTATTACCATTAACAGAAATGGCGTTATCCGAAATGAATATTAAAAAGCTACCAAAATGTTTAACATTTATTTCGCGAGTTTTCGTTAATAGAATGGCTTGCCACGGACACGCCTTTGAAGTTAACAGAATACCGAAATCAGGCAAACCTACAATTGAGACGATAGTGTCCGGCGATTTTGATGAGATAGTAATAGCGTAATTGGCTTAGAATGGGCATTATACGAAATCAGATTTACTTTAAAACATAACATTTAGATTAATTATTGGAGAATATTTATAACAATTCACATACATACAAACAATATGAATAAAAGAAATAGGGATATGTAGTGGCTCACGTCTAGCAATGGACATTGACTGGCTGAAACAATACAAGATAAAAAATAGACGCCTGTCTAAACTGGCGAAAACATAAAAGGTCAGGTTTTACCGAAATGGCTACCATAGACCTATTAGTCGTACATATTTTTATATATAAAATTGAATGTCGATGGGTATGTTACTGAATTACTCCTAAGCCCCTGATCCGATCTTGGGGAATTTTTTTATATGTCTTCGAGTGGGGTTTATGTTTACAATTGGACCCGGTTTTTTAGGAGAGGACAATCAAGGAGAGGAGATCAGCTAGTATTATATATATTAAAGAAAATTAAATATATTATTTTCAAATTTAAGTCGAGGAGTGTCGAAGTAGTTGTCTTTGACAGTGACATTTGTGTATTCGATTTTCCACGCTTCTTATACTCCTCGCGCATATATATATATAAGTATCTTTCTCGCGTGCTATCTATACAAATAAATAAAATTAAAGTGTCTGTTTGAAATGTCAAAATAAAAATGTGAAAAAATCTGGTCCGAATTATGACCAAAAGATTCCAAAAATGTTTTTTTTTTAATTTTTGTCTGCCTCTCTGAATGTTCCGGCTAATCTCTGAAACGGCTGAGCCGATATTGACAAGACTTTCACTGGCAGATAGCTGATCTTATAAGGTGTAACTTAGGCTACGTTTTCTTTTTTTTAGGGTTCCGCGAAAAAAACCCACGCGGACTAAGTCGCGTGCACAGATAGTTAATTAATATGAAAAGTGGCTTATCCTCATTCTGTATAACCACCGTAAAATATTCAAACCCAGTGCGTATGTGTCACGTCAAAGAAGAAAGAAAACGACGGGCTGACGCACAGAAGATCGCCGACGACGCCCAATAAGTCGCACACAAATCATTTTTTTTTAAATCCAGCATCTATTACAGTCCAAATCCCCTTTGCAATCCAACAATTACACCGGGTTTTGTGTAAGAACACGTTATAATTATGTATACACAAAAATTTTAAAGTATTCTTGAAGAACGAGTTTATCATTTGAGTGACTAGAACCCGGACAGGTCGACCCCAGCCGACTACACAGAACCTTAAAAGCATAATACTGAAATACTGTTATAAACTTTTTCGTATTTTTATTTTTAATTTATTTTACATATAAGAGAATGACATTTTTGTTGATCCTAGATTTGTATAGTTATCAAATATATGTATTTTTATCATCGTTGTCCAGCGTATAATTTTCAATATTTTTACTTAATTCATACAGTCCCTAACAAATAAGCCTTAAGCCAATATTAGACGGATCATTTCTATTTTCAATTTGGATGAATCAACCAAATAACTTTGAACCATTCAATGTCATTGAACAGCGTCGTGTGCTTTCAGTTTGGTGCCTGTGAAATTGGTTGATCCGTCTCATGCCAGCATTACTAAACAGGCCGCATACTACATTCAGAACCCCGAGTCTGTAACTCAAATTGGCAGACGCATCGAATTGGAATCGTAACTTTTATTGGTTTTAGTAGACTACAAGGCATCTCGGCTCAATATTGAATCAGTCTTGATTTGTCCCATGAGTGTGTAATAGGAACTTTAGCAACTATGGTATTGTCTTTTATCCGGGCAGGAACGGAGAAGGAATACAATTTCCTGCGGCCGGGCGGTCTGTCGTAAGAGGCGACAAAACAACCCACAGCCAGGTGGTAGGGTATTTGCTTGGCTGGATGGCGACCACCCCTGGTCTTGAGTATGCCGCCGTAACAACCTTGTTTTGTGTTCCGGCATTAGTGACCAGGTTCCAGTCGCCCTTAAGAGAGCAGCAGTGCATTTGTAGCACCTTTGGTGTTGCAAATGTCCATGGGCGATGGTAACCGCTTTCCATCAAGTGGGCCGTCTGCCTGTCTGCTGAACTCCTGCAATAAAAAAAATTTGACTGTCATCAGACGAATCGATCTTAACTCGCACTGGTGTGGTTTTTTTGTGAAAGTTACAGACTTGTGGCCCTGTTTTGGGCAAACCTCCCGAATTCCCGAGCACGATCCGGCGGTTTTCCCAGAGCGTTACAATATGGGGCTCTTCAAAAAGGGCGTAAACAGATATTTAAAGTCTCAACGAGGTAGACAACGTATCGGCTAACTTAGTGTTGCAGATGTCCATGGGCTACGGTAGCCACTTGCCATCAAGCGGACCCGTCTGCCAGGTTGCGTATAAGCAAATATAAAAAAAATAATCCAAATCTGAAAACCTAAACAATACTATGCACTAACTATGCACAACAAAAAGCACGAAACAGTTTTCACGTTTGAATTTCGGATTCCGGTTAAATTTAGACTCTTGCGATAGGTTTTATTTAACGTGCAGAGGTAGGAAGACTAGAAATAAGAGTAAAATGCAATCACATACGGTTCAATGAATACTGCGTTATGTGCAAACGAACTAACTTCTCCAAAAGATTGGTACATAGGTAAAAATATCGTCGCTGTTCGTAGTTGCGAGATCGAAAATGAGATAGTCCGTTTTCACTCTAAATAAAAGCTTATAATTATTCCTTCCTTTCCGAATTGACGACATGACATTGGAAAGATCAAATAACATAATTCTAACATGTGCTTATTTATATAAATTATGAAGCATCAAAGTTTGAATTCTTTGTAGTCATCGAACTGTTACTTCATTTTTGCGTGGGGATTTTTATTATATTTTTATTGCATGAGTTCAGCTGACAGGCCCACCTGATGGAAAGCGGCTACCATCGCCTATGGACATTTGCAACAGATGCGCTGCTGCTCTCTTAGAGGAGACTGGAACCTGCCACTAATGCCGGAACACAACTCAAGGTTGTTACGGCGGCATGCTCTAGACCAGAGGTGTTAGCCATCCAGATGAGCAAATATTAGCACCTGACTGTGGGTTTTTTTGTTGCCTCTTACGACAGACCGCTTGGACGCAGGAAATTGTATTCCTTCTCGGTTCCTGCATGGATGAAAGGTTGCCAACAATCAAGAATAGTCAGATGGTGCACGATGCAGTGGCATATTTGAAGGCCTTATATCGTAAAATAATAAAGATTCGCTGCTTGTGCTGTTTTTTTTTTTTGCAAAGGTGTTCTGTTACTGACGTTTAGTAGCATTATTGATTTTACATATACTTACGTATACATTAGGTACTCGAAATATACGATGTAAATGTAAACTACGTAAGTCAATATATTCTTTTTTCAGATAAGTTAGATAACGATTGTTTATACACAAATGCAACAAATACACAAGAACTATATTTGTCAAACAAAATATTTTTTGCTTATTTTTTTATAGGAAAGTTCTTAAAAAAACTACTTAACATACTGTATTAAAAACATAAAATGTTGATCAACCGACTAACAATCAAAAATTAAAAATGACAATGAATATGTATTGTCGAATCGAAGCTTATAAATTACTTATTTACCAACGTAACCTATTAACCTAATTTAAGTCAGAATGTAACTAACACCATAACATGCAAAGATAAACCCGTAAAATAATTAAGTAAAAAACAAATTAGCGCATAAGGAATTATTTTAAAGTAATTTATTAAATGTAGTTTTACAAAGGTACGGACTTGGAGTCTGTAGATTTAATAATAAATAATGATAAAATAAAATAATAATAATCCAAAAATATTTATTGAAAGTTACATTTACGTTATTCTACCTTCGCTTGCAAAGCAATTGTAGTTGCCACTAAAAGAGAACAGCAGAGAGCCTAAAGCGGTCGACTTTGGAGAATCATTTAGTGAAATTGATACGCGTCTAGACATACTGGTAGTCAGTGGTGATTATAGGACATAGCATAAAGTTTCACTTTATGTTCATACTTGCCATGTTCAGCATATAAATCTGCGAAAATTACCTCTTTAGGCCCGTAGGAAGTGCAGGTACACACAAAAAGGTACATCTTTTCTTTATATATATATATATATATATATATATATATATATATATATATATATATATATATATATATGTGTTTGTATATATACTGTGTTGTATATAATATTGTGGAGAGTCATAATGGAACTTTAGGACTTTTAGAAAAAGGTAGATAACTCTGGAAGGAAACGACAAGGACGGATACATTTTAGAAAGGGATAGACGATGAACGAAATTTCGGGAAGGAAAAGACAGAGATAGATAGATGTTTAGCAAGGGACAGATAGCAAATAAAAGAAGATCGAAATTATGGATTCCAGAAGATTCTTCCGGCTATATAAGCAGCGTAAGACGCGCCTACCGGGCAGTTTAGAGTTGAGTTCAGTTCAAGACGGTGAAGCGACAAGTGCAATACTAAATTGTTGGAAGAAGAGTTTAATAGAAGACAGTTTACACAGTTTACAGTTTAGACGAGTTTAGTGGTGAATTTAGTGAAAAGTTTAGTGGACAGTTTAGTGAAGGAGGAGTTTCGCGTAGTTTAAAGGAGGAGGTGGGGAAGCGAGCTACGCGCGGTAAATTCTGAGTTCTACACTGTAGCAGCAGAAGGTGTGTCAACGCAATGTCGACGACGGTATTGTGAGTGAGACATCTTATTGTCGGTACAGTGCATCGTTCATTGTGTGTGTAGGGGTAACCCTGCAGAGAGGAATCACCCACGGCTGTATAAGTCAATAAAAGTGTTTAGTTAAAAACTGGTCTTTTCTTCCAATCCTAAGTGCGTAACCCCCCCCCCCCCCCTGCTCGCACGTAATGATATAATTATGGGTATGTATAAAATATACAATAAATATTTGTATTTCTATTTAAATATATAGTATAACTTTATTGATATATATACCATCCCTATGTCTGTAATATATAAGAACACCTCAGAGGCAATTATATTTTCTTTATGAATATAACTAGAACTTGAAGTAAATCCTCGAAAGTGAATAGAAATAATATTTATCATTATATTAAATCACTTGCGTAAAGAATTTCGCGTTTAAAATTTAATATGTTTAATATCTAATAAAAGTATGCAAAATCAAACAAACTCTCTAGCAACATACACTATTTTCTTTACTTAATTTTCAATTCTACACATTTATATACATTGGTAGTTTTTTTACACCATTTTCGATCGGTCAGTTGGTTCGTTCGAAATGTTAATGTCTGTAGTAATTTTGAGTGTACACAGGCGGCGTACGATCAACATTTTCCTAAATACCTTACGTATTCCTCCAATCCCCGTGCGCGCTGCGGTTAGATTTCCGAGATTTTCCAACGGCCGTACGGTGCGCTAGCTCGGGACCTCGTTAAGAATCTATCGGCCATTCGAAATTTGAATTTGAGCTGGTTATCATCGCACGAGTTGCATTCCAGTGGATGCAGTTGGTATCTAGTACTTTGCTTTACCTTATTTTATAATGTTGCCAGGTTACATAAATATACGGGAACTTAGAAACAAAATATTAATATCTTTTAAATGTGATATTTTTAAAATCAAAGTCAAAGTAATTTACTTGTTTAAAACATGGAATTTTTTGTAGATGTTATTTGGTAAGCTCAGTGGTACAGACACTACACTTAAATATTTTACCTTTGACAGGCATACACAATTTTTGTAGTTTAGATTACAAGGAATATGTATTTATTATGGTTTCATATATTATTATGATTACAATAAGTACTTTAATTCAATTTATTATACATTATGTACAAAATAATCAAATTATGTCAATGTCATAAGTTATTACTATTTAATAAAACTATATGTCATTTAGTTAATTTATTATTATATCGAACAATTACAAACTACTCCCGGGAAAGTTCCTGCGGGATTCCCAGGATAACAAATATTTTTTTTTTATTAGATTAAAGCTATAGATCAGTAAAAAATCACATTGAAATTTGTGTTTTATCTGGCCATTTTAAATCATTCCCAGAAAAATTCCCCCTGGATTCCCAGGATAAAAAGTAGCGCAGTGTAAGTCTAAGAATTAGCTGTTGATCAGCGAAAACCGCATGGAAATCGGCCCTGTAGTTTTTACGTGAATCCCGAACAAAAAGACAAGAATACTAAAAAGAAATTGCCTTCTCCATCGTTTAAGTAGTCTATTCCAGTTGTTTTTTTTTAATATCTTCAATGTGTAGACACATCATGTTCAGAATTTTATAATATAGATTACGTACCGATATTAAATCAGTCACCCGTTAAGAATAAAATATTCCCTAATCGTTATAAAATGTATCAGTCACTACTACTTTTATGTTAAATTATCTAAAGGTGAGTGATTTGGAATTGTCTAGCAAGTTGTTACAAAATATTGACACTCATGAAATAAAAGCTTCTTTGACATATTACGGCTCTACTATCAGGCAGCGTAAGTCAATTGGGATTTATTCTGTCTTTAAATCTTAAGAATCGATTTGGATGTTTGATTTGGTATTGCATAAAAATATATTTGATATGTATTTGAATTACGTTAGATTTGTATCTATGAAAATGTATCGTAAAAATGTATGTATGCGCATAACTTGAGAACGACTTTACTGATTTTTATGAAATTTTTTGTTTGTATTTGAGTGGGTGCCTGGAGTATTTAGATTTATAAGTGGAACCGATTGGTGGCGCTGGGATCGGTTCCTAGATTTTAAATTTTTCAGGGCAGGACAACGTCTGCGTTATTTATATTTCTAAATAACTTTTTTTATATTTCTAAATACCTGTCCCAACTCTCTGAACGGCTCATTCCTACCATTTTTTATCGGTATTTACAAAGCCTGACCAGTGATCTAGATAGGCGGACTTGAAGGCCGGATATGACAATTGTACACGAGTTTTTTCTAAATATTCTAATATTCTCGTTTCGCCCCATCAGTTTACACGCGTCGGCCCTCCACACAGTGGCGTTTTTGCGTCGTAGATAGTGAGTGACGCGTTATTTCCGTTGTCCGCGCTGTGCCCAACGTCAGCCTCTGGAAGGATATCAGAGGCTATTGTCCAAATATAATAGGCCCCGCTGTCGCCTTTTGTTCTAACTATGGAATATGGAAGATTACGCGCTTTTTCAACACCTCCCACCCTCCCGGGTATACCTCCCTACTATGTCCACCCCATCGTCATATTTTTGTCCCTGGATATTTTATTTATACTATCACAAACCAATGGCTTCTATTTATATACTAGAATATGATATTTCCAACCATATATATTTTAATACGTGAAGCAAAACTTTGTATCCCTTTTTACGAAAATTGCGCGGATGGAGGAGTATGAAATTTTGCGCACTTGTAGTTTATATAGAGAAGAAGCGACGAATGCTAAATTTTATTTTAAATTATGCATAAAAAATACATTAAATCAATTTAGAAAAAACATTACACACACTACCATGTATTTAACACACGCACGCATATATACTCTTTTGTTTATTGTTAAAGTCAAATTAACAGTGTAACCTTGGCGAAATATGTGACTACAGAGTTATAGTCTTTGACAACAAATTAATATGGTCGAATTTCGACCACGGCCGACTATTAGTTTTACTTTAACTATGAAGCAAAACTTAACTCTTATTTAATAGAAAGAAAGAAAGAAAGAAAGAAAAACTTTATTCGAAGAAATAGCGACGTAATTACATTCGTTATACATTATTATACACAGAGCATATTTTGAGAATTTGTACGCCGCATTTTCAACGAACAAGGTTTGCACTCAGCATATTGCTGTGCCGGAATTATATCCGACACAACGCTGATTTTCAGTGCAAACCTTCCTTTAAGCGTAAAACCAAAACGACTCAAATTTGTTAATTAAATAACTAATAATAATAATAATTTATAAAACTAAGTCTACTTATGTAATATTTAATTAGTAAAAATAAATAAATACATTTGAATAAAACCAACAATAAATTATAATAACAATTTCCAGAACGATAATTATTGTAGTGATTTTGGGTAAGAACTACTAAACCACGCTACGTTTGCACTTCGATTTGCCTGTCTATGTATGTTCTATTCGGATTCATATCAAGGTGAGTTAGTAACTGAACTACATTGTAATTATTTAAAGGCTTATCAAAAGGCTTATTAATCGTAATTAATTTATACGTTTCATATTGTGTGCTACGTCCCAAACTCAAAAGGGCGCGGTTTCGATCCGGGCCGGAACGCATGCACCGCTTAGGGAGTCTTCCGACTTAATGTGCATATTGTTACAATTACCACGTACCAATAACGGTGAAGGAAAACATCGTGATGCAACCTGCACATCGAGACAACCGATGTGTCAAACCTGCCAAACCGCCTTGGACAAGTGTGGCGGGTATACTGTCCGGGCCGACCGAGGAACGGACAATATACCCGCCTTGCTTGTCCAAGGCGGCTTGGCAGGTTTGACACATCGGTTATCTCGATGTGCAGGTTTCACCGCGATGTTTTCCTTCACCGTTGTTAGCACGTGGTAATTATAACAACATGCACATTAGGTCAGAAAAGTGGTGCATCCGTTCCGGCCAGGATTCGAACCCGCGCCCTACGTTACCTCGCTGAATCGTTATCCTGATTCATTGGCGAAGGTAGCCATCGGATCACTTTATGGTTAGGAAATTCATCATTAGTTATTTATGATTAAGAATCGTATATAAAGTGGTTGTCACTTAAATTTTAGCATTTATTTTACAAAAAGTATTTTATTACTTGACATTGTCGTACTGCTTTTGTCTTTTTTTCATTTATATTTTGTCCTTAATTGTAACGAATTGTTATTAAATATTTTTATATAAAGAAAATTCACGTCTTACTTCATGTCTTCTATATTTATATACAGTCACAGTACTCTCCACATAAGTTAAACAACTACTCAAGTAATGCATATGTAAATCAGGTTTTAGTTGAAATTAGAAAACATTGAATAAGCATTTTGTTTTAGAAACCAGCATTACACCTGAGTGGACTCTCATTGAAAATTGTAATCACACATTATACGGTACGTATATAAAAGGCACCATAAACAAGCGATGGGGCCGACAGTAGGCAATGCATACGATATGACCCGACATGCATTATTTCGTCGGGCGTTATACTAAAATCATCTAAGCACACCCCTGTGCCTAGACCCGCGTGCACACTAAGCCAAATAGTACACACACATCGATGTCAGCTCGCACCCCTATCGGGTATATACAGCTTGTTTTAAGTTACTGTAGTTCCGCAAAATTTTCAAAGAACTTTATCATAAATAATAGCTCTTAACTCTTATTAAATGCTGACCTTTTAGCTATACCAACCATTCATAGTAACATTCTAAACACTCTGCATCTTATACTAATATATAAAACTGAAGAGTTTGTTTCTTTGCTTGAACGCGCTAATCTTAGGAACTATTGGTCTGATTTGAAAAATTCTTTCAGTGTTAAATAGCCCATTTAACGAGGAAGGCTATAGGCTATATATCATCACTCTAAGACCAATAGGAGCGGAGCACCAATGAAGAATGTTTCAAAATCAGGGGGCTTTTTTAACTTACTTTTTTTTTTAACTATTCCATGTAGACGAAGTCGCGGACAGAAGCTAGTATTACTATATAAACGTGAAAGTGACTTGTGTAATTGTTTGTTGACTAAGGAATATATCAGGTACTTTCTATAACGAATATGAAAAGAAAAGTACGTGGATACAAAAAGCAAATTTCAATGTAACTTATATAACAAAATCTTAATACTGTGTTTAACTTAAATCAATAAATAAACAAAAATGATTGGAAACTGAATATAAAAAGCTATTATACCATATTAAGTAGTCAAAATCTGAAACTTCCTTCTAAGTTGTTTTTAATAATACTATCAAAAGGAGACTGTGTAATTTTGTAAAAAAAAACTTTCTTTTCTTAACATTATGATGGTAAAATAAAAAATATAAGAAGGTTTGGGGAAACAAAAGTAATATACTATACAAAATTTAAATCGTGGTAGTTATCTACTTATCAATATATATATATATATATATATATATATATAGTTAGCTCATTTTCATTTCCTCATATACAATATCACGTCTACTTTCAATTAAATTCCACTGATTGTAATGGTAAATGGTAGCGAAAATTGGGGCAGTGTCGTCTTTCAGCACAGCAAAGTCCTAAGTGTCAATATACAAAACTTACTGATTCAGAAACATAATGTCAATTAAGCTGAATATAAATTAACTAGAATGCGTTTAATATTTTTTATATAATTATTATATTTATAATTAAATAAACGATAAATTATATATAATATTTATTTCCAAAAAAATGTTTCATGTAAATGAAGATAAAATATATATAGCGTATGGATTATTTTGTTAATTAAAGGAAATGTTATATGTGTTATACGGATATTTATTGACAATTATAAAGATATTTTAAATTAAATTAATGCATGTTTAATTTGTATATATAGATTGTTTAGACTAGTTACATTAAAGTCTGTTTGCTTTGCTAATATCGTAACATCGTTCTGCCAAAGGTTTTGGTAGCTGAATAACTAGTATTTCTTATTTTCTACGTTTCACACAGTAACACAATAAATGCAAAAAACGCTTTATCCAAAGAATTTAACACTGTTATTTCTTTTTATTAACTATTCCAAAATAACACATGAATGCTATCCGTTACGCGACTATGATGTTGCTTTTGCTTCTAAATTAACTAAACTTTTACTAAAATAAGCCTAATGCATTAAAACTACATGTTACGTAATATTTAGAGACAACAATATAGTTAAGTTCTTATGGGAAATAAAGTTCTTTAAACCTAAAAAGCGCATGCTGTATATAGGAGAGGCGCGCGGCGTTCGTCTATTTGTTCTACCGTAGCTTTGTCGGGCTTGCGACATGCAGGTCATTAATTGTTGTGAACGGCACTTCCTAATCGATAGTGCACCGCGTTCGATTCCGGTTTATATTAATGTTATTTGTACAACGACCGCCGCCCCCCCTATCTGCAACGCTAAATATCTAATGCGTTTGCGACGGTGCGGCACGTGTTTTCGGTATAAGTTCAGTATTATGTACAAAAATACAGTTTACTAGGTCACATTTACATTCGACCACTGGAGTTGGATTAATGTGTCGTCAGTTCTGCATCAGATCGTGGGATGCTTGCCTTCCTTTGCGAATGCGGCGAGCTCGATTCTGCGTTCCACACGCTGGTAGAGTGCACTCCATGGAAACCTCAGAGGTTCGAGCTCGAGGCCATTGTAGGGCCCATTGATGCGCTGGGGAGCTTGGTCGAGGTCTTGCTCCACAGCGACGATCACTGGCAGGCGGTCTCATCCTTTTAAGAGTTAGTAATGACCCAAAAGGAGGCCGGACGCCGTCGTCAGACTGGCACAGACTACTCTCCCGTGATACCATCACAGTAGAACCGACTGCAACACGAGGAAGTGCAGTTGGGGAACTTCTCTGTTGATGAAGTGGTTCACCTTAGCCAGTCTGAGGTGAACCATGGAAGCGCATGGGACGACATAATGTTGATAGTAACCACGCATACTAGATCCTGTGTCATCGCAATCCATGCGTGCTAAAGGGGCGTAGGTTAAGGTTTAGCGAGGTGGTTGGGAATGTCTTTACCAGAGTCCACGTTCAGCAGTCTGTTGTAGAGTTTATTTTTAGTATTCACTCCGCATTTGGTCCGTTACCCCACGACCCCGATTTAAATGTATTGTCAATGTCAAACTTTGCATAGATACTGACTGTATATACATCTGGTGTTGCAAATATCCATGAGTGACTGTAACTGCTTTCCATCAGGTGAGTCGTAAGCCTATCTGTTGTACTTTCGCAATAAAAATAATTGTATGTGGGTGTGTGCGTGCAGTTCACATGCAGTAGAAGTGAAACTTTAGAGAATAAACTCACAGATAATTCTTCTCTAAGTTTTATTAATATAAATATAATTCCTTTAGCCTACATCATACATAATTCAAAATAAATTTCTTAAGTATCACTTCACATTTTTCAATGTTTTAATCTAAAAAAATATTATTTCGGTCCAAATTGGACCTAAGTTTAATCATCGATCTTATTGTCTCTCTAATCTGTGCTGCACAATGTAAAACTCGTATCTCATTCTCTCGCAGCCTTAGTCCTATAGATTTACGTGAGTTGAAAACTACGATTTAAAAAAATCATTTCAAAAAGACATATACAAATACTTATATATATAGCCAAAACAATACTAATTTTTGCATATAAAGTCTAATCGCAATTTTATATGCAAAAATTAGTGTTTTGTTAGAACAGATGCATATCCATAATAATTATTTATTTATATATTTTTATTAATTTTTATGTATTCTTTAACTGTGTGCTCTGCTAATTGGCCAATGACATATTTTCTCTTTGAATGAACTCAAGTTTTCTTCCTAAGTTATATAATTTTTAGAAAGTATTGTATATCCGCACTGTCATGCAAACAACGCTTTTATATTTTTATATATTGATGTCTTGTGGGGTGGCAAACAGATATTTTTATTATTGTTTCTCTTTCTTTTAAAACTATCGAAAATATTTTATTATTTATAATAAACATCACAATTTCGAAAACACATAAGCATGGTGCTGTAATAACTTTCTATTTGATAAAAAACTATCCACAAGAGTCTGTTTGCCAAAGTTTAAATACAGGCCTAATTCACTTTTTCAGCTTTAAATACTCTTTCAACCTTTGTTACGTTACCCCAAAATATTATGCCATACCTTGATGTAGAGGTGATATACGCATGGTAAGCGATTAATATAGTGTTCAGCTTACCTAGTTTTTTCATCATGTATGAAGCGTAAGAGAATTTATTTTATTATTTTAAAACAAAATAAGACAGTACACAAGTAGCTCTAGGCATCACGCAGTAGATAAACATTCACTATACCTATAAAACAACATATAGCCACGACTATAAACATTCCGTTTTCCATATATCGACGGACGGCATCACAGCGGAAATTGTCTAAAACCCCTTGGACCCGACGTGCAGACGAACGAAAGGACAACACACACTGCAATTTTGTTATGAAAGCCTCATTGTGACCACTGCGTTTAGGCCCCCGTGAGCCAACTTCTAATCGATACGAAGAGAGATTAATGACCACAGAGTCCGCTTATACAGCGGATCAGTAATGCAATAAGTAAAGGTTTACTAATATTTTTTTTAATAAATAGAAAATCATATGTAAGTTTTATAACAAACCATTTTTATTTTCCTTTAAAAAGTTAGATCAGATTAAAAATAAAATTTTGAACCTGAAGTGCCCCAGTGTCGAAAACAAACCGAGCGCGCGTGTGACATCACTATGATAATTTCTCACACATTGCGCTAGGAAGTTTCTTTTTACTGCCAAAAGCTGGCAGACAGGTACCTTGAGAGCATCACATTAAAATCGTGTTGTTAGTTGTCATTGCCACTGTTACATTAAGCGTTCAAAATTCGAAACACGATTTTCGCTTCGAGTTTAGTTTTATTCATAGTGTAAACTGTAAACTGAAACATGTGATACTGTCTACGTATTACAGGTCTTTAAATAGGGTTAGAGTACTTTATTTTATTAAATTTAACAGTTTTGACATGGGAAAATACTTAGAATACTGTATCAAAGAAAATAGCGTAATTAAAAAACACAGCACGCCATCTAGTATAGTAATATAAATGTGTAATATAATAAATCTGTAAATGGTTCGAAGTTTTTCAATGCTATTATAAATATGAAAAAATTCACAGAGGTAAATCGGAGAAGGAGATTCCGAAAATACACTTTTCAGAATTTTTGTCTGTCTGCTTGTTAGACCTACATGTGAAAATAACTAAAAGGTTTTAAAAGAAACTCGACACAGAGATGCCATATATACCGAGGCTTAACTTTTCAAAATCGGTCCAACCATTTAGGAGTGACAGTGACATACGCTTGAACAAAAGATATATATATATATATATATACATTAATATTTCTTTTCGTAATAAGGGTCTGGAATTATTGAACTACTTCTTAGTAGTTTTCAAGTAATGCTGAGTGTAAACAAAAACATGACGCAAATGATTGTGAAACGTAAAAATAATTCTGAGAAATTGTTTTTCAATTAATTTAACTCGTTGAGTACTTGGAGCTTTCGTTGAACTTTGTGAAACCTTAAATATCCGGAAATATTAACAAAACAATAGTTGTACATAATCCTTAATTGAGTTATACTTTCTAACTTTCACGAATTTGTTTTTAAGACTTTAATTTTTAATTACAAGGAGTGGAAATTTTATTATACCTAACAGGTTAAACGTGATGCTTGTATACTTTTGTACTATCGTGCATATTCTGATATGCGAACACGCATGTTTAAGAAATAAATCATTGTCTTTGCTAACAAAACAACACATGTTCACATGTACCCACACACCACTTTTTCCTTAGCGACTAAGTCAATTTTACTAAGCGATTGTCCAAAGCCGAATACTTTAGGCCTTCAGCTGTAGTACCTATAATACTGTATTTCAGTTGTTATCGCCCACTTCCGAACAACTCGATTATTATAGATTATAAAAAGAAAATTATTATAAAGTTTTTGACATTTAAAATATTACTTCGTGTTATTCATTCGTAATGCATGAGGAAATGTATATATTAAATTAATAAATAATCGGCAGACAAATATGTGTATATTGTATATCCCCAAATTAAGCAATTTACTCTTGTGTAACGGGTAATATACAATGGACTGTTACTATAGTCTGGTTGTCTGAACGGATTTCAGACAACCAGACTATAGTAAATAACGGAAAAAAATCATTTCCGAAATTTACCATACCAGGAATCGAACCCGGAGCCTCTGCGTTAGTGAGGTAAGCCGGCAAAGGGTTAGCCTGCTCAAATATAGAGGCTGTCAAATATGAGTGTGTGTGTAAATACGTATTTATAATATATATAAGTGAGTTGTTCGGAAGTGGGCGATAACGACTGCAACACAGTATTATAGGTACTACAGTTGAGGGCCTAAAGAAGTCGACTTTGGAAAATCGGTTAGTAAAATTGACACGTGGATAGATATACTGGTAAATGTAAGACATAGCATAAAGTTCAACTTTATGCTACACTTTATACTTGTCATGTTCATCCTATGAATGTGCAAAATGGACCTCTTTAGGCCCTCGGTTGTTTGCAATGCCATACTGTTTTCTGTTACATTTATTATAATGGTTTTGAATAAATTCTTTGATTCTAATTCTAAAAATAGTTTCCGATACAAATTACTGTTTCAAAAGTACAAAGATAAATGCACATGGCGATTGTAAAATTAAGAGTTCCGTTCCACCCAAAATAGTTACGGAACCCTAATAAAACAGCCACGCAAACTACAGAAAATTAGAAGGTAAATTAGTAGTCAGGTGATTACAAATCAAACAGCAACAAAACCGCGACTCGCCTGTGATGAAACTAACAAACAAGTATAAAATATTAACACAAATTATAAACATTTCGCTGTCATATTACACACATATCTTTCTTGGAGAACAATGAAAGTTTACGTTGAACAGAAACATTATGTATATCTTTTACATTATCGATCGGCATAGTTTTTCAAAATAACAAACAAAAATTCTAAAGAATAATGCAACAAGTCAGGATTACGGTGAAGTTAAAAGTTTTCCAAATACAATCAAGTAAGAAACACAAAGAACAATAGATTGCTTTCTTGATGGTTTCGAAAACATTTATTTGTATTACATTCGTGGTAACTATTGGATTTTGAGATAATGCTTGACTTTTTATCTGCAGTATACCATTCGTATTTTATGTTACATGTTTCTATTGGTCTTAATATGTTTTTAGGAGTCTGCACAATATGTTTTTTCCTTCCATACTCCTCTATTCTGGCATACGTCCGCTATCACACCACAAGTCATCAGGGACATCTTTAACCCAGGCGGAGACACCAAGGGGCGAAAGACTTCAATAGAACGGTCATTAAAGACTATCATGATTTTTTAAGATCCGTTCAAGGACACTTAAATAATCTACACCAGTGTGTAATAACCAATACGCTTAAGACGACAAGGCAGCCATTGGGATTCCACAATGGCTCCCTCCTTCCTATGGGTTACATATTATCATCATGTACCCAACATGTTCAATAATTTTGGTTAAGTGAAGGAAATTTGAGGATAGTATTTTCTGTAAGAAGCAATTTTCTAGACAACTTTGAGAGAGACATTTTGCGGTCAGGCCGAAGCCTAACCATTTTTCCCTTCCCTATCCCGTAACACAAAACGCAGCAAGTGTTAAATAAGTTACGAACAAAGTTTGAGATAATATTGACAACCTTATAAATTAATTATAGTTCGCCCATACATTTTGTCACAGACAAGCACTACAAATAGATTGTAGGATAGGGCTGCTACCCATCAGAACCATTTTATAATAATATTAGCTGACCCGGCGAACTTCGTACCGCCATATTTTCTGAATTCCTAAAAGACTGTTTCATGACACAAAACAAAATCACCAAAATCGGTCCTGGTGAATAGGAGGATTCTAGAACCCGATCTCAGTGCCACCTGCCGGTTTTAATTGTGAATCTAAACTATCCGGGAACCCACTCAAACATACAAAAACAAAATCAGCAAAATCGGTCCAGGTGATTAGGAGGATTCTAGAAGCCGATCTCAGTGCCACCTACCGGTTCCAATTGTAAATATAAACCATCCGGGGACCCATTCAACCAGACAAAACAAATATCATAAAAATCGGTAAAGTCGTTCTCAAGTTATGCACGTACCTACATTTCTACGATTCATTTTTATATATGAGAAAGAATATATTTTATCCGTGCAGGAACGGAGAAATAATACAATTTCCTGCAGCCTGTCGTGAGAGGCGGTAAAAACACCCCACAGTCACGTGGTACTTGTCCGCCTGGATGGCTACTATCCCTGGTCTAGAGTATGCCGCTTTAATAACTTTGAGTTGTGTTTCGGCATTAGTGGCCAGGTTCCAGTCCTTTTAGAGAGCGGCAGTACATTGGTGGCCTTTGGTGTTACAAATGTCTTTATTATTTATTCTAATTTTATTTAAACTGTATTGATATATATTTTACCAAGTGTTATTTTATGTTTTTTATAGGTTATTATGACCACGCCACTCATTATTACGTCAGTTTCGTTGACATTAAACCATAAATAAACGGATTACTGGTAATCTGGGAGAAGAAACGGCGAGCATACGAAAGTATATAAATTAGATTCACAAAACCATGTACAATTAAAATTCCAGGAATCGAATCCGGAACTTCTGCCTTTCGTGGCGGAATTATAAGTCAATTTCAAAAGCTGTTCCTATATCTTACCAAGCATTCCTTTGCTTTACAAGCGGTTAAATTTGACGTAAGCGCAATACAAGTAATGACAAAATTCAACTGATGGTAAGGCAAGCGAATGAATAGTAATATATAGGAACTGGCTATAAGTCAACGAGGTTGATAATTCAAAAGCTTCTCTAAAAAACATTAATAAATTGCAGTAAATGTTCTAGTAGAACGTGTTAGGACAACCCTAATGTGTTAGGCGCTCGAATCTAAATTCATGAGTACGGCCGTGATTAGACCGCCGGAGCTGCGTTTTACGCGTGTACGTACCTAGTTGAGTTAGATAAAACGCACGTCTGTGCGGGGCTTAATTGTTTATCGCCCATAAATGTTTTCGCTTCGACAGTCTGAATTATGCGGTCATATTTAGCACATTTCGGATTAGAGTGCGTGATTATACACATCAGTGTTTAGCCACTGTCCAGGTATAAGGAAATACGGTACTGTTGTTTTAAGAATTCATGTAGAAAAATTATGGTAGGAATTAGTAAAATGTAGCTAGCTCTATAGAAGGTTAAGTCCTACTTTTAGAGCGAGTAGAGTCATATATACATAGAAAATAGCTACAAATTTTGTTTTGTTATTAAACTTATATTAATATATAAAGCCGAAGAGTTTGTTTGTTTGATTAGACGCGCTAATCTCAGGAACTACTGGTCTGATTTGAAAAATTATTTCGGTGTTAGAGATAGCCCATTTATCGAAGAAGGCTATAAGTTATATATCATCGGGCTAAGACCTAATAGGAGCGGAGCACCAATGAAGAATGTTTCAAAATCGGGGGGTTTTGAAAACAAATTCCACGCGGACGACGTCGCGGGCACAGCTAGTATAATATTATATATTTAGGAGATAATTTAAAATTAAATGCTTTTATTTAAATCATATTAAACAAACAATCAATATTTTTCTACAGATTTTATGCACAAGAAATTAGGAATCAATTGTTATTTAAAATAATAAAATATATTGACTAGAGGCTGTCACACAGCTTCCCTCTCGTTATTTATGAAGCTACAAATTCACTATACACATATACAAGGTGTCTCACAAATCCTATAATAATTTATTAATTATAAAAACATCAAAAATTAGTTAAGCCGCGGAGACCATTTGTTATCCAATTAAATTTTAATGATTATAAACATATTTTATTTTTATATAAACTTTGTTTAGAAAATCTGGTTTAGGGCTGTCAAATGCTAGTTTTTCATGCTTTTGGAATTAGTAATGAAGATTCTACAACACCGTGTATATAAATAGGAGAATCAGATATTGAGATCATGGTAAGTAAAGGAATATTCATTTCTGAAACTTAACACGTCTGGAATCTATATCAGTGTCAATGGTGTTGTATGGTCGATCACCCGATTCATAATGGCACCATAGTAGCCACATTTCCAAACAAAAGCAACCATTATGCCAATAATCGACTATTCCGAGAAAATTATAATAGCGGACTTGGACATGGACTCAAAATTACTTAATTCAATCACTTAGTATGTTGTAAATTAACTTCTGCAATCTGTTGGACCAATTGTGTATCCGAACCATACTGGGACTCATTTAAACACGCACGAAAAATTTCATCAAAATCAGTCCAACCGTTTAGGGGGAGTTCAGTGACATATACACGAACAGAAGAATGTTCTCTATAATAGTATTCCAACGACAGATAATATCGTTTGGTCATTGTTATAACATAGTGTCATATTTGAGTATAATACCACTTGTTATTTGTACTCTCTTTGCAGCGGTTGAGCTTGGTTCCAGCGACGATTGAGCTGTGGGTCCTCGCCAGTGGTGCGTTACTTCATAATAAGGGATAACAAACTTCGAAGCACCACTCAACATAAAATAACCATCACAAAACTTAATGTTACTGTACTCTTTGTATGGATAAAAGCGTGAAGTTTGTAGAGTTTACTAACTATTATATTCTGGTTGAAGTCGTGGTAGCCCAATGGCTAGCGAACGCGTTCTAAACTCAAAGGGCACGGGTTTGATCCTGGCCGTAGCGCATGCTCCACTTGGCAGTTTTCTCCCTAATGTGCGTATTGTTACAATTACCACGTGCTAACAGCGCTGAAGGAAAACATCGTGATGAAACCTGCACATCGAGATAACCGATGTGTCAAACCTGCCAAGCCGCCTTAGACAAGCGTGGCGTGGTATACTGTCTTTTCCCCTATAGTGGGAGGCTCGAGCCCAGCAATGTTAATTTTTTTTTATTTTTCTCCTTCTAACAAATACAATTGGTCAGCATTTTCTTTTTTTTATATCTTTTTATTTCTTTTTTAAATTTTTCTTTCTCTTTTTTCCTTTATTATCCTACTTATATCTATAAGCCGCGCGCAGAAGGTTTGCCAATGACTACTTACTATTATTGTATTATATTACTTACTATTATGTAAAGTGTATACAATAATAAATTTATTGCAACAACTATTTATGTAACCTTTTTTGTAAACCCTACTGACGATCAACGCGTGGCGTTATGAGGCGATCGGCAAACCTTCTGCGCACAAGCAGTATTCCAATGTTTTTATAACTATTTTACATGTTTTCAGCAGTGGGGCATTTATGGGCTGTTACTGTTATTATATAGTCAAAAGCTTTCTTTATGCGACTGGAAATAGAGCTAAGAATTTCAATAAGGGATGACTAATACCGTGTTAAGTGGAGGAGAAAAAGCAAGAAAGCGGGGCCGGGGCGCCGTAGTAAATGCTCCAGACGCAAGCAATATTTAAGGCTTGGATGCCTTTATAGTAAAAGAACTATTTAATAACGCTAGAAAATTCTTCAAGTCATACTTCGCGAGGTTGGCGGACTTAAAAATATCTTTCAGTTTATTATATTTGTATAAATATAGACATTGTGGTCGCCTAGTGGTCGAAATTCGACCATAATTAATTTAAATATTTTTACATAATTTACAATTATAAAATCACATATAATCGAATACAATAAAAGAAAGCTTATTTGTATCGTATTTTACTCATAGGCCCAGACTATAAGTAGAATACTGAGCCCAGATCACCGTCTTCTATGGGTAAGGTGCCGAGAAGGCTGGCTACGTTTCCTGGCTGGATCGCCATACTGATCCGTTGTCCGAGGTAAGCACCAGCCCTCTGATCCTCTGCACCCGAAGAGTCAATGAGTCGTTTTGATAAAATTTAAATTATAAGTTTGAACATTATTAAGGTTCTGTTGTCAAAAACTATAACTTCTATAATCAAAGATTTCGCCAAGGCTACATACACTGTTAATTTGACTTTAACAATAAACAAAAGAGTATATATGCGTGTGTGTCAAAAACATGGTAGTGTGTGCAATGTGTTTTTTTATTGAGTTAATGTAATTTTATGCACAATTTAAAAAAAAAATAGCATTCTGCACTCCTTCTCTATATAAACTATAAGTAGGTATGCGAAATTCCATACTTCTCCGTCCGCGCAATTTTCGTAAAAAGGGGTACAAAGTTTTTGCTTCACGTATCAATTTCACATATTAATATAGATTTAGGGCCGATTTTTCAATCATCAGGTAAAAGTTATAAGTCTAATGAATTATAACCTAAATGATTTTGAAAAGTAAAGCAACTCAGCTATTTTATTCATGAAACTGTCATGTTTAATTTTTCCTTGTTGTATTTTATCTTATGAATAACTCTTATCTGGATATTGAAAACCGGCTATTGTAACCTATTACAACAGTTACCATGATTTTACAACATTAAAATCAGGGTAGCTTAGAGGTTACACAGCTGACGTTTCATTTTGGCAAAATCTTAGTTTCAATCTTCCAAAATTAAGCTTAGTTTTCTTTAAATGTGCATTTTGCTAAAAACCACATGTTGACAAAGAAGGATAACATTGTGAGATAAGATGCACTTAAAAGATATGTGAAATTCATAAAAACGGCTTAAGCAAGCGTAGATAAGCAAAGAGGAGATACATCATCTTTGCCTACCCCTATGGGAAAAATACATGTATGTAATGGCTGGTTTAGATGTATTAAGCTTACTAGCTTTTGCCGTGGCTTTGCTGGTATTATGAGAATCCCACACGCCCTCCTAAAATATGTCAAGATTTCCAACTCAAAATACTCGTAACGCCCTCTAGCGAAGGCGGAACTAACCATGAGCGCAAAACATTAGAATTGCATAGCCACTGTCGTAGTCATGACGGCATATTTGTTAGTGATTTGCACCAGTGACGCCAATGCAACTCGATCGAAACGCTAACTTTTCGGCTATATGTCTATCCCTACGGTCGGGTGGCCTATCGTAAGAGGCGACAAAACTACCCACAGCCACGTGGTGGGGCTTTTGCCCGTCTGGATGGCTACCACCCCTGGTCTAGGGTATGCCGCCATAATAGCTTTGAGTTGTATTCCGGCATTAGTGGCCAGGTGCCAGTCCCCTTAGGAGAGCAGAAGCGTATTTGTAACGCCTTTGATGTTGTAAATGTTTATAGGTGATGGTAATTAGCTTTCTTTATCTGATGGGTCTGCCTGTCTGCTGAACTCATGCAATAAAAAAAAAACATTGATAAGTTTTAGGTTACTTAGGCTGGTGTGCTTAAGCGATGTTATTCGATTGCTAAAACTATTTAGATAAACAGCGATTATTTTATTTTAACAGTTGATGAAATGTCAATGTATAACCAGCCTTAATACATGTCAACAATGATTTTATTAATAAGTAGCACTTAAAATTTAGTTAAAATTTGTATTATTATAATTTTTTTATGTACTTGTATGTAATTTATTTAATATGTATATTTTATTGTAAATAATTTCAAGCAAATATATCCAATAAAATAAATTCACCTATCTTCTGTATTAAATACTTCTATAGGTATATACCAGCCTTATTATTATTGTGTAAGCGCGCTTAGTAAGTAAACACGACTGGCACTAAGCTAACCTAGTTATAATCGCAACTAGAATATTCTAAGTCAGTCCGGAGATAGAAGTGCTAGGCTTCATCTCCTTGTTCAGATATTCTATAATTGCTTTACCGTTCGTATTCTAAAACAGGACTAGTTTCAAATAAACCGTTCAAAACATTAACCAGTAAAAGCGGTTAATACATTAATCGCAGTCAGGATTTTTATAAACCACGTATGTATGTGATAAAACCATTTTTTACCTCTCAGGTTATACATGACCATTTTGCAAGAAATTTAGAATAAAGTAGAGGAGAGTAATTAACACTTTATTGCTCACTAAGTAAACAATTACAAACAAAGTGTACGATTATAATATTATCATCTTTAAAACAATAGGCGGTCTTATAGCTCAAAGCAGTCTCTTCCAGGCTACCTAACTTAGGAATATTTTAAACTAATCTGGCGATGTAGGTGGGGCTGAGCATTAGATAGTAAAAAAAACTTAAATACACATACTTAAACTATTTTATGAATTAAATATATACAAACATATTTATAAGATATATGTATATTTTTATTAGTTGAGAGTATAAGAATTAGGCATATTAAATTACTATCCTACATATATATAGGTATAGACATAAGGCACACACTGCACATGCACTACCTCACAACACCAGCATGAAACAGATACACTCTACATTAGTATAAGATTAGTATTAAAATTAGAAAAAAAAAATTATAAGTTATTCTTAAGGTACACTACAACATAAAAATTACTAAATTAATGTCACACACAGTAACAAAAATAAACAATAAGCGTGTATGAACTCTAAAAACTTTCATAGAAATTAAGTTGTAAAAAAGGGTACGGAACTCGAGTCCGTAGAGTTGTTAAAAAAAAACTATCCAGCGCTTGGACAGTAACTCAATACTAGAATTGTAATAATAATTTAAGAGAAATCTCTGCAAATGCAAACACAGAACGGGCCTTGTTCGGCATAAGCTGATCAAGGCCTTTTTAGTACACCATGATTAATTGTAATGTCTATTATCTTGTATCTCTTTCGTATCTTGCTCTAAATTTAAATATATATACACAGAGACATTGTAGCACAAGTAAAGCCAAATTTCGCTGTCATGAATTGCAAGAATTATAAAAAAAAATACAAGTAAATACATTTCTACACTAAATTGCGTTTGCCTACGTGCTACATCGCAACGATCAACGTAGCGCGTAGGTGGACTACGTGCTACGTTAGGTGGAAATCATAGGGTGTGGATCCGGAAGAATTGATTATGGTCCTATGACTCTTTTTTTACAGCTATTTAATCCATGATATCCCTTGCGGGATGACTTATATTTGCAGAGAAATAAACATGTCTCTAATTCTTGCCTTAAGCAACTCTTAGATATTTTTGCCAGTGAAATGTGAATAAATAATAAAATTTGAATAAAAATAATATCTTTAGTACATCACGTTTACATGGTGAAAATAATTGTCGTGAAGAAATCTGCACATCAAAATAACCGATGTGTAAAACTTGCCTATGCTCTATATTTTTTTGCTATAGTTCTTTTCTGTATACAAGCGTGGCGAATGTACTGTCGTGGTATGAAAATGTACGCCAGTTTTCAAATGATTCATTTAACATTCCGCCAGCACCTGTTACCTTTTCCAACTAAGTCACAGAACAGACTGTTCCACAGAAAATTATGTTTAGCTGTTTGACAAAAAAGTTCAAAATGACTTAGATGAAAGTTGTATGATTTTCTATTTTGTCTAAGAAGAAGGTTTAGAGATATAAAACCTTTTTATAGGTTTTAATATTTATGACAAGCGTAATGATTATATCCTCTTTGTTTCTGATGATTAAAAGTATTTTTAATCTCAATGTCTGTTATAGTCAACATTGAAATCTTCTTTTTTCAAGTTTCTATATTTATAAACGTAACATTTATCAAAATGTTGGCAGTACTGTTCTTGTACTCGTGCAAGCAAGGGTCGACTTTAAGGTGACGAGCCTTTTCATCCTGGAACTTTACTATTCATTCCCTGAAATGTTATGACCTAATCTTAGTAATTAAACGTGGGTACTATATGTTTTTTCCTTCCATACTTCTATATTTAGGCACACGTCCTCCGTCACACCACAACACATCGTGTTCATTCTTCACGCAGTCCATACATCTCTTCTTTGATCTACCTTTATATTAGTACATGTTCTCGTTTAAAATTATTTTTGTCACGTAACTTTCATCCATCCTCATTACATACATTTTGCCTTAGTCGTGTTTCTCTCAATTTTCAGGTCACGGGTGCAACTTTCTAAGACTCCCTTATGTACTAATTTCTCACCTTATTAATTCTTATAACACCACACATCCATCTCTACATTCTCATCTCAGCGAGATGAAGAGGTAATAAATTCACCGATAATGTTATATAATATGTATGTATATTATTACTTATTTTAATTACAATAACAGAAATCTGAACACGAAGATTAGCCGACAAAGAATTACTTAACTTTTGGGTACATATAAAGGTGTCTTAAATTTTAAACAATTTCTTCGCAAATGCTAAATAAATAAAATGCATCTAAAATCGAATAATGTTTAAAAATCGGTCAAAATTAAGCAACGCCAAAACCTAGTTTTAACATTGGCTAAAAGGCAAAATAGCGATTTCAAAAATAGAATTTACAAAAAAAAGAAGCCGACTTCAAAAGCAGAAGACTAATATTTTCTACATCTTCAAATCGACGCCAAGTATAACATAAAATAACAACAACAAAATTTCAAAATGTAGTAATTTTTATATAGTAAGTATTAGTTAATATAGTACGTTTGGTCAATAGGCGACGGCAATCGCTTTCCATCAGATGGGTCGTCTGTCTGTTTGCCTTCTTTGCGCACTAAAATAGACAAATGGGCAAACAGGAAGAACACAATCATATTAAAATGTCTATTGAACCCTAAAAATATAGACATCACCATCATCGAGACCTATTAAAACGGTTGATAGATGTCTCACGCGATCAAAACGCTTGCTTGTATTTTGGGCAACGCATAAGCGTTGCCACACAATGTGGTAACGCGGCCAGCGTTCTTGAACCGTTCCCAACTTACGGTGATTTGGGACCCATTTACTATTTGTAAATTAAGCTGTATTAAGATATTATTATTATAGGTATATTTTAGTTTTAATTTTGTTTATGTAAAGATTGTAAATGATAATCGTAAATAATGAACTTGAGTTTTTTAAGTGATAAACGTGGTGTAGCCCCACTGTTAGTAGGGGTGTAAAGGGTGTTACGAAAAGTGAATTAGGAGTCAGGTGGACGCACACACCTGCCCTACGCTTAATCTAGACAATAGAACACCCCCATCGAGAATAGCCTATAGCCAATTTATCGACCGAAATTATCAGTTTTGTCTCGGCATTAAATTGTTCTGGGGAACTATAATATAAATTATAATAAATTGGTAGAATGTTCGAGCTTATACAATGAATTTAAAAATGAAATATATATCAGGGGGGCTAAATCCGATCAGCAGAATCCAAAACGCAACTTTTAGAAAAACAATTTCTGTGTGTTCGTTCTATTAGACCAACCCTCATTCATTTTTAGCCGCGCAGGAAACAGAGAAGGAATACATTTACTGCGGCCGGGGGCCTTGTCATAAGAGGCGATAAAATAACCCACTGGTGGTAGATTATTTACCCGTCTGGATGGCTACCACCCCTTGTCTAGAGTATGTCGCCATAACAACCATGAGTTGTGTTCCGGCATTAGTGGCCAAGTTCCAGTCTCCATTTAGAGAGCGGCAGCACATTGGTCCATAGGCGATAGTAACTGCTTTTCATCAGGTGGGCAATAAAAAAAAATGTTTTTAAAATGCTTTTAAACACGACAGACAGACAGACAGACAGACAACATTTTAGAAGCGCTCGTTTACAATTAAGCGTCGGGAAAATGGTATATTCTACTTAAGTTTTTTTGTTCACCTTAATATATTTGTATAGTGTATAAATAATATTAAGGAAACACACAATTTGCACACCTCATTAGTCGACAATAATAGTAAACTCAGCTATTATTAAGATCAGAATTATTCCACATTTAATGTACATAAATAATATTGACTTCAATTAAAATATAATTACAAAATAATACAAACGCGTAAATACGTTGTGAAATAAAGATGTCAATCTAGTGACGCTCTTATTAATTATCTGTATCAACAAGAGACGAAGAGGGGTCAGGGAGGAACGAAATGTCGCCCATTTTCGCCCCAAAGGGGTGGTAGGGGGCCCGATTTGTCGAACAAATGCACCTGATTAGCTTTGCTTTGTCGCGGGCTCCCGTCGTCGTGCTTCTATAGTGATTCTCCATTGACCACTTTTAACGTCAGTCTGATGAAATTCAAGCCTTGTAGGCTCTCTTGTGGCTGGGTGTAATTTTCAATAAAGTATTTTTTTATTTTCTAATAAATCGAGCAAGTGCATGTCTATCTTTATTTTTTAGTAGTGGTCACCCGTGGTCGATAATCGACCATAATAATTTGTTGTCAAAGACTATACTTCTATAATCACAGATTTCGCCAAGGTTACACTGAATGACTAACAATAAACAACAGAGTATATATGCGTGTGTGTATCAAATACATGGTAGTGTGTGTAATGTTTTTTTTATTGATTTAATTTATTTTAATGCATAATTTTAAATAAATATTAGCATTCGTCGCTTCTTCTCTATATATAAACTATAAATGTGTGAAATTTCATACTCCTCCGTCCGCGCAATTTTCGTAAACAGGGGTACAAAGTTTTTGCTTCTCGTTTAATATATACATTCTTGCTTAAGGCTTAGCCACAATTTGGCTATGTCGCCTTAAAAATTAAATGTCAACTTTAACTTGACTTTATAGTAATTGTTGTGTAATGGCTAGCGCACGCGTCTCAGACTCAAAGGGCGTGGCTTCGAATACTGGCCGGCACGCATGCACAACTTAGGCAGTTAATTTACATATTGTTACAATTATCACGTGCTAATAACTGTGAAGGAAAACATCGTGGTGAAACCTACATACCGAGATAACCGATATGTAAAACCTGCCAAGCCGCCTTGGAGAAGCGTAGCGGGTTATATTGTCCGTTCCGAGCCCAGCAGTAGGTCTTTATGGGCTGTTATTATTTAACTCATGTACTAGGTTGCGTGTGCAATATGTTTATAAATCTTTTTGGCAGAGTCTGATAAGGGCTCTGCCAAAGTAATGTTGCACTGTCCTAATCGACACTAGATAGAAGACAGTAACCACTTTCTGTGGACGTCTGTCTGTTCGCACGGCTTAAGCAATAAAAAATCTAACCATTTAAGAAATCAGTATAGAATATTTCTGGTCGATTCTGAAGGAACATAGTCCAAGGCATAAAATTCTATTAAATAATTCACACTCACCATTACACAGGGCCGGTTGGTCCCGGGCAAACTACACCGCTTAATATTTAATCACTTGCCTCATATGTATTGCAATTTTCATTAATGCCTAACGACAAACGTACGTAAGGTGTTCCGATTTATCTATGAACATATTAAAGTGACATTCTAGCTCGAGGCTACAACTATGCAAGCGGTGGTTTCAATATGAATTAATACGTTAATTAATTAGAAATAGCAATTGGTTGTATTCCTTCAGCTACCGTATAATGTATAGCCCTCAGACAATGACTTAAAAATAGTAAAAGCCTAAACTGGACGGCGAAGCAGACTAAAAAAGGAATAAAATAAGATTTAAAAAATATTAATTAAAGTACCTCTACTTGTGTCAAAGCTATTCGTATTTGTAAGTGTACATATTTAATGTATAAGCAATAATGTGGATCCGAATGCTGGCTGAGAAGCAAGCGTGGCAAAGGCAGCTTTTCTAATTTATTATTTACTGTACACAAAATATCTAAAATATTATGAAATTCTAAACATACCGTGTTACAATTACCACGTGCTAACAACGGTGAAGGAATACATCGTGATGAAATCTGCGCATCGAGATAACCGATTTGTCAAACCTGTCAAGTCGCCTTGGACAAGCGTGGCGGATATACTGTCCGTTCCCTAATAGTGGGAGGCCCGAACCCAGCAGTGGGACGTTTATGGGTTGCTGTTATATAAACATGCCGTGTCTGTACATTGAAGCTATATAAAAAAAAACTACTGGGCCGATTTCGATGCTGGTTTCGTTAATTGACAGCAAATTTCTAGACTTAAAATTTACTTTCTGTCCTGGGAATCCCACGGCAATTATTTTGGGAATTATTTAAAATGGCCAGATTAAAAAAAATCTAATTGAAATGCGATTATTATGGTGATCGATTTTATTTACTAAATAATACGATAGCTTACATTTTTATGAATGCTGCGGTACTTTGCGTCCCGGGAATCCCGCAGTATTCCCGGTCCGCAGTCGCGGACATATCCTAGTTGTAAATAATATATATATATATATATATATATATATATATATATATATATATATATATATATAAATTAACAATTATCGTAAATGTAAGTTACCTAAAACTTATTTAAAATAATACTATTTGGACGTATTTTGGAGTGACAAAAACGATTCTCTTATTGATTTTAATAAAATAAATTTGCATATAAAATATAGGAAAGAAACACACCCTTAAAACAGCAAGGAAATGTATATTTCTTTAAAAAAAATATTAACACATATTTTGTGAGAAAACTATAAATATTTTTTTATGAAACAATAAATACTTAAAATAAAAACGTTTACAACCTTCTTAAGTTGTTGCTCAATTGCTTAAGTAATTTAGCTCACCGTAAATTCTCATGGTGACATGAATTTTAACTAAATTTTGAATGAGTAATAAATACAAAAACCAAGAAAATATTTTGTACATTGCTCGTCACTATAATGTTATCCGCCCCTATGTTCCCGAATTCAGGAACGCATTCTAAAAGCGGTCGAACGATAGTTCTCCTGTGAACATTGAGCTATTCTAGCAACTCCTTATTCAAGTGATTCAACACAGACAAAACTTGGCTAAGTGGAGTTTATAAAAGTTGTAATATAAATTTAAATTATGACTACAGCATCCATTTGCAAACTATAGCATATTTATTCGAGTGCCCACTGCCCTGATAGTTGCCAAACACTCAAGCAGCCAAGTTTTGGTCTGGAATAGTTTATATTTAGATAGCGAAACGAAGGAGGAATGAAGCCATTTTTATAAAAATCAGGTAATGAATACGAGTTTTTGGTGATATATATTTTAGACCAACATTTATTACAAGTAGTAGATTTCATAAACTATAAAGAACATAGCACACCATCTTACGAGTACAAGGCTTTGCACAGTTTGTAATTGCAGCCAAGGTTAGGTCTTCATGAATATTTTATTTTTAATAGTTATAATCAAAATCGCTAATACATTCAAGTCCATTGGTGAATATAACAGACGAGACTTCTAATTATTTTCTCCATCTCGCTAGAAACCATCCACACTTCGCTTGCTTAAATGTTTCTTACTTGAGAACAATTTAACAATATCGATCTATTTATTATATTTAAACCACGTCGAAAACGATTAATATATGAGTACAAAGGTAGGACAAGAAAAAAAAATGTAAGGGATGAAATGTAAGTTCAGTGTGGCAGAAGACGTGTATCAGAATAAACATTTAAAAAAAAATCTTCGTACAACATGTAAATGTTAAAAATATAATATATTATATTAAAAATAAGATATTATAATAAAAAATAGCTTTAGAAATAAGTTATATTAATACTTTTTAGTTTTTGAAGTCGGTTTTTTTAAACGAAGTTTTTTTTATTTGTTACTTTTTAGTGTCTAGCTATGGGTAGGCCTACGAAAGGTGTCGCGTGCCTTTAAAAATATAGGTCCCAAGAAACGGGAACGGAAAAAAATCATAAAAAAATGTTCATAAAATGAAAACTACTGGGCCAAACTATGTTAAATTTTTAGGGTACCAAATGGCAACTATTACGCAGGTAATTAAAAAAGAATCAGGTAAATCGGATCATAAATCTCTGCGTAATTGGTGTACATACATTTTAAAAAAAACCAATCAAATTGAGAATCTCCTCCTTTTTGAAGTCGGTTAAAAATACAAGACAATGAAAGACATTATAAATCAGTTCACTAAGAATACAGTCCTTCAAAGAATATAATTTAAGCTTACATTCTTATCAAATCAGTAACCAGCGGACATAATGCCAACAACATCAGGAATAACAACGAAACAATAGAGCCTAGATCTCTCGCAGTAAGCAATACATGTGGATTTCGCACAACACCAACTGTCAGCGAGTGGCTTTACAAACAAAACAGTTCAATAACTGCTTTGCCATGGGTATCAGACAAAGCATGATCACTAATCATTTGATGCGTTGGACATCAGACGGCATAGTTGCCCGATTGGAGAACGACAGGCCCCTTTGAACGCCACGCTATCGGTCAGATAGCACAAACTTTACACTCAGCACTCACAAAGGGAACTTTGCATTTATAAACGTCATAATGCAGACCATAGCTACGTCCAAGGCATTGTTGCGGCGTCCACGCGATTTAGTGTAAACAACGCATTGGCATGACGTGACATCGAGAACAGTCAATGCAACTGTTATTATAAGTTCATTATTACGTAAAACAATAAATCAAATTTTAATGTTTTGTTTCTTTCAAAATAAATACCAAAATTTTTAGTGTGCCTTATAAATGACTAGTTTAGAATATATGTCTATCAGGGGCTTATTAGGTCGAAAAATAGCTTTTGATATTTAGAATCTACTTGGACGCAGGGTCGTCTGGAAAGCCGACATCAGGGTGCCATCACTGCGACACTGGCGACGAGGATACGGCGCTGCACACACTCCAGGAGTGTCCTGCCTGGACACAGCAGCGCCGATAACTCGTTGCCATCACCGGATTTGACCTCTCGCTCCCGGCCGTGGTACGCACCATGGTCGGGAGCGTAACCGGAAGGGATGTCGTTTCCTCCTTCTGTGAGCGCGTTATGCTTGCGAAGGAGGAGGCGGAGCGGGAGCGTGAGCGCACGTCAGTGCTCCGTCCCACCAAAGGAGGACCCGTCGGCGCCGGTGGGCCAGCCAGGACCTTCGGCCACCGTAAGCGGGCGGTGCGGGTGGGACCTCTTGGGGTATAGAGGTTCTCACTCACCTGCACATGACGTCGAGATGGGGGCGCGAGTGTTCCGAGTGCGCTCACCTCTCCTCCCGTGGGGCGAGATACAGACCGCCCCACGCCTAGAGAGCATGATGATGTCGGAGAATAAGTCCCCCGGCAATGGAAGAGGCCTAGTGAGGCCCACGCCTGCCAATGCTGCGGAGAGGCTAGGTCATATAACCGTAGCCCTGGCATAAGGCGAAGGACGGAACACCCAGGGATTTTAGTGGGTATCCCTAACCGGGGAGTGGCAATGGCGTGGCACCAGTTCTGACTGAGCATGCTAGTGCCACCCCCGATCTGGCGAATCCCACACTAGGTCGCGAATTATCCCCCCAAGGTTCTACCCTTGTCGCGGCTAAGTCCTCAATCGGATTTCCCCTGAGAAAAAGGGTTGTCTGGAAGAGATCGATGTGAGGGATAAAACCGCCAATTCTTCAAGAGCGTCTATATTAATTGTGTGATTCAAACTCTGTGGTGAACAATAAAGAGTTTACATTAATTTATTCAATTAAGAAACAGATCGCTACAGGCATAAGGCACTATATATACCACACATACAGACAGACACTCAAACATGTATATACATACTGCATTCGGAAATCTGAATTGCAAAATGCTCTCCATACGCTCTTAATGTTTGCGGGGTTCTGTATACAACGGCGTTGTATGCATTGTTAAGGCTATTTCAGATTTGGTCGCATGAAACCTATGATCAACATCGAGGAGTTCAAATTAAATCTCGTATCGGATTCGTCGAAGTCATGCAATTAGAAATTGAATCTTTAAAACTTTACAGTTTATTTAGTTTCTAAATATTAAAAACTATAATAAATATTAAATTTTAATATCTAATTGCATGTAAATTCACTTATTAGTACATATATTAATATTATGTATTATTAATATTGTATAGCTATTGAGGTTGCTGTACACATATTAATAATGTATATAATAGTATGTGTAATATTAATCTGTTATTCTTTATTATTTTAGGTATATTTATATATGTATGTATGTGCACACCACCGTCATATACTTGTGATTCCGTTTATAAAATCCATAGCACAGGTTGTCTGGAAGAGATCGCTCTAAAGCGATAAGACTGACCATTGTTCCTGTCTTTACTATTTAATGTGACTACTGTAAATTGTTGATTTAATGTGTATGTGGTGAACAATAAAGCGTTTTTATTCTATTCTATGCCACTGAACTTCTCTTAAATCGGTGGACCGATTTTGATTAATTTTTTTGAGTGTGTTTGAGTGGGTCCTGGGATCGTATAGATTCACAATTTGATCTGGTAGTTGGCGTTGAAATTAGTTGGTTTGGTTGGTTTAGAGCAGTACAAGGTCTGCCGGGCCCGCTAGCTAGAAATAAATAAGCTATTCAGTTTTGAAGCACAAGTGTATAAGGGTCGCAACTCTCAATCAATGCGAACAGATGGATACAGTAGCACTAATTTAGAATGAGTAGGGGCACTAACTAACTTCGCTAGGTGTGTCAGTTAGGAACGGTTATTGGTGCGTATTTGGGATAGAACGTTCCTAGCTATAGATAATATCAATTGAACTTTGTTGTTCATTGGATCGAGTTTTACTGAAAAGAAGATGTTTACCTTTCACGTTAGCAGCCTTTATATTATTTTCAATAATCTATAATGTTATAGAATAATCTAAACATCCCATATCTGTACATTGAAGTTATTTAAAAAACGACTGGAATTGAATATGTAAACGATGGAAATACGATTATTTAAATACAAGCTTTTGAGATGCTGGATATTATGTAGCAGTAGAGTGCTAGTAAAGATAAGTAAAACGAGCCCAAACACGACGGGTCTATCTTGTTTATTTAGTACAGGAATTCCTATGGCCACCTTCCGACTCCATAATCATATCAGCTCTATGGTACCATATTATTGCATTGTCACGCGATATACATATGCGTGCAAAATTTCAGCTCAATCGGAAACCGGGAAGTTGGTCAAATTTAACTTGCAAGATTCCACTCGAACTTGCATACATCCATGGCTAGTTAATTAAAAGCTTGTTAAAACGATGGTTTTTTTTTTAGATTTCTTATCTGTCTGTTCGATTCAGTTTTCGCTGACCAACAGCAAATTCTTAGATTTGAACTCTGCGCTACTTTTTATCCTCGGAATCCTGCGGGAAGTTGTCTGGGAATAATTTAAAATGACCAGATTAAAAAAAAGAGTTTTTTACTGATCGGTAGCAAATTTAATGTAGTAAAATGTGTGTAATTTCTTTTTTATCACGGGAGCGGCTTGTACTCGTAGTTGTTCGGGTGCGTAAAAAGTAGCTTATTCTGACACAGATTTCAAAAAACGATAACTTACATTATTTTTCAAATGCTGCGGTATTTTGTGTCTTGGAAATCCCGCGGGAATTTCATGTCAAGCATAGACGATGTCGCGTACCTATCCTAGTTTTCAATAAAATGTAAGAACATTGATTAATATTAAGGAAGTCATTGAGGTACGCATTTATCCGTGCTAATACATAAATGTGAACAAATTGACTTGGATGTTAGTTTACTAAATCCTGAAAATGAGATCAGTGTTTTGGTGTTTCACAGATGTCCATAGGCGATGGTAACGAAAAATCGAGTTAGTTCATCAGGTGGGCTGCCTGTCTGTCTACTGAATTCATGCAATAAAATACATTTCATAATGCTCATCAAAACGCACAATTCGATCTTAGGCACGACACAAGTGCTATATGACTTTAGGAATGTATTTATTTAATTTATAGATATATGTTATTAGTTTCGTTGTGTGTGTTGCTACAATGATTTTATATATGTATGTATGTGTTATTTAAATTATTGCTTTATTATATTGTTTTTAGAATGCAATTCATTTACCTTTATCAAACTGCATTATACTGTATATATTGTTATGTGTGTTGTATTGTCCACGGTGACTTCACTTTATGCTCCCAGACGGTAGAACAGCGCTAGTCCTTGTTAGCTAGCATTATGCTGAGACTGGGTCCAATTTGGGACTTATTTTTTTCGTTCTATTGTCTTTTTATTTCTATTTATATTAACTTAGTTTTGTCCTAAATAAAATATTTTTCTTTCTTTCTTTTCTTCTTTCTTCTATATACAAATTAAATTGATATTAAAACAGAAGCATCAATCCCTTGACTGTTATCAAAAGGGACGTTAGCAAAAGACTGTTGCCTTGCTGCACTGGATAGCAATGGTAATATGTAGCCCGAAATATAGGCTAGCCTCTTGATCGCGTGAGACATCGACTTGGCTATGTCTCAATAAAGCTTGTATGATTCTTCGAAAAATGGTATATTTTGATCCGGTGTTTACAATTTAACGAATTTACTTTTAAATATTCCTAATCCGTACCAGTTGTTGTACCACTTGGTACTAAAACCAACAATTAGATCAAAATGTTTGTGTAATTAGAGAACTTCATTAGACTTCAGCCGGATTGGGAGTACACAGTACAGCTAATATTTGATGTACGCTAGCAAGAGCTGCAAGAGGTAGCTCTGCCTCCCACCACAATCAGTACTAACTTGTTCAATAAAATTTGATTTTTTAGATATTGATTTTTTTAGACTATTTTTTTTTAAAAGGCTATAAGCGATATTTGTGAAACAGTCGTGGTAGCGTAATGGCTAACGCACGCGTAACACTTAGTCAGGTTTCTGATCTAATGCGCATATTGTTACAATTACCACGTGCTAGCAACGGTGAAGGAAAAACATCGTGATGCAATCTGCACATCGAGATAACCGATGTGTCAAACCTGCCAAGCCGCCTTGGACAAGCGTGGCGGGTATACTGTCCGTCCTTCCTATAGTGGGAGGCCCGAGCCCAGCAGTCTCTTTTTAGAGAGCAGCAGCGCATTTGTATGACCTTTGATGTTGCAAATGTCAATAGGCGATGGTAACCGCTTTCAATTAGGTGGACCGTCTGCCTGTCTGCTGAACTCAAGCTGTACAAAAAAGAAAAAATCATATGCCCACTCGCACTTTATGAGACTTGGCAAGTTCGAGCGCCAGCCATTCACTCAACTTTCTGTCAATGTATATCTTCTGGTAATGTATGAGTGTGGTAGTGAAGTAACACTATTAGGCAGCGACTATTTCAATATGATAAATACATAAATTACGAGCATTATTAATAGCCGAACAGGTAGCTGTCCACTGTTGATGCAGCGATGCAATCCATTAGCCATTTATAATATTGTACAGCTCATTTCACATCACACAGCTATGAACCACAGAATTATTTTATCTAATACATAATCTATTACATATTATTCTAACGATGATAGCTTCGCCCTAATAAACGGCCTGCACATGAAAAATTATGACCCGTACTTAAAGAAATAGGAACGCACTCCATAACTTAAGTAATTTAAAAATAAGCGAGTAAAAGGAATAAATAAAAAACTACACTATTCATGATGACATGATACCTAACTTTAGTTCTTTTTTTTTTAAGAGGGAAAGTATTATTTATTAAGACAACTTGCTTGAAAAATCTTCATATAGAAGTACAAACATATTCAACACATAACTCATACGTGTAATATAGTTAAATAAAATCTGTTTTTAAATATTAATTTAATTACTATATTTGACAGTATGATTAATATTAATTATAAATTAAACCAAACTTAATTATAAAAATGATATATATGTATATATATTATATATGTATATATATATGTATATATATGTATATATATATATATATATATATATGTGTATATATATACAGATAAATAAAATTGAAGTGTCTGTTTGTAAAGTCAAAATAACAGCTTTTGGCTAAATCCATATAAAAGTATATGTATTTAGCCAAAAAGTTTTGACTTCTATTTGTCTGAATGTTCCGGCTAATATCTGAAATGGCTGGACCGATTTTGACGGAGAAGTTTCACTTACAGATGACTGATGTTATAGGGAAATAACTAGACTACTTTATTTTAGGGTTCCGCAAAAAAATATTCCACGTGGACGAAGTCGTGGGCACAAACAACTAGTAAAACATAAAATAATACAAAACCTATCCTACGACAGAGGAAGTGGTTACATTTAAATCAAAATTTTCGAATACCACCGAAGAACATGGATATTCTTTTATTTTAGATCCTATTTGTAATTGCATTAAATAAAATTCGAAATAATACAGTAATATCTAGCGGTCAGCATTTTTCGTTTCGGTTACATTTTTCGTTTAACTCCTATCAAACAAAACACAGTTGTTAAACAAGACCTAGAACTGTTTAAAATAAATCAAGAGGAACGTGAGAGGCTACTGCGTGGTCAAACAAAAAAAAGAGTGGTACCTCTATGCAATATATCACTACATTTTTTTACAATATATAATAAACTTCCCATTAATATATAATAAACTTCCTGATACATTAAAAGATTTATCAATAAAATTATTTAAAACAAAATTACACAATTGGTTAATGAACAAATTTTATTATACAGTGAATGACTTTTTAATGACAATAATGAAATTAAACACAACTGACATAAAAAATATAATTTAGTAAATAAAATTATATGTAATATCCACCTGCTTATCTGTAAAAACATATTTTATTACCTGTCGGCATTTGAACTAATTGTAATTCTTTTATGATCGTCTTCTTTTGTTTACTTATTTATTGGCATACGTTTCTAGTATTGTGCAGAACAGCCTATTGTTCTCGTTTACGGCCGCTTGCAGGCCATTAGCCAGGTGTCACGGATTATAAAGTACAAGCTGATTCTAAGAAATTCGGTCCACGTTGCCGGGCGGGCATATTTGCATTTGTGCAGTATAAAACGATGGCCTGATGGAGAGAGAGGGCAGTCAAGCGAGAACCATGATCGAGGCGTAACGTGTGTACAATCGGGAATCTAGTAGTGACGGACTTTGCGCGTTTTATTGAATTACGACCTTCTGCATTGAGTTTGGATTTGTTGTGTTCGGTTATATTTGTACCTGTGTTATACGTGTTTGTATAGTTCTAATAAACTCTATAATAATTCCAACAGCATTTTAATTCGAGTCCTGCAACTCGGTAACAATATTAATTTTACTATTTTTGAATTTGTACGCCTAATAGGTAAATAACATGTGAAACTGTACATCTCCTAACATCTATAATGTGTACAATGTTATTAAGCAAATAAATAAATTGATTGATATTCGATATCCGCCGAGTAACGTGCGATAAGGAACTCCATTTCAAAACAGATATAACTATATATACAATTATATTTATATACACATAACAGTATATATAACTGAAAGCGATAAAAACTATATTCCCGTAACATTGCTTGTCAATATACTTTGAAAATGTCCTGTCAACACTGGTTGATATTTTAATTGACTCCGCACCTCAAAATCAAGCTGTATGAGTTTTAAATTGGGATTTAATTAATCATTTTCACGATTTAACTGACATATTGAGAGATGTCTGACAGGAGCTGCGGATATGAAATGCAATGCCCGATCCGCGTTGATAGTTTCTCAATCAGTGTGGAAGGGTTTCTATACATCATACATGCTACCTTAATATTATAAACGGGAATGTGTGTTTGTTAGTGACGTTTTCACTCAAAACTATGAAACAGATTGTCACTAAGTTTTGCATACACGTTATCTATACTAATATTATAAAGAGGAAAGATTTGTATTTTTGTATGTTTGTAACGAATAAACACAAAAACTACTCGACCGATTTCAAAAATTCTTTCAACATTCGAATGCTACATTATCCCTGATTAATATAGGCTATATTAAAATTAGGGATCTGTACTAAAACTTAGTAATGTAACCCATCAATATAATCAAAATACTGGAAGCTGGAATCGAGAACTACGATTTTGATGAAATTTTATGTGTGTTTGAGTGGGTCCCGGGGTAGTTTAGATTCACAATTAGACCCGGTAGGTGCCGCTGGAATTGGGTTATAGATTTTATTTTTTCTGGTGAAGGCACTAAGGGACTAAACCTGCGAGAAAAGAAGATACGAGTTTTACATCGTGCAGCACACATTAAAGAGTCAATAAGACCGATGAGTAAACATAGGTCCAATTTGGACCGAAATAAAGCTGATAATAATATTTTTTAGATTAAAAAAAGTAAAAAATTGAAATCGATACTTAAAAAGCTTATTTTGAATAATAATAATAATATGTTGACGGATGTAGGCTAAAGGAATTACATTTGTATTAATTTATATTAATAAAAGTTAGAGAAGAGTTATCTGTGAGTATATTCTCTGAAGTTTCACTTGTACTGCGTGTGAACTGCCTACACATTTTTTTTTATACAAGGTAAATCCGTTTGAGGACCATAGACTGCGCGAGGGAGAAAGGTCGCGATCCCTGTGTGGGAATCGCCAGTTCGGGGTGGCACTAGTCCCTCAGGGATTAGATCAACAAAGTACTTAGGGATACCCACTAAAACCCCTGCCCGACCCTCGAGCGTCCTTTGTCCGAGCGGTGAGTTCGCTCACGCATTCACCTCCAGCCCGGATGGTTGAACGGCCGGCTCCTTTACGGGCTAGCCCCACCTTTTGCTAGCTGGAGATCTGGGTCTCTCCGGCTACCTCCCCGTATGGCCGTAGCCTACGGCAGTTGGAGGTCATTATGGACGCCCCCCGTCGCCACCGTCGGCTCTGGGAGAGGGGGGGGGAGGACGTGGCGGTCTGCTCCATCTCTCACTCCGCCACCTTCTTTGTGGCCATTACTGTCTTCTAGAAGGAGGCGGCTACGTCCGACACGTCGGCGCTCTCGATTATGGCCGCGACCTGATCACGGCGCTGCTCGTCCTGGCATAGGCACATCGTTTAGGCTGGACACACATGAAGGATGTGCAGCGCCGTATCTTCGTTGCCACTGACGTAGTGGTGGTACCCTGATGTCTGCTCATGCCTTATTTGACACGGGTACCTCTGGAAGCATCCATGCTCCGAGAGTACTTAGGTATGGCGGAACGTCAGAATTAAAACGGTATGTTACGACTATGAGCAACTCATAGTAACATATAGCAGCTCACCTACAAAATAATTGTGAGTGTTATTTATATTAAAATAGCCTAAGTAGGCCAAAGACTCAGCAAAACGCTGTACGTTGAACCGTACAGCTGTTTTAAATGACGTTTAAAAATAATTTCTAAAATTGGCATATAATCGATTCAATCAACAACTTTATGAAAGTGCACCGCAAATATCGTGTAAAAACTCAAAAATAAAAGAGAAGTTTCCATTTTGAAAATGGATCCACACAAAAGTACAAAACATTGAGCATTAAGGTCTAACAAAAAGAAGCCGCGTAACGAGTGGAGTGTTGACCAGCCATTAGAGATCCTGTGCTGTCGACTCAGAAAATATACAGGGCAGCTGTGCAATTTTAAAACCAAGCAAATTACATTTTTTAATGCACAAGCGCATTGAAGTTATTGTTAGACATTTGTACAATTAATGAATACATCGAGTATTGTGCTTGTCAAAACATGTAATGTTTGTTGTCAAAATGACAAAACTGTTTTTTGTTATAGCTGGAGACAGGCAGATGGCCTACCTGATGTAAAGCGGTTACCATTGCCTATGGACGTTAGTAATACCAGACATGTTACTATGTCACTAATACGCTGTCAGCCTCGAAGAAATTTTATAACATGCTATTTAAAAAATAAGGTAATTGGTTTTTAACGAACAGTCGTTAAGTTTGTGATACATAATTATGCTCTGCCGTAAAATTTTTGGCGAATCATTTGCTAGATTTTGATTTTCCACAATAGACCAAAAGGTTTTACCTTAATAACCATACTATTTCTTCGATTTTTTTACAACAAAAGAAACCGAATTTTTGATGGTTTTTTTTACTTATTATTAAAACCAATATATTAATTAACGTAACATATTTCTCAACATGTATAAAAAAATATCTGATGCTTGCATGCATCCACTCCATCTAAAAAACGGCCGATCTTGCGCCAAAGTTTGACTCCAAAAAAGCTCAAAAAGTACACGCTGCGAGTCTGCCAACGAAAAATGAAGCATAGAAGTATCTGTGCTGGTATTGATTTAACGCGCATTGAGAGAGGGGTGTGGCCAGAAATAAAATTAAAAAATATGCATATTAAAAAAAATCCGGTCGATACTGATGGCACCCTCATCGGTGGGGAACGAGCGCCTAAAAACGGGGTAGCATTGATTATTTTACGAATTATACGCGGGATTGCATGTTTATATTATAATTCTCCCGTATTAAGCATTTCTAAAGCTCGAAGAATACCAAGGAACGTGTATATATGTATTATCTTGTCCCAGGCGGAAAAACAACGCTGCTTCTTGTTGGCTAGCATTATGCTGAGACGGGCCCATTTAGGATTTTTTTTACCTGGATGGCTACCACCCCTGGTCTAGAGCACACCGCCATAGCAACCTCGAATTGTATGCCGGCATTAGTGGCCAGGTTCCAGCCCCTTCTGCGAGTCCGGCAGCACATTGGTAGCATCTTTAGTGTTGCAAATGTTTATTGGCGACGTTAAACAATTTTCATCACAGTTGGGCCGTCAGCCTGTCTGCTATACTTATACTTACTTAAGCCAGCTTAAAAAAAAACTTTTATTATTACTATTTATCTTTGTGTCTTTGTCCTGGATAAATTATTTTTACTTTCTTTCTAACTATGCGTGTTCGTGGAATACTGATTTCTAGTCCAACGTTGTCCATAATTGGAAGTAGGTCCCATTATATTACGCCACATTGACTTAGTCTTACTAATAGTGTTCGCTGCTGTATTATTTTGATCGATCCAATCATATTGCGGCGTCCTCTCGTTACAGTAACTTTTTATTATTGCGAAGCTGTTAAACAGGTAGACGGCCAACAGAGAGTTTGCAACACCAGAGGCGTAGTCAACGCTTTACCTGTCTTTAAGATGGATAGAAGGATCAGACAAGGGGGATGGGATAGAGAGAATGAGATAAGAAACGAAATTAGAGGTTTTTTTTAAATGCTTTCCGCCGGACGAACAGGGTTATGCGGCTTTATAAATCTTTTGGGGTTATGTATCGAAATAAATAGGTTGGCGTATAGAGGCCCGCATGGAACCAGGGGAGCTGGCGAACTTCCCTCACCATGTTGTTGAAGAAGCTGTCTTCCCCGTAGGACACCCTGTGTTTGTCTGACAAGCGTTAGGGCGCCGTAAATGCGTGTGAGTTAGGGACGCAGATTTAGGTTTAGTGGATAGTTTGACGGTCGACATCCTCATTGGCCTCCGCTCGGAGGTCGCGTTGGGAATACGGCCGTTCAGGAATCCCACACATTTTTCGGTGTAAAGCCTCCTCCAGACCCGAGGATGGTGTCCAAAGACATTACCCCAGCGTCAACAAAAAAAGGAAGACACATTGAAAACGCCAGTGCTATCGTCAGCCAATCACCGTCTACTGCTGGACGTAGGCCTCCCCAAGTCGGCGCCACTTATCACGGTCCTCTGCCTTCCTCATCCAGACCGTACCGGCGACCTTGCGCAGGTCGTCAGTCTATCGGGCTGGAGGGCGTCCAACACTACGTTTACCGAGACGTGGTGTCGCCAGTGCTATTGTCTTTCTAAGTAGGCGAAATCCACACTTCCCCACCGCGCCTCTCTCACGGTTGGCAGTACTCAAATGGAGTTCCCCTATTAAAAATAGGGAATATGATGTAGATGTAGTAGGTTATAAGAACTCTCACTCATCGTATGAATCAGGATTCCTCCCCATAATTACGATAGGTGGAAACGAACAATATACCCGCCATGCTTGTCCAAGGCCAATTTGGGGGTTTCATACATCGGTTGTCTTAAGGAACTGGTTTTATTATGCTGTTTTCCTTCACCGTAAACACGTGGTGGTAATTAAATAATATACGCATTAGTTCATAAAACTATGTGTGATGCAGCGTGTTCTCGGCCAGCAGTTGAACCCACGTCATTTGAATCGCGAGCGCGGTAACCACTAAGCTTAATAATTCTTCATAATGCCAAGTAACGTATTTTTTTTTTACTTTAGTAATTATATAGGTACAATTTTTTTGTTAAAGTAAAACTTCTTTAGAAACGTTGTCATTTCAAATTAGATGAGACGTAAGAGCGATACTAAAAAGAGACAAACACATAAATCTATAGGACTAAGCCTGCAAGAGAATGAGGTACGGGTTTTATATTGTGCAGCACAGATTATAGAGTCAATAAGACCGATGATTGAACATAGGTCCAATTTGGACATATATAAAACTGATAATAATATTTTTTAGACTAAAACAGTGATAAATTGAAAATGATACTTAAAAAGTTTATTTTGAATTTATAATATGTTGACGGATGTAGACTAAAGGAATTATATTTACATTAATAAAACTTAGAGAGGAATTATCTGTGAATATAATCTCTGAAGTTACACTTTTACTTCGTGTGAACTGCAGATACACACAAATTTCAAAAATATTGATATCTAACTTTGTGCTTTCTTTAAGTTCAAGACGTTTAATCACCAATCGATTGCAAAAAACATGTGTATGATCATATGATGTACAAAATAAACTTCTAAGAAATAAAAAAGTATGTATTTATTTTCATTTATTATTTTCGGATATTTTGGTACTAAGCCAGTAGCTACTAACATAAAATATTATATATGATACTAGCTGACCCGGCGAACTTCGTACCGCCATATTTTCTGAATTTCTAAAAGACTTTCTTTCATGACACAAAAATAAAATCACCAAAATCGATCCAGGTGATTAGGAGGATTCTAGAACCCGATCTCAGCGCCACCTACCGGTTCCAATTGTGAATTTAAACCATCCGGGGACCCATTCAAACACACAAAACAAATATCATCAAAATCGATCCAGCCGTTTAGGAGTTCACTGTCAACACAGGTACAGAAGAATTATATATATAGATTAGTTTTTAAGATAAACTTGTATGCCGAAAAATGGCGAAACATGTTAAACCATAAGACTTTGTATCCATGTTTCATACAAATAAAGATTTTCATTTAATTTCATTACTTACTACTAAAGCAACCTTGAGGAAACTTTTTTATAAACGTTGTACCGACGTCAATTTGCGTTTGCCGTGACCGGAACTCTGAGATCCTGTACGAGGATGTGCTCATTAGATGCAACAGTTCGTTGCTTTAATGTGTACAAAGGTGCGGAATGGTATTGCCAGCATCAATATCCAATAGCGAATATTTTTTCAAAAAAAGATAACAGCTAATACAATGTGTTTAGTGCGAGTTTTTTTTATTACTCGATCACGTTCAAGTGAACACAATTTTGTATGGGAATGACTTTGCGCCATCTCGTGAGCATGAAGGGAAATATAAATCGGGCGTTAACGCTTTAAAATTGCGTTAACGTCAACGTGATTGAATAGTAAAAAAACTCGCACTAAGCAATCAGGAATAGAGAGAGGGGGAAGTAGGCCATCTCATTCACTCATCGCACGAAACATTACTAGCTGAATAATCGTTTCACGCGGATATTCTGTGAAAGCGTGGTATCACAGCCGGCCCTAAGAGTTGTAACCAAGATAGTGATTCCAGTTTGGCTCTACCATGTCTTATAGTAGAATTAATTACCCGCTTTTTCCAAGTTACGCGAATTAAAAAAGGAGGTTCTCAATTCGTCGTGTAAATACATAATTTTGCACATGGCAATACTAGTGCGTTATAAACCCACTCTTATTGCCCGGTGTGTTACACTAATGTGACTATTCTCTATGCCGCTTCCTGGCTTCCTTTGATGTAGCAGTGTCAATTGGACAATAAGATTTGTGAATTGCTTAATCTGTGGACATAATACTGTAAGTACATATACGCCGTTGCCAATTGGATAAATTTATCATTAATTTCTCTCTTCCCTTTATGTTAGCTAAGTGAGACTGCAACGTTTCAATATACAAGTAAAATCATTGTGAAGAACAAGCGACAGCCAAATTGTAGGTCCATGACTGATGGGAAACTCTCATAATCATTCACATCTATTCATTTTCGATTTACTTGAAGATTTTATTGACCATAAGAATAATTTAATGTCAAAAATGTATATACTACAATGTCTGGTGTCGGTATTATCAATGTATTTTGCTTCCTTAGGCGTGCAATATTAAAAAATTACAATTTCAATTAATAAACACATTACAATAAAAGTAGTATAAAAAAAATAATAACAGAAATTGGTATAATATTAAAGATTGAGATCCAGTCACTCCAGACTTACGTGATTTTAGGAAATATGAAATTTTCAGTATCGGTAGTTTAACATAAACTTAGAAAGGAATAGATACTCGCTTAGCTTAAAGCGGGAAGCGGGGCCGCTTTTCAGGTAGCAGGTATCAAAGGTGGAAAAAAACCATGCTAACTTATGTCAAAGTATCAAGGCTAGTTTTTACATATGCCATATATGATATTGTTCTAAACGAAGATATACAGTTGCCAGACACTTCCTGTGGGCCAAAACTTTTGACAGACACTTAAAAAAAATGGGAACTTACGTCATTTTAGGAAGGCTGAATTTTATATATATTATCAAGTATAATATTTTAAAATATTTTCCAATGAGCCAGACAAATTTGACGGGCCAAACATCTTTGATACACTTTTGATAGCTGGTACCTGAAAAATGGCCCCGCTTTCAGCTTAGCGAGTATCCATTCTTTTCAGTTTATATTAAGCTACCGATCCTAAAAATTTCATCTTTCTTAAAATCACGTAAGTTTGGGGTGACTGGGATCTCTATCTATTTATTACATGACCTATTTAGTTTTACAATATATGATTTTTTGTCATGTCTTTCGTCATCTATTTATTAACTAGCTGAATCCGAAATGGGTTATAATGCCACGTTAAGTAAAAGAAATATGATTGTATATTCTGTTTTTTAGGCCAGAAACCCTCGCGGTCGTCCTCAGAACACGAATCATTCATCACAATCTTATGAACGGTTTAGGAACGCATAGAGAACAAACATACAATAATTTATTTATATATATATATTTACTGCATAGTAAATTAAAATGACTGTTTTATTCTAACAAAATTAAACTAAACAAAACTATATATATAAATTAAAATTAAACTATAAAATATAGTGCCATACCGCTGTCAGTTGGAAACGTGCCCAAAAGACTAGCTAGCTACATTACCTTGCTGTATCGCAACGCTAATGCGTTGTCCGAGGTAAAGACCAGTCTTTTGGTCACCTGAGTCGTCTAACAGGCGTTTCGCTATGTTCCGATAAAGTTTGTGCGCCTCAGGGCCCCATGGTCCCAGGGTCTCAACCCCAAAAGCCGCAAATATGTAACCATTTCCGATGGCATGGCGGCATTTTAGGGCCTCCTTTTGTGCAGCAGCTATACCAGCAGACATTCTAGTTGCTGAAAGATGGGACGCCGCCAGAGCATCGACGCAAGACGCGTCCCATACTAAAGGGCGACCCATCCTCCAGGGCACCAATGACATACCATCGGGTCTCTTGCCATCGTCGCGGCACAAGCCGTTCGGTTCTAGAACGGCAGGTACCCCGGCGGTGACAAGAGCCCGACGGATTATGTCATTTAAAATTAAAATGTTTTATTGATTTAAAACTTGAATATTCATGAATAATTCATATTAGTTACATATACAAATCGAGCACTGAAAGTAGAGAAACAAAATTTTTAATGAAACCCAACACTTATATATCACTCATAATGCAAGCGTGCGATTGAAAAATGAATTTAGATTTAGAGGGGTTGAATTTAATGAATTCGCCACCGAATGCAACCCGGCTATTTTATCACATGCGCAGGGAACCACATTCCGCTTACTGCGCAAGCGACTAGCTATGCTCCACTGCAACCAAACAGCTGACAATATCATCATCACCATTTTGCTACACGACTTTAGACTTTATCACTAATATAATAAGATATGCATAAATAAATTCACTCATATTGATTATTGTATGAGATTTTTAGGTCTTTTTTGAAGGGTAACGTTATGAAGGGCGGTTACTAGGTCAATTACTTGCCTTTGTATTGTTTGTCATGTAGATTTATTGCGTTCGATTCCCGGGGTGGATTTAATATGCGATTTGGAATGGTGGGATTTGTGAAATGGGATTTCATGTGTAATTCCTGGCCTGACAAGTGGCAGTCACAAAATCTAATTATGTGACGTCAACATTGTGGTCTATTTCCAAAAATATCTTACCAAAAATTCATTTACTTTATTTTAAATATTATATAAAAATGGCCTGTTTGCCAATGTCACTCACACTTGAAAAATATTCTATATCGTGAATAAAGCGTTTTTTCTTAGGTAAAGTTACGTAACAAGATAAATTCATGAATAAAAGTTTAGTTAAATCGTTTGTCTAATGACTATAACTATTTTAATATCTGATTTTAAATTTACCTTAAATTGATTAAGGTATTCAAAAATCATTAAATAGTACAATTGACTGCAAACACTATGTGTGTTGTGTCAAAGTGATCTTGTAAGGAAAAACAATATTTACTTATTAGATTGTTTCCCATAAAGATAGGCAGAGACGATGGATGCTTGCTGCGATCTCAGCACAACTATCGCTTCATGAACTTTCATAGATCTTATCATGCATGCATGTTTATTTGTGGTGATCTTTAACTGATTTTAACAGAACTAGTGGTCGCCCAGTGGTCGAGTTTCGACCATAATTAATTTAAAATATACGTTTGAACATTATTAAGGTTCGGTTGTCAAAGACTACACTTCTATAATCACAGAATTCGCACAAGGCTACACTTGAACAATAAACAAAACAGTATATATGCGCGTGTGTGTCAAATACCTGGTAGTGTGTATAATGTTTTTTTTAATGATTTAATGTATTTTTTTGCATAATTTAAAAAAAGAAATAGGATTCTTCACTCCTCTATATAAACTATATGTGTGCGAAATTTCATACTCCTCCGTCCGCGCAATTCTCGTAAAAAGGGGTTCAAAGTTTTTGCTTCACGTATTTATATATAGATATATAAATAACAAGCTCTCGAAAATTACGTGATAATTTCCTGTTATGACGATAAATACTAAATAACAATCTTTTTTCCTTGAACCTTCTCTCAATTATTTCGAGTCGGCACAATGTCTTTTTCCTTTCCTAATATTCTATTGTGGCATACCTACATCCTGTGTCACACGTAACGTAACAAATTCTAATAAGACATCATTATTAGTGAATATAACGATCATTTAATAAGCTCTCATTAAATGTGATATTGTACTGTGTCTTCCAGATAAATAAAATACTTATGAACAGTTTGTAAACTTGCTCTGGCTTGCAGTGGTGGAGTGCTGGCGCTTTTTTGAGGTAGGGTGAAGAAAATACACCTTGTTGCTTTCAGGGATTCATTCTCGTACTAGTTGAGCTTGGATGCTGATTCCTGGGTTCAACTTAGTGGTAGTTGAAGTCGTATGTTACGACTAATAGCAACTGGTAGCGACTTGCAACTTAATCACAAAGTATTTGTGAGCATTATTTATATTTATATTAAGTAGCCTAAAGTAGGCCGCAGCGTCAGCAAAACGCTGTACATTGAACCGTACAACTTATGAGGTGTCTTTGGGACACCTGGTTGGAACAAGTTGTTTTCTTTATATATAAGCATAAAATGTCATTCTATATGTATTTTTTTATTGCGTGAGTTCAGCAGACAGGCAGACGGCCCGCTTGATGAAAGCGGTTAGCTTCGGCTATGGACATCAGTGACACTAAAGGCGCTATTAGTGTGGTGCCGCTCTTTAAAGGGAGACTGGAACCTGGCCACCAATGCCGGAACACAGCTCAAGATTGTTATGGCGGCATACTCTAGACCAGAGGTGATAGCCATCTAAACAAATTTAATCAAAAACTGTATATATAGAAACACATAAACAAACAAATTGTTTCAAAATATTGTAAAAACTCGAAATTAAATTAACTCGAGCACTATTGGTACGATGATCGTTGACTTCATATGCCACATGCAGTAATCTCGAGGTCAAGTTATTATTATTTTTACATAATTACATCCTTTTTAGCATTTCGGAACCTGCTCTAATGATTTGGATCAAATTTTGTATTTAGGTAAGGTTTTGTTCTTCCGTGAAAAATGCGATATAGTGGATATATAGCCATAGTGGTAGGATTATAAAATTGTGCTGTATCTTGTTGCAAGGCGACACTAATCCTTTGCAGGTGTCTTATTTACTTATTATTAGAACTTGAGCGATCTATTGTTCGCGCTAATCTCTTCGTTCATGCTGCCGTAAGATGCCATAAAACCTTCTGTCCTCTGTTGGTATTTCATTTATTATATTGCAAATTCTTGAAAGCTATTAAGCTGACCATTTAACGATTTCAAGAACCAGTGGGCGGCATGTTGCTAGGAGGCCATGTCTAATTTACAAACGGATGAGGGTCGGTCAGTTGAGAAATGCGCCAGTCGTGTTCTGACTGCAGACGAGGCGTTACCTAATGCGCTTTTGGAGCGAGTATCTTATAAGGACGAAATTTGCACGATTTATGCAATAGCGATTTTCTGTCCTACGGTTTGGTTTTGTTGTATTCGGTTATACTTGTAAAAACTGTGAATTACAAGTGTGTACTTCTAATAAAGTTTGTGATAACCTCAACGGCCTTTTCGATTTTACATCCTATACATCCCCTACAAATTCGTAACAATATTATAGAAAAATAATATAGTACAAAATGTACTATATTTTTATCGCTAATTCAATTGTCGCGTCTTTTGTTCAGATTGTTACTATTATTTTAAAAGTTATAGATCTTTGCTGACCAAAGCAGAAACTGGTAATAAATATGCATGGAAAACTTAATGATGAAATAAATAAAATATAAAATAATTAATGAAAAATAAATGTGTACCATGTTTCCCCAAACTTTCCCAAAACATAGTTTTACAACTAAACATAGTAATGTTTTACAACTAAAACATAAAAATACTATATTTTCTTCAAAAAAAGGTGGCTACCCTACTTCCAACTCTTGTTATTAGATATTTCAATTCATAGGGTTCAATTTAATATCTGTAACACTTATGGACGTAGCTATTCAAAAGTTCTGTACGGTCATAAGCCGATATTAGACGGTTCATATCTATCTTTCAATTTGGATGAATCAACCAAGGTGTTCCATATAAATATAAGCTTGACCCATTCAATGTCTTTGAATACAATTGTGACTTTTCAATCCAAGTCTTTGAACGAAATTGATTCAATTTGATTGATCTATGGGAGCTGCATACGTCTAGTCATCGCAGTGGACAACGAACTACTGGCTATTTTTTTGTATTGGACTTGACTTTATGTTGTTAGTCCGAAGACCTCACAACTTCAACGGGGTTTTCGGGGCGAGCGCCTTCGCACAGCGAAGGCGCTTGGACCCAGAAGGCAGCTCCCTAGAGGGTTTTACCTCGGCTGGACTGTTGCCATGAGAGGGGGGGGCATGAATCTAACGATGCCGACTAGAGGGCGACATATTGTACTAATTGGTACTAATTGAGAACGGGCGACGGTTAATATGAAGCCTGAGGGGAAGGATCCCGGCGGACCGGAATCGACGGTTCGAGGTGGCCTACACTATCTTACTGCCGTTTCGCAACGTGTTATGGCTGGAAGAGAACAAAACGGTGAAAGAAACTTCCCAGCAACACGCCTAGTCTATCCTATGGCTATGTCTCCTGGCGTCCCTCGCGGGGACGTGGAGTGATCGTGACCGGCGGCGTCTCAGACGCCGCCGGTCACGATGTACGACGTGTTTATATTTGTACTTAAGGTCACCGTTTCCAAAGTAAATTAGTTCACTTCAGTTCACATCAGCACTCGACAGTGCATACTACTCTCTGCCATCTGAAGTATCATTTAACAGCTAACTCTCGCTGCTACAGATCTTTTGCATATGTATCATCAGTATTAGCAACTAGGAGTCAATTTTAAAACTCAGCTACCATATATAGTCTTTTATAAATAACTAAAACCTTCTAGTATTTAAAAGCAATAACAGTCTATCATATCGCACGTTTTATCCAATACTGACAACATCCAAAATTTTGTCAAAGCAATTTCTTAATGCCATCTATCGTAAAAATGGAAATACGTGTAATACCACTAATCCTGGTTTAAAAGCAACAAAAATATCTACTAGGAGGCTATTGTAATAATGCATGTAATTGTGGCGACCGAGGGTAGAACTTTCTGGCAGTGTAAGCCGGTCTCAAAACTTTTAGAAAAAGGTAGAAGAGTCTGGAAGGAAAAGACGAGGACAGATACATTTTAGAAAGAGATAGATGATGAACAAAAATTCTAGAATAGAAGGTTCAGGAAGGAAGATACAGAGATAGATAGATGTTTAGAAAGATAAATAGTAAATAAAAGAATAACGAAAAGAAGATCGAAATTATGGGTTCTAGAAGATTCTTCGAGCTATATAAGCAGCGTAAGGCGCGCCTACCTCAGAGTTCAGTTGAAGACAGCAAAGCGACAAGTGCGATTCGAGAGCGTTGGAAGAAGACCGTGATCAGTTTAGTGGGTAGTTTAGTGGTGGATTTAGTAAAAAGTTTAGTGGGCAGTTCAGTGTAGGAGGAGTTTAGCGTTGTTTAAGAGGAGATCCAGAAGCAAGCTACACGCGGTAATTTCGGAGGCGAGCACTGGAGTAGCAGGAGGTGGTCTACGCAATATCGGCGACGGTATTGTGAATGAGATATCTTATTGTCGGGACGGTCCGTCGTTAGTTGTGCGTGTAGGGGCAACCCTATGGAGAAGAATCACGTACAGATGTGTAAGTTAATAAAAGTGTTTAGTTAAAAAAACTGGTGTTTACTTCCAATCCTAAGTGCGTATCCCCGCTCGCACGTAACGTAACAATACAGATCATCATCTTCATCCGAGCGTTAAATCCCGGTTGCGTTCGGAGCGTTCACTCCGACGCCCAGGGGCCGCTTTCCTACTTTTTCTACTCCACTTCGCGCGGTCTTCAGCATCCCCCGTTTTGAGACCATTGGTACGCATATCATCATTCATAACGTCATGCACTTGTCGCAGGTATAGGGCGATATGCCTGCGCGTCGTTTTGCGACTACGCCCTAGCCATACCCAGCGATCTTATAAACCTGCCCATAAATGATACGACCAATAATGGTTTTACGTATAGCGACTGCCGCCCGACCTACACAACCCGTATAGGGAAACCAGGAATGGATAGTGGTGTGTAGGAAGGAGTAAAGATGAAGGATACTAGGATGAGGAGAAGGGGGGACACCACTGTCACGGAGCAAAGGGAAAGTAATAGTGGCCGCATCGAAGACCTCGGGCTTGCGTACCCGTGTGCACTGTAAAATGCCGGACAGGCATTTAACAGGAGGCACCCCCTGAGGATATAACGTAATAATACACATATTCATGGTTAAAACACTTTTTATCTCTCGTGTAATGTTCAATTTTTTTTGGACAATGTCAGTATTGGATTAAGCATGCGTTACAATACATTCGATTCCTTTTAAAATTGTATGAATAAACACTGTAACTCAAAGCTTACCTTCACCTATACTTTAATAAAAGAATCTGTGTCAATTGGTTATTAACAAACAAGTTCCAATCGGGAAACGCTTTCACTAAGTATCAAAACTGAATATCGTATGAAATAATTGGACTGTTATTTCCTATTATTTACGTTCGGGTTATAATTATTGTTAACTCTGAATATTTTGTTTGCTTAGACGGCAGCTGTTTTTGAAAACATGAAATCCAATATCCTACTATTGAAAACTATGAAACACCATCTATTGTTTGTTATGATTAGCTCTATTCCATAATTTTATTACATTTCTTGGCTATAGAACAGCAGACGGATTTGATTTTTTGAAACTGACTAGGTAACTAATGTTAGATTTATGTAGTATTTTTAATAATGTGATTTTTTGTATTGTAATAAATTACATAGATAAATTTAATGCACATGATAATGATAATATTATGATTGGCCAGGCAACATTATAAGCTGTATTGTACATTTAAAGAACAAACTGTCGTTCTTACAATAAACACAACATCTTTTCTATCTTTAGTTATACGTATGTGACAGTTTATGCTATAAATTATATTTTGTAGTAAGATTATTTAATAGATCAGGATTTTATGCACACCCTAATTATGTATGTAGTATAATATAATTATGTAGCGTAATGGCTAGCGCAGGCATCCCAGACTCAAAGGGCGCGAGTTCGAATTCTGGCCGACACGCATGCACAACTTAGGCAGTTTTCTGATCTAATGTGCATATTGGTACAATTACCACGTGCTAACAATAGTGAAGGAAAACATCGTGATGAAGCTTGCACATCGAGATGACCGATGTGTCAGACCTGCCAAGCCGCCTTGGACAAGCGTGGCGGGTATACTGTGTGCGCAGCTCGTCGCACATATAACATATATTTGGTACACGCTGACGGTGGTGGGCCTAGGATACCCAGGTCGATATAGGTGTCGAAGTTAAAGACTATTTAGTTAGTGAAAACTTGTAATAAATCACTTTACATAACGAAAGCGTCTGCCTTCGGCTACGACCCATACGGAAGAAGACAGAAATGCAACAACAATGTTGCAAAAAAAAATATATATATATTGTATGTTGGTGTTGCCAACACTGTCCGTTCCTCAATAGTGGGAGGCCCGAGCTCGGCAGTGGAACGTTTACGGGCTGTTATTATTGAAGTGAAACTTCTTTAGAATTATTGTGATTTGATACTCGATGAAACCAAAGAGCGACACTAAAAAGAGATAAATGCATAAATCTATAGGACTAAGCCTGCCAGAGAATGAGATACGAGTTTTACATTGTGCTGTACAGATTAGAGCGTCAATAAGACCGATGATTAAACATAGGTCCAATTTGGACCGAAATAAAACCGATAATAATATTTTTAGACTAAAACAGTGAAAAATTTAAAGTGATACATAAGAAGTTTAGTTCGAATTATAATATGTTGACAGATATAGGCTAAAGGAATTATATTAATATTAATAAAAGTTAGAGAAGAATTATCGGTGAGCATATTCTCTGAAGTTTCACTTTTACTGCGTGTGAAGTGAAGTAGAATGTACTGTGGTTTTACAATTGAATAAAATCGGTATTTTTTTTTTTCGCGAGATTAGCAAACAAGCAGACGGTCCATCTAATGGAAACTAGTTACCGTCGCTTATAAACGTACGCAACACATAGAGCGAAGCCAACGCGTTGTTTGCCTTCAGGATAGGATAGGTGGGATGGAAAGGGAAGAATGGGATAAAGGGGATGAATAGGAGAAGTGGGATCTCAATCCCAATTATCCTAATTTTTTTTATTGCATGATTTCATCAGACAGGCAGGCGACCCACCTATGCCTATTCATTAAGATTAAGACAAGAGGAATTTGATGGATGGTATAGGATAGCGGAAGAGGAAGTGGGTTCAATCGATGTGATATATATATATATATATATATATATATATATATATATATATATATATATATATATATATATATATAATAAGTGCTCTATTTAGGTAAATTTTTTTAAATTATACTATCACTGTTTTCTGTTATTATTATTTTTCACGTATATATTGATTAAAATTTAATTTTATTTAACTTGTTTTTACCGTGGGTCGCATGACTTTATGATTAAGGAGGTGGGCATTGAAAGTCAGTGCTGTGTCGGACTATGTTTCGGCACAGCAAAAACTGAGTGCCAACCTCATATCGCAAATTGCGGAACATATTTTCAGTGTTATTATTATTATAAATTATTGTTAAGTGTCACATTTTTAGAAATACATATTTTCTGATAACACGCTCTCACAGAATATCAGCCTGATGCGGTTACCCTTAAGCTAGTCGTGTTTTGTATGATGAGTGAGAGTTCCGAAGGCCCCCTTCCCTTCCCCCTTCCTATAGCAACTTCTATAACACATCCTTTCTATTTATTTTAATTAATTTTTATCCGTGCAGGAACGGAGAGTGAATACAATTTCCGGAGGCCGGGCGGGCGGCCCTGTCGTAAGAGGCTACTAAACAACCCACAGCCAGCTGGTAGATCATTAAACTAGGACAAGAAACTTCTTTTCTATGAATACACAAAGACGCGCGACGGTTCACGGCGTTGCGCTGCTTCAATGGGAATTAGCCGGTTTTGGGATTCTGAACGTTTATTACCTTCATAGAAGCGTTCAGGTACTGTTCATCATACATACATTGGTTCAGGCGACGAGTTCGCACTTATGTCACTTGCAGCGTAAGTCACCAGGTTATAGTAATCCAGCATAGCGAATTAATTTAATGAGAAGTACCTTTTCACGTACACCATTTTCTCCCCAGCTCAAATCTTACTAACGCTGAAAATGTAATAATTACCGCCCTTGGTGTTCTTTGTGGCAGTAATTATACTTTTTCACCAATACAAACGTGCACAAATGGCGGGCTTCTTTTCGTGAACCCTAGTGTGAAAGAGCAACACCTTTGAAAGGCAATGAAAGCAAAACACGTTTCTGTGAATTATGGCTTTATAATCATTTTTACAGTATAAATGCTTATTTGTGTACACGAGTAGGAAATATCCTTTAAGACGTAATATCGTTATTTTGTTTATAAAACAAGTACGTGAAATGAGTTTTAATAGCCTAATGACGAAATTAATATATGTGCGTCATCTGTCCAGAATATATTAATTATTCATAACCATACTTCTTCTAGCCACCCTCCAATAGCAGTAATGCTAAAGTGTATGTCCACTAATGTTGGTATAACTAAGCAGTCGTGACGGTAAAGCGTTGCAAGAAAACGTGACGATTTTTTTTGGGCTTGCTCACTTTTTAAGAGGGTTGGGCTTCATACAATACTGCATTAGCCCTTATGAACTTTGCATTATATTGTAGACATTTTAAATAATTATAATATACATTAAAAATATTTACATACATTAACCAGGTTTAAGAGAAATCTTAATTTTTCCAGAGCATAGAAAATCATAGTCTTAGAAAAACATACATTCAAAGTTATAACGTTTAAAATTAAATGGCGCTGTTCTTTATTATTCAATGTGATTTGCTGCCGCTTCCACAGAATTGATCAATTTTTAACCGACTTCAAAAAGGAAGAGGTTCTCAATTTGATTGGTTTTTTTAAAATGTATGTATGTACACCGAAAATGTATGTATGTACACTTTTAGTTAAAACCTAAAAGTTAAGATACAAACTGTTGCGTCACGTTTCATCCACCAATTTATTAATGCATAATTTAGCACAATTAAAGACCATGGCAAATACACGAACGTGATGCTATACAGAAAATAGTTATGGGCGTTAAAGCTGTCGATAAGATTGGGCATTTGTCTAAATCATCAGAAACGCCCAATCTCATAAACGTGTAAATATAATATTTAATATTGATTAGAATAGTGGTGTGCAGATCACGTAAACGACAACATTTCTGTATATATATATATATATATATATATATATATATATATATATATATATATATATATATATATATATATATATAGTCTAAGTTAAATTAGCAACAATTAGGAACTTAATATACCGCAAGAGTACAAATAACTCGTCATCTTAATTTCTACTCCCCTCTCGGCGATTGAGCCATAGGCTTCACCCTATCCAACGGGGTAACCATCATCGACGCACCAGACAACTTAAACAACCCCCACATAAACCATAGATATTAATAGAGAAAAACAAAAATATGTTTATGTAATTGTAATTTCTATGCTGAGTTACAAAAAAAACTATAATTTTACTATAATAACAAAAGACATTATATAAGATTTGGTTCGGCGGCGGAAAGAGCTGAATGACTCAAGCGGCACAAATATGCAACTCTCGGTGAGAGTTATATGTTTATGCCGTCTGCTGTCAAGACGCTCGTGGACCGTGAAAATTTATCAAAACGACTCATTGACTCTTCAGGTGATCAGAAGGCTGTTGCCTATCTGCTGTACTTATGCAATAAATAAAAGATGTGTGTGGGTAGTGCACTCGCAGTAGAAGTGAAACTATAGAGAATATACTCACAGATAACTCTTGTCCAACTTTTATTAATATAAATATAATTCCTTTAGCCTACATCCGTCATATTATAATTCAAAATAAACTTCTTAAGTATAGCTTTCAATTTTTCACTGTTTTAGTCTAAAAAATATTATTATCAGTTTTATTTCGGTCCATATTGGACCTATGTTTAATCATCGGTCTTATTGGCACTCTAACGTGTGTTGCATAACGTAAAACTCGTATCTCATTCGCTCGCAGACTTAGTCCTATATATTTTTAGTGTCGCTATTTCGTTCCATCGAGTTTTAAAACCACTTTATTTCAAAACAGTCTATTCTGTATGGCGACTAAAATTTACAAATACCACTAAAAATTAAGGAACTCAGCATCAAAAGCTTTAAAATAAAATTACGACAATTATTAATAAATAAAGCATATTACACAATACATGAGTAACTTTCTGACCCAAATACTGATACAGGAGTCTGATTTTGCGACACGAGGAATCCTAATTATTATTATAAATTGTATATTAATTTGTTTCTAGACATTAGTAGTTTTTAATTCAATTATTTTGTAAGCTACATATTATGTGGCAGGATTCAGTGATACCTAAATTGTTATAATTAAATTAAATAAATTACTTTGACTTTAAATCACAACGATTCTAAAGAAGTTTCACTGCAAAAAGAAATAGATAAATAATATAAAGAAAACAACACATACAATATCGCAGCATTACCGAAACAAAAATATAACATCAGAAGAGAAATAATTGTTTAATTAAAGGCGCTATCAGACTACGCGTTGTGTTGGCGTCAAATTATCGCGACAGAAGGATACCGCGTGTGATTCGACAGAAAACATTTTAAACGCATCATTTAGGGTTGGAAGCACTTGAAAAGCAGGAATGTAAAGCTTTGTCGCGTAAAGAACTTTGGATGGTAGCACTATATACGAGTTTAGCGCCACATTCTGATACAATTGTCGAGGTTTTAGGGTACCGCGTCTAGTAAAATCAAGAGAATATACATATTTTAATACGTAGACTGGTAGTCGGCGTAACAAGGTACTGAGTGCCAACCTTGCTTGTCAAATTCCGTTATAATACAATGAACAGCTATTAGACATACGAATACATTGTAATAATAAAAAAAAATTATGCAGTTCACACGCAGTTGTAATGCAACTTTAGAGAATACACTCAGGGGTAATTCTTCTCTAACTTTTATTAATATAAAAATAATTCCTTTAGCCTACATCCGTCAACATATTATAATTCAAAATAAACTTCTTAAGTATCATTCTAAATTTTTCACTGTTTTAGTCTAATAAATATTATTTTCAGATTTATTTCGGTCCAAATTGGACATATGTTTAATCATCGGTCTTATTGACTCTAATCCGTGTTGCACAATGTTACACTCGTATCTCATTCTCTCGCAGGCCTATAGATTTATGTGCTCATCTCTTTTTAGTGTCGCTTTTTCGATTCATCGAGTTTCAAATCACAACGATTCTAAAGAATTTTCAGGGGATAGGCCATCCCCTTTTGTGGGTCGCTACTTTGTGGTTACTGGCGGCGTCTCATTTTCTAAATACGCGTAATGTGGCCGGCGCTGCTGCAGCCCAAGAGGGAGCCCTTAAACGCCGTAAATATGCCACCATTGGAAATAGTTACGTATTTCCAACGATTGGGATCTAAACCCTGGATCCGAGGGGTTCCAACGCTCTAAAACTTTATCGAGACGTCGCCAAATGCCTGGCAAGCGGACGTCTTAAATGACCAGAGCTAACCTTTACCTTGACCAAAGGATTAGCATTGCTATTCAACGTGGTAATGCTGCCAGCCTTTTAGAAACCTCTATCAAACTTTCCAATCATTGATCAATTCTTCCAACCCATAAATATGCCAATGCCTGAACTGACAGTATACTTACTCGCTGTACTTGACCAAAGACGGATTGGTGGGCTGGGTGAATGGTCTAAACTTGCTTTTCGATGTTATTTTCCACACGTTGGTTTTCCTTGCGATAGTCTTCTTCATTGTCAGCACGTGATAATTGAAATATTCACATTGGGTGAGAAACACTAATTAAGTAATGCGCATTCTCGGCCACGTTCGAATTTATGTCACTGGAATGTGTTACCCTAGTGGCTATCACAACTTTTTCATTCTTATCATTAAGAGGTGCTTATTAAATATACAGAACCCCGTATTCCAATACATGGTTTACCATTAACTGTTGCAACGTAATTGCAGACCGACTAAAGGGGTATTAAAACACGTGTCGTAATAGATACTGCAGACACTTTATAAACGTAAAGTTTAGCATCCTATTTTGTTTACCTCTAATTAACATGCGAGATATTTAAAAAAAGTTACCATATTTGCTTGAAAAACAAGCCGTATATTTCGTACTACATAACTAGCAAAAAGCGCAGCTTTAATCTTGCAAGTTTTTACCTAGTTTGTCTTTATTTGTATCATTCGACAGATAGCGTTAGCATTTTATTATGTTTATGAAATTATATTTTCACGACAAATCTTTTTTTCACTCGCTTTAGTTCTTTCAAGAGTTGAAAGAGTTACAGCGAGCCGCATGAAACGTGAACGGCAAAACTTTAATTCATATTGCACACTTGTGTAAACAAAAATTTTAGATCTTTAACAGCAATAAAGGTGATTACAGATTACAGGTATTCTACTCTTTATTTTGATATGCACAAAGTTTTACATTAATAACATTGTGCTCTGTGTAGCAAAGAGCCGATTGAGCCGGTGAACTATACGAGTAAAACTCCGATTCACACTTTAAAGCCGTTCAAGGTTCAACCTCACTCCGATCTCGGTCCGATCAAACCTCTCTATGTCTACACTACTTTTCAACAAACCGAAACCAGCGCGATATCAAATCCGAACTTATAGCGATTGATAGTGAAAATTCTGTGATTCTTTCTTTTTTGAGAATAGGTGACCAGAGCAAGATTTAACCATATACGGCAGCAAAGTGTGAATCGAGCTTATATGTTATTGAATTTATCGGCGACAATCGATTTGCCTACAGTCGAGGCAACACATCCGGAAATAAATCCTTGCAAAAAAAGCATGTTTCTCTTACAAAAGGCACTGCGAGCCACCATCCTAACAGAGCGTGAACGTGATTTACCTATAACGCTGGGGTAATGATGATTAAGCTACAGAGTAGATACCGCAAGATTTGCTTGGCGTGTTTTTTTTCCGGGTGGTCCTAACAACAGATTCTCTCTGTACTCAGACAATTTATATTAATTAGGATTTAAATTGGTCTAATTACATAGACGTCTCGTGCGCTGCCCGACGACACTGGGTCGATTGTAATGGAAGATAATTCTTATTATACACTTCTACAATTATTGTTCATTTATTATATTTAATTTTAATTAAATTACACTTACTTATATTAAAATACATGTACATAAATTATAAACTGACGACGAAAAAAACTTAACCTAAATGGACCTAGTTAATTATTAGTTATTTTGTATTCTACCTGTAATGCTATCTGCAATATGTACTAATTAATACCTATAATACGTACAAGTTCTCGAAACTTGATATATTTTTTACATAACAAAATATGTAGGCAATGCACGTACATTGCCTACATATAATATGTTGCTATTTTCTTAAATAAAATTTTGTTCTCTTTTTATTTGAATGAATGAATGCTTTATTGTGTTTTAAAGGATACAGTTAACAGAATCATTTTTTTACAATACAATAGGCGGTCTTATCGCTATTACCGATTTCTTCCAGACAACCTTTTTGGATGGACAAAAAATTTGATAAGAACAGAGGTATGTTGCATTATTCTAACTACCGAATCAGTATCTTATAAATATATACATACAGGATATAATATAAATACATTAATAAAATATAAAAATTATACTAATATGATATATGAAAATAAAATATTATAAAATACACTTACATAAATAAATATAAAATTATTACAGAAAAGCTGACAATAACTGCTGTTTTTCTTTTTAATCCCTTAAGACTATAAGTAGAATACTGAGCCCAGATTATCGTCTTTTATCAAATAAAATTATCACAAATGGGCAACAACACCAAAAATGACTGAAAAATTGAGAAGTAGACTAAAGTAGGATGGGACGGTATAGAGAGGAATGAAAATTTAACTGATTTTTTTTTTCTTTCGGTAGACAAATATACACGTTATATATTCCCAAGCTAGGCAAGTTGCGCTTGTGTTATTAGTTATATACAATGGACCACTCTAAGGTCGGTCCTCGAAATCTAAACAAATATAAAAGGGAATTTTGGTTTACGAAATTTACTATGCCAACAATCAAACCTGGAACCTCTGTGTTCCAGTGGGCTCGGCCAGCAAAATCTTAGGCCAGTCAACAACAGAAGCCGTCGTCGATAGACAGATATATGAGTAAAGGTAGGCCAAAAATATTAATTGGTTGTATTGTAAATTATATAAAGATTTTTTGTATAACAAAGGATTTATGCCAGCATAAATGACGTACTGTGCCAATTCTAAACGATTGGGTAAGTAAGAGTATTATAAGTCAAAAATAATTGTGCACAATTGTCTTTACTACATATTGTCACTGTTAAATTTAATTCAATATAAGCCCAGTTAAATGTATTATTTAAGAGAGAGAAAAAAAGATAGTTGGATTGTGTGAAGGATGATATGATGATTTGAGATGTGACAGAGGAAGTATGTCAGAATAGAGGAGTATAAAAGGAAAAGACATTGTACCGACTCTAAATAACTGGAAGAAGGTGAAATAAAAGTGAGAGACCCAGTTAAATATATTATTTTAGAGAAAAAAAAATACATAATTGGATTGTGTGAAGGCTGATATGATGATTTGAGATGGACCAGAGGAAGTATGTCAGAATAGAAGAGTATGGCAGGAAAAGACATTGAGCCGACTCCAAATAACTGGGAGAGGGTGAAAGAAGAGAGAGAGACCTAGTTACAGTAGGTACAGTAAAATAGCTGTAACGTACATATATACACAGACTGACCGACAGCAAGCGATCACAACGATTGTAGAATGTTCTATTTTCATCAAAATGTGGACCGTAAATGTTTAAAACAAGGCCATTGACATCTTAATACTTGTTCTGACAGTAGAGATCCAGCTCTTGACAAAAGCTTGTAACAAACCAACAATTACATAAGTCGTTGTTGTGTGTGGGCCCATTGTGGCAGTTAATACGGATGTTAACAATTATTATTCAATTATATTAAGTAATTTTATATCTCCGCTTAGTGCACCGCCAGTAGTTGACGCTCGTCGCATATTGACGTTGTAATTTGAGTACATTCTTCCTTAATATCTCACACAAGTGAATAAAAGTATAGACGAAGCTTGCGTGCACAAAAATGTTAAATGAAGTAAAGCATTTTCGAAACTCGTGTGCGTTAACTTATGTAGTATAAGAACGTGTGGTTTGCGTCTGTGTGGTTAATCTATCTTATATAAAAAAAATCAATTGCTATTCGTTAGTCTCGCTAAAACTCGAGAACGGCTGGACTGGTTTGGCTAATTTTGATTTTAAACTATTTGTGGAAGTCCAGGAAAAGTTTAAAAGGTGAGTAAATATGAAAAAGTTGATTCTGAGGCGGTACAAAGTTTGCCGGGTCAGCTAGTCTATATATATAAAAATCAATTGCTGTTCGTTAAGTCTCGCTAAAACTCGAGAACGGCTGGAGTGATTTGGCTAATTTTGGTTTTGAATTATTTGTTGATTCTTCAAGCTCAGGATTTGTCTACCTATTTCGTTTGTTTGAGCTTAAAACGAAAATAAATATAGGTTCATCGATCGACACAATAACTATTTTACCGTGCAGGAACGGAGAAAGAATACAATTACCTGTAGCCTTGCGGCCTGTAGTAAGAGGCGACAAAACAATCCCCAGACAAGTGGGTATTTACCTGTCTGGATGGCTACCACCCCTGGTCTAGGGTATGCCGCCATAAGAACCTTGAGTTGTGTTCCGGCATTAGTGGCCAGATTCCAATCTCCCTTTAGAGAGCGGCAACACCAAGTAGCCTTTGGTGTTGCAAGTGTCCATAGGCGATGGTAACCGCTTTGCATCAGGTGGACCGTCTGCCTATCTGCTGAACTCATGCAATAAATAATAAAATTACAAATAACTAATTATCAATTTTAGATCAGAAAGAAATGAAAAGACTTTATATGAAGAAAGATTACGGTAGGTTTCATTTTTACAGGTGACCTCCATATAATAGGTTGGGGAAAAAGTCTTTTCGCATATAGTATGTATGAACTTGTAATAAGATCTCTTTCGCTATACCATTCGTATCTGGCTGGTTTTGGTATCATTAAAAAGTTTTAATTTTAAAGAAGACAATTCCAAATTCAAATTAGGAAAATGTGTGATTTTTATTTGTTTTTCTTAATATTAAAATGAGTGAATCTAATGAAGAAATTCGATACATTTTAAAATTTTACTACAAAAAAGGTAAAATGCAACACAAGCCGCGAAAAACAATTGTGATGTTTATGGACCTAATGCAGTATCTGTGAGAGTAGCGCAAATTTGGATTAAGCGTTTTCAATCCGGAAATTTTGATATCAAAGATGCACGTCGCTCTGGTCGCCCTGTTACGGACAAAATTGATGCCATTTTTGAAAAAGTGGAGCAAGATCGGCATATTAGTAGTTACGATGTAGCTGGAGAACTGGGAATCGACCACAAAATGGTTTTGGCGCATTTGAAAAAAGCTGGGTACACAAAAAAGCTCGATATTTGGGTGCCTCATGAGCTCACTGAAAGAAATCTAATGAACAGTGTACTCATTTGTGATTCTTTATTACGACGTAATGAAACCGAACCATTTTTGAAGAAGCTGATAACTAGTGATGAAAAATGGATCACGTACGACAAGAACTTGCGAAAAAGATCGTGGTCGAAGGCCGGTCAGGCTTCACGGACTGTGGCGAAACCCGCGTTACCTCGCAACAAGGTGATGCTGTGTGTATGGTGGGATTGGAAGGGCATTATTCATTATGAGCTGTTACCGCCAGGCAGGACCATCGATTCTGAACTGTACTGCGAACAACTGATGAGATTAAAGCAAAAAGTTGAAAGGAAGCGGCCGGAATTAATCAACAGAAGGGGTGTGGTTTTTCATCACGATAACGCTAGATCTCACACATCTTTAGCCACTCAGCAAAAAATACGAGAGTTTGGCTGAGAGGTGTTAATGCATCCGACGTATAGTCCTGACCTTGCACCTTCAGATTTACACCACTTTCGGTCTCTGCAGAATTCCTTAGGCAGTGTCAGGTTAAGATCACGAGAGGACTGCCAAAACCACTTGTCGCAGTTTTTTGATCAGAAGCCCCAAAATTTTTATAGCAATGGGATCACGTCCCTACTTACAAGATGGCAAAAAGTTATCCAACAAAATGGCACCTACATACTTTAGTCAAATGTAAATAAACTTTATAAAAAAACCTTTTGAATTTTTATATAAAATGCGAAGAAACTTTTTCCCCAACCTTATATATGTAATTGAAGGTTGTTTTACGTTTTAAGTTCTTATTAACGATACCCGCTGATGTTAGTGTTTTATGTTATGTGGGGGTTTTAGGTGACTCTTTTGTTTATGTCAAATTTATTTAAGTCAGATCAGTATGGCGACCAAGTGAGGTAACGTAGCCTGCCTTCTAGGAACCTTACCCATTGACTTCGATGACCTAGGCTCAGTATTCTATTTATAGTCACAAGGGATTATCGGTAGAATACAATATAAGTTCGCTTTCCTTTCACTGTACTAGTTTAGAGATTTAATTTTGTAAATAAGTCAAATAAATATAGAAATAAGACCAAAATATATTGTATATATCTATGTATACAAAAATTCCCTGCCACAGTGTTTGAGCGCGATAAATTCCGAAACTACTCAACCGATTAAGATGTTTTTTTTTTCATCTTGCTGGTTTTGTTCCAACTTAGTACTTAGGTATCATTTTAATTTATAACAAAAAAAAATATTTGCATTTTTTTTTAACCTGTTGTCGGTGTGTATGAAGTCTGCTGTCGACTAAGTTAGATAATCATCAAATACATGGCGCCATGCTTAAAGTCCCGCCTTTCTGTCACAATTGGAACCGGTAGGTGGCGCTGGAATCGGGTTCTAGAATCCTCCTAATCTCCAGGACCGATTTTGATGATTTTATATTTGTGTGTATGGGTGGTCCCCAGTCAATTTAGATTCACAATTCGGACTGGTAGGTGGCACTAGAATCGAGTTCTAGATTTTTATTTTTTCATGGCACGACAACGTCTGCCAGGACCGCTAGTATAGTTATATAGATATACAAAAAAAAAAACTTTAAGTCAATATCATAATATGTAATTTGAAATATATTCACTTGCAAAGTGGTAAAATTGGTATCCCAACTCTAAATTTTAATTATGATGTAAAAAATTCTAAATAAATTAAAAAATTCAAGAAATATACTTTTATTGAAAATTCATTAAAACGAAGTCTTCAACAAATATTTTATATATGATATTATAATTTTGGCAAAAACATTGAATCTTCCTCGCCTATATGTGTCAATGCGTCCGGGTCCGAGACGCACTTAGCCAATATTTCTTGTTTACATTATATCGTCTTGTATCAATAGTATTGTGAGCGAGTAAATTGTTGAAATAGTACATCTTTATATATAAAAGAAAAATTAGAGTATGGTGTTCCATACCTATGAGCGCATTAGGCCGCGTCTAACGCGTTTAAATTTATATAGTATCGGAACGGTTCATATTCTAATATTTTACAATGGATTTTAATTATTCACAACAAAACAGTTGTGGCAAGTGTCACGAAGTCTGCATGAGAACTTGAAGCGCGATAACAACCTTGAGTTGTGTCCTCGCACTAGTGGCCAGGTTCCAGTTTTCCCTTAAGAGAGCAGCAGCGCATTTGTAGCACCTTTGATGTTACAAATGTCCATAAGCGATGGTAACCGTTTTCTATCAGGTGGGCTGTCTGCGTGTCTGCTGTACTCGTGCAATTAAAAAAAGAAAAAAACGGTTCAATGAGCCGACGCCATCAGGGTCATCTGAAGTATCTTTGGTTCCTGAGACTACTCTGACATTACGCCGTTGCGACCGGGGACCTAGGTGGTTTAGTTGGTAGGTCCGAGCATACCATTGGTAGTCAAACACCACCTTACTGCTGTCCCTGAGTGGTAGGGTGTCAATGACGAATTACACCTCTTTAAAAAAAGTGTCACGAATAAATTACTGTAGTTCTGACTGAATAAAGGCTAAGTAAAATGTATCATAACCCGATGCGTAGGCATATGTAGCTAAATTAACTTCAAGAAGTTTTTGCGTTTGTATTTCTAAACTTCAAATTTAAAATACCTTGTACAATCAGCAAAAAAAGGTTCGTTACAGTTTGAAGAAGAAAATATATTTACAACCAAAAGTCAATAACGAAAGTCAAATAAATAATAATTATTTACATTGCTAATCGTTGTGAGGTCTGACTATTTGGTTTTAGTTTGATAATTAATGAATTAACTGATTTTATCTGCGGTTCATTCTTGTTATTTATTGTTCAGTGTTACTATTTGTTGCTAATTGTTGTTATTTGATATATAATTTGTTAGTTAAAAATGGTTACAATGTTGAAACGAGGTCGAGGTAAGCTTTTGACTTTCCAAACTAAAGAAATTTTGTATAATTTGTACAAATATTTCGAAAATGAGTGCAATTACAATCCGAGCAGTATTATGACTCCCGCTCAATTAGTTGCTAAATCAACCAAAATATGACTTCTATCAGAAAACAAATATCATTTCTTCAGAACAGTGACCAACGATTTCGTATTCAAAATTATGTTTGATATAGTATATCAATATTTACTATATTAATATCGTTTAATATTATTAGTTACATATTAAGTACCTACCTATAAAAATATATAAAAAGTACTAGTTTGTTTATTTATGTGCTGACCGTACACTACAAACGTAAACACGTTCCGAAGCTAATTTACCTGTATTTTGTCAATATAATATAATTATTCATTATTAATTATAACTAATAATTATTGTGCATTCTTTAATTAACCATTTTATTCGCTAACAAAATATAAGAAATTAAAGTCTAAAAATAATCTATGTATACAAATTAAAATTCATCTAAAAAATCTAGTGCCAGACTGCTAGTTGGGAATGTTCTCAAAAGACTGGCCGCATTCCCTCGTTAAAAGGCAAAGCTAAAGCGTTGGCTAAGACGTAGACCAGAAGAGGTAAACCTTAGTCGCGTGAGACATCTACTAGATATTTAGTTATATCTCGACATAGCTTATGTGTCTCAGGCTCCCAGGGTCTCTAACCCAAAAACCACAAATAAAGCCTCCTGTTTTACAGCAGCTGTGTCGGCTGTCATATTATGGAAGATGAGACGCTGCCAAGGTATCAACGCAAGACGCGTCCCATACTACGCCCTATTTTCCAAGGCATGACGTTCCACCGGGTGGGTCTCTTGTTATTATTTAATTACAATGTATTATTACATTCCAAACAACTAGTTGAGAAATATATACGTACAAAGGGAGCAATCGTGCTAGGTGTGGTGAAACTAGAGAGACGGATATGAACCTAAGTTGTCATACAGTCACTTGAGACACCTGCAATGTGACCCATTTTGTGAGACTTCTAACGCAATGCCCTACTAAGTTTTATACTGTGGTATTATTTTTACATTTCAACTTTTTAATATATTTCATCACTGTATTAGAAATGTTCTTGCGCACAAACTAATAAAGACTAAACAAACAATGGCAAATGTTAGTTAGTAAGAAAATTCTCTCGTAAACTTTGAATTTCTGTACGCGACTAAGTGTTGCGTTAATTATTAGTTTAAGTATTCATAAAAAGCGTTCGTTTATGGCGGGCCCGCGAAGCGGAAGCATACAAAAACTTTTTATTTCGACTTTATGGTAGTAGGGCGCAGCTGGTGTTTAGGCTCTGGACGAACTACTCGATGGTAGCGCGACTAAAGACAATTCATAAGCAACACTAATAATTTTTTCAATAAGAATTTTTTTAAAGCTCAAAAGGCTTAATTGTCCTTCACATTTTATAAGATACTAGAGTTGACCAGGGGCTCGACCGCGGGTCTAACCCTGAGAAGTAGATCTATTTTACCGACTTCAAAAAGTCGGTTCTCAATACGTCTGTATTTTATTTTTGTATGTTAGTTACTCGTTCTTTCTGTCAATTGTGCACTGATTTTCAAATTGTTCTTTTTTTAATTCCCAAGATGGTCCCATAGGCACCAAGTCAAGATCTGATTTGTGAAATGCAAGGAAATTGTTATCGTTAAGTTCATAAAAACTTAATTAGGGTTTTTATATAAATACACCTTCAGTGAAAATTAAGGAACAAATGATGAAAACCGCTTAAAATCCAACTCGTAGTTTAGGAAGAATTATCGGATATATAGACAGAGGCAAGCGCAGAAAGCGACTTTATTTTCTACTATGTAAAGAAGATAAAATTTGTATAAAAATTACCTTGAATGTTAAAATTTATATAGGAATATATTTCATGTACCTACAGTGTCATATTTATAACAGGCAGCATAAATATGCCTTATTAAAGGTTTGTTTATTTGTATTCTATTTTGTTGTGATGTTCTGTCAATTAAGCCTTACGTACACATTTGCGAAAAGTAGTATGATTTAGTCTGAATAATTAATTCAAGATCACGATCGTAGTTATTCGACATAAAGAGTATTCGTATTTTTATTTTTAAATAGAACAATATAAATATTAAATACGAAATGACAAGTGCTACATATGTAATTTTATCACTCTTCATACTTTGTTGTTACTTAGCAACTTGTATATTTGGCTTTACCATGCACTATTATAATATAGCAAGTCGCTCAGCTGTAACCTGCCTAACCCAAGGTTGATATTTATTTTGTATTATACACAGCCGGCCGCCGTCTCTGTCTGTCTGTCATCGGCCATCGGAGTCCTTCCATATTTGTGTTTTATTAATATTTATAAATTTTATAACATATCAAATTATACGGTTGCAGAAAAAGGGTTAACTTGCCTTTAAAAAGGTAATAATATTTTATGATTATTTTAATGGTAATAAAATATATAAACTGGATGGAAATGTTACCAATTTTCACACCAAGCGTCAGATTAAGGCGAAGATGTAGCGACGGTTGTACGGAAAATGTGGCAACAAACCTGTTTTCAAAAATCCACTTGAAAAAAAATGATTAAAGTTTAAACTTTAAATAATATACCAATAGGAAAATAACTAAAAGTGCTTTAATTTTTTATTTAATTTATTCATGACCATAGAATCTATGTCTTTCAGTCGGAAACATGTTTAAAAATAACTTATAATATGTGTAGCACAGCTGAACTGTAGGTTATCAGCTGGTGCCATTCAACGGAGTTCTTGTGACAACTCAAAAGGCCATATTTGACTATACAGTTCACATTTCTTACAAAACACATAATTATTACTCAAAAACTATCAATATCCTACAACTATTGTTCATTTTAGAGTAATTTTACACATTTTTAGAAAATAAAACTGCACAGCACAACATCTCCTTTCAGTTCCCCCCAAAAACTCCCGTGCTTTAACATTAAGTAGTGTTGCCATAGTGAATACGTCCATTACCATTCCACAGGCGATGGTAACCGCTTTCCATCAGGAAGGCCCTCTGCTTGTCTACTGAACTCATGCAATAAAATAAAATTGTGTGTGTGTGTATAATTCACACGCAGTAGAAGTGAAACTTAAGAGAATATACTCACAGATAATCCTCTAACTTTTAATAATATAGATATAATTCCTTTAGCCTACATCCATCAACATATTATAATTCAAAAATTTTAATCTTAATTACACTTTAAATCACTAGCATAAAGTTCAAAATTCAATGCACTGTTACGCACAATTTCCTTTGATCTACGTATAAAAGAGTATCTGCCTTATGTATATACAGATAGAGCTAAAATTCATTTGAAATCTTCAAGTTTTGTTTAAATTGAAAATTAACACTAAAGGGTAAAGAGAAATGTGTTTTATTTAAAATTAAATAAGGTTGATATTTATGTGTTTATCTCTTTTTAGTGTCACTTTTTCGTTTCACCGATTTTCAAATCACAATGATTCTAAAGAAGTTTCACTTCAAAAAAATCGTTTCAATTTTGTCGAGGCCACATTCTCCAACAATGCTTCTTAGAGAAATAAATTATCTCTACATCTTGAAACTAGCAATACTAGGATGAGTTGTAAGGCATGGACAATGACATTGCTTGTATGGAGCTTATATCTGACCATTATTAAAGCAGATGAATGGATTGTAAGATATAGGAACTTGGCATATAACGTATCTCTCTTGCTGTATATTTTGGCAATAGAAAATATACTCTAAGTTCGTCGCATTAAGGAAGCAATTACAATGTAGGGCAGAAACATCTAGCTTGTTTGACTTGTACTAAAAGGAGAATTGTTCAGAATTATGTGGACAAAAGGAACTAACGTAATATGTAGAATATTGAAGTATTTGTTAATAGTATCATCTATGTTTTTTTTATAAGAAAAGAACAAGCAGCGCGGAAAGCTTGTGTGAAATTTCGCAATTGTTTATTTTAACAAAAGATAGATGGCGCTGATCAAAAACATCGCACCAGTTTATTTTTTCAGTAATACTGGACGAACATCACAGATTTATTTTATTCGTGCGTCTTTTACACCATTGTCACAGTGCATGTGATTCCGCAGTGGGTGAAGTCGTTTTCGTTGTTGGCAAGTAACAGCTGATTTGTCGATTAAGGAAGCCGCAGTCAAAAATTTCACAATTCTTTGTTTGAACTTTTATGTAAACCCAAAAATAGATGGTTCATTTATATCTTTTGAATTTGATGAAAATGGGGCATAAAATTAACCTAACAACATCTTTTATAAGTGACTTGTTTAACTGCTTAATAACCTAATAAATAATTTTTGATCTGTTTAAGTTAGTTTAAAAATTCTCTTATAACACTTTTTTGACAATTTAGTCAATTAAAAAAAAAATTATAAACACCATTTTTATACATATTTAAAAACAGAAGGGAACTGATGTAATTTCAGCTTAAGCAGTACGTATTTCATAAACATATATACTCGCCTCGATTACTATATCGTGTGCAGTAAACACACTGCACCTAGAGGAACGTTCATCAGGAATTCAGGATGACATTTTTTAACCAACTTCAGTAGCAAGGACAGCTTGCGATGACTATGATCTTACAACACATTTTAAAATTACTATGTTTAAGTTTTGACTCGGGTTTAATTGTCCACCTAGAATACAGATCTAAAAGGATTTTTGCCTAAATTCTAGAACCCCACACTCGTTTATAGTAAAGTTAATAATTCCCTTATGTGCCTTCGTTTATTCTTGTCTTTCACACTGATATTCCTATTCTGTTACGTTGCACTAATAAACATAGTTGAGTTTTAATGTTTATAATGTATGAAAACACGGGCAATTATAACAAAGCGAATTGTAAATCAACTTCCAAGAAGAACAGAATTATAATCACAAATTTATTTTCAGTTTTTTCTTTATTTTTTTTAACTTTACTACGTAACAGCTAGGGATCAGTTACATTTTCTTTATGGCTTAGACGAAATAGATTTTACACGCGCCAGGTTATTTTCCATTCATTGAATGCTTGCTGGTGTACAAGGATATGACTGTGGCGTTGTATTGTGGGACTCTATATATTTATTACATACAAATTATTGATCATAATTATTTTATTTTGTAACTAGGAGTGTCCCGCGACTTTATCCATGTTGGACTAAATAAGCTAATTTATACGTGTTCCATCAACTTGAAACCACCCGCGGGAAAATTTTTATGACAATGTCAGATTTTATAACAATATATGCTATCGATCAATGAAAATATTACATTGGCATCCGATTCTTATTCAACTGTTTCACATCACTGTGGATGTTCACACTTTAAACCGCTCCCAGGATAACTCCCGTGGGATTCCCGGGATATAAAGTATCGCAGATTTTAAATCCGAGAATTTGCTATCGATCAGTGTAAACCGCATCGAAATCGGTCAAGTAGTTTTTATGTGAATCCCGAACAAATAGATAAACACAAAATATTCTAAAAAACATAACACTGCGCTTTTATAATTTTATAATATTATAGATTATTTCAAAATTATCATAACTACCTTAGCGTTAAGTCAACATTTCATTTGGAGTGACAGTTTCGGGGACTCGCGGTCGTTTTCAAAAATTTTCACCTCTACTTTGCATGGTCTTAGATATCCATTTTATCTCACACGGCGCTTTGCCAGCATCTCATAAACCTACTCCTTCTTTTCGTGATGTTAAATTTTATTATGTAACGGACACGAAGGCTTTCGCGAATAGGTAAATTAGCTTCGAAAAGTTTTTGCGTTTGTAGTAGTATTTGTATATTTACAGGAATTCTAAACTTGAATTTAAAATTCCTTGTACAAGCAGCAAAAAGAGGTTTGTTACATTTTGAAGAAGAAAATACACTTATAGTCAAAAGTCAATGGTGAAAGTCAAATAATAATTATTTACATTGCTAATTGCTTTGAGGTCTAACTATTTGGTTTAAGTTTGATAATTAATTAATTAATTGATTTTATTTGTGGTTCATTCTTGTTATTTATTGTTCAGTGTTATTATTATTTTGCTAATTCTTGTTATTTGATATTCAATTTATTAATTAAAAATAGTTCCGATGTTGAAACGTGGTTGAGCCTTTGAATTCCCAAACTAAAGAAGTTTTGTATAATTTTTACAAATATTTGGAAAATGAGTGCAATAGCAATCCGAGCAGTATTATGACTCCCGCTCAATTAGTTGCTAAATGAACCGGAATTTCATTGTCTTTCATCAGAAAGGTGCTATCAGAAAGCAAATGTTCTTCAGAACAGGGACTAACAATTTAGTATATAAAAATTATGTTTAATATTAATATTTATTATTCTAATATCGTTTAATATTATTAGTTTCATATTAAGTACCCGTCTATAAAAATAAATAAAAAGTATTAGTTTACTTATTTATGTGCTGACCGTAAACAACTACAAAAGTAGAAACGTCTCGAAGCTAATTTAACTGTAACGGCTCCGCCACGTCTTTTGGTTTGGCGACGGGCGACGCGACGAGCGGAACGCCGATTTGCTAGTCTTGCAACTGAGTGCGACGAGTCGTGGCATGTTGTAGACATCTGAAAACTATTGTTTTTGCCGCTCATCGCAATCGCGTTTAGCTGCCGCTCGTAGTGACAAGGTCTAGCCAGGCCATATTGTAGTCCCATATCTTTCTAAACCAGGACTTTATTATATAAAGTATATTAACGATCCCACAAACATAGAGGCAACATTACGTATAAATAATTAAAATATATTAAAAACACTACTATACAATTATAGAGTAAAAAAAACAATTACAAAGAAACATAATCGCCGAGGAGATTGTTGTATACTAATTGGTCCATTGTTTCAAAATGGATATCATTTGTATTGTATTTTTAATTCGCTTTAAAATCATAGATTATTTAAATACAGATAGCTAACTCTACACTATACATAATGTGTTTCCAATCTTCAATGGGAACGAGTCCCTTTTATTCAACACTAGTGGTTTCAGCAGACGTTGCCTGCGCTGAAAAAATAAAAATCCAGGGCCCGATTCCAGCGCCACCTGCCGGTGGAGGTCTAATTGTGAGTCAAAACCATCCCCGAACCCACTCAAAAACTATTTTTTTACACCTTGGGTTACATTGTTGAAGTTTTAGTAGGGACCCCTAATTTTATAGTAATAAATATAGCTTATATTAATCGGGGATAATGTAGCATTCCAATGGCGAAAGAATTTTTGAAATCGGTCTAATAGTTTTTTGAGTTTATTCGTTACAAACAGACAAAAATACAAATCTTTCCTCTTTATATTATTAGTATAGAAGTATAGGTTACAAACTTACCTTTGGAAAATTTTTAAACTATATTTTAAGTACCATTTTATTTTCTAAACACAATTATTTTTCCGCCGCCCATTGTTATAATGCAAAATGTATTCATATTAAATTGAGGTTTAAGCTATGGTGAACAATAAAGAGATTTCATTCATTCATTACTTTATTGGTAAATGAAAAAAACCATTCTGGGACCGATTCCAGTCGCACCCAAACCAGAATAAACGTGCAGAACGTCATATAATTTCTATGCTAGAAATTATATATTAGACCTTCTTCTAATTACAGGTAATATATAGAAAGCTATTTTGTTTTCTTGTAGGAAAGCTTGCAGACGTTCCATCTGACGATAAGTGCACGAGCCGCAAACGCTGTCGGCTGCGTCCGGCGTCACGCTGATGACGACTGACGAATGCTTAGTATGAAAATGCACTACACCACTCTTTCTCAGACGCCTGACGCGGCGCAAATCTACGCTGTGTACAGCGTCCATACGTCACAGATAATGATATCACCCTTGTACCGTTGCGTAGGAGTAAAGCTCTCGTTGGCTTGTATTTCTCGAATTCACGCCAACTATTGTGGAGACTCCCTAAGAGACCCGATATATTGTCCTATAACAAAGTCACTAGTATGGGTTCATCTAAATTTCGATGAATAAGCCTGTGGTAGCTGAGATCACATACTCAAAGAACTTGGGTTCGATCCTAGCCAGAACAGCAGGCATCACTTACGCAATTTTCTAACGTAATGTGCATGTTGTTACAATTAACAGATACTGACGATAAAGGAAAACATCGAGATAAGCGATGTATCAAAATCAGCCAAGTCACCTTGGACAAACGTGGTGTGTATACTGTCCATTACCCGTAGAAATTAGGAGGCCTGAGCTCAGCAGTGGGACAATTATGAGCTGTTATTATATACTAGAGTTTGCCCCGCGACTACGCCACGTGTTAAGCTCTAGGCAGTAGCTTTTTATTTTACTCACATATAACTTAATTCGGTTTTTTACGTATAATAATAACAAAAAACTAAGTCCTATTAGTCTAGACAACTGCCCAGCAAAACATAGAGGTGAGTCGAAGCCAACCTAATTTGAAGAAATAGAAGGAATTAATGACATGTGGTTTATGACAACGTACACATTTGTTAGTGAATTGAAAAAGGCGATTGCAGCGCCATCTATTTGGCTAATCCATCCATTCCAAGGAAACGACGTCATTTCTTGGGATATAGTGTATTCTCAGTGTCAACTCGGGTTATAAGCCAGCACTATGTCGAGTTTCATTCAATTGCGTTCAGTAGTTTCCAAAAAAAATGCGATCGCAGCGCCATCTTTTCCGCTAGTTTCGTCTTTCCGACGGAAACGACGTCATTTATCGGGATAAAAAGTACCCCAAGTTACGCCCCGGGATATAAGCTAGCTCTATATCGTGTTTCATTTAAATCCGTTCAGCAGTTTTCACGTGATGCTCTAACAGATAGGCAGACAGACAAAAAATAAAAAATGCATTTTCACAATCTGGAATTAGACCCCTGATTTTGCACATTTTTAAACGCATTGTACAAACTCGAACCATTTACAGATTTATTAGCATAGGTTTTAATAATACAATAATATGTATGTTGTGTGTATATATGTATGTATTTATGTGTGTAAGTATATACTTATTTCACTTATTGTATATATTTATTGCATTTTTACACAAATTTAGTTCACTCGTTTTCCCTACATTTTAAGTATTTTTTTGTTTGTTTGTATTATTAATATGCGCTGTTGGTTTTTTTCAATAAGTAAATAAGATATGTACATACATATTATCGTATGTATTTCCCATGGGGGTAAGCAGAGACGACGGATCTCCACTTGCGGCGATCTTGACAAACAAATTACGCCCCATCTACTTGCATTAAGCTCTTCATACATGCACGTTTATTTGAGGTGTTTTTACCTGACATTCCTTTAACACTTCTGATATTTGATCATGCTATATATGTCGAGGTCTACCGGCACCAATTCTACAATATGTATGAAAATTTATTTATTTAAAGTCACGATTTTTATCAAAGAATGTTATGCTGAAGTAAATTTTTACAAAGTCATCTAAAAGTTATAAATGAAGTCAAGTATTGTATGTAGTTTTGTAACGTGTTAATATATGTTCCATATAGATTAAACGGTACGCAAACCCGGTCTAGCTTTGATTTTTAATATAATTTTCCGTCTTTGTTTCTGTCTTTTATTAAATAAATAAATATGTTATTTATAGTTCTTATAAAGTGTTTAAACGTGAAATTGAAAAACGCTACTACCCCAGTTTCTATATTTTATCGACGGTTGTCTGTAATGATAACTGATTGATTTTGAAGCTAACAATAACCGATGGTTAAGAGGGCTATACGAGCGTTTCACAAGCTCATTGACAATTAGTAATACTGTCGGTTGTCAGTAAGTAATTCCGTCCCAAGCGTTTGGCTAACGCAACGTAGTTGTAATCGCAGTACACGCAACTTAATTCAATTAGTTAAGGTATAACTACAAAATAAATACATTTTCAAAAGATGAGATCTTTCGTGATATACGACTGTCATTAAAAATCAATCAATCTGCTTTAAAAATATTTACAATTACAGAGCCATTTTATATGAATGTTGCATGAACAAAACGCAGTAATGTAAACAACATAAACTTTTTAAATATTGATTTTTCCAATGTCATTGGATTTGTTGCAAAGAAAAGATGAAACAGTGTTGCCACTTCAGAGATTTTTCGATAATTTTAGTCATTTGTGGTTTTGATCGCAATTTTTTTTTAAATAAGTTAAGACTAAAAACAACGGTTTAATGGTTCCAAAGTCAAATGACGAAAACTTTGTGCAAACCTTGTCCGATATTTTTGTTTTCATTCAATTGTTATAGGGAACTTTTTGTAATGCTACTGCTTCTTTTGGGATAATGTTATAGTTATTGACCGTTTCACACAGATGTAGCGATGGACTTAATGTGTTATTTGAAGCGATGTTGCTATTTATTGTTAATGGCGTTAAATATTGACAGTTAGTGCGTACTAATACGTTATCTATCAATAATGTTATATTCATGCACAGTGTTATTTTAACGCTATATTTAAGATGCATTAGGTCATAATCGAATCTATAAAGTTATCGCAGGTGAAGCTCAAGAATAACAAAAAACTGTAGTCTAATGACTTTCGAACCTTTGACCTTATTATTAGAAAGGTGGCATTAACCATATAAGTTTTATCTGTGCTGGCAACAACTGAGAACTGAGAACTTTGTTGTTGTTTTAAATATTTATCGACGAAAATTAGGAACATTACGAAAATGATGAAAATAACCAAACTGACGAAAATGACCAAACTGACAAAAATTTTGAAAATGACGAAAGTGACGAAAATGATAACCAAAATAACCAAAACGACCTAATTGACAAAAAAAATAAGAATTAAACCCAAGTCAAAAGAAGAAGTAAAAAAATTGAGTTTAATTTAATTTGAAATCACGTATTAATAATGACAAATAAACCGGCAACCGGCCGAAATCGGGTGGTAATAAAATTCCTACGAATGGTAGTGTTGACAAACAGCGGTTATAATATCGAAACACTTCATCTGTCGTTTCCATAAAACAAAGTCTACCGATCGGTTAGAAAATCCCTCCCATCGGTAACTGGTAGTGTCACGTGTAACTAGCTACGAACAGTTCATTATAAAAACATCAGTAGAATTACCAGGCGGTAATATTCTAACTGTCGGTAACAAAAACGAATCGTTTATGCAATATAGAAACTGGGCATAAGCCGCTATTAGGCCGTTCATTTCTGTCTTTCAATTTGGAGAACTCAACCAATTTGATTTGATTTTTTTAAGGAAGATGGCTCACCTGATGTAAAGCGGTTACCGTCGCCTATGGATATTTGTAACACCAAAAGCGCTACCAATATGCCGCCGCTCTTTAAAGGGAGACTAGAAGCAGGCCACTAATGCCGGAACACAACTCAAGGTTGTTATGGCGGCATATTCTAGACCAGGGGTGGTAGCCACCCAGACGGGCAAATACCACCAAGCTGTGGGTTGTTTAGTCCCCTCTTACGACAGGCCCCCCGCCCGCAGGTTATTCCTGCACGCATATAAACATTCATTGAATATAGTCGTTTCCTTTCAATTTTGCGTCTTTCAACCAAATTGATTCAATTTGGTGGATCCGTCTAATATCAGTATTATCTACATATGACGAATCGATCATTTAAATTCTTCGCACTTAAATCATCACCTATCTTGAATATTTCCACACATTAATTGAATTAATTTGATTGTTTCGTTTAACATCAGACTTTGGAAAATTTTGTGTGACTAATACGAAAAAAAAATAATAATAATTAAAAACTTCAAAATTATAGAAAAGTGTGACTTGTGGCTACATCTAGTCACGTAGGATATAAGAGTTTTTAGAGCATAAAATTATACAGGACAATTGTCAGCCCTGGTATTTTTTCCATGATCAGATATCAGCGGCGAAGAGAGGAGTTATGATAAAAAGTATCTCAGTTGATTTGAATGTCCACTTCCCTATTTTATTTGACTGTCCACTGCCCTATTTTATTTGACTGTCCACTGCCCTATTTTATTAGTATGCTATATTTCAGTCATTCTGTAAACACGAACAATACAAATCATTAAAATCTAATAAACACTCATTTAGAGTTAGCACTGAAAAGCTTTTAGTAATAAGCAATATTATTTCGTAAATCTTTGTGTTATCATACAAGAATATCAAACACATTAACGTCGGTATTGTATGGCACTGCGAACTTCCTTGAGAATTATTTTTAGGGTCCCGTGGGCATTTTTGACTAAAACAGAGCTGTTCTGCTGGCTAACCTAACGAGTACTACTTTCTTTAGACTCTTTATGTATTCACGTTTATTTAAGCTGCTTTTTCTCATTTGTTTTTCGAGGTGTAATTCGCCATGGAAAACCCATCGCTCGGGGATAGCAATAAGGTAATGTTGGACTCGCGATCGAATGCTCCGACCTCGCAACTAAACTATGCCCCTGTTTTCATTTCTCATCGCTGTAAACAGGATATTGGGAACTAGAGCCACATCCTGTCGCCGCTGGCTTAAAGAACCCCTCCTGTTATTAAGGGGATAATGTCCCCTCTTATCTTCATATTAGACGCGAGTGTGGGAACACAAAGCAACTCTATACCTAGACCAATGTGTGAAGATGATATTTCCGTGTTATCGTTCACAGCCCGTGCTGATGCTAGAGTGGAAAGACCTAGTTCAGTTCTTGACCTTTCGTTACTACTTTAACTTTCTAGACATCAAGACCCTCTTGTGTGTATTTTTACATTTTAGGTTATTATTCTTGATAGTGTAGGTTTTGTTCAATAATTTAGTTAACTTGTGAAAGTGGCGAGTAAAGGCCTTAACAAGGTGTAGACGGAAATTGTCCATAATAACGTCAGTCCACAAAAATACCTTCACCTTCTAAATTTTGAGGGTGTATGGACCAAACTGATTCGGATTCAGATTCAGCGCATCGAAATGCATAAGAATAGTCTGATTAAATATAAAGATCAATTTTTATTTTTTGCGGGCCAGTCAATCGAAATATCGTCTACTAGCGGTCGCAGCAGACGTTGTACTGCCCTGAAAAAAATTAACATCTAGAACCAGACTCCAGCGCTACCTACCGGGTCTAATTTTGAAACTAAACCATCCCGGAACCCACTCAAACTCACATAAAATTTCATCAAAATCCTAGAACTCGATTCCAGCGCCAAGTATTTTGTTAAGATTGACATTTTTGAATTCGTAATATCTTTTGAATGGAATGTCTGATTTGAATACTTCATGAAGTAATCTACAGGTATTGAAACAGTCTTGAATACGAAAGAATTTATTTGGATAAGGATTAAAACAAAGGTGTGGATAATATGGTCTGATTTTGGTCATCATTTATATCAACTTATAAAATGTAAAAAAAAGTTATAGTGACATATCTACAACATTTGGACATAGTATCGTGAAGTTTTTTGTGGATATTGACATGTTTTTTTTAATATGGTGGACATTTTTTTGTTTTATCATCAACTGCGGCCTCTGTGGTTGAGCGGGCTCAGCCTTTGCCGCCCTACCTCACTGCAACGCAGAGGTTCCGGGTTCGATTCCTGGTTATAGTAAATTTCGGAAACGTATTTTCTCCGTTATTTACTATGGCCTGGGTGTCTGAGATCGGCCCCAGAGTAGTCCGTTGTATATTACCCATAACACAAGCGTAACTTACTTAATTTGGGGATATACAATGTGTGTTTGTCTGGCGATTATTATTAATATTTAACATATATATTTATTTATATTCTTTTTTATGTTTTTTTTAATACATATATATATCAAAAATAAACACATTAAAAAATATACAAAGATGACGTCCGTCGGCAGCGGGGCCTAGGGTCCAAGCTACCGGTGGTTAAGACTCCAGAGACAGGAACTTCCTTACAATGCGGGCCGTGCTCAAGAGAACCGCCTTCTATATCTGGCCCTTCACCCACTTACCGAGCGAGAGCCTCTTTAGATGTCGGTCGAGGCTCTTCGCTACTAAACCGTTAACGGACACCACTATCGGTACGATGATCGTTGACTCCATATGCCACATGTCAGTAATCTCGTGCGCGAGGTCTAGGTATTTCGTTAATTTTATTCTTATTTTATAGTTTCCGCGGCTCATACGATGACAGGCATATTATGGCTAAGTTTTTTACATCTTGGGTTACATTGTTGAAGTTTTACTAGGGATCCCTAATTTTTCTAGTAATAAATATATTCTACTCAGGGATAATGTAGAATTCTCCTAATGAAAGAATTTTTGAAATTGGTCCAGAAGTTTTTGAGTTTATTCAAGTTACAAACATACAAATCTTTCCTCTTTATAATATTAAGTATAGATATAGATTGACAATTCTATACACTTGGCCGATTTTAAATTTTTAAAATAGATTGAAAATGTACTAACTAGCCAATGACATTTTGAACAATATAAACTGAACAATCCATAGTCCATACTAATAGATAAATGTGAGATTAACATTGTCTTTATTTCTTGTTCATGGCCCCGATTTTTGTGATAAGTAAATAATAAGTCAGAATAAATAATTATTATGAAAGGTGGTGTATAAACTATACCACTAAATTAAACTACTTATTGTTACAGAAAATACATAACTATATAGGTATGTATTTTCTGTAACAATAAATATGGGATACTTCTGATGTCGTAGAATTGGTCATCTATCTGTATCTATACTATTCTATACTAATATTATAAATAGGAAAGACTTGTATTTTTGTATGTTTGTAACGAATAAACTCAAAAACTACTGGACAGATTTCAAAAATACTATCACCATTAGAATGCTACATTATCCCGGATTAATATAGGATATATTTATTACTAGAAAAAATTAGGGATCCCTAGTAAAACTTCAAAAATGTAACCAAAGGTGTAAAAATAATAATGTTTGAGTGAGTTCGGATATGGTGTAGATTTACAATTAGACCCGGTAGGTGGCGCTGGAATCGGGTTCTAGGTTTTTATTTTTTCAGGACAAGCCTACGACTGCCGGGCCGGCTACCTATTCATTATATAAAAAAAAACTACGCAATAACAATGAAATAAGTCGGCAGACAAACCAATATGGTATCTTCTCTAGTTAAGCAAGTTAGCCTTGTACTAAATATAATTAATAACTCTATAGCCGATCCCAGATACCCAGACCAGAGTAAACAAAGAAAAGTTTGTGTACAAAACATCTGAATTTAACCTTTTTTCATGTCGCTGGGGGAATATATTTACGCATCCCCGCGGACCCCGGGGTTTGTTTACGAGGGGTATGTGGAGCTCCCGGGAGTCGTCTCTGCACATACCTTCACTGAGGGAGGCGTTTTGAGATGCCTTCATTAGAGCTTAGTTTGTCAGCATAACACTATAACCACTAGACCAGTCTCCAAATAAATTGTCATGAAAAGTAGTACAAACATCTCATTTAATTTTCATCCCGGAATGTGAGATATAGGATAAAGATTCAATATTTAAACAGGCGAAGTCGCAAGAAATGCTCTGCTGTGAAATAAACTAAAATAATTTAATAATATACAAGAAACAGGTGTCTCTATTTGAAATTTATTGTTTTAAAAGAAATAACAACAAAGACTTTCAATGTGCTGAACAACTTATCATCCTGTCATTGTACTATATCATTAAAATTGTTGATATAAAAAGTAAATCTATTGTAACACTTTAGCTGTGTATTTATATAATTCACATGTGTTTAACAATTAATTCAGAGCGGTATATATTTTATTGAATTTAATTCTTCTTGGATATTTAAAAGGAATCCGTGCAGGAACGGAGGAAGAATACATTTTCCTGCAGCTGGCCGGCCTGTCCTAAGAGGCGACAAAACAATCCACAGCCAGGTGGTAGGCTATTTGCCCGTCTGGATGGCTACCACCCCTGGTCTAGAGTATGCCGCCATAACAACCTTGTGTTGTATTCCGACATAAGTGGCCAGGTTCTAGTCAGAGCGGCAGGAAATTGGTAGCTTCTTTGGTGTTACAAATGTCCATAGGCGATGGTAACGGCTTTCCATCAGGTGGGCCGTTTACCTGTCTGCTGAACTCATGCAATCAATCAAATATTTTAGGTGCACTATGAGTTTTATATTTGATAACATATTTACAAGAAATTCTTTATCAAATAGACTCTCCAACTCTTCAGGTCATCAGAGGGCTGGTGTCTACCTCGACCAACGGATATATATAGGTAGTAATCCAGCAACGAAATGTAGCCAGCCTTCTAGGCACCTTGCTTTTAGAAGGCGGGTGACCTAAGCTCTGTATTCTACTTATAGTCTTGAGGGATTTTAGATAGAATACAAAATAACTAACAATAATTTTGCTTTTATTGCATTAATTAAAAAAAAACTTGAATCCGAGTATAAATTATCATACAATCTGTGTATAAATTATCATAATTATATAACACTATACATATAAAAATGTTGGTGCACTATGGTTGGTTTTAACATTATGAGCAGGTGAATTTTTTCAAAACATTTGTCCAAAGAGTTTGTTGAATCTGATGTTCGTCATTAATAACAGTTGCTTCTCTACTTCTCTACAATATTGTCAATGGCTATATATACGCTGCTCTGTACCAACATGAATTTATATTAAAAAACATTGGCGAGTAAATACGAAAATATTATAACTCTAAACTAAACTTAAGATACAGTTATTAGAAATGGGATTAATAGATGGTTTTATCACGATGTCTTCCAGACAACCTTTGAATAGATAAGATGCCAAAAAAGAGCAGTATTAAGTTACAACGGATTCCTTTGTATCCGATCCTAAAAAAACCTCATAACAGGCAGAGTAAACAACGAAAAAACCATGCCAGGGATCCAATCCGTTACATCTGCATTGGCGTGAGCTATTTGGAACAAAGTTTAGACTGCTAGACGACAATGGCGTACAAACATTGGCCACAGATAACCAACATTGGCAATAGCTGGCGAACACATATGTATATTATTATGTACTTGCGCACAACAATGTAGGATCGGAAAGGTCGTGGTATTAATAAAAACTGAATAAGAATAATAAAAGAAAAAGAGGTGTAATTATAATTATTTGCCCGCATTCGTGCGCCGTTGCCATGTTGCTATTGATAGTAATAGTTAGGGGAACAATAAAATATACTTTAATTAGAGTTGTCGGTCCTGACGTTCGGCGGGGCATCGACCCCTTGCAACGTTTATACTCTACGACACGACTACGATAGGACACGATTTTCCAAAAACAATAAAGTTTTATAACAACGTTCACGCGATAGAGCCATGCTGGAATCCTGAACTTGATTACAGCTCTTAAGGCCAGCTCGATGGATGTGATACCACGCTCTCACAGAATATCGACTTAAAACGTATTGCCTTGAGCTAATTATGTTTGTGTGCGATGAGTGTGAGTTCCGACTGCTCCATTCCCTCTCCCCATTCCTATCCCATATCCCATCCCCTCTAGCTCATTTCTCCTGTCTAATCCTTTTATCATATTCTCCTATCCTATCTTAAAGGCAACGCATTGACTTCACCCCTGATGTCCCAAAAGGGCCATCTAATTCAGCCATTAAGGGGGATCACAAGTGGAGATCCATAGCCTCTGCCTACCCCATGGGAAACAGGAGTGATGATATATATAATATATATATATATATATATATATATATATATATATATATATATATATATATATAAAGGAGGGAGGGGTTGACGAATTGTGACATCGTATGACAAGTTCTCCTACATTTCGTCACGTCACATTTCAAACTCTAATATTTTGTTTTTTTATTGCAGGAGTTCAGCAGACAGGCACACGGCCCACTTCATTGAAGGCGGTTGCCATCGCCTATGGACATTTGCAACACCAAAGGTGCTACAAATGCGCTGCTGCTATCTTAGGGGAGACTGGAACCTGGTCACTAATGCCGGAACACAACTCAAAGCTGTTATGGCGGCATACTCTAGACCAGGGGTGGTAGCCATCCAGTCGGGCAAATACCCTACCACCTGGTTGTGGGTTCCTTTGTCGCCTCTTACGACAGGCCGCCCTATAAAATTAATTACGGAACTGCTGTTTTAATTTAATAATTTCTTGATGTAAAATTGCAAAATATGTGATGTCACACTAGGAGGGGAGGAGTCTCACGAATGTGATCAGCCGTGACAAGGACAAGGGAGGGGTCCAAAAATCATGAAATGCGTGTGACATAATTTATGGATAGCCACAAACTTTTATAAGCGATGGTAACCACTTTCCATGAGTTTGTCCGTCTGCCTGTTTGCCACTTTCGCAATAAACAAAACAAACCTTTTCGGTATTCAGCGTATTAGTATTATCAATCAAAGACCGAATACATCTTTTCAAGGCTTCTCCCGCGGTTTTCACAGAGTGCTACAAATCGCGGTCCCTCAAAAAGGGCGTAAGTAAATATTTAAAGTCTGAATGAAGTAGGTAACGCATCGTCTACCTTGATGATGCAGAAGACCATAAATGACGGTAACTGCTAAGGATCAGGGGGCCCAGTTGGATCGTTTGTCAGTTGGGCTAAAAGGAAACGTAAAAGAGGTTTATGTGTGAGTCAAATTCGTAAATAAAAAATAAAGTATGAATGGAAAATTATCTAAGAGGCAATATTAAAACTAAACAGTCTATTGCCCATTATGGGTATTTCCACTAAGTGATCAGAATAACCACGACCGCAATTTTTATCGTTCCACTTGCTTGCGAGCATCACAATAATATACGCAAGTGGAATCAATTATGGAGGGTTTTATGCATTGCTGTAAACATTGCAAATAGGCATTTTTGAAAATATATGATAAGCTTAGAGATATAACGTTATAATTTGTAAACCTTAATATAAAATAAAATTAATACTTTAATAATTAAAGATTAATTTGATTTATAATTTAAAAGATGATAAAAATTAATGACAAATTCCATTAGTAATAATCAGAATAACTTTGTAGGACCTCAAAACAAAGAGATTGGATAAAATATGATTACTTTGTAAGAATCTAATACGAATTAGAGAAGTAATTTTTTGTGCGGCCACAAGGCCACCTTTAAGTTTATAAAATTGCGCCAAATTTCTCAACATCCGTTTGATCCATCTCGAACAAAAATTAAGATATCATTAGCGACGTATTCGCAGCGACCATAACGATCATGGTCGTCATGTGAAACGTCTAAAGGAATAGTTTGAACATTAAGGCCGCTTAGTAGAACGCACTCTATAACCAAAACAGCGCGTCGTCATTATAAGTAACTGATATGACAACTTGACAATCCAAACTTCTCATTATATGACAATACTATAAAAAAAGACTGTCCGTTGATTATCGCAGAGATCATAATATATATTAATATTATAAACAGGAGAGATTTGTACTTTGTACTTTTGTATGTTAGTAACGTATAAACTCAAAAACTACTGGACCGAACTCAAAAATTCTTTATTTACATTATCACAGATTAATATAGGCTATATTCATTACTGGAAAAATTAGGGATCCTTACTAAAACTTCAAAAATGTAACCCACGGTTTATAAAAATAGTGTTTGATTGGTTCCGGGGATGGTTTAGATTCACAATTAGACGCGGCAGGTGGCGCTGGAATCGGGGTCTAGATTTTTACTTTTTCAGCGCAGAGCAACGTCTGCCGAAACTGCTAGTATTTCGTACATACATAAAATAAAACATTATTCAATATTTATAATTATGGAAGTAGGAGCGCTTGAGTGTGTAGCACGTGCGTGCTTGCGTACGTGCTTGTGTGTGTGTGTTCGTGTATTGGTCTGGATACGTGTATGTATTTCTATATTTAAGACATAATACGCAGTTCTTCTGAAAGTAAGTAATAGAATGTAAGAAATTAAATGTAAACTTTTAATTTTACATTTAATCTCTCATTTTTAAATTTCTTCTTTCTCAAGTTTTAATCATATCCTAATAATTTCACCTTTGCTTCGATTAGCTATACTATTATATATAACAGGGATCTGAACACGGGAAATCGATGTGCGAAAAATGTTTTGACTTCAGGTATAAGAATATCAATTCCTCCTCTATTCTTTTCCCTATTTGGATTTATGTCTTGTGATAATAATCGACGAATTTTCTAAAAAATATAAAAGGATTTCTAGAAAACTACAGACAGCAATAAAGACTTGATAAAATAATAACCATCTATTATAATAGATGTTTGTCGGGGAAAGAATGTTTGATCGGGTAAGGAATGATTTAAACTGTAAATAATAGTAGGTATAAATATTATGTATGTTGTTTCTTTGCAATATAATTTGAATGAATAGAACGTTATTTATTTTATTTACCATAAAGTACATACAGAGAAAATACACAGATGACCCTAGGTTATGATTGGAATATTTCTAATAATGACATTGGCACAACTTATAGATATATAAGTTCAAACGAAAAAAACAGAATATTGTAAAAAATTAGATGCACTGTTAACTAATGTCGTTTGATTTTGCCGTTGAACAACTTCGATCGAAAGGCGGTATTGAAGGTAACATTTAACCCGGTATCCTTTCCCGCAATAGAAAATGTAATTCGACTGTGGAATTGAACAAAAACTGTAATACAGACCTTTAATTGGCAGTAATCTACGCCATATTATGATTGGACGTAGTTAAGACAAAATGTAGCAATTAAATTAAATAGATTTCGAGAAAACGTTTAAATATTACATCTAAGTTTGCTTTACATTCTGAAAATGATATCGCAAAAGATATTGTTACACGCCGACAAAAGTGGATGCACACCTACCTACCATAAAACACACTTTATTATCCGCCGGCGTTTGAGCTAATAAGATAGAAACTTGCATCGACACTTACCAGGTAGACATATTGCATCGTGCTGGATAAAGCAATGCCCAATGGAGAGATCGGTAGTCAAGCGATAACCACTATCGAGACAAGACGTGTGTACATTCGATGAGCTATATAGTGACCGACTTTGCGCGTGTTATAGAATCGTGCAGTGTGAACTGGTTGTATCCAGTTATATATGTACCTGTTTTATACGTGTTTGTACAGTTCTAATAAATTCTATAGTAATTCCAACGGCATTTTTAATTCGAGTCCTGTAACTCGTAACAATATAAATACATTAATTACCCTTGGTTATTTGTATGAGACATAAAACTTTCGAAGACAGCTATTGGAATTTTAATTATTTTTATGCAGTTGTAATCGGAACGTGTAAAGCGCAGTAACCTGCAACCGCGTCTACTTGCAACATTGTACGCGTTTAAAAAACCAGCCCGACACTTGCCTCGGTCAATTTTTTTCTTATTAATTATTATATGAATTTAAAGTTTGCGGACGGACACAAAAACATCTGACAGTCCAATACACATAATATTTAGCGACTGTTGTAATTATAAAATGTACTATGTGAGAGTCTTAATATTTGACGAATGGTTCCTTTTGTTGTTTAGTTTGACATTTATTTGAATGCTTTATTCCAGTCGGTGGAATTGTTCCACTTTATTTAAACGCTTCGCATCCTTTTGGAAACATATTGTACTTACGTAAAGGACAGTAATATATTTTGAAATTAATTAGCCATCTAACATACCAATAAAGAATAATGTAGAACAGCAGATTGCTACGCTCCAGTGGGGCATTGTAAACTATCTGAATATCATAGCTGTCTATTTTAATTTATTTATATTTTAATTATATTATTAACATGAACATCAGTAAACAGAATTATATTATTTTTCGCATGTAGGAATATCTAATTTGTGTTATTATAATCTATTTAATTATGTATATGTATATCTATATTAGTTATTTTTGTTTATTCTTTAATTATGATTAAGTTAGTTTTAATTTAGTTATACCACCAAATATTATTTCATTTTTCTTTTAGTCTCCTTACACACCGGATTGCCTGGAAGAGATCGCTATACGCGATAAGGCCGCCCATTGTTCTAATGGAAATATATTCATATTAAATTGTCTAGGTTTAAGTTATGGTGAACAATAAATAAGTTTTGAAGTTTTCGTTTCATTTTATTTCTTCATCGTAACATTTAAAATCATTATTAAACTAATGATATTTAGTCGGTAATAATTAAATAAATTATTTGTCAATTTTGCGATATATAAAAGATAAATATTGCTTTATTGATTACCCAAAAGAAAAATACAAAAACGTTTTTTTTAAAGTATACCTATACGTTATTGATTATAATTTACACAACTACGCTAATTCGTGAATTCCATAGTTTATGATTAAGTATAAATTAATATAAAACAGAACCAATATTACTTGTGTTAACCCATCTGGATTAACCAAGTATCATACAATTCTTCAAAGACGGCAGCTGTCAGCTGACGCCTCTGGTGTTGTAAATTTCTATAGGCGACGATAACCACTTTCCATCAGGTAGGGCATAAAACTGATGTACTCTAGTAATAAAATTATCAACTTCATCCTAGTGTTAAATACCAGATGCGTTCGGAGCGGCAGCCTCGAAGTTTAGGGTTCGCTTTCCTACTTTAACTCTAGTAATCTACAATATTATAAAATTGTTAAAGTATATATAGTCTTTTGTTTCTTCTACTTTTTGTGTTTGTCTGCTAATTCGGGATTTACGTAAAAATTACTGAGCCGTTTTCGATGCAGTTTTCGCTAACCAATAATAAATTCTCGAACTTAAAATCTACGGTAGGTACTTTATATACCAAGAATCTTACGGGAATTTTCTAGGGAGGGTTATAAAAAGCCAGGTCGATTTTTTTATTCCAATGCCAAAATTTCACTGATCGATAAAATCTTTAGTAAAACAGTTTTAGTTTGTATGCCTTTATCATATCATATATGTATCATTACTTATCCCGAGTTTAAACGGAAATTTCCGGGATTAATGCGTTTTCATATTATAAAATCCATTACCCCTTTGAAAATAACATTTGATTTCATATTTATCAAAATAACTGTAATCTTTGTAACCTGTCCAACATGGACACAGTCGCGGGCAAATGCTAGTAAAATATAAAATAATAAATCCACGTCACTGAACCCTAATAAATAAAACTTACAATGTAACCAATGGTCACAGAACTTTAATGTGGTAGCTCATAGCACTTGTTTAATTTAATAGGCTAGTTTAAATGACTATAAATGAAACAAAAACTTATATATATTTTCAGTCTGTTTTATCCATGTTAAATGGATTCATAAAGTTCATTTGCATACCATACCATATATAATTAATTAAGCGAAATTAAGGTAATTTATACAATTGCTTAAATTTTTTACTTGAGAAATTATTTATTTTCTCTTCTCACTATAATTAATGGAACTCGCTTAAAATGATTATGAAAAAATTACTTCCAAGTCTTCTTGTTCTAAGCCGTTCCCTCGTTGTTGATAATCGTTGCTTTAATAGCAGTGAACAATTGCTTCCTTCCACCAAAATAGGTTTTGAGCACTATGGAGCCGAAGAAAGAAAGAAACTAGAAATGTTTCTATTCTTTCGAATTTATTGATATGTCCGGCTGGCCAGGAACCTGGTCAATCCACCTGTATAGAGTTCTACAGCACGTTCTCTTGCATTTTAATTTCCCAGTGTCCACAAGTCCCTCTATATTGTTCTACTTCTTATGGGCTATATATCCAAAGTACTTCAGTATACGATGTCGCTATACTGCTGGTAACCTTTTATTTGGTGATGTCCAATCTCAAGCTAGATCGAGTCTAGGTTTAGCATATTATGGGATTTTTTTAAATTATCTTTATCGTATTAAGGGAAAATAAAGAGTAATTTAAAGTATCCTGGCGATTAGAATACGATACGATAAGAAATAGTTTTAGAATATATTGTTACAATCGACAAAGACAAATTCACACCTGCATACCTGTTATGTGCATTTTATTACTGTCAGCATAGGGACTTCTTTTGTTTACTTTGTGTTTAAAATTTGCGATTGTGTATGTAATCTTTTATGGTAGTCATTAGCCAGATGTGATTCTAAGAAATTCGGTGCGTGCGGCCAGGTAGACACATTGCATTTGTGCAGCATAAAGGAAGGCCCCAATGGAGAGATCGCCAGTCTAGCGATAACCACGAGTGAAGCAAGACGTGTGTACCACATTCGGTATTCTATTTAGTGACTGACTTTGGGCGTTTTATGGAATTGCGATCTCGCGCATACGTTTGGACTGGTTGTGTTCAGTTATATTTGTACCTGTGTTATACGTGTGTGTATAGTTCTAATAAACTCTATAATAATTCCAACGGCATTTTAATTCGAATCCTGAAACTCGTGACAATATTAAAATACGATATATATTATCAGATATTATCGACGTTCCCATACTCGGATATGCTCTAGATACACTTTTGTGAAGACGTGGCGTCTCTTTGAGTTTCTTTCATATATACACCTAGGTTATGCCTGCGACATCGTCTACGCTTGACTTAAAATTCCCCCAGGATTGCCGGGACAAAAAAGTACCCGCAGCGTTTAAAAAAAGAATGTAAGCAATCGTTTTAGTGGGAATTGTCTGAATAAGCTATTTTTTATGCATCCAAACAACTTCAAACTCCTCCCGGGAAAATTCCCGCGGTATTCCCGGGATAAAAACATCATACATTTTATTACATTAAATTTTCTTTTGAACAGTAAAAAATCATATTAGAATTATTATTTTTTAATCTGGCCTTTTTAAATAATTCCCAGAAAAATTCCCGCAGAATTCCCGGGGTAAAAAGTAGTACAGACCTTAAGTTTAAGAATAAGCTGTCGATCAGTGGAAACCGCATCGAAGTCGGCCTAGTAGTTTTTACGTAAATCCCGAACAAACAGACAAGAAATCTAAAAAAAGTGCTTCGTTTTCTCGTCTTCGTTTATATAGTCTATTTCAGTTGTTTTTTTTAGATAAGTTTAATGTACAGACACGGCATGTTTAGAATGTTATATATTATAGAAGAAAAGTGTTCCGAAGAACTGTTCAGTGTGCTGGCTTTCTTTTTCCATCATCGAGCCACTTGCCACCAACTGGATAATCACCCCTACGTCCTTGAGATGCAGCGTCCTTTACCCAAAGATTCTCATGGATTTTTGGATTTTCCCACAGCATTATGATATTGGGTTTTTAAAGGTGTAATAACACAAGCGTAATTTGCATAGCCTGAGCTTACCTACAATGTCTGTTTGTCTGTCAAATAGATCTTTATATATTTTGGTCTTACATAACTTAAAAATTAAACGCTTAAAGGCATCCATTAACAATATTGCCAATATACTTTTAAACAGTCTGATAAGACAAATAGCTGCTATAGAAGGTAAATGCGTAAAATTGTTAATCAAAATTGAATGAATGGAAACGCTTTGTGAATTATATATAGTTTAGGGAAAATATAGACAACAACAACAACTTATTAATCATTTTGCAGCCATTCTAATCTTTATTACGTTACAATAAGGTTTATATTACTATGAAGATAAATAAGAAATTTATAAGAATGACGCGCTCAATCTATCTTGCTGAGAAAAGTACAAAACCCATTAGCAACTATACAAGGTATTATGCACTTAAATATCTTAAAAATAGAATTGTTTATAGAATGATAAAATCAGCTGTTTATACAACCTTCTGTTCTATGGTGAACTGAAACAGAGTTTCAAGGAAAAAGTTTTATTTGCCACTTGAATATAGTGAAATCTATTCTTCTAGTTTTCGTGATTTCACTTTACACGTTTTATCCTCGTGGAGCTATCAATGTATCTGGGTTCAGCAGCCAATTTGATTTCTTCAAATACTATTTTTGTTTGCATTTATTATAAAGGGAGCCTGAAGTGGTCTTTCCAAATTCTTATTACTAATATGACAAGTATCAAAATAAAGTGGAACTTTTTGCTATGTCTCTTCAACCATTATATCTAGACGAGTGTCAATTTCAATACGCGATTCTCCGAAAGCGGCCACTTTAGGCTCCCGGATCTCGACTTGACTTCTCATGGTTTTATAGCCATTTTGGCAAAATTATATATTTATGTTTTCGGTACCTTTTTCTATGCCATAGTAATTTTTCTAAGACAATAGTAAATAAGTAAATCAAATGTATGAATAACAAGCAAGTTCTGTAAAATAAATAAAGTAAAATCCCTTTACCTAAAAAAAAAACCAAAACGACAAGAAATGAGAAATTATGAATAACATTTTCTGAAAACCACGATTGTTAGTTACAAGTTCTCATATAAATAGAAAAAATTGGTGGCGAAAATTTTACTAACTCTAACTGTTGAACTTTATAGTGGAAATATGATTAAAAAATCATGGTAGAGCTTAAAAATACTTTAAACAACAATTGATTTTAACAAGATCCGTCTTTAGTGTTTGAGGTATGAGTTCCAATTGGATGCTTTTTATGGTTCCGTAACTAAATTACGAAAACAGTAGACGTCTTTTACGTACGCGAAACTCTTTATTGTGCGTGGATCTTCTATGGTATTCTTCAGAGGAAGTGTTGGTATATCTGGCGATAGTAAGATATGCGAACATATGGCTGATACCAAGCTTTTGAAGTGTCTTGAATACGACCGACGGCTCCGTATCCCCTTTGTGCAAGGCAATCACTGCAACTCTGTTTTCTTTAACACCCCATTCCATATTGTAATTTGATATCGAACACGAAAAAAAATATGTTAAAGGGAATTCGATTTTTGAACATATTAAACGCGTTCCAAATTCAAAATAAGAAAGGATTGAAAAAAAATAAAGCTTTGTCAGATGTTAAAAAATTACCAACACCTTCCAAATTTTAGCCATATAGATAGACCCATGACTCCATGACACGCGCCTATTTCGCTGGGCTTCATTAAAATATACACCCGCATGCACGTACACTCGCACGCACGCAAATCAAATATAGCCTATGTTACTCGGGAATAAAATAGATAGATAACGCTTTATTGCTCAACAAAATAAACTTCTTGGCAAAACAGCAGGCGGCCTTATCGCTAAAAGAGATCTCTTCCAGGCAACCGAGCTTAAAAGAAATTCGTAACTAATCTGGCGATGTAGATGGCGCAGAGAAAAGATAGGACTGTACAATTTAAATATACATACTAACAGTAATTTATAAATTTAATACATACATAGATCCAGACACATTTATAGAATAGCAATATATACGTATATACGAAATTATCTAAACAAATATATTTACTAACATTATACATAACAAGCATTTTATATTAACAATAGATAAAGAAGTGAATGTTTAATATATTAGACATATTTGTTTAAAGTCATTTTCTACTGACGAAAGAATTTTCAGAGTCGGTTCAGTAGTTCGAGATATTAATTACTTCCCGCAAACAAACAAACTCACAAACTTTACCTCTATAATATTAAGTATACTCGTTACAGAACGATCACATTTTGCCAAGTGATACATGGGGGAGGGAGGAAGTGGACTAGTGGACTATTCATACCTTCAAAAAATTTTGAATATACGGAACCGATGAATTCTTTATCGTTCAAATGTGATTTTGACTGATGTGTTTCGTAAAGTTTTTCGGTGTAATATACATATTATAATAATTAATTTATTATTCTCGCTACGGCTCACGGGTCGCGTGTACCGTCATTTAAATAGGTTGTATACGTTTTTCTGCTACATGAATTTTTGAATTATTATAATAATCGTTGTTTTTATTATTATTATGTAAATTAACGTAGCTGTTTTTAATAATTATTACGTTTAACGGATTGCACGGTGCCGCTTTACAGGCGGTAGTTAGGAGTTTTACGATTCATTATAAATTATAAACACGCTCGTCTTAGCGGGATATTAATATTTTTAATACTTATTTTGTTACACGAAGAGTTCTGATTGACTGGTTCGACATATAATAGCGCGTCTACACTTGTATCGTTTGGTAGATCCGGAATCCGTGTCGGTACTAGTTTGGATGCATTATTTCGTACGATTTTTTTCTTGAACTGTGTACATTAGGAGTGTATGTATAAAATAAAATATATCATAATTTTAACTCTCTACTCTATAACAGTGATTTTAGAAAAATGATGAATCGTCTGTTTGTTACCTAAAGACTAAATATGAAAGTTCAAGTGAAGAATTTAGGTTTCACCATTTAGTGTTTTATCCTTTTGAGGGATCTTATTTTATTGCTAACGTACGACAGACAGGTAGACGGCCAACATGATGGAAAGTGGCGCTACCGATATGCTGCCGGCTTCTCGAAGGGGGATTGGAACTTGGCCACTAAAGTCGAAACATAACTCAAGGTTGCTATGGCGGCAAATTTGTAAGTGGTGGTCGCCATCCAGAAGGGCAAGTGTCCTACCACCTGGCTGTTGTTTTGTCGCCTCTTGTGACAGATCGCCCGGCTATAGGTATTAATGTTCTTTCTTCATCCGAGTATCACATGAAAACTACTGAACGAATTTAAATGAAATTCGACACAGAGCTAACTTATATCCCGGGTCAACACTTAGGATACTTTATATCCTAATAAATGAAGTTATTTCCTTGTGATAGACTTATAGTTCCATTTTTGTCAACGTTGCGATTTGTTAACAAAATCCTCGTCATGGCAACGCGGACGAAGTTTTGTAACTAGGCAACTAAAATTGCTTTGAAAGTCATGGTAGACTTGTGATTTTAAACAAGTCATCCGCATTCAATTTTGCTATAAATATATTGTCACTTTGATATAACAAATCTGAAGGAGTTAAGAAAATATTCTACCAAGAAATTTGTAACAATGAGGTCTGTTATATAGAGGTTAATTTGGTCTAAGATTCGTTTTAGCAAGGTAAACAAACATGAAATAAATAGTAAAACACATTGTAATGAACGCATTCTAATACTTATTTACCTTACAACAGAAAACATTAATTTATTATAAAGTTTACGTTCCTGGATTGTCTTACAGTAAACGAATATGTTTGAACCCGTCTAGACATGAATTCTTGTTAGATGAAATGGATTGGTAGAATACTTTATGCAATGGTTGTTCTATGATAAAAATCAATATACAGAGATTAATCATACTTTCTATTTATGTTTTGAAATGATTGAGAGTTCGTTATAAAGAGGTTTTTATAAAAGTGTAATTTGTTAAATCGAGAAAATCTTTATATTAAGGTTAGATATAAGAAAGTTTCACTGTATATTCATTTTAATTTTCCAATATAACCCTTATGTTTTCTTGTATAAGTACTGTACGTGGAGTATAGTAGCGTATTGTCTAACAAGTGTTAGTGAGTAGCATAAAGGGGGCGAGATGGGGGGCATACAACAATAGCACCCGGCGTCCCCCAGGTGTCTGTCTGTGGGGACTGATTGCTATTACTTGCGTTTTTCAAGATGTCAGGTGGTCGAGGTTCGCGTCACGTACGTGCTTATAACTTTTGTTTCAGTAGTAATGCCCTATGGTTGCGTCTGCTTTTATATTTTAAGTATATTTGCCCGTATACCATATACCGATGATTATGAGATGGACCCCATCAAAGGTCAGCAATCTGCCGACTGCCGAAACAGGAGTACATTATATACCAAATAGCCCACAAAAACCCAGACAACTTGTGGTCATTAGGAAAGTTGAAGACAAGAGACCTCGTGGTAGATATCCAAATAGGTGGGATTGACCAGGTTACTGACCAGCTGTATATGTCGTTAAACTCGTCCCCTCCACCGTGCTCAAAACTGATCTCGGTGGAGGAAAGCAATTATTCACCATTCAAATTACGATCTTCACCATCAGCCTGAGGGGATGACTTAGAAGAAGAAAGATACCGTATACCAAATATGATGACATCATATCTATTCCTAAAGAAATTAAATCGCAAAACGTTGTGGTAGCGTAATGGCTAGCGCACGCGTCCTAAACTCAAAGTGCGCGTGTTCAAATCCTGTCCGGATCGCATGCACCACTTAAGCAGTTTTCTGACCTAATGTGCATATTGTTACAATTACCACGTGCTAACAACGGTGAAGGAGAACGTGATGAAACCTGCGCATCGAGATAACCGAAGTGTCAAACCTGCCAAGTTGCCTTGGATAGGCGTGGCAGGTATACTGTCCCTTTCCTAACAGTAGGAGACCCAAGCCCATTAGTGGGACATTTGTAAGCTGTTCTTATTGTTATATATTAATATCAATTCCCACTTTAACCAATTTGGCTATGGGGCCCCAAAAAAATGTAACAGCTGACCACCGGTGCGTAACTCTAACAACAGGGCTAATGTTATATTCATTTATTGTGTATCTCCAACAATAATAATAGATTCAGTTGTTTAATAATTAGAAAACGCGACAATAGAAATAACTAGTTACAAATAGGTATCTAATAATAAAATTGTGTTTTACAAATGAATGTCAACTACACGCTTCTCGGTCCGGCGAATGGCTTAATAGAAGTACTTTACGTTATATATTGAGGTTTTTGTGTTTGTTGCACGTGATAGCTTAACTGGTTATAAATAGGCTGCTTGCAGTGACATTAGATTCATACAAACTTTTCCTATTGAATTTAATACATCAGGGTAAGTCTACTCCAATTTTTGAAGTGAAACTTCTTTAGAATCGTTGTGATCTGAAACTCTATGAAACGACACAAATCTATAGGACTAAGCCTGCGAGAAAATGAAATACGATTTTTACATCGTGCAGCATAGATTGGAGTCAATAAGACCGATGATTAAACATAGGTTCAATTGGGAGCGAAATAAAACTAATAATAATTTTTTTTTGACTAAACAGTAACAAATTGAAAGTGATACTTTAGAAGTTTGTTTTGAATTATAATATGTTGACGGATGTAGGTTAAAGGAATTATATTTGTATTGTTACCGAGTTGCAGGACTCGAATTAAAATGCCGTTGGAATTATTTATAGAATTTATTAGAACTATAGAAACACGTATAATACAGATACAAATATAAACTGTACACAACCAGTCCAAACGTAATGCACGATTCAATCACCATCGTTAACTTACCATGCGGTAAGTGACGGACTTTGTGCGTCAAAGTCCGTCACTTACCGCATGGTAAGTGATCTAGATAATGTATATTAAAAATAAGATATTATAATTAAAAATAGCTTTAGAAATAAGTTATTTTATACATTTTAGTTTTTGAAGTCGGTTTTTTTAAAAGAAGTTTTTTTATTACATGAGTTCAGCAGACAATCAAAATGTCCATCCGGTGAAAAACGCCAAACAACCTTGAGTTGTGTTCCTGTATTAGTGGCCAAGTTCTAGACTAGCTTTAGAGAGCGGCAGCAAATTGGTTTAACCTTTGGTGTTATAAACGGCCACAGGCGATGGTAACCGCTTTCCATCAGGTGGGCCTTCTGCGTGTCTGCTGAACTTGTGCAATAAAAAAAAGTTCTGTCAAAAATAAGGTACAAGAATTGGTAAGATACAGAAGCCGAGTGTAATTGTGGGCATAAATAATAATAATATTAACAGTTAACATAGACGTGATATAATTCTTGCCATTGCTGTATATTTAATTAATTTTATCTGGCCGTATATGGCGCGACGACTTGGCGCAAGTTTGTTGCCGCTCTGTTGCCATATTTATAAATAAATGATTGGTTTTAAAATGTTAATAGTGGGGGAAGGAATGAATGATATCTTCAGCTGACGGGCTAAGGTTGTCTGCGCAGCTGCGATGCCGCCACGGCTCGTGAATTGCGACGAGTGCGGATTTAGGCCCGGTTCCTATACCTTACCAACCGTTCATTTGCCATACTCTCGCGAACCGGTCCTTTGTAGGAGTTTTATTACCACTTTGAATTTGAGTGATGTGTTGTTCGAGCTAATCACTTTAGACGCCTCCCGGTAAGGTGTCATAAATCCTTATATCTATTGTTTGGATTTCAGGCGCATTCGGGGTAGTCATTAAGCTGACAAGTTAAACATTCCAAGGACAATGGGCACGTTGCTACGCTATTTTACAAATATATAAGATCGATCAGTTGGGGACTGAGTTAGTTGAATTTCAATTACGATCGAGGCGTAATCTAGTGCACTTTCGGCACGAGTATTTTATAACGACGGACTTTGCGCGATTTATGTGATTACTATTTTCTGCTTTACGGTTTGTGTAATTTTAATAAACTTTGTGATAATTCCAACGGCATTTTAAATCCTAACCCCACAAATCCGTAACAATATTATCGGTTAAAATTTAACATAAGCTCCACAAGTAATGTGAAAATTCAACCGATGGTAGGGTAAGTTTATGCATAGTAAGAAATAGGAACCGGCCATAAACAGACTTTATAACTCACTAGCTTTCGCCCGCGGTTTTACTCGCGTTAAAAAAGGATATGTATGTCATGAAGTGCACATGTTATAATTCTTAGAAACGTCGACCTCGGTTTTTAAATCAGTATACCTAACCATAAATACCCGTAACATCATCTAGCGAAGGAACTCACAAACCATGAGAAGCAAAACTTTAAAATTGTCGTTGCCAAGACGATGTATTGTTAGTGAACTGCAACGGTGGCGCCAATAAAATGTTATCGAGGCATCATCTTTTCGGCTATATCTTATCCGTTCAAGAACGGAAAAAGAATACAATATCTCGCGACCCGACGGCCTATCGTAAGAGGCGACAAAAGAACCCACATCCAGGTGTTAGGGTTTTGCCCGTCTGAATGTCTACCACCCCTGGTCTAAAGTATGCTCCGTAACAACCTTCTTCTTTCGTAGGGAAATCTTTTGCCGTACAGGCTGTTCGACTATGGAACTCCCTCCCCAACCAATCAGACAAGCTTAATCAATGACTACATTTAAACGTATTGTCACTAACCATTATTGGTCTATTAAATAATAATTGTTGGATTAAATGAATGTATATATTGTTTGAATGTATATATATGTCATTTATAATATCAACGTATATCTAATTATAGAATATGTATATCTGTATATGTAAGTATATAGTAGTTTATTTATATTTTATTTTATTTTTAATAGTACACCATCAAAAATCGTTAGTTGAAATTTTCTTTAAAATCTCCTTAGACCCTGGATTGCCTGGAAGAGATCGCTATAAGCGACAAGGCTGCCCATTATTCTAATGCAAATGTATCCATATCAATTGTCTAGATTTAAGTTTATGGTGAACAATAAAGAGTTTTCATTCATTCATTCATTCATTCAACTTTGAGTTGTGTTACGGCATCAGTGACCACGTTGCAGCTCCCTTTAGAGACTGGCAGCACATTGGTAGCACCTTTGGTGTCACTAATGTCCATAGGCGATGGTAACTGCCTTCCATCCGGTGGCCCGTCTGTCTGTTTGCTGAACTCATCCAATAAAAAAAATATTTGTCTATCCCTCGCAGACAGTACTTTTTTCTGGATGAAATGTACCTTATATCTTAATCTATAACGTATATACGAAATTTCGTGAATGTTGCGTAGTTAATTCGTGAAAACAACAAACCAGCTCACATTTCCCTTTTGTAAATTAAGTTAGTACTAGTGATCGCCAGTGGTCGAAATTCGACCATAATTAACAACAAGGGTACAATCTTTTTACTTCACGTATTAATATAATGATTCTTATTGTTGACATAATCTCTACTTTGTTATATTTACGAGTGTAAATGTAAGACCATGTTTTGCTTTTGAGTTTTCAAAACACGTTTACATTTTCGACGGCCGCCGTGGTTGAGTGGTCTAAGCCTTTGTCGGCCCAGTTCACTGGAAACCAGGCACTCTGGATTCAACACGTTTTTCCCCTTTATTCATAACAATTTTACGAGTTTTATCAAATCTGTTTTCATTGTTGTATTCTGAACGCGACGTACTCTATGGAGGAGTGGAGTAAGCCTTTGCCGGCCCAGTTCCCTGGCACAGAGACGCTCTAGATACAATACATATTTTCCCCTTATTCTTTTTTTAATTGCTGAAGCACAGCAGACAGGCGTCTGGTGTACTTCAGCACATGACATGATAGCAACAATTTTAACGTATTCCTCTCATAGTTAGTTCCACATACGTTTAGTTCCACATTTCTAAGAATTATATCATGCTCACTTCATGACATACATATCTGTTTTCAACGTGAGCGAAGCCGCGGGTAGAAGTATCACACCTGATATTATTTTGTTTTTTTTATTGCATAAGTCCAGCAGACAGGCATACGGCCCACCTGATGAAAAGCGGTTACTATCGTCTATGGATGTTGGTAACAGCAAAGGTGCGCACAAATGGGCCCTCAAAAGGAACAAAGTTGTTATGGCGGCGTACTCTACACCAGGGATGGTAGCCATCCAGGCCCTACAACCTGGCTGCGGGTTTTGTTTTGTTGCCTCTCACGACAGGCCGCCCGGCCGCCGCAATAAGTATTCTTTTTCCGTTCCTGCACGGAGAAATTATTCATGATAGCTTTACGAGATTTATCAAAAAAAAGTAAGATTCGCATTCTGAATGCGACGGCGTCTGTGGCTGAGTGGGGTACGCTTTTACCAAACCAGCTCACTGGAACACACAGACTCCGGGTTTAATTCATGGCATAGGTAATTTCGTAAAAGTTATTCACTACGGTCTGGGTGTCCGGGATTTGGCTAAGAGTTATCCGTTGTATTTTATCCACAACACAAGCGTAACTTAACTTGTGGAGATACAACGTGTTTATCTTCCAAATTAAAAAAAAATAAATATGAACAATATTAATTTGTAGTATATTAATTTATAATATACTAGCTGACCCGGCGAACTTCGTACCGCCATATTTTCCGAATTCCTAAAAGACTTTGTTTCATGACATAAAAACAAAATCACCAAAATCGGTCTAAGTGATTAGGAGAATTCTAGAACCCGATCTCAGCGCCACCTACCGGTTCCAATTGTGAATCTAAAGCATCCGGGGACCCATTCAAACACACAAAACAAATATCATCAAAATCGTACCAGCCGTTTAGGAGGAGTTCACTGTCAACACACGTACAGAAGAATTATATATATATAGATTAATTTATTTAAGAGAATTTTTGTGTCGATTTGTAAATTTCAACTGTTTAGGCAAATGTGACTTTTCGGTTTTTTTTTTCAATAAAACATATTATACCTTATGTTTTTTTATAATCAACTAATAAAAACTGACAAACTCAGCAGTTTCACAGGTTAACTAACGACTTAACTAATGCAAATCAAGCTTTAACATCGTCAGATGATGATATTATTAAGAGTGCCAATTGTGTCTGTTAGCGTAATTTCGTATGTATACATAAGTAATCTTAGTGTGTTGAATATTGGAATTGTTAATTGATAAGATGGGGACGATCCGTGACCGTATCCCTCGGCAACAAAAAGAAGAAAAAATCAACAACATTGCAATAAAGCGTGTACGATAGAATGTGTACAGGCAGGAAACTAAACCCCCAAATCAACCATACAACCCACAAGTTATAAAGGAATGTGATTAAAATATAACAACCCATTTTTAAACGCAGCGGCTCTCCAACAATATAAATACTTGCATGGACGGATCAATAGCGTAACAAACAGACTTGGTAACCATGAGGACGGTGTTACGCAAAAAATATATAAGTACTATAACAGTGTATCGTACCTTCTTGCGGGGGCCTTTTGTATTTTTAATATGCGCCAGCCCCCACTTTTTACCCCCTTTAAACATAATATAAAATTATAAACCTCTACCGGCCCACTGCTATGTAATAAATCTTGAGGGGGCACGGGAGCGCCTTCCCCGAGAACGCAGCAGTTTTCCTAAAGAAATTATTACATATATGTACTTATATAATAATCTATATTACATATAATAATACTGTGGAGGTCGAATTTCTGTACAATGAAAAAAATGCTAAAAACCGAGTCAGGGGGATGTAAGAAGTGAAATAGAACTAATTTAGTTTTTTTATTTTATTTTATGTTTCTCTGTTTGTCTGTCTGTTTGTACCGGCTAATCTCCGAAAGGACAGGACCGATTTAAATGAAATTTTGTATGGTGGTAGCTTTTAGCCCTGGTCAACATATAGGATCCTTTCGATCCCGAAAAAATAAAGAGTTCCCGTGGGATAGTTAAAAAACCGCACCACGCGGACGAAGTCGCGGGCATCAGCTAGTAAAAAATTAAACTTCGGGTGATTAGATGGCTCTTTCTACGGACTACAGATGAATATGACGAATGTAGCCAGCCTTCTGGGAACCTTACCCTTACTGACTCTTCTCTTCTCTACCCTACTCAGTATTCTACTCATAATCTTGAAGAAAGAAAAACTTTGTTCGAAGAAATAGCGACGTAATTACATTCGTTATACATTATTATACACAAAGCATATTTTGAGAATTTGTACGCCGCATTTTCAGCAAACAAGGTTTGCACTCAGCATATTGCTGTGCCGGAATTATATCCGACACAACTCTGATTTTCAGTGCAAACCTTCCTTTAAGCGTAAGACCAAAACGACCCAAATTTGTTAATTAAAAAATGAATAATAATAATAGTTAATAAAACTATTTCTACTTATATAATATTTAATTAATAAAAACAAATAAATACATTTTAATAAAAACAACAATAAATACGTTACTTCTAAATTAAAATTAAAATAAATAATCGTGTAAGAAACTTGTATCGAATAATTTATTCGAATACAATTCGCTAGTGCTTGCCGAGTATTACCACATTCTGTGTGCCACGTCACTGACATGAGGCAACAAATGACATTTTACTTCATAACCTATAAAATATTGAATGTGTTATTTTACTGTAAAGATATAAAATGTTTAATATATTTTATTTTCCCACTCTATATACTATATAGGCCGTGCACAAGACTGACTCGCGTTACAAGTCTACTATCTATCGCTATACTATCTTATCGGTCGAATACAATATAAGTTCAGAATCCTTAATTCTAGTATTTTAGACCGGCCCAGGTGCGACCTCGAGACTGTTACAGAAACCAGGATAACAGAGGTTACTATTTTTTATTTGATGTCAGGTAAGGACTTGAGGCCGCATCTGGAACGGTTTTGCTTGCGGCTGGTTAAAGAGGCTATGAAGCGCAACAGCACGAGGTGGTGAAGGGTTTCGTCATCTCTGTCGTCATATATGTAATAAAGATTATATATGATAATGTGTGTGGGTAATATATATGATGTATGATATATTATATAAAGATCTGACTTGAAAAAAAAAGAACACCTAATATTAAAATAGTTTTATAAAGGCCCTGACTATGTGAAGGGGTGAAGAGACCCCTCTTCACCCCTAACATAGTCAGGGCCTTTACATATAAAAAAAGAACTAGTATTTTATTCCAAATCCTGATAAGTTGTTCTATTATACGTACATAAAAACTTGATTAGGTTTTTATATATCACGAGAAAAACCGTGGGCACAAGGCTGTACTTGAAAAATATTTAACTAATAATGAAAATTGCTTAAAATCCGTCGCATAGTTAAGTAAGAGTTAGTGGATGTATAGACAGACAGACACACGGAAAGCGACTTTGTTTTATACTATTTAAAGAAGTGGTACCTATTATAAAAATATATGAAATATTTTTAATTAATAGAACTATTTAACAGAATCATATAATATGTTAAATATTTGAATATATAATCTATTTTTTCTTACAAAATGAAGTGAATAAAATATCACTTCAATTTTGTGTTTAGATATGTAATTTAAAACGTTTTCTACTCTGATACATATCTTTGGATGTTTTTTTAAGTTGACTGAGACATTTAAACAGCATTAAGTAGTATAATTTACTTACTATTTATATTTATACTAGGTTCTGTCCGCGACTTGGTCCGCGTGGAATAGTAAAATAAAAGGAAGTTAAAAAATCCCCCGATTTTGAAACATTCTTAATTGGTGCTCCGCTCCTATTGGTCTTAGCGTGATGATATATAGCCTATAGCCTTCCTCGATAAATGGGCTATCTAAAACTGAAAGATTTTTTAAATCAGACCAGTAGTTCCTGAGATTAGCGCGTTCAATCAAACAAACAAACTCTTTAGCTTTATATATTAGTACTAGCTTCTGCCCGCGACGTCGTTCGCGTGGAATTTGTTTATTTCCTATTTTACTACATAACTTTGTAGCGCTATACAGAACACACGGTCCTTTCAAATTTCATTTATACAGACCAAGTGGTTTCGAAGAAGAATGACTTTAACATACGAAGGTAGACCGACAAATATGACGGAAAGGTAAAACTTCCGTTTGAGTCAAAACTGCTACGGATCCCTAAAACGTGTATTGTACATTATTTATTACAGAACTAGTGGACCCGGCAGACGTGGTCCTAACCTAAAAAAATAAAAATCTAGAACCTGATTGTAGCGCCACCTACCAGGTACAATTGTGAATCAAAACCATCCCGGAACCCACCCAAACACACAAAATTTCATCAAAAATCAAGCCGTTTTGGTGTGTTAGCGAGACTAACAAACAGCAATTGATTTTTATATATACGAAGAAAGAAGAAGAAGATATGTTCGCGTTTGAACATTATCTCACCCGATCTGGAGATGAGATATAGATATAATAAGATAGAGCACGCATACCTAGAAGATAACTTTTTCCCGGGACTTGAAGAAACCCACCCGGGTCGTAGGTTTCGTGAATAACAAACTTCGGAAGTGAGTTTCACTGCTTCGCGTTGCGCACGTTAAGTGTCTGAAGCATAATGGGGTCCATGTCTATTTTGCGAATATTATATAAGGTCGGCCCGTTAAGGCAGAGTTACTTGAGTTTCATCTGCAATCAAAGCATTATTAAGTATAAATTCGTAATAAGAATTATAATTTATACTTATAATTTTATGGTATTACGATCTTCCACTTTACGGATTGGATTTGTTATGTTGGTTGTGTTTCTAAAAACTGTTAAGTGAGTACGTCTAATAAATTTTCTGATAATTCCAACGGCATTAAAAATCAAATCCCAAAAATTCTTAACAATAATATCTCTGTTTGTTACTACTACTCTGTATCGAGAATCTGTAGGGCAATGAACTTTGACGTTGCATCTACAAAGCCATGACCTTGCGTACAGTCATACGTGCGTAAAATCTTCTCGATCGTTACAGATGTAATTAGGTCAGCTACAGTCAGCATAACAGTGTTAAAAGCAGTACAGTGATTTAAATTTGTACATTATAGTGCTTCCATTACCCTAACTAATATTATAAAAGCGAATGTGAGTATATACGTAACATTTTCACGCCTTAACTACCTAACAGAGCGTCTTCAAATTTTGCATATACGTTCTCAGGGCTAGAAAAGGATATCTTTCGATCTGAAAAAATACTGATTTCGAGGGATAGACGAATACAGCTGAAAAGATAACACTCCGATCGTATGTTATTGTAATACATACAACGAGTATAATATTGCCAATTTTAATGTGTTGCCCCCGTGGTTAGCTCCAACTTCGTTAGGTGGCGTTACATTTTATGGTAATAATTAAGTTTGACGTTTCTGTGGAGAGCGTGTGGCACTCCCAAAGGCCGGTTCTCCACTGGCTACAAAAATACATTAATGTGAGTAGACCGCGGGCAAGACCTAGTTTAGTATTATATTTTGTCACTAGCTGTTACCCGCGACTTCGTCCGCGTGGAAGTTTAAAAGTAGCCTAAGTTACTCCTTGTAAAATCAGCTATCTCTCAGTGAACATCTCGTCAAAATCGATCCAGCCATTTCAGAGATTACTCGGAACAAACAGACACACAGACAAAATTTAAAAAAAGTATTTTTTGATATAAGTACCGTATATACTTTCATAGGCATTTAGTTAAACGCTGTTATTTTGACTTTTTTATTTTTAACAATTACGGACTCGAGTTCCGTGCCCTTTTACAACTTAATTTCTAAGAAAGTTTTTGAATTTTATACACGCTTATTGGTTATTTTTGCTGTGTGATATTTATTCAATGATATTTGTGTGGTGGTGTACCTTTGTTATTTTGACATTACAAACAGTCACTTCAATTTTATTTATTTGTATCGATTAGTGAGGTACGCGCTAATGATTAATAACCAAAGGCAAGAAAGTTTACTGGAAGACAATACACTCGTTTATAAACTTAATTAGTTTTTTTAAGTACTAGCGCTCCCGGCAGATTTTGACCTACCCTGAAAAAATTAAAGTCTAGAACCCGATTCCAGCGCCACCTACCGGGCTTAATTGACATAGTCTATGTTACTAAGGATAATGTAGCATTCTAATGTGAAAAAATTTTGAAATCGGTCCCGTAGTTTTTCAGTTTACATACAAACATACAAAAAGAAATCTTTGCTCTTTATAATCAATATAGTTAATATAAATAATATCTATTTTTTCCTTTTTTCTGTTCTTTTATTCCTTTCTTCTTTTATCTTTTATCGTAGCTTCTCTGTCTGATTAACCGAGGCGCTTTTTATGATGATGCAAAATTTTACGATATCGATCCGATTCTGATCCGAACGGAGAAAGAATACAATTTCCTGCCGCTGGGCGGCCTCTCGTAAGAGGCGACAAAACAACCCACAGCCAGGTGGTAGGGCATTTTCCCGTCTGGATGGCTACCACCCCTGGTATAGAGTATGCCGCCATAACAACCTTGAGTTGTGTTCCGGTATTAGTGGCCAAATTCCAGTCTCCCTTAAGAGAGTAGCACCGCATTTGTAACACCTTTGCTGTTGCAAATGTCCACAGGCAATGGTAACCGCTTTCCATCAAGTGGGCCGTCTGACTGTCCGCTGAACTCGTGCAATAAAAAAATTAAATAAAATGTCAGTGCCTCCTTGATTTTGTATAGATAGATGTACTTACTACTTTATGACGTCACAATTTTAATAAGTCAAACAGCCTAGTGAATTATTTAACCAGAAATTAAAATGATTATTACGACAAAGTTTTGAAAGTAAGTTGATAACGAGGTACTAAAACAAGTTCTCTTTTATATACATTGTTTTAGTATTTGATAAATGTGTCAAATAACCAATTTACATTATATTTTATGTACTACCTCTTATAATATTTGTATCGGCAAATTAAAGAAAGATATTTTAATAGATATATGTAATACTGAATAATGAATACTGTAGCAAAAGTTATTGAGTTTGTATTATGTTAAATTGATTTTTATTTCTATTGTGTAGATGAGTGATATAATAAGTCTGTAAAAAATTGTTTCAAACAAAACCCGCGAGCACTTGCTAGCAGTGTTCCCCCTCTTCGTGGCCCGTTCTCCCGCTTTAACATAATATAAAATTATAAACGATATGAATCATGATAATGCTCCGTAGCGGGGCCCGGCGCGGCCAATTCACAAGTTTGCCGGGGCCCGAGCGTCCCCCTCCACCCCACCCCCGCCATGCACCCAGCCATAGTGTAGTAACGCGACAGTAGTTCAACTTTGTTTAAGCCGGTGATAGGCGCGCGGACAAGTACGCTTACATAAACCTTATTTACATCAGTATTAGTTAAGAAGCAAGTTAACTTACGAAACTGAGTAGTTTACTTAGTCCTTATTGTCGTTTATACAGATACTCGCCAGTGAAGTAGTAAGTTGACGGTTAAGTAGATAGGAAAGAAAACATGTTTACTATCGCAAATGTATGCACATACCAGTGGCGTGCATTCCATACAACTCGATTCCTACATAGCCTACCTTTAGAAACTAGCGAAGCGAGCGACAGTCCGAAAGCGCTATGCATTAATTGGCGTTTATGCGTTCTGTTCAAACATATTAATAGTGTCTCTATAAATTAACTAGCGACCAAAAAGTTCGAAAGCGCCATGAATTTATTGGCGTTTACGTGTTTTTATTCATGCATATATTATTATTGTATTACTATCTCTTGCGCTCGGCGGCTTTCCATGTGTATTAAATGAAATAGCAACTCATAACCTGATCGGGCACTGGCTTTAGTTTTAAAATATGCGATAAATTTGCAAAATTAAAAATACAAATTTTAATAAGAAAATACATCGCGACTTGACGTTTTTACTTAGATCATATTTCATTTAGCTCCACTGACTACTTGCTTTTTAGTATGCTGCTAGTGGAGCCTTAATTTCCACAACAGCGGTGAGTTTAGTCGGCGCTTGCATCATATATCTATGTTTTTTCAACCGGCTTACCTTAGTCAAATTTCTACCCCGCACCACTGGCACACGCAAAAGAAAGCAAGTTTAAATGACAAGACACTCAACTTGTAAAGCATGAGTACATAATTATAAAAAAGACACAAAATATCAATTTCACATTAACGGCAAAGAGGCTAGAACTCAGCATTATGTCTGTCCAAACGGTGATAAGGGATTAACTTGCTAGTTTCGTAATATAACTCGTCACCACTTTGCCAACTGTATAAGATGGCGTACTTACGGTGACACAAGGTCAAAAAAGAGAGTCGAGTCTTAAATACGCAAACTTTGCGAGCAAATACGCGTATTTGTGGTTATATAAGTCTGTCACCGGCTTTATGTCGTCTGAATCATTCACATATGGATTGTTAATTGTCGATAGTGCAGATTAGTCTGTTTAAAGTATAATTAAATAATAATGAAATGTATAATACGAAAAATCCTAAAGTTTAATTAGTGATATGTATTTTGTATAAATAAAACCTTTTCTGATAGATATCACCTAAGTCCGTCGACTTAGGTGGTGGTTTTCAACTGAATCCTAAAACCATCTCCTAAAACTACTTATAATTTTTATCCTAAAATAAAAATGTTTTTAAAACGAGTCTGTAACTATAATCTGCGTACGGTAAGACTCTAGACACTCTAGAGCAACACGTCTACAATTAATTTATTTTATTTTTAACTCGCTGTCCCGGCAGACGTCGTCCTGCTCGGAAAATCTTCAATCGATATGCCAACAGCAGCGCCACCTACCGGGTCCAATTGTGAACCAACTCAGAAACCTTCTTTGGCTCATGCACAACAACTTTGCTAAAGATCATCACATGATCAAATGTATAGTTTACGATTCTATAAAGGACATACAAACAAACATTCATTTTTATACCTATATCAAGAAGATTCTGTTCATATTTTTCAGTCAGAAAAGGGCCACTCAGGAGTAAGGAATATATATATACATATATGTATATTGATTCGTTGAAGAGTAGGTAGATATTTCGTTATCCCACTGTTTCGCACCAGCACTGTGGTCGGCGGCCCCGCGTGGCAAAAAGAAAAGTTTTATTTTTATAAGACAAGAAATTTATTATTACTGATGCCCGTCGGTTTCGCGTTCCTTCAGTAATAGAATGTAAAATGTTGCGCGTTGTTATATCGATCGCTTTTACGTACTACGCGTCAATGAATGAACATACAGTTGATTTATATTACATGAAGTAAGTAAAGAGCCTATGAAACTTATCATATGCTAATAAAATAAATATAGAAGTAAGCACTTATGTTGATGGACAGTTGAGGCTATACCTATTTAACATCACGGTACTACTCAACGGAGTAGAATCTAAACTAAAAACATTAATTATTTGTAACTTAAATACGAAAACCACGTGTTGATGTAGATGAATAATAGTTTGCGGCGGTTATACACTAAAACTATACATTTCCCAAAAAAAAAAATTCTAGTTAAATTTTGTAATATATATTTTTTATTTTAAAATTAATCGGAAGATATTTTCAAAAAACTGCTATTAGGTGCCAATCTTAAAATATGGCGGCGCAAGCGGCACAAGTTGGTAGAAATCTATAAAAACATCCATTTTAAAAACTCCAGAAAAACTTTCCAGGGAGCCCCCTTTTTTCGAACCAAATAACTCTACTACAAAAGATATAAAAAATGTATATGATATTTTACGTAAAGGAGCAGATTATTAATCATACAATTTAACATTTAAACACACTTCCTTGAAACTGTCAGTCTAAAATATCATAGGTGACAAATGTACAATCAAACCAACTGAATTATGTCCCACTTTGCTAACAATTCCTTTAAAACCGTCAGAATAGTACGGTTTATCGTGTGTGTTGCACTTAGGACGTTTTAAACATTAATAAAAATACATCACTAGGTTCAGCGAACTACGCAAATTTAAACTTTGTTATCATTGTACTAGATATGTTTTAGATAAAACAGTAATGATTTGAAATAATTTAAATCTCGAAATGAAATCTGTCTTATAATTTTAACTCTTTTCATTAGAGAAAAAGTTATTATAATTTTAAAAATAAAATGTCATTCTGATAGTATATAAGAAGTCAAGTAAAGTCAATAAGAAAAACAAATTAGAACTGAATATCTAAGAATTAAATACTTATTTAAATTGTATAATGGCTAGTGTCGCAGAACAAAGAGCTTGGATTGTAGTGCTCACTGAGGAAGGCTATGGCATTCAAGAAATATCACGAGTCTTAAATATAAGTCGGAACACAGTGAGAACATGGATCAGACGGCACGCTGAAGAGGGCATTCTTGGAAACATAATCATGGCGTTCGTTGAATAACAAACCAACAAAGCACAGATATGCAACACCATTATGAAGAACATCATTTTTCTTGTACCCAATATTTCGCGGCACGTTACGATGTTTGTTTACAAACTATAAAAAATCATTTACACCATATTGGACTGCATTATCGACATTATGCTAAGAAAGTACACTTAAAGAATGCACACAAAACTGCAAGATTAAATTTTGCACGTAATTATTTAGACTTTGACTGGACTAATACCATATTTTCAGATGAAAAATCATTTAGATCTTCTCAACATGGTCGCTTAACTTTCTGGCGTTATGACAATACGCGATACACAGAGGATCACGTAGTGCCTAATCAATTATCTGATCGAATTTCAGCTAACATGTGGGTCTGGATGGGTACCGGAGGTATAGGTGAACTTGTCAAAATTTCTCCTCGTCAAAACGCATTAAACTATGTCGATTTGTTGGAAGATTCAATGTTACCGACAGCGAGAATAATGTTTCCACTTGAAGAAGTCCGTGTATTTTCCTACATTTACGACAATTGTCCAGTGTATATTGCCAGAATCGTCTCAAATTGATTTACCCAGCATGAAGATGAAATTGCTCACATTCCATGGCCACCTAGGTCACCAGACCTCAACCCAATAGAAAATTTATGGGGTTTGATGGTTCAAATGTAGAATAACAGAAACGAGAGGACAAAGGAAGCAATTGAGCAGCACTGTAATGAAATTTGGAATTACATGAGGGGATACGACATCTGCAATCGTATAATCAGGTCGATGTTTAATCGACTATTCGACGTCATTAAAAACAGTGGTGCTTATACCCGGTTTTAGGTTTAAGTAGGTTAAAGTGGGTGCCATTTCTAACTTTGAAATAAAACCAATTAATAAAATTAACAAAACGAGTTATTATTCTTAAATTCTTCACCATTAATGTTGTTAATGTTTTATTTTCTTGTGTATTTCTGCGACCTAATATATAACGATAACCTTAATATCAAAGGTTACTTATACAAAGGTTTGGCCTGTGTCACCATTGGCTTGTCGATTTATGGCCGATTCCGATATCTTACTATTCACTCCCCTGCCTTACCGTAGGTGGAATTTTGACATTACTTGTATAGAGATTATGTCAAATTTTAACCGTTAGTGAGGCAAATAAACGGTCGGTAAGATATAGAAACCGGCCCTTAATCCATTATACTTAATGACAGAGATAGTAATAGCACGTAATAGCATTTGTCAGATGTTACACACGAGTATAGTCTAGTCTCTCCAATCTGTTTAATACAACGTCATCAGCAACTGCCAATGTCTCATAAAATGATAACAAGTTCGTTACCAAGGAAATGTATGTTCAGGCAAATTTCAAGAAAGAAAGAAAGAAAGAAAAAGATTTCTTTAGAACTACAGTAAAACTCACTTAAACTATTAAAATAAAATAAAAACAATAAGTAAGTGTAGTCCTAAATTGGCCTCAGCTCAGCAAAACTACTGGTTAATAATCAGCGCTGATCTTCCGCTAGGGCCATTAGTGACATACACGAACGCAGGCAAACAAAAAAAAGATATAAAGTGAACAAACAAGAATAAAATAAAAAATAATTGAAAAAAAACCATAATAACGTTAACTAAATATTAAAAGATTAAATACATATTACTTACATAAATTAAATAAATAATAAATAAAATTTAAAAAGAGCGATATAGAACAACTTTAAAAAAATACAACATTTAACACACAACATAAGTAACACAGTCAGGATATATCAGGCATGCCTTCCACATGCGCACCATCATATAATTCAATCAATTCAACCTAATTGTATTTCACAACTGTAGGAAAATGACCTTATGGTGGGTCATGATTCAGTTGGTTCGATTGTACTACGTTGAAAACTTAATTTCAATAGAATTTAAAATCTGTTATTAAAAGGTTAAAGGTACATATTCGATCAGCGTGGAATATTAGTGGATTTAGTGTTGTGTTTTAAGGCTTGTAGTAACGCCAACGTCCTTGAGTATTTTTTGGTACTGATTTTTCGGGCAATAGCGGGGATTTCATGAACGCTGTCGTTTTTCAGATGCATTATTATTTAATTGTAAATAAAATAAAGTAATATTTAAAAAAATTATAAAATTAAATTATTACCTACATCTTTATAAAAGAATGATATTCTTTTATAAAGATGTAGGTATGTTTTATCCTGTTTTGATTAAAATTGAAGGTGTATTATAGTTTCATGTCAATAATCTGGAGGTGATTTGATTAATTTATTTGTTAACTTAAAATAACTAGAACAATTATGAAAAAAACACGCTATGTCTAAAATCGTGCAAAAGTATTTTTTTTTAAATTATTGATCAAAAATTACCGACGAAAAGTTATTTCGTTTACACACCACTTTCGACCTTTCGCGGCAACAGGAGCCTTAAGTATGAAGAGAAATTGATGTATTATTGAGGTCCAGGCTAGAGAACATGCTACATAACATTACGATGTAAATTTAAATTTATTTATTTCTGTAAACTTATTTCTAGGCTTTATTTTTTTATTTATTTATAATACACTAGCGGTCCAGGCAAATGTTTGCAATAACCTGATAGCGACAATCTTAACGTGTTGCTCTCGTGGTTAGTTCCACCTTCTCTTTAAATACTTTGAAGTAAAAATGTAGTTCAACATTTTTAAGAATTATAAAATGCCCACTTCATGATACACATATCTTTTTTCAACACGAGCAAGCTAGTAAACATTATAGATAGATACATAAGTATCACGCCTGATATTATTTTGAGTTTTTTTATTGTATGAGTTCAGCAGACTGGCATACGGCCCACCTGATGGAAAGCGGTTACTGTCTCTATGGACATTTGTAACAGCAAAGGTGCTACCAATGTGCTGTCACTCTCTAAAGGGAGACTGGAACCTGGCCACTAATATCGAAACACCACTCAAGGTCGTTATGGCGGCATACTCTAGACCAAGGGTGGTAGCCCTCCAGACGGGAAGATGCCCTACCACCTGGCTGTGGGTTGTTTTATCGCCTCTTACGACAGGCCGCCCGGCCGCAGGAAATTATATTCTTTCTCCGTTCCTGCACGGATTCAACGGCTTTACATATGTTATATAAAATGTGCTTTATGTTTCATACATCAAGGATGAATTCACAATGAATGGCACGTCTTACGTCTTTTTTTGTTAAGGAAATGCTAATTACGAAGGGCATAACCCAAACCTAGCCATATTGGGTACGAGTGAATCTTGTTGTATAACGGACCTTAAACCTGAAGTTTAGGGTCCAGTGTTTAAGTCTAATCAAATTATTATAATTACTAAGATATGCCCTCGACTTCATCCACGCTTGACTTAAAATTCCCGCGGGATTCCTGGGACACAAAGTATCGCAGTATTCAAAAAAAGAATGTAAGGTATCGTTTTAGTGGAAACTGTCGGAATAAGCTATTTTTTATGCATGCGAACAACTTCAAACTGCTCCAGGGAAATATTCCGCGGGATTCTCGGAATAAAAACATCACACATTTTATTACATTAAAGCTTTCGAGCAGTAAAAAATCACATTGGATTTTTTTTATCAGGCCCCTTTAAATCATTCACAGAAAATTTCCCGCGGGATTCCCGGGATAAAAACTAGAGCAGATTTTAAGTCTAAGAATTTGCTGTCGATTAGCGAAATTCGCTTCGAAATTCAAAATCGGCCCGGTAGTTTTTACGTGAATCCCGAACAGATAAAAGTATTGTAGTTGTTTTTTTTAATAGCTTCAATATACAGACACGGCATGTTTAGAATATTATAGATTTATCTACCTATAGGAATCACTTTCAATTTGGCGACTCAACCAAAGTGTTTTCTATAAACATGAAATTGAATGATTCATTTCTGTTTCTCATAGCAGTAGGCAGCGACGGTGGATCTCCATCTTATGCGATCTTTACATGTAGTCGAGGTGACGAAGTCCGTCGATGGGGTAAGTTTAGACACAGTTTTATAACTTTTTTAAACGGAATTTACCGCCAACCACAATTCGAAGACAGGATTCAATAGTGTCTTAGCTTCACTGACTGATTCGTTGTCGTCGTAACTATTCAAACACGGAGATAATGAAAGGTGTATGGAGTTCCCCCACTGACAGATTTCGCTACCTTGACTATACATCTTTGGCTTCAACTAATCTCATCAATCTTTTCATATACACGTACCTATATTATACGTGCTTCTTATCTGGCAATTCTTCAAAACATTTGCGATTTGATTGTAGTAAGTACGTAACCACCAAGTTTACCATCCATACCTTAATAATATTGAATCCTGGCATTAATAATGTTATCGCCAGAATCGATTATATCAATTTAAATTAATTATTCAAACACACGTTTAAATCAATTCAAATGTTATATGAAACAGTCCTTTAATTTATCTATAACTTGTTAAGCGAGCTTCGCTCGCTTTTAATGTTCCTACAGGAACTTTTTTTCGGGATCTCTGTGCCAAATTTCATCCAGATCCGTTCAGCGGTTCTGGCGTGATTGAGCAACAAACAACCAATCAAACTTTCGCATTTAAAATATTAGTATAGAATATAAATAGTTCTACGCATGTTTTATTGCTCAATTTATTAAGGAAGTTTGTTTGTGTTCTACCAAAATATTGGTAACAGAAATAATACGCGTTCTCGTGAGTTTGTAATTTAGTTATCGAGTTTTAAATAATAAAATATTTGTTATTAGCTAAAGTACATATAAAGAACCATGGACACAGTTGGTAGACTTTAACTTGTCAAGAAATTTCTAATTAAGTATGTATTTAATTATTTGCAGCGCCGACTGTTAATTGATGCAACTTTTTGTCGCATCGCGTGAAAACAACTTTATGAGAAGTTAACGGCTTGAAAGATATTCCGCGTATGATTTTAATTTAATGTATTCAAAATATACATATACATATATGTATACATTTGTATTCAAAATGAATAATTTGAAGTTTTCAACGTACAAAAAGGAGACGGCCTTTTGGGCCAAAGAAATGTATGTATGTAATGAGTTAAGATATGGCTTAAAAAAAAGCTTTATATTTTTCTATTACAAAATGGAAAACATCAGCCCTGAATTCTATCTGGAAGACGAGAAGTCTTAAAAATAAGGTCACAAATAAAATAGTTATCGATTACCATAATTGATTTATGTGAATGAATTTCAACAATTGATAATAATATGAAACACTTACACCACACGATTAATTCATTCAAAATAACTAAAACCACTACAATTATAAAATATTATAACAAAAGAAAGAATAATCTAAAAATCACTTGCATCTTTTAACAATCTGAGAACAACGATGTATTATGACAGCGTATCCGTCTCCTCTATAAAATTGAGAAAAACACGTCCGTGGACGAAATATATTTCTTTGCAACTTTTTAATCTATAATATAATAAATTTGTAGAGAAGGCGAGTTTCTAAAATTAATTTAAAAAAAGAAAATAATCGGGGCCTAATATGTAATAATTTTTAGAATTTTAGTCCGTCTCTTAAACATCACATAAAACTGATGAATTAAATATATTGCTCAGTTTGTTCGGAGAGTTGGGCTTCATATAAAATTGCCTTTATAATTTTGTAACATCACTATTATGTAAAAAAAAATTATATACAATAAAAATATTTAAATTCTTTAACCAGGTTTATGAAAAATTATAATTTTTCATTCTCTTTTGTTTATAACAGGTTTGCTGTTTCTGGCCACGGTGGCAGCATTATAGGTGTCAGTAGATCAATCGTATGTGTTTGATTTGTGGAGGTACATAAATGTGTTCAAAAGTTAGCAATATTTCATGTTATTGAATATTGAACTAAAGAGTAATTAAGAGTGTTAATCAATAAAAACTCAAAATTCAAGATACGAACCATCCATATTAATAGCGGAAACAAAATATGTTTTTGTAATTGTAATTTCTATTTTGCGTTACAAAAAATGTACAATTTTACTGAAATATCATAAAAAATAATATAATATTTTAGAAAGATACTGGGTTAAGTTTTATGCAATTTCAGGGTGGAGTCCAAAATGGTCATTGTCCTTTGAATGAAGCTCAAATCAATACTTAACATATTTTTATCACGTCTTCATATGACGTGGTTTCCATGGCCTAGGGCCTAGACGAATATAGCGAAAAAGATAGCGCTGCGCTCGCCCCTTTTAGGTAATCACCGTTGCATTTCACAAACAAATAAGTCGTTCTCATCGCAACATGAACGAATTTTTGCTGGTACATGCCAGATTTCAGATTAATGTTATTTTTATATAGATTATAAATGTATTTATTTTGCTCTACTAGTTATTATTATATACAGAAAGTATCAGATTTTATGTAACACAGTGTGAAGTATAAGCTATGAAATCGACTCGGCTATTACGACAAACTTAATCCCCCATTAATTGAATTGATTCTGAGTGTATCTGTATACCACCTTAAATCTATCTTAGTAATCATAAAACGTATTTAGACATGATAAGGCGTGGATACACGAATATGGACCATGTTCTGAGCGGAGACTCATCGTATCGGAGCTCGCAGTGGGGGCTGCGAATAGGGATGCAGCATAAGAATAATATCGACAATAATATCTATATTTATTTATCTTGAAGGATAGATACTAATTACCAATATTAATCAAATTTAAATTCGGTCAAATTCGTTTTTTTGCCTAAAAACATGAAATGTATAAAAATGTTAAATTTTAGTTTAAAACGTACACATGCATGTTCTTGCTAAACTGGCGTGCACATGTATGTTAGGCAATTAATTTGATTTCTATTATACAAATCAGAAAATCGGATCATCAATAGATTAATTAATTATTCGATACATTGAATCGTCAAAACAATACAAGTATCGATATTAGTACTTTTTATTAAAACAATTAAGGAATGGCAACTCAGAGACAAAACTCTTTTTTTCCTTTTCCCAACTATTTTGGGTCAGCACAATATGTCTTTTTCTTCCATATCATCCTCTATTTTGTCATACGTTCTTTGTATGAGATAAATCAACCCACCAAAACACGTTACAATATCACGTCTCCTACCAAATGTATTTATCGACGTAATAAAAAAAACATATACATACCTAATCTGTGGTATTTGATAGTTTATTAACTAATAATGAACAAAATTAATATAAAATAAAGTATCAAAGATTAAGTTTAACTGCTCTTTATACAGTATCTAATCATAAATAAAGGTTGTTCGAATTTTTTTTTGTCTGAAAGTTTATGAAGTTTATGAATTAAATAAAACATTCATTATAAATTTTAGGGATTAAAACAAAATTTATATCTCAATTTTCATGTATATATATTTTGATATTTAAGTGTTTAGAAGATATGAATGTTATATACTTACTTAAAATTTGATAATGTTACTAATTTATCGATATTACGTGAATATATTTTGCGATATACCGTTGCAACCCTAGCTGTGAACAAAGTCAGTAATTACTGATGCCGCTATAATCGCGCTTAATTACAACTATACGGTTCAGAATTGCGTTTCGAGTACTCATTATTTATATTAATTCGCTTAAGAACTGGTCCAGCTTTGCGCCAAAATATTATGTCGTGAAAAAACAACATTTGTAGGAAATACCTAGACGATTATTAATTACTATTCTATCGTTACTACACCACTCAGAGCTTAAGGAACGATTAAATTATATAAGAATTAAATTTTAAATTGAAACAATTATGACTTGCGTAATTATTGAATTATTATATTATTTATGTTTGACGCCTAAATATATAACAATACATACCTATACAATTAGTTATATTGGTAAATATGTTTCTATTTCAATAGCACAGACATAATAAGAAGACTTAAAACGATAAAAAACGAATTAATAGTATTATTTGAATTGAAAAACGTTATAGGTATGAAGTGTATTATTTTGTGTGTGTGTTAATTATATAAGTATAATAGTGAACACGAGAGTAAAATATTTCGGCCTACAATGGAACGAATGAAAAATGTAATATTATAATACTAGTTAAAGATAACAGAATACTAAAAACATCAAAACGATCGTCTGCAGGACGGATGAATGCCGCTAGGGGGGATTCTATCGAGCAGGGAGGAGGGACGGGGCACCAAATAAAAATTCCATACAACATTTTTATTTTATCGTCGAAATCAGCGTTTACGACAGTTAACAATGCCGAGCGCCGAACCAAACAAAAGTGGGACGCAAATAAAGAAAACAATAAAATTAGAATATATAAACACATAAAAAAACGAGCGTCCAGAATGTTCGCGGTGCAGGCCTGAGGGACTGCGGAGCGGACGGCGCGCGGTAGCGGTGCCGCAGCTGCCGCCAACGCGGCAGTGCAGCAGCGGACGGTGCGTACCTTACGTAGAAATAAATTCATGTCCGCGAATCGCGAACGGAGGGCTGTGACGTCACTGCTTTATTACAATGTACTCAAGTTTAAAAGACGACTACCTACTGACCGATTCCTAAATCTTACTATTCATTTAATTTTATGGCATTCAGAATAATTTTATGACATATTTTAGTAACGAAGCACCTTTATATTTATTTTCATAAAGTAATAGCTAGCTAATAATCTTTTGTTAACCGTCTTTTGAAATCGATTACTTTTATGACTTACGCTACTATAATCCCTTCCAAATACACAATAAGTACGCCCTTATGAATATAGGAACATACACATGCACACACACGCATGCACACGCACACGCACACACACATAAAAAATCATTGTTAATATTAATATAACTAACTTTTAAGTCTTAGTCTAGTATTAGAATATATTATTATTATATAGATCTTTAATGCACAAAGACATCGCAGCTCTATACTACATGTATAATGAGGACCATATTATGACCGAAGCGAATTCAACTGTAGCCCGTCACACAGTCTCTAAAGAGACCTAGCGCGGGTATCAGAGTCTAAATGTTCTTTGTCTTATAGTAATATTGTATAAACCATGTATTGCTTACAAGTCAATAAATTATCATTTCAATAATTTTAGACATAATAAAAAAAATGTATGCCTTTACTAGGCGTAACATGTACTATGTAACTATTTTTTAACATATTTTATTTCCATGTTTCCTGCAAATAAATACATTTGAATTTGATATTGATTTGCCTTACCATTAGTAGAAATTTGACATTACTTCTATGGAGCTTATGTCAGATTTTAAGCGATAATAAGGAAAATGAACGTTTAGTAAACATTAAGAGTAACAACATCCCATTTAGGCTCATATCTGTGCACGAACGGAGAATGAATACAATTTCCTGCGGCGGGGCAGACTGTCGTAAAAGGCGACAAAACAACCCACAGCCAGGTAGTAGGGCATTTGCCCGACTGGATGGCTACCACCCCTGGTCTAGAGCATGCCGCCATAACAACCTTGAGTTGTGTTCCGGCATTAGTGACCAGGTTCCAATCTCCCTTAGGAGAGCAGCAGCGCATTCGTAGCACCTCTGGTGTTGCAAATGTCCATAGGTGATGGTAACCGCTTTCTATCAAGTGGGCCGTCTGCTGAATTCCTGCAATAAAAAAAGTCTGTCTTTAGCTATTTTATAGAAACTGACGATATAACCGCAACTATCAATAAGTTTGGTCGCCAGATTGGTGAATATCCTATAAGTTAGCCGTGGTAGCTTAGTGATTAGCGCACTCGCGTCCCAAACTCAAAGGCCGTGGGTTGGAATACTGGCCGAAAGCTTACACCGCTTAGCTTACCTTTCTGGCCTAATGTGTAGCGTTAATACCACGTGCTGACAGTAAAGAAAAATCCGTGACTTACCTTACTAAGCCAGGTTACAGATTTGCTAAACTCGAGAATCCACCATATACTAATGTTACAATTTGGGCCACCTGCATATTTGTAAGCAAAGCACATATATTACCCGCCGGCGTTTGAGCTAATAACATAGTAGTTCTTTTATGATTGTCTTCCTTTGTTTACTTATTTATTGGTTATTGTGGAGAGCAGCCTATTGTACTCGTTTATGGCCGTTTGCAGGCATAATTAGGCAGGTGTGCGAATTACGATTTCTGGAAAATTGCGTCAACGCTTGGCGGGTAGACATATTTGCATTTGTGCCATATAAAGCAATGGCCCAATGGAGAGATGGACTGTCAAGCGATAACCACTAGCGAGACAAGACGTGTGTACATTCGATAATCTACACAGTGACGGACTTTGCGCGTGTTATTGAATCGCGCATTACGTTTGGACTGATTGTGTTCTTTTATATTTGTACCTGTGTTATACATGTTTATATAGTTGTAATAAATGTTATAGTAAATCCAACGGCATTTTAATTCGAGTCCTGTAACTCGTAACACTAAGATAGATAACACTTTCTTGTTCACTAAAATATACTAGTCAATACAAAATACACTATTCCCCAATAGGGGAGCCAAGTTCGCTAATTCACTGGACATTCATTTGCCTTACTATCGATTAATATTTCACATAAGCACCATACATGCCATGTCAATATTTAACTGACGTTTAAGCAAATGAATGCGGGACATGTAGCACGAATCTTGGATAACAGATGGACGAAGACAACCACCAAATGGGCTGGACCAGTGAGGAAAATAAAGAGAGGGCGACGCGGTGAAAGCTGGGCCGAGGAAATAGAGAAAACAGCAGGCAAAAACTCGATGAACAGGACAGGACTAGAGGGAAAAAGTGGGGCTTTATAGTATACGGAAGAATAATATTTCATTAGTTTCGAGTTTATTTGTATAATATTGTTACACCCTGAACGCCGACAAAAGACAAATTCACACCTGCATACCTGTAGACATTTTATTACCTTTTCGGCATTTGGACTTCTTTTGTATACTTTGTGTTTAAAATTTGTGATTAGAAAAACGGCCCATTATGTATTGTAATCTTTTATCGTAGTCATTAGCCAGGTGTGATTCTAGGAAATTCAGTCCACGCGGCCGAGCAGACATATTGTATTTGTAGAGCATAAAGCATTGCCCCAATTAAGAGATGAAGCAGTCGAGCGATAACCACAAGCGAAGCAAGACTTGTATACATTCGGTAATCTATTTAGTGACGGACTTTGCGCGTGTTATTGAATCGTGCATTATATTTGGACTGGTTGTATTCTGTTATATTTGTACCTGTGTTATACGTGTTTGTATAGTTCTAATAAACTCTATAATAATTCCAACGGCATTTTAATTCGAGTCCTGCAACTCGTAATAATATGTTATATTTTAAGGAAATAAAGGGCTTTATTATTATTAAAGCAAGTGAATGAATAGTAAAATATATATACGCCATGATATACTTTTCATCATCTTACAAAACGTCGCAGCCTCATAAATTATGTACGAGCGTACAAACTTAAAACGTCACAAGTTTATATAAGTAAAATGAGTGAAATAACGCATTAATTGTAGGTGAAATAACAAATACTTCTATCCTAATATTGAAAATAAGAAGATACGATGTTAAGTTAACAACTGTTCGTTTATATGTAAATAACTAGAGGACCCGGTAAACCTTAACCTGCCCTGAATAAAAATAGAACCCGATTGCAATGCCACCTACCGAATCCGATTGTGAATCTAAGCCATTCCGGGACCCACTCAAACACACAAAAAATTTAATCAAAATCAGTTTAGTGGTTTAAGAGAAGTTCAGTGACATACACACGTACAGAAAAAAACGTGTGCGTTTCGGGACGCCCGACAGAAGTGCTCACTTAAGCTAATCTAAGTTGAAGTATTTAATATTGAAAATGTATAACTTAAGAAAAGTTTAGGTTATTATATAGTGCGTGGGTTAGAATGAGAGGAGGAGCCTGCCTACCGTTGCCGTATGCGTGAGAGAAAGGGAAGCCAGATAGACTGGCGCCGTAACGCGTTACGCAACGATGCGGTTTGCCCTCCTATAAGAAGTTATTACTTCAAAATATACAGATGAATTTTTAAATGGGTCTCTGTAGTTAAATTTGAAACTACATATAAGAAATAGTGAAAAATACTCGAAGAAAGTTCGGGGCCAGTTTTGATGAAATATAGCGGTATCATTAGATTTTTGAAAAATCAATATAATCTTGCGTGACGTGAGTTGTCAATTGCGGAAGAAGGCGGAGTTACAAACTTAATTTATTTATTATTATTTATTTTAATATTTTTACCTGCGATTTGTTGCGGTATATTCATAGTTATTCTGTGATTAATAAATAATGATCCATCTGTTTTTGAGTTTATATATGGTGTAACTAACTCTTAGACTTTATGATAACAAGGGTCCGCATCCCTATTAGAACTCAAGTCACTGGAATGTAATGCGGGCGCGCCTTAACTAAAGAGCTACGATACTCAGGTACATAATTTCATGAAACATTGCGTCTCGATTTATGTCAAATAGGTCGCTTACTGAACCAAAAGCATTCCATCTCATGACCTTAATAGAGTTGACTCGGTGTTCCAATAATCTCCGGAGAGAAGGGACGCGCGTCGATCCGCGCGCCCCCTTTCACCTCGTGGTGAGAGTCGAGGTAGCCAGAGAGACACACCTCTCCGGCATACAAATGATGGAGCCAGTCCGTAAAGGGCCGGCCGTCGTCCGACCAAAAGACGTTCGAGGATCGCACTGGGGTTTTAGTGAGTATTCCTAAGGCACAACATACGTGAGGTGCTACACGCGGGCAGCCTATGGTCCTCAAACGGATGTCCCTTGTATAAAAAAAAACTGTTCCAATATTCTAATCCTCCTTTATTCGCGGTTCCCTTAGCACATGTTACTCGGCGGCGGATGGGAGCTAGGCGGATAAAGTGTAGCCGCAATGAAAAATGCTGACCGCTGTATAGTTTATGCCTCTTTACGCAATCTGTGGATTCTGCGCGCTACTACTATACTTTAATGTTGGTTGTATACTAATTATCTACAAGTTCGGGCAACTTTCACATACGGCTCAATTTTGATTTCAAGGTTTTATAATATTTACTATATTTTGATGCAATGTGTTTGTTTATATAGAATGAATAAACATTTTGTGCTACATTTTAATACATCTTATACTAATATATAAAGCTGAAGAGTTTGTTTGTTTGATTGAACGCGCTAATCTCAGGAACTACTGGTATGATTTGAAAAATTCTTTTAGTGTTAGATAGCCCATTTATCAAGGAAGGCTATAGGCTATATGTCATCACGCTAAGACCAATAGTAGCGGAGCACCAATGAAGAATATTTCAAAATCGGAGAGTTTTGAAAACAACTTCCACGCGGACGATGTCGCGGGAACAGCTAGTATTTATAAATAGCAAAAGGAACTTTGTTCCAACCAGGTGTCTCAATTAAAAAACGTGTGAGGTGTCACGCGTTGTTTAAATAACGCATCGATATCTAAGCATTGAGATACCACGTCTCTTCTCTCAAAACCTTTGTCAGAACGGAATTAATGTTATTGTTAGCTCCTCCTTCAATATCCTGACAGTGAAGCAGGATCAGTACTGTTCGACCTTCGTGAGGATATACACAGTTCTGCCTAAAAACACAAGATGAAAATACTGCACTGCTAGCATAGCTCTAACATCGCGAAACAAGGTCAAATCTATGGATGCACGCCCTATTAAGAACAGAATCACTTTCTCATCTATCTAACTGTAAAAGCACATCTTCTGCCATTGTGAACACTACCTAATATATATCAGGCAAAGTACTATTTCCTAGAGCAATAAAATGATCAGATTGCATACAATAGATGGGAAAATAGATTTTCCGTATGGAAAAATATTTCTGTTGCATTACGCTTACAATCTGATAGATATATTTAATGGTCTGTGAAATACAATTATTATATATAATTACATTGATTGTAATTATAGTTTCAAAGTATAATACAGAAGATATTATCTTATAAATTATTACTAACCGGAGAGATCTAATTCAGACAAACAATATACAACATAATAATAAAAATGCAAATGTATTAAAAATAAATCAATTATTTGTGAGATGACATATAATAAAACACCAGAAAAACTTGGCAAAAATATTAACATAATATGTATTTAATTTTTCTTTTTTGCATTATAATAGGTCGGGGAGAAATTCTTTTCACATATAGTATGTATGAACTTGTAATAAGATCTCTTTGGCTATACCATTTGTATCTGGCTGGTTTTGGTATCATTAAAAAGTTTTAATTTTAAAGAAGACAATTTCAAATTCAAATTAGGAAAATGTGTGATTTTCATTTGTTTTTCTTATTATTAAAATGAGTGAATCTAATGAAGAAATTCGATACATTTTAAAATTTTACTACAAAAAAGGTAAAAATGCAACACAAGCCGCAAAAAAAAATTGTGATGTTTATGGACCTAATGCAGTATCTGTGAGAGTAGCGCAAATTTGGTTTAAGCGTTTTCAATCTGGAAATTTTGATATCAAAAATGCACGTCGCTCTGGTCGCCTTGTTACGGACAAAATTGATGCCATTTTTGAAAAAGTGGAGCAAGATCGGCATATTAATAGTTACGATGTAGCTGGAGAACTGGGAATTGACCACAAAACGGTTTTGGTGCATTTGAAAAAAGCTGGGTACACAAAAAAGCTCGATATTAATGTAGTAATGTAATAGCATAGAAGAAGAATAGCAAGGAGTGACAATTGCTTAAGCAGATATTAGACGATTCATTTCTGTCTTTAAATTTAGATGAATCAACCAAAGTGATCCATATAAATGAAACATTGAATCGTTCAATGTCATTGAATGCCGTTGTGTCCTTTCAGTTCTGTGTTCTTCAACTCTTTCAGTTGAGTGTTCAGTGTCAATTGAATCAATTTAGTTGATCCGTCTAGTATTAGCTCCTTTTTAATTAGACGTGTTGCAATAAATTCTAATTTTTCTACATAAAAAAGTTCAGGCGTTAAAATAACAATTTATCATTTAACTTTTAAAATATCAAAGTAGAAATATTTTTTATTGCTTTTCACAAGTGATGTGCCGGATTATCCGTATCTGCTGATTTCTGAGGGAGAAGAAAAATCCGCAACAGAATCTATATCCGTTACTTCTTATCGGATCTTTTATGGATACATAAGTGAAATTCTGTATATATGTGATTGGGTAGCAAAGAAAACACTATCAAATTAATTTAGTTTAACTCTCTTAACCAAACACAAACCTTATCTATGCTACCCAGTATCACACTAAACGAATACTAAATCTTATATATAAAAATCACAGTTTGTTAGTCTCGCTAAAACTGGAGAACGGCTGGACTTATTTGGCTAATTTTGTTTTTTGAATTATTTGTGGAAGTCCAGGGAAGGTTCAAAAGGTGACTAAATATGAAAAAAAATGATTCTCAGGCGGTACGAAGCTTGCTGAGTCAGCTAGTTATAAATAAAACACAAGACCCGTGTAATGCAAGTGGAAAAATGTCCTATCACGCCATTACTAAAGCAAGGCGTCAACTGTGGTTCAAAGTCACGCGCACCGACACCAACCGAGTAAGAAAGTTGAGATCAATATCCGTATCCGCGGATATACATTTTTAACGATCCGGCACATCTCTACTTGTCACACAATAATTAATACACTATTTGACTCCTTTTACTTTTACCTACTAATGATGTCATAAGTAAATGCTCGGTACATAATCTATAAGGCTGCGACTATCTGTAAGTTTATGCAATTCATGAAATATACGAATCCTAAATTCAAATTTAGAACACGTTATAAATATAGAATGCCAACCGCTTTAATGTGGCTGAACAACAAGGTCATGGTGCGGGGGCATAAGACCAAGTTGTCATTCGTCATTAATTGAACGGTTTTAGCTCAATGTGCAAATGCGCTCGTATCTGTTAGACAAGTGCGAAAATGTATACGTCTTCGTCAGCCAATCACAGTTCACTGCTAGATGTAGGCCTCCGCAAGTCGGCGCCATTCATCCCGGTTCTCCGCCTTTCTCACCCAGCGCCTACCGGTGATCTTGCGCAGGTCGTCAGTCCATCGGGCTGAAGGGCGCCCGACGTGCGACAGACGTGACCGGCCCACTGTCACCTCAACTTGCTAATTTTGCGAGCTATTTCGGTTATCTTTGTTCTCAAACGGATATCCTCATTTCTAATTCTATCCATAAGAGAAACATCCAACATAGCTCGCTCCATCACCCGTTGTGTGACTTTGAATTTGTGGACCAGTCCTGTCGTCAGTGTCCACGTCTCGGCCCCGTAGTTCAGGACGAGGAGGACGGAAGACTTGCGTTTTCAGGCATAGCAAAATGAGTAGTAAAATTTAATCTAGATTAGTACTGTATTAGCATAAATTCATTTACAAAAACTAATTCGAGACCGCGTCTTGGTGAACGTAGCTTAAGACGCCTTTAAAGACGCGTACTGATCTGCGAGCCGTGACTAGAGAATACAATCCCGAGCATGTTTTTCGATCCCGGGATTACGGGATTCTTGATGCGTAAGCCCGGGATCCCGGGGCTAGCCCGGGATTAGACTATGTGGTTTCTAATTGGGCTCAAATATAAAAAAAACGAGTAATTTCTAGAAAAATGTTTTATAATTTTATTCCACGAGTCCACGACACAAATCACAATATGGTAAGAAAATAAAAAAGACAAAACAAAGACACTATACTTTGTAAGTAAGAAATAACGAGACAAAAAGACTTATTTAGAATTTCGAAAATACAGTCGTAGAAATATCAATGCATCCAAGGTTTGACTTCCAAGCCTGCTTCGTAGTTTATTGCCAACATAAGCAGCAGTTGAAAACGCTCATTCAGGTTCTACAGTATTGAAGTATCCCGAGCGGGGAAATCCCTTCTAAGTTCTACGACAAACATATTACTAGAGCTGTACCTATGTAGTGCGTATCGTACGCGTATCAAAGGTTTGTTTTTTTGTCGATATGTAATAAATGCTATTAATATAATCTAGGCAAGGTCATTGTCAACTCGCAACGGACAACGGAGTGCAAATTAGACCTGTTTGTGGCAAACCCGAAAATCCCGAGATTAACCAAGTACAGTCCCGGGAATTTCGGGGTCAGAAAACGGTCGGGATCCCGGGATTGTATTTTCTAGCCATGACTCTAACCAATCGGTTACAGCAACGTCTACATAATCGAGGGTTTACTCTCCGACGTCGTTCATGGTTTGTCCGCTTTAGAATCTTTTGCTTTTTATATTTATGTGCATTTTTCATTGTATGTTCCATTTGTTTTTGTGATTTATAGACTTTATTATTGTAGTATTAAAGAATTCTTTCTTCTATCTAAAATTGTATTGACAGTTTTGGGCTGTCCGGACGAAATGGAACGACGAGAGGCGTTTGAGAGTAAGGCCTCTGCATTAGTTAGGGTAAAAACTCGGATGTGAATATGCAACTTTAGCCAGGTGAATTGACGAGATGCATAAAGTCACTAGAGTTGGGTAGCTCGCGAATGAGAGATAAGAATGAACTACTCTCAAACGCTCAGGTAGACAATAGCTCAATCATCAATGAATGCCCTAACAGACAAACAGAAAAATTCTAAAACCGTATTTTCGGAATCCGTCTGTGATATTTTTCTCATGTTTAAATTCATTTTATAAACTCGACATCTTCAACAGATTTATTATATTATAAACTTAGAAGAACGAATAAAAGTATGTTATCTTCCCAATTACTTTTACTGTCCGATTATTTGTCTTATTATTCTTTTTCCGTGGCACAAAGATGGGAAATTCAGATTTAAACGTAAGAATGTAAGACTTACCACTTCTCCAAAACGGCATCAGGATATTTTATAGATATACACTTACCTGAAACAAAATAACCAAATTGAGATTAAACGTACATATATCTATATATTAATACGTAAGGCAAAAACTTTGTGCCCCTTTTTACGATAATTGCGCGGATGGAAATATATGACATTTCGCACAGTTATAGTTTACTACAAGTTGACCCGAGGTGCAGCCGCGGGGTAAACTCTAGTTACATATATACCGAATTTCAGCGAAATCGGTCCAGTAGTTTTTCCGTAAAAGCATAACAAACAAATATATTTATCCCGGAAACTATATATATATATATATTCGATGCCGAGGATGAACATAGGAAATTTTTTATCCCGAATAATTTAAAATATATATATATACTGAGTTTCAGCCAAATCGGCCCAGTAGTTTTTCCGTGAAAACGGAACAGACAGATAGACAGAGTTACTTTCGCATTTATAATATTAATAAGGATATAGAAAAGAAGTGACGAATACTAATATTTTTTTAAATTATGCATAAAAAATACATTACTTCAATAAAAAAAATATTACACACACTACTATGTATTTGACACACACACGCATATACTTATATACTCTTTTGTTTATTGTTCAAAGTCAAATTAACAGTTTGGCCTTAGCGAAATCTGTGATTATAGAAGTATAGTCTTTGATATTAATTATTATGGTCGAATTTCGACCACGGGAGACCACTAGTTAAAGAAGAAGAATTAAAGAATTCTTTAATTCTTTGAATTCTTCTTTAACGGGCGAAAAACGAAAAACGTATCCACTCAACTGAGATGAGAATGTTGAGATGGATGTGTGGTGATACAATAATGGATAAGGTGCAATATTGGAGCATTTTTAAAAAATGTACCCGTGACTGATAAAGAGAGAAAAGAGAGGAAGAAGAAAGGAAGAAAAGAAAGAAAGAAAAACTTTATTCGAAGAAATAGCGACGCAATTACATTCGTTATACACTATTATACACAGAGCATATTTTGAGAATTTGTACGCCGCATTTTCTATTTTCTAGAATACTAAGGTGGTATCGCCATATAATTTACAAATATTATCCGTGCAAGAACGGAGAAAGAATACGATTTCCTGAGGTCGAGCGGCCTGTCGTAAGAGGCAAGACAACCCACAGCCCGATGGTAGGGTATTTGCCCGTCTGGATGGCTAACACCCCTAGTATAGAGTATGCCGCCATAACAACCTTGAGTTGTGTTCCCGCATTAGTGGCCAGGTTCCAGTCACCCTTTAGAGAGCGGCAACACAGTGGTAGCACCTCTGGTGTTACAAATATCCATAGACGATTGCAACCTCTTTCCAGCAGGTGGACCATCTGCCTGTTTGCTGAGCTCATGCAATAAAATAAAGAGGGCTCAAAGTTGCGTGATAAAAATAATGTTAAACTGGAAGATTGATAGACCAAAAAAGAGATAGATGGATTATGTGCGATTAGCTCGTATACCAGAATAGAGGAGTATGGAAGATATTTTGTGCCGACCCCAAATAATTGGTAGAAGGTGAGAGAAAAGCATGTCAGAATTCAAACAGAATTCGACCGACATCGTTGGAATGAAACTTGGATACCTTAACCGATGAGCTACCAGTTACAATCTGCATGACAAATGTAATACGGAGGGATCCTAAATGAAAGTGACTATATTACAAATGACCATAACAGCCCATGAACGTCGCACTGCTGGGCTCGGGCCTCCTCCTTGTCCAATGCATCTTTGCAGGCTTGACACATCGGTTATTTTGATGTGCAGGTTTCATCACGATATTTCCTTTCACTGATGTTAGCACGTGGTAATTGTAATAAGATGCACATTATGTCAGATAATTGCCAAGTGGTTCATGCGTTACGGTAAGGATTGGAACTCGCACCCTGTCAGTTTGGGACGCGTGTGCTAACCATTAGGCTACCATGGCCTTTTTACCATACTGGAGCGATTATTATCTTGATTACAATTCTTAGCGCCGGCGCCGGTTCATCGGTGTAGTACCACGCTCTCACAGATATCGGTGCCAAATGTTTAACCTTGAGCTGATTGTGTTTCGTACGGTGAGAGTTTCAGTGGCCCACTCTCTCCTCCTCTCTACCCCATATCTCTTTATCCCTTTCTTCCGTTTTTTTGGCCAGGAGAAATCCGATTGAGGACCATAAGCCGCGACAAGAGCAGAGGGGATAGTACGCGACCCGTGTGTGGGATTCGCCAGATCGGGGGTGGCACTAGCATGCCCAGTTAGAACTGGTGCCATACTATTGCCACTCCCCAGTTAGGGATACCCACTAAAACCTCTGGATGTTCCGCCCTTCGCCTTATGCCAGGGCTACGGGTATATGACCTAGCCAATCCGCAGCCCTGGCAGATCCCTTTGTTCCTATCTCAACACACTTTCTTATCGTAACAGATGGCAAAGCGTTAGTATCGCTCCTGGTGTTGCAATCGTCTTTAGGCCAAGATTACCACTTCTCATGAACTGGACCGTCTACTTGTTTCCCCCGCTTCAGGCAATTTTTTGTTGTTGTTGTGATATGTGGCAATAAGACATTCTCTCTCTTTCTTTTCATCTTTTTTTAATCATTGGACGCAACATGTTTTTCTTGTCCATAATATTTTATTAAGATATACAACTTCTCTCACATCATAAATGCTCATGACAATCTTTACACAAATAAAAATGAAGATTTGTAGTGTTACGTAGGACGTATTATAAGAAGATGCAAAAAAATATACACAATACTAAATAATGCGATGCCGCAACGCAAAAATCTAAAACTTCGCAGAACGCGTCGTGGAATTTTCCGATACGTTGCCGCACCTTACAAACTTCACAATAGTTAAGAATGTGCAACCAAGTAATTAGTTTTTTCTTATTTCTCGCGTTTTAATGTAAATAAGTAGGCCAACTAATGCGATCCATGTTTCGCTACAAACTGAACTAATGGTCAACGTCTAATGGTACGATGGCGATGAACTTTTTGCGTTGCGTCATCGCATCGCGTTGTTTTTGCGATGCGTTGTCGCACCGCAGCGGTGTGGCCTCACCCAAACAAAACTTAAAATAAATCACCGAAATACAGGATCTATATTAAGCACAATTAAAAATAAGCACAAGCCCTACTACCGATACGGAAGACCACGTTACTAGAATATAACTTTTCTGGGAGCAGAACTGTACAACAAGCTGCCTCTAAACCAGGGCTTGAAAATTTTATCGATTAGGTACCTTTAAAATATAAGTAATTACCGGTAGTTTCGAAAAAGATACTGCCATACCGGCATATTTTTTTTACGGTTATTTGGTAACATTTATGATTTTAACGTTATAATATAATGTTAAAAATCGTATGTATAACGTTATTATTTAATTTATAATACTGTTACGAGCTACAGGACTCGAATTAAAAATGCCGTTGGAACTACTATATAATTTATTAGAACTGTACAAACACGTATAAAACGCATACAAATAAAACTGGATGCAACCAGTTCACACTGCACGATTCAATGCAATTCGACACGCGCAAAGTCCGTCGTCTATATCGCTAATCGAGAGTACTACAAACGTCTTACTCGTCTCGTGGTCGTCGCTTGACTGCCCACCCTTCCATTCGGTCATTATCTTATATCAACTACACAGTACAAAAAAAAATGGGCCGCGCGCATTTAGTTTCCGAGAAATAGTAATTTGCACACCTGCGAACGGCTAACAAAGACGAAAACAATAACAATAAGGATTAGTTCGACGCTAATGAAGGTTATAAAACAAGTAGAAAAACAATAGCATGTTTTTCTTAATTACAATTCAAAACACAAAAGAATTCCTGAATCCAGGAAGACAATAGACTGCGCTTACGACAGGTAGCTGTGCGTTTATCTTTGACGCCATGTAACAATACAAAGGCCTTAATGTAACTTAAGAATTGGCTTTATTACGACTGCATGTTACCGAAACAACGAAAAACACAACTCTAAATATTACGCGCTCTTAGCACAGTGCTATTTGACAATGCAAGTGAAAGAGAGCGACGATGGTAACAAAAATAGTTATAACGGTAAAATACCGATAACAACAGTATTAACGTAAAATTTTTTTACTGTTAAAATGGCTTGAAATAACGGTAAGTTTTAGAACGACATTTATATTTTACCGTTATCTGAAATTAGCATAAACAACGATAACACATTTTTACCGGTATTTCAAGCAGTCCTCTAGACGTAAGATGATCTCCGTCTCTAAACATTTTAAAATACGACTAAATATATAGAAGGGAATTTCAATTAAACATAATAAAAGACATAAAAACAGAGATATATTAACATTAAAATTGTATTGTTAAGATATATTGACATAAATAAATTTTGACATAATTTAAGTGGAATTTTCTAATACCCACTAAGTAAGATATATATACACGCAATAATATCACATCAATATTTTTGACGCGTTGAAATCAAAGGGAAATATCGTTCAGAGGGCCTAAAGCGGTCGACTCTGGAGGATCGCTTAGTGAAATTGACACGTGTCTACTGGTGGTTGTAATTGCATAGGATACTTTCAATTTATTTGTCATGTTTACCATGTTGGTACGAGTTTGTGGGACTCGAATTCAAATGCCGTTAGAATTATTATAGACTTTATTAGAACTATGCAAACACGTATAACACAGGTACAAATATAACCGAACGCAACAAATCCAAACGTAATGCAGAAGGTCGTAATTCAATAAAACGCGCAAAGTCCGTCAATATTAGATTCCCGAATGTACACACGTGTCGCCCAGATCGTAGTTGTAGCTCAACTGGCCCCCTCTCTCAATCAGGCCATCGTTTTGTACTTCACAAATTCAAATGTGCCCGCCCGGCAACGTCGACACAATTTCCTAGAATTGGCTTGTACTTATAATCCGCAACACGTGGCTAATGATGTTCCTGAGCGGCCGTAAACGAGTACAATAACACTATAGGCTGTTCTCCACAATAACTAGAAACGTAGGCCAATAAATGAGTGAACAAAAGAAGACGATCATAAAAGGATTACAATTAAATAAAATGTGCTTTTACAGATCTGTACGTGGAATTTGTCTTTATCGGAGCCTAAGTTGTAACAATATAAATCTGCGACAACGATCTCTTTAGGCCCTCAGCAGCTTACAATATAACTTATATTCGAAAGCTGTCAATTCCAATTCGTGAATATGTATCGTCAGTACCAACTACGAATAATTAAACTGTTAGGAATCGTTTAAAAGAACATAATCTACCCACAAAAATCTTTATTAAATGAACTTTATTGCACAAATAACATTAAGATACAGTTCACGAAGTATAAGTACAGAAAACAATAGGCGGTCTTATCACTAATAATCTTTTTTAAAAAGGTTTTTAAATACATTTTTAGATCCTGGATATCATGTAGCAGCAGAGTGCTAGCCAAGACAAGTAGAACGAGCCCAAACACCACGGGTCTATCTTGTTTAGTACAGGAGTTCCTATGGCCACCTTCCGACTCCATCATCAGATCAGCTCCATGGTACCATATTATTGCATTGTCACGCGATATGCATGAAAAATTTCAGCTCAATCGGATACCGGGAAGTTGGTCAAATTTAACTTGCAAGATTCCACCCGAACTTACATCTATTGCAAGTTAAATAAAAGCTTGTAAAAACAATTTCTCCCAAACAACCTTAAGGTGTATTAGAAAATTTGTGAAATATAATTATTATGGGTTTTGCAAATAACTAGGATCTAATAATTTCAACACATTTAATTATATAGTCGTTAGAAGATTATAATAAAACAAACAACATCACCGTATTTATACAAATATATTTTAATCCTATATGAATAAGACGCTAAAACACAATGTGCGTAGGTAAATCATTGTTTGTATTACAAGTTTCTTTTTATTAAATAACCAATTTAACACTTATACAATGACGCAAATGATATATTTCTTGGTATTTTGTTATTTTTATTACCGATCTTGAAATATATTCACCTGTAGCTATTGTATCACGTCTGTTTCCGAGTTGATAAATAAAAACACACACACATATATATTCCTTATATTGATCCAAAACATACATCTATCTATCTTCTATAGTCTATACTCTCTATACTATAATAAATCTGTAAATGGTTCGAGTTTGTACATTGCGTTTAAAAATGGGAAATAAATCAGGGAGGCAAATTCAGACCAGCATATTCCAAAAATACAATTTTTGGAATTTTTGTCTGTCTGTCTGTCTGTTAGAGCATTACGTGAAAACTACTGAACGGATTTAAATAAAACTCGACATAGAGATAGCTTATATCGCGGAGTGTAATTTAGGATACTTTTTATCCCGATAAATGACATCGTTTCTGTGGGATAGACGTAAATAGTGAAAAAGATGGCGGTGCGATCGCATCTTTTTTGAAAACTACTGAACGTAAGTATATGACTGAAACTCGACATAGTGCTGGCTTATAACCCGAGTTAACGATTTGCAAAATAGATGGCGCTGCAATCGCGTTGTATTATTTCAAATGAGTTTGGTTTCGACTCGCCTGTACGTTCTGGTGGACAGTTGTGTAGACTATATTGACTTAGTTTCCTTGTTATTATAGTGAATTTAACAAGAACCAGTCAAAATTTAGGTCTAAAAAATTACAGAATATAACCTCCTTTAACCATAAAATATGGCGCGATATAAAAATGGCGATACGCATGGGAGACAAGACGGTGGTCCAACGTCTAATGGAGGGCCAATAATCTTCCTCCTAAACCATCCATCATCACTAACACCAAACTGAAAATTTTTCTACAACAATTCCCAGTCAACACTTTGTCACAACAATTATAACACCACACAAAGTTCCAAACACACAACTAACAACAAAACTTATACACATACTCACTCCAACGCGCACTACCACCGCATTGCATTACACGCACACTTCACAAACAAATCAAGACACACAAGAGCCTAAAAATTAATAACCCACACACAGAAAGGAAAAAACAACACACATGGCACTAGTTAAGATAATATATATAATGCACACACTGCACATGCGCTTCCTCACAACACCATCATGTAACAGATACACTCTACATTAGTATAAGTTTAGTATTAAAATTAGAATATATTAATATAATAAGTTATTCGTAAGGTACACCACAACACACATATGATTGAACAAATGTCACACACAAAAACAAAAATTACCAAGAAGCGTGTTTATATACTTAAAACTTTCTTGAAAATTAAGTTTTAAATAAGGGTACGGAACTCGAGTCCGTATTGTTACAAAAAAAAAATAATACCAAATATGTTATTTATAGTTAATAAAATTTCTTTAGAAATCACCATTCATATTTTTTTTTAAGTTTACCACCTATAGATATTTAGTTCCTTTGCCCGTTATTTATTACACATTCTTTAAAAAATAAAAATGTCAGTTTAGATCATGGCCTTTTAGCTTATGCCACTTTTTCATCTGGAATAATGTTAAAGTTATTGACTATTTCACACAGATGTAGTGATGAGTTTAATGCGTTATTTGTGATGTGATATTGTTATTAATTGTTAATGACGTTAAATATTGTCGGATATCGTATGTGCATAGAATAATCAGGTACATAATTTTTAATTGAAAGTTTGTACATAATTATATTGTTAGAACCTGAACGCCAACAAAAGACAAATTCACACCTGCATATCTGTAGACATTTTATTACCTTTTCAGCATTTGGACTTCTTTTGTTTACTTTGTGTTTAAAATTTGTGATTAGAAAAACAGCCCATTGTGTATTGTAATGTTTTATGGTAGCCATTAGCCAGATGTGATTTTAGGAAATTCAGTCCACGCGGCCAAGTAGACATATTGTATTTGTACAGTATGAAGCAAAGCCCCAATTGAGAGATGAGGCAGTCGAGCGATATCCACAAGCGGACCAAGACTTGTGTACATTCGGTAACCTATTTAGTGACGGACTTTGCGCGTGTTATTTAATCGTGCTTTACGTTTGGACTGCTTGTGTTCAGTTATATTTGTACCTGTGTTATACGTTTTTGTATAGTTCTAATAAACTCTGTAATAATTCCAACGGCATTTTAATTCGAGTCCTGCAACTTGTAACAATATATAAAAATACCTAATTAAGTTTTTATGTAAGTAAGTAAAGTTTCATGCTGCGTATCCTGCATGGTAAACGCTGGTAAAACACATGTTTTTTGGTCAAATCTTTATACACCCAATTACAAATCTTGCACGCAAAACTTCGTTCGTGTTGTCATAAACATGTTTGTTAATAAATTGCAGCAATAATCGCGACCGCAGTACTTTTTCTGGTGAAATTTACTTTGTGTTCTTTTATACATGCCTGACAAAGAGTAAACCAAATTTCAAAACGCCTAACTATTTCGTTGAAATATAGTGACTTGTGTGAGCTGAGTGAGAGTGAAAGTGAGCGAGCTGAGTGAAAGTGACAGTGAATGAGTTGAAGTGAAAACATAACAAACTTTTTTTTTTCTGAAACTCACATTCGCGTTCATAATATTAGGATAAAGTGTATGATAATAGGGAGTAATCAATATGAACATTATTTGGGAATAACGTGTCTACTGTTTTCATTATTTGGCTACGGAACCTTAAACTGTAAAGTATTTTTAAAACACTATTTACCACGTAATTTTTTTTACAATTTTCCCAGTATACTTCAAAAATTAGAGGATAGTAGCACAATTTTTAAGATTCCGTAAGCTTATATCGCTTACCTATTGTCTTAGAAGTGATTATTATTCAAGGTCTGACGAACGTGTGGGGATCACGGGTGTGTAAAATTGAGATTTTAGTTTTAATCTAGACTCACATGGACGGTGGTCACCCTTAATTTTTGTTGTTTCCCTGTTTGTACCTAAAATATAAAATATACCTTTCTTTTTTGCACACATGTAAACCCAACAGTTCCGGAGAAATATCACTAAAATATACAATGTTAGAAGGACATGTTGAAAACAGTAGAATTTAGTTTCGCTAGAATGTCTATGGAACCTTTGAAACGGAAAGCTAACGCAACCGGGAATAAACGCTAGGACGTTGATTACGAAATTAAACTTCATAAAGTATGTCTAAAATAAGTACATGCTCAAAAGAAGAAACAGCTGTAATTAATTACATCAGGTATATTAAAACGCGGGAAATACCAGTGTTCTTAAATAGAATATAAAACAAAATTGTATTATTATACAGCGGTATTCTTTCGTGAATAAAATAAATTATAATAATAGTTGTTATTAGTAATTAGTGTTTTGTATCCGCCACTTAATTGCGCTGAAAAATAAATTTTTTAATCTTTATTCACTGCAGTGCACTTGAGATGGATTCATCAAGTGTGAATATTGTGGTCGCACGGAAGGTTTCTACGTGTAACTACTTATTTTTCACGTGAAGGATTAACATGAAGAGGGAACATTGTATTGAAAAGTTGCGGAATGGGGGTATTATACATATGATGACGTTGACGGTTTCGATTTTGTCATGGCGCTACGGAACTAATAACTTATCATTATATTAATACGTGAAGCGAAAACTTTGTACCCCTTTTTACGAAAATTGAGCGGGCGGAGGAGTATGAAATTTCACACACTTATACTTTATATAGAGAAGGAGTGCAAAATGCTAATATTTTTTAAAACTTATGCATTAAAAATACATTAAATCAATAAGAAAACATTACAAACATTACCATGTATTTGACACACACACGCATAATTATATACTCTTTTGTTTATTGTTAAAGTCAAATGAACAGTGTAGCCTTGGCGAAATCTGTGATTATACAAGTATAGTATTTAACCTTATAATGTTCGAACTTATAATTTAAATTAATTATGGTCGAATTTCGACCACGAGGCGACCACTAGTGTAAAGTAATAAGCTAATCGAAAATAACTCATATCTAGAAAAACTAAAATTGTGCGGTCGGAGAACGTCAGGAAGAAGTTCCTTAGTTTAAAGGTCGACTGGACCATGACCATTCTGCCATTTCTGCCAGTTCACTTTACTGTAAGCCGCGTTTAAGAACTTTGTTCCAAAAACTACACAACAGATGTTTTTCAAACCAATTAACGCTAACAGTACTCTTTAAAATCTACGACACTGATAATAAAAAAAATGTTTATACAATCAATAATAGACTATTTGATTCGCTTAAGTTATGACGTCATGACTTAGTATTCTCGTATAAATTCTATGATGCTTCGACATTGAACGATCATAAATACATTTAAGTTTTCAGCCTTTTTCAAAAAATTCTTAAGCCACTATAGCGCACATTTCACAGAATTTGCGCGAGTGCAATACAGATCTAGATTTTAAGTTTACTGCTAGTTTATTTAGAGTCTAGCGGTCCGCCCCGGCTTCGCACGGGTATCTAAAAAGAACTTTTTTGTTGAGTTTAATTACCTACTAAGCGAATTCAAAATGAAATATTTCCTCCCGTACGTCACTGGGGTACGACGCCTACATCGCATAAGCCTAGCTAGCCGAGCAGGGTGCGCGGCGACCACGCAACTTTTTTCTAATACTTACATTTTTAAACTCGTGATATTTTTAGAATGGAATGTCCGAATTGAATAATTCAAAAAGTTATACAAAGGTATTGAAGCAGTCTTAAATACGAAGTAATTTATTTTGATAAGGATGAATACCAAGATACAAATAAAGAGCCTTTTCTAGCGGCGGCATTTCAATTTAATTTTTCAAATAAAAGAACACTTATTGTGGCATAACTATAATAGTTAGACATATGCTGTCGCGACACTTTTTGTAAATAATGATGTGTTCTGCAAAGTCGAATTACATTATTTTATTCTATCACCAATAGTTTTCTCAGCACACGCGATTTTAGGTCTTACACCTTGGGTTATATTATTGGAGTTTTAGTAAGGATCCCTTATATTTTGACAATATAATATAGCCTATATCACCCGGGGATAGTGTAACTTGTCGACAGTTGCTCTCTAGCATCTAGGGAGCAGAGGATTCTTCACCCCTGTTGACGAAGTGAGTTTGTCTGTCCCGGGGCATTCTCAAGCACTGATGCGCTAGGATCAGCGTGGGCGTAACTACGTTCTAAGTCTCACGCTCTTCCTACCACAGCGCGGGGCACATGGGAGGAGGGTGGTTTTAGTGGAGTATTGAGATCTTCGAGTCTCCACACAAGCCGGCGATTTGACTCTGGTGCGCCATTCGTGGTGACACCTCTCGTCACTTTGGTCTAATCCCTAGTAAAGGACCCGGTAGTGTGCGAAATGCATTTCCCCCGCCTCAAAAAACCAAAAAGTTTGCCGAAAGTGAAAGAATTTTTCAAATCGGTTTAGTAGTTTCGGAGCCTATTCAACGCAAACAAACAATCAAATCTTTCCTCTTTATAATATTAGTTATTAGTATAGATGTATATTTTAAGCTTCGTGTTGTAAACGACTTTTGTCTAATATATATAATACCGTCGGTATGTGTAGCAACTCTCAGTGTAAGGCCAAATTGATTAATCCGTTATGATATTTTTGAGGTTGAATCTGTTAACTCGCTATCACATTTAGCTAACTTCTTAAAAAAATCATCGTAATGCAATATCTGCCGTGACGATACGTTAAGGGCTCAGCGTTGTTTTTAACAGACCAGCATTATGCTGAGACTGTTGCCTCTTTTTAGGACAAGTTTATTTTATTTTAGTTCTAAAATTAGCATTTATATAGTACGTAATGTGATCAAGTGATTTCCAATTCGTGTTCGCCGGAATACTCATATTCTTTGTCTTCTGTACAGTATCATATTTGTCCCGAATACTCCTCATTATGTTAAAGAACGCTTTGACTTTATTTCGTGCTCCCATAGCTTACGGCCTTCTACTATACTGAAACTAAACACTCCTGCGCATAGTTCAAATTTCTACAACAATTATTTTACCGTCAAGGTTATAAAGCTTTGGAACGCGCTGCTAATTGCTATCAGAAAAGCAAAATCGCTGCCAATATTTAAAACGATGACTAGAAAATATTACCTGTCCTTGGAATATGATATAAATATAAATGTACATATATATAAATGTATGTACATATATATTTATCTATAAACATTTATATATTTTTGTAGTATGTATATGTATACCACCACTATGTATTATGTATACCACCATCATTATTATAATCTCAATTCATTTCTGGGGTTGTTTGGAAGAGATCGCTTTTTAGCAATAAGACCGCCCTTCATGCATAATGAGACATAGTTTTAGTATGTAAGTTCTTTTTTTGTATTGGTGTACAATAAAGAGTTATTGATTAGTTGAATGATTGATTTGTCTTAAATTAAAAAAAAATCTTTCTTTCTAATGATTTTCAAGATGCCTCACAGGACTAGGCAGACTAAATAAATTCTTCCCAGATACAGATATTATGTGTAAGTGCCACTACTACATTCTAGTTTATTTTTACATTTCACTATACCATTACGTATAGAATTCATTTTACTATGAAATTTCATCCAGATAGACCCATCAATTTCTAAGATATCCCAAAGGATTTACTCAATCTTCGAAAATAAAAATTATCCCATCTTCATCCCCAAAGTAAAGAAAGAAATGAGGAAGTACGTAAGTAAGTACGAACTGTACGTTCAATTAATATGGTGATGCCCGAGCCCAGGAGTGGGCCATTTAAGTATGGATGTATATTTATAATACAGAAGGAAATTCAACATATCACAACTTAAAACACTTACGTGCAATTAAACAACAATATCGTGTGAATAGTATGTACTGACATATATTTTAATAAGCACATTAGAACATCGGTTTTAATGATATTATTTAAAAAAAATACAAGTGGCGAGAACACATCATGGTCGAAGAATCAGGCATGCATGATAACTACACATAACAGTTTTTGCAGTGTGAACATAACGTTAGTTAGATGTCTCACGTATCGATATTTAGCTAAATTTATCGATAATTTAGACAACATTTCAACTTCAAACGTTATACTTAAGTAGATAACAGATTTTTGTTGAAGTGAAATTTTTTTAGAATCGCGATTTAAAACTCGATGAAACGAAAAAGCGACACTAAAAAGAGATAAACACATAACTGTACTGGACTAAGCCAATGAGAGAACGAGATAGAATACACTATATTTAGTCATTTAAACACTATGCTGATACAGACAGAGTTTCAAATGTTTGAAGTTTTTCGTTAATACTCCTTTCGTGTTTTAAAGCATAAATATACTATAACGATATATATGAAATGTGACGTTACGAAATTTAGAATCCCTCCCACCCCTTGTCACACTTTTTTTCACTTCTACTGCGCGTGAACTGCACCCACGCAATTTTTTTTCTTTATTTAGGCTTTGCCGTTTACCGACTTCATCGCTTGTTATAATATCTTTGCCACGGTTTTGTATAAATCACATGTCAACACACATTAAAATACCCCGATTTTTTACACTAAATTTGTAAATCCGGACGTTTTCGTCATGGAATTAGAAAGCTGAAGTGGTAGTGATTATTGTACTTTAATAGTGTTATGGAAAGCCACTAATAAAACCATAAGGATTGTAATAAAACTTAATTTAATATGGATCAGATTGTCTTAACAACTTGACACATTAGCGGAGAAGGGGAAGAGCCGATCACAGCTCCACGAACAAATAAAGTAAAACATTTACTTTTTAATAATAATAATAAAAACAGTATATGGTGTGTAATTCGTAATACAACAGAGGGCCAGTCATACTTTTCATAAGACTAATGGTCGATAGAACAGACAAGGGCTGGAGCGGTGACCGCGTTTTGGCAAATTTAATGTTGTTACTGTCTAGCCTTGTGGGCCGACAACTTGCGCAGTCATCAGTGGGGGTGGATAAAGGTAGCAAAGTGCCGGGATACATAATATGTGCAAACTGAGAGAGGACTAAGTCCCAATTGATAATCGATTGTTGACTGAAGGATCTTGGTCGTAGCGTTAGCAGTACTTCGTGATATTAACGTATTACACATATGCATAAAATTTTCAGTCTAAATTTATTTATTACAGATGTGATTAAAAATACTTTTACGTGTTAAATTAACTTATATATATATATATATATATATATATATATATCAGTCCCCGAATACAATATAGGTCACAGGCAAATGCTTATTTGAGCGATGTGAATCAAAACACGGTTGTATCAGATAAAGCCTTGAACTTGACATAATTCTCAATATAGAAGGAGAAATCAAAATGTGGGGGGAGGTCATATTCACATTGTTTACATTAATTTTACTTTTTTTGAAGAACGAAATATCATTTTTACTATACATAAATATAATTTATTAAATTTTATTCAATACATATTTTAAATTATTCATACAGATTCAAATTAAATAAATTTCTAAATAAATTATTTAATAAAAGTACCTTAAAATTAACTGTAAATTACAAATATACAAAACTAAAATTGTAGTCTTAAACTAAATTATATATACGAATTAAGGAAAAACAACTAAAACATACAAATAGAAAAAAACTCCTAACAAATTTATACACTAAAATAAAATTTTACTAAATCTAAATTGTATCTCAGACTCTTGTTTAAAACAATTTTAATAATTATCAAAATTTCTAAAAACTGTAATATCGATAAATGTAAAGTGTGCATCATACGGCACGTGCTTATTTTGTAGTATTTTCGCTACAAAAACACTTCGATGTGATTATAACATATTAATATGAATCTTCGCGGCATACGCTCGCCGGTTTTCTTGTTATAACAAAAAAAGAAGAAAATTTATAATTTATTTTATATTAAATATTATATTACTGTTAATTAATTTTGAGCAGTATTTTCAATTTACCAGTCCATACAAAGAGCATTCTTTTTAGCCAGAAATTGAACTCGTTGCAATAGGATAAGATGTAGGTCCTTTAACTACTAAGCTGCCACTACACGAGCTATACGTAAATCGCTGGATAAGCACACATTTTAGAACACGTTTCGCTTGTGTTCAGATCTTAGGCCATAGTAAATAGCGGAGATTTCCCTTACAAAGTTTACCATGCAGGAAATCGAACCCTCTCTGTATGTGAGCTAAGTGGGCAAGGGTACCGTCGACCACAGAGGCCGTCCAATGTACATTGTACGGGAACGCACAGTATACCTACCTCCCCGCCACGCTTGTCTAAGGCGACTTGGCAGGTTTGACACATCGGTTATCTCGATATGCAAGTTTCATCACAATGTTTTTTCCTTCGCCGTTGTTAGCACGTGGTAATTTTAACAATATGCACATTAGGTCAGATATCTGTCAAATTAGTCCATGCGTTCCGGCCAGGATCGAACCCTCGCCCTTTGAGCTCGGGACGCGTGCGCTAGCCATTCCGCTACGACGACAATTAACTGTAGAGATAAAATATTTTGTATAACAATGTAGAGCAGGTACACCTGCCGGGTCGTAACAAATTGCTACCTTATAAGTTGAGTATCGACATTAAAACTAACAACACACATTTACAAATAAAACTATCAAGAGTATATACAATTCTGATATTTAAATATTTTGTCAAATGGAATGTGGAGACTCATCATACTTTGCAATGTTGCAGACTTGTTTTGCTGTGTTTTAAAAGATTAGGTAACCCATTTTAAACAAAATATCTTATTAAATGGTATGAAAATATGTCCATAGACTAATTATTACTGAGAAATGCCAATACACTTATGACCATAGCATGTGAGTTCTTTTATTAATCCCTTTCTTACTCTTGAGACTATTTCGAGGTGGTACATTTATAATCAGTCTAAATTAAAATAAAAACCTAAAAAAATTAATATAAAAAAATAAGCTTTTATTTAAATAAATTTTAGTTTACGTCGGATATGTTTTGCTTTTTTGTTGTAAAATTTAAAAAGCTGAGATTTTTCATTTTCATGTACCGTCACTAGGGCTGTACTAGCATGCAAATTTTCAAAACCCAAGTCCAAAGTAACTGGTTCTAATTCAGCTTACAAGATTTGACTTAAACAAACTAAGAAACAGCAAGTTAAATAGAAAGCTTGTCATAATAAAAACAACAGCGGTGTTCCTTAATGACATATTTAGGTGGCAAGATATTAGCTCCCAAAGTTAAAAAAATATTTTCCCTTTCTGATTTTTTAACTAGGTGGTTAAAATTTGACAAAAAATTTACCGTATACGCAAAAGATCTTGATTTTTATCGGTTTTTATGGGATTTTCGATTATTTGCATATAGACCCCCAATTCTTACATCAAATTCGTTTTCAGGGGGAAAAATAGAAAATAAGCCAGAAAATCACTGTCTGACACCCAGCACACAGAACTTATTTTTTTGTGGACCTGTGTAATTAATTTATACATAAGGGGCCATTCACAAATTACGTCACACGAATTTCATGTTTTTTTACCCCTCCCCCGTCCTTGTCACGGCTGTTCACATTCGTGAGACTTCTCCCTCCCTAGTGTCACGTCACATATTTTGCAAGTTCGTGCAAATACGACGCGCGTTCGACAGTCTTACCCGAATATTGCGACGGATCGGTTTTGTCCCGCGTTCACATACGTTGTGATTTAACGTGTGTGGTATATATGTACATTTTCGTGTGTGAACAAAATAACGGTGTAAATAGTTAAAATCAAAATCTTGTTTAATTTTTCTCACACCTCAAGAACACCTTCTGACAAGTAACCTTCTGATTACAGAAACCACAACTTAATACCAGAGTGGGTAACCTTAGGTTGGGGAAAAAGTTTCTTCGCATTTTATATAAAAATTCAAAAGGTTTTTTATAAAGTTTATTTACATTTGACTAAAGTATGTAGGTGCTATTTTGTTGGATAACTTTTTGCCATCTTGTAGGTAGGGACGTGATCCCATTGCTACAAAAATTTTGGGGCTTCGGATCAAAAAACTGCGACAAGTGGTTTTGGCAGTACTCTCGTGATGTTAACCTGACACTGCCTAAGGAATGCTGCAGAGACCGAAACAGGTGAAAATCTGAAGGTGTAAGGTCAGGACTATACGGCGGATGCATTAACACCTCCCAGCCAAACTCTCGTAATTTTTGCTGAGTGGCTAAACATGTGTGAGTTCTAGTGTTATCATGGTGAAAAACCACACCCCTTCTGTTGATTAATTCCGGCCGCTTTCTCTCAACTTTTTGCTTTAATCTCATCAGTTGTTCGCAGTACAGTTCAGAATCGATGGTCCTGCCCGGCGGTAACAGCTCATAATAAATAATGCCCTTCCAATCCCACCATACACACAGCATCACCTTGTTGCGAGTTAACCCGGGTTTCGCCACAGTCTGTGAAGCCTGACCGGCCTTTGACCACGATCTTTTTCGCACGTTCTTGTCGTACGTGATCCACTTTTCATCACCAGTTATCAGCTTCTTCAAAAATGGTTCGGTTTCATTACGTCGTAATAAAGAATCACAAATGAGTACACGGTTCATTAGGTTTCTTATAGTGAGCTCATGAGGCACCCAAATATCGACCTTTTTTGTGTATCCAGCTTTTTCCAAATGCACCAAAACCGTTTTGTGGTCAATTCCCAGTTCTCCAGCTACATCGTAACTACTAATATGCCGATCTTGCTCCAGTTTTTCTAAAATGGCATCAATTTTGTCCGTAACAGGGCGATCAGAGCGACGTGCATCTTTGATATCAAAATTTCCGGATTGAAAACGCTTAAACCAAATTTGCGCTAATCTCACAGATACTGCATTAGGTCCATGAACATCACAATTTGTTTTTCGCGGCTTGTGTTGCATTTTTACCTATTTTGTAGTAAAATTTTAAAATGTATCGAATTTCTTCATTAGATTCTCTCATTTTAACAATAAGAAAAACAAATGAAAATGACACATTTACCTAATTTGAATTTGGAATTGTCTTCTTTAAAATTAAAACTTTTTAATGATACCAAAACCAGCCAGATACGAATGGTATAGCGAAAGAGATCTTATTACAAGTTCATATATACTATATGCGAAAAGACTTTTTCCCCAACCTATTATATGGAGGTCACCTGTAAGAATGAAACCTACCGTAATCTTTCTTTCTTTCACGAAATTTAGGACACCTCCCATGCCTTGTCACACAGTGTTACACTTCGTCCACCCGCTCCCCCCCTTTTAGCGTGGACGTAATTTATGGATGGCTCCTAACCTAAGAGTATTCATAATAAGAAAGTGTCTATTGGTACTTCTTCATCACTCTACCAAGGACAAAATATCCTCATGTATGCTTTATTAATGGGTAGCGTACTTAATCCCTATTAATATTATAAATGCGAAAGTAACTCAGTCTGTCTGTTCCGTTTTCACGGAAAAACTACTGGACCATTTAGCCTGAAACTCAGTATATAGGTATATATATATATATATTTTCGATGACGAGGATGAACATAGGATACTTTTTATCCCGAAAAATGAGATAGTTTCCGGGATAAAACTATATTTATCTCTCTGTTTGTTATGCTTTTATAGAAAAACTACTGGACCGGTTTTGCTGAAATTCGGTATATATGTAATTTTAATACCGAGGGTGGACAAGGGATACTTTTTATCCCGGATAATGGGATAGATTTATGTAAAGCTTATTCCAGAAAGTAGGATAGGTTTTTATTTGTGGTTTGCCATTTTCGTCATTTTGTTTATTTTGTCAATTTGGTCGTTTTGGTAGTTTATGTAGTTTTGGTGGTTTTGGCAGTTTTGGTAGTTTTGGTTGTTTTGGTAGTTGTGAGAGTTTTGATAGTTTTGATAGTTTTTAGATATAATAATTCATAATCTATAAAAAAATGCGATAGTAACTCGATCTATCTGTGTGAATTCCGAAAATGGGTCATAGATACTTTTCATCCCGGAGATGGGACAGGTTGCGATACAAAACGAAGTAATTCTTCCGAGGGCAAATAGCACTAACATAAAAATAGAATACAATGTAACCCGTATCAAAGCCTGTTCTTTAAACAAGACGTACGCACCAGGGTTTAGTTAGTTTAGAGGTAAATTCTAGTTATAAAAAATTCAATACTTTCAAATTCAAATTCAAAAGTTTAATAAGTCAAAATTTAAGTCTACTTTCAATTCTATGTACACCGCTTAGCAACGTGTTACCGCTGTTTAAAGGAGAATAAGCAGCAAGAAACTCCCCAGCAATAGATCTAGCTAAAAAATATTTTTATTATTATTATTATTATTTTTCATAATAATTTGTACATTTTTTCGGGCTCTTTTTTTAATATATGTAAATTGTATTACAATTACTTTTCAAATAATGAATGGAGTTGTAACAAACAAAAAATATTGTTACTCATAGGTAACAAACACACTTTAGTTTGGTTTATGGTACCATGATATGAAGTCTATTTTAATAGTTATGGAATATAAATGCAATCTACCTATTCCCTGATATAGAGTATCTATAAAACATTATATATGTATATACTACATACATACCTACTACATACATATAATCACGTCTGTGTCCCATGGAGGTAGGCAGAGACTATAGATCTCCACTTGCGACGATCCTGACAAGCAATTGCATGCACGTTTATTTGATATGCATTTTATCTGACCTCGTTTTAAAACTTCTGTTATTTGACCATGATGAGTACGTCGTGGTCTACCGGTACCAGCTCTACCATTCACAATACTGTCATCCACTTGTTTTGTGATTCTATTTTCATCCCTCCTCTGTACATGCCCAAACCACCTTAACATTAATTTTCAACTCTTGTTATTAAATCTTCTTTCAATCCACAACGTTCTTTTTACACTACTAGCTGAAGCCCGCGACTTCGTCCGTGTGGTGCGGTTTTTAACTATCCCACGGGAACTCTTTAATTTTTCGGGATCAAAAGTATCCTATATGTTGACCAGGGATATAAGCTACTACCATACAAAATTTCATTTAAATCGGTTCAGTCGTTTAGGAGATTAGCCGGTACAAACCGACAGGCAAACAGGGAAACAAATTATTTGAAAAAAATCTAAATTAGTTCTATTTCACTTCCTACATCCCCCTGACTCGGTTTTTAGCATTTTTTTTTTCATTGTACAGAAATTCGACCTCTACAGTTTTATTATATGTATAGATATAGATTCCGTATCATATCATTCATGCTTACCTTACATATACTTCTCAAAGCTCTCATTTCAACTGCATTTATTCTACTTTCATGCTTCTTCTGCCACACCAACTTTCACTGCCGTACATTAGTGTTGGCACCAACACCCCTTGATGGACAGCCGAGTGTACCTTTACAAACACTTTTTGGCTTTTCATAAAAGAGTACTTATGTATATACTACATAATATAATAAGTACTTAACTTTTCCAATTAAGGAGTTAAAAGTTGTTTATTATTATAAAAAAGAAATTGAATTAAAACACATTGCAGTCATTGCACGCGGTGGTAATATTTTAAATTATGTATAGCCACCGGCATTTACAATGTAAATGGCTGCCTTCACATTTTAAATATTTCATACATATTTTATATTAAATTAACTTCAACACAGCTTGTTAAGTACGGTGCCGCTTGCTCGTATCATTTTAGCACTGATACCTTATCAATTATCGCAAGTTTAGTTTTAATAAGTAAACTGTACCCTTCAAGTTTGGAAGGCAAGTTCGCTAACCACTAAGCTACACGCAGCAAACCGCTCAGTAGATTTTCGATAATAATAAAATGCTATTATTGTAAACTAGCTGCGCCCCAAGGTTTCTCCCGCGTCGTAATGGAAAATCGTTATATTATGAACAATTAACACTATATCTTTATAAATTATAGCCTATGTGTTATTCTAATGTGTAAACTATATCATAGTAAAGTTTCATCAAATTCCATTCAGTAGTTTGTGCGTGAAAGAGTAACAAACATACATCTATTCTTACAAACTTTCGCGTTTATAATATTAGAAGGATGATAAAGGCTTTTACTTGATTGTTTATATCGATCCGGTTTTGCATTCCGTGAATCGGGCGCAGTATAATTATTTTTATGAGTTATATCATGCAAGTAAAACACATGGCGAACAAACCGGCTTTTACTGAAATTCCAAACTACAGTCGTTTGACTGCAGTCCGTAAAACATTTCACGACGTTTGGCTCAAAATTATTCTACGTGATGAGAAATATCATAACAAGTAGTTGGCCCGTGCCCACTTCTCTGGGCGTCATTAAAAGAAACACCTGCACTCACGCACACACGCACCCATGCACACACGCAAGCATTTTAAGGTTCAATTAAGCTTTGTAAGCTTTAATCCCTAATATTCCTATCCCTATTAATATTATAAATGCGAAAGTAACTGTCTGTCTGTCTGTTCCGTTTTCACGGAAAAGCTACTGGATCGATTTGGCTGAAACTCAGTATATAAGCATTTTCGATGCCGAGGATGAACATAGGATACTTTTTATTCCGAAAAATGGGATAAAAATATATTTGTCTCTTTGTTTGTTATGCTTTTATGAGTAAAGTACTGGACCTATTTGGGTGGCATTTGGTATATATGGAACTTTAATTTCGAGGGTGGACAAAGGATACTTTATACGCCGGATAATGGGATAGATGTATGTAAAGGTTATTCGAGAAAGTAGGATAGGCTTTTTGTGATTTGTCATTTTGGCTATTTTGGTCTTTTTAGTCATTTTGGTCAATTTGGTCGATTTGGTAATTATGTAGTTTAGAGATAGATAGACGGGGGATGGATAAATAAAACTAGAACGGGTTGAAATAGAGGATGAAAGATTGCATGGAAAAACAATAATTTCTCAAGTTTATAGATATAAATATTTATCATCTATAAAAAATGCGATACTAACTCGATCTGTTTGTCTGTTAAGCCTTCTCGGAAAAACAGGAGTACTTGATCAGTTTTGCTGTAATTTTGTTCAATTATGTAGTGTTAATACCGAGATGTGATAGTTTACCGGGAGATCGGATAGTTTGCGATATAAAATGAAGTTAAAATTTGGGGGCAAATAGCATTAATATAAAATAAAAAAATTATACATTGTAACCTGTATTAACGCCTGCTCTTTACACAAGAGGTACGCACTAGAGTTTGACCCACGTCGCGGCCGCGGGGTACATATATCAAGAAATTATTAAATTAAAACACCAGTATCGTAATAAGTTTTACTTCCATTTAAATTATTTTTTCATAATTTAAAAACTATAATCATACAGATAGAGTTGGATATATTTTGAAGTTTTTTCGTTAACAGTTTAAATTTTCTGTTTTAAAGCTTAAATGTAGTAGATTTTGAAATGTGACATCACGATATTTACGACCCCTCCCACTCCTAGTCACACAATGCCACACTTCCCCACTTAACGTGTGATGTATCGATTAAAATTTGACACAAGCTATGGAGCTTATGTGAAAATTCAACTGCTGGACGCAAGTGAATGAATTGTAAGATATAGGAAACGGCCAAATCAACAGGTCTTCTCTTTTACTCAAGCTAAATACAGGACTGTAATCTAACAATAGAATGTTAAATAACAATCGATCAAAATATTAAACTATAGTACATTATAAAATCGTCATTCTATTCAGCTGGTTAACAAACAATAAAAAGAACTACATATAAAAAGCCGGTATCATCAGTCTGTTCGTCTGTCCGCGACCAATCGAGACGACCGACACAATGTTCATATTATGACTCACAATAGCAAATTAAGTATTATTTTAAATTGACGTAATTGAAAAATATGCAGCCGCTTGCGAGCACGGCACAAATAAATTGATTCATGTACTATATATAATAATGGCAATGTACTTCATTGGTACGTTGTGTATAAAAGTATTGTGCCTAAATAATCGTTCCCTCTCTGAGACTAAACATTGTTAAGCAGCGTCCACTTGTATCTGTGCTTATTTTATTTTTTTAAATTGCGTATGTATAGCAGACACCTTATGGAAATTGGTTACTATCGCCTATGCACATTAAGATACCAATGCTATTTCCAAAGCATTGCCGGCCTTGGAGGAATTTATCATTCTTTTTTGGACCCCATATCATAGCGTTGTAAGAAAACCCGCTCATTCCAAATGCTCACGGTACCTACGCAAAAGATTGTGTACATGAGCGAAACGACTCAAGTGAGGATGTACACCTATCCGATAGAGAGCGATACGGTAGTAGAAAGACTATGAAAGTATAATTCTGCACTATATCTGGAAAAACTCCTCACTACACAGACGGTAGAATACGCAGAGAGACGCGAAATCTCTCCGACGGCCAAGCATATCTAGGCAGTTCCTCGATATCAGTAAAATATGTGATAAAAACCTACTAATCCTTTAATACGAAAAATCGTATGAATACAACATATACGCATGGGTTTATGGACCTTGTGTTCATATTAATATGATTTCAAATTACAAAAGAGTTCAATCATTCTTGTTTATTCATTGAATTAGAAAACTTCGAAGTAAATACAGATGCTTTAAATAAATGGAACCTTAATACAGGCATGGCTACTTTTTATTTAAAAAAAAACACAAACCTACCGTATAAATCTATGACAGTCTATCTATGAAATAATCGAGTATTGGAGTCAATTACGCTGAATAACCTATTTATGAAAACAAAGTGCAGGTCGGAAGGTATAATTAGTTTGTGCCTGCAACAAATAAGAAATTTAATTTCTACACAATCCTCCGGGCACTATAGAGTACTAACATTTAATGTATTTAGGAACACTAAGTGATGCCATGTTCTGAAAATAAATTTAACCTGTTAAAAACCGCTTTCAACTTTATCAGTCGATTATGAGTATGTGTACGCAACTTAATTGAACATTTGATACATGCGCTGCCAACTTCCCTCGCCAATTTCCTCCTTGCAGCCGTGGAACAGTGGAATGTGGAACAAATAATCTTACTTTAATATATTGTCATACAATTTTTTTTATTGTGTATCGAGCAATTGGGCAGAAAGCCCATTTAAAGGAAAATGGTTTTTGAAGAGAAACTGCTTTAGAATTATTGTGATTTGAAACTCGATGAAACGAAAAGGCGACACTAAAAAGAGATAAAGACATAAATCTATAGGACTAAGCCTACGAGAGAATGAGAGAATACATTATCGTTAATAATTTAAACACTGCTCATACAGATAGACTTGGAAATGTTTTGAAGCTTTTCGTTAATACTTCAAATTTCGTGTAAAGGTTAAATATATTATGAGGATATAATATACGAAATGTGACATCACGAATTTAAGAATCACTCTTACTTCTTATCACACTTTGTTTCACTTCTACTGCGTGTGAACTGCACACATACACAATTTTATTATTATTAATTTTCACCACATCTCTCTCTCTCTCTTATTTTTCTTTTTCTATTTATCCTATTTATTTATTTCTTTTGGGATTATAAATGGGATGTGTCTTCGTTTATTTTATCTTTATTTTTCCGTTTTTAGTACTATCTTACTATTTAATAAATATTTATAACTATCTAAGTTTTATTTCTATCTTATCTACTTTAGATTTGTATTTATCTATTTCATTGTTATCTATATGGATTTTTAGCCATTGATTACTATGTTTCTTTAATTTCCAAAAGCTGGCAAATGGCCCTGTTGATGGAAATTGTTCACCGCCGTCAATAGACGTGTGCAATACCACGAGTGTTGTCAATGCGTTGCCTGTCGGCCTCGAAGAAATTTTATAACGCCCTTCCTATTAGTGCATGAGTTCAGCAGAAGAGTTGCTAGCCTACCTGATGTAAAGCGGTTACCAATGGCTATGGACATTTGCAACACCGAAGGTGCTACAAATGCGCTGCTGCCCTCTTAAAGGAGACTTGAACCTGGCAGCCTTCTTAAATGATCCCACGTCGTAAAACAGAGGGAAAGCTGCGGCGGGAAATTCCCTCCAAGCAATTATTGTACGCAGAATAAACATGTTTGTGTAAATCAAACGTCTGTAAATGTTTATATTTACTTCATAATCATCATATTTAAAGGTTTAACTCTTGTTGGTGGAGCCTCCTCCTATCTTCTCTATTCTTAGTCAGCTTCTTTACACGCCACGACACCTATCCTTTACTTTATTTGGTCGATAAACGCCCTCCTAAGGTCTTCCCTTCCCTCTTCTACCTTCCACTGTGCCTTCTATTATCTTACAGAGAAGGCCATCGTGTCGTAATAAATGTGTAAACATTCTTCCTCTTCTTTCCTCTATAATTTTTAGAATTGCATGCCTTTTTACTATGGTTAATATTTCTTCATTGGTCTTCTTCTCCTTCCAGCTTTTTCTTTCCATACGCCTCCCACAACTCATTTCAAATGCCTCTAGCCTTTCTCGATCTAGTATCCATTTAACTATCGGAACGAAAATGTAAGGACGATGCTTGCACCAGGAAAGACAGAATATTTAAGAATTATTGTCAGAAATGTCAAGATTAAACATGTTTACTTACATACATACATATTGTCAGGCCTGTTTCCCATTAGGGTAGGTACGCAGAGACGATGGATTTTCACCTGCCACGATCCTGACAAACACTTTTCGCTACACCAACTTCGATTAATCTCTTCATACATACACGCTCATTTAAAGTGCTTATCACATGACCTTTCTTCAAAATATATTCAATTTGATCATGGTGAGCACGTCGCAGTCGACCGACACTGACTCTACCACTCACATTACTTTCATATACTTGTTTTGTGATCCTGTTTTCATTCATTCTCTCTACATGCCCAAACCACCTTAACATTCCTTTTTCAACTCGTGTTACTATATCCCCTTTCAATCCACAACGTTTCCTTATTACGCTGTTTCTCATCATATCGTTTACATTAACATTACATATGCTTCTCAAAGCTCCTATTTCAATTAAGTATATGCTACTTTCATGCTTCTTCTGCCATACCATGTTTACTTAGACAATGGAAAATAGTTACTGTTGCGTATAGATGTTTGCAACGCCAGGTACGAAGTTAACGCATTGCCAGCCTATAGGGTAGAGTAGAAGAAATGAAATAGAAGGGATGGGAGAGGGAAGATAGTATAGGGGGAGGGAGGAAGTGGGCTATCGGATCTCCTACTTATGGCACGAAACGCGATTAGCTGGAGGTTAACCGTTTCACGCCGACATCTATCCGTGCAGGAACGGAGAACGAATAAAATTTCCTGGGGCCGGACGGCCTGTCGTAAGTCAGGTGGTAGGGTATTTGCCCGTCTAGATAGGCTACCCCTGATCCAGAATATGCCGCTATAACAACCTACAGTTGAGTTCCGGCATTAGTGGCCAGATTCCAGACTTCTATTTAAGAGCGGCAGCACATCAGTAGCACCTTTGGTGTTTTAAATGTCCATAGGCGATGGTAACCGATTTCCGTCAGATGGGCCGTCTACCTGTCTGCTGAACTTATGCAATAACAATAATAAATAAATATTCTGTGAAAGCGTGGTATCACACTGATCGACCCGGCCCTAAGAGCTGTAATCAAGATTCCAGTATCGCTCTAGTAGAGAGATTTACAAACGTTTGTCTGCCGGTGGATTTATTATTATTATAATATGTCATGTCTGTTATTTAAGACACTTATTTAATCTATGTGATTACACACAGGGCCAATGTACCGACGGCGCTCGGCCACGAAAACGAATGAAATGGTCATTATTAACATTACTACATAAGGATACAAGGTATGCACTTACTATAACCAACTTCAAGGAAAACGGATAAGAATATGCCAGAATAAGTATACATAAGTAATGTATTTGAGGTGGGCAACGCGTCCATTTACACGGGAGATGGTAACCACTTACCTATACTTTTTGAATAACATCTAAGGAATCTATGGAGATACGAGTATGTCGCAGTATGAATTTTTAGTATGTCTTGTCATTATTACGATGGTAACAATATTTTTTGTTTGTTACAAGTTACAATTGCATTAATTCTTTGAAAAGTAATTGTGGTACAACTTGTATATTTATTTTTAAAAAGAGCTCGAGAATTTTTAGTTAGACATGTTGCTGGGAGTTTCTTGTCGTTTCTTCTCCTTAAACAGCGGTAACACCTCGCGAAGCGGTGTACAGTGTAGCGGTGTAGAATAGGAAGTAGATTTAAACTTTGACTTATATGTATGACCTTCAAAGTAACATCCAGTCGAACTTATTTTAAATTAAAAATTTTTGATTGAATTGAATTACCATCATATATCTTAATAATAACAGCTTCTCTTTTCTCATTTCCTACAATAGTCCTACACGGACCGGGGCTTGTCCTTGGGTGCGGTTTTATATGGTATAGACAGGGATAATCGCCAGTCAGTGGCACACGACATTAACAGTAAATTTGTCAAGGACCCTCAATGGATTGGCCTTTACGTGGCCTCTCGCAGGCCCTCCAAAAGTCCGAGCCATTTTAATGACACGTGGTCTTCCAGGACATACATAATAATAACAGCCCATAATTAACCCACTGCTGAATTCGGGCATCCCAAAGAAATGGAGAGTATACCCGCCACGTTCGTCCAATTCAGCTTGGCAGGTTTGACAGAGATTATAAGAGAGCACGTATAATTGTAACACTGTGAACAATTGGTCAGAAAAGTGCCTAGTGTAAAGAAAGGAAAGGAAATAAAAAACGTGAGGTGTTGAATATCAAAAACAGACTTGGCTTAAGGATTTTGCAACGAAGCCATAAAATATAAAAAAGTATGCATAAAAAGTACTTCAAGAATGTTCAAGAGTTTGAAGATCCATATCGTATCGTGGTTATCAGGACAATCTCAGCTGGGAGCTCGTTCCAAATCCCTAAGAAATATATTCTTGAAAATATCTATTAGAGATATAATAGATATAATGTGAAGTGAAGTGTGAAGTGTGAGATAGTAGATACCGTCTCACTCTTCGAACTCCTAACCTTGAACTGCCTCGTCTCGATCATTCAACGCAACTTCCTTCCGTTCCCGTTCGCTCATAGCATGTTCTATTTCATGCATCGTCTATCCTGCATTTATTGCAAATAAATTTACTTTTGTAAAGAAAGCTCGTTTATATAACAACAAGCAAGTTTCCATAACGAAGACGTATTAGTTAGTAAATTACAACGGTAAGTTCATTAATAGCAAAAACGAATACTGATAGATGCATACAATGTCATCAAGTATGAAATAATTAATATCAACGAAAGTACGAAAAACCTAAATAGATTAAGAGGACTAAAAGATCTGTTTAGGAACAGAAACTTGAATATATTTATAAACCTGTGGGTTAGTTCAGTTTTCACGTGAAGCTTCAACAGACAGACAATAATTCTAGATATTTTTTTATTTTTTTTATTTAATGACTTCAACAGATAGGCAGGCCCACTTGATGGAAAGCGGTTACCATCGCCTATAGACATTTGCAACACTAAAGGTGCTACAAATGCGCTGCTGGTCTCTTAAGGGAGACTGGAACCTGGCCACTAATGCTGGAACACAACTCAAGGTTGTTATGGCGACATACTCTAGACCAGGGGTGGTAGCCATCCAGTCGGGCAAACACCCTACCACCTGGCTGTGGGTTGTTTTATCGCCTTTTACGACAGGCCGCCCAGCCGTAGGAAATTGTATTCTTTCTCCGTTCCTGCACGGATAAGATAGAAATCTCATTTTCAAAATTTGCTGGTTCGAATTAGACCCCGTGACTTTTTTTACATTTTTAAACGCATTGTACAGACTCGACCCTCTGCAGATTGATTATATTCTAGATTATCATTTATCGTCTTTTCTGTGGCATAGAGGAATGAATACAGCGAAAAAGATGTAATACGTAATACTATATATAATAGTAATTATAAGGATGGAGATGATATTGTATTTATCATACACAGACATGTTAACCCTAGCTCTATTAACGCCCTAATAAAATTCAAGGTTAGTCAGTACTTTTAATATATAATTCCATAATTACCATGGCTTTATGGTTGATAGAATATAATAAATGGACATCCGACAACAGCTTATGTCCATAGGCCATAAATTATGCTGGAAAAAATGCCACCCACATAAATATGATGTTACACCTTTAAACTAAAGGTATTAAATAGGGTTGATTGACAATATTTTGTTTTTCTTTTTTCTAATATTCGCACGGTTGGTCTGTTTAACCAAGGTACATTGGCCTTGAAACATTTAATAATCAAAGGAAAAGCAAGCAAAACTTCGGTAAGCTTCGTCAAGTCTTCTCGTTGAACATCCCGCAATGCTTGAAGGAGGAAAGTCTTCGAGCAGTACGTCCTCCCCGTCGGCAGGATTGGTCCACAAGTTCCAAGTCGCTCAATGGGCTATGGAGCGAGCTATGTTGGGTGTTTCTCTTATGGATAGAAGAGCTCGCAAAATTAACAAATTTAAGTGGCAGTGGGCCGGTCACATCTGCCGCAAGATCGATGGCCGATGGAGCAGACGAGTCCTAGAGTGGAGATCGCGTCTCGGTAAACGTAGTGTCGGACGCCCTCCAGCCCGATGGACCGACGACCTGTGCAAGGTCGCCGGTAGGCGCTGGATGAGGAAGTCAAAGGGACAGGGATGAGTGGCGCCGACTTGAGGAGGCCTACGTCCAGCAGTAGACTGGGAATGGCTGATGACGACAAGGTATTAGGTAAAACCGATATTAGCCGAGTCATGACTGGATTTCAATTTGGATGTATCAACCAACGCGATCCATATAAAAAGAAACTTGAACTACTCAATGTCATTACTATTGTATCGTATCTTCTCAGTTTTGTCCGTTTCAACCAAACGATTCAATTTGGTTGATCTGTTTAATAGCTGCATACCAATTAGCGATAGGTGAAGATACAAAAAGTAGTGATTTATGATGAAATGTTCTTATCTATACATAACAATAATACATATAATACAAATGCAGAGGTCAAATTTCTGTAGAATGAAAAAAATGCTAAAAACTGAGTCGGGGGATGTAAGAAATGAAATAAAACTAATTTGATTTCTTTTTTTTCTTTTTTTTTCTGATAGTCTGTCTGTTTGTACCGGCTAATCTCCGAAACTACGGGACCGATTTAAATGAAATTATGTATGGTGGTAGCTTATATCCCTGGTCAACATATAGAATACTTTTGATCCCAAAAATTAAAGAGTTCCCGTGGGATAGTTAAAAAACCGCCCGGCGCACCACGCGGCCGAAGTCGTGGGCATCAGCTAGTTTTGAATAACATTTATGATTGAATTTAATTCCATCGTTTCGTGTTATACTACGTTTGTTAGTATAATGTGCGAAATCTATACTTTATTCTATTGTACGTAACAAGCAGAGCGTTGCAAATTTTTCGATTTTACTCGGTTGCTCTCATTAGATATGTGCTCGAGGCGTGGACAGGACGCGGCGGAAAGGCGTAATGTATTAAGTATCCATGAATATTAATAAGTAATTATGCGATAAAAAATAGCCCCTGTCGAATGTTTCCAACGTGCATATTACATTGTATTTATTGTATGAGGGTTGGAAGATAGTGGTGGTTATAAAAGTCTATAATAAACCCGCCCTAGATTTGCGAGCTCAAAATGGCAGCTTTTATAAAATACCTAATAGATTAGTGTTGTACTTTGTAATTGTGTCCGTGACCCCGTTTGCGAGGTATTTGAAATATTTATATCCATAACTAGTATAGGCCCGGCAAACGGTATCATGCTGTGAAAAAATAAACATCCGATTTCAGCGCCACCTACCAGTTCCAAATGTGAACCTAAGTCATCTAGGGATCCCATTCAAACACACACGAAATACTTCATGAAAATCGTAGTAATCGATGTCAGCGCCACCTGCCGGGTCCAATTGTGAATCTGAACCATCTAGGGACTCACCCAAACATACACACACTAAATGCCATGTAAATCGGGCAAACCGGTGTTTAGTTTTAGCAAGACTAACGAACAGCAATTTATTTTTATATATATAAGAAGTTATGATATTTATATCTTCTTAGTCAGTAGGATATAGAAAATGGAACCCATACGAAAATCTATACAGATAAATAAAATTGAAGTGTCTGTTTGTATTGTCAAAATAAAAATGTAAAAAAATCAGGGGGGATAATTCAGACTAGTTTATTACGAAAACGTAATTTTTAAAATTTTTGTCCGTCTGTCTGTCTGGATGTGCCGGCTAATCTCTGAAACGGCTGAGCCGATTTTGACGTAACTTTTACTGGCAGATAGTTGATGTTATAAAGAGTAACTTAGGCTACTCTTTTTTAGGGTACTGCGAAAAAAAATTCCTCGCGGACGAAGTCGCAGGCACAGCTAGTTTAAAATAAAATTCCTGTATAAATCTGTGACGTTTTCATTGAAATTCATTCCGTCGTTACGAAGCCTATTAAAAAACAAATTTCAAACTGACAGAGGAAAATTCAAAAAATGGTCATCTATGATTAAGGCATAGTTTAATAGCAGTTTCATTTAAATTTTGGCATACTACAACAACAACAACTAAAACTTTATTGTACACCAACATAATGAAAGTAACACTCTTAAAACTAAGGTAGCACAGTGGGCGGTCGTATTGCTTAAAGCAGTTTCTTACAGGCAATCTTTGGATGGACAAGATCTTATTAAAAATAATGTTATTTATTGGTTTGGAGATAGAAAAAGAATTAAGAAAAAATATAATTTGTACGGGTCATTCGAGACTAACAAATTTATATACTCTGGTTGTACCACATGGTGATAAAAACTCATTTTTGCCAAATTTAGTATATATAGTGACGATGTAATTCTGAGCACAGCGCAATCCGGTCTTCAGACCCTCAACCAGTCTGCAGTATGCTATTGATAGCACATACCTACCGCCACAGGGATGCGACCTATTTTTTCATTATCGCATGAAAGTCAGCCTTGCGTTCTTGAGCTGACATTCCTCTGGCACCACAATACCAGGTTAGGCTCATGCAAAACGCGTTGTTTGATTATATATAAACTAGCTTCTGCCCGTGATTTCGTTCGCGTGGAATAGTTAAAAAAAAAGTAGGTTAAGAAAACCCCCCGATTTTGAAACATTCTTCATTGGTGCTTCGCTCCTATTGGTCGTAGCGTGGTGATATATAGCCTATATATAGCCTTCCTAGATAAATGAGCTATCTAACACTGAAATAATTTTTCAAATCAGACTAATAGTTCCTGAGATTATCGCGTTCAAGCAAACAAACAAACTCTTCAACTTTATATATTAGTATAAATATGGGATGAACTCCACCATTGTTGGTATCCCAACCTATGATTAACAACCAATCAATTTATTCAAGATATTAAAAAATCTTAATATTAAGAAATTAACACGTGTCTATATATATTGGGTGAATAAGACATATTGTGGCGACCGAGGGTAGAACTTTCTGGCAGCGTAAGCCCGTCTCAAGACCTTTAGATAAAGGTAGAAGATTCTGGAAGGAAAAGACAGAGATAGATAGTAAATAAAAGAATAACGAAAAGAACATCTAAATTATGGGTTCTAGAAGTTTCTTCCGGGTATATGAGCTGCGTAAGGCGCGCACCGGGGAGTTCAGATCTAGACAGCGAAGCGACAAGTGCGATACGAAAGAGTTGGAAGAGAAGATTAATAGAAGACAGTGACGATTTTAGTGAAAAGTTTAGTGGGCAGTTCGCTGAAGGAGGAGTGTAGCTTAGTTTACGAGCAGATCCAGAAGCGAGCTACATGCGGTAAATTCGGAGGTGAGCACTGCAGTAATTGGAGGTGGTCTACGCAATATCAGCGACGGTATTATGAGTGAGACATCTATCGTCGGGAAATTGCGCCGTAAGTTGTGCGTATAGGGGCAACCCTGAAGAGAAGAATCACGTCCGGCTGTGTAAGTTAATAAAAGCGTTTACTTTAAAAAAACTAGTGTTTCCTTCCAATCCTAAGTGCGTACCCCTCGCACGTAACACTGGGTGAATAAGACATATCATAAAGTTCTGCTTTATTTTGATACTTGTCTTGTTCGTAATACGAATTTGCGAAAACGCTTTAGGTCCTCTGATAAGTTCACTATATATGACAACGCACCCACCTCTCTCATCACTATAGATGGGAGACTCGGTGATTTACTAATAGCCAGTTGCTATATCTTATTATTCATTAACTTCCCTCACCATCGGTACAAATGTCACTTAAGGAAACACATCAAGGAAGACCATGCTTGCACGGAGCTCATGTCAAATTTTAACTGATGATAAAGCAAATATGTTATAGGAACCGGGCATAAATCAGGTACCAACTTGTATATTAAACATCGAATACTTCGATACGCGTTCATAATCGAAAATTTATTCCTAACTTTAAAATGCTGGATTTGTATCCGTGACCACCGGACCGTACGACGTTATGCTATAATTATATATAATATAATCCCGCGCGGTATCTTATTATTTTTTTATATTCAGCACGAAAAAAGAAAACAATAATAATTTGTTATAACAAAACATAATATCATTGTGTCGTACAATTACGTTGTTATTTAACCGACTTTAAAAATAGATGTATGTATGTTTCAATGTCATTAAATACTGTAGTATTATTTCAGTTTATCAGTTAATTTGGGAAATCTATCTATAAATAACACTAACACAGAGTTTATGTGTTCTCTCCGTGCAGAAACGGAAAAAGAATACTAGTTCCTGCGGCCGTAAGAGGTGACAAAACAACCTACAGCCAGGTGTTAGGGCATTTGCCCGACAGAAAGGCTACCACCCCTGGTCTAGAGGCAATAAGCGCTATAACAACTTTGAGTTGTGTTCCTGCATCAGTGGTCAGGTTCCAGTTTCTACTTCAAGGCCGGCAGCACGGTAACCATTTTCCATCACAGTTGGGCCGTCAGCCAGTCTGCTGGCTTCAGCAATAAAAAAAAGTGTATGTGTTCAGTTCGCGCGCAGTAGAAGTGAAACAAAGTGACAGGGAGTAGGAGGGATACTAAATTTCATGACGTCACATTTCGTATATTATATCGTTATAATTAATATATTTAAAAAACGAAATTTGAAGTATTAACGAAACCTTCCAAACATTTCCAACTCAATCTGTATGAGCATAGTGTTTTAATTATTAAATAATAGCTTCTGCCCGCGACTTCGTCCGCGTGGAAAGTTTTTGTAACTATCCCACGGGAACTCTTTAATTCTTCGGGATCAAAAGTATCCTATATGTTGACCAGGGATATAAACTTCCACCATACAAAATTTCATTTAAATCGATCTAGTCGTTTCGGAGATTTGCCGGTACAAACAGACAGACAAACAGAGAAACAAAAACTTTGAAAACAATCTTAATTAGTTCTATTTCACTTCCTACATCCCCCTGACTCGGTTTTAGCATTTTTTTTTCATTGTACAGAAATTCGACTTCTACAGTTTTATTATATTATTATTAAATATAGGTAGTGTATTCTATCTCATTCTCGCGCAGGCTTAGTCCTATATGTTTATGTGTTTATCTCTTTTTAATGACGCTTTTTCGTTTCATCGGGTTTCAAATCACAGCGATTCTAAAGAAGTTTCACTTCAAAAAATGTGTGTGTGCAGTTCACACGCAGTAGATGTGAAATAAAACGTGACAAGGGGTGGGAGGGATTCTAAATATCGTGACGTCACGTTTCATATATTATATCGTTATGATATATTTAAGCTTTAAAACACGAAATTTGAAGTATTAACGAAATACTTCAAAACATTTCCAACGAGCTTCCAGTGCAGGTCTGGTATTCATAATGTTACTTGTTCTTGTGGCGCAATTATCTTTAGGCAACTAATTTCCATCAAGTTGATTGTAAGCCGGTCTGCCATTCTTTAGCAAAAGAATCGCTAATCCTTGAATCTCCACTGAACTTCAAGGATTTGATGTCTTACTGCAACACATTGCAGTAAGACATCAAAACACCCATGTAATGTCTGAGCAATAAAACCAGGCAACATAACAGTTAAATACCTATGAGTCACGATACTAGCATCATCAGCATTCTTATAAGAACAAAAAGCAAATTAAATATATATAATAATTCAACCGTCCGTTGAGCAGTACAATAATTTTATAATGACCTCCAAAAGCCAAAATTAGACACTGTAGCAGACACTACTCTATCATTTAAAGACGACTAATATACAACCGTATATAAAATAATATAATAAAATAACATATTATTTATATAGCCGGTTATAAAGGCAAGGCATTTAAGTTCACGTCCACACTGGTATCATCGGGATTATAATCTCATTTAGATAATAATTATGGTCACATAATTTTACAGAGCGTCCACATCTGAATCATTTTGTTAGGTCCGAAGATAGAAGCACTGTAGTAACACGCTAACTTCAGAGTCCGCTGATAAGGTTTAGTTATTAAGATACATTTTTGTAGTAATTATTTGTTACATATTAATGCTATACGACAACCAAATCAACTGAGACACTTTTTATAATCACACAAAACGTCATAGCCTACTTGATTCTCTATGAGAATACTGCTTTATGACGTCACAATTTTAACGAATCAAATGGCTCATATTATTGTATAAACGATCTATATTAATATTATAAAAAGGAAAGATTTGTATTTTCGTATGTCTGTAATGAATAAACTCAAAAACTACTGGACCGATTTCAAAAACTCTTGCACCAATTTAATGCTACATTATCCCTGATTAATATAGGCTATATAAAAATTAGGGGTCCTAATAAAAATTTGATGTTGACAAAATTTTGATGCCGAAATTGGGTTCTACGATTTTGATGACATTTTATGTATGTTGAGTGGGCCCGGGTGGTTTAGATTATAGCAGCGAGATGTAAGATTAAATAATACTTCAGATGTCAGAGAATAGTATTCACTCTCGAGTGCTGAAGAGAACTGAAGTGAACTCATTTATTTTGTAAACGGTAACCTTATGTACAAATAATAACAAGTCGTATACCTAGTACATAGCACAATGTGTGAGCGGGACGGATAATGTGCGAGCGAGATACAGCAATTATTAATATGGGCGCTCCCGTGTTGCGCTAGCCAGTTCTCCGTTGTCCGCTGCGACGACTGGATGTATGCAGCTCCCATAAGATTCACAATTAGACCCGGTAGGTGGTACTGAAATCGGGTTCTAGATTTTAATTTTTTCACGGCAAGACAACGTCTGCCGCTAGTAATATTTAAACTTGTTAGTGGGTTTGATATTAAAATCAGATTCCAGTGCGTTTTTTTCACTGATCAATAGCAAAGGAGATGGGGACTTGGGCCCAGAATGTAATGAGTTGAGATATAGCTTAAAAAAAGCGTTATATTTTTCTATTATAAAATGGAAAACATCAGCCTAAAAAACAATCTGGGAGGCGGGATATATTGAATTTAATAAAATATTATAATTAATAATAATAATATCTGGTTCCTTTTTAATAAAATTACGTTTTATCGGTTTTAAGCGCGGTAATTTATTTTATTTTTATTATTCCGACGTTTCGGCCACTTTTCAGTGGCCGTGATCACGGAAGACAAAGATGTCAAGTGTCAATGAGTATTGTTAAAGTTTTGTTTAACCTACCTAATCTAATTTACCACCGCTTCGCAACATGTTACGGCTTGAAAAGAAGAAGCGGTGTAAGAAACTCTTCAGCAAACATGCCTAGCTATAATAATTTTATATAATATTAAAATGGGTGGAAGGAAAAATAAAAGAAATATCATTCAAGTTGGTTTGTGTTCCGATGCACGCAGAAAGAGCTCACAGTGTCTTGAGGTCTGGCAGTTGGTTTTTGCTGGGTTTGGGTCTTAATAGTTTTGATGATCGGATCCCAAACAAAAAAAACAAATAAATTACCGTGCTTAAAACCGTTAAAACGTAGTTTTATCATGTAGACAAGTCGCGAAAACTTAAGAAAATATTAGTTCCTTCTTACTTTGTTTAATTATGGACTGAAACACCATTGCGTGGTAGCAGTATCGAGATAATCGAATCTATGGTGTACACCAGTTGGAAATTTATTTAGTCTCGAGTTCTCGACCAGCTAAGCAAACAGACGGTCTGCAAACAGTTTATTGTGATGAGATTTCCCATTTGGCGTGTTCTTATTATTTTTATTATCTTAAAGGTTTGTTACACTTACTCGCTTTGTTTGTTACCTCGACGAGATTATTGTATTATGCTTACTTCCGTGAGGAATATGGGTAGCGCGAGTATGTGTACACAATAATCGTGCTACCCTTCTCCGACGCTCCCTTTGTTGGGAATTTTATTATGTTTTTAACCGAATTCAAAAAGGAGGAAGTTCTTTACTCTGTATCTTTTTTTGTATATTTGTTACGCGATTTCTCTAGCAATTGTCGACCGGTTTTCAAAATATATTTTTTTTATTCGAAAAAGTTATATTCCTGAGATGGTATTGTCATCAAGTCAGGATCTGAAGAGTGGATCCCAGGTAAATCGAGAGCAACCCTGGAATATTATAATCACGTACAATGTGTTTCATCCTCTCTTCAAGCATTTTTAACTAAAAATTAGAAAAAAATGACGGAAAGCAAAACCGACTTCAAAAGTAACTAAAAAGCAAAAAATAAAATAATAATAATAATAGTATTGTATGGCTAAAATGAATAAAAAAAATTATGGTCTCTTAATGTTTTTTGTTATAAAATTTAAGACTACTCAAAACTTGAAAATAAACTAAATATATACAAAATAATATTGAACATAAAAAATATAACCTAAATAAATAAATTTAAAAATGTATGTATGTATATGATGTAGCAGATCACTATCAGCGGGAAGCACGACCAGAATGCTGGCAGCATTTGAATGTTGTTGCAATTACATTTATAATAATAACACCCATATATGTCCCACTGCTAGGCTCGGGCCTCCCATTATGGGGGGAACGGACAGTATACCCGCCACGCTTGTCCAAGGCGGCTTGGCAGGTTTGACACATGAGTTATCTCGATGTGTAGGTTACATCACGATGTTTTCCTTCAGCGTTGTTAGCGCGTGATAATTTGTAACAATATGCTCATTAGGTCAGAAGACTGCCTAAGTGCTACATGCATTCCAGCCAGGATCGAACCCGCGCCTTTTAGTTTGGGACACGAGCGCTTGCCATTACGCTACCACGACTGTTTATACATTAATGTTATGAATAAACGAATAGATTGCCAATTATTGACAACAAACCAGCATTCAGAAGGGTATAAAAAACATCATTTTTTAAGAAAGAAAACAAAAAATATATCGGCCGCAATGCTCAAAGACTCTACTACAATTTATAGCGAGTATTTACAGACACGCCGAAAACCACGGGAACGCCCTATTGTTTCTTTACGCATGCTTGTGCACACAACTGCCTACCCAAATAATCTCGTAGGCGCAATGATATGATCTGTATAATAACAAATCATTCTCCATGTTATTATTAAAATATCTATTGTTCACAATACATTGTATTATAATTTTGAATGCTGTCTGTATGTAAATAATAATTATTTATAAATGTTTATTATAGTTTTGCCTACAACGCAACGTTGCGTGGGCTACCAATGCACTCACTGACTTTGTCACTTACTATCCTCTTCTACTTCTTTACACAATAAAGAAAGAAAAATGGAGAAGAAAAAAGAAGCAACCTAAGCCACAGACTCACATCTAAACGCGCCAAGAAGTACTGATAAACAGCTTGGAGTATTCGAAAGACAAATATAATAGACACAAAATTAAACTTTAAAAAATTCCATATTTGAATGAGAGAAGCGCGCGGGACTTGCATTTGTGTGCGAATGCCACAAGATTTGTGTTGCCAGGCATTTACCCTCATTTGCCGTTTTTAAAAAACTGTGAAAAAATGTTGGTAAATTGCGACTTGCCCACGATTAAACCGCATATGTCTTAAAGAATGGCCAGGTAAAAACACATATAATTCAAATTCAAATATCTTTATTAGTTATAATAAACATGTATGTCAAGATCGTAATAAGTGGAAATCCATTTATACTATAGTATGGGTGTCTAGGATCGGCCTCAGAGTAGTCCGTTGTATAAAACAAGCGTAACATATTTAACTTGGGGATATACAATATGTGTGTTTGTCTGCCCATTATTATTATAAAACTATATGTATCTGCACGCCATAAAAATGGCCCGGACTTTTGGAGGACTTTCGTGGGGCCATTGGAAGTCCAACACGTAGAAGCCCCTTGACAAATTTAATCTAAATGTGGCGTGATACTGACCGGCCATTTTCTATATCTACACCATATAAAAATTTACCCAAGAATAAGCCCCGCTAAGTGTAGGACTATTGTAGAGAATGAGACCAAAAGGTACCGGGCTAATGGGATGAACTGCTAGTGAAGTTACAGGTGATATGGGGACTATGGCGTCTGTCCGGCGCAATGTTCAAGGAACATGGAAAAAATGGGCAGACGGTAAATATTATATTATTATTGGTATATTGTCTCTGCCTACTCGTATGGGAGAGGCGAGATAAGATGTATGTGAAAAATATATTGTATTGGTAGAAAAAAAGCGAGAATCCATTAACAATTGGAACTGCATTGTATTTATTGACTGTTAAAGTTATCGACATTGCGGAATATTCTCGATCGAGATCACAGCTAATGCCAGTTATCTTATACTTTTGATCAACATTCATCATTTTCTGTTGCCATTTTGTAGCATTTTCATGAGACACACTTAAAATGCTGATAAAATATGTATGAGTGACTTCGTTCCTTATGTTTCTGTTATTATGCTGGATGTTGTGCCTACTAACAAGCACGTAAATCACTGTCCTGCTGTGCAATATATTTTCCCATAAATTACTACTGAAAACGCAACAGTTAGGAAACGAAACATTAGTCCCTTTTTTAATTTCCCAGCAAAAAAACCTGCCAAACTTCTAGACTCTGTGAGCTTTGTCTACATGCAAGGGACCCCACTCAACTTTATTGAGAATTTTTTTCTTTTAATTTTACCTATAACCTATTTTAATATTATATAAAATTATTAGAACTAGGCATGTTGCTGGAGAGTTTCTTACGCCACTTCTTCTCTTCAAGCCACAACATGGTGCGAAGCGGTGGTAAATTAGATTTGGATCCCATATAGTAAATAATAACCATAAACAAAAATTAAAACTAAATAATTGAAATGAACAAGTTGGCAGTAGGCTAAATAAAAACTTCATCTTTGTCTTCCGTGATCACGACTATTGAAAAGTGGCCGAAACGTCTGAATAATAATTAAATATAATGCCACGCTTAAAATCGTAAAAACATAGTTTTATCGTTTGTTATTTATTAAGAAATTAACTTATAACCAAACACGTCTAGATCTGCCGATTCAGCAACGGAAACAGCGGAATTACTCAAACGGCGCAAATATGCAATCCTCGGTGAGACTTATATGTTTGTACCGTTTGCTGTTGAAACTTTTGGAAGGGTCCTGAGGCCATGAACCTCTACAAAAATCTTTCTAAACGATTAATCAAGTTCGGCTGATCAGAGACCCACCCACCTTGCACATCTGATCAAAATGGCGATCCAGCGAGGTAGCGTAGCCAGCCTTCTGAGAAACTTACCCATTAAATTCAATGATCTAGGCTCAGTATTCTACTTATCACCTTTTTGCTTCAGTAACGTAATAAAATCGACAACTGGTATTTTTATTTCATAATACTGTCGTTTCCGATATTATTTTTCCAAAAAACACTTGTTTTCTTTTAATAGTAAATTATAGATTGAAAGTAAAAAAGTTATCAGATTCGCTATAACTATTTTTTGAAAGTTAAAAACTCTGTTCGCTTAAAATTTCAATCTTTAAGAGAACAAGTTATTGAAGCAAACAGGCGTTATAGTCCTAAGGGATTAAGCGCAGAATACAATATAAGTTAAGATTCCTTCATTATACTAGTTTATAAGTTAGTTGGAAAAAAGTGAACTATTTAGCATTTTTTTATCTGGCAACCATAAGCGCGGGTGCGGTGATTGTTGAGTGAAAAGGCCGCGAGCCGCGACCTGAGCGCCGCCTCGGGGCGAATCCCGCTACAAAACAATAACACACAAACTTTTCTCATTTTAATGTTGGCCAGAATGAAGTTTAAATATAAAAATATAATGGTTACGCCGTACGCATTAGTGACTCATCGGGCTCGGGCGAGTGCGTGCCGATGAAGTTCACCCCTCACGTCGCGAATACACAAGTTAAAACAAATGGAAAATAAACTTTTCGAATAAAATAAAAATAACCCTCTTGGCGGCCCGCGCAGGGTGGAGGGCTCGGGGCCCTCTCCAATAAAAAATATAATAACTTTTCTTTTTATTCCACGTAATGGCGGCGATTGTGCGTCTCTAATATTATTGCTGTCCCGCTCTCGGGCAGATTATTGTAATAGGGTGCGATGGCGCGGGGCAGTGCAACGCGCACCGCATTCAAAATAAGAATGCAATATTTAGAATGGTATTCACTTTTTAAAAACACATCGACGATTACTTGCCGATAACAGGGGACCTAAAGAGGTCATTCTCGCCGTTTCATATGATGAACATGACATGACAAGTATCAACATGAAGTGGAACTTTATGTTGTGTATTACAACTACCAGTAAACGATACGTGTTAATTTAACTATGCAATTTTACAAAGTCCTTTTAGGCCCTCTGTTAGCCTTTAGCTAATCGTGTTTCATGCGATGAGTGAGTTCCGCTGGCCCACTTTCTTCGCTCTTTTGACTTCTATCCAATCCTTCTCTATTTTATCCCGCTATCCTATAGGCTGGCAACGCGTTGGCTTAACTATAGGTGTTGCAAATGACGTGACGATACCCACTTTATTAGGGTTGCCGCCTTTTTTTGAAGAATGTATAATATTTTAGTTTTCAGTCTGTAAAAATATAATACTTTTGAGAAATTTTGGGGAACAGTTCTACATATTTTTTTATATTTAATTATTGAATTTTCTATGTATATTTATTACCACCATTTGCTTTGGCAGGCAAAGATCTATTTCGTTTGCAAATCTATACTATAATAAATCTGTAAAAGGTTCGACTTTGTACAAAACGTTTAAAAATGTGAAAAAAATCAAGGGGGATAGTTCGGACCAGGGGATTCCGAAAATGCAATATTTAGAAGATTTCTCTGTCTGTCTGTTAGAGCATCACATGAACGGATTTAAATGAAACTCGACATATAGCAAGCTCATATCCCGGGGCGTAACTTAGGATACTTTTTATCCCGATAAATGACGTCGTTTCCACGGGATAGACGAGAATATCGAAAACATTTTTATGTTATTACTATATTATTAGGTAAAAAACCGAATTCAGTTTTTGTTTAAGTAAAATAAAGCTACTGCCTGGGGTTTGACACGCGGCGCAGACGCGAGGCAAATTCTATTAAACATAAGAATCAGAACAAAATGCATGACAACTGAATTAGGGAAGAATATACAGTACAATTGGGTAAAATAATGTATGGTACTAATATTTTATAGTACAATTGGGAACCCTACCACCATCTATGAGATGGGCCGTCTGCCAGTTTCGCAATAAATAAAAAAAACGTGTGCATCTCTGGACGCCCGACAGAAGTGATAACTTAAACTAATCTAAGTTCAACTATTTAATATTAAAATTGCTTAACTTGAGAAAAGCTTAGGTTATTACTTAAATTTTATGTGTATAGCGCGTGGGTTACAGTGAGAGAGGAGGAGCCTGCCTACCGCTGCCGTATGCGTGAGAGAAATGGAAATCAGACAGACTGGCGCCGTAACGCGTTACGTTACGAAGCGGTTCACCCTCCCATAAGAAGTTATCACTTCAAAAGTGAAATCGCTGAGCTCGAGGCTTTCTGCTTTTAGGAGGAGAATGTGCTATAAACACAGCACGCTCTTCCAAAGCGGATTGGTGACGACACATAGATCATATCGATGTGCAGATTTCATCGCGATGTTTTTTTCCCCGTCAGCACGTAGGAACTTTGACAACACAAGACTGTCATGTAATGTTAAACTGCCTGTTTACCAGATTTGCAATTAAAGTTGTATATGTGTGCAGTTCACATGCGGTAGAAATGGAAACAAAGGGTGGGAGGAATTCTAAATTTCGTGATGTCACATTTCATATATTATGTCGTTATAATATATTTAAGCTTTAAAACACTGAAAAGCTTCAATACAATTCCAACTCTATCTGTATGCTCATAGTGTTTAAATTATTAAATATAATGTATTCTGTCTCACTCTCTCGCAGGCTTATGCCCGGTTTCTGAGGGACTTTTTACTGTAGTTTATCTGTTCGTTGGCGCTCTATCGGTTCAATCTTATACTAATATATAAAGCTGAAGAGTTTGTTTGATTGAACGCGCCAATCTCAGGAACTACTGGTCTGAGTTGAAAAATTCTAACAGTGTTAGATAGCCCGTTTATCGAGGAAGGCTATAGGTTATATATCATCACGCTAAAACCAGCGGAGCATCAACGAAGAATGTTTCAAAATCGGGGGTTTTTTTAATTTACTTTTTTTTTACTATTCCACGCGGACGAAGTCGCGGACAGAAGCTAGTTTTTATATAAATTTCTCCTGTTTATATTTGATACCAAGAGAAATCTGTTTTTGGTTATGCCTCAGACGAACTAATAAAAATACGGACTCTGCGTGAGTAAAGGCATCAAATAAAATGAAGCATTTTTTACAAAGTTGTGTGAGTGAGCTTATATAGTACCTATACAGGTGGCTTACGTCTATGTGTTATTAATAGTAATAAATTCACTGGAAACCATTCCATTCCACCTTATCCATACGAATTCGATTATTTAATACTAAGTTCTCGCAATAGTTGTGGTAGCGTAATGGCTAGCGTACGCGTTCCAAACCCAAAGAGGGCGGGTTTGAATCCAGGCCGGAACGCATGCACTAATTAGGCAGTTTTGTGACCTAATGTGCATATTGTTACAATTACCACGTGCTAACAACGGCAAACGAAAAAATCATGATGAAACCTACACATCGAGATAACCGATGTGTCAAACCTGCCAAGTCGCCTTGGACAAGCGCGACGGGTATACTGCCAGTTAGCCTATGGAAGGATATATGGCCCAGCAGTGTGACACGTATGGGCTGTTATTGTTTATTTGTTATTATTTTTAAGTTTTCGTAAAGCACTGCGGCGCGATAGGCTTCCTATTTATTTAACTTTTCCATTAAAAATTACATATTGTCAACGTTTTAGTACAAATTATTTCTAGCCTAAATTAGCAGGTTTACTTAAAAAAAACCTTTACCTCCATTGAGAGAGCACGCACTCAGTGTAAACGCACCTTAACTTTACGAATGGCCCGTCATAGTATCCTCCGAATAACTGTTATTAACTTGCCTTTATTACCGTTAAGATCATGGACTATACAAACTATAATATAAAATAAGATCTGTAATATATTATTAAATTGTATTATGACGCAGATGGTACTTCTTTAGCATTTAACGTAATAACTTTGGAACTATTACTATAGATTGTGACAATGGGTTTGTTTGTTTTATATATATATATATAAATACGTGAAGCAAAAACTTTGTACCCGTTTTTACGAAAATTGCGCGGACGGAGGAGTATGAAATTGCGCACACTTATAGTTTACACAAAGAAGAAGCGAAGAATTCTAATATTTTTTTTAAATTATGCAATAAAAATACATTAAATCAATAAAAAAAACATTACACACACTACCGTGTATTTGACACACACGCGCATATATACTCCTTTGTTTATCGTAGCCTTGGCGAAATCTGTGATTATAGAAGTATAGTCTTTGACATTAATTGATATGGTCGAATTTCGAGCACGGGCGACCACTAGTATATATAAAAATGAATTGACGTTTGTTAATCTCACAAAAACTCGAGAACGGCTGAACCGATTTGGCTTATTTTGGTTTTGAAGTAATTTTAGAAGTCCAAGGAAGGTTTAAATGGATATAAAAGTGAATCATAGAAACGTATGTACACGCATAACTTGAGAACGGCTCTACCGATTTTGATGAAATTTTTTGTATGTGTTTGACTGAGTCCCATGATTATTCAGAATCACAATTGGAACTGGTAGGTGGTGCTGGAATCGGGTCCTAGGTTTTTATTTTTTCACAGCAGGACCTGTAGTAATTTATAAAATTAAAAATATAGATCAAGGTGGGTATTTATAGTTCCGCAACCAATAGGAAAACTGCTGATATATTTTAACTCTAAAGAACTGTTAATAGTTCGTGAACAACGTGCCTACTTGCAGGATTTATTATAGTGTTTGTCAGATAAACTTCAGAGATAAAGAGGGTAACTTTTACACTATTTTCTATATAATAATGTAAATTCGTCAATTTGTAATATTATAAAATTCTAAACGTACCGTGTTTGTACATTGAATGACGAATGAAGCAATTTAAAAGAATTGTGTGTGTGTGTGTGCAGTTCACATGCAGTAGAAATGAATCTTCGAAGAATGTACTCACAGATAACTCTTCTCTAATTTTTAATAATATAAACATAATTCCTTTAGCCTACATCTGTCAACATAATATAATTCAAAATAAACTTCTTAAGTATCACTTTCAATTGTTCACTGTTTTTGTCTAAAAAATATTATTATCAGTTTCATTTTGGTCCAAATTGGACCTAAGTTTAAAACAGTCAACATGACTTTGACATTTGATCGAGTTTGGCGTGGTTTTTTCGGTTGCGGTTCAGTTGAAAGGCGCCACTCCGAAACTTGTTGATTAGTTTGCATGTCCAACTCGTAAACCCACGTCTCATTATTAGTAACAATGCGATTCATGAATACTGTGTCGGAATTGACTCGTTCTAGCATGTCCTCAGTGACTTTTACGCGATTGAGTTTTTGGAGAAAATTCAGGTCTTTTGGAACTAGCCGAGCGGCAACATGTTTCGAAGCCAAGTGATTATTTAAAATGATATGGATCGACTCGTGAGACACAGAAAGTTCAGCGGCTATTTTTCTCAAACTTGAATGAGGATTTTCAGTCACTATTTCCTTCACTTTTGCGATGTTAACATCAGTTGAAGACGTTGATGGCTTACCAGGGCGAGGCAGATCTTTCAGCACATCTCGACCGCTTTTGAACGCTTTGTACCACTCATAAGCACGTGTTTTTGATAAAGCCAATTCACGATAAGCCATCTGTAACATTTTCAGTGTCTCCGAACATGAAATTCCATTGGCGATGCAAAATTTAAGACAAACTCTTTATTCGATGTTTTGTCCATAATTCGCAATACACACTAGATATGATCTAACTAAAAACAGCACTGTATTGAATCTAAATGACCGATGCAACTCAAAATCCGCGCCTAGATGAAAAACAGTTGCGCCGATATAACAAAAAAAAATTGGAACCATAAACAAATCATCAATTCCCGATACTTTTTTGACAGAATGTATTACTAGTAGCATAACAGGCGTGGACTTATTGCTTCTTTTAAAAAAGGAACACGCGAAAAAAAGGCCCCACAAAAACGTGTCAAGTACAAAAAAAGGCTCACGATGCAGGTGTATCAAACAAAAAGCCATTAAAATTAAAGCCAAACAATAGCGCACTAACACGGCGATACCACAACTCTTAATCTTCACTTATGTACCTTCTGTACAAACAGACAGACCACCGACAAGAGAGTACGTACGTGTGTATTGATTCTAATATTTACTAAAAATATTGAGCGTGTGGGAGGATTTTTTCTATCTAAGGTTCCGTAACTATAATAGCTATAGCTTTTGGTTGTAAATGCGTGTACTACTTCTACAGATTTATTATATTATAGATCGAAATATACTTATAGAAAATCAGAAGCAAATACGTCTTGATTAAATATATATTATTATAAAAATTTAAGTCTTTTGTTTTTTAGATTTTTCTATTTGTGTATTTATGCGGGATTTACGTAAAAACTACTGGGCCGGTTTCGATGCAGTTTTCGCTGTTCGATAGCAAATCCCGGACTTAATATCTGGGGTACTTTATATCCCGGGAAATCCGCGGAATTTTTACCCGGGAGCGGTTTCCAACTATTAGAGCATATAAACATTAGCTTATTCCGACACAGTTTTGTGTAAAAAGATTGCTTACATTCCATTTTAAATATTGCGGTACTTCATATACTGGGGACCTCGCGGGAATTTTATCGAAGGCGGGTTAAAGTAGTCAGGATGTATAAAAGTTGGCTCATTCTAATACATTTTGCTTAGTCTAAAGTTGATGAAGTCGCGTGCGAATCCTAGTTACATATATGATAATATTGTTCTATAAACGACCCACTGCTGAACTCGAGCTTATTTGAAAGTAATGGATAGTATGCCTGCTGCCTTTGTCAAAGAATTAGCGGGTTTTACACATTGATATTTTCAGAGTGCATGCGCGAAATATCGGTCTCCCTCCCCAAAATACTATAACAGTGATTTTTTTAACAAATTGATTACCAATGTAGCCCCTCACCTACACACACATTGTATGAATCTCAAGTTGCACTAAGTAACGTTTGTATGTATTCAGTAGCTAAGGCCCGATCCCAGACACCCAGATCAGTGTGTAACGGAAAGTACATTTACAAAATTTACCGTGCCAGGAATCGAATTCCGAGCCTCTGCGTTCCAGTGAACTAGGTTGATCAATGCTTAAATGGCTACACCATAGAGAACTCTAAAATTTAAATCTTTTGTTTTACTGAGTATGCACTGTTTGCTACAACTCCATTGATTCTTTGAAAAGTAATTGTGTAACATATTTATGTATAATTTTTTTTAAAAGTATGAGTTAATCAATTTTTAGCTAGACGTGTTGCTGGGGAGTTTCTTGTCACTGCATCTCCTTAACATATATAATAATTTATATGTATGACCTTCAAAAAGTGTTCTCCAGTGGAACTTATTTTGAATAAAAATATTTGAATTCGAACTTAAAATTATGGTAGGTAGAGTTCCAAGTTTAATTTTTATTTAGCTTATAGGCTGATTTAACATTGATCCAGCTACTGACTTAGGGAGCGGACTGACTTCTAAATATTCAGTCGGGAATAGTAAAGTCAGTCAAACTTGTTAGCGCCGTGCTGATTTAAAATCAATTTACACGATATCAGTAAGAAGTCAACACTGGCTTCTTTCGAATTTTAAGTCAGTCGTTGGAACAATGTAAATGAACTTTATTATGTAACTGTCGCGAATTACATAGTTAAAAACATAAAGCAAAAAATTTGCTATTCATGATTATTATTTCATTAGTTATCTATACGTGCGACAGTAAAAAACATACCATCATCAACATTCTAATTTTAAATCCCGGTTGCGTTTGAAGCAATTATTTCAAAGCCTAGAGTCCGTTTAAGCTACATCAAGATTTCCTTCATTGTGGCGTTGTGGTCTCTGTGGTTGAGCGGGCTAAGTCTTAGCCAGCGAAGCTCGCTCGAACGCACAGGCTCCGGGTTCGATTTCTAGAATGGTAAAATTTGTAAACGAATTTTCCGTTATTTCTTGTGGTCTGGGTGTCTGGGATCGGGAAGGTTGCGATGATATTCAATAACTTTGGTTGATTCATCCAAATTTAAAAACAGAAATTAACCGTCTAATGTCGGCTTATAAGTAAACAAATTTAATTAAGGACTGGCGTCAAAATTATATATAATAAAATATTTTACGTTGGACCCCTAAAAATATTATAGTAGCGTGTTTGACGAAGGTAGACGAAATTTTTAACAAGCAAACCCGGTGGGCTTCTTTATGTATATCACTTTTGGAACTAACAATAAAATGGGGTAAAACGTTTCTAATTGTTGTAAAAACACAGCACTGAATATAAAGGATGATTTAAAAGGAATGTTGCTAGTTGACTCAATTTACCGGATACGTCCCAATTTTGGACGCATAAATATATGTATATTTAATTATTTGTATTGAGAATATGATTAAAAATATCCTGAAATAAGCGTATACATATATAATAAATAATAGTCGCAGTCGAAGCACTTAAAGATTGTTTAAAATACAGAATAGTCATTAAAAATTGTCAATTTTTGATATAATATAATAATATGTCAATGAGTTCAATGAGTATTGAAATTGTTTTAACATTTACCTTCAAATTGTATAATCTATTTGATCCATGCAGGAAAGGACAAAGAATTCTAATTTTTGCAGCTGTGCGCCTCGTCGTAAGAGATGACGAAACGACCCATTGCCAGTTGGTAGAGCATTTGTCAGTCTGGATGGCTGTGATCGCTAATCTAGAGCATGCCGCCATAACAACCTTGAAGTATGAAGCAGTAAAATAAAATGCTACCGAAATCTATTCTAATTGGGGCTTTTTGTTTACTTTTACAACGAAATTATTTTATAATAGGAATTGTTTGATTATATTATATTGTATTATATTTTTATTTTATTGTTATATTATTACTGTACAGCAAAATTCACAAAGTTTGCCAATTATTCTCTCTATTGAAAGGTCATGTGCAAGAGATCGTTATCAGCTATATTTAGTACTGCTATTAGAATCTGATAGTTTCTGAGGTATAATTTTCTGGGCATTTCGTTTTCATATTTTATATAACAAAATTGAGTTGTATTATTTATTTATTTTTATATTTTTTACTGCAGGAGTTCAGCAGACAGACGGCCCACTTGATGGAAAGCGGTTACCATCGCCTATGGACATTTGCAACACGAAAAGTGCTACAAATGCGCTGCTGTTCTCTTAAGGGAGACTGGAACCTGGTCACTAATGCTGGAACACAACTGGAGGTTGTTATGGCGACATACTTTAGACCAGGGGTGGTAGCCATCCAGTCGGGCAAATGCCCTACCACCTGGCTATGGGTTGTTTTGTCGTCTCTTACGAAAGGCCGCCCGGCCGCAGGAAATTGTATTCTTTCTCCGTTCCTGCACGGATAAAATTCTGTCATGTATCAAGCCATGAAAACAATATAATACAATTTTTTTATAATATTTATATATATATATATATATATATATATATATATATATATATATATATATAAATAATAATTGTGCAGTTTATTAACTTATTATCCCATATTCAAACTGATATTTGACTCATCAGATCTGGCAACACCATTTAAGAGTGATATTCTCATGCCATACAAGGCAGTTTCACATGGCTATGTGAAATATTTAACTTAATATTGTAAGTAAACTTTGAAGCTATAACGGGGGTCTGTCTGGGGAACAAACTGGTTTGATACTTTGAAATAATTGACTTATGTATTCGATTTAAAACATGTCATTTTATAATTCAAGTCTTGTACTGGTTATGATAGTCACCTTATATCGACGTATCTGGGGGTTTATCACCACTTCACTCAAAAACATTTGTATCTTCTGCAAGTACTTAGTTTGCAAACTGTGTGTAGTTTTTGTCTCTAATATTTTGTATGTTTGGAAATATTCCCACGATGCATGATCCTTTATAGGAAAAAGTAAAGTATTTTTATGTTAATCTAATCTAAGTAGGGTACTTTGTCACAACAATTAAACAATAAATCATAACACCACACAAAGCCACAAACACACAACTAACAACAAAACTTATACACATACTCACACCAACACGCATTACCACCGCATTGCATTATACGCACACTTCAAAAACAAACCAAGACACACAAAGAGCCTAAAAATTAATAACCCAGACACAGAAAGGAAAAACAACACACATGGCACTAGTTAAGATAATATATATATAGGTAGACATAAGGCACCCATTGCACATACACTTCCTCACAACACCAGCATGTAACAGATACACTCTACATTACAATAAGTTTAGTATTAAAATTAGAATAAATTAATATAATAAATTATTCGTAAGGTACACTACAACACATATATAATAAATGTCACACAAAAACAAAAATTACCAAGAAGCGTGTATAAATACTTAAAACTTACTTCAAAATTAAGTTTTAAAAAAGGGTACGGAACTCGAGTCCGAAGAATTGTTAAAAAAAAGAAATCTAAGTAGGGTGTAGATATAGGGCATATATAAATAATATAATTATAATTTTCTGTCATAAATTTTTTACTGCATTGCTTTTGGCTCACTCTTTTTTTAATTGCTCAATATCAACACGAATTGGTGGTTTTTAAATGAGTAACCCCATAAAGATACACGTATTCTCAGAATGCGAAATATTCTTTCTTAAATTAAATTCGTTTGTAATTTACAGATTTAATTATATTTGGGGACTGGTAGCTAAGGGTATGTACCAAGTTATATTTGTCTTATACATTTGTTATGTATTGTGTGGCATATAAGCCATGGTTTATTATTTTTATTTAAAGTATCAATACTGGTAATAGACCTAAATTTATGATAAAACATGTATTACACCTTTATAAAAGTATACTTAGGTTTAAAGGCAAAAAATATTATATTCTTGGTAACAAAGGTAATCAACTACAAGCTGTTTATTAACAGTATCACATACTTACATATTTCTTTGTTTATTTTTTAAACAGGCATATTTGATTAATTAATTCAAAAATGCCAAGAGAAGTTTGAAGTGAGTAATATCTACAAATAAACTTATTATCTACTATTAAATAATATCACCCGTAAACTTCCCACTGTTGGGCTAGGGTCGCCCTGTTATATTAGGGAAATGGACACTATACGTGCTTAACCAATGCAGATATAGTGTTATATTAATATGCAAGTGATATCAGTTATTATGCTAAGTTTTTGGTGGTTTTGAAATCATTAATTGTTCATGTTTGGAATCATCAATAAGGTTTCTGGGACACCGTGTAGAGCCCGAGCCAAATTTTACAGCCTTTTAGCTTATAACACAAAATGAAATATTACGCTACATTCTTTGGTTGATCTGATTAAACCATAAACGCCACGAAGCCATAACGCTGTTGTGTGACGCCGCACCGCCGAAATCTACGACGTTACACAACACTTAGTGAAATTTTCCGATGCGTTACCGTAATGCACAAATTACATTATAGTTAAGAATGGATGCACCCAGTAGTTTCTTCTTTGTTTTGTCTTTATGCCTCTTAATACACAGAAGGAGTAGAAAAAGTCTTAGTGCGATCTATGTTTCATCACGAACTGAACGGATCACCTTCACTTGTCACTATGCGCTGAAATTTTTGTGTTGCGTCATCGTAGAAATCTACGAACTCCCACGACGCATCGTAGAACTTGCGAATTGATTCCAGCGCGCATTCAAAATCTGCTTCGCTTTTTTTCCTACAACTTCTTATCGATGACAGCAGTGCACTACTGTTTTTTACGATCCATCTAACTACCGAATTTTTAAATACGTTCAGTGCGTTTGACCATCGTCTTTTCGCAATTCGTGTCGCAAGTTTATGTGTTACGAATTCGCATCGCACCAATTCGCCGCTTTGTGTTTTAGAAATTACAGATAGACTACTGTTCTTATTTATACTGTACCACTGGTGGTCGGGCTAGGTAGTTATTATGGTTATTAACCTTCCTAAATAATTTTGCACCGATCCGATAGTAAAAGTTTTCAAATACAACGATCTAATATCTTATTTTTATGTGAAATTTGTTTATATAAGAAAGTTTAATAAAGCTATAAACAAATTCATAGTCTCTCACTATGTTTGTAATAATTATTTAGTTTTATGTTATAATAAAAATATAAAACAATGTTATTTTCACTATTATGAGCCGTAAATACTTTATTAAAATACAGGCCTGTTCCCGTGGGTTGAATATTATATAAATAATATTCATTCGGGATTAAATGCATCTTCTACGATATGGGGTTATTTAAGAAGGGTGTTATAATTTTTTCAAGCCCGGGAACGAATTTATGTCGCACTTATTATTGCGAATGCATATAGGCGGTGGTGACCACTTTCCATCATATAGGTCAATAGATTTTTGTTAATTGCTGAAGCACAGGAGACAGGCTGAGCCCAACTGTGATGGAAAGTGGTTACCGTCACCTATGGATATTAGCAATACTAGAAGTGCTGCCAATGTGCTGCCGGCCTTGAAGGAGAAACTGGAACCTGATCACTGATACCGGAACACATCTCAAGGCTGTTATGGTGGCATACTTTAGACCAGGAGTGGTAGCCATCCAATCGGGCAAATACCCTACCACCTGGCTATGGGTTGTTTTGTCGTCTCTTACAACAGGCCGCCCGGCCGCAAGGAATTAGTATTCTTTTTCCGTTCCTGCACGGAGAGATGGTGAAAGGTCTGAATCTAAGCTTGTAAACTGTTTGTTCTTCTTAAATTCTGAATAAATTCAAGTTGATTTGATCAAGTTGAGCTTAAAGAACACTTTCAACATTTAACTTGAGCGAGATCCGTTGGGATTTGTTTATGGAGCTAGAGTTTGTCCCGCGGTTGCGCCGCGTGTCAAGCCCTAGGCGATAGCTTTATATAACTTAAGAAAATAATTCGGTTTTTTACTTATAATATAAAAACTTATCTTTAAGGCAAATGATGGATTAGTGATGATGATGATGAAATGATATAGGAACGTAATATTTGTCTTTATCAGAGTAAACACTGGTATGACGTCAAAGCGACGCCGGTGTCCGTTGATGCTAGACGCCGCTTTAAGTACCTGTGTCAGAGCACGGCCTAACAAGAACCGTAGACTACGTGCTAAAGCCATGCTGGAATCATTGTCTCGATTACAGCTAGGGCCGGAACGAACGGTGTGATACCACGCTCTCACTTTCTGTGAGAACGGTCGGCGTCAAACTGTTAACCTTGTGCTAATCATGTTTCCTGCGATGAGTGAGAGTTCCGACAGCCTACGTCCCCCACCCCTATCCCAACGCCTACAATCCCATTTCTCTTGTCTGATCCCTCCCTATTTCTCATCACCCTATCCCCTTGTCTTCATCATCTCATACTAAAGGCTAGCCACACATTAGTTTCGCTCCTGGTGTTGTTAATGTCTATAGGATGCAGTAACCATTTTGCATGAGTTAGGCCGTCTGCCTGTTTGCCAGCTTCGCAATAAAAAAAATACCTCGTATCTGCGTAACCCATTAACATACGTAACCCTTACACCGCACTTAGTCGATTTTTGTGATTTTTGATATGGGCCGTCTACCCATTTGCCAGCTTCGCAATAAAAAAGACCTTGTCTCTGCGGCATTCATTAACATACGTAATCCTTACACCGCATTTGGTCGATTTTTGTGATTTTTGATCTGGGCCGTCTACCTGTTTGCCAGCTTCGCAATAATAGAAAGATCTCGTATCTGCGTAACTCATTGGCATACGTAACCCTTACACCGCATTTGGTCGATTTTTGTGATTTTTGATCTGGGCCGTCTGCCTGTTTGCCAGCTTCGCAATAAAAAAATAAACCTCGTACCTGCGTAACCCATTAACATACGTAATCCTTACATCGCATTTGGTTCATTTTTATGATTTTCGATCTGGGCAGTCTGCCCGTTTGGCAGGTTCGTAATAAAAAAAAGATAACGTCTCTGCGGAACCTTTCAACATACGTAACCTACACCGCACTTCGTCGATTCTTCTGATGTTCGATCTGGGCGGTCACGATACTACCTCCCGTAGGCCTTTTTTAACTTTTAACAACTAAAAGCCTGTTGTATATTTGTTTAACACCAGGCGCCACTTTCACGTGTATACATAAATATCACACTTTACACTATTTATTATGATCTACCATAGGAACAACTAGTATTTCACGGACCTGTTACGTGTAGAAGGGTTTTTGGTGGTGTAATAATTGAAATTTCCCTCCCACCCAGAAAGGTTAATATGCGATTAATTTATATAGATATAATGTGAATAATAATATTACAAAGGCGAAAGTTTGGATTTCGATGTGTGTTGCTCAAACACGCCAGGACAGCTGAACGAAACTGGATGAAATTTGGCACAGATATAGATTATAATCTTTTTTACAGACGGCTGTTGGTACTCCCAGCGGCCGATCCTACACTCTCTCTATAAAATTTACACTAACGCAAGCAAAGCCGCGGGAAAAAGCCAGTAGGATAATCAAGGTAGTGTATCGGTAAGCACTCGTGTGGAATAGACTGGAATTTAAAGTACTGTGAATTCAAAGCCTGTCCGGGAAGCATACACCAATATTTTGTTTTCTGATCTAATGTGCATCGTGAAGAAACCTGCACATCGAGATAACTTATGTGTAAAACCCGCTAATCGACTTTGGACAAGCGTGACGCGTGACGGTTACACCCCCCCCCCGCATCCTCTACAATTTAAAGGATCTCAAACTGAGCACTGGGACTTATCATTACTCTTTAAAAGTATCCAGGCATAGTTTAAAGCACTAAATAGATAGATACAAATAGGATGTTATAGTTATAGAAGCAGCAACATTAGTCGTGTCTTACCTTATTTTTAGGGTTCCATAGCCATTTTTGTCAAAACAAAAAGCGGCCAAGTGCGTGAATGCCCACTATACCGTACGAAAGTGAAGCCAATCCGAACATTCCACCTTGAATTATTACAGATATACCCACATAATTTTAATTCAAAAGTAGGACTGGGAATATATGCTATACACAAATTTGTAAGCGACTGACTATCTTATCAGCTATTGACTTTAATAAAAAAAGGTATTAAATGACGTAATTATGATTTCAAACCCCTTTCTAACGTTACCCCACACGGCTATGTATATTGACAAAAGACTTACTTAAATACCAATCTTAATTTTTTATCACAATTTATATAGCCTTGTATAGCGGCGTATGAAATACGCTCTACTGACAAATCTCATTCAAATAAATCAAGTACTCTCTGAGAAAAATAAGTAATAATAATATTAATAACAAAAAACTTTACTTCCAGTACAAAACAGCTAGGCAACATCACAAACATTGAAGATTTAGTACAGAGTAAATATGTATAATAGTAAGAAAGAAATTATGTATCTTCCATCTCAGCACCTAAGCATGTTGTAGTGTGTGGCGTGTGGTGGTGGTGGTGTGTGGTGGTGTATAGTGTAGGGTACAACATACACGGACAAACGGATAGGCTGTGACTATTTTCGTAACAATTCCGCTTATACCAATATAGCTACGGAACCCTAAAACTAAGTATTAAATTGTTGAAAAAACGCATGTCGCTCAAGCAACGACTGCACAGCGACATATGTTTTAAAACCGTTAATGCAAACTGTACAAATAGAAAAAAACCGAACGCAAAGTAAATCATTTGTAGACAAAACATTCTTTATATTATACATTTGGATTCTATTATTACAATAAAAAGGGGACAAACCTCGAGATGGAATGCATTTTGAGCAGTGGTTTGTAAACGATCTCCATCTGCAACACTAATATAAATAAGTAAAACCCGTACTCAAAAACATATAATGGTATATTTGGTTTAAATAGTAATGAGTAGTTAAATTTCTGGCCTGATAAAACCTGATGGCCGTGACCTGGGATGATGTGGAGGGATGAAAGTGACGTGACAAAAATAATTTGAACGGGAAAACTGATGAGTACAAATATAAAGGTACAGAATTTGTGGTTTAGTAGCAGACGTATGCCAGAATAAGCGAGTATGAAAAAAAGACATGTAGCGACCTTCATTACTTGGAAAAACATTGATTTAAGTTAAGTTAAGAGTTCTCCTCGTCTGTATTTCGCATCCACATTACAAAAAAAGCAAATTAGTTAGTTAAGTTGTTGAATCTACAGCAATTAATAAAAATTTGTTTTGTCTGTGCATTAAAAATAATGCAAATTGGTATGTATAAATTGCCTGTTACACTACACAATATATAATAATTAATAATATAATGCCTTAAGAGAGCAGCAGCGCATTTGTAGCACCTTTGGTGTTGCAAATGTCCATGGGCGATGGTAACCGTTTTCCATCAAGTGGGCCGTCTGCCTGTCTACTGTACTCATGCAATTTTTTTTTTTAAAAAGCGCGTTTTCTTAATTTACCGTTTTTCGAATAAATCTGTCAGTCTCTTAAAGTTTGTCTCAAATAGGCTTCTTAACAGTTCAATGGAACTCAATAAACATTTAGGAATTTAACAGGAACTTGTAAGTGTAGGTCGTCCAGATGTTTTTATTATAGCTGGAGTTTTATACAGCAGACAGTCTGAAGACCTTAAGATATTATTGTCGCCTTTGAACATTTCGGATACCATGTCACCAATGATGTGGCAGCGAAGTTGTTCCACACTGCACACTGTCCCGTTCTTCACCAACGAGCAGCCAAACACCAGTTTTTGAGCAACGCGGTGAAAGCAAAGCGTGTGGGATTCGCCACGTTGAAGTAATAGTAGCAAGGAGTCACCCGAGTCGGGGTACCCACTAAAAGCCCTCGTTGTTCCTTTCTTCACCTTATGCCACAGACACGGCTAATTGAAGGGGACGATGCCCCGGCAATGGATGCGGTTTTTGGCCCCCCAGCCTACTAGGACACGCGGAGTTGGTATTATCCGGTTTTCCGTAGCTTTCGTAGATTTTAATAGCCATCCCTGAAACGGGTGGTAATAACATTATTTTGGAGGTGTTACTAACCCAACGTGAATAATCATATAAGTCCCCACCGCGCTTCCCCTGCAATGGTAAGTCCTCAATGGGATATAAAAAGTATCACAGCTAAACGGCTTGACCACACTGCGAGCCCGGGTAGCAACAGCCCATTTATACCTTACAATTAGTATATAGTTCGTTTTTATCCATGGAGTGGAGCACTGGTGAACTGTAATACAGATCTACAATAAGCATCAGTCTGACAAAACAGGCATTCATTATTTTTACACATTAGTGAGAAAATAAATAGTTTCTATCCTATTCTTGATACGACGTGTACAGCGAGCCTAAGACGAATTAATTCTAAAACATAATATCACAGACATTGTATTTTTATAATATGTTAAAATAGTTTTTTGTCGGTCAATTGTTTTAGTATTTTAATGCAAGACCAAGGTCGATTCAGAAACGACTTGCCAAAACAATGTCGCATGATTTAGTGTACAGAATGACGGACCGGGAGAAATAATAGTGTAATAGTAGTGATGTGACATCGTATTCACATTTGCGCAAATAATTTATGTATTTACAAATTACATCAATCAGTTTATTATCTACACATGGTTATCCTAATATTATAAAAAGCGAATTTGAATTAGTTTATTTGTGACGTTTTTACGCCTTAATTTAAGCAAAAGATCGTCGCGATATTTTTCAAACACGTTGTTAGGAGTATAGAATAAGACATGCGGTACCTTTCATCCAGAAAAAGTACTCTTACCGTGGAATAGTGGTATATATCAACTCAGCGGACAGATAGAAGGACGGACACGACGATTTTATTAGGGTTCAGTTTATGCCAAAATGACTACGGATTCCATAAATGTAGAACTTTATAAAGAAACGCACAATTAATAAATACACTATGTTCTAACATTCACCAAAGAAATACAATAGTAATAAATCGGCAGACAAACACACATTGTATATCCCCAAATTAAGCAAGTTACGCTTGTGTTATGGGTAATATTAAACGGATCATTCTGGGGCCGATCCCAGTCATCCAGACCATAGTAAATAACGGAGAAAATACGTTTCCGAAATTTTCTATACCAGGAATCGAACCCGGAGCCTCTGCATTGCAGTGAGGTAAGCCGGCAAAGGCTTAGCCCGCTCAACTACAGAGGCCGTCGTGTAATACTAATATACAAATGATCACTAGCATATTATTAACACGGCCTTACATCTTTACTTGATCCTATCTTCGCTTGCGTAAGCCCCTGAGGCTAAACACGCACTATTGCCAATTTACAGATGAGTCCGGTATTAAGAAGTGTAATATACTGCTTTATTTTGTTTGCGAATACAAATCATATCATCATACTAAGAGACGCTAAAGATCGAACTTCACTCATCTGATAACCAGATGAGACATATTTTTTACTAATTTATATTGATTTGTAAACACGCCTATGATAGCTTGTCAATCGAAAAGTGTTTATGGCTATTTTTTTAAGTCTTCAAAGCATGGCAATAATATTCCATGAACGGTTATTTCCCGGCAGGCTTATACGGTTATTTCTGTAATTAAATTATCTTTCTTATGATACCATTTTTTATTGGATAATAGAACGGAGTAGTTACCTATATTGACTTATCTGTTTCTACCTGGTTGCCAGGTAGCCATAAACAGAAAGAAGTAGGCAAGCCTATCACGGCACATTCTCCATGTTAAATGCTATAAGTTGAAACTAAATTTGTTCAGTTATCAAAAAAGTTGAAGGTTAAGAAAAAAATTGATTAATATTAATTAGATTAAAAATAGCCATGAACACTTTTCGATTGACAACCTATGATAGGCGTGTTATTATCAATATAATTTGAGAAAAAAAATATGTCTCATCTGGTCATCAAATAGGTGAAGGTTCATCTTCACCGTCTCCTCTAATATTTTATTATTTACCATTAATTCGACATATTTCAATTAATGTTAAAAAGTTAGAAATACCGCGGATATCCGCACACAAATATATCGATAGTCACGCACATCACTACAGTCCAAACACAATTACTAACATATTCTAACGTAATAAATCTTTGTGTAAACAAAATTAGAAACTGTGTCAATATGATAGCGCGGCATGTTGCTCGGCACGTCATTTTATTATATTCGATTCAATAGTTACAAACTTCAACTATATTCATTTGATACTACTGAGTGGGACAAAACTACCTACAATTTTACCTTCTTAGGGTCCCGTAGTCATTTTGGAAAAAACCAGAATCCTTATTTCCCTTTGTTATCTCTATTGTTACAGTATTTTTATTTTTTATATGGCACACAAAAAAAGGGTTACTTATGTGGATTTAAAGAACTTTATTCTCAAAAGAACATTACAGTTCACTTATATGACTATACAAAAGTTTATGTTCCAACATAAGTCGAGCAAGCAGATAAATATATATAAACAAATTAGGAAAACTAAAAGCAAATTAACAATAAGATAACATTTCAGAAAAGTATTTGGTACATAGTACAAATTTTTAAATACCTGTTGAGGTTTTAATACATAATTTTTCAATTTTCTCTTATATGAATTTATATTTTTAACCGACTTCAAAAACGAGGAACTTCTCAATTCGTCTATGTTTTTTTATATTCGTTACTCGATTTCTCCGTCACTTGTGAACCAATTTTCAAAATATTTCTTTTAATCGAAAGGTTATAATATACTCCCGAATTGGTCCCATTGTTACCATGGCAGGATCTGATGAGTGGAATCAGAGAAACTCAGGAAAATTGTAAACAAACTTCTTTGTAACACGATATCTTCGTCAATTGTAAACCGATTTTGTTTTATTTATTCGTAAGTGTATACTCCCGTGGTAGTCCCATAGTCACCAAGACAAGATCTGATGAGTAGATCGGATCCCAGGGATATCGAACATAACCCTTATTAAAGAATGTCGTGCGCCTAATTTCTTGGGAAAAATCTTTTATATGCGTGTGTGTGTAATGTATAAATATATGTAAATGTATACATTTTCTACGGACGCTTAATTTTTTATGTCCATGTTACGCGATTTCTCCATCAATTGTAGATCGATTTTGAATTTATTTTCATTATTCGTAAGTGTGTAATGCTCCCGAGGCGGTTCAATGGTCGCCAAGTCCATGATGAGTGGATCCCAGATTCCAGATGAGAAGTCGAGAGTTATCCTTATTAAAAAAGGCCGAGAGCTTACATTTTCCAAAAAAGCTTGTATACGCGTGCTACTATTACACTTTCTACAGGCGCTTAATATTTTGTAGGCATGTTACGCGATTTCTCCGTCAATTGTGGACCGATCTTCATATTGTTTTTTTTAACTCCCGAGATGCTCCCATAGTCACTCAGTCAGGGTCTAATTTGTGGATAGTAAGAAAATCGGGAGCAGCCCTTGTTGATGAGCATATACACCGAAGAGTGAGATGACAAATTTGTATACGCATGCCAGTTGTATAATTTCTACAGGTGTTTAATATATTATTTCTGAAGCCATTGAAGTATTTGCGCAAATAATATGTAAAAAATTTAAAAACATAGCTGATTGTACATTAAAAACCAAAAAATAAATATTTAACCAATTTCTACAACATCTCGAAGTCGGTGTAAAGTAAAAGCGATATATCGACGACAGAAATGTGTATTATTCTATAGAAGTGTGTGAGTGAAATTGCAAGACTCAACCTCAATCCTCATTCATATCGTGTTAGGAATATCAAACGAGCGTATTCGTACACGCAATACAGGACGGTGTGATGAGAGGCCGAGGCGACCGGCAACGTAAAGGAATAACTACCGGTTTCCTTTTTAAGTTATTTTGTCTGTGTGTTTGTCCTCAATTATTGACTTTAATAACTCTTTGACAATTCACTGTTGTACGTATTGCCGCTTGAATAATTTTGACTTTTACATCAAGTGGTTGATTGCTACTAGTAAACATTATGTTAACTATATCATTGAATAACTACCTAGATCTGCATAGCTATACTATCCAAAACACTTAAAATAAAAGACATAGATCACATAACGTAAGCAGACCTACGACATTGTGAGTCATGTTTTGAGTATTGAGTCAACAAAATTTCTTGAGATTTTAATTGCATACTTTTTATACATTTCTTTTTTTGTATTAAATTAAAGAAATAGAGAACATTCTTCTTTCATGTAAAATAAAATCTTTAATAAAAAAAATATAAAATCTATTGTTAATAATAGAATATATTATTATTCATAATTCGTCAAAATTAAAAATATTTTGATTTCCTAAGGTGTCATATGCCCTATAACGTCTCTAGGATACTAGATTCGATATATGTATATAACATACTAGATGAGCCGTGTCCGCTTCGCTGGGCGTCATTGAAAAATATACATACACACACGCACGCACGCACGCACTCGTATCAAGGTTTAATAAGCTTTGTAACCTTTAATTAATTCATAAGCGCATAAAACACTCGCAGTACTTCACACGAGGACGTCCGCAATTCTTGCGTGGAACGCTATTGCTATAACATATTTGACAGGCGTTCCCATGCTCACTTCACTGAGCGTAAATCAATTTTTACTTTTTTGATTTATTAATAACAATTAAATATAGCCTATGTTACTCGGCAAAAATTTAGCTTTCTACTGGTGAAAGAACTGTCTAAATCGGATCAGTAGTGCAGGAGATTTCCCCGGACATCCAAGCTCACGAACTTTACCTCCTTATAATATTATATAGATAATCGACGGTCTCTCTGGTTGCAGTTGGTTGGTAGCAGGCTAAGTCTTAGCTGGCCGAGCTCACTAGAACGCTAGAAGCTCTGGGTTCGATTATAGCATTGGAAATATCATAAATGAACTTTCCGTTATTTACTGTGCTCTGGGTGTCTGGGGATTGGCCCCAGAGTGGTCCGTTGTATATTACCCATAATTCAAGCGTAAGTTAGTAAGCTTGGGGATATACAATGTGTGTTTGTTTGTCGATTTATTGACAAAGAAAAAAACTATATTTAAGTCTTAAATCCAATCTAATTACCTACTGCTCTCTAGTGGAGATTAGATTTCGATATACTCGTTCAACTTTCTTGCTAGAAAAGATTTGATTCCACATTCTCATTTCTCACGCTCTCGCGATTTCGGCGAGAAAGTGGAGTGCCTGTTAGACGTAGTGTAGTACACCCAGGAGGGACAACGATGGGAAAGTCGCCGCTAATGATTGCATGCGAACACTTGACCTCGGTGCGACATGGTAGAGACCTTGTAGCCTTCAATAAGTTGACGGTAGGTAATGATAGTTAAAGTTCAAGAATACAGAAGCTATATCACAACTGTAGCCACCACATCATTCACGCGAAACTTGGACTTCATATATTCTGAACCCTGCAAGATATAGGACTGTAAAAAATAAAAGTCCGTTGAGCTGTTGAGAAACTGATTAAGACAAATTTCAGACAGATTGAGAAATAAAAATTCTAAAAACGGTCATTTATGATTAATGATTAAGCGAATATTAAACGGTTCATTTCTATCCTTCAATTTTGATGGATCAACCAAAGTGGTTCATATAACAAGAGCTTTAATCGTTTTATGTCATCGAATTGTTTCTCCGTGCATGAACGGAAAAATAATACTAATTCCTGCGGCCGGGCGGTCTGACGTAAGAGGCGACAAAACAACCCATAGCCAGGTGATGGGGCATCTGCCCGACTGGATGGCTACCACCCCTGGTCTAGAATACGCCACCATAACAATCTTGAGTTGTGTTCCGGTATCAGTGGCCAGGTACCAGGCAACTACTTTCCATCACAGTTGGGCTGTCAGCCTGTCTGCTGTGCTTCAGCAATAAATAAATAAATAAAAATTCTGCCGCGTTCTTTTACTTCTGTGCCTTTCAACCAAATTGATTCAATTTGGTTGACCTGTCTAATATAAGGTTTAGAGATCATACATAAAAGTCATCACTCAAATTTTGGCATCTATATGGAAATTACAAACGGACACTGCAATACTATTTCCTTAAGTTTTCGCAACTATAACACATAATTAAGCGGCTACTGAAAAGTGGCTGAAACGTCGAAAAATAAGACTAATATAGTTAAGAGTTTTCATTAAGACATTGCAATTTTACATGCCGGGTACGGATTATAGTCATGCAAAGAATTCACCGACAGCCCTACAAAGCGATGCATAACCTAGCAGCTCGTCTATAAAAAAAGTTTTTACGTAACTATTATTAAAATAAAAAAACATGCCGTTCCACATTTTTATTACGACACGCTCATTTGAATGTTCTAATTAATGTACTGTGTAATAAACAACTACAAAATAATACTGTACTTGTATACAGATAGCATGTATAACTTTTTTTAGTGCTTTGAAAACAAAGTGAATATGTGTGGAGTAAAAAGGTAAGGTATTTGTCCGTCTGGATGGCTACCATCCCTGGTCTACAGTATGCCGACATGACAATCTTGAGTTGTGTTCCGGCATCAGTCCAGGTTCCAGTCTCCCCTTAGAGAGCGGCAGCACATTGTTACCACCGTCAGTGTTACAAATATCAATAGGCGATGGTAACCGCTACCCATCAAGTGGGCCGCTGCCTGTTGAATTCATGCAATAAAAAAAAATTGGTATGATCTAGAAGGCGTGAACCGCCATCTTTTTTTTTTTAAATATTCGCCGGCATTTACTTCACACGATTTGTGAAGTTAACTTCTCTTCGGTGTATTTGTATTTTGAGGTTAACTCCTCTTTGTTGTATCGACGATACATCGCTTGAGCAGTTTTTATAAATAATTCGTTTTGTTTGAAACATGGACATTTTTGCAGACGTTTCACTAATTGGTACGCAGTAAATGTTACGCCTTTGACAGGCATATAAAATCGTTTTAGTTTGGATTACAAGCCACTTGTAATTAACTTATAAGTTTTTATGTGCTGGTCTAGGGATTACGTCGTTGGAAGAGGCTTTGATACAGCTGGCCCTTTAAGGAAACTGCTTACCTCGTTCCTACATTTTACCGACCGTTCATTCATCATTCATTCATTGCCTTCCTAACGGTTGAATTTTAACATTACTTGTATGTAGCTTATGTCAAATTTTAATCAATAGTCAGACAAATTAACGGCCGGCAAGATATAAGAACTGCCATTAAACTGAAGTATGTCCTATCTAAGTAATAGACTAAACATTCTTTATATAATTTGACCGCTTGTTTTTATGATTTTACATTTCTATTTCACTATATTCAACACCTCTTCATAAACACTTTTTTTCTAACAAAAAACAACAGCACAATTAATGTATAAAAATTTTGACAGCTCATCAGACAGAACATGGACACCATCGTCCATGGACGTTTCTGACACCAAGGGGGTCACCAACGCGTTGCCAGTATTATGAGCAGATGTGTTTTTGACAGACATTTCACGCTACGCCGAAATCGCGGTAACAATTTCAATAAAACATTGATCAAACGAAAGATAAACAGGGCAATTACAAGCCTCCTAATGCTGCCACTAAAACTGCGACTATAAAATGGGATTAAAAAAGATTTTTAAATAATTTAATTCTTATATTCCTTAATACCGCTTGTATAATATGTTAATGTAATGGCAGAAAGAAAAGTTGTATGAGACATATTATTAATTTTAGTTTTAAGGTATGAATATTTTTTATTTTTAACACACAATTTAATTCACGAAGACTTTATTACGGACACTTGTCTATGAGAAGATCAATTTTATGAAAATATACCACATCAACATAAAACAGTCAATTTCGCAGATTCATATTTCGAATTAAATAAGGTAGTACCTTATGATGTGTCACTATACATATCTAGATACATGTCTGTTTCATTATGCGACTTCTCAAAAGTGGTCATATTATATATAGCCCCTGAACTGATTGGATAGCCAAAAAAAAAAGTAGCAACTTATATCCCTTAATAATTATTTCTTTCTCTCTCTCTTTCATACATACACAAATGAGAATTAAAATTGTAAATGTAGCTCACAAGATTCAGACTCGGTCCAATCACAATCATCACTCCGATAAAAGTGTGAGAATACTGATTGAGAACAGGCACCAAAAATTTTAAAAACGTCAAAAATTGTTTGTTTGTATGTGGAGGATAAATCTAGGAACTACACTACTAGGACTAGGTCTGATTGTCAAAGATGTGTGTTCAATGACCCGTTTTAAGCAACGGGTCATTGAATATAAAATTATGATAAGAAATTGTAAGGAGAGGAGTTCATTCCTTGCAGCATGTCTGTCTTAATATTCCTAATTTGAACAAGTTAGGAATGCACTAAACCAAAAGTTGTGCGCATTTTGCCTTTGCTCTAATGACTCATTACGACGAAATAAGGAATATAGTGAACTGGGTGTATTTTATGGCTTTGCTACAATGAATCATGAAAATAATTACCTACTTACTTTCAATAAGGTTAAACGTTTAATATATTTTTGACGGATAACTTTTAGAAATGTATTATGTAATATCAGTTCACAAACGTCTCAAAAGTAATCACGAGCCTATCAATTTCCAGGTAAAGGATTTTGTAACACCATGTGGCGATTTCTATAACATGCACATTGAGCGAGAAAAATCAGAGAAGTGCTTTCCGGCAGGACTTAATTGAGTCACGGGTGTCATAAAGGCTAATATACCACAAAATAAATCAAAGTTCTGTCTTGCTTATTTATTAAAATCAACTTTACCATCACCTGAAATTACAGTTGTTGGTATACATTTAACATCACTTCATTTCCACAGAAAATCGAGTTTATATTTTTATGTTCTCTCATCATCTGCTTTCCCATAACTGTCATTACTCACTAACTCACTATTATCTGTGTAATAGTCTATAAAGAATGGATATTCTTTATTGTAAATAATATTACGTATGTCTGGATTATTATTTTCATTGAAATTTCTTGTCATTGGAGCCTCTTTCACTTCCACTATTAGAGATGTCTATTTAACTTCTTTGTACGAAAGACACCTGATTATTTATATATCTAAACTAGGAACTCTTACCTCACCTCTGTTTTGTCTACTTTGTCTCCGATTATTGCATGTAAAAATGCATCACGGGTCCCAAAATTATTCGCTTCCCTTCCACCAAATTCAAAAATATTAAATTATTCTTTTTTCCTACCCATTTTTTCCCCTCCATACACCTCTAATACCACATTACGAATGTATCCACCCTTGGCGATCCCTTTGTTTCTTTTTTCTTGCTTCACAACTGTGCTAAACGACTTATAATATTTAATTCATTAATTTTAAATTCAGTTATATTATTTATTCAATACTAGCAATCCACGAAGGCTAGTGGAGTTTATTCGTGGTTGAACGTGCACATACACATTGCGACAGTATACGTATCTGACGGAACGATTATTTGCGACCAATCATACACGTTTTTGGTCTCACGCACACATAAATACGTGTTTACTACAGGTAAAGCCCGCTCGTCTTCCTGAATCGCAAGAACTATAACAAAGTTATATAGGCATTATGTTATTATTGGTATTGACATATTTTGACACACAATTTTCATTCTAACACTGTGACTTCGTCAGACACGGGCTACTTGATTTTGATGAGAGACAAATTTAAACGCGACTGTACATCAACCGCGTAATAGCTTTAACTTACCCATTACAAAACACTGACTTCCGTGTTTAGCATAGTATGAAGTAATTTATTAATCCATACATACCTGAAACAAGAAAGATAATACAGGTTAAAATGACATTAAAGTAATTATATTCGATGAAAACTAATCTAATGCAAAACATTTCTCCGCATGGTATTTAGTTCTCCACACGCAGTGCCGTAGGGTATCGTGGTCCGCGAGACAACCCTCGGCTTTCATCGAGGCATCAGGGCAGTTAGACCTATATTTACGGACCCGTGGCGGCTCGTTATAATGCGGAAGGACGCTGCAATGTTTAGTGGATAGTCTGGCGGTCGGTGCATGCAATTTATTTTATCATCAGAAGCTCTTGTATAAGCGGCCGTTGGAAGTCCCACATACCCCTCGGTGACCTTCCCCGAGGCCCGAGTTTACGCGCAAATGCATTCCCCAGCGTTAACAAAAACAAAGTAGTTGTATACAAACGTAGTTATTAAGCTTCGAATCGTAAAAAAACAGCCACTGGGCTTGAACTTAAAAAGTATATAACTCGTCAAGAAACATAAGTGTGAACACAGGCTATTATTTCTTCTGGAACACCTAGTGCAGTGTTTTACAATCTGTGGGTCGCGACGCGTAGGGGGGTCGCAGAGCCTTGCTCGGGGGGTCGCCAGCAAAAGGGGAAAGGCAATTTAAGTTTACTAGTGGTCGCCCGTGTTCGAAATTCGACCATAATAATTAATTTAAATTATAAGTTTGAACATTATTAGGGTTCTGTTGTCAAAGACTATTATACTTCTATAATCACAGATTTCGCCAAGGCTATACTGTTAATTTGACTTTAACAATAAACAAAAGAGTAAATATGCGTGTGTGTGTCAAATACATGGAAGTGAGTGTAATGTTTTTTTATTGATTTAATGTATTTATTATGCATAATTTAATAAAAATATTCGCATCCGCACTCCTTCTCTATATAAACTATAAGTGTGCGAAATTTCGTACTCCTCCGTCCGCGCAATTTCCATAAAAAGGGGTACAAAGTTTTTGCTTTGTTTTTGCTTCACGTATTAATAATATATATAGATAACTCATACTTAGGTACTTTCTAAGCTTAGCAGCTTTTTGCAGCATATACAGGCCGTAATAATGAATATAGGTAATAAAATAGAGAAAGACATAAACGTAGTCATTTAAATTACTTGTCTGTCTATGGCCCAAGGGGGTCGCCAAAATTTTTCTACCTGCAAAGGGGTCGCGTTTTCAAAAAGATTGAAAAGCGCTGACCCAGTGATACGTCTGTTGTACAATTCTTTTATTGTTTTTATCTATTTACGTCCAACTGAATACGGTTACGACTGTTATGTCAAAACATGTTTTATTGTGCCCACGTTACATTATAAAACAATATGAAGGTCGTGTCTGTCTGTACGTTTGATATATTTATACAATTAATCACAGCTTTTGAAAATCCAATATATTTTATAAAATTTACATAAAAAAATTGTTTGTATCTTCCCGTCTTACGGGTTGGGATACGAGCAGATATCCCTATTAATATTATAAATGCGAAAGTAACTCTGTCTGTCTGTCTGTCTGTTCCGTTTTCACGGAAAAACTACTGGACCGATTTCGCTGAAACTTAGTATATACATGTTTTCGATGCCGAAGATGAATATATGATACTTTTTTATCCCAAAAATTAGATAGTTTCCGGGATAAAAATATATTTGACTCTCTGTTTGTTATCCTTTTATGGAAAGACTATTCGACCGATTTAGCTGAAACTCGGTACATATGTAATTTCAATACCAAGAGTGGCCAAGAGATACTTTTCATCCTGGATAATGGGATAGATTTATGTAAAGGTTATCCCGGAAACTAGGATAGGTTTTGTGATTTTGTCCATTTCGCCCACTCGGTCCACTCGGTCGACTCGGTTCACTCGGGGTCCACTCGGGGCCCATCGGGGTAAACTCGGGGTACACTCGGGCTCCACCCGGTATCCACTCGGGGTTCACTCGGGGTCCATCGGGCTCCACCCGGGCTCTACCCGGTATCCACTCGCGGCCCACTCGGGGTCCACTAGGGGTCCATTCGAGGTCCATTTTGTTCATGTTGCGTATTTTGTCAAGTTTTGTCATTTATGTAGTTATCAGATAGACGGGGAATGGTATAATTTGCGATATAAAATGAAGCGAATTTTCCGGGGGCAAATATATAAAAATTTAATAGAATGTAACCTGTGCCGCCTGCTCTTTAAACAAGAGATGCGCAATAAAAATTGACCCGCGGCGCAGCCGCGGGGTAAACTGCAGTATTTGTATAAAATTTTGGTGTGTAGCTTACATATAACCTGCGCGCAGAAGATTTGCCGATGAATACTTAATATTGTTGTATTGTATTACTTATAATTATTGTATGTACTAATGTAAAGTACATAAAATATTAAATCAAAATAATACATTTATTGCAACAACTATTTACGTAACCTTTATTTGTCAACCCTACTGACCATCGACGCGTGACATCATGAGCCTATCGGTAAACCTTCTGCGCACGGGTAGTAAAAAAGATTACCTTTATCATTGCTCCTATACTGTATCAAAAACTCTAAATAAAATTTACCTTATTTGAGGTTTTTGTAATAGGGGTATATTTATTATTCTCGTCATCTTATATATCTCGTGAATACTTTATTGCACATACATAAATTAGAAATACTCGTAAAATTATAATAATGATGTAACAAAAGACTACAAGTGACGGTTTTGCCGCTATAAGAGATTTCTTCTAGATAAATCTTTGGATGAAAAATCAATTTTGCCCAGAACAAATATTATAGCGTATGTTAAAACAAAAGATAACAAATAAAGCGTATACTTTTTTTTAAATTCTTTTTTAAGGTTAAATGTAAAAAAATCTATTGTTTTGCTATTAATAAATATAATATGAAAAACGCGATTCCAGCGCCATCTATTTAGCTAATCCGTTTATTCCATGGAAACGACGTAATTGGTCGGGATAAAATATATCCCAAGTGTTAACTCGTGTTATAAGTCAGCACTATGAAAGTTTAAATCATACGTTCAGTAGTTTCCAAAAAAAATTCGATCACAGCGCCATCTTGTTCGCCATTTTCGTCTATCCCACGTCATTTATTGGGATAAAAAATATCCTAAGTTACGCCCCGGGATCTAAGCTAGCTATGTGTCGAGTTTCATTTAAATCCGTTCAGTACTTTTCACGTGATTCTCTAACAGACAGACAAAAATGATTAAAATTGCATTTTTGGACTTTGCTGATTCGAACTAGGCCACCTGATTTTTTAAACGCATTGTACAAACTCAAACCATAGATAGATTGTGCCTATTATTAATCCCTTAAGACTATAAGAATAATAAGAATAATAAGCCTAGGTCACCGTCACTAGGTGAAGTGTCCAGAAAGCTGACTGCGATATCCCGATGGATTACCATACCATTCCAAGCGTGTCAACAAAAAACTGCCCAAATGAATAACTCACTGAGGGTTATATATTTACACCGCTTGAGGGATTCAGCTGTTTCGGTCGGCGAATCGGCTGAATTTGTCGTATGTGGTATACGGGATGCGACCAAAGTGTAATACGGAAGTCGCATCTCATATCAGAGGCTTGTCACAACGTCAGAGAATTAGAAGTAGGTATTTTTTTTAAATGAAGATTAAACAAATATGTTGAAATTGTAAGCAGATTTGAATAGGATAGTAGTTAATTAATTAATTATGTCAAGTAGATATTTTCAATAAATAATTCCGGCACAGCAATATGCTGAGTGCAAACCTTGTTTGATGAAAATGCGGCGTACAATGTATAAGGAATGTAATTGCGTCGCTATTTCTTCAAATAATTTTTTTTCTTTCTTTCTTTCTTTCAATAGACATGTAAGCTTTTAATAATAGAATTTATCAATCTTCTTTTTCACAGTCGGTTAACAATACGTAAAAAATATTCATGTACTCATGGAGAATGAGTTTTATTTTTAGATGAAATTAACGCACATTACGAGCATACGCGCCGCTTCCAATCATGAATCATTATTGGGTGGGTCGCGAATGCTAACGGGTAGAACGACGCGAGTAAAAAGAGCGATTTAAATTAACATGACTGTGATAGTCGTTTAAAATAATATACAATTTGTACGTCTATTGGTTATAAACATATAAAAAGTACTAGAGCCGTCGTGTTCACTGAGAATAGTTATTTATGATATTAGTGCGGTAAGTTAATTTATACAAACGAGTAGACGAATGTAACCACGAGACGAAATCCAGGGCTTACCATAGTCTTTTGTAAAAACCAATTTCGGCACGTATGCGCACAACATTTTTCAACACATTTGCGAGAAAACAGTACAACAGGTAATAAAACAAACATAAATATTAGTCACGACAACCTTTGACGTTTCTAATATGAAAATGGCATCACATGCGCGTGGTAAAAATTAGAACTACATCTTACGTCTCATTTTCTCTATAGTATTAAAGTAAGCCAAATGTATTGATCAAAAGCGTTTCCAATGAGGTTCGATCATTCAGCTTATTTATTTTCGTAATGTGAAACTCCTTGATGGGATTCTTATATATTTTTTATGGAAATTAAACACAAAACGTAAAGGATACGCACGCCGTGCGGTAAAATTGGTACTTAGGTGAGAGTAAAGTAAGAATAAATGCATTTTTTAACAAATGTGTTGTTAATATTTTATTTATAACAATTGACAAACAACAAACACACGTATTGTATGTATATCCCTATATAGTTATAATATATAATAACAGTCCATACACTTCCCACTGTTAGGCTCTGGGCCTCACATTTATATGGGAACGGATGGTTCTACCCATCACACTTGTCCAAGGCTGATTGGCGAATTTGACAAATCTGCTACTACCTCGATGAGTAGATTTCATCGCCAGTTTCTTTCGCTGTCAGCACGTGATAATTGTAACAATATGCACATTAATTCAGTAAACTGCCTAAGGGGTACATGTTATTTGGCCAGGATTCTAACTCGCCTGTAATGTTGCGTCGATAAAAAGAAGAGATGGATTAGAAACTATTCGTAAAAAAGTAATGATATGTTAACTGATTTTAAGCCTGTTAAATGGAACAATTTTTTTTATTGCGACGTCGATATCCTTGTAATGTTTTTTTTATTGCATTAATTCAGCAGATAGGCAGACGACCCACCTGATGGAAAGCGGTTACTATCGCCTATGCGCATTTAAAACACTAAAGGTATACCAATGTGCTGCCGCTCTCGAAAGACAAACTGAAATCTGGCCACTAGTGCCGGAACACAACTCAAGGTTATTATGGCGGTATACTCTAGACCAGTGCTGGTAGCTATCCAGACGGGAAAATACCCTACCACCTGGCGAATGGATTGCTTTCATCGCCTTATTGCGAAATTTTCATACATATACTTACACATATACATACTAAAGGGAAACAAAATTTCGCTAATACAAATCGCGATTCGCTCCGCTTTTGCACTAAGCTGCAACTTACAAGGGCCACGTCATCGCAATAACAAATATTTTCCACAGATTCTAATGCATATTGTTGGTTTTTCTTATTAAAACATTAGTTTTTTTTAACCTACTTCGAAAATTTAATGATGGAGCCGGCCTATGCAACACAATGTACTGTAATTTTATGAGTTAAGGGAATTATAGACTCATACGTTTAATTGCTTAAACTTTCATACTTATAATGACTATGAATATTTTATTTTACTGTTAAATATTATAAATTAAACTATACTAAAATTAAAGTATAAAATAATAATAATAATAAAATCATTTATTAAGTCAAACATAATTCATATTTTTGATTTTCATTGGTCTCAAAACACGACCTGTATCTTGGGGACCTACTTCCTAATTGGTACAATTGTACCAATTAGGAAGTAGGTCCCCAAGATACACAAAGATACAAGATAACACAATTGTGTTCGTGAAATTATTGTTTACAGTTACATTCATTATTTAAAATTATGTGTGCGTGCATGTGTGTGCGTCAGCGCGCGCGAGTGTATGTAGGTTTTTATGTGTGAGTTGTGAGATTGTGAGTTTCTTTATATAAGTCGTGGTAGCGTAATGGCTAGCGGACGCGTCCCCAACTTAAAGGTCGTGGGTTCAATCCTGGCCGGAACGCATGCACTTAGTCAGTTTTATGACCTAATGTGCATATTGTTACAGTTACCACGTGCTAACAACGGTGAAGGAAAACATCGTGATGCAACCTGTACGTTGAGATAACCGATGTGTCCAAGCTGCCAAGCCGCCTTGGTCAAACGTGTCGGGTATGCTGTCCGATCCCTTATAATGGGAGATCCGAGCCCAGCAGTGGGACGTTTATGGGCTGTTATTATTATACAAAAATAAAAGTATCAATGAAATATTTAAGATTTTAGGATGCGCATAATTATGTTATTTATTTATTTTTAACAATTGTTCTGTCCCATCATAATCATAATCAAGTGTTGCCAATTATTTAATCTAAACTTGCACTCTCGGTGTGTAAAATCATGAATTCATAAAATTTTATTAACTTTGTTGTCTACAAATGTAGCTAAGCAGCATACCTGGTGTAAACTATAAGCTAATTGAAAACTATGCACGAATGTAAGATACGTCCCCAGAAGGCTGGTTGCACCACGCGGGATGGTAATGCTAATTCACTGTGCGAAGTTATAAACCAGCTTTGTCCCAATTTATGGGTTTAAGATTAAAGATTTTGCTACCAATTTCTTTATAGAAACTCTTTGCGGATGGACCCCACAGACCTAGTGTCTTAACTCCAAACTGCACAAATAAATATGTCCCTGTTTCTAAGGATTCATCATACTTATTAAATATATTATACATATGGATATATTATATGTGGCGCAAACCTGGGGAGGCCTACGCCCAGCACTGGGCAACGGTTGGCTGACTGCATACATTTGAAAGTAAATGATAACACTCGTCCCGTGATAAGATATACATTACAGGTGGGTAGCTACTGTAAAAGCTAGCTAATTAGCGATTGTTTAAAAAATGATAATGGTTATCGAATAAAACCGAAAACTAACAAGTTTGTGGCTCACAGCCGGTTCCTATTTCTTACTATTCATTCACTTGCCTTACCATCGGTTGAATTTTGACATTATTTGTATGGAGAATATGACAACTTTTAACCGATGTTAAGGCAAGAGAATGGATAATAGTAAGATATAGTAGTAATGCATATGAACGGTTGGTAAGATATAGAAACGGGCCATTAACCGTGAGCCGTTCGGCTATCGATTGGCGAGTCATTCACCCATTCGCCAAGTAGCTATCAGCTAGTTTAATATAATGAAAAAAAAAATGGCGCTGCGTTTGTCTACTTTTTGGTGCCGTCATTGCAATATACTAACAAACATGAATGTCGTGGCAACGCGTAGGAAGTTTTTCTGGCACATACAAGTTTAATGTATAAAATATGCGTGTTACTAGAATCTAATAAATGAATGCTGACATGCGTCCACAGGTCTTACATTGGCGATTGCTTACTCAGCACGAGCACGCAGCTTCATGTTATAAAGAGGGTCGAGATGAGTTAATAAATTGCCAATGCTACATTTTATTCGAGAAGCCAATTAAACGAAGTTCCTAAAACATTTGGCTTCCATAAGAAGATAAAAAGTTTTGCTCCAGAAAATCTGATTACAAAATAATATTTTATCGACGTCTTATTTCATTTTTATTTTCTTTTAAAGCGTAAATAATATTAGTACAGAGACAAATTAAATCTAAAGTAACATATTGTGTAGCACATCAGTATGGGGAAGGGGGCGGATGGTAGGAGGCCCAGAAGGCTGGTTTCATTGCATTTATTAAACATTATAATATGCCTGTCTGTAATGTCGCGATTTCTTGGAAACTACTCCGTATATATAAAATTGAGTAAGAATATGTAATATATACGCCGCTCACAATGCTGTAGAGAAATCTTGAAAATAAAATAAAGCACACCATATACGAATACAAGGTTGAAATCTTTTTTAAAGTGAAACTTCTTTAGAATCGCTGTGATTTGAAACTCAGTGAAATGAAAAAGTGACACTAAAAAGAAATAAACACATAAATCTACAGGACTAAGCCTGCGGGAGAATGAGATAGAATGCATTATATTTAATCATTTAACACTATGCTTATAGATATATAGTGGGAAATACTTTGAAGTTTTTCGTTAATACTTCAAATTTCGAGTTTTAACGATGAAATGTGACATCACGAAATTTAGAATCCCTCCCACCCCTTGTCACACTATATTTCAATTCTATACTACCTGTGAACTGCATACACACACAATTCTTTTAGTATATAGTCGTATGTGGTAACGTAAATTTAGTTTTCATATGTCATCTTCGATTTTTGACGTTTTATTAATTAAAAGATATATTTCACTATAAATCTTATATATAAATATGAATCGTAGAAATGTATGTACGAGGTGATTTTGTTTTTGTGTGTTTGAGTGGGTTCCCGGATGGTTTAGATTCGCAATTAGAACCGGTAGGTGGCGCTGAAATCGGGTTCTAGAATCTTCCTAATCACCTGGATCAATTTTGGTGATTTTGTTTTTGTGTCATGAAACAAAGTCTTTTAGGAATTCAGAAAATATGGCGGTACGAAGTTCGCCGGGTCAGCTAGTTAGACAAAACAATTACTCTTAGTCCTGTAGTAAATTCTGAACACACCAAGAGCGATCAATTTTTTCACATTGGAACAAAAACTATTTATACGTTGTACTTTTTAGAGTAAAGCATGTATAAATAAATGACACTAAAATGTCTTGTTCAGTTTTGTTTCTATTAAAAGTTAATTCAATTGAAGATCTGTTCAATTTAATAAGTTCGGCACTTCATTCTAAACCTAAAAATTCTCACGAAGTTTTTGCACTCGTCATAGTATCTCTAAAAGTAGCCTCCTTACCTTCAGTAGTAGATTTACTGATTGATCTCATATGCGCTCTTTTAATGAAATGCAATCGTTATCGGTTAATTAAAAAATAAATAATACATTATTAATTAAATTAGTAAAACAACATTACGATAAAGCAGCTCGTAATAAACTTAATTTATTATTATAATAATGGCAAAAAATATTAACATTGTATAAAAGGCAGCAAAGTTTCTTACTTAAAATATTTAAACCTGTATAATTATAAAGACCATTGACTGTTGATTAAAATATCTGAATAAGTTAACAGAAAACTTATTTATCCGAATGTCCTATTAAGTATAAATTGTGTCACTGGACTTTTTAAAGTAATGTACACACTTATACGCTGAACAAAAACGAGGTAGCTTGAGAATTCATCCTACGCACTGTACATTTATAGAAACTTTTTACTTACACGTTTAAAGAAAAGGGATGTTGATATCGGATATGCCTCAACATAAATATAACTTAACCGGCGAATCGAAAAATAATCTATACTAATATAATAAAGAGGAAATATTTGTATTTTTGTATGTTTATAACGAATAAAATCAAAAACTAATGGACCGATTTAAAACAAAAATCACCATTAGAATCTACATTATCCCCGAGTAACATAGGCTATATTTAATTTAAATAATCAGGTTCTAATTTTTTTACAAGTAAGGGCAACGTCTGCCGGGACCGCTAGTAATGTATAAGAAAACAATTCTATTTAAAAAAAACTTTTATTTATATCAACAAACATCGCTATAATTTGCGATAATTGTAACTAATTGCTTTGAGACCATTGAAAAATTATCATTGCCTATCTCTCAGTTCAATATTTTTCGTGATAACTATTGTATTTCGATTAAGTTATGGAATACATGTAATAAATTTTTTCAACGATCAAGCAAATTAACATTCATAGTTCAAATTTCTTGTGTCTAAAATTATCCATTTCAAATTTACATTTTGTATTTGTAACTATTACATCTTGAAAAATTTAGAAGATTAAATATATCAACACGATAGGGTAGAACAGGCTCTTAAGAATTAAGGCACCCATGTTCCATTCTAATTATATGATGTCAAATCCTGTTTTTTTGGTTGAATACAGACACATATTGTTGTAACTACTACGTATGCATAAATCAGCTTGGAGATTTTTTTGCGTTTGTAGTAGTGTTTTAAATTACCTATAAAATATTTACTTTTTGCGATGTAAAATATCAAAGTGCATAAAACAGAAAACCATTAATGGAGACATAAAATGAACATTATTCATTGAAGCTTCATATCAGTCATCCCGTGATCTGGGCTGTTGCAAACTGGTCCAAACATCAAATTAAAATAAAACATAAAGCATTAATGCTTTAATAAATGGGTTTAAACCCATTAAAACTTAGTTATATATGTACATTAACATGTTTATTTTTTAACTAATTTTAATGTAGAAGGTTTTGTTATTTTTTATTGCATGAGTTCAGCAAACAGGAAGACGTCCCACCTAATGGTAAGCGGTTACCATCGCCTATGGACATTTGCAACACCAAAAGCGTTACAATTGCGCTGCTGCTCTCTTGAGGGAGTCTGGAATCTGGCTAGTAATGCCGAAACACCTCAAGGTTGTTATGGCGGCATATTAGGTCCAAGATCGATATTAAAATCGACAGACAGACAGACGAACAAACAGATTGTACATCCCCAATTTATCCAGTCACGCTTGTTTTATAGATAATATACAACAAACATCACTACGAGCTATCCCAGACTCCAAGACAATAGCGAAAAACAGAACGTTTGTTTACAACATTCAATTGCCAGGAATCAAACCAGGGGCCTATGTATTCCAGCGAACTAGCCTAAGGCTTATACCGTTCAACATCATAAGCCATCAAAATACAATTGTTCTTTCAATAAATTCACACGGATAAGTATGATATCGCCTTTAATATATCGAATGCATACATTTTATCAATGTCCCCCGACGGACCAATCGAATAACATTTTAATATTTAAATTATTCATTGAATGGGTAATATATTTAGCTATATGATAGCCTGCTGGATTCGCTTATCCGCAAAGGATTAAGAGGTAATACCAGCATCATATAATATCCCCACGCTGATTGCTTCCAGTGTTAAACAGAATGATCAACGGATGAAGAGAAAAGGTTGCCTAACAGACGGTCTGTATGAAGGATAACATGTAGAGTTATGTGACAGCGTTATACGTGCAGGAATAGAGAAAGAATACTAATTCCTGGCGGGGCTTTTCGTAAGACAATCCACAGCCAGGTAGTCCATAGTATGTCCTACCAACCTAAAATTGTGTTCCGGCATCAATGGCCAACTCCGAGTCCGTCCGTCCCCCTCCTTTTGAGGCTGCAGCACGTTGATAGTCTTTGGCGTAAGTGTCCATAGGCGCAAGCGGTTCGACCGCAGCTGTTGCGATGGCTCTCGCGGAAACGCGGGACCCTGACCTTCAGAATGACACAGATACTTACCGGGTACGGTTGCTTCGATAAGTATCTGTGTCAGATTGCGGGCTGCTTGCCTTCACCCCAATGCCGCCAATGTGGCGCGCTAGACACGGCGTTACACACGCTAGTCGAGTGTGCAGCATGGGCACCTCAGAGGTTTGAACTCGAGACACTTGTAGGACCGATCGAATCGCTGGGCGATCTGGTGCAAGCCATGCTGCACAGCGACGATTGGTGGGTGGGTGCGGCCAATTTCTGCGAGACGGTAGTGTCTCATAAGGAGACCGCGGAACGAGATAGGGAGAGAGATAGTAGTGCGCATGCGTCTCACGGGCGCCGATGTCAGTCGGGAGCCCGGAGGCGCAGGTATGCGCATGACCTCCCTCCCTGAAATACCGCTGCAGGGGCCCTCTAGCATCTAGGGAGCAGAGGAGTCTTCACCCCTGTTGACGAAGTGAGTTTGCCTGTCCCGGGGCATTCTCAAGCACTGATGCGCTAGGATCAGCGTGGGCGTAACTACGTTCTAAGTCTCACGCTCTTCCTACCACAGCGCGGGGCACATGGGAGGAGGGTGGTTTTAGTGGAGTATTGAGATCTTCGAGTCTCCACACAAGCCGGCGATTTGACTCTGGTGCGCCATTCGTGGTTACACCTCTCGTCGCTTTGGTCTAATCCCTAGTAAAGAACCTGGTAGTGTGCGAAATGAATTTCCCCCACTTCAAGAAAAAAAGTGTTCATAGGCGACGGTAAGTACTTTCTATCTATTGGACCGACAGCCTGTCTACAAAACTCTAGCAATAATTAATAAAAAAGCCCGAATAAAAAAATTAATAAGTTAAAGAGGAAAAGTATGCACGTTGTCGTCGCACTACAGGACTCCACATAATGCGTGAAGTACACGCCTATTTGCCTGATTTTTTTCATGAGTTTTGTGGAATTAAAAAAATATATATATGACGTAGATATACATTCTTACATCAAGGATTTTTAGGTAGTTTTGGTCGCGTAAGATTAATGAAAGTAATCTAAATTAATTATTTTTTTTAGTTTATTAAACATACATACATATATTTTCTTCTATATAATGTCCTTTGGTATAAAGAATAGAATATATTTATTTGCATAATGCATGTACAGAGATGTTGCGGTTTTCATAGTTTCAATACATTCTGCCCATAACTGGGCGTGAAAATTATTATTAAAAATTAAATTAGCTATATGTAAGTATATTATCTGTTTTATTCCTGCCACGGGTTGTCTGGAAGAGATCGGTTCTTAGCGTTACGACCACCCATTGTGCACATTTAGAATATTTTAAGGTTATAAGTTTTTTGTTTTCTATTACATAGTCTACAATAAAGTATTATCCCTCTCTCTCTCTCTCTCTCTGTATATATATATATATATATATATATATATATATATTTCTTCTTTTTTCTTGCTTCCGATGTGGATACTCCTACCGACTACTATGATATATATTTCAAGAATAACTATATTCTATTTAAGAAATATCATAACATGATGTTTGTATTTAATCATTTATACCATTTATAAGTCAGTATAGCTAGTAAATACCGGTATTCATATGAAGAAAGCAATCCAATGATATTACTTGTAAAGTGAACGTTATGTTAAATAGGGCGTGAACAGACTTTCGCACTTTTCCTATTGTTAATACATGTATGAATACGAATACGTATATATTTTATACGTATATACGTCTTGATATTAAGGAAGAAGTTGCAGTAGTGTAAAAACTAAAATAACTGCGTGTTAGTTCAACGTATTCGAAAATAACGGTAAAGAGATACGTCCTGAAAGCCTACCTATTGAAATTAACTATGTATGAAATCTGTCAATTTTTTTTATATTCTCCATCTCAAAGGGCACACGCTTGTCAGGGTTATTTCTTTTCTTGTTTTTTTTTTATATTTTTGGCTTGTGTTCTTATTTTTATTTTCTTTTCTTGTAACTCTTTTCATTGCCAGAAACTTATTTCTAATACATTGTTATTTTTACAAAAATTTTCGCCACAACATTTCTACTTCTTATTTCTACTTTATATAAAAAATAATACTACTATTTTATTATACTATTTACTGTCTGCACATTTGATAAGTAACAATGTGATAAGGGACCGTTGTAGATTGAAAAAGATGTAATGATAAGAGTTGAAAAAGAAATCCTAAGGTGCTTCGGGCACGTAGCAGGAATGGATAAAAATAGAATTATAAAACAAGTGTACGAAAACAGAGTGAATGGTAGCGTTGGTGCCGGTAGACCTCGACGCACACCATGATGATCAAAATGCTGGAACAACATTCGTCCTGCAGTCAGTTAAGGGGCTCTGAATCCCAAACTCAAGGGTGGTCATTATCTACACAGTAAGCCAGTACTACGAGGGGCTGGTCTAAACCCTTTTCAGACATGTGCCTTTCAACACTTGTACTCTTGAACGTGTTCGTAACAATCCAAATTTGAAAAAAACTTGGCCATTTGACCGTTTAGAGAATCCCAAACTCATGAAGTTTCTTGGTGACCATCAAAAATCACAGGGGAATCAAAGACACGGAACTAGCATAATATAACTCTAGTATCTTTATTCTTTACCAGATAATTATAATCTATTATGTACATAATTATATACCTTATCTATACGTATATGTTTAATATTATTCAGGGTTTGATAGGAATTAATGTTGTATTTATATATTTATTTAACTCTTTGTTAGTATTATCCCAATAATAACTGTATGTATTTCAAGATTACGGGCCATAAAAATGGACCCGGCCTTTTGGAGGGCTTGCATGGGGCCATGAGAAGGCCAACACGTAGAGGTCCCTTGACAAATTTAATCTAATTGTGGCATGACACTGACCGGCGATTATCTCTGTCTATACCATATAAAAATGCACCCAAGGACAAGCCCCGGTCAGTGTAGGACTATTATTCTTGTAACAACAAAAGATACCGGGCTATTTGGATGAGCTGCTAGTGGAACTAGGGATCCGGGTTGTTGGGACTATGGCGTCGGCCCGTCGCAATGTTCGGGGAACATTGAAAAATGGGCAGACGGTAACTCACCACTCCCTGCATGGGCCCCTAAAAAATCCGTACAAAATTGGCGAGGGGCTACATGGGTGAGAGTGGCTAAGGGGTGTGGAGAGGTGGGCTACAGGTTCACCGAAGCTACTTCTGATATTATCGCAACAAATATATTGTTATCATTCGGGAAATTTGCTGAGTGCAGTTGATTTGGTCCATCATTATTGTATCCTGAAATTGGCCTCATATAACATGGCAGTATTTATACAGCTTGGTATTTATTTGTGACAAATTGCACTGGTTATTTGTATCTAACTGCTTTAGCCAGTCTACGTCCTACATTTATTCTTTATTCCTTCCTTGTCTCTGTTTATCACCGTCCCTGACAACATTTATTAACTATACCGTCTAAAGGCAGGTTTACACGTATTACAAGTACATAAGTAGATGTAGTAGTAAAATGAGGTTGTAAATGAACAGATATATAGATAAAAAACATGTATTAAAATAGTAGTTTTCATTCAAATTTGTATTAGACTAAGAAATTGTACAAGATATAAGAAACGACAATAGATTAAGAAATACATATATAGCTATATGAGTTTTCAAAAAAATAAAAGAACAAAGACAGAAAGGAATAAATAAAAGAGTATACCCAATTATTATTTTTACTAATTTCTTAAAGTTGTTTATTGAAAACCTACATATTATTAAAAGTTTACATGCATTAAGTAACTTAAAATTTAGCTAAAATTTACTTATAGATACTTGTTAGGTTTAATCCAGCCAAGAGTTTAGGTCCAAAAGAACACATGCAAATTTTAAAAAAAACAGTATTTGTCGGTAATGGAGTAACTGTTAGGTTCGCAGAATAACATTAAGACCTAGTTTCAAATGACTACTATTATCATCAAAATGTATGTAAAACAGGTACAGAAAACACTATCTATATCTGTTTTGTCAACTAGGTGTTGTATAATCATTTGGGTATATGTATCCTATTTACTATAAAACAGGCATACGAGGTATGGGTGCTTCCATAACGATGCAAGTCCCAGAGCGGGCAAAGCAAAACGTCTCGGTACCGATTGGTAAACTCCCATACGTTCTGTACGTGTGGCACATAAGGTTGAAACTTATTTATAGGAAGCGTTTTGAAGTTCTATACGTTACGTGTGAGCGCATATAAAAAGTCTGGGATCATATGTGGTAGGTACCAATCGGGATTGATTTGCTCCTACTGGATATCTGAGCCCAGAGTCTGTAACTTTAAAAAAAAATCCATGTCACAGCGAATCAAAATCCATTCGAATGACGATTATCAAACATACGTAGTGTCTAAAATTCATATAAAATCCCTCTCGGTTAGTTAAAGATTGATTCATTATTGAGATGAGATGTTTACATACTACCAAAATCGTCAAAAGTTACGATTCCAATCCGATTCGGTTGCCAATTTGAGTTATATATTATATAGCCTCGGGGCCCTGTATCGTTGTGCTAAACAGCGGAGTAGACGGCAGTCAGTGTTGGTAGACCATGGCATACTAACCACGATTAAGGCTTGTGTGCACAGACCTTTAACTGATGGTTAAAATAAAATAATAGCTAGAACAATAGGGCTAAACAAGGATTATTTTATTTTAACCGTCGGTTAAATATCTATGCATCCCAACCCAAAATTGCAGACTTTTTGAAAAAAGCACTTCAAATAGATATACTTCTTATATGAAAAAATAAATGAGTCGATGAATAGAAAGGCATGTTTCAAAATCATAACAAGTGGAGATCCCTCGTCTCTACCTACTCCAGGGAAACATACGTGATAGTACTTATTTAAAGTAAATTAAAACAGATACATTCAGCAATCCATTTTATCCAATTGTTTGTTTTCTGTGACAAGAATGACAATGTTCCTCTTAGGAATTTAATCCAATATTTTATGAGACAGATATCTAGGACATGCACAAACAAACGGACAGAAATGACGTTTGTACAACAGGTAAAGTCAGTAAAACCAGGAACGATATATTAATACATAATCAGTAGGTAAATACGCACTTTACGTATTCCCAAGGTAAGCTAACTGCGGGCGCGGTGCGGTGGTCGGGAGAAGGCAACGGGACGTGGAAGAAGAAGCAAGGAAGGACTTCCCTCGCCACCAGTCCGCCGCCACACTGCACTCGTCCCCCGGGGGTTCACACACTCCTAGGATGTTAGGATATGCTTATGATCATTAAATTGAGTTATAAGTTTATTTTCTTTATTGTATTCCAACAATTTCTTGATACGTATTTTTATATATCGCGATGACAGCAGTCACTCGCTGTCTCGTCTTGTATTGCGCATTCTTCATTTAAAAGTTTATTCTTTTCTTGATGGTGAGGATGGGCAGGAAGAATTTATAAGGAGGCGCAACCCCTAACGCTCGTATTATGTGTAATATATAATGTGGATCACTTTGAGGCCAATCCTGGATACCCAGACCATAAAAGTAACGTAGAGTTCGTTTATGGAATTACCATGTTAAGAATCGAAACTGGAGTCTCTTCGTTGCATATATGTATGTCTGTATACATTCATACATATATAATATTGTAACATTCTAAACATGCCATTCCTGTACATTAATACTATTTAAAAAACAACTGGACTAGACTATATAAACGACGGAGAACACGATGCATTTGTTTAGATTTCTTGTCTATTTGTCTGTTGTTCCGGATTCACGTAAAAACTACTGGGTCAATTTCTAAATATATATATATATATATATATATATTATTTTTTTATTGCAGAAGTTCAGCAGACAGGCAGGCGGCCCAATTGATGGAAAGCCGTTACCATCGTCTATGGACATTTGCAGCACCAAAGGTGCTACAAATGCGCTGCTGCTCTCTTAAGGGAGACTGGAACCTGGTCACTAATGTCGTAAAACAACTCAAGGTTGTTATGGCGGCATACTCTAGACCAGGACTGGTAGCTATCCAGTCGGGCAAATACCCTACCACCTGGCTGTGGGTTGTTTCGTCGCCTCTTACGACAAGCCGCGCGGCCGCAGGATATTGTATTCTTTCTCCGTTCCTGCACGGATAAAATATATATACTTATATATACCAATTTATAATTTATATATAATCATACTAAACCGTATATTATATTTTATTATTATCATTAGTATATTATTAACTGCACGCCAACAAATTATTTTTAGTAAGATGTTGTCCATCCAAAGGTTGCGTGGAAGAGATTGCTTTAAGCAATAAGGCCACTCTTTGTCTTAACTATAAGGTAGTTACCTTATAGTTAAGACAATATAGTGTTACTTTTACTATGTTGGTGTACAATAAAGAGTATTGTTGTTCCTATATCTTACTATTCATTCACTTATCTTAGCATCGGCTGAATTTTGACATTGCTAATATGGAGGTTACGTCAATTTTTAACCTAAAATAAAGCAAATGAACGGTTGGTAAGATATAGGAACGTATATTAATTCTTGTTACGGAACCTTAAAAAGAACCGAACATCAACAAGAGCCGACCATTGTTTGCACATCTCTATTTTATTACAACAAAGATACAAAAACCCATTGTTTACACACGCAAGCATTTTAAGCATAGACTGCATTAAACACAAGCATTATTGACATTAGCGGTAACGAGAATCGACATAAATGTACACACACCTTAATTCACACGAAGTCGGACAAAGATGTTTTTAAATTAATAAAAGAGAAAGGGAGAGAAAGACGTAAAGAGAAGAGGTGTGATATTGTGTGCATTGGGCTTAAATAAAACGTGTTCTGCCGCCTATGTTTTTCTTGAACAAATTATGTTAGGCCAAGTACAGATAAAGCGTTTAATCACTGTGTAATTAAAATTATGATAATGAGTACTGAATATTTTTAATCTTTATTTTTATTTGCTTTTTAAGGTGTTTTTGAGCTAGCTAGGGAACTTTTCTTTAATATCGACAGACCTTTGGAATAAGTTTAGTCTGTAAGTCTAGTCTATATGTCATATTTGATGACCTACCTATGTAGGTTGTACATATGAGCAGAGAACAATATCAGTCCATAAACGTCTCACTTCTGGAAACGAGCCTCGCAATTTCTGGAAACAATATACCCACCACGCTTGTCTAAGGCGGATTGGTGAGTTTCACATACTGCTTACCTCTATGTATAGGTTTAACGACGTTTTCCTTTACTGTTGTTACATGATGATTGTTGTCAATAGGCGGTTCGGAATACCCGGCTAGGATTCAAACCCACGTTACAGAAATAGCGTTTCTCAAGAAGATTTCCGAATCGTGGGTCGCATTATATATATGATTTCGATGGGGCCACTGAAAATCAATGCTATGTTTTGGCATAGTAAAATACTGAGTGCCAACCCTATTTCGCAAATAGCGGCACACAATTTTCTTTTTGAAGTAAAACTTCTTTAGAATCGTTGTGGTTTGAAAATCTATGAAACTAGAAAGAGATAAACACATAAAATTCAACCTTATTTCATTCAAAATAAAATACATTTCTCTTTACCCGTTAGTATTAATTTTCAATATAAATAAAACTTAAAAGATTTCAAATGAATTTTAGCTCTATCTGTATATATTTAAAACAGATATTCTTTACGTAGATGAAAGGAAATTGTGCGTAACAGTGCATTGAATTTTGAACTTTAAACTAGTGATTTAAACTGCAACTTAGATTGAATTTTTGAATTATAATATGAAGGAAATTAATATAAATAAATTATATTTATATATTAATAAAAGTTGGAGACGAATTATCTGTGTGTATATTCTATAAGTTTCAGTTCTACTGCGTGTGAACTACACACATTTTTTTAAATATGATTTTGTTATTATGTATTCTGTTGTGTTGTGTGTTGCATTTTAGAAATAAATATTTTCTTTCTATCTTTCTATTTCTCTTGCGCACCGTGGGGATTGGGAATGAAATCCCAGCTAAGGTTTTTCTACAGCGCTACGACATGAGATTTTTTTTAAAAGGTGTCAAAAATTCACATCTCAACACCTCTGGTGTCGCAAACTTCCATAGGCGACGGTAACCGCTTTCCATCAGATCGTCAGCCTGTTTGCTGTACTCTAACTATAAAAAAAGGCGCAGTTGGATTAATCACCAAGTTACCACGACTTTAGTGAGAATAGAGAACTTATTTTACAAAAATAATGATTAAAAAATTTTGCTATCAGTTCGAGCTGCCTCCTAGAATCTCCTCGGCTTCCGAAAATAATATAAAGTACCAGAGATCTTATGTCTGAACATTTGCTTCCATCGGGAAAACCGTATTTATATCAGCTCAGTACTTTTTATGAAACAGTAATGAGTTTGCTTTCACGTTAATGTAACTTAGTACCACTGTTACCCGCGATCACCTCCTCTTCTAATTTGTATTTCTTACTAGCTCTGCCTGCGACTTTTTTTCGCGGAACCCTAAAAAAAAACACAGAAAGTACTCTAAGTTACTCCTCGTAACATCAGCTATCTGCCAGTAAAATTCTCGTCAAAATCGATCCAGCCGTTTCAGAGATTAGCCGGGACATTAAGACAAAAATTCTAAAAATTGCATTTTCGGAATCTCTTGGTCCGAATTATGGGGATAATGATTTTATTTGTTTTACATTTTTAGTTAGACATTACAAAAGAACACTTCAATTCTATTTATCTGTATAGATACTTTATGAGTGAAGATCAAACGATTATTTAATAGCATGTATTTATAATCGCAAACTCGCGAAATAAATGTTTAAAATTTTTCGTAACTGTTCAATATTCAATTTCAGCAAGTTTTTTCTTCTATTATTCCACCGCGACGACATCGAGAAGATTTTCTGACACTATCCCAATGAAATTGTATTTTAAATATCTTCGCAACACCAAGATATTGATATAACAGAATTGGGCCCAGCATGAGCGGTGTTATCGGCGATGTACATTCTCGCAAAAAAACGAGAATATGAATTAGGGTGTCGTGTTTTTTTTCCTCGCCTCCTCGCGAGGATCTAGAGTGCCCATTATAGTTCTTGCAATACACGAAGTCATGGACGCACAATTGTACATATACATTGCAATAGTGAGCGTGTCTGACGGAATGATCAGTTGAAAGCCTGCCGTACCATCGTGCTTGCTTTTGGTCTCATGCATACACAGATATGTGTTTACCACAAGCAAAACTCTCTCGCAAGAATTGTACATATTTATAATACTACATACATATACAATACAAACGCAGATGACATATGAGCATGAAGATTGATTGCATTAAATGAATGTATTGAAAACAAGAGACGAGACTCCGGTTGCGAATACGAAATTCAGAATTTGATTAGTCGGCCATTGAACTTTGACCTGGCTTGTTGACGACACCTTCGTAAACGGTATCTCGCTAATATAATTTTATATTTCAGAAAGGTATGAAAATAGATATTGAATGATGTAGGCAGCTTGAAGGTGAAACCGATGTGGAGGCGCCGCTACGCTCTCCTCCTCCCCTTGACGTCGCTGAACCGGTGTTGGTCAGGGGGGGTCTGCCACGGCCAGCGGGGAGGCTAGGCCATTTACCCGTGGTCCTGGCATTAAAGGCGAATGACGGAATACCCAGGGGTTTTAGTGGGTATCCCTAGCGGTGGTGTGGTAATGACATCTTTAGTTTTGGCTAGAGGTGCTAGTGCCACCCCGACCTAGCGACTCCCACACACCGTCTGCGATTTCCCCAGTTCACTACGCGGCTGATGGCCCTCAATCAGGTTTCCCCTCGTAAAAAGAAAGGGTTGGCCGTGTCTTGGTTCAAGGTGAACCACGTTTTATTTTTTATTGCAGGAGTTCAGCAGACAGGCAGGCGGCCCACTTGATGGAAAGTAGTTACCGTCGCCTATGGACATTTGCAACACCAAAGGTGCTACAAATTCGCTGCTGCTCTCTTAAAGGTAACTGGAACCTGGTCACTGATGCCGGAACACAACACAAGGCTGTTATGGCGGCATACTCTAGACCAGGGGTGGTCGTCATCCAGTCGAGCAAATACTCTACCACCTGGCTATGGGTTGTTTAGTCGCCTCTTACAACATGCCGCCCGGCCGCAGGAAATTGTATTATTTCTCCGTTCCTGCACGGATGCCGAAATAAACTGCCTAAGACAGATCCCGTGACATCTCACAGGGACGCGGAGGGACGCCGGTAGTTTTAGTGGGTAGTCCGGCAGCCGGCATCTTATAACTCCGCCCTCCGTGACCGTGACAACCTCCCTCCCCCATAGTCCGTGAGGATGCATAAACGCATTCACTCGGCACTCTTCAACAAGGGTTTCTAAAAATTTCTATGGGATTCACTGATCAGATCCTGACTTAATAACAATTGGACCTCAGGAGTGTGCTCTATTGAATGAAACAAAAATGTGAAAATCGATCCACAATTGACAGAGAATCGCGTAACAAATATACAAAGAAAATACAGCCGAATTGAGAACCTTCTCCTTTTGGAAATCGGTTAAAAACAGATACCCACATATCAATTTTATTTGGATCACTGCAGCGACCTCTATGAAGATCTAATAAGTTTGCCATCGCTTCAAAGTAGGTGCTTTGTTTTAAAGCTTGATTAAGCAATTTAAAAAAAATAGTTACGTTTTACAACACACTCTTTTGATTCGCCGCAGTCGGTCAAATACACCAATTACGATACAAGATAAGATTAAATACATAAAAGACAAAAAGTTTTTATCTTATGTTTGTACGTTGATAAATTGGTTTAATAATGTAATTCGGATGGTAAAATTATAATGGGATATAATACAAAGTTAAACTTCTTCAATACTATAAGTGCCTACATCCCTATTAATATTATAAAGGTGAATGTAACTCTGTCTGTCTGTTCCGTTTTCACGGAAAAACTAACAACCGGACCGATTAGGCTGAAACTCAGTATATATTATATATATTTTCCATGCCGAGAATGAACATAGGATATTTTTTATACCGAAAAATGGGATAGTTTCCGGGATAAAAATATATTTGTCTCTCTGTTTGTTATGCTTTTACGGAAAAACTACTGGACCGATTTAGTACAAATTCGGTATATATGTAATTTTAATACCGAGGGTGGACAAGGGACACTTTTTATCTCGGATAATGGTATAGATTTATGTAAAGGTTATCCTAAAAAGTGGGATAGGTTTTGTGATTTTCCATTTTCGTCATTTTGGTCATCTTTGTCCTTTATGTCATTTTGTCATTTTTGTCCTTTTGTCCCTTTTGTCCTTTTTGTTCATTTTGTCCCTCTTGTATTTTATTCCTTTTTGTACTTTTTGTCCTTTTTGTCATATTTGTCATTTATGTACAGATGGTTTTCATAGACGGGGGGTAGATAAACAAAACTAGGATGGTTTGAAGTAAAGGATGAGACCAATTATTTCTCAAGTTTATAGATATAAAAATTCATCGTCTATAAAAAATGCGATACTAACTCGATATGTCTTTCCCTTAATCTTTCACGGAAAACTACTAGGAATACTATACTGGATCGGTTTTGCTGTAATTTTGTTTAAATGTAGCTTCAATACGGAAAATGGACATAAATACTTTACATGCCGGGAGCTGGGATAGTTTGCGATATAAAATGAAATTAATTTTCCGGGTGCAAATAGCACTAACATAAAAATTTTGTACAATGTAACCCGTATTAACGCCTGCTCTTTAAACAAGAAGCACGCACCAGAGGCTGACCCGCGGCTTGGTCGCGGGGTAAACTCTAATATAATATAAACAGATTATTTTTTGACAAGTAATTAAAACCATTTATATCAAACTAGAGGTCCCAGCAGACGTAGTCCTGCTCTGTTAAAATGAAAATCTACAATCCCAGCGCCACCTACCGGTTCTAATTGTTGGTCTAAACCATCTGGGGACCTGCTCAAATACACAAAAAAGCATCAAAATCGGTTCAGGATATTAGGTGAACCCTAAAATCCGCTCCCAGTGCCACCTACTGGTTTCAATTGTTATTCTAAATAATCCTGAATCCCACTCAAATACACACCAAAAATTGAATCTAAATCGGTAAATTTGTTCTCAAGTTATGCGCGTACATACATTTTTACGATTCATTTTTATTCGTATAGATAACTAACCTTTCTTTGAAGACTATAAACTAATACAATTAAAGAGAACTTATTTATTGTATTCTACTCATAGTCCCTCAAGACTATTTTATTTTTATTGCGTGAGGCAGGCAGCCTTACCTATAAAAAAACTCGACTAGATTTAAGGTTCAGTATTCTACTCATCCGTGCCAAAACTGAGAACGAATACAATGGCCTCCGGCCGGGCGGCCTGTCGTAAGAGGCGATAAAACAACCCACAGCCAGGTGGCGAGGTATTTGCCCGACAGGATGACTATCACCCCCGGTCTAAAATATGCCACCATAACAACCTTGAGTTGTGTTCTGGCCTTAGTGGCCAGGTTCAAGTATTTCTTTAGAGAGCGGCAGCACATAGGTGTTACAAATGTGTCCATAGATGATGGTAACCGCTTTCCATCAGGTGGACCGTCTGCCTGTCTGCCCAACTTATGTTACAGTTATTTAGTAGCATAGTTGTTCTTGTCATGTTTCTTTTTAAACTTAGTAATTAATTTTGTTATGTACCCTCTTATTTCTAAACGATACAATCGGCCATTTCCTTAATTGAATAATAATGTTATATTTTTATTTGTTCGGTGATTAGCGCCTGTTTTGTATAGAGTAAGTAGTTCTCTATAATTTAACATAATTTTTTTGTAATAATATTTATCTCTAATATGCGGTAATTGTGTACAGATTGTAATTCAAAATCTTTCAATTGTAAATAGACGGTATTCACTACATTTTGTCTTCATGTTGGCAGACACGATAGATTTATGCTGTGTTCGGTTTATTTTATTACATATAAAACTTTAAGTATAATATTTCTATAATATCTTATATAAAATATTATCTAAAATTTCCAAACAATAATGTATTAAATTCTTGTCATTCATAACCCTTTAATTAAAATAGTTTATCAATGACTTCAATCCGCTATCGGTTGTGCCAGTTTGCTAAGTTTCTTATACTGTAAAATTGTTGGAAGGATGGCGAGGTGTTCTTCGAGTGTGAAGAGTCAGTGTATGAGATATGTTAAGACCGTAAGGTTCTCTGATTATAAATGTAGTGACCAGCTGTTGTTATTTTATTACCATAGAAACCCTTCTGAGTTATTGCAAGTATTACACTTATGCAATAAAATAAAACAGAAATACGAAAACATTTAAATTCAAAGGTATCTCAGTCAATTTGACTTCAACCTATTGTATTAGATTAGACTTTATGTTAATAATACAACGCGTTTAGTTTCATAAGAGAAAATCATTAAAACATATTATGTATCGATATGGTCATAGCCATAAAACGATTAGGTCATGCGCACATTAAACGGTGCTTCCAAATAACTGCACCAATACATGAATCAGAAGCGTATCGAAATTAATTACGTCTTTATCTTTACTACCAACTAGCCATTGTTCCTACACTTAATTTCGCCGATTCTAAATAAAGGAATGTTTCCCTACTCCGGATGTTTCTCTACATTGGCTTTAGCTGTAATAAAATGTATGTAAATCAATCAATCAATTCGTGTCAGTCTACGCACTATTCATATATAAAGGTGTACATCCACTGTACGTATATCTGTCATTCTGGGCATAAAACCCCAAAATTCAAAATTATCAGAATTTCCACGCCATACTTTAAAAGTTGGAGTGGGAAAACTCATTTTACCCACCTAGTTTGTTAAACTAAAAATGTTATGAATATTTAAACCATTGGTCAAACATTTTCTAACGATACCCCAAAGCTTATGGCCACTGAAATAAAAAAATATGTGTGTGTGTGCAGTTCACACGCAGTAGAAGTGAAATTTCAGAGATATACTCACAGATAATTCTTCTCTAACTTTTATTAATATAAATATCAACCCTTTAGCCTATACCCGTCAATATGTCATAATTCAAAATAAACTTCTTAAGTATCACTTCTAATATTTTACATTTTTAATCTAAAAAAAAATTATCAACTTTATTTCGGTCCACATTGGACCTATGTTTAATCATCGGTCTTATCGACTCTCTAATCTGTGTTGCACAATGTAAAACTCATATCTCATTCTCTCACAGGATTAGTCCTATAGATTTATGTGTTTATCTCTTTTTAGTGTAGCTTTTTCGTTTCATCGAGTTTCAAATCACAACGATTCCAAAGAAGTTTCACTTCAAAAATGAAATTTTACTACACTGTTTGTTAACGTTACGTATACATAATATAGCTTTATGGCAAATTTCATCAATATAGACGCAGAAGTTGTAAAACTAAATGTGTCTAGCCCTTTCCACCAGCTCTTATAACCAACAAGTCCTATCATTGTCATTATTCAATTGCAGTCCAGTGCTGGATGTAGACTTCTAAACTTGACGCCACATATCCCGATCCTCCGCTCATACAGCTCCTACTGGCACCGAGCAGGAGACTTGACTCCATGCTTGACTTGCTCCATCGGTCCTTTCTTATAGCTAGTGTACAGTAGACAAGCTAAGGCCAACCTGATGGAAAGTGGTTTTTTTAATGTTTGCTTATAGGCAAACTAGCAGACGGGTCCACTTGATGGCAAGTGGCTACCGTCGCCCGATGCGTTGCCTACCTCGTTGAGACTTTTAATATCCGTTTACGCCCTTTTTGAAGAGCCCCATATTGTAGCGCTCAGGGAAATCCGCGAGAGGGGCTCATTCCACAGCTTGCTTATGTATGGGATAAAGGAGCGAGCGCCACGTACAGTGGATAAATTCCAGGTGTCAAGGAAGTGGTTACCGTCACTTTTGGACATATGTAACACCAGAAATGTTACCAATACGCTGCCAGCCTTGAAGGAGTTTTGTGATACCTTTTTTAAAAAAATCCATATTCTGATGTAAAAACCTAAGTGGGAATTCATTCAAATTCCTGCAACACATATGACCTGACCACTACCATTTCAGTTTACTACGGTTTGTTCCTCTTACGGTTTCTGATTTTGTCCAAAAGAAACACGCAATATAAAGTATTGAGCTACATAATCTATGGAATGCCTCACACTATGTAATTATTTTATTTAATTCCCTCTATTAGTTATGCTTAGCTTCTTAGATATGTAGGTGACTTTGGTTTTTGGATATCATGCAAGAACCAGACTTCCTTAGAAGAAATGGCGATATAACAATTTTGATCTTTATACTACAATTCTTCCTATTTAATGATAGGAAATTGATTTTAGCGCAGCATTTGTTATAAAGATATTTTTTTTAATTTCACGCTCATGTTAATATCAATTGATTGAAAATATTAATTTTAATACATGTGTGCGTAGATTTTAATAATAAAATTTTTCAATTATTTGAAATTTTAATACTTGGTACGATAACGGAAAGTTATGTACACCTATATTTTTATTATATAATTATGTATTGTTCTGCTTAAGGGGTTATTTAAATGGTGGTAATAGAAATAATAACTCGTTCGCACATTATCACATTTTTGTTGATGTAAATACGGAGGGCGAACACAGCTAATATCAATTATAAATATATATTATTATTAACAGTACATGTTGCAGAGTAGACAAAATGAGATGACACTATTCCATTTACCTAACTTACTTCAAAGTAGGAGTGACATGTTAATAAGTTGTATCAGTTGTAAGTTGTCCCCATGTAAATGACTGTCAGACCATTACTTTGCAGCTATTATACGGATTTGCATAAAATGATTTACGGCCATCACGTTTCTATAATCCAGTGAGAATGAGAACTTTACGCGAAAGGCAAAAGTCTCTCTCTTTCTCTCTCTCTGTCATATGTTACTAGCGGTGACCGCCACTAATTCCGTGCGTGGTGTCTTGAGCTTTATTCATACATATAACGAATAACTTTTTTGTGTATACCTATGTATATAACAGAGTGGAGTATCCTTAGACAGGTCTGGAAAAGTCAAAACGATATTTATCAATAACTTGTTTGCTTAAAACCGTAAGTGGGTAGATATCCGCTTCTCCAAATCGTCCTTTCCTGATGATATAGGTAATTACTAAAATCGAGGTGGTAGAACTATACTAGTTTGAAAGTATTTTTCAAGTTCTAGTTAGCAGGGCTTCGTGGAACTTCAAAAATACTTTCTTCACAACAGTCAAAGAGATATAACAAATCCAAATTGTTACACTTGGTAATGTTTTGTTTTGTGATTGAAACATAACTGTCCCACATTCTCCGAGCCAGCAGCTATTTATCACCTTCGAATAGAAAAGCCGACATTGTAAAGCTGTAAAGAACAGCTTTGCGAATTGCCCAAACATAACCTTTACGCCCTAACAAAAACGGATCAAGAATGTTTAATCAGCGTGGCGGAATTACAAAGAAATTCCTTAGAATGTTCATATTCAATGAACACTGGCTAATAAAAGTTATATCCTGTACAACGTGCACATGCACTTTTTGACACAACAGTATCTACAGCGTAGCTTTTATTTTCAAGAGCAACTTATTTAGAATCGTTGTAATTTGAAATTCGATGAAACGAAAAAGCGACACTAAAAGAGATAAACACATAAATCTATAGGACTAAGCATGCGAGAGAATGAGATACGAGTTTTACATAGTGCAGCACAGAAAGTCAATAAGACCGATGATTATACGTAGGTCTAATTTGGACCGAAATAAACTGATAATATTTTTTCGACTAAAACAGTGCCAAATTGAAAGTGATACTTAAGAAGTTTATTTTAAATTATAATATGTTGACGGATGTAGGCTAAAGGAATATATTTATATTATTAAAAGTTAGAGGATTATCTGTGAGTATATTCTCTGAAGTTTCACTTCTGCATGTGAACTGTACACACATTTTTTTTATTAAGTATAGACAATATAATGAATAAACAAATTTTAATGTAACATCGATGGTAATAATGATAAATACACATCTATATAAACTCCTACGGCAATGTTTTATTTGTTTGTCAAACTATTAACATATTCATAATATTCTTAAACAAATATAAAATTTCGTGGGTAGCGCGTATGTCTGTCTGTTTGGCTTCCCGTGTCAGAATAAATATTGTACAACTACCCAATAAGTGAGTAACACCACATATTTTCTTTATGAAAATCTGAATTATTCATATTGCATACTAATTAACGTACCGGGTTATGTCTGAACGTAATTAGAATTATGAAAAGGCAAAGGCGTTTCTTAACGGGAATCTGAAGGGTGATTATTTTGCTATAAAATATATATTTTCAAAAAATTTATAATTCTGGTCAAATTTTTATTTTTATGCAAGAATTCTACTTGCATTGATAGTCTCAGTTTAACGAAATATTTTGTTTTCGAGTTACTATAAGACATACGACGTTTAGTGTCAACAAAGAAATTTTGCTGAGGCATTTGCTACATGATGTTTTTCTTGAAACATATTTGCTTGAATATTGTTTTAAGCCTAACAATTCATAAATATTCCTCTCTCTTTTCTTTCACCATATACAGAGCGTTTGGGGTCGGCAAAATATATTTACGCGTCTATTCTGACATACATCCTGCACTTTCCGTGCAGGTACAGAGAAAGAATACAATTCCCTGAGGTCAGGAGGCCATTTTTAAAAGGCAACAAAACAACCCACAGCCAGGTAGTAGGGCAGTTGCCCGTCTGGTTGGCTACCACTCCTGGTCAAGAGTATGCCGCTATAACAAACATGAATTGCGTTCCGGCATTAGTGGCCAGGTTCCAGTCTGGTCAGTCCAGGCGGCAGCACATGGGTAACAACACTTTTGATATTATAAAGGTCCTTAGGCGATGGTAACCGCTTTCCATATAGTGGGGCCGTCTGCCTGTCTGCTGAACTCACGCAATAAAAAATACGTCTTTTGTCACACGACTAATCATCATGTCATTCATCACGCAATCTATCTATCACATTCTTTGTCTACCTTTAATCGTATGTCCATCATGCTTCCAATTTAGGACCATTTTGTCACATGAATTTAGCCTTCCTCATAGCAACCCAACCGTCTTCATTTCAATTATTCAGTCCAAAGTACAACTTTCAAAGACCTCTTTATGCACTATTTTTTACACTACCACCAGCATTTGTGCACTAGCACCGAGCTACAATTGGCGGTTTTCGGATAATGTCATTTATATAGCTCTATGTCACAACATTTGGCGCTAGCAGATAAAAGAAGGCTTTAATAAATTATTTAACATATTAAAAATAAAGAATGGTGTGTGTGTGTGCAGTTTATACGCAGTAGAAGTGAAACAAAGTGTGACAAGGGGTGGGAGGAATTGGAAATTTCGTGACATCACATTTCAAAAAGCTTTAAAACATTTCCAACTCTATCTGTATGAACACAGTGTTTAAATTATTATGTATTATATCTCATACTCTCGCAGGCTTAGTCCTGTAGATTTATGTTTTTAACTTTTTTAGTGTCGCTTTTTCATTTCATCGAATTTCAAATCATAACGATTTTAAAGAAGTTTCACTTCAGAAACACGTTTAAAATACACAAAGCTTACGATTATATTTAAAGAGAAGAAGACGTATGTACGGACAAAACAGATAGTATTTTTATTGTGCTTACAAATGGTCATGTAAACTTTTCAACCAAACTAGACCTTCACTATAACAACGACTATCGGATCCAAAGTAATACAGATGTGGACGCGGCATTATATGCATACATGTGTACTTTCCTTACACATATAAAACAGTGTGACCAGCTTATCTTGAACCAATAGTAAATACTTACGATAACGCTTTCAGAATTATTAAGCCATAGTGTATTTAGCACTATATTTATACATTAATCTATGTATTTTTAATTACGAAACCACGTTAATCGAATACGTTAATGTAATTAATTTTCATCTTTTTTTTTCTTTTTATTAAGGCACCTTTAATAATTTTCTAAGATTAAAACACTTTATAGCATTGATTGATAATTTAATTGATGATGATATGATTGTTGCCGTTGTTCAGTAGAGGGATTTATATATTGTATTATAGACGTTTATATATTGTCAACCAAATTTATATTATAAACTAGCGTCTGCTAGCGAAACTTCGTTCACGTTCCTCTAACGACGGTGTATTTGTTAATGACTTGCAAAGGTGGCGCGTAGCACGAGTACAAGAAACAGTACTGCCAACATTTTAATAAACGTTCCGTTGATAAAATACAGAAACGTGAAAAAAGATAATTGCAATAAAGACAATGACACACACAGAGTGTGCAATGAGAAACAAAGAGGATATAATCAGTACGCTTATCATAAATATAAAAACTAATAAAAAAGTTTTACATCTCTAAATAATCTTCTTAGACAAGATAGAAAATCAAACAACTTTAATCAGATAGTAATTTGAAACTTTATTGTCAAACAGTTAAACATCATTTTCTGTAATACCGTCTGTTGTGTGAGTTTGAAAAGGTGACGAGCTCGCGGAATGCTTAATGAATCAATGTGACAACTAGCGAACCTTTTCATACCACGACTGTACAAACTCGACGCCTCTATAGATTTATTGTATTGTAGATGCAGATTTTTTATTTTTTTTATTTCACTATCCATACAATTATATCATTATTATCATTATACTGTACTAGCTGCGCCCGCGGTTTCACCCGCGTGGTGATGGAAAATCGTTATATTTTGAATAATTCACACTATATCTTTATAGATTATAGCCTATGTTATTCTGATGTGTAAGCTATATTACTGTAAAGTTTCATCAAAATCCATTCTAGTTTTTGCGTGAAAGTGTAACAAACATACATCCATACATCCATACCTACATCTATAGATCCATACATCCTTTCTTACAAACATTCGCGTTTATAATATTTATATATTATATACATATTATACTTACGTTATACCCCCCGCATATAAGTTGTACTATAACTTTGTTTCACTTAAAACCCGATTGTAATGCAAATGCAAACTACAGTTAGTTATCTATGTTGATTTTCATTTCTAATTGTTCACTTACAATATGCTTTTGTTGCAAGACCTACTTTTGTATAGGGCCTGATATGATTGCACACTTGCGACAAAACGCCAAATTAATAACATAAGGCCGACCGTCTCACTATTAAACGGTCTATGAAGCGAGTTATATTGAGTGTTTCTCTTATGCTCGGGTTGCATATGCGATAATGTTATAGTTGTACCCTCGGCGGTATGCCAAGTGAGATAAGCCAGGCGTCAAGCTGTCACAGGTGTAGTACCTAGATTCTAGTTCGTGCGGTACCCCTATAAAAGCTTAAAGGAGAGGGGTGCAGGTTAGGTTTAGTGGGTAGTCTAACGGCCGATATCCCCATGTCCTCCGTTCGGAGGCCACGTTGGGAATACGGCCGTTCGGGAGTGCTACACATCCCTTGGTATAAAGTCTTCCCCCCCCCATCTCTAAGATGGTGTCCAAAGAAAAAACATTGCCCTGTATCACCTAAAAAAATGGGGAGGGGAAGTGCCCCATCGGAACTCTCACTTATTGTACGAAACATGATTAGCTCAAGGCTAATCGTTTCACGCTGATATTCTGTGAGAGCGCGGTATTACACCGATCGAGGCGGCCCTGAGGACCGTAAGATAATGATTCCAGCATGGCTCTGCCAGGTCTAAGTATGTGACAATTATAAAGAACAAAATAAAAACATTATTATTTACAAATTAAATGTATATATTAATACGTGAAGCAAAAACTTTGTACCCCTTTTTACGAAAATTGCGCAGACAGAGGAGTATGAAATTTCGCACACTTATAGTTTACACAAAGAAGAAGCGAAGAATTCTAATATTTTTTTTAAATTATGCATAAAAAATACATTAAATCAATAAAAAAAACATTACACACACTACCGTGTATTTGACACACACACGCATATATACTCCTTTGTTTATCGTTGCCTTGGCGAAATCTGTGATTATAGAAGTATAGTCTTTGACATTAATTAATAAGGTCGAATTTCGAGCACGGGCGACCACTAGTAGTTTTTAAATTCATTATATATTCGGGTCGTTATATTATTACGCCAAAAGGAAGGTTTGCACCCAAAATCAGATTTGTGACGGATATTATGCCGGCACAGCAATAAGCTGAGTGCAAATCTTGTTTGCTGAAAATGCGGCGTACAAATTCTCAAAATATGTTTTATTTTTAAGATAGCAATGTAACTACGTCGCTATTTCTACAAATATTTTTTTCCTTCTTTATTTCAAAAAAAAATTGTTACAAGGTTCTGCACTAACGCCAAATGACACGTCAATGCAAACTGACACGTGTCTATTATAACCTCACTTTTTAGTCACTCTCATAAACGTGTGCGATTATTACATAGCGACTATTAGTCGCAAGTCTGCACATTAATAACATAACAATGGTTATGTTTAGTGTTTATATTTTCATTTTTACCTATAGAATTTTGCCTGGTTTTATAGATTATTTACACAAAGTTATCGGTTTAAAATGGAAAATGGCATATTACGTATATTCATGATTATAATGTTGTGTTTAAGAAACCAATGTGTATACTTAGAGAGGCTTAATAAGATTTATGTTTTCTTTAGAATGATGAATTTGTTATAACAATATATCCCCCAAATTTATGCCAACTAATATTATAAATGCTTATATTAGTCTGTTTCTTCGTAAACTTTGCACGCCTTAAATGCGCAACCGACCATCACGGAATTTTGGATATAAAATAAATAATATTGAATAAAAAAATTAGTATAAAAAGGACATAGGGTATCTATCATCCGGAAACAATGTAGTTTCCCCGAGGGATAGACTAATATAGTTGAAAAGGTGACCCTTCAACCGCTTATTATTGGCGCCACCGTTGCAATGCACTAACAAATACATCGTTATAGCAACGACAATGACATACATAGCAGCGACAATACTAAAATGTTGCTCTCAGGATTAGTTCCACTATCGCTTCGCTAGATAGCGTTACGGGTATTTATCGTTAGGTACATTGAAATAATTCCAAGTATATTTCCAAGAACTAGTGGTCGCCCGTGGTCGAAATTCGACCATAATAATTAATCTCAAAGACTATACTTCTATAATCACAGATTTCGCCAAGATACACTGTTACTTGACTTGAACAATAAACAAAAGAGTTTATATGCGCGCGTGTGTCAAATACATGGTAGTGTGTGTAGTGTTTTTTTATTGATTTAATGTATTATTTATACATAATTTTAAAAAAATATTAGTATTCTGCACTCCTTCTTTATATAAACTATAAGTGTGCCAAATTTCATACTCCTCCGTCCACGCAATTTTTGTATAAAGTGGTACAAACTTTTTGCTGTGTTTTTGCTTCGCGTATTCATGTATAGAAGATTATAACATGCTCACTGCGTAATTTACATATCCTTTTTTAACACAATAGAAGCGTCGGCAAAACTAGTGATCAAACAAGCACCTAGCTATAGCTGCTACTACGTTCGTTTACAACTTTAGATTCATTTACCTGAACCATACGAGATATAGAAATAAAAAATACACGACAATTTGAAATAAAATTGTTGATTCAGTCTCAAAAATTTTCCTTGAAACATGTTAAGATTATTCGAGACAGACAAACAAAAACTTTAAAGTCGATCATTTATTATTAAACATCTTATAAACAGCCGTTTAAGATTAACATTAATTTTGAATTCGCAGACAAACATTTCAATTTTATTTACTGGTTTTCAAAATAAGTTTTTATAGGCTAATTTGGTTACTACAATGTTGAAGAATAACTCAATGATAAAGCTGCCTTTACATAGCTGTTCCTTCCTTTCCTTAGTTGTTTTTCATTTTACCAAGAGTGTAATGTTTCATTTTATGTCAAAAAAATATGTTAGCAATTTGTTGAGGATTTTCTTGTATTCTACGAACATAAGTTATGTACCTACATATTTATGATAAAAAAACAAAGCAACAAATAAACTAATTAAATAAATCTCACCTAGACTTGTTTCTGGGGAGTTGTGAAGCGGAGTAGGTAGGTACACATACAGTAGGAAGTATATTTAATTTGAACTAATATTTTCAAAAACTGAAAGAAAGGCTTTATTTGAAAAAATAGCGATGTAATTACATTGTTTACAGATTATAGTTTTAAAATATAGCATAGTTTGAAAACTTGTACGCCGCATTTTCAGCAAACATAGTTTGCACTCAGCTTAAGCAGTTACGCTGATTTTCAGCGCAAACCTTCCTAAAATCCTAAAATGAATGTTCTCCAGGGAAATTAGTAATGCTGATAATAAACGTATCAGTTATATGCATTTCAACAAAAATTGATTCAAAACAAGTTTAGGTTTATACTAGCTGTGCCCGCGACTTCGTCGGCGTCAGTTTTTTTTTCGCAGAACTTTAAAAAACAGTAGCCTAAGTTATTTCATATAACATCAACTATCTGGCAGTGAAAGTCCCGTCAAAATCGTCCAGCCGTTTTAGAGATTAGCCGGAACATCCAGACAGACAGACAGACAGACAGGTAACAATTTAAAAAAATGATTTTTTGATATAGGTTCCGTATTTAGTAAAAGCTGTTAATTTGACATTACAGACTTCATTTTTAAATATCTGAATAAATGGTTCATTTGGTTGATTCATCCAAATTGAAAGACAGAAGTGAACCGTCCTATATCGGCTCAAAAGCCGAACACAAACCCACAAAACAAATATCAGAGAAATAAGATAGAAAAAGATGCTCGTTTATAAACTATATTTATTCCGAATATGCTTCTTCCACTATAATGCTGATCTAATTTAGAACAATTAACTATAGGTTATGATTCTCACACAATAAGTAGCTACCGTAGAGCGCTACTACGACATGTGCGTCGGACCAAAGTTGAAGTGATAATGATCATTCGTCACTACGGTTACTTGCTTTTATATCCAAGCGATGACGAAATGAGCCGAGTAGTCACAACTACCCGCAAATATTATTTAATTATTAATCTAACTTATTTCAAACTAATATTAGTCTGAATAAAAACTGTTGAATTTAAATATTTTCGGATTTTAGCCTCAAATTATTTTTTAAATTTAGTTTTAAATGTTTAGAACGATGATATCCTCTCTCAACTAAGTTATAAGTCACATGAAAGTTTTGAACTAAATTTACATTTGCATAGTTAAGTAGTAAGTATGGAGGGGCCGGCTGTCCTCCGTCTTGGTTAGAGGAGAGAGCGGGACCGAACCCACGGCCTAGACAAGGGACGCATAGAGCAATGCCCAGGATTGTAATGGGTATCCTCGACCCGGATGGCAATAAAATTTCTGCAGAGGTGCTAGGAACCATTCGCCCCAACGTGGTGAATCCCACACGCTCCACAGCGCTGATTCGGATTTTCCCTGGATAAAAAAGTTTTAGCAAGAGCATTGCAGATAGCTTTGAAACTGTTGAATTTAATTTAAAAATCGAACGTCTCTTTTATGATTGCATGATTTAAATTATCGAAAAACAGCCAACGTCAAAAATGATTACTTGCTCCTTGCTGTCTTCGATTAATCTTCGTAGGCAGATCTAAATATTCTCAATGCCGACTTATGTTCAGACTCATGTTAACCTTCGCCATAACCACTATGAATACGTTCGAATTTCAAATTACCGTTGGTATAAAAGTTTTATATGTAAATTTGTAAATATAATATCTCTTTGTTGCATTCAATTGGTTGGCTTTTAGGGTTCCGACACACTAGGCTATAAAAACATCCCGTTTCACCTCGAGGTGAGCCTCGGTGTAATCGGAGAGGCTCAACCCGCGAAGATGCCGCGCATCGTCCATCCGGGCTGAAGGTAAATGCGCGAGTAAACCCTCAGCCCGAACAAGAGACGCGTAGAGGAACGATCAGGGGCTTTAGTGGGTATCCCCGACCCGGGTGGCAATAACGTTTTTGTGGGGATGGTAGTGCTCATTCGCTTCAACGTAGTGATTTGTCCACAAGCTGATAAAAAGGGGCATTACAGATAGCTTAGCAACTGTTGTTTATAAGTCGAATGTGACGATGATGACTTAAATTACCACACCCAACCAACGTCGACAGCTGAATAATGGCCCTCGTCGTTTTCGATTAGTCCTCGCAGACAGATGTAAATATTTTCAATGCCAAACGACCAGACTCGTGTAAACCTTTACCAGCACCTCTATGAATACGTTCGAATTACAAATAATCGTTGGTATAAAAAAAAAATTACATGTCAATTTGCGAATTTCTTTGTTGCACCCAAGTTGGTTGGCTTTTAGGGTTCCGATACTTTACGGTATAAAGGATTATTTACTGCACTATATATTAATACGTGAAGCCAAAACATTGTACCCTTTTTTACGAAAATTGCGCGGACGGAGGAGTATGAAATTTAGCACACTTATAGTTTATATATAAAAGAAGCCACGAATGCTAATATTTTTTTAAATTATGCATAAAAAATACATTATATCAATAAAAAAACATTACACACACTTCCATTTATTTTTCTTTATTGTTCAAGTCAAACTAACAGTGTAGCCTTGGCAAAATCTGTGATTATAGAAGTATAGTCTTTGACAACAAATTATTATGGTCTAATTTCGACCACGGGCAACCACTAGTAAAGGATTATTATAAGACTTATAAGGAATCTCATTTCTGTGAAAGAAAGTAAACGGTATGCTAGCACTACATTAGGCACACGTCGGCCAAGTATGCCGTTTGAATTTTTTTTGTTAATGCTGGTAGAATGCATTTGCGCATTCCCTCGGGCCTCGAGGGAGGTCACTGAGAGGTATGTGGGATTCCCGACGGTCGGCGCGACACACAAGCTTCTGATGATAGAAGGAGGTGCAAGCACCGACCACCAGGTAACCCACTAAGGCTTCCAGAGTTCCTTCGCATCGTAATGAGGCGCTATGGGACCGCAATCATAGGTATGACTGTCGTGTCGCCTCGATGCAACCCAACAAGCAGGGGTATCCGTAGGACCAGAATACCCCGCGGCATAAGGTGTGGTACACCTGGAGGGTCCCCAAAAGTCTCACTACATCATAGGAAGAAGATGCGCAAAGCGGCGATTGCGACCCCCTCTTCGCCGTCTGCGAATCCTCCTCCCTTACTCTTTCGACGGCCTCCTTCAGCGACATAACGTCCTTGCAGGAGGCGGCAGGCAAGAGGAGGAGGATAGCAGACTACCGCTAAGCACCTGCACATCATTTTATACAGCGGCTAGTTGTTTAAAGCTACATTACATCTACGCCATGCGATGCAATGCTACGTACGCGACGCCGATCTAGCGATCCCAGATTTTCGTCGGGTGTTAGAGACGAATGGTGCCGTAATATTATACATAGTGTCTCTATCTCAGACGTCGGACGCATCATTAACCGAGGGGTCAACTGTCATATTTAGTTAACAACCAGCAGAATTTGCTACAAGCAGCGTCAAATTCGCAGCACACGTTTAGATTCGCGTGGATTTGGTTTGTCCACCAACCTTCCAGGCCGTAAGACGTCTCAGACGTGTGCGTCGGTAATTTGCCAAAGACAACACACGTAAAATATAAAATACAGGACGCAAACCTTTTTAGAGTTGTATGCCGCTATAGGGCAGTGAATGTGCCAGTCAAATTAACTGAGATATTTCCTATTCTTATGAAAAAAACGTACATTTTGTACGAGATTAACAAGTTATGACGTCATTTTTAGAGTTTTAAAATCCGCTCTTTTATACGAACATTGTAATTTTTTAATTGCGAAGTTGACAAATAAGGCGTCCATAAATCACGTCACACGGTAATGGGAGGGGAGGGATCGACGAACTATCAAATTGTGTGACAAGGTGTGGGAGGGATCCTAAATATCGTGTCGTCACATTTCAAAATCTAATACATAACTTTAAATCACGAAATTTGAAGTATTAACGTAAAACTTTCAAATATTACCAACTCGTATCTTTATGAGCACAGTGTCATTAAAAATAATCTAAATGGAAATAAAACTAGATAGATAGATAGATAACACTTTATTGTACACCATTACAGAAAACCTTATAGCCTAAAAATGTTCGAAATGTGCACAATGAGCGGTCTTATCGCTAAGAAGCGATCTCTTCCAGACAACCCGTGACAGGAATAAAACAGATTATATTGGTCAAAGGTGGTATACATAAATATTAGAGGATAAGCAGTTACTCACATATATTTTATTCATTTATAAACATATAAGTATGTAAAATATTACATAAGTAAAATTATACTTAATAGACATATATAAATACACGTACTGATATTACATGTATAAATATATACATATATATATATATATATATATACAGAAATATACGTAAAAATATCAAACTTCAGTATATTGCAGGTAGTGCTTTTTTGTCATGTTCTTAAATATTGTTAGTGATTTAGCTTGTCTAACAGTAACAGGTAGCTCGTTCCAGAGTCGAATAGCCTGTACAGTAAAAGAATTATTGTAAAAAGATGAATAATGTTTGGGAGTATTAAGTCTAAGATTCGTAGAAGGTCGTAAATTGTGAGAAGAAGAGAAGACAACTAATTACGGAACTGCTGTTTTAATGTAATAATTTATTGATGTAAAATTGCAAAATATGTGATATCACAATAGGAAGGGAGGAGTCTCGCGATGTGACCAGCTGTAACAAGAACGGGGGAGGGTTCAAAAAAATCCTGAAATTCGTGTGACGTAAGTTGTGGTAGCGTAATGGCTAGCGCACGCGTCCCAGACTGCAAGGGCGCTGGTTCGATCCTGGCCGGAACGCATGCACCTCTTCGGCAGTTTTCTGACCTAATGTGCATATTGTTACAATTACCACGTGCTAATAACGGTGAAGGAAAACATCGTGATGCAATCTGCACATCGAGATAACCGATAATAACAGACCATAAACGTCCCACTGCTAGGCTCAAGCCTCCCACTATAGGTAAGGACGACGACAATATACCCGCCATGCTTGTCCAAGGCGGTTTGGCAGGTTTGACATCGGTTATCTCGATGTGCAAGTTTCGTCTCGATGTTTTTCTTCACCATTGCTTTTTTTTTTTAATGAACTACCTGCGGACTCGAGTTCCGTACCCTTTTTTACAATTTAATTTCTATTAAAGTTTTAAGGTTTATACACGCTTATTGTTTATTTTGTTATTGTGTGTGACATTAATTTAGTGATTTTTATGTATGTATATATTTTATGTATGTAGTGTACCTTAAGAATAACTTATAATAATTTTTTTTCTATTTTTAATACTGAACTATACTATATACTAATGTAGAGTGTATCTGTTACATACTGGTGTTGTGAGGAAGTGCATGTGCAGCGTGTGCCTTATGTCTATACCTATACATATCTTAACTGGTGCAATTTGTGTTGCTTTTCCTTTATGTGCCTCTTCACCATTGTTAGCACGTGGTAGTTGTAACAATACGCATATTAGGTGAGAAACTGCCTAAATAGTGCATGTGTTCCGGCCAGGATTCGAACCCGCGGCCCTTTGAGTTTGGGTCGCGCGCACTAGCCACTACCACGAGTTTGCGAGCTTAGCAATAAATAATTAAAAAGAGTATATCTTCCCCTATCTTCGTCCACTTGCCTAAGCCCCGGTCTCCGCATTGCGCCCGCACAGACGGTTGTATTGTTTACATCAATGGTCTCCAATCTATTTCGTGTTATAGACCCGTTATCAATTTTTACTGCACTCGGTGGACCACCTACCTTTCTAACCGACTTAAAAATGGATGAGTTTCTCAATTCGCACTTTATAGATTGTAAATACAAACGCGCACTATCATATTTTATGATTTTATTTATAGAAAGTTACAAATTGTGGACTCGTATTTGCAGCTCGCGGAACCCCAGGTTTTCTTTTCGTTGACATGGACCCCTCGAAGTCCCATATGGACAGTCCACTTTCGGAATTTTATGTAATACAGGAAAGCGACTTTGTTTTATACTATACTAGCGGTCCCGACAGACATTGTCCTGCCCTGAAAAAATTAAAATCTAGAACCCGATTCCAGCGCCACCTACCGGGTCTAATTGTGAATCTAAACCATTCTCGGACCTACTCAAACACTACTTTTTTTACACCTTGGGTTATGTTGAAGTTTTAGTAGGGATCCCTATTTTTTTCTAGTCATAAATATAGCCTATATTAATCTGGGATAATGGAGCATTCTAACTGCGAAATAATTTCTGAAATCATTCCAATAGTTTTTGAATGTATTCGTTACAAACGTACAAAAATGTGAATCTTTCCTCTATAATATTATATATAGTATAGTTAAAAAAAAGATGTAAAAGAGATTGGCTATGCAATATTGATGTTGGTATGAGATCCTCGTCGTTTAGTTGGTCTATTTTAATCAGAGATATTATGTTTTTGTTTTTATTATTGGACGTATCGAAGTTAAATAAATCTTTATGATGTGTATGTGCCTTAAGTGGTGTGTTTAAACTTATTGTGATATCATAATTTGTTGGATTGCAATTCTGCAGGTGTGCATTATTAGGCCTTGGCCTGCGTTATCGTTGTGGAGAGGTTACATTTGTATATCTTTGTCTTCTACTTTTCTTTCACTGTCTCCCAATTATTTTGGTTTATTAATATATGTTTTTTTCCGTCCATACTCCTCTATTCTAGCATAAGTCCTCTGTCACACACATCATCATATTATCCTTCACATAATCTATGCATCTTTTCGTTGATCTACCTTCACATTTGTATTCATCTGTCTGAGGTTCAAAAAAGTAGTCATTGTAAAAAGTTACAAGGACTTTAACAAATCTTGAACAATTTAGTTTCAAAGACATTGTTTGTATTTGAATATATAGTTTTTAACCGACCTCAAAAAGGCGGAGGTTCTCAATGTATTTGCTTTTTAGTTTGAAGACGATTTTTTATTCTTGGAATTTTTGGATAAGGTGTTTAACTTTTTATTGCCCAAAACACATCGTGCAATACACATAGAACTTGAAAATATTGTTTTAACTCTGAAAACATCAGTATTTCTATGGAGTAGTCATATAAATATAAAATCGCACTATATAACAGTGCTATTTTATATTTAATTTTGTCCATGAAATTGTTCTGACTTTAGGGGCCGAGTTTTCAATCATCAAATAAAAGTTATTAGTTTAATAAATTATAACCTGTGTAAATTCATAAGTGAATCCATGCAACTGTTTTATTCGTGTAACTGACATTTTTAATTTTTCCATTTTATGCATTATTCTATGAATAAATTTTATTTGGTGATTAAAAAACCGGCCTTTAATCAATGTGTGAATAGTATCTTTGTGTTACTTCTGGCGATTGAAATGCCGATAGAATGGTATCTATCAATAGTTTAAGAGTAGATTTTTAATTTCTATGTAATATGATAGCTACTGCTTAATATTATCATTAAAATTAATTTCCAACAGGATTGGTGGTTTATTCACATCCTGTTGAAAATGTTGATAGCTTACCTACTGGTTTTAACTGTTCTGTGGCGTACTCGTTTATGAAATCCGAGCTATGAGATTGATAAGCTTCTGAGTACGCATCGCAAGATACGTGAGTACTATCTATAAAGTTGTTGGAGTCTGTCTACACTATAGTAATTGATATCATAACTTGGTTTTATAAATTGGGAAAATTGAGTAGGCTCATTTTGCAGTACAATTTTTTCTGCTGATTGTGCGCAGCTCTAGGCACATATAATATTTATTTTACCCTGATGTTGTAGGCGATACTCTAGTCGTTGTACATATAAAAGTTAAACAGTGTTAGTAGTGGAAACTTATAATAAATCACTTTAAAATTTAAATACGTTTGCACTCGGCTACAACAAAAAATGGAAGAGAAAAATAGCAACGACAGCGTTGCAAGTTTAAAAATAATAAAAATATCTTATTTTGGTGTTGCCAACACATGATAATTTTGTTGCTGTAATATAGTCATGGCATATAAAGCATGTTTTTCGCCCACTGGTCGGTGGGCTAGATACTATGGTATTGTTTACTGAAAATAATAACAGCCCATGAATGTCCAACTGCAGAGCTCGGGCGTCCCACTATAAGGGGAACAGTCAATATACCCGTCACGCTTGTCCAAGGCGGCTTGGCAGGTTTAAGACATCGCTTATCTTGATGTGCAGGTTTCATCACGATGTTTTCCTCCACCGTTACTAGCACTTGGTTAATTGTATATATCCACAGCAAATCAGAAAACTGTCTAAATGGTACATGGGTTCCGGCCAGGTTCGAATCCGCGCCCTTGGTGTTTGGAACGCGTTCGGCTAGCCATTACGCTACCACAATTTAAAACTATCATTCAATTATAAAGGAAAATATTAGACGTCACGAAAATATAGGTTTATTTAAATCCTACTTAATCTAATTGTACAGTGAATTTTATTTGTTTTGGCTATGTACAATTGTACATACTTAACAGAAAATTACGTTTGACATTGAAAAATTATTCATTGGTGCTCCGCTCCTATTGGTCTTAGTGTGATGATATATAGTCTATAGCCTTCCTCGATAAATGGGCTACCTAACACTGAAAGAATTTTTCAAATCCGACCAGTAGTTCCTGAGATTAGTGCGTTCAAGCAAACAAACAAACAAACTCTTCAGCTTTATATATAAGTATAAGATTATCTGTTGGTGAGGTGCGGCTAAAAGTCACTTGATAATAGTAGAAAGGGTTCAGCGAGCCATTCTTAAAGTCATCGCTGGGCTTCAGTATCGCTTCAAAAGATCAGACAGATTTTTTTTGCAATCAGTACTTAGAAAGCATTCTGAGTACTGTTTATTCAATTCTGATGTCATTATTAAGAAACTTAGGAAAGATACAGTTTGCAATATAAACCTGTCATTAGCTCTTGTTCAAAGATTTTATTATTTTCTAGTTGCGTATCTTTATAACAAAATTAATCGTACGCTGTCTATATACTGAAAGATTCTTGCAAAAAAATAGTGATTAAATGGTTCAAATCATCTATTATTATGAAAAGGAACATTTATTGCGTATAACAATATAATAAGTCTATCTATACATGTCTTTTTTAGAATTATTACAGCACACACATACACACACGCAAGCACACACGCACACAGATTTAATTATAATTAGTATGTAGTTTGTTTATCGCTATGGAGTGGAGCACTGGTGACCTGTAGTACAGATCTACAATGGCCACCAGGCTCAAACAACAGGTCTTATAACACTTGTAAATTGTTGTGTAACAAAATAAAATAAAGTTTCTTTCTTATAACGTTTAACAGATGTAGGTGGTACATCTATTGTAAAAATTACGAGGATATCAATTTTAATGTCTTGGATCGGCAAAGTTCCCGAGGATAACTAATTTTGTAACCTCCCAAGATGAACACCATGGATTTTAACTACTTCTAAGGCCTTTGTTTTAGGTTTATTAAGAAAGCTATGTAAGATATATTGATTATTAAAATTTTCGGGTGCAAAAGCGTTATGAAACTGTAAAAGCATAATTTCGCAAATGAACATAAATCTATACAGCTAGTCAGAATTCCCAAAGTAATTATATATAATTTCCACATGTGCCTCAATTGTATTTAATTGGTCGATTCAAATTGTGACCAATCACAATTTGAATCCATCATTATGAAGGTTCAAAGAAAACAAAATATTGAGGATTTCACTCAGTTAATAAAAATTATAAAAGATTCCCTTAATTATTATAATTGTTATTTATGTTTCGAAATCAGCGGATACGATTTTTGAGGCGGGTAACTGATTTTACAAAAATCTAATAGTACTAGGTTCCTTTGGTTTTTACCAAAATCGGTCTCGAAACCTCAGCTTACTTTGAGTATTTTGCGCTATTTCGTATAGTCTAGGATTTGGCCCTGAAGACCCACTTGAAAAATTAATCATACATAATTCTTCTCTCCGTGTGTACGTCATTGAACTTCTGCTATAAAGTTGGACCGATTTTGAAGATTTTGACGATTTTTGTGTGTGCTCAAGTGGATACGAGAATGGTTTAGATTCACAATTGGACCCGATAGGTGGTGCTGCAATCAGGTTCCAGAATTTTAATGCATTTATATACTTCGGATTAGAAATAAATGTACGCTTGTATTGGCGCTTTTGGAAATTCGACTCCTAAACGGGGGCTACCTTTTAGAGAAATTTGACTATTCAAGCTATGATTATTTCTAATATAAGCAAGCGAAGCCGCTGGCAACAGCTATATTTTGTAAGATTATCACTGAATTTTAAACCGACGCTGACGATGCTTAAGATATTTTAAGTATCTAATCATGAATAATTTAATAATTGCAGAGTCTAAGCAATTGCTTTCTTATAGTTTTGATTTTTTCTAGACCCTTGGACTCTTGGTCTTAGTAATTTTTTTTCATGTGGTATTTTTAAATCTACGCCTTTGATATTACAATCTAATTTACAGAGATTAATAAGAAATTTGTATATAATATATTTTTTAATTCAGCTTATTACTTGTATATAAAACAATGTTGAAATATACATGTGAAAAAATAAAACGGAAAATATTTTATTTAAAATATATTTTTAACTGACTTCCAAAATTAGGAGTTTCTTAATTCGACTTTGTTGTTTTTTATGTTTGTTAACCAATTTTCCTGTCAATTGAGGACCGATTCAAAAACAATTCTCACCAAGTCAGGATCTGATAAGTAGATCCCAGGGAAATCCAGAGCAACCCTCAAATATTATAGGCACATACAAAGATGTATCATTTTTTTTTCTAAAACTATTCAAGTATTTGCGTAACTAAAAAGCAGAAAACAATATAAAAAAAGAAACAAAAACCAAAACCAAGTTCAAAAGTAATTAAAAAGAAAAAAAAATATTTTCTACAACTTCTTAAAGTAGGTGCGAAGTAAAATATAAAATAACAACAACAAATTTGCAAAATATAGTAATTTTCATGTTTTACTTCGCACCGCGATTTTTAGTTACTTCGTTAAAAAAATTATAGTTTAATTTTAATTTCTCTCTTTTCTTTCACCATATCCCAATTATTTGGGGTCGGCACAATATGTCTTTTCCTTCCACACTCCTCTACTCTGACATAATCTTCTGTCACACCACATCCTCATATCATCCTTCACACAATCCATCCACCTTTTTTTTGTCTACCATTACATTTGTACCCATCCATCTTGTAGTTTAACATTCTTTTTATCACGTGACTTTCATTCCTCCTCATTGTATGCCCAAACCGACTTAATCTTCTTCCTCTCAATATTTCAGTCACGAGTGCAACTTTCAAAGATCCCCTTATGTACTCATTTCCCACCTTATCCATTCTTGTAACACCACACATCCATCTCAACATTCTCATCTCAGCTGAGTGGAGACGTTTGTGGTTTAATTTTAATTTGTAGATATATGTATTTTATTTTTTTCTTTATTTACACTTCAATTAAAACGATTAAAAATATTTTTATTTATGGTATTAATTTTTTTTTTTATTAATATGTATGGATATGTAATGGTGAAGTCGAAAATTAATTCTGTGTCGATTGACATGGGCTTCTTTCTTTCCTTTCACCTTCTCACAATCATTTGGAGAGATATGGAAACTTCCAAACTCCTCTATTCTGACATGCGTCCTCTATCACACCATAAATCATCATGTCATGCTTCATACAATCTATCCATCTCTTTTTTGGTCTACTTTGGTCTTCGCCACGTGCCTGTCATATTTTTTTATAAATAAATATAAATCGGCAGACAAACACACACACTGTATATCTCCAAATTAAGCAAGTTACGCTTGTGTTATGGATAATATACAACGGACCACTCTGGGGCCGACCCCTGACACCCAGACCATAGTAAATAATGGAGAAAATAAGTTTTCGCAATTTACTATATCAAGAATCGAATCCGGATACTATATACATACTTTTATACTACATATATACTTTAAGTAACAGGTAATCAATAAGTAAGCTTATATTCTTGTTACACTTTGTAATAAAACTCTTTCTAAACTTATACATATTATTTATACTTAATTTTATTTTATTTATTTTTTGTGGACTATTATGTTGATTAGTAATTAATTGTAATAATTAAATAAATACTTATTACTAATTTATGTATTTTTTATAGTTTGTATATATTGTTTTACTGTTACTCATTTACATATGTCTTATTCTTTTTCCTAATCCATTGTTTCTCAACGATTTTTATGTGACACCCCCCGAAAAAAACAAAATGTTAAATAAAAAGTCTTGCGACTCCTTCTGTGACGCCCACTGCAAAACTAATAATATTTTAATTAATAGTTTATTTATACTATATTTGTATTCTTTTTTTAACAGACTGCGACCCCCTCTCACAACGAACGCGACCTCCATGTTTGAGAAACGATGTACGTAAACGTGTAAACGATTTTTATGTTACCGTCGCCTACGGACATTTGCAACACTAAAGGTGCTATCGATGTGCTCCCGGCCTCGAAGGGGAGACTGACATATGGCCACTAATGCTGAAACACAATTTTACAATGGTGGCATACACTACGCCAGGGATAGTAGCCACCCAAACAGAAAAATGCCCTATCACCTGGCTGTGCGTTGTTTTATCGCGTCTCTCGACAGTCCGCCCGGCCGCAGAAATTATGTTTTTTCTCCGTTCCTAAACGGATTATAATAAAATTTCTTATTTTTCATAAAAACAATAATTTTGGCTAGATAAAAAAATAGGAAGTCAGTTAAGAAACAAATAGTTAAGGGAAAAATTTCACAATAAACCAGTGCAATTGCACATGAGCGCAAATCGCACGAGTGGGGTTCGGTTGCATAAACGCAGCGTGGCACGCACTCGGGGAACGACCGCCGCGTATCGATCGGAACACTATTATAACTTTCACATTAGCATCGACAAAGTAGTAAAGTTTAAAATAAATTAATTACGTAATGTAATCCAGCATGGAAAGTTTCGCGTTGCGAGGGTGCGAGGGGTGCGATGCGGGGCCGCGCGGGGAGGGTATTAACGCGCGTGGCGCGGCGTCGGCGGGAAAAGTTTCGGCTGGCGGCGTCACGCGGGCGGCCGATCCGCTGCTACGATAAAAGTGGCAACATCATCCCGCTGAAATGAGAATACACATTCCCCGAGGCCCTGGCGTAAGGCAAAGCCATCCCCGACTCGAATGGATATAACTCAAATGTTATTTAGCATCCAAACGTACTGCAATTCCTACGTGGTGGAAAGTGAAACGGATTTGCCCTTGTGGTAATAATAGGTGGCGATATGATAATAGTAGTGAACTCACCCTCTCCTCCTCGCGGATCATCTCGGCGATGCCGGGCTTGATGTCGACGTCGTCAGCGTGCAGCGGCGGCAGCGGCCCGCCGGCGTCCGTGGCCGCGGTGGCCAGCAGCTCGACGGGTGCGCCCATAGAGGACGGTGAGGGCGTCGTCGGCCGGTGCGCTCTGCTCGAACCCGCGCTCGCTCGGTCCTCGGAGTACCGTCGGCGAGCCTTCGGAGGCGAGTCGCAATCCCCGCTCGCAGGGCGCCTCTGAGCCATGCTGCCCGGCTGCAGTACGGCGTGCTCCCCGCTGACGTCTGTCAACCCCCTGATCTTCAGGGTCTCGGCTACCTTCAACAGGGCCGGGATCTGTTCCTGCGAGACGTTTATCTCCCCACGGTACATAAAGTCGATCGCGGCCTTCAGATCGCAGTACTTAGTGTCGCGCATTATTATTATCGGGTGCTGGCACGGATTGTCCATAAACAACGACTGAAAGTAGGGGCTGCACGCGGACAGCACCACCTTGTGCGCCTTCAGGCTCTGCCCGTCGCAGGCGATGGTCACATCCACGAACAGCTGCGTTTGCAGCAGTTGGTCGAATGAGTTAGTCAGGTTTGACTGGTAATTGTTCCACTTGAGGCAGAACGCCTGCGGGGACCCGTTGGAGTCGCGGCCCTCCATCGCAGCGGGGTCCTCCTCAGCCGGCATCACTTCAGCGGCGGCGGGCGCGCATCTGCAACGTGACACGAGTGATTTGTACGGAGCGCGATACGTGCACAACTAACGAGAACTCACGCGACACTGACCGGGTGGCGAGGGGCACGGCACGCGGGTGGCGCGGGTCGGCGTGGGCCGGCGCGGCGGGAGGCGGCGGCGAATGGCGGCCGCGGCCCGCCTACCGCCACGCCCCCGCCGCCCGCGCCCCGCGCGCCCCCGCCACCACTGGGCCCGCGGTGCGCGCCCGCGCATCGCGTCGCCGCCCGCGCTACAAACGCGCACGCCGCGCTCTCCCCTTCACAATAATATTGATGATTAATTACAATTTAAATGGCGGTGTGGGCAATAAATCGTTCAAATGAATTACGTTTTTCTCTACGTTTCATATAACTATAATTCCACGTTTGAAGGTAAAAAGGTTTAATTAAAGCCAATTGTATAATAATGTTTGTAGCAGTTTTAGCATTTTATTTTTATAAACTGCTTGGTTGTATTACAGAATATGATAATATTATAAAATTCTAAACATGCCGTATTACATGCATATACATTAAAGTTATTTAAAAATTATATGTAACAGACTACATAAACGATGCAATTATTTTTAGATTTCGTGTATGTTTGGCATTTTGTCTGTTTGTTCGGGATTCACGTAAAAACTACATGGCCGATTTCGATGCGGTTTTCGCTTATCAACAGCTACTTCTTAGAGTTAAAATCTGCACTACTTTTTGTCCTGGGAATCCCGCGAGAATTTTTCTGGGAATGATTTAAATTGGTTACATTAAATAAAAAATCCAAATTCAATCTCAATTTTTTACTGACCGATAGAAATTTTTATGTAATAAAACGTTTGACATTTTCTATCTTGGAAATCCCGCGGGAATATTCTCGGGGACGGTTTGTAGTTGTTCGGGTGCATAAAATTAGATTATTCTTACACAGTTTTCATTTAAACGATAGCTTACATTCTCTTTTAAATGCTGTGATACTTTGTGTCCCAGGAATCCTGCGGGAATTTCAAGTCAAGCGTGGACGAACTCCCGGGCATATCCTAGTTCTTAATACAATTATAATATTTTCCATTGGAATATGTCAGTAAAGTCAACGATAAAGAAATAAGCTTTAACCGCATTTCAAAACGCTTTACCTAAAAAAATACATAATTATGTTTAAACTATATAAGAGCCTTTTTATTATGATTAAGGTACCAACATTTTATGAAATACAGGGATAAATAAACTTCAGCTTACTTCGTGGCAGTCCATGCATGATGAAGATGGAGAGACGACGAGGAATTCCGTGGGGTTGAAAGTAAACTTCTACTGTTTCATATTTTTGCCGTTTGATGACAGAACGAAGTCTTATTTGTACAAATTTTAGATAGATAGATAGATAACACTTTATTGTACACCATTACAGAAAACCTTATAGCCTAAAAAATATTCTAAATGTGCACAATAGGCGGTCTTATCGCTAAGAAGCGATCTCTTCCAGACAACCCGTCAAATTTTGTTGGAAGTAATTCTCCAATTACAACTATTTGAAACTGTTCAAACTTTCAACACGCAAATTTCTAAAGTTACAGTACACACACGACGACGACTTTGAAAACGAATATATATCCTCATCTTAACTTGAAAAACACATGAAGTATTTTGTTTTTTAATACCGTTAAGGATTTTTTAAGACCTGATTAACTAAACCACATGTTATCATATATATGTATATTTATACCTACATATAAAAAATATTTTGATCCCTCATTAATAGGGATTTCTCTACATCATAGTACTAGGACATAGACGCATAGATAAGGTATAAACTGCGCAAACATGGAACCTTAGGAAGGTGTTACATACTGAAGAGAAACTTCTTTAGAATCGTTGTGATTTGAAACTCGACGAAACGGAAAAGCGACACTAAAAAGAGATAAACATATAAATCTATTGGACTAAGCGTGCGAGAGAATGAGATATGAGTTTTACATTGTGCAGCACAGATTAGAGAGTCAATAAGACCGATGATTAAACATAGGTCCGAATTGGACCGAAATAAAACTGAATAATATTTCTTAGACTAAAACTGTGAAAATTTAAAGAGATGCTTAAGATGTTTATTTTGAATTATAATTGACAGATATGGACTAATGGAATATAATTATATTAATAAAAGTTAGAGAATTATCTGTGAGTATATTCTCTGAAGTTTTACTTGTACTGCGTGTGAACTGCACACGCAGTACACAGTACAGTACACTTGTTTATTATTATTTGGAGTAGAAACTTTAGGTCCATGGGGTCCATCCGCAAAGGATTTTGTTACATCATGGAATAATTATTGCTACATAATAAGCAAGATTAAAATCGAGTACCTAGTCCATGCACGTACCAAAATCTGTCAATACTGAAAACAGACAAAACCCATCTACTATTTAGGTTTTCCATATTTTCACGTAACAGCTAAGATTTCTATATATACCTTTCTCCGTGCAGGAACGGAAGAAGAATACTAATTCCAACGGCCGGCCGACCTGTCGTAAGGGGTGATAAAACCACCCACAGCCAGGTGGTAGGACCTTTGCCCCACTGGATGGTTACCACCCCCGGTCTAGAGTATGCCGCCATAACAACTTTGTGTTCCGGCATCAGAGGCCAGGTTCCAATTTCTCCTTCAACGCCGGCAGCACATTAGGAGGACCTCTGGTATTGCTAATATCCATAGGCGACGGTAACCACTTTCCATCACGGTTGGGCCGTCAGCCCGTCTGCCGTGCTCCAGCAATCAAAAAAATACCTATAAGTCTTAAGACTCATTTTAAATTAATTAAGCAACAAATACATCGAGAGTCCTACAACTATAAACCGCGCGCAGAACGTTTGGCGATGACTACTTACTATTATTGTATATACTTATGTAAAGTATATACAATAATAAATTTATTGCAAGAACTATTGATGTAATCTTTTTTGCCAACCCTACTGACCATCTACGCGTGACATCATGAGGCTGTCGGCAAACCTTCTGCGCACGGGTAGTACTCGTCTAGGCTAGCCAGTTCCAACTTTGCCTATAGTGCAGTGTGTGCAGTGCACACGGGCGCTGGATCATAGGGGGCGCGGAACGCCGCTCCCGACACCCTCGAAATCCATGCGTCGCTCACAGCGCTTACTCTTTCAAACACCCTACGCCCGTGTTATGGCCGAAGCCTAGCGTGGTAGCAAAGTAAGATGCGCCACGAACGGCTCCTCTTTTGTTTCGACATGAAATCAAATTTAGAACAGATAATACAGGCTTGCGCGAATAGATCTTGATTATGTAACATGCAGAAATAACTAGAGTGCATTGTAAAACTTCGACGGCCTCTGTGGTTGAGCGGGCTAAGTCTTTGCCGGCTTACCTCACTGCAACGCAGAGACTTCGGGTTCGATTCCTGGCATGATAAATTTTGGAGACGAATTTTCTCCGTTTTTTACTAGAGTTTGGGTGCCTGGGAATCGGCCCCAGGGTAATTCGTTGTATATTATTACCCATGACACAAGCGTAACTTGCTTAATTTGGGGATATACAATATGTGTGTTTGTCTGCCGATCATAAAACTAGTCATAAAAATATTATGGCCTAAACATCGCTTGGCTCCCGAAACACTAATCCTAAATGGGTCAACATTATGCTGCTTACTTATATTATTTAAATAGTGGCTTGCTCGAACTAGAAATGCGTTTTACCTTTAGGTAGTAGAACTAAAAGGTATTGGCAAATTGTTACATACACACTTGGCCGGAACGTTAATGTTGATTTTATTTAATAGATCTGGACAATCAATAGAAAAGAAAAGAAAAAAACATTTATTTGGGACAAGATACAAAGAGTCTTACATGATAATATATCTAACAATTAATTGTGATGTCCTAAAAAGGCTCTTGCTCAGCATAATGCTAGTTTCACAACCAGCGCTGATCTTCCGCAAGTACTTCTAAGTGATGCCACGGCTTAGCAATTTATAAACAAAGCAAATTAGAGCAATAAACATTAGTTATAAAATTATGCAATTAGTAGTGTATGTGACCATTATAATTACAAATAAAATAAATTGATAAAAAAAAACTTATAAAAATATCAGACCAATAATTTTTAATACAAGTATACAGTAGAGCTATTCCCGTCAATGCTTGAGTGGTAAAAGATGGAACTTCTTACAGAGGTCTAATTAGAGTTCGCCAGATTATTTTTATTTTATAAAATTTTTATTTTGTAAAAGATCCATGACCTAGGATCAAAATTCTTCATTCTTAACATTTACCCCATGTAACTATATGAGTGTTAGAAAAATCTAACCGAATGGCTCCTTACCCTTAATTATGATGAAATGGAAGACATCTTGGTTACATTAGCGTGAAACTGATACATGCTTAATGTATTCAATAAGACTCATAATAAATTAGTAGGGATTTGTGTTCCATTCAAACTACCACCCGCACACACACACACACACATACACTCACGCACACACACACACACACACACACACACACACTCACACACACGCATACACACACATACACGCGCACACCCGCACCTCACACCTGTTTGCTATTTACCCACTGCGGACACAACCACTCGAAACCCATCTATTTATCTCTTTCTTTATTTTCTTTAATATTTGTAAAAGTACTCTCTGTAATTCAGTAAATAGATAGTCTTAAAATTTAAGCAACATAGGAAGAGCGAGGTTTCCCAACACAAGTATCATTTGATTACTTTCTGGGAAGCCCCGGCAACTTACATGTATGGACTTATTGAAATAAATACATTTTTTTTTAAAATTCATAGCTAAGGCACATGAAGGAATCACATGAGTTATCTAATTCACAAAATAGCGAGTTTAACGGAAGTCAACATGACTTCCGTTGAAGCCGCTATTTTGTGAAACTATTTGGTGAAATTTGCTTAATTTTCATATTGCTTAAAATTGTATAACTTTTAAAAATTATCATTTCGGTCTTTGAAGTTGGTCTTTTCAAAGATATAGTTCCTTTTATTAGATGAAAGTCTAAAGCAACTTAGTCCTTAGTGGGGCGAGTATGTTTAACTCGTATGCAACCCATATCTCGCCATTGTTGGCGAGATAAAGAAATAGTAGAAATATATTTAAATTTTGACATTAATGTTTGGAATGTTGAAAAATGTGCTCTAATTTCGTTTTTATATACAATTCTGTAATGAAAAATTTACGTATATTGTATTTAATACTAACGGTCCGCCCCGGCTTCGCACGGGTATCTAAAAGGAACTTTTTTATTGAGCTTAATTACCTACTAAGCGAATTCAAAATATTTCCCATCCCGTACGTCACTGGGGTACAACACCTACATCGCAAAGCCTAGCTAGCCGAGCAGGGTGCGCGACGACCACGCAACTTTTTTCTAATACTTACATTTTTAAACTCGCGATGATTGATAACTTTCGAATGGAATGTAAAAATTGAATAATTCAAAAAGTTATATAAAGGTATTGAAGCATTCTTGAATATGAAGTAATTTATTTTGAAAAGAATGAATACCAAGATACAAATAAAGAGCCTTTTCTAGCGGCGGCATTTCAATTAAATTTTTAAAATAAAAGAACACTTATTGTGGTATAACTATAATAGTTACACATATGCTGTTCCAACACTTTTTGTAAGTAATGCTGTGTTCCGCAAAGTCATAGTACAATATTTTATTCTATCATCAATAGTTTTCGCAGCGCACGCGATATTAGGTATTTTTTTTACATCTTGGGTTACATTATTGGAGTTTTAGAAAGGAACCCTTTTTTTTTTGAAAATATCCTTAGGAGTATGGCCCTGTACGGTGCACCCGTATGGTCCACTGCACTTCACCGCCACAATAGGACTTTGTTGTGCCGCGCACAACGGGTCCTGGCGGTGAGGACCATCCGAGGATACCGTACAGTGTCGTGGACGGCGTCGACACTCTTGGCAGGCGATCCGCCCTGGCCTCTCCAGGCGGACGTGATAGCCAAAGTTCGGCGCTCCCGACAGGATGCCCTCGCCCGTGGCCTGGTCTATGGCCAGGCCGAACTCCAGGTGATCAGGACGCGGGAATGCGTCAATATGGCGTGTGATCAGGCCATGATCCAATCTTGGTCAGTAGAGTTGGAAAACCCTGTTGCTGGCATTGACACGGTGGAGGCGGTTCGACCGCAGCTGTTGCGATGGCTCTCGCGGAAACGCGGGACCCTGACCTTCAGAATGACACAGATACTTACCGGGCACGGTTGCTTCGATAAGTATCTGTGTCAGATTGCGGGCTGCTTGCCTTCACCCCAATGCCGCCAGTGTGGCGCGCTGGACACGGCGTTACACACGCTAGTCGAGTGCGCAGCATGGGCACCTCAGAGGTTTGAACTCGAGACACTTGTAGGACCGATCGAATCGCTGGGCGATCTGGTGCAAGCCATGCTGCACAGCGACGATTGGTGGGTGGGTGCGGCCAATTTCTGCGAGACGGTAGTGTCTCATAAGGAGGCCGCGGAACGAGATAGGAGAGAGATGGTAGTGCGCATGCGTCTCGCGGGCGCCGACGTCAGTTGGGAGCCCGGAGGCGCAGGTATGCGCATGACCTCCCTCCCTGAAATACCGCTGCAGGGGCCCTCTAGCATCTAGGGAGCAGAGGAGTCTTCACCCCTGTTGACGAAGTGAGTTTGCCTCTCCCGGGGCATTCTCAAGCACTTGTGCGCTAGGATCGGTGTGGGCGTAACTACGTTCTGTATCTCACGCCTTTCCTGCCATAAGCGCGGGGCACATGGGAGGAGGGTGGTTTTAGTGGGGTATTGATTAGTCGAGTCTCCACACAAGCCGGTTGATTATTGTTTGGATTGCTTCAGTGGAAAGCCTCCATGATCAACAACGGTCTAATCCCTAGCAAAGGACCCGGTATGTGCGAAATGCATTTCCCCCGTCTTAAAAAAATAAAAGAAGCTTGCCAACAGTGGAATAATTTTTTAAATCGGTTCAGTAGTTTCGGACCTATAGATTGTTGAATTGAAAAATCCGGAGTTTCCTTCAAGTATCTGAAAGACCACGGCACCTTGGTATCTACCAGTTTTGCTCCACTGGGTATTTATTCTAATCTAAAGCATAAATATCGAACGGACCGCTTTCGTATACTTTCTATAGGTCAATGTATTTTTCATATTGAGGTTACATATGTGAGACGCTTACTCCAAGTGTGCACTACAAAAGGAGTGGAACTCATTGCCGGAGTCTGCCTTTCCCGATATTTATAACCTGGGTGTCTTCAAGTTCCGTGTGAATAGGTACCTTCTAACTAAGCGTGCTCCATCCTAGACCACATCTTCGCTCCACATAGGGCATGATTGTGGTCAAACGCGAACGTATACTACAATAAAAAAATTAAAAAAGTGACTTCTGACGTAAATGCAGTATAAAATGTTTAATGTTTTGATCTTGTTAAAGCAGTTCGAAATTCGCATAATAAAATTCAAGGTCTGGGAGGCGTTCTTTACGATATTATTGATGTGCAAGTCGAACTCTAGCTTATTATCATGGCGCACACTTAAGTCACGCCCTTAGACCTTGATAAGACGTGACCAGATAAGGTATAATGGGTTGAAATTAATTTCTGTTTTCGCGTATACGTGACGATGGAGCAGTTAAGCGGATTTAGATTGATTCACCCTGAAGAGCACACATACCTATTCATCGACTGAGGATATGGTGCTAAAAAATTTCATCTCATCTGCAAAGCACATTATTTTGGATGTTCGTAGAGAGTGCTTTGTCATTGACATTAGTATAATAGTAATATTTATTTGATTTTTTTAAAGATGGCAATAAAGTAATTGTTTTTTTTTATTGCATCAGTTCAACAGACAGACAGACCGCCTACTTAATGGAAAGCGGTTAGACATTTGCAATGCCGGAACACAACTCAGGTTTGTTATGGCGGCATACTCTAGACCAGTGTTCCGCAAAGTATGTACCGCGGCACACTGGTGTACCGTGGTCATTAATTGGTGTGCCTCGGAAAAATCAGGTTATGTTACAAACTAATTTTTAGTAAATAAGTAAGGGTAAGAAAAATACTTAGTTACACATAAATAGGTAAATCACGCGAGCGGACGAGTGAGGCGTTTTGTTTCGTTTGGCTTACTTAAAAAACGATTTTTATTTGTGGTATACCTCCAAAAATTTTCGTTTTCCTAGATGTACCTTGAACAAAAACGGAACATTGCTCTAGACCAGGGGTGGTAGCCCGCGTCCGATTATAAGCCTCGACGAAAGGCTCTCGTGCGACGACCGCGTAACATCCTCATGGACAAGGTCGACGATATCACAAAACGGCTGGCTCGGATCAGCCCGCCCGCGGTTAGGACGGCAGGCTGGCAGGCACCGACAGACAGACACAGACGGCGGCGTCGACGCCGCCAATCACGATCTCTCCACGTCCCCGCAAGGGACGCCAGGAGACACAGCCCCCCCATAGGATAGACTAGACGTGTTGCTGGGAAGTTTCTTTCGCCGTTTCTTCTCTCCCAGCCATAACACGTTGCGAAACGGCAGTAAGATAGTATAGGCCACCGCGAACCGCCGATCCCGGTCCGCCGGGATCCTTCCTCTCGGGCTTTATATTACCCGTCGCTCGCTCTCAATTAGTGCATTGTGTCGCCTTATGGTGGGCATCATTAGATTCATCCCCCTCTCATGGCAACAGTCCAGCCGAGGTGAAACTCCCTAGGGAGCCCCCTCGAGCAAGTTGCCTCCCGGGCTCGAGCGCCTTCGCTTCGCAAAGGCACTCGCCCCGAAAACCCCGGTAAAGTTGTGAGGTCTTCGAACCAACAACATAAAGTCAAGTCCAATAAAGGGTGGTAGCCATCCAGACAGGCAGATACCTTACCACCTGGCTGTGGGTTGTTGTGTCGCCTCTTACGACAAGCCGCCCAGCCGCAGGAAATTGTATTCTTTCTCCGTTCCTGCACGGATATGCCATATGTATTTATACTAATGTAATTGTTGTGATTTTATATCGGTTTGATCTATACTTTCACAGCATTGATCATATTAGCTTAAAAGAGTCATTCTACTAATTCAGCTATGTTGCTCTAGGAAACTGAAAAAGTAAAATTAAATCTTATTCCATCTTTCAGTTTTTGAACAGATAACTAAAGTTTATATTGGCGTAGAGTTGAACTATTATTGTAAGTCCTTTTTTCTTCAAAACTACTTTTGGCTCGTTTTCCCTCAGAAGGAGAACCCTCTTAGATAGAAATAAGGAAAAAGATTGCTTCATTAACATATCTTTGTCTTACTTATCAGTATAGGCCAACTTGGGAGTAAATGAAACAACAATATCTTTGCAGTTGCTATTTTAGCACGGTTTATATGAGAGTTTTTGTTCTGAACGTGTAGTTTTTTTTTTATTGTAGGAGATCAGTGGACAGGCAGACGGCCCACTTGATGGAAAGCGGTTACCATCGCCTACGGACATTGGCAACACCAAAGGTGCTATAAATGAACTGCTGCTCTCTTAAGGGAGACTGGAACCTGATCACTAATGCCGGAACACAGCTCAAGGTTGTTATGGCGACATACTCTAGACCAGGGATAGTAGCCATCCTGTCGGGCAAATGCCCTACCACCTGACTGTGGGTTGTTTTGTCGCCTCTTACGACAGGTCACCCCAACGCAGGACATTGTATTCTTTCTCCGTTCCTGCACGGATAAAAAAGATACCTTTTGCTTCCTGACATCATTCATTTTTAATTCCAATAAAGTATGATGATAATTGTGAAGTAGTGACGTATTTATTTCTCAAACCGTCAGTCCGAGGCAGAGAGACCCAAAACAAACTGAACTAAGCCGGTGGTCCAGTTGAAACGAACTATATTATTATTTAACTATTTGTACAGAACCAAAACTATTAAAATATTTGTTCAATATACTTACACTATGTTTTTTTCCACACTACGCACCATAGAGCTAGGAATGTTCACAATAATCACGGTTTATACCAACAGTTTGCATATTTGCGAAGTAACGGCCGAAGGATAAAATATCTAATATAAAGAGACGAAAAAACCCACAGCCAGGTAGGTGGTAGGGCTGATGCCCGACTGGATGGCTACCACCCTTGGTCTAAAGTATGTCGCCATAACAACCTTGAGTTGTGTTCCGGCATTAGTGACCAGGTTCCAGTCTCCCCTTAAGAGAGCAGCAGCGCATTTGTAGTACCTTCGGTGTTGCAAATGACGATAGACGATGGTAACCGCTTTCCATAATAAAGTGGGCCGTTTGGCTGTCTGCTGAACTACTGCAATAAAAAAAATCTATAGCTTGTTTTTTCTTACAAGATACATTTTTGGATAAAATTTTAGTTAATATATGTCTTTAGATGATTAATATAAAACATTTTCTATTGTAATATCTAACTTCAGATGTGACTTAAGTTGTGTAAATCGTTTAAACATCATTTAATGTTGTAATTAATTGCAAAAATCTTTTTTGTAATGTACGAAAATTATCTTGTAAGGAAAAACGATGCATAAATATCATAAGTATTTGTATTGTGTGAACAAGAATTGACAAATCTGTGTGTCAAGTATAAATTATTGATTATAATAATAATAATTTATTTAAAATCAAATATATTAGTATCGACATAAATAAAACCTATAAATAATATTAAATTTTAACATAACTTATATTTGATTATAAATATTTTATTAAATCACAATGCAAACAATAAAAAAATGTATTTATAATAATCATGTCCTAACGATTAATTTGTTTAGTTGCTATTGTCACTTCAGCTAGAAGTTTTTAAACCGTAACATATTTTTTTAGACTTAATACGACTTCACTTCATAATTAGAAAGGTTCTTCAATCGGCAGCGAAAAATATTTTTTTTTGTTATATTTACTTGTTATAATTAATATATAAAATGGACAACTCTAGGGCCGATTCTCGAACAGAGCAGGGGTAAATCGTTTACGAAACTTTACCTGCCGCTATCGAACTGGCCACATCTGCGTTCTACTGAACCAAGTCGACTAGAGTAAGAAATGTAATAAATACATACAAGCAGTAGAAATTAGACACATAATGTAAATAAATAAACTAAAAATAAAAAGTGGTCTTTATCTAATAAAATATAGGAGGCGAACATTTTAAAATAAGAACTAGGTCCACCAACGATAAGCTCACAACAAATACCACAGAGATCTTTGACTTTAATAAGAATGTGAAAAAAAAGTTTATTTTTTTTATTACTCAATTATTGCATGTATGTGTATTTATGTCACTAAAATATTGTATGAAGGTTCATAGAAGACATCTTTTAGTATTTTCCACTATAGTCACAAGTCTCCAATTATAATACCTATATACAGAGCTTAAGACTGGAAATAGTGCCCCATAACCGTCCCGCTTGAGGAGAAGCCCCTCCAGCTGGGATGGGCTCGCGCCAGCTGGGGTACAACCACACTGCACATGCCAGAAGCACTAGGATGTCCGAACAAGTAAAAGTAGAGCAAAGTATTTTACTTTTACAAATAAGTTGTTATGAAAAACTAAACTAATTAATGATTTTTAAATAAATCCATATCTAAAAGTAAATTTTAAATTTTAAAAATTGATCTAAAATCTAATTACAACTAAGTGTGTACTAGATCACTGCCAGAAGTAACTGTGCCCAGATGGCTGGCTATTTCTCTTGTCATTTGTTTAAAAAACCATAAAGAAATAAGAAAATAAATACATGCCTTCCTTTCTTTCTAGTTGTAATGAAATTAATGTATACTGTACGATTTGATGTCAAATGGAAAATTGATGGATAAAAATGTTAAAGTATACCAAAACAAAGAGGGATGGATTGTGTGAAGGATGTCATGATTTGTGATCTGACAGAGGATATATACCAGAATAGAGGTGTATGAAAGGAAAAGAAATATTGTTCCGACCCCAAATGATTGATAGAAGGTGCAAAGTGCAAAAAAGAGCGATACGTTTTGGTGTCAGCCATGTCTATACAGTTCGTATTACGTCGCTGTGCGTCCGGGCGACGTTTCGGCCCTGTAGGGCGATCTTGTGTGTTTAATAACGCGAGTTGGCCAAACAAAGACAACTGGCGTTCGTGGAATGACTATATTCCCGCTTTAACCGTGTATGGGACGTAAATGCACTGATAAATTAAGAAAAAGTTTTGACAAAGTTCAGTGGTAATTTTTTTTTTTAATATTCGATAGACAAACACACACATTGTATATCCCTAAATTTAACAAGTTACGCTTGGGTTATGGGTAATATGCAATTGACCAATCTGGAGCGTTGCCCAGACCATAGTAAATAACGGAAAGATTGTTTACGAAATTTACCATGCCAGGAATAGAACTCGGAGGTTCTGTGTTTTAGTGAGATCGGCCGGCAAAAGCTTAACCCGTTCAACTATAGAGTCCGTCGTTATAGTTGAAGTATGTAGTTATCATTGAATTTCTTCTCCAATCATAGTTATTTATGACACCAGTGCGGTAAGTTGGTTTTTAAAAAAAAGAGTACACGAATGTAAACCCAAAACGAAGTCGAGGGCTTACCATATACCATAGTCACGAGTTTGTAAAAACCATCAAACGCACGTTTGTCATAAAACGTGTTCCAAAGAAATATCAAAGTCATAATATACCCAAAACCATAAAACAAAAGCTTTATAAGTGTGAACAGATAATAAAATTATTTGTTTCCACTGTCAAAAATAGGCCTAAATCCAGCAGTGGATTAGCTGACGATAACTGCAGTATCAAATTTATGCAACCTGATGTTCATCTAAAACGTAAACCATACCGCGATTTAAGACGACGCTAGCGCCATCTAGTAAATAATATTAATGTACTCTAAGCATAAATATCAGACGGAAAGTCGCAACAATTATTAACGTTTCTAATATGAAAATGGCGCGCATTTGCAAATGGGTCTACGTGCACGTGGTCAAAATTAGAACTGCATCTTTCATCTCATTTTCTCTATAGTAATAAAGTGAGACAAATGTATAGATCAAAAGCGCTTCCAAGGAGTTTCAATTTATTTTCGTAATGTGAAACGCCTAAGTGGAATCCCTATTATAATATTATAAATGCGAAAGTTACTATGTCTGTTCCATTTTCACGGAAAAATACGGGCCTGATTTGGCTGAAACTCAGTATATATATATATATATATATATATATATATATATATATATATATATATTTGATGCCGAGAATGAACATAGGATACTTTTTACCCCGAAAAATGGGATATTTTCTAGAATAAAAAATATATTTGTCTCTCTGTTGGTTATGCTTTTACGGGAAAACTATTGGAACGATTTGGGTGAAATTCGGTATATATGTAATTTTAATGCCGAGGGTGGACAAGGGATACTTTTCATCCCGGATAATGGGATACCTTTTGAGATAGATTTATGTAAAGGTTATCTCAGAAAATAGGACAGTTTATGATTTTTCTGTGATTTGCCACTTTCGTCATTTTGGTAATTTTGGCCCTTTTTAGTCATTTTGACCATTTTGGTTTTTTTTGGACATTTGGGCCATTTTGGTCATTTTGACCATTTCGATCATTTTGGCCATTTCGGTCATTTTGGTCATTTCGGCCATTTCGGTCATTCGGCTATTTCGACCATTTCGGTCATTTAGGTCATTTCGGCTATTTCGACCATTTCGGTCATTTCTATATTTAATTCATTTCAATAAATAAAAATCGAACGGGTTGAAATAGAGGATTAAAGTTTGTACGGGAGACCAATGATTTCTCAAGTTTATATAGATAAAAAAAATTATCATGTATAAAAAAAATGCGATAGTAACGCGATCTGTCTGTCTAGTAAGCTTTCACGGAAAAACTACTAGGACTACTACTGGATCCGTTTTGCTGTACTTTTGTACAATTATGTACTAGATTGAGATCCCAGTCACGCCAGACTTACGTGATTTTAGGAAAGATGAAATTTTTAGGATCCCTAGTTTAATATAAACTTAGAAAGGAATAGATACTCGCTAAGCTGAAAGCGTCGCCGTTTTTCAGGTAGCAGGTATCAAAGGCGGAAAAAAACCATGCTAACTTACGTCATTTTAGGAAGGCTGAATTTTATATATATTATAAGTATAATATTTTCTAATGAGCCAGACAAATCTGACGGGCCAAACATCTTCCCAGACTCGTTAAGAGTTCCGCTGTGTGAGAAAGCGTGAGAGCATTAGAGCATTATTCAAGCGTATAAGTACGAGTGAGATGCACTCTGACGCGTGAATCTTATACTAATATATAAAGCTGAAGAGTTTGTTTGTTTGATTGAACGCGCTATGTTATGTTAAACTACCCATCCTAAAAATTTCATCTTTCCTAAAATCACAAGTCTGGGGTGACTGGGATCTCAATCTATACTTTACCGAGATGGAAAACTTTCAAGGGAAATGGAATAGTTTGCGATACAAAATGAAGTGCTTCTTCCATGGGCATAACACTGATTGACATAAAAAATTAATACAATGTAACCTGTCTTAACGCCTACTCTTTACACAAGAGGTACGCACTAGAGTTTGACCCGCGGTGGAGCCACGAGGTAAACTCTACTTTTTATATAATATTTTCGTCTAAGTACTTATTTTCCACACGGTCGCATTGTGTGGTGCGTAACTTTTAACTTTCGAACAATGTATGCAAACTGCGTAAATGCATTTTTTAAACAAATGCGTTGAAAATGTATTTATGCTCCAACAACGGGATTCGTGCTGTGACGTCACTCCCACTGATCACCGAACCTCGCAGCTTTATATTCATATCCATTTATTCAACGCTTACCTAATGTACATTTATAGGTCTCAGACGAACGGCTAAAAGTATATGCGGAGTGCACATGAATAAAAGCGTCAAATAAAGTGCTGTTTTTGAAGTAATAACTACTTTAGGCGTGTTGTACACTTTTATCATAAATAATAGGAACCCTTAAACGTCCCACTGCTGGGCTCGGGCCCCCCACTATTGGGCAACGTACAGTATATCCTCCACGTTTGTCCAAGGCGGTTTGGCAGGTTTGACACATCGGATATCTCGGTGTGCAGGTATTATCATCATATTAATGCATATTACAATTAAGGCATGCTAACGGTGAAGAAAAACATCGTGAAGAAACCTGCACATCGAGGTAACCGATGTATCATATTCTTTAATCTGCCTTGGACAAGACTGGCGGGAGTATACTTGCCGTTCCCGTACAAAAATGCGAGCCTTGAACCCAGCAATGGGACTGTTATTAACATTTATGGCGAGATATTTGCTTCAAAAGTCTTGTAGTTATGTCCCCTGTAACTATTTGAACTATTAATTTTTCTGTACGGGTAGGTATATGTCACTGAACTTTTTCTTTGTTTTTACCGATTTCGGTGAAAATGTTTGTATCTGTTTGAATGTGTACTAGGCGAGCTTAATTTAACTAACGTACAGAATTCAAATCACATTTAAATTCCGAACATAATATCACAGCAATAAACAACATTCAAAAACCAACTTACGACTTAACAGTGTTTTTGTGAGGCATTATAAAAGCACAACACTAAATCAAACTCGGCCGGTGATATGCGATGTAAAACTTCACCGTATCGGACTTTAGGTATTTTTCATTATTTTACATCGACCATAAAATGTATGTGACGACAGACTGAATAAACGTCACAGTGTTAGATATATCAACATGTTAGTTTTGAACACTACCATAGGTATGATCCGCATCGATTTATAGTTATTCTAAAAATACGGTTTTTCATATTTAGGGCTGATTATTCAGTCATCAGATAAAAGTTATTCATGGGATAAACTACAACATGAACAAATGAAAAATTAGAGTTGCGCTAAAAAAACAGTTGAATCGTTGCACTATTCAAAACAGTCAGGTTATAATTGTGATTTATTCAATGTATAACTTTTATCTGATGATTGAAAAATCGGCCCCAAGTCAATGATAGTGTACATAATCCTGCAGGCAGTATAGAAGCATAACCAAGCTTTTTTTATTTACACTTATATACTGGAAGTCAACCAGTTGTATAATGTCTACTTTCGTCTACAGACGTTGGACATGCGGTTCATATAGAATTATATAATATATAATGACAGCCCATTAATGTCCCACTGCTGGGCTCAGGCCTCCGATTGTAGGGGGAAACAGACAGTATACCTGCCACGCATGTCCAAGGCGGCTTGGCAGGTTTGACACATCGGTTATCTCGATGTGCAGCTTGCATCACGATGTTTTCCTTCACCGTTGTTAGCACGTGGTAATTGTAACAATATGCACATGAAGTCAGAAGACTGCCTAAGCTGTTCATGCGTTTCGGCCAGGATAGAACCGCGTCCTTTGAGTTTAGGACGCGTACGTTAGCCATTACGCTACCACGACTTATAGAATTAGCTACAGATATATAATTATAATGTGGTTTGTCCCTCTTCGCAACGGGTAAAATTAATATTTTAACTCTAGTTTGTTTTGAAATCAAGTATTTTGCCTAGGCACCATTCGCTTCCGGTAAAAGTCGATTCGTTCCCCAACAAAAACTATCCCATTTTTTGGGATAAAAAGTATCCTACGTCCATTCTCAATATGAAAACTACATTTTTGTAACAAATTGCAGTAAAATTGGTAACGTCGTTTTTCCGCATAAGCGTAGTAGATAGAGGGGGTTAATTTAACATTCATTATATTAAAGTATAGTTAAAAGATTTTTCTACCCATTTGAGAAGTGAGGCTGGCATTTCGTATTTTGTTTTACCACTGTATAATTATATCACACAGAGTGAATTTTTCAAGTAGACCTCCATGGCCAAATTCGAAATTATAAAATATACCCAAAAAATACTCGCAGGAGGCTGTACTGATTTTAATAAAAACTAAATTTTTTTTAATGATTTACTCTAAATGAACATTGTTTCGAAATAATTTGATGAGTTAAGATTTTCTTTAAAGTCAATCCTTTCCCTGGTGATGAGTAGAGGAGTACCTCAAGGATCAATTTTGGGCCCTCTTCTTTTTAATTTATACACAGCAGACATCATTCACCAAATACAAAATTGCAAATTTCACCTTTATGCTGATGATAATCAGATGTATACTTCATTTAAACCAGTTGATGTCAACTGTGCTATTTCTAAATTACACGAAGATTTGTCTATAATAGCTGTGTGGTCTAAAAAGAATTACTTCACAAACAAACCAAGACACACAAAGAGCCTAAAAATTAATAACCCAGATACAGAAAGGAAAAACAACACACATGGCACTAGTTAAGATAATATATATAAGTATAGACATAAGGCACAAACTGCACATGCACTTCCTCACAACACCAGCATGTAACAGATACACTCTACAGAAGTATAAGTTTAGTATTAAAATTAGAATAAATAATTAATATAATAAGTTATTCGTAAGGTACACCACAACACACATATGATTGAATAAATGTCACACACAAAAACAAAAATTACCCAGAAGCGTGTATAAATACTTAAAACTTACTTCAAAATTAAGTTATAAAAAGGGTACGGAACACAAGTCCGTAGAATTGTTAAAAAAAAAGAATTGTTTAGTGTTAAACCCGTCCAAGACCAAATACCTCGTTTTCGGGAGTAAAAATAATTTCATAAAACTCAACCTAACAGTTACAGTCATGCTTGATGAAGTACCTACTGAACGAGTTTACGAAGCGCGAAACCTAGGTCTCTACGTTGACTGTGAACTCAGATTCGAAAGTCATGTAGCCAAATCAGTCCGATCTTGTTTTTATAAACTTAAAATATTGTTACGAGTTACGGGACTCGAATAAAAATGCCGTTGGAATTACTATAGAATTTATTAGAACTATACAAACACGTATAACACAGGTACACATATAACTGAACACAACCAGTACAAACTGCAAGATTAAATAACACGCGCAAAGTCCGTCACTATATAGCTTATCGAATGTACGCACATCTTGTCTCGCTTGTGGTTATCGCTTGACTGACGACCTGTCCATTGGGGCATTATTTTCTGCTGCACAAATGCAATATGTCTACCTGGCTGCACGGGCCGAATTTCTTAGAATCACACCTGGCTAATGACTGCCATAAAGGATTACAGTACACAATGGGCTATTTACTATTTATAAATTTTAAACACAAAGTAAACAAAAGAAGTCCAAATGCGGAAAGGTAAAGTGTACTTTTATGGTATGCAGGTGTGAGTCTACTTTTGTCGGCGTGTAGGTCGTAACATTAATATTACACGCCTAATGATGCAAAACGTATTGATACTACAATAACCTAAGACCTTATACTGTACACAATTTTTTGGCAATAAATTATTCTATTTAGCGGTTTAGAGACTCCTTTCAGTGGTTTTCACTTACTATATATAGTATTTGGCCTTGGAGGTGCGCTTGGAATATTCACCTGTATTTAAATAAAAGGAATATATTTTGTACTACCGGTCACAACAACACTGTGACTCGAATGTCACGCGACCACACTGCGTCGCGGGCATCAATTAGATTGCTAGAAGCCGAACATTGTACATTGAAAACGTAATCTCGGTAACAGTGTGTTGGCACACGTTATTAATTGAGTTATAAAAAAGTCATAGCTGAATTAACATATTTATGGATACTAAAGTTGTCGTCTACAGTGGGGCGGGGCGTTTCAAACTTACGTATATTTTGTTCACACAAGTATGATAAGAAAATTTCATTCGTGATTTGAAGCTCTATGAAACGAAAAGCGACACTCTAGAGATAAAAACATAAATCTATAGGACCAAGCATGTGACAGAATGAGATACGAGTCTTACATTGTGCAACACAGATTAGAGAGTCAATAAGACCGATGATTAAACACAGTACCAATTTGCACCGAAATAAAACTGGTAATAATATTTTTTAGACTAAAACAGTGAAAAATTGAAAGTGATACTTAAGAAGTTTATTTTGAATTATAATATGTTGACGGATGTAGGCTAAGGGAATTATATTTATATTAACTAGTGGTCGAAATTCGGCCATAATTAATTTAAATTACAAGTTTAAACATTATTAAGGTTCTGTTGTCAAAGACTATATTTCTATAATCACAGATTTTGCCAAGGCTACGCTGTTAATTTGACTTTAACAATAAACAAAAGAGTATATATGCGTGTGTGTGTTAAATACATGGTAGTGTGTGTAATGTTATTTTTATTGATTTAATGTATTTTTTATGCATAATTTAAAAAAATTATTAGCTTTCTGCACTCCTTCTCTATATAAATAAACTATAAGTGTGCGAAATTTCATACTCCTCTGTCTGCGCAATTTTCGTAAAAAGGGGTACAAAGTTTTTGCTTCACGTATTAATATATAGATAAAAGTTAGAGAAGAATTATCTGTAAGTATAGCTCTGAAGTTTCACTTCTACTGCGCGTAATCTGCACACACATTTTTTTTATAGGAGACTATGTTCTATTAGTTCATATAGCCTTCATACTCACAGTCTAATTAAGTAACCTTAAATGGCGGAAAATTGCTCGTTTTAGTACATATCGGCAGTGTAAGTGCAAGACCTTGTAATTACTTTCATTTTTGGTGACATTATCTTTTCATCAAATCTGTTATATATATATATATATATATATATATATATATATATATATATATATATATATATATATATATATTATACATACATGTACGTTATATCACAGTTTTGACGAAAAAATAATCTCACCAAAAATGTAGTTGCAAGGTCCTGCATTGACGCCGACGATATATAAAATAGGTACGTAATATTTTTTTATATTTAATCAAACGGTTTTATCGAAAAGAAAGATAATAATGATGTAGATAATGTAATAATTAAAGCTAAAAAAATAATTAGATTACTCCTAGGTACCAGTCATTACACTACTTTCCTCATTAATCTAGGGCGTTGTTTCTCAACCTGGGGGCCGCGACCCCTGTGGGCAGTGGCAAAGCAAGACTTAAATTTTATGTGGGCAACATACATTTTCCGAGGCCTTCTGGGAACGCAAATAGATGGATTTGAAAAACAATTGAAACTAATACTTATTTATTATGCACAATCAAAAAGCTAAAAAAGACACTACATAAAATGTACACATGTGCATAGAGTATTATATGCTATTATATCACACGTACATAATATAGTATGAGTAACGATTATTGTTTTATGACGAATAAAATTATTCGACATTTTAAACGCTATAAAAATGTTAGTGCTAGGAGTGCTAGGCCGTAAGCGATGGCCCACATCGCCCACGATTTACACCGCGTCTGCTTGTGGGGGTCGCGTTTGTCATTAAATGAGGTCGCAGTCTGTTAAAAAGATAAGATCTATATACAAATGAAACGTATAAATAAAGCATTAAATAAAATATTATTATAATTTCGTAGTGAAGCCGTTGCAAGACTGTTGACTTAACTTTTTGTTTTTTTAGTGGGTCGCGAGATAAGAATCGTTGAGAAACAATGACCTAAGGCTTTGACCAGACTCAAAAATAAAATCCTAGGACAACAGTCAACCGCTCATATTATTATAAATGCTATTTGCATATTTATTCAGGTTACGCTACGCCTAAAGATATGTACATAATAATATCAGAGCAACCGGTCAACAGGAAGGGGGTAAAATTTCAATTACTGAATTTGACCCAAAAAAACAACAACAAAGAGGGCAAACTAAATAAATCCGATTAATAATTAAGCGCACCATCTTTTCCGTTATACTCGTATATCTGTCGGGAACAGTAGATATTTTTGAAGTGAAACTTCTTTAGAATCGTTGTGATTTCAAACTCCATTAAAGGGAAAAACGACACTAAAAAAAGATAAATATATAGGACTAAGCCTGCGAGAGGATGAGATACGAGTTTTACATTGTGCGGCACAGATTAGAGAGTCAATAAAACCAATGATTAAACACAGGTCCAATTTAGACCGAAATAATATTTTTTAGGCTAAAACAGTGAAAAATTGAAAATGATACTTAAGAAGTTTATTTTGAATTATAATATGTTGACGGATGTAGACTAAAAGAATTATATTAATATTAACGAATAAAGGCTAGAGAAGAATTATCTGTGAATATATTCTCTGAAGTTTCACTTCACTGCGTGTGGACTGCACACACGTTTTTTTTCTTCATAAAAGGTACCCTATGTCCGTTCTATGCCCCTGAAAATTTGTATGCAAAATTTCGTGACGATCTCTTGCATAGTTTACACGTGAAAGCGTTACAAAGAAACGCACATTCGCATCACCATAAGTCGGTCGAATTAGGCTGCGGGCAATGGAAATAAGTGCTGTGTCAGGCTATGTCTAGGCACAGGAAAATATTGAGTGCCGACCTCACATCGCAAATTGCGGCTTTAAATTTTTTTATTATATGTTTATATTATATGTCTTTTTGTGTGTCATATTTTAAAAATAAATATTTTCTTTCTTTTATCTATAGCTAGAATTCGCCCGCGACTTTGTCCACGTTGGACAGATAATAAAGATTAAAGTTGTTATTTTGCCAAATTTAAAATCAAAGTTTATTTTCAGCAGGGTAATGTTTTTTTTTTTAATGAGAACACATGAATCCGAAAATTACCGTAAAAACTCGAGATGATTAATGTGACTAAAGGCATATATAACTACAATTATTGTTCCATTAAAGATATTATCGATCAATGAAAATTTCGCATCGGAATCTTTAAGCTTCTCGCAAGATAATTCTCGCGGGATTCCCGAGATGAAAAGTACCGCAGATTTCAAGTCTGAGGACGTGCTGTCGAACAACGGAAACCGCATTGAAATCGGCCCAGTAGTCTTGGCGTGAATCCCGAACAAACAGATAATTATATAAAATAATGATAAGACGCCTATTGTCTTCTGTACTTAAACTTCTTGAATTGTATCTTAATGTTATGCAATAAAGTATATTGTATTCTAAATTAACATAAAATTACAGTAAACTTGTGACCCCTGTACACACGTCATCCTTCTATGGTAATTCCTTTACAGTGCAGGCTGTCGCACTTTGGAGTGCTCTGGCTCTTAAAGTTAGAAAAGCTAGAATATTACTAACGTTTAAGAATCTACTCAGGAAGCACTGTCTTTCTTTAGACAACTATGCCTAAATTAACTATATACAATTATTTAACTGTTATATTATATAATTACTATTTATCAGTAAAACATACCTCATGAAATAAAGAAAACAATTATTTGAAGAAATAGCGACGCACTTACATTGCTGACATGTATCTTAAAAATACAAACATATTTTGAGAATTTGTACGCCGCATTGACTGCAAACAAGGTTTGCACTCAGCTTATTACTGTGCCGAGATAATATCCGACACAACGCTCATTTTCAGTGCAGACCTTCCTTTTGGCGTAAAACTATTTTTTTATTTAATTCAAAAAATATTTAATTTGTAAATAATAATATATAATATACATACATAGAATAAACAGTATAAATATTTTGTTAACTTTATGAGCTAAATAAAAAATATAACTCATACTTGTCTATATTGTAACATGCTTGTACATAACAGCGTGTATCGGCCGATTCATCTAATCGAATATAATCGCATACAGCGATTCTCTACTATTGCCACGTCACTAATATGAGGCAACAATTCTCTTTAGTATAACCTATAAATGTTTCATATGATATCTTACTGTAACATAAACATTATAAATTGTTATTATATTCTGCTTTCCCAATATATATATATATATATATATATATATACTTGTTTATTTCATGTAAGTTTAACACGTAATGAAAATAAAAATATAAATTGCAATTTTCAGAAGAAGAGTTGAAAGCGTAATTTTAAATCAGAATAACCAATCCACGCTACATTGCTCTGTGCTCTGCTTTCTGTGTAAGGACTTACTCATATCAAGGTAAGTTACTAACTCAAATACACTTTAATTATTCAAAGGTTTATTAATGAATATGTAGGATCTTCTTTTTGTAATGTAAGTAAATGTCTTTTATAGTGGAACTTAAACGAATTTATCGCTTACAGGTTTTTGATGGGCGGAGGAATATCATACCAGCAATGAGTGGCAGCATACTTGTAGCAGCTTCTGAAAGCAGCTGTCTTTTGCTTCGATGCTATTAGAGGTTTTGTAACAGGTCGCGAGGTCATGAGTATGTATGTATATATATCATCTTTTAATTTTTTTATATAGTTTAAAAATCTATAAATGTCTGAATTTATGCACCACCTACATCGCCAGATTTGCTTAGAACATCCTATAGTATAAGTCGCCTGGAAGCGATCGCTCTAAGCGATAAGGCCGTCTATTGTTCTGCTAAAGATACTGTAATTAATGTATCGTGTCTGCTATTTAACCGACTTCAAAAAGGAGGAGGTTCACAATTTTTTAATGTATGTACATCGATTACGCTGAGAGTTATGATCCGATTTACGTGATTCTTTTTTATTTTTATGCGTAATAGTTGCCATTTGGTCCCCTAAAAATTTAACATAGTTTGGCCCAGTAGTTTTCATTTTATGAACATTTTTTATGAAAACAATTTCCGTTCCGTTCCGTATGTACACCGATTACGCTGAGATTTATTATCCGATTTACGTGATTCTTCTTTAGTTTGATGCGGAATAGTTGCCATTTGATTCCCTAAAAATTTAACATAGTTTGGCCCCGCAGTTTTCATTTTATGAACATTTTTTATGAAAACAATTTCCGTTCCGTTCCGTATGTACACCGATTACGCTGAGATTTATTATCCGATTTACGTGATTCTTCCTTAGTTTGATGCGGTATAGTTGCCATTTGATTCCCTAAAAATTTAACATAGTTTGGCCCCGCAGTTTTCATTTTATGAACATTTTTTATGAAAACAATTTCCGTTCCGTTCCGTATGTACACCGATTACGCTGAGATTTATTATCCGATTTACGTGATTCTTCTTTAGTTTGATGCGGAATAGTTGCCATTTGATTCCCTAAAAATTTAACATAGTTTGGCCCCGCAGTTTTCATTTTATGAACATTTTTTATGAAAACAATTTCCGTTCCGTTCCGTATGTACACCGATTACGCTGAGATTTATTATCCGATTTACGTGATTCTTCTTTAGTTTGATTCGAAATAGTTGCCATTTGATCCCCTAAAAAGTTGACATAGTTTGGTCGAGTAGTTTTCATTTTATAAACATTTTTTATGAAAACAATTTCCGTTCCGTTCCGTACGTACACCGATTACGCTGAGATTTATTATCCGATTTACGTGATTCTTCTTTAGTTTGATGCGAAATAGTTGCTATTTGATCCCCTAAAAAATTTTCATAGTTTGGCTTAGTAGTTTTCTTTTTATGAAAAAAATTTCCGTTCCGTTCCGTATGTACACCAACTATTTGGTGAGCAATTTAGTGATATTCTGATTCTGTTCTATCTATACCTATTTAAATTAAATCAGTTATTTATTATTTATGTTTATCTATACTAATATTACAAAGAGAAAAGATTTGTAGATAGATAGATAGATATTTATTTATTATACACTTTATTATACAAAAATTAACTTAAAGACTAAAATTATATCTAGTTGTGTACAAAGGGCGGTCTTATCGGTAAAAAGCGATCTCTTCCAGACAACCCCAATGATTTGTATTTCAGAATTTTTGTATATTTCTAACGAATAAACTAAAAAAAACTAATGGACCGATATCAAAAATTCTTTCACCATTAGAATGCTACATTATCCCTAATTAATATGGACTATATTTATTACTAGAATAAACTAGGGATCCCTACCAAAACTCCAATAATGTAACCCAAAGTGTAACAAAACTAGTGTTTGAGTGGGTGCGGGGATGGTTTAGATTCACAATTAGTCCTGGTAGGTGGCGCAAGAATCGAGTTATAGATTTTTAATTTTTCAGGGCAGGACAACGTCTGCCGGAACCGCTAGTACTATATATTGCCAAAGGCAGACCAAAAAGAGATGGATGGATTGTGTGAAGGATAACATTACGATTTATGGTGTGACAGAAGACGTACGCCAGAAGGTAGAAGTATGGAAGGCCAAGGCATATTGTGCGGACCCCAAATAATTGGGAGGAGTTGAAATAAAAGAAAAGAGAAACTATATAATGTCAAACAAATAATTAATATATCAATGTCAAATACAATAAATGGTTTGTGATCAATCAGCAGCAATACACTATGTGGAGGTTACTACCAAAGACTTTTAAATTGTTTCAGTAAACCGCCCCCACCGTCCCTTATATTATTCTTTTTGACAAAAGAACCACAATAAACAAAACTTCTGCCGCGACTTCGTTCGCGTGGAATAGTTTAAGGTTATCACAGCAAACCTGTGTTTAGTTAAGTAACTTAAATAATCAAAAAAATTTAACTAATTAAAACTACATTTTAACGGATTTAATTTGGATTAGGCTGCCATAATAGCAAATAATAATAACCATAAACAAAAATTAAAATAACTTTAACATTACTCCTTGTCACTTGATATCTTTATCTTCCGTGATCACGCCTAAAAATTGTAGAAACGTCGAACTAAAAGTCAAATAAAATGCCACGCTTAAAACTGTTACGTAAATGTAATTATGTATAAAAGTCACGAAAACTTAAGAAAATGATATATATATATATATATATATATATATATATATATATATATCTTATAGTAATATATAAAGCTAGAATTTGTTTGTTTGTTTGTTTGATTGAACGCGCTAATCTCAGGAACTACTGGTCCGATTTAAAAAATTCTTTCAGTGTGAGATAGCCCATTTATCTAAGAAGGCTATAGGCTATATATCATCACGCTAAGACCAATAGGAGCGCAGCACCAATGAAGAATGTTTCAAAATCGGAGGGAATTTTTAACTTACTTTTTTTTTTAACTATTCCGCGCGGACGAAGTCGCGGGCAGAAGCTAGTTTGATTATAAATTTGTTTATTGTGGTTCTTTTGTCAAAAAGAATAATATAAGGGACGGTGGGGGCGGCTTAATGAAACAGTTTAAACGGTATAAGTACTCGCCTCGCTTGTCCAAAGCGGATTGACATATGTATTACCTCGATGTGCAGATATCATCAGTATGTTTTTCTTCACCATTGTAACAAAATGTACTTTAAGTCAGACAATTACCTAAGTGTTGCATGCTTTTGAGGCCACGATGCAAAGCGCCCTTTGAACTTAGGACGCGAGTATGTTAACCACTAAATTTGCGGCTCAATATAATTTTTATGTTAGTAAGCAACAACAGAAATATACAAACACCTAACAACAATAGAAAATAAGTATCAACGAGGGTGGCAATTCGTCGCAATTTCAAAAGTCCTGTTGTTGTTTTACCATTGTTTTTTGAGAATTCAATAGAGTATCGGCATAAACAAGCATTTCCAAGAACGACATCTGTAAGTAAGACCCAATTTTCCCTTCACATAAAAAGAAGCTTATAGCCTAACAATTTTGTTTACATATGAATAATTCGTAATCTCATTACCATTGTATCATTAAAAATCGTACTAATAGGATTATAAAGAAGAAATAGTTGTATATTTGTAACGAATAAACTGCAAAGCTTCTAGACCGAAATTCTTTCACCATTCGAATGCTACATTGTCAAAAATTAGAGATTCCTACTAAAACTTCAATAATGTAACCCATCAATCTAAACAAAATACTTGGCGCTGGAATCGGGTTTTACGATTTTGATGAAATGTTATATGTGTTTAAGTGGGTCCCGGGGTGGTTTAGATTCACAATTAGACCCGGTAAGATGGGGCTGGAATCGGTTTCTGGATGTTTATTTTTTCAGCACAGGATGTCTAACGAGACAGCTAGTAAATAATGAATTACTTTATACTATTTCTAATTTCACATTAATAGAAGCTTAGGTATCCTACTAATATTATAAAAGCGAAAGTTTGTAAGAATGTATGTTTGTTACTCTTTCACGCAAAAACTACTGAATGGATTTTTATGAAACTTTACATTAATATAGCTTACAGGTCAGAATAATACACAGGCTATAATTTATAAAGATATAGTTTGAATTATCCAAAATATAAGGATTTTCCATCACCACGCGGATAAAACCGCGGGGCGCAGCTAGTACATAATAAAATTACGTTTTAACGGTTTTAAGCGCGGTAATTTATTTGATTTTTATTATTTCGACGTTTCGGCCACTTTTCAGTAGCCGTGATCACAGACGACAAAGATGTCAAGTGTCAATGAGTTTTTTTGTTTTATTTAGCCTACCGCCAACTAGTTCATTTTAATTATTAAGTTTTTATTTTGTTATAATTATATATTAATACGGGTCCCCCCTCAATCTAAAACTCGTCTTCAGCGCTACCTATCGGATCCAATAGTGAATCTAAACCATCTCGGTACCCACTCAAACACGGACAGAAACCACACAAAACTTTTTTACATAACCACACGGAAAGGATGTTAGTCACTGGCAATAGGTCCATAATCCAAAGAGACGAATCCCATAGAAAATATTTTTATGGGCTTTCTCTACGTTTTTGTGGCAATTGCAAGTGATTTTTATATATAACTAGCGGGCCCGGTAGACGTCCTGCTCTGAAAATAAAAATCTAGGACCCGATTGCAGCGCCGCCTAATCGGTCCAATTGTGAGTCTAAACCATCCCGGGACCCACTCTAACACGCACAAAAAAATTCATCAAAATCAGTCATATCGGTCCAAGAGTTCAGTAACATTCTATACAAGAACAGAAAAATCTTGGATACATATTGTTACATGCCGTCAAAGATAAATAGCACATGCACAGCTGCATATTGTAAGCGCAGCTTATTGTCCTCCCGGATTAGGGAATCCTTTGTGTTTTGAATTTGTAACATGCTATTGTTTTTCTACTTGTTTTATAACCATCATTAGCGTCGAATTAATCCCTATTGTTATTGTTTTCGACTTTGTAGACGTTCGCAGGTGTGCAAATTAATATTTCTTAGAAACTCAGTGTGAGCCTCCAATCTATTTGTACTGTGTAGTTAGTATAAGACGACGCCCGAATGGAGGGGCGGGGGCAGTTAAGCGACGACTACGAAACGAGTAAGACGTTTGTAGTACTCTCGATCAAAGTCAAAGTAATTTATTTGTTTGAAACATGGACATTTTTGCAGATGTTATGCTAAGTCTCAAGTTACATGTTTCGCCTTGACAGGCATACAAATCTTTTGCAGTTTTGGTTACAAGCCGTTTGTAGTCCTTATGACTACATATACATTTTATGATTATATTACTGATTATGATGATCTTAGAATGAAAACAAATATTTAATATACAATTATGTCTCTTTCAGTTAATATATTATTTATGAAATAATTCAATTTAGATAATGTCATTAACAATTTTATATAATTTAGTCAAATCATTATATTAAGTTCTTATTACTCGTCTAATTAAAATTAAAATATTCATCAATAGTATAAAATGCCATGCGTAGCAGCCACTCTTCTACTTTTATTTTAAAATATTTTAAGGGGAGTGACTTAAAATTTTCTGATAAGTGGTTATAAATATGAATACACATGGAGTAGGAACTTCTTTGACATATTACAGTTCAGCGATATACAGATTAGCGATATAGACAACGGACTTTACGCGTGTCGAATTACATTGAATCGTGCAGTGTGAACTGGTTGCATCCAGTTTTATTTGTATTTGTTTTATACGTGTTTGTATAGTTCTAATAAATTCTATAGTAGTTTCAACGGCATTTTTAATTCGAATCCTGTAGCTCGTAACAATATGAAGACCTTCAAAAATTTCAATACCGCGATCCTTTGCCTGCCATTGTGACGTATTGTATTACTGCTACTACTCTCTACGGTATATGAGTTTTTATCGGGAAGTATTTTGCAGTTTTATTTTCGAAAAATTTATAAAATAACTCTAATATAAATAATTAGTCGTGGTAGCGTAATGGCTAGCGGACGCGTCCCAAACTCAAAGGGCGAATTCGGTCCTGGTCAGAACGTATGTAACACGTAGTCAGTTTTCTAATCTAATGTGCATATTGTTACAATCACCACGTGCTAACAACGGTGAAGGAAAACGTCGTGATGCAACCTGCAGATCGAGATAACCGATGTGTCAAACCTGCCAAGCCGGCTTGGACAAGCGTGGCGAATTTAATATCCGTTCGCCCTATAATGGGAGGCCCGAGCCCAGCAGTAGGACATTTATGGGCTGATACTATAATAATATATATATGTAATTCTTCTGTACGTGTGTTGACAGTGAACTCCTCCTAAACAGCTGGACCGATTTTGATGATATTTGTTTTGTGTGTTTGAATGGGTCCCCGGATGGTTTAGATTCACAATTGGAACCGGTAGGTGGCGCTGAAAACGGGTTCTAAAATCCTCCTAATCACCTGGAGCGATTTTGTTTTTGTGTGTTCGAGTGGGTTCCCAGATGGTTTAGATTCACAATTAGAACCTACCGGTGATCAGCTGAGATTGATCGATCTAGAATTCTCCTAATCACCTGGACCGATTTTGGTGATTTTGTTTTTATGTCATGAAACAAAGTCTTTTAGGAATTCAGGAAATATGGCGGTACGAAGTTCGCCGGGTCAGCTAACATATGTATATATATATACTAGCTGAATGAATAATTATAATGTGTTTTTGTGACAAATGTGAACTGTGTAGTCAATCAAACGTGGCGTTTCGAGTGTTCACAAGAACTCCGTTGAATGGCGTCAGTTGTAGCCTATAATTCAACTGCGCTATTTATACAAAGACTTATCAGAATTGGCTCTTTGGACTAAAAATTCCCTTGCCAGCCTTTTTGGCGAATAACAAATTCTATTCTATTTTATCTCTGGTATTTAGATTCCAAATTCAAATATTTGACAGTGGTCACGTAATTCCTGCTGGGCTTTCTATTATTCGAAATTCATTTTTTTTACTGTAATTTATTATACACCATTCCATGCCATAAACGGAGGTCATCGCGCCACCTACCGGGTCCAATTGTGAATCTAACCCAATTTCGAGTCCACTTCAACACAGACAAAAAATTTAATCCAAATCGGTTCAGGGGCTTAGGATCAGTTCGATGACATACTCACAAACAGAATTATAAATATAAAGGTAATTATAAATATAAGAGATATTAGTTAGGACACCTATTATGTCAGTCGTGAAAATGAGATCTTCAATAAAAACACAATTAAATTGAAAACCTCGTTATAATGGTGTCGGTTAAAAAATACCGCCAAGTGCATTCGCTGTACAAGTCCGCTCCCCCCCTATTTCAATTAACCGACCTGTCACCGCGTGCACTTCAACAAATCCGCCATCGTCGGGTGTTTGGCAAAAAGAAAATCTTTCTGCGGCTTATTCCCTGTCGTGTGAACACTTCGGGCGGATAGAGACGAATTTTGCATAGACCAAATAAATAGTTTGCAAATCCGGGATGCGAAAGTACAAATAAATACAATTCAAACCATGGCCAATTCTTCTGCTTTTTTAACCGACTAAAAAAAGAAGGAGGTAATATGTCGTCATTCTTCACGCATTTTTTGAAGTGAAAACTTCTTTAGCCACGTGGGGCACTGTTTGTAGAGGAAAATCTTATGGGTTCGCGTCACCGACATGCTCATGATTGGCGCATGCGCAGCGGCCGTGTGTTGTGTGCGTTAGACGCTTTTTGGATTGGTGAAAGCTCGCGCGTTCGCGTCACCGACATGCTTATAGCAGTATATCCGTAGCTACACAGCTGACGTATTGTGCAACATTAGTGCTGTGTATATCTTATAAGTGAATTTGAATGGATTTAGTGAAAAGTTAAATCTGTATATACTGTGCATTGTTGAAATAGTGTTGTAATTCAAACATTATGAAATTTCAAATTTTAATACTAAAAGTTCCAAGTTTCCATTCTATCGGTAGTCTCTATAACTGCCAATTATTATTTTTTAATAATATGTTCAGCCATACATTTTTTGCGTTAAATTCAGCAATAATGTTTCATGGCTGCCGGATGATGATTTCATGCAGTTCGTTCATGATAATTGATATTTGAAAATACTGATGAAGCGTAACTCGTAACGCCATTTACCAAAGATATTTAACTAACTATAAAGGCAACAAATTATTGACTTTATCATTCCTCACAGTAGAATATTTTAATTGCAGTGACTCTGTATATATATCGAGGGCTTCATAACAAATGGGCGTAAAGACAAAAGTGCAGTTTTATACAAAGGACAAAATTGTGAATAAAACAAAACTAGATCATTTTATAAGACTGAAATTTGGATTACCCTTCCATTTAGGTACACTTACATACTGGTAAGTCTTTCTAAATTGTAACATGCATATATTTTAGTATACAACAAAGAAAAACATTTTTTGCGTATACGCTCATTTGTTATGAAGCCCTCGATATGTATGCATTTCCAGACAAGAATGACATTTGCTTTTGTCATTTTAGTCTGCAATAGGTTAGTTGACAGCTAATTGAAAGAGTTTTTATCATCTTACGAAATTCTAAAGCCAGCTATATTGTAATAACTTATATGAGTCAAATAGCGTATTAATTATTGTTTAAACAGATATTAAAATTATTTTAATAATTATATTTAAAAAAATAATCAGGTGCTAATTTAATGACCGCTCTTTTATATTAAAATAATTGTAGAGTTTATTATAACATGTAATATATACCACAGGGAAGCGTACCATGCTAACAGAAGCCGCCGCCAAATTGTAAGTATTTAACTACATCAAGCATTGAGGTACAATGTACTACGTACTAGAGAAGTCATCCGTAACTAGCTTATTTGAGCATTCGTTATGGTCCATGGACCATTCCTCGTTTAGTGTGTGCCGGGCTGTTGTCGGTACTTTACGTGTTTGAGTGAAAAGTAACTGTTAAAAAATGCCTTTATGTGTACTAATATGCTGTTTAAACCATTCAAGAAACTCAAACAAATCTCAAGGGGTGACTTTTTACCGGTAAGTTTGTTGTATTCTCGATAAAATATCTTATTTTATTTAAATTTTATCTTTTTTAACGCGTCATCGCTGCGGCCATATTCAGACACATTTCATAGAGTAACAATTTGTGCCTACGCAGACAAGACAAACTACAGTATTGATGTATTCCTAACAAATGTTTACAGACTATTAAATTATTTTAATTCCCATGAGTTTTTTTATGAAATGCACAATATGTCCGACTACGCAAAGTGAACGGTCGAGTTTTTGGTAATGATATATTATTTTAATATGATCTGTTTGAATTTAAAGGTTTCCTCGGCAGGACCATGAAATGCGAGAGGAATGCATTAAATTTGTTCAAACGAATCGCAGCGACGGAGCGTGGCTACCTTCTGAGCATACACAGATATGTTCCGTGCATTTTAAGGATGACAACAAATATAATATTAAAACAGGACAAGTTTACTTTATAAAAACACTGCAACAAAAAACTAACAAAGCTAATTTTGTTTAGTGGGTATTAAAGATATTTATATATTTTTTTTCAATTATTTACACTCTTTGTACACTTGTACATTACACTGTTTGTTTTTTGATTTTAAACTATGGTTAATGTATTTAAGCTTAAATAAACGCATAACAATTGATTTTCTTTTTCTTGTATACTTGTGCGAATTGGCACGTAAATATTGATAATAAAATGGGCTTTATAGCGCGCAACGTTGTCCCATCGGAGCCTCACGGTGCCCCAGCGCCTGGCACGGGTGGTACGGTCACCCCCTCCTCTATCCCGCGTCCCCGCAGGAATCGCCGGCCGCTCCGTCGTTTAGTCGGTTAAGAATGTCCGTGAGCAATGCCTGTGCGCGCTGCCGCGTTTCCTATGTGCTTAAGTTTGATCAAAGTATATGGTTCCATTATGTTCTCTTTTTTCATTTATGCACACCAAAATACCTCTCTACAGCTTACAATTAAATTATTTAAATAACCCACCGCTCGCTCCGTATTCGATTTTAATGGTTTGTACAGTTGATTTGGTGGCGCCAATGTCACTAATGTCATTTGTCACTGATACGTTCTGTTAAGCGGTTTATAGTATATTGCAAGCATTAAACCCCTTTAATACTTTACTATTTGTTTATTTATTTAACTACCTATTAATAAATATTGAAATAAATTATGAATTCTAATAAAGTTTTGTAGGTACAAAAGCTGTGACACAACACTTCTGCGGTGTATAATCTATAATGCATGAGTCCACAGCCGTCTCGCCCCGCGAATTCGAACTTTTGTGATTTTAATAGCTTCTCTAGTACATATAAATCAATGACATCAAGGGAGTTTCTGTAGCAGCTCGAAAGGGCATATTTCGCAAAACACTTGAGATTTTCAAAATATATATACATATTATTACGGCTGTTTTCCGTAGGCGTAGGCAGAGACGATGGATTTCTACTGGCTACGATTTTGATATACATCTTTCGCTTCATCTACTTGCATTAATCTAATTAATCTGTTCATATATATACGTTTATTATAGGTGATTTTTACCTAGCCATTCTTCAAGACAATCGATTGGATCATGGTAAGTACATCGCGGTCTAACAGCACCTACTTTACCACCCACACGGTTGTCATGGACTTGTTTTGTCAGTCTCCTTTTATACATTTTCTCTACATGTCCAAACCACTTTAACATTCCTTTCTAAACTTTTATTATTACATCTTCTTAAATTAAAAAATTAAAAAAAAAAAAAAAAAAAAAAATAATTTATAAAATTTAAAATAAAATTTAATTTAATTTAATTTAGAATAAAATTTTACACTGCGCATCGCCCTTCAAATTGTCCTCAGAAACTCCAAAAAGCGTCTTAGCGTAGTTTACATTATCTCCACTTCTACGGCAAGAAGCAGGAAAGTGGCGAGGGAAGTGAGGAGCGCGCGTATTATACTCGCTACTTTCCTGCTTGCATGCTACTATAGAAGTGGGCATATAACGTAAACTAAAGCCTGAAACACGATTGAATTTTAAACTAAGAACAATTTAATTGTTGGATCAACAAGCCCTGAATAATCTGTTGTTATTTTTCTTCGTTGCACTTTTGTTGTTGTTATTTTGTTGTTTTCTTATTATCGTTATTGTGTTGTTTTGTTGTGTTTTTTCTTCGGCCGCCGAGTTGAGGTGAACGTCGGCCAGTAATTGAATGATACCATCGATTTTCCATTAAAATGTTTTATGGTATGAAATGTAAAAGTCTAGGAGGGGCCGGAGCTGCTCCTCATTTCTTTTTTTTTTAATGGGCGCAGTGCACAATGAATGCATTAATTTAATTTTTATCACAATATTAAAATATAGTAAAAGATTGTGGTATTATAACTTAGTTTTAGTATTTAATTGTATCGACGTGAAACTTCTTTACAATCGTTGTGATTTTAAACTCGATGAAATGAAAAAGTGACACCAAAAAGAGATAAACACATAGATCTATAGGACTAAGCTAGCGAGAGAATGAGATAGAATACATTATATTTAATAATTTAAACACTATGCTCATACAAATAGAGTTGGAAGTGTTTTGAAGTTTTCGTTAATACTTCAAATTTCGTGTTTTATAGCTTAAATATATTATAACGATTTAATATAGGAAACGTCAGGTCACGAAATTATTAATCCCACCCACCCCTTGTCACACTTTGTTTCCCTACTACTGCGTATGAACTGCTCACAAACACATTTTTTTTTTCAAGTTTTTATATTAATTACAAAACTAGCAAACAGGCAGACATTATACGTCGTAATTTTTTAAATTTTGCCGCCGTGGGCAGTTGACTGCTGTGTCTACTGTCTCGAGCCGCCCCTGACTAAGTGTACGACCTACTTGTGAAACCTTGGACAACGAACTATTCATACTGATTACGACTATTTGACAACAAACTTATAGAATATTGAGGAGCGGCAGTGGTCTCGTTATTGTGGATATTTAAAAGATTAAGGATATAAAAACTTGTAATGAATTTGACGTTACACACGATTACAAAACGGACAGGAGAGCACAAAAGAATACCAATAAGAAAAGTGGCGGCAAAAAAAATTGTCACCCGAGGTGCCAGTGCTAAGTTATACTTCCTCATTTTAACATAAAACTTAAAAAGCGTTTAAAAGAGAATAAAAATATAAGGGTAAGAGCTTGAAGTGCGGAACAAAGATTTTCATAGAAATGGTAAACATCCCCTATTTTTTTGGCTATGGAACCATAATTTTCCATATATAAATTACTCAACCGATGGTGTTGAAAACGATTTTCTTTTAAAGAATTTTTAAGCTTGCACCTTGATTTTTTTCAGAATCTTCCCTTTCACAGTTCAAAAGTTATACCTAGAGTACAATTTCACGATTTTGAGAGCTAAATAACTCGCCATTTATTGATTTTAATAAAAAAAAGCCATCATTATATTTTTTTTTCAACATCCCAGTTGATTTAATTGTTAAATACTTTATTGTAGGTCTTTGAATTTGTGGCAAGTCAAAAAAAGTCTAGAATAGAACTCGAAATTGAGATTTTCAACACAAATACATAATTCCTGGGGAACAGCAATCAGTATTCTACAACTATTGTGCACTTTTCAGTATTAGATACACATTTGATTTTAAACTTTATTTGAAAACTAGCGGAACTAGCTACCGAGTCCAAATGTAAATCTAAACCACCCCAGGACCCACTCAAACACACATAAAATTTCATCAAAATCGTAGAACCTCCAGCGCCAAGTATTTTGTTTAGATTGATGGGTTACATTATTGAAGTTTTAGCAGGAATCTCTAATTTTTATATAGACTTCTTAATCAGAGATAATGTAGCATTCGAATAGTTAACGAATTTTTGAAATCGGTCCAGTAGTTTTTGAGTTTATTCGTTACAAACATACAGAAATAGATTAGTATAGATTAAACTATTGAGTATGTATGCACTGTTGGCATAACATACTTCTGTGTTTATTAAAAAAGGCCTTGAGATAGATGAATATGAAGAAAAAGAATTTTTAGCCCACAAATATCCCACTGCTGGGCTCGGGCTTCCCACTATTGGAGAATCGACCCTCCACGCTTGTCCAATGTGGCTTGGCAGGTTTCATACATCGGTTATCTAGATGTGCAGGTTCCATCACGATGTTTTCCTTCACCTTTGTTAGAACGTGGTAATTGTAACAATATGCACATTAGGTCAGAAAACTGCCCAAGTGGTGCATGTTTTCCGGCCAAGATCGATCGCTAGCCATTACGCTACCATGACCATATTCTCCTACTACATAGGTACTTACATAGAATAAGAAGTGAATTTTAAAATGTTCTGAAATGGTACTTATTTTGAAAAAACCTGTTGAATTTGAATTTGAACTGCACAGTAAAACTTCACTCTACAAGTTCCAGTCAAAAACTCAAACTGACAAGTCAATCCGTTGATTTGTTATAGTATTAAAGATTTAAAAACCGCGTGTTCAAGTAATTACCGACGTGGTTTAAGGGGGGCAGTGGGGTTTGGGGTGTGTGCGGGTGGCAGGGGGTGTATTGCGAAGTGAAAGCGAAGCAATAGTGGTAGGTGGCGCCCTCAACGATTTATTGTTTTTAATAATAACGTGAAACGGTAACAAAGAGAATAAAAGTCAACGCGAAGCATCGAAATGACTGAGAGCGTGTTTATTTATGGATACGGTATTTAACATTTTATACACGCACATCCTTAGATAAAACAAATAAAATTATACACGAAGTCTACGGGAACGAAAGCATAATTATATAAACAGAAAACAGAAGAGTTATCGGCAGATGTGTAGCTCATCTATATCAGCGAATTAGATGGTAGATGAAGTACGTATCTGTCGATAATCAGATTAATGCCAAATTTTGTAAAAATAAATTCCTATTTCTCTAGATTATAGGTGCAGTGGCAGACAGACAGACGGAGTTGTAAATATTATAGTCATAGGCAATATCGCTGGTTGCGCCACCAATATTATGTAACATAACTTACATTAATGTTTACTTTTTCTCGTGGTATAATTGTTCGTTGCCCTAAACAAATTTTAAAAAAGAACCTTAAGTGATTTTATTAATGTTTTTTATTAATTTGTGTGCATAAACTTATGTAGTAAACATATTATTGCGTCTATGTGATTGATAGTAATATATCTGTTACGGTAAGTGTGATTAATTGAATCGTATTAATAATCATTATTAATAATTACCTCAAGATTTGTTAAATATAGCACTTTTATTTATTATTTAAGACATATAATTAATTTTATACAATCACAGAATACGTAAAATTAAAAATGAAAATCTTTCTTCTATTTCTTTGTTCAATAGGTATTTATTGATAATTATTAGAGCCTGGCATGTTGCGAAAGAGCATCTTGCGCTGCTTTTTCTCTTCAAGCCACAAAATGCTGCGAAGCGGTGGTAAATTAGATTAGACTCCCATAGAGTAAATAATAACGGATAAAGAACTAACTGAACTAATGATAAACCACAAACGTCTCGTGGTGTTACAAGAATGGATAAGGTGAGAAATGAGTACATAAGGAAATCATTGAAAGTTGCACCCGTGACTGAAAAATTGGGAGGAAGAAGATTAAGTTGGTATGGGCATATAATGAGGAGGGATGAAAGTCACGTGACAAAAATAATGTTAAACTTCAAGATAGATATGGGTACAAATGTAAAGGGAGACAAAAAAAAAGATGGATGGATTGTGTGAAGGATGTTATGATGATACGTGGTGTGACAGAAGATGTATGTCAGAGTAGAGGAGTGTGGAAGGAAAAGACTTATTGTGCCGACCCCAAATAATTGGGATATGGTGAAAGAAAAGAGAGAGGGTAAATAATAACTATAAGCAAAATTAATACTAAATAATCAAAACGAACAAGTTAGTGGTAGGCTAAATAAAACTTTGACAATACTTATTGACATCTTTGTCTTTTGTGATCACGACTACCGAAAAGTGGACGAAACGTTGGAATAATAAAAATTTAAAAAATACCGTGCCTAAAACCGACAAGACGTAGTTTTATTAAGTAATAAGAAACTTTTTTCTTTAGTGCTTTATATATTTTGTGTTGGCACGCGCTATGTCAGGTATTATATACCATATCCTTTTTCTTGTACCGTTTGCTTAATACATGAATGTAAGAGCGCCACGCCGAGTGGCAGTGGGCGGTTCGTGGTCGCAATATTAACATTCGTACGTTTTCACTCCAATGCACTTTTTGTCACGATTATTTCCTAACTTTGTGAATTGTTGTGTTTGTTGTCGTTTTTCCACACTCTGTGATGTGTCTTTTACGGCATAAAATTCAATTTTTATATGAAATCGAGTCATGTTATGAGGCGTGTACGTATATACTCATTAATTAATATTATTGGTCAATCGGATCATTGCATTATAACGATTAGCTTTTTTAGAGTTCCGTATTTTCCTTATATCCATGTATTCGTCCGTCCACCTTGCAAATCTTTTACATCCAAATTCAATAACACTTTTTTTTACTAAAAAGGCAGTTCGATGAACTCCCATAACAATTTGGAGTGGACCCAGGATCCGAACACTCTCAAATATGGTAAGAGATGTTCCTTGGAAACTGAGGCGCATGTACGAATCATCGATCTAAATAAATTAAGGACAGTTTTTGCCAGTCTGCAAAAATCTGGCTATTTTAATGAGTAAATATCCCAACTGGATCAATTAACGATATTAACGTCTGGGGGATCCATCATCGACGAGATCACTCGTCTCGCAATCATATTAATTTGCTTCATCAACTAAATAACTAATTTAAGCGCAGCACGTTACTTTGGAATACCCTTGAGAAAAGGTTTCACACATTAAAAGATATTGATTTAATATTCCCATAGTCTACTTTTAAGCTTTTTGTTTTTTTTACTGGAGAGTTTATACAGAGAAGGTGACGATTCATCTGATGGGAATTTAATGTCTCATGCCATGTGTGATTTTGAAAGTGACTACTGAAAATCAGTGTTAGGTCAGACCACATATCGGCACAGTGAAATACTGAGTGCCAAATGCCAACCTTATGTCCGAAATTGTGTCATATAATTTTAGTGTAAGTTTTCTAATTTGTTTGTCTTGTGTGTCGCATTTGGAAATAAGGGGCCATCCATACATTACGTCATACGTTAAAGCGGGGGAAGGGGGTCGACGAAGTGTGATATTGTGTGACAAGGGGTAGGAGGGGTCCTAAATTTCGTGACGTCACATTTCGAAATCTAATATTTTTAAACTAATTACGGAAATGCTGTTTTAGTTTAATAATTTCTTGATGTAAAATTGCAAAATATGTGATGTCACACTAGGCAGGGAGGACTGTCTCGAATGTGACCAACTGTGACAAGGACGGGGGAGGGGTCAAAATAACATGGAATTCGTGTGACGTAATTTGTGGATGGCCCCTAAATGTACTCTTTCTCTCTTTCAGATGTGTTATGAACGTGCTGTTGGCCTCGCGGGATTAAAGTTATTTAAAAAATCACGGACATGTGCGTGCTGGCTCAGGTACATTAAGGGGTCCTTTCGAAGAGGTGACTATCGCTACAATTTTAGTCGTTTGACTACAAAACCCTCAATAAAAAAGTTTTCAACAACGAAAAGTGAGGAAGAAAAGCAAATGGGAGCACGGCTTCTACTCTAGCTTTTGTTTTTAATTAATTAAAATATATTTTTCGACTAAATCTATAAAAATATTAGTCCTAAAAATAAAACATTTAAAAAATTTGTGTTATAAATACGTTGCTTTTCAGTTTTGGACTGATTTGATCCAAAGATAGTCTTAAATCGTCAAGAAGCTGGAAAAGAGTTACTTGTTACAGGAGTTTACAAATTTTTCAAAATTAAGAGTGTTATTGGCTTATTGTCACTTACTTTATTCTTCTTTTATGATAATAATAAAGTAGAAATAGCAGTAATACATTTTACTATCGCTTATCAAGTAATAATTACACAATTAAAAGTAAAATACAATTTGCCAGAAACAAAAGGGTAAACATGTAGAAATAATACAATGCAACGCTCACGGACCGCAAAATAACTAGTGTCGTATCGAACTCCAAATGGCTAATGAACTTAAGCGACAAATAATTAAAATTTAAAAAAAAATTCTATTAAAAAGTTTATTTGTCATAGCACAATTTTAACAATTCACATAGCTGAAGCGAATTGTAAAAACTGTCTTAGGACAAATTAAAATTTTGATACCTTCTATCTAACTGTAGTAATAGATAGAGGGTAAAAATATTAAAAAAGCATGTAATTATGATTTATATATTGTACATACAACTATCAAGTTTGTTCTGACTCAAAAGAAAAAGGTGAAGATTATTGTATAATATTATCATTGATGTGGACTAGATTTGTAATAACCTTCTGTCTATCTTTTCTATTTAATTTTACGAGATAAACTGATTTTTCAACCACTTAATCATAATATACAAAACACTAATTTTGAGAAAATATCATAGTCAAATGTAACTCTCTCAAAATACAGACTAGTCCCAGTTTGGAAGCCTTGAAGCCCATAGAACCTTGTCTAAATCAAAAAGATTTTTTTCTGAAACATAGGCAATTTTATTGTTAGGATTTGTGGAATACTGATTTGATGTAAGTAAATTCTGACAATTTATATCTTCAAAATATGGTAATTCATGAGTGAGATAGCGAACTCCATTTAACTGGCTTCCTAAAGTTTATGCTAAAACTCGAATATTCATGGATAGTTTACACTGACTGACTTCCTACACACAAATCCTGCTGGACCACATTTAAAAAGGAGACGAATACGTAATTTATCTATGCAAATTTATAAAAAAAAAACGGTTTAATCAGTTTTACCTCCCCGCCGCCGATACGCTGACAAAGTTGTTAATTAGCGAACAATTTAACATTGTAACAGCGCATAATTATGTAGAAAAATGAAAAGAACTAATAATTGAATAGCATATGATTATTTTTATATGCCTCTACCAGATATGTATGTATCGTGCAATTATTTTCTTACAGTTGTGTTTCTGTATGTGTGTCACAGACGACCATTATTATCATGTGAACTGGTGGGCACAAAAGTATTATGTGTAAAATCAATATATATCGAAAGAATTTAAATCTTATTAACCTACTTCAAAAAGGAGGAGGTTCTTAATTCGTCACGTAAATTTTTTTTTCCCCCATTTATGTTCAGCCATAACTTTGTTGTTTCTGAACCGATTTTGATGATTCTTTTTGCGTTGGTTCAGTATAGCTTCTAATTAATAATCCCATATATTACTTTTAGAGCCTGAATTCCGAAGTTATAGCAGGAAATTTTTCAATATCAAAAAAATGTGTAATGTTTGAGGTATTTATACTTTTTGCCATAACTTTTTTCTGAACCAATTTTAATCATTATTTTTGCTTTAGATTCAGTTTAGCTTCAAGGTTTCATATAAATTTCGTTATTATTAGATCGTTTCCAAAGATATAGCAAGGAATTTATCAAATTCAAATACTGTGTATTGGCTGGGGTATTGTTAACTTTATGACAATCCCAAAACAAGTAGGTAACTAGGTAATTATGACAATATAAAAATGAAGGTTTGCACTGAAAATCAGCTTTTATCGTATATTATGCCGGCACAGCAATGAGTTGAGTGCAAACCTTGTTTGCTGAAAATGCGACGTACAAATTCTCAAAACATCTTTTTATTTGTAAGATACATGTCAGCAATGTAAGTACGTTGCTATTTCTTCAAATATTTTTTCTTTCTTAGAGTACATTGTTTTTACTTACAAGATCATTTCCGTACATTACAAACAGATTTTTTTCAATGCATAAATGTAATAATGTTAGACAACTTAAGCAGCACCCTAAAGTTTCTTCTAATAAAAAGCAATGTATAACTTAACAGTGTAAAAAAGAATCTTAGCAAGAACGACTCCAGGAATAGATGAAAAGCAAGCAGAAGGGCACATTTCACTAAACAGTTAAGATTTTGAACACGAATATTTTGCATATTGAGTTCATTAATACTGTTATGCGAGCGTTTATAAAATTCGATATGGCATGACATGACACCCTAGAGTCCCGATTGACGTGGCTCTTCACGGTGTGCTTGCAGCAGGGCCGGTTCCCTACCGGACGAAAAAGTGGCTTCGTTGAGGAAGGAAGGGCCCGGTGGACGGTGGACATCCGCCTAACGGCCTACAGTGTTGCTGGACGAGGTGAGCGAGCACCTCGAGAAAGACCATAGACACCATCAGGCGTGTGAAGAGCCAGGCGGAGGAAGCGACATTCCAGGGCGAGATGCTGTTGGCAGTGTTTCTCGACATCGCCAACGCCTTTAACTCCTTTACCTGGAGCTGTGGCAAGGAAGCTGTGGTGACACAATAGCTCTGTCAGCACTTTTCGCGTTCGGCAGTCTTACCCGAATATTGCGATAGGCCGGTCTTGTGTTGCGTAACACATCCGCCCACACCTTGTAACTTAGCGTGTGTAGAATTATATATATATATATATATATATATATATATATATGTACATTTTGTGTGTGAACAATATAACCGTCTAAATAGTTAAAATCTAAAACCTGGTTTGATTTCTCTCACACCCTAAGAACACCTTCTGATAAGAATGCTATTCTGATTTAATTCGCCTCGCAAATAATAGCCTCACAGTGGTGACCTCGACGAGATACCACGGAGTGCCGAACAACCTCCGCCGAATCATCAGGGAATATCTCTTAGAGAGGGCGTCGTCTACCAGAGTCACCTAGCTAGCTGGATTCGTCGAGATGACGTACGGTGTCCCACAGGGGTCGGTGCTGGGCTCGGTCTTGCGGAACATCGCCTACGACTGGACGATACGCTGTGCAAACACTTAAATTAACAAAAGTGGCTTGATCAATTTGAATACTTTTTGTTTTGTTCTAATACAAGGGTGGTTTAAAAGAATGAAAAAGCTATAACCTTTTGAGTTGCAATTGTATTATTTCACTCCTCGTAAAATTTCCATATCGGAAGGTTTTTATGTAAATTGATTCTTAAGGAGTAAATTCCTATTATTAAAATCGGTCAGGCTGTTTTTGTTAATTAAAGTCATTTAGGTGTTAATTTGCATGTTAATGTTCACCTCTTTTATACTAGCTTGCTCACCAAGATGAGTTTTAACGAAATAACTATCATATTTCTGACAGGCGCTCTGATATTACATCCATGATTTTAATATTTAATTAATATGTTTGTGTCTGTGTTTTATGTTTATATGTATATTTACTGGCTAAATAGTTATTTATCTGTCTGGGTGTTTTTTAATACTTTTATAAACAAAAGGTTTATCAAAGTGCTGTCATCATTGTGGCAACGACAGTACCACGCGGCAACTAACAATTCATTATTAATAACGCTTCCCTACCAATTGTGATCAACCCGTCGTTACGTCGCAATGGATTGTAATTTCTCTTTAACCCTCCAACGGGCTCCATCATTTAGCACAAGTTACAACCGTGTGGTCATTAAGGCCTATTTAGCTGTAAATTAGCTAATAGACGATGTCAGGTGATAATATATATCTTCGAAGACCACCTGTTATATTAGGTACAACTCTTTGAAGTGTCTTATCTTATACTAATATATAAAGCTGAAGAGTTTGTTTGTTTGATTGAACGCGCTAATCTCAGGAACTACTCGACTGATTATAAAAATTCTTTCAGTGTTAGATAGCCCATTTATCGAGCAAGGCTATAGGCTATATATCATCACGCAAAGACTATGAGAGCTGAGCACTAATGAAGAATGTTTCAAAATCGGGGGTTTTGAAAACAAATTCCACGCGGATGACGTCGCGGGCACAGCTAGTATCTGTATAAACATACTATAAGAATATACAGATACACGTAAGAGTAGGTATACCATATATAAGAGACAGACACTTCTGTTTTATTTATTTGTATAGATGTATAGCTATTAGTTCTATATAAATAAATAAAATGGAAGTGTGTTTGTAATAAAAAAATAAAAATGTGAAAAAAATCAGGGGGGATAATTCGGACCAGGTGATTGTGAAAATGTAATTCCTAGATTTATTTATTTGTCTCTCTGTCTGGATGTTCTGGCTAATATCTGAGACGGCGGGACCGATTGTGACGGGGCTTTCACTGGCAGATACCTGATGTTATACGGCGTAATATAGGCTACTTTTTTTAGGGTTCCGCGGAAAAGAATTCCACGTGACGAAGCCGCGGGCACAGCTGTTAGTAAATATTGAACGTTGACAGTCTATTTCAAGAATAGATTATTAAAATAATAGAATGCAAATGTTATATTACTCTAAACAAGACCTACGCTGTACACATGACCAATAACCCATAACCCTGGTGGTCTTATCAGCTCGCAGTGCGTAGTAATGCGGTTTCATCTGTGATAGTGTTACAAATATAGGTCGTTTCACGTAGTATGGCCGATGGGTTATTTCAGATGCGACATTGTTAATGACGTTAAATATTGACAGACATCGTATGTATGTACGATACACTAATAATGCGTTGACGACGTTATTTTTTAATGCTTTAAATAGGACGCATTAGGTCACAGTTTAACGGTCCTATTCATATTGAGTTTGTAGACTCCTTTAATGTTCTTAAACTTTAACTCTAACGCAGATGACGCCGCAGTATAATTGGTATGACTGTGCCTGGCGAGACATACTCTACCGTTTTTTTAATTATTTCCAGAGTTCAGCAGACAGGCAGACGGCCCACTTGATATTTAGCGGTTACCATCGCCTATGGACATTTGCAACACCGAAGGTGCTACAAATGCGCTGCTGCTCTCTTAAGGAAGATTGGAACCTGGTCACTAATGCCGGAACACAACTCAAGGATGTTATGGCGACATTTTTTATTACGTGAATTCAGCAGACAGGCAGACGGCCCACCTGATGAAAAGCGTTACCATCGCCTATGGACATTTGCAACACCAAAGGTGCTGCCAATGTGTTACCGCTCTCTAAAGGGTGACTGGAACCTGGCCAATTCGAGGAACATAATGTTGTTATTACGGCATACTCCAGAATAGGGCTGGTAGCCATCCAGTCGGGCAAATGCCCTACCACCTGGCTGTGGGTTGTTTTGTGGTTGTGCCTCTTACGAGAGGCCGCCCGGCCGGCATAAGGCGGTCTCCCATGTTATTTAGCTAAATGTATTTATGCTGTCGGTAAAACAGCCAGATATGTTCCGTATCACGCTGCGATTCATTTTTTCGAACAATCACACGAAAAGCTTTAATGTTAGTTATTTCTTGCGTAAAAAGGAATTTGAGTTGGCCAATGTCAATTTGACATTTGAAATTTCGTTCGTTTGGTTAAGTTTGCTTCGGTATTTTTGGCGGCAACCTGAAGAATGATTTTTGCTGTTTTATTTTCAAATAATAAAAATACTGAACAGTAATTGTATAATATTGAATAACGTAGAATTGTGCATTTGTGTTGAAAATCTCATCTCTTTAGTGAAATCCATGACCATATCGTAATATGGTAAAACCTCAACCATATTCTAAATCGTGAAGAACCAATCGATATTTCACTAGAATTTAGTTTTCTCCACTATGAACACCGGGTTTGTGTGGTTTGAAATTTATTATAATTTATATTAATCCAGTATTCTTTTAATTTGAAATAAGGCATACCATGCATATCTATACTCACTTTCAATCGTATTATCACATATTCGACGGAATACAAATCAAAGTGTAAATTCATCTTAAGAATTAAAATAATTATATCAGAAAATGTCGACCAAGGATATCTAAATTTTATAGTGTCGACGCTGTAATAAATGAACTAGCTTCAGGCAAAAGCCGAACACATCTGGTAGTTCTATTATTCAAAACAGAATGCAGATCTATTGTTTTGTCCTTAAATTCATTTAGGGCAATTAAATACCCATTTTTGAGTGATTAACTTTGACAGTTCTTTAAACATATTTAGCAATACATTTTGCGCTGTGCAAGACGCTAATTGTATTTAAGGGTACTAAATGCGTTGTGTTTCTTAAATAAATTTAAGCAACATTATGCAAGCGGCCCTAAGAGCCGCTTGCATAATGTTGCTTAAATTTATCGATTGCCTTTAAATAAAATTAGTTAATCATATTAAACTACCTACATACGTTTTACACAAAACGTATTGACAGTTCTTTAAACGTATTTAGTGGCAAATTTTGCATTGTGCAAGACGCTAATTATATTTAAGGGTGTTATATGCGTTTTTTGTTTCTTAAATAAATTTAAGCAACCTTATTCTAGCGGCCCTTTATGTAATTTTATTGCATAATCAAAAAAAAATATCAGCATTCATCGCTTCTTCTCTATATAAACTATAAGTGTGCCAAATTTCATACTCCTCCGTCCGCGCAATTTTCGTAAAAAGGGGTACAAAGTTTTTGCTTCACGTATTAATATATAGATTATAAACTTCTGCCGCGACTTCATTCGCTTTAAAAAAAGCACGTTATAATTATTGGAAATGTCTAAGTATACAAAATGGCAGATAACAACAAATACGAATATTGTAGAGTAGAGCAGGTAGACGAAAACCGTTTTCCAAGTGTAAAGTCTACTACTATAAGTGCATAATAGGCACCGTACAAGTGGTTTTCATCAATATTCTATTCGATGGAGGCGTACGCTCCTCGCATATGGATGAGGGATCCGGCAGAACCGTCAATCGTGGCCAATCATAATTGATAGCATTAATTAACGCAATTAAACACCAAATAGTATTCCCGGACGCAAATCATTGATTAGGTTATTTTACATTATGCTCTTTGATTCTACATTGTCATTGTACAATTACATATGGGCAATTTTAAAGACTTCCATCACTTTAAATGTAGCATGTCATCTGCTGTTTGCCAGATTTTTAACCGACTTGAAGAAAAAGGGGAGCTTCTCAATTATTCGATTTCGAAGATTTCGATTATTCTTTATGTGTTAGATTCAGTATAGTTTTTTTTATAATTTCATTGTTATCGGATAGCCATATACGTAATATAAATGTAAAATTTAAAAAATTCTACCAAAATTTAAAATCAATTTCAAGAGTAACTAAAAAGTTTTCTACAATATCTTAAAACCGGCGCCAAGTAAAATATAAAAAAACGTGTGCGTCTCGGGTCGCCCGACAGAAGTGATAACTTAAACTAATCTAAGTTGAACTAAATAATATTGAAATTGTTTAACTTGAGAAAAGCATGTATACATTTTATGTAAATAGCGCGTGGATTAGAGTGAGAGAGGAGGAGCCTGCCTACCGCTGCCGTATGCGTGACAGAAAGGCGCGACGCGTCGCGTGCGGCGTACCACAGGGATCGGTCCTCGGGCCGGTTCTTTGGAACGTCGGTTATGACTGGATCCTTCGGGTTCCGGTCCTGCCCGGAATAGGGCTAATCTGCTTTGCGGATGACACCCTACTCACGGCACGCGCTGCGTCATTCGCGGAATCCGTGGACCTCGCCAACGCCGGGCTGGCGATCGTGGTCCGAAGAATAGGTAGGCTGGGCTTGAAGGTCTCCCCCGTGAAAACGGAGGCCATCATGTTCCATAGGCGGTTTCGCAATCCCCCCGCGGACTTGTCCGTTACAGTCCAAGGGGTGGACATTCGTGTAGGCCCCCAGATGAAATATCTGGGGCTAATTCTTGATGGGAAATGGCTGTTCAAAGCGCACTTTGAGCAGCTAGTTCCCAAGCTTGTGAGGTCCGCAGGCGCCCTCTCTCGGCTTCTTCCCAACGTGGGGGACCGGGGGGACGACTAGGAAACTCTACATGGGCATCCTTAGGAGTATGGCCCTGTACGGTGCACCCGTATGGTCCACTGCACTTCACCGCCACAATAGGACTTTGTTGTGCCGCGCACAACGGGTCCTGGCGGTGAGGACCATCCGAGGATACCGTACAGTGTCGTGGACGGCGTCGACACTCTTGGCAGGCGATCCGCCCTGGCCTCTCCAGGCGGACGTGATAGCCAAAGTTCGGCGCTCCCGACAGGATGCCCTCGCCCGTGGCCTGGTCTATGGCCAGGCCGAACTCCAGGTGATCAGGACGCGGGAAACCGCGGCCATGATCCAATCTTGGTCAGTAGAGTTGGAAAACCCTGTTGCTGGCATTGACACGGTGGAGGCGGTTCGACCGCAGCTGTTGCGATGGCTCTCGCGGAAACGCGGGACCCTGACCTTCAGAATGACACAGATACTTACCGGGCACGGTTGCTTCGATAAGTATCTGTGTCAGATTGCGGGCTGCTTGCCTTCACCCCAATGCCGCCAGTGTGGCGCGCTGGACACGGCGTTACACACGCTAGTCGAGTGCGCAGCATGGGCACCTCAGAGGTTTGAACTAGAGACACTTGTAGGACCGATCGAATCGCTGGGCGATCTGGTGCAAGCCATGCTGCACAGCGACGATTGGTGGGTGGGTGCGGCCAATTTCTGCGAGACGGTAGTGTCTCATAAGGAGGCCGCGGAACGAGATAGGAGAGAGATGGTAGTGCGCATGCGTCTCGCGGGCGCCGACGTCAGTTGGGAGCCCGGAGGCGCAGGTATGCGCATGACCTCCTCCCTGAAATACCGCTGCAGGGGCCCTCTAGCATCTAGGGAGCAGAGGAGTCTTCACCCCTGTTGACGAAGTGAGTTTGCCTCTCCCGGGGCATTCTCAAGCACTTGTGCGCTAGGATCGGTGTGGGCGTAACTACGTTCTGTATCTCACGCCTTTCCTGCCATAAGCGCGGGGCACATGGAAGGAGGGTGGTTTTAGTGGGGTATTGATTAGTCGAGTCTCCACACAAGCCGGTTGATTATTGTTTGGATTGCCTCAGTGGAAAGCCTCCATGATCAACAACGGTCTAATCCCTAGCAAAGGACCCGGTATGTGCGAAATGCATTTCCCCCACCTTAAAAAAAAAAAAAAAAAAAAAAAAAAAAAAAATGCGTGACAGAAAGGGAAAACAGACAGACTGGCGCCGTAAGTCGTTACGTAACGAAGCGGTTTACCCTCCCATAAGAAGTTATCACTTCTAAAACAACAACATATTTACAAAATATAGTATTTTTTTATGTTTAACTTCGCATCGACTTCAAGATGTAGAATTTTTTTTATTTTTAGTTACTCTTGAACTCGGTTTGCTTTTTGCTAGACAAATTTTATAGCAAAACAAAGGACAAACCGTTATTATTTTTTTTTTTAATGATTACTATTTATTGTAAAATTACGTAAGATACAAGATAAATTTGACATTTTATAATTCAAGTCATTCTCGTCACAATGATTCTGACGGTTTAAATTTTCTAAATGATCTTGAATTTAACTTTAGGCGCAATGCACACAGAAATGGGGGGGGGGGGGTCTGGCGCTAGTGTGGTAGGGGCACCTTGCCATTGTATTCAAATTTTATACCAAAGTCATTAGAAATAAAACTCAATTTTGAAGACACTGAAGTAGGTGGGTCTGGGGGCCTTCGGGCGCGCTATTTTGACGCCCACGCACGATGGCAGTCAGTATGCATTTTGCGCTTGCCTCTAAAGGCCGTCAATTAGGGACATCAGTGCGTGGCAACGACGAATTCACGCTTGCGTCATGTCATTTCCGCACCATACTTTTACTATTTCCGTGTCATACCCACGCCACACCACTGCCAGACTCCATTTCTGGGTGCTTTGGGCCTTAGGATGATGAAGACGATGTTTTACTGTCATTTGGCCTGCAAATCACTATAAATTTATAATGGTCAAAGTGCATTATGTATGGACCACCGTGACTCCTCTTGGTCCCAGGCGGAAAAATAGCGCTAGCGCTATGCTGAAATTAGGTCCAATTTAGGTCTTACTTTGTTTCTATTATCTTACTGTTTATAATGTCTTTGTATCATTGTCATGAATAAAAAAATGTTTATTTCTAATATGACTTTCCCTTGGAAGTAGGCAGAGCCAATAGATTTTCATTCGCGACTGCCTGACATAATTATGTACACCTTTCGCTTCACATATTAATCGCTTCATACGTGAACGTCACTTTGCAGTGCTTATTGCCATAGCCCAGTATATATAGATTTACCAGAAGTGCATAGGCGTATGTAATGCTTATTGAACTTCACTACAACATAATTGCAAACCTACAACTCATTAAAACATCGGCGAAAGTTAATAAGAAACTATGCACAAAGATTTAATTGTATCATATCGATGTGGTCTGGCATTGTTAATTGGATAATAATATGTGACATTCAACTGTATGGCGGTTCGTTGCTCAAGCGCGAAGGGTTAGCTTTCGTTTGAAAAAGAAAATAATGCTAGTAGCATCTTAAAAGTGGTTAAACAAAGTCTAGCTGGAACAATATTTCTCAAAGTGGGCGATAATGCCCCCTGTGGATGCTTGAGGTCTACAAAGCACAGCCAAGTCAATTAACGTACTTTTTATCATCTTGTATAAGCATAACTAAATATGACGACATAAATAATTACAAGTAAAATGAGTCAAATAGCGCTTTAATTCTTGTTTGAAAAGTAATTGAAATTATTGCTATCATGATATTTTAAAAGTTAGAAAATGTTATTTTAACGCCTGTTGTCTTATAAGAAAAAAGATTAGAATTTATTGTAACGTTTGTAAGCAGCCCTATTCGAATTTGATATTTACAAATATCATCAGATACATCCTTCAAATTTTATTAGTTTCAAAAGATAAATTGAAGTGTTTCTTTTAATTAGAAAATAGATTTTAAATATTAATAAAAAATATTAATGAAGTTAAAGGCTGATTTTCATTTGTATTAATTAATAATAATAATAATGTCTTTATTTCAGGCAATACAACAACAAATACAATCATATAAAATCACAACACAAAATTAAATACAACACAAGACAAAATACAATTATAAGTTATTAAATTAAATTCAAATTCAAATAATATTAATATCATTTCGTGTAAACGTGTATTATGCATTTACGTTACAGTGCACAGAATGCCAGCTCCTAAAAATAGGGTTGTCAAGGCCATCTGAAAACACGCGGAGAATCCCAATGCCCGAAGCACGGAGGCGAGCCCAGAGCCCCGCTATGCGTGTCCTCCTTATCACAAAAAATCTGCAATCCTCTGTTCGGCGAACATGTCCGAAGCGCTACAGAATCGAGGCAGTTTCATTAGGATACGATATGCATTATTATATTGCACCCTAATGGTTCTCAAAGCTTTCTTGGAGCATTTCACCCAGAGCTGACAAGTGTAGAAACTTTGACTGAATGCTCTAAATAGTGTCACTTTTAGTTGTTCATTGCATCGCGAAAATCTACGCGAGATCATATTGCACCTCACAGCTAGAGCTCTGCGCTCGCGCTCTATGTCTAAATCGTCACTGAGATTCTCCTCAAGTATGTGTCCCAAATATTTAAATTGGCTTACGTATTTGAGCTCAGTCCCGCTCAACACTACAGGCAATGTAATCTCCGGACCCTTGTCTGCTCGGAAAACCATCAGCTGCGTCTTGTTCTTAGTTAATTAAGTACTTAGGTAAATCGCGAAACTGGCGGTTTAGTTCTTATCAACGTTTGGACAGCAATTTTCTAGTTAAGTAATAAATTGTCGATAAAAGTCCGTCCAATCGACGATAATGATTTATTCGCAAGTTGAGTAACTACCTGACTAATGCACATGTAAATCAGGCTTTATTGCTCTTACTAAAAAAGATTCATTTAAAATAGAAGTTTGAACTCAAAAACAGACTTACATATATGGCATATGATGCAACAAAAACGGGCATACATAATACATATGCCTCAAAAGTAGAATACCTTAAGTAAATAAGACTTAAGTATTTTGAAACACTGCTTTGAGATTACTTATAAATTAGCAATGTCAAATATTCATTTTAAAAAATTACTTAATATATCTATAATTTTTCCATAAACCAGAGGAATATATGGGATATATTTTATAATTCCAATATTCAAAAACTAAAAAGGGTGTCAAGAAATATTACTATAATCATTATTTATGCGAGCTATTTAAACTTGACATAAAATTTCCTTCGTTTAAATACATACATTACACATTTTATATACATTTAAATATCTTGTTATTTATAAAATCAACACGATTGATTATAGTAAGTAGTTTTTAATCTTCTCTCTCTCTCTCGAGTGATAAATTATATTATTTATTTATTTAATATTATTTTTATAATCTGTTTGTTTTGTTTTGTTTGAAATATATTAATTATATTCTTACTTGGCTTAAGAAGTAAGTTATTAGACTAGATGTGTCATAAATAAATAGTTGTTCTATCTACAGTATTCTGTATAAGAAAATCGAAGCAACATATTCACCCGCTCTAAAAATAATCTTATATTGATTGCAATTTACATAAATAAGTGGTATATGAACATGATCAGCCACTTTCGCAGATAACTAGTATAATACTTTGTTGAAGTAAATCTTTACCTTATATATAAATGAAAGTAAGTTTAATCGTATATTTTAATACCGTTTCACGACAATGCAGATGAATACATTACTTATATTAATTTTAAATGTATTTGTAGATAGTTCTGAAAAGGACATAAAATATGTTAATTTCTTAAAATTAAGGACTGAATTTAAAAACATTATCAAAATTACTTACATGACGTAGTAAATATCCAAGAAAGTTACACTTTTCAAGGAGGCTAGTGGTGTTTGGAGATTCCTTTTAAAGCTTGCGCAAAAGTCGTCAATTCGCCGTAGATCACCGCCTCTCCCTCGTAGATCACAGCCTCTCCCTCGTAGATCACCTCCTCTCCCTCGTAGATCACAGCCTCTCCCTCGAAGATCACAGCCTGTCGCTCGTCGATCACAGCCTCTCCCTCGTCGATTACCACCGATGATTTGCAAGTTTGTCTATCTCGTTAGGAAATTCACCAAGCCTCCTTGAAACCTGTATTAAAATTAAAATTAAATTATTTTTTTTGTACAGATATTGGTTGCAAAACAGAAAAATTACAGTATTATGTAAATGTGACTTGGGGAGCGTAGGTTATTTCTGCACTGGGGTTGAAAATAAGATAATTATTTCAATATTTCAAGATAATTATGAAGAAAGGAAGAACATACTAACATATAAACATCCAAAAGAGTCCAGTATAAATGTGAATATATTCGTTCACATACGCACGTATATGTAAATAAGTAAGAGAGAAAAATTATATGACATACAAATGCAATTAATTAGGATACACGTACATATTTCTAGGTAGCGAAAAGATGGATGGATTGTTTAAAGGATGACATTAATATTTTTACTGTGACTGAGGACCCTAAATAACAGAAGAAAATCATAGTTCTATAGATTTAAATCAATTTATTAGTCTGTTGTGAAGAGCACAAGTATCGATGCTTCACAACCACAGACGTAAACCATATCAGTAACCGCGCCTTGGCGATAGAGTGTGGAGATGTCGTGAGTCTCGTATCTAATGCCAATCAACCTTCGGCTAATCGAATTCCCATGTCCAGGTCAAGACGCCGGACGTATCTCAAGTGTCGCCGCAACGCAAATCCCAAGGGACACGTCGGAAAATAGGGGTGCCACTCGTACCGATCTGTTAGGTTAAGGCACCTACAAACTCCTCAGTCGGCGACCAGGGATACGTTGTAATACGATTGTCCACGTAAATCCAAAATAAGTTTTTTCTTTTTTTTTATTGCAGGAGTTCAGCGGACAGGCAGACGGCCCACTTGATGAAAAGTGGTTACCATCGCCTATGGGCATTTGCAACACCAAAGGTGCTACAAATACGCTGCTGCTCTCTTAATGGAGACTGGAACTTGGTCACTAATGCCGAAACACAACTCAAGGCTGTTACGGCGCCATATTCTAGACCAGGGGTGGCAGCCATCCAGTCGGGCAAATACCCTACCAACTAACTGTGGGTTCTTTTATCGCCTTTAGGACAGTCCGCCCGGCCGCAGGAAATTGTATTCTTTCTCCGTTCCTGCACGGATGAAAATAAATAAATATAAATACTACTAAATAAACACTAGCTTTTGCCCGAGCTGAGTTCATAAATAACTTGCCGGTGTTATTTTTCTTTCAGTTATTTTATTGAAGAAGTCAATTTTAAGTAAAGTTCCTTAAATAGTTTGCTTCCATAAGAGGATTAAAACCTTTGATGCAGCAAATCCGATTATAAATATTAATAAAAAATAATAATTAAATAAATCGTACGTATACCATGACGTCGCCAAACGTTTAGCAGACGTCACACGCGACCAGAAGGCTGGCGTCTATTTTGCTCAAAGATTAAGCGCTGCTATACAACGTGACAACGCTGCCAGCTTTTTAGGAACGTTTCCGGTAAGTGACAGTATTTTGGGACCAATAACTTATCTTTAGGTATTTTTCCTTTTTTATTTATAGTTTTGGTTTTTATATAGTATAGTTTCTAGTTTATTTTTAAGTTTGTATTTTAATTAAATATTATTTTTTTGGGAGCTGTAGCTAAATTACTAAATATATTTCACCAACGTCTTATTTTATTTTAGTTTATTTTTGAACTGAGAAAAATAATATTCTGGAAACACATTAAGTCTAACATTATACATTATTAGCTTTTGCTAGCGGATTTATTCGCGTTAAAATTATCTGACGGAAACTGTATATTTTTCATGATAAAAAGTAGCCTATGTGCTATTCCAGACTATAATCTATAACTGTGCTAAATTTCATCCAGATTCGTTCAGCCCTTTTGGCGTGATTGAGAAACAAAAATCCATATAAACTTTCGCATTTATTATATTATAGTATAAATTAGCGATCCCAGCAGACGTAGAGACCTGTACAAAAAAATCTAAGACCCGGAGCTAATTGTGAATCTAAACTATCCCGAGCCCAATCAAACACGCACACCATACAAATCTTTTTGATAAAAAAATTAATATTACTCAACCGCACGGAAAGACTGGCCATTCTAACGTTTGCTAGACAAAAGATAAATAGGTCCATAATCCAAAGAGGCGACTCTCATACAAAATTTAAATGTATTGTTATTGATTTTCCCTAATATTCTTTTTAAACTACACCAAAATTACATTAAAATAAAAAAATATTTTAATCGTTCAAGCCTCTTTGAGTATTCACGAGATTAACGAATAGCAATTAATTTTTGGATAATATAGATATGTATGAGTATTTGCGGTTTTTGAGATTGAAACCCTAGGAGCAAGGGGACCTGAGAAGCCCAAACTCTATCGAGACGTAGTCAAATATCTGGTAAATATCTCACGTGACCAAGCTGACGACTCGTATCGAGTGTATACATCTGGCAACGCATTGCCGTGGATATTTAAAAAGGGAATGCGGTCAGTCTTTTGGGGACATTCCCAAATGATGCACTCTGGTAACGGATATTCTATATTAAGTTTAATTTTGTTAGCAATAAAATATTAAGTTATAAAAGAACTTATCTAAAATAAATAATAATACACATAAATAAAATAAAAATCTAACAAATAAATACGCTATAAGACTCTAAATGCCGAGACCGTTAAACATCGATGGCGCCCCTCTGGAAGTTGTGCAGGGATATGTTTACCTTGGACAAAAAATACAGGTAGGCAGGCACAACTTCGAGGGGGAAGCCAATAGGAGGAATCAGCTGGGTTGGGCAGCATTCGATAAGCTTTGTCAAGTCTTCTCATTGACCATTCTACAACGCTTGAAGTCAAAAGTCTTCGAGCAGTAGGTCCTCCCTGTCCTGCCCCACGGGGCCGAGACATGGACACTGACGGCAGGATTGGTTCACAAGTTCCAAGTCACTCAACGGGCTATGGAGCGAGCTATGTTGGGTGTTTCTCTTATAGATAAAATTACAAAGAAGGATATCCGTAAACGAACCAAGGTAAACGACATAGCTCGCAAAATTAGCAATTTGAAGTGGCAGTGAGCCTTTTACGTTTGCAGCAGGACCGATGGCCGATGTAGTAGACGAGTCCTGGAGTGGAGACTGCGTTTCGGTAAACGTAGTGTCGGACGCCTTCTAACCCGATGGACCGACGACCTGTGCAATGTCGCTGGTAAGTGCTGGATGAGGAAGTCAGAGGACATGGATGAGTGGCGACGACTTGGGGAGGCCTACGTCCAGCAGTGGACTGCGAATGAACTATAAACTAAATTCGGTCCAGCTCAATCAAATGGCTGTCGTAGGGCAATGCACCTAGAAGGCTGGCAACATTACATAGCACTTTTAATTTGGATATATAGTTTATTTTTAGTATTTAATTTATCGAAAACTTTTACTTTTATGTATGGTGTGATTAATAACAAAATAATAAACTTTTGTCAATTAGTTATTAATAAAATATCTCATAATAAATTTAAAAAGAGAGACAACTTTATTTTGTTTAATACCATAAATTATCTCATACAATAAATTTAAAAATATATTTTTTTTCGTGTATGTTTACTACTTTTTATTTTGCAATATCATTTTCGAAAGATTCGGATTTCAAAAGATTTGAATATTAGGTTGGGGAAAAAGTTTCTTCGCATTTTATATAAAAATTCAAAAGGTTTTTTTATAAAGTTTATTTACATTTGACTAAAGTATGTAGGTGCCATTTTGTTGGATAACTTTTTGCCATCTTGTAGGTAGGGACGTGATCCCATTGCTATAAAAAATTTGGGGCTTCTGATCAAAAAACTGGGACAAGTGGTTTTGGCAGTCCTCTCGTGATGTTAACCTGACACTGCCGAAGGAATTCTCCAAAGACCGAAACAGGTGAAAATCTGAAGGTGCAAAGTCAGGACTATACGGCGGATGCATTAACACCTCCCAGCCAAACTCTCGTAATTTTTGCTGAGTGGCTAAAAATGTGTGCGGTCTAGCGTTATCACGGTGAAAAACCACACCCCTTCTGTTGATTAATTTCGACCGCTTTCTCTCAACCTTTTGCTTTAATCTCATCAGTTGTTCGCAGTACAGTTCATCGATGACCCTGCCTGGCGGTAACAGCTCATAATGAATAATGCCCTTCCAATCTCACCATATCGCCATCGCCTTGTTGCGAGTTAACCCGGGCTTCGCCACAGTCTGTGAAGCCTGACCGGCCTTTGACCACGATCTTTTTCGCACGTTCTTATTGTACATGATCCACTTTTCATCACCAGTTATCAACTTCTTCAAAAATGGTTCGGTTTCATTACGTCGTAATAAAGAATCACAAATGAGTACACGGTTCATTAGGTTTCTTTCAGTGAGCTCATGAGGCACCCAAATATCGAGCTTTTTATGTACCCAGCTTTTTTCAAATGCGCCAAAACCGTTTTGTGGTCAATTCCCAGTTCTCTAGCTACATCGTAACTACTAATATGCCGATCTTGCTCCACTTTTTCAAAAATGGCATCAACTTTGTCCGTAACAGAGCGACCAGAGTGACGTGCATCTTTAATATCAAAATTTCCGGATTGAAAACGCTTAAATCAAATTTGCGCTACTCTCACAGATACTGCATTAGGTCCATAAACATTACAAATTTTTTCGCGGCTTGTGTTGCATTTTTACCTTTTATGTAGTAAAATTTTAGAATGTATCGAATTTCATCATTAGATTCACTCATTTTAACAATAAGAGAAACAAATGAAAATCATACATTTTCCTAATTAGAATTTGGAATTGTCTTTTTTAAAATTAAAACTTTTTAATGATACCAAAACCAGCCAGATACAAATGGTATAGCCAAAGAGATCTTATTACAAGTTCATACATACTATATGCGAAATGACTTTTTTCCCAACCTATTATAAAGTGTAAATCTCGTGCAAACGGTCTACTGTAAAGAATTTCATCTCAAATAGTGAGATAGAGCGAAACATGCGATACAATTCAGATGGATGTAAACAGACCTTAAATGAAGAATGATTGCAATCTTGATCGGCTATTGGAAATTAATTGCTTACGAAAATTGCTCAGCTTGTTGAGAAACTACGTTCTTACTGATTTAAATTGAAAATAAAAAAAAATAATTTTAAATCTATGTCTTGTAAATGCCATTGTTTGGTCTGGTGGTCTATTATGCACTTACAATAGTGAATACAGAATCTGTCACACGACCGATTATGTTATACGGGTCCGAACGTTGGGCCACTAAAGTGATAGACCACACAGGATCTTAGACCTTTCAGATATTTGCTCTGGTCCAAGTGTTAGTGGATTGAACTACGTTATCATTCATCATTTTTTTAAATGCTGTCATATTCCTTATAAATCTTTTATAGTCCCGCATCCGCGGCAGCCTTCATGTCTCGCACATAACAAACTAACTGGAAGAGTGTCGCCTGCTGTGGCACGTAAGTGGAAATTAAATCTAGCCAAGGAGTCTCCACCATGTCCCGATAGAAAGGTAATCCCCAAGAAATGCTGGTTTGACATGGTTACCAATGGTCTCACAATAAGGGACAAAGAAAACCTAGGGAAGTGTAAAATGTATGGAAAGCGAGCTCCGGGTTTCAAATCGAATGTTCCGAATGCAAATAGAATTTAATGCTATGATGATGAGATTCAAGAGTTCCTGTGGGCTAAGGAACCAAAGGTATAATAAGATCAAGGCTGCCTGAAAACGTGGACGAGCTATGCTGGAATCCCTTTTTTAATTACAGATCTTAGGGCCGGCTCAACCGGTTGATACCACGCTCTCATAGAATATAGGCGTGAAACGTGATGAGATCCAAGAGTTCCCGTGGACTACGGAACCAAAGGTTATAAGATGGAAGCCACCTGAAAACGTGGAAGAGCTATGCTGGAACCCCTTTTTTAATTACACATCTTAGGGCCGATTCGACCTGTTGATACTACGCTCTCATAGAATATAGGCGTGAAAGGTGATGAGATCCAAGAGTTCCCGTGGACTACGGAACCAAAGGTTATAAGATCGAAGCCACCTGAAAACGTGGAAGAGCTATGCTGGAACCCCTTTGTTAATTACACATCTTAGGGCCGATTCGACCGGTTGATACCACGCTCTCATAGAATATAGGCGTGAAAGGTGATGAGATCCAAGAGTTCCCGTGGACTACGGAACCAAAGGTTATAAGATCGAAGCCACCTGAAAACGTGGAAGAGCTATGCTGGAACCCCTTTGTTAATTACACATCTTAGGGCCGATTCGACCGGTTGATACCACGCTCTCATAGAATATAGGCGTGAAAGGTGATGAGACCCAAGAGTTCCCGTGGACTACGGAACCAAAGGTTATAAGATCGAAGTTAGCTGAAAACGTGGAAGAGCTATGCTGAAACCCCTTTTTTAATTACAGATCTTAGGGCCGGCTCGACCGGTTGATACCACGCTCTCATAGAATATAGGCGTGAAACATAATGAGATTAAAGAGAGTCCGTGGGCTACGGAACCAAAGGTTATAAGATCGAGGCCGCCTGAAAACGTGGTAGAGCTGTGCTGGAATCACTTTTTTGATTACAGCTCTTAGGGTCGGCTCTATTGGTGTGATACCACGCTCTTATAGAATATAGGGCGTGAAACGATTAAACTTGAACTAATCGTGTTTCGTACGATGAGTGACTGTTCTGATGGCCCAGTTCCCCCTCTCCCTATCCAACCTTCCTTATCACATCCCCCTATTCCAATCTCATATCCCATCCACTCTATGCCATTCTTCCTATCTGACCCTCTTTCTCATCCCCCTATTCCATCTTAAAGGCTGGCCACGTGTTGGTCTTCCACTGGTGTTACAAACGCCTTTGGGCGACGGTAACCACTTTCCATGAGATGGACCGTCTGGTTGTTGGCCAGCTTCGTATTAAAAAAATCCCTAGTATGTAAACTAAGAATACAACGCACTGATTTAACTGAACAGTTCTATACGATACTGTATCATTGTACTTTATTGTAGGACCCTCGATGACCCCAATGGGGGAGCCGAGTAGGCCACTAGTGTAGGGTTTGTATGGCGTATTGGGCTATCGACAATTCATCGTGGCATGCATCGAAAGGGTTGAGATAAAATTTGAACACATTCCGATATAACAAACGCGCGGATTCTTAGGGTTGCACCAACAAACTCGACTATTAACATATATATATATATATATATATATATATATATATATATATATATATATATATATATATATATATATATATATATATATCCGCGTCTTAAGAAACTATCCGATTGTCTAAGATGCCAGTAATGCATAATTATATCTTATCTATCTATAATATTATAAAATTCTAAACATGCCGTGTCTGTACATTGAAGCTATTTAAAAAAAAAACAACTGGAATAGACTATATAAACGATGGAGAACACGGTAGAACTTTTTTAGATTTCTTGTCTGTTTATCGGTGTGTTCGGAATTCACGTAAAAACTACTGGGTCAATTTCGATGCAATTTTCGCTGATCGATAGCTAATTCTTAGACTTAAACTCTGTGCTACTTTTTACTCTGGGAATCCCGCGGGAATTTTCTGGGAATGATGTAAAATAACTCGATTAAAAAACACGAATTCTAATGTGATTTTTTACTGACCGATATAGCAGATTTAATGTAATAAAATGTGTGATATATTTTATAATTTATGGTTTGTATATTTATAGTTTTACTAAAACGATGGCTTACATTCTTTTTAAAATGCTGCAGTATTTTGTGTCCCTTGAATCCCTTGGGAATTTCAAGTGAAACGTAGACGAAGTCACGGACATTTTTTAGTTTTATATATAATAAATACTAGCTGACCCGTGTCCACTTCGTTGGGCGGCAAACAAACATAAGACAACATATAATTACTATAACCACGGTTTCTATAGCAACGGTTACCATGGCAACGATTACCATAGCAACGAAGATATCATTTGTGATAATAGATAAAAAAATATTGTAGATGGGATTTTCGTAAAATCCGTTCTTAGTACGCGCTCACGTTGCAAAAAGAGTACCTTTACAAAATTTGTAGTCAATCGGACGGAGAGATCCGGAGATCTCGTGATGATTCAGTCAGATTTCGCTTATATGTTTGCGTGTGCATGTGTGTGTGTGTGTGTGTGTGTATAGATACTATTTATTAAACGAAAATTATTAATTATTCTCTCTGTTCAACCACTTATTTTACTTTTGACGTTTTCACTCGTATCAGTTTGTGCATTTTTGACATTAAGTAGTAGTAGTATGACATTAAGTATATACAAAAAAGAAAAGAAAACATTATAAACTACAATCGGTCCAGCCCAACCAGACCGCTGTCACCGGACAATGTGCCTAGGAGGCTGGCAGCATTATCACGCTATATACATACACTAATCCTTTGAGCGAGGTAAGCTCCAGACCTCTGGTCACCTGTGGCCTCAACCAGCCGCTTTTCAATACATTTAAAACATCTGTGGGCACTTGGCTCCCTCGGACGTAAGGTCTCCACCCAAAATTACGTGTCTTAAATCAACATAAAAATATAAAAAAATATATCGTTCATAAACAACGACATTCCATTTTTCGAAGTATCGACATGTGTAATTAATATAATAGGGCTTCATTAGGGCGATAAAAAAATTATTAAGCAACTACGGCCTCTAGTTCCGTAGCCTTTTTTACAATTTAATTTAGAAATTATACACGCTTATGTGTTATCTTTATTATTGTGTGTGACATTTATTGAATGTATGTATGTGTTGTGGTGTACCTTAAGAATAACTTATTATATTAATTTATTCTAATTTTAATACTAAACTTATACTAATGTAGAGTGTTTCTGTTACATGCTGATGTTGTGAGGAAGTGCATGTGCAGTGTGTGCCTTATGTCTATACCTATAATAGGTTGGGGAAATAGTTTTTTCGCATATAGTATGTATGAACTTGTAGTAAGATCTCTAGCTATATCATTTGTATCTGGCTGGTTTTGGTATCATTAAAAAGGTTTAATTTTAAAGAAGACAATTCCAAATTCAAATTAGAAAAATGTATGATTTTCATTTGTTTTTCTCATTGTTAAAATGAGTGTATCTAATGAAGAAATTCGATACATTTTAAAATTTTACTACAAAAAAGGTAAAAGTGCAACACAAGCCGCGAAAAAAATTTTGTGATGTTTATAGACCTAATGAAGTATCTGTGAAAGTAGCGCAAATTTGGTTTAAGCGTTTTCAATACGGAAATTTTGATATCAAAGATGCACGTCGCTCTGGTCGCCCTGTTACGGACAAAATTGATGCCATTTTTGAAAAAGTGGAGCAAGATTGACATATTAGTAGTTACGATGTAGCTGGAAAACTGGGAATTGACCACAAAACGGGTTTGGCGCATTTGAAAAAAGCTGGGTACACAAAAAAGCTCGATATTTGGGTACCTCATGAGCTCACTGAAAGAAACCTAATGAACCGTGTACTCATTTGTGATTCTTTATTACGACGTAATGAAACCGAACCGTTTTTGAAGAAGCTGATAACTGGTGATGAATAGTGGATCACGTACAAGAACGTGCGAAGAAGATCGTGGTCAAAGGCCGGTCAGGCTTCACAAACTGTGGCGATACCCGGGTTAACTCGCAACATGTGATGATGCTGTGTGTATGGTGTAATTGAAAGGGCATTATTCATTATGAGCTGTTACTGCCAGGTACGACCATCGATTCTGAACTGTACTGCGAACAACTGATGAGATTAAAGCAATAAGTTGAGAGAAAGCGGCCGGAATTAATCAACGGAAGGGGTGTGGTTTTTCACCATAATAACGCTAGACCTCACACTTCTTTACCCACTCAGTAAAAATTACGAGAGTTTGGCTGGGAGGTGTTAATGCATCCGCCGTACAGTCCTGACCTTGCACCTTCAGATTTTCACCTGTTTCGGTCTCTGCAGAATTCCTTAGACAGTGTCAGGTTAACATCACAAGAGGACTGCCAAAACTACTTGTTGCAGTTTTTTGATCACAAGCCCCAAAATTTTATGGCAATGGTATTACGTCCCTACCTACAAGATGGCAAAAAGTTATCCAACAAAATAGCACCTACATACTTTAGTCAAATGTAAATAAACTTTATAAAAAAACCTTTTGAATTTTTATATAAAATGCGAAGTAACTTTTTCCCCAACCTAATATATTAACCTAACTAGTGCCATGTGTGTTGTTTTTTCGTTTCTGTGTGTGGGTTATTAAATTTTTAGGCTTTTTGTGTCTTGGTTTGTTTGTGCAGTGTGCGTGTAATGCAATGCGGAAGTAGTGCGCGTTGGTGTAGTATATGTGTAAGTTTTATTGTTGGTTGTGTGTTTGTGTGGTGTTATAATTTATTGTTCAGTTATTATGACAATGTGTTGATGTGTGAGTTTGTTGGGAATTGTTGTTGAAAAAATATTCAGTTGGTGTTAGTGATTACGATAATGTTACAGATATCGACTGTGGTGGACTGCGTCTTATTCAATCGCCTACTGAGGTCTTTGGGGCCAATGCCTAAACAACACGAAATAGCGAAAAGCACCCAAAGAATATACACAACTATATTATTATACAAAATCATAGTGTAGCTTGTAAGGAACAATTTACGTGAAAGTATGTCAAACGGCAAATCAAGAGAAAGGGTTGTTTTTGAATAAAATGTTCTATTTGTAATGTTGTAGAAAGAAGTCTGTTAAAAAAATAAATATCCTTGCAGGAACGGAGAAAGAATACAACTTCCCGCGACCGGGCTATTTGCCAGACTGGATGGCTGCCACCCCAGTCTGTAGTATGCCGCCACAACAACCTTGAGTTGCGTTCCGGTATTAGTGGCCAGGTTCCAGTCTCCCTAGAGAGAGCGACAGCACATTGGCAGCACCTTTGGTGTTACAAATATCCATAGGCGATGGTAATCGCTTTACATCAGGCGGGCAGTCTGCCTGTCCGCTGATTTCATGCAATGAAAAAAATTCTAACCAATAGAAATATATATACAAACTAATGGCTGACCCGGCGAACTTCGTACCGCCATATTTTCTGAATTCCTAAAAGACTTTGTTTCATGACATAAAAACAAAATCGGTCTAGGTGACTAGGAGAATTTTAGAACCCGATCTCAGTGCCACCTACCGGTTCTAATTGTGAATCTAAACCATCCGGGAACCCACTCAAACACACAAAAACAAAATCGGTCCAGGTGATTAGGAGGATTCTAGAACCCGATCTCAGCGCCACCTACCGGTTCCAATTGTGAATCTAAACCATCCGGGGATCCATTCAAACACACAAAACAAATATCATAAAAATCGGTCCCGCCGTTTAGGAGGAGTTCACTGTCAACACACGTACAGAAGAAATACATATATATATAGATAGCAAAATTTAAATATTTTACAATACAATAAATATAATAGAAAAGCGAAAACAAATAAGCAGTTTTAAAAAGTCACTTGCGGAACCTTTTCAGCAATTAGGATCGTTTTATTTTTTTTTTTTATATCTCACTAGGATATGCCCGCGACTTCGTCCAGGCTTGACTTGTGATTCTCGCGGGATTCCCGGGACACAAAATACCACAGCCTTTAAAAACGAATGTAAGATATCGTTTTAGTGGAAACTGTGCCGGTATAAGCTAATTTTTGCACCCGAACAACTTCAAACCGCTCCCGGGAAAATTCCCGCGGGATGCTCCGGATAAAAAGTAGCGCAGATTTTAAGTCTAAGAATTTGTTGTCGACCAGCGAAAACCGCATCGAATCGGACCAGCAGTTTTACGTGAATGCCGAACAATCAGACCAGAAATCTAAAAAAAATACATCGTGTTCTCCATCATTCATAAATCTATTCCAGTTGTTTTTTTTTTAATAGCTTTAATGTACAGACACGGCATGCTTAGAATTTTAATAGATAGATAACACAAATTAAAAGACAGAAAGGAATATCGAATTTCGGATAATTTTATTTTGATATCCAACATAATACCTAAAGATGAATATGGGCATAGACACAACCTGTCTGCTCTTAAACATATTCTCCCTCTAACAGAGTTTGTAATTTGATTTCAAGCAAACATGCAATTACGCCACGAAAATTACACTATGCAACGTTCCGGGACATTTTAGACTTAGGACACACTATGAAGCGGGTGGCTTATTTAATGGTTATCTCGCATGTATAGGGCACCGAAATGACTCGACATCTTGTCTTGCTTGCCCAAAATCAATCAGGTAGGACTAAACCGACGAACTCTGAAGCATAATAACAAATATGGCCTACAATAGAAACAATTTTCGGCCACGTCAATCGCAATACTGCGTATGCGAGATCCCTCAACCTTGTAATAATTCATGTCGTTTTTAAAACAATAAAGAAAGCTTTATTATTCTGAGCGTTACAATAAATAAATAAATAGGCAGACAAACACACACACTGTATATCCCCATATTAAGCAAGTTACGCTTGTGTTATGAGTAATATACAACGGACCATTTCTGCGGCCGATTCCAGACACCCAGACCATAGTAAATAACGGAAAAAATACGTTCCTGAAATTTACTATACCAGGAATCGGACCCGGAGCCTCTGCGTTGCAGTGAGGTAAGCCGGCAAAGGCTTAGCCCACTCAACCACAGAGGCCGTCTGAATTGATTAATGAATTAACATTATCTTACTGTTTATTCTTTTACCTCACCATTACAAGAAAATTTAAATATCAAATTTTCAGAAGTGCCAATAGGAGTAAAATTTTATTTTTGTAGTGTAACCATATTTAGTCAACGAGTCATTCACTCATTAGCCAAATAGCCGGCTAACGAACGAGAATAAGCCGGAAGACTGAATTTTGAAATTTCGGTTGGTTACTTAACGCTACTCTTTAGCTTATAGCCTCAAAAGCCCAAGACTTTCTTTTTTTTATTGCATGATGTTCAGCAGACAAGCCGACGGACCACTTGAGGGAAAGCGGTTACCATCGCCTATGGACATTTGCAACACCAAAGCTGCTACAAATGCGCTGCTGTTCTCTTAAAGAAGACAGGAACCTGGTCACTAACACAAATCAAGGTTTTTATGGCGGCATACTCTAGACCAGGGGTGGTAGCCACCCAGTCGGACAAATACCCTACCACTTGGCTGTGGGTTGTTTAGTTTCCTCTTACGACAGGCCGCCCGGCCGCAGGAAATTGTATTCTATCTCAGTTTTCTGTCACGCCGATATTTCTTCTTATATCGGGTGTTTTCCGTATGTCTGACGCGTCTTTTTTCGTACGAAAGTGTAATAGTGGTTACTCCAGTCAGAAAGACTCTTAGCTTTGTGACGTTGCTGAAGAACTTCTGAGAGTTTTATGGTGTATGTTTCACCCTCTAGGTTTCCACTTCTCTGCATTTTTCCTTCTTGCACCAAAGAAGTTCTATATTACGTTGACATTTGTTATATTTGTAATAGGCATTTGCCTATGTCGTCATTATAGCTCCGCTGGAGTTCATTTTCTAACGACTCGCAGCCCTAAGCCAGCGTTCAGTTTATTGCAAAATTGCTTCCCTTTGCATTCAAATATTGACTCTTCATATCATATAGTTTGCGGTTTTCACAAAAGCATTCTTAAATGTTTCCATATTTATTAATATATATATGAAGATGAATATCGTTTGTATGCTTGTCTTTCCCAATGTATGCTTTGGTCTATATAATGTATTTCAACTATTGGAACTCTTCAAGGCCGATCTTTTGCTGTAACAAATTATTTTCAAACTAGTATTCGCCTGGGACTTTGTTCACGTTGGACAAATAGTAAAGATCCAAGCAGTTTTGCCAATAATTTAAAATTCAAAGACTATTTCCAACCCGGCAATTAAGTTGAGTTAATAAGCATGAAAATACATGAATCGTGGACATTCCAATAAAACATTTGTTAGTTTACGGGTCTGCTTGGAAGAGATCCCTTTGTTCAATAATTATTGTACCTAGTTTTTAAGAACGTAGTTTTAATTTTTGGTGTTCTCATTCATTCATATTCGTGAATTCTTGACAGGAGCTAGATCTAATCACCGTGCGAAGTCATATTTGAAAAAAGAAACAAAACCAACCAAGGCAGATTTAGAGTCCGCGCCACAAATAATGCCCCACAGACTCGGCGCTGCAATCACCGTAATTAATCATGCCACAGTAATTATTTGCTAACCTGTAAATCGGTATATGGAATTACTGAATAATAAATACAAAATATCCCATAGTTAAAGCCATGAACTTATTTCCTGGCTACTTTACGAACAAAACTCCATCAAATAGCGCAGCTCCAACTTTTAGTTCCCTTATTTTCCGTGGGACTTCTTTTACGGTGCAATCAATGTCTACAGGCTATGTCTATAATATTACAAAATTCTGAACATGCCGTGTTTTTACATTAAAGCTATTTAAAAAACAACTGGAATAGACTATATAAAGGATGGAGAACACGATGCAATTTTTTTGTCTTTAAGTCTGTTTGTTCGGAGTTCACGTAAATACTATTGGACCGATTTCGATTGGGCTTTCGTTGATCGACAGCAAATTTTTAGACTTAATGTAATAAAATGTGTGATATAAAAAGGTCACGGAAATTTCCCCAGGAGCGATTTGAAGTTATTCGGATGCATAAAAATTAGCATATTCCGACACAGTTTCCACTAAAACGATAGCTCACATTCTTTTTTTAATGTTGCGATACTTTATAGCCCGGGAATCTGGCGTGAATTTCAAGTCAAGCTTGAACGAAGTCGCGGGCATATCCTAGTCCTATATGTACATCTACATAGATACTTTATACAGGTGTTCACAAAAGCGATTCGCCATTAAGCTTTTCGATTTCCGCCATCTTTAAATATCGAATTGCCGGTTCTGCTTCCGTTTGGGAGGCCCTGGCGTCTCATCGTCCTGTCCTTATCACGCTTATATTGTTTGAGTGAGACCGCCTATTTTCAATCATAAATCATTTGCCCTTGATTGGAATATACCTACCTATTATAACCGAAAATCTTAAAAGAACATTTTCTAATAGTTATATATAATAGCAATCTATAACTATCTCATATGTGGTTTGGGTATTCCAAATAATTGTAAGTAATTTGGTAAATCTGTCACAAGCGGAATATAAACATAGGTATACCATAAAACCATATTCTATAATTCCATATATAGTATCCACGTCTGACAGCTGGAGTCCGGCCCCCAAACTTTTAATACGTAGGTAGGTATATAGGTATCATTGCGAATCAGTATATAAAATAATTAGATACCTACATTTTATACAAAACTGTTATATATTCAAGTAATACGAATGTAAACTATCTTAAAAATAATTAATACTAACAATAAAACTACAGAAAAAAAAATCTAGTCAATAGCAATTGGTGTGAATGTTTCCTAAAAGACTGCCAACGGTACCGCGTTTTATAGCTATGCTAATTCTTTGGCCAAAATAAAGAACAGCCTTTTGGTCACGTGAGGCCTACCAGGCGTATATCTAGGTAGCTATATAGGCAAATCTCGGTAAAGGTTTAAAGCTCCCTATGGACCTAGGATATCGACCCCGAACGCATCCTTTGATAAATGATATCCAAAAACCCACATACATATTAGGCCAGAAAACCGCTTAATGCAATTTTTACACAATACTAATTAAGGGAATCCTTTGTCCAACTCAAAGTAGTGTATCTTTTTTACCGAGTCCCTAAATTTGTGTAGCGCAATAAGAGTTTAATCAATCCATGCTTATTGCCTTGATTCAAACTTTGTAGTGCACATTCCGCTACACGACGTTGTATTATAATTAAGTATTAAATGTAGGACCTACGGTTCAAGGCGCTAATGATCCACGTGCACCACTCACGCGCCACTATACGGAAGATATCCCGGAGGTCGACACTGGCGAAATTAGGACGGCACTCGGGCAACTTAAGAATGGCAGGGCTCCGGGGGACGACGGTATTACAACTGAGCTCCTCAAAGCAGGAGGGATCCCAATCCTAAAGGCTTTAGCAGAGCTCTTTAATACCGTTATCCTCCGGGGCACTGTGCCAAAGGCGTGGACCGAGAGTGTGGTGGTCTTGTTCTTTAAGAAGGGTGACAAGACCCTCTTGAAGAACTATAGGCCCATCTCACTCTTGAGCCACGTCTACAAGTTGTTTTCGAGGGTCGTCACGAATCGTCTCGCCAGAAGACTCGACGAGTTCCAACCTCCAGAACAGGCTGGGTTTCGAAAAGGCTACAGCACCGTAGACCACATCCATACTGTTCGGCAGATTATACAGAAGGCCGAGGAGTATAATCAGCCGCTGTGTATGGCATTTGTGGACTACGAGAAAGCCTTCGACTCTATTGAAACTTGGGCTGTTCTGGAGTCTCTGCAGAGATGTCGTATCGATTGGCGATACATCGAGGTGTTGAGATGTCTGTATGACGCCGCAACGATGACCGTTCAGATCCAGAACCGGAGGGCGAAGCCTATACCTCTACGTCGCGGGGTGAGACAGGGTGATGTCATATCCCCGAAACTGTTCACCAACGCGATGGAGGATGTCTTCAAAACTCTGGAATGGAATGAACGGGGCATCAACATTAACGGCGAGCGCATCTCTCACCTCCGTTTCGCTGACGATATTGTCGTCTTCGCAGAGACGTTGGAGGAACTTGCCGACATGCTGAACAGCCTGAATGAATCCTCCCGACGGGTCGGTCTCGGCATGAATTTGGACAAGACAAAAGTCATGTTCAACGAACATGTCATGCCGAGGCCGGTAAACATCGATGGTTCCCTCTTGAGGTTGTGCAGGAATATGTCTACCTTGGACAAAAGATCCAGGTAGGCAGACACGGCTTCGAGAGGGAAGCCAATAGGAGGATCCAGTTAGGCTGGGCAGCATTCGGTAAATTTCGACAGGTCTTCTCGTCGACCATTCCGCAATGCTTGAAGACGAAAGTCTTCGAGCAGTGCGTCCTACCCATCATGACATACGGTGCCGAGACATGGACACTGACCGTGGGACTGGTCCACAAATTCAAAGTCACTCAACGGGCTATGGAACGAGCTATGTTAGGTGTTTCTCTTATGGATAAAATCAGAAATGAGGACATCCGTAAGAGAACGAAGGTAACCGACATAGCTCGCAAAATTAGTAAGTTGAAGTGGCAGTGGGCCGGTCACGTCTGTCGCAGGACCGACGGCCGATGGAGCAAACGAGTCCTGGAGTGGAGACCACGTCTCGGCAAACGTAGTGTAGGACGCCCGCCAGCCCGGTGGACTGACGATCTGCGTAAGACCGCCGGCAGGGGCTGGATGAGGAAGACGGGAGATCGGGATATGTGGCGCGTACTTGGGGAGGCCTACGTCCAGCAGTGGACTGAGATTGGCTAAAGAAGAAGAAGAAGAAGAAGATTTAAAATCACCTAAATTCTCAATAAAGCAATACAAAAACTAAAGTTAAACTATACTATACATATAAATATGTTTATAATAGTAATTAATTTTTAAGTTTTTTGTAGTGTAGTTTAACTTATTTTGAAACTATACTATAAATATAACTATACTTAAAAAAACCATAACATACATACATGTTGTACATACATACATTGGATAGTAACGCTGATGCGCTGTCCTAGGTGCAAGCCAGCCTATTTACAGTATTTAATCATTTTTATATTACATATAATAACTAATGAGCCCGGCAATCGTTATCCTGTCCTGAAAAAATAAAAATTGAGAACCTGATTGCAGCGCCACCTACCGGGTACAATTGTGAATCTAAACCATTCCAGGACCCATTCAGACACACACACAAAATTTCATCAAAATTGGTCTAACCGTTTTGGAGTTTTAGCGAGACTGACGAACGACAATTGATTATTGTATTTAAGATTTTTTACTCAATTAAAAATATTTGCAATGAAAATTAATTGTAAAGATCTGTTGAAAGCTCCTGGGATTTTGGTAAACTGATCTCAAACACTTATTTTGGCCAATAAAAGCTCTTTCTGTGTCATTTGAGTTACCCCATAAAATGAGGCCGTACCTCAACAAAGACAACATAACCTTGATACGCGGTTAAGGCACTTTTTTGTCCAGATATAGCTCGCAGTCCTCGTAACGCAAATACAACATGTAGGATATATGTATGCAGTGATCGACAGTGGTCGATTATTTTACCTTATATTGGTTAAAAGTAATTTCCATTAATTAATATTAATTGTTTTCCTATATTTTTTAATTACATATTTTTATTTCGAAGATGGCAAAAAGGCAGACGGCCTAGCTAACAACCTAGCATAGCGCGAAGCCTGTAGCGACGGGATAGATGGATGAGATAGAACGGATCAGGCAGAAGTTGGAGCCTCCGGACTCCCCCTCCCCTGTTGTTGAACAAGGTATCATCCCCCGCAGGACACCCTTGCTGGCTCGTCAACAAGCGCTGGGGCGTCAATGGTGCAATACCTTTTGGCCTAGTTTCCTTGGCGCCCGGTAAAAGCATGTGAGTTAGGGAACCAGCTTTAACAGCTGTAATCAACATAATGATTATAAAATGATGCAAAATACAAGAAATAAACAGTCAATGACGTATTGAAGTTTAATGGTACATTAAATGAGTCTGCTTGTGAATAGTTTGCATAAGAAATGAAGCACTTGAAAATAAAATACCGGGTCACTAAAAAAACTTGACAAAACAAATACCGATAAAGAAAAGAAATAACTGAGCAATGTTAAACATTGTCGTATCAGTAAGGGTGTAGCAACCTTACGGTGTACCCTTACAGCTATAACCAGTGGTGCCAACTTCGTAATATTGTACCAAAATTTAGGGACAAATATCAAAAATGGGGACTGCCTTAAAAGCCTGTCAATGTAGTCATATCAGTAAACACGTCTATAAATGTTAGTTATAAGTCAGTTTTTGCGAAAACAGACTATAACTTGCCACACTAATCGAACGTGCAATAGCAGATTTAAAAAATTGCTAACTTTCATAGCAGGTTTCTTTAATATATCAAATATCTTAGCATAAATTAATATTTTTTAACAATTTTAGAACTAACTACAAGAATTTAGATTTTCAAAGTTCTTAACTCTTCGCGGTTATTCAGATTGTGTACTAAAGACAGTTGTAATGAACATGGGAAGAACTATTTATGCCATAGAATGCAATGAATCTGGAAACAAAAATGTACTAGGGGTGAGTCCTAGATAAGAGAGAGGAATGAGAGACAGCGGAGAACAATGGAGTAACATCTATAATATTATAAAATTCTAAAAAATAAATTTCAGTCAGCGCAGGAACGGAGAAAGAAGACAATTTCCTGCGGCCGGGCGGCCTGTCGTAAGAGGCGACAAAATAATCCACAGTCAGGTGGTAGGGTGTTTACCCGACTGGATGGCTACCACCCCTGGTGTAAGAGTATGTCACCATAACAACCTTGAGTTGTGTTCCGGCATTAGTGGCCAGGTTCCAGTCTCCCTTAAGAGAGCAGCAGCGCATTTGTAGCACCTTTGGTGTTGCAATACCCATAGGCGATGGTAACCGCTTTCCATCAAGTGGGCCGTCTGCCTTTCTGCTGAACTCGTGCAATAAAAAAATGCCGAGTCTGTACATTTAAGCTATTTAAAAAAACAACTGGAATACACTATATAAACGATGGAGAACACGATGCATTTTTTTTATTTCTTGTCTGTTGATCTGTTTGTTCAGGATTCACTTAAACATTACTGAGCCGATTTTGATCAATTTTTGCTGGTCGACAGCCAATTTTTAAACTTAAAATCTACTTCTTATCCTAGGAATCCCGCTGTAATTTTTCTGGGATAGATTTACAATGGCCAAATAAAAATATCGAATTCCAATGTTATTTTTTCACTGATCAATAGCAAATTTTATGTAATAAATTATATAATTTTTTTTATCCCGGAAATCCCGCGGGAATTTTCTCGGTATCTGTTCGGGTGCATAGAAATTACCTTTTCTCTGACACAGTTTTCAGTAAAACTATAGCTTACATTCTTTTTTAAATGCTGCGGTAATTTGTGTCGCAGGTATCCCGCGGGAATTTCAAGTCAAGCGTGAACGAAGACGTGGACATATCCTAGTCTAGAAATACAAACGCTGTTAGAAATGTTGAGCTTATAAAACAGTTTTTTTAGAGAGATAACTATAATTATGCCTTTTACATCTTAGCTCACAATCTGCAAGTAAACCCAGATTACGTGACTCAAAGAGGCTTTCTATTGGTATATACGTCAGGATGACTCTTTGTAAAGGATTGAGCTCGGCAAGTTGAAGCTTACTACTAAAAATAAAGTATTTCGTTTTTATTGGATTTAAAAGTAACGATCGCCTCGAATTTTATGGATATTATTTTTACTTAAAAAAACATAATGAATAAAGATTTTTTCGCCGTGAACTAATTTTTACCCAAACTCGAGATAATCCTCATTTCATTGTACAATTTCTTTATTTTCCTTAATTTTTTTTAATTAAATATGTATCCTAAACTCTAGACCTGAGTAAGTTCATATGTTGAGGCTTGTAATTAGCAATGTTTTTATTTATAATTGCTTTATATAAATGAATGTTTTTTGTAAGCCTTACCAAATGAAATAAATAAATTTTCGGGGCTTATATTACAGCAGTTGGCAACCCTGGCTATAATAAAGTAATACTTTATTGGCGGTCTGTTTGTACGGCCGTGCGTCATAGGCACACCTATTACGAATAAACTAATGTTAGTTTTCTTTCCACCTAATTTAAATATACCCCGAAATGGGACAGTAGTCAGTTTCGTATTACTAATTGTTATAGGTTTTAACGGTCAGTGCTTACTTTAATTTCCGTTTCATATTGCTTCCTTTCGTAAATTTGAAATATATTGTTTTTTATTAAATAAAATTCATTCGTACAGCTTGTTGTATCATAGGTAAATATATCTTCATCTTATTACTATATAGATAGATAAATAACACTTTATTGTACACCATTACAGAAAACACAGAAAAACTTATAGCCTAAAAATATTCTAAATGTGCACAATGGGCGGTCTTATCGCTAAGAAGCGATCTCTTCCAGACAACCCCTGACAGGAATGAAACAGATTATATTAGTCAAAGGTGATATATATAAATATTAGAGGATAGAGGATACTTACATATATTTTATTCATTTATAAACATATAAGTATATAAAATATTATATAAGTAAGAATTATACTTAATAGACACATATAAATTCACCTATTGATATTACATACATAAATATATATACATATACATAAATATACGTAAAAATGTATATTACATTTTAGATATAGTTTGGTACTTCGTGATAAAGTGTACTTTATCACGAATATTTATATATTTTATATGCTTCTATATAGTGAAATAAACACAAAAAGTAAATTATACATATAAAACAGTGCAAATAGAATACACTAGACAAAGTAAAATTATACATTAAAAATATACTGTACCTATAAACAAATTAAAATTAAAGTAGAATATCTAGTGCCAGACCGCTCTCAGGCTAGAACGTTCCCAAAAGACTGGCTGCATTACTTCACTGAATGACAACGCTAATGCATTGTCCGAGGTATAGATTTGACACTTATATATTAACGCTCTTATTCATAGAGAGTTAGAGTAAGTTTGAACGCATCTTTAAGAACCATAAAGAAGCGTTCAAACTTACTCTAACTGTCTATGAATAGGACCGTGTAATGTGTATGTGTGTAATTTTCGTTTTAATGTTTTTTTTAATATAAATCTTTATATATAAATACCTAATTTAAATTGTATCAAATGTAAATATGTACAGGTACCTTATAATTCCGTTTAACTTGATTTCTCTTGCCCCTGTCGCCACTGAAGCAATGTCGCTTTAGTCCCGATTTATCTGCAAGAAAAAAAAGAAAAAACGTTTATGTTTATGTAAAGGTTTACATAGGTATTATTTTACAACAACAATAAAATACACGAATATTTCTTAATTTAAAAAATCTCATTAATTAATGTAAGTAAAATATTATATTTTGATAGCGTAAAGCTTAAGGCTTGAATTTTGGGTAGTAAACACGCGTCGTTTAGATATTTTTGTTTGTCCTAATGTATTTTTTGTCGCAAACTATAACGTGCTGACTACGAAGAAAAACATAGGGAGGAAACCTGCATACTGAGATAACGAATGTCGGAAAGTCACCAATATGCCTTGACCAAAGTGGTAAGCCGTCCGATCCCTGCAATACATAGCGCCCTACAGTGAACCGTTTATAGCCTAGATTATTATTTTTAGTTTCATAACATAAATTACAATATATTATATATTTTTCTATGAAATTGGTAAAATGACGAATGTTGGCAAAGCAGAACACCTCACAATCCAATATCTGTTTATTAATATATCAGGCGACGGGTGCCAAATTAAATAACTTAACCCCCAGCCGAAAATAAATTGCAGCAAGGCGAAAAGCCTCGTTGCCAAAGTGACAATATTTAAAATTATTTCATCAAACACCAATGGGGCGGCGGGAAAGCGGCTTCAGGGAGCCTCCGGCCAATGGCGTGCGCGCATTCGAAATACAAATTTTCCGGTTTAAAGCGCGCGATCCCAGCGGTAATTGTTATCCGTATCGAGTGGCCCGGGGTGTGGCGGAATCGGGTTAGTACGCCATGTTATTGTATATATACACTGTTGTATATGTTATGTATATATCTCGCAGAAGACCACGAAAAGAGGCTTCATCATCAGGTAAGTGCAGGACCTCATAACTACATTTTTTGGTGACATTATTTTTTGTCTTAATTATGATGTTTTTTTTATTGCGTGAATTCAGCAGATAGGCAGACGGCTCATCTGATGAAAAGCATTATAATCGCCTATGGACATTTGTAACACCAAAGGTGCTGCCAATGCGCTGCCGCTCTCTGAACGGTGACTGGAACCTGGCCACTTCGAGGAACACAAGGTTGTTATTGCGGCATACTCTAGAATAGGGATGGCCATCCAGACGGGCAAATAACCTACTACCTGGCTGTGGGTTTTTTTGTCATCTCTTACGACAGGCCGCCCGGCCGTAGGAAATTGTATTCTTTCCCTATTCCTGCACGGATAATATGTACATAAATGTCTCACTAAAAAATGTACCTACAAGGTGAACGTGAAGGGGACGCTGACGATACGAATCTCGAGGCACAACTCTAGTGCGAAGACTCAAAAGAATTAAAATCTATTTCAAATAGGTATATGAAAAAATACTTAAATAGAGATAATAATACTTCAACGAGTAAATATGAATATTCGTAATATAGAAAAACTTTGTATGCACCCTGCAAAAACAACTTTACTGTATAAGAGTATAGTATGCATGGCCCCAAAGATATATAATAAAATCCCAAAAGAGCTTAAAGCTCTGAAATCTAAATTGTTTAAATTTAAAAAAGTACTAATAAGAAAAAGCTACTACAGTGTAACTGAGTTCCTTAATGATAAGTTTTAAATGTAAGTGATAAGTTAGAATGTTAAGTGTTTAAATATATTTATAATATTTGTACCATATAAATATCATTAGAAACATATATAAATTTAAATTGTGTTTCATTTAGTATTTATTAAATTTAAGGATATACATAATTATAAGCTAAAATAGATAACATAATTATAAGATAAAGATAAAATATTAGTGATAATAATTAAAACCAAATAAGTGTACTTCCATGATATAAATTAAAAAAAAAAAATTGTACTCCCAGCCGGCAAAAAACATGTGCTCTGTATAAAATAACAAGACCTATTGTATAACCATGTTTTTATGCAATAAATGATTTGATTTGATTTGAAGGGTACGGGCAAAGAATAGGGAATGTCACAATTTTTATTTTTTCTATACTCTATTGAAAGCAAATCTTTGTCTATGGTAGTTTATTTCCCAATCACTAACTTTAAAAAAAAGTAAACAGATGGCGACAGAAAGGCGTTTTTGTTTATGGCCGAAGCGAAAGAAACCAGGAATATAATGTATTAATTCTTTCAAAGGGAGATTGAGTCATTACAGTTTAAAAGACAGCAAAGCCAGAAGATCTGACTATAACAAAAAATGTACATGATGTTTACACAAGATAAAAACAATGAAAAGCTAGTTTCCTATGAGATTTACAGGCATATTTTTAACACACAGTCTAACATTACTGTTGGCTATCCAAGAATGAACACATGCAGTACTTGTGATGCTTATTTAGCATTGCATTTATTTAGTTGTTTTATTTAGTTTTTGTTAAATTTTAGATAACTAAAAAGTCCATCATAACTACATAGTTATATTAATTAAATAAACATTTAATTAGTTTTAAGTAAAAGTTAATGCATACGCCAATCTCTATAAAAAAAATATATACTTCTAAACTTTTAATTGCGTTTTTCTCAAAATCTGTTCATTGGGACATTCCCTGTTCTTTGGCTGTACCCTTCATATTTTACTTGCCACCGACACGCACATGGTCGATTTGTATCGAAGGTCATGAACACTCGTTCATGACCTACGGTACATGTAGTAAGTAGCGTGGATTAAAATCAATCATTAAAATTAAATAGTAGCTTTTCCATACAGCACTATTGTAAGAAAGTTCACCATTTTGTTAAACCCATATTAGACGGTTCATTTTTATTTTTCAATTTGATTGAATCAAACAAAGTGATCCATATAAACATAAACATGAAACATTCAATGTCATTAAATACCGTTCTATTCGTTCAGTTTTCAGCATTTCAACCAAATTGATTCAATTTGGTTGATCCCTCTAATATTGGTATTACAAATATTGTTACACAACTAGCTTTGTTACTTTCCACCCGTCGATACACTAGTCAAATTTCATACCATCACATCATCCCATTAAAAACCTTCTGGTCCCAAACGGAAGATTAGCACTAGGTCCTTGTTGTAAGCTAATAAAATATTTTTTCTCTTTCAAAAATATAGTCAGACTTGACGCTCGGGTTTCATCTGGGATAATGTTAAAGTTATTGACTGTGGGCAAGTATTTCTTATTTATAGCATTAAGAATAATACCGTTAACGAATAGTTAGTCTATTGTATATACATACGTCATCTGTCAATATTTAACGTCATTACCAATTAATAATAATACGCATCACAAAATACGTGTTAACCCATTGCTACGTCTGCGTGAAACCGTCTATAACTGTAACATTATCCCAGATGAAGCAGTAAGGCTACAAAGCACACAGAATAAATATAATGAAACACTAAACAGTATATATTGTTAATAGACTGTTGAAAGCCGCCGGCGGTGGTTGCAATTAATCATTTCGATAAACTCGCCCAATGGCGGAAGGAAGTGAGCAACGTTTATATTTTGTGTGACAAAATACCTAGCGGTTTGATCCGGACGTAAAAACTCAAACAGGCCGCTTTCGTAGGCCCGTACGTTGTATTGCTAAACTTTCTATCGATGAATTTGTTTTTTATTTACTTTTTACCTGTAACAAAAAAATCCAATAGACAGCACCACCCTTTACCATTAGACACCAGTCTCACACAACAGGTATTTATTATTTGTAAATTGTTATTTGATAAAGTAAATAAAGTTTCTATTTTTATTTCTACCCTAAACCAATGTTTGCAAAATATTCGCGTCAAAAAACAGTTTCTTCATATCCCGTGGATATACATACACGATGTTTTCTGATAGGTATTACATAATATAAAATAATATCTAAAATACCCTAATGCACCGCACACTCCTAACGCCGAACCGGCTAATCTAGCCATATTTAGTTAATAGGATGTGGCCAACGTGTCAACGTAGATGGTAATTTATGCTCGAGGTATGCCACACCGCTAAGGAATGCCGATTCATTACTGTCTTCCAATTTGAATGAATCAACGAAAGTAATCCATATAAACGTAAAATTGAATCATTCTTTGTTATTGAATACTATCGTGTCCTTTTAGTTGTGTGCTTACCAACCAAATCGATTCAAATTGTTTGATACGTGTAATATAAGCATTACGGGAAACGGCAAGGCAATGTTATCAATTAACCTGTTAAGTATATTTACAGGCCCCCCGTTTTGTTTGTTATCGATATTTACATAAGGGGTGCGTGTCGCGACACTATTCCACACTCGAGCCTTTCGACGCCGCTTATCGTGGAGCGTTTTACATTTTTATTGCAAGCGGATACGGGCCGCGCTGTGCCGTTAATATTTCTACCCGCGATTATTGTTTAGAGAACTCGGACTCCGCGATGTCATACCTACTCTATGCGACAAATTATGTAATGCTTCTTCTTTTTAAGGTAAATAAAGGTCAACATCAGTAAAAATAGTGAAGGTAGGAGTGACTTACGTATATCGTTTTTGTCATTTCTCTGAAGAACTTAAAAAGGCGATTCTCCCAAACGCAAATTGTTCGCAACAAATATTTTTTTAATCATGCTAGATAATGAATTAAATAGAAAATCAAAATAGTTTTGGCTAGAATGGAGTTCACTCCATGATCCACTCCACGCTCACTTCAGTGAGCCCATCTCTCTGTTTTTAGTAAGGAGAAATCCGATTGAGGATCATAAACCGCGATAGACGCAAGCGCAGGGAGGAAAAGCTCGTGGTCCGCATGTGGGATTCGCTAGATCGGGGGTAGCACTAGCACCTCCAGACAGAACTAAAGATGGCATTGCCATGCTCCAGTTAGGGATACCTCCTGAAACCTCTGGGTGTTCCATCCTTCGCCTTAGCCCAGGACTACGGGCATATAATTTGACCACACCGCTAGCCCTAGCAGGTGGTGGCCCATCGGCCTTATCCACTGCCGGGGGACTACTTTTATCGCTCGGCATCTTGTAACTTTTTACACGTGGGGCGGTTTAGTACTCGCCCCACGGGAGGAGAGGTGAGCGCTCGCAGAACACATCGCGCCCCCATCTCGACGGCATAACGGCGGATAAGAACCCTTTTCCTCAAGAGAAGCTCACGGCGGCTAAAGGTCCAAACTGGACCTCTGGCGCCAACGCGTTGTCCTTTGGTGAGAGCGGAGCAATGACGTCCGCTCACACTCCTACTCCGTCTGGTCCTTTGCAAGCATAATGAGATCGCAGAAGGATGTGAAGCATGTGACTGGCAGGAAACAGCGCTGAACACAAAGTAATGGAGTATTCTCGTTTCGAATGCCAGGACTCCTTTTGGGCCGTTGTGAGTTTTTTTATTCCCATACTTAAAGGCTGGCTCATATTTCGCCTAGAGAATCAGCATTGCCGTGCCGCATAGCGTGGCAATGTAACCGGCCTTCTGGCCATGCCTTAATTTTTTATAAGTTGGTATTTTTGTTATGTACTTATTTGTAACTTAGTTGGGATTATTTTCCCATCTAATAAACCGTTGTATTTATAGAGGAACCTTCCATGTGCGAGTCCGACTCGCATAAGGATATTTATAAAATGATAAATGTTTAAACTATAATTATATACATAACAAAAGCCCCAGAGACGTTCTATTCACGATTCATGCAAAAATTTCACGTTAACCGCTCGGTTTAGGTCGGATCGTGAGAAGGTAGTATTAAACATATCAATTTGATCATCGGCCAGCTTTCTTCGTGATACACAACTGTTTATTAGATGGTAGAATAAAGGTATCAGTAACTATAGAGAAATTAGGGCTGTCACTTGCTAAGAAGTTCCGTTACATCTGTCGGTAATGTAGCTGTAAATCGTAAATAGTTACCAGATAAAAGTTATTGTTAAGAATAAAATACTACATGGGAAAATTAAAAATTACAGTTCCATGAATAAAACAGTTGAATTGTTACATTTATTAATCTAGTAATGTTATAATTGATTCCAAAACCCCTAGGTATTAGCTCTATGTTACGTACATAAAAATTTATGTAGACAATACTACAGTTTCTTGTTCAATTCACTACAATTACAAAGGAAATAAGTTAATATAGTGTAGACAACTGCACAACAAAACATAAAGAAAAGTCGCAGCAGTACCTAATACGTAATGAATGATATGCGGGCAACCTGACTACGTATTTCTTATTGAATTACAGCGATAGTTGCCTACACCATAATTGCAGCGCCATCTTTTTTGTTAGCCCGTTTATTTTGAGGAAACGACGTTACTTATCGGGATATAAGTATCCTAAGTGTTAACTTAGGATATAAACCGCTTCTGTGCCGAGTTTCATTAGTTTCCAAAAAATATGCGATCGTAGCGCCATCTTTTTCGCTATATTCGTCTATTCCACGGAAACGACTTCATTTATCGCGAAAATTACTCTCTAAGTCACGTCCCAGGATTTGAGCTAGCTCTATGTCGAGTTGCATTTAAATCCGTTCGTAGTTTTAACGTGATGCTCTAACAGACAGACAAAAATCTTAATTTTCGGAATCCGCTGGTCCGAATCAGCCCCTTGATTTTTTTACATTTTTAAACGCTTTGTACAAACTCGAACCATTTACAGATTTATTATAGTACTAACTTCTGCCCGCGACTTCATCCGCGTGGGATAGTAAAAAAAGTGGTAAAAAATACCCCCGATTTTGAAACATTCTACATTGGTGCTCCGCTCCTATTGGTCTTAGCGTGATGATATGTAGCCTATAGCCTTCCTCGATAAATGGGCTATCTGACACTGAGAGATTTTTTCAAATCAGAAAAGGAGTTCCTGAGATTAGTGCATTCAAGCAAACAAACAAACAAACTCTTCAGGTTTATATATTACTATAAGATAGATAGATAACCTTTACCTGATGATGGAAAAATCGGCTCTTAGTGTATAATTATATTTTTAAGACGTTCAATTAATATTACAAAAATGTTACGTATATACCTCAAATTAATAGGCAAAATTTCAATGAATTAGACGACAGAAAATTGAATTTAAATAAAAAAAATAATCTAGTGCGGAAATAGGTTTTTAGAAATAATATTTGTATTGAAGTTGGTCGCCACATCTGAGTGATCATTGCCTCAGTTATGTGATTCCATTATACGCCTTTAGTATTTATTAACCTTGATCCCAGATCATGGGTCATTATCATTATAAAATAAAATTTGTTGTCTCTTCAATTAGGATTAAATCTTTTAACTGTTTTCTCAATTTATTCAGTTTCCTTCTCACTCTTCCTCCCGCTACTTTTAACAAGAAGTTGATCGTTCTTTAACTTTGTCGATAGAATGTGACAGCCCTATGAGATTGGCCAATGTTGCTTATTTAATGAAAATTACTTACAATTTGATTGTAGAGTAATAGCTGGGTGCAACTTGGTAGCTGGCCCGGTTCAAAATTAAAGCTGGTCCATCGCTGTTGAATTAGATGGTACATATACATACATATCCCCGATTTGCATTCGTAACAAGGGTGCCCAGTGCCAATATCTGGCCAACTTTAGGAACTTATTTTAAGGATTTTAAGTAATATTACTTTTTAATTCGTCTTAGCCCAGTGGCTAAGGACTCGTCTGCTCTATCGACCTTCGATCCTGCGACAGATATGTCCAGCTCATTACCACTTCTCGACCTCTCGACGGCCTCTGTGGTTGAGCGGGCTGAGCCTTTGCCGGCTTACCTCACTGCAACGCAGAGGCTCCGGGTTCGATTCCTGGTATAGTAAATTTCGGAAACGTATTTTTTCCGTTATTTACTATGGTCTGGGTGTTTGGGATCGGCCCGAAAATGGTCCGTTGTATATTACCCATAACACAAGCATAAGTTGCTTAATTTGGGGATATACAGTGTGTGTGTTTGTCTGCCGATTTATTTATTTATTATTATTATTACTTCAGCTTACTAATTTTACCTATGTTGGTTACTTTGGTTCTTGTTTGTCGTCTTTTATCGGGCTAAAACGTATCCTAAGTATTGGTCCGGGTTATAAGTCAGCCTTATGTCAAGTTGTATCATTGATATACGTTCATTAGTTTCCAGAAAAGATGCGTTCGCAGCGCCATTTTCTTCGCTATTTTCGTCTATCCCATGGGAACGTCATTTGTCGGGATAAAAAGAATCCTCAGCTACGCCCCGTGATATAAGTTTCGAATTTCACTTAAATCCGTTCAGTTGTTTTTACGTAATACTCTAACAGACAGATAAACAGATAGACAAAAATTCTAAAAATTGCATTTTCGAAATCTCCTGGTCCGAATTATTAACCTTCGTGACTTTTTTCACATTTTTAAACGCACTCTACAAACTCGAACCATTTACATACAGCTTTATTGTATAGATAGATAGATAAATGCAGTACTCAGTGATGTATTGTATTGAGATAGGTCTGGGCCGAAACATTCTACCCCACTGAAAGTCTTGAACTTCCAGTTAAATTGAAGGGCAGTTGAACTTGTTATTGTTAGGCATAACGCCGAATGAAACATCATTCGGCGTTGCCTTTAAAACTTCCAGCACTAGAGCATTTTTAAAACTTTGTCCTTGTGACCTCTACTCCGTATGAAGCTCCTAAGAAAGTACGATGGCCTTATTTTTTACATTAAAAAATTATAATAACTGTTAAATTAAGCTTAAGGATTAAAACAAACTATTGAGTAATATATTTAACAGTGCTACAACTGACGTATTCCTAAGAGGAATCCCTATCATCTGTAACCGATCAGGTGTTTTCTTACCATTGGTATTACAATTATCTGTAATTTTTTAACGGTTGTCTTAATTGCTTGCTGTCGTTTGTTTGTGCTAACTTTCTAAGTATTGAAATGTAAACACCTATTGTCAATCGCCAATCCCTTTATGTTTATGGCCGACCTTCGGATAAGACATCATAAACCTTTATATTTTTCAAATTTTGCTGTAAGTTCTAAGAAACCATGTTTTTTTGGGTTAAGCTTATAAATTTGAGAATTCCAATTAATGTTCTGTACATGTTTATTGGGAGATTCATATCTGTTTTGGGAATATATATAAGGTCGGCCTGTTGACAGAAAGTTAGTTGAGTTTCAATTGCAATCAAGGCGTATTTACAGGTCATCAAACGACCTTAATAAATAACATACAACAACTCGACGTGGTTTGGCTTGGCAACACCCTTCAAACGGTGCCCATCGTTAGCGACGATTAAGCCCAGCATCTTTGAAAGTGTACATACCGTACATTTAAATTAGTCTTCATTCCAGACCACACTTTGACTTGTTGTATTTGTAAGAGCTATAAGTTATGTGTGTGAACTTCTAATAAAGTTTGTGATTTTTTCAGCTGTATTTTGAATTCCAATCTCGCAAATATGTAACAAATATGTCTGTATAATTGTAATATAAAACTAGAAAGTTAACCTCAGTTCCTAAAAGACTGGCCCTGCTGTGTTGTTGCATAGCAACGCTAATACGTTATGTATTCTTAACCTTAAATGTAGTCTAGTCTCTTAGGCAAATGATACACCTACCAAACGTTAGGCTATAAAGGACGACATAAGGGAGGGAAGCTACGAATAAATAAATCTAGTAATCGAATCTTGACTTTCCCACGCAAATTATAGGTAGGTATAGTAATATTTTATGAAATTTCATAACGCCTAAGGTGGGTACGTTGCAATTTCTCACGGGGCAACCACAAACACTAAGCTAAGGTGCATAATTTCACTAAATTACTGTTAGGACATGTATAAATATATGGAACTTGTATGATTTATTTCCATGAGAACAAGTTGATAGAAACCTTATTGGCTATCTCGATAATATTACTTATTATATGTCTCTAAAGACTACGGGCCATAAAGATGCCCCGGACTTTTGGAGGGCTTGCGTGGGGCCGTGGGGAGGCCAACACGTAGAGGCCCCTTGACAAATTTAATCTAAATGTGGCGTGATACTGACCGGTGATAATCCCTGTCTACACCATATAATAATGCACCCAAGGACAAGCTGCGGCCAGTGTAGGACTATTGTGGGAAATGAGAACAAAAAGTACCGGGCTATTGGGATGAACTGCTAGTGGTACTAGGTAGGGGTCTGGGAATATGGGGACTATGGCGTCTGCCCGTCGCAATGTTCGAGTAACATGGAAAAATGGGCCGACGGTGACTCGCCACTCCCTGCATGGGCCCCAAAAAATGCCATAGAAGACAAGGGCAACATGGGTGTGAGTGGCTAAGGGGTGCAGAGAGGTGGGCTGCGGGTTCACCGAAGCTACTTCTGACGTGATGCCATTTATCACTTCCACCCCTGGAGCTTGAGTCTTAGCTCTAGCGATGTCCACTCTGTGCCGGCTGGTTAAGGCAAGTACATAGGTGGGGGCCTTGCCTTGGCCCCTGGAGTCAGGTCCGAGGTGTCGCTACTCATCTAAGGCTTCGCCACAAAGCCCCTCTGCGGGTAGTTATTATTATTATTATAACAGGTTGATAACCCACCTGATGGAAGGTGGTTACCATAGCCTATGGACATTTGCAACACCTGAGGTGTTACCAATGTGCTGCCGGCCTCGAAGGAGGGCCTTTTTTATCCAGGGGAAGCCCGACTGAAGACCATAAGCTGCGCGAGGGGGAAATGTTACGGCCCGTGTGTGGGATTCGCCAGGTCAGGATGGCACTAGCACCTCACGTATGAAGTGCTATTTTTTTTCAATTTAACCTCTTTCATGGTTTAAGAAATAGAGCTATATAATAATTTGGAATAATCTCATTCTTTACATTAGCATCTTTATCTATTTAGTTTTTCTTCATTTATCGAAATGCGGGTCGACTGCATCTAATATCCTATCCTTGTATATGTAACAATTTATTCTTTCTAAGCATGTATAATGTTATTACTAATTTATACTATTAATGCTGACGCTATAAAATATATATCTATAGTATCAATTGTGCCATGTTTTATATTACTAATATTTAATTTGTATTTATTCGCAACTTATTTGTTGTTTCACATATTCAATCACTAATCTGTCTGTCTTTTCCAGGTATCCTAGGAGGACTTCACCTACCGAGTCTTCGTAACTTTAGGAACGGTCTTCGCGTGGCGGATCATCTTCTATCTTCATTATCTTATGAAGTGCTATTGCCCACCGCAGTTAGAGATACCCGCTAAGACTTCTGACCGATCCTGGAACGTCCCTTGTCCAGACTGTGGGCTCGCTAGAGCATTCACCTCCAGCCCGTACGGACTCGAAACCTGGAACTTTAGTTTGGCGTTTGACATTCCTTCGCAGAAATTGATAGTTAGCTATGGATTGGTGTAATAATACAAAATTCGATTGTTTTTCGTTTTCAAAATTCGATTTATCAAAAATCTAATTTTACTACTTTGGTGTTCATCAAAATCGGCCGCAAGACTCCTTTGAGTATGTTTCGCTATTTCGTATATGTAGATTAATAAAAGTAGTCGAAGCAAGGTATTTGTCGGGGTCATAGCAAGTGGAGATTCATCATCTCTATCTACCCCTAGGGGAAACCGGCGTGATAATATACGTATATATGCATGTGTAAAACAAGCCAGGCGTCGAGTCTTTTTATTATAGTTTAATCGCGTGGATCGTGGCCGGTGCAAACCGTACACGTTCATTTCGCATTATAAAAGTATAATAAACAGCTGCGCAACATAACACTTTTTTATTTTATTATCAGCACGGCTTACGGTAGCGATGCACTCGGGTTACATCGTGTGTGTAAAGCAGGGTACAGACAGAACCAATTGCAATGGAAGCCAACAAATGGGTTTCGTTGACCTTCATTGGCTTTATAACTATGTCTCCTATTATAGTGAGTTAACTGCAAAATTATAATTTTACCGAAGAACGCGTCAACGATAAATTGTTAATATTTTTTTTAATTTAGGTACCAACACTATGATTTTTTGTAGTGTTTGTATAATTATGTGATTAATTGGGTATTTAATTGTTTTTTTTAAATTAATTTTCAGATATATTGTAGTTGACTCAATATACGTTATTGCAATCATAGTCTTACTGAACTAATTATTAAATTACACGTGGCTAAGCTACTTTTTTTTTAATTAAATGGATAATTGCCATTTTTACTATATTGTGGTTTTAAATATGGTAAATTATATAAAAAAGTGTGAATAAATTTCAAATTACTCAAGATTAAAATAAGTAAAAATTGTTACTGCACCAATATATGTTAGAATACCTTCGATTTTATTTGTGTTTTTTTTAAGTCTTATACTCTAGGCTCATAAATAAAGTCTTCTAATGACCAAATTCATCAAAAGGTCAAAAAACCTATCTAAAATTGTTAGTTGACGCACATCTTGTCGAAGAATCGAATGGTTCCATTCCTTTGATGTTATTGCCACGAGGTAGATTGTCGGCAAACACGAACGAATGATCATTGGTGTCGTTGGTCTTGTGTGTTCGCAGCCTTTGAACGCGACATGGCCGATGAAACTTATGTAAGATAAGAGTAGAAAATCTGCCACGTGAGCTAATAATAATTTATTATAATTTACACTATATTTATTAGTAGAAAAAATTAGGGATCCCTACTAAAACTTCAATAATGTAACCCAAGGAGTAAAAAAATTAGCCATAAAATGTCATTCCATCGTATGCGCTGCGGAAACTATTGACCATAGAACAAAAAAATGTTCTACAATATTAAAGAATGTCCCCCTATTGTAGTTATGTCACTATAACTACCTTTTTACATTTCAAAAGGTGATAGAAATGCTGACCAAAATCAGACCATTTTAACCACGCCTTTTTATTAATCCTAATCCAAATAAATCATTTCGTATTCAAAACTGTTTCAATACCTGTAGATTATTTTTTGAATTATTCAAATCGGACATTCCATTCAATAGATATAACGATTTTTAAAATGACAATCCAAACAAAATACTTGGCGCTGGAATCCGATTCTAGGATTTTGATAAAATTGTATTTGTGTTTGAGTGGGTCCCGGGATAGTTTAGTTCACAATTAGACCCGGTAGGTGGCGCTGGAATTGGGTTCTACATTTTTATTTTTTCATGGCAAGACAATATCTGTCGGGACCGCTAGTTGTGTAATAAAAATGCAGTCTACAGCAAAGTAGCATAAACACATCACTTTTTTGGTGTCAAGCAAATCTGTCCTATCATATATTTTATTGCACGGGAATAACTCGTAGAGAATACTATAGGTATATGAACTACGTTTCGTCGTTTCCAGGGTGATAATATAATCGGTGTAAACGTTGATTGACGCTAGGCGTCGCTTTTAGCATCTGTCACAGACTACGGCTGAAGAAATCGTTTTAGAATCGGTCTCACGAAATAGTCCGCATACGCGCTAGGGTCTCATAACGGAATGCTAGAAAGATAAAATAAATTTAGAAAAATCCCAATTTGGTAGTATTAGTAAATAGAGTAATAATATAATGTAACATTTACGTCAAACCACTTGATAAAAACAACATAACAATATGGCTGATCTGTGTGATTGGTTACATTTTTTAGCCGCGGCACTTTCTGCGTAATACACGCTATAGTCTATAGAGTTTCTAACCCTACTGCTTCATCTGGGACAATGTTATTATTATAGACCGTTTCACGCAGATGTAAGCGATGGGTTTAATGGGTTATTTATTATATTGTTATAAATTGTTAAAGACGTAAAAAATTGTTTTTAATTTTTTTATTGCATGACTTCAGCAGACAAGCAGATGCCCCACCTGATGGAAAGCGGTTACCATCGCCTATATATAATTTTAACACCAAAGGTGCTACCAATGTGCTGCCGTTTTCTAAAGGGAAACTGGAACCTAGCCACTAATGCAGGAACACAACTCAAGGTTGTTATGGCGGCATATTCTAGATCAGGGGTGGTAGCCATCCCGACGAGCAAATCTACCACCTGACTGTGGGTCGTTTTGTCGCCTCTACGAAAGGGCGCCCGGCCGCAGGAAATTCTAGATATTCTTTGTCCGGTCCTGCACGTATAACAAATATTGACAGATAATATATTGTTACGAAACATGCCGACAAAAGTGGATTCACAACTGCATACCCTAAAAACACACTATTACCTTTTTGGCATTTGGACATCTTTTGTTTACTTTGTATTTAAAATTGATGATTAGGAAACAGCCCATTGTGTATTGTAATCTTTTATGGCAGTCATTAGCCAGGTGTGCGGGTTACGATTTCTAAGAAATTGCGTCGACGCTTGCCGGGCAGACATATTTGCATTTGTGCAATATAAAGCAATGGCCCGATTGAGGAAGGGTCAGTCTAGCGATAACCACGAGCGAAGCAAGACACACGTGTACCACATTCGGTAATCTATTTAGGGACGGACTTTGCGCGTGTTATTGAATCGTGCATTACGTTTGGACTGATTGTGTTCAGTTATATCTGTACCTGTGTTATACGTGTTTGTATAGTTCTAATAAACTCTATAATAATTCCAACGGCATTTTAATTCGAGTCCTGCAACTCGTAACAATATGTATACATAGTAATGTTAGCTATTCGTTAATGGCGTTATTTTAATGCTGTTTATAAGAAGCATTTGGCCAGTCTATTACATTTGCAATACAACCAATTGCAAACCGAGCATAATATGTAATAGTAACAGCCCATAATGTCCCACTGCTGGGCTCAGGCCTCCCATTATAGGGGAACGGACAATATGGAGCCTTTGCCGCCATTTTATCGTAAGCGACATTTGGACCTAAGTATATTTTTTGTTGCAAAAGGTATTTTAAACTATGATTTTGTTTTGAGACTTTCAGTTTTTGATTCAGTAGGGTCTAATCTAACTAAAACTAAAAGTCTTAAATACTTTACAAAATAATACTTTAAAATACCTTTTGCTTTTTATATACCCGCCACGCTCGTCTCCAAGGCAGTTTGACAGGCTTGACACATCGGTTATCTCGATGTGCAGGTTTCATCACGATCTCTTCCTTCACCGTTGTTAGCACGTGGTAATTGTAACATTAGCATAATATACAGACGGAAATTTATGCAATCCTCGTAATATCGGAAGAAAATACAAATAAAAATCAACATTCAGAGTTCCTTAACTCAATTACTTAATCCATCGCATGCTCGAGCCCCCAAAAACCACTGAGTGAATTTTCAAAACGTTTTCATATACGGAACCCCGCTGCGTCGACATTGGGATATTAGTTGGACCCTCGCCACCGCAGGGCGTGCTTGTGGGTCCCTAAATTTATTTTAAATGTTTTTTTAAACTTACAATATAATTTTCAAGGTACCCGCTGTGTAATAGAAAAATTTCATTATTTGCCTGATGAAGGCTGTAATTATTGAAACACACGCGTAAATATTATACATAGATTGGAGAATAAATGTATTTTTTTTTTGTTGGAGTGCTTCAGAAAGATTGTTGACCAACTTGACGGAAAGTGGTTACCGTCGCCAACGGACATTGGCAACATTCAAAAAAATCAAATGTAAAAGAAACCGACAACAAGAGTAAGTGAAAAGCAAAAAACTCTATCGAGACCTTTCAATGTGATGGAAAGAAATCTCACACCAAAAGGCTAACCTGTATTTTGGTCAACGCATTAGCACTGCCATACAGCGTGGAAATGCGGCTAGTATTTTGGGAACGCTCCTCACCGAAAGTGACCTGGAATCTATTTTTCTTTTTAAATATATGTAATAGAAGTTTTATTTTTAGATGTTTTATAAAGGGTGGAATTTTTTAATGCCACCTGGAAAGTACTCTAAATAATAGAGACAGCAAATTTTACTCCAAAGAAACATTTTTTTATTTTTGAAAAGAAATAAAACTGCATTCAAAGATTTTCGAAAATTCTCTTGCTTCACCCGGGAATCGAACCGACTTAAATCTGTAAAAATTATACCCTGTAATTTTATTGCATCGATCGTTAGGGTCAATCACAAGGATGAAATCTCTCTAACATACTTGGTAAATTTAATGAAAGAAAACCATGAAATCTGTACTTATAAATGCAATGGGTCAAGCTAAAGCACTTTTACTCAAAGATCCATCTGTTTCTGCTTACTTATGTTAGTAATTAATAATTTATCATTGACGTTATTTATCAATTAAAATGACAAATTAAGCACTATTTAGATAAAACGATTGCAATAGCACGTGTTTGTAATGCAAACTCCTTTCTTAGATGCGACATAACTGCGTGTAGGGATTGTTACATTAGAAAATATCATTTGTTATTCATATTTGATTGTTTCATAAATCATATCAAATTTGTCTCACGGTAAAAATGGCTTATCAAGAACAATTTGATTTAATGGAAGCTTATTTTTTAAATAACAAAAATGTCAATATAGCTCTGTGGTGGTATGGAGAGAGATATCGAGACCGACGGCCACCAATTCGGTTCGTATTGAAAGGAATAGTAGACATTTTTTACAGATTTTAGTCGGTTCGATTCCCGGATGAAGCAAGAGAATTTTCGAAAATCTTTGAATGCAGTTTTATTTCTTTTCAAAAATAAAGAAATGTTTCTTTGGAGTAAAATTTGCTATCTCTATTATTTAGAGAACTTTCCCTCCAGGTGGCATTAAAAAATTCCACCTTGTATATTATTTAGATATTAGTACCTACGTATTGGAAATATAAAATTTCATGAAATTAAAAAAAAAAGGATACCTATAGATAATTGCAGCATGCTTTACACTTTGCTGACCTTATACACCAAGTAAATAATTACTACAACATCTTGAAGTCGGTAAGTAAAAAATAAACACTTTTTTTTATTACTATATTTTGAAAAGTTGTTATTTTTGTATGTTTTACTTGACACCGACTTCAAAATATTATTAAAAAAATATGCTAGAAAATGTTTAATTTTCAATTCTAAGTTACGTAATATGGTATCCAATAACAATGTTAAATTAGTCTCCAGTTTTACTAAATCTAACGCAAAAAGAATGAGCTAAACGGGTTCAGAAACAAAAAAGGTATGGCTGAAAAACCGCAAAAACTACATCTTCTGTCTGATTTTAATGAATTTTTTGATATATCTTCGGAATCCAAAATTTTTGGAGGGCACTTTTTTAAATGTATATAAATTACTTTATTGAAATCACAAATAATTAAACTATATTATAAATAACAAAATAAAGTAATATAAACAAAATCTTTTAAATTAATTTTATGTACTACATATAACAAGTATGTAGTATACATATATGGTAATATACATATATAATATATATAGTACACACAATAATAGCCAGAGATTGTAAACTAGTATATAGAAGATAACTTATTATGTATTCTAAACTTAATGTATTATAACCCCTTAAGACCAAAAATGGAATACTGAGCCTAGGTAATAGAATTATTTTATTAGTTTTTTTGTTGGATTATAGTCCATTGTGTTATATAACATACTATATTGTCGATTGTGTTCTTGTTATAAATGAAATGCTGTATCAAAACAAGTTCAATAGTTTTAGCGTGAAAGATAGACAACAAACATCCACACTTATCAACTTTTTCATTATAATATAGCCTTACGAAGTTCTGATATACCCATTTCGAGAGATCGCGGCAAATAAACGACCATGGAGGCAACAACCAGTGATTATGGTATAGTATTTATAAATTATAACAAAAATATAATTTAAACGTCAAGAGGGATTTTATTTATTGTATAAAATTGATCATGAAATCACAACGTGTAATTTTTAAAAGATTAACCTTGGCCGCCAGGGTCGATAGTTCGCGAATGAAACGCGCGCAGAAGCTTCACTTATCAGTATTATCCAATTGAGGAGTTACTATCGCGGGATCGGCGTCAGGTCTTCAGCTCCTTTAGGTGGAATTGGATGGGTTGGGTTAGGGTATCGATATGTGCTATATTTCTATCCGTGCAGAAACGGAGAAAGAATATAATTTTCTGCGGCCGGGCGGCCTGTCGTAAGAAGCGACAAAACAACCCACAGCCAGGTGCCTACCACCCCTGGTCTAGAGTATGCCGCCATAACAACTTTGTGTAGTATTCCGGCATTAGTGGCCAGGTTCCAGTCTCCCTTTAGAGAGCAGCAGCACATTGTTAGTAATTTGTTACAAATGTCCATAAGCGATGGTAACCACTTCTCACGGGGTAGGCAGTCTGCCTGTCTGCTGAAACTCATGTAATAAAAAAATCGTTGATTTAATTGATACAAAACTAGGTGGCAGCTCTGACTGCACTCAGTTTGCCCGACCACAGTTGTTTGTCATATTATACGTTGATAACAAAGTGCAGTGTTGTTAGAACGTGATACTTATATGCCTACAGGTAATGTGACTATGGACGACGATATTTTATTTCAATAAATAATCATTATAATTAGTTGACTATTTATTAAATCGTATTAAATATATTGAAACTGAAATTATATTTATTTAAAAGTCATGGATTTGTACCAATTCTAAAGAAGCAATTTGATTAAAAGTAATTTGGAAAGCTTGCAGTTTATAATAAAACAAATTAAATTTTACTTTAATAGAGAAAAAGTGACATACACAGATACACTTTCGCGTTTAGAATAAGTAGTTACCTATTATTATACTTCTGCAAAAAGTTATACATGTCATTCTAGCTAATATTATGAAAGTGAGTTTGTTTGTGATGTTTTTACGCCTTAACTGCGCAATAGATTGTCACGAAATTTCGCATACACGTAGCCAGGGCTGTAGAAGAAATAGGGTATAGGGGAATAGCATATAGGGTGAAAGGTATTTGATCCAGAAAAAGTACATTTCCCGAGGATTAGATAAATATAGCCGAAAAGTTGGCACTCCAACCGCTTTTTATTGGCGGCACCGTAGCAATTCATAAACAAATATTTCGCCATAGCAACGACAATGATTTGACAGCGACAATTTTATCTTGTCTTCGGGGTTAGTTACACCTTCGCTTTGCTAGATGGCGTTACGGGTATTAATCAATAGACACTTTGAAGTATCTTTACTAAGAATTACATCAAGCCAACTTAATAGTATACCTAAATATCCTTCTTCAACGGAAGTGATGCCGCGGACAAAAGTTAGTAATGCAATAAATTAATATCAAAAGCATTTCTAATGCCCACACACATTGCCACACTGTAAAAATGTTAGTGTTAGTGACTGTGTAACACTAATATTAACCCTGGCCCATCACGGCAGAAGAAAGGCAATGTCTGCTCTGATCTTGTTTCGTCTTTACCACGACGATGCAAACCTACCTGGGAAGGCGGCGGCGCGACGGCGAGCGCGTCCGCGTCCCTTTCCCTCAAGGCTAAGCATATGCACAAGCTAATACAAACCTTACTGCTTAATGATAAAACAGAAATTACTTCGTTTTAGTTCCAACTTTTTTTGAGTCACGCGTGCCGGACAATCGTGCATGCAGCCTTGGTAAACTCAGGATAACTTTACAACGAAAGAACACATCGATAATATTCAACATTCGCATTCCGTTCGTCTTATCCCCATTAATATTGTGCAACAATAGTAAAGAAATAATAAGAGTAATTAATTAACTTCGTGAAACAAATGTCAACAAACAAAAACATAACATAAACACAGGGTTACCTGTCATTCGACTGTCAAAACCGCGTGCGCGGGCGCAACGATCTAAACTTGAAAACATAAATTGAATGCACTATGATATTGATACATGAAATACATTTATGTTAAAAGCACTACTATTTAAGTCACTTTATCACTATTTTCGCGATTTTAATGGATGTATTTTGCGCGCAGGATTGTATGCAAGCGTCGCATCGTACAGGTTCCTGTTTATAACGGCACCGGCGCGCGGCGCCGTCGTCTGCGTCGGTGAGTGGCGACTGTGGCGCCGCGGCGCTGGACGGCGGAGCCCTGTAGGCTGGACGCCCGCACCCCCCGCACCATCTACCGCCAGATGCCGCGTAAGGACCTCAACTGCCTTTTTGTTTTTAAAAATTTAAATAGAGTTCGTTGCATTTTATTATTCAGCGTGCGCCATTTTGTTATCTTATTGCGATGAATGCACTTGCATTTATTAAGCATTCCAATAAAGATTGACCAATGATGTATTTTATTAATAACTAGCTACGCTCGCCACTTAGGTCGCGCAGGACTTGTTATATTTTTATCTTTTGAATCTTCTAAGATATAAGAATGAAACACGATTTAAAACTCATTATTTAATCCTAAAAAAATATTAACTGAAATCTATGGAGGCGTTGTGAAGCCTTTTCGAGATAATATTTTGAAACCGACACACAGAAAAAATAAAAATTTTAAAATCGGTAATTTATTTCGAAGGCTTCTTGTAGTTGAATTGGTTTATCCTTTACCAGCCTTTCCAGAGCACAGTCTCCAGATTCGATGCCTGGCATGGTAAATTTCGTAAATGAACGTTATGGTATATGCTATGGTCTGGGTGCCTGGGATTAGTCTCAATGTGATCGGTTGCATAATATCCATTACACAAATGTAACATGCTTAACTTCGGAATATAGGTATAATGTGTTTGTCTATTTTTTTAAACAATAATAAAACAGTTCTTTTGCAGTCTTGACTAAAACAACAATTTTGATTTGACAAAAGAATAGGTATTTCAGTTTATTAATTAATAGCTCCGACGAATGAATAAGATAATAATACCTGAGCTAACGTAAACAAAAGCGTGAAGTAGGTATAATTTTAAAACGCTTTCGTAAACTTAAGTCGTAAAGGGGAAGCAGGGGGAATGCTGTTCACTTAAGGAAAATCTTTTATATTTATTCTGAATAACTTTATATTAAAAGTTGGACAAAATAATACAATTGTTCATTTATACATTAATCACTACTTTAACACAAAACGTATAGTTACGTGCGAGGAATTTTATTGTTACGTGATTCGAAGGAAACAACTTTTTTAAACTAAATGCTTTCATTAACTTACACAGCCATGTGTTATTCTTCTCCGCAGGGTAATCCCTACACGCACAACTAACAACGCGCTGTCCCAACAATAACATATCTCACTCACAAGACCACCTCCTGCTGCTGCGGTGCTTACTTCCGAATTTACCGGGCGTAGCTCGCTTCTGGATCTCCTTTTAAACTATGATAAACTCCTCCTTCACTCAACTGCCCAATAAACTTTTCACTAAAGTCACCACTAAACTCTTCACTAAATTCGTCACTGTTTTCTAATAAACTTCTCTTCCAACTCTCTCGTATCACACTTGTCGCTTCGCCGTCTTCAACTGAACTCTCCCGTAGGCGCGTCTTACGCTGCTTATATACCCGAAAGAATCTTCTAGAATCTATAATTTCGATCTTCTTTTCGTCTGTTCCTTTCTAAACATCTATCTATCTCTGTCTTTTCTTTCCTGAACCTTGTATTCTAGAATTTCGATCTTCATTTTTTATTATTTTGTTCATCATTTATTCCTTTCTAAATGTATCTGTCCTTGTCTTTTCCTTCCAGAATCTTCTAGCTTTTTCTAAAAGTCTTGAGACCGGCTGACGCTGCCAGAAAGTTCTACCCTCGGTCGCCACAGTATGCTAACTTATACTTATGAGCGCCATTACCCCTATTTCCCCTATACGTGTTTGCGTCTGTGTAGTTAATAGTAATGTATCCACGGGAAACGATACCACCTTTATCAATACTAATTCCATTTTTTAATAGCAAGTTTTCGTAATGCCCTGCAGCGCGATCGGCTTCCTTTAGCGGGCTTCACTCTGAGAGCTTGGGACTCGGTTTCCTATTACTTTCGTCCGAGATCAATACATGATTCATAACATAGAATAGAATATTCTTTATTGCGCACAAGAAAGCAGTATACCTACATCATAAATAATAATATTACAAGTTACAACTAGTAAAATCGGTGTTCTTATCGCTAATAGCGATTTCTTCCAGAATTCCAGACTGCCTGCTGGAGATAATTTTGCATAATATCATAGTAGGTCGGTGTCGAGTGCTCATAGTTTAAAATTGTAAAAGTGTAGTCTTCTTACATTTTTTGTGTTTGTTTGTTTGTTCGGGATTCACGTAAAAACTACTTTGCCAATTTTCATGCGGTTTTCGTTGATTGATAATAAATTCCCAGATTAAAACCTGCGGTATTTTATATCCCGAGAATCCTAGGGGAATTTTCTTGGGAGAGGTTTAAAGTGGCCAGGTCGAAAAAATTGATTCGTATGCGAAAATTTCACTTATTGATAAAATCTTTAGTAAGAGAATTGTAGTTATCTGTGCCTTTAGTAATATTACTTATCCCGAGTGTTGACGGGAATTTCCGGGATTCATGTATTTTCATACCATAAAATCCATTATCGTGCTGAAAATTTCCTTTGATTTTATATTTAGCAAAATAGGTGCACTCTTTGTTACCTGTCCAATATGGACAAAGTCGCGGGCATATGCAGTACATTATACAAGTGTAGTCTTTTGTTTTTTATGCTGGTTTGTTCGGGATTCACGCAAAAACTACTGGGCCAATTTCGACGCGATTTTAATTGACCGACAACACATTCCCGGACTTAAAATCTGCTGTATTTTTGATCTCGGGAATCCCGCGGGAATTCTGATTCCGATGCATCATTTTCACTGTTTCAAATTCTCTCTGTAAAACAACTATATCTTTGCTACCCGTCCAACGTGGACGAAGTCGCGGGCGAATCCTAGTAGGAAATATAAATAGACATATACGAGAGCACGGGCGGGAGCGGGGATAAAAGAGAAGGAAATGACTTACAGGATAGATCGCCGCACCAGACACGCTACGAACAATGCGGCCTCGCGATCCTTTCTTCGCGTCTTCGGTTCCTTCGACTAGTGGACCAGCTGGAACGATACCAGCGTGCAACTTTCCATCGTGCGGGTTGATGTAAGCGGGTGTGAATAGTGGCACAACACACAAAACGCGGCGAAGTATGTGCGGAAGCAGCGGTGCGTTCAGCGGTCGGACGTAGACTATGTCACATTACATAGTGACAGATGCGGCGAAAGAAAAAAGGAAACAAAGAGGCGGTGACCAAATAGGTCGGCGTTAACAATATACATAAACTTACATGCACATACATAAAATATTGTTTACTGACTTTGGTAGCAATCTTTGACAAATTTATTAAAATATGTAAGTGACTGCACTGCTAATGCCCATTAGCAATGCATTCTACAACCTTCCAGCACGTACAATTGTACACTGAAAGATTTTTGGAAAAACTAACGCACTAAGTTGTGGAATGGTCTAACAAATATCTTTTTCATCCGAGTGTCTTAAGTCTCACGTGAATAGATTATTACTTATTGGATCGGCGTGCCCTATTCTAGAACGCAGCTTGATCATGCTCCAATGCGAACCGGTGCGATTTTATAAACAGAGTAGAGGACCGGCTGTAAGGAGTCCCACACGCTCTTGTTAGAAATGTTAAGTTTAATTTTTAATCCAAAATTATCCATAAAGCCATCTGACAAAGGTGGAGAAGTAACCTTGAGAGCAACAGATTAAAATTGCTTAGTTATTATCGTTGCCATGACGATGTATATGTTAATGAATTGCAACGGTGGCTCCAATAAAACGTGATCAGAGCGCCATCTTTTAGGTTATATTCGTCTATCCCTCGGGATCAGTAGCACTTTTTTTATAAATGAAAGTTGTCCTATTTCCTTTTTCCTACCACTTATAACGTGTATGCACAATTTCATGACGATCTGTTGTGCAGTTATGGTGTGAAAACGTTACAAACAAACTTACGTTTGTATTTGTAATATTGGTTGTAATTCTCCAATTCCTTTGTACTGTGTAGTTAGTATAAGAAGATGCCCGAATGGAGGGGCGGGGGCAGTCAAGCGACGACTACGAAACGAGTAAGACGTTCTCTAGTATCTCTCGATTAGCGATATAGACGACGGACTTTGCGCGGTCGAATTGCACTGAATCGTGCAGTGTGAACTGGTTGCATCCAGTTTTCTTTGTATTTGTTTTATACGTGTTTGTACAGTTCTAATAAATTCTATAGTAGTCCTATAGCTCGTAACAATATGTGTAATGGCTAACGCACATGTGTCTCAGTCTCTTCTAAAATGACGCGGATTTGACCCTTGGTCAGGCATAGATACACGTACACTTAGACCGATATGTGAAACCAAGCAACCAGCAGTGCAAGCCTATATTATCCGTTCCTGTTGGTACATAAAAAAAGTTTTTAACATATTTAATATGGCTTAATACTGGCCACAAAATGCAATTTTTGAATTAAGAATGTAGATGTCATTTTGTTTTTTTATGTACTGTAGCGGAATGAAAATATTCGTCACTTAAAGTCGACTTTTGCTTGCACGAGTACAAGAAACAATACTGCGAACATTTTAATAAACGTTACGTTTGTAAAATATAGAAACATGAAAAAAGAATAATGCAATGTTGACAATGATAGACACTGAGATTAAAAAAAGGTTTTAGTCATCAGAAACAATAAGAGGATATAATCACTGCGCTTATCATAAATATTAAAACCAATAAAAAAGTTTTACATATCTAAACAATCTTCTTAGACAAGATAGAAAATCAAACAACTTTGGTAATTATTAACTTTATTGTCAAACAGCTAAACATATTTTTTTTTGGAACAGTCTATTGTGTGACTTATTTTGAAAAGGTAATATGTGCTCGCGGAACTTTAAATGAATCAATTTGAAAACTGGCAAACCTTTTCATACCACGAACGTACATTTCAATATATGAAAGTCAATTCTTATGAAACAAAGTTATGTATGAAACCTTACTGAATCAAAATGATTTTTTTCATGTCGTACGTGTGTGTACTTAAATAGGGCGGGTCTAGATGGTTTAGATTATATTCACAATTATACTCAATAGGTGGCGTTGCAATCCGGTTTCAGGATTTTGATGAAATTTTGTGTTTCATTTGGTCTTTGGATGTGTAGCAGCGAGAAGTAGAGATTCAATGATACATCAGATGGCAGAGAGTAGTATTCACTGTTGACTGCATGCTTTTGATTCACAATTATATTGATCTTGTTTAGGTGGGGTTCTGTGATTTGATGGTGTTTGAAAACAAAAAAAAACCTATTTTAAAAAATTCTTGGAATTTATCGCACCAGTTAAATAAAATATACATAAACGTCTGTCTGTGAGTTAGAAATAAGTGCAAAAATTTAGTGGAAACTGCTCTTTAGCCGATGGTTATGAATTTTGTCTAGAACGTTTGTTTTTAGTAATTAATTACCATCCATAAATTACGTCAAACTTTAAAGGGAGGAGCGGGGACAATTGTGACAAGGGGGAAGAGTTAAAGAATTTATTCGAAATCTTTAACATAGTGTACAGAAACAATTTGGTATCGCAAACAACTGCTGTAGTATAATACCGTGTTGCAGTTGTTAGCGCCCACTTCCATACAACTCGTATGTTATACATTATAAAAAGAAAATTATATTAAAGTTTATATGTACATTTGGACATTTTCGTGTTAAATGTATAGATGTGTGAATGGCTGTGTATATGTATGTATTTGTATATGTATGTGGTGTGTATGTGTGTACAAGTGAACGAGTGACTGTGTGTCTTAGTAGACTAGTGTAGTCAGTTTAGTAAATTCTGGGTGTCGTCATAAGGGAGTTCTATTAGTCAGTTGAATAACTTTAATTTACATTAGTCTCACGAGTGTGACCAGCTGTGACAAGGACGGGGGAGGGGTAAAAAACAAACATGAAATTCGTGTGTCTTGTTATTTATGGATGGCCCTTACCCAAGATTTACAAATATTAGGTATTTGAGATTATTTTACTTATCAAGATTAATGTTAAACACTCAGCGGTCCTCAAGCACTCTTTTTATTTTAATCTTGCCAACGTCTCACGGAGGTTTGCGAAAGGGCTAAATAATATGACTTTTATTTGGCTAAATATCTCGCTACCTATTGACTTTATCATACATGTCATTAAGGAACATTGGTGTTTTATCAAGATTTGATTAAAGACAAAACACGTGACTGTCTACACTAAAAATCAATCCTTACATGTGTATATGGCGACCACTTCACTACATAATTTTGTAGCGTTTACAAACTAAATATTTCTGTCAATTTTAATCCATGTAGTTTCCAAAAACACTGACTGAAATACAAAAACAGACAGACGAACGATTTCATAAGCTACGGAACCTTAAACGGTTTAAACTTACCTGCCTCAATGTCTTCGACGGTATTTTCCAGAAGAGCTGTCCTTAGACGCGGTCTCTCGCACTTAAATCTACCCACAACGCTGTTCACTTGCACTTATATAGGTATAGGCAGGTATAGCCATAGATAATACACTACGAGTATATATAAGAGGTATAACATTCTCGATCGCTTGGCAGGCAAAGTTCCCATTCAAATAGTGTTTAATAATTTTAATATCATTATATTAATACGCGAAGCAAAACTTTGTACCCCTTTTTACGAAAATTGCGCGGTAGGAGGAATACGAAATTTCGCACACTTAGTTTATATAGAGGAGTGCAGAATGCTAGTATTTTTTTATAATTATACAAAAAAAAATACATGAAATCAATTTAAAAAATCATTACACACACTATCATGTATTTGACACACACACATATATACTCTTTTGTTTATTGTTAAAGTCAAATTAACAGCCTTGGCGAAATCTGTGATTATAGAAGTATAATCTTTGATAACAGAACCTTAATAATGTTCAAACTTATAATGTAAATTAATTATGGTCGAATTTCGACCACTAGTAATATTAATTTCTAGTTACCAATATTATTGTGTTAAAATCACAACGTGCCTCAAACACCATTTTTTATTTATTTTGGGAGTTCTTCACACCCAGCTAGTTGATCTGACAGACCTAATCGTGCAACGGAGAAATAATACAAATTTCGCGGCCGGGCAGCCTGTCGTAAAAGGAGACTACAAGCCACAGCCGGTAGGTGGTAGGGTATTTACCCGTCTGGATGGTTTCCACCCCTGGTCTGGAGCATGCCGCCATAACAACCTTGAGTTGTGTGCACATTGGTAGTACCTTGAGTCTTACTAATGCCCATAGGCGATGGTAACGGCTTTCCATCAGGTCGTCGGCCTGTCTGCTGAACTCACGCAATAAAAAAGTAATGAACTAAAGTTACTGTTCTTTTATTAGTTGTTGACACAAAAATTAGTATGGCTGTCATTTTACAACACCCAGCCCAGAGATAATATCAGAAGTACATTGCGTTAATTTCATAATTGCGAGTCGGGTTTTTTAAAAACCCGATTTCTATCGGCAATGTTTGAGAAACTATAGCCTAAATAATAAAACACCTTCGTAATGAATAAACAATATTTTCTATTATAAATGTTTATTATTCAAAATCGTATTAGCAATCATTTATCATATTTTATTATTAAAATTAATAAATATTACACTACACAGTGATAAAACCTTAGTCTAGTATTATAAAAAGCTAGAATACTTAGAACAGAATACCAAGAATGACAATGAGAGATTAGTTTTTACTTTGTGCGGTAGGTGTCGCAATCTTACGTATGCAACATGTGTGTTTCACATGACCCGTTTTAAATATGAAATTGAACACTAACAGTTTATTATTATTTATATATATTACATTTAAATAGAGTATTTAGCGAAGAACGGCCTGATCGCTTAGAGAAATCACTTCAAGGAGCTACCTAAACAAAGTTCACAATCTAGCTACCGAATTTTTTAATATATAACAAATTGACAAAATGTACTTACAATAAATCTATATTCTGTGCATGATATTAATTTTGATATTCTTAATGTATGTAATATTAATAAACGTATTCATATGTGCCTATTAAATACACTAAATAAAACTTACTTGAACAAAATGTATATATTTTACATACATGTTTATTATTTGAATAAAATATAATTAATGTAAATGTATCGTTTAATATATATGTATATCGCCTTCAATACATTGAATGTGTTTTATTTTTGCCAAGGGTTGTCTGGAAGAGATCGCTTTTAAGCGACAAGACTGCCCATTGTGCACATTTAGAATTCTTTTAAGCTATAACTTTTCTGAAATAGTATAAGTTGTCTCTCTCTCTCTCTCTGTGTGTGTGTGTTCTATCTATCGATCTTAACAAAGCGAACGGCTCACAAAAATATATCATTTAAATTCATATCAAAAAAATAGAAACTAATTTTATATGTAGAAATCAAAATCAAAATTGTACGTGAAATACTTATTATAATATTATTGTTAAGATTCATAAAGTACATTCTGAAAATTATATACAAAAATGTGGTGATGCACGTGCAAGACAGTAAACTCTATTTACGGTTGATCCTTACGGTCCTTTTCATATTGTGTTAGAGTAAGTTTGATGACTTCTTTATGGTTCTTAGAGAAGCGTTCAAACTTACACTAAGTCAATATGAATAAGACCGACCCTTTCTCAATTAATATGGATATGTAGTGCAGAATACAACATACAAGTGAAAACATTTTAATATTCGACAATCTTAATATGAATACAAGTGTAATAATAACAGCCCATGAACGACCCACCGCTGGGCTCGGGCCTTCCGTTAAAGCGAGACGGATAGTATACCCGCCACGCTTGTCCAAGGCGTCTTGGCGGGTTTGACACATCGGCTATCTCGATGTGCAGGTTTCATCACGATGTTTCCCTTCACCGTTGTCAGCACGTGGTAATTGTAAAAATATGCATATTAGGTCAGAAAAACTGCCTAAGTGGTGCATGCGTTCCGGCCAGGATTAGAACTAGCACCCGTTGAGTATTTGGGCCACGTGCGCTAGCCATTACGCTACCACGATAAAAAACAAGTATATTGAGAAAATAATAAATTGCAGTGCTCTCTAGTTAGTAATAGTAAGATTGAGCTACATTTTTACATTTACTACCCATTGTCATTCGCTAGTACTTTCGTCTATACACGAAGCTACACATATACCTGTTACACATATCTAATTAATCACTTGCCATTACAATACGGGCCGAATTCTTAATCATCAGGTAATAATTATTTATAGGATGCAGCCGTTATATCTTTGTGGGTCTATAGTCTTAGAACAAAGTCGTGGGTTTAAATCTTGGCCAGGAAGAAAGCACTACTTGGTAATAATAAACACTGTGTGCGCGCTAGAACCACTCTTTTATTATTTTTTCTCTTGTTAATATTCAATGGCTTTCTGTTTTACTATTTATGACTACAAATAAATTAAATAAAAATATTTTTACGGGAGTCAAGGGAATGTTATAAGAAAGCTTTTTGAACTCAATTACACTAATTAATGGTGTTTTTACTCAACTTAAGAAACATTTTAAATTATATAATTTACATACTAAAGTAGAAAAGGCATAACTATATAAAAATAAAAGTTATCAACAAAATTGTCTGGTTAGGAAATAACGAAGTATTGATAAGATGTGCACTGCAAATTAGTGTTGTGCCGGAATGAATTCCGGCACAGCAATACACAGAGTGCCAACGTCGCATTGAAAATTGCGGTATAAAACTCTTTAAAATGTTTGATGTTATATAAATATCTTTTGGCAAATAAACGCGCTGTTTTTTCTTACTTTCACTTGGGTAGTTCTCAGACTTAACGTGCGTACTCTTACCAATTAGCACATGCTGACAGCGAAGGAAAACATCGTGATGAAACCTGCACATCATCATAACCATGTGTCAAACTCACCAACCCACCAACCCGACTTGGACTTTCGTAGCGATGAGATGCCAGCCCAGCAGTGGCACGTTTATGGGCTGTTTTTATTCTAGGATAAAATACAACATGAAATTCACATATGCGAATAACAGCTAAAATTTCAAATTGATTTTCAATCAGATTATATATAATTTAGTCGAAGGGTAATAATTAAAAACAACAGCCCTAAGCGTCCCACTGCTGGGCTGGAGCCTTCCATATATATATAGGGGAGCAGACAATATCACCAAGCCGATTGGCGGGTTTGACACATCGGTTACCTCAATATGTAATTTTCACCACGAAGTTCCCCGTTACCATACTGATAAAGACTGCACCAATAGTGCATGCATTCCGGCCAGGATTAGAACCCGCGCCCCATGAGTTTGGGACACGAGTGGTCTGTCCAGTCCTTCACCAGTTTTTTTGTAATCAATGGGTAACTAATTATCTAATTAATGAAAAAGCGACCCTAATTTAAAAAAAATAGCTTATTCTATACTAAATCGTATTCATAGCATATTTTAAGACTTCTAACACCATGTTTTAAAATTTAAATATCTTATTACTATATTTACTTCGTTAGGTTAATGTTAATGTAATAAAACTTGACGCAATTCAGCTGCAAAATTTGACAACCAAGCAATAGCTGTTGGATTACAAATTAATTTTTCATGCTTTCATTGTCCTACTAGGCATAAAAACTTGTGAAAACTGTATCAAAATATAGTATTGATCTCAATACGCTTAATAAGTTTCATCGAAATTGCACGTACTTCGTGCGAAGCACTTGCTGGGATTTAAAACAGCACAGTTGAATTGTATAATATAAAATCGACGTTTAGTCTTTACTCTGAGTAGTTACTGTAATCGGTATTGATTATAGATGATATAAATATTGATTTCTTATCATACCATACATGGATTTCGGGGGAACAAAGACTATATAGAGCCTTTACCGCCATGTTATCGTAAGCGACATTTAGAGCTAAGTATATTTTTTTGTTCCAAAGGGTATTTTAAACTATTATTTTGATTTAAGACTTTCAGTTTCTGATTCAACAGAGTCTAATCAAATAAAACTGAAAGTTTTAAAACAACATAATAGTTTAAAAGACCTTTTGAAACAAAAAATATGCTAAGCTCCAAATGTCGCTTACGATAAACTAGCGGTAAAGGCTCGATATGTTTTAAGCGACATTTTGAAATAAAATTAACATGATGGGCTATATCTCATTCTAATGTCTCAAACTAAAGGATATTTAAAGAACTTGGTTTGACATTGAAATCTATAGACATGCTGTTTTAAAATATAGTACATATTTTATTAATATACATATTTTTTGAGTTATCTAAAACATATGTTATCGCAAGACTTTTCAAATGTCGCTTAAAACAAATAGCCTCAGAAATCAAGTTTTGAAAATGAGTCTTATTCTAATTTTATTCTATTTTATGTCTGAAATACTATTGTTAATGTTTAAAATACTATAATTAACATTTAAAATATTATAATTAACATTTAAAATACAATAATTTTAAAAATACAATTACTAACATCAATCATCAATTTTAATGATATAATTCAATTTCCATTATATTCCATTGTTTTATTAGTCGTTCATTTGTCAGTGAACAAAACCTGTTCATTAAACAGGGCACACAATGTCAAATTCGTAAAAATCGATGCACATACAAATCCTTGAAAGAGGGAATTTAAAAACTCACAACGTCACATTATAAAGTTATCAAATGTGTGGTTTCCCACTTAGACCGATAGTTTCTATATCTTACTATACATCCATCAATCTTATCATTGGTAGAGAATTTGCATTAATTATATAGTTTATGTCAAATTTTAACCAGTCTAAGCAAATGAATGTATACTGAGACACGGAGAACCGGTATTAAGTCACATCTAAGGAGGGTAAAGTGTCACTTTTTAGAGCACTATAACAGTCTTGCTGTATATCCCGGAGCCAAAATTTTCACATAACGTGCGAGGATTGCACTGGAATAAACCTATAAAATGTGTAAACATTTACATAATATGTTCTGTTTTTTTTATAAACGAGTACACATTTTACAACCATTTACTTTTTGAATAGTTTATTCCAAGGCATTTTTTTTTTATGTGGCGGGGGATGAGACGTAAGGAACGGTAATGTAAGCGGCGCGTCATTTTGACGTGCATCAACTTGGAAGCCTGAAAAGAGAAGACAAATTTTATAAGTGCCTGGAGGTACGCGCACAATATGTAACCGAGCCTTGACCTTCATTTTATCGTAAGCGACATTTGGACCTAAGTTTATTTTTTTGTTGCAAGGCGTATTTTAAACTATTATTTTATTTTTAGACCTTCAGTTTTTGATTCAGTAGGCTCTAATGTAACTAAAACTGAAAGTCATATAACAAAATAATAGTTTAAAATATCTTTTCAAACAAAAAAATATACTTAGGTCCAAATGTCGCTTACGATAAAATGGAAGTAAAGACTCGATACTTTTCGTTGCAAAGCGTATTTTAAACTATTACTTTGTTTCAAGACTTTCAGTTTTAGATAAATTAGACCCTATTGAATCGGGAACTGAATTTTTTAAAAGAAAATAACACTTAAAATACCTTTTGCAACAAACAACAAACAAACAAACTAGATTTCTAATATTAAATTTCAAATTGTAAAATATTACGTAAGAATAGATTTAACCCCAATCAGGACCCTTATATAATTAATGAATGTCCTCTTACGATAAAATGACGGTAAAAGCTCTATATATTGAGCTTGTTATGGTAAAACGTAAGCGACAGAATTTACAGTTAAAATACAGAAACATAAAGTTAAAATAAATTAGAACCTTATACAGCGATCTTTAGACCCGTATTTTTTTATTATTTATTGATTCACAAAACAACTTACAACCATTACAAAGAATTACGACTAAAATATAAATAAAAATCTGGATTGCAGTCTACAAATAATAATCTGTATACATAAAAATAGTACAACGAGACTGAAAATGACGTACCTATTACATTACATATAACTAAATATTGTAATATCATTAAATACAGTCGACTCTCGATAATTTGAAACTCAAGGGACCAGAGATAAATTTGAAATTATCAAGAGTTCAAAATAACAAACGTTTACTTATGGAACTTATGGAAAGACATTTGTTATTTCTTGGATTCATTTTAATAGCACTAATCAAACATTAACATACTCATTAGCGTTTGAAAACTAACAGGTGTGTACATGTATCTAAACAAACGACAGGTATGTGCATGATAAACGCTTCAAATTATAGAGAGTAGGAAAACCCGGACTTCAAATTACCGAAGGGACCAATTAACATTGATTTTATGAAGGGACTAATTAACATTGATTTTATTCAATTTATCGGGTATTTTCCAAGGGACCGAAAAAATTTCAAATTATCGAGAGTAGGCTGTGTATATATATATAGTATCTACGCTAATGGCAACGTATACTGAAAATCAGAGATCTGCGAGTAATGTATTAAAAAATAATTTGTAAAGTAGCTCTCCTGTAAACTTTCATAATGTCGCTTACGATGTTCTTCCATAACAGGCTCGATATTTCAAAAAATACTAAATGATATGCGAGACTATGCAATAGGGGAGCACATTGTCAGATCAACTGAGATACCTTTTATCTATCTATAATATTACAAAATTCTAAAAATGCCGTGTATAGACAGTAAAGCTAATAAAAAAAAAACAACTTGAATACACCATGTGAGCCATGGATTACAATAGTGGTCGATATCGGTTTCCCAGGAGTCGACATAAATGAAAACTGATTTTTAGGGTGGACGAGGTCTAAAAATCAACTCCTATTTAATTAACACAAGTTCTTATTTGAAACTTTCAAGATACTGTATAAGCTTTGTTATGTGTACAAGTGTGTTTTATTCATTCACAAATGTGTTGTAATAAAATGTGTGATATTTTTATATTTTTGGGGTCGACGAAGTGTGACATTGTGTGACAAGGGGTGAGAGAGGTCCTAAATTTCGTGACGTCACATTTTAACTTTAAAACACGAAATTTGTACTATTAATGAAAAACTTCAACACTTTTCTGTATGAGCTTAATTTAAATGGAAATAAAACGTTATTTTAACACCTGTTATTTTATATGTATATAATGTTAAGAGTTTATTGTAAGCATCTGTCTACATTTCATAATATTATTATGAAGATCAAGGGAATTGTTGAGATCCCAATGGCGTTTGTATAACATACAAGAGACTTGTACTTGTACTTGACTTGTATCGCTAAAAACCTGAAACGGATCAGGTAAACTTTCAGTTATATGGAGATTGTAACAGTATTACACAACTTATAATTCCGATCAGCAGTTTTGGTTTGGGAGGAATAGTGCAGACCGGTTTCCGACATTTAAATAATCTTTATTGAACTTTATCCACAAGCGGAAACGGCAGTGTTCCGTTCCGCTTACACGATTCGTACACTGTCGCAAGGTTATTAGTTGTGTAAGACTGCAGCTCTGTATGTACGTACCTCTCTCGACAAAGCTTTTAAACATGTGCTTATGTCGTTCCGACTCCCAATTTGCGCGACGCTACTCGTTCAGCTCACGCTCTCCCCCGCCCGCCCCCGTCTTGTCCACGGTGCAGGAACGTGCCACAGACGCGAACAGCCTGCGAACCATGGTGAGCAACTCAAAATGAATGCACACAAGTACACCTCTTGCATTCCACGAAGGAGAGCGTATTTTACTCACGGTTGAACGTGTGCATACACGTGCCGTACACAACTATCATTGGCAGTCGTTTCATGATAGAAATTGCAATATTTAGATAATTTAATAGAATATGTACGTACGCAAATGGCTATTTGAACTCCTTATAAGCATAAATTTTGATTAATGTTTTTTTTGTTATTTTGACTAACGCGGACGAGGTATGATCTTTTTAGAATAAATAATATGCACAAAAATGGCTCTTCATTTACTTAATTATAAGGATTTTTGATTATTCGAATACCTAATAAAAAGAATCAGTCCGGTTAATCGAGTCCCCACTGTTTGTTGTTTAAACAGAAATTAAAATAATTTCTATATAATTAAAATTATTTTAATACAGTATAATTACATTTATTTTTATATAATTAATATTATTTTATATCCTTAATTAATATTATTTTATGTAATTAAAATTACTTTATATAATTACAATTATATGTACATAATTAAAGTTTTTTTATATAACAACAATAATTTATCACTTCGTCTTTAAATATCAACGTACCACAGCGTTACCCTCGTAATTCTTCCTCACTCAAACTGTTTGCTACCCCTGTTTCTAAAACTAACTACGGACGGACAGATTGAATAATTAATATTAGTGTAGTGTAACTTAATATTTGGTTCTGTTCTTTTTCTAGATTAGAAGTATCCAGTTTTGGTTTAGGTTTATTGTTATGTTTTCTTAAGCCTAAAATATATGGATATACTGTTGCATTCCTTTTAATAATAAATAAAATAAAATCAATTTATATAATGAAATCCATTTTATTAAGCTTCACAAATTATCGTTAATAACAGCGAGGTATTTTAAGACCCTCACTTTTATGTGAACATTTGTTTAGTACATACATACTTAAATCAATGGCAGCCTTAGCCTTAGCTAGTAAAAAGGTCAACCAAACGAGACTTCACATCCTTACGCAACAAACCAAGTAAAAAAAAACCATGCCAAGGGCCTAACGAAGATCTAACACCCTAGGCCTCGCAATGGCTAAGGCCGCCCTTGACTGTGATATCTAGACTTTTATTAAACAAATACTAGGTCGTTGCAATCAAATATATTATCATACTCACTTCTCGATCTCCGGTGCACAATGTACGAACTCGTGAGACCAAAACTTGTATATGGGATTCTTGATTAGCTCGATGAACGTGACCAACAGGCCCCAAGGATGTGGCCTGTTCACTATTAGCCTCTCCAGTAGCATCCTGGTTATTTGCTCCTGGACTGCCTCTGAATTGGCCTCAGCGAACAAGTACAAAAGGCAGCAAGAGAAATAGTGCGTATCGCTGTTCGGATATCGGAGTTGATTTGCAATCGCATTGAGGAAGAGATATCTGCAAGATCATGTGTTACATATACTAAAACAATATATACACGGCCGTCAACAGTAAAAATGGCATTTAATTTTTAAGGTTTAATTTGTATTTTATAATCATATACTAGTACAGTTAAGGAAACTTGTATTGTGTTCTACTTAAGACTATAAGCGGAATACTGAGCCTAGGTCATCGAGGTTAATAGGTAAGGTACCTAGAAGGCTGTTGTCCGAGGTAGGAAACAGCCCTTTGATCTTCAGAGGAGTCAATAAATCGTTTTGTAGAGGCTCATGGCCTCAGGACCCCACGGTCCAATACAAGTGTTTCAACAGCAAACGGCAGAAACATATAACTCTCACCGAGTATTTCATATGTGCGCCGCATTGTATTAATTATTAAATTCCCAGGGCAATACAATAAACGCAAATTACGTAAATTATGAATCTCCTTACCGTCCCTCATAATCGAAGTCCACAGTGAAGTTCTGGAATATGTCCATGTGAGCCGAATGGGCTATGGTCGACATGTTTGGCGTTTGACCCTTAGCTCTAATGTGGCCAATGGCCTGAATGCCAACATAAACCACCACTGCGTTTATTAGTTGACTATTGTACCGACGCCCCGGTTCGTTTACCACCTATAGAACACATGATATTAATATATTTCTTGTACTAAGGCTATGTTCCACCAAGCACTCACAATCATCACGCTCCCGGCCGCGATTTTTCCGTTGCACTTGCTTGCGAACTTTACAATCATAAACTCTAGTGGAACGGTTAAAGAAACATTTTGAGCGTTGTAAACGATTAGTCGAACGCACTATATGTAAAGGAAAATCAGCATTTTTTGTCATTTTGAAATTAATATACTAAAATTAAGTCAACTGATGTCATTACACTTAATATTTGCACATGTAGGTTAAAGATTAAAAGCATTTAAAGCTTCGATTGATGTAAAAATGTAAGAATAAATGATGACACTTGTTAACAACAACTATGTAGGCTACGTTCCACTAGGCACTCACAACGACCACGTTCAAGACCGCGATTTATCCCGTTCCACTTGCTTGCCGGCATTACAATCGTAAACCCAAGTGGAACGGCTATTCGATCCACCTCTTGACATGGGTCGTTGTGAGCGTTGTGTGATCGAAAATAAACACGTCATCAGTGACGTTTTTGCCACGACCACCACGAGCGCGGTCGCCTTGTGGAACGACCAACGGAGCGTTTTGGACGTTGTGTTCTACTAATGGAACGCCCTGATAGTTGCACGGTAATCGTCACATACTGCAGTTGTACGACAATAGAATACTACGGAGAATAACACTATGTTCACCGATTTTTGTCACTGTATTTGTACTATGTGCGCTGTAGCATGGTGTGAATGACACATGGGTGACATTGGGGGAACCGTTCCTTTCCACTTTTGAAAGTTACCTCTATTTTCAAACTTGATTTAAGATCTTAGCTGCATCCCAAGTATTACACTCGTAAAATAAGGAATTAACCTTAGTAAATTAAATAAATTTACCTTGCCAAAATATCTATACCATAATAAATCTGTACATGGTTCGAGTTTGTAAAATGTGTTTAAAAATGTAAAAAAAATCAGGGAGGCTAATTTTGCGATTCCGACAATGCAATTTTTAGAATTTTTGTCTGTTTATATGCTAGAGCATCGCGTGAAAACAATCGAACTTATATAAATGACACCCGACATAGTGCTGGCTTATAACCCGAGTTAACACTAGGATACATGTTATCCCGATGAAGGATGTCGTTTCCTTCAAAGAGACGGATTAGCAAAATATTTTAAATGGCACCGCAATGGAGTTTTTTCAATACCTATGCTGTCATAAATAACATGACATTCAGTGTATTACTTCAAATCAGGTTGAGTTCGATTCGACTCTATGTTTTGCTGGGCAGTTGTGTAGACTACATGGACTTGTTGCTTTGTTATTATTATATGTAAAAAACCGAATTAAGTTTTCATGTAAGTAAAATAAAACTACTGTTTGGCAAACTCTAGTCTATTAATAAAACCTTCTTCTTCAGCCAATCTCAGTCCACTGCTGGACGTAGGCCTCCCCAAGTACAAGCCACATATCCCGATTTCCCGTCTTCCTCATCCAGCCCTGCCGGCGATCTTGCGCAGGTCGTCAGTCCATCTGGCTGGCGGGCGTCCTACGCTACGTTTGCCGAGACGTGGTCTCTACTCCCGGACTCGTTTGCTCCGACGGCCGTCGGCCCTGCGACAGACGTGACTAGCCCACTACCAGTTCAACTTGCTAATTTTGCGAGCTATGTCGGTTACCTTCGTTCTCTTACGGATGTCCTCATTTCTGATTTTATCTATAAGAGAAACACCTAACATTGCTCGCTCCATAGCCTGTTGAGCGACTTTGAGTTTGTGGACCAGTCCCACTGTCAGTGTCGATGTCTCGGCACGGTATGTCATGGTTAATAAAACCAAATTAAAAGTAAAATAAAGCAAAGTGCTATATCTATGAGTGTAACGCATCACCATGGGCTTTAGCGATCTTGCAACAACATTTTTCCAGAAAACAAAGGAATTTGAGTTATGAAATAGTAATTCACCTGCATGTTGCTTCTCAGCTCTGAAAGGAACGTGACCGGTGCTCTTGCTTTAAGATAGGCGTCCAGATCCTTCTTAAACTGCGACGCTGGTATGATGACATTATAATTGATCACAGCCCTTGGCGGCAGAGCGATTTCAGCAAGGAGGTCCACCTTCAAGTTCGGCGTAAACGGATCGGGCAGACGCATATTGCGGGGGAACGCCGACAGGATCAGATTCCTCATTTGTATGCAGTTTGGTGGGATTTCGTCGCAGAATCCGTAGTGGTAATCGCACAGGAACTCCGGGAAATCGTGTAAAAGCACTAATAGGACTTTCAATGTCCCCTTGTATAGCATCATAACGGGTGCTGCTAACTCTGTGTTGCGAAGGAATGGGTTCAGATACTTGAATAGGTCGATCAAGAGCGTCGAGTACATGCCCCATCCCTGTAACAAATATTTTTTCTGTAGTTTTTCCTATTTATACACAAAATGTATGCAGTATATAATTACATCCTTAAAAAGAAAGAATAAAAAAGGAAATGAAAAAGTGCAGACGGTACACTCTATAATTGAGACATTTTAGTAATTTATATTACAAAGTATTTGGGTCTTGACCTTTTGTTGTGGCGTCACAGCGAGCACTCGATTGATGAAAGCCCTATGCGCTACGATTTCCAACCAAGAGTAACAAAAGCCCGGAACAACACTTGGCCTTATGATGCGCAGTGTGTGGCAGAAAGCGGTGAGAACCTAGAAGAAGAATAAAGAAATATAGATAACCAGCTGCGCCCGCGGTTTCACCCGTGTGGTGATGGAAAATCGTTATATTTTGGATAATTACACTAAACACTATATCTTTATAAATAGCCTATGTGTTATTCTGATGTGTAAGCTAAATTATTATAAAGTTTCATCAAAATCCATTCAGTAGTTTTAGCGTGAAAGAGTAACAAACATACATTCTTACAAACATTCGCATTTATAATAGTTATAGGATGTTTTAAAAAAATAAACTTTTTAAATCTGTTACGATGTAATCTGTGGTCTTTGGCTCTCGCCGGCCAACCAATGGTATTGTAAAAACATCTATTCATCCGGGTACCGCCGTCTTCTTTTGCACACAATACCTAGAATTTTCGTTATAATTCAACCCGAAAACCTGTGGAAAATTCACAACACTAATCAACTGGACCCGAGAATTCAAGTTTAATTTCGTTTTCGTTTAGAATAATGGTATGTGGACTTGTGTATAAAGTTTACACGTGTAGAAGGGATGCGGAGAAATCAATATACCAGTAAGCAATCTGTAGAGGCGTCGAGTTTGTACAATTTAAAATAGAATCAAATCAAGTGGACTAATTTATACTAGCAGATTCCAAAAATTCAATATTAAGAATTTTTGTCTGTTTATCAGAGCTTCAAGTAGAACACACACACAGCTAGCTTATACCTCGGTTGATCTACTTGTTACCCTGATAAATGACGTAGTCTCTGTGGGATAAACAAACATAGTGAAAATAATAGCGTCGCGTTTTTTTTGTACCGCCGTTACAATGCAGTAACAAATGCTAACATTATTTACATACTAGCGGCTCGGCGCGGTTTCACCCGCGTTCTGTCCCGCTCCCGTGGTATATAGCGTCATGTTATATAGCCTATGACACTCCCCGTTAACGTAGCTTTCCAACAGTAAAAGAATTTTTAAGTTTCAGTACATCCAGAGATTAACCCCTACAAAGTCACAAATTTTACCTCTTTATAATATTAGTATAGATAAAAGATAAAATAATATCTTTTTCAACACATTTGTTCAAAAAGTGCAATTACGAAGCCTGTATACATTGTTGGAAAGTTAAAAATTACGCACCACACAATGGAACGTGCGGTAAAATAGGTAATTAGGTGAAAAAAATATGAATTCCACCACACTTTCACATTACGAAAACAGTAAGCTGAATAAACGAACCTCCTTAGAAGCGCTTTTAATACTCTTTAATACTATAGAGAAAATGAGACGAAAGATGTAGTTCTAATTTTCACCACGCGTTCGTAGCGCCATTGTCATATTAGAAACGTCATAGATTGTTGCGACTTTCAGACTGGTATTTATGTTCGTTTCATTAGCTATTATTGTACTCTTTTCTCGCATATGTGTTGAAAAACGTTGCATGACACACGTGCGGTTGTTGCTTTTTACAAACTCGTGACTATGGTAAGACTTTGACTTCGTCCCGTGCTTGCATGCGTGCTTGTATTAGTATCGTATATAACTATTATCGTATGACTTTAATTACTGTTCAAGCATAAAGAATGCACTATTTGACAATATTAACTTGTACAAACTTATAACGTTATATGTTTGTACTCTTGAACCAAATCTGTGAAGCTCACTGCGTTTTGATTTTACAGTCGCCTTCCGTATCAGTTCGAGCCACGTCCATTATTTAGGGGTTTAAAATTAAAAGAAACTTGAGTGTTCGTGTGAACCAAACACAGCAGATTCTGCATCGATAAAGAACACACTACCGGTTCTCATGTGTGGTGTACAGCACTACTCATACAATTTAATCATTATATTTAACATTTACATTATCATAGCCATCCAAGGGAATATCATTAGGCGTACACCATAGTGCCTTATCACCGTCATATCAAATCATCATCATCATTTGTACGGATGTTGTGCCATGTACTACGTCATACTCAATTATTTTAATTTCATTCCCTTTTGCGTATTTAGAAACTGTATATTGCATATCTTCTGAACCATTCACGATATCGAAATGAAACAAACACAAAATTCTAACATAAAACCCCAGTTTTGATCTAATGAATAACAGTTTTCACTTAAACACCTGCATTCATTTTGAAATTACAGATTTCAATTGTATAACATTGTTTCTCAACGATTTTTATGTCGCGGCCCACTAAAAAACCAAAAAGTAAAAAGCCCTGCGACCCCTTCTCTAGGAAGTTATAATAATATAATTAATAGTTTACTTAGAAGTTCATTTTTTTAACACAGGTTTTATTTTTTAACAGATTGCGACCCTCAGGTTGAGAAGCAATGGTATAGAAGATAGACAACAATAGACAAACCATGAAATATAATTATAGTAATTATAATATATAACCACCCAGTAAAAAAAAGGAAAAAGCCTGAGACAGATAAACAGGTAGTAAAAGAATATTTAGCTAGACGTGCTGTGTTGCTGGAGAGTTTCTCGCCGCTTCTTCTTCTTTAAACAGCGATAACACGTTGCCAATTGGCCTACATAGAATAAGAAGTAGATTTCGTCTGTAATTTTTATGACCTTCAAAAAATGCTCTCCAGTGGTACTTAGTTTGAGTGAAAGCTTTTGAATTTACAAGCCACAATGACACGATCAGATTTTGCTCGTTTGATCCGTGCGAACTCGGACCGTGTTACTATAAAACATTGCAAGATCGACTACAAGAAAAATACAATGCAATAAATAAGAAAGAACAACAAAAAAAAACAACAATATATTTTTATAACAATATTGTACTTACGCTTAGATTTAGTCTCGACTAAATCCACGTTGGAGAGCATAGATCAAAGGTATATTACGTTACTTCGGATTAAAGGTGCATACAAAGCAATGGGTTTTTTTGGAATAAAAATACATGATTTCTGGAAACTCCCGTAAAAACTCGGGATAAGTAATGTTACTAAAAACCAGGGATGTTATGGAGTTCCTTAATTGTAACCGAATTTAATATAAAAGTTTCGGATAATTTCGGATAGAGACGGACTGTAAATAACTATCATTTATACTCTATTTATTATTATTTAATAATAAAAGAAACTCGTGTGCATTAATAAGCGAAATTTAAATTAAGCGGATGATAGATTTTCGCCGTCAGAGCCATAAAGTTAAAATTTGTCGACACACTAGTCAAATTATTACAATGATTATTTAGTTTTCTCTTACGATTCCTAAACAAATTTAATATACGTAACCGAAACCCAGTATATCCATATTATTATTATTGATATATCCGTATCCAAGTTCTGATCCGAAATTTCTTGTCCATAACATCCCTACTAAAAACATACACAACTGTTCATACTAATAGCAGGGAAGGCCAAGAGGCTAAATAGGGATTTACTCGAGCATCGTGGGGACCTACTGGATTTTCAAAATTAGGCGTTAGGGAGAATAAAAAATTAACGCCCGGTTACTATATCTTACTATTCATTCACTTGCCCTAGCATCGGTTGATTTTTGACATTAGATATTTGGAGATTTTGATCGATAGTAGGGAAATGAACGGTCGGTAAAATATAGGAACTGGGCCTATATCATGTTTCCCCTTTCAGCGGTGGGGGTTTAACCTTCTACAGGTTTCCAAAAATGTACAAAAAAAAAATACAATCACATGGAAATACTTGAGCGTGTCAGATATTGATACTTAGAGATAGTAGTAGATAGGTACCCAACATGTCTCTGATAACAAATGTATGCTTATCTGCCAACTTGCATGGTGAGGTAGCGATACGGGAGGGTGGAAAATGTAAAAAAAATGTTGATTGTACCCTAAAAATGCTTCCATTAAAAAGACTGACGATCAGAAAGCGGCGCAAGCTCGTAGGAAATTTTTGTAAATGCAAAAAACATCTCCGTATTCAAATACTGGAATGTGTCAGATTTTTATACAGATTGAAAATAATTTGTTTTAATTTTCATTCGAAAAAATATCCTCGTACTGCAAATTGTCGTCGTCAATATACTGATAGTAACTAGAGGTGGTTAGCTATTTTAAAAGCCAGCTAATTACCGAGTATTTACAAAATAGCCACGGCTAAACTGTCACCCACTTCGCCAACTGGTTAATGGTTGTCGAATAAATCCGACAACTGATAAGTTTCCAGCTTAGTCGTTAGCCGTCGCTATCTAGCTAATGGTAGTCGAATAAAATCGAATACCGACAAGTTGACGGTTTCGACGTCAGCTGTCGGCTGCAGGTTGGAGTCCTTTACCCATGCCAAAAAAGCAATCAACTGGATTTTAAGCGGCTAATGACCAACTAGTATTTGAATGGTTACCCACTGTTAATAACAATTTATAGTCAATATCGACGGGAAGCAACGTGGGGATGATGCGAGAGAGTCAGAGATAGAGAAAGAATGATGGGGAGAGAGAAGCACGGAGTGGGGAATACAAGCTTTACTTCAAATTAAAAAATAATCAACTGCGCTCGAGAATGTCAAGACGACGTCTTTTTTTGCAAGTTTACGATCCTTCTCTTTAAGTTGCGCTCAAATCGTCAAATTATTTAAATGCACACTCTTCAGCTAATTTTCTTCAATCTGACGCGCTTGAGTATTTCTGACGATCGTTCTGGTTTTGCTATTCTGATGGGCTGCCTTAGACGCACGAATCTATATAAAGAGCTTATATATTATGGTGGAGGAATTCTATGGGATGCCAGGTGTCCCCATTATGTTCATCTACCGCGCTCGTTAAATCCCAAAATAACGTCTAGGGCTCCCCTACTATAAAAATTTCTAATAGATACAAAATGTCCCAGCATCATAAAATCACGTAGCAACTTGAGTCGATAATATGAGTATCGGTTTAATGGTTTCGAAAGCGGGAAACCTCGAGAAATTTCAAACATTCATTGCAAATTCATTCATGATAAATATCACGTAGTAACAAACCATGTCGTAATAAAAAGTAACACTACAATTTTGTATGCTATTTTTAGCTTTATGATCGATTCTAAGGAAAAATTCCGAGATTTTCCCGGGACAAAACTAACGCAGCATTTGAAAAAAGAACTAAGCTATCGTTTTAGTGAAAGCGTATCGGCATCAACTAAACTGTAACTACTTTAAACCACTCCCGTAGAAAATCCCGCGGGATTCCCAGAATTAAAAATATCGCAGCATTATAAAAACGTGAGCTATCGATTTAATACAAAATGTGCCCGATTAGGTTAAGTTCTATGGGCCCTAACCACTTTTAACCGCTGCCGGGAACAACCCCGCGAGATTTCCGGCATTTATGTGGCCGTTCAAGTATTACGTAAGCAATATGTATTTTTTTTACAATTATTACAAGAACCCCAAGTGTCAGTAAAAGTATGCAAATCTCTTACGCCCCTTCCTATGCTTACGTAAGCATTAGTACATGCATCCTTTAATGTGTTCTGAAATCAATGTAATCAAGACTTGAAGAAATCAGTAGATAAAACATCAAGATAATAAATAGTATTAAGTTACAAACAAGGCAATTTTTTTAAATGATCTGGGTCAAATTATTATAGTTACGTGGACAAAATGATGACATCTTAAAGGATTCCGTTTTCACCGTGTTAAAGATACTGAAATAATTATTTCAAAAGTTAATGGCAATTATAATGTACTTTTCTGAAACTGTCGAATAATTTGGGTTTGTTTTTATTAGACGACAATTTGAACTACTATTCAACTATAGCCAAAGTGGATCAATGGTAAAACAAACAGTAATTAACAACAGGTCAAATCCAATAATGCTACAGAACCGAAATAATAAGTGGCGTAACAAAGTAAGACAAGTGAATAGCGCGCGATATTTCCCCTACTAGGTTCTTTGACTCGCTCCAAGAGAGTGGCACATTCATATTACTCGTGAATCCCTAAAGATGCGTTTCGTTCGCTATCGAGCATAGACAAGCGGGGTTGCCATATCTTCAAATCAAATTTGATTAAATTTTGTAGTAAATTCGAAAAAGTAAATAGTGCTGACGTAGTCACCATACAAACCCCCATCCACCTCATGTCATCAAAAAAGAAAATCAAGGACCCCAAACCCCCTTTAGTGCTTCCGTCATACTTGAATGGCCCCTATAATTACTGCAGATATTACGTCTGAGAAGTTGTATCTATCAGCTAAATCGACCCAGTAGTTTCTACGTGAATCCCGAACTACAGGGAAGAAATCTAAAAATATTAATAGTCAAAGACTATAATTATTCAATAGGGTAAGTTCATACACCGCTCGTTTCTTAACTTTTTTAAACGGAATTTAACGCCAACTACAATTCGAAGACCGAATTCTAAATAGTGTCTTAGCTTCACTGACTGATTCGTTGTCGTCGTAACTATTCAAACACGAAAACAATGAGAGGTGTATGGAGTTCCCCCACTGACGGTCTTCGGCACCTTGACTCTATTGTGTTCTCCATCGTTAATTCAGGGTGGGCGAAACAGTGACGTTCAACAGAAAAATAGCAAGGTTACAAGGAGGGGTACTTGAATCACCCCATGTATGTTTTACCATATTTTTAGTTTTCGACTTATTCGTTTTTTTGTGCTTTTTTGGTAGTTTCGACTACTTCGGTTTTAAATATTTTGTGTTTATTTGAAAGTGTTTTGTAACAAGTTCTGATGAGATAAGAGTTACAAAAAATATGCTTGAAAGTGAAAAAAAATATTTCGAGCGAATCAGTTTCAAATCAATCTTATATTGAAATATGCAGTACCATATAGTGCCTCTGAAACCTGTGTAAGAAGTCTTCTAAGTCTTCATAATTCATAATAACACAAAAAAATTACACTCAATTTTGTTTGGAGCAGTTTGTTGTTGAAAATGATTGCACATTATTAATGGCCGGTTTCTAAATCATAAAATTCATTCACTTGTCTTACCATCGGTTGAATTTTGACATTACTTGTATAGAGACATGTCAATCATATCAAATTTTTACCGATAGTAAGATAAATGAACAGTCGTTAATATATAGGAACCGGCCATTAGTGGCAAGTATAAATACCCTCTTAGGCATAATACAATGTCTCGATGAATAATGCTTTTTCTCTCGCACACTCATTGTTATGGCGTACTAGAATATTTTTATGCTTTTTTATTAAATACATCAAAACACAGCTGATTGTAAAAAAAAAGATACATTGTTTTTACTAAAGATTCTCAAACCTTCGACCTTTTACAGAAATGAAAATATGACAGTTATATACAAAAATTCTTTTCACAATTCTAGAAACATCTCTGTTCCCTCAGACAACATTTCCAGCTACTTTAATTTTTGTCCCGACCTGATCTTTGCTAGAATCATCTAAAATGTTGAATAGGTATGTGATGTGCATTTCTGTAGAATGTTGTAACTTTGAGAATTTGTTGTAAACATTTTATTTTCACAATGAACAGCATTATTACGTATTTAATTTTTTTTTTAAATGTACAATGATTCAACAATGAACAACATAAAAAGTCACTGATTCGCTCGCAATAGTCTTTTTCACTTTTAAGCATAAATTTTGTTACTTACATTGTTGACGTTAGGGCGTTGATTATTTTACGTGTGTGTGAAAGTACATTTCATAAAGACTTAGTTATAAAAGTGTCTTTGAAATGAACACATAAAAAATGGTAAAACATACATGGGGGTGGCTGATTCAGGTATCCCTTAATGGAAACTAACTAAACTTTTCTTTTGAATGTCACTGCTAAGATCCCACCTATATAGTCTACAATTTCACATTACTATAAATTAATATTTATTGTTATGTACAGTGGCGGTATGAAAAGGTTCGTCACCTTAAAGCAGACTTTTGCTTGCAAGAGTACAAGAAACAGTACTATATAAATGTTACATTTATAAAATATAGAAACGTGAAAAAGGAAAATTGCAATATTGACAATGACAGTCACTGGGATTAACAGTAGTTTTAATTATAAAAAATAAAGAGGATATAATCACTATGCTTGTCATAAATTTTAAAACCAATAATAAGGTTTTACATCACGGAAGAATCAATCTTCTTAGACAAGATAGAATCTCAAACAACTTTAATCTGAAAATTACTCATTTTAACTTTTATTGTCAAACAGTTAAACATAATTTTCTATGGAACAGTCTATTCTGTGACTTACTTTGAAAAGGTAACATGTGCTCGCGGAACGTTAAATGAATCAATTTGAAAACTGGCGAACATTTTCATACAACGACTGTACATAATTTTTAAATCGGTGCCAAGTAAATTGTAAATTCTTGCTTAGCAACGACTCCTTAATGTTATAAATCTTATAAAAACCTACCTGATAATTTATAGCTTCCAATACGGGCTCTGTAACAACATTCATGTCAAGATACAGTATTAGCAAGAGCCTGTGGTACGGTAGTTGTTGGAAGTTGCTGCTGTGTTCTTCGTGATCCTGGAGGAGGCATCCAGCTATGATGCCTAGGATCTGAAAATAATATTGCTTTTGTATTTCCTATTTAAATCTCTAGAAAATTCATTAAATTATAAAAGGCAATAGCAAGTTGCGTTTCGGAATCAAAATGATCAAGTTTCAGGCCCCCTTCGAGGCTGGCATTAATTGGTGCTAGGTGCTACTTTCCATGAAGTAGTCTGTCAGTTTTTCTGCTATACTTCAGCAATAAAAAATAATTAAATAAATATATATATATATACTGACCTTATTCAACAGATTCAACTTGGGCGTTGGATTCCCACCGTCCGCTGCATTCTTGATAAGCAACGAGACAAGTTTGATGAATGAATCACACATGACGTAGTATTTCTCACGTTTGGGAGGCACTTGTGGCGGGTTCATCCTTTCCTCGTTCAGCTGCTGGTATACATTCTCGATGCACATCTGTGTCGCAATCCTGAAGAACCTGTATATACGATTTAAAATCTGTTATATTATCTAGTTTGCTTCAAGTCATCTAAATAAGGCAATTAACACTGTGAAAAAAAAATATCGGTAAAGAATTCCGTAGAGGTACCGAAGGTCTATTTTTTTCATTAAGCTACATAATCCCCCTAAAAACGTTTAAAATATCTCATAAATCAAAAACTATTCATGCGATTATAACTTTTCAGAATTTTCCACTTCATAGTTTAAAAGTTAGCGATTGTGGCTACCTCTGACTTTTTATAAACCGTTTTTGTCAAAATGGCTACAGATATTTTTGACTTGAAAATGAAATCCTAAAAAAGCTTGAAAATAAAAATGGAGTAGTAGAAAGATATATCTTTGCAGCTTCCATTTTGTCCACTGAAATGTATAAAGAGATTAATTCATATAAAACAATTGTTAGCGAAAGACACTCGTAAGTATAGATTGTACAGTCCACACGGAAGAGTAAATACAGTTGATACATGTACAGATCGCTGGCTTTCGTGGATTACAAGAACAAGTGTAGTAGTAGTGATAGTGGACAGTAGGAAGTGCGCGGCAAGCAATGAGTGCGCTTCTTCAACCTGCCGTACCTCAACTGCTATGACGACAACTACAATATGCTATTTTTTTATTGCATGAGTTCAGTAAACAGGCAGACGGCCCACCTGGCGGAAAGCGGTTACCGTCGCCTAAGGACATTTGTAACACCAAAGGTGTTACCAATGTGATGCCGCTGTCTAAAGAAAGACTTGAACCTGGCCCCTAAGGCCGGAACACAACTCAAGGTTGTTACGGTGGCATATTTTAGACTGGGGGTGGTAGTCATCCAGCCGAGCAAATACCCCACCACCTGGCTGTGGGTTGTTTTTTCGCCTTTTACGACAGGCCACCCGGCCGCAGGAGATTGTGTTCTTTCTCCGTTCCTGCGCGGATATATGATAATCTGGTAATGATAGCGACCACAATTCAGGTAGTCTCTTAATAACTCTCACGCAATTTCATAAATAAAGAATCCACTCACCTTGTAACCAAATCATCGTTTTTAAGAATCCCACTTAAGTTCATCCTATGGATGTACAAGTTAAAATTCTGAGACAGTTCAATCTCCGTCAGAGAATTGAGGAGATGGTTCCGCCAGTCGCGTAGCACTCCCTCCGACTTCTCTTGCAGACCAGGCGGGTCGTCGTAGTTCTGAGACTGGTATGGTAAGACACATAGACACATAGATAGATAGGACATATAGATAGATAGCACTAATCTCAAGGCTAATATAGAAGTTGATCATTGAAACATATGACATGCAGTAGAGATGGACGATTATGGACGATCGTGAATGATTTACATATTCGAATTATTACTACTTTCGCGTAGTAAATTAAAATTTGAATAGCTCCTAAATACTACAAGAACAGATGGCATCTCATTCTCCACATCTTATTAAAGTTTTATTATTTAAAACTTATCGAGAAAACATATCAATCCCAAAATTGGAAACATTAATAAACTTACTGGACTGATTCAGTGTCCAATATGTTTTAAACAATAAAACCTAAACAAAACAAAATGACCTATTACGCCACAGAGTCATGTAGAATCGTGAATAAAGAATACAATTTGGTCCAGTCAAGTAAGGCAAAAAAATGTCTGAAGCTCGGACTGAAAGCTACAGTTTAAGCCCCTATAAACTTGTAAAAACCTTTACTATGGCACTCTAAAGGTTGTCTCAAGTCTCATAAGATCACATGTCCGCGTTTTAAGATATTCAAGGTCCACAGCTCTCGAAAAACGGTTTTTTGGAATAATCTCGCTTCTTATTTGCATTAAAAAAGTGTATTATAAAATGTTGTAGAATATAAAATTCTCTACAAGTTTGGTTATAAATAATTTTCTATACATTCAACCAATGTTTTAGATAGAGCCTGAAGAGTCCGCAACGCCGTTTAGAATACCAAAATAATGGTTTTGATGAGTTTACAGCGTATTTGGCTGTCATTGCGAGGTGAAACCCTAATCTGACTGTACTAATCGCCCAGTACAAAACGTGATTTATACCACACTCTGAAATCACAGTTCTCGCCAGTTCGCTCTTGTTTTTATAGAAAATCTAAATTAAAACTTTCGAACAGTCTTAGTATTTAAAACATATTTTTATAATAAAACTATAATTTGACAGTTCTCATTACAACATATTTAGGGATTGAAACCTCGCAGAGCGTTAACCAAGTTAACCGATTATCACGAGAAATCAGATTAAAATTATACTTTGTAATAGTTTGAATTATTTTATTTAATTTTTGTGTCACATAAATATTTCACAAAACAGATTTGGAGCTCGGAAGTTTCTTCTCAGATCGCCTTTCGCGTACCGCACGCATTTATCATGAACCACAATTAATCTATTGAAATTTTTAAGATTTCACCCGTAAATATATATTTTGTTTTCAATACATATCTTCCAATTATATTGTAGTATTGTTTTAGTATAAATACATAAATGATGTAAGGTTTTGGAAGAAATGTGTACTTATATAGTTTTTTCCCCTTTGGTAGCAATACAAAAATTAAAAATAAGACGCCTTAGAACGTAACTGTTTTTGGGACTTCGTCATAGATTATTGCGACATAACAGAATTAATAAAAAAATTCAGTTATTTCGTTATTTGGAGTAAAATAATAAATAAAACATGTTTTATAACATTATGTAATGCACCAGTAAATAAAATATATATATATATATATATATATATATATATATATATGTGTTATTAACTAATCATTGTTATTGGCTTTCATTCAAAGTTACGTTCTATAGAAATTCTCAAGTGTCAAAAAGGGCTTTATATTTTGTGACTAGGATACGTGTTAACGGTTTTAAGCGCGATATTTAATTTAATTTTTATTATTCCGATTTGATGGACGTGATACCATTTATATAAATTTGAGTAATTGTATGATTAGGGTAAGATGGGGCTGACAGGGTGAAATCATCACTAAAAGCCCCTAAATAAATTAGATAATAAAAAAATAAAAAATATTCCGAAATTTCGACCACTTTTCAGTTGGCGGCCATTATTATTGATTGTACGTCGATCGTAGCAGTGACTCTTATACTTCTCATTTTACTTTCTCAGTGTAACTCTCATATTAAATATATTCTCATAGTAAATGTATCATCAGTTTGCAATTTTCTATTTTATTTTCCATACATTTCGAAGATTAGATATAAAATTAATTTCTGAACGCACTATAAATAAATATTTGACCGCAGACAATGTGACATATATATTTGTTGTCAAATATTGATGAATCCGTGGATACCTTCTTTATCTTATAAATAAAAAACAATGCTTGTATGCATGTTCTCAATGCGTTCCTAAACCATTGATCAGATTGCGATAAAACTTTGGTTGAGTGGTCTCAGGACGCCCGAAAGGGTTTCGGGCTTAAAAAATCTATATTTGTATGTTTGTCCTCAATGTGTAATTTAGTAGGGTGTCCTGAGGACCGCCCACGAGATTTGTGGCCCAAAAATCTTTATATATAAAATTCTTCTGTTGGTGTGTATGTCACTGCATTCTACCTAAACAATTGAAGCGATTTTGATTAAAAAAAATTGTGTGTGTACAAGGGGGTGCCGGGATGGTTTAGATTCATAGTTGGACCCGGTAAATGGCGCTGCAATCGAGTTCCAAAATTAAGGTGAAATATTTTTTTGTGTGATCAAATCGGTCCCGGGATGGTTTAAATTCACGATTAGACCCGGTAAGAGGCGCCGCAGAAGTCCTAAACGATGGGACCGATTTTGATGACATTTTTTGTGTTGTTAAGTGGATTCGAGAATAATATAGATTAACATTTGGTCCCGGTAGGTGATGCTGCAGTCGGCTTCCAAGATTTTGCCAAAAAAAAATTGTGTTCTTGACTGCGTCTCGGGATGGTTTAGATTCACAATTAAACCAAGTGGCGCTGAAATCGGGTTTCAGGATTTAGGTGAAATTATTTTTGTGTATGTTCAAGTGGGTTACGGGATTGTTTAGATTCAAATTTAAATCAAGTAGATGGCGCTGCAATCGGGTTCCAAAATTTAGGTGAAAATAATTTTGTGTGTTCAAGTGGGTTCCGGGATTGTTTAGATTCGAATTTGAAACAGGTAGGTGGTGCTCCAACTGGGATCGAATTTAGGTGAAATTATTTTTTGTGTGTGTTCAAGTGGGTCTCGGGATGGTTTAGATACACGATTGGACCCACTAGGTGGCACCGCTGAACACCCCTTTAACGGTAGGGCCAATTTTGAAGAAATAAAATGTTTTGCAAGTAGATTCGGGAATGGTTTAGATTAACAATTGGTCCCGGTTGATGGCGCTGCAATCGGGTTCTAGATTTTTATTTTTTTAGGGCAGGACAACCTTTTCCGGGTACAGCTAGTTTTATATAATATTAAAATGGGTGGGAGGTAACATAAAAAGTGAAATTGTCAATCAAGTTGGTTTGTGTTCCGTTATTCATATATTTTTTTATGCTTAAAATGAGTAAAAATTTAAAGACTTTATTTGCTCCCTTTCAATTTCAAGATCATGTAATAGAAAAGGAAATCAATTTATGACGAATTGTTGTTGAGACGCTTGGATCGTGGGGTCCTGGGGCCATGAGCCTCTACAAAAAATTATCAAACAGACTGATTGACTCTTCAGGTGATTAGGGCGCTGGTGCCTACCCAGGACAAAGGATTAGAATAGCGATCCAGCGAGGAAAGATAGCCAGCCTCCCAACCCATAGAAGACGGTAATCTAGGCTCAGAATTTTACTTATAGTCTTGAGGGACTATGGGGAGAATACAATATTACAAGTTTTCTTTTATTGTATTAGTTTATACAGTTATTGTATGTAATATTATATAATATGTTAATTAATTAATCAATGCGTCCTAAATGCGACTTTGTATAAAAATAAAACAACCGACTGATCGCACCAACTGCGATTACAGAGTGTTACGAGTTACGTTTTTTCCAATTTACATTTTTAAAGTGAAGCATCTTTATCGACGTACGTAAAATAGCCCCAGCAACACACCTAAAGCTCTCCGCCTACTACACTGTATCATGCCATGAAAGTGCTAGGAACGTATCCGCCAAAAATAAAAATATTTGTGTCGAAAAGTACTAGACGCTCACTAGACCGTTTCGTCACCGACCAAGACCGTAGCGTGCCAGGCACGGACCGTCAACAGTGAAAATGAAACAACAATGCACAAAACGGTCATCAAACGGGTATTAATCGATGACCATCATCATACGAAGACCGTTCTAAGCCCATTTATGCCGGTTGTCGTATAGTATTTAAACATAGTACCTACTAGTGGTCTAATAGAGAAAATAATGTAAAGCATTGAAAATACTATTCTTTTCAGTGTATTTTAACTGCATAATATTTTCATTAGTATACATGCATATATGACACGCGGATGCTACGAGTATGATACGCTGTTGATACGTTCTAGTGGGCATAGAAAACGGTATCGTATTTTTTAACGTGCCTGATACGTTCATAGCACGGTGATGGTATGATACTACACAGGCGGAGCCCTTTAGTGTACAGAATTAAAATATAATATAACATAATATATTTTAAAAGCGTTACGTTTTGTATTACATGTATGGAATTCATATCATATTTTAACAAGTAGTAAAAATTGATAGTAAGAAAACCGCAAGATACGACGATTGTAATCCTAGCCGGGACGCATGCACCGCTTAGGCAGTTCTTCTGAACAATGTGCATATTCTTACAATTACCTGACAATGAGAGAAGACATCTTGAGGAAACATGCACATCTAAATTACAAACGTATGAAACAGTATACCATCAGTTCCCCTAAAATGAGTATATTGTAAATTATCTGTGGGACTTTTACCGATTTATTCTATGTCTTTTAGTCGCCCACCTCTATAATATAGCAATATATATACTTATATCCACTAAGTTAGGCTAGCTAATATTGTCTAAGCCACAAAAAAAAATAAGGCACATAAAAAATTTATAACTTTCTCAAAAGCGTTTCTACACAAAGAATTTGAAAATATAATAATTTATTTTATAAATCAGTACATTAGTAATATTATGTACACATATAGAAAAGAATATATTCATATTATATATTACGCATATCGATAGCACGCAGTAAGACACATTTGCATGCTCAACATTGAAATTTATGTTCATTTCTTCACGTGTACTAACCAGTTTTGAAGTATTCATTTCATACCAAAAAACTATTGATATCAACTGTAATGATGGCTATGATTTTCTTGTCTGTTTTATTTACGATAACTTTGCCCAAAAACTATATTTAAATACACACATAACAAAATCTTTTCTTTTTCGAATCACCAGTCCAATAAGAATTTGTTATGCATCCACACCGATGAAATTTAGATGTCCGTTTGTTCCTTCTTCAGTTAGTAACACAAAGTTCTGTACATATTATGGTACTTTACATAACGCGCATTTAATAATTAGATGAATGAACTGAACAGGTGAAATTAGATTTAAATTAAATTGCTTGAATTCTAGTCGAGTTTCAATAATAAATATATAAGGCAGACTCACCCGTACTTGTAATATACCAGAATGTATAAAAGCGATCGGCCCAAGAAGCGACCGCTCTCCAAGATAAGCACTTGGGTCTTGATTGACTTTTACCATCTCAATGAGGGAGCCAAGACCCTCCGGGGGCGGCTGCCTCGAATGGGACATTATCCTGATCAAAGTCTCCGTAATATGATACAAGTCAGACTCGTTGACATAAATAGTGTTTCTTTCGTCGACTAGATACAGCTGCACCAGCTTCATAGCGAAATTCACAGCAATGTAGTTGTTGCCGTTGTCCATCAAATGTGCAATTGCCAAGTCGTACTGTGCGAAAATAATATTACGTTCAATTATTTGAGTTCAAATTCAAGAGTTTATATTAAAATCAAGTTCCGCTGCAGTACATTCTTTCAAGGGCATACATAAAGAATTAAATCTACTTCCTACCCTATTGTACACCGCTTCAGAATCTATTACTGTTGTTTAATATATAACAAAAAAGTTGAGACAGCTAAAAACGATATAAAAGAACTTTAGCTAGATATGTTGCTGCCTGGTGGGCAGTGTTTTTTGTCGCTTCTACATATAATATTGGGGGGTAGGAATTCATTACTAAACAATTTTAATTTTTTTTTAAATATTAGAGAGAGATAAATCTTCGTTTCAACCAGGTGTTCCAACGACGCCTAATTTTTCTATACTATTGTTGCAGTACTTTTCTAACAAGGCCCGCTTACGAAGTACTTAATTTGAAGTAGTTCGCTCAATTGCAGGTGAAAACTTACTATACTTACTAACACTCAAATTTACAAGAAATTCTTTTCCAATGCACAGCATTTTAGACATTTTTGTAGTTTAATCAGATTTTCCTTTATAAATATGTTTGTTACTTTTTTGGGAATTGTTTTTAGATTGGATTTAATCCACATGTAAAAAACTTGTCAAAATTAGCCAATGAAGTCGATGATACTCTTAGAAGCGCTAAAATTACATTTGTGGGAACATAACTGAGGCAATGAAAGTAGAATGGCCTATCAAGAAAAGCAAATGATATCAGCTTATTTCAGTTAAGCTGACATAGCATTAGACGAAGTTCTATTTTTGGAATAATGTATAGCACTATTTATTTATTGGTTGATTGAGAAAAACAGATCTGTAATATTATAAATTTCTAAGCATGCTGTGTTTGTACATTGAAGCTATTAAAAAAACACAGAAATAAACTATATAAATGATTGCACGATGCTTTTTTTTTAGATTTCTTGTCTGTTTGTCGTTTTGTGTGTTTGTTCGGGATTCATGTAAAACTACTGGGCCGCCGATTTCGATGCGGTTTTCGCTAACGACAGCAAATTATGAAACTTAATATCTGCACTACTTTTTATCCTGGGAATCCCGTGGGGATTTTCTGAGAATGATAAAAATAGGGCCAGGATTTAAAAAACTCGAATTCTAATGCGGTCTTTTCACTGATCGATAAGAATTTTTATGTAATAAAACGTGTGAAATTTTTTATCCCGGGTATTTCGCGTGATTTTTCCCAGGACGTTGTTCGGGTGCGTCAAAATTAGCTTATTCCGACAAAATTTTCACTAAAACGATAGCTTACATTCTTTTTCAAATGCTGCGCTATTTTGTGCCTCGGGAAGTCCATATCAAATTGTTTACAACAAAGGGCCAATAACAAGTTTTCCTATTTAAACTACCACTCTAGTAAAAAATTACTAAAGGAAAGTTAATTAAATAAATAAGCAATTAAAATCGGGTTGTGTTATAGAAAATTCTGCAAGCCATTAATAATATTACTTTTAAATTTGTATTTGGAGGATGCAAACAGATGAATTTTACAAAATTTGGTATGGGCCATACGAGACATTTTGAAAACAGTTGGTAGAATGACAAGGAACATTCAGCAAAGATGTATGACGAGTAACGGTATCTAGGTAAATGCCATGATGTGCCATATGCCAATTCCACGACCTCAGGATGTTCAACATCGCTGTGTACTGTATCAAAAAGTAATTACATGACTAAAAGTGTGCATCGCTGTGTACTGTATCAAAAAGTAATTACATGACTAAAAGTGTGCATCGCTGTGTACTGTATCAAAAAGTAATTACATGTCTAAAAGTGTGTATCGCTGTGTACTGTATCAAAAAGTAATTACATGTCTAAAAGTGTGCATCGCTGTGTACTGTATTAAAAAGTAATTACATGTCTAAGTGTGTATCGCTGTGTACTGTATCAAAAAGTAATTACATGTCTAAAAGTGTGGATTGCTGTGTACTGTATCAAAAAGTAATTACATGTCTAAAAGTGTGTATCGCTGTGTACTGTATCAAAAAGTAATTACATGTCTAAAAGTGTGCATCGCTGTGTACTGTATCAAAAAGTAATTACATGTCTAAAAGTGTGGATTGCTGTGTACTGTATCAAAAAGTAATTACATGTCTAAAAGTGTGTATCGCTGTGTACTGTATCAAAAAGTAATTACATGTCTAAAAGTGTGCATCGCTGTGTACTGTATCAAAAAGTAATTACATGTCTAAAAGTGTGTATCGCTGTGTACTGTATCAAAAAGTAATTACATGTCTAAAAGTGTGGATTGCTGTGTACTGTATCAAAAAGTAATTACATGTCTTAAAGTGTGTATCGCTGTGTACTGTATCAAAAAGTAATTATATGTCTAAAAGTGTGCATCTTTGATCCAACCAATTTAAACATTATACAAAGGTTCCAAAATAAAATACTCAAGGACATGGTTAATGCTCCTTGGTACATAAGATCAGACGATCTCCATCAAGACTTAAAAGTGGACCTCGTCATTAACATAATTAAAAAATTCGCCCACCAGCAACGGCTTCATCACCATGTAAACATCGAGGTCATTCAGCTCCTTGATAATACAGATCTATTAAGAAGACTCAAAAGGACGAAACCATTTGAGTTAGTCTTATAATACTTTCATAATAATAAAGTGTAGTGCTATGTGCTAAACATTAACAAAGAACACATGAACAAAGTGTCTTCTCCTTAATAAAGATAATAGGAAACGTGTTATTGGACACATTCTTAGTTTAAGTTATATCTAGTTATTTCAGGTCAGATTAAAATTACTCATTAGTCTTATTTCCTAGATTAGATTGTAATTTTAATGTTGTATCACTAAGAGACAATCTTTGATCCAAGGACAGGAGCCTGTGTCAGGTACAGCTGTCTTTATAGGACTTGGAACTGACTATTAAGACTAAAATATTTGATATTATTGCAAAAAATTCTTTGTATTTGGAGGAGTTAAACATTCTTTGTAAATTACATATTGTAGAGATCATATAGGACTCGCATACTCCAAAATACTCCCAACAAAAGAATAGTAAACAGATTTAATAACCGAAATATCATATATATTATAAAATATTACACACACTGCATTAAAATAAATATACCTCTAAATAACATAATAACATACCTGCGGTAAATTGATCAAATGATTTCTGATGAGACAATCAATTCCTTCAAGGTTGTATCTGATTTCCTCCCTACATTCAGTTACGCAGAAAGTAATTTGCTTTGTAGTCCAAACATGGCCGTAAACCCTCGCGTCTTCAAGTAATTTCAAAAGACGAAGATGTATTTCACGGTAACGTGACATCATTTCAACTTGTTCGACAGGTGCACCGGGTGGCATTATATGACCTTCAATCAATCCTTCCACTGCCTATAGGAGAAACACATAAAGAAGATTTAAGAGCTGAAGTTTGAGAAGCCTAAAATATATATCAGCTTCAATAAGACGGTGATGTGATCACATTAATTTTTCAAAAATCTTGACGAGTTAAATGTGTAACCGTATTTTAGAATAATTTCAATATTCTTCATACATCTATGGCAGTAAATAAAATTGAACAGTGCGAATTCAAAATAAATGCCAAAATGTATTTATTTTTAACTTGTTTCTATGGGGCCTAATAATTAATGATCATTTTTAGAATTTTTGTCTATCTGTCACAAATAGGCTCCAAAATAGCTCACCAGATTTCAATTAAAATTTTAATAATTAAAAAAGAACTTACTAAATATTTCTCTAGATTTTATTTTAATGCATTTGGCTATTTCTTGTGCCTTAAAACACGCTAAAAATTACTTAGTATAATGCCATTTACTTAAAAAATTATAACCCTCGCGTCACCGTAATAATATAATATTAATACAACAAAATTACCTTCTGTAACAAATTGCACCCAGACACAATATCCCTGCTCCTTCTGGCTATAAATAGGCATTCTAACAATGTATGCATGCTGCCTACTTGTACAGCCATGCTGGCAATTCCAACGGCGTTGTTCAAAAATATTTCAGCTGCATTTATTAAAGCACTCATCTCATCAGTGCCATACACTTGTGCGTGGTTCACCACTGGGCCGAAAGTCATTTGATGGATTTGCTCCTGTGCAGTCGGTTTCGGCATAAACATGCCGACATCTCTCAAGGGCATGAAACCTGGTATATTGCAGGCGAATTCCTCGTAAACTGTTATCTGATGTTCTATAGGCCCACCAAGACGAAGACGAACGCGTTCCGGAATTCTCTCAGTCTGGTACGAGAGTACCATAGGGTCATAGTACCGCCTCCCTTCTTGTCGGGCCATTTTTCGCATCTCATAATCATTGAGCAGTCGTTTATCAAGTTCCGGCAGGGCCTTTTCGACTGCCGTCTTTTGTATAAAAGCACACGCCAACTCCATATTCTCTGTTGCCAACACTGCTGCTGCAGATTCCACAACATCTTTCTGCAAAAAAAATTAACCAGTATTTTATGCTTATTGTCACATTGAACATTTAATCGACAAAACTGCAGTAATTGTTATTAATACCTGCTGTTGTGACGTAGGAAGGAGAGCAGTCATAAATGCAGCCTTGGCATTCGTGCTTATTGTGCTAAGGATTTGTTCACGACAAGTGATCATCGCCATACCAGCGGTGAGGTTCCTCATCATATGGTGAGCGCAGGTTCTCATGCGAACCTCATCTGGGTCCAAGGCAAAGTCCTTCCTTATTATCTGTTCGCATGTAGTCAATGCATATTTGATTGATCGATCAACAACCGGATGTATCCACTCTTGGATGGACCTCTCGATTGCTGGCTTAACAAATTGTTTAAGGTGAGGGTAGTTTTGGAACAGCAATATATGCGGATTAAAACATATCTTCTGACCGAAGGCAGAAGTGGAGGACACATTCACGTCTAAATAGTTGAATCGGGGTTCAGGTAGACCAAGCACACCCATCATATTGGGATCATTGGGTACCAAACCATTGGTGGGTGTCACTGCAGCCGCAGTCATCTCTTCTGGGGGCATCATCGTCGGCGGAGGAGGCATCATCTGTATCTGCGGTGTTTGCACTATCGGAGGAGGGTTCACAGGCATCGTATTTACCGGCTCCTTGTTTGGTTTTGCCTGTGAGAGCAAGAACTCAATCTGTCGCACCTTTTCTGGATCTTTCAAATATATCGCTGGTTTTAAATCAGATATATCTAAGCCAAGATTTTTGCATAGCACTTCGATTTCGAATTTAAGATTCAATTTTAAGTCGGGCTCTTGATGAAGCTCTGCTAGAACATTCATCAAAGCCATAGTCCATGGGTTAGGTGGTTTAAACACAACGCTCTTGGCGCACGACTCCAACACTTTGGCTACGTAAGGTACGACATAAAGTAGCTCCTGCTGCCCCTTATGGTAGGCCTCAAGTAGAAGTGCTTTCAAATCAATATCAACATGTAGTATTGGAATATTCCTCGCCAATGTCAACATGCCAAGCCAGTGTCCCAGATTCTTCAGGAGTGAACGATCCGAGAAATTGGCAATTCCTTTATCAGAACGCAATAAAACTTTGATGTTGCGATAAGTTTCTTTCTTGACCATTACATTCACCTCACGTATCGAAAGGAAGTCAAGGAAATTAGAATACAGTGCATGAAAGTTGAGCTCAATTGATGCTCTCTTCATTACCAGGTATTGTGACAACCATGCATAATATTCTTCGGTAATTATTTCTTTGAGTTCTTCGCATTTCGTTTGAAGATTAAGTTGACTTAAATTATTGAAAATGAATGCAGTTTTGTCTTGAATAGGTTCTGGAGGTGCGCTTATTTTCTCTTCACGATCTGTCGCTGTAAGGAGGGTATCAATGTTTGTGGCATTCGCAATTGATGGACGGCTGCTCATTGTTCCTGCCGTGTTCGCCATTTTGGACATTACTGATATTGACGACGGTCCACACACTACAGCTCTGTAAAAAAAATATATAGTACGCTTTTAACATAATTTGATTATTAATGTTCCAGATATGTTGACAAGCTTTTATGGATTTAAAGAGTGAGGTATGGAATGGGAGGTACTGGTGGTATTGTGCTTCCCTCCCAAGGGTGCAGACGTGCTTCTCATCAGATAATCCCTCTAAATATGCAGCAGTCGTTGTATGTTGTATAAACGACTCTTTCAGTAATGCACTGTTTTACTCACAGCACTTTTCATCATATAGGCAACTCTAGTGCAATGCTTCTTGCATCGAAACTATGATGAGCAAACAGGATACTTATCGAGCCTGGACTATAGTAGGGAGATCCTAAAATCTCCGAATTGCAAAATCTGTTGAACACTGGAGTTATATCCAACAAGAAGGGCATAGCTGGGGGGACAAAGTTGCATCACATGCAAAAATAAATAAGAAGAAACTTATTAAAAACCAATTACAAAAAATATGCCATAATTTTTTCCTAATCTCGTGACCAAAATCATCAGGACGTCATGATCATTTATCGTAATTACTATTTACACTTAATTTCATTATAAGACTAAAAAATAGTTTAAAAACTAAAATAAGAAACGTTCGAAGTGATGTGATTTAAAAAATTAAGTGAATGAACACAAATAATTCAATGTGAAAAAGCGTGTTACAAGTGGAGTTTCGATTAACAGAAACAATTGTTATCGTGAGGCATTTGGATAATCGAAAATCGGGTAGTTGAACATATGAAAAAGAACTATTTTTGTAAACAAAAATCGCTTTTGTTAAAATAAATAAAATAATCGCTAATGTTCAAGCACAGATTGAAATTTTCAAGTACAGACGTGACACAACGCAACAGAGTAGTATGATCGTACCTGTCTAAAGCTAACACTATTTTAGGCACACGTCGGCCACGTACGCCAATCTCTGGGCACGTCAGAGCTCATATATTTTATATCCCGGCTAGTTCTTATAGCTACATTAAATCCACGCCATGCGATGCGACGCTACGTACGCGACGGAGATCTGGCGATCCCAGATTTTCTTCGAATAGTGGAGGGATATCAAGGCATGTTCATAGACGACAAAAAAACCGTTGGATTCTAAAAATGTGGCCATCGAGATACTTAACAGTAAAATTTAATATAATATTTGTTACTCTTTTTTTATGGATCCAACACAATTTGCATTAATTTTGCCGATGTCACAGTACTTATTAAGAGCGAATTATATTGCTACTTTGGCTTTATGGAACAATTCTTTAAGACCCTTAACAAAGACGGTAAATATTTAGCTTACTTATCAAACAAACTTCCTGAGATAAGTACAGAAACGTTAGTATATTCGATGGCTCACATATTGGACAGTTTATAAAATATTTAAATTTTGTCGAACCCATGATATTAGTGCTCGTAAAGAGACCATGAAAATAATTCGTTTTGAAAATTCAATATTTATATTATTATCACAAGGTCTGTTGTCAAATATGAGAGATCTAGGGTGTAGCATGAGTAATTAAAGTTAAATATTTACATTCTCATTTCGAAGAATTTCCTGAAACTTGGGAATATAGTAAGGGGCAGCGTGAAAGATTTCACCGGGATATAGATTAATGGAATAACGATACTAATGAATATAGGACACTTAAATAATAGCAGACCACTGCTAGAAACTTTATTTATTTAATAAGCCTTATTAAAAGCTTTTTATTGCAAGTATTTACATACATTTTTTAAAATAAATTGGTTAACAACATACATTTTTAAGAAAATTAAAAATATGTTGAGTTACTCATAAACTAGAGCTGCTTTAAAAATACTAGCATTGGTTTCGTGAGCAGCACTATTGATTTAAATAATAATAAAACTCTGGAAGTTTTCAGTATTGACCAATGTTATTGACGCTTAATAACATTTACTTATGGCCAGTTTCTATATTGCAAAAGCGATTCATTTTCTTACTGACATTTAGAATACTAAGGCTTGGTAACTTTACTGATGTTTCTATAATGAACTGTTCGTAGCTTATCACACCATGAAATTATCGATTACTGATGAGAGGAATTTTCTAACCGATCGTAAACTTTTGTATGAAAACGACAAATAGTGTTTCTATATTAATAACCACTAGCTGTCAAACTACTTTTCGTAGGAATTTTATTGTCGGCCGATTTCGGCCGGTTGCCGGTTTGTTTGTCATTATTAATACGTGATTTTAAATTTAATTAAACTAAAAAATTTATTTCTCCATTTGACTTGGATTTAATTCTTATTTATATCTTTCAAATTTGCTATTTCTGATAATATTGGCATTTATAATATTAATATTATTAAAGCGAAAGTAACTTTGTCTATCTGTCTCTTACGCTTTCAAAGGAAAGAACTGGACTGGTTTGGCTGAAACTCAACATGTACATTTTTTTTCGATTCTTTTTATTCGGAGAAATAAGATCGTTTGCGGGATAAAAGTATATTTTTCTGTTTGCCTGTAATGCTTTCACGGAAAACTATTGGACCGATTTGGCTGAAACTCAGTATTATAAGTTCCATATTTATGATGGACATAGAATACTTTTCAACCCAGAAAAGGGATAGATTTATGTAAAGGTTATCCCAGAAAGTAGGATAGGTTTTGTTTTTTTATGATGTCATTTTGGTTATTTTGGTCACTTTCGTCATTTTCATCATTTTTGTCATTTTCGTCAATTTGGGCATTTTCATCAGTTTGATCATTTTCATCATTTTCGTCATTTTAACCATTTTTGTCAATTCGGTCCTTTTAGTCATTTTTGTCAGAGTAGTCAGTTTGGATATTTTAATCATTTTCGTAATCTTCGTAACGTTCGTCATTATTGCCATTTATATATTTTACAGATGATAGACGAAACTTGACACACAGGCTGCTACTTAGATCGCAAAAATAAAACTATAACGGGTTGAAATAAGCGATGAAATCTTGTATGGGACACAAGTCACTTCTCAAATTTATAGATATAAAAAATCATGGTCTATAAAAAATGCGATAGTGACTTGGTTTATCTATCTGTTAAGCTTTCACAGAAAAACAACTGGAGTACTGGATAGGTTTTGCTGTAATTTCGAATTAATGTATCATGTATTATAGTTTTCGTATCGAAAATGGACATATATACTTATCGTCCCGGGAAATGGGATAGTTTGCGATATAAAATGAAGTAAATCTTCCGGAGGCAAATAGCACTAACATAAAAAAATTATATAATGTAACCTGTACTAATGCTTGCTCTTTAAACAAGAGAAACGTACTAAGGTTTAGACCCCCGGGCCAACCGCGGGGATAACACTAGTACAATTATATTTTTAATTACCTCTCTGTTATCGATTTTAATGTTAAACAGTAGAAACACAAAGTTATTCAAAGCAATATTTAAAACAACAAAGTTCTCAGTTGTTGCCACCATAGATAAAACTTATATAGTTAATGCCACCTTGCTAATAATCACGTTAAAGGTTCGAAAGTCACTAGACTACAATTTTTTGTTATGTTTGGGCTTCACCTGCGATAACGTTATTATGACCTAATGAGTCTTAAATATAGCTTTAAAAATAACACTGTGAATGAATATAATATTATTGACAGGTAATGTATATACGTACTTTATCTGTAAATACTTAGCGTCATTAACAATAAATAACAATATCGCTTCAAATAATACATTCAATCCGTCGCTACATCTGTGTGAAACGGTCAAATAACTACAATATTATCCCAAATGAAACAGTAGCATTACAAAAATTCCCCAAAATTATAGAATGAACCAAAAATCGGACAAGGTTCCCAAAGTTTTCGTCATTTGACTCTAGAACCGTAAAAACCAGTTTTTAGCCCTATTAAAGAAAAAATGCGATCGAAAACCATACTTCACTAAAACTAGCAATAAATTGCTGAAGTGAAAACGCCTTTTTTTAATATCACACATATCAAACACCTGTCGCTTTAGTTTCTACTGAGTCATTGAACTTTCTACCGAAACTCGGGTCATTGAACTTTCTACCGGAAAATCACACGGGTGATGATGGAATTACAACTGAGCTCCTTAAGGCAGAAGGAACGTCAATCCTCAGGTCTTGGCTGAGCTCTTCCATTCCGTTATCCATCGGGGCACTGTGCCGAAGACGTGGACCAAGAGTGTGGTGGTCTTGTTTTTCAAGAAGGGTGATAAGACTCTCTTGAAAAACTATAGGCCAATCTCACTCTTGAGCCATGTCTATAAGTTGTCGTCGCGAATCGTCTCGCGAGAAGACTTGACGAGTTCCAACCACGAGAGCAGACTGGGTTTCGAAAAGGCTACAGCACCGTAGACCACATCCATACTGTTCGGCAGATTATACAAAAGACCGAAGAGTATAATCAGCCGCTGTGTATGGCATTCGTCGACTACGAGAAAGCCTTCGACTACATCGAAACTTGGCTGTTCTGGAGTCTTTGCAAAGATGCCGTATTGATTAGCGATACATTGAGGTGCTGAGATGCCTGTATGACGCCGCAACGATGACGATCCAGATCCAGGACCGGAGGGCGAAGCCTATACCCCTACGTCGCAGGGAAGATAGGGGGATGTGATTTCTCCGAAACTGTTCACCAACGCGATGGAGGACGTCTTTAAAACTCTGGACTGGGCTGAACGAGGCATTAACATCAACGGCGAGCGTATCTCATATCTCCGTTTCGCCGACGATATCGTTGTCTTTGCAGACTTTGCAGGTACTTGCCGAAATGCTGGGCAGCTTAAATAAAGCTTCCCGACGAGTTGGTCTCGACACGAATTTGGACAAGACGAAAGTCATGTTCAATGCACATGTCATGCCGTGACCGGTAAACGTCGATAGCACCCCTCTGGAAGCTGTGCAGGAATATGTCTATCTTGGACAGAAATTACAGGTAGGCAGGCACAACTTCGAGGGGGAAGCCAATAGGAGGATTCAATTGGGCAGGGCAGCATTCGGTAAGCTTCATTAAGTCTTCTCGTCAACCATCCCGCAATGCTTGAAGACTTTTGTCTTCTTCAAGCAGTGCGTCTTCCCCGTCCTGACCTACGGAGCCGAGACATGGACACTGACGGCAGGATTGGTCCACAAGTTCCAAGTCGCTCAACGAGCTATGGAGCGAGCTATGTAGGGTGTTGCTTTTATGGATAAAATGAAATGAGGATATCCGTAAGAGAACCAAGGTAACTGACATAGCTCGCAAAATTAGCAAGTTGAAGTGAGAGTGGGCCGGTCACGTCTGCCGCAGGAGCGATGGCAAATGGAGCCGACGAGTCCTGGAGTGGAGACCGCGTCTCAGTAAACGTAGTGCCGGACGCCCTCCAGCCCGATGGACCGACGGCCTGGGCAAGATCGCCGGTAGGCGCTGGATAAGAAAGTCAGAGGACAGGGATGAGTGCCGCCGACTTGGGGAGACCTACGTCCAGCAGTGGACTGCGAATGGCTGACGACGAAACGACCAAAATGACAAATCACAATGAAAACCAGAATCTATTCTACTTTCTGGGATAACCTTAAAATAAATCTATCCCATTATCCAGGATGAAAAATCGTTTCGTTAATCAACCCTTGGTATTAAAATTACATATATACCGAATTTCAGCCAAATCGGTCCAATAGTTTTTCCGTAAAATCATAACAAACAGACAGACAGATAGACAGAGTTACTTTCGTATTTATATTAATAGGGATTATTATAAGTACTGAGAAAGAAAAAAATAATAAGAAGCAAGATAAGTACAAGACAATAATATACTGACCTGTAAGGTGTTGAAACAGTGACAACAACACTTTGATTTAGCATAGCAGCTAAACTGGTGGGTAAAACTGGACCCTGCGGTTTACTAGGCGGTTCCATACTCTGCAATCCATACTCAACATATTCAATTAGATGAGGTGGAAACTCGTTAAAATGTGGTATAGCCCTAACATGCTCACAGTACTTATGATAATCTTTCAAGCGTGACTTGAACCTATCCAAAGCAGCAATACCAAAGTAATACATTTTAGAGCCCTCTGCCTTTCTAAGAGCATCTAATACGAAGCGTAATGCTAATCCGAGCGACACATAGCTTGGAACAAGCCCTTTCTCGATGATTCCTCCAAATAGTTGTGCAGTAATATGTAGCTCTTTGTCAGGGTATTGGGGAAAGAATTTGTATTCCTCGAAAAGATTTCTCAGCATGCAAGAGAATACTTCACGCTCCCTCTTGTTTGTTGAGTCCTGAAACTTCTTCAACATATCAAGCACTTCATCAATAGACAAGGTTGGGTGCGGAGGATGGTTGTATATCCGCTGGAAGTAGCCATTGGCCTCATCCTCTATCTCTTTTGAGACTGCATGCGTTATTTCAGGGAAGTGAATTGGGTCAGGAATACGAGTCTTATCCATTGTAGGTGCTGGAGGCATTCTCACTAACCCACCAATATTTGCTACATTGGCATTGTGTTGTAAAGGCATCATCGCAAAGGGACTGTTTGGCCCAGCTCCCATTAATCTTGAAGGGGACCCTGGTGCAGCCACTAATGGGCCAAGGGTTCCTGGCATTGCAAAAGCAGTGTTAGCTGGCGCACCTAAGGTCATACCAGCTACATTTGGTGTTAAACTGGCAATTGGATCAACATGCGGAGTAAATAACTGCCCTCCTAAACTTGCAGGATTGAATGGTGTCTCTAACACTCTTGTGTGTGGTCGAGCAATACCTGCGATATTTTGTCTAGTTTTGCTTAGTATTACTGTCTGACAGCTGGTAATTACATTGTATATAGCCTCCTGCAACTCCTGTTGAACATTAGGAATGCAAAGTTGTAGACAGGCTAGCATAGTAGTAATTGTTTCATGAGGAAGTTGTGCTGCTTTTGGGAGCTGCTCCTCGGGCCCTTTACCCAATACATGGGGACATCTCCTCTGCAGAAACTTCACCATTGCCTGCACGAAGGTTTCACCATGATCTCTAATTTTGTCTGTTAACCACTTGTCCAGCTTGAGGTATTCCCTCCTTGATGCGAGACAAGCAAGATCTATCACAAATGGAAATGACTGCACGTTCAGCAGCAATGACAAAGCTTTCAGATCTTGCGCAACATCGAGAATCCTAGATAATTTTGATTGATCACATTCGCCACGAATGTACCAATCAGCCATTGCGTGCATCACAATGGGTTTTATGTTTGGATTCTGAGTATGCCAGGCATGATGTAGGATTATCCCAGAATTTGGGTGATTACCAAGAAAAATTGGAATAAGTGTCGTTAATAATTCTTGCCTAAATACAGTAACAGGCGGATTAATTTGAAGCAGTACCAGAAGTAAAATGTCAGGGCAGTGTTGTAGCGGAAACTTGAACAACTCATGAACTTGCATGTAGTATCCACGCTCTGCAGCATACAACAATAATTCAACAAGATACAAACAACGCCATGTAGCAACTTCCTTATTGTCTGATTCAGGTGGTGATTTTAATATGTCAATAGATACTGGGTGAAACGGATGGTCTGAGAAGCTAAAGACATCAGGGTGTTTGAGTATATTTGTGATCAGACTCATCTGACCTTCCAAGTTAGTCCACCGACGGCAGAGATATTCTACTGGAAAGATATTTGAAGGATAGCCAGCACTCTGCAAACCTAATCTAAGTATGCTGAATAACAAGCTCAGGCTTTGTCTGTCTGGGACAAAAAACTCGGGGTGGTCAAGTTGAAGAATCACTTCTTTCCAGTTTAGATTTGATGCTAACTCCTTTAAAGCTTGCACAAATACTTCTGCACTCCATGATTCTACATGAGGATGAGCAATTGAGTCTTTCTTTGCCTCATGGCTCATCCAGAAATTGCCAGGTGTTTGTAGTTGTGGGCCTTCCTGTGGTGTGGCATGGTATCTTACCATTATAGCTATGATACGAGCTACATCTATTGCAGTGGGCTCTCGCACTCCAAAGTTCAACATGTTGTTCTTGCAATCTTCTACTGAAGAAGTAAACGCGTAGCCAATATCTCTAATAATCTCTGATAAAGAGGTATCCATCATAGCAGTGGCCATTTCATCTGCTGTGGTCATCTCCTTAAGAGGTGTTCGAGTATCGTCAGGAAAGAGAAGTGGCGCTAAGATAATAGGTGCTACCTCACGCGGGAAATCTGTTTTTAATCTATTCACAAACAGTTCCTTTGTCACAGTGGCTAACCTAAAGTTTTCATATGCAAGACTAATAAGGAGATTCTGTAATACTTCGGGGCTGCATTCCTGAAGTCCTGCACGCTCTGCCTGGTTTCCTCTCTCTGTTAACCAAACAAATGTGTTAATGTTATAATACCAAAACTAATTTAGACATAATTAACAACTCAATGTGTTTCTAAGACCACACAACAGAAGTGAAAACATCATCGAGGCGAGTATAGTAGTGACAAGTTGACTATATTTCTCTCTCCTTCCCTTAATCGACTTAAGCTGACTACACCCGAACGAGTGTTACATAGTCGCATGATGCATGACGGCTCAGTCTCATTCAATACCCACAAAATAAAAGTGATCAGCGTGCCTAAAGAAGTTTTCAGTTAAAAAATGTTTACCTGCGTCCAAATAGCACTGAACTAGATCCAAGAAACGTTTTTTTAAATGCTGTTTAGCAAACTGTGCAATTTCATTTTTCGTTGAAGACTTCCTCAACACCAATGAAAATGCCACATCTTGTGCTGTTGTTAATTTTAATAATCTTGAAAGACGGTTGAGTAATGTGTTTGATGGTTTCAAAAACTGAAAAAGATTGATTTTCTTAGTAATAGGCCATGAGAGACTTAGGTACTTCGAAGGAAAGAGAGGAATATGAATTTTTAGAACCAGAAAAATGTTGAACATACCTTTTGCAACACTCGTGTTGGTTGATCAACAGCTCTACAAATAACTGTATTCTTGGCTGGATGGTTCAACAGTGATGTCAAATGTTGGCTGAGCAATGAGGCGTGGAGGCTGTAATTGATAGATGAGCTGGGGCGATCTGAGTCCCAGATATTTCGAGCAGCTTCAGTGAACAAGCACCTCAACAAATGATTTTCTGCTTCCAACCCATATTGACTGACAATCTAAATAAAAAACAGTCTATTAAAATTTTGTACAGCACGCCTTGTGTTGTAATGTCAATTAAATTATGTTTATGTTTTGTTTGTTGGAGATTTGATAATAATATAGTACTAATTTATACTTAATTATCAATGGAGAGCTAATGGTTACAAACTCGCAAGCCACAATTTTACCTCACTGAAGACATAAATAATTGTATTTATTTAAATAAATTTAAAAATGAGGTTTTGTGGGAGATTATAAGAGTAACTAAGACTAAGCCCCGACTTTAGCCTTCAGAACCAAAATGACTGAATTCAGATGTTTGATAGTAGAAGTAAGCAATCTTTTAATAATTATCTACATTTATATTTAAGTAAGTAATGTTATATAATAAAGGCACCTTGGTTTATAACCAATGCCAAGGCATGCAAATGCTCTGAAATTCCTACAACACGAGAGGAGATTGGAAACACCTGCATAACATCCCACAAAGATGCCTAAAACGAGCACACATTCTTGACCTGAATGCAAAATACAGCTCCAATTATAGTAGAATCCATTTATTATGACTCCACCTATATTTACCAATGGCTTGATATGAAGTAATTACACAGCTTAGATTGCTTTTCATATAAAGTTCTTTATATCAAAGTTGGATATACTGACATGTCCATCTTGCTTATATCATCATACTATATTAATGACATGTCACTTACTATGACTTATTTTTATAAATTATGTCATATCTATATGCTTTGTATGACACCTGCGTTTACCCTTTCCAAGTATTTATTTTAGTTTTGAAAGTTCAATGACAGATCAATTAGTAATGTCCTAATGCATTACTGACTCAATTTGTTATAAAAGTAAACTTCATTTATAAAAAAGTTTTAATCAATTTCTTATCTACATATTTTTGTTAAAAATACTATATCCTATAATAAATATACTCGCATTTCACTGAACATAATTTACATATATTAAATAAGCCATTATTATAATAAAGTAAAACATTTTTGATTTTCAAATCAATTATTTTTGATTTATTTACATATAGTGTCCATGGTTTAATAGCCTATGCATTACATGTCTTACAGAACATCACTATTACACCAACCACAACAGTAAAGTAAGTGAATTATGTCATTTGGTTCATGTGGGTTTTACTGTCACGAAATATGTAACTTGATAGATGTGCAAATGTCAAAAGTAATATAGACACTTGGAAAAATTGTGATTCGTCCCATTCCACTTGCATGCAGACAAGCTGATGAAATACACAAATGTCATTGGTTGATTTGAAAATTGTACCTTTTTCAATGTTAGAGATAGAGAGAATTAATACTCTGTGGTCAACACCCACTTCGACCCACTCTTGACATGAGTCGTTATGAGAGCTGTGTGATCGAAAATGATGTCATTAGTGACATTTTCACCATGACTATAACAACCATGGTTGTCTAGTGGAATGGCAGATGGAGCATTTTAGGTGTTGTGAGATACTAAAGGAACACATCCATAGTATTATGTATTTGCCACTCCTGTTCTTTTTCATTACAAACTGAACATATTGTTAAGAAATCAAATAACTGAGTTTTGCTTTCTGCATGAGTTTAAACAATTACATCATCTGATTATGGAACAGTTTCTAAATTCAGATACAAAGACCAACAAAACAAAAAACATTTACATTTCACATTCAAATCAAAGCAAAAAAAAGCACCTGAAACTGAACTTAAAACTAACATAGAATTTCATTTCACATTTTATTCTGACATTCGCAATAAGAAATATGTTAAAAACAACAAAAATGTTTACAATGGTTTCCATTTCATGAGTTTGTATGTATTTTTATATTATTTTAGATAACATTCAAAAATAAAATATTTCCACTTAATTCCTGGAGCTAAAATTGTACAGTGAAGCATAAATTAGATATGCTTGGCCCTTTTGTATCATAGATTCCTCATATTCAGGACACATATTTCTAAACACTTAACATTTCATAGTATGCAACAGACATTCAAGACATAAATAAGGCGTTATTTATAGAACCTAAAGATTAACTTACCCTACCAGTATATTTAAGTCTTACCTAGCAGAAACTATATTTCAAGTAAAGGAGCCTTCTGCCTGGACTCTGGATTAAACATATCAAGCATTTAAAATAACACAAAATCACACATTATCAATACAGTTAAATACATTTTCCTGATGGGCTATTGTCAACACACATTGTACATTATATCTCATATGCTGTGACCCCACCTGTGAAGTTACTGATTGTAGCCGAATGCGTCTTAATTAAAGCGTTAAAAATAATGTCATTATAGAATATCTACATTGGTGTATTTACATACATTATCTGTGAATATGTAACATCATTAAAAACAATATCCATCCCAAATAACACATTACACCCATTGCCACATCATCCCAATACAATATGGTAACATTATCCCAGGTAAGGCCCATCAATAAAGAAATCATTGCACAGAAAATAAGGAATGTAAGATATGAAATTATTTGCAATTGTACCTATAGTCACTAAAAATTAAAATCAACAGTTTATTGGTGTCAATACTAGTCATTCAAAGCAGCATACTAAATATTACTATGTTAGTTTAGATAAGCATTTGCCAACAAATAAAACACAATCAAAAGTAATAGTAAATTCATAGTAATTTAAACTGACAAGTTTCAACACCAAACACTTGTGGCAACGACACCATATTCACAATATGGCGACGAAGGAAACAATGAATAATTATATAGCGTAAGCATCTACTCACCTGAGATAGCTCTTGACTCGTTTGTTTTAAATTTTTCTTATTTAGATGTACAACTAGGAATTTGATTTGCGATAAACTAAACGTTAAAGGGTCCAGGTTCATAGTTCCATTAATGCAAAAACGAAAGCTTCAAACACGTTTGAAGCTCTCTCGAATTTCGATGGATTGCTACGTTAAATGTATGTAGGTTTACAGTTTTATCACGAAATAAACACGAGCCTAAGACCAACATCACCAATACTAGTTAATCACTTTAATAAAATTAACATATTTCAGCACCCCATTCAGCAATTTGAAAACTGCAAACGATGACGAGGCAATGGTTCCACACTTTTTCTGCATTAACCAAAAGTTGCGATTGACGAATGACGACTGACTGACGTGACGACAACCTTTTAGTGTTGCCAACATTTCTAGTCACGAAAACTGGCTTTTTTTTGTTGCACCATCGGCCGCGCGGGTTATTTTTCATGGCCGGTGTGTGGGGCTCCTCTGACGCCAATGTGCATTGGCACGACCGACGCTAAGTATACCCACTAAAACCACATTCTGGCACCGCAGGGCGCAAAGCACGCCAGGAGACAGAATGGGGTGCACGGAACAACTCTCTCTCATCCAGCGACCTTAAGTACGGGCGGACCGACCCCTGGATTTTGCCCGCGGCTGTTTGCCCACGGCGCTTAAGGTCATCCAGGCCAAACCGGCGCCGGAAGCATCTAAGTATTTAGAAATAAAGCATCTAACTTAGAGAAAGACAAAATTATAAATAGATAAGTTAGTAAGATGCAGAAACAAATAGATAGGTAGTAGATTGTAACCCCTTGTAAATACGAAGTAGGAAGATAAGTTGTACATATACTACTTAGTAAAATGTTATACAAGTAAGATATAGTAACGTATAAGTAATAGATAATATATTTAGATATAAGTTTGTAAAATATGTATAAGTAATCAAAATAAGAAATATGTGTAATAGATAGAAGTAGAAATAGTATAGCAATGTATCAGTACGTAAGCTTTTAAATGAAGAGAAAACTAGAAAAATAATAAAAACAAACAAATAAAAGAATCACATCCCTTATTTAAAGTAAGCTAAAATATGACAAGAAAACAAAAGAGAGGAGAGAGTGACCTCTTTCTTGTCACACGAAATAGGTAGTGATTTACAAATTTAAAAAAATTTGGAGCCGTATACTTTGTCTGCGCGGGGGTGGAACTACAGCTCAACGCCCCTGCTCTTGTCCAGGTGATCGTTGTTCGGGTGAACGATGGAGGATCGGTGCCGCTCAACTCGAAGGGAGTCAGGGCCGTCCTCTCGCTGCTCGTAAACTTTTACAACAATCGGTTAGTCGTTGTCATATAATGATGTGTCGATGTCATGGGCAAATGGTGGTGTTACATCTCGAGAAACCGATCCAAGCTGCGGTCAGATGTAGCCGGGATTGTCACATCCTATGGCGTGGTGGCTGGTTCACGGCACCACACAACCCACAGGAGGTGGCCCGACACCTTTGTCACGCCACTTCCTGCGTTTGTTCTTTCGACGCTTCCACTCATGGCCTTCACCACAGCCGGAAGGAAGAAATCCAACTCGACCTCACTACTCGTCCCAAGCTGTAAGCAACACACCTGGAGAGTGAGTAGCACTGTGTTCGTCACCGCCGACGTAGTGATGGTACCCCGACGTCTGCTCGCGTTCTAATTTGACACAGGTATTTCCCGAAGCATCCGTGCCCTGAGAGGATCTGCGTCAAGCAGAACGTCAGGGTACCGTAATGCCTCTCCAGCCATTCGGCATCATCGGCTTCACCGCTTGGATAACGGCGAGGCCGGTGTTTAGGTTGTTAAAGTGGTCCACCCAATCTGCCAGCTGGACGTAGCGCAACTCATATTTACACCCCTTGATCTCACGGGGTGCAAATCGGCCGCCACTGGCTTCCTTCTCCTTTCGCCACGCGCAAAAGGAGGCCAGTTGAACGAAATCTGGCTGTATCAACTAGTGTCAACCTTAAAAAACACTAGGTTGGAATTATTTAGAACAAAATCACCTAAAACATGCAGAAATAAAATAAAATATGAATAATTACATTATTACAATACCTGTCTTTGAACGATTACCTTCCGACACTCATCGATATTTCAATATAACTTAAAAAAAAGCGATAAATATGGTGCTACGTCTTAAATATTTGGGCGTTAACAGAGATGAAAACACGTCAGATTTAGCGCCAAAATACTAAGTTAGCAACAGTGACACCTGTCTGACGACAACAGAATGCAGATGATGGCCAATTCTCAGAGTAATGATTAAGGGGCCCATACGCGATCCTGCAGTGGGCGGAGCTTGCAGGACTTAAGAAGCAGTGACAGAAGAAAATGACCAAAGTGATCAAATTGACCATAAAGACAAATGACCAAAATGATAAAAATGATCAAATTGACCAAAATGCCCAAAATTATCAAAATGACCAAATTGACCAAAATGGCAAATCACAAAAAACCTATCCTACTTTCTGGGATAACCTTTACATAAATCTATCCCAAACTCTACCCTAACATGCGGGATGCAAAGTATCCCATGTCCACCCTCGGTATTAAAATTACATATATACTAAATTTCAGCCAACAAACAAATAGACAAATATATTTTTATCCCGGAAACTGTCCCATTTTTCGGGATAAAAAGTATCCTATGTTCATCCTCGGCATCTGTATACGTATATATATATATATATATACAATGAGTATCAGCCAAATCAGTCGATAGACAGACAGAGTTACTTTTGCATTTGTAATATTAATAGGGATTAATAAAAAACGAAAATTATTATTTTTATTTTTGTGAATACCAGTGATCCAGAGGAATGGTGAATTATGGTGAATAATTGGTATCCGATGAACGTGAAACCTCCAAACTGCTGGCAAATTTTATTTCAGACTAGTCATTTAATTCTATAATGAATTAATCAAATTTTGTGTCTAAATATCCATCTGTTTCATAAAACTTATTTTCAATGTGGTGAAAGCTCATCATTTTGTAAGTAGAAAAGATTGTAAAAAGCAATTTATATATTTATTCAAATAGTTACAAAATGAAAAGCTTAATCAGATAATTTAACTATGTTGCCTGTTTCTTACCCTACATTACTATTAAAACTCGCCTTTTTAAAAGAGTCCATGTACATTCTGTCACAAAAGTATCGGAAATGGAGGATTTGTTTATGGTTCCAATTTTTTTGTAGTTAGATTGGCACGACTGTTTTTCATTTTCGCGCGGAGTTTGAATTGCATCGGTCATTTAGATTTAATACAGTACTATTTTTAGGTAGATCATAAAATATCTAGTGTGTATTGCGAATTTCATAATGGACAAAAATATCGAATAAAGAGTTTGTCTTAAATTTTGCATCGCCAATGGACTTTCGTATTTGGAGACACTAAAAATGTTATAGAAGAAATATGCTGGAAGATTTACCTCGCTTTTGTAGGCCATCAACATCTTCTACCGAAGTTAACATCGCAAAAGTGAACAAAATAGTGACTGAAAATCCTCATTCAAGTTTGAGAGAAATAGCCGCTGAACTTTCTGTGACTCACGAGTCGATCCCTATAATTTTAAATAATGACTTGGGTATGAAACATGTTACCACTCGGCTATTCCCAAAAGACCTGAATTTTCTTCAAAAACTCAATCGCATAAGAGTCGTTGAGGACATGCTACAACGAGTCAATACCAACCCAACATTCATGAAACACATTGTAACTGGTGACGAGACGTGGGTTTACGAATTAGACGTGCAAACAAGTCAACAAGCTTCGGAGTGGCGCCTTCCAACTGAATCGAAACCGAAAAAACCACGCTAAAGTCAAAGTTACGTTGACTGTTTTCTTTGACTATCGCGGTGTTGTGCACTCGGTATTTTTACCGAAAGGTCAAACGGTAAATAAAGTATATTATTTGAGCGTTATGCGGCGTTTAAGATTTGCGGAAAGAAAATTTTGTATTTGCACCACGATAATGCACCTTCGCACAAAGCTATCACTGTGAACGAATTTTTGACCGAAAACTCAACAAATACCATCGAGCAATCATCTTATTCACCAGATATGGCTCCAGCCGACTTCTTTCTTTTTCTTAAACTCAAGTTACCACTTTGTGGCACCTGTTTTCATGCGGTAGAAGACATAACGGAGAATTCGCGACGAGAACTAAAGTCGATTCTGGAAAAAGCGTTTGAAAAATGTTTTGATGATTGGATTATTCGTTGACGTAAGTGTATCGTTTCTGAAGGAGCATACTTTGAAGGTGATAAAATAAATTTGAATGAATAATTAGCACTTTGTGTATTATTGACCTTTTCTCAATACGTTTTAGACAGAGTAGTAAATTCTATGGCGTTCTATTCACACTAACACGCAAGGTTAAACTAACTATTATATATATATTACTAACATACATTGAAGCTTCTTTAGGCTCTTTTATAACTCCAAGCTTTCAATAGAGTAGGAGGGTAAGGTAATTCTATATTTGTTAACCAGTTTCTAGATGTATATATTTTTAAGATCGAGAAGCAGCAAACTCAGCTTCCTTTATGTTATAGATAGATCTGCAAACGTTGTAGTTACTACTACAATTTTTGCAGATCTATCTATAACATAAATGATACAATGAACACCTTCGTTACCTAAACTGTCAGAGGTACAATAAATGTGAATGGAGAGTAGGCTCCAACAACATTCACACGATTACACGATGGACTGCCAGACGGACTGCAATGCAGAACGTGAATGGGCTTTTTACCCAATTGCTGGTGTGACCGTTTTAAAATGTTATTAATAATGTACCAAAATGTGTCCTCAGATACTAAAAATTCACTAAAATTTTTGACTTATGAAGATAATTACATAACTTAAAGGATGCATCTTTTTACTTTTTAAGATGCTTCTAGAGTATAACAATCAAAAAAGTTTTATTTCCAGTTATCACTAGGTAAGCTGCGTAGAATGTAATCCAAGTACGCAGTGAAACAAAATTATATTTGTTGACCAGTGATTTATTCGTTGAACCACTACTATACATTATTACAGTTAATATAATATAGTATTATCGATGATATTGTTAAAATTAATCGTTCCTATTATTTTAATGTACTCTGTGAATTAAGTCACTTAGATCAAACATCTAATCACTGTTACCAAATTTCCTAGACTAACATGTTTTACCTTTATGCCTAGTTTATAACAAGTAATGACTTCTGGTTGAAAGCAGTACAATCTTTGTTAAGTCTGTTTTCAGGCGTTTAGCATAAAGTATTTGATAGTCTGTGCACAACGAACATGGCCTCTTTAAATTAATAAATTAGTTAGCCATATAAGTAGACTACATATTCTTCATTGATATGGATCCAGTAGTTGCCGAGAAAAATGATTGCGATATATTATAAAGATGGACGAACAGGCGGACAGACAGAAAACATAGGAGTGGAAAATGGGATGACAATTTGTATGAATATCCATCATTTTTGAAGTAAGCAGTACCAAATTTTATATATGTCTATTTCTGATCGGAAATTAAGGTACTCGTGTATTGGGTGTTTTTCGAAATTCAACCCTTAAGGGCTACATAAATAGGGGCTACCTTTTTACTCTTTTGAATACTCAAATTATGAATATTTTTAATCTACGCCAGGGAAACCGCTGTCAACAGTTGATTGTTCATAGTTTCACCGTGACATTACACACGGTGTAAATACTCTTGGTTTCCAGAAAAAGTTCGCGTCATTGCTGACAGATATAATATACTTAAATATCTATAAAGGTCCTTTCAACTTGTATAGAAATAACATATAATAATATATAAAAAAAACGATCTTAATTGTTAAAATTGGACTTATAAGTGAATTTTTAACTTATTAAAATTTTTAAATATGGTTATTTGTGTTTCTTTTAATTGTATATACATACAACAGTATTTTATACTATAAAATGTAAATTTGTTTTTATAAATACTGTTTAATTTAAGAAATACCATTAAATAGCAAATAAGTGGATATGCAATTTAAAAAGTCATTTAATACAGAACTTTTATTTAACAATTAATTTCATGTATTTTTTAAACAAAAGCCAATTTATATTATAGCTGTAAGATAGAAATGAAGGGCATTATTTTCGATATTCTTGTTTATTGAAAAGTTAAATTTACGATTTTTGTTTGGAAATAAAAGTCCCCTTACATGTGACAACACTTACCACCGTCCAACTGCTGTCAATGTCAAGCTATCATGAAAATAGGTTAGTTTTTTTACAAATATTTCGCAATTTGTATTTAGTTTTATTAATTTTTTGAGTAGTTTAAGGTAAAATAATCAAATTCAAGCACTTCCTTTCTTGTTTGTTATTTTTTTGTGTAAAACAGTGTAGCGAGAGTAAAACAGTATACATTTCACAATTTATGCTAGATTATATTCGTAATAGTTCAACTTCTCTCCCAGTAGTGTATCTAGAATATTTTATTTTTTATATTATATTGTTTAAATGATATGTTCTGTTAATATATTAATTTGATTTAATTTTCTAATCATATAATAACTCCCATGATGATTATGTAACTCAATACATGTACATTGTATTGCGTTGTTTTGCGTGTCCTGTTTCTGTTACTTCAATGTAAATCACTATCAATTATTTTTTATTTGTAATAAGATTTCATACTCTAAATTCTAGTGGGTTTGTATAAACATTTGTTTATTCTGGGGTTGACTCATGATATTTGGTATATAAATAAATGAGCACTGGAAGTAAGCATACATGTTTTATCACTGAAAGGCATAGATTTTTGTGGTATGGAAACCTTTACTAATTTGTAGTTGATTGAGGCCACAGATAACCAGACGGTGGAAGGAAGGAAGGTAGCTCACATTTGTCAAACAATTAGCTTTTGTATTTAGAGATAATGCTGCTGCTCTTCTAGGTACACTGCTTTGCGACAGTGATCTGTACCAGTTTTACTTAAGCAAGACTAAACATTTAGTTTATAATTTGGTTCAACAGTGTGATGCTGATTAACTAAATAATATTTGATTCATGCTGATGGATCACATTCCATTGACAGAATGTACAGGCAAGGCTAGACATTCAGTATGTATGAGATCAGTATGATAATGTGTTCTGTACAGTTCAGACAGTATAATCCGTTCCTTGTAATAGGCTGGGATGAGCTCGGCACAGAATTACACTAAGATAAGCTCCACACTGAATCCAGCTGTGTGCTTTCTGTAATCTCAGAAAGCATGTCCTCCTCCGTCTCTGTTGCGATGTGTACTGGCACAATACCATGGTATTTACTGATTGTCTAAACTAGTGTACTGACAGATGTCAGTATTTAACAAAAACTGTCATTCCGGAATTCAAAAATCTAGAAATCCATAGTAAATACTGACATCCATCAATGCACTAGCTTACACAATCAGTATATACAACTAGATTTAGTAAATACTGATGAATCACATTATAAAATGAATGTTTAGCCTTGACCTTGGACTTTATAGTTTACAGTATATGTATACATTTGTCAAGTACTTGCAATCTACTAAGGCCAGCCAACAGGCTTTACATATAGTTGAATATGTACATGCATGTTACAATAGTTTGTGTGTCTGAGGGAATGATCTGTTGTGAGGATGTCATTCATTATATCGACTTTTGGTCTCACACACACTGATATTTGTTTACCACCTTCATGAATTGCAAGAAATATAGCTAATTGATATATTTTATGTGGAACATAATAATCTTAGTGTAATTTAGTTCATACTTTAATTTCAATTGTACAGTGGATTTCATTTGTAAAGATCTCTGTTCTTTTTGGTTATACTGAGGTAACACTAAGTTCCCTGAATTAAAAGAATACTTTTAAAGGAAAATAATTTGGCTATTTGGATTTAGATGTCATACCAATTTCTGGTATAGCCACTAGTTTTAATGAACTATTTCTATCAAAGTCCTAGGAATCTCTTGCAGATGTAGCAACTAAATCTGCACACAAAAATTGACTGAAAAAACAAACACAAAGTTTCAGTCATGGAATCATAAAGCTTTCTAATCTTTAATTTTGCATTGAATGCTGTTAACATACTAAAGAAATATTGTTTATTAGGTGAAGGAAAAGATATTAAAACCATTGTTTCTCAACAATTTTTATGTTGCGACCTATGAAAAAACCAAAAAGTTAAGTAAAAAGTCTTGCGACCCCTTCACTGTGAAATTGTAATATCTTAATTAATACTTGTTTTATTATTTTTTAACAGACTGCGACCCATTTTAATCGCAAATGCGAGCCACACAAGGATTGCGACCCCCAGATTGAGAAACCATCTCACAGACAATACTAGCAGGTCCAGCAGACCTCCTGTCCTAAAATAATTAAAATTTAGAACCCGATTTGAGCGCCATCTATCGGGTCCAATTGTAGATCGAAACCATCCAAGGATCCACTCAAACACACAAAAAATTTCATCAAGATCGGTCAAAGGGTTTAAGAGGAGTTCAATGACATACACACATACCTATGAAATGTGTATAGTATTATTGGGTAAACATAGGCGATATATGTACATTGAGGGGGGTATTAATAATAGCCCAAAATCAACTGTTTGTAATTTATAAAATTCTACTTTTGTAGTACAATATACTGAATTAAAAATAATTTATTTATATGTCTTAGGTTTATGGCGATTTTAAACTTCATACGTCGCAACCTTGTGAGCATCTCTTTTCCGGTATTGACTGTAACCTGCATCTACCTTGATTGGAACCACACCAGGAAGTGGAAGTTGCAGCAAAAGTTGGAATAATGGCCATCTTTGGTATAACAACACGCTATGTATGGTTTGCTATTCCAATGACAGGCTTCTTCATTGGAAAGTTCCTTGATGACCAAGAAACACTCAGGTTAACAAATTTTAGAGACAAATCCTATTTGTATGGTGGAAATGTGAAGGAAGGTGATTCCCCATCTTGGCCCTGAATAGTCTAAATATGTAGTGCACTGACCTTGTTGTAATGAAATAGAGATTTTGCTTATCATTTAGTTTCGTTTTATTTGACATTTGAATATTAAAAGTCATGAGGAGGGATGAAAGTCATGTTACAAATGTTAAACTGCAAGATTGATGGGTACAAAGTAGACCAAGAAAGAGATGGATTGATTGTGTGAAGGATGATATGATGTTTTGTGGGGTGACAGAACGTATGTCAGAATAGAGGAGTATGGAAGAAAAAGACATATTGTGCCGATCCCAAATAATTAGATGGTGAAAGAGAAGACAATATTAAATATCAATTTAGTTAATTTTTTTTAATGATTTAAAATTCTATTCTAAATGTTATTTCTATACAATTATAATGTATTCATGTTAAAAATCTCAACTATTTACCAGAACGTACATTTTGGAGCTATTACAAGAAATCCATCCTTGTTGCAAATCAAGGAGCATTTAAAAACCTACCAATTAGCCAGGATTTTGTTACATGATGTTTATGCTTGATATATATATTTACCTAAAAAATATTTTATGTTGATACTGACTAGATATCGAGCATTTACTGCCATTTTGTCTTAAGCGAGATTTGGACCTAAATAAATTTTCCGTTGCAAGTTATTTTAAACTTTAAAACTTTCAGTTTTTGATTCAATGCGGTCTTATCTAACTAAAACTAAAATAATAGTTTAAAATACATCTTCCAGTCAAAAATATATTTAGGTCCAAATGTCGCATACGGTAAAATGGCAGTAAAGGTTCGATATACTTAGGTCAAAATGTCAATGAAATTTGTGTATTTCGTCTTTAATGACATCAACGCTCCATAATCCGTTCCACTTAAGTTTATGATTGTAACGCCCGCAAGTCGTGAACGTGGTCGTTGTGATTCTCATGGGGAACGTCGCCTTAAAGTGACAGATTTTGGAATATTAATAAAAAAAAAATAGAAACAATATTACATTAATTAATGTATTTAACCTTATGTAACCTCACTGTCTGACTGACAGACATATGAGCGCACAGCCTAAGCTACTGGAGCTAGAGTCGTGTATATTTGCATATGGGGTTTATATACTGTATGTAGGTGCGTACTAAAATTTGCAAAAATTCCCCGTACGCGGTTGAAAAAGGGGATACCTTGTCTTTTTTGACTATTCAAACTGAACTATGCATAAAGTCGCGGGCAACAGCTAGTCTGCAATAGATTGCAAACTCCTGCAATGCTGTGAACAAAACAAATGCCCTGAAGAGTGCGGAGAGCCGAGTATTTTGGATACTATCTGATAAAATAAAACGAACATTATATTTGAGACAAAGGAAATATAATTATTATTTAGTAATTAATAAAACTACAATGTCCTCTTTGCCATTGAGTACCAAAGGATTATGAAAGGAGCATATAATCCAATTCCGAAGAATATGGAAAAGAAGAGTGTTGCTGCATACCTGCAAGTCACACTTACATTACAAATCGTTTACGTTCTTCCTGATTTCACGGCAGCAAGTGCTTAATATAATTACTTAACTTGACATATCAACGCATAGCCCAAACTACTGGGGCTAGGATTGTGAAAACTTGCATGCGGGTTCTTTTTATATTGTAGGTGGGCACTAAGGAAGGATTTTTTAAAATTCAACACTTAGGGGGTGAAAAAGATAATAAAAGGAGTACTGAATAGAGCGAAGCCGCGAACATCGACTAGTATTTACATACTCGCGTTTCCCATTTCACTCACGATTTTCCTACTTTCTGCAATGGAAGTGGACAAGTCAACGAGGGGTTAGTGATTAAATGATTACCACTTAGCGATTTTTTTAATTGACATAATGCTGACAAACAGGCAGACGGTTCAACTGATGGAAAGTGGTCACCGCTGCCTTTGGACATTTGCAATACCAGGGGCGTTTTCAACGTGTTGCCGGCAGCGAATAAATTTTATAATGCCCTTAAATGACCCCATGTCGTAGCGCTGAGGGAAAACCGCGGCAGGAAGTTCCTTCCAAGTCGTTATTGTACGCGGATTAACCGTTCTGGAGAATCGTAGCGTAGTTGAGCGTTGTAGCTCAAGATTTCAAGATGTAGAATATATTAATTTTTTGCCTTTAAGTTATTCTTGACATCGGTTTCTTCTTTGCTAGATTTTTTTATTAAATTCATTGTATTAGTTCGATTCCTCTAAATATTATAAATGCGAAAGTTTTGGTGTATGTTTGTTGATCAATCATGCCAGAACGGCTGAACAGATGTGGATGGAATTTGCCATAAAGATAGACTATATATAGTCTGGCATAGCACATAGGTTACTTTTATCTCTATGCTATGTACTTACCGGTTAGGTATACTGAATGGCATGTTGTCAAATGGCTGAGGGGGCCCATCATGATGTTTAAGCATTTGGACCCTCAACGGCGCTCTAATTTGTGTAAGAACATGTTTACCACGTGTGATAGCTGATTTGAAAGCGTTCATTCTGGGCATAGATAATACACTATATTTTGGGTATCCACAAATTATAGGACGACAATATAATTGAAATCGTGTGTCAGTTTTTTGACTTACAAAGCTTTTCTCTTTTATTATCAAAATAATATGCCAGTCTTAGACTAAGAGTAAGTGTTAAAAACTAGCTAAACTCTTTCATTTGGAATTTATTAATATTTATAATAATGACTGACTGATTGACTGACATATGAACGCATAGCCCAAATGGCCCAAAGTAACGGGGCTAGGATCGTGATTTGAATGCGGGTTCTTTGTGTACTTTAGGTGGGCACTAAGAAAGGATTTTTGAATATTTATCCTGTATGGGGTTAAAAAATGGAATGAAAATTTATATTTAACAATTCGGCATTTTCAAAGAGCTACGAAATTTTATAATATACCTGCTTCTGGTTCAAAATAAATATACCATTGTTATGCCTCTTTTTAATCTATGCGAGCGATGCCGCAAGAAACAGCTAATATATTCTAATAGAGCACACAACACGCTCATACACACACGCGCACGCGCACATAGGCACGCGCGCGCGCGCGCACACACGCACACACGCACACATACACACACACACACACACACACATGCGCACACCTCTAATTCTAATTGTAGAAAGAGTTAGTAGTTTCTTTTTATATTATAGTACAATGGATTTCTAATAGATGTCGCTTTTCTCATCCTAATTGTAAATGGCGTTAGGTGTTTTTTTTAAATATATAATAGTGCGTTGCATCTCTAATAGATGTCGCTTTTTAACATTCTAAGTAGATGGCGTTAGTTGTTTCTTTTGATATAATAGTGCGCTACATTTCTAATAGATGCCGCTTTTCTCATTCGAATTGTAGATGGCGTTAGGTGCTTCTTTTGATATAATAGTACGCTGTATTCTAAAAATTTCGCTTTTTATCATTCTAATTGTAGATGGCGTTAGGTGTTTCTTTTGATATAATGGTGTATGCATTTCTTATAGATGTCGCTTTTCTTATTCTAATAGTAGATGGTGGAAGTTGTTTATTTCTTTGATATAATAGTGCGCTACATTTCTAATAGATGTCTCTTTTCTCATTCTAATTGTAGATGGCGTTAGTTGTTTATTTTTTTGATATAATAGTGTGCTGTGCTGCATTTGTAATAGATGTCGCTTTTCTCATTCTGATTGTAGATGGCGTTAGGTGTTTCTTTTGATATAATAGTGCGCTGCATTTGTAATAGATGTCGCTTTTATCATTCTAATTGTAGATGGCGCTAGTTGTTTTTTTTTTTGTTATAATAGTGCGCTGCATTTCGAATAGATGTCGCTTTTATTCAACCAAACTGTAGATGGCGTTAGTTGTCTCTTTTTTTATATAATAGTGCGCTGCAATTCTAATAGATGCTGCTTTTTGTCATCCTAATTATAGATGGTGTTAGCTGTTTTTGAAGACGACGAGAAGAAGACGATATATATATATATAAAACATGTAATAATAATTATATGCTAATAATTGCAAAAATATTGCATTTGCACCCAAAGCCCGACAGGCTTGCTTCATAACATAACTATTTAACACTTCGCTTGAAGATGGTAGATGGCGTTAGTTGCTATCTTATGAACAAAATTATAATCATGATTCTTATGACCCGTGGTCTTGAGACACATACAAATGATGATTATAATAGAATTTCTAGTTCATTGCAATTTTATACTCCTCTTTTACGCTTATGCTATTGAGTAATATCATTGACGAAGTAAATAAATGTGACACTCGCTTAGTAAAAACAATAAATAATTGTAACTGTAAATAATTGTCCTAAATCTTATATTATTTAGATGGCGTCACGGGCTATATATTCTTCTTTCACCTTTTAACCTTTTACCTATTATTTCAAATAATTATTATGTTGTAGGCTATTAGAAGTCTTGTGTATTCTAAGTGATTGTGTCAAATTTGTACAAATATTAATTTAAATATTGAAATGGATGTCTGGATAGTCTGGAATAGCAATTGACTTTTCTCTTTTATCTATAAATTATTATTGAGTAATTCTTTACTTGCAAAATCTTTCACTTTTTAGAAAATAAAAGAAGACAAAAAAATATTTAAAAAATACAAAGCACTATTATAAATAAATTGCTTATTAAATCTTGGGCCTGGGATTCAAAACTACTGGTGGTTAGGGCTCTAAAGACGGGAACCTCCTCACAATTCGTGTAGTGCCCAAGTGCCACTTTCTGTATCTGGCCCTTCACTCAGTAGCCTAAGGAGAACCTCTACTCCAGGGGTGGCCAACCGGACGATCACAATCGACCGGTTAATAGCGGCTGTTAGTCCAGTTGAGCGTGGCAAGGAAAAAGACTAAAGATACTACATAATTGTATACTGAACTGTACCGTCTCATTTAAAATAACAAGCAATAAGTAATTAGTAGATCGCAAAAGGTTTTTTTAGTAAACAATAGATCTTGGATCTAATTAAGTTGGCCACTTTTGCTCTATAGTCAATTGTGGGTCCTCGCTATAAGCAGGGCTGGGAAACCGGAAAAAAGTTGAACAGGTTATAGCCGAATTACATAGAACCTTTCTTTTTCGGTTTTATTCCACCTTTAGTCTTTTTAAAAAAATAAGTCTTTAATCATAATTAAACGGTTTTCAGGAACAAAAGTTCGTTACATAAGGTTTTATTGAATGGCTTTGAAGGCTTTTTGCCCCACAGCTTTAAAGCGTGGCCACGTGGTACAGCATGTAATCAGGTGCATAGAACACATATTTCTATTAGAAACAGTTGTCATATAGAGACAATAATTCTCACAGAATAAACTGGTTAAGGTAGGTAGTAGGTTTATAAACACTCTTTTAATGTTTGCACTCCGAACGAAATAGTTGATACTAAATGTAAAGTAAAATTACCCGCTTTTAATCGGTTACAACTAGTTTTAGTCAACTATTTCATTCGGAGTGTATACCTTGAAAAGAGTGCTATAAAACCTGCAATACTTAGTTTATTCCACAAGAATTACTTTCTCATTCTAACTCTAAAAATGCGTGTTTGTGTGGGACTGAAAACTTGTACGACCTGGCGGCGCTTTTAACGGCAAGAACCGTTCGAAACCGGTTTATTTAACAAGACCTATTCAACGAGTTTTTGTTATTAAAAACCGTTTGATTAAGTTAAAGTTAGAACAAAATCAAAAAGAAAAGTTGCTGTGTATATATATAGGCTGTAACTGGTTTGCCTTTTTTTACCGGTTTTCAAGCCCTGGTTACAAAACGGATTATGTTTACAACTGCCGGTATTATGCTCTTTGACTCCACAATTTCTTTCAGGGAGGTACATCTGGATTTGCTCAGTATACTATTAAGTAATATATTCCAACAACATCATGTAGCATTGAATATACATTTAGCACGGTATAACGTGGAATCGCACAACGATGGGAGACGCGAGGTTAAAGACTATACTGGATGTATGGACAAACTCATGAACAAATTTGGACACCAACCTAGATGCCTTTAGTCTTTATTGAAACAGTATTTTTTTTAATCTGTAAGTTATCTATGTATTTTCTTTTCTGGTAGGGGGTGCAAGTGTACCCCTTTGAACCCTGACGTCGGCGCCCATGTTAGTAGTAATTATTATTTTCCAGGATAATATAATGCCCCTGCTCTATCTGCGTCAGTGTTAGCGGTAGTGAGTAAGACCAAATGCGACTTAGAGCGTTAAAAATAATGCGTTAACAATTAGCTACATTACTGTACATAAGTAACTGTTAATGTTTAACGTCATTAACAATATCGCATATCAAATAACGCATATATTTTAGACACACAGCCAGTAACGCTAACATTATCCCAGGTGTAGCAGAAGCATAAGAAAAATAATTAAAAGAGACATTTTCATTTGTTTATTTTGTTTCCAAATACAATAACATCTATACAATTGTAGTTTCTACGTCTAATGATTTAAATATTGACACATGCACTAAAATAATGTTTTTCTTTCATTACAAATAATGTGTATAATAAAATAATTTTTACAATACAATATTGGTTGACTGGAGTTCATCACGTAATTTTTTTTTTAAGTTTACGGCTTGGCAACTACGCCTTTAAGCCAGGCGCAGTTGTTTTGTAGGCTACAATCGACGCCATTCAACGGAGTTCTTGTGAAAACTCGAAAGGTCACATTTGGCTACACACTTCACATTTCTCACAAAAACAAGTAATTACTACTCAAAAACTATCAATATCCTACAACTATTGTTCATTTTAGAGTAATATTACACATTTTTAGAAAATAAAACTGCACAGCACAGCATCTCCTTTCAGTTCCCGCCAAAAACTCCTCACGTAATTAATGTTAGTGACGGTACAGACAGAATGAAAAACCGCTAGTGTTTTCTCACTAACAATAATAATCACCCTTATCACATTTCCTTCACAAACCTTATCAGAGTTTATTCTTTTATATATCGACAAATACACTTGCGGTAGACAACACTAGTCATTTGCAATCCGGCTAATAGGACCAGTGTGCTTCTACAAGCACCTTTGACTAGGTCTCTTCACATACTGAACCAGATTTGCGAAGAGAATCTAGTCCTAGATATTTTCAAGTGTATTGGGAAATTTACAGCAAGGGCATTGAAGAATCCAAAGGGCGCGATAGCCTATTCTTTCCTCGCTTTTAGACTTTTTTCAACATTATATTTATAAAAAAAATATGATAAATAAATTTCTCGATGTTGCTCAATGTGTATAATATCGCTTGTATTATAGTTTTTTCGTTTCTTCTTCCATTATAAACGTAAATTTACAACAACAGTCGGTTGTATCATTTTAATAGGTCCAGTGCGTAAGGAGACCTGAAAGATCTCTAAACACTTATAGCACTATCTTTCTATGACTATGACCACAGACTTATTTTTTATCTCTGTGGCCATGGCATAGATAAGTAATACAGACGCGCGTCCGGTTTAAAATTTTATTATGACGGTGTGCAAAACCTTTTTTCATGCGGCTAGTTAGATCTCGTATGCATTGTAGTAAATGACATTTACGAGTACTAATAGGGCTCAAACGCACTGGCTTTTATTTCAAAATATCAGCGTTTTAAACGTGTTTATATAGTTTGTTTCAGAGTACATTTTTAAGCCAAAAATCTTTTTCTTCCCATTTCGTCACAAATATTACCATTGCGTAAAACTTATGTATACAAAAATAAATAAATAAAATAATTTTTGGTTTTTAATAGTTAAAATTTAATTATGACTAAAGTATTGCTAGTTTCAATACTATTATGATTGCACTTTAATAATAATCTAGTTTATATACATTCGTATGGTACTAATAAACTTAAGTGTATAGGTATAAAATTAGAATTTTTATTCAAACTAAGTTATAATCTCAGACGAATAAAAGTACAGTATCAGATGGCCCACCTGATGGAAAGCGGCTACCATGGCCTATGGACATTTGTATTACTAAGGTGCTATGTATGTATAATGTGCTGCCAATCTCTAAAGGGGGACTAGAACCTGGCCACTCATGCCGGTACACAACGCTTGTTATAGCGGCATACTCTTGACCAGGGGTGGTAGCCATCCAGACTGGCAAATACCCTACCACCTGGCTGTGGGTTGTCTTGTCGCTACTTACGACAGACCGCCGGACTGCAAGAAATTGTATCCCGTTCCGTGAATAATAGCATCAAATGAAGTAAAGCATTTTTTAACTTATGTGTGCGTAATCTTATACAGTATATACGTGTTGTTCGTGTGTGGTTGTGAACTACAACTATTCCACCTTTATTCGTATTAATAGTATATTTTAGCACCACACTGTGGTGCGATCGGCTTCCTTTAGCCGGCTTTACTCTGAGAGCTCGGGGCTCAATCTAACCTATTTTGCTCATCTGAAGATATGATGAACAACGTCTCATAGAGGGCATGCTTAAACCAATGAGAACCTATTTCTCTATCTATCTACACTGTTCACAATTTGGTCGGACACTCACATAATTTTTTAATATTTCTTAGAAATTTTGATATGAACCTCTATAAAATCGACATATCCGTTTCTCTTTATATGTGACAATAATTGTTCTCTGTTGGGTCAACTTTGTGTAAGGAATTCAAAAAAGAAAAAAGGAGAGGCAAGTTCAAGTTAGAGCATTACGTGAAACTGCTGAATATATTTAAATATAACTCAACACCATAAATGGCATCGTTTCTGTGGGATAGACGGGTGTAGATAGCTAAAAATATTTTAAAATTTTGAAAGCTAAAATTATGAAAGTTTCGCAGGCTTGTAATCTTAACACGTACTGAACTTGAGCGAAAACAACGCGATGAAACCTGCATATCGACATAACCGATTGGTCAAACCCACCAAGTTGCCTTGGACAAGCGAGAGGAGCATACTGTCCGTTTCCCAAAAAAAAAGTTTGAGAGTCAGAGTCCAGCAGTTATTATTGTTATGTTTTTTTATACAGAGTGGTTAAATTTATGAACCGTGGATTATATAAATGAAAGGACAAGACTGACAGTTAAACTGGAAAATTGACGGGTACAAATGAAAGGGTAGGCCAAAGAAGAGATGGATGCATTGTGTCAGATGACATGATTTGTGGTGTGTCAGAGGACTTATGTTAGAAATAGAGGAATATGGAAGGAAAAGACATTCGTGATTGGTAGTTGTAATAGGTAGTGATAATAATGGGTCTTACGGAGTGCGCTGCCTGGGGATCACAGAGGTTCTAAATGGAAAAATTTTGTCGGTCCAGTGAGGTCTCTGGAGGGCATGATGAAAGCCATGCTCACAAGAAAGTATTGGTCGGCGGTTGCCTCCTTTTGTGTGTCGGTCGTGACCCAGAAAGAGGCGTCGGAGAGGCAAAGGGAGGAGAGTACGTATCCGGACCCCGTCTGCATTAAGCGGCTTCGGGGTCGGACGCGTCGCTACGCACAACATCTCCTCCCTTCATGATTCCAGCACAGGGGGCCGCGCGGACTGCGCCTCCGTGTTGTTGAAGAGAGTGTCCTCCCCCGTAGGACATCCTGGGCTCGTCAGAGAAGCGTTGAGACGTCACAGATGCAGTACTTATTTGGTCTAGTTCCTGTGGCGTCCTGTAAAAGCGTGTGAAATAGGGGCACAGGTTTGGGTTTAGTGGGTAGTTTGACCGCCGACATCCCCGTTGGCCTCCGCTCGGAGGTCACGTTGGGCATATGGCCGTTCAAGAGTCCCACACATCCCTCGCTGTAAAGCCTCCCAGGCCCGAGGATGGTGTCACAAGAAAAGACATTGCCCCTGCGTCAGAAAAAAAAGTAATGGTAATAGATAATATAGTAATTAGGAGAAGGAGAAGCTAACAAATACCTAATGCTTAAGTCTATTAGTACCTTTTAAATAAATACACAATTGATCGTTAATTATGGCATCAAAAATAAATTAATAGATTCTGTTATCACAGATTAAAATAAACAAAACGGACTTAAAGGCGGATTATTCCGATATTTGTGAAGGTAATTTTTTATTACACACGTAATTGAACGTGAAAAATTATATGACACAAAAAACCTTGTGTGAGTGGATAAAAAAGTCTCGATTTCAGAACAATTTTCTATTTTAAATTCTAATTACAGCACAAACTTATATACATATAAAATTGCATTTCCTAAAAGATAACTATATTATACAGTAATTAATATTAACTGATTGTCTTGGTAGTTCATTGCTTTGTTACAACGTTAAAATTAGTAGTTTAGTATCAGTAGTTGGCTCACTCTTATACAGACAGAAAGCATGTTTCATTACTATTAATGTTTAATTAAATGTGGAATGATTTTGTTTGGATATTTATTGCAGTGTCGTAGTTAAGATCACGAGTGCTTTGGCAAGATTTTATATAAAAATCGCAATTTTGTAATCATAAATGTACAGATTGGTTTTTACTGTTTATTGATTCCATAACCATTTTTTCAACTTATGTTTTCGTCCTGTGAATTTGTCTGCCTTTATATGACACAGTATTTTTTTCAGATGCTATTGTGTCGATACGAATAATATTTAGAAAAAACATTATATATGGCGCTATATGATGGTGTATATTAATCAAATAAAAAATAGGAATGACTTTCATACGTCATGTAGGTAGGTAACTGAGGGTTGTTTTTCAAATAAATTATTATTTTTATGATTGATCATCGAGTCGACGCTATTACTTCCTTACAGGTAGAACAAGACTCAAAATCACTGACGCATCACCTTAAAGGCTGATTTACATGGAGTCAGTTACTGACATCAAATTAGAGTTTAGTACTGACACAATACTGCTGTTGTGTAAATTGCTTTGGAGTCTATGCTGACTTCAATAATCGCGATTTAATTTTTTGGAGTCAGACCCTCACCAACGGTACTGACCCAATCTAAGTGACGACGTCAGCAGTCGATTAGTCGCTGGCACTATCTTGTCGAGGTAGCGGTAATGGCTAACGCACGCGTCCGAAACTCTAAAAGATTCGCTTCGAATCGTGGCCGGAACGCACTCACCACTTTATTAGGCAGTTTTTCTGGCCTGATATACTGTCCGTTTCCCTGTAGTGGGAGGCCCGAACCCAGCAGTGGGACGTTTATGGGCTGTTATAATGTGATAATAATATATACTATCTTGTAGGGTGACAGCAAAGTAGAACATCCGGTTTCATTTCTGTGGTCTATCCATTCTCTTACCCAAAGTTTTCTTTTAGATATCTCTTCTTCTAACAGCAGATAGGAAACTTTCTCACCAAATCATTCAATCGCATCTAATTTTGCCGTTTTTGAGAACTCATTTTCCGTACTGACTTTGCGTACATTGTAAATACATAAAGAAAAACTACTGACTGCATGTAAACAGTGTGTCAGTTATCAATGTCAGCATAGATGACTGTTACTAACTCAATGTAAATCAGTCTTTAGTTAAAAGAAGAACATACCAGTCGTTTTTTAAATAAAACATTTTTGTTTGTAAAATCAATAACAATCAATTCATTAATTCCTTTAAAACACTTAAGGAAATAATCTCAACCGCCAAAATGATCTTTTATGTTACATTACATACGATCAATAAAATTTTATTATTATAATCCTTTATAAATAGTTCTACTTATTGGAGTATCTATTATTTACAAAATTCCTTTTTTTAATAGACTAGGCCTCGTTCGTAATTTTGCATGGAAAAATAATAAATTCAATTTTATATACCAAAGTACTAATACTCGTGTAAAAACAAATGTAAAAATGTTTTAGAATTAATTTTAATTATAAAATATAATACTGGTAACCACTGAAATGAATATACATATTCTTGTTTCAGCGCTGGGCCTTCTACCATGATATCCCACTTTAATGAGCTTACGACTTTCTTAGGCGATTGTGAACAAACACAATAGGGTACTTGATAGACAAATCAACCGATATATTTTTTATTATCATACTAAACGTCGTGGCCTTATAGATTTATATCATTCACATCATAATTTTGTACCAGCAATTAGCGCATTCTCTTTGAAGACCACGGGCCATAAAAATGGCCAACACATAGAGGCCCCTTGACAAAAATGTAAATGTGGCGTGACACTGACTGGCAATTAGCCCTGTCTACACCATATAATAATGCACCCAAAGACACGCCCCGGCCATTGTAGGACTATTGTGGGAAATGAGAACAAAAAGTACCGGGCTATTGACCACCCAATAACCCGGCATTGATTATTGTTAATAGTAATTCAAATTATTCTATGATGATAATAAGACGGTATTCGAGAACTGAGATAGGAGTGTTGAACTGAGGAGTGCTGTATTCGGCCGCTAGCGCAACGTGCGTAATATTTTTTCGCACGGTATACTTAGTTTCATACAATCCATAGTACGGAGTTGTCTGGAAGAGATTGCTCTAAAGCGATAAGGCCGCCCATTGTTCCTGCCTTTACATGAAATTACTGTAAATTATATACTTTATGTGTATGTGGTAAACAATAAATAGTTTTTTATCTATCTACGCTTATACTGGAGCTAGGGTTGCCACATTTTTCAAATAATATATATATTAATTTATATGTCATTATTTATTATGTATTTTATTTATTTCATTATTGAATTTTCCATGTGTATTTATTCCTAAGTTAAATCTGCAGCCATTACTATTTCTAGATTTGGCCAGCAAAGATCTATTATTTCGAAAAGAATCATAAGTATCTAAACAAAAAGTGCGAGAATTGAATTAGTATAAAAATATAGTACATTTCATACTATATGATGTTTCTATAATATATACCTACTACAATTGGCTAAAATATAGTACGATACTATATATTATAGTACGGTTGACAACCCTAACTGGAGCTGTGCAAATCACGTAGCTAACTTCTTTAGAGGCGCAGAAAACGATCTGCACATATTGCATGTACCACGACGCTGTATTTATATGGCTTTATAGAAAGACCTTACCGAATACTCTATTTAAAGATCGATAAATTAAATAGAATAGGAGATCATGGTACAAGCCTTGGTAAAATATTACAATAGAAATACGTTGTCCGGGTTGTTTACAAGACTGGTCATGCGTAGTGCGGATAGGAGCCAAGGTGTGACGTCACGTGCGGTGGGGGCATCGAGTGGGGGGAATACAGGTTGCTCCCCCCACCACCCCAGTTTCCCCACGACGCTGACGGGAATATTGACGCTGTAACAAGGAGTCTCATCTCAGTTAGTATTATATTATTCATGCTATTATACTAATAATTACAGCATATAAGTGTCCGAGGCCCGATTGCAGGTCTCGCGTTTCTGAAAAGACGGTGTACCCGCTACGGTTGTCCAAGGAAGTTTGGCGGAAATTACACATTAGGAATCTCACATTGGACAATAATTTGCATGCAGCGGAACCCACGATGTTGGAATGAATTACCAGTACCCGACCTGTTAAGCTACCGGGATTTAAATTTTCAAAACATACTACAAATATTTAGTAACATATAATTCATTGAACATAATAAAAATATATACAAAGAAATTAATACACCCCATAGAAACCAATAAAAATATTCTAAAAATTCAATACGTTCGCTAATATTTGTGTTACACAATGATAAGTACTGAAATGGTTTGTTAATAAATCTATAAGTATAAAATAAAATTGAAGATTTCGTCCGTCTTTTCAATATAAACGTCTAAATTGAAGTGTAAACTACACTTTTTACAATACCTAAATAAATGACCGTTTCTACGAGTATTGTTTGCCAGTATGTTTGAAAATGTTTCACTCTAGGTGGCTCAGTGAGTTTCATTTAGTTTTGGGTATCAAAACAGCGATTTTACCAGTATATTCCATTTGATATTTTTCAGAGTATATTCAATACAAATATTAAGTCACGATAGAATACTTTAAATAATATTAATGTGCGAATTTTGACATTAGTGTGCATGATTTACGTTAGTTTTAGTTAAGTAGGGTTAACTTACGTACGTGACTGCTTTAAGAGAGCAGCAGCTTATTTGTAGCACTTGTGGTGTTGTAATAATGCGCTGCTACTCTCTTAAATAGTTTATGACGTATTCTACGTTTCCTTCAATCAATAACTCGTCTATATTGCTGTACTTTATTTCAACGCGCAATTTCGCCTCTAAGTTAGACCTCGCCCGGGAATGTACAGGACACCAGAAAATTACGTGTGGGACACTTTTTACTTCGTCCGGATCCCAAATTCACGAGGGGAGACTGGAACCTGGCCACTAATGCCGGAACACAAATCTAGACTTTACACCAGGGGTGGTAGCCATGCCATCGTGATGCACCAAGCCAATCGGTTCTAGAATGGACGTACGCCCGTACGACGGTACGTCGACGCTGACAACACATGACTAAATTGATTTGGTTTACGACCAGAATCATATTGTTACGAGTTGCAGGACTCGAATAAAAATACCGTTAGAATGACTATAGAATTTATTAGAACTATACAAACACGTATAACACAGGTACAAATATAACTAAACACAACCAGTCCAAACGTAATGCACGATTGAATAACACGCGCAAAGTACGTCACCATATAGATAACTGAATGTACACACGTCTTGCATCACTTGTGGTTATCGCTTGACTGCCGTTCTCTCCATTGGGGCATTGCTTTATGCTGCACAAATGCAATATATCTACCTGACCGCGCGAACCGAATTTCTTAGAATCACATTTGGCTAATGACTACCATAAAAGATTACAATACACAATGGGCTGTTTTTCTAAACACAAAGTAAACAAAAGAAGTCCAAATGCCGAAAAGTAATAAGCTGTGGATAACAGGTATGCAGGTGTGAATTTGTCTTTGTCGGTCGTAACAATATTATCGTAGTTTGTCGATCCACATAAAAATCTCTCAGATTTATGGAGTTTAACTAAAGCTCTTGCCAAAAGAAAACAAGAAAGAAAGAAAATTAATAAAATACTTAGATATTCTGACGACATTACAAGGTCAACTCTTGCTGATTGATGATTATAAAAAAACCCTCACCATGGTTTGGACAGAGATTAGTAAGTTGAGTATTAAGTAGTCGGTCAAGTAGTCTATCCAAACAAATGTAAATCAGGCCTTATTCCCAAGTTACCCAATTACTTCACTAATGCAAAAATGTTAAATGAGGTTAAAGATAAATTCAAAGTTAGCGTTCCATAATTGCATTCTCAGGGCTTTGCCATTTAGCAACGGAACCTTAAAACGGGGAACTTTGCGCTCTCTAAAATAGCAACACTTGTTTCTTGTTCAAATAACATGTTCCATTAAGTCAAGTGCGCCGGTGCGTCTTGCCGGTGACAACCCGTTTGGAGGGCTTTGCAAACATTTGCTCTGTGGATGTATCGGGTATACTGGGCGTAGTTGAAATGCAGATTAGCCAGCTTCCCGTTTGTTTAGGGGCGTTATTGTAACGCTTAGGGATCTCGTGCGCTACTAGTCGATGTCTAAGACTGGCCGCATTAAGATCAGGGACCTAAAGCGGCCGCTTTTGGAGAATTGTTTAATAATATAGGGCTGGTCAACGCAGCACTGATACCGGAACACAACTTGAGACTGTTTGGCGGAATATAATTTAATGCTCGTATAAGAAATGCATTTGTTACAATCAATGCTAAGATTATTTACATGTTAATAAAGAACAGGCGTTAATAGTAGATTGTTACACGAGGGATGAAAGAGAACCTATTTAGGTATGAGATGGTTTATTAAATCTTTGGTGGTTGATGCATTAAAACCATATCTAAATTTGATGAACTCATTTTATAAAAATATCCGTCATGTAAATTTCTTTCTCTGTAATATTCTATCAGCCAGAATATTTGTATATCCTTGATGATAATAAATATTTAGCTCAAATTTATGTAAATTAAAGAATAATTTAGTGAAAAGTAATTTATAAATATAAAACGATGTTACAAAATTTTTGATATTTTTATTACAATTTATGCCGCGATTTAACAGCGGCTGTAAAAAAGTTGCAACAGGGGTTGCAAGGGGTCGCATGTATTATCTATGATTCGAATAGTTTTTTTTACAGTAGGGACAAGCCTCTCCCAGGAATGAAAAGTTCTGTTTTCATCCCTCTGATTAGGTAACTTCAAACGTACTTTCCGAGTATGAGAAAGGATAATTAACATTTTACTTTTAAAATATCATTACAAGATGTTAAGACGTACGAGATAATTTTAGATTTACATTGAATTTATAGAGAAACTTCTCACACGGCGGACATAAGCGAATCGTTTTCATTCGACATCACGAACTCAAATAAATTCAAAAGTTTTTATTCAAAATAAGTCCCACTGGAGAACACTTTTCAAGGTCATGCATAGGTATAATTTAAACTTTAAATTTACGTCATATTCTATATACACCGCTTCGCAACGTGTTATTGCTGTTAAGGAGAAGAAGCGGCAAGAAACTGCCCAGCAACACGTCTAGCTAAAAATTATTTTTCTTTATATTTCTTATTCTATTTATATCTCAAAATCTTTTGAAGTGAAACTTCTTTAGAATCGTTGTCATTTGAAACTCGATGAAACGAAATAAAAGCGATACTAAAAACAGATATTTAATATTTTAAACACTACTCATAATGAGTTTGTTCAAAGTGAAAACAAGGAATCTGAATTATGTGTTAAAATATTTCTTAAATATGTAATATATGAAATGTAATATTTGGTATTAAAATATTAAAAAAAAATTGAGCTTGGTAATAATTTTATAAAAATAATAAACCTTATAATAATCCTAATACTCTATATTTATCTCATTTCCTCTCGTAGCCTACTTTTCTGAAGTTTCACTTCTGCCGTGTGTGAATTGCAAACAGAGAATTTTATTTACAAGTTTTATATAGAAGTATGTTACATAATTACTTTTCGAAGAATTAATGGAGTTGTATCAAACAGTGCATACTCAGTAAGACACAATAAACCTACACAATAAAAGGAAAAAAGAAATTTATTATCGTTATGATAATGACGAGACCTATAAAAATTTTATACTGAAAAATATCTTCATAAATTCCTTACAAGTTTGGCAAGATAAAAACTTTATACAGACGATAGTATAAAAGGCTGGAGCGAACTGCTATGTAAATGAAGTTTTGACATTTAAATATTCTTCAATAATGTAATCTCCCTTTTTAAGCACCCCTAAAACCTCCGTTCCATCATTCTATATATTTACATCTTGCAGATTCTAAAAACACAAGGCTTGTATCAGTCGGTCTCGTAATAAATTTAAATTATATTATAAAATTACAATAACAGAAGCCATGACAAATTATATAGTTAAAAACAGCTGAAACAATATCATAATAGTGTTGGATTAATTAGACAACAAAATATTCTTTATAGAGTATTATAGATTGTTAAAAATATTAAACTCCTTGTTGCGGCGGCGCTGGGTTTACTACAAACTATATCAAAATGAGAAAGAAGGAGAATGGGATAATTTTGATGCGAATTTGAGAATGAGCACACATGTACCTGGTTAATGGGCATGAAATGTAGTTGCTTCTCTGCTCCTCAGTCCACTTCACTTCACTTCAGTTTATTTGTTATATATTTATAGTATTTTATTTTTATGTGTATATATTTGTTTTTATATATTTTATATTTCGGAAACACCCGAATTACTCAAGCGGCGCAAGTATGCAACCCTCAGTGAGAGTTATATGTTCGTGCCGTTTGCTGTCGAGACGCTTGGACCGTGGGGTCCTGAGGCCATGAGCCTGTACCAAAAATTTATCGAAACGACTCATTGACTCTTCAGGTGATCAGAGGGCTGGTGCTTACCTCGGCCAACGGATCAGTATGGCGATCCAGCGAAGAAACGTAGCCAGCCTTCTGGGCACCTTACCCATAGAAGACGGTGATCTAGGCTCAGTATTCTACTTATAGTATTGAGGGACTATGAGTAGAATTTAATACGAATAAGTTAAGTTTTCTTGCATTGTATTCGGTTATATGTACTTTATTGTAATAGATATTATCCCTAAGTTTATATTGTAATACGATAGAAATAATCTGTTTTACTACAATAACATTTGCGTTGCGGAGCGGGTTAATTATACATTATAAACATTTATGGTATGTTTATGGGCGTGATATATTTTATATTATGTTATTGAGTTGTATTAATTAATTTAATTTATAATATATTTTTAAATATGCGGGGCGATTTAAGTTAATTTATGATATGACAATGAATGACTGACATGCGTGCGAAAAGAGACGGCGCCGTCTTATTTGAAGTGGGAATTTAAATATTGTGAAAAGAAGATCGTAGGCCGAAAGAAGGTTACATGGCGGTACCTCCCTTTCTCGTAACCATTTCAGTACTTATTGAACAATTTCGCAAACTAGCATTATATGTAAGGTGGGACCAGATACATCGCGAAGATATAAATTGTAAAAGATCAATTTGCATGACATATTTCATACCTTGTTATATATTAATATCTTCACATTGTATGAAGCCGTTAGAAATTATAATAAAATAATTTTACGTTACCTGTGGAAGTCGGCATCGCAGCATGTGGAGCCATAAAACTCGACAGCTTAGCAGAATGGTGGTAAGAGCTCATGAATAAATCACTCTGATACTTATAGGCTGGATCGCTCGCCGCTGGTTGCGTGGCCGCTGCAAGCCCTTGGAAATCGAACTTGTAAGCGTACCGCTTGCCGTGTACCTTCGTCATTATATTCTTATCGTAGTAATATCTGGACAAATCAATCAAATCAATATAACAAAAATAATGTTATAAAAATACCATTTCGTGTTTGGAATTTTTACAACATGCAGGATTCGAAATTCGAATACTCCTACCATGCTATTCTTCAAACTCACTCATTAAACTGACTCGAGTGACTGCTCTCACTTTATTAGTGGAAGCCGAGTGAGTTTTAAAATAAATGACAATGTCACACCGGATTAAATGTATGAATTAGTGAAATGTGTTTTCAGAATGGCATGGTTGATGTCACTCACAGTACCACCGTACTTTAGTTATTGATCAATTAGTGTGAAATAAAGGTGGATAGAATTCGCATTAGACGTTAAGATAACGCACAGCAAAAACGGGTACCCCATTCGCATGGCATTAAATGAATGTAACAGTTGTTACCTCAACGCTCTGCTAAGCTTATCATAGTTCATGTTTGGCTTCGATTTCCTTTCACCCCATCTTCGGGCTACCTCATCAGGGTCTGTCAGCTTGAACTCCCCGTTAGTCCCCTCCCATGTGATGCATCCAGCGTTACTCGAGTCACTGAGGAGTTCTAGCAGGAATTGCCACAACTGGATCTGACCTGAACCTGGGAACAGTTACAAATAAAGGAATGTAATACCAATTTGAAACTTCACATAATATATATCATCCACATATAACGTCCGTAAATACGTCCCACTGCTGAGCACAGGTGTCTCAATTTTACGAGAACATTATATTGGCATAGCGCCATGCTTGGCTGATTAGCGAGTATTACCCATTATCAATTTCGATTTGACACATTTGCAATTTTTTTAAGATTTGTGGAAAACAGATTTGTGATAAGTATTCTGTCAATTTTTATATATTCAGCGAACTTCATTTAGGTAGCTCCTCAAATTTTCTTATTGTTTTCAAGGTATGATAAGAAATATTAAACCCACAGCCAGTTATTTCTAGCATCAGACACTACATTGGCTTCCATCAGGGACTGTTAATTATTTTTCTTTTTATCCAGGGGAACTCCTCTTGAGGATAAAATATTGCGGAGGAGGAGAGCTGCAGCGTGTGGGATGTGCCTCGTCGAGGCGGCACTAGCTCCTCCGCAGGAATGTTATTGCCACGCCATGGCTAGGGATAACCACTAAAACCCGTGACCGATCCTCGTTGCGTCCCCTGCCCGGGCTGTGTGTTCGCTTGCACATTCACCTCTAGCTCGGACTGACGATGTCCGACTCCCTCACTGGTTGGCCCCTCTATTGTAAGCTGGAGAGTTGAGGCCACAAGGTAAGAGGGGGCGCGCAAATCGATGTGCGTCCCTCCTCTCCGGTTGCTAATTATTCCTAATATTATTAGATAATCAGTGACGTCATAAAGGAAATGCACGAATCCATAAAAATCGTGTAAGTAATTTGGTAAACTTCCATACCTGAAGAAATGGGGACACCCTTGCCTATCGGGGGAGACATTAATGAACTAGTATAATAAGGGTTGGGCCGTGTGAAACGCATGTAATTACCGCAGAAGGTCACGTGGCGTCAATTGTTTTGACTCACGGTGGCCGGCCGCGTGTGCGCACCGACTAGCCTTTACTAATATACATTACAAATTACAATCAGGGTTACACACCTTGATTCAAAGGTGTATGTGATATGTTGGGGTCAGGATGCAACTAAATTTAATCCTCATTGTTTTCAGTAGGTGTGGTAGTAAATTATATCTATTAATACAATATTATTGTCTGCTTTTGTTTATTTAATGCATTTATTTTTTGGAGGAAAAATAAAAAATATATTCATTTGAAAATTTTCCTGTAAATAAATAAACGAAAATATAGCCACAGGTTTAATGGGTTATTTTAGACGCGACTTTAAACTTTGAAAGATAAGTTACTAGTGTAGTGTAATTGTTAACGTGTTATCTTTTAACGCTATAAGTAAGTCGCATTTGGTCACAGGAACTGACACTAACGCGGGTAAAGTAGGGGAATAATAAAGATATGATCAGTGATTTAATAAATGTATAATATGTTACCGTTGTGCCCTTATCTGACATAACACTACAACTGTTACACAACTTAATGTACTACATTTCACCTTTATTACAAAGATATTTGAACTCAAAATAGTAGTAAGTATGTTTTTTTAAACAGAAGGGTTGGTCGTAAATATAATAATGAGATTAATTTCGAAGTTTGAATTGTCTCCCACGAGATATTGTTTATCTATAGCATCTTGGTTTTCATACGATATTTTTGAAACTAAAGGAAGCCTGTGCGTTTTCTCAAGATACACATATATACATTCTATCTCCTTGGTAAGACTTTCAAAACACATTGAAAACTGACTACAAATGTATATACGTAACTGGGGAGTTTGTTGCGCCTTTTCTCCTTTAACAGTATCTAAAATTGCTTTGGAAGCGATATATACTCACGAATTTCCATTTTGAAATAAATACTTTCATTTTCACTGCGTGGTTTATAGAAATGAAATTTGGTAAGAAGGTGTTTTCTATATACCGCTATACAATGATGTCTAACTAAAATATAATATGCATAACTATTTGAAGATAACCAGTTTTCCATCCAGTATGGCAATTCAACCAGCCTTCTGGAGTTTCTTTACTCTGGTAGCGATTTATATATAAACTGTAATCAGTTCGTAGCTTATTTCCAATATTTATTCATTTGTTTACTTTTAAGATTCAAAGACTGCATCATGCGTTTTTAAAGTTACTGGTGCATCTGGGATAATGTTAGTGCTAGCGACGCGCAGATGTAGCGATGGAAAATACTAATATATTAGGGTGTTCTAAAATTGCTATCATCTTCTTGAAAGTTACTTTTCTGCCTAAGAAAATACTGCTATAAGCATAGCTTGATATCTCAACTCCACACGACGCGCAACAATTTTTTATTTTCCCATACATTTACATGCAGGAGGATCTTTTCATTATACCCCCTAAAAATTCTAAAAAAAATAATAGAATGAAATATGAAAAAAAAATTTGAACTTTCATGAGGCAAATTCAAGAAAAGAAATTTCCTCCTGCAAATATATACAAAAAAGAAAAATCGTTGCGCGTGTTGTAAAGTTGAGATATCGTGTTGTGCTTCAGCAGGACTTTTTGTCCCTAACGGTACATTTTAATTTTTTTTAAGGACCTTAAAAAGTAAACAAAAATATTTTTTGGACCATTCTAAATTATATATCTACTAAAGTAGCTAATCATTAACGTTGTTATTTTTAGCGCTTTAAACATAACGCATTTGGGCACAGTCACTAACCATAATACTACTCCAGGTGGAGCAGGGACATGCAAAGAAAATTACTGGATAATATGAATTAAAAATAATGATTTTGTGTTAATAGTCTAAGATTTTAAATGAAGACTATCTAATTTTTCTTTTAAAATATATAGCGATAGTAATAACTACCGCTACTGTTTACTAATAATTTTTCCAAGCACAACCATATTACAAATAATATCTGTCTATCTACACATATAATAAAACTGTAGAGGTCGAATTTCTGTACAATGAAAAAAATGCTAAAAACCGAGTCAGGGGGATGTAAGAAGTGAAATAGAACTAATTTAAATTTATTTCAAATATTTTGTTTCTGTTTGTCTGTGTGTTTGTACCGGATAATCTCCGAAACGACTGGACCGATTTCAATAAAATTTTGCATGGTGGTAGCTTATATCCCTGGTCAACATATGGAATACTTTTGATCCCGAAAAATTAACTTAAACAGCTTATTATACTCGTACATCTTATGCACCTAATTAAGTATTGATATTGCCGGTATCATCATCATACAATAAAACAATTAGGCTATATATCATTACGCTAAGACCAATAGGAGCGTAGCACCAATGAAGAATGTTTTAAAATCGGGAGGGTTTATTTAAATTACTTTATTATTAACTATTCCACACAGAGGAAGTCGCGGGCAGAAGCTAGTACTATAATAAATCTTTAAATGGTTGTAGTACAATATGTTTAAAGATGTGAAGAAATCAGGAGGGCTAATTCGGACCAGCAAATTCCGAAAATAGCGAAAAAAATGGCGCTGCAACCGCACATTTTTTGGAAACTATTGAACGCTTATAACCCGAGTTTTCACTTAGGATACATTCTATCCCGTTCTACCAACATTTTAAAATTTATTTCGTGAGAATTTGCTTATAAATATTTATAAAGATACGAATGGCGTGCCACAGCTAGGCCATTGGGATTAACAGAATAACGAAATTAGGCAAATCTACGATGGAAATGATTGTGTCCAACGATTTTAGTGAGATAGTAATTCCTTTTTAGTAAAGTTATTTTGCTTATTTGATTTACCTGAGTTTGCTAGCCGACTGCTTGTAGGTCCGAACATCTGATATGGGTCTGTAACAAAATTACAATGAATTAATTATATTTCCATAATAATATTGTGAAAGTGTAGTCTTTTGTTTCTTGCATTTTTTGCATTTATCTCTTCGTTCAGGATTCACGTGAAAAATACTGGGCCGATTTCGATACGGTTTTCGCAGGTCGACAGCAAATTCTTAGGCTTAAAATATGCGCTGCGAAAAAATCGAAATCAAATCCGATTTTTTCGATGAGCGACAGCAAATTTTGTGTAAAATGTGTGATATTTTTTATCCGGAGAATTTTCCCGGGAGCGGGTTGAAGTTGTTCGGGTGTAAAAATTAGCTTATTCCGACACAGTTTCTTCTGAAACGATAGCTTACGTTCTTTTTTTTAAAGCTATAATACTTTGTGTCCTGGAAATCCTGCAGTAATTTCAAGTCAAGCGTGGACGAAGTCCCGGGCATATCCTATTATTGAATGAAATATATTTTTATTGCATATCACAAATAAATAAAATCTTCTATAAGGAAACTATAAGACTTTGGAATGTTGCGCTATGCGAACAAAGAATGCTTATTATGTAAATGCGTTGTACTGGTCTCTCACAAACACCTGACCCGGCGTTCGTACGTCGAACGCCGCGTCTGCAGTCATTCTTGTGGATTCCGTTGAACATACATCCCTCGCTAAAACAGGCAATGCAAGTCACATAAAAGCACCTGACTGGCTTGATCAGAGCTCGCCATTGCTCTAACCGAAGTTGGCCCACTGCTGGGTTCGCAATTTTAGGGGGCTGGCAAGTATACCTGCCACTCTTGTCCAGTGTAGAGCACATCGATTTTGATGTGCAGGTTTCATCGCGATGTGTTCTTTCATCGTTAGCACGTGGTAAAAAAGGAACGGGACGGAACGGAATCAATTGAGATAACTTTTATAAACTTATAAAATGTCGCATTCTCATAGATTTTGTATTTAATTTAATTATTGTTTGAAAATTAATTCATAGTTGGTAGACTGTTATACGAGAGGTGAGACGGGCTTATTTAGGTATGAAATGCTTCGGCGCACAAGCGTAGCGAGGGCGATAATAATTGGAGTGTCTAAATAGGCTTATCACCCGAACTTAACATTCTGATTTTAATTTCGTATATGAGGAAAGTAAATAAAAACCGTTGAACTCATTCAATACGTCAAATTTCTGAAAATTAAATAGTAATTATTTAATTTTCAGAAATTTTATTACAGTGAAAACCGCGATCAACAGTGTCTGTAAAAAGCGTTGGGACATGAGTCGCATGTATTATCTATGTTTCGCATTGTATTTAATTTTTTACAGCAGGGAAAATCGTTTCCAAGGGATGAGAAGTACTGTTTTCATCCCTGTGATCAGAGAACTCCAAGCGTACTTTCATAATATGAGAAATGAAAAGTTATTTCTGTCACGGTGTTTTTAAAGGCAGAATGCTAAGATGTCATTTTAACGTCTATTATTATATATATATATATATATATATATATATATATATATATATATATATCTTTTGGACATACATACAAATTTTCCATCTCATCGGTGTATATGCTCTTCAACAAGGGTTGCTCTCGATTTTCTTGCGACCCACAAATCAAATCCTGACTTAGTGACTATTAGACCATCTTGGGAGTTCAAAATAAAACAATTTGAAAATCGGTCCACAATTGACGGAGAAATTTGGTAAACGCCTACAAAAAAAATTAAGCGCCTGTAAAATGTGTAATACTAGCACGCGTATACAAGCTTTTTTTAGAAAAATTATCTACATTTTTCCATTTCCAACTCTCGATTTCTCTGGTATCCATTTATTAGATCCCACGGTGACGATGGGACCAATTCGGGAGTATAAATTTTCCATTAAAAGAAACATTTTGAAAATCGGTCCACAATTCACGGAGAAATCGAGAAACGAACATACAAACAAATTGAGAACCTTCTTAAAGTCGGTTAAAATATATTATAATTTATCGTAACATATTATGTCCGCATCCCTATTGTGACTATATGCATATTAGGTTAGAAAATTGCATTAACGTGAATGCTTCTCGGCTAGGATTCGAATTCTCGTCTCTTTTGAAACGCGACTTTGAAACTAGAAAGTTTTACCTATTAAGGTATCAAGGCTTTTAAATGCATTTAATATATATGCAATCGAGGTTGATTGGAAAGTCCTAGTAAATAAAACAGGAGAATAGGTGACAAGAGGTGTCGCCCTCTATCTTAGGGCCTATCTATGCAAATGCTTGCAGGCCTCATTAAACCTACTTGCAATGCAATCTATGCCGTGTATCTTACTTTTTAAACCAACCATGTTGTTACTACGTTTCTATAGCAACCCTTATCTTTATGGCGCCAGGTCTGTGCTCTGTCTACCTCATGTAGGAATGGAAGGAACGATCAGTGATATTCTTCATGTTTTCAGGGTTCTGTAGGTACTTTGGCAAAACACTAATTAATACAATCGTCATGTCTGTTTGTCTATCTATCCATAAATGTCAAATCTACTTTTCTAAAAATCTTCTGGATCTATGTAAATGGAAATTAATATAAAGCATTGAGTTTTATGTACTACGTACTAGAGAAGCTATTTAAAAGAAAAAAGTTCGAACTTGATGAAAGCGGGGACCTGCGCGGGACGAGCATGCCGTGGACTGACTTATGTAGTTGCTGCAGCGATAAATGCCGTTTAACCAAACTATTAAAACATGCATCGTTAGATCGCTTAGAGAGTATAGTTTTCTCGCGACCATTCATTGAACATGGCCGCAGAGGTGACGCGTCGAGATGAGATAAAATGTAATTAAAATGAGATGTTTTATCGAGAATACAACAAACTTACCAGTGAAAAGTCACCGTAACTTTTATTTGAGTTTCTTGAGTGGTTTGAACAGTACCTTAGTATACACGAAGGCATTTTTTAATAGTTACTTTTCACACAAACACGTAGAGTATCGACAATAGCCCGGCGCAGACTAAGCGAATTCATATCCATGGACCATACCGTGTCTTCAAATAAGCTAGTCACGGACACCTTCTCTAGTACCTAGTACATTAAACCTCTTTGGTAGAGAGGTGTAATGTATGTATACGCCACTACAGAATAGTGCAGTGAAATCACGAATAGGGTTAATTATCACAAATGCATTTTTTTATTTTTTTTATTGTTGAAGCAATGTAGACAGGCTGACGGACTAACTATGATGGAAAGTGGTTACCGTCGCCTATGGACATTAGCAATATCAGAGGTGCTGCCAATGTGCTGCCCAACTCGAAGGAGAAATGAAAACCTGGCCACTGATGACGGAACACAACTCAAGGTTGTTTTGGCGGCATACTCTAGACCAGAGGTGGTACCCATCCAGATGGGCAAATACCCTACCACCTAGCTGTGGGTTGTTTGCATTATGTATATGCATTATGTTTTTAGGCTAATTTAATTTGCCTTCCGATGCGGCAATGACGGCAGTGTGCGTGTGGGCTTTACAATTTTTTTCTAAAATAAAGATATCCTAAGTTGCTCCTTATAACATCAGCTATCTGCCAGTGAACGTCGCGTCAAAATCGGTTCAGCCGTTTCAGAGATTAGCCGGAACAATCAGACCGACCGACAGACAAAAATTTTAAAAATACAAACAGACATTTCCTATTTATTTACTCATGTATATGTATAGATAGATAGCTGTTTCTTCCTTATATTTTTCTTATTTTTTTATTTATTGCAGAAGTTCAGCAGACAGGCAGACTGCCCACTTGATGGAAAGCGATTACCCTCGCCTAGGGACATTTGCATCACCAAAGGTGCTACAAATGCGCTGCCGCTCTCTTAAGGGAGACTGGAACCTGGTCACTAATGGCGGAACACAACTCAAGGTTGTTATGGCGACATACTTTAGACCAGGGCTGGTAGCCAGTCGGGCAAATGCCCTACCATCTGGAATTATATATCTTATATATATTACAGGATCCCGAGGATATGAATAAGTCATTTCGTATCTTATTCCGAAGTGGTGGACATAGTTGGTGTTTAATAAAACTTTTGAAAGTGACTAACGACCCTAATTTCCACGGCGTCACAGTGATTCATTTTACGGGTGGGGACAGAACAAGTTAGATTTTAACTTGAGTGTCATTAACTATTTATTACTGTATTATAAAATGTTGTTAAAGTTGAGAAAATTGGGGGCCTATTGTTTCATATTCAATGCAGCGCGGGAGTTATGAGAGTCGTTTGCATATTCACAAATGCTTTCTATTGGGGTTGGATTTATGTTTCAAGGCATGTTTAATACAGTGGAATGCTAATTAAGTGTAACCAAAACTATCATGTAACGTTGATAAGTATATAATCTATAGAGTAGAATATTATTTATTGTACATAAAAAGTTAGCTTACATCACTATCAAAAATATTATTGTTAAAAATTTAGGATTGGTATTATTATTATTTTTTTATTTTTATTGCAGGAGTTCAGCAGACAGGCAGATGGCCCACTTGATGGAAAGCGGTTACCATCGCCTAAGGACATTTGAAACACCAAATGTGCTACAAATGCCCTGCTGCTCTCTTAAGGGAGACTGGAACCTGGTCACTAATGTCGAACACAACTCAAGGTTGTTATGGCGACGTACTCTAGACCAGGGGTGGTAGCCATCCAGTCGGGCAAATGCCCTACCACCTGGCAGATTATGTTTGTTATATTTAAATAACCAAGTTAAAAATATAGAAAACATTAACAGATTTGAGGTCTTATGCATATTGAGTTCAAGTAAGTTTCTAGGCTTCTTTAAGACCCTTAAAGAAGCCTACAAATTTACTTTAAATTAATATAAATATATCATAAATATATCATCGCCGTAAACTACATCCCGCTTGCCTACTTTTCGGAGTAGTTAACCATCAAGCTCCACTGTATTTGTATGAAAATCTTCTTGATTCGGTTCACAAAGATCGGCCGCACTGCGGCGTTGTGCTACGCAGCTTGTGACGCTATGGCATGGCACAGTAGCTTTTAGGGGTAGTTTCAGATATGCCGCCTCCAAATGCTGGAACAATAACCCACCCCCTATAAAAATATAAAAAGTATTCATGGATTTAGTGTTACAAGATGTCCACCACAGTAGTCATGAGCACCATAGTGTATATTAGTATGACATAGACAATCGTCATAGATAATACTTTTAGTCGATTTATCAGATGATTCGATTTATAATTAAATTACCATTTTTTACCGGTTAGTTAATTTTATAAGCCCACTAAATTATCGTCTAGATAATTTAGTGCATCAGTAACTAATTATTATAATCGTTTTTATGTTTTATCCTAGCAACACTATGATGTAATTGATATTTTTAGCAATGATGCAATGTTATTGTTTTGTAGGGTAGCATTTTCGTATAAAAGGCGTAGTGGCGTGCAGACGGTGTTCATTGCTTACTGTGCTGTGTGAATATTCACATCAAAGGCTGAACAATAAAGGGGAAACCCTGTCCAAATAGTTAATATTTGGTATATTTGGTACTTTCATACCCAAATCTCTCCTTGCATTTTCCATTAGACTCAATTTGAAAAAGTTCTTATATGATCATCAAGTGCGCCAAGCCGATCTTATTCATGATACCAGTGCTATGTGATGGTGCGCATGTGGAGGGTGTGCCTGATCTATCCTGCCTGTCTTAGTCATGTCAGTGTGTGTTAAATGTTGTATTATTTATCTAAGTTCTTCTCTATCGCTCTTTTTAAATTTAATAGATAATTAGCTGACCCGGCGAACTTCATACCGCCATATTTTTTGAATTCCTAAAAGACTTTGTTTCATGACATAAAAACAAAATCACTAAAATCGGTCTAGGTGATTAGGAGAATTGTAGAACCCGATCTCAGCGCCACCTACCGGTTCCAATTGTGAATCTAAACCATCCACCCACTAAAACACACAAGAACAAAATCGCTCCAGGTGATTAGGAGGATTCTAGAACCCGATCTCAGCGCCACCTACCGGTTCCAATTGTGAATATAAACCATCCACCCACTAAAACACACAAGAACAAAATCGCTCCAGGTGATTAGGAGGATTCTAGAACCCGATCTCAGCGCCACCTACCGGTTCCAATTGTGAATATAAACCATCCGGGGACCCATTCAAACACACAAAACAAATATCATTAAAATCGGTCCAGCCGTTTAGGAGGAGTTTACTGTCAACACACGTACAGAAGAATTATATATGGTTGGAAAAAAAGTTTCTTCGCATTTTATATAAAAATTCAAAAGGATTTTTTTATAAAGTTTATTTACATTTGACTAAAGTATGTAGGTGGCATTTTGTTGGATAACTTTTTGCCATCTTGTAGCTAGGGACGTGATCCCCTTGCTATAAAAAATTTGGGACTTTTGATCATAAAACTGCGACAAGTGGTTTGGCAGTCCTCTCGTGACTTTAACCTGACACTGCCTAAGGAATTCTGCGGAGACCGAAACAGGTGAAAATGAATTGCATGAATGAATAACTTATTGCATATATATTAACGTACAATGAGAGGTCTTCTCGTCACAGATGACCTCCGTCAGAGGAGAGAGGAGTATAGAACAATCCTACGAGTATTATGCTCTTGGTCCATTATTTAATACATATAATTATATGAGGTATGTCGGCTTGTAAAAATAAGTAATATTTTTATGAATGATGAACTTATGAATATGCACATTAGGCTAAACTGCATAAGTGGAGCAGTGGTGCATGGTTTCGGGCCAGGCTTTGAAATCATGTTTATAAACCCGAGTTTGATAGCGTTACTCACTAAGCTACTACGGATATTTACAAACTCTTATTAGTAACAAAATAAAATGTTAGCTGAATCAAATCTTTCGTAAAGTAATTTCATTCTAATAAGTCAAGTTCACGGTCCACACGTGCTATTATTAACAACTGTGTGTTAACGTGACTGAGCGCGCTATAAAAATGCAAAATTATTCAAGAGATCGATTCTTTTGTATGTAAAACATATTTGTTGCTAGCGGTGGCAAAAAAACTTTGTTTGCATTATCATGACGACGTTTGTTAGTAAACTACAATCGCAAGTAAAAAAAAGCAACCACCACGACATTTTTTCGGCTGTATACATTTTCTTTTTATTTTGAAGTGAAACTTCTGATTCAAATCGATTTGAATCTTAATAAAACGAAAAAGCGACACTATAAAGAGATAAACATATAAAATTTAAGGGCTAAGCCTGCGAGAAAATGAGATACAAGTTTTACATTGTGCTGCACAAATTAAAGAGTCATTAAGATCGATGATCACACATAGGTCCAATTTGGACCGAAATAAAAGTGATAATAATATTTTTTTGACTAAAATAGTCAAGAATTGAAAGTGATACTTAAAAGTTTGTTTTGAATTATATATATGTTGACGGATGTACGTTAAATGGATTGTATTTATATTAATAAAAGTTAGAGAAGAATTATCTGTGAGTATATTCTGTGAAGTATAATTTCTACTGCGTGTGAACTGAACACAAACGCATTTTTTTTATTACATGAGTTCAGCAGGCAGGCAGACGGCCCACACGATGGAAAGCGGTTACCATCGCCTATGGTATTTGCAACATGAAAGGTACCACTAATGCGCTACTACTCTCTTAGGGGAGACTGGAACCTGGCCACTAATGCCGGCACACAACTCAATGTTGTTATGGCGACATACTGTGGACCAGAGGTGGTAGTAATCCAAACTATCATATACCTTACCACCTAGCTGTGGGTTGTTTCGTTGCCTCTTACGACAGGCCGTTCGGCAGCAAGAAATTGTATTCTTTCTCCGTTCCTGCACTGACGAAGTGAAGGGACGTCTATCCCACGAAATACACGTACACCTCATTTATCAGGAGTAAAAGTATCCTAAGAGTTGAGACTGGATATAAGCTATTTGATAAATACGTTCAGTAGTTTTCATGTGATCACACAGAGAGATAGACGAAATAGTAGATTGTTACACGAGAGGTGAGAATGACCTATTTAAGCATGAAATGGTTTGGCGCGTGAGTATATCGAGGGCGCTAATAGTTCGAGTGCCTAAATAGGCCGTTCACCCAAGGTTAACACTCTGATTTTCATTTCGAATATGAGGAAAGTAAACAATAACTGATTAGTTAAAAAATTAACTACTTCTACAATGAAATCAGGCTTTAAATACATATCTAAATCTGATGAACTCATTTATTACGTCACATATGAAACGTCAAGTATTTTTTTTGTCTGTGGCATTTTACCAGCCAGTATTTTTTTGTCACTGATTTTTTTTATCAATGACGTATTTAAGAAGAAATACCTCACTAATATTACCATCTAATCCAAAAAGACTAATAAGTAATTAAAATAATAATATAACCTAAATTAACTAAGAGTATTCATACTAAGAAAGTGTCCATTGAATCTTTTTTATTGTCCCTATTAAGGCGAAGACACTTTGTTCATGTGTTTGTTCTTTTGTCACTGATGATAGTAAATATTTATCTTAAATTTATGCAAAATAAATAATAATTTAGTTGAAAGTAATTTATAAGTATAATAAAACGATGAAGGTTGTTGATATTTTTTATTACAATTTATACTGCATTTTAAGAGTGGCTGCAAAAAAACTTGGGACATGAGTCGCATGTATTATCAATGTTTCGCATCGTTTTTAAAGTTTTTACAGCAGGGAAGTCGTTTTCCAGGAACTAAAAGTACTGTTTTCATCCCTGTGATCAGGCAACTTAAAGCTTACTTTCAGAATATAAGAAATGAAAAGTGTATTTGCAGAATCTACTATTTCGAATTAGGCCCTTTGAATTTTTATCAACATTATCCATAATACAAATCTAACTTAGCTTGGTAATAACAATGTGTGAGTTTGTCTACTGATTTAATCGCTTTTTTCCCTCTCTTTCTTTTCTTTTCCTTCTCCTAATTATTTGGGGTCGGCACAGTATGTCTTTTCCTAACATAGTCTTCTACGTTGACATACGTCCTCTGTCACATCACATTGCCGATTTTCATCCCAACGTCTTCTAGCGTTTGCCGCCATCGTCAAGTTTATTTTGAAGTGCCACCTCGTCTCTATCCACCACAACAATATCATCTACGAACAGCATTTACCAGGTGGCTTCATACTGTACCTCTGCGTATCCATGACAGCAAGAATAGGTAAGAACTTAAAACTTTTAAAGAACATTTGTCATGATAAATTTGATTGTATTACATTATAGAACCAAATAAGTTTTTGGATTCCGCAAAGATTTCACATGATTCGGAAGACCCGTACGCGTGAAATTGCGACCAAGATATCTAGAAGTAAGGCAGGTGAACAGCCCCAATCAACAGGATAATGAAATGTTACAATGAATACTACCAGAAGCTGACATATTTTTTTGGAATCGAGTTTTACAATTTTGATGACATTTTATGTGTTTGAGTGGGCCCCGGGGTGGTTTAGATTCACAATTAGACCCGGTAGGTGGCGCTGGAATCGGGTTGTGGATTTTTATTTTTTCAGGGCAGGAGAACGTCTGCCAACATCGTTAGTCTTTGTATAAAATGAAAATTGTACAGTTGTCAATAGATGTACCTATTGTTGATCACTAATAGATACAGTAGAACCTCTTTAAGTCGAACTTGAATGGAGACGCCAAAAAATTCTAGTTATAGAGTTTTCGACTTATGGAGGATTTCGACTTCAGCGAATTTTGTAAGAAAACATTTGACTTGTAGAGGCTAAGATTTATTCCAATAATTGAGTTGTAAAGGTTGTAAAATCAAATATTGCTATGTTCGAGATACAGTGGTCCAAATTATGTTTTCGAGTTATAGAGGGAAAATAAGTACTGAATTTGCTTATGTGCACTCACTAATTATTTTGACTTATAGAGGGTTAAGATTTCGAGCAACGGAGGTTTTTGGGTTCAAGGGAATGGAACACATTTTTTTCGAGTTTGGGAGGTTTTCGATTTATCGAGTTTCGACTTAAAGAGGTTTTACTGTATTAGTCAAGTGGTGTAGTGAATTTCACATCTATTGATGACTGTATATCAAATTTTATAAAATTAATTTGTACTTCTCTGGGTAATACCCGATTGATAGACAGAAGGATTTTTTTTTATAGTTGTGGGCAACATCGCTGGTTGCGCCACAAGTAATATTTACGAATAGATTATATTTATCTTTAATTTTATTAGTGGTGTAATTGTTCGTTGCCCTAATATAACAAAAAGCGGATCCCTGCTTCAAAACTACTGGAGACGCATCACGCAATCTCCACGGGTAGGGGGTTATGAGTTCAATATATGGCCATCCCTTATTCCCCAATTAAGAACTGGTGCCCGGAGAATATAGAACTTTGCACTTACCTCGCAGTCAGCCACCAGCCCACGACAGCGCTGGTTCAGGGGGTCTGCCGTTGCTTTCTCACGTGGCGATACAGGCGGCAAAGTCCTTCAACACGAGCCCCGGGGCGCAAGGGACGCAAATACGCTGACCACTTAAATTTATTTAAGGTTGAGGCGAATGTCCTAGTAATTAACTAGTGGACGCGGAAATCTTCGATAGCTAATTTGTGTATTTGTAAAGGCGGGTGCGATATCAATTACGTGCGTCGCGGTAGCGTGGCGTTTGGCAACGTACTGAACTCACGCGCAGCGCGAGCGGCGGCAACATGCGGGGTTGCAAGACGCTATAAACCCAAGGCACAATTGCTTATTGGGAAATAAGTGGCGCCAACAACTAACTTCACAGAGAACTTGCTCGTAGTTCCCACTGCATTTAAGGACTCATCATGGGTGATGATATTGCAAATATGCAACTCATATACCAAAAGTAATAGATGATACGCCTTGAAAATACATTCACGACTTAATGCGTCGTAGTTGGGGGGCGGGCGATTTCCAATCGAGATTACAATGATAGATGGGCGTTTAATCAACCGCTATGTTTCGTGTTTTCGAGTGCCCTTATCAGTTTACGGCCTTTTGAGTGTCTAGATTTTTATCCGACGCTTTATAGCGTTGACTAATAAAAAAAAAAAATGCGTTTATATAACCAATCGCATTTATAGCGACTGAAACGGGATGCGAAAACGGAGATAACACAAAATCATGCAGAATCCAATGAAAAGAGACTTTATCATGAATGTTAAGGGAATCCAAGGGAATGCTGGATACCACAACTCGAACAAGGGTCAAAAAAACTAAATCGTCTGATTTAGTGTAGTATACTGTAGTGTATAGTAAAAAAAAAAAACATAAGTGATGTTTAGGACACGGGAATATGTGAATGCGCCCTAATAGACAATGACTAAGTAAATTGTTAATGGACATGTTCTTAGATATAATTTATTTCGCAAAATATTAGGTTAAAATTAAATTAGCCAGATGGAGGGTATAAGCCCATCTGGATGGCTACCACCCCTGGTCTAGAGTATGCCGTCGCCGTCGTAACAACCTTGAGTCGTGTTCCGGCATTAGTGGCTAGGTTCCAGTCTCCCTTTAAAGAGCAGCAGGGCATTTGTAGCACCTATGGTGTTGCAAATATCTCTAGGCGATGGTGATCGCTTTCCATCAGGTGGGCCATATGCCTGCCTGCTGAACTCATGCAATAAAAAAACTTATTAGTTTCTATAAGCTAGATCGTAATATTTAGTAAAGTAATTGACAAAGAATTACTTTTACACATTCAAAAAATAGCGCCTGCTGCGAGTATATGTATATACTGAAAATTGGTAGTTTGATTTTGGAGACGATTGATGGTTGCTTGTTTCTTATAGAAATTACACAGTCGCTACCACAACCAGTGGCCGCAGTGTTCATGAAAAGTGTTATAGCTCACTCCGTGGACGCTATGCCGCCAGTGGCCATAGCATTCACGTTATGTATTGCAACTCAATATTCAGACGTGACCACCGCTGGTGACCACAGCGTCCAAGAAATATGTAACCTCCAAAGACGCTGATATTAGGTAGCCAGTACGAAAGTAATGAAGTTCAGTTCCCTTCCCTATAAGCTCCATACACGTAATTTCAAAATTCAACCGATGGTAAGGCAAGTAAATGAATACTAAGTTATACGAAACGGTTGTAAGCCTTTAAAGCGAGGTTCTTGTGTAGCCTATTTAAGTAAAACCCTTCTTAGACTATATATGTAGGTCCCAGTGTGTTTGTAGGTTTTATTTATTGCTCAAATTCAATAGATAGGCAGACGGCCCACTAGAAAGCGGTTACCATCGCCTATGGACACTTGTACCACTAAACTCAATAATAAAAAAAGAGTTTGACCTAGATAAATAAGAAGAAAAGCAATTTTTAGCGAGACGTGTTGCTGACAAGTTTCTTGCCGCTTCTTCTCCTTAACAGCAATAACACGTTGCGAAGCGGTGTACATAGACTAGGAAGTAAAATTAAATTTTAACTTATACGTATGACCTTAAAAAAGTGTTCTCCAGTGAAATTACCGGCTGAGACTAGTTATTAGTGCAGCCACTGGACATGGCAATTTTAACAGGCATCTTTTCAATATAGGTGTCACCGACAGCCCATGCAGAGCATGCCTGGAGGCAGAAGAAACAGCCGCCCATGTGCTGCTTGAATGCGGAGAGGTGGCCCAATACAGGGCGAAGTATCTGGGCGCCCCAGGTAGCCTCCGAGAAGTCTTCAGCAACGTCAAGAAACTGGTGGACTTCCTAGAGGAGCTGGGCTGGATGGAGTAAACCCTCATCCACCCTGGCACGCAAAGAGGCGCTATGTCGTCGAGTTGCGGAAACCGCCCACTCGTAAAAGAAGACGAAGGGGCTACCAATGTGCTGCCGCTTTCTAAAAGGGGATTGGAACCTTCCACTAATGTGGGAACAAAACTCAAGGTTGTTATGGCAGCATACTCTAGAGCAGGGGTGGTAGCCATTAGTGGCACGGGTTGGAAATACAGATACGGTAAATGGGTTGAAAGAACACACCTTATGATGCACGTCTGACTCGCGATGTATTTTTTTATTACAATTTGTGTTTTTAATTTTGCAATCATACCACATATTTTAAAAGCCGGTGCCTGATCGGGTTATGAGTTGCTATTTCATCCAATACGTGTGAAAAGCCGCCGAGCGTAAGAGATAGTAATACAGTAATAATATAGCACGAATAAAAAACGTAAACGCCAGTAAATTTATGGGGCTTTCGACCTTTTGGGTAGTCGCTAGTTTCTTAAAGTAAGCTATGGGGAATCCAGTTGTATGAAGTACACGACACCGTCCAGATGGTCGAATAGCCTACTACATCGTTGTTGGTTATTTTGTCGCCACTTACGATAAGCCGCAGGAAATTGTATTCTTTTACCCAGTATTGAGGGTAGACATGGCTTAGTTACAGATTTGGGCACTCTTTTTCGTATTACGCCACCCTGATTTAGGTAAACGAAAAGCAAATACTCAAATATGCTATTGTATTGTTACAAGTCGCGAGACTCGAATAAAAATGCCGTTCGAATTATTATAGAGTTTATTAGAACTATACAAACACGTATAACACAGGGATAAACATAACCGAACACAAGTCCAAACGTAATGCAGAAGCTCGTAATTCAATAAAACGCGCAAAGTCCATCATTGATTAGATTCCCGATTGTAGTACACACGTCTTGCTTCGCTCGTGGTTATCGCTCGACTAACTCCTCCCTCAATCAGGCCATTGCTTTATACTGCACAAATGCAATATGTCCGCCCGGCAGCGTGGACCGAATTTCTTAGAATCAGCTTGTACTTTCAATCCGTAACACCTGGCTAATGATCACAATACAACAATAGGCCGTATGCCAATAAGTAAACAAAAGAAGACGACCATAAAAGAATTTCAATGTTATTAGTTCAAATGCCGACGGGTAATAAATGTGCTTTGTTTCAGATATGCAGGTGGATTTTGTGTTTGTCGGGACCTGAGTTGTAACAGTATTTTTAGTGTATTCCCTCTCCGTTCCCTGTCGTGAGATTAGACATGGCTTAGTTATAGATTTGGGCACTCTTTTGCATATTACGCTACTCTGATTTAGCTATAGGAAAAAGGAAATATCTACTTAAGTGTGCTATTGTAGTGCTCGGGAAATTATTATAAGCGTAACTTTAAGCTCTTGAGTATTTCAAAACAAACAAAATATTCCATTAAATCTTGATATTAAATATTGAGTACTCTGATTCGAACCCCGTCACCTGCGTACGTTGGAATTAAGTTAACGTTTCTACGAACATCCGAAATGTAATAGTCGATGCGATTGGATTTTCGATTTGTGCCAAATTGGTGGGACGGGCTACGATTCTGGGCCTTTAATTTAACTTGTTATTAGATATTGTTTTGGGGATAGCTATTTGATTTTACAAATTGCTTACTTTTGCCGAACGATTTGCCGTCCTAATACGCCCGTGACTGGTAATTTAAGTGTTATTTCTTTTTAAATATACATAGCTCTTCATGATTTCTGTACTCTATCCAGTTATAATCTATATATATATATAATTCTTCTGTACGTGTGTTGACAGTGAACTCCTCCTAAACGGCTGGACCGATTTTTAATGATATTTATTTTGTGTGTTTGAATGGGTCCCCGGATGGTTTAGATTCACAATTGGAACCGATAGGTGGCGCTGAGATCGGGTTCTAGAATTCTCCTAATCACCTAGACCGATTTTGGTGATTTTGTTTTTATGTCATGAAACAAAGTCTTTTAGGAAATCAGAAAACATGGCGGTACGAAGTTCGCCGGGTCAGTCAGTTTACCGTTATAACTGTTTTGTTACCATCGTCACTCTTTTTTATTGGTAAAGATTGTCAAACATTGTAATATGCAGTCGTAATAAAGCAAATTCTAAAATATGCCAACGTCGCTTGAAATAACGTAATAACTACCGATACGTATAACGTTATACATATGATTTATAACGTTATATTATAACGTTAAAATCATAAAAGTTACCAAGTAACGGTAAAAAAATATATCGGTATGGCATTATCTTTTTCGAAAATACCGGTAATTACCTATATTTTTAAACGTGTGAAACCTTATGAACAACATATCATCTTATATGTATACAACTATACACCATGTTTTTGAGTAAATAAGTATTGATTGATGTAACCCTCAATGTGCCTGCTTCCGACATATACTTAGTCGACTCTTAAGCTTATTCACACCACAATCAAATCGCACGAGTGTATGCCAAGCCCTGGTACTAAGCCAACTGGCAATCAGAACTTGGTATTTTGCTTATTTGAACCACATTGTCGTAATATTTTATCTTTTATAACATGAATACAGTCTCCCGCTGTTCCGTGCCTCGGTCCGTCGCCTCCCCAATTTTAAGTCTCCCCTATTCTCGGGAGTCAACGACATTCGGTCAACAGTACATTCCGATGGCAAACAAATCCCCCGTATAATGTTTATAGTGGCTCTGAGATTGAGACGCTTGACAGTGATCAAATAAGGCACATCCAAGGAATTAGCTAAGTGAGCTTTATTGCGAGGTCAGCTTGGTCTTGTTTGAAAATATATACCATCAAGTGCTCAAAGTTGTACGTATCACGATACTATGCAGTATTATTCTATAACAATATATTAAATTAGCTTTTGAACGCTGCTTCCCTAGCGTTAATGTGAATTTTATATGAGAACCCCACAGTTTTCCGCGATAAAAAATTACTGTGTACTATTTCTGACTATAATCTATCTCTGTGCTAGGTGTAATCCAGATCCATTCAGCCGTTCCGGCGTGATTGAGCAACAAAGACCTATCCAATATTTCGCATTGATAATATTATATATACATAGTGTGAAGGATGGTAGATGATTTCTTGTGTGACGGAGGACATTGAGAGGAAGAAGATTGAGGTGGAATGGGCATGTAATGAGGAGGGATGAAAGTCACGTGACAAAAAGAATGTTGAACTACAAGACGGATGGGTACAAATATAAAGGTAGACCAAAAAGAGTTGGATGGATTGTGTGAAAGATGATATGATGATTTGTAGTGTGACGGAAGATGTATGACAGAATAGAGGAGTGTGGAAGGAAAAGATATATTGTGTCGACCCTAAATAATTGGTAGAAGGTGAAAGAAGAGAAATATACGTATAGTATAGAATATAGATAGTAAAGATTTTTGGTATTTGGACGGTTTTGGTGAAAAATTCTAGAATTCCGTAACCATTTTGTGTAATACAGAACCCTTATGAAGCCCTCATATCCGTGCGTCTGTCTTTGTATATCACAGTTATTTTTCACGATAACTATTTTGTGTACATCGAAAAAAAATATTAGAGATATGTAATTTTTATTACGGCTCACAGTGTCGTATTTAAATCGCGACTAAATAAAGATTAGGGGTGTCTACCATACATGTAACTAAGGGTAAATTATAGTTAATTTTTTTCAGTATACATGTTCGTATTGGGTATCATTAGACTGGTTTTGAAAATTCATACCAATTTTCCAATATGCATCCAAAGTCACAAAAATTGTGTTCCACTGATTTTAGAACTATGATGTCGTTGTAAAGACTAAAAAAAATTGAGTTTGTATAGCTTAAAGATTAAGTGGTTTTTGAGATTTAAGGTATTAATAATCAAATGTTTTTTTTATATATTTTTAACAAAATTATTAAAATAGTTGAATGTTTATCATCTACACGGGGATCCGTGTATAATCGTGAGTGGGTAGGCACTTACCAGATTAATTAACTCAATCTTTATTGTGAATTTTTTTCTTGTAATCGAAAGGTTATACTCCCGAATTGGTCCCATTGTCACCATGTTAGGATCTGATGGGTTGATTCCAAGGAATTAGAGAAATCCACAAAAAATTATAACAGACTTCTTCGTAACGCGATATCTTCGTTAATTCCGAACCGGTTTTCAAATTTTTTTTTTACTCGTAAGTCTATAGTCACGAGGTGGTGCCAGGACACCAAGTTAGGATCTGTTGAGTGGATTCCGGTTACCTGTTCATACGTGCTTGTCAGGCAGCCATGATCAACAATAAATAGGCAATCCTATTAAGGCATATTCTCCATGTTAAAAACTATCAATTGAAACTAAATTTGTTTAGTTAAAATTAATTTAATTAAAAATAGCTATGAACACTTTTCGATTGACAAGCTACCATAAGCGTGTTTACAGATCAATATAATTTGATTAAAAGTAAGTATCATCTGGTCATCAGATTAATGAAGGTCGATCTTTAGTGTCTCTTGTCGTAGCGTCCGACTATTATGCTCGGTTATGCACATCAGTGCATAGACACATTCAATCTATGCGAATAACGCAGGGTTGAATGTTCTAGTTACATATAGAAAGATCACAACGACAGCTTAAAGAACCCCAAAACTCGTTAAAGAATCCTATCAGACAAAAAATCAAGCTGCTCCATTCCCTCTTCCAACTCCTCACTCGATCAGACACTATTAGCAGGCGTCATAATTGGAATACAAATTCGCTCTTTGACGACCGCACGTCGTAGGGCAGTGATTTGGGCCTTTGTGTTCGACGCATTAACTCCTTCAGGGCACACCCTACTTTCAAATATACCCATTACAAAACCCGCCTTATCTCCCAGACATAATGTTCATTTTTGTGTAAACGCCACATTGGATTTTGATTCTCAATTTTCAGACGACCAACATAAGAATGGTTTTCGAGTTTTGCTCTTTTTGCCGCATCACTAGACTAATGTTGACTTTTAGAGAATTCTGAACTTTATTTTGTACGGAATTAGAGTTAATTTTTGAATGTTGTAAGGTAGTGAGAAGAAGAATTAGCGGCGGCAATAGCACGTAATTATAGTAGAAAAGGCTAACAGCGAGGTTCATTTGTTCGGATAGATGTTGAAGGGGTTTCGGTTTGAGTGCCGTGCAGAGTGTTGTGCATTGATTCAGTTACTCGCAAACGTTGGGTGCAAAACGTTAAGAATATTACCATAGTCACCGGGCTTTAGGGTTCCGTCGGAGTTTTCGGAAAAACGGAACTCTTAGAAAATCATCAGGTTCATCTGTCCATCTACTCGTCTGTTTATATATATGTATGTCGAAGTCACTTGGTCTTAATATTTACTGTTGAATCTATATGGATTAATTTTGGTAAGAAGGTTTATACTACCTGTCGCTAGTGTTTTTTGTGCCTGAAGCGGGTAAAGAGACAGAGGCCCACCTGATAGAAAGTGGATGTCGGTACCTAATGACGTTTGTAACACTATGAGTAATATCTACGCGTTGTCACCGTCTAGAATGGGATAAAGAAGATGGGTTAGGGGATGAGTCTTTTTTAAATTTTTCAATGCAGGAGTTCAGCAGACAAGCAGACGGCACATTTGATGGAAAGCGGTTTCCATCGCCTATGGACATTTGCAACAACAAAGGCGCTACAAATGCGCTGCTGCTCTCTCAAGGGAAACTGGAACCTGGTCACTAATACCGGAACACAACTCAAGGTTGTTATGGCGGCATACTCTAGTCCAAAAGTAGTCTCCATCCAGTCGAGTAAATAACCTACCCCACCTGGCTGTGGGTTGTTTTGTCGCCTCTCACAATAGGCCTGCACGGATACAGTCTGTCTGAGTCTGTCATGGTTGGTCGTCTTCCTTTTTGCCAGCTTTAACCTATAAAAATATATATCAAATATCTAACAACATTATTAGTAGAGCAACATGTATAAAGCAACAAGAAGATTCTCCAGAAAAATTATGTGACATCCAAACAAAGGAGCTACTCGTTCTAGGGCCATAAAATAATAATAAACGGATAATTAATCGATTTCGGTACATTAGTGGCGCCCCCTGTGCAGCAGTTAGCGAACTCCCCGCGGCATTAGCTGTTTGATTGCGACTACCCTACAATATTGAATAAAAACCAGCCCCATCCGTGATGACGTTTTTATTTAGTAAGACATATGGACTATCTGTCGATAGTTCATGTTTGGGTTTGATCAGGCGGAAAAGATTTACATTGCTCGCAACAAATTTAAAACGAAAGTGGGACAATAAAAGTAGTTTTATCGACAAAATATAAAAGTCGTTTACAAAATCACAGCAATATTGATCACATTACTACTTGAAAGAAATCTGTAACAAATATTATATTTGTTATAGATTTCTGATAAATAAAATCAGTGCTAAAAATTGAGCGTGCGTGTGTAGCAATCTAATTAACTAGGAAGGTTTTTGTAGAGGTGACAAATTTCTATTGTTTTTGTCTATGATACAACTTTTAAAATTGGGTGTCGATCACATCCAGTTTTTAATTCTTTCGCGGTTGCTCTACATCTACACTATTGTTTAGGGCCATATTAAGTAACTTTTCTTTTTAAATATCATCCATACAAACTAAGTGAAAATTCTTTGTTCTCAAAGGGTAGTTCCAAATATGTTTTCTTTGAACTTCGATCCTCTTCCATTTGTTCTATGTGTCCAAGCTAGCGGAGTTAAGTTTCATTTTCCTATAATGTTGCTATTGGCCACATTGGATGTTGGTTCGGATCCTCCAGTTGCTATTCTCACTGCTTATTACGCCCAAAAAGGTTTTGCCTATAGCAAAACCTTCATTTCTACTGAGGGTAGGCGTCGAGGCCTCGTAAGTAGCAACCGTAGATCAGTATGGGTAAAATGTTTTGTAGATCATGATTTTAGTTTTCCTGCATAGAAGCCGGGATACCAATAGTAAATACCCTTTATACAAACCGATAACAATTACCTGCCGCAAAAAGGAGTATACATTACAACTCAATAAAGGAGCAAGTGTATTACAAAAACTCCTGAAAACTCGAAAGAAGTACTACGTGTTACGCATGTTAAAGTGTGTTCGTGAAAGAAAACACTGTGTCACGTGATTATGTCACGATACATTCTCGGTATTACCAGGTTCAAATACCAACATTGGGAATGTATAATTTAAAAATATTTACCATAGTCGAAGGCTGCTTGTATTTGCAATAATAGGTCTAGATTGAAGAATATTTAAATTTTCTATACCTGTTAGTAAAAACGTTTATTGAAAAGTTAAGGTACTTATAATAATCTATTAAATAATAGACATATTGCAGCATAACATTTTAGTACGTCATGCCATTATTATAACTATAATAATATTTTTCTTTCCTTTTATTGTGTCTTGGTCTTATTGAGTATGCACTGTTTGCTACAACTCCATTAATTCTTCAAAAAGTAATTCTGTAACATACTTCTGTATAAAACTTATTAAAAAAAAGAGAACTTGAGATATAAATAGAATAAGAAATATAAAGAAAAACAATATTTAGCTAGACGTGTTGCTGGGGAGTTTCTTGCCGCTTCTTCTCCTTAACAGCAAATAACACGTTGCGAACCGGTGTACATAGAATAGGAAGAAATATTAAATTATAACCTATATGTATGACCTTCAAAAAGTGTCCTCCAGTGGAACTTATTTTGAATAGAAACTTTTGAATTTGAATTTGAAATCACAAAATAAAAAGCGCAATTTGACACTTAAGATTGTCTATAGAACGTAACTTTGAATGAAATCAATAAAACTGAAAGCCAATAACAATTTATTTATTTAGTTGATATACATAATTTATTTACTGGTGCATTACATAATGTTATAAAACATATTTCAATTATAATAACGAAATAACATGATTTTTATTAATTCTGTTCTGTCTTATTAATCTATGATGATGTCCGAAAATCAGTTACGTTCTAAGGCGTCTTATTTTTAATTTTAGTGTTGCTACCAAAGGATTGTTGGTGTTCATTAACCCAATTCGATTTAGGAAAAATATATATACATTATAGTATATTTATTCTTCAACCTTACATTATTTACGTATTTGTACTAACCTAATATTATATAATTGTACATATATATATTTTCAATACGAAAACAAAAACGAATGAATAAATATATATTATAAGGGTGAAATCATAAAAAAATCAATAGATTAATTGTGGTGTGTGATAAATGCATGCGGTACACGACATGCCATGTGAGACCAATCTTTCGTGCTCCATATCGATTTTATGAGGTACTAGCTGACCCGTGCCCATTTCGCTGGGCATCAGAAAAACATTGAAAAAATTTCAATATCGGTTTAAAAGATCCAAAGATTACCACCATTGTTAGTATAGTTTTGTTGAGTTTAATTACCTACTAAGTCAATTACAAATATTTCCCCCCTCGTACTGCCCGTACCCCAGTGACGCCTACACCACATAAGCCTAGCTAGCCGATTAGGGTGCGCGGCGACTACGCAACTTTTTTCTAATACTTACATTTTTAAACTCGTGATATCTTTCGAATAGAATGTTCGAATTGAATAATTCAAAAAGTTATGTAAAGGTATTGAAGCAGTCTTGAATATGAAGTAATTTATTTTGATAAGGATGAATACCAAGATACAAATAAACAGCCTTTTCTACCGGCGGCATTTTAATTAAATTTTTAAAATAAATGAATACTTAGTGTGACATAACTATAATAGTTAGACATCTGCTGTCGCGACACTTGTAATGTAAATAATGATGTGTTCTGCAAAGTCGTAGTACCTTATTTTATTCTTTCATCAATAGTTTTCGCAGCGCACGCGATTATAGGTAATTTTTTTACACCTTGGGTTACCCTATTGCAGTTTTAGTAAGGATCCCTAATTTTTTTGAAGATATAATATGGCGTATGTCAACCGGGGATAGTGTAACTTGCCAACAGTGAAATAATTTTTAAAATCGGTTCAGTAGTTTCGGAAATTATCCCCTACAACGTCACAAAATCACAAACTCACAAACGTTACCTGTTTATAATATTAGTATAGATTTGTGTGACACCAAAATTAATTAACTTAAAAGAAATCGAACCATTACAATGTCGTGTAATTTTAAATCGATTTCTCGTGATAATTGGTTAACTTGGTTAATTATTTGGAGGTTTGAATCCCTAAATGTGTTGTAATGACAAGTGTCAAATCAGGATTTTTATTTTGTGATTATTATAATTAGATTTACTAAACCAATTTAACCAATTTCTATGGCTATAGTTAACGCCAGGTAGCCTGTATATGATCGTGGCTTACGTGAATTGTCTCTTCTATCTATCTCACCCAAAAGTTTGCGTACATTATGCTTTTTCTGTTTATATTGTTAACTCAAACTATTTTACCAAAATTAATGCATTTTAACACATATTATATGGAAAATAATTAGCTTTCTGTACTTTTTAGCAAATAAATGTTTGCTATGCCAAATCTTATAATTAATTTGCGTGCCGTAAAACTGTTACGCGATGTGCGTATGAATATTTAATAAATTACGACCATTGATCAACTGCCGTTGAAATAACATAAGAAAAAGCCTAAATATGGTTACTAGAAAAAAATGATATACTCAGTTAGTGAATTAGTTAAGTATGACAAAGAGATAATAAAACTACGTTTGAACGGTTTTAAGCGCGGTAATTTATTTGATTTTTATTATTCCGATGTTTCAGCCACTTTTCAGTAGCCGTGATCACGGAACACAAAGATGTCAAGTGTCAATGAGTATTGTTAAAGTTTTATTTAGCCTACCGCCAACTTGTTCATTTAAATTATTCAGTTTTAATTTTTGTTTATGGTTATTATTTACTCTATCGGGGTCTAATCTAATTTACCACCGCTTCGCAACATGTTGTGGCTTGAAGAGAAGAAGCGGCGCAAGAAACTCTTTAGCAAACATGCCTAACTCTAATAATTTTATATAATATTAAAATGGGTGGAAGGAAAAATAAAAATAAATTATATATAGAAATTAGAAACAGGGCTACTGAAAAATGGTCGAATCGTCAGAATAATAACAATTAGATAAATTACCGCGCTTAAAACCGTTAAAACGTAGTTTTATTATGTATACTAGTCGCGAAAACTTAATTAAATATTATGACAAAGAGATGTTATTTTAATACTAGTTTCTCTACATGTAAACAATGTTGAAATTTATTGTAGCAGACGAACGAACTTGATACGATTTAATTAAGTAAATTATTATACATTTTTGGCTTTTGACATTTGATTTATTTCATTTCTTGACATTGTTTTATTTCTGTATTTGAATATAAATATAATTAATTGAATTATGTTTATAAACTTAGAATTGTTGTGATTTTTTTAGATTGACATGTACTCAAATATTTGTATGACCATGTGTAGGTCAAATAAAGTGAGAACATTTGACTTTGTTTGTTTTCATCTTATGCACTACTACTACGTTTCGCCCGTGACTTCATCCAGGTTGGACGGAATAAGCTAAATGATACGTGTCCTAACAACTCGAATCCAATCCCTCGAGATTACCGCGACATAAAGTACCGCAGATTTTAAGTCTGGGAATTTGCTATCGATCGGCGAAAATCACATAGAAATCGGTCTGGTAGTTTCTACGTGAATCCGGAACAAGCGAACAAACACAAAAATCTAAACAACAAAATACTACACTTTTACAATTTAATAATATTATAGATTATTTTTGCAAATACAGATTCATTCATTCTTCCGTGCGTTGTAAATTGAGTCTTAACTTATTTCTTATAGATTTTGATCAATATTTTACTGGGCGATTGTCAATATTAGCATTTTTCCATTATGTTGATATTAGACGAATCTACTAAATTGTATCAATATGGTTGAAAGGTCACAACTTAAAAGAAACGATGACATTGACTGACTCAATTTTATGTATACGCTAGCTGTGCCCGCGACTTGGGACGCTCGGTTTTTTTTTCACGGAACTCTAATTTTAAAAGTAGCTTTAGTTACTTCTTATAAAATCAGCTATCAGCCAGTGAAAGTCCCATCAAAATCGGTCCAGCCGTTTCAGAGATTAGCCGGAAGAAACAGACAAAAAAATTAAATATTGTTTTTTGATATAAGTAGTACCTACTTATATCAAAAAATCATTTTTTTTGTCTGTCTGTCTGTAAGTACCGTATATACTCTCATATACATTTAGTAATAAGCTGCTATTTTGACATTATAAACAGACCTACAAACTGACATTACAAATCTAGATGAATCACTTTGGTGCCTTATCCAATATAGAAGACAGAAGTGAACAGTGTAATGTTAGTTTTATATGAATCATCATATTTAAAAATATTTGTAACACTTAAGACAACTGGCAACATTTTTCATAGCAACACGTCTCGAGTAACTCAAAATTATGGTGTAACACGCAACGTGCGTAAAAGGGGCAGTAATTCTTAAATAACCGAAATATCGAAAGTGTGATTTCATATTTTTCTTTCTTGTAAACGCATATTAAGTTCTTTCTCTTCGTTTATCAAAAATCTAGGCCAAATTTAGCGCTGAGAAATTCAAAATTAGTTGCCACTCCACGCACGCGTAACTAGGACTTAAAGCCTTGTTTACATTGTGTCTACTATCACGGCAGCAAGCAGGAAAATGAGGGAAGTGGGCAGTGCGAGTAACTAATACTTGCGTTGCCCAATTCCCTCGTCAGTTTCCTGCTCACTGCTGTGGAAGTGGGTATAATGTAAAGGAGCTACATTCTTATAATCTGTACCCTATAAGATTGAAATCTAATTAATTATGCGAAAATATCATACATAATAGGGTAGTTGACAAAAATAATCAATTGAAATACTATTTATTATCTTACACAACACTCAAGCCACTTAGATTTTGCATGAGCGTTGCAAATTATGACGTAATTTCTATAATAAGTCCTATTTGACTTATTGTAGAAATAACGTCATATTTATAGTTGTATGAATGTATACATACATATGTATGTAATTATACGTATGAATTACAGTTTAAACAGATATTAAAAAAAATATATGACATGATATTTGAACGCTCGCTTTTTTATATGGACATTGTTTCAGAATTTATTGTGATATATGTCAAATATTCTGTTAGTGTTTTAATACTTCAAATGTTTATTATATTAAAATCCTTTACACCCTTTTGGACCCTATTTTAGATAAAGTTTAGACAGGTACATGGAAAAAATGTTAAAATGTGTAAATTATACATAAAAATAATAATAATAAAATCGGCATACATACATACACATTATACACACACACACACACATATATATATATATATATATATATACATACATATCCTCAAGCTAAGCAAGTTTTGCTTGTGTTATGGGCAATATACAACAAACCACTCTGGGGCCGATCCCAAACACCCAGACCGTAATAAATAACGGAAAGTATGTTGACGAAATTTACCATGCTTGGAATACAATCCGGCAGCCTCTGTGTTCCAATGAACTATGCCCGCATAATAAACGTAGGTATTGTTTTTTATTTTTATACTAGGACTGGCTTCTGCTCGCTACTTCGTTCGCGTGGAATATTAACAAAAAGTAAGTTAAAAAAACCCCGATTTTGAAACATTCTTCATTGGTGCTTCGCTCCTATTGGTCTTAGCGTGGTGATATATAGCCTATAGCCTTCCTCGATAAATAGGCTATCTAACATAGAAATATTTTTCAAATCAGACCAGTAGTTCCTGAGATTAGCGCGTTCAAGCAAACAAACAAACGAACAAAATCTTGACTATGACTTGAAACGACTTGAAATCCCCGCGAGGTTCCGGGGACACAAAGTATCCCAGCATTAAAAAAAGAATTTAAGCTATCGTTTTACTGGTAACTGTGTCAGAATAAGCTAATTTTTATGCATCCGAACAACTCCAAACCGCTCCTGGGAAAATTCGCGCAGGATTTCCGGGATAAAAAATATCACACATAACATTGCCTATCGATTAGTAAAAACATCACATTGGAATTCGTTTTTTTTTTTAAATCTGACTACATTCTAATCTAAACCATTCCCAGAAAAATTCCCGGGATAAAAGTAGAGCAGAGTTCAAGTCTTAGAATTAGTTGTCGATCAGCGATAACCGCATCGTAATCGCCTTAGTAGTTATTACGTGAATCCCGAACAAACAGAAAGAAATTTAAAAAGATTGCATCGTATTCTCCGTCTTTATATAGTCGTTTCCAGTAGTTTTTTTAAATAGCTGCAATATACACTCCACGGCATGTTTAGAATTTTATAATATTATAGACAATTTACTTTTCCATTATGAAGTCTGATGGTAAGTGACAGCAAGGAGTTAGTTTGGTACATGGCGTGTGATTTCGTTTGATCAATGGCACCGCTCCCAAACCACTAAAACTACTACGCCCTACGTACAAACACAGGTAAATCAGACAAAGCACTGGTAACTAAAAATTGTTCCGCATACATTTTTAGAATATGGTATCCAAAAAAGGACAAAACATCTAAAATTTATTTATATATATATATTTGTGGAAGTATAGGTTTGCGTTTGACCAATGTCTCACCTTCATCTTTATTATATATATCCGAATATGTTTATGAACCGATATATGCGCGTACACACGCATACACACAAGTGCGCGCAAGCACACACCAACACGCACACATCTTTATATATAAAATTCTTTTCTGTGTATGTGTATGTGACTGAACTCCTAAACGGTTGGACCGATTTCGATGAAATTTTCTGTGTGTTCAGGTGGATTCGAGATTGGCTTAGAGTTACAATTGAACCCGGTAGAAAATTTTATTTCTTCAGAGCAGGACAACATCTGCCGGGACAGCTAGTCTACTTATATTATAAAAATAATGGAACTCTAGACAATTAAAGTTGTAAGTAAACCACACACGTCCTTGGTATCCCGCGATACAGGTTAGTCTTAATACTCCCAACCTATGTAAACATTATTACTGCATGAATTTATAAATTGATTTTGATTTATGTATAGTAGTTTTCACTAAATTTTGGCATCTATTTTGAAATTTGTTTTTTATTTTATTTATTAGTACATAGTGTCAGTGCAGGAATATTACAGCAATATATAAAACTTGGAGATCTGTTCAATTCTACTTCCAAACAAAGACTGCCGATCTTAAAATACAATTAAATATAAGTTATGATTCTCGCACATTTATTAGCCACCATAGAGAGCTACATGTGTAACAGACCAAAGTTGAAGTGAGAATGACCTTTCGTCACTATGCCTGCTCGCTTTTATATTCGATTAGCAAATACAACCCGCAAATATTACAATAGTACAATAATAGGAGGGACTACTTGGAACAAATATTATTAACAATAGATAGATACAGATGCTTCAAAAAGCCTCGGCAATCATGTCAAAACATCTAAAGTGACAAAGCGACGCTCTCCCTCTTCTTTGTGTTTGTAATCAAGACAAAGCTAACTGTAGCACGCACGCCTTATGAAAATAATGTTTAAAATAATATTGATTTAAGGAATTGTTTTTCGTTTTTAACATTAGCTTATATATGTTTTATTGCTGAACTCGGGCCCAACTCTTCTAGGTAACGGACCTGCTACGTTTGACCAAGGTGGAGAGGTGGCTACCATACATTAGTATTTTAATTGATTGTCACATATTGTGGGGATTAAGTCATATTAAGCAGTTTTAATTTGGTACAGATCAAATACTTTGTTCACTACACTTACAGAACCAGAGCATGCTCAAAATTTCAGCAATAGATCGAAACTTTTAAATGCGCACTAGTCATAATCAGATCGTCATATCGAATTTAGTAATGATGCTTCTATTTCAACTGAAATGCAACTGCCCCTTCAATCTCCGCCGTGGACGATTTTGTTTGCGCCACATCTGAATTAAAACACCTACATTGTAAAGGATTAAAGAGCCATATCGTCTTATTAAGGGCACCGGCGAATATTTAATATAAAGGTGATAAGTCTGTATAAACCGCGCGGTGCAAACATTTTTATGGATAAAGAAATTATTTAGACTGCTCGTAATTAAAGAAGATAATCGCTCATAATAGGTGTAATTAACTAGGCTTCTGCAAATGTGTCCGTTTTTGGCAACATTATCTATACTAATATTATAAAGAGATAAAGTTTGTGAGTTTGGGACGTTGTAGGGGGTAATCTCTGGATCTACTAAACTGATTTTAAGAATTCTTCTACTGTTAAAGCTGTTAAAGCTACGTTAACAGGGAGTGTCATAGGCTATATAACATGACGCTATACACCACGGAAGCGGGACAGAGCGCGGGTGAAATCGCGCCGAGCCGCTAGTTATTTATAAATATCTATGCGAAGTTTGATATATGTAATTTCATAAATCAACTAAATGTGAGGTAGTTCACATACATGGAACACAAAAAGTCCGTCACACAGGTGACGAAAGTGACTGTTTTTGTTTTTTGGTTACAGAACTAAAAAAAAACATCCAATTGAAAATAACTTACGGCCTAAAAATCCACTTGACAAATCTTGTGCTACCTAATCTTCATTGAAATTATTTTGGAATTCCACGACGACCTTGAGATTTTATGAAATTCCATCCCATAAAATACAGGTTTACATCAAATTTCATTCATGTAGATTCAGTAGATATTGAGGTAAATAGCCGTAACTTAAATCGACCGATAGATATAACAGTATTATAATAGTCAGAATGGCGTTGGGTTCAGTGTGTGTGGATCTCTTGGGCTAAAGAACTCTAGGTAGGTCTTTCCCACTAAAAATGAAGCATATCCATCAGTATCTCAGAGAGGCATCACGGACCTTTGTTTTAACTAGGCGAAACCGTTTGCGAACACCCCACTGCTCGGCGATACGATAGTGGGATAGTGTAGGAGTCGCCTGGCCTGCTAACATCGCCAGAATACTCACTAAACATCCTGGTGCTCCTCGTGTTGTCACATGGCAAGGCCACTGAAGCCAGCTGTGGCCTACGCAGCCCTGGGGCGTCACGGGACCTGACCAAACTATTTGCCTGGAGTAAGCCTACTACCATAAGATTCTTATCATCTCTATGTCGAAAAAACCACAACGCCGCGGCAAATCAAAGCTACCCCAAATGTAATACGAAGCCGCGACCCTAGCGTGTCGGCACACGCGGCCGACACGAGCGCAAATATGCCGACGGCGCAGGTTTTCTAATGAAATCGAAACGAGACACGTCATGTGACGCCGTTGACTATATTCCTTGAATAACGTAAAGCCAACATTGACGGCGATTGACGGCGGCGGAAATGGCGAAAATGTCGCTAAGCGCTACTGTGGCTGGCAATTATTAATCCCTGTTGTTGCTCAGATTTTCCTGCTCATATTTACCGTAGGGTGTAAATATTTATGTATCTATGTTAAAAAGGAACCGCAAATACGAAATTACGAATTTAAACTACATAGTTTTGTAACACAGACTACATCTTGCTGTCGAATTTCACTCAAATATTTCCAGTAGATAACGAAGATTACAGACGGGTTCCATTTTTGCCAAAATACCTATTGAATTCTGAAAATCATATACCATTTAATTAAAGGCCTACTTAAATGGAGTTCGCCATCTCGCTCACGCATTACCACTTACCACTACTTACGACAAATACGTATTACACAAAACTTACCAAAAAATTAAGAATGTTTAAAAAAAATTGTTACGATTTCATGTACATTTCTGTATATAAAAAATATATAGACAACACTTTATTACTCACCAAATATACAATTTCAAAAATACACAATTACAATATTGTCATGGTAGAAACAATACGCGGCCTTATCGCTTAAAGCAATCTCTTCCAGGCAACCTAACTTAAGGAATACTTTAACCTAATCTGGCGATGTAGGTGGTACAGATTATTAGGTATATCATACTTAAACTACATATTTAATAAATACATACAAACATATTTATAAGAGAGAGATATATATATATATATATATATATATATATATATATATATATATATATATATATATCAGTGACCAGGTTTCAGTCTCCTTTAAGAGAGCAGCAGCGCATTTGTAGCAACGTTTGGTGTTGCAAATGTCCATAGGCGACGGTAACCACTTTCCATCAAGTGGGCCGTCTGCCTGTCTGCTGAACTCCTGCAATAAAAAAAATATTAATTAGTCTTAAGTATAAGAACAGGTATAATTATTTAAGAAAAAGTAGTGTTTTGTGAGTGCGTTCTTAAATGTAGGCAATAAAAAATATTTATGAATAATTAATTCTTGTACAAAAAATATCTTTTATGTAAGTCTTGTCTGAATCAAAATTATTTTATTGTGAACCATTCATGATTTTTTATTAAGTTTTGTGTTTATTTACATACGCATACGTTGTATGTAAATTCTATGAATTTATATCTTCAAAAATTTGCTATTACGTAAGCGAGATAGTTTGAAGTCTGCCTTGGTAGATTCATAACCAGTCTGGTAACTTGTATGAATTCGCGTAAAAAAATAAAATAATACTATAAAAATGAACAATACCTAAAATATGTATTGAAGAATCTGTACAATATTGAATTGGAAAAGAACGTGTTGCCGAGGGTAACGGCCCGGGACACAAATAAGCTTTTATGTGCATTGTTAACTGACCGTGGAAGACAAACAGAGGTGGTCGAGTGGCGGACCCTTGCGACCTTTATAATCTATACGACACATGGGTATGTACGTAATGTATGTAGAAAAAAATAACAGTATTTTTTCCACATTTTCAAATCTATAATATAACCAATCTGTAGGGGTGTTAGGTTTGTACAATAAATTAAAAAATGAGTAAAACAGGGGACTTGTTTCGACCAGCAGATTTCGAAAACTGAACGGACTTAAATGAAATTGGACACAGAGCTAACTTATATCCTGGAGCAATCATAATGACTTAGGATATTTTTTATATCGATAAATCATTATTTCCGGAGGCTAGACGAATATAGCGAAAAAGACGAGGCTGAGGACTCGTTTTTGTGGTGCCGCCGTTGCAATTCAAATTCAATTCAAGTCGTCGTGGCAACGCGAATGAAGTTTCTACAATAAAAACCTACCAGTGTGTAAAAATTACTCTGTACATGTACGAAGAGTCTCCTGTTTTGTACATACAAAATAGCGAAATTTTGTATGTACAAAATAGGGAGACTATTCGTACATGTTTATATACATATAAATGATAACATATGAGATTTATATAAATTAAGTATTTATTACAATACACAAGGAGCACTGTAATCATAGGATTTTGAATAAAATATGTACTAATGTATGTTAAATTTAAGTTTATGTACTTATTATTTATATTGTCTATTATTTATCAATACTGTTACATGCCGTCAAAGATAAGCGCAGTTTATTGTCTTCCCGGGTTAAGGAATTCTTTTGTGTTTTGAATTTGTAATTAAGAAAAACATGCTATTGTTTTTCTACTTGTTTTATAACCATCATTAGCGTCGAACGAATCCTTATTGTTATTGTTTTCGACTTTGTTAGCCGTTCGCAGGTGTGCAAATTACTATTTCACGGAAACTCAGTGCGCGCGGCCCTTTTTTTCTTTGCACTGTGTAGTTAGTATAAGACGATGCTCGAATGGAGGGGTGGGCAGTCAAGCGACGACTACGAGAGGAGTATAACGGACTTTACGCGTGTCGAATTGCATTGAATCGTGCAGTGTGAATTGGTTGCATCCAGTCTTATTTGTATTTGTTTTATACATGTTTGTACAGATCTAATAAATTCTAAAGTAGTTCCAACGGCATTTTTAATTTGAGTCCTGTAGCTCGTAACAATACTATAGTTTATGTAATGAAGTAATATATTCTGTCTTTATGATATAAACACTTATTATTAATATGATTATCTCTGTTGTAATCAAATTTCTTGTCCATCCAAAGGTTGAATGGAAGAAATCGCTCATAGCGATAAGACCGCCAGTTGTACTCTTTTTGTTATATTGTTAGTATAATTTTAACTTTAAGTTGTGCGCAATAAAGTGTATCCTACTAATATTATAAACGCGAAAGTTTGTAATTATAGATGTATGGATGTATGTTTGTTACTCTTTCACGCAAACACTACTGAATGGATTTTTATTAAACTTTACAATAGTATAGCTTACACATCAGAATAACACACAGGCTATAATTTATAAAGATGTAGTGTGAATTATCCAAAATATAACGATTTTCCATTCACCACGCGGGTGAGACCGCGGAACGCAGCTAGTAATAAATAAATACATTAAATTATAAACCAGTGCAATGAAGAAAACATAACGCACATTGTTATAATCCTTTAGGATCTTAATCTATACTAATAATATAAAAAGGAAAAATTTGTATTTTTGAATTTTTGTTTGTAACGAATAAACTCAAAAACTATTAAACCGATTTCAAAAAGTCTTTCCCCATTAGAATGCTACATTATCCCAGATTAATATAGGCTATATTTATTACTAGAAATAATTAGGGATCCCTGCTAAAACTTCAATAATGTATGCCAAGGTGTAAAAAGAAATGTGTTAGAGTGGGTCCGGGGATGGTTCAGATTAACAATTAGACCCGGTAGATGGCGCTGGAATCGGTTTATAGATTTTTATTTTTTCAAGGCAGGACAAGGTCTGCCAGAATCGCTAGTAAAGTATACAATAAATAAATACATTAAATTGTATAAACTAGTACAATGAAGAAAAGATAACTTATATTGTTACAATACCTATAATCCCTTAAGACTAAGTAGAATACTGAGCTTGGGTCATCGAAGTAAGGTTCCCAAAAAGCTGGCTATGTTACTTCGCTGGATCGCCGTACTAATCTGTTGTCCGAGGTAAGAACCAGCCCTCCGATAACCTGAAGAGTCAATTGGCGTTTTGATAGCTCTTTGCAGATGCTCAAGGCCTCAGGACTCCACGGTCCAAACGTTTCAACAATAAACGGCACAAACATATAACTCTCACTGACTGACTAGACTGATATTGCTATCTGTTAGATTACAAAAAGTATTGTTCTTTTTCTTGGGGGTTGGTTTGATTCCGAACGAAATGTTAGATTCACTATAAAACCAAATTAAAAAGTATCTTGCTTAAAAAGCGATACTACACTATTGAAGAATATTTAAATGATAAAACTTCACTTCAATAGCAGCTCGCTCTAGCCTCTTATAATATCTTCTGTATAAAGTTTTTATCTTGCCAAACATGTCAAGAATTTAAGGAGATATTTTGCAGTAGAAATTTTTAGTACCTACTTCGTCTTGTGATGATTATAACGATAATAATATTTTTCTTTCCTTTTATTATGTCTTCATCTTACTGAGAATGCACTGTTTGCTACAACTCCATTGGTTGTTCGAAAAGTAATTGTGTGACATACTTCTATGTATAATTTATTTTAAAAAAGAGCTTGATATAGATAAATAATAAGAAAACTAATTTTTAGCTAAGCGTGTTGCTGGGGAGTTTCTTGCACACATAGAATACGAAGTGAATTTAAAGTTTAACTTACATGTATAGCCTTCAAAAAGGGTTCGCCAGTGGAACTTATTTTGAATAAAAACTTTGAATTTAAATTTGAGTATTATTTATTTGTTTTTATTTCATATTGCAAAGTGTTATCAAAATCTGTTCCATAGTTTACGTGAAATACTCTTTCACGAAAAACTAGGGAACAGATTTTGAAATAACTTTCTTCATAAACCTTATCTTTTATGTTATTAATAGGATTCAATGGGGAGGATACCAAGCAACGTGATGGTTATTAGAATGAGATCCCTAACGGTACTTCATTATGGATCCCAATTGAGTGATACGTGACCGATGTATTCAAGCAGTATCTACTAATGAATCACTTGTTACGTACTTATATATAACAATGGTTTTCCAAAAAAGATAACTTTGTTAAGAGTCTTCCCGAAATAATGGTATAGCATTTAGGGCCGATTTTTGAATCATCAGATAAAAGTTACCAGTGGAATTAATTATAACCTGATTGTATTCAAAAGTAAAACAATTCAACTGTTCCCTTCACGCAACAGTCATTTTTAATTTTACCATTTTGTACTTTATTCTATGAATAACTTTTATTTGATGATTTAAAAATCGTCCTTTAGTGCTAATGCAAGTAATTGGTGGTGAAATATGTAAATGCAATACAGTCGTTATATATTTACTGGTTGTAGCCGCGACTTCGTCCGCATGGATTTTTATTCGCGGAACTCTAAAAAATAGTCTAAGTTACTCCTTATAATATTAGCCATCTGACAGTGAAAATCCCTTCAAAATCTATCGAACCGTTTCAGAGACTAGTAGAAACATCCAGACACCCGTGTGAACCCGGAATAAAAGAAACCCCCTTGCACATACTGGTCAATTGCCCGCTTTTTGCGGTTGAAAGGTATAACGCAGAAAGTTCCTTCAGAACGGACATCCCGCGGGAAAAAATACACGATCTTCTCAGGAAACGGCTGCGAGAGGACTTCGTTAGTTTCGCGAAGAAAATAGTAACAAAGGCAGTTAACAACCAGTCCAATAACAACGCTGCAGGCGTGTGATGAACATACGCAGCCGCTAGCGTTCATTTATATGTAGTAAAACTAAGTAGTCATAGGATAGCTATAGAAGTCGTGTAGATATAGACAGATATATAGATAGAATGTAATAAAATGTATCAAGAAATAGCATAAATAAATATACATAAGTATTGTAAAAAGAAAGAGATGAGAAAAAAGAGAAAAAGAAAAAGCCTCTGTGGAGGAAGCTGAATAAAAAAAAAACATCCCGACAAACAGACAAAAATTCTAAAAATTGCATTTTTTAAAACTCCTGGCCCGAATTATCCTCCCTAATTTTTATCGCGTTTTTCTTTTGACATTACAAATAGACACTTCAATTTTATTTATCTATATAGATTTATTTTGTTTGTGTGTATGTCAGTGACCAGCACCTAAACGGTTAGACCGATTTTAATGAATTTTTTGTGTATAATCAAACATACGCGGGTTTCCGGATGGTTTAGATTCACAATTGAAACCGTTATGTGGAGCTGTGATTGGGTTCCAAGATTTTAAAGAAATTCATATTGTTACAACTTTGCCATAATTCCACGAAGCACGCCGACAAAACTGGATGTACACCTGCCGGCCATAAAGCCCAAGTTTTATTACCTGCCCGCATTCACACTTCTTTTGTTTTCTTTCTGTTTAATATTTGTAATTCGAAAAGCCGCCTATTCTGTATTGTAATCCTTTATGATGGTTGTTAGCCAGGTGTGGTTCTTGAAAAACTTCAGTCCACGCGGTCGATTGTTCTATTGTACCGTTTGGTATAAAGCAATGCCCGAATGGGGGGGATGAGGCAGTCAAGCGACGATTACGATACGAGCTAGACGTGTACATTCGATAAGCGATATAGTGACGGACTTTGCGCGTGTTATTTAATTGTGCATTACATTTGGACTTATTGAGTCCGGTTATATTTGTACCCATGTTATACGTGTTTGTATAGTTCTAATAAATTCTATAGTAATTCCAAACGGCATTTTAATTCGAGTCCCGTAACTCGTAACAATATATATGTTTGAGTGGGTCTTGGGATGGTTTAGATTCATAATTGGATCCAGTAGGTGGCGCTGCAATCGGCTTTCTGTTTTTTTATTTTTTCACGACACGACAACGGCTGTCGCGAGCCTTCTAGTAGACCTATAAATAATGAAGTAACCACCTACCTGGTTGCCGCAGATGCGCGTGCGCGTCCAGTGTCGTTTTCGACATCGCCGATAGCGAATTGGTGCCATATCCTGAAAAGACAGAAAATTTTAATGTTTTTGGACGTTACTCGCGACTTGGTCTGCTTTTATTTACATTCTGAATGTATTTAATTTGAACATGTATTTTTTTTACCAAAAACTTACATATGAATTTTGATATTACGTACTAATTTAAGGAGTTAATCTTTTTATTACCAGAAGCGGGTAAATGGACAGAGGGCCTCATTTGATGGAAAGTGGTTTCCGTCGCTTATGGATGTTTGAGTCCCCATTACTAGCCTTTAGGGTGGGAGATGTGTTAAAAAATCGAATCGACAATATCTTTAGAAGCTTTAATTATTGATAATTTGATATAATTTTGAAGAGAGGGAAAAAACGTCTTTTATTTTACATATCTATATTTTTTTTTAAACATGACAAATAAAAAAAACAACTTATCAAACACTATGGAATAAAATCAAACAGAAGGGATAAGATAATAGAGATGCGGTAATATGCATGAAATGGCAGAGGAGATGCAATAGAGGGCGGTGGGTCAATGGAACTCTCGCTCACCGCAAGAAACATGGTTAACTTAAGGTTAACTATTCTATTCTATTTTTGGTTAAAATGACGCCAACGCGTATTGATTTTGCCAATGACACAGTAAGTAGTAAAGTGACAAGTGTAGGAATGTAAAAAAATAATTTTATTCGATATATCGAATAAAAAATGTTTGCAATCATATATGATTGCAAACATTTTCTGTAAAAGGTTAACCATTTGACGCCGATATTTTGTGACGATGTCTTGATTATAGTTTCCTTGCCCATGCTCTATCCTTGCTGCTAAGAAGCAGCAAGGGTCTGCCACGTCAAAGTATGTCAATAATACACGTTTTTATCTCCTTCTCCAAGGACCCGTCTATACAGGTTAATCTATACATATAATAAAACTGTTGAGGTCGAATTTCTGTACAATGAAAAAAAATGCTAAAAACCGAGTCAGTGGGATGTAAGAAGTGAAATAGAACTAATTTAGATATTTTTAAATTTTATGTTTCTCTATTTGTCTGTTTGTACCGGCTAATCTCCGAAACGACTAGACCGATTTAAATGAAATTTTATATGGTGGTAGCTTATATCCCTGGTCAACATATAGGATACTTTTGATCCCGAAAAATTAAAGAGTTTCTGTGGGATAGTTAAACCACGCGGACGAAGCCGCGGTCATCAGCTAGTATTCAATAAATTTCTATTCAACCTCGAAAATTTTACTTATTTTCATCCCAAAAACTATCCAAATTTTCGGGATACAAATTATCCTATGTCTGTTCACGGTATTGAGATTACACATATACCCAATTTCAGCTAAAATGAACGCGCAATTTTTCCGTGAAAACGTAACAGACATATGACTTAATTTCTCATTTATAATAATAGTATGGATACAATGTGTACAATTAATACTAATTGGGACAGCGTTTTGACAATACCCAGGCCAGTAAAATTTGTAAGAGCATTTTATTTCTTGAACGAAGATACTTTTATAAAAGTATCAAACAAGCTAAGACAGTGCTGTCATTATTGAAAAATTGAAACAATCCTTAAAGAGAGTATCTCCCTCTAAACAATAAAAAGGTTTCTGACGAATTGGCAATTTGCCAACATTGCCAGCAATTTTTAAAATCAAAAGACGAAATAATGCTATTATGTGGTGAAACAATCATCCGCGATGGATTCCTATTATTTTACCAAAACAAATTTCTATATGCAAAAAAAAAATATTTTTATTTGTTTTCACTTTAATTCCGTTCAATTTATCTTCACGACCTCTAACTATTTTTTTCATTTAATCTTCATAATAACTAATAACTTTATAAAACTAAACAACACTACAAAATAAAATAAAAACTCAAAGATTGAAAAGTAATAAATAAACATATTTACATTTACAAGTGAAATGCAGTCGGGATCGCTATCGGCGAGGAGCGTTCCCAAAGTTTTGCAACGTTGCCCTAAATATAGGCCAGCTCTTTGTTCACGCAAGACTTCTTTCAGTCGCCTTAAAAGGTCTCTATGGAGTTGATAGGCCTCACGTCCCCATGACCCCAAAGTCTCAATCTTTTCAAGTAATTTGATGTTTTACTATTACGAAATATACATATTACATTTGTGCCGTTTGAAGTTCAGATTCTAAGTCCGTGGGGCTATCCGCAAAGAGTTACTACAATAAAAATTTGTAGGAAAATCTTTGATACCACCCATAACCAGTAAGCTCGTTTATACTTTGTATAGTGAATTAGCATTGCCATCCAGTGTGGTAATGCTGCCAGCCTTCTGCGCACACTTCCTTCTGGCAGCGATGTGGTACATAGTCTTTAATTAGCTTATGGTTTATTTTTCGTATTTTTTTCAAGTTACTTGACTTTAAAATAATTACGAAATTCTTATGCTTATTATGATACGCCTCAAACAGTAATAACTTTCTCATCGGTCTCCCAAAACTACCGAAATTCCATGATGGTAGTATCAAGTCTGTGATAATAGTACAAATTATCATACAAATAACTATTATGCTAAAAGGGTTAAAGCTTTAATTAAAACCATATAGACAAAAAGCAGCGCAGATTTTAAATTTAATAATTTGCTGTCGATCAGCGAACACCAGTACTTTTTACGTGAATCCCGAACAAACAGACAAAACGACAAGAAATCTAAAAAAAAATGCATCGTGTTCTCCATCCTTTATATAGTCTATTCCAGTTGTTTTGTTTCAAAAGCTCCAATGTACAAACACGGTACATTTAGAATTTTTTAATATTATAGATTTGTAAAAAAAGCATATTATGATAGAATATCAAAACTGGAGAGAAAATTACCATTGTATTGTTTAGGAGGTTTCATCTGGAACTTTCATTGTACTTTATAATGTTTTTCTTCCATGTCTAAAGCGTAAACAAACGGAACTGCACGAAAAAACTTGGTGAGAAACAAAATATATCGGTTGAAAACTATTGGAGACTACATCTTTGTGCTTTTAGTTCCCGTCAGATGGCTGTACATATCGCATTTCGTTTATGATTGATGTAGGATGATGTCGGGACCATTGTATCATATGTTCACACATTGTTTGGCAATCGATATTACATTCAGTAGTACTTTAGTGCAGATTTATTCGAGTTTAATTCTTAAGTATCGATTTTGGTATAAAGCCCCTGGGTATGGATATTTTATGAGGAGTGAAATAATGCAAGCGTAATGTAGTTTTTTTAAACTACCTCTGTATAAAGCGAATAAAACAAAAACATATATTCATATCAGTCGGGCCATTTTTGTTAAATAAAGTAATTTAACTGTTAATATTCACCTCTCTTATATTTGCTTACTTATCAAGATGAGTTTTAGCGAAACTACTATTATATTTCTCTCAGGCTCTTTGATATTACTTATATAATTTTAATATTTTATCAATATGTTTGTAAGAGTGTTTTGTGTTTATATATAATGTATTTTTTACTAGCTAAATAGTTATATGTCAGTCTACACGATTTTCTTGTAACTGCTCTTATTCGGTCGCTGTCACCGCGTAAGTGCACATGTTTTGTTATTACAGTATATGCCAGCGAAACTTCATCTGCGTTGCCATGACGACGACGTATCTGTGAGCGAATTGCAAAAAGCGCGAAACGTAGCTCCATCTTTTTAGGTATATTCGTCTATTCTACGGAAGCGACGTCAGCTCTCTCTTTTCTTTCACCTTCTGCAAATTATTTGGGGTCGGCACTATATATCTTTTCCTTTCATACTCCTCTATTCTGACATATATCCTCTGTCACACCATTAATCATCATATTATCCTTCACACAATCCATCCATCTCTTTTCTAGTCTACCTTTACATTTGTACTCATCAATCTTGCAGTTGAATCTTTTTCTTGTCACTTGACTTTCATCCCTCCTCATTACATGCCCATACCACCTAAGTATTCTTCCTCGCAATTTTTAAGTCACGGGTGCAACTTTCACAGATTCCCTTATGTATACTCATTTCTCACTATTCATTCTTGCAACACCACAAATCCATCGCAACGTTCTCATCTCAGCTGAGTGGAGACATTTGGATCCGTATGACTGAATGACGTGACTTGACATGACGGAAGTGACGTCAGTTATCGGGATAAAAAGTATCCTATGTGATGTACTGGGATATAAGCTTGCTCTGTGTCGAGTTTAATTTAATTATTGTCTTTAGTTTTCACGTGATGCTTTAACAGAAAGAGAGACAGATATTCTGCTGGATTTTTTCACGTTATTAAACTCATTATAAGTACTTAAAATTTATTATATTATAGATAGCCTATCGACCGCTCAGTACTCGAAATATGTTTGAAAATTTGCGTCGAATAGGGTCCAATACAGATCAACGGATCCCGATGAAAATGTTCTGTTTTTTTTTAAAATTATAATCGCCGATTCACCCGATAATGTTACGGCATCTGAAATATATATAAGGCTTGTCTTAAGCTACTTAAAATGACTACCTAGTTTAAAATTGTAAAAGTTGTATTATCGTTAAAATATAATAAAATAAACATAATATCTGGTCATGTACAAATGGCCAGATCATCACAACTATGAGTCTGTATTCGTCCAATTAATATCGTACCATTAGACGTACAATTAGACCATAGTAAATAACGAAGAAAATACGTTTCCGAAATTTATTATACCAGGAATCGAACCTGGAGCCTCTGCGTTGCAGTGAGGTAGGCCGGCAACAGCTTAGCCCGCTCAACCACAGAGGCCGTCTAAATATTATTGTCAATAGTAGGCAGCAATAATATTGAACAATTTAATCATACCGCACACTAATCAATACAATACTACCCGCAAACGAACAATATTATTAACAACCAGGATATATTCGCGACTTCGTCTACGCTTCAATTGAAATTCCCGCGGGATTCCTGGGACACAAAATACTGCAGTATTTGAAAAATAATGTAAGCTAAGTAATTTCTCTCCGTGCAGGAACAGAAAAAGAATACAATTTCCTGCGGCCGGGCGGCCTGTCGTAGGAGGCGATAAAACAGTCCACAGACAGGTAGGGTATTTGCCCGACTGGATGGCTACCACCCCTGGTCTAGAGTATGCCGCCATAACAACCTTGACTTGTGTTCCGGCATCAGTGGCTAGGTTCCAGTTTCTCCTTCAAGGCTGGCAACTAGTAGCTAGCACGTCTGGTATTGCTAATGTTCATAGGCGATAGTAACCACTTCTGTCTGCTGTGCTTCAGCAATAAAAAAGCTATCGTTTTAGTGAAAACTGTGTCTGAATAAACTAATTTTTACGTACCCGAACAACTACACCTACTACTACCGCTCCAGGAAAATTCCCGCGGGATTTCCGGGATGAAAATATCACACATTTTATTATATTAAATTTACTATTGATCAGTACAAAAATCACTTTGGGATTCAATTTCTTTTTAATCTGGCCATTTTAAATCATTCATCAAAATCGGCCCACTTAGTTTTTATGTGAACCCCGAACAAATAGACAAAACGACAAACAGATAATAAATCTAAAAAAAATCGCATCGTGTTCTCTATTATTTATATAGTCTATTCTAATTGTGTTGCTGTTTTTAAATAGCTTTAATGTACAGACACGGCATGTTAAGAACTTTATGATATTATAGATATATAAATTACTGACAATAATACTGTGCGTATGCGGGTAGCTTAAACTAAGTTGTTTGTCGTTTAATTTGTTAAAGAAGAAAATATTGTGAAGAAAATCTAAATTTTTACAATAATTATACAACGACGAATGCACATTAAATAATAACAGATAGGATGGGTTATCTCTCTGAGTGCGGTTATGAGGTCTGTAATTTAACACACCGTACAATCAGCGCTCGTTTTTCACAGTACTGGCCATTTGTTCTTTTACAGTAATCGATGCCCCAGGCAACGTGAAGAATTTTTCTATTTTCGACTGTATGTCAATGGGTTTAAAATTCTTTTTTGCTTACATTTATTGGTAAGAATTGTACTCTTTGATGACAAAATCATATTTCACGGCTAGTTAAAACTGGAACAACATTCTGGAAAGTCTTTTGATTTTGGGTGTGTTTTGATGACAGCTTTTACGGTGCTTGGGTATTATTTGAAGGGATGCTCGCAATAATATTGTTTTCTTTTGCAATGCAATTTTCGTTAAGTTTCATGTGTATGACATGATTGTGCCAACACGACCGAAATCATTTATTCTTATACATTAAATTATAAAATTTTAGATTAAAGTTACCTTAACTTATATTGTATTGTACCTACAATGCATAGATTACCTCATTCGTGCTATAATCCCATAAAACTGTAAGTAGAATATTGAGCCTAGGTCACCGACTTCGATGGGCAAGGTTCCCAGAAAGCCAGCCACGTTACCACGCTCAATCACCATATTGAAACGTTGTTTGAGGTGTGAACTAGTCCTCTTAATAATTTACTTGGTGCCATGGAAGAAGATAGAATAAAGTAAAAACATAATTTTTGTGTAGATGGCGGCACAAGCCTTTGCCGGCCGAACTTACTGGATTGCAAAGGCTCTGCATTTGATTCTATACATGATATATTAGTTATTCACTGTCGTCTGGGTGTCTGGGATCGACCACAGAGTGCTCCGTTGTATATTACCCACAACATACGTGTAACTTGTTTAGTTTGGAAATATACAAGGTGTGTATTTGCCTGTCGATAAAAACAGAATAGCGGCATAAGCCTTTGTCAGCCGAACTCGCTGGATCGCAGAGGCATCGGATTTGATTCTTGGTATGATATATCCGTTATTGTTGTTATCATTATATGTATTAACCCCTTGAGGGATAGATAATAACCAGGTTTTGTTTATACATTTATGTGTTATATAAATTTTCAAATAGAACATTATGGCTGACCGTTGACACATCCATAACACCTAACCTGTAATGTTGTCGTAAACTTTATTATGAAACTAGCTGTGCTCGCGACGTCGTCCGCGTGGAATTTGTTTTCAAATCCCCCCGATTTTGAAACATTCCTCATTGGTGCTCCGCTCTTATTGGTCTTAGCGTGATGATATATAGTCTATAGCCTTCCTCAATAAATGGGCTATCTAACACTGAAAGAATTTTTCAAATCGGACCAGTAGTTCCTGAGATTAGCGCGTCCAATCAAACAAACAAACAAATATACAAACAAACAAACTCTTATATATTAGTATAAGATAAGTATTAATTTTAAATATATAAAAATATATTTAACTAGCGGTCTTGGCAGACATTATCCCACCCTGAAAAAATAAACATCTAGAACCCAATCCTAGCGCAACCTACCGATTCCAATTGTAATTCTAAACCATCCGGGGACTTGCTCAAATACACAAAAAAAATCATCAAAATCGGTGAAGTTGTTCTCAAGTTATTCACGTACATACATTTCTACGATTAATTTTTATGTATATGGATTCTGGTACAATTTCAAAATAATCTTAAACTTAGAATTACGATGTTCATATCTCTACCAGCTGTTGCTCGCGGCTTCGCTTGCGTAGATTAAAAATAGTCATAGTTTGAGTAATCTTTCGTCCTCCTTTTCACCCCTTTACGTGTAAATTTATTTCTAACCAGAAGCAGGTATAGAAATTGTGTGTATGTGCAGTTTAGATGCAGTAGAAGTGAAACCTCAGAGAGTATACTCACGTATAATATACTAGAGTTTAACTCGCGGCTGCGCTGTGGGTCAACCTCTGGTGCCTGCCTCTTGTTTAAAGAGCAGGCGTTAATACAGGTTACATTGTACTAAATGTTTATGTGAGTGCTATTTGCACCCTGAAGATTAATTTCATTTTGTATCGCAAACTATCCCAGCTCCCGGCATGAAAAGTATTTATGTCCATTTTCGGCATTAAAAATACATTAAAACAAAATAACAGCAAAATCGATCCAGTATTCATAGTAGTGACTGTGAAAGCTTAACGGAAAGACATATTGAGTTACTATCGCATTTTTTATAGACGAAAATTTTGTACATCTATAAACTTGAGAAATTATTGATTTCATCCAAACTTTCATCCTATTTTTCAAACCGTCCTAGTTTTATTTATATATTCCCCGTCTATTTGAAAACTATATATATGACAATAATGATAAAAAGGACAAAACGGACAAAAAGGACAAAGATGACCAAAATAAAGAAAATGGCCAGTCACAAAAAACCTATCCTACTTTTTGGGATAACCTTTACATAAATCTATCCCATTATCTGGGATAAAATGTATCCCTTGTCCACCCTTGGTATTAAAATTACATATAAACCGATTTGCCTGAAAATCGGTTTATATGTAAAGTCGAGTACTTCTTCCGTAAAAGCATAACAAACAAACAGCCTAATATATTTTTATCCCGAAAACAAATATATGTATGCTGCGTTTCAGCCAAATCGATCCAGTAGTTTTTCCGTGAAAACGGAACAGACAGACGGACAGACAGACAGACTGACAGAATTACTTTCACATTTATAATATTAATAGGGATTATCATCATAAGTTTTATTTCGGTCGAAATTGGACCTATGTTTAATTATGGGTCTTAATGATTGTCTAATCAGTACTGTACAATGTAAAACTCGTATCTCATTCTCTCGCAGGTTTAGTCCTATAGATTTATTTGCTTATCTGTTTTTAATATCGCTTTTTCGTTTCATCGAGTTTCAAATCACAACGATTCTAAAGAAGTTTCACTTCAAAAATGTCGTGCTTTTTACTTTGAAAATGACGGGTTTTCATACAAACTTTGATCCCCTTTTTCACCGCCTTTGGGGTTAAATTTTCAAAAATCCTTTACTTTTTTTAGAAAGAACCCGTATGAACATTTTTATGGTCCTAGCGTCAGTGGTCTGGGCTGTGCGTTGACATGCCAATTAGTTAATCAGTAAGTTTAAGTAATTATATAAATGTATAATAGATTTACGTAATTCCTCCCACACGATCCTATTTGAAACAGATAAGAATGTTGAGCGAGGATGAGAACTTTGTATTTTATTTATTTCTTTATTGAACCCCTATGCACTTCGAAATTCAAATAAGCCAGCCCATCTAATTCAAATCTAACTCTGTTTTCCCTAAGTCCCTTAGGGCTGGCCAAATGTTTAACGCCCGTACAAACAGTTTTGACACCACAATCCTTTGATCTTTCGTAATGAGACACCTAATTTGTGGTTTTGACAACCTTTCACTGCATTTATTTATTAGGGTTGAATAGCGATTTCAAAAAGGGTGATTAGTGAATTTAGTTCCTTTTTGTACATTTATAGCTATTTTCACAAAAATAAAAGATAGATAGATAACTCTTTATTATACACCAATACAAAAATTAACTTAAAGGCTAAAATTATATCTAATAATGTACAAAGGGCGGTTTTATCGCTAAAAAGCAATCTCTTCCAGACAACCCCAGGAATGAATTGAGATGATAATGGCGATGGAGGTATACGTAACATATAGTACGAACTGATTACTTTGTAATATATATATACTAGCTGACCCGGCGAACTTCGTACCGCCATATTTTCTGAATTCCTAAAAGACTTTCATGACACAAAAACAAAATCACCAAAATCGATTCAGGTGATTAAGAGGATTCTAGTACCCGATCACAGCGCCACCTACCGGTTCTAATTGTGAATCTAAATCATCCGGGAACCCATTCAAACACACTAAAACAAAATCACAAAAATCACTCCAGACGATTAGGATGATTCTTGAAACCGATCTCAGCGCCACCTACCGGTTCTAATTGTGAATCTAAACCATCCGGTGACCCATTCAAACACACGAAACAAATATCATCAAAATCGGTAAAGTCGTTCTCAAGTTATGCTCGTACATACATTTCTACGATTCATTTTTATATATAAGATATATATGATTTATTATTGTATAATAAAATCATCAGTCCGTCTTTTACGTATTTGTAAGTCATACATAGTAATTTTTCTCAGAAACTAGTGAGTCTACATTATAAAATGGTGTAATGTAACTGTGATAAAAATAAAAATATGGCTACCCTGTAGCATATTATTAGTGTACAAAGTCGTGAAAGGTATCGTTAGTCAGATCTTGAAGAAACAGAACAAAGTCGCTAGATAAGCAGGGTGGCGCGGATTTAGTCTTTAAAAAACAATTTATTAAGGGCCGCTTGCGTAAGGTTGCTTAAATTTATTTAAGAAACAAAAAACGCATTTAACACCCTTGAATACAATTAGCATCTTGCACAACTTTTTATCCGTGCAGGAACAGAGAGGTAAGAGGCAACATAACAACCCACAGCCAGGTGGGTAGGGCATTTTCCCGACTGGATGGCTATCACCCCTGGTCTAGAGTATACCGCCATAACAATCTTGAGTTGTGTTCCGGCATTAGTGGCCAGGTTTCAGTCTCCCTTAAGAGAGCAGCAGCGCATTTGTAGTATTTGTGGTGTTGCAAATGTCCATAGGCGATGGTAACCACTTTCCATCAAGTGGGCCGTCTGCCTGTCTAAGTTCTGTCTGAACTCACGCAATAATAAAAAAAAACAACGTAAAATTTGCCGTTAAATATGTTTAAGGACTGTTAATACGTTTAGTGTAAAACGTATTTAGGCAGTTTAATATGATTAACTAATTTTTATTTAAAGGTGATCGTTATGCAAGCGGCCCTTAGAATTGTTTATGATTACACTATGTTAAATATATTATTATTCATTCATTAATAAACTGAATTATTATACTAGTGCTGGTTTAGCAACTACCGACTTTTGTTGTCCTTCTAATACTCCATCCAAAGGTTGTCTGAAAGAAATCGCCATGGGTGATAAGACCTCCGATTGTACTTGTATATTAATGTTCTTGATTTTATATAGCATTTTTGTACAATAAAGTATATTCTATTCTAGTGTATTTAACGAGAGTCCTTACCAAACTAAAAATAAGAATTAAAATGAATATAAATCATATTCCACATCTGGGATTATGATAGTGTTTAGTGACCGTATCACGCTGATATAGCGATGGGTTTAATGCGTTATTGGTGGTGCGACATTGTTGTTAATTGTTAATGACGTTAAACATTGACAGATGTATGTATATACACTAATGTAGCTAATAATTACGTCATTTTTAACGCTATAAACAAAACGCATTTGGTCACAGTCACTAACTATAACATTTTTCCAGATGGAGCCAGGACATTATATTATATATCTTCTATATATATAGAAAATTCCCTGCGACGGTGTTTGATCGCGATGAACTCCTACTACGCAACCGAATTTGATGTTCTTTTTTCATTATGCTGGATTTGTTGCAACTTAGGACATAGGACAGGTTTCATTTTAATTTATAATCCAGACATAAAGTTCTCGGAATTGCTTATGATCCCGAGGCTGATATATTTAAGGTTAGTGGTCGAATATTGACATCCATAGGCATAAAGTCGAACGCCTTTCACAACTGTGTTAATGTAATATATACTTTATTATTATTGTTATAAATAGGTAAAGTTTGTGAGTTTTTGACGTTGTAGGGGGTAATCTCCAAAACTACTGAACTGATTTAAAAAACTATTCCACTGTTGGTAAGCTACACTATCCCCGGTTCTCATAAGCTATATTATATTTTCAAAAAATTTGGGATCCTTACTAAAACTCCAATAGTGTAACCCAAGGTGTAAAAAATTATCTAAAATCACGTGCGCTGCGAAAACTATTGATGATAGAATAAAATGATGTACTACGACTTTACAGAACACAGCATTATTTACTAAAAGTGTCGCGACAGTATATGTCTAACTATTATAGTTATGCCACGATAAGTGTTCTTTTATACAAAAAAAAATAATTAAAATGCCGCCGTTAGAATAGGATCTTTATTTGTACCTTGGTGTTCATCATTATCAAAACAAATTATTTCATTTTCAAGACTGATTCAATACCTTTATACAACTTTTTGAATTATTCAATTTGGACATTCCATTCGAATGATATTATGAGTTTAAAAATATAAGTATTAGAAAAAAGTTGCGTGGTCACCGCGCACCCTAATCGGCTAGATAGGCTTATGCTATGTAGGTGTCACTGGGGTACGGGCAATACGGGAGGAGAAATATTTTGAATTCGCTTAGTAGGTAATTAAACTCAACAAAAAATAAAGAGGTACAGTTTGTGAGTTCGTGACGTTGTAGGGGGTAATCTCTGGATCTACTAAACCGATTTTGAAAATTCTTTGACCAATGGAAAGCTACATTATTCCTGAGTGACATAGGGTATATTTGATTGTGATTAATAATAAGTATTTTTTAATTTTTTTCTGATGTCCAGCGAAGTGGGCACGGGTCAGCTAGTTGTAAATAAAGATATTAATTTTTCGATTTTATCTATAATATATTAGAAAATTGTCATACCTTACATAAGATTGTTCGCATTATGTTATTAGTTTTAAGATTTAAAGTATCTCTAGCTATTTGAGAGTAAAGAATTTTAGAGAGGCTTACATTTATATTATTAGGTTTGTTTAATTAATCTATTTTCCAAGCGAGTTTAAATGCATAAAGGAAAATATTCACTAAAAATCACATTTACGCTCATTACCATCTTTTATTGACGCCGATGAAACTCTTCGGGTAGAAGCTAGATTGCACAATGCTAATGTAGATTTATCACAAAAAATCCTATTATTTTACCAAAACATTGTCACTTTAATACTTTTATTGTAATACAAGAATATATACGAGTAATCCATGGAGGTCTAAAATTAGTTTTTTAAAATTTAAATTCAAACTACCATCATTATATTAATACGTGTAGCAAAAACTTTGTACCCCTTTTTACGAAAATTGCGCGGACGGAGGAGTACGTAATTTCGCACGCTTATAGTTTATACAGAGAAGGAGTGCAGAATGCTAATATTTTTTCAAAATTATGCATAAAAATACATTAAATCAATCAAAAAAAAAAAACATTACCCACACTATACCATGTATTTGACACACGCACGCATATATACTCTTTTGTTAATTGTTAAAGTCAAATTAACAGCGTAGCCTTGGGGAAATCTGTGATTATAGAAGTCTATTATAGTCTTTGACAACAGAAGCTTAATAATGTTCAAACTTATAATTTAAATTAATTATGGTCGAATTTCGACCACTAGGCGACCACTAGTGTTATTAATTCTTTAAGAGAGATTAAACATGTTATAGACAGAGATAGACAGGGGAAATACTGTTCAATAGTTTATGGGTTCATTGCCAAGTGAGTGTGTTAACCCTGCCCGTGTTTTTGTAAAGGTCGGTTTAGACTATTGTAGACCTTTTGACATAAAACAGTCTTCAAAAAGAAATAGTATAATAACCAAAGGTTACGTCACTGTTTTCGTATGCTTCGCAACAAAGGCAATTCTTATGAAAGTAGTGTCTGGATATACCTACTGATTGGATTTTGTCTGCCTTTAAAAAGGTTATTGTTTCGTTTGTTATGGTACTGCTTTCAAAAGCGGTAATAACAAATTTTAACAATTTTATTATAATTTGCATGTGTGTGTGTAATTTTTGTAAAAATCGGCCCCGGGCTTCCTTTAAGTGATTTTTGCTATTTCGTATAGCTCAGGATTCGGCCTTGAAGGCCTAGTTGAAAAATTCAGCTGTTTATCCCAGAAGAATAAATTATTTTCGCGAAATACAGATCCGAAATTTACGCGAGTGTATCCGAGTGATAAGTTACTCACACAATGTTTTAACAATTCACATAAATTTAGTGAAAATCCCTACGCTACGACTGTATTGTATCTCAATGATACGAAGTTTAATGAATTTAGATATATAGATATACAGTCTCACCTTAATAACAAACGAGATATTATCACCTAAAGTTTCCAGTCACCCCTAAATACCTAAAGCGTGTAAAAATACTCCGATTTTCATTTTAAATTACAATTTTCTCCCTCTAACACGAAACTTGATATGTTGCTTTCCTTTTCGCTTCAGAGGATTGAAAACAATAGGGTGCTCGTAGCTTCCCTTCAAGCCTGAAGCGGTTTTTTATTCTTTTCTATCGCTTCGTATTCATTCAAAGTGGGAAGAGGAGAGGAAATCGCGCGGAAAGCCACTCTCGAGCTAATTTTCACTGCCGCCGCATGTATTTACAAAATACTTTTGTATGTATTCATGATTTTATTTAAACCTTAGATGATTGTAATTATATTAGAAATAGAAACGAACGTGCATGTATGAAGAGTTTAATGAAAGTAGATGAAGCGAAAGTTGTTTGTCAGGATCGTCGCAAGTAGAGATCTCTCTCTCGTCTCTACCTACCCCTATGGGAAGCAGGCGCAATAATATATATGTATAAATATAAACGTCAATAACATTAAGAGTGACGGTGACATATTGTAACTTACCACTTGGGATTCCTTCAATATATGGAAAACTGTAGCTTTGCCAAAATAAAGTTGTTTTTATTTAAATATATCTATACTTCTATACTATTAGGTTGGGGAAAAAGTTTCTTCGCATTTTATATAAAAATTCAAAAGGTTTTTTTATAAAGTTTATTTACATTTGACTAAAGTGTGTAGGTGCCATTTAGTTGGATAACTTTTTGCCATCTTGTTGGTAGGGACGTGATCCCATTGCTATAAAAATTTTGGGGCTTCTGATCAAAAAACTGCGACAAGTGGTTTTGGCAGTCCTCTCGTGATATTAACCTGACACTGCCTAAAGAATTCTGCAGAGACCGAAACAGGTGAAAATCTGAAGGTGCAAGGTCAGGACTATACGGCTGATGTATTAACACCTCCCAGCCAAACTCTCGTAATTTTTGCTGAGTGGCTAAAGATGTGGGAGGTCTAGCGTTATCATGGTGAAAAACCACACCCCTTCTGTTGATTAATTCCGGCCACTTTCTCTCAACTTTTTGCTTTAATCTCATCAGTTGTTCGCAGTACCGTTCAGAATCGATGGTCTTGCCTGGCGGTAACAGCTCATAATGAATAATGCCTTTCCAATTCCACCATACACACAGCATCACCTTGTTGCGAGTTAACCCGGGTTTCGCCACAGTCTGTAAAGCCTGACCGGCCTTTGACCACGATCTTTTTCGCACGTTCTTGTCGTACGTGATCCACTTTTCTTCGCCAGTTATCAGCTTCTTCAAAAATGGTTCGGTTTCATTACGTCGTAATAAAGAATCACAAATGAGTACACGGTTCATTAGGTTTCTTTCAGTGAGCTCATGAGGCACCCAAATATCGAGCTTTTTTGTGTACCCGGCTTTTTTCAAATGCGCCAAAACCGTTTTGTGGTCAATTCCCAGTTCTCCAGCTACGTAGTAACTACTAATATGCCGATCTTTCTCCACTTTTTCAAAAATGGCATCATTTTTGTCCGTAACAGGGCGACCAGAGCGACGTGCATCTTTGATATCAAAATTTCCGGATTGAAAATGCTTAAACCAAATTTGCGCTACTCTCACAGATACTGCATTAGGTCCATAAACATCACAAATTTTTTTCACGCCTTGTGTTGCATTTTTACCTTTTTTGTAGTAAAATTTTAAAATGTATCGAATTTCTTCATTAGATTCACTCATTTTAACAATAAGAAAAACAAATGAAAATCACACATTTTCCTAATTTGAATTTGGAATTATCTTCTTTAAAATTAATACTTTTTAATGATACCAAAACCAGCCAGATAGAAATGGTATAGCCCAAGAGATCTTATTACAAGTTCATACATACTATATGCGAAAAGACTTTTTCCCCAACCTATTATATATAATATTATAAAGAGGTAAAGTTTGTGAATTGTGACGTTGTAGGGGATAACCTCTGGATCTACTAAACCGATTTTAAAAACTCTTTTATTGTTGGAAAGCTACGTAACAGGGAGTGTCATAGGCTATATAACATGACGCTATATACTATGGGAGTGGACAGAGAGCGGGTGAAACCGCGCCGGGCCGCAAGTTATATATATAATTAAATAATGTATAACACATGGCGCCGTCGGTAGGATTGAACTTTAGTTGTATTCTGGCATTAGTGGCCAGTAGCTTTCCTGAGAGCGGTAGCCCATTGTTAGCACCTTTGGTATTACAAATGTCCACAGGCGATTATGACCGCTTTCCATCGGGTGGGCTGTCTGCCTGTCTGCTGAACTGATGCAATAAAAAAAACGATCAAATTGAATCAATTTAGTTGAAAGGCACGGAACGAAACGGACACGATGGTAATCAATGCTATTGAATAGTTTAAGTTTATATACATACATCACTTTGGTTCATTCATATAGATTGAAACTAACCGAAATTTCAAAAACTTACTTATCCGGCTAATTGTGCTTCAATAACCGACTAAAACCCATCTGGTGGCAATTTGACTATTGAGTGAATGACTCGCTAACTGATAGCCGACGGTTTGATGTAAACTGGTCGGTTATCGATAACCATTAGCCAGCTGTCGAGTTGATAGATAACTTAGCCGTGGCTATCTTGTGAACAACTGCTTTTTAGCTGGTTTTGACAATAGCTACCCGTCTCAATGTTTTGTAGCTAAATGTCAAAACCGTTAGATGTTGTAGCTACTACAAAACCCTTCACTTTTCATGATTAGGTTGCATTATTGGTCTTCTCTTTAACAGTTAGTAAGCCTATTACAGTATGAAAAATATTAATTCATAATAATCGACTAATTAAAATCTCACTAGTAGTGGATCCCGGCTTGACCTCGCAAAGCCGTGTTAATAAATACCGTTTAAATAAAAGCACAGTGGCGGGGTTCATTTGTTAATCTGGGAGGGGCGTTATACTGCTGTATAGGGGTTATATTTTGAAATCCATGCTAATATAAAGAGAAATCACAAAACTAACGTAGTGTTCCGCTTCACGGCTTCGAGATTGTATTATGGTTTATTAGGCCCCTGTAGCCGCAAAAGGTCGAAAATGGGGCCCAAACGAAATAACCTTACGTTGGTAATTATTAATTAATAATTTATAAAAAAAATATATATCATATATCTTCACGGTATGACATGTAACGTGAATATCTCGAAATTTTTGTATAGTTATTTTACAGTAAAAAAATAATTCACCAAATTATTGACATGAAACTATTTCGCTCCTTAAATTTCTATCAAAACAGGTTAAAAAATCTACAAAAAAATCAATTAGTTATAAAAGAGAGAATTAATTGGGTCTCATAATTTTTTTAAATATTATTTTATTTTATCTCAAATATTATAAAATTCTAAAAATGCCTGTATAATGAAGCTATTTAAAAAAACCACTGGAAATATACTATATAAATGACAGAGAAGAGGCTGAAATCTTTTTTAGATTTCTTGTCTGTTTGTCTGTTTATTCGGGATTCACATAAAAACTACTGAGCCGATTTGGTTCCATTTTGCACTGATCGATACAAATTTTTAGACTTAAAATCTGCGCTACTTTTTATCCTGGGAATCGCGCGGGAATTTTCGCGAGGGTGGTTTTTGGTTGTTCGGGTGCATAAAAATATCCTTATTCCGACACAGTTTGCAATAAATCGATAGCTGATACTGTGTTTCCCGGAAATCCCGCGGGGATTTCAAGTTAAACGTGGACGAAGTCGCGGGCATATCCTAGTCTACAATAATATAATAATACATCTGCCAAGCAACCGCGTTCATGGAATAAAAATAAGAATAAAGAAAAAAATATTGTAATATAAATAATACTTAGTTGGTGAAAGTATTTACACATCTGTTGATGATGAGATGATGGCAAATTTTGTAAAAATAAATTCTCCAAATAATGGGTGCACGTACACACAGACAGATGGACTTGTTATATTATAGTTGTGGGCAACATCGCTGCTTGTACCACAAGTTGTTTCTACCATAACTTATTGTTATGTTTATTTTTACTAGTGGTGTAATTGTTGATCGCCCTAAATAAATTAAAAAAACTTATTTAATAATTTACATATATTAGGATCGGCAATGATCTTTTGTCAATTTTGAAATGAAGAATATTAATATTTATTGTTAGTAATGTATAAATTAAATTAAGATATGAGAGAGGAACAGTAAAGTTGATGTCAAAATAACTTCAGACCTGAAGTGACAGAGTCAAGTTACACGTCCTCATTTTTAAAACTAATAACATTAATTATTTACTCTCGATAGAGGGAATCGATTTTCATGAAATTTTTGTACATACGGTACGTACTTTCAACTTGTAATCTAAATGTTTGTAATAAATTACCTTATTTAAAATATGAGCACGAGGAAATAAGATTTCAAATACTATAAACTGTCAATAATAGAGATGAATTATTATTTAGGATTAGGACTTTTTACCATGAAAAGTGGGATACAGACAATAAATTTAGAATAGAATAGATCACAACAAAACAGAACGGAACGGAACAGAACAGTCCTCTTTATAGGAATCACTGTTTGTCCTTTTGGATGTACAATACAGGCAATTTACAAATATTCCCTGCAGCCAGCCGGCCGGCCATTATACTATTATTATCATGTCATTAAATTATTGTGATATTTATAATAAAAATTAATATTAAAAAAATTGAAATAGTCACTTAGACAATTTCAGAAATCAATGTACTTGTATAATCGTTATAAATTATAATACAATTATAATTATTTGTGTGCAAGATATTCGCTGGGTTACTATATGATTTTCCTTTAAAAAATCCTTAACTTAAGTTTGAAAGTATTAATTTTGATAATATTAAGAAAAAACAATGTAAGAAAATGTTCATTTGAAGAAATAGCGACGTACTTACATTGCTTACATGTGATTAAAAAAATAAATGATGAAAGAAATGGTATGTTTTGAGAAATTGTGCGCCGCATTTTCAGTAGAGTTTTCACTCAGCTTAATGCTGTGTGTAACAATATGACCTAATGTGCATATTGTTACAATTACCACATGCTAACAAGGGTGAAGGAAAACATCGTGATGCAACCTGTACATCGAGATAACAAATGTGTTAAAACTGCAAAGCCGCCTTGGATAAGCATGGGAGGCCCGAGCCCCGTAGTACGAAAAATAAGGGCTGTTATTATAATGCTGTACCGGAATTATTATAAGTTAATCTGTTTTACAACTATGTAATTAGGATAATGACGATTCAAAGGCTCATCTAGTAGATAATTGTAATTCGAATGACACTGCGTGGAACCTTTGGCTGTCAATAATATTGCGTACAAGCTCCGTTACTATCGCACACGACATAATATCGAGTGTGTTTCAGAATAGCGTGCCTATAATCGCTCCTTGGGGAGGGGGCGAGTAAATCGTTTGCACCGATTTAAGGGCGAACGTGTTCGTAGTCCGACACGGCCTACCCTCTGCATTACAATTTTTATCTATTATTTAACTGTCGTCAAGTATTAGTTATGGATTTGGGAGTCAAAAACATATTTTTTTCTATTATTACTAGGGAGTTGGGCTTTAGTTTTTATTAACATAACAACATGACATAACATAACATAATTCTTTATTTCCTCTTTAAGTACACAGTGAAACTAAAAACCATTAAATAAGAGGCTGGTGCCTGAATTAGGTTAAAAAGAAACCTGTAGTACAGGTCACCAGGATCAGCCCGTTGGTTTTGATATTTGGCTAATTAAGAGAAAAAAAATACTAGTATAATTATTATATGTAATTGTGTTAGAGTGAGCCCTTCAAGTGCTTAGGTGTGATGTTTTGTCTGTATGTCTGTAAGTTCGCATAGGTGATGCAAGAATAAATATGCGTGATTGAGCGAGAGTGAATGAGCCAGAGAATGTTAAGATCCACATGTTGTATTGTGTGTGTTAGATATGTCTCGCAGTTTTTAGATTTCTGTAGCTATTTTGCCGAAAATAAGAAATCCTAGTACAACCGTCATGTACTTCCATCTGTCTGTCTGTTTGTTACAGCTATTTTTCTAACATAATGTCGGATCTAAATAATAATATGGACAAAATTTGCTAAAACTGTGTAATCATTACGAGGCCGCACAACAGAGTAGTGAAATCTTAAAAAGATAAGTGTCTATTTGATACATATAATTGATGAAAATGTTTTCAGTGTACATAAGAGTGTGAGGTCATTAAACATCAAAATACATATATAGTCATTAAGTATCAAAAGACATATATAGTCTCTTAAAGTCTCTCAGATCCTCGGAAAAATTGTTACTTAAAACTCCTTTGCATACAACTAGCTTTTATAGTAAATCCTTCACAGTCCAAGCAGTTCGTCCTTGGAACGCGCTGCCTGTTAATATCAAGCTAGTCAAATCACTGCCTATTTTTAATAGACTTGTGAAGAATTATTACAGTTCAATTTAAGGATGCAGCAGCAGTTATTGACATATTTTTCTAGTTTTATATTTATTTATGTAAGTGTATTTTATAATATTTTATTTACATATATCGTATTAGTATAATTTTTATTAATGTACGTATATTATATCATTTATGTATATAAATATATACATAAATGATAAGATACTGATTTGACGGTGAGAATAATTCAACATACCTCTTTTCTTATCAAATTTTTTGTCCATCCAAAGGTTGTCTGGAAGAAATCACTAATAGCGATAAGATCGCCTATTGTATTGTAAAATTTTATTTCTGTTAACTGTATCTTTTAAAGTACAATAAAGCATATTCATTCATTCATTCATAGCTTGTATAAGTTTTTAATTGAAGTCAGATTGTGAGACGTTCGCTTCCAAAGTCATGAAAAGTGTCCTACTTATAAATTTTGAACTATTAAGTGACATATTCTAGTTATTAATATACAACGGTTTGCTCTGAGGCGATCCCATACGCCCAGACCATAATAAATAACGGAAAGTTAGTTTAAAAAATTTACCACGCCAGGAATTGAATCCGTAGCCTATGCGTTCCAGTGAGCTAGGTCAGCAAAATCTTATACCGCTCAACCACAGAAGGCTTACGGTATTAGTGAAGGTTGTACACGTAGTAGCTGGCTAAGGCATCATTCCAATTACGTGACTTGGGTTCGAATTTCGGGGTGAGAAATATTGACACTTTAGGCTGCTTTTTTGACCTAATATGCATAATGTTAGAAATATCAACTGCTGAGGGTGAAGAAAACATCCCGAGGAAACATACACATCATGACTAGACTATATGAAAAGTGACAATTCCCTCCAAATGAATGTGGGAGGGGGTATACCGTGCGTTTCTAAGAATAAAGACGACCGAGCCCAGTAGTTAGAGATTTATGGGCTGATACAGGATCGAGTTTCTTGGTCTCTGCTTAACCTTAAGAACAGCAGGCGTGATTGTATATATATATATATATATATATATATATAGCATCTCCTGTGTTTATTTCTTTTTGCAGTTCTTCTTATTTTATAAAAATATCGTTGTAGTAAAACTTCTCTGAATTTTTATAGTAGATATTTTATGTACATTATATATATATATATATATATATATATATATATATATATATATATATATATATATATATATATATATATATATATATATATATAATGTACATAAAAATAGTAAAATATCTACTATAAAAAAATCAGAGAAGTTTTACTACAACGATATCTTTATAAAATAAGAAGAACTGCAAAAAGAAATAAACACAGGAGATGCTAAAGTCAGAAGTTTTAAAAATATATTGATTTTGTAATGGCAAAACTAAAACATTGAACTGTTCTAGAAAATACGATACGCCATACGCTACGATGACTTCGACCCTCGAAATGATAATCATCAAAATATTGCATCAATTTACGTAATATTGTAAGTGTCAATCAAAGAATTAACTTTGTATTGTTGCACGGGACGGCGCGTGCGGCCGCGTGTCGGGACTATACAAGTCTCTCGCTTCGCTGGGCACGCGTGCCTTTTATAGGGGCGGCCATTGTTTTGATTTTCGCGTGAAATGACGTCACTTAGTTCTATGTTAAAATCGCGTGTTCAAGAATTCTAAATCGATCCGAATTCTCACATTACCTGAGCCCGGCTTTACACCTGTAAGTTTTGCTTAAGTAATAATTCTACTGCTTCATCTGGGATAATGTTATAGTTTCAGACAGTTTCACGCAGATGTAGCGATGGCTTTAGTGCGTTATTTGTCATGCGATTTGTTATTATTTTTTAATGACGTTAAATATTGACAGATAAAGTATGTATATACACTATGTAGCTATTCGTTAACAGCGTTAGTTTTAACGCTATAAACAGGACGCATTAGACCCCATTCAATAACTTTAACATTATTCCAGATATAGCCCGACCCGACCATAAGGCTAAGTCTATTTGAGACAGACCAAAATCGTAAAAACGATCACGTGATCAAGACGACAATTAAATAGCAGTTACTATACTGTTTCTAAGCATTTATTTTACTATTAACATTTTCACGTCTATCAAGTTACATATTTATTGATAGTAAAGCCCACATGAATCAAACGACATAATTGTCGTACTTTATTGTTGTGGGTGACGTAATAGTGCTGTTCTGTGAATTATGTAACGCACATGTTCTTTATTTTGCCTTATTACAAATGGCTTATATAATATATGTAAAATATGTCCACTGAAATGTAGATATATTTATAACACGATATACTATTTTTACCAAAAAAAAGTTAAATTTATTAAAACTGATTTATAACTTAAGTCGATTTTAATAACAAATCGAGTAGGTAATGCATTAGTTCATTACAAATTTATCCACCATCGAGCTGTGTAAAGTAAAATAAATGCTTGATATTATAATATTATTGAGATTTTAGCATTTATTTTGATTAGGCATTAATCGATGATGCAAATTAATCACAATCTATCTATAAGTGGGACCAAAATTAATTTAAAGAATATTCAGCCGAATAAAATATATACACGAGGCATACGTGAACAAAATCGTCAAATGAAGTGACGCATATTTTAAAAATTAGTGTGCGTATGAGTAAACTATATTGTACTAGCTGTGCCCGCGACTTCGTCCGGGTGATTTTTTTTTCGCTGAACCTTTATTTTAAAAGTAGCGCAAGTTACTCCTTATGACATCAACTATCTGCCAGTGAAAGTCCCGTCAAAATCGGTCCAGCCGTTTCAGAGATTAGAGATTACCCAGACAGACAAACAAAAATTCTAAAAACTGCATTTTCGGAATCTCCTGGTCCGAATTATCCCCTCTGATTTTTTTCACATTTTTATTTTGACATTACAAACAGACACTTCAATTTTATTTATCTGTGTTGTTGTATAGATACCTACAGGTGGTTTGTATGTGTGTGGTTAATAGTAATGTATCCAATGAAAATTTTTCGATATTTATGAGTACTAATTCGATTATTTAATACCGACTTCTCGTAATGCCCTGCGGCACGATCAGCTTTCTACTTCAAAATTGGCTTCTTTTAACCGGCTTCACTATGAGAGCTCGGGGCTCGATCTATTTTGTTCGTCTAATGGGCCCTCCACAAATTACGTCACGCGAATTTCATGATTTTTTGACCCTTCTCCCATCCTTGTCACAGCTGGTCCCACTCGTGAGACTCCTCCCTCCCTAGTGTCACTTCACATATTTTGTAATATTATATCAAGAAATTATTAAACTAAAACAGCAGTTAGGCCATCCACAAATTAGGTCTCGCGCATTTTATGATTTTTTGACCCCTCTCTCGTCCTTGTCACAGCTGGTCACATTCGTGAGACTCCTCCCTCCCTAGTGTCACATCACATATTTTGTAATATTACACCAAGAAATTATTAAACTAAAACAGCAGTTAGGCCATCCACAAATTAGGTCACGCGCATTTTATGATTTTTTGACCCCTCTCTCGTCCTTGTCACAGCTGGTCACATTCGTGAGACTCCTCCCTCCCTAGTGTCACGTCACATATTTTGTAATATTACACCAAGAAATTATTAAACTAAAACAGCAGTTAGGCCATCCACAAATTAGGTCACGCGCATTTTATGATTTCTTGCCCCCTCTCCTGTCCTTGTCACAGTTGGTCACATTCGTGAGACTCCTCCCCTCCCTAGTGTCACGTCACATATTTTGTAATATTACATCAAGAAATTATTAAACTAAAACAGCAGTTAGGCCATCCACAAATTACGTCACGCGCAGTTTATGATTTTTTGACCCTTCTCCCGTCCTTGTCACAGCTGGTCACATTCGTGAGACTCCTCCCTCTCTAGTGTTACGTCACATATTTTGTAATATTACATCAAGATTAAAACAGCAGTTCCGTAGTTTTACTTCCATTTAAATTATTTTTTAATCATTTAAACACTATGCTTATACAGAAAGAGTTGGAAATATTTTGAAGATTTTCGTTAATACTTCAAATTTCGTGTTATTAAATTTAAATATATTAGATTTTGAAATGAACCCCTTGTCATACAAAGTAACACTTCGTTGACCTCCCCCCCTAACGTGTGACGTTAATTATGAATGGCCCTTAAGAAAGAATATAATAAATTTTAATTACCTTGTGAACCCTGTGACGTAGCATGTGTAGACCAAGAACTTTTGTACGGTGCATCTGAAAGCAAAATTAAATTTAAAACACAGGTAGGGATTATTATTAGGCGTTGGCCTGTTTCAAGCGCCGTAGGCTGTGTATGACGTGCCGCTATACGCAACCGACGAATAATTTTCGTACGCTGAACGCCGCGTCCATATGTCAAGCCTCTGACAGAGACTATTATAGTGCATATTCATAATATGCATTCGTTGTAAAATACTTCTTTAAATATTGATTCGTATGTATATATAAGACACATTTGGCCACAGTCAATAACTATAACATTATATGGGTGAAGACCGAGTATTAAAACTGCACGTGCGATAGACGAATTTTAAATGCAAACAAGAAAAACAAAACATCATTAAATTCAAAAATTACATGTTGTGACCAGTCCTAAGCCTTATTAAGCACATTGCAAGAAGATTGCAACATTCATCGGTTGCATACAGCGTTACGCGAGAGGCAGCCTACGGCGTTTGTAATAGGTGACCACCTATGAGTTTTTTTAGGAGTTTTATTTATGTATTGTGTGAAATTTGACTGTAATTTCGATTACGTTGAATTTAATCTTTAGAATCATACAAAGTTTCTTTGTAGTTGACGTACAGCAGACAGAGTGTCGTCTCATCTGATGGAAAGCGGTTACCGTCACCTAAGAACGTTTGCAACACCAAAGATGTTAACAACCCGCTGCCGGCCTCGAAGGAATTTAATGACACTCTTTTGAAAATCTTAGTACTGTGGGAAACCTAAATTTAGAGGTCCACTCAAATCCCTGAGTTACACCAGAGAAACGTTGCATACATAAGCGAAGCAGCTCAAGGAAATGACGATGGACGCTTAGTCGCCGGCGACCAGTGCGGCGGCAGAAAGAATACGGAGGTACCGTTTTGAACGATTCCTCGGAACACCCTTTGTATTGATAGAATAGGTACCGGTGTCGGTAGAATACGCAGAGAGACATGAAGTCCTTCTCAATCCTTTACCTTACCATTGATAGATTGAGACATTCCTTATATAAATAAATAATATGGTTAAAAAGAATACAAAGTAGTTTCTTCTTATAAGACCTAGATATTGAAAATGAAAATGAAAGTTAAAATTAATGTATTGTTACATGCCGTCAAAGATAAGCGCACAGCTGCCTGTTATAAGCGCAGTCTATTGTCTTCCCGGACGGATTAAGGAGTTCTTTGTGTTTTGAATTGGTAATTAAGAAAAACATGCTATTGTTTTTCTACTTGATTTATAACTATCATTAGCGTCGAACTAATCCTTATTGTTATTGTTTTCGACTTTGTTAGCCGTTCGCAGGTGTACAAATTACTACTTCTCGGAAACTCAGTGCGCGCGGCCCTTTTTTTCTTTGTATTGTGTACTTAGTATAAGACGATGCCCGAATGGAGGGGTGGGCAGTCAAGCGACGACTACGAGACGAGTAAGACGTTTGCAGTACTCTCGATTAGCAATATAGACGACGGACTTTACGCGTGTCGAATTGCATCGAATCGTGCAGTGTGAACTGGTTGCATCCAGTTTTATTTGTATTTGTTTTATACGTGTTTGTACAGTTCTAATAAATTCTATAGTAGTTCCAACGGCATTTTTAATTAGAGTCCTGTAGCTCGTAACAGTATTTATTTCAAAGTGGAATCTTACAGATTACTCATTGAAAGCCATGAGTCTACTACCGCTTCCAAAGCAATTTTAGTTATTGTTAAAGGAAAAGAAGCGGCGCAAGACTGTCAGGTAACATATTTTTACTTCATAATAATAATTATTATTCGTCTTTTTTTTAAATGTAGTTTATACCGATACAAAGTAATTTATATGAATGATTACTGAAAAAGCTTGGTGGCGATCGCACTATACCCATTCGGGTGCGGTCATCTAAAAAATTATTCGCCGTGTAATAAGCCTTCTCGCATAAACGTTGCTTTACTAATTTTATTTGTTTATTTAAAGCTGTTGAACGTTTTCTGGGATTTTGTTGAAGAGCATTGTACTTTGCCCCACGAAACTATTGTAAAGTTTATGGATCCTATTCACTACCTTGTTCAAAATCCACTTTTCGCTGTCTAAAATCTATAACTTAGATTAGATTAATTTGTACACTTTATTGCTCACCAAAATAAACAATAACAAAACAATATGCATAATTTCAATACTTCTTGGCAAAACAACAGGCGGCCTTATCGCTAAAAGCGATCTTTTCCAGGCAACCTAGCAGAAAATAAATTCTTTACTAATCTCTCTACTAAAGATATATGATAATGTATAATTTAAACACACTATTTTTTATATTTAATATAAACATAAATCCAGGCACATTTACAGAATACCAATATATATGTATATATAAAATTATCTCTAGCGGTCTTGGCAGACGTTGTTCTGCCATGAAAAAATAAAAAACTAGAGTGCGATCTCAGCGCCACCTATCGGTTTCAATTGTGACTCTAAACCATCCGGGGCCGACTCAAATACACACAAAAAAGTCATCAAAATCGGTAAAGTCGTTCACAAGTTAAGTGCGTACACACATTTCTACAAATAATTTTTATTTACATATATTAGATTTATATTGATTAAAAGGTTCACATACTATTAATCAAAGAAAGGGTGGGAATTAAAGTATAGAGCGATCTATTTGATGCTTATGTAACTTAGTTGACAGCAGAACTCGTAATTAAAACGACCTCTCGGTTTAAAAAACTTGCTTTATATTTTTTTCATTATAAATTAAAATGCAATCTATTCTATGTCCTAAGTTGGAACAAAAACAGAAAAATGTAAAAACAATCATCAAAATCGGTTGAGTAGTTTCCGAGTTCATCGCGGTCGAACACTGTGACACGTAATTTTTTGATAAGTAAATGTTTATAATATTAGATATATTTATTTAAACACAGATAATAATTACTAAGTGAGTTCCAAAAAGTAGGCAATGATTTTGACCTCTCTGACAGTAAGTCACTGACAGTAACTTAATATATGACAATAATTGTATCTTCGTGATAATAATTATCCTTTGCTTAGTTAAATACATTTTATTTCAGCAAATGGGACATTTATAGGCGTTCGCCTTAAAGTATTGTTATTCTGGAAATCTTTACAATTTTCTCAGTTATATCAAATGAGATTAATGAAAGTATATGAAGCAAAAGATGTATGTCAAGATCGTAACAAGTGGATATCTATTGACTCAACTCATCCCTAAGGGAAACAAGCATGATAACACGTACGTATGTTTTAGAAATTTATATCTATTTATATATAGATAGACGATAGAATACTCTTTATCGGTCACCATAAACACATTAGATCAACAATTTACAGTAGTCACAATAAACAATAAAGGCAGGAGCAATGGGCGGCCTTATCGCTTTAGAGCGATCTCCTCTAGACCACCCGGGCTATGGATTTTATGAACGGAAGATTCGCAAGTGTATGACGGTGGTGTGCAAATTAAATATATATGTATACAAATAGGATACATAAAAATTACACAATACATATAACTAAAACGAATAAAAATTAAACAATAACACATTAATATTATGTAGGTATATACTAATTTATACACTATTTATATGAGTCTTTATATAATGACTAAATCTCATAAATATAAAATTGAAATGTTACCCTATTATGCCTTGTAAACATGAAAATATTTTTTGATTTCTCATATTCTGAAAGTACGCTTGTTGTTGCCTGGTCACAGGGATGAAAACAATACTCTTCGTCCCTGGGAAACAATTGTCTCTGCTGTCAAATTTAAAAACCATAGATAATACATGCGACTGATGTCGTAACTTTTTTTACAGCCACTGTAAAATCGCGACATAAATTGTAATAAAAAAATATTAACAATCTTGCAACATCATTTTATAGTTATAAGTTACTTTTCGCCAAATTATTATTTAATTTACCTAAATTTAATCAAAATTTTTACTATCATCAGTGACAAAAAAATACTGGCTGGTAAAATGCCACAGAAAAAGAAATTTATTTGATGTTTCATATGTGACGTATTAAATTAGTTCATCAGATTTAGATATGGATTTAACGCCTGATTTTATTAGAGAAGTAGTTGTTTGTTTAACTAATCAGTTTTCATGTACTTTCCTCATATTCGAAATGAAAAGCAGAGTGTTAACCTCCGGTGAACGGCCTATTTAGGCACTCGAACTATTAGCGTCCTCGCTACGCTCGTGCGCCAAACCATCTCGTACCGAAATAGGTCACTTTCACGTCTCGTGTAATAACTGTTCACTTGGTTTTTTCTTTTGGTTCTCGACCTTTTGGTCCCTAGTTAATTTATAGACACACTAGAAATAATGTGTTTGAACAGAACACATAAACGCCAATAAATGCATGGCACTTGCGACCTTTTGGTCACTGGTTTCTTGAAGGTAGGCTATGGGAAATCGAGTTGTATGTAGTCCACGCCACTGAGATATGTGTATTTATCAAACTGTAAAATTAATTATATTTAAAGGAGAGTAATATCAGGTAATAAGGTGAACCGTGCACTAAACTCTTTTGTAAACAATTTGAAGATATCCACCTAGAAGTGTTGGTACGAAGACTAATAATATATGGCGGTGAAAGTTGGGTATGGCAGAAGAAGCATGAAAGTAGAACTAAACGCAAAATTCAAGTAATAAACGCAAATTAGTTGAAAAATGTTTGACAGGATCGTAGCAAGTGGAGATCCATCGTCTCTACCTAACTCAATAGGAAACAGGCGTGACATTATATATCTTAGTTAAATACATATTCAAAAAATTGCAGAAATCTATTAACTGCAAGAATTACTCTTAATTGCAGGAATTATAGTTGTTAACATAAAAGTTTGCGAGTTTTTACTTTAATATGAGTAGGTATAACCTATTAAACTCTTAAGAATTCGTAAAAAATGTTTGTACCCCTCTCTAACTGAAACTATGGGGGAACAAATAAAAAAGTCACGCAAGACCAATACAATGGTTATATGATGTATTTTGACTAACTAAATTTTGGGATTACGTGGCCAAATCATACATACTAAAGAACGGTCGCCTCTGTCTAACTCATTACTACGCGTGATCAGAAACGTGCTTGGATAATTTGTATTTCAAGTATAATTATATTACCTGAACTCCGCTATTATAATGTTGTCAGAATGCTCGATCACAGGCATCATAATGGCACTATAATGGTTTATTTGCATTTTATGCAAAGGTAGTAAGTAGTACCAAGTAGTAGGAATTATTGAGGGTTTAATAGAATAGACTTGACATAGTTTCTTTATAAGAATTCATGTGAAATTGAGCTTTTTGGGCTGGAGACGTTGGGTCCGCAGAGGCTAAGTGCCCACAAACTTTTTAAAAATATCAAAAAAGGCTGGTCGAGGCCGCAGGCGACCAGATGGCTGGAGCTTACCTCGCCTAAAGAATTAGTGTATGTGTTCAGCGAGGTAATACTGACAGACTTCCAGGCACACTACCCAGCGACAACAGTCTGGTTGGGCTGGACCGATTGTATTTTAGTGTTTCATTTTAGTGTATAATATTTGTTTAGGGGTTTTTTTATTTGTATGATTCGTTTTATTTTAATTTGTATATATAATTTATTATAAGACTATCATTTTAATGTATAGTCAATTTTCGAGTTAATTTTATTTATATTACTTATAATTTTATTTATTGTTTGACTATTAAACAAAAGTAAATCTGACATTAGTTTCTAATGTCCGTGAATCTTATATTTTAAATGATAGTCTTTATCATCCAGTTTTCTAGGCGTTGGTTCGTCTAGTTCACCTTGAACGCCAGGTAGCCCAAATTGGATTCCCGATAGAATACATATTTATAATTAAAGTATGCATTGGTTATTCTGGTCTAGAGTCTGAAGATGTCTGGAATCAATCCCAGAACTATTAATACACAGGTAACTTCCTTAGCTCGGAAATATAGAATATGACCGGTCTATCTACTCATGTTATGACCTTCTGAAAATGTTTTTATGAATGCTGTGAGGCTTCCTTGATAATTTAATGTAAATATATATATATATATAAATATATATATTCATTGCTTCAGAAACAGATAGACGCCGCCCCACCTTGCTTTCAACGTGGTAACAGTCGCCCAGAGACGTTTGTAACTCCAGGAGCGCCCTGACAATGCGTTGCTATCCTCTAGAAAGGGATAGAAAGGATGAAATAGGAACGAGTTTTTTATTGCCAAAATCTGGCAAACAAGCGAAGAATAGTATAGAAGTTTGCAATACCAAGGGTGCTGTAAACGCGTTGCCGGCTTAAGGCCCTTCTTTAATGACCACATGACGTAGAGCACATAGAAAACCTAGGCGGAAAGTTTCCTCTAAGTGTAATTGAACGCGGTATTAATGTATGGGAAGAATAAGGGATAAGATAGAGGAGATACCGATGAGCGGATAGAGGTGACGGGACAGAAGTTGTATTATTTTAATATTAAAATATGTCGTTTAAGACCACGAGCTAAGAAAATGGTCCGATATAGAAGTTTATCGACAATTTGAACTAATTCTAGATCATTATTAGTACTAGAGATTATTATACTAGCAAATATAATAATTATGATCCAGAATACCTAGAAAAGATCGCTATGAGCGATAAGGCCGCTCAATATTCTAATGTAAATTTATCCATTCATGAGAGATTGTGCTCTCATGGCAGATAACCTTGCTAGGTTACTGACCTATCGCGCATAATTAGCAAATAAAAGTGGTAGATTATGATCGCAACTGTCGCAGTACTGATAGCTGATGGAGCAGATGGAGCGTGGACACCGGCTCTGGGTAAAAGTAGTGTAGGACACCCTCCAGCCCTATACATATAAAAAAATAAAGCGGATATTCGATATATGTGGCGTAAATATAAAAAGACCTATGTCCAACAGTGTTTCAGGCCTTGGATTTTTTGACTGTGATCTTAGTCATTCAGTAAGTACTATTGAAGGGGTACTTGATGATAAACAATTATGTAACAGCGTCACTATATCGAATATCACATAGTCTTGTTATAAAGAAGTATTTGCACGTTACTTTATACAAACGTAAAATCGGCAATGCAAAGACCATTAAAATGGTCTTTATGAAAACACAATAAGATTCACTCTAACCACTTTACTTACAACCCTTTGACACTACAACACATCACTGCACAATCACATATTTTATTTTAAATAATAAATAATAATCACCAGCAAAGAGCATAGAGAAATTCGTGAACGTGCCGGACCGACTGAGGTAGTCGGCAGAGTTTTTTATGTCTAACATCATCAGTGCTATATTGACCCCATCTCGTCGGATGCTAGGCGACGACTCCCGACTGCACTCAGTTCCAATGAGGGCGGGTCGTGTGTGGCCACGCCCAATCCCTCCCTCCATCCCTACCATATCAACGCACTCGCCCACCGCCAATCGTGAACTTCCCTGGCTAATCTATATTTGTGAAAAGTAAACACGGGGGGCGGGTAAGGGTAATCACGTGATAATCAAGCCTTGTCCCGGCCAGACAGTTTGGCGAAAATTGAACCAGCTTCGATTTTTTTTCAGTTAACCCTCAAAAAAGTTTCATTACGCGTATTGATTGCCAGGCGATGGCGGTGTTAACGAAATTTCTCTTTGACACCAATAACAATCTTAATGAAAATATTTTTGGGTACTACTAACCTCTTTAAAGTACAGGCTGTCACAAATGCACTGCCTATATGCCTTGTTTATATTATGCTAACTTCCACGGCAGCAGGTAGGGAAGTAGCAAGGGAATGGGTAGTGTGCTCACGTTTTTTTTATTGCATGAGTTTAAAAGACAGGCAGACGACCCACCTGATGGAAAGTGGTTACCGTCGTTTATGGACATTTGCAACACCAAAGGTGCTACAAATGCGCTGCTGCTCTCTTGAAGGATACTGGAATCTGGCCACTGTTGCCAGAACACAACTCAAGGTTGTTATGGCGGCATACTCTAGATCAAGGTTGGTAGCCATCCAGACGGACAAATACCCTACCATCTGGCTGTGGGTTGTTTTGTCGTCTCTTAGAACAGACTGCCCGGTCGCAGGAAATTGTATTTTTCTCCGTTTCTGCACGGATAATAAGATAAGTACAGTTCGCGACAGGTTGACAAGCCGATTGTCTAGTGATGTGACATCACATATCATCATACCAGGCTGTCGATAGCTATAATATCGGCACACAAAAAAAGTGGTGTGTACATTTGAGTAGACTCACCCACCTACATGTATTTCGACTCGCTAACTCCGAATCTGAGGTCTGTTTGGCTCGTACACTCTCAAGATTTTGAGTAAATAGCGAAAATCCTCTAAAAATCGCGAAAAAGTGCAGTTATGAAGATAAAAAATTAAGGATTTGGATCGAGTAAGTTTTTCCCTGTAATTCGGTACGCTGAATCCTAAGTTTATTTAGTCCATAATAAATTTGAGTAAAGAGCAAAAAATCGTAAAAAAACGCTAAATCCAAATCCGAATTTTTTTACCTTTTTTAGCAGTTTTTCGTAATTTACGCATAATTTTGAAGGTATACGAGCCAAACGGACCTCGGGTTCGAATTCAGCGCGTCGAAATACACGTAGGTAGATGAGCCTGATCAAATAAACACACCACTATTTTTTGTCTGCCGGTGTAATTTTTTTGATACCCAAGAAACATAGATAATGAAAATAAAATTATAATCACAATTATTTTTCAGTTCAATGTCAGAATTTTCTAATACATTTTCTGAATAGTTCTCGTAATGGAGAATGTCTTTGCTTTTTTTACGCGAGTAGGTAGAAGAAGTAATTTTCAATACATAACTATTATACAAACGACAACATGAGAGAGATCGATATCGATAAACGCAGGCGATGCAGACTTGCGCAACACTAATATGGACGCTGTGCGGGGCGTCTGCCGACTCGCCTCATACTTCGATTGTCATATGGTTTTGTCGCGAACTGAAGATCATAGATCAAATTCAAAAACCGCCATCTATGCTTTGCAATACACATTACTGAGATCTGTTTGCCTTTCATTAAGTTGTGTTCAGGCGTTTAGCCTTGAAAATGTGTGAAACACATATTTAATTTAAATTTTTTTATATGGTTTTCAGCGTGGTATTTTATTTGACTTTAATTACGACGTTTTAGCTATTATTGCAGTCGTGATCACGGAAGACAAAGATGTCAAGATGAGTAATGCTAAAGTTTTTATTAAGTCTACCGCCAACTTGTTCACTTTAATTATTTAGTTTTAATTTTTATTTATGGTTACTATTTGGTCAATAAATATATTGGTTTTTTTTACAATTCTACGAACTCGAGTTCCGTAGCCTTTTTTATAACTTAATTTTGAAAAAAGTATTTATACACGCTTCTTGGTAATTTTTATTTTGCGTGTAACATTTATTCAGTTATATGTGTGTTGTGGTGTACCTTACGAATAACTTATTATATTAATTTATTCTAATTTTAATACTAAATTTTTACTAATGTAGAGTCTATCTGTTACATGCTGGTGTTATGAGGAAGTGCATGTGCAGTGTGTGCCTTATGGCTATACCTATATATATTATCTTAACTAGTGCCATGTGTGTTGTTTTTTCCTTTCTGTAAATATATTGTTAAATTGTTAAGTCTCGAGTTTTCTTAAATAACAGTAAAAACCAATAGCTACCGCCACCCATTTCCTTTTAAAATGTTGTTTAAAATTAGGTAGGTTAGGTAGGTAGGGTATTTGCTCGACTGGATTGCTACCACCCCTGGTCTAAAGTATACAGCCATAACAACCTTGAGCTGAATTCCGACATTAGTGGCCAGTTTCCAGTCTTCCTTTAGAGAGCGGCAGTACATTAGTAACACCTTTGATGCTGATGTAACCGCTTTCCATCAGGTAAGTCGTCTGCCTGTCTGCTGAACTCACGCAATTAAAAGAAAAAACTGACTCCTGTAAAAAGACTTCTTTCTTATTAAAATGTTAATGTGCTCTTTGTAATTAATTAGTTCAGATTTATTACTATGGGTCGCCCCTACGAAGAGCGGCGGAGCGCTCAACCTTGACTTAAACCTTGCTTCATAATAATAATGTCAACCCATAAACGTCCCACTGCTAGGTTCGGGCCCTCCCATAGATCGGACAGTATACCCGCCATGCATGTCCAAAGCGGCTTGGCAGGTTTGACACATCAATTATCTCGATGTGCAGGTTTCATCACGACGAACTTCTATATATATTTAAAGAGCGTGCGATATATAAATAATTGAGATGAAATTGTTTTTTTTTAGCTAGACGTGTTGCTGGAAAGTTTCTTGCCGCTTCTTCTCCTTTAAACAGCGATCACACGTTGCAAAGCGGTGTGCTTATTAATTATGGAAAACCTACAGCTAATAATACACATGAACATGACTTCTGTGGTTGAGCGGGCTAAGGCTTTGCCGGCCTACCTCATTGCAACGCAGAGGCTCCGGATTCGATTTCTGGTATGGTAAATTCTGGAAACGAATTTTACTTTAGTATTTTAGTAGTCCGTTGTAACAACCCATAACACAGGCGTAACTTGCTTATTTTGGGGATAAACAATATGTGTGTTTGTCTGCCATTAAAAAAATGAATGAATTTGTTAATAGACAGCCAATTACAGGCTTTCGGGAGTAATATTTTAAGTAACACGCAGATGTATGTATGTATCTACAGAATACACTATAAAACTAGACATCAAAAATATGGCTTAGACAACGCTTAGCACCCGAAATGCTGATGGGAAAAAAGGTCAAGTATGTTCTTTCCTGTTTTTTTTTCAAGGGCCGAAGCTCATGCCCTGACCAGCGTCAGTTAGTTCATCTGAATTTATAATCCCGGATAGACGTCTGTTACGTTTCGTAAATCTTTTCGTTTTAACTCAGTTTTTATTTATTCATTCAAAATCATAGAGTATTGCTACGAGCTACAGGACTCGAATTAAAAATGCCGTTGGAACTACTATAGAATTTATTAGAACTGTACAAACACGTATAAAACAAATACAAATAAAATTGGATGCAACCAGTTCATCACACTGCACTATTCAATACAATTCGAACGCGCAAAGTCCGTCGTTTATATCGCTAATCGAGAATACTACAAAACGTCTTACTCGCTTCGTAGTCGTCGCTTGACGGCCCGCCCCTCCATTCGGGCATCGTCTTATACTAACTACACAGTACAAAGAAATTGGAGGCGCACACTGAGTTTCTAAGAAATATTAATTTGCACACCTGCGAACGTCAACAAAGTCGAGAACAATAACAATAGGGATTAATTCAACGCTAATGATGGTTATAAAACAAGTAGAAAAACAATAGCATGTTACTAATTCAAAACACAAAGAATTCCCTAAGCCGGGAGGATAATAAGCTGCGCTTACAATAGGCTGTGCGGCTTATCTTTGACGGCATGTAACGGTATAATTTTATTTACATTAATGATAAAATATTCGCGTAAAAAAGAACTTAAAATTAAAACATACAATTAATATAAAATCATACGTGAAATTAATTGAAGGTTCTTAATTCACCCTGCAAATATTTTTTATATAACCATAACTTTTTTTGTTTCGCGGCCGATATTAATCATTATTTTTCATTGGGTTTCAGTTCAATTGGAGTAAATATTTGGAAAATCTTTATTTTGCTACTTGTTAAAATATGTTTACTAGAATTTTTGAACTACATATAAACATTTTTGTATGCATGGAGCCTAACTTACTAAGACTCGAAATAAAAAGCATGCTACAAACCTCGTCACTGCTACGCATACTACTCCGCTACGCAATGTAACAGAACTCTTGCTACACTTCACCGATTTCACATAAGACAAACATTTGCAACACTAAAGGTACTACCAATGTGCTGCCGGACTCGTAGATGGGGCTGGAACCTGGCCACTAATGCCGGAACACAAATCAAGGTTGTTATGGCGGCATGCTCTAAACCAGGGGTGGTAACCATCCAGACGGACAAATGCCCTACCACCTGGCTGTAGGTTGTTTTGTCGTGTCTTACGACAGGCCGCCTGGCCGCAGTAATTTGTATTCTTTCTCCGTTCCTACACGAACAAAATACTAAGGATTTCGTAATAACTAATTATAATTATGCCTCTGCTCCACTTGCGTTATTGTTAGTTTTAGTAACGGTGTCCAAATACGTCTTATTTATAGTGTTAAAAATCACGTTGACGATTAGCTAGATTAGTGTAGTTCACCACCACCATATAAGTAATCGGTTAATGTTTAACGTCATTAACAATGTCGCATTTCAAATAATATATTAAAACCTTGGCTACATCTGCCTTGTGTCTATATTAGTGATTAGTGATCATTAGTGATACGATTTTTAATATGTTGAATATAACAAAATCAATTAAAGAATAATACTATGTTGCTTCTGCATCGTATATTTTGACTTGCTCTCTACATACATTTTTCACAAATGAAATTCAAAAAGATAATGATATTAAAAATAAAAATTGCAAGTAACAGATGTTCTAAAAAGTTCCAACAGTTAGTTAAAACATTACTGCGTAGGTGTAGCAAGGGTATTACAGATAATATAATTAGAGTTAAGGTGTATGCAAAAATCGGACCAAAAGTACAGATATATTGTTTTTACCTACCCCTATGGGAAACAGTCGTGATAATATGTGCGTATGTAATTCCAAACTATCTCATGATCGTTAATCTGTATTGTTTTGAAAAGAAAAGTCAGTATATACATCACTGCCACCCTCTTTTTGTGTAAGTGTTACAGCCACTGCGTGACGCCGCGGGCGGTCGAGACGCTCGTGTGAACAGGGCATAACATTCGCGTATTGTATGGGGACATTGGCTCATTATTAGCTAAGGAATTCTCGTCCGTATTTCCTTTTTAGGGATCAGTGCCCACTAACCGAGTGGCAAAAATGGTACCTTTCCCATATACCTTAGGGTCGTTTTTCAATCATCAGATAAAAGTTATTCCTAGGATAAAATACCAAATGAACAAATAAAACATTAGAGTTGCACAAATCAAACAGTTGAATTGTTTCACTTTTAAAATCGGTCAGGTTATACTTTATTCGATGGATAACTTTTATCTGATGATTGAATAATTGGCCGTAGTATAGATTTTCAACTAGCGAACCTAGTATATACATTTTACCAGAAATCTTTCTATGTGGATATTGTTAAGGCTGTCGAACGCTAATGAGCATTTGAATTGCACACACATCTTTTCTTACAAGTCACATACATCTTTTAATAAATTTGACAAAGATAACTGTCTAGATTTATAAACAGGGCGACAGTTTCTAAACCAGATTTTATCAAATTAGGGCCGATTTTTCAATCACCAGATAAAAGTTATTCATAGGATAAAATACAACATGGAAAGATTAAAAATGACAGTCGTATGAATAAAACGGTTGAATTGTTTCACTTTTAAAATCGGTCAGGTTATAATTTATTCGATCGATAACTTTTATCTGATGATTGAAAAATCGGCCGTAGTGAACTTTCAAGTAGCGAATACAATACATAAATTTTACCACAAATCATTCAATGTGAATACAAGTCACATACATCTTTTCTTACAAGTCAAATCTTTTCCTATATATTCAACTGATAAATTTTATCTGATGATTGAAAAATGTCATTTACAACACAGCCTTTCACTTGACAATATATTAGCATAGAATACAGACAGAAGAACAAACGTTTATCTCATTACAGCCAGTCTGCGGATGATTAGAAACTGAATACAGATTCCCTTGTACCTCCAACTCCGAAGACGGTTTCAGGATATTGCTTATCCGTAAACGAAGATGTTCCGTGAAATACTGCACCGACATTAATACGTCGTCTAGACAAGCAAATCTTGTTTATTAAACTGCAGGCATTGCAAGCGGTTTCGCTATTATATTTTTAAGGTTCCGCAGTCAAAGAACTTTAAACCTTATAAAATCGTTATTTATATCCATCTATGTCCATTGTTTTCAAGCATGGCCCAAAATCAGTAAATCTAAGGATACTTAGACAGGCCTTGAAAAAACACAAGGAGGTTTTTGTCGTTAGCCGTCAGCCATTTGCAGTCCACTGCTGGATGTAGGCCTCCCCAAGACGGCGCCACTCATCCCTGTCCTCTGATTTCCTCATCCAGCGCCTGCCGGCGACCTCGCACAGGTCGTCGGTCCATCGGGCTGGAGGGCATCCGACACTACGTTTACCGAGACGCGGTCTCCACTCCAAGACTGGTCTGCTCCATCGGCCATCGGTCCTGCGGCAGACATGACCGGCCCACTGCCACTTCAACTTGCTAATTTTGCGAGCTATGTCGGTTACCTTGGTTCTCTTACGGATATCCTCATTTCTGATATTATCCATATGAGAAACACCCAACATAGCTCGCTCCATAGCCCGTTGTGCGACTTGGAACTTGTGGACCAATCCTGCCGTCAGAGTCCATGTCTCGGCTCCGTAGGTCTGGACGGGGAAGACGCACTGCTCGAAGACTTTTGTCTTCAAGCATTGCGGAATGATCGACGAAAAAGAAAGGAGTTTTTTAAAGATTATTATTTTTTAAGTGAGAATTCGCTTATAAAATCGTAAAAAGTGTGTTTCACTAATAATTTAGAACAAGGGAGGTGGAAAATTATAAAAGAACCAGAGTTGGTGCAAGTGAGAACATTTTCCCAAAAACGGAGGACCCGGCGGGACGGCTTCGATGTAATACGCCGGCATCCTCCGGAGTAAGGCACTGTATGGTGCCTCCGTGTGGAACCATGCACTCCACCGCCACGACAGGACTCTGCTGAGGAGAGCTCAGAGAGTCCTGGCGGTGAGATTCATCCAGGGTTACCGTACAGTGTCGTGAAAAGTACTCAGAGGTTCGAGCTCAAGGCCATTGTTGGGCCGATTGACTCGCTGAGGAGCTTGGTCGAGACCTTACTTCATAGCGACAACCACTGGCAGGCGGTTGCGTTCTTTTGTGAGTTAGTTATGATCCAAAAAGAGGCCACTGAGAGAGACAAGGACTGGGCATGCGACTTACAGACGCCGTCGACAGACTGGCCCCCGGAGACGTAGATATGCGCAAAATCTTCTCCCGTGATACCATCACAGGGTTCCGCTGTAACTAGAGGATCTAGCAGGCTAAGCCCTTGTAGGTGAAGTGGTCACCTAGCCACCGGGTTGCAAGAGAACGTGACGCTCTAATTTTATACTGTTCGAAATTTCTCCACCACGTTTATAAAAAAGTTTCACTTGAATAAAGTTTTAATTTGTATTTAAAATTGGACCGAATAAGATTTAACATTTGCGTTCTATTTTACTATGAAACCCTTCATGCGCAAGTCCGACTTGCAAAGGACACGAGTGCCTGTGCTATATTAATAGTTCTTTATCACCGAGGTGTTCCAAACATACAAACAACGCGAAAAATACCCAGACCGGATACAATACTTGCAGTTCGTGCATTTATATTGTTCTTAAGGGGCTCGATTTCATAGATATGTGCGTCTGTATAAGAATATTATCTCGACGATATTAACTAAAAGTTTTATTTTTATCTCACATTATAATAGTTAAAAGTGCAATTATGAATATCACAACTGCGATACAAACAGTTAAAAAGTACAAAAGGCTCTCCTCACAATTTCATTATGTGCATAGCCTAAAGCACAAGCTCGCAACCCCGCTCCGGAAGTAGCTCGGAGCGGCAACGTCGCTTCGCATCGATCATGGCGGACACACACAAATACCTCTACCATGTTATATTATAAACACACACATAGAACATGCCTTAAGGTGTTTTCGCCTTTGTGGTCTTACGTGTAGTTTGCAGATATTTTTCTATGTGAAATTACTATTTTTACTGTTGCAGTCATGCGCAGTTTGGCAATCAGATGTTTGACAGCACTTCATATTGAAAACAGCGAAGAAAGCTTATCGCAAACGCTTGTCTTTAGGGATCAGTAGCTACTTTGAGAAAGAATGAATCTTTATTTGTAGAATTAGATTTAATATTTGTACATAAAGTGATAACAAAGTCACTGTATTTGGACATAAGGGGGTGAAAAAGGGGAATGGAATTGTGTATTAAAGTCCGTCATTTTCAAAGTATTCAGCACGAAATTCTATTTACCTATTTCTGATTAAAAATAAATGTACACATGTATCGGCATTTTTAGAAATTCAACCCCTAAGGGGGAGGGGGTGAAATTTTGTATGTAAATCCGTCATTTTCAAAGTAAGAAGCATACAATTTAATGTAATTATTTGTTTCTGGTTAGAAATTAAGGTACACGCATATCGGCGTTTTTGGAAATTCCACCCCTAATGTGGTGAAAAAGGGGCTTTCTTTTATTTTTTTTTGACTACCCAAATTATAACTATTAAGCGAGTGAAGCCGCCGGTCATAGTTAGTTAAGCATAGAGAATAAAAAGTCTAGCGCACGCGTCCCAATCTCAAAAGCCTAGAATTACTACGTGCTAATAACGGTGTAGGAAAACATCGTGATGAAACCTGCACATCGAGACAACTAATGTGTCAAACCTGCCAAGCCGCCTTGGACAAGTATACTGTCCGTTCCACTAGTGACAAACCCGAGCCCAGCTGTGGGACGTTTATGGGCTGTTATTATATTATTTTACTAGGATCAAATCTAGTTTCATAAGTTTTTAGTTTAGTAATAAATTTTAAAATTTTATAAAGTCGCAATCGTATGTACTATTATTGCACACTAGCTTCAGCCCGCGACTTCGTCTGCGTGGAATAGTTACTTTGGGCTAACACAACTTTAACTCGCGACTTTGTTTACATAGAAGGTGCACCACCGCCCTTACCCCTCATGACCGACCGCCGGCCTTGCACATCATAAATGCACTCGCAGTACTTAATCATTATTTTCCTGCTATGTTATTTTAAAACTGCGATATCTCCTAAGATATTCATTGAAATCGAATGATGAAAATGTCAATTTTGTTTTAAATTAAATACTTGTGATGAATAACGTATTTATTTGTATAAGGATAAATATCATGTTTATAAAAACACCTTCACAAATAATGCATTACTTTAGAACAAATTTGGTTAGCATAAAAAAGGTTACAGTGAGCCAACCTTAAAATATAGACATATGCTGTCGCGGACTTTGTTTAGAACTTTTAAAGGGGAACAATTCTATCACACGTGATTTTTGCGAAATTTAAACCGTTTACGCAGCGCACGTAATGTAAGCTCTCAAAAGGAAAAAATCTCCCGATTTTGAAACATTCTTCATTGGTGCTCCGCTCCTATTGGTCTTAGCGTAATGATACAATATATATAATATATACCCTTCCTCAATAAATGGGCTATCTAACGCTGAAAGAATTTTTCAAATCAGACTAGTAGTTCCTGAGATTAGCACGTTCAAGCAAACAAACAAACAAACTCTTCAGCTTTATATATTAGTATAGATTAACATTGTTATGTAAGGTGAACTATGTCATTACTGGTACCTACACTTTGGCCATATATATAAAATCTTATTTTTTTTGTTATATAGCCATGTAAAGATAAAACTGTTATCCTTGTATAGCTACAAAATAAAATAATAAGATTTCTTAGTGCCAATCATGCCAATAATGGTAAAGTTTACTCTATACGAATGAACATGTCTCAACGTAACTAGTCTATGCTAGTATAAATAGTGTTCAAACCATTGTTCTAGTACTTTGATTAAAACTGTAACTGGACCGAGGATAGGGTTGCCAGCACAAAAGTTCTGCGTAGCTTGAAACTGCCTGCAGTTAGCATACATAGGTACTCCTTTGTATGCTAATTGTAGCTACCTCGGCTTCCTAAAGCATTGTTGCAACATAAATGATATGGAGCCGAACAATTCTAGATTATTATAGTAGAACCTCTTTAAGTCGAAAACCTCCCAAATTCGAAAAAAAATTGTGATCCCTTCCCTTCAACCCCAAAACTTCCGTTACTCGAAATAGGAACCCTCTATAAGTCGCAATAATTAGTGACTCCCTATAAGCAAATTCAGTACTTATTTTCCCTCTATAACTCGAAAACATAATTTGGACCACCGTCTCTCGACCATAGCAATATTCGATTTTACAACCCGATTATTTGAATAAATATTAACCTCTACAAGTCGAATGTTGCCTTATAAAATTAACTTAAATCGAAATCCTCTATAAGTCGAAAATTATATAACTCGAATTTTTTGGCATCTCCCTTCAAGTTCGACTTAAAGAGGTTCTACTGTAAAAATGGGACATAAAATTGAGGTGGTCCCATTGTCACCAAGTCAGGATCTGGTGAGTGGATTCTAGGGAAATCGGGAGCAACCCTTGTTGAAGAGTGCTAAGCACCTAAAATAATGTAGTGTAAAAGTGCAAAGTTATACGTTAGTGATTATTATGTTTATGTTGAGTAATTAATAGGTTGTGTAGTAATTTTTTTTTCATCATTTTCATGGAATGTAAAAGGTACTTATATATTTTTTTTCTCGTTTTGATCGTCAATCTAAATATTCTTTTCTTGTGATTTTAATCTTAAAATTAATTAATAATTATTCTTTTAGTTTTTGTATTTTGTATTTGTATTCTTTAAAGGTGATATAAATAGAGCGCACGGATGCGGTGCATAACTTGTTATCAAGTTACCGAGTCCGGGAAGCACGACGCAGCACATTCTAAGTAGCAATTAGGGTTCCGTTATTTTATTGGTATGAATAAATGTAATATTTGATTTTGTTTTCAGAATTGCATTTTTTTTTTTTTTGGAGGGGGATGATGTGACGTCTAGTGACAGTTGCAATTCAGCAATAATTGTAATGTGTGGATATTCGTGGCGCTGTCGTTAGTCGCCCCACATCACTTCTCGCGTTGAGTCGTACGTAATAAATTAAAGACAGTATATAACGTCACTTTTTATTTCATTTAATTTCCATCTGCCCGACACGCCATAAATGGAGTCAGAAGAGAATCATATATACCATCACAGCAACCACAGTAGTAACCCACAGTGATATAACATACCAATGGTAGAATCGCGCATAGCCTTCACTCTTGGAAAAGCAAAACTTGTATACGCGTGCCTATAGTACAATTTCTACAGGCGCTTAACATATTATTTGTGAAGGTACTCAAATATTTGTGGAACTAAGTAGAAAATATTTTTTGAAGTGAAAATTCTTTAGAATCATTGTGATTTGAAACTCGACGAAACGAAAAAGCGACACTAAAAAGAGATACACACTATAGGACTAAGCGTGCGAGAGAATGAGATATGAGTTTTACGTTGTGCAGTACGGATTAGAGAGTCAATAAGACTGATGGTTAAACATAGGTCCAATTGGACCGAAATAAAACTGATAATAATATTTTTCAGACTAAAACAGTGTAAAATTTAAAGTGATACTTAAGAAGTTTATTTTGAATTATAATATTTCGACGGATGTAGGCTAAAGTAATTATATTTATATTAATAAAAGTTAAGGAAGAATTATCTGTAAGTATATTCTCTGAAGTTTCACTTCTACTGCGTGTGAACTCCACATACACACATTTTTTTTACCAAAAAAATAAAACTGACTTCAAACTAAAAAGCATAAAATAAATAGTGTCTACAATATCTTGAATTCGGTGCAAAGTGAAACATAAAAAAACAACAACAAAATTGCAAAATCCACTGACTTCGATATGTTGTGGAAAATATAAATTTTACCCGTCTTCCAAAAGGTGGAAGTTACATGATTTCTCCGTGAATTGTGAACCAACTTTAATTTTTTTTTCTTTAATCAATAGTGTATACTCCTGATGAAGTCCGATTGACACCAAATTAGGGTATGATGAATGGTTCCTAGAAAAATCGAGAGCAACCCTTGTTGAAGAGCGCTCAGGGCCTACACTCTTCGAAAGGCAAACTTGTATACTCGTGACAGTAGTACAATTTCTATAGGCATGATAATATTTTTTCTAAAATTATTCAAGCAACTAAAAAGAGGGAGCTATTTTTTTAACAAAAACAAACCTGACTTAAAAGTAAAAAGCAAACAAATAAATACTTTTTTACAACAGCTTGAAGTCGGTGCCAAGTAAAACATACATGGCAAAATGCATTTCAAGATCTAGTAGTACAAATTAATTTTTTGCTCTTTAGATTGAAGTCGGTTTTGTAGTTGTGGAATATTCAGAATGAATTTTTCAAGTGGGCCTCTAGGACCAAATCCTAAACTATGCTAAACAACGAAATACACTCAAAGGAGTATCGAAGCCGATTTTGAAGAACAATAAATTATGTTGCCGATAGATTTTTGAAAAATTAACTAGTCTTGTCAGGAACCCACTGATTTTGAAAAAAATATCACGTGTATTATTACACCAATCTATATAGTAGGAGAGACCAAGCGGGGATTTTGTGATTTACTTAAGGAAATTCCTCTATATAATTGTCAGATTATGGGTCAGCACGATAAGGACATCAAGCTGAACCGTCTATATATTAATCTGACGCGCTCGAGTATTTCAATGTTACGATTTTTTACTAATAGTATACACAGCTTCTAAGGATAAATTTCTGTGAAGGAATGTCACACGAAAAACTAAGAAAAGCATTGTTTTTGAACAATATTTACACCTATCTCTACCTTTTATCACACCGATCGAACACACCTCAGCGAACCGCAATCAAGATCATGATTTCAGCAATTATTAATTAAACGAAATTATAAATTAATTACATTATAAAAAAACTTTGAAGTTAAACACTATTATAAATATATTTACAAGTACTATTCTTTAAATTACAGCCCTATGACCGACCAATATTGATTCTGATCTCAGCCTCACGTATATATTGCTGCCAGCCGCAATAATATGAAGTCAATCTGAACGTCAGTTCAAAGCGCTTTCAGTCTGGACACTTCGTATGTTGGACACTAAAATGTCCATGTTTAATTAACAAACCAATATCGCTTTTTGGAGCTCCCGGTATGAAGTTTAATTAAACCTAAAAGCATGTAGTGGAAATCACACGGTGACTACGAATGAGTATTCTGTATTAATGACAGTTAGGCTCGATTCACACTATGTATGATGCCGTTCACAGTTCAATCTCGCTACGGTCTCAGTCCGATCAAATCAAAGTATGTTTACAAAAAAATACTATATATTGTGTTACGTGCGAGCGGGGGTACGCACTTAGGATTAAAAGGAAACACCAGTTATTTTAACTAAACGCTTTTATTGCCTTACACAGCCGTACGTGATTCTTCTCCGCAGGGTTGCCCCTACTTGCACAACTAACGACAGACTGTCCCGACGTTAGGATGTCTCACTCACAATACCGTCGCCGATATTGCGTATACCACCTCCTGCTGCTGCGGTTTTCACCTCCGAATATACCGAGCGTAGCTTGCTCCTGGACCCCTTTTAAACTACATTAAACACGTCCTGAACTGCCCATTAAACTTTTCACTAAATTCACCATTAAACTCGCCACTGTCTTCTATTGTATCGCACTTGTTGCTTCGCTGTCTTGAGCTGAACTCCTGGGTATTTTTTTTATTGGACTTGACTTTATGTTGTTGGTCCGAAGACCTCACAACTTTACCGGGGTTTTCGGGGCGAGCGCCTTTGCCTCGTGAGCCCGGGGGTGGAACTCCTCCTCGGTAGGCGCGCCTTACGCTGTTTATATATATACCCGAAAGAATCTTCTGGAACCCATAATTTCGATCTTCTTTTATGTACTATCTATCCCTTTCTAAACATGTATCTATCTCTGTCTTATCCTTCCCGAAGCTTCTATTTTAGATAATACTTATCAAATTCAACTTCAACAACATATGTACACTTGTATTGCATTCTAAAGATGTGGGAGGCTATTTTTATGTGTGGTGCGTCGATGATGTTACCCCGTTGGATGAAGGTGACGCACCACTGGAGAGAGTCCATGGCTCCATCGCCGCGGGAGCTAGGCTCAACCGTTGGAAGGCAGTACAAAATAAGATAAGATGAAACTAAATTAATAATCTATGCTAACATGTGATTGCCACATCACTACTGTACTACGAGTATAACATAGCCTAACATTCAACCACAGATAATACACCATTCAACTTAACCTATTATACAGTCATTTTAATTGGAAAAAATGGCCTAATAACCTTATACACCGTACTCTCCTATTATATTAATATACTCTGCGCACCGTACTATCTAAATATCTATTACATTATTCACATTCATTATATTCATTTTTATGAATTAATTTAAAAAATAAATAAATTTTAGACTACTTGTTGGTAAAATACTGCAAACTGTAAACGACTTTAAATATTAAGTACTAGCTGTACCCGGCAGACGTTGTCGTACCCTTAAAAAATGAAAATCTAGAGATCGATTGCAGCGCCATCAACCGGGATCAATTGTTAATCTAAGCCATTCTCGAAACTACTTGAAAAACACAAAAAATATCATCAAAATCGGTCCCACCGTTAGAGAGGTGTTCAGTGGCGTCACCTACCGGGTCCAATCGTGAATCTAAACCATCCCGGCGTCCACTTGAACACACACAAAAATAATTTCACCTAAATCCTGGAACCGAAATTGCAGTGCCATCTACCTGGTTCAAATTTGAATCTAAACCATCCCGGAACCCACTTGAACACACACAAAAATAATTCACCTAAATCAGACAAATGAAAATTAGTTTAAATGCAGTCACCATTGCCGAAATAGGCCGGGAAAGAGCATAACAAATGAATGGCTAGACTGATTTTGTGACTAATTTTATTTTAATGATAATTTTCTTATTGATGAATATCATATTTTAATACTTATTATCCTTTTCCGGACGAAGACAATTCCAAAAAACTCAAATATCATAAAAACTGATCCAGCCTTTCTTGAGTGACAAATGATGTAACTAACACGATTTTGTTTTATATATATATAGATTATTGAAACATTAGACATGAAGTTTTATATAAACCTTTAAAATCGTGAACATAAGATTAATCACAAATGTTATTATTTAGAACCGTTTTAAAGATATACTGAATTCAACGCAAAAAAATCGTCGAAATCGGTTGAGAAACAAAAATGTTATGCCTGAACATATATAAAACAATATTTACACAACGAATTCGGAAACGCCTCCTTTTTTGAAGTCAGTTAAAATCTATGCTTGTTATTATGTTATGTTATTTTTTTCGATATTTATTTTTAAACCAATAAATGTATTTTCTCTCTTTCTTTCTTTGAAAAAAAAAGAAATTTTTATGGAAAATACCGCTTGGAATAAAAGCCGCTTATCAAATTATAAAGATGTAACTAACTAATAACTAACTAAGGGGATGGCCCCCCACCACCGGGAGGCTCGTACCCCCATATCCCCAGCAGTCAAACACCCCAGTCTAAGCTCATTTCCTGTGCGACGGCTGGCTGTATTAATTTTAAATTAAGTGAGGATGAACCGAGATGTCAAACGCAGATGCATAAACCGTTTAGTTTTGTGCAGGTATCTCACATCTACTATGATATTTTTTAGAAGGGTTTGCATATTTAGATTTATTGTGGACTAGCGTGTGCCAGCGGTGCTTCATTCAAATCAAAGTGGTCAAGCTGAAGTAATAACATAAATAATAACAGATAAGAAATCTAACAAAAATTGCTTTGTGTTCTCCATCGTTTATATAGTGGAATACACTAGTTTTTAAAATAGTTTCAATGTACAGACACGGAATTTTTGAGATTTTATAATATTGTAGATCAATTATTTATTTATAAGAAGAGTATCTAAGCCCTAAAAAACATCGCGAGATTCGCGATTTCACATATAAAAAAGATAAAATAGGTACACAATTATAATTGATCTGTGTGTATGCTTTTGGAAGCACTAAGCAGGCGGTTGATATCCCATTGTGAAAGTTAGTTTTGCCCCCCGGAGCTTGTACGACGCGACAGTCCGTGGTGTTGGTTCGGTGCTCAGTAAACTAATTAAAGAACTGCGGAAACTTTTTCCATGGAGGGAGGCAACCTACTGTTTGAAAGTTTTGTTAGGCGGTCGCCTTTGTACCATTCTGAAACGCTCGTGGCGTGGCTTCAGAAGTTGTCCTTTTCAGTGTGAACACCCTACAATTATTTCATAGTATAAAACAAAGTCGCTTTCCGTGTCTTTCTGTATATCCGCTAACTCTTACTAAACCACGCAACGGATTATTAAACGGTTTTCAGCATCAGTTAGATTTTTTTTATTGCTAACTGTGATGGAGAGTGGTTACCGTCGCCTATGGACATTAGCAATACCAGAGGAGCTGCTAATGTGTTGCCAGCCTTGAAGGTGAAACAGGAAAACTAAATATTTTTATATAGGTAATATAGCATTTGGCCACAACTTCGCCCACGTTGGACAAGTAACATAAATTAAAATTATTTTATCAATATTTAAAATCAAGGGTAACACAGATTTTATGGCAGAAAATTTGCTATCGATCATTGAAAATATTTTATCGGGATAATTATTTTTTTGACCTAGCCACATTAAGCCGCTCCCAAGAATATTCCCGGTATACAAAATATCGCAGATTTTAAGGCCGGAAATTTACTATCGTAAATTTATTAGGCCCAGTAGTTTTTACTTGAATCCCGAACAAACAGACAAACACAAAAAGTCTATAAAACAAAAGACTACACTTTTACTATTTTATAATATTACTAGGATATGTCCGCGACTTTGTCCACGCTTATTTGCAATTCCCGCGGGAAGCACGCAAAGTATCGCAGCATTAAAAAAAGAATTTAGGCTATCGTTTTACTGGAAACTGTGTTGGAATAGGCTAATTTTTATGCATCCGAACAACTTGAAACCGCTGTCGGGAAAATTCCTACCGGATTTCCGGGACAAAAAATATACATTTTATTACATTAAATTTGTTATCGATCAGTAAAAATAACACATTGGAATTGGAGTTTTTTTAAACTGGCCATTTTAAATAATTCCCAGAAAAATTTCCCGCGGGATTCCCTGGTTAAAAAGTAGCGCAGAGTTTAAGTCTAAGAATTAGCTGTCGATCAGCAAAAATCCCATCGAAATCGCTCCCGTAGTTTTTATGTGAATCCCGAACAAACAAATAAACAGTAAGAAATCTAAAAACAATTGCACCATGTTCTCCGTCGTTTATATAGTATATTCCAGTAGTTTTATTTAAATAGTTTCAATGTACAGACACGGCATGTTTAGAATTTTATAATATTATAGATAGATAGAAGAAAATAGTGCTACTCTAAAACAATGTTCATGTAAAAGAGCGGATATTAAGACAATAAAGGCACACACATTTATTTAAATAAATTGGCTAGGTTTTCAAGTTACACAGCTAACTTCATAGAATTAGAAGACCAAAAAATAGCCTGTAGCGCCTTGTACTTACTTACTTATATACAATTTAAAGGTTTTTTAATAGGTAAGTACAAGTCCTTTTATTAGGAAAATAGCTGCATGCTATTTGCATTCTTTTTTACTTTACGTGGCATGCGTTGCAATGTCACGTAAAGTAAAAAGGACATGAGAGCTGCATACATCCAATCATCACAGAAGACGACAGAGAACTGGCTAGCGCAACACGGGAGCGCCCTAATTAATAGTTGCTCTATCTCGCTCGTACATCATCCGTCCCGCTCACACATTGTGCTATGTTTACTAGCTGTACGACTTGTTAATATTTGTACATAGGTTAAATTTTTTTAAATAAATAAGTTCACTTCAGTTTTCATCAGCACTAGATAGCGAGTACTACTCTCTGTCATCTCAAGTATTATTTAACCATCTACCACTCGCTGCTACAAATTGTTTGGTTGTATATTCTGATTTAGGTGGGTCTGTAAGTCGTGGTAGCTTAATGGTTAGCGCACGTCTCCCAAACACAGAGGGCGCGGGTTCGAATCAGTTTTTCTGTCCTAATGTGCGTATTGTTACGGTGAAGAAAAACATCATGATGAAACCCGCACAACAAGATAACCGATGTGTCAAATCTGCCAAGCCGCCTTGGACAAACTTAGCGGGTATATTCTGCATTCCCCCAAAATGGGAGGCCCGAGCCCGACAATGGGACGTTTATGGGCTGCTATTATAATTATATATTCTGTTTTTTGGTTCCAAACTTCATCACAATCTAGTCAATGCTTTAGGAACGCATAGAGGACAGATATACAAACATTTGTTTTTATTTATATATATTGTCATTCCTATAATTCTTGTTCCACGGCAAACATGAGCTGCCGCACTCAAAATGCTAATAGAAATTAAAATTTATAATGTAGTTTGTAAGACAAAAAATAAATATTGTAATTTTGACGACTGTAAATAATAACGTTTACGATTATTTTCTCGCCAGCAAAAAATTCAATAATTGATTTAATATTAATGATAATAATTGATAACTCAATTTAACACAATTACATTTATAAGAAGGTATTGAAGTTGAACGATATACCATGATTAATTAGGTTGATAAAGACAGAACTGGAAGGATATGCGACGAATCAACCAAATTGAATTTGGTTGAAAAATACATAACTTCAAGGACACGTAGGTATTCAATGACATTGAATTATTCAAGTATATGTCCGATATGTATCTGAATTGAAACTTCTAATATCGGCTAAACGTCGATATTCAATATCATTGAATTTTTCAAGTTTTTATTTACATGAAACATTTCGGCCAATTTATCCAAATTGCAGATAGAAATGAATAGTCTAATATCGGTAACGGACAATTATCTAATTAGTGAAAATAATGAAAATATTTATTTCTAAACAAACACATGCACAATTTGTAGTCAGTTGCTGGAATCTTCTTTTAAGCAAATTTTACTTGTATCAGAAGATCCCGCTCTTCCATGCCTTAAATAATTACATTGTATTTAAAAGTTTCTATAATATTGTTACGAGTTGCGAGACTCGAATTAAAATACCGTCGGAATTATTATAGAGTTTATTAGAACTGTACAAACACTATATAACACAGATATAAATATAACCGAACACAAAGAATACAAAGGTAATGCAGAAGGTCGTAATTTAAGAAAACGCGCAAAATTCGTCACTACTAGATTCTCGATTGTACACATGTCACGCCTTGATCGTGGTTCTCGCTTCACTGCCCCCTCTCCCCATCAGGCCGTCGTTTTATACTTCACGAACACAAAAGTGCCCGTGTCGTAGTCGACGTAATCCGAAACACCTAGCTAGTGACTCGGCTGCAAGCGGCCATAAACGAGTACAATAAAACAATGGGCTGTTCTCTAGAAACGTATGCCAATAAATAAGTAAACAAAGGAAGACGATCATAAACGAATTACAATTACTTAAAATGCCGACAGGTCATGAAATGTGTTTTTACTAGGGATGGATGGGTCGAATGCGGTTTGAACCAAATAAGAATTTCGGGCGAACTTCGGTTTGATTTCGCCACGCTTTCTTAAGAGCAATACTTCGTGACTTGATAACGCCGTAAATTTTAAGTATGAATAGGTGGATAAAAGCATATATTTTTAGACCTTTGATTGTAAAAAAATCACCATTTCATAATTCTAAATTCATAATGTTTAATTCGTAAAAAGTGATTTCAATCAAAATTAAAGTTATAATTGCTGATGTCCCTTAGATGTGTTTTATTTTTATTTTATTCAAGTTACGCATTATAATTAAGCAGGTGCACTACTTACTGATGTTTCTTAGAGGAATAATAAGTTTGTTTTATTCTAGTTTTAATTTGATGTCTAATTAATTAGGCAAAGACTTAATCAAGAACTAATTTTATTTATATTTTATCACATTGCACGTTTAAGTTTACATGTTCCTAACTAAAATAAATGACCATGAGTATATAGATGCCAATTTTTATATTACGGTTATGTTAGATTTGATTTCTATTAATTTTAGACAAAATAGTGCAAGTAGGTATTTTACTATTTTCTTGCACCGAATGTTCGGCATTTAAACCGAATTTCGGCCGAACACCGAAGTTCGGCTCAAGCTGCCGAAATTCGGTGAAACTGAATGTAAAACGAATTTCAGCCCTCACTAGTTTTTACAGATATGCAGGTGGATTTTGTTTTTGTCGGAACCTAAGTTGTAACAACATTATCATGCTGTAGAGGACATAACATTCATATAAAAAATATTTCATTATATATAATTGTATTGTAAATAAAATTTGTTAGTGTACTTAATTTTCATTAAATACAAAACATACTAATCATAGCGAAATATTACATTGCATTCTTATATTGAACTACTAGAAAATAGTTACTGCACTTAAATATGTTCATTAAGTACAGAAAATAGATTTATAATAACTAGTGGTCGTCTAGTGGTCGAAATTCGACCATAATTAATTTAAATTATAAGTTTGAACATTATTAAGGTTCTGTTGTCAAAGACTTATACTTCTATAATCAGAGATTTTACCAAAGCTACACTGTTAATTTGCCTTTAACAATAAACAAAAGAGTATATATGAGTGTGTGTCTCAAATACATGGTAGTGTGTGTAATGTTTTTTTTATATTGATTTAATGTATTTTTATACATAATTAAAAAAAAAACCATTAGCATTCTGCACTCCTTCTATATATAAACTATTTCTAACAGAGATTCTACTGCATCGTAGTTAAGTGACATTAGCCATTTTAGTAAAGGGGTTTTACAAGCATGTGTGTTCATATGATACATAAGTAACACCTGATTAATTTTGTTGTACTAGTAGCTGGATTGATAAACGTACAACAAAGAAAGTTTTTCTAATTATTAGTTCAAATATTATGTATCTAATTGTAAGTGTGGCAGAAATAAATTGAATTCTAATTATTAAAACGTAAGCCATTGGACGGGTAATAATATTACTACAGATTAACTAGAAGACAGTGCTACTGTCGTGACGAGGTGGTGTTCGGGAGCCGTTTCCAAGCCCCGCCCGCTTTGTGCTTAGCAGCCCCGCTCATGCTCGCTTTGTCCCCGGTTGCCCCGCTCAAACCCGCTATGTCCCCAATTGTCCCGCTCAGTCCGCACCTTACCCCGCGCGGCGGAAGCGGCGGCGGGGAACGGAGACAGTGGCTTCCTGAGAGGTGAAGCGCCGCCCGGTTCACAGTTAGCCCGGTTATTGTTGCCCACCTTGGCTGGGTGCGATTGCGACCCACTTTTGGTAAATTTGCGTTATTGCTCGCCCCCGGTTGGTCGCCGGTCGGTGACGGATTGTGGTGCCAGACACTCGAGAACAATTTAGATCTTGAACGCAATTTATAGTATGCTACTACAGCGCGGATGATCTTGATATCATTAAGATTGTAACGGACTTATATAATAGATGTTTCTATGGCGTTATCTCGATCTATTGGCAGAGATTCTTTTTCTACTTATTAGATAAAAAATATTTACATTAGGAGCTTAATGTAAAAAAATGAGCAAGAAACTTAATACTTACATGATTATAAACTACTGTTTTTCACGTTATCGAATGTGTTATTTCTAGTTAGGAATGTAAAAATTATTAGCGAGACAATAAATATGCAATAGTAGCACCATCTATAAAACAATGTTACAAGTGCAACACAAAACTTTGTCTCACAGACCACGCCATCTAGTAGGTTTATTACTAACTACATAGCTTCGTGGCTTTTGGTTCAACTTTTTACTACTTATGCCGAGAGGGTAAAAATTACCTCTGTACTTTACAAGAACACCGCTCCTGTTCACAGAGTCCTATCTATTCTAATAAAAGCACGTTTGCTTCGCGAATTGAAAGTAAAATCTAAAAGTAAATTTGTATTTTGAATAATATATTTTATCATAAAGTTATTTATAAATTATTGCAAACAAAATTTTAACTGTATGAATTTAAAAATGAGTAAAAGCGATATATTGAAGATATCTTTTTAGCCCTTCTTTTCAGCTTTCTTCTTATCCGCTTTCTCTTTGTACACCAGCTGAGACTCCAGCATCAACATGTAGTCAATATATTTCTGCCCCCAAGGCGAGTAAGCTAAATACCACTCGTTAAAGATCAGCATTTCATTTGTACCGGTATACGTCGCACCCTCAAATTCAAGGACGTTTTCTACAATTTCCACGGGCTTAAGAGGTTTGTGATACAGTTGAGGCGTTCTATCACCTGCCAATAAAGCTTCTATTGCTTTTCTAATAGTGTTAATGTCGTAACCCCGCAAAACCTGCGCTACGCTATGAACGTTGAAATTTCGATCTACACCATGAGATTGCATTAGCATATTTGATAGAATTAAAGATATACTGCCATAATCTGTCCTCGGTATCATTATAGTAGAAGGAAAAACTTTAAACATCTGTCCTCCTTTTGCTAACCAAGGTTCTGTAGCTGTGCCCAGAATTAGAATTTTATCGTCCATTGTAATAGGTTTTATGATCTCTTTAAAGAAATCTTTCTGTAAACGTGTCGGATTATACATTTTTTCTTCCTTGGGAACTTTTTTGTAGAACATTTTATCAGCATTGTCAACTAAAATGACAGTTGGTTGCATCAATTTACTGATTTTGTTTACAAATTGAAACAAAGTCTTTAGGTTATTAGGGCCTGGAAATTTATTATAGACATTCATTGGTGATAAATCGATTAGTATAGAATTAGTTTCAGTTGCAATGGCATACACTAATGTTCTTTTGCCAGCAGCTTTTGGACCTACTAGAAGTTGTGTCCGTTTCGCGTTTGGACACGGTGAACCTAGTGTCAAAATGCATTTAAGTCTTACTTGCTCTCTCACGTCTCCAAGACAATGTGGAGGAAATGACGGTGTCCATAAAATAGCTCTCATGTCTGCTGCAGCGTAATTCTGGTCGCCCCAATAGTCATCCAATGTAGTGTTAGGATACTTTTTTATTATACCTTCACCAGCCAATTGCTGAAACATAGCAGTAGGACTAAATTTATCAGGTTTTGGTTGTTTAACTTTCTTAGGCTTTTTACGTTTTTTACTCATAGGTGGCTTATTAATACCAGCCGCTAAATAATCTACTTTTAAAGAGTTCTTAAGCAAGTTTAGTTCCAATCGCATCATTTCATCAACAATTGGCCGTAACTGCAATTGCGCATTTTGATACGCGGATTCTGTAATTAATTCCATTATGTGCCCTTTGATAGCATCAAGTGGGGCATCCGGATAATCGACTGCTTTCCACTGATTCTCATATATATTTAAAGCTTCCCTTACGGCATCGATGTTCTCACCAACTGTTAAATAAATACCAGGATCACCATCTGGGTTGAGACGAGATTTTTTATAGTCTAGCAATCTTTTCCTCTCACGTTCTCGTGCTTCCATAGCGAGCCTCTTTTTTTCTTCGCGGGCAGCTAATTTTTCAGCTTTAATTTGATCTTTACTCTTAGGGCTGCTTGCTTCTGCTTTTAATCTTTTTTCTTCAGCCGTGCGCCATTCTAAGAATTCCTCAATAGTGAAGGTCTCTCCTCTCACAACTAGTATGGATCCCCCTTCTTCGGGCCAAGGATATTCATCGAAAAGTCTTACTTTATTGTACCATTCTTGGAACCACTGCCTGACTTCTGCTGATATATCTTCCATGATATCACCTTCCCTAAGCCTTAATACTCTAGCATTCTCTTTAACATTCTTCTCCAACCATTCCTCATAATATTTTTTTCTGAATTGTCTTCTCTTTTCCTTCACAATTTCTAGTTGAGTTTTTGCCGAGGGTGGTTTAGAAGAAGGCATTATCATACCAAGTTTAGCCTTTAGCTTATAATCTCTGACATGCTCGCGTTTAATTACCATGAACTTTCTATATATTTGTTGAATGAGTCGGGCTGCTTTTATTCTCAATTCTTCTCGTGCTGGAGGGGCTTTCAAACCAGCTAACTCTAAATATAGGTTTCTGTCTTTATAAGTTTTATGAGCTTTTTCACGTATTATTACCCGAGAGCGTTCCATTCTTTGTATAATAAATAAATGACCATCATATTCAGCACGAAAACGCATCTCCTCTAGTTCTTCCGGGCTATAAACAACAGATGGTTCTGATTCAACAATATCTTCGCCCATTGCCAACTTTCTCTTTATTTCAGCTTCCTTCTCTTCCTGTTCTATTCTTTGCATTTCTATTCTTTCTTCTTCTTTTCTTTCAATTTCTGAAGGGGTAGGAGTTGGATCACCAATTCTGTTACCAGCAAATATCTGGTCGATGATGTACTGCATTTCTTGTTCACGGATTTCAAAGGGGTAAAAAAAAGGGCATAATACTTGTATATCTTGAGGCACCATAAGCATTTGCTGTAAAGCATTCTCTGGATATGTAAATTCGAATACTTCAACTTCTTCTAATGTCATTTTAAGTTCCAACAACCGACATGTTATTGCATCAATGATTTTCTTAATATAAGGTCTACGTTGGACTTGTTCCATTTGATCATAGCAGTCACATAACTTGTTATACAAGTCGCAGTACTTGCAATAAACCCTAGCAACTATTTCAACGGCAGTCGCTTGGGGCTTGATACCAATAAAGCCGACTGCAAGTTCTTGCATACGTTCATCTTCAGCGACAGTGTTTTTTAAGTTTTCTTTAATTTTCAACCAACTTTCAAAATATTCTTTATTTGCCATTTCAATTTTCTACTGTTAATTTATATACGATATTACTATTTCTTGTAAAATGACAAGAAGTTTATCTATAAATCTGAAAGGTGACAGCAAAGACATGTTTATCCACTCAAGAAGTATTTAATCGTCTTTTATAATAAGATTCACTTAAATAATTTAATTTTAGCTATAATTGTACTAATGTAGGTAGTAACATGATTTAATTTTATGTGTATTTATACGTATACACGCAAATGCGTATATAAAAATCTTCATTCAGCATTATACTTATATAACAAGTCTCGGTAGCGTGATGGATAGAGCACGCGTCCCAAACTCGCGGGAGCGTGTTCGAATCCTGGCCGCGACGCATGTACCACTTAGGCAGTTTTCTGGTACCTAATGTGCATTTTGTTACAATTACCACGTTTTTTTATTACATGACTTCAGCAGACAGGCAAACGGCCCACTTGATGGTAAGCGGTTACCATCGCCTATGGACATTTGCAACATCAGAGGTGCTATAAATGTGCTGCTGCTCTCTTAAGGGATACTGGAACTGGGTTGTTATGACGGCATACTCTAGACCAGGGGTGGTAGCTATCCAGTCGGGCAAATACCCTACCACCTGGCTGTGGGTTGTTTTGTCGCCTTTTACGACAGGTCGTCCGGCCGCAGGAAATTGTATTCTTCCTCCGTTCCTGCACGCATGAAAACACGTGCTAACAACGGTGAAGGAAATCATCGTGTTGAAACCTGCATATCGAGATACCTGATGTGTCATACCTGCCAAGCCGCCTTGGAAAAGGTTGGTGGTTATATATATATATATACCAAAAATTATTCAATTTAGAACAAAACGAAATTAAATCATCTAAATATTAATCATAATAATATAAACATAGAACAGGTTAATTGTATAAAATTCCTGGGAATCCAAATTGACGCTCATTTATCATGGAAAGAACATATTGACATGATTTGTAGTAAAATTAATAGTTTTGTTTACGCTATTAAAAAAATTAGAACGTGTACATCCTTACGAACGGTGTTAATGGTCTATCACGCTCATGTTTGCTAATTAATCCATTACGGAATCATAATAAGGGAAAATTCCCCTGATATAGCAGGAGTTTTTATAGCCCAAAAGAAATACCTTCGTGCCATATTTGGAATGAAATGGTCAGAATCGTGCAAACCGGTTTTTAAATCTCACAATCTCCTTACTCTTACTCTTACTCTTATCCAATTCAATGGGTCTTTATTTGAAGAATTTAACAATGTTAACGCGAGACTTGTGACGCGAGTAAAATTAAAGATGCCTGTGCCTTCTCTGGATCTCTTCAGAAGGAACTGTATTTACATGGCTCCTCTTCTTTATAACTCTTTGCCAACTAATATTATAAGCGTACCCTCAAGAAAATTCACTGTAGTCTTAAAAAAGTGGCTGATTAAGGAGTGTTGCTATACTGTAGATGAATTTCTTCAAAAAAGTGCTTGTCGTTATTATCTATATGGAAAATCTTAGTGATCAATTTGTTATTTTTTTTCTTGACATCAATTGCTTATATAATACCAAAAATTGACATTCTAATTAGTCCCAGTCTAATTATCTGTCCCAGTATATATATATATATATATATATATATATATATATACTGGGACATGTCCCCGATTTCATCCAAGCTTGACTTGAAATTCCCGCGGGATTCCCGTGGCATACAGTAGCGCAGCATTTAAAAAACAATGTAAGCTATCGTTTTAGCGAAAACTGTGTTGAAATAAACGAATTCTTATGCATCCGAACAACTAAAAACCGCTCCCGGGAGCGATTTTTAGTTATTACAAGACTATTCCGGCGGTATCACCAAGATAAAAACTAGCACAGATTTAAACTCTAAGAATTTACTGTCGATCAACGAAAACCGCATCGAAATGAGCCCACTTGTTTTTACGTAAATCCCCAACAAACATACAAACCGACAAACATACAGCCAGACACACTGACAAACAGGCAAGAAATGTAAAATAAATGGTATTGTGTTCTCCATCGTATATATATATATATATATATATATATATATATATATATATATATCGATTGACACGGTTATATATATATATATATATATATATATATATATATATATATATATATATACAAGTCCAGCAGTGGGACGTTTGTGGGCTGTTAACATTTTTATTTTTATATACCTCTAGTTTCTGTCTGCGACTTCGTCCTCGTGGTGCCGTTTTCTAACTATCCCACGGGAACTCTATTTTTCGGGATCAAAAGTATATGTTGACCAGGGATATTAGCTACCTCCATACAAAGTTTCATTTAAATCGTTTCAGTCGTTTCGGAGATTAGCCGGTACAAACAGACAGACAAACAGACTAATCTCTCTTTCACTTCTTACATCCCCCTGACTCGGTTTTTAGCATTTTTTTTTATTGTACTGAAATTTGACCTCTACAATTTTATTATATGTAAAGATATAGATAATCGAGACAAGCTCTATAGAGATGTTAAAATCCCTTTAATTCAATGATTAGCAAGTCCATGTCGCAAATTAACATACAAACATTATCAATAGCGACATTAAGATTACAAACTGCTGGGTGGCCCTCCCTCTACACTGGCTTAGTGTTCAGTTAACAAAATAAATGGCTTAAATTTCTACACCAGTAATGAATACACGGGGGTACGTTATAAATCATTGATACATTGCAGTTTGGGTGATACTGTCTTCGGAAGTGTGTAAGTTAGAGAAGCAAGCGGAAAGCACCCTCACACGGTTACGTTTAAAGAAAGTATTGTGATATTATCAAGCCCTTATTTTCTATAATATTATAAAATTCCAAACATTCTGTGTCTGTACATTGAAGCTATTAAAAAAACTGGAATAGATTATATAAGCGATGGAGAAAATGATGCAATTTTTTTTAGATTTCTTGTCTGTTTCTCTGTTTGTTTGTTTGTCTGTCTGACGGTTTATGTGTTTGTTCGGGATTCAAGTAAAAACTACTGGGTTGATTTCGATGCGGTTTCGATGCGGCATCGGACCGCTAATTTTTAGACTAACACTCTGCGCTACTTTTTATCCTGGTAAGCCCACGAGAATTTTTCTGGGAATAATTTAAAATGAGCAGATTAAAAAAAAACAAAAGAAATTTTTCCAATCAGACCAGTATGGTCTGATTTGAAAAATTCTTTCAGTTATAAGTAGCCCATTTATCGAAGAAGGCTATAGGCTATATATTATCACGTTAAAACCAATAGGAGCGGATCACCAATGAAGAATGTTTCAAAATAGGGGTTTTTTAACTATTCCACGCGGACGTGGACCGTGAAGTCACGGGCAGAAGCTAGTAAAAAATAAGCAGATTAGCAGTTCAAAAAGTCACCTTCGAATTCTTTTTTGACACTAATTTCGTTTATTTTTTAAGTCTGACAATGCCTCATTATTCTCAAAATTGAAGGTCGGAAATGAACCGTTTATTTTAAGCATCACTTTACCTCGCTGTATTGATCCCAAATAAATGACATTTGGACTACACGTGAATTTTCAAATCGCGCGCTCTTATGGGATAGACCGTTAACAGCCGCGGCACGCGTCGCGCGCCGGAAGTGAATCGCCGTGCGCCGCGTGCGCGTGTGACGATGCCGCTGCGCACTGTTCAATGGCTCGTGTGGGGGCACACTTAAAACATTTTTATTGTAGCTCTGGGGCCCACCGCCATTGTTACGTACCCTTCAGCCAGAGGAATAGATACGCACGCGTCACTGCTGAACGCAATTATGACCTACTCAACAACAGTCTAGCTTTTTTGATTTTCAAACGGTCATAAGACCATACTGAATGTACTGTAGTTAAAAAGTAGAAATGGATATAGAAAATATAACATAATTTATAAAATAAAGTAAAATTCAAAGCACTTATCTATACATATACATATAATAAAACTGTAGAGGTCAAAGTTCTGTACAATGAAAAAAAATCTAAAAACCGAGTCAGGGGGATGTAAGCAGTGAAATAGAACTAAATTAATTTTTTTTTAATTTTTTTATCTCTGTTTGTCTGTCTGTTTGTACAGTTAATCTCCGAAACGAATGTACCGATTTAAATGAAATTTTGTATGGGGGAAGCTTATATCCCTGATCAACATATAGGATACTTTCGATCCCGAAAAATTAAAGAGTCCCCGTGGGTTAGCTAAAAAACTTTTCACGCGGACGAAGTCGCGGGCAGAAGCTAGTTTTTAATAAAAAAGGATGAAAATAACTTTGTGCCATAAGAGACGGGAGTGGTGAATAATTAAATAGAATTACAAGACACGAATATGCTTATGAAAATGTTGGTAAAATTAAATCATGAAAAGGGGTAAATTAATTATCTATTATTTCATCTTTTAACCTAACATCATAAGCCTCTTTTCTTTTACCTTCTCCCAAATATTTGACACGTCGACACGATATGTCTTTTCCTTCCACACTCATCTATTCTGATATACGTCTTCTGTCACACCATAAATCAAATCATACTTCACACAATCCAGCCATCTCTTTGTTGGTCTACCTTTACATTTGTACCTATCAATGTTGTAGTTTAACATTCTTTTTGTCATGTGACGTTCATCCCTCCTCATTACGTGCCCATACAGCCTTAATCTTCTTCCTCTCAATTTTTCAGTCACGGGTGCAACTTTCAAAGATCCCCTTTTGTACTCATTCTTCACCTTATCCATTCTTGTAACACAACTCATCCATGTCAACATTCTCATATCAGCTAAGTGGAGACGTTTGTGGTCTATCACTTTATTGGCCCAACATTAACCTAACATTATAATTATCTCTGGCTTAAAGGCCTAGTTGCCAAGCCATAAACATAAAAAAATCATAATCATCTAATGAAAATGGATATGTCATTGTGACATATATAGTATATATACATTGACAAACGTAAACATACGGATATATGGATTTCATAAGGATTCCGTTTTTTACAAAATATACCTGATACTTTAAAAAACACTTTTTTATTTGTATAATAGTAAGTATGGAAAGCTAGGTTAACAACTGCTAGGCTACAATTTCCAATAAAGGTCTTGGCTATCTATAAAAGCGTTACATACACTGCCGATGTATAGATATTGCGAATAACTCGGTTTCGTTTATTTGTAATCTTATACTAATAAGTAATATTATATATAAAGCTAAAGAGTTTGTTTGTTTGATTGAACGCGCTAATCTCAGGAACTACTGGTCCGATATTAAAAATTATTTCAGTGTTAGGTAGCCCATTTATCGAGGAAGACTATAGGCTATATATCATCACGCCAAGACCAATAGGAGCGGAGCGCCAATGATGAATGTTTCAAAATCGGGAGGTTTTGAAAACAAATTCCACGCGGACGACGTCGCGGGTACAGCTAGTTATAACATAAACGACCTAAAAATAAAACTAATACCATAAACTTTATATACAAATTTAAATACTAGTGTATATGTACAATCCCCAATGTTGGGATTGTACCTAAGCGGACTGTATTACTGCCAATTGTGTGCGAAAAAACGGATCGTTAACCAGTGACAATAAATTGTACAACGAGTAGTTCAACTCACCTTGCGAAGATCGGGTTTGAGTCCAATGGTTGGCGCCGAATTCTTTCTTCGTGAACACAATTTTGGTATAAAACGAGCAATTTTCACAACACTCGTGACGAGGATGCAGCACTGATACACTGGTCGGCGACAATTGCAAATATTTTTCACAAAATACGAAACGAGTCTCTTGTGAGGTAGATTCAACAACAAACTTGTCGAAAAATGTGTGTCCGTACACGACGGGCGCAGCGAGCCGACTCTCGCCGCAATTTCTACCCTCACTGGCTCACGCGACAAAAAAAAAAATACTAGTCTAATCCAAACAAAATTGTCGCTAATTTATCAAATACAAAATGAACTTAAACTATTTATTTAATGCTAATTAATATTAAACTAGTAATAAAAAAAGAAAGAATTGGTTGGTTGCTAAGTTGCAATCATCAACAACGTGAAAAATAATCTCCGGTAAAGTACATTCCGCAATTACAGAAGAAAGTTTGCTTTCTAGTATTCGTTTATACCTATAGAACTACAGTCCGCTAAACATTTTTCAATACCTAAGAAATACATAAGATCAATAGAAAAAAAAGTATTATAAATTAAAATCGGTCTAGCTCGACCAGACCGCTGTCCCAGGGCAGTGTATTTAGAAGGCTTGCTGTATTATCCGGATTATTAGATTATAATACAATTAAATAGGAAAGAAAACCACTTAATTTTTTTTATTATAATCTTAATTTCGAATTCATGCGACAATCCTACCCTCAACCCAGCTCAAATTATTTATTAGATCCTTAGAAACTTATATCACAAAAGAAGATAAAAGCTCTCTGCATCTGCCATTACCCCGGGTCACCAAGCGTAATGATATACTGACATAAAAGAAACTTTTAATTGCATGATGTGGCTTTGAAGTTACGGCTCGGTACATTCTAATTGTTGCCTGGTTAAGTGGCCTGAAAATCATTTGTGAAGTCAAAGTTGAAACTCCCAGTGATGATATTGCCTGCCTACGCTAAAAGGAAACGAGCGTAATGATACATAAACTTCTATGTAGATGCGTACTTTGAGTTTAGTAATATCGGCATATAATCTTCGTAATGATTTGTATTGAGACAGCGGACATATTTAGAATCAGCTTCGCTCGCGTTAATGTTATCCTACGGAAACCGAACATTTTTCCGGGATAAAAAGGAGCATAGCTCTTCCAGACTACTATATATAATCTATCTCCATACCAAATTTCATCAAGATCCGTTCAGCCATTCTGGTATGATTGAGTAACAAACATCCATCCAAACTTTCTCATTTATAATATTAGTAAAAGTGGGGTAAGTTCGTATACCTCTCGTTTTTTACCCTTTTTTAACGGAATTCAACGTCAACTACAATTTGAAAATAGAACGTAAATAGGATCTCCTTTACCATCCGATTTGTTGTCGTTGTTGCTATTCAAACATAGAAATAACAAAAGTTGTTTAGAGTTCCCCTACTGACGGATTTCCCCACCTTGACTAATATAGAATAGAATACACTTCATTGATCACCACATACACATAAAATAAACAATTTACAGTAGTCACATTAAACAGTAAAAGTAGGAGCAATGGGCAGCCTTATAGCTCGCTTTAGAGCGATCTTTTCCAGGCAACCCGGGCTATGGATTTTATGAACAGGAGATTCGCAAGTGTATGACGGTGGTGTGCAAATTAAATACATATATAATATATAAATAGGATATATAAATATCACACCATACATATACCTAAAATGAATAAAAATAAAATATAGAATAAACAATAACACATATTAATATTGTTACGTGCGAGCAGGGCTACGAACTTAAGATTGGAAGGAAAAACCAGTTTTTAAATAAACGCTTTTATTGACTTACACAGCCGCCTGTAATACCTCTCCACAGGGTTGCCCCTATACGCACGACTAACGATGCACTATTCCGACGATAAGGTGTCTCACTCACAATACCGTCGTCAATATTGCGTAGACACACCTTCTGCTGCTGCAGTGTTCACCACAGAATTTACCGGGCGTAACTCGCCTCTGGACTCCTTTTGAAATACGTGAAACTCCTTCTTCACTAAACTGTCCACTACACTTTTCACTAAATTCACTACTAAACTCGTCACTGTCTTCTATTAAACTTTTCTTCCAACTCTTTCGTATCGCACTTGTCGCTTCACTGTCTTGAACTGAACTCAACTCTAAACTGCCCGGTAGGCGCGCCTTACGCTGCTTATATAGTCGGAAGAATCTTCTGGAACCCATAATTTCGTTATTATTTTATTTACTATCTTTTCCTGCCATCTATCTATCTCTGTCTTTTCCTTCCCGAACTTACTATTCTAGAACTTTCGTTTATCGTCTATCCTTTTCCAACATGTATCTATCCTTGTCTTTTCTTTCCAGAATCTTTTACCTTTTTCTAAAAGTCTTGAGACCGGCTTACGCTGGTGGAAAGTTCTACCCTCGGTCGCCACAATATTATATATATACTAATATATACATCATTAATATGTGTATAGCAACAGCAATAGCTATACAACATTAATAATAGTATTAATACTATTATTAATACTCCCGCAGGGGGGCTTTATGGCGAAGCCTTAGGTGAGTAGCGACACCTCGTACCTGACTCCGGGGGCCAAGGCAAGGCCCCCGCCTCCGTGCTTGCCTTAGCCAGCCGGCACGGAGTGGAGATCGCTAGAGCTAAAACTCAAGCTCCAGGGGTGGAAGTGATAAATGGCCTAATATCGGAAGTAGCTTCGGTGAACCTGCAGCCCACCTCTCGACACCCCTTAGCCACTCACACCCATGTTGCCCCTGTCTTCTATGGCATTTTTTGGGGCCCATGCAGGGAGTGGCGAGTCACCGTCTGCCCATTTTTCCATGTTTCCCGAACATTGCGACGGGCAGACGCCATAGTCCCCATATTCCCAGACCCCTAGTACCACTAGCACTTCACTCCAATAGCCCGGTACTTTTTGTTCTCATATCTCACAATAGTCCTACACTGGCCGAGGCTTGTTCTTGGGTGCATTTTTATATGGTGTAGACAGGGACAATCGCCGGCCAGTGTCACGCTACATTTAGATTAAATTTGTCAAGGGGCCTCTACGTGTTGGCCTTGCCATGGCCCCACGCAAGCCCTCCAAAAGTCCGGGTCATTTTATGGTCCGTGGTCTGCAGAGACATACATGTATTAATACATAATATATTAATATTATATACACTAATGTACATAATATTAATATACAAATACAATAATAAATAAAGGTATATGTAATTAGGTATTAAATATTTATTATAAAGTGAGATAATATTCTCGCACCAGTTTTTTTTAAAATGGGGAGTGAGTTTGCCTGTCTATGTTTTCGGGCAATGAATTCCACAGCTATCTATACTCTATATAATATAGAGTATAGAGGAAAGTGAAAGGAAATACAAACGGTGCCAACCCCAAATATTTGGGAAAAGAGAGAATCGTCCCACTGCTGAGCTTGGTCTTCTCCGTTTTTTCGTGGCTGATGATGATACACGAATAAACATACACGCTTGCTCATGTTTAGTAAGGATTAACTTTGTTATTGTATAAGTAGACAATGCAGCAGAGAACACTAGTAGCTCCAAAGATACAGTTTATACTAGCTTTGGGGCTAGTGGAAGCACAAACAATAATTTAGTTTCTAAGACTGCAAATTTGTAATGTCTTTTATATTGTAATTAAGATTGTTACTTATTTTTGAGGCACATAGATCATTTTATTATTATTATAAAAAACCTTGTATGAATCAGGATGTTTTTTTGTGAAAAATTTGTAATGTTATTGTTATGATTTGAGTAATACAGATTTGTTGAAACTAAATTCCGTCAATTTATATCTGGCCACAGGCGACCGGAGGCTGGAGCTTACCTCGCTCAAAGGATTAGTGTATGCATTCAGCGCGGTAATGCTGCCAGCCTCCTAGGCACACTGCCCAGCGATAGCGCTCTGGTCGGGCTGGACCGATTGTAGTTTATTGTGATTTCTTTACTTTTTAGTGTATATATTTATTAGAGATTTATTTATAGTATAGCTTTATTTCTATATAAATTTATATTTTATTATACACAATTTATGTCTTTAAAAATATAGATGCGAGTGAGATAGTTAACTACGGATTCTTAATAGTAGTAACTTCTTATTATCTAGGTTTTATATTGTCTTCCTTATCTTCTCAGATATGAAGCTTGGCAATTATTACAGTATTCTATTCAAATAATAACAATAACAAACAAATAAGCACCCTTATATTGAGTACAGGGTACATTAGCGAGTGAATCATTCCGCCATTCGTATCCGGAACACATCCGTGACTGATCGCTGACGCCTAAACGGGTGGGCGGTAACGCGACTCCGAGCGCGACTAATCACAAAATTACGGGATACCCGTGAGAACCGCGGAACAAGAATACCAAGACCAGAGTATTTTATACCAGTTTTTTACTACTCGATCACATCCAACTTAACGCCATTTTGTATGGCACGATTTATGTTTATTTTAACGTTCACGAGATACTGCTATACCATAATTTTTGACTTTAAATTATATTTTTTTAGACGTTTGATTTTTTTTTAATTGACTAGAATACTAGTGTTAGATTTGTATAAGTATTTTTAATAATGTACTATTATTTTGTATTATTTTTGTGATGAATAACAGGAAAATTTAATAACATGATAATAATAATATTATACAATGGCCAGGCAACATTATAAACTGCCTGTATTGTACTTTCGAAAGGACAAATTGTCGTTCCATATCTTTAAATTATATGTATGTAACAGTTTATGCAATAAATGATTTTGCGGTTCCATTGCGATATTGACAAAAAATCCTATTCTACTAAATCTACCATATCTTTTTGATATCGTAGTCGTATATAAGAATAGAAAAAAAAATCTCTACCATTAGCAGAAATGGAATTAGCGTAAATGAGTATTGAAAAGCTACTAAACATTCAGTTCGCGAGTCTTCGCTTAAATATTGATAAAGATAGAGTGGCGTGCCGAAATCAGGCAAATGCATGTAAGTTAAGTATCCTTCATTGTACTAATTTATTACTATTATTTTATAGGGAAGCTAGGATACGGGCAGATGGCGCAGTTCGTAGAAAGTGGTTATTCAAATTCAAATTCAACATTTTTTATTTAAAATAAGTTCTACTTTTTGAAGGTCATAGATATAAGTAAAAATCTAATTTTACTTCCTAATGCCACGTCGCCTAGAAACGTTCGCAACAGCAGGGGGGAAGCCAACGCGTTGCCAATCTTTTGGATGGGATAAAGAGGATAGGGGATGGGATTAGAATGAGGGTTAGGATCGAAACTCTCACTCATCGCACGAAAGACGATTAGCTCAATGCTAATCGTTTCACAGCGAAACTCTGTGAGAGTGTAGTATCACATCGATCGAGCCTGTCCTATCCTGACGGATACGTCAAGGTGGACTATATATATATATATATATAAGCTATAATCAAAATAACGATTGCAGCATCTCTCTACTACGTTATCAATATTATGATTAACTAGCTTCTGCCCGGGACTTCGTCCGCGTGGAAAGTTTTTTTAACTATCCCACGGGAACTTTTTAATTTTTCGGGATCAAAAGTATGCTATATGTTGATCAGGGATATAAGCTTCCCCCATACAAAATTTCATTTAAATCGGTACATTCGTTTCGGAGATTAACTGTACAAACAGACAGACAACAGAGAAACAAAAAAATTGAAAAAAAATCTAAATTAGTTTTATTTCACTTCTTACATCCGCCTGACTTGGTTTTTAGCATTTTTTTCATTCTACAGAAATTCGACCTCTACAGTTTTATTATATGTATAGATAATGTGATGAATATAGTATTTTAATGTTTTAATTTCTTGTCCCGGCATTGGCATAACAGTCAGACAATCTGACGAACAAAATGGACCACTCGAGCAAAACAATTAGTGAATTAAATCAACCCTACAAGATATCAAATGAGGGGTCAAAAATGAAGAGTTCACGCTTGTCGCCGCAAATCTGTGCGAATGGAGCGCACGCGCCGCAATTCGATGTGCTCGGTGTGTGTTACCCCTTAATTACGGCACTCGAATGTTACCCAATAATGGTTATGGGAATATAGATGACATCAACATTTAATATGCTATTATTGACTGCTAGAGTAAACTTTCAGATTTTTTGGGCGTTTACGTCATTTATCATATATTTCTTATATGATACTATTGAGATTAAAAAAACTGTGTGTGTGCAGTTCACACGCAGTAGAAGTGAGACTTCAGAGAATATACTCACAGATAATTCTTTTCTAGCTTTTATTAATATCTTCTTATATATAAAAATCAATTGCTGTTCCTTAATCTCGCTAAAACTCGAGAACGGCTGGACTGATTTGGCTAATTTTGGTTTTGAATTATTTGTGGAGGTCCAGGGAAGGTTTGAAAGGTGAGTAAATATGAAAAAAAAAAATGATTCTGAGGCGGTACAAAGTGTGCCGGGTCAGCTAGTATGAATATAATTCGTTTAGCCTACATCCGTCAACATATATTAATTTAAAAAATTCTATCTAAATTACACTTTAAATCACTAGCATAAAGTTCAAATTTCAATGCACTGTTACGCACAATTTCCTATGATCTGCGTATAAAATAATCTGCCTTAAATATATAGAGATAGAGTTAAAGTTCATTTGAAATATTTTAAGTTTTATTTAAATTGATACTAACGGGTATAAAAAAATTATACTAACGGGTAAAGAGAAATGTCTTTTATATCGAATTAAATAAGGATGAATTTTGTGTTTATCTCTTTTTAGTGTCATTTTTCGTTTCATCAATTTTCAAATAACAACGATTCTAAAGAAGTTTCACTTCAAGAACAGAACTACTGAGTTTATTCAAGAATCAGTAGTTCTCAAATATGCGCGCAGGAAAGGAGTAATAATGAAAATTCCTGCGGCCCGGCGGTCTGTCAAAAAAACCCACGGCCAGGCCGTCTGGATGGCTACCACCCCTGGCATAGAATCTGGCGCCATAACTACTTTGACTTGTATTCCGGCATTAGTGGCCAAGTTCCAGTCTCTCTTTAAAGATCGGCAGCATATTGCTAGCACCTTTGGTGCTACAAATGTTCATAGGCGATGGTAATCGCTTTCCATCAGGTGGGCCGTCTGCGTGTCTGCTGAACGCATGCAGTTAAAAAACATAATCTGAATATAAGAAATTATGGTGCCTATAATCAATATTAGTAACTACAAAAGGTCATTCAAACACAGTGGCTGAGAGCTCTTAATTAGAAAAAGCGACACGTTACGTCACGTGCTGAACATTTTCAAGTACTTTTCAATACGTTTCATATTAAAATAGTATACTATAAGTGTTGTTCAAAAACCGGCCAAGTGTGGTCTAAGTAACGAGCGTTCAGTTTTGGTCTTTTATTTATAGACCCCCAAAAAAGCACATAATTGAAAATTTAATGAAAAATCTGTTAGAAATTATTTTTCAAACTTTACCACTTTAGCCTTTTAGAATTTTCCACCACATTATTCAAAATGTTAAGACAGCGACTGTACCTCACATGAATGTGGAGACGAATAATTCATATATTTGATTTAAAAAAGCCGTGAAAATTGTTGGAGCTTAACCGGTTCTGCTCTATTAGGAGGGGAGCCGCCAACACAGCAATCACAGTCAGTCCGCCTCGTCCGACGACGCTTACGCATACAATAAACCATACATCGTTTACCTTTGTCGCGTATAATAACTGTACCGTGGTCGAAAATAAAGCTCATATAATCATAACAGTCCACTGATTACTACAAAAACTCCAAAACACCTAGGAGGAGCCTATACAAAATAATACTGTGTAATTAAATATAATTTATAATCTAATATATATAAATATAACCTAAATAAAATAATTGAAAATTTGTAAATTATGTAGCAGATCACTACCAGTGGGAAGCGTGCTCGGAACACTGGCTGCATTGCCATGCTGTATGGCAATGCTTATTTGTTGAGCAAAATATAAGCCAGCCTTTTGATTGATTGATTAAATTAAGGCACATCAACCGCTTTTACAAAATTACTATGTGTTATTGACACGTCTCTAGATATAAGAGACTATTCGTGTATTCTTTTATTAATAACTAGTAGACTATGTATACTAGTATAGATACTAGCGGCAAGTGCGATACGAAAGAGTTGGCAGAGAAGTTAAGTAGAAGATAATGACGAATGTAGACAGAGGGCAAGAATTTTGTGTTCTTTGAAAAGAGGTTTACACGAGCCCACAAAATGTATACCATATATAGCATGTAGACACTTCTTTTGAACCCTGACAACACTATCAACATCTGTGCATTTAAATAATAGTTACACTACAAATAAAACTGTAAGCCAATTAAAGACTATCACATCGTTGCAAGAGGAAAACGTACTTAGTAAGGCTGGCTGACTATGCTTCGAGACACGCTACTTTTCTCTGATATTAATGATTCAACTATATGTTTATATGGATAATTTTGTTTTATTCATCGTAACTTAAAGACATAAGTGATATTCTGATATCGGCTTATTTTTATTGCGACACAAAAGTAATCCTATTTTTCAACATGTGTTCTTTGTTTATTATAATTATTATGATATCATCAAAATCATTGCTACTATAGATGTCTGATTATGTCATTTTACTGTTCAGTCTCTATGCTGTTGATATAGTTTCTCAGTTTACGTATACTAACTAACTAACTAACTAACTAGCTGTGTGATTTTAATGTAAAAATACTAACCTGCGCACTTGGTTGCTCGTAAAGTGTCGGATAGTGTCGGTGTGGCGTATCCTTTGCCGAGGCCTGGACCCAGTTTGTCAGCGCCTATTGAACAAGTAGTTCATTTAATAAATATACTTTAATTTAAATGGACCCCGATTACTATGTACTGTGTACATTAAGAGTCAATTCATATTAGAGGCTTTAGCCCTGTAGAAAAGCGGCACTAGGTCTAAGCGAATAGAACGAAAATGTATGGGAATGACAGAATACGTAGCGTAACGATATGTCATTACTAGAGATGCCACAAATATTCAGTAGTTGTTCGGTATTCAGTCTATTCAGCCACTTTTTTAACTATTCGGTATTCAGCCACTTTTTTAACTATTCGGTATTCTGTCACTTTTTTAACTATTTAGTATTCGGCCACTTTTTTAACTATGCGGTATTTGGCCACTTTTTTAACTATTTAGTATTCGGCCACTTTTTTAACTATTCGGTATTTGGCCACTTTTTTAACTATTTAGTATTCGGTCTAGTCGGCCATTTTTTTAACTATTCAGTATTCGGTCTATTCGGCCATTTTTTAACTATTCGATATTTGGCCAATTTTATAACTATTTGTTATTCGGTCTGTTCGGTCACTTTTTTAAATATTTAGTATTCGGTCTATCCGACCACTTTTTTAATTATTCGGTATTCGACCACTTTTTTAACTATTTAGTATTCGGCCGAATACTGTGTACTAATGGGCCGAATACAGAATACCAAATTGTGAATAAAAAAACGCATATATTGCTCAAAATTGTATACTTATATGTATTTTCATCGAAAATTGATAGTTAAAGTACGTTTTAACAGCGTTAACCTGTTACGTGCGAATTGAACATGTCTTACGCCGAACATTCGGTAACCGAATATTCGGCACTTCGGCCGAAAGTATTCAGTATTCGGCCAACCCATTATTCGCGGAGTTTCTAGTCATTACTATACATTTTCTATTCGTTTAGTTTAGCTAATATCACTTGTCTACAGGGCTGGACAAGTGAACACCCAACCAGCACCGCGGCGCGCCTTCACCCGAGACACTGTTTTAGTAAATAGTGAACCACGCGTGGTCAACGAGTGAATGTTGCATGATCCAAGAATTGCCGAGTAGTCTGTTAGAGTTATTAGGTCTACACGTGAATCTCTTTATGCAACTGAATGTGATATTGGTTCACTCGTCGTCCGCGCGTTTGGTGACGGGTGGCTCTAATGAGTTATGTTTTCGTATGTGGTTTATGTAACCTAATTAAATTGAATGCTAAGTCGTGCTTTATAGGCTCGTCGGGTGATCAGAGGGCAACGTGCCTATCTCGGACAACGAATCTGTATGGCAATGCAGGGATTGAGGTGATGTTGCCAACTTGCTTGCTGGACACCTTACTCATAGAAGACTGTAACCTGCTCTTGTACAATCGCGCTATGAAAAGGTTCGCCAGTTTTTAAATTGATTCATTTAACGTTCTGCGAGCACATGTTACTTTTTCAAACTAAGTCACAGAACAGACTATTCCACGAAAAGTTATGTTTAATTTGATTGACAATAAAGTTTAAAGTTACTCAGATGAAAGTTGTTTGATTTTCTATCTTGTCTAAAAATACTGTTTAAAGATATAAAACCTTTTTATTGGTTTTAATATTTATGATAAACGTAGTGATTATATCTTATTTGTTTCTGATTATTAACACTATTGTTAATTTAAGTGACTGTCATTGTCAATAGTGCAATTTTCTTTTTTCACGTTTCTAAATTTTATAGATTACTCGCCATCTCGGCAGACATCCTGTCCTGAAAAAATAAGAATCTAGAACCTAATTCCAGTGCCCCCTTCCGGGTCTAATTGTGAATATAAACAATTCCGGATCCAATCAAACACACATAAAATTGCATGAAAATCGTAGAACCCGATTCCCGCGCCAAGTATTTTGTTTAGATTCATAGGTATATATTGAAGTTTTAGTAGGCATCCCTTATTTGTATATAACCTATATTAATCAGGGATAATGTAGCATTCGAATGGTGAAAGAGTTTTTGAAATTGGTCCGGTGGTTTTTGAGTTTATTTCTTACAAATATACAAAAATACAAGTCTATACTCTTTATAATATTAGTGTAGATATATAATTATATAAAACGAAAAATTTATTAAAACATTACTGTTTTTTGTACTTGTGCTAGCAAAAGTCGACTTTAAGGTGACGAACCTTTTCATACCGCGACTGTACTTATAATTGAATACAACTAGTATTAGGTTTAACTGAGGTACAAGCTGGCAATGTCTTGGGTTCGCCACTATTGTTGCAACCGTATATAGGCGACGGTAACCACTTTCCATGAGCTAGGCCGCCTATCTGTTTGTCAGCTTCGGAATAAAAAAAAGGTAAAGTTTTCTTCATTGTATTAGTTTATAAAATTTATATAGGGCATACAAATAAATTTAAATAAATAATAGGGGAAAACCGTCGTTGACACTCCCCCGTTGTTGTTGTTTATTTCTCTATTTACGTAATTTCTCTCATACCGTCCTATTTGAAATCGACTGTAAAGACCCTCATATATGGAACGCTTCGTCGTTTCAGGCCGATCGCGACGACGAACTGTCGGTGTATGTCCAAATCGTTAACGATTTACTTGATCGAAGACGATATCGTGATCGCAACAGAAACGAATACAATCATGAATATTGTGATGAAGATCTAAGGCATTGGCTCGATTCGGTCAGCCTCATATATAGTTAGGCACCGGGATGCGAAGACCCGACTACGCCTTGGGTGCCAATAGTAAAATATTAAATTTATTTTTTTATTTTTAAGGCTCTGTAACTGTACTCATTTTGGTAAAAAGGTAGTTGTGTCATTATTTTGGGTGGAATCGTTAATTCGTGTAAAATATTTACATGTGAATATTGATTTCGCTTTAATGTAGCCATTTCTTAACTCACACTCTTCATGTCACATCATATTTTATCTTCTGCAGCCGAGTTAATTTCATTTTCAAAGAGGGCATTAATTGAATTTCTGTGATGACACATGCCTTTTTTCTCGCACGAATGATCGTAAACGAACAATTGCAACGACCAATCGTTTCGTGTGTTGCGGCAATTCGACGCGATGGATCGTCACGATTTTCTTCAGATCCATCGTAGCAACGAATCGTTCTGTATTTGAGGGCCATAAGATATCTTATCTTGAATTGTCGGTCGCTATATCTTATTATTCATTCACTTGCCTTACTATCGGTTGAATTTTAGCATTGCTGTATGGAGATTATGTGAAATATTAACCGATGGGAAGGCAAATGAACGGTCGGTAAGAAATAAGAACCAGCCATAAATTAGCAAGGTGTCTATCACTCGAAGATGCCAATATATATAGGTATATTATCCCTCATATAATATTTGATTATACCTTTCTGGAATTTCATCGTTATTACATAGGTATTATATATGTATATTATATATTATTACATGCGAGCGGGGGTACGTACTTGGGATTGGAAGGAAACAAAAGTTTTTTCAACTAAATGCCGTATGTGATTCTTCTCTGCAAGGTTGCCCCCACACGCACAACTAACTAACACTTCTGGATCTCCTTAAACTCTTCCTTCACTCAACTACCCACTAAACTTTTCACCAAACTCATCACTAAAATCTTCACTAAGCTCACCACTCTTCTACTAAGCTCTTCTTCCAACTCTCTCGTATCGCACTTGTCGCTTTGCTGTCTTCAACTGAACTCCCCCGTAGGCGCGCCTTACGCTGCTTATATACCCGGAAGAATCTTCTGGAACCCATAATTTCCATCTTCTTTTCGTTATTCTTTTATTTATTGTCTGTCCCTTTCTAAACATCTATCTATATCTGTCTTTTCCTTCCTGAACCTTCTATTCTAAAATTTCGATCTTCATTTCGTTATTCTTTTATTCATCATCTATCTCTTTCTAAAACGTATCTGTCCTTGTATTTTCCTTCCAGAGTCTTCTTTTACCTTTTTCTAAAAGTCTCGAGACCAGCTTACGCTGCCAGAAATTTCTACCCTCGGTCGCCGCAATATATTTTGAAGGTAGTTTAGTTTATAATTTATTTTCAATTAACAGTAACTAATTAATAAAAGTGCAATACAAGTTTACTTGTATTACACAATCATTTCGTTTTCAAAAATAAAATTACAAACATTTAAGTGAAATGTCTCCCACGCTCAAAAATAGCAAGCTATCAATTTACCGTACATACAATATGTTTTTCTGTTTTATTTGTTATAAAATACGTTGGGGCACTTTCGGGTTGTCATGGGTACCCCATAAATCTAGCGGGACCTCGTCATTACGGGTATCTATCGCACAATTAACTTTATATTGTATAGATCACGGTTCCCATGAAATGGCAAGCGGTTTTTGTTGGGGCTACGAGTTTAGCGGCAGCAGTTACGTTGCGAGAGCGATTTGTACAAATTACGATCATATGTAATATTAAGTTTTACTAGACACCTTAATGACCTAGGCTCAATATTGTACTTATAGTCTTGAGGGATTATAGGTAGAATACAATATAACTAAATATTATTTTATTGTATTAGTTTATACTTTATAGTTTATAATCTTATTTTAATAAATTATAAATTATTTACAAATGTGAATATTATTTTAAAAAAATGTTAGGCAGTGAAAGGTGGCCTGTACTTGAATGGTACAAGCAAGAGTTCCGTGTCATGTAGATTAATATGTTGCGATGGATCTGTAGACCTCGCGGAAAGACCGTGTTAGGAACTTCTGCATCCGCAGCAGTCTTCATGTCAGTGACATAGCAGACAAACTGCAAGAGTCATTTACGCTACCGGCTAATTACGTGGGAAATAAATGTCTAGCTATACCGCCTCCGCCGGGTCCCAGTCGAAGTAGGCTTGAAGTTGTGAAGGATATCATGCGTACCCATGGTCTCAAAACTATAAGAAGAGAAGAAAAAATAGGAATGCGGACCCTGGGTGTCAACCGGGATTTAACGCTCGTACGATGATGATGTGAATATAAATGTTTTAATATTGTTTTTGCCAATTTCATGGCTCCACGCTGTTGACGGGATGCGCGGGCGCGTGCCCCACCACATGCCGCATCAATGGCGGCGATAGTGACGTAACTGTACACTATAAACACTGATTTATAATATTTGCGCACGAGTGGATTTTTGATTGTGCAATAATTGTTTATTTTTAAATCTCAAGGGGACAGTGACTGAGAGTAATATGTCACGGACTCGAAAGTAGGGTGAAAATATCCCTGAGAATGTATTGGCTTATTGGATTACCAGTTATTGTTTGTTATGTTTACTTATGCCATGTTAAGTAGTTAAGTGTTGTTAAGTGGTGTTAAGAGTGGGGATTTCGATTAGTCCTCGGGGATTCAGTTGCGATGTGTAGGTATAGCAATTACTAACTCATTTTACTGGTTGAAAACTTATTTACTTATTTTAGATTTATAGACAGTCACATAAATTAACTAGTACAGTCATTTGGTACGAAAAAAGTTAACCTAGAAAGTTTTCCGGGAGTTTTCAATATGGATAATTTTATAGATTTCGATGCGCTCGTATGTTAAAACTAACGATTTAATAATAAAAAGTTATTATAAAAATTGAAGGAAAATTTCTGTATTTTGATTTTGTAATAAATGATTTTCTCGTAAAACGAGTTGGAAAGGAGATATTCTTAAAATAAGTGCCATTTTTCCAAAGTTGAAATTCAAAAAGAGCACATCGCAATCTATATAATTACCTGTTTCCAAACTCCGGGAAAACCTTTCAGGTGAAACTACGAACATACATACATTTACATATACCAACATACATTTAGGCTTGCCGCATACGCACGGTTTCCTGATCAGGAATTCAGATTTGGAAACTTGAATGCTCCGCTTACATAAAACATGTTCAACAAGGCGCATACGTTCTTATTTTTTTTGGAACGGAAAAAACCTAACATTCGATTCGAAACTTTCGCGATGCGTTCGGTTCGTAAGAACGGGAGAAACCTAATGACACCATCTCGAACGCATTGCTCGCGTACATTTTTGCTCCTCAGCTGTACACGAACGGAAATTCGCACTTAGAACCGTGCTAGCGCTGCGTCGAGTGTTCATCTATCGAGCTCCACCCATTTATTTTTATTTTCTTTCGTATGCCATTATGAAGCTCATCAAAGGATTTCATTGTCATCCTGTAATATTTGAAGAATTCTTCTAGTTGTGCGTGTAATTTTAGTTCTTTGAGATAGAGTTGACTCTGTTAATCTCTAAGTATTCAACGGGTGCACCCAACAACCTCTATTCCTCTTCTTCTTGTTTAGCGCCAGTAAAAATGCAATGGCAATCAATTTGTCGTCGTCCATGATAACGTACTTTCACGACAGCGTCTGGGAACGTACTGGCCGTATAAAATTCCGAATACAAATAACCGGACGTTTGCGCTAGTCTTACGGAATTCTAAATCTGAACTCCTGATCAGGAAACCTAATCAGGAAACCGAGCGTATGCGGCCAGCCTTAGATGTCTTCCCATCCATCTTCCACTTTAGCATTTCTTTTGTCGTTAAATATGGGGAGCAAAACTTAGGTAATAGGATAATAATACTATTTAACGTATTCTAAAATTTAGTGTAGAAAGTAAAATCCATGAAATTATTAGTTTATGTGCTGTTTGAATTGTCCAGTTTTTCATATTTTTTATCTAATGCTGTGTGATTGTTGTTAAATCCATTCAATAAACCAATAGAAATCTCCTTATAACCATAAAGCGAGATAAAATAACAATGTCCTTATTGTAATACAATGTAAGACAAGAGGTTTCATCCGTTAATCTTACGTCACTGACCAGTTACTAACCATTCGGAATGCATTGTGATACAGCAGGACGTGATGTCTTGATATCCTGGAAGGATGGTTCGCTCTTTATTGTGGCATGGTACTTGCGTTTAAATAGGCTGTTAGATAGACCCAGTTACATATATAATAGTTGTCCAATACAAACATAAGTACACTATATCACGTCTGTTTCCGATTTGGGTAGGCAGATGTGATATAATTTAAATTGTCATGTTCTAAACACACGCCTTTCTTCTCATATACTTGCACAAACTCCACCATACGTGTACGTATAATGTGACATACATGATTGTTTATACGACACCTTTTTATGCTATAAGCATAATTTATAATAATGAAAATATTGATTATAAAAATTTCAATCTGTTGTTGGGATATTCTTTTAAGAAAAATTTGCTTGTATTAAAAAAGTACTTTCTTCCTTAAAGTTATTATTATGTTCTGTTACATAATATATAAATGATTCCTAAATATTTTCATATAACATGTTAAAAATATTCCTTTTCATATATATTGTACTAGCTTCTGCCCGCGACTTAGTCCGCGTGGAATAGTAAAAAAAAGTAAGTAAAAAAAAAAACCCCCTCATTTTGAAACACTATTCATTAGTGCTCCACTCCTCTTGTTCTTAGCGTGATGATATATAGCCTATAGCCTTCCTCGATAAATAGGCTATCTAACTCTGAAATAATTTTTCAAATTAGACCAGTAGTTCTTGAGATCAGCGCGTTCAAGCAAACAAACTCTTCAGCTCTATATATTTGTATAAAATTTACTAATGATTTATATGATGATTGATAAGTGATATTTGTTGATTTCTACGTTAGATTAAGATACTAGATTCTAGGTATTGTTTATTTATATTGTTGTAATCGGAAATTTGGAATCGAAGATATTTAATTCTATAACAATGAAAAGACAGGAAACGATCAGATGGAAACGTGAGAGCTATGTAATAAGTAGGCTATTAAATGATACAATAAATTAAAGATGAGTCATGGATGATGCAAGATGTTTTAAAGATTAAAAAAAAATGTTCGTTTACTTTGACTGTTACAAGAGAATAGAATAATAATTTATTGCTAGACATGTATGTGTACATAGGGGTTTTGTTGAAATTGTCTCGATACATTTTGCTTCATTAGGCGTGCAATTTTGACATCTTATAACTAAAACCAAATTGAAACTGATTTACAATAATAATTAATATAAGAATCAAATCAGAATTTATCACTCAAATAATCCTCGATTTTTTTTTGAATTTCTTTATTTCATAATAAATTACGTGTCACTTGAATAATATGAATTTTTGCCTCTTTATACTGTCAAGTTATTTATTGTTTATTACTGGTGCCATACATATTGTACACTTTTTTTGCATTAGTGTTGTTTTGTTACTATGAATGGAATGCCTGGTCATTATCGCGACGATTGCGTTTTATAATCTGACCTATGCTTGGTAAAAAATAAGCATTTTTTCTAACAAAGAAACAAACTTCATAAATATATATACAAGCAAGTGATAAAATTTTATAGTCTATGAAATTTTCTTGCAACTATCCGTATTTTGGAGTCTAAACATAGATCGAATGCAGCGTTAATGCTGTTTTTTTTTAATTTAGTGATCGATATGATTTGAATAATCACTTGATAACATACTTGGTGGATAAGTAAGTGAACTATGATTGTGTGATTTCACCTCCATAATTATGTGGGTATGACATGTCTTGAACGTATAATGTGATGAACGTAAGACGATGTTTCTGAATGAGCCCGAAGTGTGAAAGAGACGACGAATGAAAGAAGAGCATAGACGACGAGGAATTGACGACGTCAGCACGACGCATAAATACTGTCTAAGTTCTATTTTATTTAAATTGGACGGTGTTATAATATTAAAATACAATGTTTAACGCACGCGTATTGCTGCAACTCGTAAATTGTTGTTTTATTTCGTGCAGAAGCGGAAAAAGAATATTAGTTCTTGCGGCCGGGCGGCCTGTCGTAAGAGGCTACAAAACAACCCACAGCCAGGTGGTAGGGTATTTGCCCGACTGGATGGCTACCACCCCTGGTCTAGTGTATGCCGCCTTAACAACTTTGAGTTATGTTCCAGCATCAGTGGCCAGGTTTCAGTTTCTTCTTCAAGGCCGACAGCGCATTGCCAGCACCACTGGTGTTTTTAATGTCCGTAGGCGACGGTAACCACTTTCCATCACAGTTGGGCCGTTAGCCTAACTGCTGAGCTTCAGCAATAAAAAAAAAACATCCTTGCCAGCCACTATCCCCAGATTTATTTAATTTAAATGCACAACTAGAGAAACCACTCATCCTTTTAAAGCTAAGACTGATATTGTAAAATCATAGTACCCGCTTAGCCTTTGAGCCTTACTCGAGTAAAATTTTCACGTTTAAAATCGGGCTTACACATATGAAAATTCATATTTTGTAGTCTTTTGGTAATAAGTTAATAAATAGGTACTTAATTGTTCCAGAGTTATATGTGTGTTTAATTTTATTTTTTACATAAGTAAAACGAGAAAAGAGGCTTGGTCGAATTACTAAATACCGTTTTCAACACCGTCTAGTCATAAAAATATCCACAACTTTTGGGGTTGTAAAGTGTTGCTTTGATTTATGGTGTAATAATAGCCATGACTCATCATGACATACACCGAGCGACTCCCTGTTGTCTTCAAATATATTGATGTCGAAAACATTAAGCGTATATTCTTTATGAATTTTCTATCTATAATATAATAAATCTAGTGAAATTGAGTTTGTAGAAAAATGAAAAAAAGAGAAAAATCAAATTAATTTATTTTATTTGAAACATGAAATTGTTTAGCAAATGTTATGCCAAGTGTTACAGACTTGACTACATTCATGTTTCGCCTTTAAAAGGCATACAAAATATTGGCAGTTTGAGTTACCATTTAGTAGTTGTATGGCAGTTAGCCATCAAAATGGCGCCTGATTACGTCAAATCCTTAGTATTCTTGGGATGGGAGGTGAAAGGGGTTCAGCTATGGTCTGGGACTGGACCCCCACTAGTCCCATTGTAGTCCCTTTAGGCATACGACCGCCTTCGGGCGTAGGATAGAGGTGCCGTTAAATAGGCGTCTCCTTTGGCCTCAGAGTGACTAGTGGAAAAATCTGGCGCAGGCCTTTAGAAGTAGCGGAGAGGGCGCAGGAGACTTGAGTCGGTTTCCTCTACTTTCAGTTGTCAAATGGGGGGGGGGGGGGAGTTCCAGAGGGTATGGGACTTTCGACACAGTTCTATTAGGAAAGGCGACGGCGCACCACTAGGTGCTGTTTCGGCGAGGAGAATCAATAGTGGCCGATTGTTAACTCCAGATGAAGAACAGCGGAGGGAGAATAACTTTTAGTGCTGCCAGCTGAGGTTCGAGAGGCACGTTCCCGGACATTAGGTGTTTAGGTATGGACACGCAATTATACATATTAATAATTTTAGAATAGGGACAGTTATTTTTATGATATGTAAGATTTGCGTTTACGTGCTTATTATACAGAAATCCGTAGCAAAATAGCCAAACGATCTTTCGTTACCAAAACTGAACCCTAGTTGGTTTATTAATTAAATCGGCTACAAGTTACTGTATGTTACGTTTACACACCGAATGTGATTGAAGATTACAAGATTTTATAGCATAAAGAGTTGTTAACTCAAAAATGATTACTAAACACGCCCCCCCTAAGCTCCGGGGGGTCGTTTGGTAGCAATCTACAAGTTTATCTAATACGAAGATCTGTATTACCGTACAATTGTCATGAATTATGATGCTATCATGTTAATATACAAGTATAAATCAAAATTAAATACTTTGATATGGGACTTATTGATTTTTTAATGTTATAAGGCCCGAGGGGTTTGTTTTTGCAATTTATATTCATTAGGACAATCGAGGGGTGGTTAGCGGGTTACTCAGCTAATGTTAGAGCGTAACTGGATATTTGACTTTTGGTTAGTAGCCAAAATAAGGTATTATTAATATTATATCGTCGACGTGATCTTAATATAATATCAGTTTGTGGATGCCCTGCTACTAGGCTTGGTCGACCTTATTTATAGGAGATTAGACAGTATACAAGCCACACTTGTCGAAAACGGATTGGGGAGTTTCACACATCTCGATGTATAGGTTTTATCACGAAGATAAAGGTGGTAGCAATGTGCTTCTGGCCTCGAAGTGGAGACTGGCAACTGAACACTAATACCGGAATACAACTCAATGTTTTTATCGCGGTATACTCTAGACCAGAGGTAGTAGCCATCCGGATGGTTAAATGCCATACTACCTGGCTGTGGCGATTAATTGTCGCCTCTTAAGACTGGCCATCCGGCCGCAATAAGTAGTGTTCATTCTCCGTTCCCGCACGAGTAATATAATAACAGGATTAAATAAATATTGTATTTTAAATATTTTTTATGCCTGAAGACGAAAGTCTTCGAGCAGTGCGTTCTCTCTGTCTTGATCTATGGGGCCGAGACGTGGACACCGACGGCAGCAGGATTGATCCACAAATTTAAAGTCGCTCAACGGGCTATAGAGCGAGCTATGTTGCGTGTTTCTCTTATGGATAGAATTAGAAATGAAGATATCCATAAGAAAACTAAGGTAACCGACATAGCTCGCAAAATTAGCAAGTTAAAGTAGCAGTGGGCCGGTCACGTCTGTTGCAGGACCGAATGCCGATGGAGCAGACGAGTCCTGGAGTGGAGCTCGCGGCTCGGTAAACGTAGTGTCGGATGCCCTTCAGCTCGATGGACTGACGACCTGCACAAGGTCGCCGGTAGGCGCTGGATGAGGAAGGCGGAGGACCGGGATGAGTGACGCCGACTTGGGAAGGCCTACGTCCAGCAGTGGACTGTGATTGGCTGATGACGAAATATTTTTTTATAAAAGAATGTTTAAACAGTTTTTTAAATGTGATCTAACTAATTAAGAAAATACACATAGAATAATAATAATTTAAAACATTCCAGTTGTTGACGACGGCCGCCTTATAGGGCTATATTTGATATTTTTTAGTTTCTGTCGCTGTTCATAATACAAGGTAAAGTTATGCCTCAAGATATCGTCGTCGGCGTCTGTGCAAGGTCTTATAAGTGACTACATTTTTTATAGAAATTATTTTTTTCGTCAAAGTTGTTATATACCACTTAATAATTTGACGAGAAAAATTATTTCACCAAAAAAAAAAATAGTAACTGTCCTGCACTGATGCCGACAATAAAATATGATAATTGAACTTTTCCTGGGATAGCACTATACCAGATATCTTTTAACAGATGGTGTGTATCACAGATCATAGATTCTATGATCTGTGGTGTGTATGGATTGATCGTTTAAACTAAATGAGTCGTGTAAGAATTCCAAGGTGGTATCAAAGCCTACGTATGAATGACGATTGCAATCAACACCGAAAATAATATCTATACATATAATAATACTGTAGAGGTCGAATTTCTGCACAACGAAAAAAAATGCTAAAAACCGAGTCAGGGGGATGTAAGAAGTGAAATAGAAACAAATTTAGATTTTTTTCAAATTTTTTGTTTCTCTGTTTGTCCCGGCTAATCTCAGAAACGACTGGACCAATTTAAATGAAATTTTGTATGTTGGTAGCTTATATCCCTGGTCAACATATAGGATAGTTTGATCCCGAAAAATTAAAGAGTTCCTGTGGGATAGTTAAAAAAGCGTACCACGCGGACGAAGTCGCGGGCATCAGCTAGTCTTCAATAAAAACCACTAAAATGTATTTCGCATCTCAAGAAGTTTTCTTCCTAGTATTTGTTATCTATTATATTATAAAATTTCAAAACTTCCGTATCTATACATTGAAGCTATAAAAAAAAACTAATACACTATATTACTCGTCTGTTTGTTCGGGATTCACGTAAAAACGACTAGGCCGATTTCGATGCGGTTTTCACTGATCGACAGCTAATTTTTTGCTTTAAAATTTGCGCAACTCATTATCCTGGGAATCCCGTAGAAATTTTTCTAAGAATGATTTAAAATGGCCGGATTAAAAAACGAATTCCAATGTGATTTTTGTCACTTTAAAAAAAAAATCGGCAGACAAACACACGCACTGTATATCCCCAAATTAAGCAAGTTACGCTTGTGATATGGGTAATATACAACGGATCTGGGGCCGATCCCAGACACCCAGACCATAGTAAATAACGGATAAAATACGTTCCCGAAATCTCCTATACCAGGAATCGAACCCGGAGCCTCTGCGTTGCAGTGAGGTAAGCCGGCAAAGGCTTAGCCCGCTCAACCACAGAGGCCGTCTGATCGATAGCAAATTTTATGTTATAAAATGTGTGATTTTTTTTATATCGGGAATTTTCCGGGAGCAGTTTATTGTTGTTTGGGTGCCTAAAAATTAGCTTATTGCGACAGTTTTCACTAAAACGATAGCTTATATTCTTTTTGAATGCTAAAGTACTCCCCCAGGAATCCCGTGGAAATTTCAAGTCAAGCGTGGACGAAGTCGCGGGCATATCCTAGTCTAAGTATAAAATTACAGTCTGCTCAGCCTTTTTCACCAATGTTGAAGGTGGCGTTCACAAAGATCTATAAAATGAGAGACACAAAAAAGTAAAGTTGAAACAACGTCCATTGTGAAAACAGCCTTTGTGTTTTAATTGTTTTTTGTTCTTTTCTCTTGGAAACAATGATACAATACGGTTTTTTTCATAACGAACAAATAACTATAATAGCTCGTATTTAAAACTTCCATATCATATAAAAACTTAACCTTTTCTTTTTAAATTAATTTAAATATTGTGAAAATTGACTTATTTATTGCATTATTATTACTAACATTTAATAATATTATTAAATTATAAAAATGCCGTGTCTGTGCATTGAAGCTATTAAAAAAAAATCTGGAATACACTATATTAACGATGGAGTAACGATGCATTTTTTTCTAGATTTCTTTTTTGTTTGTCCGTTTGTTCGGAATTCACGGAAAAACTACTGGGCCGATTTCGATGCGGTTTTCGCTGATCAACAGCTAATTCTTATACTTAAAATCTACGCTACTTTTCATCCTGGGAATCCCGCGGGAATTTTTCTGCAAATTATTTAAAATGGCCAGATTAAAGAAAATCGAATTCCGATGTGATTTTTAACTGACTTCAAAATAGTAGTATGTTTTTTTGTATGTACACCGATTAGGCTGACATTTATGATCCGATTTACGTGATTCTTCTTTAGTTTAATGCGGAATAGTTGCCATTTGGTCCCCTAAAAATTTAACATACTTTGGCCCCGTAGTTTTCATTTTATGAACATTTTTTTATGAATTTTTCGCTGATCGATAGCAACTTTTTGTAATAAAATGTGTGATATTTTTATTTCCCGCGAGTGGCTTGTATTTATTCGGGTGCATGGAAATTACCTTATTCCGACAGTTTTTACTAAAACGATAGCTGCGGTATTTTGTGACCCGGAAATTCGGCGGGAATTTCAAGTCAAGCGTGGAGAAGTCGCGAGCATATCGTAGTAATATTATAAAATTCTAAACATGCCGTGTCTGTTTACATCGAAGCAAATGTAAGCAGTACTATTTACTTTAAATAAAAAAACTGGAATGGATTACTTATATATTTTTTTTTTCATAAAATCTAGCCCTTCGCTAACCAGACGACTAGCAAGATCCTAATAGATTATCTAGTCGTTCGGTTAGCGGACGATTATTATTTATCCGGTTAGAGGACGACTAGACACTTCGAAAAAAAAATATATTCTTATAAAATTAAGTTGCAACCATTGCAATTTTAGTTAAACGCTTAACTTCTATATTTTAGATTTTCTAAATCAAATATTCAAAACGTAATTAGGACGTCGAAGTAAGAACATTAGGTTTCTATTATATCTCTACTGGAACTCTCACATAAACAATTGAAGCTTTAAGAAAATGTAGTAAATACATTTGCAGGATTCACATTATATTCTTTTATTCTTTAATACCTGATAACAAAAGCTAAGAAAACATATACAGTGAACAACACAATAAACCTTATATAAGGCTTGTGTTGCTGTAAGCACCCTTTTGCACCTATGTGTCATGAAGAAAAATCGATAAGGCTGCTGCATAAAAGATATGAAGATACGAAACCCTATTCTATATAACGACGTGAAACCCTTTGAGATAATATAGACCGAGGCAGAGGGCGTATAGGGCTGTGAGGGTGGAAAATTGAGGATCTGGAATAGAGAAAGTCACAATTTCAACCAAGTATTTGAGATCTTTAGAAACTTTGCAGATCAAACTTCAGAATGTTAATGTAACGTAAGTAATAAGTTTAATCTTATACTAATATATAAAGCTGAAGATTTTGTTTGTTTGATTGAACGCGCTAATCAGAAACTACATGGTCTGATTTGAAAAATTCTTTCACTGTTAGATAGCCCATTTATCGAGGAAGGATATAGGTTATATATCATCACGCTAAGACCAATAGGAGTGGAGCACAAATGAAGAATGTTTCAAAATCGGGGGGTTTTGAAAACAAATTCCGCGCGGACGACTTCGCAGGCACAGCTAGTTAATATATATATCTCTTTTCTTTCACCTTTTCGTAATCATTTTCTTTCAAACTCCTCTATGCGGAAATATATCCTCTATCATAACCACAAAATATCATATCATCCATACATATTTTTTGGTCTATTTTACATTTGTACCCAATTTTCCTGTTTAATATTCAATTTGTCACTTGGCTTTTACCCCTCCGCATTACTTGCCCATACCTCCCCAGTCTTCTTTCTCTCAATTTTTCAGTCATAGGTGCAACTTTCAAAGATCCCCTTATGTCCTCCTTTCTCACCTAATCTATTAATAAATCGTATTTTTCTATATTAATACAATTGAACTGTCTGTCTGTGATTTTAAAACAAATGCCAAAATTTAATTGAAACTGATATCTATACGATATCTAATCTTTAGTGACCATTTATGACAGAGATAACCAATATAAAAGCAGTTTTGCTTAACTTCCAAAGATGGAATGGACATAGGAGACTTGTCATTCATTCATTCATATGAATGACAAGTCTCCTATGCCCATTCTTGTTATTGTACCTACATATATACCAATTTCAGAAAAAATGGTACCGTCGCATTTCCTTGAAAGCATTACTAACATACATATCAGACTTACTTTCTCATTTATGGTATTAATATGGATGGTTGATGTTTCACTTTCAGATAATTTAAACTAACATTCTCTGTTCTTGTAATAAAGGGCGCGTTTGACAGCCCTGGTCCTGCGTCTGGAAGATAACAATCGCGGGGTGGGATGAACCCCGTTGCCAGGCAACGTTCCCGCCCCAAGCCCCACCCAAAAGATCATCGCGACGATAAATAGTTGTAGGCGCTGAATAAAATTTTATTATAAGAATTAAGCGCAGTTCATTATTTCTAAAGGGGGTCGATTTAACGAGACACGGTCTCGTTTAAGCAGTTTCATTGATTTACGGGATTACTGTTCGCTAAAAAAAAATAAGTCATCATGCTTGCAACAATAGTAAGTAGGTAAGTAATTATTGAGATTGAGTTGTGATGCCTTATGGCCGGTTTGTATCTTGCTATACATTAACTTGACTTACTGTCAGTTGAATTTTGACACAACATGTATGGAGCTTATGTCAAATTATAACCGACAACTAGGCAAGCGAATGGTCGGTAAGATGTAGGAATAGGCCATTAGTGGCTAACGTAACCGCGCTTCGTTTGGTACGTTCTCAAAATGCTAATATCCATTTAAATTGGTATACAAATTTTTAAGTCACTCCTGAACAAATGGAAAATAATTGATTGAAGTTTTCGCAACTAGTATATATAATAAATCTACATTTTAACGGTTTTAAGTACGGCAATTGATTTGATTTTTTCGGCCACTTTTCAGTAGCTGTGATCACGGAAGACAAAGTTGTCAACTGTCAATGAGTATTTTTGTACTTGCTTCGGCAGTACAAATACTAAAATTGTTTCCGGCTGTTCACATCTTTCTAACGGCGAGTACTTGCACAAACATAACCTCGTAGGCAGGATTATCCACCAGCAACTTGCCCTTCGATACGGTCTTGTGGACACGGAGGTGCCTTATTACCAGTATACTCGCCGGAGTCAGCTCTTGAAAACAATTATGCGACGTTCTTCTGGAACGATTAGTTATCACGGACAGGACTATTGTAGCCAATAAGCCTGATATCGTGATAATAGATCAATCTGCGCGACGAGCAATAATCGTTGACATCAGTACCCGCATGACGACAACCTCGTGAAGAAGGAAAAAGAAAAACTAAGTAAATACCTAGATCTTGCGCACGAGGTTACCGCTATGTGGCGTCTGGAGTCAACGAGCATTGTGCCGATAGTTGTCATCGTCAATGGTCTTATAGCGAAAAGCCTCGACCGTCGTCTAGAGAGGCTTTCGCTGGGAAGTTGGGTGAAGGCCCGATACAGAAGGCAGAACTCTTGGACACGGCACGAGTTGTCAGGAGGTTCCTGTCTCTGGAGCCCTAACCACCGGTAGTTTGGACTCCAGGCCCCGCTGGTCACGGAAGACAAAGTTGTCAAGTGTCAATGAGTATTGTTAAAGTGGCTGAAACGTCGGAATAATAAAAATCAAATAAATTACCGCGCTTAAAATCGTTAAAACGTAGTTATATTAAGAAAATATTTGAATGAAAATTTTGGGCAAGTGCATGTCACTCCTAGCACAATGTAGGGTTCTGTCAACTATTTTTGTAAATTGGTTATACACCAAATATACATATTTTCCGGATGAAAAGTATCCTATGCCACTTTGAACAGATACATAATCATGGCAACCTTACATGTTGGTTAGTGAATTGTCAAAAAAAACGCAAGGCAGAGCCATCTATTCGCATTTTTATTTATATTTTATTGCATGATTTCAGCAGACAGGCAGCCAGCCCACCTGATGGAAAGCGGTTACCATCGCCCAAGGACATTTGCAACACCAAAGATGCTACAAATGCGCTGCTGCTCTCTTAAGGGATACGGGAGCTTGACCACTAATGCCTCAACATAACTCAAGGTCATTATGGCGGCATATTCTAGACCCAGGGTGGTAGCCATCCAGATAGGCAAATACCCTATCACCTGGCTGTGGGTGGTTTTGTCGCCTTTTACGACAGGCCGCCCCAACGCAGGAAATTGTATTCTTACTCCATTCCTGCACGAATAAGAATATTTCCTAACCTTCAGGAACAGTAACGATTTTCTACATGACAAGTATCCCCTGTTCTCTTCTATACTCTTTCAATTTCATGATGATCGGTTCACTAATAAAGGCGTGTAAGCGTAATAAACAAACACAATCGCATTTATATGATTAGTTAGGATTTTGCGAATATTATATTATTAGTGTAGCGACATACATGCGGAACGTACTTGTAAATTAGCTTCGAGACGTTTTACGTTTGTAGTAGTATTTGTATATTTACAGGACTGAAATTTAGTATTAAAAATTATGTTTAATATTAATATTTTTATTTATTATTAAAGTATCCCACACTATTTCCATAAATTTAAGGCATAAAAATACATAATAATACATCTAAATCAAAAATGGATACTTATGATCTAGGAAAAGTAACATTTATTATTTTAATATCGTTTAATATTATTAGTTTCATATTAAGTACCTGCCTATAAAAATGTATAAAGAGTATTAGTTTATTTATGTGCTGACAGTACACTACTACAAACTCAAAAACGTCTCGAAGCAAATTTATCTGTACCACGCGGAAATTAGACTAAATACGCTCTCACTGTTTTTTTAGTTAGCTTCAGTCAGATCAGCGGAAATTCCGTCAAGTTCAGATTAACGCCGATTTCCGCGCGGTATGTTCCGCAGGTGTTCCGCTAAGATTATACTTAGATAAAACATAGTGTCACTTTGACACTGTACTTGAAAACAGATGACCAGAAATCGGAGTAGCAACTGTTGGAATCCCATTTTACCTTTGGGTAACGGAACCCTAACAACGAGTGTTTGGTTCAAGGCGCCGGCAGTTGAAAATGTGGTAAAGCCATTACGCCCGTAAATGATATTAACAACCCTCAATGCTATTATCCCGAAAGTTTTGCGTTCCTTTAATATTTTTTTACCTCTTTTATGAACATAAATTATTTTTATTTGTTTGTTTGTCGTACTTTACATGAATTGTTACTTAATTTCAACTTTATTTTTGTTCATTACTCGGATATATCTTGGTAGAATTTGTGTATGTGTAGGCTTAAATATTTATACTTAAAAGTTAGTCGTATTTAAGTTTGTGTATATGACTAACATAAAAGAATTATTTATAATACATACATGCTAACTTAACTAAAACATAATCTAGTGCAATGAAGGAAACTTAACTTATATTGTATTCTACCCATAATCGCATATTCCCATAATTCTATAAGACTATAAGTAGAATACTGAGCCTAGGACATCGAAGTCAATGGGTAAGGTTCCCAGAAGGCTGGTTACGTTCCCTCGCTGGATTGCCATACTAATCCGTCTCTCTGATCACCCGAAGAGTCAATGAGTAGATTTGAAAGATCTATAGAGGCTCATGGCCTCAGGACCCCACGGTCCAAGCATTTCAACAGCAAACGGCACAAACATATAACTATTACTGAGGGTTGCATATTTGCGCCGCTTGAGTGATTTAGCTGTTTCCGCCGCTGAATCAGATGACGAATAATATAAAAAAAGATATTTCATTTGTGAATTTAAATAGAAAGAAGTACTCACCAATACTCTTACTCTTGTCCATGGATCCAAGCATCGAATCATCAGCCCTTCCCGTCCGTCCGAAGCCGAGTGCAGTGGCACTAGCATCTTGGCCTAACTGCCCGCCGTAGAAATCACCAAAAGCCGTTGCAGTACTCAGCAATCCCGACCTGTCCTGTAACGCTGCCTTAGCCTTCTCAACACTCTGTTTCAGTTGCTCGAAGGTTGACTGGTGGAGTCGGTAAGGAGGCCACTCAGTCGCGGCCCAGGGTTCTTCTTTCAATGCACCTCGTTTCAGTTCTAAGGCTCCGCCGTAGGAGCAGCTACTTTCGTACATCGCAGCTTTGAGCCCAGCTCGGAGTGCTGATGCACACTTTAGTCCGCGGAAGTCGACTCTGTGGGCAAAGAAGTTTCATTCAGACGATTATATTTTGCATACTATTTATCTTCGGATTAGGAAACCGCTTTGGAAGCTCTAACTGTATACATTTGTCAGTTTAACTCAATTATACCAGGAATCTGTATCATACAAACATATTCCTTTAATTGTTAATGACGTTAATCATTGACAGATACATAAGTATGTATATACACTAATGTTGATAATAATTAACATTTTTAACGTTATAAATAAAACTCATTTGTTCACAGTCGCTAACACTAACATTATCCCAGATGGAGCAGGTATAAGGAAAACCTACCTTAATTTTAATTCGCATTATATAATATCGCTCGTGTAAATCTCAGACAGTATTCCGCAAAAACAAGATTTAAATCGATTTCTTTTCCTAGTCACAGTGGTCCGGCGGGGACGGGAGAGGAGGGGCTATTCCATCCATACACTTTTATTTGTTTTATCTAGTAATATTATAAGTACAATTATCCGCGCAAGAACGGAGAAAGAATACAATTTTCTGCGTCCTGGCGGCCTGTCGTAAAAGAACTTATATGTATGACCTTAAAAAAAGTGTTATCCGGTTGAACTTACATTGAATAAAAACTTTTGAATTTGAATTTCAGGCAACGTACCAACCCATATCCAGGTGGTAAGGTATTTGCCCGTCTGGATAGCTACCACTCTTGATCTAAAGTATGTCGTCATAACAACCTTGAGTTGTGTTCCGGCATTAGTGGCCAGGTTCCAGTCTCCCGTTAGAGAGCCGCAGTGCATTTGTAGCACCTTTGGTGTTGCAAATGTCCACAGGCGACGGTAACCGCTTTCCATCAGGTGGGCCGTCTGCCTGTCTGCGGAACTCATGCAATAGAATAAAAGAAAGAGATGAAACAATGGACAGTTGTATAAAAACAGGACTCCTCTACTACTACTCTATTGTAACTTTGGATACCTTACCAATAAGCAAGGTGAACGCTTAGTTTTGGGTGAATTGCATATAATGTAGGTAATATGAATAATATTATTGATGTGTCTATGAATTCTCACCTCATATCGGATATTCGTTTCCTTTTAGGTCGCTTGGTCTCTTTCTTATCCTTCTCCGTCGTGATAGTTTACCCGTGGTATCACATTTCAGTGATACCACGACACATGTCACAAAAATAATTTTATAAACACTAAACTGAACTAATAGTAAAAATATACCGCATTAGACTATCGATAATAATCGATAGTTTAATCATCGACACGCGAGAAGCATGATCAATTCCAATGTAAATTTAAAATTCGAACGATACGATTCTTTGCTTAAACTTTTCAACGAATAGCAGCATCGTATGGAAACTTAAGTGAATGCGATTGATTAGCAATTTATCGAGATTTTTATACAAAAATGACCATTTCGCTGTGTCCTTCTATTGAGTACTGACGGGGACTGATCTGTGCGCCTCGCATCTCAAATTGAAAGCATCCGGCACGAGGGAAATATGTCGTACAACCAATTTATAAACATTTCGAGCGCACGGTTTGACCACGAACGCGCCGGTCTGTTCACGTTAGCGTATTGTGTTTTATATTATTAATTGATACAATAATGCCGTGTAATAATGGGTAGATAACGAGGGCAATGGGTTGCTTTTGTTATGATATCCTGCGTTTTCTGTAAATGACACGGTGATCATATTTTAGCGTTGATAAGTGGGTGAAAATTTTAAAATTATTTTATTATCTTAAGTTTTCTTAAATAAGTAAACATTAGTCTGTCATACATTTGATTGAGAGATAAAAAAAAATAATTGTAGATAGACGTTTGGGACATCGCTACACAGATTTAAAAAAAAAACAATCATGTTTTCTTGACTTTTTATTTTAACCAATATGTGAAGAAACATTATTAGTTTTCAAAGAAGTAAAAAATGTTTGTCACATCTGAGTTAGAAGGTACATTTTGAAAAAAATAAATTAATCTGTTAAGAGCTTTAAAAATACTTTCAGGAAAAAATTGTTGAATAAATTATAGACTATTTGGTCAACTCCAGGAAATCGTTTGTCTCATTTCATAATTTAGATATAATTATGCTAATTGACAAGTACAGAAATGATCCCAATAATAGGTACTTTAATCACAGAAACCATATTTATTTCATGTTATTTTACCTAACCAGAATCGAATCTAGGATGCATGGATCACATAAACAGCCAATTGAATATTCTACGGTGTATAATTTAATATGTGGGTATCCAAGACCGCACCTAATGAAAGATTTATGCCAGGCCGTGGTGGGCACGAGCCGTGCGATTGTGTACCTACATCGATTTGAAATGTTGACATTAGAAGGATTAACCAAGTTGAATCAGTACAATGCTATTCGTGCAGGAATGGAGAAAGAATAAAAAAAACCTGGTCTAGAGTATGCCGCCATAACAACCTTGAGTTGTGTTACGGCATTAGTGGCCAGGTTCTAGTCCTCCTTTAGAGAGCGGCAGCACATTGGTAGCACTTTTGGTGTTACAAATGTCCATAGGCGACGGTAACCGCTTTCCATCAGGTCTGCCGTCTGCTTGTTTGTTGAACTTATTCAATATAAAAAAACCAATTTGGTTGAATACCACAAAATTGAAACGACACAACGTTACAAACTTTGGGTGATTCATCCAAATTGAAAGACAGAATTGAACCATCTGCCTGTCTGTCTGTATATCCGTTAATTCTAAACCACACAACGCGGTTTTCATCATCAGTCAGATTGTTTTGCAAGGAAGGTTTATATATTTATAATATTATAAAATTCTAAAAATGCCGTCTCTGTACATTTTAGCTATTAAAAAACACATTTGCAATAGACTATATGAGTGATAGAGAATACGATGCAATTTTTCTAGATTTCTTGTTTGTTTGTCTGTTAATTCGTGATTCACGTAAAAATGACATCGAATTTGTAGGATAGACAAATATAGCCGAAAAGGTGGCGCTGGTAGTAAAGGTAGTAAGGTAGGCACGGTGGTGGTAGTAAAGATAGTAAGGCCTAAAAAGTAGTAAGGCTGCTGTAGTTATTTTATCGGTGTTCCCAGGCAGCCTTAATCCTTGAAGTGGATGGGTATAATAGAAAGGAAAATAAAGGCGTCTGAGAGTAAGGGGACAGCTCGCGCCCACACGTTGGGTATAAATCACCCTTATTTGTACGTGGGCGCTTGAGCCACCGGCGCGCGCGCCACTTATCTACAGGAAGTCTGCGCATTACCTTATTAAATCCTGCGAAAAGTGACATCCGCTCGTTGGCCGATTCTCGCACAGGTGAGGGGGTCGACTATTGGTATAATCATCAAATAATATTTTTAAATTGCTGGAGTTTTATATAAATCTATACATATATATTTACTTGACTTCACTGACTGACTGACTGACATATCAACGTACAGCCCAATCTACTGGAACTAGTGCCGTGAAAATTTGGATACGGGTTCTTTCTATACTGTAAGTACGCACTAAAAAAGGATTTTTGAAAATTCGATCCCTAAAATGCTGATAAACGGGCTATTTTTTATTTTTTTTCCAACTATGATTATTTTTAATCTAAACAAGCGAAGCTGCGTGCAATAGCTATTTATGTATTCCTTTAATGCTGGAATACAGCAGACAGGCTGTAGTAATTCGATGGAAAGTTGTTACCGTCGCCTATGGTCATTTGCAACACCATTTGCTACCAATGTGCTCCTGGCATTGAAGAGGAGAGTAGTGAGTATTCCTGATCGCGGGTGGTAAAGAGGACTGTCGCGGATGTGCTAGTGCCACACAAGGAGGTGAACCCCACATGCGTCACCGCGCTTCCCCGCGGTTGTTTGTCCTCAAGCAGAATTCCTTTGGTAAAGTGATGGTACTTACCCAGACGGATAAATACTCTATCACTTGGTTGTGACTTATTTTGTCGCCTATAACGACAGGCCACCCAGTAACAGGAATCTCTATTCTTTCTCCATTCCTGGCACGGATATTTCGTTAATAGGAAAACGGACTGAAACCTGATGGTTAGTGGTACTCTCGTCCATGGACAACAAAGCCAATGTGTTATCTAGTTTAATAAGGTATATATCACTTTACGCTCATCTTGAAGAACCCCCTAGTTTTTATTTATTATAAGATTTCCTAAAATTCCTATTAAATTGAATCCATATAGACCGATTAGTTTTCGAGAAAAATGCCTTTAATTTATGTACATATAGACAGTTGGACAAACATGAGAATTTCATAAAATTAAATACATAAATAAGAAAATAAATACATAAATATCCCCATGCTAAGAAAGTTACGCTTCTGTTATGGCTAGTATGCAACGAACTACTCTGGAACCGGTCCCAAACATCCAGACCATACTAAATAGCGGAAAACTCATTATCAATTTACAATGCCAGTAATTGAATCTGAAGCCTTTGCGCTATATAAGCCAGCAAAGGTTTGGCCTACTCAACCAGAGAGGCTAAAATGGTTTCGGAACCCTAAAAAGATGCACGTAGACTTCATATAACTATATAACTCTATTGCGATTTCGATTTTTCGCTCGATTAGCCACCAGACAAGTTGCTGTCCGCTGTCCCGAAACGAAAGCTTATATCGTCTTTACTCTTATACGGTCTGTCTACTCCTTAAAGGGGAATTGATTGATATTACTCCGATTTAAAAGCCGTAGTATTCTGCGTCTTATTCTAACGATACGGGTTTGACCCTGGCACGCAATGTTTATTTTGCCTGGTGGCCTAAAGAGGCCGCTTTCGGAGAATCGTTGAATAACATTGATATATGTCTAGATATACTAGTAATTTATATACTAAAAACTACGTTTTGATTTTTGTTATTCCGACGTTTTGGCCACTTTTCAGTGGCCGTGATCCCGGCCACTGGAAAGTGGCCAAAGACAAAGACGTCAAGTGTCAATGAGTATAGTTAAAGTTTTGTTTAGCCTACTAGATATATAGTATTAATTCCAGTAACATGATCAAGGTTTTTTTTTTTCTTTGCTTGTACTCAAACTGGCAGGGGGTCCACCTAAACTATAAGTGGTTATAGTCGCTTACAGATATCTGCAGCACTAAGCGAGTCGATGAGTTCATTATCGAGACCTTATATATTGTTACAAGTTACGGGGCTCGAAATAAAATGCCGTTGGAATTACTATAGAATTTATTAGAACTATACGAACACGTATAACACAGGTACAAATATAACTGGATACAACCAGTCCAAACGTAATGCACGATTCAATCACACGCGCAAAGCCAGTCACTAAGGTCTTGCTTCGCTTGTGGCTATTGCTAGACTGCCGATCTCTCCATTGGGCATTGCTATATACTGCACCGATACAATATGGCTGCCCGCCCGCGTAGATCGAATTTCTTAGAAATCGTAATCGGCACACCTGCGTAATTATGCCTGCGAACGGCCATAAACAAGTATAATACACAATAGGCCGTTTTATGGCAGGCAGGTGTGCATCCACTTTTTCGATGTGTAACAATATGTTAAGAACCCCATACTTTAAAACTGGAGATAGGAGTTAATTTCACAGTTTGCTTATGGCTTGAAGAAACGAGCGTCATGCATGTACAGTACAGGACTTCTTGAGGAAGTTTAGATGAATCCCCAATCGCCAGCGAGTGGCGCGGTGGTAGAATAATGACGTAGGATATAATCAAATAGTTCACCAGAATATGTTGGACAGATAGTAGATTATGTTGCCCCAACTACATGTGAACCTTTTGATCACACGAAGAGTTTATCAGACGCTTTAAGAGGACTCTACTTAGGTGATGAGCTTCTGACCGCCATGGCACCAAGGTCTCAACCTTGAAAGACACGTATATATAACCATTACTAATGGATGTCTACAGTTTGTCTAGTAACGTCTACAGTAGTTTAGTTTAGGTTTACGGCAGCCCTCCTAACTGTTACGTTACATACTAAGGGCAATCCCGTCTTTCACGATAAGAGAGATATACCGTCTGGTCTCTTGCCATCGCAGTGACATATACAATTTGGCACGAGAACAGCTGATTTTGTAGTGCTGGCATGAGAAAATGTGTAATTTCATTTTTCCATTATATAGCATAGAAGATATTTAAAAAAAAATGTTAACTGCTTGCGGTCAGAATGTTCGATTGGGAGTCGAAATTTCTCTTTCATACTACTTTACGCAGTCTTCGATATCGAGACGTCATGATTATTTGTCTAGCACATTCTGTAAACGTATAACGCCTGGAATATACACAGACGGAACGAGTGAATTAGAAGACAAGAATGTATTATAGAATCTCCACTTTTGATGACGGTGGCTGTAAAAAATTGGATTTTTAAAATTCCTTTATTAGATAGTCAAATAAATTCATGTAAAATCAGCATACATTACATTTGCATAGAGGCATAAATCCGTGTACAGTGCACGGCGCAAGTTACCCCAGCCCACTGCCAGCTACCTGAATAATTTTCGCATAAATCACTATAGAATTAATTATTGCACGACTGTACAGTGTACATGATTCTTGTGATCTCTCAGATAAAGTTTTTTATAGTAATAAATTAATAAACTCTTTTTTGAAGTGAAAACTTCTTTAGCCGCGTTGGGCACTTTTTGGTAGCGGAAAATCTTATGGGTTCGCATCACCGACATGATCATTATTGGCGCATGCGCAGCGGCCGTGTGCTGTGTGAGTTAGACGCTTTATAGATGGGTGATCTCGTGCGTTTGCGTCACTGACATGCTTACAGCAGTAGCTATACAGCTGACGTATTGTGCAACATTGGTGCTGTGTATACCTTATAAGTGAAATTGAATGGATTTAGTAAAAAGTTCAACGTGTATATACTGTGCTTTGTTGAAATAGTGTTGTAATTCAAACATTATGAAATTTCAAATTTTAATACTAAAAGTTCTAAGTTTTCACTTCTATCGGCAGTCTCTATAATTGCCAATTTTTTGATATGTATTTTTGTTTAACCAATGTCAAGGATTAATGATTATTCAAGTTTTTGAATATTCTGAGCGATTCTCCCGCCGGCCTCGAATGATATTTAAGACAATTTTCTTTAAGCCCACTGGGAGTTCATTCCAAATATTTTAATTAGATGGTACTTTGATGCTCTATCTAACTTATCTTTGATGCTTGTACCTATATAAATTATATTGTTATTTTAGGTTCCAAATAAATCTTTTTCTTTCCTTTCATATTTATCCCATTAAATAGGGTTATCACAATAGGCATATTTTCCGACCATACATATTACAGTGGATTGTTCATAACTCGAATCTTGTTAAGTCGAAATCCTCAGTAAGTAAAAAAAAAAAATGCCGTCCCCTTCCACTAAACCCCCAAATACTCGGTATCTCGAATTGTTTAGACTTTGTAACTCGAACAAAATGTTATTTCCCTCCGTAGGCATTTTAGTACATAATTAAACTCGATAACTCGAATTGCAAAAATCAGATTGTAAGTCGAAGTTAGTCAAATATAATGACGTCTTACTTGGAATTTCCTGAACTAGAAGCGTTAAAATCGAAAAGGAATGGCCGATGCGTTTATTCTATTGTTTCTGTCTAGTATATCTGCAATGAATGAATCTATTGCTTAAACTTTCTAAGTCACACAGCTGTGTACCATGAGGTAATGAAATAATTGATAAAGCATCTGCAAATTCTTTATAGTAAAAGAAGGTAACAGATTTTTAAAAAATGTGTTAATTATCCCAATAAATATGTACCTATCATAAAACTTAAATCGAATTTTTATTTATTTCTTTGACTACTCGAAAAATATTTTCAAAAATCGCGCGTTTTAAGTCGAAATTTTAGCCATCAAATACATCATATCTCAAACCTTTGTTAAATCGAAGACTCAATAACTCGAGGTTTTTTTTTCCCTTGAACTTCGAGATATCGAGATGCTACTGTATCATAATTATTTATTACATTTCTTATATCCGTGTAGGAACGGAGAAAGAATGTATGCGGTCGGGTGGTTTGTCGTAAGAGGCGCCAAAACAACCTGCAGCCAGGTGGTAGGGACCAAGGTTGGTGTTTGTCTGGGCAGCTACTAACCCTTTTCTACAATATGCTACTAAGTCTATAAATCCATTATTAGATCTTTCTTTTTACACATATACTAAAGAACGGCAGTGAAGCGTGCCCTGTACTTGAGCGACACAAACAAGAACTGCGAGTCACGGAGATCATGGTGGATATTTGAACTCGCGCATAAAGCCCACATCAGGTAATCCCGCATCTGAAGCACTTCATGTCCGTGACATAGAAGACAAATTGCAAGAAAGTTGGTACGGCCACGTTTTGTGGAGACCGGATAGTTGTGTGGGTAACAAATGACCAAGTCCCAGTAGAAAGGGTAGCCTTAGGAAATGCTTTTCCAGGGCCCACGTGGGGTAGACGATAGCCATTTCCCGCGGCCCTAGGTATAAACGAACGGAAGGAACTCAGGGAGTTTTAATGGGTATTCTGATAGTGATAACCTTCTTCCATCATAGTAGGACCAGGCCGGCGAGTCTCCACACACCTTCACCGTGATCACCGGTAAAAACTCCGTAAGTGGATATCTCCTCGTAAAAAATGGTCTAGAAAATACTGTCTTGTAATCGTGAAGGATGACATACGTCCCAATAGTCTCAAAACAAGGGATACTGAAGATCGTGCGAAGCGGAGAACAAAAAGTAGGAAAACGGACCCGAAGCTTTGAATCGAACGATTCAAATGCAATTGAGGTTTAATGTTCTGATGCTCAACATTTCCTTTTTATCTACCTTTATACATCTATGAATCTTCCAATTCAATATTCTTTTTATCACGTTACATTCATCCCTCTTTATTATATACCCGCACTACCTTAGTCTTCTTCCTTTTTTTTTTTTATTGGACTTGACTTTATGTTGTTGGTCCGAAGACCTCACAACTTTACCGGGGTTTTCGGGGCGAGTGCCTTTGCGAAGCGAAGGCGCTCGAGCCCGGGGGGCAACTTGCTCGAGGGGGCTCCCTAGGGAGTTTCACCTCGGCTGGACTGTTGCCATGAGAGGGGGATGAATCTAATGATGCCCACCATAGGGCGACACAATGCACTAATTGAGAGCGGGCGACGGGTAATATAAAGCCCGAGAGGAAGGATCCCGGCGGACCGGGATCGGCGGTTCGCGGTGGCCTATACTATCTTACTGCCGTTTCGCAACGTGTTATGGTTGGGAGAGAAGAAACGGCGAAAGAAACTTCCCAGCAACACGCCTAGTCTATCCTATGGGGGGGTTGTGTCTCCTGGCGTCCCTCGCGGGGACGTGGAGAGATCGTGATTGGCGGCGTCGACGCCGCCGTCTGTGTCTGTCTGTCGGTGCCTGCCAGCCTGCCGTTCTAACCGCGGCCGGGCTGATCCGAGCCAGCCGTTTTGTGATATCGTCGACCTTGTCCGTGAGGATGTTACGCGGTCGTCGCACGAGAGCCTTTCGTCAAGGCTTATAATCGGACGCGGACACGACGAGGGGATTTCGATGGTGCGGCGCTAAATCGAAATACTTACGCGAGAGCGACGTAATGTAGTTTTTGATGGAGGGAAGTTCCAGATAGCGGTGGATGTCGACGTTACGCATATAGAGGGGAGCACCGACGGCTCTGCGCATGATTTTATTCTGAACGATTTGCAAATTCTTTAAAAGGGCAGGCTTGGCATGGCCGAATACCACACTCGCGTATGTCATGATCGGGCGGATGCATGTTTTATATAGTGTAAGCTTGTGTCTGAGGGACATTTTGCTTCGTTTATCTATCATGGGTGCTAGACGACCCATCACAAATCGCGCTCTATTCCGGACTATAGTGATATGCTCGTTGAAGCGCAAGTTCTGATCTAGGGTGACACCCAGGTATTTGGTGTACTTTGCCCAGGGGATCTCTTGTTCGTAGAGCGAGATGGCTTTTAAGCGAAGGCAAGCGCGTTTGGGAGAGCGAAGCGTGCCCGGGGAAAAGAACATTGCTGCGCTTTTCTCCGGGTTTACCTCTATCCTCCATTTGCGAAACCATTCGCCTAGCTCTGTTACAGCTACCTGTAGCCGGACGCAAGCCATTTGTCGGTTGTGATCTGATGTATAGAGTGCGGTGTCATCCGCGAAGAGGGCCAACTCTACATCTGGAGTTTTTCGGGATGTCGCTGGTGTACAGCGTGAAGAGTAGTGGAGATAGTGCCGAGCCCTGTGGTACACCGGCTGTGAGTGGGTGAGGGACGAGGGTGTTCCCTCCACTCGAAAACGGAAGCTACGGCCTAGGAGGAAGTCTCGCAAGATGAGCACGAGTCTGTCTGGTACACCGAACTGGTACAGCTTGTAAATCAAACCGTTATGCCAGACCTTGTCGAAGGCCTTAGCTACGTCAAGGAACAGTGCGGCTGTTCCTATAGGGCGAGGGCGATGGGCAAAGTGGGATAGTATGTGCTCCGTGATGCGGTGCACCTGTTGGACGCATGAGTGTCTGGCACGGAATCCAAACTGCTCATCGGGTAGTAGATGTTTGCTGATGGCAAAATCTCTAAGTCTAGAGAGGATGACCCTCTCGTAAAGCTTGCTGAGTGTGCTCAGTAGGCTGATTGGGCGGTAGCTGGACGGTTTATTAGCCGGTTTTCCAGGCTTGTGAATACCGATGACGTCTGCTTCCTTCCAGATCGCGGGGAAAGAGCAGTTTGTTATGGCGGCATTGAAGATGCTCACTAAGATTATAATCAAGTGGCCGGGGAGGAGTTTTAACACGCGATTGTTAATGCCATCGATCCCTGGGGCCTTTCGCGGTTTGAGGACTTGATCAGATCTTGCACTTCTTCCACCGTGACTGGGTCGAGTGTGGTTTCCGCTGGTAAGGAGGATCTACGTTCAACCTCGGAGTCCACCTCCGTCAGGTGTGACTGGTCGACGTTTTGTGTAGTGGGGAGCATTGAAGCTCTAGACTCTGAGCAAGGCATTCGGCTTTCTCCTCATCATCGAACGCCTCGGTGTTGTCGGCTCTTTCTAGCGCAGGTATGACAGTGAGGGTATCTGATTTGAGAGCTCTAGCCAGCTTCCAGTACGCCTGGTGAGTTGGTTCGATATCTCTCAACGTTCTGTCCCAACGTTGTTCCCTGACTTCCCGGATACGTAGTTTGACCTCGCGCTCTAGTTGGCGGAGTCGGACTCTGTTGTCTTCGGTGGGATATCTGTCGTGAGCTCTGGAGGCGGCTCTCTTTTCCCTCAGCAGTACCCTCACTTCGTCCGGCAGGCATAAGTGTCGGTCATTCTCCACTGGCACCTGTCTGGACGAGTTCCGCACTGCGGATTGAAGGTGGCTGGTGAGGGCCTCGATCGCCGTCTCCGTGTCTTGGTGGGATTCGATGTGGTCCGGGATGCGGTCCAGGTCTTGTGATTCGGTTGCCTTGAGGAGGTCCCCAAGTCTCAACCAGTCCACAGAGATTCTAGTTTCAGATGTCTGGTCCGTCTGTTGTCCTAATTTGAGGATAACCGGGCGATGGTCCGAGTCTATATTGTCCATCGTTTCGATCGAATGGAACTGAAGAGTTACGCCCCTCAGTGATGCTAGGTCGAGAGTGTTTGGGGTCCCCCAGTCGCGGTTGGGGGGGTATCGTGTGGGGGTCATGGGAGTTATTATATCAAACAAAAGATTGTCTGATATATTTATTAGGGCTCTGCCATTGGGGTTAGTGGTATTGCAATTCCACTGTTCGTGTTTACAATTCAGATCTCCGGCTATTATAACAGCTGGGCCTAAGTTGAATAGGGCTTCTAGGTCTTTCTTAATAAGGGTTTTCTGGCACGCGAGGTATGCTGAGACTATGACTAGAGGTTGGTGGCCAGTCATTGCTAGTCTGCAGGCGGATACCTCCATACCTACTAGTGGTGGGGTGACTAGAGGCATGCAGTGTAGAGATCTTCTGAAATAGATCAGGGTGCCGCCACTTCTGCCGCTTCTTCCTCTCAACTCATTCACAGGTACAACTTTCAAAGATTTCAAATATCTATTAATTTCTGCCCGTGATCAGAGTCTGGCTTATATTTCGCCAAACATTGAACGGAAGAAAGAAGAAAGAAAGTCATGATTATTTAGAGTTATTTAAAATAGAAATTATACATAAGCAGTTTAACAAAGGTTATCTAACTCTAAGCAGGCCCCAACTCAACAAATTCTGGTTGATAACAACCAACGCTCGTCTTCCGTTAGTGCCAGGCAGTAACGTCACCTTCACAAAAGAAAAAAAATAACTAATGAATATTTCATATTATTCATAATTAGAACAACATCAAACAAAGGATAGATAAAATATACATATTTTGAACAATTTCATATAATATACATACAATGAAATGATTATTGGAATGTGAAAATAATGATTTTGAAAAATAATAACAAGTACGTCACGTACAAAAAGAAATGAAATGAAATAGAACTATAACTGTGAAAAAGACTCAACCAAGCTTATTAAAAGGCGCTTGTATCAAGTGCGAGATCTGTTTGCTGCCTTTGGTGTTCGTACAGGAAAGCTTTCAGTTTAATTTTAAAAATATGTGCACTTCGAACGGTTCTTATTGGTGGCGGAATATTGTTCCAGCACCTGGAGGCCGAATATAGAAAGCTGCCTTTAAAAGCGGCTGAATGGTGTCGCAAAGTAATAAGCTGTACTGCACATTGTCGGAGATTAGTAGATCTATGTGAGCCTGCCCATAAAAGTTTTTCAAATAAGTACTTAGGTGCTTCGTTTTTAATTACACCGAAAAGTAGACACATTGCATTGCTATAGAGCGTGGCAATACAGCCAGCCTTCTGGGCACACTTCCCGCTGGCAGTGATCTGCGACATAACGTACATTAGTTTAAGCTATTTAGTTTAATTAAATTATTAGTATAATTTTATATTTGCACGTTATATTATTACACTAGAGTTTGCGCCGCGTGTCAAACCCTAAGCAGTAGCTTTATTTTACTTACACAAAAACTTGATTCGGTTTTTTACATCCCTATTAATATTATAAATGCGAAAGTAATTCTGTCTGTCTGTCTGTGTCCGTCTGTCTGTTCCGTTTTCACGGAAAAACTACTGGACCGATTTGGCTGAAACTCAGTATATATATATATTTTTTCGATGCCGAGAATGAACATAGGATACTTATTATCCCGAAAAATGGGATAGTTTCCGGGATAAAAATATATTTGTCTCTCTGTTTTTTATGTTTTTATGGAAAAAACTACTTGGCCGATTTGGCTGAAATTCGGTATATATGTAATTTTATTAGTGAGGGTGGACAAGGGATACTTTTCATCTCGGATGATGGGATAGATTTTAAGATAGATTTATGTAAATGTTATCCCAAAAAGTAGGAGTCATTATTGTTATTTATGTAGTTTTCATACACGGGGGATATATAAGTGAAACTAGGACGGTTTGAAATAGAGGATGAAAGTTTGGATTAGACCAATCATTTTTCAAGTATATAGATATAAAAAAATTTCGTCTATAAAAAATGCGATAGTAACTCGATATGTCTTTCTGTTAAGCTTTCACGGAAAACTACTAGGAATACTGGACCAGTTTTGCTGTAATTTTTTAAAATGTAGTCTTAATACCGAAAATGGACATAAATACTTTACATGCCGGGAGCTGGGATAGTTTGCGATATAAAATGAAATTAATCTTCCGGGTGCAAATAGCACTAACATAAAATTTTAGTACAATGTAACCTGTATTAACGCTTGTTCTTTAAACAAAAAGCACGGGCTAAACTTTAGTATAATATAATAACAAAGAAATTAAGTCCATATAGTCTAAACAACTGCCCAGCAAAACATCCTTTATCCGTGCAGGAACGGAGAAAGAATACAATTTCCTGCGGCCGGGCGGCCTGTCGTAAGAGGCGACTAAACAACCCACAGCCAGGTAGTAGGGTATTTGCTCGGCTGGATGGCGACCACCCCTGGTCTAAAGTATGCCGCCATAACAACCTTGTGTTGTGTTCCGACAGCAGTGACCAGGTTCCAGTCTCCTTTAAGAGAGCAGCAGCGCATTTGTAGCACCTTTGGTGTTGCAAATGTCCATAGGCGACGGTAACCACTTTCCATCAAGTGGGCCGTCTGCCTGTCCGCTGAACTTCTGCCAAAAAAAAAAAAACATAGAGATGAGTCGAAGCCAACCTGATTTAAGAAGTAAAATACAATGAGTGACTTGTTTCCTATAACAACGTAGGTATTTGTCAGTAAATTGGAAAAACGCGATTGCAGCGCCATCTATTTCGCTAATCCGCCTATTCTATGGAAACGGCATCATTTATCGGGATAAAAATATCCTAAGTATTGATTCGGGACATAAGCTATTTTTGTGTCGAGTTTCGTTCATATACGTTCTGTAGTTTCAAGAAGGATGCGATCGCAACGCAATCTTTTCGATATTGTTATCTGTCCCACGGAAACAACGCCATTTATAGAGATAAAAGTTATGCCCTGGGACATGAGCTAGCTGTGTGTTGAGTTTCATTTAAATTATTTCAATAATTTTCACGTGATGCTCTAACCGACAGACAGACAAATAAAAATTCTATAAATTGCATTTTTGGGATCTCCTGGTCCGAATTAGCCCCCTTGACTTTTTTCGCATTTTTAAACGCAATGCACAAACTCGAAACTTTTACAGATTTATTGTAGAATAGAATAGAATATACTTTGTTGTTCACCACATACACATGAAATAAACAATTTACAGTAGGAGCAATGGGCGGCCTTATCGCTTTAGAACGATCTCTTCCAGACAAGCCGGGCTATGTATTTTATGAACGGGAGATTCGCAAGTGTTTGACGGTGGTGTGCAAATTATATACATATATAAATACCACACCTAAAATGAATAAATACATAGATATCTTACTCCTTCCATGTAAATAAATCAAACAGTTTAATCAAATTTCTACCTTAACCATTTCATTCCTTCCATTCCATCGTATAACTATTATTAATAAGGGGATTTAAAATTCAGATAATTATAAAAGTAGTTTTACTTAGTTTCACTACAAAGTTTTCCTATGATTATGCGCAAGAAGACTAAGGTCTTATGAGCATTGGGCATGTAATGTGAAATTAACGTGATGTAAAAAAATAATGTTAAAATGGAAACTTGATGGGTACAAATTTAAAGGTAGACCAAAAAAGATATGGATGGATTGTATGAAATATGATAATGACGATTTATGGTATGACAGAGGAGGTATACCAGAATGAATGGAAAAGCCATATTGTGTCGACTTGGAGAAGATCACAGGAAAAAGCAGGCGCAACTTTCAAAAATGGTGATTAGTTGATGGCACGTTTGGTATAGTAAAAGTTATGTAAGGACAATGTGATCAAACAGCGAAGATGTCTTATGTGTATATATATAACTCGACGTTTAGGTTCTCGTTAGGTACTTGAAATAAAAGTAACTGTTGTTACAGTTTCTTTGAAAGAGAAACGTTAAGTTCTGAAAATCAATTATTAATTTGATAATAGCCTGAGTGGGATATATAAAACTTAGGTCTAAATAGGCTTTAATTCAGCAATTATAGTTTGGAAACAAGCAACGCTGGTATTCCTGTTTTGGCTCTTAAGGCCTAGCAGTGATGTGACATTCGCCAAAACTGTGTATACCAGTTATATATAGCTCTCCTGCTAAATAATCTACTCCTAAGTATTAATCTTAGAACATGTTATTGTAGTTAGGCATTGTTTCACGATGGTATGAAGTCTTAACGTGGTTATTATGAGTGCAAGTTTCTCAAACAATGGTGTAGTAGAATTAGAATGATACACTTAACTTGTATATATATTGATGTATGTTACACTAAATTCTAAAATATTTTTATATAAAAAGCGGGAACAGAACTACCATACTATTGTTTTACTTTTAAAATATCGTGAATGCAGAGTGGAGGTAAGGAGTACCATCTCTGTGTTGAAAAAGTGTCCGCAAAAACGCGGCTAATAAATTTTAAAGGAAGTGCTAAAAATAATTAGGATGTGATTGGAAAATAGGACCGGATGATATCCGCTTTGTTTTTTATTATTAAAAATTCACCATAATTAAATCATTCTCAAAGTCATGGTAGCGTAGTGGCTGGCGCACGCGTCCCAAACTCAAAGGACGCGGGTTCCAGTCTTAGTGGGAACGCATGCATCTCTTAGGCAGTTTTTCAACCTAATGTGCATATTATTACAATTACCACGTACTAGCAACGGTGAAGGAAAACATCGTGATGTAACGTGCACATCGTGATAACCGATGTGTCAAACCTACCAAATCGCCTTGAACAAGCGTGGTGGGTATGGTTGTTCCCCTATAGTGGGAGGCCCGAGCCCAGCAATGGGAAGTTTATGGGCTGGTATTATTATTATAAATCACTTTACTCCTTTTCTCAGAGCATTCTATTTACTATATTATTTTAGACTACGCAAATGGAAGTTTTCTACACTGGAATTTTATTCATTTTATGACATTTCAACAATTTTTAATTCATATCGTTGTTTCCGTACATCTAGCGCTATTGTGGTAGGTATTTGATTCTCTATTTTCAGCATACTGCTGGACATTTCTCTACTTCTCCTCCAAATAAGATGGTAGTCTATCTACCCTCCATAATATCATATAATGGAGTATTTAATAGCTTAATCAACTAAAAATCAAAAAGCTTATTGATTATAGTTCTGAAAGTAATTTATGTTATTCTTATCATGAATTTTTAAAAGTGACTTGATAGAGCAAAAAATTAAAAACACACGCTCTGTTTTATGTAAGTACATTGTTATAGAATTGATTCTAAAATGTGTCAAATAGCCAATTTTTTAATATTGTTTCAACAATACGTAGTAATCAACACATACAACAAACAATACATACTAAGTAAGTATAATCATATCATAGCCTCTTTATTATGTACAAAAACTTAAATACAAAACTAAAGTGTAAATGTGCAGTAACTCCTCAAAGACAGCTCTGTTGAACAAAATATTCACTGTATGCCACCTCTAATAACCAATAAACTTCCAGAAACACTAAGAGCCTAGTGTTTCACTACTACCATTTAAAAAGTCCCTAAATACAATATTCAGCACTAAAAATATCTAGTAAAGGAATAATTATATAAATTACAAATAAAATGTTATATTATAAAATTAAATAAAACCTGTACTGTTATTGTAATTTCTATTATAATTTAATAATTAATTGAAATTTTAAAAACCAAAGACACTATGTTGTACAGGTACACACATTTTTAGCAATAATTTATTCCTATTCTGTACAAAAGCGAGCTTTACCCTAAAAGAGTTTTCTTCTAGCAAACCTATGGATTAAGAGAGAGGAGGAGAAACAAAAGGCAGAGCAAATTCTCATACACAATATAGGAGGTATTGGCGTCTATTAAGATGATAAAAAGTATATATAAGTTCCTATATCACTTACCATCGGTTGAATTTTGACATTATTTGTATGGAGCTTATGTTAAATTGTAACTAATAGTAAGGTAAATGTACGGTCGGTACGATAAAGAAACAGGTCATTAATGAATTTGTCTGTCAACTACCCTATTGTACGGCTTATTAGTTGGTACCAAAGTGAACTCACCTTCAGTCTGCGGCCCCGGACACGGCGGCCGGCACACCCCGGACACAGTTCATCGTCAGGCAGTACGACACTCGGAAGGGACGCGGGGACGCCCGCCCGGCACGCCAACAGCCGGTCACCTTCCTATTTGTCTTGTTTTCGCGGGAAAAAACCAAACAGATCGATTGACGGCAAGGCGAGTGTTCGCGGACAGGAAGCTGCTATAATGGAGAGGTGCCCGTCCGGTTTCGTCGGAGGGGTCCGGGGGGAAGGGTGCGGGGGTGGAAGGACCCGGATGGTGGCCACGCCCATGGGCGGGGCTTGGGGTCGCGTGCGCGAGATCATCCCCATAGCGATGCTCGGTGTCTGTAAATGGCGTTTTAATGTTACAATGCCTGACAGAACAGGTTACGCTCTTGGTTGTGTTGAAACACTTTTTTTATGTTTGTGTGTTATTTTCGTGGAGACAGGTGCTACGGTGACATCGGACTGAGTAATACAATTGTACTCTTCGTGTGATACTCTCTTTATATACCTACTTGTAACTATGTTATAATAATAATATTTGTATTAAAAAATAAATGTAAAATTTCTGATGAATACAAATGTAACAAAAATCTGAAAATTCATGGAATAATTGGACAAACGTGGCGAATATATCGTCTGTTCCCCTAAAATAGGGAGCCTCAAGGCCAGCAGTAGGGAATATGGTCTGATATTGTTTTATACCTAGGTAAAGATATCGTTTCTTTTATACTACGATTTTCTAGTTTTAGCCATAGTTAATTTTGAGAAGAAGCTTTGTAATGCTTGTTCTCAAAATAAACTACATTTTATATTGCATAATTTTTTTAGCCGCTATTCGTCCCGCAAAAAAATCTTTCCAATTTTCCGGGATTAATTATATCGGTATTCAGCCTGCCTATGCTATATTTACAAAAAATTAAAATCTGTACCGTGGATTTTCTGTAACAGAGTAGTCTTCGCAATAATATGAGTCATCGCTGGGTGCACGACCCGAAGTCAGGCACACGCACGATGGTTGACGACTTCATCGACGTTTGTGTCATTATTGCAAATTTCCATTTACGCAGATGAATACGCGAATGGCGACTAGTAAATAAAAGAAAATTCATTTACTAAAAATACCAGTAATCGAACGTGGGACCTTTGCGTTGCAGTGAACTAGGTGGACTAACAGATCAATACACTACAGAGACCCACAAAATTCAAATTCAAAAGATTTTATTTAAACTAAGTGCTACTGCAAGAAATATTTTAAAGGTCTTATAGGGAAGCTATGCCACCCCACTACAATGATTGACACCATATTATTTTATTCAAAACATCAAGAAATTCTAATATTTTTTACTATTTTGTAGCCATACATACTGACAGTGAGGTCGGCTCACAAGCTGAAGGTCGTTCAACGAGCTATAGAGCGAGATATGTTGAGAATATTTCTTATGGATAAAATCAGAAATGAGGATATCCGTAAGGCTACCGACATAGCTTGCAAAATTAGCAAACTGAAGTCGCTGTGGGCCGGCCCCATTTATCGCAGGACCGATAGCCGATGCAGCAGACGAAACCTATAGTGGAGACCGCGTCTCGCCAAATATATTGTAGGATGCCCTCCAGCCCGATGGACCAGCCATTTGCCCAATGTCGCCGGTAGGGGCTGGATGAGAACAGCGGAGCGGAGTACTGGGATAGGTGGCGCAGACTTGCAAAGGCCTGCGACCAGTAGTCGACGACGATGGGCTGAAGATGACGACTACCTACAAAAATAACAACAACGTTATTGTATGTCTACAAAATAGAAAATAGTTAAAAACATATAACCTAAATAAATTGGTTGGTACCCCGCTAGGTGGGGTGGGCTACCTTATATCAAATCAAATTCATTTATTTGTAGGAAACATGGATATAAGATGTTCAGAGATTCGGCGTGGTATATGTTTCGCCTAATAAAGGCATACAAATTTCTTCATTTTTATACTTAAATGACTAAATTTATTAATTATTATGTATATATTATTAATGAAGACATACTTACGTCATGAAATTATTTAGTATATCTTACACTCATTTTATATATATATATATATATATATATATATATATGTATGTATGTATGTATATATATATATACATGCTTGAAATGCCACGAATAGCGAATACTGAATATTCGGCCACGCTGTCGGCCGAAGCGAATGTTCTGCGCAAGTTATGTGCAATTTGCGCGTAGTAGGTTAGTATTGATGCAATAATTTGTAAAGTATCTTCGTACGTTCTCACGAATGATAGGTACACATAGTTAAAATTATGTTTTAACCGTTTTAAGAGCGATTTTAAATGATTTCTTATTTGATTCTGACATTTTAAAAATTGGCTAAAATGTAATGTTAAAATAAAAATAAAAATTTAAATCACATTAACACTCTTAAAACGTAGTTTTAATTTAAAATTTTATATATATATATATATATATATATATATATATATATATATATACACACACACATATGTGGGAATGATGTATCTTGAACGCATGATGTGATGAATGTAAGACGATATCTGAACGAGCCCATAGTGTGAAAGCGATGACGACTGAAAGAGAAAATAGAAGACGACGAATGGACGACATACGCACGACGCAAGACGCTCTAAGTGATTATTTAAAATATTATACGTTTTTAATATTAAAATAACTAAAATAAACGCAGGCGCATACCGCCAGTAAAGGAAACTCATAAAGTGTTGTTTTACTTGCCAGCCACCATCACACACATATATATGTGGGATGGTGGCTGGCAAGTAAAACAACACTTTACGAGTTTCCTATATATATATATATATATATATATATATATATATATATATATATATATATATATACACAATTGTGAGAAATATGTACGTTTCTTTTGAGTATTTAGTAAGAAAGAGAAGAAAATAAAATATACTGATCTTGCTCACGAGGCTACTTTCAACTGGAATTTGGAGTCTACAATAATAGTACCAAGAGTGGTGTCCGTGAACTGCCTAATAGCAAAGAGCCTTATCTGCCACCTTGAAAGGACGGGTACAGAAGGCAGCTCTACTGGACACGGCCCGCATTCTAAGGAGATTCTTGTCCTTGGAGTCTTAACCATCGGTAGCTTGCACCCTTGGCCTCACTGCCGGCGGACATCGGTTTTTATATATTTCTTTATAAATTGATGTATATATTTCTTATAAGATTTATAAGAAAAATATTAAAAAATTGAAAATTAAATAAACATGTAAAATAGCAATATTGCATCACAAATAACGTATTAAACCCATCGCTACATTAACATATACCGGTCTATGACTTTAATAATTATTACCCCAGATGAAGCAATAAGGTAAGGGGAGCCGATAAGAAACCCAACAGAACATGCTAAAAGGTAAATTAGCTCAAGATCCAAGCGACAAGCCGTCGAAGCACGTTGGCTGAGTCTCGGTAGGTTAATTATTACCAATGCTTAATGAAAACGCAGTAAATGAAAAGGCGGGGACGATAAAGCCGCCTTATTAGGGTGCATAAATAATAATAACAACCCATAAACGTCCCACTGCTGGGCTTAAGCCTCCCCCCACTATAGGGGCACGGACAGTATACCCGCCACGCTAGTCCAGGGCGGCATGGCGGGTTTAATACATCGGGTATGGTAAAGATGGTATTCTTTACTTCTCCATAGATGATGTTTTAAAAGTAAGACAATAGTATAACAGTTCTGTTCTCGCCTTTTATATAAAAATGATTTTAGAATTTAGTGTAACATACATCAATATATATACAAGTTAAGTGTATCATTCTAATTCTACTACACCATTGTTTGATAAACTTGCACTTGATAGGTAATATGAAGGTATTCAATGGATTGAATTTATGTATTTGCCGTGCTAAGAACATACTGTGACTTTAAATTGAGGGTACTTGGGTTTTTCTTAAAGTACATGCACTTGATTTTATTAAAGTGGTGTTTTAGTTTAATAAAAACTGGGTTGTAATTAGATGGTGGGGCTTATATTGTTGAGCACTGTATACATGTTTTTAAGATTTTTAATAACCTTTGTAATAAGTTTCAGTTTACCAGATTGCTAAAGGGTGAACGCTGTGTTATTGATTCGACAATATAAAACGAGGTGAAATTGCCTAGACGGGACATTCTACATTCGTCGGTTGAAAAGAGCGAAAGCTCTGTTGGACAAAGAGCACATAATATGTTGTAGTCAATAATTACGGTCCGATAATAGCAGTATTCTTCGAAGGCAAATTGCTGCTCGACACCTGACAACCGTGGACGCAACTCTTGGAGTTGTCCTATGATTGCTGTGTATTATTGTGCTGTATTTAATATTGTAATTATAATAATTCTAGTGTAATAAACTTTGATTATAATATTTCAGATTATTATTGTATTATTTGTCGGCTTGAGCTGACACACTCATATAACAGCGTTAAGACTTCATAATATACTATCGTGAAACAATGCCTAACTACAATAACGTGTTCTGAGATCAATACTTAGGAGTAGATTATTAGTAAGCTAGTTTGGAACCTACGGAAGCCTTATTTCTCTGTAATTCTTTGACAATAAATTGATTTTGATTCATTTAGCCATAAATAATAAAGTTTTATTATATACTAGCGCCAACCGGTATGCGTTGCAATGCCACATAAAGTAAAAAATTGTATGGTTGTATATTCTGTATATTGGGTCAAAAACACGCGTGGGAATCCTCTGAACGCTCTACCAAAGTTTCATCATAATCTGATCCACGATTTAGGAACGGATTGAGGACAAACATACAAATGTTTATTTATGTTTATATAGATTTTATAGAAATGTATATGAAATGAAAATCAAATTCATGTGAAATATTAGTAATTTTTGTTACTGTAATTATAAAGTAACAAGAATTAGATATAATTTAATTTGACTCTTCAGGTGATCAGAGGGCGGTGCTTACCTCGGCCAACGGATCAGTATGGCGATCCAGCGAGGAAACGTAGCCAGCCTTCTGGGCACCTTACACATAGAAGACGGTGATCTAGGCTCAGTATTCTACTTATAGTATTGAGGGACTATGAGTAGAATATAATACGAATAAGATAAGTTTTCTTACATTGTATTCGGTTATATGCACTTTATTGTAATAGATATTATCTCTAATGTTTATGTAAGATTATAAAATATAAGTTATTTATTCATAGGATATTAAGTATGTATATGTTTATGTACTCAATGCTATGAACTTATTGTATATTATTTGCTGCTGTATGACTACCATTGACAACTTTTAATTTTTATACCACCTTCAAGAATCTTCAATTTCAATTGAATGACTGACGTAATATGTGAATATAATGTTAGGGTTCATAACAGTGATTTCATAGTGTTTCACACCTGGTGAGGCGCGGCGCTGCGGCGTGCGTTGTTTCAGACATGCGTGCTTATACAACCAACTTTAAGTGAGCCCTATCTTCTCTATCATTTAAGGCAGAGTACAGATACATATGAAACAACAAATGTGGCAATCAGTTTTGCTTTATGAAGTCGTCATGTTCGCCTTTCTGTCTTTTGTTGTAATAAAGGATAAAAGTTTTTGTTTTTGGAGTTCCGTAAACATTTTGGCAATATTGAACCCATACCTTACCATACTAAAAGATATTTTATGTTCTTAATATGCTCTTTCGATACTTTTATAAAATAATCATGCCCGACTATTTATATTTCGTCTGTTATTGTAATGTTAAAAGACAATAAGTCCTTGGTTCCGTGAGCATTTTGGCAAAACAGAACCCTCATAAAATCATCACGCCCACCCTTTTATATGCCTGTCTGTGATTATAATTATAAGAGTAAAAGACAAAAAGTTCTTGGTTCTGTAAGAATTTTGGAGCAACCGAACCCTCATAAAATCACCAACGTCATCCATTTATATTCCCGTATATTATTATAATGTTAAAAGACAAAAAGTTCCTGGTTCCATAAGCATTTTGGCAAAACGGAACCTTCGTGAAATCATCAAGGTCATCCATTTATATGCCGGTCTATTATTATAATGTTAAAAGACAAAATGTTCTTGGTTCCGTAAGCTTTTTGGAAAAACGGAATCCCTTATAAAATAATTATATCCGTCCGTCCGTTGTTAACATATGCCTAATCAACCTATTCATACAGATAATAAGATGAGAATAATCGACGTACTCTTGGCCGATTTATTTTTCATATTACACCGTACGTTGGTAATCGGTCATTTTCTCCGTTAGATGTAAAATAATCTGCTATTTTTCTATTCTGAACGATATAAACGAACGCTGCCGTCAAAGATCTTTGATGGCATTATATCAGCTAGTAGCAATCTGTATGTCCAAACCCTTAAAGGCCAAACTAATTTGGTCGTTGATTTATATGAAATCGATTCACCAGGGGTTAAATAAAGGCAAGGGATATTTTGACATTAAAGAAAAAAATGTTATTGATAAATGGGGCACATTTTATCAGCCAAATATTTGGATTTATATCCAATCCTATATCCTATTGTTAATATATCAATCTTTTTCGATCTTGTAGACCATATAAATCCTTTCCGACGTGCTTGTACCACATACAGATAGACGGTGGAAATAACAAATGTAGTAAAAAACATTTTGTCGTGAGTACATTACATCTACAACTAACATCTTGTGGACCCAATTGTCAACCTCACCTGCCTGCGGCACCCCCTGCCGTCAGCAAACAAGGCTCTGGCGACCGATCGATGGCGGTATAACCATTGCAAGAAAGTCGGCTTATAGAAATCGCCTGGTCGGACACGGGCAGCAGCGTCTCCGATGCAAATAGACAGGTACTGCGGTTACCAACCCGCATGCCAAGCGTGGTAACTATGGCACTTATCCCCCATGAGAAAGGACCGTAGAAAACGGCCCTCAGTTCCCGGTGACCCCGCTATTCCCGGCTACGGTAGCGGTCGCGGTAACGGCGGGGTGGAGGGTGCTAACAGTCTCCAGGTTACGGGAGGCTGCCAGCTCACGAAATTGACCTTGGCGACGTATAACGGACAGACGATTAGGCTGGACAGACACCTCACAGAACTGGAAGTAGAGCTAATTCGAATTAACTGGCACATCCTAGGGTTATCAGAAGTCCGAAGAGAGGGTGAGGATACGGTAACCCTAGAGTCTGGCCACTTACTCTACTTCCGGGAAGGTGACAGGGCCTCCCAGGGTGGTGTCGGTTTTCTCGTGAACAAGACCCTCGTTAACAACGTTGTGGAAGTCAACAGTGTGTCAAACAGGATAGCGTACCTAGTACTGAAACTCACCAACAGGTATTCCCTGAAGGTGATACAGGTATATGCGCCGACCTCGGCACACCCTGACGAGCAGGTTGAGGCCATGTATGAAGATGTCACTAAAGCCATACATGGCACGACCTCCGCGCACAACAACGTTGTTATGGGGGAATTCAACGCCAAAGTGGGAGTACAAGAATGCGACGAACCGAGAATCGGACCTTATGGCTTGGGGCGCCGAAATCACAGGAGGCTAATGCTGCTCAACTTCCTAGAAAAGCAGGGGCTCTTCTTGATGAATTCCTTCTACAAGAAGAAGCCACAGAGGAGATGGATCTGGCAGAGCCCCGACACTGTGACGAGGAACAAGATAGATTTCATCATGGCGGATAAGAAGCATATATTTAGAGATGTCTCAGTGGTCAACAGGTTTAATACCGGTAGCGACCACCGACTTGTACGAGGCACTCTAAATATCAATTTTAGGGCTGAAAGATTCCGCCTGGTGAAATCTACTCTCCGACCCACGCCGCTCCAAATGATCCACGGGTCCGAACAGTTCCAACTGGAACTTCACAATCGGTTCGAATCGCTGGAAACCACAGGCAATGTTGACGAGATAACCGACAACGTGGTGAAGACGTTGCAGGATTTGGGTCGCAGGCATTTTCCGCCTGTACGAAGAAACAGACGGTCCGAATTCTCTACCGAAACTCTGGATCTCATGAAGACGAAACGTGAAATGCCACCGGCTTTGTTTGCCTCGCCAGAGCATCGGGCCCTCTCCAAGAAAATAAGAAAACTTGTAAGGCGAGACCTCCGCTGCTTTAATACGCGTGCCATTGAGGCGGCCATAGAGCAGAACAGGGGGTCCAAAGTTTTCTCAAGAAGCTTGGGGAGGAGCCACTTTGTAAAGTTGAGGACAGCGGATGGCAGAGAGCTTACGTCTCGCTCTGAGATCCTGATGGAAGTAGAAAAGTTCTACGGGCTACTGTATTCTTCGCGGGCGAAGAAGCCTGCGACGCAAAGCAACGAAGGTCCACGTGCACCACTCACGCGCAATTATACGCAGGACATCCCGGAGGTTCGACGTGGACGAGATTGGTGCGGCTCTCGGGCAATTTAAAAATGGCAGGGCTCCGGGTGATGACGGAATTACAACTGAGATCCTTAAAGCAGGAGGAATGCCAATCCTCAAAGCCTTGGCTGAGCTCTTCAATTCCGTTATCCACCGGGGCACTGTGCCGAAGGCGTGGAGCAAGAGTGTGGTGGTCTTGTTTTTCAAGAAGGGCCATAAGACTCTCTTGAAAAACTATAGGCCAATCTCACTCTTGAGCCACGTCTATAACTTGTTTTCGAGGGTCGTCACGAATCGTCTCGCCAGAAGACTTGACGAGTTCCAACCACCGGAGCAGGCTGGGTTTCGAAAAGGCTACAGCACCGTAGACCACATCCATACTGTTCGGCAGATTATACAAAAGACCGAAGAGTATAATCAGCCACTGGGTATGGCATTTGTGGACTACGAGAAAGCCTTCGACTCCATCGAAACTTGGGCTGTTCTGGAGTCTTTGAAAAATGCCGTGTTGATTGGCGATACATTGAGGTGCTGAGATGCCTGTATGACGCCGCAACGATGACCGTCCAGATCCAGGACCGGAGGGCGAAGCCTATACCCCTACATCGCGAGGTGAGTCAGGGGGATGTGATTTCCACGAAACTGTTCACCAACGCGATGGAGGTTGTCTTCAAAACTCTGGTCTGGGCTGGACGGGGCATTAACATCAACGGCGAGCGTATCTGTCACCTCCGTTTTGCCGACGATATCGTTGTCTTTGCAGAGACTTTGGAGGAACTTGCCGAAATGCTTGGCAGCTTAAATGAATCTTCCCGACGAGTCAGTCTTGGCATGAATTTGGACAAGACAAAAGTCATGTTCAATGAACACGTCATGCCGAGACCGGTAAACGTCGATGGCGTCCCTCTAAAAAATGTGCAGGAATAACCTTGGACAGAAAATACAGGTAGGCAGCCATAACTTCGAGGGTGAAGCTAATAGGAGGATTCAGCTGGGCTGGGCAGCATTCGGTAAGCTTCGTCAAGTCTTCTCGTCGACCATTCCGCAATACTTGAAGACAAAAGTCTTCGAGCAGTGCGTCCTCCTCGTCTTGACCTACGGAGCCGAGACATGGACACTGACAGCAGGATTGGTCCACAAGTTGCAAGTCGCTCAACGGGCTATGGAGCGAGATATGTTGGGTGTTTCTCTTATGAATAAAATTAGAAATGAGGATATCCGTAAGAGAACCAAGGTAACCGACATAGCTCGTAAAATTAGCAAGTTGAAGCGGCAGTGGGCCGGTCCAGGACTCGTCTGCTCCATCATCCATCCACTTTTAGGATTTTAGTCTGTCCGTCTGAAATTTTTTCTCGGATAGACTCCTAAATTAAGCTAAGGATTTAAATCAAAACTTTTAAGATTGATAAAGGAATTCTAACTTAAAATTTCGTGTAAGTTCCACTTGGATATGTTATATGGTTCAGAAAATAAAGTGCATGTCTTGCCCAAATGAAATGGCGGCCAGAGATATTATAATTATCACTAAATAATAAGCCCGATTTGACAGTTCTAATTACAACATATTTAGGGATTGGAACCTCCAAATCTTTAACCAACTTAATAAATTATCACGAGATATCGGATGAAAACTATACGATTTAAAATTATTTATTTTAACACGTTTTCTAATAAAATTTTAAAGACAGTCGTTGGCACAATTAAATGGAAGCTAAGATTTACTAGACAGTTTCATAACTCCTGTAGATATCGTTATTGAGTCCAGCTATAAATAGTTATCAGGGGCCAAAGATAAAGACTACGTACTTTCATCCTCAGAAAAGCACCTAATCTATATTGGATTGATGATGTTTTCATTGATGAGTCCCAAGGAGACGGCTTCTTGATGCTACAGTTCGAAATCGAGAATAAGCGGTGAATTAAGTGTCGAAGTTATGGAAACGACTTTGATCTCGAGTACACCGGCAATACTAGTTTGGAAAAATGCTTCATTCTTTTTCTTGTCTGACCATTACCTGCAAAAATAGGTAGTATAAAAGACATCATTTTGTTCATCAAATTGGAGATACTTGTAATTTTAACATAAATAATAGGTTGGGGAAAAGTCTTTTCGCATATAGTATGTATGAACTTGTAATAAGATCTCTTTGGCTATGCCATTTGTATCTGGCTGGTTTTGGTATCATTAAAAAGTTTTAATTATAGAAGACAATTCCAATTTCAAGTTAGGAAAATTTGTGAGTGAATCTAATGAAGAAATTCGATACATTTTAAAATTTTACTACAAAAAAGGCAAAAATACAACACAAGCCGCGAAAAAAAATTGTGATGTTTATGGACCTAATGCATTATCTGTGAGAGTAGCGCAAATTTGGTTTAAGTGTTTTCAATCCTGAAATTTTGATATCAAAAATGCACGTCGCTCTGGTCGCCCTGTTACGGACAAAATTAATGCCATTTTTGAAAAAGTGGAGCAAGATCGGCATATTAGTAGTTACGATGTAGCTGGAGAACTGAGAATTGACCACAAAACGGTTTTGGCGCATTTGAAAAAAGCTGGGTACACAAAAAAGCTCGATATTTGGGTGCCTCATGAGCTCACTGAAAGAAACCTAATGAACCGTGTACTCATTTGTGATTCTTTATTACGACGTAATGAAACCGAACCATTTTTGAAGAAGCTGATAACTGGTGATGAAAAGTGGATCACGTACGACAAGAACGTGCAAAAAAGATCGTGGTCAAAGGCCGGTCAGGCTTCACAGACTGTGGCGAAACACGGGTTAACTCGCAACAAGGTTGTGCTGTGTATGGTGGGATTGGAAGGGCATTATTCATTATGAGCTGTTACCGCCAGGCAGGACCAGCGATTCTGAACTGTACTGCGAACAACTGATGAGATTAAAGCAAAAAGTTGAGAGAAATCGGCTGGAATTAATCAACAGAAGGGGTGTGGTTTTTCACCATGATAACGCTAGACCTCACACATCTTTAGCCACTCAACAAAAATTACGAGAGTTTGGCTGGGAGGTGTTAATGCATCCGCCGTATAGTCCTGACCTTGCACCTTCAGATTTTCACCTGTTTCGGTCTCTGCAGAATTCCTTAGGCAGTGTCAGGTTAACAACACGAGAGGACTGCCAAAACCACTTGTCACAGTTTTTTGATCAGAAGCCCCAAAATTTTTATAGCAATGGGATCACGTCCCTACCTACAAGATGGCAAAAAGTTATCCACCAAAACGGCACCTACATACTTTAGTCAAATGTAAATAAACTTTATAAAAAAACCTTTTGAACTTTTATATAAAATGCGAAGAAACTTTTTCCCCAACCTAATACATGCAAGCTAATAATCAAAATATAACATGCCGTTCATTGGACATTCAGAAACATATCAACGGAGTAATTTTGGGGCCCGCGCTGGTCGTCGTCTGCGTATATCAGACGTTAAAAGCCTCCACCTCACAGACCACAGGCTAACAAGTCCTCCTCATACCTTTTAAAGGTTTTTTTTTGAGGTCTATGTAACTGCATTTGCGGTTCTAAAACGCAGTCGTCTGGTGGTTGTGTGTAACGTTTTCTCCCAGACCCTTGCCTTCTCTGAACGAAACCGGTCTTTTGGTTGATATCGAGTCCAGGTTCTTTGTACGGTTGAACGACTCACGTTAAACCGCTGTGAGACGTAACATTGGCCACAGCCCTCTTCCAGGAGCGCTAAAATTTTAATAGCTCGTTATTGCTTTTTCTGCCCTTACAATAAACACAAAGATATCTGTTTTAAGTCACAATAAGGCAGGAATGTGTAACAAATATATATTAATCTACTAAAAACAAAGAGAAGTTAGCTTTAGTTGCCTGATAACCTTTTAACCGCAAACCCGCGAAAAGTAAGTAAAAAGTCACAAATTGAAAAAGGGATTATTATTTTTTTAAACTAAAGTTTCGAATTCGTAATTAACTTTTTTATACCCAGACTCTTTATTGATTGCCAGTAACATAGTTTGGTTATTAAAATCTCTTTAGAACTAAATTATTACCTATAATGTAGAAAAATCAAAACCGCCCTTAATTTTGCATATGAGTTTAGTCTCTTACCATGTTTTCATTGATGACTGTCAGTGAGATGGCTTCATTGTGCTGCAGGTCGAAATCGAGAATAAGTGTTGTGTTAGGTTGTAAAGTTGTGAAAACTACTATAATCCCCAGTACACCACCTATCCTACGTTGGAAAAATCTTTCATTCTTCTTTTTATCTTCACTGATGACTGATTGTTCCGTATTGCTTCAATTCCAAAATCAAGAATGAATACTAATTCAAGTAAGAAGGTTTAATGAACCTTGTAGTCTCTTACCATGTTTTCTTTGGTGACTCTCAGTGAGATGGCTTCATTGTGCTACAGTTCCAAGTCGAGAATAAATGGTTACCAAAGCTATGGAAACGACTGTGATCCCTAATAAACCACCTATCCTAGGTTGGAAAAATGCTTCGTTCTTCTTTTTATCTTCATTGATGACTAATTGCTTCGTGCTGCTGCAGTTACAATTCGAGAATAGGCGGTGGGTTGGGTTGTAAAGTTATGGAAACTACTTTAATTTCCAGTACACCACCTATCCTAGGTTGGAAAAATGCTTCCTTCTTCTTTTTATCTTCATTGATGACTAATTGCTTCGTGCTGATGCAGTTACAAATCGAGAATAGGTGGTGGGTTGGGTTGTAAAGTTATGGAAACTACTTTAATACCCAGTATACCATCTATCCTAGGTTTGAAAAATGCTTCGTTCTTCATTTTATCTTCATTGAAAACCGATTGCTTCGTATTGCTGCAATCCCATATCGAGAATTAATACTAATTCAAGGAAGAAGGTTAAATCAACCTTATAGTCTCTTACCATGTTTTCATTGGTGACTCTCAGTGAGATGGCTTCATTGTGCTGCAGATCCAAATCGAGAATAAGTGTTGTGTTAGGTTGTAAAGTTGTGGAAACTACTATAATCCCCTATAAACCACCTATCCTGGATTGGAGAAATGCTTCGTTGTTCTTTTTATCTTCTTTGAACACTGATTGCTTCGTATTGCTGCAATTTCAAATCGAGAAGAAATGGTGGATTGGGTTACATAGTTATGGAAACTACTTTAACCTCCAATACACCACATATCCTAGGTTGGAAAAATGCTTCGTTCTTCTTTTTATCTTCATTGAGGACTGATTGCGTCGTATTGCTGCAATTTCAAATCGAGAAGAAATGGTGGATTGGGTTACATAGTTATGGAAACTACTTTAACCTCCAATACACCACATATCCTAGGTTGGAAAAATGCTTCGTTGTTCTTTTTATCTTCATTGATGACTGATTGCTTCGTGTTGCTGCAGTTATAAATCGAGAATAAGTGGTGGGCTGGATTGTAAAGTTATGGAAACTACTTTAATCTCCAGTACACCACTTATCCTAGGTTGGAAAAATGCTTCGTTTTTCTTTTTATCTTCATTGATGACTAATTGCTTCGTGCTGCTGCAGTTACAAATCGAGAATAGGTGGTGGGTTGAGTTGTAAAGTTATGGAAACTACTTTAATTCCCAGTACACCACCTATCCTAGGTTGAAAAAATGCTTCGTTTTTCTTTTTATCTTCATTGATGACTAATTGCTTCGTGCTGCTGCAGTTACAAATCGAGAATAGGAGGTGGGTTGTGTTGTAAAGTTATGGAAACTACTTTAATTCCCAATACACCACATATCCTAGGTTGGAAAAATGCTTCGTTCTTCTTTTTATCTTCATTGAGGACTGATTGCGTCGTATTGCTACAATTTCAAGTCGAGAATGAATACTGAATTAAGGAGGAACTTTAAATGAACCTTATAGTCTCTTACCATGTTTTCATTGATGACTCTCAGTGAAATGGCTTCATTGTTCTGCAGTTCCAAATCGAGAATAAATGGTTTACTGAATATCAAAGTTATGGAAACGACATTGATCCCCAATAAACCACCTATCCTGGATTGGAGAAATGCTTCGTTGTTCTTTTTATCTTCGTTGAACACTGATTGCTTCGTATTGCTGCAATTTCAAATCGAGGATAAGTGGTGGATTGGGTTACATAGTTATGGAAACTACTTTAACCCCCAATACACCACATATCCTAGGTTGGAAAAATGCTTCGTTCTTCTTTTTTCTTTATTGAGGACGGATTGCGTCGTATTGCTACAATTCCAATTCGAGAATGAATATTGAATTAAGGAAGAAGCTTAAATGAACCTTATAGTCTCTTACCATGTTTTCATTGGTGACTGTCAGTGAGATGGCTTCATTGTGCTACAGTTCCAAATCGAGAATAAATGGTTTACTGGTTATCAAAGTTATGGAAACGACTGTGATCCCCAATAAACCACCTATCCTAGTTTGGAGAAATGCTTAGTTGCCCTTTTCATCTCTGTTGATATTCCTGTTGCTGCAATTCCAAATCCAGAATAGGTGGTGGGTTGGGTCGTAAAGTTATGGAAACTACTTTCATTCCTAGTACACCACCTATCCTAGGTTGGAAAAATGCGTCGTTTTTCTTTTTATCTTCATTGATGACTAATTGCTTCGTGCTGCTGCAGTTACAAATCGAGAATAGGTGGTGGGTTGGGTTGTAAAGTTATGGAAACTACTTTAATTCCCAGTACACCACCTATCCTAGGTTGGAAAAATACTTCGTTCTTCTTTTTATCTTCATTGATGACTGATTGCTTCGTATTGCTGCAATTCCACATCTAGAATGAATAATAATTCATGGAAGAAGCTTAAATTAACCTTATAGTCTCTTACCATGTTTTCATTGGTGACTGTCAGTGAGATGGCTTCATTGTGCTACAGTTCCAAATCGAGAATAAATGGTTTACTGGTTATCAAAGTTATGGAAACGACTGTGATCCCCAATAAACCACCTATCCTAGTTTGGAGAAATGCTTAGTTGCCCTTTTCATCTCTGTTGATATTCCTGTTGCTGCAATTCCAAATCCAGAATAGGTGGTGGGTTGGGTCGTAAAGTTATGGAAACTACTTTCATTCCTAGTACACCACCTATCCTAGGTTGGAAAAATGCGTCGTTTTTCTTTTTATCTTCATTGATGACTAATTGCTTCGTGCTGCTGCAGTTACAAATCGAGAATAGGTGGTGGGTTGGGTTGTAAAGTTATGGAAACTACTTTAATTCCCAGTACACCACCTATCCTAGGTTGGAAAAATACTTCGTTCTTCTTTTTATCTTCATTGATGACTGATTGCTTCGTATTGCTGCAATTCCACATCTAGAATGAATAATAATTCATGGAAGAAGCTTAAATGAACCTTATAGTCTCTTACCATGTTTTCATTGGTGACTCTCAGTGAGATGGCTTCATTGTGCTGCAGATCCAAATCGAGAATAAATGGTTTAATGGTTACCACAGTTATGGAATCGACTGTGATCCCCAATACACCACCTATCCTAGTTCGGAGAAATGCTTCGTTGCTCTTTTTATCTTCATTGATGACTAATTCCTTCGGGCTGCTGCAGTTACAAATCGAGAATAGGTGATGGGTTGGGTTGTAAAGTTATGGAAACTACTTTAATACCCAGTACACCACCTATCCTAGGTTTGAATAATGCTTCTTTCTTCATTTTATCTTAATTGAGGACTGATTGCGTCGTATTGCTACAATTCCACATCTAGAATGAATACTAATTCAAGGAAGAAGTTTAAATGAACCTTATAGTCTCTTACCATGTTTTCATTAATGACTTTCAGTGAGATGGCGTCATAGCGCTGCAAGTCCAAATCGAGAATAAGTGTTGTGTTAGGTTGTAAAATTATTTGGAAGAGGCCTAGTGAGCGAGGCCCACGCATGCCAGGGCACGCGGATTTGGGAATCCCGCAGTCCCGTAGCTCTGGCATAAGGCGCAGGACGGAACACCCAGGGGTTTTAGTGGGTATCCCTAACTGGGGAGTGGCAATAGCGTGGCACCGGTTCTGACCGGGCATGCTAGTGCCACCCCCGATCTGGCGAATCCCACACTCTCACATCGGGTCGCGAACATCCCCCCAGGCTTCTGTGCCTGTCGCGGCTTAGTCCTCAAACGGATTTCCCCTGGCCAAAAAAAAAAGGTTGTAAAATGATGGGAATTCTTTAATCCCAAGTACACCATCTCCTAGTTAGGTTGGAAAAATGCTTCGTCCTTCTTTTTATCTTTATTGAAGACTAATTGCTCGTATTTCTGCAATTCCAAATTTAGAATGAATACTAATTCAAGGAAGAAGCGTAAATGAACCTTATAGTCTCTTACCATGTTTTCATTGGTGACTGTCAGTGAGATGGCTTCATTGTGTTGCAGTTCCAAATCGAGATTAAATGATTTACTGGTTATCAAAGTTATGGAAACGACTGTGATCCCCAATAAACCACCTATCCTAGTTCGGAGAAATGCTTCGTTGCTCTTTTTATCTTCATTGATGACTAATTCCTTCGGGCTGCTGCAGTTACAAATCGAGAATAGGTGGTGGGTTGGGTTGTAAAGTTATGGAAACTACTTTAATACCCAGTCTACCATCTATCCTAGGTTTGAATAATGCTTCTTTCTTCATTTTATCTTCATTGAAAACTGATTGCTTCGTATTGCTGCAATCCCAAATCGAGAATGTATACTAATTCAAGGAAGAAGGTTAAATGAACCTTATAGTCTCTTACCATGTTTTCATTGGTGACTGTCAGTGAGATGGCTTCATTGTGTTGCAGTTCCAAATCGAGAATAAATGGTTTACTGGATATCAAAGTTATGGAAACGACTGTGATCCCCAATAAACCACCTATCCTAGTTCGGAGAAATGCTTCGTTGCTCTTTTTATCTTCATTGATGACTAATTCCTTCGGGCTGCTGCAGTTACAAATCGAGAATAGGTGGTGGGTTGGGTTGTAAAGTTATGGAAACTACTTTAATTCCCGGTACACCGCCTATCCCAGTTTGGAAAAATGCTTCGTTTTTCTTTTTATCTTCATTGATGACTAATTGCTTCGTGCTGCTGCAGTTACAAATCGAGAATAGGTGGTGGGTTGGGTTGTAAAGTTATGGAAACTACTTTAATTCCCAGTACACCACCTATCCTAGGTTGGAAAAATACTTCGTTCTTCTTTTTATCTTCATTGATGACTGATTGCTTCGTATTGCTGCAATTCCACATCTAGAATGAATACTAATTCAAGGAAGAAGTTTAAATGAACCTTATAGTCTCTTACCATGTTTTCATTGGTGACTCTCAGTGAGATGGCTTCATTGTGCTACAGTTCCAAATCGAGAATAAATGGTTTACTGGTTATCAAAGTTATGGAAACGACTGTGATCCCCAATAAACCACCTATCCTAGTTTGGAGAAATGCTTAGTTGCCCTTTTTATCTCTGTTGATATTCCTGTTGCTGCAATTCCAAATCCAGAATAGGTGGTGGGTTGGGTCGTAAAGTTATGGAAACTACTTTAATACCCAGTCTGCCATCTATCCTAGGTTTGAATAATGCTTCTTTCTTCATTTTATCTTCATTGAAAACTGATTGCTTCGTATTGCTGCAATCTCAAATCGAGAATGTATACTAATTCAAGGAAGAAGGTTAAATGAACCTTATAGTCTCTTACCATGTTTTCATTGGTGACTGTCAGTGAGATGGCTTCATTGTGTTGCAGTTCCAAATCGAGAATAAATGATTTACTGGTTATCAAAGTTATGGAAACGACTGTGATCCCCAATAAACCACCTATCCTAGTTTGGAGAAATGCTTAGTTGCCCTTTTTATCTCTGTTGATATTCCTGTTGCTGCAATTCCAAATCCAGAATAGGTGGTGGGTTGGGTCGTAAAGTTATGGAAACTACTTTAATACCCAGTCTGCCATCTATCCTAGGTTTGAATAATGCTTCTTTCTTCATTTTATCTTCATTGAAAACTGATTGCTTCGTATTGCTGCAATCTCAAATCGAGAATGTATACTAATTCAAGGAAGAAGGTTAAATGAACCTTATAGTCTCTTACCATGTTTTCATTGGTGACTGTCAGTGAGATGGCTTCATTGTGTTGCAGTTCCAAATCGAGAATAAATGATTTACTGGTTATCAAAGTTATGGAAACGACTGTGATCCCCAATAAACCACCTATCCTAGTTCGGAGAAATGCTTAGTTGCCCTTTTTATCTTCATTGATGACTGATTGCTTCGTGCTGCTGCAGTTACAAATCGAGAATAGGTGGTGGGTTGGGTTGTAAAGTTATGGAAACTACTTTAATTCCCAGTAAACCACCTATCCTAGGTTGGAAAAATACTTCGTTCTTCTTTTTATCTTCATTGATGACTGATTGCTTCGTATTGCTGCAATTCCACATCTAGAATGAATAATAATTCATGGAAGAAGCTTAAATGAACCTTATAGTCTCTTACCATGTTTTCATTGGTGACTGTCAGTGAGATGGCTTCATTGTGCTACAGTTCCAAATCGAGAATAAGTGTTGTGTTAGGTTGTAAAGTTGTGAAAACTACTATAATCCCCAGTACACCACCTATCCTACGTTGGAAAAATCTTTCATTCTTCTTTTTATCTTCACTGATGACTGATTGTTCCGTATTGCTTCAATTCCAAAATCAAGAATGAATACTAATTCAAGTAAGAAGGTTTAATGAACCTTGTAGTCTCTTACCATGTTTTCTTTGGTGACTCTCAGTGAGATGGCTTCATTGTGCTACAGTTCCAAATCGAGAATAAATGGTTTAATGGTTACCACAGTTATGGAATCGACTGTGATCCCCAATACACCACCTAGGTTTGAAAAATGCTTCATTGTTCTTTTTATCTTCATTGATAACCGATTGCTTCGTATCGCTGCGATTTCTAATCGAGAATGAATAGTGAATTAAGGATAATGCGCAAAATCCCCTCCTGTGATTACATCACAGGGGCCAGCAGTATTTAAAGTATGCGTTAGATCTAACCTGTGTTGGTGAAGTTAGTCACTCCTTCCCGGGGTAATCAAGGCCTTGATGCGCGGTTGAACTTGGGTGTAACTACGTTCGAAACCTCATTTTCCTCCAAATTAAGCGCGAACACATGGGGCGCAGGTTCAGGTTTAGTGGAGTAGTTGAGAACGTCTGTATCAGAGTCCCACACAAGCCGTGCTGAGCTTAATCTCGCCGCGTAAGGTCTAACCCCCACAAAGGGCCCGGTATTATACGGAATGTATTCTCCCTGCGTTGTCAAAAAAAAAAGATTTAACAATGAAAAATATAAACGAGTAGGATTATATGTGTTGAAAACATGTAACTACCTTGAGAAAAAACCGTCAAGTATAATGTACCACCCAATATTAAAATGCTAATGCAAGTTTTAAACGTTCATTACGAAGAATGATTCATAATGGTTTCATGAACCTCCGATGTTGGACGTTGCTATTTCTTGAAATTTTATGCATATATATATATTATATATATACCCAGAGGTTTTTGAGAAAATGACATGCAAAGTTGGATGGATAGACGGACAGGCGGATATGACGATTTTATAGAGTTTCACTAACTGCCAAAATGACAAAGGAAAGGAAGGACAAAAATGACAAACGAAATATAAATATGAAAACATAATTCGAGTTTTAATCGTTTTTCACGAAGAATGGTATTTGTGGTATACTTTTTTTGGCACTAAATACGCGTTGGTTTTAGAGATGTCTCATCGCGTTGGCAAAAATGGTTGAATGGATCACGCAATAAATACAAGTAGGTAACCCTCTGTATTCACATATCCAACATGTACTACACCTTTTTGTGTAATTTGTGGTTGTTCAAGAAGGGTGTTAGAAAATTCTTAGAGGTCGACTAGGCGTTGGCAGTGGCTGGTGTTGCAAACGGCCATAGGCGACGATAACCACTTTCCGTTTCGTGGGACGTTTACCTGCTTCAGCCCATAAATCATATTTTTTTAGGGAATAATTATGCCTTTTTGAGCTGTCTTAAGAAGTCCCTCGTTTCGTGTCAGAGATACAAACTTTGTATTGAAAATAATTCAACAAATTGTAAAGATAATAGCTTTAATACCTGCAATAAGAAAATAATGAGAAATTATACATTTAAACTAGCGACCACTCGCGACTTCGCCTGCGTTTGTTTTGAATATTCGTAATATGGACTTAACCTTCAGTGACGTCCGCTCTCGAGGTTCTTCCTTTATATACTAAAGAGATGAATATATAGACAAACGTTAAAAGAGTGGCGAAATTGGGGTCAGTGAATCGTTAAACGAACATTTATCACAAAATTTTCCTAAAAAATTTAATGTATATACTCAAATCACAGTTTTATAAATATAGTAGTATAAACTAACTAAACCCAACTACTCATTGCTGTAGCTTAGTTTGATATTATTAGTAATTTAAAAAATAGAAGTGGGTGTTGTCTTGTTATAAAAATACTCTTCAATTAATAAATTATAACGTTATGAAAATTTCAAGTCAATCCAGAAGCACTTTACAAGTTATGCAGCAACCAAACATACGGATGCTGCATTTTTAAATCTATCTAATATACAAGATGGAATTTTTTAATGCCAGTGCCAATAGCTTGACCCATTGAATTTATAAGTACAGATTTCATGGTTTTCCTTTAATTAAATTTACCAAGTATGTTAGAGAGATTTCATCCTTGTGATTGACCCTAACGATCGATGGAATAAAATTACAGGGTATAATTTTTACAGATTTTAGTCGGTTCGATTCCCGGGTGAAGCAAGAGAATTTTCGAAAATCTTTGAATGCAGTTTTATTTCCATTCAAAAATAAAGAAATGTTTCTTTGGAGTAAAATTTGCTTTCTCTATTATTTAGAGTACTTTCCCTCCAAGTGGCATTAAAAAGTTCCATCATGTATAAAATTCTCGTGTCCCAGTGTTTGTAACAAAACTCCTCCGAAACGGCTTGACCGTTTCTTATGAAATTTTGTGTGTATATTTAGTAGGTCTGAGAATAGGACGGAAACTATTTTACATACCCATAAGAGATGAGGGTGTTCCATCCAAAAAATATATTTTTTGGACAAAATGTTATATTTTAACTTTTTTATGATTTGGCATTAAAAAATATATACAACCCTAAATTTTCACCCTACTACCACCAACCCCTAAGTACTAATAGGCATATTAGTACTTTAATAATTTTCTACTCCCGGCGGTCGAATTGATCAGTTACCACTCGATCAATTATTCTCGCCAGGCGTCCGGTGTCACTTCTCACCCCGTAAACAACACAGAGTAGGGATGACAACGAAGCTGATCTCCTATCTTTCTCACACAATAAGCTTTCTCTCACTCACTAAAGTTTTGGGCCTAACCATTATTATTTATTGATTGTGCGTCGATCGTAGCAGTGATGCTTATATTTATCATTTTACTCTCTCAGTGCAACTCTTATATTATGTATATTATCATAGTAAATGTATCATCAATTTGCAGTCCTATATTTGTTTATTCCCATTTTGCTCAAGATAGTTCTCACGTTCAGTTAATTAAGTGATCTCATATAAATCAATAGTTTTCAACAGTTTGTTGTTTGTCCAATATGTGTTCCTAAACCATTGATCAGATTGTGGTAAAACTTTGGTAGTGTCATGAGGATATCGAAAAGGGCTTCTGGCTTAAACAATCTATATATTTATAAAAATAGAAATCAATGTTTGTATGTTTGTCCTCAATGTGTTCCTAAAGCATTGATCAGATTTTGATGAAACTTTAATAGTGCGTCATGAGGATGCTCCGTGAGGGTTTTTGACCCAAAATGTTTATATATACAATTCTTTTGATTGTGTGTATGTTACTGAATTCTTCCTAAATGATTGAACCGATTTTGATGAAATTTTTTGTGCGTGTTAAAATTGGTCCCGGGATGGTTTAAATTCACGATTAGACCTGGTAGGTAGCGCCGCTAAACTCCTTCTAAGCAGTGGGACCGATTGTAACGATTTTTTTAAATGGGTTCAAGTGAATTTTAAAATAGTTTAGATTAACAATTGATCCCGGCAGATGAGGTTGCAATCGGTTTCCAGGATTTTGACCAATTTTTTTGTGGGTTTGAGTGGGTCTCGGGATGGCTTAGATTCACAATTGAACCAGGTAGGTAGTGCTGCAATCAGGTATCAGGATTTAGGTGAATTATTTTTGTGTGTGTTCAAGTGGGTCCCGGGATAGTTTAGATTCAAATTTGAACCAGGTAGGTGGCGCTGCAGTCGGGTGTCAGGATTTAGGTGAATTAATTTTGTGTGTGTTCAAGTGGGCCCCGGGATAGTTTAGATTCAAATTTGAACCAGGTAGGTGGCGCTGCAGTCGGGTGTCAGGATTTAGGTGAATTAATTTTATGTGTGTTCAAGTGGGCCCCGGGATAGTTTAGATTCAAATTTGAACCAGGTAGGTGGCGCTGCAGTCGGGTGTCAGGATTTAGGTGAATTAATCACAAGATTAATTATAACACACACAAGTGTGTTCAAGTGGGTCCCGGGGTGGTTTTTATTCAAATTTGAAACAGGTAGGTGGCGCTACAATCGCGTGTCAGGATTTAGGTTAATTATTTTTGTGTGTTCAATTGGGTCCCAGGATGGTTTAGATTTAAATTTGAACCAGGAAGGTGGCGCTACAATCGCGTATCACGATTTAGGTGGATTAATTTTGTGTGTGTTCAGTTGGGTCCCGGGATGGTTTAGATTCAAATTTGAACAAGGTAGTTGGCGCTGCAATCGGGTATCAGGATTTAGGTGAATTATTTTTGGATGTGTTCAAATGGTTCCCGGGATGATTCAAATTCAAATTTGAACCAGGTGGCGCTGCAATCGGGTTCTAGATTTTTATATTTTATAGGCAGGACAACGTCTGCCGGGTACAGCTAGTAATATTATAAGATTCTAAACATGCCGGGTCTGTACATTGAAGTTATTTAAAAAAAGAACAAATATATCCGATGAACACGATGCAAGTTTTTTTAGATTTCTCCTCTGTTTGTCTGTTTGTTCGGGATTCACGTAAAAACTACGGGGCCTATTTCGATGTGGATTTCGCTGATCGACAGCTAATTCTTAGACTTAAAATCTGCGTTACTTTTTATCCCGGGAATCACGCGGGAATCTCAAGTCAAGCGCGGACGAAGTCGCAGGTATATCCTGGTGTAAAGATAAAATTGTATTTTTCATTAGTGACAAGATACGTCATAGAACATTCCCATTTTTAATCTTCGCGACATCCAGCCAGCATTATACGATGAGTGCAATCTCTTTACAAATGGCCACACTACATATAAACTTGAATATTTATGGATATTTAATACTGACTGGATACATAAATAGAAAAGAAAAACACAACCCAAACGACAAATAAGTAGTAAACAGCTAATCGAAATTGGCCATTTTTAAAATAGCAATTAACGAAAGGTCCGAGCTGTTTTAAATTAACAAAGAGTTTTAGAGCGCTTTAGTGCTAAAATGCGATTATGAATAACATTTTATAACTAAAGAGCTGATTAACTAAAAAGACTTTATTAAGAGCATATTAAACATACTTAGTGTGATTTTAAAATTCGAGGAAAGTAGTTTTTGATAATCAGTTTTGTCTAGTTAAAATTCAAGAAAATGTATGATTGCCTTGTGTTTTGTAAGAAATTTAGTTGATCTTTGTCTTTACTAAATCCTATGACTTCATCAAAATCTGATGAAATTTGTATGAGTACCGGTCATGCAATTTTAAAACATATAAGACTGACATTTTTCCTTTTATGGCACCGATATGTCATCTAACACAAAAATCTGTCAATGGTGACACTGCACGTCAGAAGTGAAAACTTCACGAAAGTTCAGTGCTTGTTCACAGAAGATCCCAGAAGAACTCAAAGCGCCTTAACAAGGTTTCACCTTTTTCTCCTTTAAATAAAATTAAATGTTGTAATATATTGTAATATATAATGTTTCTCATATATTATATATATACTTGTATTTAGATAATTTCATATATACGCATATATGGGTGTTCTATAAATGTGCTTGGATTTATGTACGTATTAAATTTATAAATTAGTGTATGTATGTATATTTAAATTGCACAGTCCTATTTTTTGCCGCTCCACCTACGTGGACCGCGGGTTAAACTCTAGTATATATGTACTGAGTTTCAGTGAAATCGGTGCAGTAGTTTTTCCGTGAAAACGGAACAGACAGACAGAGTTACTTTCGCATTTATAATATTATAAAGGGATAGGGATGTTGATGTTAAAAAGAACTATTTGAATATTGGATTGCCATACATATAATATGTGGCAGTTAGTTGCGATAGCGGTGTGGTGTGATGATGTTTTCACTAATACGAAGGATTAACATTTTTATACCTATATGTAAATAATCAGTCAAAATTTTATCTAACTGATGATGTAAACCGCTTTCCGGTGCGTGGTTTCGTAGGAGTTTTTGGATATACAGACAGACGCGGAAAGCGACTTACTATCTAACATAATTTTTTACGTTTCATTAATAACGATATTACGCCATCTATTATAAAATTACATAAACACCAAGGTGAATTCGACAGTTTTGTAATACCAAATAAAAAACTAGATGGCGTTGAATGTTGAATAGTTTGTTAATAATAATTATTACTTATTTTTCAATGTTCTGTCTATAGTTTATGTTGGAATATATCTATTTCTTATGAAAGTTCAAAGGAATATTTAGATAATTAAGGCTACATAAAAAAAGTATTGAGAAAATTATCAAAATTATTTTCTTCTCTGTTCTCATATATTTGATTTAACAAGCCTACTGTGGAAGAACATCGTAGGCGACAAATATTACAGGAGAGCTACTTTAGAAAATATTTTTTAAGCAAAGGCTAGTTACAAGGAGAGAGTTTATCGCGCGTTTTGGGGCGAGAAGGGATGCGAGATAGTAAGGAAGAAAGTGTAGGCGGAAGGGAAAATGGGAACCGGAATTCTTACTCACCGTACAAAACATAACGTTAATCACTTCATATTCTGTGAGAGCGTGGTATCACACCGAGAGAACTGGCCCTAAGGGCTGTAATCAAGATAATGATTTCACCATAGCTACTAAATATAAATATCATAATATGAAGGGTAATTTTGACGTGGTAGAATCACGCTGGAATGAATAGCTGACGTAGTAGAAATATGCTGGAATCATTAGCTGATGTAGTAGAACCATGCTACAATTGTTATCTTGATTACAGCTGTTAGGGCTGACTCGATCGGTGGGATACCGCGGTTACACAGAATATCGGCCTGCAACGATTAGTCTCATGGTGAGAGAGAGTTCCGATAACCCATGTCCACTTCCCTATCCCATGCCCTCTTTTTATGTTTATTTTTTTAAGAAAATAGTGAAAAAGATGGCGCTGCGGTCGCATCTTTTTTTGGCAACTACTGAACGTATATGGACGAAATCTATATATATAACCCCATACATATAATATAAATACTTTGGATACATTTTTTATCCCGATAAAGGACGTATTTTCCTTAAAATAACCAGATTAGAATAATAGATGGCGCTGCAATCGAATTTTTAATAGGGATTGTTAAAAAAGTTACCCTCTGATTTTATATTTTTATTACGTAAAATAGGGTATTTTATGATACTAATTTGAATATTCTTGTGTTTTAGTGTTAGTTTTTTTTAATTAGATATTTAAAAATATTCTCCGATGACGTCAACGGGGACAAATTTACATATTAATTTAATTAATTCCTTTGCCTATAAAACGAAAATAATAAAACCATAGTAATCTGTGCTACTATTTAAATGTCACTGTCATTATTCATTACATATCGTGATCATTTTAGTGTGGCCAGCTTAGCAATTTTGTCACTGGGGCTTATAATTTATCGTGTTCAACAGTTTTTTTTTTCTATAGTTATCGTTAAATTATTTTAAGTGACCTTTAGTGAAAAATAAATCTTACACAACTTAAATTGTATAATGCACAGCTAGAATTTACTTCCATTCATTGATAACCAAGCATAAATTCCAGTTATTCTACTAGACATCGCAATGACATTACTTTCTTAATTTGTAATAAAGTATTCTTTCGGTGATTAAAATAGGTAAAGCTCATTCGACCGTTAGAATACTTTGACTTGGTATCACATTTAGATTATCATTTTTAATCTCTGGTACCAATACATGACCTCATTATCCAATGAAGTTATCAATGCAGTTAGAATAAAAAGGTTGTATTGTCAGTTTCAATTAATTGAGGGGAGGAGGGGGGAGGGTCGTTAGTCAGACCTTTAAAAAACTATCAGTCGTTGGGACGTCACTTCAGAGGAAAACAATTAGTATTTGAGAGTGACGGTTGTGGTGTACTATCAAAACTCTTTTGTAACTTTCATAAAGATACTACATTGATGTGTTTAGAAATAACTTCTAAGTAATTCTGACATTGTTATTCATACTGCAAATTTTAGTGAAATAAAACCAATAATCTTGGTTTTGTCATTTATTATATTTATGTCATTGGACATAAATCAGATCCGCGGTCCGAATGAATATATTGAGGAGCACCGAAAGTAAGGAATAAATCCCTTAGGCATTTTATGACTGTGACCGCTGACAAATCTTTACATGGATAGGCGAATGGGAATCTAGAATACTCATCTATCATCGTTAAAATGTAGCGCGTGCTAGTAGTAGAAGGTAGGGGTAAGTCCCTTTAAAATCAATATTAAGTCGTTCAAAAGGTGCAGTGGCTTTAATAAGAGCTCCATAGTTTCTAACGAATCTAGGTTTGATTTCGGCACATATACGACAATCTGATGTCATTCGTTTAATGTCATCTACCGAGTATGGTAGATTTTTCGAATGCACCCAATGCGTCATCCGCACTATACCCGGGTGTCCTAAAATATTATGTACTTCGTTCAGACTTCTTCTAGTTGCGCTCGAACATACACGGGATAAAGCATCAGCTGTAACGTTTTGCTTACCCGGACGATATATTATATCATATTTGTAATTTGATAGCTCGACGCGCCACCTTTCTATATTTTCGTTTTTAATCTTACTACTATGAGACTGGTTAAACATGGATGAAACTGACCAGTGGTCTATTATCAATAGAAAGTGTCTCCCGATGAGATGGTGTCGCCATTTCCTCAGGTATTCTACCACAGCGCACGCTTCCCTTTCAATTGAGGAATGACGACGTTCTGAGTCATTTAGGGAACGGGAGAAGAAAGCTACCGGACGACCGTTCTGTGAGAGAGAAGCCGCGATAGAGTGCTCAGAGGCATCAGTCTCTACGGTAAACGCCTCATTCGGATTGATGACAGTTAAAGCGGATTTCAGTATATCTGACTTTAATTTCTGAAAACAATTAATTGCAATTTCATTCAAAGGGAACTCGGTCACTCTTGTTAGAGAGTTGATTTTTTCCGAGAAATTTTTAATCCATTTAGAATAGTGTGCAAACATGCCGAGAGCTCGTTTAAGAGACTGTGAATCTATAGGAATTGGTAAGCTCATTAGGGGGCGTAGGCGTTCTTCGTCTGGCTGAATTGAGTTGTCAGCAATTTTATAGCCGAGCAATTTGACGGATTCTTGTCCGTATACACGCTTCTCTTCATTTAGTGTGAGGTTATACTTCGTTGCAACCTCTTTCAATTGTTTTAGGTTGTGGTCATGTTCATCCTTTGTTTTACCACAGAATGTGACGTCATCGAGATACGCATAAGTGCCCATTAATTTTTCTTTACAGATAATATGCTGTAGTGTTCTTTGGAAAGCAGCAACTCCGTCAGTAACTCCAAATGGTATCCGAGTAAATTGGTACAAATTTCCACATGCTTCAAAGGCTGTATATTTCCTTTCACTCGTCAAAATTGGTACTTGATGGTAAGCACTTTTTAGATCAATTTGGCTGAAAAAATTATGCTCTGCTACCTTCGAAACTATTGATTTTATATTAGGCAATGGATATGCATCCAGCTCGGTAAATCTGTTAATCGTTAGCGAATAGTCAATGACGAGACGTTTACGATGTGTCCTACCGCCAGTGACCAAGACTTGAGCTCTCCAAGGTGAGTTACTAGGTTCAATGATACGATTCTTTAAAAGTTTAGCAACCTCCTTTATAAATTGACTGTCAGATTCAGAGTATTTTCTTGATTTTATAGCAACGGGTTTCACATTCGATGAAAGGTTGGAAAAAAGTGAAACCGGGGGCACCATAGCTGCCGCAACATTACAAATTTTTAAAGCTTTATCTGGGCCACCAAACTCTATCTCTACGAACGAATGGCTCTGTAAAATATCGTGTCCTGCAAAAGATCCTCTAAGATATATAAAGGTTTATATTGGTAGATGTATTCATTCAGTTTTATAGTTACAGTGCAATATCCATCCACATGTTTAGAATTTTTCTTTGAAGCCAAAGTTACTGTTTCTTTCCAGGGATGGCGTTTTAGACTTAGTAACTGAGCGAAACCCTTGTTGATAAAACTCGTTGAACTTCCGCTATCTATCAAAGCATCAGCTTTATGGTTGTTGACAGTAATAGATACCGTACTCCTTCGCAGACTAGCTGGCGATGCTGCTAAAATTGCTGACAGGCTTTCATCGCATGACTCTACTATGGCATTATTAACCGGCTTAATTGTCGTATCGCTGCTTCTACAAACTTTTGCAAAATGGCCTTTCTTTTCATAAATTTGGCAAGTGGCACAGAATGCTCGACATTTAATTCTCTGGTGAACGTTTCCACCACAGAAAAAGCAGCGTTTACGTGATGGCGTTGCAGCTAGATTAGGACTGTTGCTCTGTAGACTGATATCTTCGAGCTGATTTAGGTCTATAGCAGAATGCGTAGGGATGCTTTTGAAATCATTCGCATTCTTCTCAGCCATTTCCAGGGACATCGCCTGATTATAAGCCTCTTCTAAACTTATTTCTAGGTTTTCCAGCAGCCTTTGTCGAATTCTTTGAGAATGTATACCAGCGATAAAAGCGTCACGCACATATTCGTTTCTATATACTTCGGCAGTGACAGATTTAAAATTACAGTCGAAGGATAATTGTTGTAAATATCGTAAGAAATCTCCCACTGTCTCTTCGGGTTTCTGCTTGGCAGAAGTCAACAAGAATCTAGCATGAATTTCATTTTTAGGCTTTAGGTAAATATCGTCTAATATTTTTATAGCTTTCGAGTACTCTTTTTTTCTCTTACGAATGAGTATATATTTGGAGATATGATGTTAAGCAATATTTTAAGTTTAGTGCTACCGGGTACCTGATGATCCTTAGTCTCGATACCAAGATAGTTCTCGAACGTCTCTGTCCAGTGACGGTATTTTAAATCTGAGGCTGGGGTACCAGGATCCGTGTCGAACTTTTCTGATCTAAGTAATCGCGCTAATGAAGCCATTTTATTTTTAATGCGTTTTATTTAATGAAATAAATTGACATAAATATAATAATCGACGGGAATTCGGTGCATTTTCTCCTTCCCAGAAGTTTTAACTTCAAAAATCATCGCTATGTTCGATAAAGCCTTTTTTTAAGTCAATGCGTTGGGAGTTACTTTCATACACACACATGTATGTAGCTTGTAGCCAATCGTAGTTACAAAAAATTCAAAATTTTAGTGATTTCGCTATTAGCAACCTAGCAACATTGGGTATTTCGGCTTTAGATCAGAGGTTTAATGCGACATCTCTAAATTCTAATATTACTACTTACAATTCATTTCGTCTTTAGAAAATTCTTCTGGAATCATCCGACAAAAAGTAAACTATTTTATTATTGAAAATATATTAAATATTTTCTTTGTAAACATGGCCGGATCTTTGTATACGAGTGTCACTTTGTTAATTATTCGCAAAACTTACCTAAAGTTAATAATGTAATGTTATTAGAGTACATAGCTTCTAGTACATAATATTGGAGAAATAAGAGGAGTTAAAATCTTGATATAAGTAGTTTTGTGAATGTGTCTAAATTCTAAATTCATCCTGTTCGTCCATATCAACATCCTACCAGACGCCGCTACTTCCTTTTAGAACCTGTGTATTTTATGACTATTACTATCTGTAAATTTCATCCATGTTATAAAATCAGTAATATTAATTATTTATTTAATTGATGATAGATGTAAGTATATTTTGTGTTGAGAGTCGAAATTTGTCTAAATGTGCAAGTAAAATTATTGATTAAAACAGGTTTAATCAAAATTTTTACTATTTTTTTAGAAACCGACCGATTATTAGAAAATGATTAATATAATATTAATCGTTATATATACTTATTTGATAATGTGGTACAATCAAATACCTATATTACTTTATTATTAATCTATAATACAAGTAAAGTATCTCATGTAAATAAAGGAACAGACATATGATTGCACCACTATCCTGGCCATTGGATAGTGTTTCATTTCTAATGTATCTTATGGGTGGTATGAACGTATACAACAACTTACTGGAAAATTACCAAACTCGGCAGTAGTTTTAAATATATTCACTTGTCAGCTTAAAAAGTGGCTAATTGAGCATACAATCTAAAGCTTGAAGGATTTCATGGAATATGAAGATTTGTGACAAACACCTTAATCATTGTAAATCTCTTAATATATATATATAATATATCTTAATAATCTTGATGTGGAACATAGTAACTAATCTGTAGATTTATGAGTTAAATAATGACTAAGCAAGTCATTGAATGGACGCTTTATATCAATTGTTTTTTCAGGTCATCCGGAAAGAACTAGCAACAATAACTTTTCTATACAAGCAAGGGTTATGCTTGAACATAGAATTTTATATGAGTTGTGCACTGCAGCTTACATGAAAACTTTAAAAACAGAGAAAAAATCAAATATGGCTAGTATTTGATTTTTTCAGAAAAAAAATAGATAAATCTGAACATTTCTGAAAAGATCAATGACCTGAATTATTAATTAAGTGTTTTAAGTAAATAAACAAGTTTAACTGCTAAAAATTATTTATTATTTCATCTTGCAAAATAACCAGTCAAAAGATATATAAATCAATTCATATAAATATACCGCACATACATATTTATAACTCACTATAGTTTACTTTCAGTATAGAAACTCATCTAATTTTTATAACTCTTAATGGGAACTCTTAAGCTAGTCATTGCCTTCTGTGTTCACAAGTCTTCAGACAAAGTAAAACTAAAATATTTTTGGAGGAATTTTAATATTTATTTATTGTTTACATGAATTATAACTACTGACATCTAGATTTATGTATATTATTATATAAAAATAAATTATTCAAATTAGTCATGCTTGTTTTCGATTAATTAATAAGCTTTAAAGGTGTGGGCCATTCTTCTACAGTAGTACAAATCTGTTCAAAAGGAATCAGTTTCCATTTATTGATATGGGCTCGCTTGAGATAAATTCACCTTCTAGTGAATCTTCTGTATGCCATTAGCTCCAATTCAGTTCATAAAGTATAATCCAAAGAATTTAAGTCGGGGCTCAACAATGGCCAATCTTCGCTCTGAACAAAGCCCAGCAAATTGGCTTAATGTTAGATAGACTTGCTTCATGGGCGGGTGCAGTCCTGTTGGAAAATCTACTGCTATCCAGTGAATAGAGTATCACTTAATGGTTAAATCGTTGCTTCCAATATGTGATTTTGGAAATGTTGCGCCTTGAAATGACCTCCTCGTAGGAAACATCTCATCAAACCGAAGCAGATGATGAATGCGCTGGACATTATGTAAAGAAGGCTGGACGTCCTAACTTCTGGCGTAAGCCGTATTACCGTACTAAACTTTTCTTCCACCGTGATGATCTTCTCATTGGTAAACAGGTTATTTTTGGATCGTATCTCTTGAAAAGGTTTCGACATCGTTCCAACCGCAGTTTACGAAAACGCTCGTTTATATAATGCACTTTTCTTGGACTTTAGTTTGATATTTGATAAATATTGGTCTGAAGAGCTAATTTACATCATTTTATTCTGGAATACATTGAATAAAATGTTTGTTTATATTTATGTAGTTTTTTTTATTTACTACTCTACAGACTCGAGTTCCGTACCCTTTTTTACAACTTAATTACTATTAAAGTTTTTAGGTTTATACACGCTTATTTTACTATATTTATGTATCTAGTAGTAGTAGTAGATTTCGCCACAAAGGCAGGCAAAGGAATCTTAGTTCATACAGCCAATTCTGATGTATATACAGGTCTTCGTATAGTAGCTCAGTTGTATTGCAGGCTACAACCAACGCCATACAATGGAGTTCTTGTGAAAACTCGAAATACCACATCTGACTATACAGTTCACATTTCTCACAAAAATACATAATTACTACTCAAAAACTATTAATATCCTACAACTATTGTTCATTTTAGAGTACTTTATAAATTTTTTGAAAATAAAACTGCACAGCACAACGTCCCCTTTCAGTTCCCGCCAAAAACTCTAATATTTATGTTGTATGACCTAAAAAAGAAAATGTCGGTCTTTTTGTGTTTTGAAATCGAATGGCTACAGTATTCATATGCATTTCACCAGACGTTAATGACGTCATAGGATTTAGTAAGGTCAAATAAATGTCAAACGCATTTCTTACAAAATATAAGACGATCGTACGTTTTTTGGAATTTTAATTAGACAGAAATGATTAGGAACGCTATTCCTTGAAATAGTTTTTCAAATAGTTAAATTGAAAAGAAGTGAACAATCCCAATTGACTTACAAATTGTTGTTGTTGTTGTCGTATATATTGTCATAAACAAAATGTCAGTCATTTTATTTTTCAAACCGGGTAGGTTTCGACTCGCCTCGAGGGTAGTTGTGTAACCTAATATGGACTTAGGCAGTAAAGTTGTAGGTTTAAAAAATTACTGAATATAACGTCCTTTAACAAAATATGTTATTTATAGTAAGAAAATGTGATTAGAAATTATCATTCATATTATGTAAGTTTTTTAGTTTACCATCTATAGGTATAATTCCTTTGCCTGTTACTATCTTTAAAGGATAAAAATGTCAGTTCAGTTCACGGGCTCTACTTGCAGGGGACGGTTATAACAGTAGGTACGTAGGCATACAATCCAGGGGGCAGGGGAGCTGCCCTCGCCCGCGAACGTATATATATATATATATATATATATATATATATATATATATATTATCTACTAATAACCTTAAATATTGACAAATAACTTACGTGTATATAATGTAGTTATGAATTTTAAGCAGAACAGAAGAGGAAGAACCATCAATTAGATAATTTTTCATTGAAGGTTTATCTATATTGTAAACCTAATTAAGTTTTTATGTTAGTAACAGAGCCACTACCTAGCGTTTTCCTCGCAGCTAAGCCGCTGTGAATTAATTATTGTTTAATATGAAAAACTATTTAAAAAACTTCTCTGTTAGCATCAATAAACATATTGGCTTTACTCTTTTACCCAAATTATTATTCTATGACTTTGATACGAATTCATATTATTGACAATATTTTGAAATTGCCACTGGTCATCTAGTCAAAAGAATCATTCTTCCTTACACCCCTATTTACTCTAAATAAATAAAACAACACTACAAAAACAGTAAGAAAAATACAATAACTAAAGCTTTTTAATAAATCTAGAACACGATAAGAAAAATAAAGAAACGAATAACATAACATCATTAATCTGATGAAATTAATAAACTCTAAGAACAGGCGGGATGGATTTGACCTCATTTTCATCAAGTGTGCAGTCTATTACTGGCCTGTAGGTGATCTTAACCTTCCCGGTAGGCAAGTCGACGGCGGTCAAACTATGCTTTCTCCAATGCTCTTCTAGAGGTTTCTTTGTCTGAAACAAGATCATCATTTAATTTGTCTAATATTCCTTATTTAATAATAAAAGTTTGACCGTGTGTCAATCCTCGCAAGTTTAAGGATTGCATATACGTGAGCAACACCTATTGACGGCCTCTGTGGTTGAGCGGGCTAAGCCTTTGCCGGCTTACCTCACTGCAACGCAGAGGCTCCGGGTTCAATTCCTGGTATAGTAAATTTCGGAAATGTATTTTCTCCTTTGTTTACTATGGTCTGGGTGTGGCCCCAGGATGGTCCGTTGTGTATTACCCATACCACAAGCGTAACTTGCTTAATTTGGGGATATACAGTGTGTGTGTTTGTCTGCCGATTTTTTTTTATTGTAGTTCATAAGTATCTACAGAACCCTGAATAAAAAAATTCTAACAAAAAAGAAATTGACTTCAGGAGTAATTAAAAAGCAGAAATAAATATTTTCTACATTATCTTGAAGCCGCTGCGAAGTAAAACATAATTATCTTTTGCAAATTTGTTGTTGTATTTTTAGGTTTTACTTGGCACCGACTTCAAGATGTTGTAGAATATAGTGAATCAAAAAGATCTCGGAATCAATATTTAAAAATGTAAAAATTTAAATCTACCTCCAATACAATGCATTTAGAACAACTCGTTTCTAACTTCCTTATTCCTTGCGAAAATACATGTTTTTTTGAGTCTCGAAAAACTCCTCTACAACAGCCATAATCGCGTCATTATCGTGAAATTTAGTTCCACAAATTTCCTCTTTTAATTTTGGGAATAAGTAAAAATCACTTAGGGCTAAGTCCGGGGAATATGGTGGGTGGTGAAACTGATTGAATTTCCGATCGATGAGCGGTAGCGTTATTTGAAGAAACAACATGCCCAACGACAGATTTCCACGATATTTTTCTTGAATCGCTTCACCCACTTTCGGAATTAAATTTACATAATAGAGTCCAGTAACCGTGTGGTCTTTTGGCATGTAATCAATAAATGGTTATTTTTTTGCTACATTTCTTTATTGTTCACTTATAAGATTATATATGTATATATATATATACACACACACACACATATATATATATATATATATATATATATATATATATATATATATATATATATATATATATATATATATATATATATATATATATATATATATATATATATGGTATCCAATAACTATGAAGCTATACTGAAACCAACGCAAAAAAATGATCAAAATCCAGAAACAAAAAAGATTATGATTGAAACACCGCATAAACTACTTATTTTCTGTATGGTTTTAATCATTTTTCTTTTATATCTTTGGAACCCAACCCAAACATAATATGCCAGATGGTAGGACATTTGCCCGACTGGATCACTACCACCCTTGGTCTAGAGTGTGCCACCATAACAACTTTGAGTTGTGTTCCGGCTTCAGTGGCCAGGTTCCAGTTTCTCCATGAAGGCCAGCAGCACATTGGCAGGTCTACCTCTGATATTGCTAATGTCTATAAGCGACGGTAACTAATTTTCATCACAGTTGGGCCGTCAGCCTGTCTGGTATACTCCAGCAATAATAAAAATAAAGAATTATCAAGATTAAATCCAAAAAAGTAACGGCTGAACATATATGTATAACAAATTACAAAACGAATCAGGGGCCTTCCATAAATTACGTCACACGTTAAGGGGGGAGGGGGTCGACAAAGTGTGACGTTGTGTGACAAGGTAAAGGGGGGAGGTCCTAAATATCGTGATGTCATATTTCAAAATATAAAAACACGAAATTTGAACTATTAACGAAAATCTTCTAAATATTTCCAACTCTATCTTGTTTCTTTTTTTTATTGCAGGAGTTCAGCAGACAGATAGACGGCCCACTTGATCGAAAGTGGTTACCGTCGCCTATGGACATTTGCAACACCGAAGGTGCTACAAATGCGCTGCTGCTCTCTTAAGGGAACTGAAACCTGGTCACCAATGCCGGAACACAACACAAGGTTGTTATGGCGACATACTCTAGGGGTGGTCGTCATCCAGTCGCGCAAATACTCTACCACCTGGCTGTGGATTGTTTAGTCGCCTCTTACGACAGGCCGCCTGGCCGCAGGAAATTGTATTCTTTCTCCGTTCCTGCACGGATAAAAATGTGATCTATGTATATATCTATGTGATCATAGTGTTTAAATTATCAAAAAATAATTTAAATAGAAATAAAACTAATTACGAAACAGCTGTTTTAATTTAATAACTTCTTAATGTGATATTGCAAAATATGTGACGTCACAGGGAGGGAAGAGTGTCACGAATGTGGCCAGCTGTAACAAGGACGAGGGAGGGGTCAAAAATCATGAAATTTCTATGGCGTAATTAAGAACCTCCTCCTTTTTCAGAAGTCCGTTAAAAAAGTATTAAATATCTCAATCAACAACTTCAACAAGTCCTAAGGTATCTTGTTTAAACGAACTTTCGATAAATGATCGGCAAATACTCTCAAATTTCTGGTAATCTCATCCAAAATCTACAGCGACCAATCGCAGGTCGTCGGATCATCGAAATGAAGAATGAAGTAGGTATAAGTCGTTATACTACGTTTGCTAAGAACCAGTTTCCACTCCAGGACTCATTTACTAATTAAGAAGACTTGTAGGAATAAACAAACATGCTTAATGATACCAGTAATTTACCGTCGCGATAGAGAGACGTATTTTTTTTATCAAGAAAGTATTCTAACTATGCAGTATTATAACACTTTATTTTGCTGAGTTATAGTGTTATCAATCCAAACAAATTCTTCAAGACATTCACATTTGTATTTCATATTGGGAACAACAGTTTGTAGACTTTTTTTGTTAAATTTATTTTATAAAAATGTTATAAGATGTATACAAGTATAATCTTGTAATATTTTTAGTAATTTGACAATGTAATTGTAATTGCTTGCAGTTACATAGCCAAATTGCAGCGCCGTTTGTCGGCAGCGTTCTCGTGTATCATATTAAATTATACCTTATAACTTTTAAAGTATATTCAAGAACTAATCAAGTATTACCTGTCCCTCAATAGGCTTGCTATAGTCGTATTCATCCATTCTCTTGGGGAAATCATCTCTAAAATGAGCACCACGGCTTTCAATCCTATTCTTTGCACACGCGACCACCTGCACAGCAGTTTGGAGCATGTTCTGGAGTTCTAGTGTTTCAATGAGATCAGTGTTCCAGTTCAATCTCCTGTCAGAAGTCTTTATCTCTACAAATCCTTTGTACCACTTCTGAATCTCTTGGTCAGCTGAAACAGATACAATTTTTGTTTGTTTCATTTACATCAAAAGGCTTGTGTTTTCTTGATAGGCTTGCAATATTTATGGATATCGAATTACTATGAGATCTTGAAAAAACATTACATTGCACTATCATCTATTGTGGTTCATTTTGAACATTAAGTCTTATTTTTGTTTTATTTAGTATATAATAATAACTAAGCCCTAATTCAAATTTATGGTATTATTCAATAAATATCGCAAGGAGAATGACTTGTGATGCCCCTCTCGTTGGCAGTAAAAATTTAGGATTTAGGGCCTTTTTATATTTACATTTTTGTTGAGCAATTCTTGTGAGACTATATTCACCCCCAATTATACTTGAGGTATTTCGACCAAATTAGTAATTATTTTTCTACTGTATGAGGAGTTACAGTCACAGAGCCTTGCCATATCTTAATTTTACCAAGAATATTATCATATTAATCGCTTAGAATGCTCTCGGTGATCAAATATTGTTGCTATTTTTTCATATCATCGTACCTTCTTCCAAAAGTTTGGCTTCTCTGAAGACACCGCACTTGTTCTGCATTGTGTGTCTCATGAGCTCTCTTAGTTCATGAGTAGGCAAACACCCGTTGGGACAGCGAACCTTTTCTAAATTATCTAAGCTTGCGTCGACCAGGTTCTGAAAAGCGATTTAAAGAATTCTAAGAAAATCGTCTTCACTGGGAAGATTAATTATGTTTAACAGAAACCAATAATCTTATAGTCTTGTATGGCGAATTGACAATTCAGGTAAATAAAATAGTCCGGTGATCAGCTAGTACGATATTTAAAAATAGTAGGGAAGCTAGTATTACTTAAGTGCAGCAGATAAGGGATACCTTGCACTTGTTATACAGTGTTGTTGTCATACAAATTCGCGCGCCTAGGGCAGCCCATCAAAATAGTAAAAAAAGCTAGAAATACTTAAGAGCGTCACATTAAGGTGCGCCGAGTTAATATGCTAAAAATTGTGCATTTAAATAATCTGACGCGCTCGAGAATTTCCATCTAACTGTTATGCTTCTCCTACCGATGATTGGGTGCACCATATGACCTTTTTTACTTTCTAGCAACTAATATTTAAATTCCAATAGATCCTTACCATGGTACTCGAGTAATCAACATTCACAATTTTCGCCTACTACAACGAATCTGAATATACAGAATTATATTCAGATTATTAGAGCATTATAGATAATTGTTCAAAATAATTTACCTTATAGAAGATTTCGTAATCTTTTATCCTTTCGATTTATGTCAATTTAACACACTATTATAGCTATGAATCCTTGTTGATCGATTGGTGAATCTGATTTTATATTATTGGTCATATTGCCCTATTATGTCTTGAACTGAATTTTATTAAATCAAGCAATTAGAGTGTCCTTTGCTAACGATATTCTGCAGTTATACAATAATTTCAACTATGAGTTTCTACGATCTTAGTTTCATAAGACATATTGAGTAATGTTAAATGAAATAGGTACCTATCTATGTATTTTTGTAAGAGTTATGATATATAAGAAAGATCAATTATGGATGAATTGTAAAAGTTTCTCTGAATGATCTCGTGGTCTACGGGTCTGAAGTTATATAATACTCACATCTTTCAAATCTGGTTGTTTATCACCGGGCTTGGCAATTTTACCCACATTTTGAGCGACGGCCTTGCCAAACACTACGACGTCCAGTATTGAGTTGGCTCCAAGTCGGTTGGCACCATGACAGTTGCTAACAGCCTCCCCTGCTGCATGAAGACCTTGTACCGGACAGTCCTGACCATCCTCGTGGGTAATTACCTTGAAAACAGAAATAAAGCGATTATATAACAATAGCAGCACATAAATGTCCCATTTCTGGGCTCGGGCCTCCCACTACAAGGAAACGGACAGTATACCCACCACGTTTACCCAAGATGACTTAGCCAGGTTTGAAACATCGGTTATCTCGATGTGCAGGTTTCATCGCGATGTTTTCTTACACCGTCGTTAGTGCGTGGTAATTGTAACAATATGCACATTAGGTCAGGAAACTGCCTAAGCGGTGCATGGGTTCCAGCTAAGATTCGAACCCACGCCCTGTGAATTTGGGACACATGCGCTAGCCATTACGCTACCACGGTTTTTTAAGGCGATCATAAATAAAATAAAATATACCTACCAGTTTTTTTCTAAACATTTGTTTAGGACAAAATTTATTTAAGCAAAAACTTTTAGATCTTTTTTCAAACTTCTTAACATGTAGAGGATATTGACTTGATTTCTAGAGTTTAGTGGCTATTTAAGCCAAAAAGGTAATCTCATTCTTTATGTTCGTGCGTTTTTGTTTGTTATGGTGATTTTTGTCTGAAACTTGTCAATCTATATGGTTGAAATTTGTAAAAAGTTGTATGTACAAACCTCTCCCTTATAATTAATAGGTAATCCTCCCATAGTGTAATGGACGGTTGGGATGACGGGAACTGGTTGGGTATACACGTCAGCCCCAGTGAATGTGTAGGCTGTCTCCGAAATACCTGGTAGTCGTTCCTTGATAACCTCAGGTGGAAGATGATGTAGCTGGAGATACATGTGGTCCTTTTTAGGACCCACACCGCGACCTGTAATGTAATACACATGTTAAAAATTTATATATAAAAAACAATTCATCATCACCTGAGTGGTACATCCCGGTTGCTTTCGGCGCGTTTGCTTCGAAGCCCGGAGTCCAATTTTCTGCTTTTTCTTCACTGTTTGGCCCGGTGTTCGGCATTCCCTGTTTTGGGTCACAATAGCCCTATAGTAACCGGGGCTTATTCTTGAATGCATTTTTATTATGCACACAGGGATAATCGCTGGTCAGAGTCATGCCACAACTAGATTAAATTATCAAGAAGGATTTGACGTCTTACACCCTTGCCATGATCCCAAGCAAACATAACAAAAGTTTGGGCTATTCTTGTGACCTGTGGTCTTAAAGTTATAAGACAGAAAATAAGGAAAAATATAAATGGTGGACAATAAATAGTACCTTGACGAATTTCGGTAGCGATCGACCTTGAGACGACATCACGACTGGCCAGATCCTTGGCTTTAGGTGCATATTTTTCCATGAATCTTTCACCCTCACTGTTCACAAGGTATCCACCTTCGCCTCGACAGCCTTCAGTCATGAGACAGCCGGAGCCGTACATACCTGACGTGTAAACAAAATCATTATTATTATTTGCAATTGCTATTTTTTTAATTCCTCGTTTACTTCTCGCTTGCCTTATGCCCATTGCCAATGTACTGACGGCATCTAGGAAGGACTGGAACCTGGCTACTGATCCCAAAATATAACTCAAAGTTGTCATGGCACACGCACACGCACATACACACACATATACACACGTGCGCGCTCGTATGATATTATTCTACTTCGTATATGAGATTTACACATAAAAGTCAGCTAATCAGTCTCTGACTACGTCAGGGAACACGCTGGGCTTCCAAGCCCATGAATAAAAAAAGATCGGCGGTGGTAGCTATCCAGTCGAGCAAACGCCCTCGCTTCTTACGACAGGCTGCCCAGCCGCAGAAAGTAGTCTTTCTCCACTCATGTACGGATAACAAATTGCGTTTACGTAGTAGTAGGCATAATGTTAACGAGGCGGTGACATATAAGTTTAATATCAAATTAAATCGTTTTTGGCGTTTTATAATATAAAATATGTTTGTCACCACTTAAAAACACTATTGAAAAGAAGTCAACTTTTTAGTGTGGTTCTAAAGTCAGAAATTAGATACTGCCCAATGTAATTTATCCTAAATGGTGGGATCAGTGTGAATTAATAATTTTCAAGTTACAGAAAGGATACGATACTTTTCATGAATAAGATTCCATAAGGTCTAATATCATAGCCAATCTACAGCTTCTTTTAAAACTATCTATTCAAAATAAGTTCCCTGAAGAACACTTTTGAAGGTCATACATATAAGTCAAATTTTAAATTTACTTCCTAATCTAAGTATACCGCTTCGCAACGTGTTATTGCTGTTAAGATGAAGCGGCAAGAAACTTCCCAGCAACACGTCTAGCTGAAAATTGTTTTTCTTCTTATCTGTCTCAAGCTCTTTTTATTTATTTGATTGAAGTCTCTTACGGTTGTTACAACTTCGTATAGCTAACACGTGCGAACGGCGAAGGAAAACATTGTGACGAAATCTATACATTGAGATAACCGATGTGTGAAACCCTAATTAGTATATTGTCCGTTTTATTATTTACTGTACTTTACGTCTTCTATTATCTGGCAAAATTATGATTAAAATTAATAATTGTAGAAACAATTAAGAGCAATAGTTCAATTTGATACATTGGCAAAGGCTAAGTAACTTATACTATAATTTCAATTCGACGCGAAAAATTGAAGAGCTAAATATTCTTCTGTAATTAATTAATAACATACTTAAATATTTATATGGTTTCAGAGTGAAAGCTGTTTTGTTCACTTAATAAAAATAAATCATTTTCTAGGCAAATACTGGAGCTTAATTTCTTTATCACATCCTTAAGAAATAACAGGAAAATATTTTCTCAGAAGAAGTAATAAATATATACAGCCCCCGTAAAATAGTGGGCGGCGTAATCGATGTTCACGGGCGTTCTTACTTATATGGCTTTGTTATGCACACACTTTTATAATCAAATGGGCAAAAAAAATACCAGTTGGATGAAACTGTATGAACTCCATATCTTGAAGTTTGATCCCCGCTCTTGATGCCATTGCACACCCGTCGCCCGTACAAGTATGTGCGGCGGTACATGAGAAATACATTCTTGGGTAACCTCCTGTAGCAATAACTGTGTGATTCGCCTGAAATCTGATAGATGGCAGTTGTAGTATTATAATTTTTTGAAGTGATACTTCTTTAGAGTCGTTGTGATTTGAAACTCGATGAAACGCAAACGACACTAAAAAGAGATAAACACAAATCTATAGGACTAAGTCTGCGAGAGAATGAGATAGAATACATTATATTTAATCATTTAAACACTACGCTCATACAGATTTGAGTTGGAAATGTTTTGAAGTTTTTCGTAAATTTTTCAAATTTCGTGTTTGAAAACTTAAATATATTATATCACGTTATAATATATGAAATGTGACGGCACAAAATTATAGTCCCTCCCACCCCTTTTCCCACTTTGTTTCATTTCTACTGGGTGTGTACTGCACACACACATTTTTTTAAAATTAAAATTGACTCAGTGTTTGTAGTCAACGACAAGTGTTAAAATATCGAAATTTCAAATTAATGATCATATAAAAGCTTTAGCGAGTTCTTGTAGCAGCTAGAAAAAGTATATTCCATTAAAAATCGAAAAAAATCATTACAAGGAATATTATCCTACAACTATATGTCTACAAGTATACATCATCTCCGAAGCATTATATCTATGCTTACCTATGTAGGCTGCTATCTTCCATATCCATAGCGAGAACACCGACGACAGCGCCATCTTGTATTAACAGGTCAAGAGCAAAGTACTCGTAAAACGGGTCAATGTTTTTGAATTTCGTACTATATCCATACAACGTGTGAAGTAGCGAATGACCAGTGCTGTAAATTAAACACATAATATGTAGAAGTAATATATAAATTCATGATATAAAAAAAAAATGTTTTTAACACATTTGTTCAATAAAAAATGGACACAGCGACCTTACCCGCGCGAATGTTGTTATAAAAGTCATATATTAACGGTGACGGAAAACTGAGATGAATACTGCACGTTTACGTAACCAATGTGTCAGACATGCCAATCTGCCTTGGGAAAAGTGTGGAGGGTATTATAGAGGAGGGAGGTCTGTTCCTCCTCTATAAAAATGGAGTTCCCAAACCCAGTAGTGGGCCGTTTACGGATTATTATTATTATGCCTTTTTTTCAGAGATGTAAGGGAAACTGCTGCTTCGGAGGCCACATGAGTTGTTCATATGGGCTTAAGCAGCGCAAGAAGAGGCTATGCTGCGTGAAAAACAGGCCCATGAATGTAAGGTGAAGAAAGTTGTATGCGAAGAGATTATCAATAATAGATTAGAAGAAAAATATTGGAAATTTCAAATAAAACAATACATAGATTTTGTATGTCTTTTTAATTAAAATTGTGTACTTAAAAATTTTAAGGAGTTTTATTTGTTTAAAAGTTCTTCAAATATCTGCAAACTAATAGAAATAGTATACAGTAGAAAAATAACACATATCAGCTATTTTTTTTTGAACTCACAAGTCTAAAACCGGAGCAAAACTCATACCTCATGGCGCCCCTGATATCTGATGACTATCATTACTTGGAACTTTACAGGGATTCCACCGCCTCGGTATCCACCTGCAGATCAGAGGGCCTAAAGAGGTCATTTTAGCAGATTCATATGATGAACATCACAAGTATCAACATAAAGTGGAACTTTATGCTATGTCTTACAACTACCAGTATATCTAAACACGTGTGAATTTCACTAAGCGATTCTCCAAAGTCGGCTCCTTTAGGCCCTCGGATCTTACTATTTCTATTATTTTGCATATATTTGTCTTGCTGAATCTGTATCGTAGCCTGAACTCGTCATCTATTAACTCGTGCAACGGATTGAAACGAGCTCTCTACGTCTTTACCCGTCTTCTTGTCAGAGCAAAAGTATTTAGCTTCTTAATGTCGTGTATAAAATCGTGGAGATTGTAGAATTCTATGTTAAAAACACTAAATAATGTAAGGTATCGTTTTGGAGAAAACTGTGTCGGAATAAACTAATTTTTATGCATCACCATTCCCATCATTCCCGGAATAAAAATATCACACATTTTATTACATAAAATTTGCTATCAATCAGTGAATAAAATCGCATTGAAATTCGAATTTCTTTTTCAATCTGGCCATTTTAAATAATTCCCAGAAAAATTCCCGCAGTATTTCCGGGATAAAAAGTAGCGCAGATTTTAAGTCTAACAATTTGCTGTCGATCAGTGAAAACCGTATCAAAATCAGCCCAGTAGTTTTACGTGAATCCCGAACAAGCAGATAAACACACAAGAAATCTAAAAAAAATTGCATCGTGTTCGCCATCGTTTATATAGTCTATTTATGTTGTTTTTATTAATAGCTTCAATGTACAGACACGGCATGTTTAGAATTTTATAATATTATAGACAAAGAAAACAACAGTATACACAGTCTGTCGGGTAGAGCTCACTGAGAGAGCAGTAATAGTCCAAGAGACAACCACAATAGCGCAATGTCGGTAAAGGGTACAATAATGAAATTACTGAATTATGTGCCGAGTGAAAATATTCAATATTTTGTAGTTATTTAATTGTTATTACTTTTTAATAATACCCTAGTGATTTTACATTGTTTGATTTTATAAAAAAATAGCATTTTCTTTGAAAAATAGCTTTAGCTACGGCAGTGCCACCAATATAATGCCTTTTTACTGATATATTTTTATACACAGATTCGATCCCCTTATTCCCGTACTCGGTGACAATCAGCTTTTTCAAATAAAAACCGCCATCTTCCCTCTTAGCAGTCACTTAAAATACCTCCCGATGTTGGTTATTTTTACAATTATTTATGAGTTACTTTACCACCTCTTATCCTTAAGATGAGTTTATGGGTAATAATTATAAGTAAGGCTATGGCCTTACTTATAATCGGGCCTGGTTTATGAACCACACAATCTTCTTCTTCTTTTTCTTCAGCCAATCTCAGTCCACTGCTGGACGTAGGCCTCCCAAAGTACGCGCCACATATCCCGGTCTCCCGTCTTCCTCATCCAGCCCCCGCCGGCGATCTTACGCAGATCGTCAGTCCACCGGGCTGGCAGGCGTCCTACACTACGTTTGCCGAGACGTGGTCTCCACTTCAGGACTCGTTTGCTCCATCGGCCGTCGGTCCTGCGACAGACGTGACCGGCCCACTGCCACTTCAACTTGCTAATTTAAATACACAATAATATTATTAATTACAATTTAAAAAAAAATGTGGGACCATTTTGAAACTTTACTAAATCCAGAGCAAAAAAGTTATCAAAATCGATTCAGAAAAAAAAGTTATGAAAATACGACGATCGTCGATAATCGACGATAAAACGATTTAAATGGTTTAGAAAATATATTATTTGAAGTTAAAAAATAGTGGTTATTGCTAAACGGTCATACCTTGATACAGAGAGGAAACAATTTTCTGTTTAGATACATTCATTATAAAGGTACAAAATTTAAAATTTCACAGGTCCTATTAACCCGGTACTTAACTAGCACTGGATTGCCTCGCTTGAAACCTGTCCATGTGTGGATGGCAAATGAAGAGCTCGATGACAATCCGCTGTTCCAAGTGATTCACATATAGACTTAATACCAATCGCTGACAGAATATTCGGGAATTCATAGATGACGCGATGAGCATTCGTTGACTACCCGAGGTTCTAAGATAACAACTTACTAATGACTAAAGTTATGGCAACTACTTTAGTCCTAAGTAAGTCATCCACCTAGACCGGATTGTAGGCTTCCGACGTTTATTACTCTTCCTGTGTACTCTTCGTAGGCAATTCTTCTGTAGCCACTTTATTTATTAAGCATTCTTTAGATGTCACCTTAGAATTAACGTGCAAATTCATCACATAAGTTGCATAATTCTTCGCTATTACAGTTCTGTTGATATTGTTACGAGCTACAGGACTCGAATTAAAAATGCCGTTGGGACTACTATAGAATTTATTAGAACTGTAAAAACACGTATAAAACAAATACAAATAACACTGGATGCAACCAGTTCACACTGCACTATTCGAACGCACAAAGTCCGTTGTTTATATCGCTCGTCCAAAAAGTCGTATAACGTCCAAAAAGTCGTATACAATAACAATAGGGATTATAGTTCGACGCTAATGATGGTTATAAAACAAGTAATTTGACAATAACATGTTTTTCTTAACTACTAATTCAAAAGACAAAGGATTCGTCGATTACTAGAAAAGGACAATAAGCTGCGTTTACAATAGGCTGTGCGGCTTATCTTTGACGGTATGTAACAATATAGTTTCCAAATCCAGATGCAATGGTCTACTAAAGACCAAAGGTATCGATTACTCTGATCCAAAGTATGCCAATACACCCGGACCGAAATGTACAGTTCCAGCGTATGTTTCCCCTTCTTGTTCAGCATCATTGTATTAATACGTAAAACATTTTAAACAAAACAAAAACATTGTACCCCTTATTACGAAAATTGCTCGGACGGAGGAGTATGAAATTTCGCACACTTATAGTTTATATAGAGAAGGAGTGCAGAATGCTAATATTTTTTTTAAATTATGCATTAAAATACATTAAATCAATAAAAAAATATATTACACACACTACCATGTATTTGATAGACACACGCATACGAGTACTCTTTTGTTTATTGTTAAAGTCAATTTAACAGTGTAGCCTTGGCGAAATCTATAATTACAGACGTATATAATATAGTCTTTGACAACAGAACCTTAATAATATTCCAAACTTATAATTTAAATTAATTATGGTCGAATTTCGACCACTGGGCGACCACTAGTTTAGTATTATTATATTTACAATAAACAACTATATTTTAACCCATTTTTAGCAAATTGAATACATTTATAGTATTGGCATAAATAAATACAAGAAAAAATTCGAAATATGATCATCCTTACCCTAATGTTTACGGACCTAGAGGCATTTGAGCGATGATTAAAATATTATTTGTATTCTAGTGTAAAACACAGTTATAAATGAAGTTCAATTTCCTTTCGATAGTTAAATTCTAAATCCAGGAACAGTAACATCGATATTCCAGTTATCAAAATCTTTGGAAACCACTTTGTTCCGTAATATTAGCACAATCAATTTTTCCTCGTATGTTATAACTTTCAAATTTTAGTATATTTAAAAACAAATGCATGGCCACCCCGTGTGAGCTATCGACGCCGATGCTGCCCTCATGCGGACAGTTAGTGCAACTTCCTACACCGCTCGCGCCGCATCGACCTTCCTGCTCTTTCGTCCATTTTCAAGTGTTTTTCAAATATTCAATTAGCTAATCTTCTTGCCAATCGAGAAATCGTGCCAGTGAATGTGAATTACAATCCACGATCGAAGGGTACCCGCGGTACAGCAAGCAAGGTATTAAGTAGTTGTGCATTTGGCGTCTTCCAAATTCCGCATTCTAAACCGTACACACTTCATTCCCAGTAGGTTACTAAATTAGACTAAATATCTGAAACCGTTCTTAAGCTAGATTTCTATTCTGACTAGCCGGTATAGACAGCATTGACCAGACCTCGGCCCTTCTACATGGGCATACTGTGAAGTTGCCAGTCGAGCAAGAAATATTGTTGCCGTTGCTTCGTAGAAAATCTTTCTGTTCAACGGACAGGAGTGAAGCCGCACATCCAAAACAAGATAAGGATCACGTCTAGGGGGCTCACGGGCCGATCAAGGCCGAGCGTAACCGGGGAGTGATTCAAAAGAATAACACGCCATTTTTTAACGGGGGGAAATCCGTTTGAGGCCTATTTACCTCAGGGGAAAGCAGTGTGTGCGTGTGAGATTCGGTACGCTGGGCCGGTACTAGCACCGCAAGCAAGAAATGGTATTGCCGCGCCATGGTCGGAGATATCCACTAAAACCCCTCGGTGTTCCTTCCTACGTTTTATGCCAGGGCTACGGGAAGGCGGAAGCTCGACCGACTCCGCATTCCCCGGCAGGCGGGAACCCTAGGGCCACATCTACGATAAAATGACACGTTTAAACGAGAACACCATGGACGGACGGGTTAGTTAGCAGCAATAAAAATAAAGGGTAATTAGGATGAGCTAAAAGGGGGACATCACTGTCGCAGAACAAAAGGAGTGTGACAGTGACCGCGTCGAGACCCCAGTACTACATTACCGTGTGCGTTGTTAGAAACCGTACAGGTATATAATATAAGGCACCCTCTGGGGAACGGAGGCAAACCTTTTTTAAGCCACTGGACGAATGCATTTACAAATCGAGGGATGTGTGGGGTTTCTAGGTCCGGCTCTGCGCATACTTTCAATATAGAAGTAGTTCTCAAATTCTAGCCACCAAACCACCTAAGTCATTGAAAGGAGATAAGCTATTAAAACGTACTTTGGTTGCAACTTCTAGAATATCATTAATCCAAAGCTAGAACCAAATTGCATGTAAATCTTTGTCTGATGGTAAAAAACGGAGTTCTTAAGACAGCTCCAAAAGACATAATTATTGCACTAACAATTGTTGTTTTTAACTGCCTGAAGCAGGCAAATAGGCAGAAGGCCTACCTGATGGAAAGTGGTTATCCTCGCCTGTGGACGTTTGCAAAACCAGAGGCGTCGCTATCGCGTTGCTGGTTGCTTAGCCGTTTTAATAAGAAATGGATCCTTATAAAATTGTCACATCCGCCCATTTATCTATGTCTTTGCATGTAATTATTCTCGAAACTTCTAGGTATGTATGCATGAAATAACAACATTTAGCATCGGAGATTCATGAAACCATTTTCAATATATTCTTTTATAACGAACCTATTATAGGTTTAAAATACGTTTCAACTAATGAAGCTTTATAGTTTGCATTAGCATCACTCTATTAAAAAGAATATTAATAGGTAAAGATTTAATTAAAGTAACTATAAACTAGGTACGTATACATATATTTAGATTGATACATTGCTTTTCCTTCAAAGATCATTTTCGTAAATTATAAACGGGGTTTTTGCAATGAATTATAGTATCTTCTATGTATAAATATCTTAGATAACTTAAGCCACTTTTAAAGTTCGATATTACAGTAGAAAATTTTTATGAGACCAAATGGCCACTATTCCGCATCAAACTAAAGAAGAATCACGTAAATCGGATCATAAATTTCAGCGTAATCGGTGTACATACATAAAAAAATATCAATCATCTAAAGACACCAAGCAAAATTGTATGCAAAAAATTATCTAATAAGAAAGAAACAAGGTACAGGTATATGATTGTATTTCGATCCACATTATTGAGTATTCATCAGATTCTTATTATATTCAAATATAAATGAGTAACTTTATACTTTATAATCGGCAAACAAAACACACATGCTGTATATCCCTAAATTAAGCAAGTTACGCTTGTGTTATGGGTAGCGTTCAAGGGACTGAAGGAAGGACTACTCTGGGGCCGATCCCATAGCCCAGGAAATTCGTTTCCGAAATTTAGCATACCAGGAATCAAACCCGGAGCCTCTGCGTTGCAGTTAGATCGGATGGCAAAGGCTTAGCCCACTGCACCACAAAGGCCGTCTCAGGTCAAGATAAATAAATCCGTAATAAAGAAATGAAATGTTATTTTTAACATTTAAACATTTTTCAAGGGTAATCCTTTATAAGCTTATTATAAAATAGCCAGATTTTATTAAGTCTTATAATACTAGCCAAAATATTTGCAGTCGCGATAAGGTCGATTTTTGATAGCTTATAATAATAACAATCTGCTGAAACAATATTTTTACTTCATAAATAATCCTATTTCTGAATAATAAACGTTGAAGTTGGTCATTGTGTTGCAATCTATATATTAATACGTGAAGCAAAAATGAAGCAAAACTTTGTACTCCTTTTTACGAAAATTGCGTAGGCGGAGGAGTATGAAATTTCGCAAACTTATAGTTTATATAAAGAAGGTGTGCAGAATGCTAGTAAAATTATGCATAAATTATAAATTTAATCTATAAAAAACATCACACACACTACCATGTATTTGACACATGCACGCATATGCATGCGTGTGTCATGCGTGCGATAAATAAAATAGTATATTGTTACTAGCTACAGGACTCGAATTAAAAATGCCGTTGGAACTACTATAGAATTTATTAGAACTATACAAACACGTATAAAACAAATACAAATAAAACTGGATGCAACCAGTTCACACTGAACTATTCAATAGAATTCGACACGCGTAAAGTCCGTCGTCTATATCGCTAATCGAGAGTACTCGAAAACGTCTTACTCGTTTTGTACTTGTCGCTAGACTGCCCACCCCTCTATTCGGGCATCGTCTTATACTAACTACACAGTACAAAGAAATTGGCCGCGCACACTGAATTTCTAAGAACTATTAATTTGCACACCTGCGAATGTCCACAAAGTCGAAAACAATAACAATAAGGATTAGTTCGAAGCTAATGATGGTTATAAAACAAGTAAAAAGACAATAGCATGTTTTTCTTAATTGCAAATTCAAAACACAAAGAATTCCCTAATCCGGGAGGACAACAAGCTGCGCTTACAATAGGCAGCTGTGCGGCTTATCTTTGACGGCATGTAGCAATATATATACTCTTTTGTTTATCGTTAAAGTCAAATTAACAGTGTATTCCCGCGGGATTCCCAGGATAAAAAGTAGCGCAGATGTTAAGAATTAACTGTCGAACAGCGAAAACCGCTTCGAAATTGGCCTAGTAGTTTTTTCGTGAATCCCTAACACACAGACAAGAAACCTAAAAAAATTGCATCATGTTCTGTATCGTTTATATAGTCTATTCCAGTTGTAACTTCAATGTATAGATACGGCATGTTTAGAATATTATAATTTTAGAAATAAATAAATTACTAATGTTTAACAATATTATACAATGTATCCATGCAAGAACGGAGAAAGAATGCTATTTCCTGTGGCCAGGCGGGCTGTTGTAGGAGGCAACAAAACAACCCACAGCCAGGTGGTAGGTTATTCGCCCATCTGGATGACTACCACCTCTGGTCTAGAGTATACCGCCATAACAACCTTGAGTTGTGTTCCGGCATTAGTGGCCAGGCTCTAGTCTCTCTTTCGACAGCAGTAGCGCATTTGGTGTTGCAAGTATCCATAGGCGATGGTAACCGCTTTCCATTAGGTGGGCCGTCTGCCTGTCTGCTGAACTCGTGCAATAAAAAAAAACAAAATTATTTTGATCCAGAAAAGATTTCATCCATAAAATTGTTTTTTCACTAGAATTATTTTCTATACTAATATTATAAAGAGGAAAGATTTGTATTTTCGTATGTTTGTAACGAATAAACTCAAAAAGTACTGGACCGATTTCAAAAACTCTTTCACCATTCGAATGCTACGTTATCCCTGATTAATACAGGTTTCATGAAGTACTGGGGATCCCTACTAAAAATTCAATTATATAATCCATCAATCAAACAAAACACTTGGCGCTGGTTCTACAATGTTAATTAAATTTTATGTGTATTTGAGTAGGTCCCGAGGTGGTTTAGACTCTCAATTTGACCCGGTAGGTGGCAGAACAACGTCTGTCGATACCGCTAGTTATATACAAAAATGTTTACAAAAACAAAGATTTATATGTGAAACATTCGTATTTTTTGGAAAGTTTTGTGTAATACATTTACTCTACACGGCGGGATCGGTAATCCGACAGCACAAGCCCACAAGGTAATTTTTGGTACTCAGGTGCTTATCTAGTATTCCATCCGTCAAGGGGGGAGGGGGGGGGGCCTTGTGAGGAAATATACAAAATATCTCACTTTACTACGGTAACCGAAACACTAAGTAAAAGGTGGAAAAATATTCGTTTCAAAATGCACCCGCCTCCGCCCTTGTACTGGACGTAACCACTTGTTCATTGTGTATATATTATGTTAGCACGGTTATAACGTTTTAATTACTAGTAAACTATATCTCAAATTATGAATTTTAATCGCGCCAGAGCAACAATCCGTGTGCGTTTTACAAAATTCCGAGGCATACCGTGCTTCCGACGGGATGAAAAAATTCTCTCGTATGAATCGTGTAACAAACAAAAGCCGGTGTACTTCAAATTTTTATCTTATAACTAGAGTTAACCCGCGGAAACTTGGGAATGGGAACGGAAACTTCGAATTTAACAGAAAGACATTGAGTTACTATCGCATTTTCCAGACGATGAATTTTTATATCTATAACCTTGAGAAAAAATTTTGGTCTCACCCGAACTTTCATCCTCTATTTTAAAGCGTCCTAGTTGTATTTATCTATCCCCCGTCTATGAAAACTACAAAATTGACAAAAAGGACAAAAAGAGAAAAAGGATAAAAATAGCAAAAAGGACAAAAAGAGCAAACAGGAAAAAAGAGGAAAAAGGAATAAAAGAGCTTAAAGTACAAAAAGAGCAAAAAGGACAAAAAAGCAAAAGGACAAAAAGAGCAAAAAGGATAAAAAGAGCTAAAAGGACAAAAAGAGCAAAAAGGGCAAAAAGGGTAAAAGGGACAAAAAGAGCAAAAGGGACAAAAAGGACAAAATTACAGAAATGACCAAAATACCCAAAATTACGAAAAAGTATCCCTGGCATTGAAAAAATATTTATACTGAGTTTCATCCAAATCAGTCCAGTAGTTTTTCCGTGAAAACGAAACAGACAGACAGACAGAGTTACTTTCGCATTTATAATATTAATAGGGATTCTGTATTCCGAACAACGGATTTGTCGTTATGTGAATCACACACACACACACACACATTATGTGAATTCATGTTTTCATAAATGTAGTTAGCGAAGTAGAAAGCACGAAGCCGTGTCTAGTAGCACAAATGAGTCCTACTAGTATTATAAACGCCAAAGTTTGTAAGAATGTATGGATATATGTATATTTGCTACTTTTTCACGCAAACACTAATGAATGGATTTTGATGAAACTTTACAATAATATAGATTACACATCAGAATAACACATCGGCTATAATTTATAGAGATATAATGTGAATTATCCACAATATAAGACTTCATCACCACACGGGTGAGACCGCGGGGCGCAGCAAGTATTCCATGAACGCATGACTATCTACACTATTCTACACCATAGACTACAGAGACATTTTTATACACTTTGTGGTCGAGTGCATATATGGCCGGTTCATATATCTTATTATTCTTTCACTCGCCTCACCATTGGTTGAATTGTGACATTACTTGTATAGAGCTTCTGTTTAATTTTAACCGGCAGCAAATGAAAGGTTGATACGATATAGGAACGAGCCAATAGCGATGCAGTGGCGCACGGTGATGTAGACGGAGTGGCCTGAGCTGATGCGACGTTGCTGCTAGCAGCTAGCTAGCGCGGGTGCCAGAATTATTGCTTTCGTCTGTCGGCGATGCAAGCGCATGTACAGCACTGTACACTGTTTATCCCCATAATTTTCATACATTACAAAAAGTATGTTTGCAATCAATAAAACTATTCAATGATTTTTAAATGTCTTAGACAACTTAAGCCACATCTAAAGTTAGATATTACAGCAGAAAATCCATCTATACTATATATAAATCTGTAAATGGTTCGATTTTGTACAATGCGTTTAAAAATGTAAACAAAATCTTGGGGGATACGAACCAGGAGATTCCGAAAATATTATTTTTAGTATTTATGTTTGTCTACCTGTCTGTCTGTCTGTTTGAGCATAATGTGAAAATGACTGAACGTATTTAAATGAAACTCGACATAAAGCTAGCCTGAGGGGTGTAGTTACCGCCGTATCAGTCGTATCAATGATACAGGGCCAGGCCACAGGGGCCCCGAAGGGGTGCAAGCAAAGTCTTAAAATGTTATCTACAATCTTTTATAGCTAAGCGGAATTAGAGAGAGAGAGAGAGAGATAACACTTTATTGCACACCAAAATATACAATTACAAAAACAGATCATATTTACAATATTTTCTAGGCAATAGAACAGGCGGCCTTATCGCTCAAAGCGATCTCTTCCAGGCAACCTGAATGAAAGAAAAAATTTGAATCCGGCAATATAGGTGGTGCAGGAAAAAGGCAATAGATACATCAATTACTCAAAGTAGTTTAAGAAATCAATATACAAATATATACAATAATACATAAGTTATTATAATAATAATGTATTAACATGATTATATTCTGTTAATCAGACATAGCTATTTGTGGACAAATAGTGGTTTCTGAGCAAATTTCTAAATATAGGTAATGATTTGGCCTCTCTGACAGTAAGAGGCAGCGTATTCCAAAGTTTGACAGCCTGCACCGTAAAAGAATTATCATAACAAGATGAAGTGTGTGCAGGCGTCATAAGTTTTCGGTGCGTATCATGGCGCAAATTATGGGCAGTGGATAGGCGAAGGAATTTAAAACGTATTATTTAGTAGAAAGGAAATATTATATTAAATACTTAAAAATAAATTAATATAAAGTATGTAACAATATGTTTTAGATTAATAACATTTTTGAGAATAACTGCTGGACCAACAGAGACGGCTACCAGACTTGTCATTATTATCTATACAGGCAGAAAATCTAGAAAAACTGAAATCGTCTTCAACTATGGATGATTTGATAAATAAGTTTGCTGAAAAAAAGGTAAGAAAAGTGTATCTTTCATTTAAATTGTTTGTCTAACTTAGCTCCTAAGAGCACTACGTATAAGTAAGAACTTTTTTAATTTTTTATTGCAGGAGCTCAGCAGACAGGCAGCAGACTTACAATCAATATATAATTATTTTAATTCAATTCGAGCATTTTTTGTTTCTTTTATAAAACAAATTACTCTTTGAGCTTCGCAATACATTTTGATACAGGACCCGTTACACTTGCCACTTTTTAAGGCAAGCTAAGCCACTGGCTAGCTTATAAGCTACTAAATTACACCCCGGGATATATCCCGGGGTGTAATTTAGGATACTATTTTTTGTTCCGATAAACAACGTTGTTTTCGTGGGATAGCCGAATATAGCGAAAAAGATGGCGCGGCGTTCGCATCTTTTTTGGAAACCACTGAACATATATAAATTAAACTCGACATAGTGCTAGCTTATAATCCGAGCTACCACTTAGGATACATTTTATCCCCATAAATAAAGTCGTTTCTTTAGATTAGACGGATTAGCAAAATAGATGGCGCTGAAATCGCGTTTTTTCAGTTCACTAACAAATACGTACGTTGCCTTAAACAACATGTTATTCATAATAAAATTGCGTTTTAACGGTTTTAAGCGTGGTGATTTATTTCACTTCACCACACACTGAACACACGCTGGATAAACCCAACCAGTACATCCGATTCAATAAACCACAAATCCTCGCGAAAAAGAATCGTTTCATACCTAGAATAATGCGTGAGGCTATTGAAATAAAAAAACACCCAAATTTCAATAGAGAAGATGGTTGGCAAGTACCACCTGTTTGAGATCCGATCATCAAAACTATCAAGACACAAACCCAGCAAAAAGCAATTGCTAGACCTCAAGACACTGTGAGCTCTTTCTGCGTGCACCGGAACACAAACCAACTTAATCGATAATTTCTTTTTATTTTGCCCATTTGAATATTATATAAAATACTAGCTGATACTCTCCCGCCTCGCGTGCCGTAAAGGAATTTCGTAAAATCCGTTCTTAGCTGACCTCTACTTGGCGAAAGAAAGGTCCATGCCAAATTTCAAGTCTATAGGTTCCTGGTGAGATATCGTGATGAGTCACTATATACGTGGATTTCAATTATATATATATATATATATATATATATATATATTAGAGCTAGGAATGTTTGCTGAAGAGTTTCTTGCGCCGCTTCTTCTCTTCAAGCCACAACATGTTGCGAAGCGGTGGTAAATTAGATTAGGCTCTCATAGAGTAAATAATAACCATAAACAAAATTGTAACTAAATAAGTAATTAAAATGAACAAGTTGGCGGTAGGCTAAATAGAACTTTAACAATACTCATTGATACTTGACATTTTTGTCTTCCGTGATCACGACTACTGAAAAGTGGGCAAAACATCGGAATAATAAAAATTAAATAAATTACCGCGCTTAAAACCGTTAAAACGTAATTTTATTAAGTATATACTAGTCGGGAAAACTTAAGAAAATATAACATGTTATTCATTGTATTACTTCAAATCAGGTTAGCTTCGACTCGCCTCTATGTTTTGTTGGGCAATTGTGTAGACTACATATGTGAAAAATCGAATAAAGTTTTTGTGTAAGTAAAATAAAGCTACTGCCTAAGGTTTTACGCAACTTAAACTCTAGTAATATTATAAAATTCTAAACATACCGTGTCTGTAAGTTGAAGCTATTTAAAAAAAACTGGAATTTTGGAGGGAAAGAAAGACGGGATATTGGGAAGAGTAGGTGGGACATTACTGTTACGGAACAGGAGTGTAACAGCGATGACGCGGGGACCTCGGGCTCGCGTACCCGTGTATTCCTGCTGTACAAATGAATGTCCACCAGGAGACACCCCCTGGGGGCTCAGCATTGAATCTTTTTCATACTTAATTCTCAAAGTAAATTTTATTTCTCATTAAAAGGATAGGACAACTATCGTTTTTGGCACCGCCATATAAACGTCCCGTCGACCTATACGATCTTTTCTTCTAACATATTTAAATTCTTCCTTTAAATCTGACGGCGCATTCCCCTTTCGCACGTCACGATAAATCATTTTTCATTGTCATATTATAAAATAAATTAAAATCGCTCCGCATTGTAAATATAAATAAAATAACATAAAATATATCAGGCCCGCAACATACCATAAATGTATATACTTTATAATTAACCCGCTCCGCACCGCAAATATAAAATATATATAAAAATAAATATGTACACATAAAAATAAAATATTGTAAATATAAAACTGAAGTGAAGTGAAAGGGAGTGAGGAGCAGAGGAGCAGCTGCATTTCATGCCCATTAACCAGGTAAGTGCGTGCTCATTCTCAAATTCCCGTCCAAATTGTCCCCCACTTCTTTTCCTGTAAAATTGACACAGTTCTCTTATCACTAAACCCAGCGCCGCCAGAACAGTTTTAATAAATTAGTTAATTAAAATTACTATTATTTTTTTCCTAATGGATGAAATGTGTCCAACTTTATTAGAATTACCCTAAGTATGGGAAAATTGATTATAATCTTAACGCATTTTTTAGTCTTACTATAATATATAATAGCTAACTTCAAATCAAAAAAATTAACTAAACCCTGGTTTTATTTCTAAGAAAGTGAAAAATGATACGAAAGATACATGAAACAATATAAATAATAATAATCATAAGGAATATAATAATCAGGGAAGAAATTTTCAAAATTATAAAATTAATTCAAAACACACATCGTGACTCCAATCAAATAAAGCTGGGGACGTTGGTTTCCACCCAGGCTTGGGTAGTTAGTGCCTTGTGACCAGGTGCAGGTCCTGCTGGAAAGTCCACGGTGCATTTTTAATAAGTATTCAGTTGAGCGGTTTCACAACACGATCTTGTCTTCTTGGTCCGAAGTCTTCACACCTTTTTCACAATAATGATGCTTCGCGACCCCGTGATAATATACTTCCCCTCCAACACCAAACCATCACTGACCTAGGATGATGATCACGTTGTAACTTTTCGACCACGTGCTCAGCTTCTTTAGAACTGGGAGTGTTCACTTTGTCATTTTGTTTTTTGTAGTAGGTTTTAATTGTGACAATTTTTTCATCAGCAAACAGGATATTTCTGTGCCTTTCTACAACTCTTTAACTACTTAGGGCGTATTCTGTATATCGACGATAAACACCGAACTTCAGGTCTTTTATTATACGTGACAGAGTCCTAGCAGGAATCCTCATAATCACGATAAGATTTTTTGTTTCCTAAAAAGGTTTTGACCAACTCTGACTTTAACAGTATTTACAGCCTTTGCAATTCTGGCAGCACGCGGCTGCCCTGATATTTTAAAGTCTTCGAGAGAGGAAGTGTCGAAATGTGAATGACGAGCTGTTTTTAATTTGACATGAATTTTTATTTTCTCGCAGATAATATATTTAGATTAATGTTTTGATAATATTTGCACTTTTAAAATTAAGAATTAAGAAGAACCAACTGAATCCTGACCCAACATAAGGTTATTTTCCCACAGTTGTGAAATACAATTAGGTTGAAATTCGCCTGAACATACCTTTCATTGGTAACTAACTTGTTATCATTTTATTAGACACTGACAGTTACTGACTACCTTGTATTAAACAGATCGGAGAGACTCGACTATACTCGTGTGTAACATTTGACAAATGCTATTACGTGCTATTACTATCTCTGTCATTAAGTACATTGGATTAAGGGCCGGTTCCTATATTTTACCGACCGTTTATTTGCCTTACTAACTGTTAAAATTTGACGTAAACTTGTATAGAACAAGTAATGTCAAAATTCAACCTACGGTAAGGCAGGGGAGTAAATATTAAGATATCGGAACCAGCCATATATCGACAAGCCAAAGGTGACACAGGCCAAACCTTTGTATAAGCAACCTTTGATATTAGGATTATCGTTATATGTTAGTTAACAGAAATACACAAGAAAATAAAACTTTAACAACAATAATGTCGACGAATTTAAAAATAATAACTTTTTTTCTTAATTTTATTAATTGATTTTATTTCAAAGTTAGAAATGGCACCCAATTTACCCAATTTAAACCCTAAACCGGGTATAGGCACCATTGTTTTCAATGACGTCTAATAGTCGATTACGCATCGACCCGATTAGACGATTGCAGATGTCGGTTCTCTCGTTTCTGTTATCCCACATTTGAACCCTCAAACCCCATAAATTTTCTATTGGGTTGAGGTCTGGTGATCTAGACGGCCTTGGAATGAGAGTAATTTCATCTTTGTGTTGGGTAAACCAATTCGAGACGATTCTGGCGGTGTGTACTCGACAATTGTCGTGAACGTAGGAGAATACAGGGACTTCTTCAAGTGGGTACACTATTCGCACTGTCGGTAACATTGATTCTTCCAACAAATCAACATAGTTTAATGCGTTTTGACGAGGAGTAATTTGGACAAGTTCACCTATACCTCCGGTACCCACCCAGGCCCACATGTTAGCTGAAATTCGACCAAATAATTGATTAGGCACTACGTGATCCTCTGTGTATCGCGTATTGTTATAACGCCACAAACTTAAGCGACCATGTTGAGAAGATTTAAATGATTTTTCATCTGAAAATATAGTATTAGTCCAGTCAAAGTCTAAATAATTACGTGCAAAATTTAATCTTGCAGTTTTGTGTGCATTCGTTAAGCGTACTTTCTTAGCATAATGTCGATGATGCAGTCCAATGCGGTATAAATGAGATCTTATTAAAGAATTAAAGAATTTATTCGAAACCATTAACATAGTGTACAGAAACAATTTGGTGTCGCAAACAACTGCTGTAGTATAATACTGTGTTGCAGTTGTTAGCGCCCACTTCCAGACAATTCATTTGTTATACATTATAAAAAGAAAATTATATTGAAGTTTATACATTTGGAAATTTTTCGTGTTTATATTTTAAATGTATAGATGTGTGAATGGCTGTGTATATGTATGTATGTGTATATGTGTGTAGTGTGTATGTGTGTGATGTGTGTACAAGTGAACGAGTGAGTGTGTGTGTCTTAGTAAACTAGTGCAGTCAGTTTAATAATTTCTCGGTGTCGTCATAAGAGAGTTCTATTAGCCAGTTGAATAACTTTGATTTACATTCGCGATGAGTAAGAGAGTATATATTTAGTAACTTATTAACTCTGTTGTAAATTTTGGGACTAAGAAAGTAAGCAAGTCGGTCAGCTAATCGAAGTCGGCATGGTACGAGTGTACAGACTAAATCGTATCTTCTTTTATTGTATATAATAGGATCAAACGGTAAAATACGGTGCTTATGAAGTACTAACTGCATAATAAATAGTTTCCTTACAGAAAGAACCTTGCACAGAATGTATAGATCGGAAGTCGGAAATCGTATTGGCTTAAACAAAATCACTTTAAGAACTGCTCGTTGAGCTCTTTCAAGTCTTAAGAGAGTTGATTTAGCCGCTCCATCCCAGGCTGTAATGCAATAGGATAAAATAGATTGTCCCAGAGTATAATAGACTGTTTTTAAAATTTGCATACCAACAACATTCCTAAGTGATTTGAAAACATAAATCAATTTACGCACACGAGAAATTAACACTTGTATTTGAGGTTTCCAAGTCAATGTGTTGTCAATTAAAATACCTAGGTACCTTATATAATCTACACGGCTTAATGGGGCACACGTACAAATAACAGACCGATCAAGCTTACAATTATGAGCAAGAATTGTTAAGGACACAGGAGGCAATAAAGAGATGTTAGGGGAAAAAGGTACAAATTTAGTTTTATCAATATTTAATGTGAATAAGTTATTTGAAAGCCACAGCATGACAGTATGCATAGCAGTCTCGGCATTCTTAGCAACTTCATCCCAAGAGCTGCCACTAATTAATAAAGCCGTGTCGTCCGCATAACTTAAAATTTTGCAGTTAGGTATATTTAATAGACAGAGGTTGTTTACATATATTAAAAATAGTGTGGGTCCAAGGACACTGTCTTGAGATACGCCAAAATTAATTTGTAAATCTTGGCTAACATAATCACCAATTTTGGCATACTGAGACCTAGAGCTTAAATAACTTTTGAAGATTTCCAGAACTAATCCTCTAACGCCAATTAAGTTAAGTTTATTCACGAGTATAGCAACAGAGACAGTGTCAAAAGCTTTGGATAAATCCAAAAATATTCCAATTGATTTGCGTTTCAAATTTAGTTCTTTAACAACAGAATCACAGAGTTTCAAAACAGCATCTTCAGTTGAACAACCCTTTCGAAAGCCATATTGGTTTTGGCCAAGAATGTTGTTAAAACTCAGGAACTCCATGAGTCTGCTGTTCAGGATTTTTTCCATAATTTTCGAAAAAGTTGATAGAATTGCAATAGGTCTATAATTGTTAACACTATCTCTAGCACCACCCTTGTGAATGGGATAAATAACTGCCTTCTTGAAAACTTTAGGGAAAACTCCTGAAGCAAAAGATAAATTGATAATATACGTAATAATAGGAACCAGAACATGGCGTGCGGCTTTAACGAAAGAAGATGAAATTAAATCTCAACCAGGAGCACAGTCTTTTAACTCTAAGATAATTCGTTCAACCTCAGCGTTATCCGTATTTAAAAGAGCCATGGAATGAAGTTGTGAGTAACATAAATTATTATCATTAGATTTTGTGTCGCTCGGGTTTATAGGAGGGATAATTTTAGAAGCTAGGGAAGCACCTATATTCCCAAAGAAACTATTGACCATGTCTACAGAATAGTTTGCGTTAGATGAGATTGACAACAACTCAGTAGGTAACTCAGTATTTGGTTTAAGATTAGTAATGCTTTTATGGTTTGTAAACAAACGTCGCAGCGTGCCGCGACATATTGGGTACGAGAAAAAGGATGTTTTTCATAATAGTGTTGCATATCTGTGCTTTGTTGGTTTGTTATTCGAAGAACGCCATGATTATGTTTTCGTCTATTTTCAAGAATGCCCTCTTCAGCGTGCCGTCTGATCCATGTTCTTACTGTGTTCCGACTTATATTTAACACTCGTGATATTTCTCGAATGCCATAGCCTTCCTCACTGAGCACTACAATCCGAGCTCTTTGTTCTGCGAGACTAGCCATTATACAATTTAAATAACTATTTAATTCTTAGATATTGAGTTCTAATTTTTTTCTCATTGAGTAAGTATAGAAATGAACATCGAAAAAAATGTATGAAATCAAGTCTCAGTTAAAAAGGTTTGAAAATTCCCGATTGTGCATGCGGAATCCGCAGGTAAAATAAACCTGGATATTCCGTACACGCGAAGCTAAAGATAATAGTGTTATTTTTTCGCCTTCACTTGTTGTATAAATGTTTGTCTAATAACAAACATAAATACATTAATTAGATAGACTCACCCAGACCGTCGTCGACTAAGAACGTCCACCTTGGTTTCTCAGACGCAGACATCACACATGCACGGAAATTGAAAACCCCTTAAGCAATCATTTAAACAATAACAATCACTTTTCAGGGCGGCTGCCATTTAGTTTGTTTCAATAACTCACTGCACTAGCCAAAAATCTTATTATTCCTTACATGTGTTTCTTTAACACCACAAACGAATCCGACGACAAAATGGCGACGTCTTCCAAGTTGTAAAGGGAAATTAAGGGGACAGAGACAGATATGCACACATACTACATATTATAGAAAAAGAGAAGGAATATGTATGTGTATCAAGAATGTGTATTGTGGTTTAAACAAAAGATGGCGATACCATGACTTGACTACATTAAATTAAAAACACTATCGTTCTAGAGAAATCGTATTACAATCAGCTAGTTTTTATAGACCCTAACTAATGTACACTATACCAGAGAAAAAAATTGCGGGGTTCTCGGTACACAAAGTACCACAGCATTTGAAAAAGAAAGAAAACTTCTGTTTTAAGCTATATTCAAATCAGCTAATTTTATGCGCCCTAACAACTCTTAACTTAACCCTTCCCGGGAAAAGTCCCGTGGTATTCCTAGGGGTGGTGGTGTACTTTCAAACTGTAGTAAAAGACTGACCGTTTTCCGACAAAAAACCGAATTGCATTTTCACACAATTTTACTTTTTGCTAAAAGGCAAAACCGGATGCCGTGTAAAATGAGCATTCGGTTTTGACATGTACGGTTAAAATCCGATCCGGTAAAACTCCTTGTGAACGTAGCCTTATATGTATAATATTCAAAAAATGCTTATATCACCAGTGCCACTTATTTTGGTTTAAATTTTTTCAATTGGAATGTATGACTCTCACACGGACACTTACTTCAGGATTTGAAAATAAGTCATAAGTATATAATGTATATATGAAGAAAGTATAATATATCATTTCTTTGCTTCAATAATGTGTTATATAGAATACTTAAATTAAAAAAAAAAAAATTTCAACTTTTAAAAATAAATGTATCAAAACGAATAACTTTTTTGTCTATTGACAATATATTTTAAAAGGTATCAGTTTATTCGTTTGGATACAATTATTACTTTAAGGTTAAAAAGTTCTTTTCTAAAATTTTAATTTTCAAGGTGACGCATTTTTGTAGCAAACAGGCCACTTGTTGATTACGACGGTCAAGTACCCTATTGTTGATATAAAGCTTAAAGTAATGCCACACGAATATTAGGGACGACACCGCTAACGTTTTTTGAAAACAAAGCCGCCTTATGTGTGTTATTATTTTTATCCTGCAATTTTTTCCCCAACCTCCTCTGCCTCCGGCTATTTATTACTAAAAAAATGTAATTTTACATTTTCTCTTATAATGTATATTATTTACTACTTCGATGAATATTCAATTTTCTTCATTTTGTTTGTTGATAAATTCTATTATGTTGTCCTAGTGTGTGTTCTAATCAAGATTGTATGTGTTTTTGAACGAAAGTTAAAGAAACCACTCTTGCAGACAAAACACTAACATCTGGAATAGTAAAGCGCTTGATTTCTCTTCTTTTTTCCTTTCGTTGATATGTACACTATTTCAAAAATTATTGTATTAAAACGAATTAATAGCATTTTCTGACTATCTACAATACATTTTAAAAGTTACCATTTTATTCGTTTCGATACAATAATTTTTTGAAGGTTAATAAAAGTCTTAACTTAAATTTAAATTTTCATATTAACACATTTTTCTAGTAAAAAAGCAATTTGTTGAAATGACTGTCAAGTAACCAATTGTTGATATAAAGCTTAAAGTACGTAATGCCATATGAATATTGGGGAAGACATCGCTAGCTTTTTAAAAAACTAGCCGCCTTATACGTAATATTATTTTTATCCTGCAACTTCTTTCCCACCACCTCTCCCTCCAACTGTTTATTTTTTCAGACCACTGTGTTTTATAAATTTTATTTATTTATTTGACAGGGATTTATTAGGAATTATATCTCATTTTCAGCAATTACATTTCATCTTAAATCTAATATGTACATTTAAATTTAATACAGTTACATGCTGCTTCACATGAATGAATGAATGAATGAAAACTCTTTATTATTCACCATAAACTTCAATCTAGACAATTGATATGGATACATTTGTCTTAGAACAATGGGCGGCCTTAGCGCTTATAGCGTTCTCTTCCAGGCAACCCAGTGTCTAAGGAGATTTTAAGGGAAATTTCAATATATGATTTTTGGTGGTGCACTAAACTAAAATAAAAGTAATAAAATCACAATCAAATACTATTAACTACTATGTACTTATATATACAGATATACATATATAATTAGATATACGATGATATTATAAATTAAATATATATACATTCCAACAATAGATACATTCATTTAATGCAACAATTTTTATTTAACAGACTAATAATGGTCAGTGACCATACGTTTAACTGTAGTAGTTGATTTAGCTTGTCTGATTGCTAAGGGGAGGGAGTTTCACAGTCGAACAGCCCGTACGGCAAACGAATTTCCTACGTAGGAAGAAGTGTGTGCAGGTATGTTAACAAAAGATTTTCATTTGAGCGCTTATTACAGGAATGAGATTGATAGGGAAAACTAAAAAGTGCCATTAAATATGGGGGAGTACAGGGATTGTAAAGGATATTGTGCAAAAGTGAGAGTAAGTGAACATTCCGGCGAAAGGTAACTAATCATTTAAGCTTATCACGAAATTCGGAGACATGGTCATATTTACGCAAACCAAATTTGAACCGGATACATGTGTGTTTTAGATTTCCTCTTATTATTTATTTTAATAACTACTTCTATTAAATTACTTGTATAATGTCTACTATTAATTTTCATTAATATTTTCAGTATTTATAAACCCATACATTATAAAATTTTCTTCATAAGATTAATGTTACTTGCTCTTCTAGCAAAAGTATAATTGTGCAAGCTAATAATCACAATACAATACGATTAAGATTAAATTATTCCCACTCTGGCTTCGTCGACGAATTCTAGTAGCTATGTTGTCCTGTTGAAAATTTAAATCGTGAATCTAAAATGTATTATGCCAAAAAGTAGAAGAAATCACTTTAACACATAATACATAATAGAACCTCGAATGAAGACCGCTTGGTTTCTCGTCTTATTTATCCCCTAGTTGTTGTATAAACTATTTACATGATTAAATGGTTTCTATATCTTACTATCAGTGCATTTGCCTTACTACCGATAAATTTGACAAACATTACATACAAGTGACGTGAATTTTCTACCAATGGTGAGGTAGACTGATGGATTGTAAGATATAGGAACGCGGCATTATTCCATTTCAGTGTAAGCAAACTATCAGTCGTATGCATAAAATATTCTATCGAAAAAAAATGTACTATGTATTTATCTGAATGTCTTATGACTTATATTCAAATCGTACTGGAACATACCTGAAGCAAGTGGCCGCGTGCGAGTCATACATTCAAATTGAAAAAATTTAATCCAAAATAAGTCGCACTGGTGATATGAACATTTCTTTAATATTATACATATAAGGCTACGTTCACAAGGAGTCAAGGTTTACCGGATCGGATTTTTACTGTATGTGTCAGAACCGAATGCTCTTTGCACACGGCATTCGGTTTTGCCTTTCCGCAAAACACCGAGTGGCGTGTCGCACTGTGAATATGCAATTCAGTTTTTTGCCAGAATAAAACATCTAATTCTGATGCGATTCTTTTTTTTTCACTGATTGTTCTCTAGTGGAACTTATTTTAAATAAAAACTTTCGAATTTGAATTTGATTGCTGGCAAATTTTCTGAAATATAATCCGTGATGCTTCGTATTCCAGGAATAACACGGGACTTTTTCAGGAAGGGGTTAAATTGTTAGGAGGCATAAAATTAGCTGATTTGAATATGGCTTAAAACAGAAATTTTCTTTTTTTTTCAATTGCTATGTTACTTTGTGTAGTGAGAACCCCTCAAATTTTTTCTCGGTTTTAGTGTAAATTAGTTAAGGTCTATAAGAACTAACTGATTCCAATACGTTTTCTTCTAGAACGACCACAATACATATTCTTGATACATACATATTCCTTTTCTTTTTGTATAATAGTATGTATGTATATCTATCTCTGTCCCCTTAATTTCCTTGGAAGACGTCGCCATTTTGTCGTCGGATTCGTTTGTGGTGTTAAAGAAACACATGTAAGGAATAATAAGATTTTTGGCTAGTGCAGTGAGTTATTGAAACAAACTAAATGGCAGCCGCCCTGAAAAGTGATTGTTATTGTTTAAATGATTGCTTAAGGGGTTTTCAATTTCCGTGCATGCATGATGTCTGCGTCTGAGAAACCAAGGTGGACGTTCTTAGTCGACGAGGGTCTGGGTGAGTCTATCTAATTAATGTATTTATTTTTGTTATTACAAAAACATTTACACAACAAATGAAAGCAACTGAATGAAAGCAGTTTTTTAGCTGCGGATTCTGCTCGCACAGATAGCTTATGTTTGTTTCTAATCCTGTGGGACATTATATACAATAATTCCCAGTTTTACCCGAGAATCGATTATACGGCTAAAAATAGCATGCAAATTAACCGTGTTACTCTTATTACAGCCTTACTTGTACTAACATAACAATTCGCATATCTAGCTATTAGGGGACTTTTTATATTTCCGGGATTTCCTAACTTCGAAACCACGTGATTTTATGACTTGCTTGATGTGACAGTTTTTATATTTATTAAACATCTTTAGTATAACATTACTTATTATGAGTTTTACGGAATTATTCGCGATCTGTGTATTTTCATACTAGAAAATCTATTGTCCTCCTGGAAATTTTAAACATTGGCAAAATTACTGTAATCATTGTTGTCTCAAAAACGTGAACGAAGTCAAGGCAAACAAATAAGTTAGTTCCTTCGCAAAAAGTAACGCAAAACACGGCAAGGTTTCCAATTCAATATTTTACAAATTATTATTACCGCATTTAACGTTACGTAAAAATAACTTATTTTCAGTTCAAAAATCTATTGGTGTATTCGATCATTCTAAACATAAAAATGCAAAAAATAAATGGTTTTTTCTATTGCGTGAGTTCAGCAGAGAGGCAGACGGCCCACCGGTGGACGGTTTCCGTCGCCTATGGACATTCACAACAACAAAGATTCTACAAATGCACGCAATGAACGCAGCCCAAGGTTGTTATGGTGGCATTCTCTAGACCAGGGGTGGTAGCCACCCAGATGGGCCAATACCCTACGACCTGACTGTGGGTGGTTTTGTCGCCTCTTACAACGGGCCGCCCGGCTGGAGGGAAGTGTGTTCTTTCTCCGCTCCTGCACGGATAAACGTTTTTGACGTAACAACACATATTGGCTTTATTCGATTGGGGTAGTGATTTGTCAATAGTGTAATATCCCTTTTCAGAAAAGTACTTTTTCAGTTAGTTTAGACTTTGGTGAAAGGCGGATCCAACATTTCATTTAAAATCTTATTGAGGAAGCATGTAACAACCCCAAGAAGGAGAGTACTTTTTGTAATGACATTATCAATCTATTACTATCTTTAGTGTTGAAATCGTCAATATCCCTTATTGTTTACTAGCATACGCCAGCGAAACTTCGTTCGCGTTGCCATGATAGCATAAATCGCAACGGCGACACCAACAATACGCGAACGCAACGCTAGCTTTCTGAAACGTCATTCAAAAATGCCGTAAGTGTTATCCCGGAATACGAGCTAACGCTGCGTCGAATTTCATTTAAATCCGCTCCGTAGTTTTCACGTGATGCTCTAACAGGGACATAGACCAAATTCTGAAAATTGTATTCTGAATCAGTTATTACGAATTAGTCACCTTGATTTTGTTCTCTTTTTTAATTCATAGTACAGGGGTAGTCTACTACCCTACTTATACCCTACACAGTGATATCAAAGGTAAGCACTTCTATTAACCCTTAATTGGACCTGACGAAAGGGAGGCCTCCTGGGTCTTATAAACCCCTGTGGGATTTTTTTATGTTTAATTATAATATATATATTTTTTTTTTAAATATCAAGTACTTTTCTCTGAAATACGCAAATACAAAAGAATGTTGTTAGTACACCGAAAACTGTTTCCCACATTTTTCTAAAAGTAATCACTTATAGTCAAAAGTATATAGTATCCCACGTTTTTTTAAGTTCGATTATTACATGAGAATGGTAAATATGGGCAAATAAAAAACGTCAGACGATCAAATAAACTTACGGTATTTTTTGGCAACATTATGATTTTTTCGCTTATTCCAACCGACAGTTAGCTCAAAATTTGTACGAAAATAATATCCGTATTTATTGTGAGGTGATTGTACATATATTTTGACATATTGTGGGAAATCATGAACTTTTGATAGCTTCAAAAAAGAATGCGGGAGGTATACTCCTTTAGTCCAATTAAGGGTTAATAGGGATTTCAGCATAAAGACGTCGCGTTTTTGACATCAATTAAGCTTTCAAACAAATCTCTTCAATCTTACAAAAAGCACGGGACGGTTACACTTTTTATATTTGATCATCAGTATAACGTGACTTCAACATCGAAAGCTGCGTCCAACGTCGATTGATATAAGACGCCGCTTTTATCTCGATGTACTTGGAAACGGCTGAAATTGTTCCCCAAAAATGTTATGTTATAGTATAAAGTGCGACTTTTTTTTAATTTCTACTGGTTATTATTATAACTCATTTGGCGTGTTCATTCATTAGCATACATTTGGCGTGTTAAGAATTGTTAAAATTTGTTAAAGTGTATATTCTTGAAATTTTAGCTTATGAATCGAAGTAAGTCAAGCGCACACGTGGTCTAGTTTAATAATATTGTCGGAGCCCTCTTTACCTTTTTGAGCGCTGGGGTACAGAAATCAGACCGAGACCCACAACTCCCACAAAAAAAAAATGTGACTCGTATATCATGACACTTTATATATTTTCAAATATCGGAATAAGATTTATGATTCTTAAGTTGGAACTTTTTAATGATATTGTCTGTGTAAAAGTAGCAAATCATGTATGGAATGTATTTGTATGTATATGGCGACCGGCTTACGCCCGGGTGCCATATACTACTTGCATCCCCGGATTGCCCACTTGATGGAAAGCGTTTACCATCGCCTATGGACATTTGCAACACCAAAGGTGCTACAAATGCGCTGCTGCTCTCTGAAGGGAGACTGGAACCTGGTCACTAATGCTGAAACACAACTCAAGGTTGTTATGGCGATATACTTTAGACCAGGGGTGGTAGCCATCCAAATCGGGCAAATGCCCTACCACCTGGCTGTGGGTTGTTTAGTCGCCTCTTACAACAGGCCGCGCGGCCGCAGGAAATTGTATTCTTTCTCCGTTCCTGCAGGGATAGATGGCCCTGACTATTGTAAGCAAGTATTAATTTCTACTTACCGATCAGCAACACAGCATGTCCGCTTCGCGACGTTTTTCCCTTCATGCGTTGTCCCACCGCCGAAGGATCTCTGATATATCTTCCCGTCTTTGGTTCTCGAGAAGGGCATACCCATGTTCTCAAGTTCAAAAACTCCAGTAGGGGCCTCTCTAGTGAGGTAGTGGATCGAATCCTAACGCAAAACCATCTAAGCTGTCATTCACCATAAATTCAGGTTTTTTTAACCTGTAACCTATACCACACATAGTCTTGGTGTCCCTTATCGTGAGACTATTAATTAGAATGCATATCATCCTTCAATACGTTAACGAACCCTTTCTTGGGTCTATCCGTTTACAAGAATGGTGAAGGCGGCACCTTGTCTTATCAATATCTGAATTTCATTAATCTATCTACCTATATATTAGAAGTAGGTATTTGTGGTGTCACAATGGCTGCCTCCTAATTTCTAAAAGTATTATTCTGAAAAACCAGAATTGGAAGAGAAGGAGAATACAGAGATTAAAAATATAAAGGGAGAACTCTAATGTCACAGACAGGATGGGATGATAATGATGGCTGGATACCTCCACGCCACGTACCATTTTGCCTTTGGCAACTATCGAACAAATATTTGAAAACAGCAATCTTGTGGAAATGTACATGTAGAGAAAATACGTTCGTATTGCAGCTATGTTTAAATTAATGCCCTAAATTTGGTTTACATTATAACACATTCAAAAATTATTTGCCTGATTAAAGATGTCGATTATTTACATAAAACTACTTTAAATACGTAGATAAACACTTTGCTCTGTAAAACGGCTTATGTATTGGAAACTCGCCTCTAGGATGTTATATCAGGTCCCTTGAAAGCTATTTAAGTATATTAATGATTTATCAGTAACATCTGGCAGACTATGTCAACTTTACACAGAGAACAACAAAGAAAAAACTTAATCAAAGCAAGTCGATCTATATTGCGAACGACGACACGACAACGAATACAACAACAAGTATGGAGAAAAATATAACTATAATATGTGTCTCAAACTATAAATGACTATAATTAAGTACATACCTGATCGCCCAACCAATCTGACCCCTTCACTGTGTCGTAAAAGTGCCAGCGCCAGTCGTCTTCATGCATACTACCTACGAAACAAGGAAAGAGTTATAAGAATCTTCTATTAGAATCCTAAATTTATGGCAGCTAATATGTATTTATAGATGTTATGAAGCTGCAGTTGTGGTATTCGAATAATGGTGTCATAATTTAATAGATTCTTCCGTGCAGGAACGGAGAAAGAATACAATTTCCTGTGGCGACAAAACAACCCACAGCCAGGTGGTAGGGTATCTGTCCATCTGGATGGCTACCACCCCTGATCTAGAGTATGCCGCCATAACAACCTTGAGTTATGTTCCGGCATTAGTGGCCAGGTTTCTGTCTCCCTTTAGATTTGGTGTTACCAATGTCCATATAGGCGAAGGTAACCGATTTCAATCAGGTGGGCCGTCTGCCTATCTGTTGAACTCATTCAATAAACAAATTTAGTAGATTATGTTAGGTATCACGAAACAATAGCTACTTTAAGGCAGATGTTTATTGATCTGTTGTAGTGAATAACAATAATTAGTTGGTGACTACGATATTGTTGTATTTACTAAACGTTTTAGTTGCACTTGTAACAGGTTCCCGTCCACTTTCCGTGGAGAGCGGACGTGTCCTCTGCGCCGGTGCAATATGCACTTCTGTTTAGTGCCCTACTTAGTGTTAGGACGTGTTTTTGTAACGAATTCACCTACTGGCTTAGATCATATAAACGTCTAGATAACGTACGAATTGCACAAAAACGGCCATAAAAAATGCACTAAATTTGGTGCACTTGCTCCCCACGCATGTTATTATCGTTTCGACTACTTTACTGGTTAGAGCTAAAAAAAATCCTTATGCCGTCGTGCGCTATTAAAATGTGTCGGAACTATTTTAAAGGAGGAATCGATAAGGATAAGATGTCATTTAATCGGTAAGTTTAACACTTTTCTCATGATTACTTTATGAAAACATGAAATTTAATTTCGATAAATCGAATTGATTGGTGTTGTCAGGTGATAAATGGGAGTTAGTTTCAAAAATTTGGGGAGATTCTGTTATGATCTTGAAGTGAAAATTCTTTAGAATCGTTGTGACTCAATGAAACGAAAAAGCGACAATAAAAAGAGATAAACGTATAAATCTATAGGACTAAGCCTGCGAGAGAATGAGATAGAATACATTATATTTAATCATTTAAACACAATGCTCATACAGATAGAGTTGGAATTGTTTTGGTAGATATGCTATGTAATAATAATATGTAACCATGTAATTATGTCGCCATTTTCTTCAAAAAAAGTATTTTCTTTCTTCCTTCCTTCTGAAGTTTTGCGTTAATATTTCGAATTTCATGTTTTAAAGCTTTAATATATTATACCCATATAATATATGAAATGTGACGAACGTGACGAAATTTAGAATCCCTCCCACCCCTTGTCACACGTTGTTTCACTTATACGGCATGTGAACCGCACACACACACATTTTCGCACCGACGTCGGCCACCATCGGCACCATCGGCTCCATCAAGCAGTGTAATCCACGCGGGAAGAGGTGGAATGCTCCTCAATTGGACATTGGGGACCTCAAACAATTTCTCTTAGTGTCAAATGGGGGGCTAATCGATGGTCGGTTCGCCAGCATCAAGGACGGCTACTTTTCGCCCCCACCCTCCACACGTCATTTGCGGCGGACAAGCCGAAGGGTACGGCTCCGCCGCTGCCCGCCAAAAAGAATAAGGTTGCACCCGTTCAGCGGCATTCGAGGAACAACGCATCTCTGGTCCTCGTGGATGTAGTGCCACCCCTCACCGCCAAGGTGATGGGTTTCCCTGCCCCCCTCCTCCCTTCAGAGGGTAGAGGGCGCATGATCCACCGTGATGCACGGTAAGAAGAGGACAGAGAAAGCAGCGGCGACAACGTCATCCTAGACCCCCGACCCTGCACAGCCTGCGCGGTAAACCCCAGCTAAACAACCGGAGGTTAAAAAACCACCAGTAGTTTTTGACGTGCCAAACACGGCAGTAGTTGTAATAAGACTGCTGCCCGAGGCAGAAATGCGCGATGTCATATACCGTAAAGTCACACCACACTTGGCCACATTTTGGTGGGGTTCAGCTCCGCGAAGATCGAAGCGAAGGAGGCCCGCCCCCTTCGCGATGAGGTATGCCGTAAAGCTGTGCCCAAGTTCTTACCTTGATCGGTCTGGTTTTGGTCCGCTGCAGCAAGAGCGGACACAAACTTGTTTTTCTTAATATTCATCAACGACCTTTGCCCCACAATTACTTCCAAATTCAAAATGTTTGCTGATGGTTTAAAAATTTATAGAGCTATTAACTCCAACAACGATATCAATATCTTGCAACATGACCTAAATAACATTGATCGCTGGTGTAAGCTAAACAACATGATTCTTAATACAAATCTAAATGTTTCCACATTAAGTTCACCCGTAAAAGAGAGTCAATTGATGTAATATACTTTATTGACGGCACACCAGTCGAAGAAGTCTCTAGTACTCGAGATTTGGGAGTGATTGTTGACAAAAAGTTAGATTTCAGAGAACATATTGATTTTATCACCACAAAAGGTTCTAGATTGGCTGGTTTTGTTATAAGACGAACTAAACTTTTCAAAGAGCCTGAGATACCCATTATCCTATTCAATACGTATGTCCGCAGTTTACTTGAGTATTGCAGCCCAGTTTGGAACCCATCTTACACTGTTCATGTACAGAGATTAGAAAAACTACAAAAAACAGTTTCTTTACCACCTTACATTCGCTAATAATTGCCGCCTTAGTCTAAATAGTTACGATTCCAGATTGGAATACTACAAAGCAGTACCACTGCAGTTGCGACGCAAGACTGCTGATATTTTATTTCTCTATAAGCTTCTTAAACAGCAAAATTGACAGCCCCGAATTTCTCAACAAACTAAAATTCGCTGTACCACGAGCTGGATGCCATTTGCATAATCGTAAAATATTCGCTCTACCAGCATGTCGCACTGTGTACTGTCATCACTCACCACTCTATCGTCTTTGTGCTGCCTACAATAATATCTGCCATGAGCTCGATATTTTCAATGCATCGGTTAAGCACATCAAGAAGTTTCACACTCCTTATTAATTATTTATTTAACTTCATTACTTATTTATTTCTTCTTTTCAAATTACTATGTACTCAATGTCTTTATATAATGCATGCTGTATTCGCATCAAGAAGGCCAGTTAGCATCCATATTATCTGTGTTATAGTTTTGTTTAAAAGTAAGTCGAGTTGGCCAGTTTGCGAACCAAATAAAAAAAAACTCTCGGACTGCAAATCCCCTACTATGCCGTATGCGCAGCGGCGATCGTAAAAGCGTCGCACCCAATGTTGGCGAGGGTTTGCTTCTCTCCCATGATAAAAGGTAAATTCACCCCCGCGAAGCCGAATACAAAAAGGGGTTGTGAAGAGACTTCAATGGAACACAAATGTTCCAGACGAGCCTCCTAGCACCTTTTTTTTATGGAGGTATATATATAGCGTTTGACCACTGTCTCACTTGATGTTGAGTGATGACGCAGTCGAGGATGGAGCACGCTTACCTAGAAGAGACCTATTCACCCGTGACTTGAAGACTTCAAGATTGTATTTGTCAGGAAAAACAGACTCCGGCAAATTATTCCACTCTTCGGCAGTGCGCATCAGAAACGATGAAGCGAAACACTTGGTTCTGACTGGAGGTGTTTCCACTGTGTAACGGTGGCGCAAACCGGTGCGTCTGGTTGTCTGATGGTAAAAAGGGGATGGAGGAATCAGCTCGTGCAAATTCTAAGGAACACTTCCCGAAACGTATCTGATAGAAGACAGTCAGCCCCGCGACCTTGCGTCTATGCTCTAGACTCTGAAGTCGAGCATAAAAAAGACGATCATTGTCGACCAGCTTCCTGGTTCTTTTCTGAATTGATTCCAACGCCTCCAACTTGTATTTGGCTGACCCGTCCCAGAGATGAGAACAGTACTCCATGCAGGACCGATCTTGTGCTTGGTATAAGTTCAGCAGTTGTTCCGACGTGAAGTACTGTCTCACCTTTGCGAGCACAGCCAGCTTTTTGGTCGCCACTTGCGCTAAAGACTCTATGTACGTGCCAGAATTGAGTGTTGGAGTCAAAGAGATGCCTAGAAGCTGGAGTCTATCAGTGAATGTAATGGACACAACCCTGAAAGTGGGAGTCAGATGAAATAGACTCCGTTTTGCGGAGAATAGACACGCCTGGGTTTTGGAGGCGTTGAACGTAACCAAGTTTGCATCACCCCATTCGGAGACTGCCTGCAAGGATACGTTCAGCCGTTCGACCATCGTCTCTCTGAGAAACTGGATCTGGGCTCTGTTATCTCGCGCACTGGATATATATCTCGCCACCCCCGCGCTGTCGTCTGCGTAGCCAAAAACTCCGGGTTTAAGTGGATCGTTAATATGCAGCACAAAGAGAGTTGCGGAGAGAACAGATCCCCGAGGGACTCCGGCACTGATTGCCATGTGATCGGAAGAGTAGCCATCAATAACCACTCTTATCGATCGTTCCCTCAAGAAATCAGATATCCAAGCACAGAGACTGTCAGGCAATCCCTATTATGGAAGTTTGATAATAAGGCTGTCGTGTCAGGCCCTGTCAAATGCCTTCGAGATATCAAGGAAGGCAAGTGCTTCTCCATTCTTCTCGATGGCTTCACCACAGATGTGTGTGGCGTACGCTAGAAGATCTCCTGTTGAGGGATTTCGGCGAAAACCGTATTGACGACCACTAAGTAGGTCGTTTACTTCTAGGTACGCCAGAATCCTGACGTTCAATATTCGCTCCATACTCTTGCAGAGTATGGAGGTTATTGAAATGGGCCTGTAGTTGATAGGGTCAGCACGACTACCCTTTTTGGGCACAGGTTACACGTTAGCTTGCTTCCAAGATTTTGGAACCAGTCCTGTTTTTAGAGATAGACGGTAGTGGCGTGTCAGTATTGGAGTGAGTTCAGGCGCACAATTTTTAAGAACTATAGCTGGGATTCCATCTGGGCCGCTTGCTTTGTTCACGTCTAGAGCTTTCAGTGTCTTACGTACCTCTGTCTGTCGAATATGTATGTCAGTCATGGAGGTACTACTATGAGGCAGATGTGGAGGCGTTGCACCGTTAGTGTGACGGCCTCTGTGGTTGAGCGGGCTAAGCCTTTGCCAGCTTACCTCACTGCAATGCAGAGGCTCCGGCTTCGATTCCTGGTATAGTAAATTTCGGAAACGTATTTTCTCTGTTATTTACTATGGTCTGGGTGTCTGGGATCGGCCCCAGAATGGTCCGTTGTATATTACCCATAACACAAGCGTAACTTGCTTAATTTGGGGATATACAGTGTATGTGCTTGTCTGCCGATTTATTTATTTATAGTATCTAAACAAGAAGATTCTGTGAAAAGAGTTTCAAGGAGATTGACTTTTTCTTCTGCAGTGTGAGCTAGTGACCCATCAGGTTCCAGGCCTCGGTGAGTATCTGAATTATATTATTATTATAGAGCGCTTTAACGTCAATTAGATCGACTAAAGTACGGTGCATTCCTCAGCGTTTTACACAATCGTGGAGTACGCCACATAGGCTCCTCCAGGGTAATTTAGAGTCGGTAGACTCATTGCGCAGTGATCCACAATGAATCGCACTGGCAGGCGGTTTCCTTTTATAAGCCAGTAATGGCTTTGAAAAGGGGGGCCGCCGGAGAGCGCGGGAGAGTACGGTGCAAGCAGTTTTCGGCCGTCGTCTACTGTTGGACGGGGGTTCGGAGACATCGTTATGCACCGTTTACCCGTTTTCCGTGGTAGAGGGCCACTATTTACGGGGGGTATCGGTGGAATCACTTCTACTGTCCGTAGTGGTACGGCTCTGTTTCTCGGTATTTAGTACCAAATTCAGCGCACTGGAACATCACAGTGGCTCAACTACGTCATATATCCTGTGGCGTTCTAGATATATGCTCTCGAAGGGACACAGGTACGTTTAGTGGGTAGTTTATTGGATTCTTCCCTCAGAGAAGGAGACACCGGTCGCCGTTTGGTACAAGAGTCCCACATACACACGAAACGTTAGGCGGTGCTTTTGGTCCCCCTATCCACGACCCGTGTATGTGTCGCAAGAAAAGACATTGTAAGTGATAAATTTGTGTTATATTTAAATGTTTATAAAATTGTTTATCTGCGTTTAAATGTGAATAACTAAGATGATATAAAGACTTTGAAATAGTAAGCTAGCGAGGCATGGGGTGACTATAAGGGGAGATTGGAGGTCACCGAGCCAGGTTGGGCCCATTCTTTATTCATCTTGGTAATATATCTATATTTTTTGCTATCATATGATTGAATATTATTCTTTCTCTTATGTTTGTGGTTACGAAATATGTGCATTTATTGATTTATTATGCGAAGTTTCGATGACGCTCACAAATGGTTCTTTAGAACGTTTGTTTTAAGTACTATGTTGATCTGGAGGAAACTTCCCACGTAGGCACGGTCGTTGTTTTTCAGATGTATTATTATTTACAATTTTGAATAGATTAAAGTAAAACTTAAAAATAATAAAACCGAATTATTTATGTCTCTTTTAGACAAGATGTAGATATCTCTTTTATCCTGTTTTGATAAAAATTGAAGAAGTAAATTGGTTTCATGTCATGTGTTGCAAATGTCCATATGCCATGACCGTCCTCTTTGTCTGTCACAGTCAATAAAAAAAATTATGAAACTTTTTCTGTTTGTTTGTTACATTGATTGACTGATAACACTTTATTGTACACCAATACGAAACTTTTACAACTGAAATACTCAAGTCAAAAATCAGTAAGTTTTAGATAGGTACACGTTGTTGGAGGTGCTGTAAAAGACATAGATTAGGTAACTTTCATGTAGGAAAATCATGTACTTTGCCCGAGGCATAGATAAATTACTTTTGAACGGCAGCAGTTGCAGTATAATTACTTAAAATGTAATCGATTCACAAAATCTACATTAATTACCTAACGCAAGCGAAGCCGCTGGCAAAATCTACTAGTACATAATAAAATAACCTTTATGAAAAGGACTCAGCCAAATCACAGGTCTTAAACTGTCGTTAAAACATCAACTATCCAACAACTATTCTTCTTATCCATTTTATGAAAACAAAACTGCATAACCAAACACAAAGAGTTAATCCACTTAGACTTAGACCAGTAATAATATAATCGAAGCATCTAAATGACAAATATAAAATCAGAAGGAAGTAAAAAAAAAAATAAGAAAATAAGTATTTTAGTTTTGTAATAAATTTAAATTGGCCTACTATTGTTTAAAACTTTATTAAACACTAGCTGATACCCGCGACTTCGTCCGCGTGGTGCGGTCTTTTAACTATCCTACGGGAACTCTTAAATTTTTCGGGATCAAAAGTATCCTATATATTGACCAGGGGTATAAGCTACCACCATACAAAATTTCATTTAAATCTGTCCAGTCGTTTCGGAGATTAGCTGGTACAAACAGACAGAGAAACAGACAAACAGTGAAACATAAAATTAAAAAAAAATCTAAATTAGTTCTAATTCACTTCTTACATCCCACTGACTCGGTTTTTAGCATTTTTTTCATTGTACAGAAATTCGACCTCTATAGTTTTATTATATGTATAGATTAAAAATAAAATAAAGTACAAATTAAAATTAGAGCCAGATTGCTGTTAGGAACCGCTTTCTATTATTGGAAAACTAATCAAATTTATTTGACGTTGCTTTGTGGCGTTTGTGAATTATAAAATGAACGCTGACCAATTAGAATCGGTTGCGGTTTGTGTGTACCGAAATGAGCTTGACCTCCCAATTAATATGAAATTTGTACGTATTTATTAGGATACACATACATCCTTTGGTTGGCGCATATGAAATGAAGAGAATACAGTCAACCGCACTAATTATATTTAGTACGGGCTTAGCGGGTATTATATTATCCATTTAGAAAAGAGCTAAATATAGTGAGGTGGTTAACGTACTGGATGAGCAAGCATGGCAGAGTCTATACGAACGCACTAGATTAGATAATTAAATGCCTTTAAAGTATACAATTTTACCATGCTAGATTTCTTGCTACATCGTTTGTGCTCCACTTGAACTTTATATCTTCTAAACCCTGCAAAATTCTTCTTAGGCATTACAGATAGTCTCTGAATAGGGTAGACAAAGTCTTGTCCAATTTACCATACGAAGATACTTTGCATATTCTCTGCCCAGCAAATCTTATTCGCATGTGCTCGTCAATTCCAAGGAACATTGTGGGTGATGTTTAGTTCAGATGTAAGGCCGGACTTTAGCCTGATTTAATTCGCATTCCTTAAGTTGTTATGTAACTTAAAAACTAACCAGTCCTTATCATCGTTTGGACAGTAGTTTTCCAGTTAAGTAATAAGTTCTCGATTAAGTATATGTCTGTCTAAACGATGATAAGGGTCTATTCGCAAATCAACTACCTGCTAAACTAATAAAAATGTAAATCAGTCCAGTAAAATATAGTATAGATAATAAAAAGATTAGGTTTCCATAGAATAAATAATAATCATAAACAAAAATTAATATGAACAAGTTGGGGGTAGGTTAAATAATAACTTCAACTTTAGAGTCTGCGGATCCGCGTCATGAAAGCAGATCTACGGAAAATAAAGAAACTCAGAGAGATAGTTCTGCTATTTGATAGAATATAGTTCGTAAAGTAGTCGGGAAATAAATTTACAGTTTAATTATGGAATGTTTTGTATTTATTGTTCAGTAATTATCTGCATCTCTCTATCTGTTCTGGTACTCCAGAGAGCAGAAAAGAGGTCGTGGGAGGCCCATTATAAAATCTACAATCTACATTGATTTGCGGATTAGCAAATAATCACTTTGGTAAGATTAAAAAGTATGGCATTGCAGCGTCGCGTCTGTGGGGCTTATTTTGTGACGCGAACTCTTGACATTTGACAACTTTGTATTCCGTGTTCACAGCTACTGAAATGTGGCCGAAACGTCTAAATAAAAATAAATATGAAATAAAATGACGCGTTTCAATTAAGTCTAGTAAAACTGTTAAAACGTAGTTTAAATTTTGCAGTCTTATTTGCTGTCCCACAGGGATATGATTGATTTTTACAAAATTATATAAAAGTCTTCCTTGCGTTCTTCCGTAAATATCCCCGAGGCGGTTTCATAGCGGCGGTCGCCATAGGCACAGAAAACTACCGAAGGGGATTGATGTCACCAACATAAATACAGTCTTAACATATTTACACAAACAGATTCATTGCAGAAGTAGAAACTAAAAGTTTATAATAAAAGGTCTACAGCATAATACCGTACCTTCAGAGCTAAACTGAATTGGAAATGGATTATTTTCCAGCAAACTGACCCGCTTAAATTATATTGGGCGCCGGGATGCGAACATCAGCCTGCACTCCCCCTTGCTAATAATTCTGATATTATAAATGCGAATGTGAGTTTATGCTTTCACGCCTTAGCTACTTAACTGATCATCATGAAAATTAGAGTACATGTTGACAGGTAGTACAGAATAAAGCAATAAATATATATGTTATAGCAACCTATAGCGGCGTTCATGCCCCCCTGTGCAGCGATGGTGTGAGATCTAGTAGGGAACAGCTTGGAGATCAATCCTACTGAGAAATGTTGCTGGGCAAGGCCCACTGCGGCACGGAGACCAGCGCCCCCTGCTCCAACCACCAAACAATCGTGGTTATGATGATGGATGGTGTACGAACCGTTACGTTGATACACTGTGGAGAGACACCATCGTTGTAAATTTAAATCATATACCTGAGAAAAATAATGATATGTGGGCTGATAGATCAGTCCGGAAGTATATATAATCGGCAGAGAAACACACATATCGCACATCTCCAAGTTAAGATTACGCTTGTTTTATGAGTAAATATACAACGGATCAATTTGAAACTAGTATAATACTATTTTTATATCCATATCTAAAAGTTTTTAAATCCTTGCCGGAGAGCTTGCATCGATTAGGCACTGACCTAATTTGCCTGTTATTACAATTAGTAGCGGTGAAGTAAAATATCGTGATGAAACCTCATCATAATCGTGATGAGATAATTTTCTATTTATGTACTATTTTCTAGCCATATTGTTGTTATTATTTATAAATCTAATGTCCTTATTATTAAATGTATAAATATTAGTATATGTGTATGTCTCTCTCTCTCTTAGTGTGTGTCTGACTTGTGTCTGTCATTTGCTGAACTGCACCCATTTGGTACCATCGCGAGACATACTGTTTGTTCCGTACTTATTAGTGTGTTCTATCCTTTTTTTTCATAATATTTAATGTCTCGTAATGGTTCAAATAAAAGTTTTTTACTCCTTTCTTACTATCGATAAGTGAAACCAATCTTCTGTGACTCGCAGCACGTGTTTATGTCGCTCAAGTAGAGGCCACGCGTCGCCTTTTAGAGAAAGACCAAAAATATATAACCACTAGCCTTTCCCCCTGGCTTTACTTGCCTTAGTGTAGATTTTATAGACAGAGTGGAGGACCGGCAGTTAGGAATACCACATTCCCAGCCCCAGGAGTTTTAAACAAAATCATTCCCCCAGGTTTCTCAAAGAAAAGGATATGCAATTATATGTCATGAAGTGAGTATGTTATATAGTTCTTAGAAAATTCAAACTTAATTTTTAATTCAGAATGGCCTATAACGCCATCTAGCGAAGGTGGAACTAACCATGACAGCAATATATTAAGGTTGTGATTCGCTTGGACATCACGATGTATTTGTTAGTTAATTGCAACAGTGGCACCAATAAAGCGCAATATTTGCAGTCATATTCATCTATCATTCGGGGGAGCATTCCTTTTCATCAAAATGAAAGGTCTCTTTTCTATATCTATCTATCCAGAAGCGAATAACGAATACAATTTCCTATGGCCGGGCGGCCTATCGTAACAGGCGATAAAACAACTCACAGCCAGTTAGTAGGGTATCTGTCCATCTGGATGGCTACCACCCCTGATCTAGAGTATGCCGCCATAACAACCTTGAGTTATGTTCCGGCATTAGTGGCCAGGTTTCTGTCTCCCTTTAGATTTGGTGTTACCAATGTCCATATAGTCGAAGGTAACCGATTTCAATCAGGTGGGCCGTCTGCCTATCTGCTGAACTCATGCAATGAAAAATTTATCCCTGACAACGTGTATGTAAAATTTCGCGTAAAGAGAGAAAGAAATGAAATATTTATTTCTAAAAAAGCGGCACTTAACAATAATTAATAATAAGAAACAATAATAATGAAAAAGTGAGCCGCAATTTGCGAAATAAGGTTCGCAATCAGCATTCTGCTGTGCAGAAACATAGTCCGACACAGCACTGATTTTCAGTGCCCACCACCTTAATCACAAAAGTCATGTGACCCACTGTAAATAATAACAAGCAAAATTTAATTAAATTATAGTCATCGTATACGTAAAACGAATAATAACAAAGAAAAAAACAGAAAACAATGATAGTATAATAAAAAATAATCAATGATAGGTACCTAAAAAATAAATAGACCTAAATAAAGCACTTATTATATACACATGTTACATGTGGTTAAGCTATATAAGTATGGATTATGTTATCAGTTACAACATATTATTCTAAATGTAATGAAATTATCCAACCTGTGATTATATATAACAAACCAATATAGTTGTCTAAATATCGTGTCGATCTTATTCTCAGTTAAAGCGTAAAGGCGTCAAATTCGTATTTATTAAATTAGTTGGAATAGATATTCACAGGAATATAAGGCTTATTATAAGATCGTTGTCAATAAAAAATGTAAGAAATATTCAAATGAATATAAAACAAAGTACCTTTCAATGGCGACCAGTTCTTTGTCTTCTGTCTGCAACTGTCCAATGTTTTCTGTAACAATTACAAAACAAAACAAAACTTATGAATACGTATTGTGTTTCCGGTCGCAAAGGATTTATTTCTTTGAACTTATTGTGTCTTGTATAATTTATACATGTATGTCTCTGTAGACCACAGGCCATAAAATAACAAGGTCTTTTAGAAGGCTTGCGTGGAGCCATGGGAAGGCTAACACGTAGAGGCCTCTTGTCAAATTTGATCTGAATGTGGCATGACACTGACCGGCGTTTTACCCTGTCTACGCCATATAAAAATGCACCCAAGGACAAGCCCCGGTTAGTGTAGGACTATTATAAAGAATGAGAACAAAAGCTACCGGGCTATTAGGATAAACGGCTAGTGGAACTACGGATCGGGGTCTATAGGGATTATGGCGTCTGCCCGTCCCAATGTTCAAGGAACATGGAGAAAATGGGTAGACTTAGACTCGCCACTTACTGCTTGGCCCCTAAAAATTAAATTGAATAAACAAGATTGGCGAGAGGCAACGTATTTAAAGCCATCATCATCGTAATTATTTGTGTTATTATACAGTAATACAAAATAATGACTACCTATTTATGGAAACAACTTCTAAATTCAATAGGATTATATAAATTCTGAAGAAACTTTTAAAAAATCTTATATATAAAAATGAATCTTAGAAATGTATGTACGAGCAGAACTTAAGAACGACTTTTCCGATTTTGATGATATTTGTTTTGTGTATTTGAATGGATCTCCGAATGGTTTAGATTTACAATTGGAACCCGTGGTAGAGCTGAGATCGGGTTCTAGAATCCTCCTAATCACCTGGAGCGATTTTGTTTTTGTGTGTTTGAGTGGGTTCCGGGATGGTTTAGATTCACAATTAGAACCGGTAGGTGGCGCAGAGATCGGGTTCTAGAATCCTCCTAATCACCTGGACCGATTTTGGTGATTTTGTTTTTGTGTCATGAAACAAAGTCTTTAGGAATTCAGAAAATATGGCGGTACGAAGTTCACCGAGTCAGCTAGTAATTTAATATATATAACACTAGGAGGACAACATCTTTCAAGGGTATTTATGGTAAACGAGAGAATTTCTACTTGACTGCACTAAATGGGAAAATGCGATGCAAAGAAGCTTTTTAGAAGTTCTATGCATAAAATCTTTATAATAAACAAATATTGCAAGTGCGAACTGTGAAGGGTTCTTTAGACTCCACGAACTATGAAGGCTTTTTTATTTAACTTAGACTATATATATACAAAAACCTTATCGTTTACGTGATATGCATACAAATATTCTAATCATTACTAAATACACATTACACCATATCAGTCAACTATGAAATTTTAATATACATATTTGGTCGACATTTTCAAAAAAAATGTTTGCATATTTTTGTAGACCTGCCAGACATCTATGAGATTACTAAACTTCATATTTCTAATTTTAATAGTTACTTAAACGATCGGTTGTGATACACTAGCTACCGGAACCTTAAAAGGAATAGTACTTAAACTTTCAGTTTGATGTGTCCGTTCCCTTTTTTTGATTGAATAAACGTGATTCTCAATAAGGTAATAAGATTTTATTTTGTTATTTTAACGTGTTTTTATAGAGACGAGACTTAACGCATATTCTTGTTTGGGAAAGTATTTGTTTGCTATGTCTGAGAAAATGTTTGTTTATTTCGTACTTCTAATTATTCAAATACAAAAAGCTATGTTGGCAAATGCTCCCGCCAAGTATAGCGACGATTCGATATGCTTTGACTCGTTTGTGACTAATTGAGTTTTCTGTATACTATACATATTGTGAAAACATATATAGAACCAAAGCTCAGGTAAAGAAGTGATAATGCAATAGGTATCATCACATGTTGGTCTGTGAGACAACGAAAACGCTGATACTCTAGCAAAACAAGCTATTTCTGAGGGAGTTGGGTAGAATTATATACTGTATGACACTAATTACATACCAACAATTAAGAATCTTTGCTTTAACACGTGGAAGGTATATTTTGACGAAAGATCTCAGGAAAAAGGCATTTGGTATAAAACGATCCAGTCATATCCTTTACGGTCAATTTGGGTTAATTATAAAGTGATGAATAAAGAATTTACTTTAATATCTTTAAAACTACGATCTAAACACATTCCACAGAACAAATTTCTGCACATTATGAGATTAGAATCCACACCAAATTGTTCTTCATGTCAGATATGTAAGATAGATGATGTCTCATGTCAAGATGTAATGTGTTCAAAATAACAGCCTTAGAAGTGGTTTAAATTTATTCGATATATGCTGCTGTAACATCATTTTGGCAAAGCCCTTATCAGACTCTGCTAAAAAAATATAAATCTTTTTTTTATTGCAGGTGTTCAGCAGACAGGCAGACGGCTCACTTGGTGGAAAGCGGTTGCCATCGCCTATGAACATTTGCAACACCAAAGGTGCTACAAATGCGCTGCAGCTCTCTTAAGGGAGAGTGGAACCTGGTCACTAATGCTGGAACACAACTGAAGGTTGTTATGGTGATATACTTTAGACCAGGGATGGTAGCCATGTAGTCGGGCAAATTCCCTACCACCTGGCTGTGGGTTGTTTTGTCGCCTCTTATGACAGGCCGCCCGGCCGCAGTAAATTGTATTCTTTCTCCGTTCCTGCACGGATAAAATATCTGTATATCTTGCACACGCCACCTAATTTAAATATGTGTTGATTGTTAATTATTAAAGCGACATAGCCAAGTTGTGGCTAAGCCTTTAGGAACAATAAAAGAAAATATAGAACCAAACGCCTGTCATGTCAATGATCTGTACTTCAGTCTGTGTCACAGCCATTATTAAAAACTAGGGTATACATGGTGTTCTGTATGCTTATACAGAACGTCGTAGTGAAGTTGAGCAAAAAAATATTTGCCATCACCATGGAAGAGTTAAATTTCATCCGTGCAGGAACGGAGAAAGAATACAATTTTCTGTGGCTGGGCGGCCTGTCGTAAAAGGCGACTAAACAACCCACAGCCAGGTGGTAGGGCATTTGCCCGACTGGATGGCTACCACTCCTGGTCTATAGTATGTTGTCGTAACAACCTCGAGTTGTGTTCATCAGTGACCAGGTTCCAGTCTCCTTTAAGAGAGCCGCAGCGCATTTGTGCACCTTTGGTGTTGCAAATGTCCATAGGCGACGGTAACCATTTTCCATCAAGTGGGCCTTCTGCCTGTCTGCTGAACTCATGCAATAAAAAAAAAATAACAAAAGAATCCTATGTAATAAGAGTCGTCCACCAAAAAAAGTAACTCGTAACACACCACCAGTGCGTTCTTGTTGTATAAAAAATATTAATTAAAACTTCGACCAACATCTTATTATTATTTCAAACAGTATTCAGTGTTAACCAATTTTCACAATTACTACTGTCAGTAATTAACCCCACCTAACAAGTATATCATTTATTGAAGCCTATAATTGTCCAAGGAATTATAGTTCAAATAAACACATTAGATATTTTTTATACATAAGTTAGTAATAAATTGAAAGTCCTATAATAATAACAGTCCATAGATGTCCCACTGCTGGGCTTCCTACTATAGGGGGACGGACAATATACCGCCACGCCTGTCCAAGGCAGTTTGGCAGGTGTGACATGTCGTTTATCTCGATGTGCAGGTTTCATCGGGATGTTACTCCTATTGAATTTTGTAAACATGAAATTAACAAGGAGACAATTAGAACTTTTAACTGATTTAAATTTAAAGACATGTTTTAAATAATAAGACGCTGACTGACAGTTCTACTTACGATTTCTTTTAAAATATTGTTTTTTAAAATACCTATATCGCGAGAGCGAGTTACTGGATACGTTTTATAAACTAAACACAAGCAGTACAAACGTAATGCACGATTCAATAACACGCGCAAAGTCCGTCACTGTATAGATTCTCGAATGTACACACGCCTTGCCACGCTTGTGGTTATCGCTTGACTGCGCATCTCTCCATTGCCTTAAATGCACGATGCAATATGTCTACCTGGCAAGCGTCGACACAATTTCCCAGAAATTGTAAACCGCACACCTGCCTAATTATGCCCGGGAACGGCCATAAACGAGTACAATAGACTGCTCTCCACAACAACCAATAAATAAGTAAACAAAAGAAGACGGTCATCAAAGCGCTTCAATGTTATTAGCTCAAACAGCGATGGCGGGTAATAAATGTGCTTTGTTTACAAATATGCAGGTGGCCCAATTGTAACACTGTAATACTTCTACGGGCACCACGACAAAATTGAGGGTTGAAAAAAATAAGTAAACATAGATACACGCCTGTACACTGATTATCTATAATATTAGAAAATTCTAAACATGCCGTGTTCATGGAAGCTATTAAAAAAAACTGGAATAAACTATATAAACGATGTAGAAACACCATTCAATTTCTTTTAGATTTCTTGTCTGTTTGTTCGGGATTCACGTAAAAACTACTCGGCCGATTTCGATGCGGTTTTCGCTGATCGACATGAAATTCTTAGACTTAAAATCTGCGCTACTTGTTATCCTGGAAACCCGGCGGCAATTTTTCTGGGAATGATTTAAAATGGCCAGATTGAAAAAAATCGAAAACCAATGCGGTTTTTTCACCGATCAAATTTTATGTAATAAAATTTGTGATATTTTTTATCCCGGGAATTCGGTGGGAATTTTTCCGGGAGCGGTTTAAAGTTGTTCGGGTGCATAAAAAAGTAGCTCATTCCGACAGTTTTCACTAGAAAGATAGCTTACATTCTTTTTTAAATGCTACGGTATTTTGTGTCCCGGGAATCCCGCGGGAATTTTAAGTCAAGCGTGGACGAAGTCGCAGGCATGTCCTAGTTATTTTATAAAAACCTGTCTATTCAGCCTACATGACGGTAACCATTTACTGCGTTTATTTCGTGTACCGTCTGCCCATTTCCCTACAAGGTAACATATAAACAAACAAGAACCTGCGTATTATCGTAGCTCTGTCGGAAAGTCTGAACTGGGAGCTTATACCAAATCTAATGTAGAAGTACTACATACATAAGTATATACTTCACACCTAGATTTATGGGTACAATCATGGGAGACGGAGACTTGTGGGCTACAGAAATGTAATACGTTGAGATATGGTTTAAAAAAAGCGTTATATATTGCTATTACAAAATACAAAACATCAACCCTAAATTCTATGTGGAAAACGAGAAACCTTAAAAATAAGGTCCAAGTAAAATAAGTTATCGTTTACCATAATCGATGTATATGACTGAATTTCAAAAATTAATAATATAAAAACACACCACACAATTATAAAAAAAATATCAACACAATAAAAATAAATTTTAAACAAACAAACTCATGCATTTAAGTGGGTGTACAGTTGCATCCATTTACGTAGCAGTGGCGAATCCCATCGATCTACAAAAAGACTGAGCATGCTGTTGGTACTGTCGCGAACGCGGGCCAGTAGGGATGCGCATCTCTTTCTAATGATGGTCGCAAAGCCATCGATCCGCACTTTTGTGAACATTCTTGACGCACTGCACCGCCACGGCAGCCCCAGCAATACCCTCAGCTCATTATTATACTGGACACGTAGGTGGCTGTATGCCCGCTGCGTATAACTGACCCACAGGCTGCACGTGTAAAAGGACTGACAGTATGCTCGGAAAAACGTCTTCTTTACCTCTCGCGTATAGCGTGCGAACATGCTGGCTAGCATGTTACATCGAACAGCCAGCGACCTATGTTACCGGTCTATATCACAATCATCCTTTAAGTCTTCGGTTACTCAGTGCCCCAGATACTTAAACTTGGGAACCCTTGATATCGGTTTGCCAGAGGTTAAAATCACTATTCTTTTTTATAATCTGAGCCCAAGAATATAAGAAAGCATATCCGTCTTCTTTAAAGGTAGACCAAAAAAAGTGATGCGTGCATTGTGTGAAAGATAACATGATGATCTGTGGTCTGACAGAGAATCTATATAACAGAATAGATTATGGAAGAAAAAGAGAAGAGAGAGACACTTCACACCTATTACTCATGAGAGTAGACAGAGACACTTGCTACTATTTTAGCATATATCTTTCAGTACAAATACTTTCATGCAGGTCAGTTTTAGTGGATTTTAAATTCTATATCTACAAATCAAAAGTATACATACTCTGGCAATATGCAGCATCATTTGAAGTAGTGCAAAATAAATTTAATTTCAATTAAATTCTGATAGTATAAATTGAAATACAGAGTCAGGTGAAAATTATTTTGTCAAAGGCGTAATGCGTCAAAGGATAAAAGAGGTTTTCATATGATACATAATTAATTAAAATAGTCATGTAATAAAGCCTTTGTGGCTTGATATAATTATTTTAGTGCCTCGTTATGCTTGCTTTGTGTTTTATATATTGAGTAACATAATTACGACTAAACCAATAACATAGATTTTTTTTAAATATTCGTACGAATGGACTCCTCGAAGTCGCTTTAGTGCGGTTGGCTGGTTCTGTCCTTTTTCTCCAGAAACAAGGAGGTACGAACCGATATTTGTGAGCAAACATTTATATATTATAGCAGAAATAGAAAACTGTAAGCAGTGGGATATAAGACAAAAATATAAGAGTTATATTACATTCGTGCTGGAACGGAAAAAGAATACAATTTCCTGCGTCCAGGCGGTTTGTCGTAAGAGGCGACAAAACTACCCACAGCCAGTTGGTAGGGCATTTGCCCGACTGGGTAGCTACCACCCCTGATCTAAATTATGCCGCCATAACAACCTTGAGTTGTATTCCGGAATTAGTGGCCAGGTTCCAGTCTCCCTTTAGAGAGCGGCAGCACATTGGTAGCACCTTTGTTGTTACAAATGTGCATGCGATGGTAACCGCTTTCCATCGAGTGGGCCCTCTACTTGTCTGCTGAACTCACGCAATAAAAATAATGTTAGTTTTTGTACAAAAGAAAAATGAAATATACCCTATAATGCCAAAAAAGAAAGAAAATAAGTAATACAAAAACAGAAAACAAAATAGAAATAAGTTTTAGATACAATTATTAAGTCGGTAATAAAAGCCTATGTATATATCTATACAAATAAATAAAATTGAAGTGTCTGTTTGTAATGTCAATATTACAGCTTTTTAATAAATGCATATAAAAGTATTTACGGCACTTATATAAAAAAAACCATTTTTAAAATATTTGTATGTCTGTCTGTTTCAGCTAATCTCTGAAACGGCTGGACCGATATTGACGGGACTTTCACTGGCAAATAGTTGATGTTATAAGGAGTAATTTAGGCTTTTTTTTAAATTAGGGTTCCGCGAAAAAATATTTACGCGGACCAAATCGCGAGTAACAGTTAGTATACTAATAAAATTGAAGTGTCTGTCTTGGCTTTAAATTATACGCCTAAATTTGAACGAACAGTGCTATATATGTGTATATATATATATATATATATATATATATACGATGCCCGCTCATTATAATCAGCCCGTAAACGTCCCACTTCTGATCTGTATCTTTCTCATTATTAGTGGAAAAATGGACAGCATACCCATCATGCAAGTCGACAGGGGATTAGCGAATTTCATAGATCGGTTATCTCGGTGTGTAGTTTTAATCACGATCTTTTTCTCACCGTCAGCACTTAGTTAAATCAGAAAATTGCATAAGTGATACTAAGCAACTACGGTGTAAGGGTCTAATTAGTTATTTTAATAAATTCATTGTGTTATTGCTTCATCTGGAATAATATTACAGTGATTGCCCTGTTTCACGCACACGCAGAGGTAGTGATGGATTGAATGTATTCTTTGGTATGCGATATTGTTGTTGGCAAAACTAATAAAGATTTTTTATTGTTTTCAACTAGCAACACTGGTTGTTTGTTCCTCTTTCATTTTGGTCATTTTTTATGTTTGCTTATAGGCAAACTGGCAGACGGGTCCACTTGATTGCAAGTGGCTACCGTCGTCCATGGACATCTGCAACACTAAGGGAGCTGATGCGTTGCCTACCTCGTTGAGACTTTAAATATCTGTTTACGCTCTTTTTGAAGAGTGCCATATTGTAGCGTTCTGGGAAAACCGCGGGAGGGAGCTCATTCCACAGCTTGCTCACGTATGGCACAAAGGAGCGAGTGCCACGTACAGTGGATAAGTTCCAGGTGTCAAGGAAGTGTGGATGAACTCCCAGTCGCCGGCGAGCATTGCGGTGGTAAATGGCGACGTAAGTACTAAACCAAACAGCTCCTCAGAACACTCCCCATTGTACAGACGGTAGAACGCGCTTAGAGCGCCAACGTTTCTTCTGAGACTTAAAGGTTCTAAACCGTCTGTAAGTTTGGGATCGTCGACAATCCGGACCACTCGGCGCTGCAAGGAGTCAAGTGGGAGCAGCTGGTCATTAGCCGAATATACATGTATTCTTTATATTTAGGGCCGATTTTTCAATCTCTTTTCTTTCACCATATCCCATAATATAATAATAATAATCACCATAATCATTAGGTAATAATTATTCATAGGATAACTTAGAACATGAACAAATTGAAAATAACACTTGCGTGAATGTAACATTTGAATTGTTACTACTTTTACATTCAGTCCGGTTATAATTTATTCGATGGATAAATTTTATGTGATGATTGAAAAATCGGCCCTTAAAGTGATTAATTAGAGGTTTCTAACACTAACAGTGTATAATTTCTATAATTACTACAACTACGAGTGCCGCGCGCATATCATAAGGTGATTACGTTACATTACGAGCATATATATACACACGGACACACTCATATATATATGAGTGCGCGCGCGTGTGTGTGTGTGTTTCATTTAAATAGTTTTTGTTAAAATAGATTTTTTATATATGTATATAAACCTTCAGCGAAAAATTACCTGTTGGTGAAGATCGTTTACAAATCCATTGCGTGTTTTAGGAGGAGTTAGCGGATATACAGACGTACAAACATGCAAAGCGACCTTGTTTTATACTATGTAAAGATTCTATAAGCTCGCGGCAATCGTTTATGTCTATGACTAGCTGTGCCCGCGACTTCGTCCGTGTGATTTTTTTTTTGCATGACCCCAAATATTTCCCGTATATACTTTCCTATGCATTCAATAAAAGTTGTTATTTTGACATTACAAACAGACACCTCAATTTACAAGTGGTGGTAGCGTAGTGTATAGCGCTCCCGTCCCAAACTCAAAGGGCGCGAGTTCGATCCTGGTTGGAACGCATGCACCACTTAGTCAGTTTTATGATTTAATATGCATATTGTTACAATTACCACGTGCTAACAACTGTGAAGGAAAACATCGTGCTGCAACCTGCACATCGAGATAACCGATGTGTCAAACCTGCCAAGCCGCCTTGGAGAAGCGAGGCGGGTATACTGTTCGTTCCCCTTATAATGGGAGGCCCGAGCACAGCAGTGGGATATTTATGGGCTGTTATTGTATAATACATAATTCAATTTTATTTATCTTTGTAGATGTAATCTGCAGAAGAGTCCAGTTTGTACGACGTGCTTAAAAGTGAGAAGAAAAATCAGGGGGACTAAATCGGAACATCCGATTACGAAAATCGCCAAAAATCCAAAAAACGCGGCCGTAGCGCTACATTTTTCACTATATTCATTTATCCTACGGGAACGACATTATTTATCGGGATAGAAAGTATCCTGTGTTGATTCGGGATATACGTCGAGTTTTATTTCAAGCAGTTCAGTAGTTTTCACGTGATGCTCTTAACAGACAGACAAATCTTTTTTTGTCTGTCTGTTAAGCAAATTGCAAACAGCTAGTAAAAGAAGAATGTACCTATATATAAGTATACTAATATATAAAGCTGAAGAGTTTGTTTGTTTGTTTGCTTGAACGCGCTAATCTCAGGAACTACTGGTCTGATTTGAAAAATTCTTTCAATGTTAGATAGCCCATTTATCGAGGAACTCTATAGGCTATACACTATCACGCTATGACCAATAGGAGCGGAGCACCAATGAAGAATGTTTCCAAAGCGGGGTTTTTTTTCCTTTTGAGAGCTTCCGTTGCGTGAGCGGCGTAAACGGTTAAAGTTTTATAAAAATCATGTGTGACAGAATTGTTCTAAAAGTTCAAAAAAGTCTGCGAAAGCATATGTCTTATCTTTTAAGGTTGGCTCACTATAACCTTTTTATGCTAACTAAATTTATTATAAAATAATGCATTATTTGCGAAAGTGTTTTTATAAACATAATATTAATCCTTATCCAAATAAATACGTTATTCATCACAAGTATTTAATTTAAAACAAAATTGCCATTTACATCATTCGATTTCAATGAATATCTTAAGGAGATATCGTAGTTTTAAAATAACATCGCAGCAAAATAATGATTAAGTACTGCGCGCGCATTTATGATGTGCAAGGTCGGCGGGCAGTCATGAGGGGGAAGCACGGTGGAGAACCTTCTATGTAAACAAAGTCGCAGGTTAAAGTTAGCGTTAGCCCAAAGTAACTATTCTAAGCGGACGAAGTCGCGGGCAGAAGCTAGTTTATACATAAAGACCTTTAATAATTTGATTTTGCAATAATTAAAAGAAAAATAAATTATTTAAAAAGGATAAATAATATAGTTCTGGTGGAGGAAATAAAAAAAAACATTACTCAAAAGAACTGAAAGTTATTTAAAAACGTGGTAGACTATTAAACGGACTTTATCTATACATATAAATAAAATTGAAGTGTACGTTTGTAACGTCAAAATAAAAATGTGAAAAAAGTAATGTATGAATCATGAATCATCATAGGTAAAAAAAAATAATAGTATTGTATAGCATGCTAGCTGTACCCGGCAGACGTTGTCCTGCCTTTAAAAAATAAAAATATTGCTATTAAAGAATAAGGGTTGGTGATAGAAGGATGAAAATTTAGGGTTGTATATATTTTTTTTAATACAAATTTAAAAATTATTTCAAAAAATAAAGAGAAGTATTCAAGGGTGGGTCATACCCATCATACCATACCCGATATGCACACAAAATTTAATACAAATCGGTTCAGCCATTTCGGCGGAGTTTGGTAACAAACACCGCGACACGAGAATTTTATATATTAGAAAAATTATAGAAATTTTTTACTTTATGTGTAAATTTTACCAAAATATTAATTTGATTTCGTATTTAAACAAAATATTAATAGATACCATCCAAAGAGGCTTACGTGGGAGGACGTAGAGGTCCCTTGACAAATTTAATGTAAATGTTTGACACCGTACTTATAATAATTCTAACTATATTTATATCTCCATTAACTCATATTGACATTATAAATACTATCAGAACTTTAAATAATACTAATAGTGTTGGTATTAACGACATTGCAACTAAAGTAATTAAAGTAAGCGCTCATATTATTGCCTTTGTTGTATGCCATATAGTCAATTTGTGCATAGAACGTGGTGTTTTCCCATCAAAACTTAAAATATCAGTGGTTAAGCCAGTATACAAAAAGGATAATAAATTAGATATGGGTAATTATAGACCAATAGCCATTATAATAATATTTTCAAAAATATTTGTAAATATAATTTACAATTCTTTATATTATTATTTTGAGATATAAAATATAATTAGTGACGAACAATATAGATTTCGTAAGAATAAAAATATTAATTCAGCTATTTATGAATTACTCATCTTAGTCATGAGTATATTGACAAAAGAGTGCCAGTGTAAGCTATATATATGGAGTTAACAAAGGCGTTTGTTTTTGTAGATCATACAATTCTATTAAATAAACTATATTCGTATAGAGTCAGGGGCAATGCGTTTAACCTCTTAAAATCTTACTTATCTGATCGTCTACAAGTAACGCATATTAAAAAAGTAGATAATAGTACATTATGTGAAACAATGTATGTTTCTGAGACCCGTAAAATTTTATATGGAGTGCCACAAGGTTCAGCCCTAGGACCTCTTCTATTTTTAATTTATTTAAATGACACGTATATGGCAGTGACTCAAAAAATGATATTATTCGCTGACGAAAGTACCATTATATTTAAGGACTTAATACTGATAATTACGTACACGACATAAATCGTGCCTTCCATAACATAATATCATGGTTAAATAATAATAAATTACAAATCAATTTGATAAAAACAAAAATTATGCATTTTAGACAAAAAGTTAATAAATATATATTTGATCCTATTGTAATGTATTGTGGGCAAAAAAGGTGAAGAAGCAAGTAGCAATAAATTTTTAGGTATTCATATTGATAGTGATTTAAAATATAATACTCATATTAACGACGTATGCAACATGATATTCCGATTTTCTTATGTCCTGTATAACTTAAGTAAAGTTGTCGACCAAAAAGCAGTTATAACGGCATATGTTGTTTCTTTCTTACGACACTGTCTTATATTTTGGGACAATAGCACTGGTAAACAACGTGTCTTTATAGCGCAAAAACGCTGTATACGTGCTATATGTCATATAATGAAAACAGTTTCTTGTAAACCACATTTTATATGCCTAAAACTATTGACATTTCCATCATTATACATTTATGAAGTTGTTTTGTTTACTACTTTAAACAAATAATAATAACCCTGCTTTAAGGCCAGCAGGTGTGCATTCACATTTGTCGGCGTGCTTCGTGGAATTTTGGCTAAGTTGTAACATTATTATTATTATTTAATAAACAGTGAACCAACTATGTATATAAAAAATGTGTATGTGTGTGTGTGCAGTTCATACGCAGTAGAAGTGAACGTTCAGAGAATACACTTACAGATAATTCTCTAATTATTATTAATATAAATAATTACTGTTTTTTTTAAGGCGGGGGAAATGCATTTCGCACACTACTGGGTCCTTTAATAGGGATTTGACCAAAGGGACGAGAGGTGAGACCACGAATGGGCACCAGAGTCCATCGCCGGCTTGTCTGGAGACTCGACTAATCAATACTCCACTAAAACCACCTTCCTCCCAAGTGCCACGCGATTATGGCAGGAAAAGCGTGAGACTTAGAACGTAGTTACACCCACGATGATCCTAACGCATCAGTGCTTGAGAATGCCCCGGGAAGCAGGACAAATTCACTTCGTCAACAGGGGGACGACTCCTCCGCTCCCTAGATGCTGGAGGGCCCCCTGTAGCGGTATTATGACAGGAGATCTTACGCATATCTGCGCCTCCGGGATCTCGACTGACGTCGGTACCCGCGGGACGCGTGCGCTACTCTCTACCTTTCTTGTTCCGGATATAAATAATTCCTTTAGTCAACATATTCTAATTCAAAACATTCAATCTAAATTACACTTTAAATCACTAGTATAAAGTTAAAAATTGAATGCACTGTTAGAGACAATTTCCTTTGATGTACGTATAAAAGAATATCTATCTGCCTTAAGTATCATTCATTCGACATTTAATTTCGAATTCGTAACAATATTATCTATATGTAATTTCCATAAGGCCTCGCGCGCACTAGGAAGCCTAGCTGTGGCAGCCACAAACTCTATTCAGATATTTCGACCGCCGCAGCCCGAATGCGCGGCCGGGGTTGCTAGTGCGCGGAAGCCCTAAGAGACTCGCTAATAGTTACTCAACTCTTCCTAAAGTTTTTCGTAGATTGTATCAAAATTATTTTATTTCCGTTATAACCTATATTATTGTTGTCAAATTTAGATTTTTTTTTTTATAATATCTTAACGACTATTATTATCAAACAGAAACAAATTTATATTATTATATATAAATTGTACGCTTAAAAAGGAATACTACTATTAAAGAACATCTCAAAGAAAAAGCAGCTTTTAAGTGGTAGCTCGCTCCAGTCTTTTATCCTACACTTTGTGTAACGTTTTACTTTTTGAAACATGTTAGGAATTTATGGAGATATATTGAATTGTGCATTTTTAGTGTCTCGTCATTATAACGCCGCTAAATTTATTTCTATTCTTCTTGTTGTACACTTTTTGCAAAGATTTCATTGATTCGTCGACATGTAATTGCATAAGATATTTAAATGTAATAATTATAACACCACCAAATTTAGATAGATAGATAAGAAGTAAAAGAATTTTTAGCTAAACCTATCGCTGGAGATTTTCTTGCCACTTCTTCTCCAACAGCAATTCCAAAGTGTGATGCTGTGTATATAAAATAGAAAGTAGAATAAGAATATTATTGTTTGGCTACAATTTAAAAAATACGGCCTCTCTTTAACACTTCTGTGATCTTCTGTGATCCTTTACCAGCTGAGCTTACTGGAAAGCATAGGCGCCGGGCTCGATTCCTGGTATGGTAAATTTCGTAAAGGAACATTCCGTTATTTACTATGGTCTGGGCGTCTGGGATCAGCCCCAGAGTGGTTCGTTGTATATTATCTATAACATAAGCGTTATTTGCTTAGCTTGGGGATATACAGATGTGTGTTTGTCTGCCGGTTTATTATTAGTATTTTGAATTTCCGAAAACGAAGTCGCGAGCTCCGAATATCTTTTTGACTATATAAATTTATTTGGTGCCAATCATTTTATTGGGGTACCAACAATGTCATAGTTTCTTCTAATATGCATTTTTTTTCAATCTGAGTATAATTTTTATTCGTGATTTAAATTTATTATATATAGTGTACACTCTGTAGGGTTTTCTAGTGCATGACATTGCATCTATGAAAGTGAAAAGATATTCATGCGCTCTGGTGCACTGCCGCCAGACGACTGTTTCGCCCGCATTCAGACGGTCGTTAGCACCTCGACGTCCCGTCTACCGTTAAGTGGGTAAACTCAAACGTGACGTGGGGTGTCTAACCATTGTGACGTCATCAGTTTAGGGAAAGTAAGAAAGGGGACGAGGTCGAAACCAGTCGCGCAAGCGTACGTATATACATTTATAAACTAAGCCAGTGACTTGCACTGAACCACGTCTTTTGTATCGCTATGTGGTTAATAGTGCAGTTATTAAAAGTTCTAAATAACTCCTTGAATTTTATCCAACTTTTCAATATCACTTGTTCAAGTACCGCCTATGCGTTAGGTATCTTTAACAAATGATAGGTCATTTTCATTATCTAATTTTGAAAATAAACCAGTTAGGAATATAGGAATAATAACCATAACAATAATAATAACAGCCCATAAAGGTCCCACTGCTAGGCTCAGACTTGCCACTATAGGGAAACAGAATACATAACCGGCCATGCAAGGCGGCTTGGTAGGTTTGACAGAGCGGTTGTCTCGATGTGAAGATTTCATCATGATGTTTTCCTTCACCGTTATTAGCACGTGTTTAATGTATTACATGTGTAAATTAGGTCAGAAAACTGCCTAAGTGGTGCATGCATTCCGGCCAGGATTCTAACCTGTGCCCTTTGAGTTTGGGACGCGTGCGCTAGACGCCATTACGCTACTACGCCTATAATAACCATACTAATTTATAATATACAACATCTGTAAAAGATTCAGGTTTCGACAACTAATTTGAAAAGGAAAAATAATCCGGGGTCTAATTCAGACCAGCACATTCCAAATATGCAACTTTTAGAATCTTTATCTGTCTGTATATTCGAGCATCACGTGGTAATAATTACTGAACAGAATTATATTGGTTTATAAGTTGGTTCTCTGACCCGGAAGGTCTATTCTTAGGATAGTTTTTATCCCGATAAATGCCGTCGATTCCGTGGCATAGAGACGAATATAGCGAAAAGGTTCTACGGTTGCTGTTTTTGATGCCACCGTTGCAATTCAGTAACATCGTCATCGTCGTGGTAACGCTAACGATATTTCGCAGGTAAATGCTACTCTTTAATCTTTACATCTATACAAATAAATATAATTGAAGTGTGTGTTAGTTGTAATTGTTTTCTGTCGATGAAAGAATTAGCACTTCATGCCAAAGTTGAAGATGCTGCATTAATAGAATACGTCATAGATAGTATTTGTGACTCGGAAACCAATAAAGTTCTATTATATATTGCTACAGACTTTAGAAAAATATTGGATACTTACAGTGAGTTCAGAAAGAAGGTACATAATAAACCTTCACACACTAGCCAATCGTTAATGCATTCTCCACGTAAGCTGACGCATGTAAAGCGATGTTTCAACTTCGGTGACTTAGATCATCAATCCTCCGCATGTTCAAGGGAGTCAAATGCTTTATGTTCAAGGGAGTCAAATGCAACGAATTTGGTTACAAAGTTTAATTAATGCAAAAATAACAAAAACAAGAAAACCTTAAATATTCATGATAAAAATACATAAGAAAAAGTTCCCTACAAAACGATTAAAATTAAAGGAAGAGATATTTTAGTCTTAATAGATACTGGAAGCGATGTTAATTTTATTAAAAAGTCGGAGTTTGAGAATATTAAAGATGGAAATGAAGATTATAAAACAGAATCAACATGCTTGACAGGAATAGCAGAGAACACGGTTTATACTGAAAGATTCTTTACAGCTAGTATACAGATTGACAATTACTACACAGATGTCCGTTTTTATGTTGTGAATGATAATGAAATACCCGTTATTGCTTTAATTAGAAATTATGTACTACAAGACTTCAAAGTGCTCTTTACTCCCGAAGTTGTTTTTATGGAAAAAATAATGCATCATACACCTATAATAGAAAACAAGGAGAAAGAATTAGCTTATCATAGAAAATATTCAATACACCATTAGAATTAGCAAGATGTGCGATGAATACAAACCTAATAATAAATTAAAGAGAGTAATGTAGAGTTAAAAATAATACTCGCCAATGAAGATCCAGTTTTCCAAAATCTTCGACGTCTATCAAATCCCTTAGAAATGGCTGATGTTAACAGGCATATAGAATAATGGTTGAAGAAAAGAATAATTACACACATAAAATCTGATTTCGCTTATCCTATAATACTGGCTGATAAGAAAGATGGGTTATACATAATACGTATGGACTATAGACGACGGAACAAAAAGGTGATTTAAAAAAAAATTCTTTACCAATAATAGAAGACCAAATAGACAAATTAAAGGGAGCTAAAGTGTACACGTCCTTTGATTTGAAAAATGGATTTCTACATGTGAATGTACACAAAGATGACTATCTTTGTTTACATTCACTAAATAAATAAATATGCTACTTTTGTAACGCCTAAATAGCAATACGAATTTTAAAAAAATGCATAAAAAACCTTTTGGCCTGTATACGGCCGTGTCTTTATTTTAAAGACTTATTAACGACATCTTTAGTGACCTGATAATTAATGGTGTTCTACTAGACTATCTCGACAATCTCATTATACTAGCCATAACAGAAGAAGAAGGAATACCTAAACTAGAAACAGTACTTAGAAGAGCTGAAGAATTTGGTTTAGAATTCAATCGGAACAAATATAATTTTGTAAAGAAGAGCATTCAATATCTAGGTTATATTATTTATTAAAATGAAGTTAGACCATTCCCAGAGAAGATTAAAGCTGTAGCGAAATTCAAGAACCTAACAATGTCAATGCAGTTCAATCTCTCCTTGGATTGACAGTAAATTTTAGAAATTTCACTAAAAACTATTCTCTTATTGCCAAGCCAATGACTGATATTCTGAAGAAAAGTTTAATATTTAATTTTGATAAGCGATGTGAAAAATCTTTTACAGAGTTAAAGCAAATATTGTGCAGTACACCAGTTTTCAGAATATACAATTCAGATTTAGAAATAGAGTTGCACACGAACGCTAGTGCAGATGGATATGGCGTAGTTCTTCTAGAGAGAAGCCTTAAAGATAATCAATTTCACCCCATTCACTACATGAGTAACAAAACAACTCCAGCCGAGCAAAAGTATCATAGTTATTATTTGGAAATTTTAGCCGTTGTCGCTGCTATAAAGAAGTTTCGAGTTTACCATTTCAAGATTATCACTAACTGCTCTGCTCTTACTTATGACCTTAAAGATAAAGGGTTTACCCTCCAGAGCTGTACGTTGGGCCTTGTTGTTAGAGGAGTACAACTACACAATTGAACACAGACCTGGAGTACGAATGAAACACCCAGATGCGATAAGCAGATATCCCGTCTGTCTAATGCTAACGGAAATTATGGCCCGTATAAAGCAAGCACAGAGTGAAGACAATCACATAAAGCAGATTAAGAATATTAAAAACAGAAAATTATCAAGATTATATATTATACAGAATGGAATATTATAGAAAAGAAAAATAATAGTCATTTAACAGTTATACCCAAGCAAATACAGTATGAGATTATAAGAAACAATCATGAAAGAGGACAGTTTGGAGTTTTAAAGACGGAAAAATTTATTTTAAGAGAATATTTTATTGAGGACTCAACAAAGATGATTCAGAAGGTAGTAAATTAATGTATCGTATAAGAATGGTAAGAAGGAAGGATTCTTTCACCCGATCGATAATAGCAATATGCCACTGTCCACATATCATATAGACCACTTGGGACCAATGATTGCAATACAATAATTACAAGTAGATTTTATCTGTGGTAGACGCTTATACGAAATTCACATAGATTTATCCAGTTAAGACTTTAATTACAGAAGAGACATTAGAGAAATTGAGGCTACAACAACAAATTTTGGTTCCCCTGAAAGAATTATTACTGACCGAAACGCTGCGTTTACATAAAATGATTTCAGGAATATTGTAAAAGTGAAGATACAGCACACTATATAATTACTGCTGGACAACCGAGGGGCAACGGTCAGGTCTAACGTATTCATCAGATAATCATCAACGTACTGAGCAAACTAAGTGCCGGTGACCCAAAACAAGGGTATCGCCGTCTGTCCAATGTACAAAGATCTTTAAACGACACATACCAAAGAAGCATAAAAATGACATGTTTTGAATTGTTATTTGGACCAAAAATGAGGGTTAAAAACGATGAATTACTAGAATAGGAAGACATACAGAATTTTAATAAAAATAGAGAAGAAACGCTAGAGAATCAATACAGAAAATACAGGAGGAGAATGTAAGAAACTGTAATAAGAAGCGAAAGGAAGTATTAACCTATGATGTTGATGCCTTAGTAGCTGTTAAAAAGACACAATTCTCACAAGGAAGTAATTTTTTTCCTAAACACGTCGAACCCTACGAAGTAGTCAAGAAGAAACGAAATGATCGATACGGTGTTAGGAAGATTGGTCCCAGTGAAAGTCCTATTAATACGGCCACATCAGCTGATCTAATAAAGCCATGGATCTCATCAGAAAATTAGTCATCTGGGTCAGATGAACGACCAGGACGGCCATGTCAAACGATTTGAAATGTTTAACTATATTTTTATTTTATCTGTTATCTTGTATCTTTATAGTGTCAATGTCAACTGTAAATGTCACAGTTACTTGAGTTTTTGGTATTAAGAAGTTGACTATGTTACGATGTAAGTGTGTGTAATTATGGTGCATTAAAATATATATATATATATATATATATATATATATATATATATATATATATATAATGCGATTATGCGATGCGATGACCATTCTAAGGGAAAGATTGAGACTGGCATGCGATATATTACATACATTTGAACAGTGTCAATAATGTATTTTCTAAATTTTCGCAACTAGTACACGTAATAAAATTTCGTTTTAACGGTTTCAAAAATAAAAACGAGGTACTTGATTTGATTTTTAAAACCGTTGAAACATAGTTTTATTAAATAAAAATATTATTAAACACGCTTCCCTTTTTTGCTGTAGCACGCAAATAGCAGTCCATCTGATGGCAAGTGGTCACGGTCGCCTAAGAGTATTTACAATATATTGTTAGAAGTTCACGGGTTTCGGATTAAATTGTCGTTTTGGAAGATCACAAACTTGTAGAAGTAGACACTTCATAGGTCGTACAAACACTACCTAATAATATAACAAGTCCAAACCACAGGATAAAATATCATAATAACATAAAACGCGCAAAGTTCGTCGATGTGAGATTCCCGTCCTCGACCGTGGTTGAAATTCAACTAACTCTCTCTCAACGGGCTGGTCTTTTATATAATAAACTCGCAAAATAAAGGTGTATTAAATACAAAACAACATAGCTTCTAAGTAATTACAAAGAAAATCAACAGTAAAGCAGTTAATGCTTTCTGAAAAATAAAGGTATTACTGACTAACTATAATATAAATAACTAGGGGCACGTCCCGGTTTCGTACGGGTGGTTTATGGCTATTTTTTACACCTTGGGTTATGGTTAAATTATTGAAGTTTTAGTAAAGATTCTTAATTTTTTGGTGATAAATATAACCTATGTTACTCAGAAATAATGTAGTATTCTAATAGTGAAAGAATTTTTGAAATCGGTCCAGTAGTTTTTGAGTTTATTCGTTACAAACATACAAAAATACAAATATTTCCTCTTTATAATATTAGTATAGACAACATTTCAATACTTAGAAAATTATCGCAGTGAATAAATAAGACAACCTTCCAAAATTTGATATCATCTACCTACACGCCGAGGTCAAGAAACGTTGGCGTCTAAGGGAAAAAGGTTCTAAGAATACGCCCGCGCGTCGTAGCAACATTTAAATAATTTTATTTAATTACTTATTATTGATTTAATTAAAACTAAAGCACAAGTACTAAGAAAGTCGGCTCGTATTTCGACATCACTACCAAAAACATTTAGTGTTAACCATATACGCCCTAACCGTCCCAAAAATTTGTCTGTGAAACATTTAAACTAAAACAGTGCCTTATCCAGTGATAGCAATAAATAGTGCCATTTGTGTGTAATCGGCGCCAGCCCCTAACGTCGTTAAAGCAATATTAGTAACAGGTAATGTCAGATATATTCAAGGAACTGCGTTAAATACGACCGCAGCGTGCACGTGAGTGCTTTCAATTTGCATGTAGCCTCTGCGCCGCTGTAACTCAATGACAGCTGAATTACGGTCATGATTACGCTGCAACTAACTACAATCTCCGTATACTTAAATAAGAAGATAACGTATTTATATGTCAGCTGTCGCACTCAGAAACTGATAATGGTCCCTTAATTTTAAGTAGCCTATTTTGAAATCCTATATTTACACGTTAAATACGTCTGCGTACTTAACGTGTGTATATATATATTAACCATTTTCGAAATGTTTCCCCTACATTAAATACTAATTAATATTTAAGTTAATGGTCCTTTAATATTTCTGAGTGTGGCAATAACATATCGATCTATGGTAAAAGGATATAACTTCCCACTGTAACACGATAACAAGACTACCACATTTATGTTAAACAGTATTTCATATTTTTACTTTTGAAGTAAAAATATGAAATCCTAATAAACGAGTAACAATTATTTAAAAATACTTCAGCTGACGAATAATATGATAAATACAATCAAAGGCGTGAGGGAAAGATCGATTTCGTAATCCCTCCTACTGTAGCGTTCGTGAACTTTGGATGGGGTCACGTTGGAAAAATCAATGAGAAACAGCGAGTTCCTGCAACATATAATCTACTTGCGTTACTTTTCGTTAAAAATTGACGAAAACTCCTCTTAAACAACAACTAGCTTTAGTTATAATTCTGAATAAAGACCAGACAAGTACGGTGAAATTTCAACCAATGATAAATGTAAACACGAACAAAGAAGAATGTTACATAACTACGTAACGGTTCTTTATAATCGCTTTATTTTTTTTTAAAGATATGATTTTTAATTAGGTGTACATCTGGAAAATTAATGTTAATTAAAAAAAAACCCAGCAACTATGCAATAATAGATAGATAGATAGATAACACTTTATTGTACACCATTACAGAAAACTTACGAACTAGTATTATTCTAATTGTGTACAAAGGGCGGTCTTATCGCTAAAAAGCGATCTCTTCCAGATAACCCGTGGCAGGAATATTGCTGATTAGGAATGGCGATGGTGGTATATATAATTATTGTACGATTACTTACATTTTAATAATAAATATATAACTATACTATATATACAAATATACACATAAGTTATATACATATTCAAGATATAGTGATAAAATTCAACTATTTAAACATAATAAATATATAGTTGTATGCAATATAATACTAATTATATAAAATTACATATAATTATATTGCAGATAGAATTTCCTGAGCATGTTTTTAATGCTATTAAAGATTTTGCTTGTCTGACAACAACTGGCAATGAATTCCAAAGTTGGATAGCCTTGACCGTGAAAGAGCTATTGAAAAACGTTGTATTATGAATAGGAGTAATAAGTGTATGTTGACTGGAAGGGCGTAAATTGTGAGATCAAGAAATAAATTCGAAGCGTTCTTTAAGGTACTGTGGAGTAGTAGGGATGAATTTTAAGCAATGAAAGAATGTGAGTATCCCGGCGAAAACGAATTGGCAACCAGTTGAGTTTTTTACGAAATTCAGAAACGTGGTCATACTTGCGTAACCCAAATATGAACCTTATAGAAAAGTTTTGGAGGCGCTCAAGTTTATTAAGTTGTTCTTGAGTTAAATCTAGATAGCTGGCGTCGGCATAATCAAGTATGGGTAAAAGTAACGACTCTGCAAGCTTAATTTTGGTGGCGATGGGCAGGAAGTTTTTCAGCATCCAAAGTGATTTGGAGGAGAGAAACAACCGCCGACTCAACTCCGTTATATGGGGTCTCCAGGACAGTTCACTATCAAATATAACTCCAAGGGTTTTGACCTTATAGGGATAAGCTTCCCATCAAAAAGAAAACTTGGTATACAGGTCCAGTCAACTTTACACAGCATCCGCGAGCTACCGATGATAATTACTTGAGTTTTCTAAGGATTCACAAGAAGTCCATTTGACTTACTCCATTGTAGTATGCCGTCAAAGTCAGAGTTTATTGCTACGACTGCTTGATTTAGTGTGGTAACAGGTGCCTACGTGTAAATCTGCAAATCGTCTGCATAGAGGTGATAGGATGAAGTGAGTTCATTAGAGATAGAGTTTATAAAACAGCAAATAATAAAGGAGATAGTACGCCGCCTTGTGGAACACCGTCAGAGGGATCACACCACGACGAATAGTCGTCATCAACTCGAATGCGCTGCCGGCGTCCATACAGGTAACTATGAAACCAGTCGATTACTTCAGGAGATATGTTAATAGAGCGTAGGATGCCAAGTAACACTTCGAAATCAACATTATTAAAAGCACTGCTGAAATTGAGCAGCGATAGCACAGTTAGTAAGCCATTGTCCATGCCATGCCGGATGTCATCTGTAATTTTAATGAGGGCTGTGGTGGTGCTGTGGCCAGGACGAAAACCAGACTGGTAAGGATTCAAAAGAGAGTTACGGTTCAGGAAAACACTTATCTGCTGTTGGACTAAGCGTTTGAGGACTTTGGAAAGGAAAGGTAGTATGGAAATAGGACGAAATTGAGAAAAGGAAGCTGGATTGGGTTTTTTTTGGAAGAGGAGTAACCTGGGCTTCCTTCCAGGCAGCTGGGAATACACAACCAGTATGGGTAGGATCATGTTGCGACTAGTGCTATCACTGCCTACATCATTTGATGTGATGGATTTCACAGCTTTCTTAAGATCACTGTCAGTAAATCGACTAGAAAGAAAAGGAGAATGCTTGGGTGTTGGCTTGGACGAGAGTTTTTTCAAAGTTTCAGACTTTATTAATACATCAAAGTCAGAAGTGGTTGATAAATGCTGATTTAAATCATCGATATTGAATTTTTGACTGACTGAGTTTTCCGTTTGTTTGCCAATCCCCAAAGAGCGTAGAAACTTCCATACTTTAGCTGGATTATCATTTTTAACTAATTCGTGAATATAATGGCGTTGAGCGTCCCTACACACTCTATTACAGCGATTGCGAACTCTCACATAAGCCGCTTTGTTTGCTTCGGTTGGCTTCATTTTATATCAAGTTTTTGCTTTAGATTTATTGTGCATCTGCGATTTAATATCATCGGTAAGCCACGGTGCAGGCAAATGTTTGGCCTCGATACGGCGTAAAGGTGCATGAATATCATACAGCTTGATCAAAGCAGCATGAAACACATGAACCTTCTCATCAATAGTGGTTGCACTGACCACCCCAGGCCAGTCAACTTCCTGAGCATCCTTAAGTAAGGCATCTAGGCTCATGCCACCAAAATTACGCTGCAGGATGAATTTGGGTTTGGTTTTCGGCGGATGTAAGTTATATGAGAGAAAAATCATGTCATGATAGGAAAAAGCATCCGCCGAGCATTGACCATAATGAGAAACGTGAGGTAGTGATGAAACCATTATTAGGTCGAGAAGAGAAGGAGATGAATTAGGGAAACGATGAGTAGCACTCAGATGAAGAATATGTACGCTAAGAGATCTTGTAAAAGTTTCTAAAGTAGAAGAACGATGGTCTTGTTTAAGGAGACAGGTGTTCAAATCACCCATAATGATACTATGCGTATATGAAGGAGAAAACTTTTCTAGCAGAGTTTCAAAAGAGGAAATGTAATTAATGCGAACAGAAAATGCGTAAAATACTCCTAGCAAAATCTTGCTATGCGCAAGTTCTACTTCTATAAATAAATACTCGCCATTATCCGGTGTTGGGGGTTGTGTGGATGCATTTACGATTTTGTATGCTAAATGGGAACGCAAGTATATAGCAACGCCTCCACCACCAGTAACGATACGGTCATTTCGGATTAGACGGTATCCTGGCAAAGAATATGAAGTAGTGGACAGGCAAGGTTTAAGCCAGGATTCTGAAACCAATACGGCGTGCAAATTGTTATGACTAAATAACGTCAGCATATCGGGGAAATGAGCTGGAATACTCTGAGCATTTATGTGTACCACATTGAAATTACGAGAAAGATCTGAAAATTGATTTTCAATTACTTCTTGCAGTAAAGTATGGTTGCTGCCATGTGAACTGTCAGATGAAGACAAACAGGAATGAAAATCTGAGTCAGAATCACCAAAACTCTCATTATCAAATAGATAGTCATGCGGGAAATCCACTCTCGCGTTTGAATTTGTTAAAAATTTCGCAATTTAGTTTTATAATTTATTCTGAAATGTATCAAATATAAATAATAACAGCCCTGTAACCTCCCATGGCTGGCCCCGGGCCTCCCGTTTATTGTAGGGAGACAGTATACCCGCCACGCTTGTCCAAGGCAGTTTAGTGGTTTTAACTCATCGGTTACCTTGATGTGCAGGTTCAATAAAGATGTTTCCTTCACCGTCACCACCTAATAATAATATGTACATTAGGTCAGGAAACTGTCTAAGACGTGAACGCTTTTCCAATGAGGATTAGAACCCGGCTCATTTGAGTTTAGGACGCGAGAACCTTAATCACTAAGTTATCACAACTTTTTATGCCAACATTTATTGTATTTTATATTAGAACTTTTTCACAAATCCAGAGACGTAGCAGCTGTAATAAATTTATTTTGCTTTATTAAACTCACTGCGAGGAACTAGTTGAACATTTTACTTCAATATGACAGAGAGCGCCAGTGTGCCCAAGCGTATACCTGCTGTTTGTAAAAGTATTAGAACTTCCACACTGTTACACCCGATTAATTATTTGTGTGGTGGACACAAAACAAGTTTTAAGCCGTAATATGGGAACACACTCAATTAATTACAAGCTGTTTAAGCCAATTATTTCTATTGGTTCATTCGTTTTATTATATGATCGGAATGAAATCAGTCACGCCGACATCTTCCGATCTGTGCCCTTCTGAGGAGGCTCATTGGCCAACAATGTTATGTCATCACGCGACGACACTGGAGGGACAAAGCCGCAAAAATAATAATAAGTCGAATGTCGCCTACCCGATCGCGCCGCCATAACCGACCTGCTCCGCAGCCTATTGTGTTAATTTTTAATAATTTTAACCGCTATATTGTGTGTGATAAAAATACTTAATAATACCGCTGTGTGCAACCAATTAATCCTCGAGCTGCTATACGTCTCAAGGCTTGCCACATTGGGAGAAGTGCAGTTTCGGGAGGTTAAGGTAAGTGGCTTGATTTTTCTTCCCATATGATCAATCGGATGCAACGATTGATCTGATTGTCCTGCCGTTCGCTGTTCTTGAGTTATATTATCGAAAGCCGTACCAGTTCAGGAGGTGGGGCAAATTATATACACCCGCCGCTACGTGGTGGAAGGACCTCAAAATTTACCCTTGGCACCACCACAAGCATTTATTTAATTTGCAAATATTTGTTTGTTTTGACTAAATCTTGCTATCTGAATTTGGATCAGTTCTTTAGAGTTATGACTTTTCAATTTTGAATGATTTTTCAGTTCTGATGACAATATACAAAAAGGAAAAACAATCAAGGTGTAGAGAATTTCAGAATGGCCGCCGTAAAAATTAGAAAAAAATATCTGATCAAGTATCAGTGTCGTAAAGTATGGTATAACTTGGATAGTGCGTCTTGGTCGGAATGCACCATGACTTTTGTAATTTGAGGAGGTGAGCATCATTACCATTGGCTTGCAAACTTGCGAAAACTAAAGAATAAAAGAAACTGTTTATGGGTAATCAGCAATCAAACCTATATTACAGTTGGAAAATTATAATGTAAATAGTTTTGTAAAAAAAACATATTGTTACATGCCGTCAAAGATAGCCGCACAGCCTATTGTAAGTGCAGCTTATTGTCCTCCCGGATTGGGGAATCCTTTGTGTTTTGAATTTGTAACATGCTATTATTTTTCTACTTGTTTTATAACTATCATTAGCATCGAACTAATCCCTATTGTTATTGTTTTCGACTTTGTGGACATTCGCAGGTGTGCAAATTAATATTTCTTAGAAACTCAGTGTGCGCTTCCAATTTCTTTGTACTGAGTAGTTAGTATAAGACGATGCCCGAATGGAGGGGGACAGTCAAGCGACGACTACGAAACGAGTAAGACGTTCTCTAGTACTCTCGATTAGCGATATAGACGACGGATTTTGCGCGTCGTGTTTGTACAGTTCTAATAAATTCTATAGTAGTTCCAACGGCATTTTTAATTCGAGTCCTGTAGCTCGTAACAATATTTTGCGTGTTATTGAACACGCAAAATATATTACGGCATTATAACATTTTACGGCAACTAAGGAAAAAACCAATGAAAAAATAACAAACCAGGGCGCAGACGCGAAGCTAGTGCCGCACACTGAACTAGTGTTGCGCCATAATAGAAACCTTTAATTAAATGTTCTAGACTGGTAAAAATAAACTTTGACATAGGTATATTAAAACCATCATTATGTTACACTAGCGAGCCCTGAAAAAGAAAAAATTACAACCCGATTACAACGCCACCTATTGGTCTCAATTGTGAATCATTTAAACCATCCCGGGATCCTTTCAAACACAAACAAACAAGTTTCATCAAAATCTTGGTCCCCGATTTCAGCGCCACCTACCGGATCCAATTGCGAATCTAAACCATCAGACCCACACAAATACGCAAAAAACCGTACAAATCTTTTTAAGAAAAAACGAATTTCACACAACCGAACGGAAAAAATGACAAAAACAATAGGTCGATAATCCAAAGAGGAGATTCCCATACAAAAGTTTCATATGGTTTTATACGTTTTCCCTATTTTTTTCTCTCTTAAGTCACCCTCGTATAAAAAAACAGCAAAAAAATGGTAAGTCTTTTCCGAGTTTTTTTTTATTGCATTAGTTCAACAGCCAGGCGGACGGCCCACTTGATGGAAGGTGGTTACCGTCGCATATGGACGTTTGCAACACCAGGGGCGTTGCCGGCCTCTGAGAAATTTTATAACGCCCATTCTTAAACGACCCCATGTCGTAGCGCAGAGGGAAAACCTCGGCGGCAAGTTCTCTCCAGATCATTGTTGTACGCGGAATAAACGTTCTAGAGAACCGTGCCGTAGTTGAGCTCCAGGAAATGGGGGTGAACATCCCGTCGATGACGGGCGGTGCGGTTGTAAAAATAAGGCGTTGGCACCAGATCCAAGCAGTTCCTCGAAACACTTCGTTGTACAGGCGGTAGAATACGCAGAGGGACGCAGTCTCTCCGAAAACTAAGCGATTCTAAACTGCCTGTTAGTATGAGATCGTCGACTATACGAACGGCGAGACGCTGGAGTCGAGAGGGTAAATCGGGTAAGAGGGTGCTCCAGCCACATAAGTATGAGCAATATTCCATATGCGGCCTAATTTGTGCTTTGTAAAGCACAAATCTTTGCCGCGGGGTGAAATACTGCTTAGACCGGTTTAGCACACCAAGCTATTTGAGGCAAGTTTACCCTTGCCTTCCAGATGACCCCGAAACTGCACGTCGTTCGTTATATCAACGCCAAGGATCTCGATACTATTGTAAGGGGTGTTCTTTGGAACTGTGGCGCAGGAACAAATGGGGTCTTTTTTGCAGATACATGCATGCAGCAAATGCAGTACACTCTCACAGAATATCGGCGTGAAACTGCCTTGAGATAACCGTGTTTTGTGCGATGAGTAAGTGTTCCGTTGGTCCACTTACTAATAATAAATTAATACAATATATTTATTTATTTAATATAATATAATTAATACTAAATTCAAATTCAATTTTTTTATTCTAAATTATTTCCACTGGAGAACATCTTTTGAAGGTTATACGTATAAGTTAAAAGTTAATTTTACTTCCTAGTCTATGTATACCGCTTTGCAACGTGTCACTGCTGTTAAGGAGTAGAAGCGGCAAGAAACTCCCCAGCAACATGTCTAGTTAAAATTGTTTTTCTTCTTATTTATCTAGCTCAAACTCTTTTTTTATATTTTTTATACAGAAATATGTTACACAATTACTTTTTGAAGAATTAATCGAGTTGTGGCGAACAGCATACTCAGTAAGACAAAGACACAATGAAAGGAAAGAAAAATATTATTATGGTTATAATAATGACATGACGTAATAACATTTTATACTGCAACATATCTCCATAAATTCCTTACATGCTTGGCAAGATAAAAACGTTATACAAAATATAGTATAAGAGGCTGGAACGAGCTGCTATATAAATGAAGGTTCATTTAAGTATTCTTCAATAGTGTAGTAGTATCGCTTTTTAAGCAAGACAATTTTTAATTTGGTTTTAAATTTAGTGAATTTTCTCCTACCTCTATTCCACATTCCCTTCGTGTTTCATCCTGTTGGCCAACTTCACAATAAAAAGAAGTAACAGCTAGTTGTAGTAGTATCGCTTTTTAAGCAAGAAATTTTTAATTTGGTTTTAAATTTAGTGAATTTTCTCCTTCCCCTATTCCATCCCTATCTATTCCACATTCCCTTCGTTTTTCATCCTGTTGGCCAACTTCACAGTAAAAAGAAGTAACAGCTAGTAAACATTCCACTGCTGGGCTTGGTCCTCCTTACGAGCAGTATACCCACCGTGGGTGTCCAAGATGATTTGGTAGATTTCACATATCGGTTAGGTAACCGATATGTGAAATCTGTATGTACATGTATCATCACGATATTTTCTTCTGTATATGTATGTATATGGATACAAAACTGCCTAGTCTTATTTTTATTTGTGAACCGATTTTGATGATTCTTTTTGCGTTGTATAATGCTTCAAAATAATCCCATATAGCCTTCGAATTGCCCTCCCTGATTTTGTTTTCATTTTTAAATTCATTGTACACACTGGACACAACCATTGGATTATATTATTTAAATAATAATAATGGATGGAATAATAGCGAAGAGCCTTGACCGCCACCTTGAAAGGCTCTCTCGCTTGGTATCTGGGTGAAGGGTGGGTTGCAAAAGGCAGCTGTGGTGGACACGGCCTGTATTGTGAGGAGATTTCTATGTCTGGATCTTTAACTATCGATATCTGGGACCCTAGGCCCCACTACCAGCGGAGATCCATTTTTCATATATTTTTTTATAAATTAATGTACATATTTTAAAAGAAAACGGTAAAAAACTAGAAAATAAAATATATATGTGAATAGACAGACAGGCAGACACACACACATGTTACATCCCCAAGCTAAGCAAGTTACGCTTGTGTTATGGGCAATAACAATGGACCATTGTGGGGCCGATCCCAGACACCCAGATCATAGTAAATAACAGAAAGTCTGTTTCCGAAATTTACCATGCCAGGAATCGAACCCGGAGCCTCTGCGTTCCAGCGAGTTCGGCCGGCTAAGACTTAGCCCGTTGAACCACAGAAGCCGTCATACTCAAATGTATATCAACGTAATATGTATAGACAGACATTACAGATAAAAGTAGCAATTTCAATATCTCGGCGTTGCAAGATATTCAAAGTATGATTCCATTGCGATAGTGTCAATAATTCGTATTCTACTAAATCCACAATATCTTCTCTATATAGTCGTGTCGGAATAGTAGAAGAGAAAATTAGCAAAATGGCGTTAACAGAAATGAACATTGAAAAGCTACCAACATTTTAAACATTTATATGGCGAGTTTTCCTTTATAAATATTTGTAAAGATAGAGTAGCGTGGCCGTGGTATGCCATTGTAATTGACAGAATGCCGATATCGGGGGGTTTGAAAACAAATCCCACGCGGACGACGTCGCGAGCACAGCTAGTAATTAATAAGCTGTTTGACTCGTTCAAGTTATGACGTCATAACTTACTATTCTCGTACACAATTTAGGTAGCTTCGGCGTTTTGCAAGATAATAAAGTGTTTCACTTCACTCAACTATCAACCAGCGTATGTGTTTACTTATGTCGGCAATAAAGTTCACAACTTTTGATATCGACATACTCAAAATACTGGCTTCAATAATGAAGTATAAAAATATTATCGCGTAGTTAAATGAATCATAATCAGAAGCTGAGTTCAGCAGGACTCAAATTTTATTTAAAAAAATCAAAATCACATTAAAGCGAATAGAACATTCAATACCGAAGCTGCAATTATTACTTTGTAGCTAGCGCTATAAACATCTTTAATATCTAGCATCTTGCCCAAGTTCCACAAGGTGTATTTGAATGCGTTGAAGTAGTGGAAAGTAAATGGTGCTCCAAACATAAGCTTTATGAGAAGTATAGAAAATCTTGACAAATCTAAGCTTTGGATTATAGAGACGTATGTTTCGATACCGTTGGAGAGAAATAGAGTCCCTCCGGCAAGACACAGCGCGTAGAAAGTCAATATCGCACCTGAAAATGTCGTAGAACTTATATAACGAGTAATAATAATCGGCAGACAAACACTATATAATATAATAACAATATTGTATAACCTCAAATTAAGCAATTTACGCTTGTGTTACGGGTAATATACAACAAACAACTAAATAACGGGTTAAATTTACCATACCAGGAATCGAACCCAGAGCCTCTGCGTTGCAGTGAGATAGGTCAGCAAAGGCTTAGTCCGCTTGACTACAGAGGAAAATGTTTATTGTTTGTCTTGTATGTACATATAAGTATATGTACGTGTATATTTTTATAGCTATTTGTAATAATTATGTTTCATTCCTATAAGACATATTTAGATTTGGCTTTGTTTTACAACCGGCCGCCTACCTGACGTTAACCCTTCTCGGGGCGGGACAGTAGTCCAACAAACTAGGGCTAGGAGCGCCAGCACAATGTGCTGCCACCACGAAAGTGATACGCCATCCTTGGCACCACTGCGCTTAAGAAGGCCCTCCGACTGTGTGGCACTGACGTACCACCCTAATTAAACTCTACAGATCTACTAAATATTAAATTATTACATTATATAAATATAAATTAAAGCCTAAACCAAGCACATTATCACTAAGCAAGCCGAAATTATTCTTATTATTAACTGTCTATCTGGCTGACGATGACGAGGCTCGGGTGCGTATCTTGTATGTGATATAATATGGTCCTCCAAATGGAGGTCTATCACTTGAAATAATTTATAAATAGAGAGAATACACTATTGCTTTACATTTGCAGGCACTGTTGTAGTACTTTTACTACATTTTAAATAATTAAACAACGAAAATTTGAGACAAAGACAGTGTTCATAGGTCTTGAAAAAAGTATACGATCGCGTCCCCCGAGAAGTTTTCTGGTGGGTCCTCAGAGCGAAAGGTGTGCGAGAGAAGTACGTAAGACTGATAGAAAGCATGTAAGAGAATGTTAGTACACAAGTCCGCTCTGCAGTAGGAACCACGAACAAGTTCCCTGTGAGTGTAGGCTTACACCAGGAATCCGTCTTAAGTCCTTAGATGTTTCTGCTGGTCATAGATGCACTGACCGCAGAGGTACAGGATGAGGCCCCCTGGTGCATGCTCTTCGCAGATGATATTGTCCAGGTGGATGAAGATGGGGTGGCACTTCAAAACAAACTAGACAGGTGGCGGCAAGCGCTAGAGGGCGTTGAATTAAAAATCAGCAGAACCGAAACCGAATACCTGTTTTGTGATTTCGGCGGGACCTCTAGTGCTGTGCCTCTTTAACTACAATCAGTCACACTACCATGTAACCCCAAATTCAGATACTTCGGTTCACTACTGCAGAGTAATTGTGATATAGAGAGGGGTGTAAGGAGAAGAATAAATGTAGCATGGCTAAAGTGGAGACAAGTAACCGGTGTGACATGCGACAAACTAATGCCACTGAAACTAAAAGGTCAAATATATAAATCTGTCATACGACCAGTCATGCAATACGAGTCGGAATGTTGGGCCACTAAAGTGATAAACCACAAACGTCTCCATTCAGCTGAGATGCGAATGTTGAGATGGATGTGTGGTGTTAGAAGAATGGATAAGGTGAGAAATGAGTACGTAAGGAGATCTTTGAAAGTTGCACCCGTGACTGAAAAATTGAGAGGAAGAAGATTACGTTGGTATGGGCATATAATGAGGAGGGATGAAAGTCACGTGATAAAAAGAATGTTATACTACAAGATGGATGGGTACAAATTTAAAGGTACACCAAAAAAGGTGAATGTATTGTGTGAAGGATAATATGAGGATATGTGGTGTGACAAAAGATGTATGTCAGAATAGAGGAGTGTGGAAGGAAAAGACATAGACCAGCACTGACTCTACCACTCACATTACTATCGTATACTTGTTTTGTGACTCTGCTTTCATTCCTTCTCTCTAATTTCTAAGTTGAAGTACCTCCGGCGAAACCAATCATTCTACGCAAAACATCACAATATTAAATGTCGTGAAAGGACAGATGAACATTTAATGGAATTAACTCCTACGTGTACTTTAGCATACGAATAAATAGCAAAGAAAATTAAAGCCGATTATTGACACGATGGAATTGAAAGAAGGCTTAACAAAGAAAGAAAATTGCCTCGAAAAAAAACGTTTACAAGGCAATTTCATTTTTTCAAAATCAATTCATGTTTTTGTAGAAAATCTTAATTATATTTTTGATCAACCTATTACGTCCTTCCAATAACACTGTTTTAAGTTTGCATTTTTCATGGTGTGGCCTAATGCGTCTTATTTAAAGCGTTAAACAATAATACCGTTAACGCATAGCCATATTACTATATATACATGTACGTTATCTGTCAATATTTAACGTCATTAACAATTTCAAACGCCAAATAACGCATTAAACCCATCACCATATCTGCGTCAAACGGCCTAAACCTGTAACATTATCTCAGATGAAGCCGCAATATTATTAATTTCATTAAAGTCATCACGTGGGTTACTTGATAGTGACAACAGACAAAAACAATGAAAGAGATATTTTTTTATTAAGAATACAAAACTTCGCGGACTCCTTAATTTAGTATGGATGTACTGCTATATGCTGTACTTGGGGTTGGCACATTATGTCTTTTACTTTCATATCTCTAAACTTGCATACGTCCTCTGTCACAACACAAATCATCATGTCACCCTTCACACAATCCATCCATCTCTTTTGTGGTCTACCTTCACATTTTGACTCCATCAATCTTCTAGTTTAACATTCTTCTTCTCACGTGACTTTCACCCCTCATACAGGCCCGCCCATACCACCTTAATCTTCTTCTTATCAATTTTTCAGTCACTGGTGCAACTTTTAAAGATCCCCTTATGTACTCATTTCTCACCTTATCCATTCTTCTAACACCACACATCCATCTCAACATTCTCATCTCAGCTGAGTGAAGACATTTTTATTTTATCACATTGGTGGCTCAACATAATAATAATGTATAAATTCATTAATATGCTTCCATAATACTATTTATACTCTACTAAACTACGGGTTTTGAGACATATAATTTAATACAACATAATAGACGATATTCTCCCATTTTGGACATATTACCTGAAATCCTCTGTACTATAGAAGTCATAGATGGTATAGATGGAGCGTATATAGTTACGTGGGGAGACATAGGCCTATTCAACGACGTATTCTTATGATCATGGTCCTTATAACACGGCTGGACATATGGTTTGTAAGTGATCTGATGCTTATGTCTCCAAGTACTCCCTGTTGTTGAGTTGAAAGAGTGAATCACTGAAATCTTACTTGGATTTATTCTGGAAGTTTTAGGATGAATATATTTAGAAAAATACTAGATATTAATATAATCTTCATAATTTAGTCTTATTTCCGGGCTCGGGCCTTCCCATTCTTTAGAGGAACGGGTAGTATACCCGCAATGTTTCTTCAAGATGGATTGGCAGGTGTGATACGCCTATTATCTCGATATACAGTTTTATCTCGGAGTACAAGATTCATCAGAATATATTCCTTTACCGGTAGCATGTGTTAACTATAACAATATGTACGTTAGGTCAGAAAACTGCCTAAGTGGTGTATGCTTCCCGGGCAGGAATCGAATCTTCGTGAATTGGGGTCTGGAGAATGTTAACAACTAATGTTAAATTTTATCCGATAGTAAGGCAAATGAACTGTTGGTAAGATATAGGATTAAGCCATAAGTAACTTTAGCAGTTGTCAGTGCATATTGTTACAATCAGACTTGCTGACGGTGAAGGAAAACATAGCGATGAAGCCTGTACGTCGAGATAACCGTTGTATCGCATCCAGTAATTCACCCTTGAGCAAGCTTGACGGGTATACTATCCGGCCCATTAAGCCTTGTAGCAACGCCAACGTCGTTGAGGATTTTTCTCTACTGATTTTTCGGGTCATGGCGGAGATTCCATACACGTGGTCGTTTTTCCAGATGTATTATTATTTGATTGTGAATAAAATAAAGTAATATTAAAACAAAAAAATAAAAGAAACTTCGTTTAAAAAAACCGACTTCAAAAACTAAAAAGTATAAACTAACTTAATAAAGATTTTTGACTAATAATTTATTTAGTTTATTAAGGGACAAAATAATATAAAATTTTCTACATATTGAAGTCGTTGCCGAGCTGCCGATGGTATAAAATTATCATATACACTGTTATAACAACAAAATGTTGCAAAATATTGTAATTTTCATGGTTTGCTCGGCACCGACTTCAATATGTAGAAAATTTTATATTATTTTGTTTCTTAATAAACTAAATAAATTTTTAGTCAAAAATCTTTATTAAGTTATTTTATACTTTTTCGTTTTGGAAGTCGGTTTTTTGTTTATTTGTTGTGAAAGGTACTACGCGCCTTAAAATATATAGGTCCCAAGAAACGAGAACGAATATTTTTCATAAAAAATTGTTCATTAAATGAAAACTACTGGGCCAAACTATGTTAAATTTTAGGGGACCAAATGGCAACTATTCCGCATCAAACTAAAAAAGAATCACGTAAATCGTATCCTAAATGTTAGCGTAATCGGTGTACATACATAAAAAAATACCAATCAAATTGAAAATCTCCTTTTTGAAGTCGGTTAAGAACCAAATTATTTACTTTTCTTTTATATTTATCCTGTTTTGATAAAGAATGAAGAACTAAAATGTTTCATAAGGTAGTTTGATGAAAATTTCGAAAAAACCAGGTAACGTCATTTCGGCACACCGCTTATCGGATCAAGTGCGAGCTATCCAACGACGACATCTGTGGGACGAACCTACACTTGATCGTCTACGCACTGAAATACGAACCACCTGTAGAATCATCGAGACTCTGTGTTCCCCACAACATCAAAACATAACATCTAGGGTGACAGCGATGTCGCCGGTGAAAGTTGATGATACTACGGTAGGTAACGTAAGTAGCCAGGATAATGAGCTTATGAGGAGGGCTTTGGAGGAAGCGATTGAAGACTATAAGATAATGCCTATATTAAGTAGACCACGTCTACCATGGTTACCCACCCACAAACATAACTTGTTGATCATAGGGGTCTTGGATTCCTTACTAGCTCCATATTTTAGAGCTAGTAAAGATCTTGCCGAAACACATTCGATTTTATACTGTGGCGCTGTTGCTGTATGTCGTGTATCAGGTACCAAACTTCCAAATTTGGAACAGAGACCACGGCGTAGTGATGGACAGCCTGCCTGGCAGAAGAGAATCGAATGTCATATTGGTAAGGCCAGGGCCCTCATAGCCAAATTACTTTGTTTTAGGGCCGGAAACACCAAGCCAAAAGTCATGCGTTTTGTAAATCGAGCCCACACTGGGACTGACATTAATCCCAGTGACTATTTAGCTCGAGCTACAGAACGCATTGACTTTAATAAACAAAAAATTAGTGCGTAATTAGCCAATCGATTACGTCGGTATAAAAAACGCGCAGATCGTTATAACTTGAATTGCTTCTTCCAAAGAGATCAAAAACGAGTGTATAGAGAATGGGAGCGTCCGTGTGTCCCTGTGGGTGATCGTCACTGGCCAGATATCGATTCTATAACAGCGTTCTGGAGTAATATCTGGTCGGTGCCTGTTATCCACAGAGAAGGCGACTGGACTAGGATGATCGAGCAGGCTTGTGAAACGATTCCAGAAATGGAACCGTTGGCTCTTGAACCAGTTGAAATTGGTTATGCAATTCGTATGGCTCAAAACTGGAAAAATTCAGTACCAGACCGATTGCATAACTTCTGGATTAAATGGTTCAGGACTTCGCATGCCTGCTTGGCCGTCCAATTCCAGGAGGCTATAAACATAGGTTCGTTTCCTTCCTTTGTGACTACTGGAGTCACTCATCTACTCCATAAGTCAGGTAGAACCGCGGAAGCAAAAAACTATAGACCCATCACTTGTTTACCAACTATATACAAGCTACTTACATCTGTTTTGAGATCTAAATTAATGGAACATTTGACAAATAAAAACATTTTGGTCAATACTCAAAACGGATGTAAGGATGGGTCCCGTGGTACTAAGGAGCTCCTCCTCATCGATATGACCATTAGTCATCAGGTACGGCGAAACAGAAAGAATCTATCTGTAGCCTGGATTGACTACAAAAAAGCCTATGATTCGGTGCCCTATACATGGCTGGGGAAAGTCCTGGAGCTGTATAAAGTAAATGTAACTCTTCGTGCTTTTCTCAGTTCATGTATGGAGCAGTGGACCACGGTGCTTAGGCATCCAGGGGATAGAGAGAATCTTTCTGTTCTGCACGACCCAATAAGGATCAAGCGGGGCATTTTTCAGGGTGACAGTTTGAGTCCCCTGTGGTTCTGTCTAGCTTTGAATCCATTAAGTACTCTACTTAGGGAGTCAAAGTTAGGCTTTCAACTTCGGAGAGGGGGTGAGATTATATCACACCTTATGTACATGGATGACGTGAAACTATTTACATCGAAAAAGCCAGATATTTTGCAGTTGCTAAAGATTACTGAAAGCTTTAGCAACTCCATTAGTATGGAATTTGGTGTAGATAAGTGTGCCGTCATGCATGTACAACGAGGGAGAGTTGTAAACTCAGAAAATTTACAAATCTCTGAGAATATCCCTCAAGACCCTCTCTGAAGGTGTGACCTACAAATATCTTGGTATGTCAGAGTCGTTGGGTATTCCTGATGCTGATGTGAAGCAGGCGATGAAGGATCGTTTCTTTTCCCGCCTGAGTAAGATCTTAACGAGCCTTCTCTCAGGTGGAAATAAGGTTCGAGCCTTCAACGCTTGGGTCATGCCTGCATTAGCATACTCTTTTGGCATACTAAGATGGACTCGAAACTGAATTAGACTCCTTGGATAGACGGGTTCGTTGTTTACTGACAACGCATCGGATGCACCACCCACGTTCGTCTGTGATGAGACTGTACATCCCACGGAAGTGTGGAGGTAGGGGGGTTTTTAAATTAGAAACACTTCTACAACCTTGAGGTGTACAATCTCAGAGAATATTTTCTCAAAGTCAGCGAGACAGCGGGTATGCATCACGATATAGTATCAGTAGATAAAGGGTTCATCCCGCTATCTTTAGCAAAACAGAACTGGTAGAGACCGTTGGTAATGAGTGCCTCTGATCGTATGGACGTATGGAAGAGCAAGGAGCTTCATGGCAGGTTCTATCAGGCTTTAACAGGGCCTAATGTGGACCTCCCAGCGTCGGAGAACTGGCTACGTTTCGGTGACCTGTTTGGGGAAACCGAAGTGTTTGTCTGTGCAATTATGGACGAGGTTATCAAGACGAACAGCTATCGGAAGTACATTCTGAAGGACGGCACGTTTGACATATGTCGGGCGTGTCATTGCCTTGGTGAGTCTCTCAGACATGTCACTTTCGGTTGTTCTCGTCTTGCTAACAGCGAGTACTTGCACAGGCACAACCTAGTAGCCAGGATCATTCACCAGCAACTTGCTATTAAATACGGACTTGTCTCGTCGGAAGTACCTTATTACCAATACAAGCCCGAGCCAGTTCTTGACATTGGTCAATATCTGCTCTACTGGAACCGATCAATTATCACAGACAGGACTATTGTCGCCAATAAGCCTGATATTGTGATAGTTGATCGGTCTGCAAGACGTGCTATAATTGTAGATGTCGCGATTTCCCATGATGGTAACCTCGTGAAAGCTGAGAAAGAAAAACAAATAAAGTATATTGATCTCGCTCACGTGGTTACTGCCATGAGGAACTTGCATTCTACAATTATAGTACCGATAGTGGTGTCAGTAAATGGATTGGATGGGTTGGATGCAGAAGGCAGCCTGGACACAGACCGTATCGTGAGGATGTTCCTTTTTTTTTTTTTTTTTTAACAAGGGTAAATCCATTTGAGGACCCCCCGCCGGGGAGAGTTCGGCGGGGGAGTGTGGGGCTCGCCGGCTGAAGGGCCGGAATACCCACTAAAACCTCTTGGTGCCACCTGACGCCATGCCTCGGGGTCACGGGAAGTGCGCGAGCTTTTCTTCCGCGACCCCGGCTGGCGTGGGCCCACCCCAGTGGGCAGGCCTCTTCGTGCTCGGCGGTTGAGAGGGGCGCGCGCGGGCACCGACGCGCCCCCTACTCTACGGCTTTAGACGCGGGTGACGGCCTTAAAGCCTCCCCTGACCGTCACCCGCGCCGCGTGTTCATGGCGGCCGGAGGTTTTTGTTCCTCCGGCGCCGCGATCGGTTATTTTGGAGGGAGAGGAGCACACAAAGGAGGCGAAGGCGTTCCATCCGGTTTGGCCCCCGACCATGGCCTGGACCACGGCCGGGAGCGACAGGTCCGCTCCGATGGTTGCATCGAGGACACGGCGCTCCTCGTTCCAGGCTGGACACTTCTGTAGAGTGTGCAGCACCGTGTCCTCGACGCTGGCACTGCAGTGATGGCACCCTGACGACGTTTCACGCCCTATCTGACGCAGGTACCAGCCGAAGCAGCCGTGCCCGGTCAGTACCTGCGTCTGGCGGAACGTCAGGGTGCCGTGCCTCCGGTCAATCCAATTTGGCAGGACGGGCCTAACCGCCTCAACGGTTCTGTGACCGGCGCTGGGGTGCGCAAGTCGGTTCTGCCATTCCACCATGAGATCCTGTCGGAACTCCGCCCTTTTGGCCTCGATTTCCCAAGGCGCCGGACGGATGTCCCGATTGAGGGCGTCCTTGTGCCGGTCGTAGACGGCCGCAAGGACACGCGCCTCTAGATCCCATGGTGGGGATCCGGCTAGAAGGGAGGCCGCCTCAAAGGAGATCGTACGATATCCCCTTATTGCCCTGACGGCCAGCGCGCGCTGCGGACGTCGCAGTAGCGCGGCGTTCTTGGCCGTCAGAGACTCCGCCCATATAGGGGCCCCGTACAGGGCCATGGATCGTACGACCCCCTCGTAGAGTTTTCGGCACGGCGCGCCCGGCCCTCCCACATTGGGTAGCAGCCGCGACAGGGCGCCGGCTGCTCCCATGAGCCTGGGGGCCAGCCGCTCGAAGTGTGCCGAAAAATCCCATCGGCTGTCGAGGACGAGTCCGAGATATTTCATCGTCGTCCCGACGCCGATGGTAGTGCCTCCCACTGTAATGCTCAAGCCCGGAGGCGGCCTGTTCCTAGGCCCGTGGAACACCACGGCCTCGGATTTATGCAAGGCCACCTCCAGACCGAGCCGCCGGATCCTGTCGACTACGTGCGCGACCCCAGCCGTGGCCAGTAGGCCCGCCTGCCGGTGGGTCCTTCCACGGGCCGCGACCAGCGTATCATCGGCATAACACGTGACGCTGACACCGTGGAGGACCGCACCCCGTATGGTCCAGTCATAGGCGATGTTCCACAGGAGCGGGCCCAGCACCGACCCCTGTGGAACACCGCACGTCATTGCTCACCGACCCCAGCCGGCTAGCTGACCCGGGTAGACGACGGCCCTCACCGAGAGGTAGTCACCGATGACTCTGCGGAGGAAGGTCGGCACCCCGTGATAGCGGAGTGCCTCCTTGATGCAGCTCCAGGGCAGGGAGTTGAAGGCGTTGGCGATGTCGAGGGACACCGCCAACAGCACCCCGCCCTGGGAGATCGCTTCCTCCGCCTGGCTCTTCACACGCCGGATGGCGTCTATGGTGGAGCGCCCCTGGCGGAAACCGAACTGGTTCTCCGCCAGATCCGGCCCCTCTTCTCCGAGGTACCGGACGAGGCGGACGGAGAGTCCGCCGGGCGCCTCCCCTTCCTGAGCAGGACCAGCTTACCGGTCTTCCACCGGGTAGGAAACTGGCCCTGCTGCAGGCACGCCGTGAAGAGCCACGTCAATCGGGACTCCAGGGCGCCGTGGGACAGAACCCACGCGCGCCCCGGTATGCCGTCGAGAAGCGGGGGCAGTGTTCTTGGCCTTCAGCCTCAACACCGCCGCACCCAGTTCTTCCCGGGTCACTGCGGGCACTTGGTCTTGCTCCACGCTGGGCTCCGGTGATGACGGTGCCATCGCGGGAGGCGGATGCTCGGCCCTCGAGGGGAACAGGGCGCCAAAGATGTCCGCCACCAGGGGTGGGGGGAGACTCTGGGTCAGCAGGGGCGCCCATGGCCGGAGCTTATTCCGGACTAGATGGTAAGGGCGCCCCCAGGGATCGTTGTCCAGCGTCCCCAAGAGTTCCGCCCACGCCGCCGATTTGGCTTCCCTGATGGCGATCTGCAACTCCTTTTTGGCGCTCCTGTACCCCTCGTACAGGCCGGCTTCTACAGTCGCTGCATAATCGGTGCGACGACGCCTCCTCCTGTATCTGGTGTACCGGCGGCTCGCCAAGACACAAGCCTTTCGCTTGCGGGTGATCTCGCCGCTCCACCAGTACACCAGATTTTTGGGTCTATGACGACCCTGCCTCAGCATCGCCGCGTCACAGACTGACGTCATCAATGACCGTAGATTTTCCGCCTCCACGTCTATATCGGGTGACTCTCCGTCGGGCCTCTCCGCCCAGGTGTTGACGGTGAGGGCCTCTCGGAAAGCCTCCCGATCGAGACGTTTTAACGCCCAGCGTGGGTATTCCTGCGCCGGGGGACGCTCCGGCATTCGGTCGCCCGAGCTTCGGGGGGAGACGCTGAACCAGATGTACCGGTGGTCCGACAGCGTCTCCTCCCCCTGCAGGACTCTCCAGTCCTGCACACGGCGTGCTATTGCGGGGCTAGCGAACGTTAGGTCCACTATGGATCCGCCCCGCATTCGCACGCACGTGTGCACTGTCCCCCGGTTTAGGATGGCAAGACCGTTTTGGATCGTCCACACTTCGAGTTCTTCACCCCGCGAGTCGGTAGCAGGGGAAACCCAAGCCACAGATTTGGCGTTGAAGTCCAGCCACCAACACAGGGCGGGGGTGGCTCTGTGCTACGATCCTGCCCGCATCTGCTAGCCAGCTTTCAAAGTCGGCGAGACTTCGGTTCGGGGAGAAGTAGCCTCCTACGACTGCTATCTCCCCGATTGTGGCCGCGACGAGGCCCCTGCCCCTCACGATATTGGCGGGGGGGCAGCTGTCCGCACGATGATGACCACCGAGTCGTCCAGGTCCCCCGCCCAGTCATTTCTGGTGTGGACCCGGTACGGCTCGGCGGCCCCCGGCACCTGGATGTTCCACTGCGCCATGCTCTGGAGTAGGAGGTCCTGAGCAGCGGAGCAGTGGTTCAGGTTCGCTTGGAGGAGGCAGAGAGGTGTACAATCCATTAATTGGTTTTGTTACCCTCCGCCGCCTCCTCACGCGGCTTCTGCGGTTGTGGCTGCGGCTGGACTGGCGTGCCCGTCGCGGCTTTCTTCTTTTGTGCCCTCTTGATGGGGCGGGCCCCACAAGGCCCACTTCCGAGCCGGTGCTTGGCCGACCTGCCCGCCGCCTGCAGTGCGGCGAGGCTTGGCAGGTAGCGGCCTTATGACCGGCTTGGCCGCAGCGGTAGCATAGCTCGCTGCGGTCCACTTCTGAGGTGCACTGAGCTACCACGTGACCTTCGATGTGGGATCGGTAACACCTCTGGGCCTTTACCGGCAGGGTCTTCACCACTGCCGAGGCCCACCCCACCAAGAGCTTGCGGCCTTCTAATTTTTTGGCTGCCGCCACCGGGCAGGTCGCCACCGTTGTGCGGAGACTGTCCGGTCCTAGCCTGATCCCATTCGACCGGATGTGGTCGACCGGGCAATCGGCGACCCGTGCGATGGCGGTCGGCAGTCGTGCAGTCATCCAGGCCCGAGACTATAACACCTATCGTTTTCATGGGCCTGGATATATTCACGTCCTCGGTACCGAGGACGTCTCGTGGGCGCTCGGCTAGAGCGTCCGCCTTGGGGGCGCTGGATATCCCCGGGAGCACGAGCATTCGCGCCCCCGTGCGCGCCGTTTTTAGCTGAACGTGAGGAGGTTCCTGTCGCTGGAGCCTTAACTACCGGTAGCCTGGACCCTAGGCCCTGCTGCCGGCGGACATCGATTGTTTTTTTTTTTAATTTATGTTTTTTTATATAGTATATATTTAAACAAAAATGTAAAAGAATTTGAGGCTAAATGAATATGTGAAATAACAATAATCTTTATTTGCCAGAATGTAGTACAAAAGTTGTTACAGTGAAAAGGTGGTGTCCTATAAATTCTACCATTTTCATGGTGTGCAAAAAATAATAATTGTAAAATGAATTTAATATTTATCCGTCTTCTTTAACATACCTTTCTCATATTACAGGTAAATTATACCTAGTTTGAGAGTCAGAGTCAACTTAACATCTTGTATAGTGTTTTTAGCCTCTAAAATGTGTTTCATTCTTCATTCTTTCAATTCTGTACTTTGTTTTTCTTAAAGGCTTAATAAAGATATTTTGTATTTTGTATTTTTGTACCTATATCTACATTTGTGTTTATTTATTATATTTTACAACTGCTTTACCAAGTTATTCCTTAATATTTAATTGTTTTTAATATTATTATCCCTTTAATGTATATAATTATAATACGTATAAATTTAAAATTATGATGAAAAATGATCATTAATAACTAACGAAAAGTTGTTTTGTTTACATCCCATTTTCGACCTTTCACGGCAACATGAGTCAATCAATACGGAAGTGGGAGACCAGTACAGGGACGTTATGGGATGCTTTTTGTTTACTATTTTATTGATATTGGATCTGTTTTTCCCCCTTACTCATTATCTAATTAGCTTGGGGTCAACACCGTATTGTTTTTTTTCGATGGACAGTTTATGTTACTTTGCTATTACTTGGAAAGGAGACGGATACGCTTTCATTTATTATTGGGACCAGATTGTAAAAATACTTTATAGGATAATTTGAAGTTTTTTTATATTTTTATTATATCTATACTAATATGTATACTTGAGCGCCTCCAAAATTTTTATATAAGGTTCATATTTGGGTTACGCAAATATGACCAAGTCTCTGAATTTCGTAAAAATTTAATTTACAGTGTGAATTTCGTTTACAGTGTGTTGTTTATCCCCACAACCCCGTATTATCTCAAAGAACGCTTTGAATTCATCTCTTCTTCTCACAATTTACGACCTTCTACGAATCTTAGACTTAATACTCCCAAACATTATTCGTCTTTTTACAATAATTCTTTTACTGTACAGGCTATTCGACTCTGGAATGAGCTACCTGTTACTGTTAGACAAGCTAAATCACTAACAATATTTAAGAACATGACAAAAAAGCACTACCTGAAACATAGTTATTCTTTCAGTGTTAGATAGCCCATTTATTCGAGGAAGGCTATAGGCTATACACCATCACGCCATGACCAATAGGAGCGGAGCACCAATGAAGAATATTTCAAAATCGCGGTGTTTTTTAATTTACTTTTTTTAACTATTCCACGCGGACGAAGTCGCGGGCAGAAGCTAGTATTTTATAATTGTAATGGGTTCAGTTATTTTGAATGAATTAATCGTGTGGTGTAAGTGTTTACATAGTATTACTAGTTGAAAATCATTCACGTATATTGACTATGGTAATAGATAACTTATTTCTGATCATATTTTTTATAGATAGATAGATAACATTTTATTACACACCAATACAAACATGAACTTAAAAACTAAAATTATAACTAGTAATGTACAAAGGGCAGTCTGATCGCTAAAAAGCTATCTCTTCCAGACAACCCTATCTTCCCGATAGAATTTAAAGCTGACTTATTCCATTTCGTGACAGAAAAATATAACGCTGTTTTTAAGCCATATCTCAACTCATTACATTTCGTTGGCCTGAAAGTCCCTCTCTCCTTTGTATATATGTGGACTGTTAGTAGTATTATACATATCCAATCGATATACTCCGGCGACGTTACGGATATGATATATGTATGATATTTCATCTTGGGAGGTTATAACACTAGAATGTGACACGAGAGGTGAAAGTGATACTTTTAGGCAGGAGCGTAGCAAGAGCGCTAATAATTAGAGTGCCGAAATGGGCCTTTCACCCGAGGTTAATACTCTGCTTTTCATTTCGAATGAGGAAAGTAAATAAAAGGTGATTAGTTAAACAAACAACCACTTCTGTAATAAAATCAGGTGTTAAATACATATCTAAATCTGATGAAACATCATCACTTACGTCACATATGAAACGTCTATGACATTATACCAGGCCATATGCTGTTCGTCATTGACGATAGTAATTATTCAGCTCAAATTTGTGTAAATTAAATAAAAACTTAGTGAAAAGTAATAAATAAGTATAAAGTGTTGTTATGTTACAAAATTGTTAATATTTTTTTGTATTACAAATTATGCGAGATTTAACAGTGGCTGTAAAAAAGTTGGGACATGAGTCGTATATTGTTGGATATTATCTAAGGTTCGCATAGTTTTTTAAATTTATTGACAGCAAGGAGAATCGCTTCCTAGGGACGAAAACTGCTGTTTTCATCCCTATGATTAGGTAACTCCCAGCGTACTTTCAGAATATGAGAAATGAAAAATATTTACCGATCGATAGACATTTTAGCGATCAAAGAGATGAAAATGGTCATTGCCGAGATTTAATATTAATGCGACAGGAAAATGAGTCTGCTTATGATTTTTACAATACACTATTAAACGCTATAACTAATTATATTGTTACGAGCTACAGGACTCGAATTAAAAATGCCGTTGGAACTGCTATAGAATTTATTAGAACTGTACAAACACGTATAAAACAAATACAAATAAAACTGGATGCAACCAGGTCACACTGCACGATTCATACAATTCGAACGCGCAAAGTCCGTCGTCTATATCGCTAATCGAGAGTACTAGAGGACGTCTTACTCGTTTCGTAGTCGTCGCTTGACTGCCCACCCCTCCATTCGGGCATCATCTTATACTAACTACACAGTACAAAGAAATTGGCCGCGCACACTGAGTTTGTAAGAAATATTGATTTGCACACCTGCGAACGTCTATAAAGTCGAAAACAATAACAATGAGGATTAGTTCGACGCTAATGATGATTATAAAAGAAGTAGAAAAACAATAGCATGTTTTTGTTAATTGCAAATTCAAAACACAAAGAATTCCCTAATCCGGGAGGAAGACAGTAGACGACGCTTACAATAGGCAGCTGTGCGTTTATCTTTGACGGCATGTAACAATATATACTTACTAGACAATCTTCATCAAATACTTCCAGATGTTATTCAAAATTATTTTAAAGCAGCAAAAAGCTTATTATATGTGAAAGTATGTATCGGATAACGTGGTCTAAGGAGTCCATATAATCGAAGAAGGAAAGAAAGAGCATAAAAGAACTATGCCATTGTTTGAAAAGCAAGGGATTCACGTTACGGAAGTGGTCCGAGACTCATTCGAGCAACAACACAAACAAAACTTATCTTTTATATTTATTACTCCAGAATCTAATTAAAGATATATTTTATTTTGAATGTAATTTAAAATTCGAGACCTCTGTCATTATAAAAAAAAATATTCTCAGACATTTCAACAATATTCGATCGTTTAGACTGGTCAACACCGTTAACTACTAAAATGAAATTACGTTTTCAAAAACAGGGAAAATTCAGAAATAAATTCGAGCAGTGAAGTCCCAGAGGATACAATGGAAGAATGGATCAAGATTCAAGGAGAGTTGAATGTAATCCAGGGGTTTAAAATTCCTCGTTGGATACAAAGTAAATAATGTGTCATCATAGAGCTACATTGTTACTGTGAAGTATTACAAAAAAGCATACGCATGTGTCGTATATACCCGATTTACCCGTATGTCGGATAATAACACGTCTGTGGTACTCGTAGCAGCAAAAGGGAGATTAGTGCCCATAGGCCAGGTAGTTTTGCTGCCGAGGTTCAAGTTATGTGCAGCATTGTTTTTGTCAAAACTTATGAGACATCTAAGATCTTTGGATGGAGCGATTCTAAAGTAGCACTTAGCTGAATTCAAGGAATACCCAGACCGTTGGAAACATTTCATGTCAAATTGCGTCAAGAAAATTATGAAAACAATACCACCCTCTACATGGCCGTATGTAGAAAGCAAGCAAAGTCCTGCAGACGCGGCAAGCAGAGGTCTATCACCAACGCAACTAGGAAGTCTTACGAGGAGGTGGCAAGATCCACGTTGGCTAATCTCATATGAATCTAAAAATAGCAAGAAATTAATTATCTAAACAAAAGAAGGTCAATCACATATATTAACAACTCAGAAAAACCAAGACATTATTATTTTATCATTGTTAAAGTGACTGACTCATTGACTCTTCGAGTGATCAGAAGGCTGGTGCCTACCTCGGGTAACGGATCAATATGGCGATCCAGCGAAGAAACGTAGCCAGCCTTTTGGGCACATTACCCATAGAAGACGGTGATAACAAAGGTATATTACGTATAGGGGCGATTAAAACACGCTCAAATTAGCGATAAAATGAAATATACGATTATAATACCTTAAGATAGTCAGTTTACAACATTATTGATAAGACAAGCACATCAGTTAACATTCAATGGATGTCCCGGATTAACTTTATCTAACTTAAGACACCGATATTGAATCCTATCTGGAAATTGAACAGTGAAAAAAGAAGTATGGCATTGTGTTATGTGTCGTAAACATAGCCCTACAATGCAGTATCAATTAATGGAAGACTTATTAGCGGAAAGAATCAACCCAGCGCCTCCATTTTATCATACTGGTACAAATTGTATTGGTTTCGTGGAGATAAAAGCTAATAAAGGACGGGTTATTAAAACAACAAAAGTTAAAAAGCACAAAGTCCCTGCACATAGAACTCGTTTCGGATCTTAGCAATTCAGCATTAAGCAGGATGGAAGGTAGGCAGGCAACGAGGTAAGGAACGCTACGTCACATGTGTAGTAGCAACAAATAGAAGATTAAAAGAAGAATACCACGTTTTAAAAAATAGTTTAGATAAGCAATTTTTTTGCTTGGGCAGTTGCAGGAGGTCTGTAGGAAAGAGCAGAATAAGAATCGTGAAGCATCATCTGCAGAGAGTCTTCTTAACACATCTAGAAGCAGGTTTCAATTTACGTTCCTTGTGTTCTTTGACAGTAGATAAATATTGTTACGAGTTGCAGGAGTCGAATTAAAATGCCGTTGGAATTATTTATAGAATTTATTAGAACTATAGAAACACGTATAACACAGGTACAAATATAACTGTACACAACCAGTCCAAACGTAATGCACGATTCAATCACACGCGCAAAGTTCGTCACTAACGTCTTGCTTCGCTTGTGGCTATCGCTAGACCGCCGATCTCTCCCTTGGGCCATTGCTTTATACTGCACCGATACAATATGGCTGCCCGGCCGCGTAGACCGAATTATTTAGAATCAGTTCGACACATCTGACTAATGATTTCAAAAAAAGATTACAATACACATTGGGCTGTTTTCTAATTACACATTTTAAACACAAAGTAAACAAAAGAAGTCCAAATGCGGAAAGGTAATAAAGTGTGCTTTTATGGTATGCAGGCGTGAATCTACTTTTGTCGGCGTGTAGGTCGTAACAATATTATTCTTCGATAGCCATTAAACTTCGGAGAAAGGTGCAGTTCAATCTAGCAGTGATATTTGTTTCTAGTTTACAATGAAGTTTGCTAGTTATTTCCCCTTCATAGCATTTGGGTTGATAGTCTTTACATACACGTGGGTTAACTGTGAAAAATCGACTCGCATTGATTTTTCAGAATTTTGACATATATCTCTTGCACATTGTTCCAATTATTGAAACACGCTTTCAACAGCCTTAATATTATACAAATAATTAGCGGACCCAGCGGACGTTGTCCTGCACTGAAGAACAAAAATCTAAGACCCGATTCTAATGCTTCCTACCGGTTCCATATGTGCATCTAAATCATACGGTGACCTACCCACTCAAACACACAAAAAACTAAAAATCAGTTCAGGAGATTAGGAGGAGCCTAGCCCCCATTCAAGCGCCACCTACCGGATCCAACTCAAATATACAAAAAATAATTAAAATCGGTCCAGTAGGTTAGAAGGATCCTAGAACCCGATTCTAACGCCACCTACTGGTTCCATCTGTGAGTTTAAATCATTCGGGGACCCACAAAAAAAATCATCAAAAACGGTAGTCGTTCTCAAGTTATAGGTGTACATACATTTCTACCATTCATTTTTATATAGATATGCAGCCAGACGTGTATGCCGTGAAAATTATGTAATACGTATTATTATGTATAATACAGGAAAAAAATAGATATATGGATATAATATACATACGTATATATGTTATGAATATTTATTTTTCATTAAATTGTGAGATAATATTTTTACACCAAGTCCTTAATCCTGAATAGTGACTGATCCAGTACTTCATAATACTCGGTAAAATTACTATTAGATAAGAAACATACCGACACAATAATTTCATAAGAGTTATGTTTTATCCAATATGCCTTCGGAACCCCAAAAACAAAAAAAGACTACACACGAAATACAGAGTTACGATAGCGAAGCTGTAAATTATGGCATTGAAATTAATGAAGACTAATTTGGGGCCGGTTTTCAATCACCAAATAAAAGTTATTGTATGGAATAAAAGGTATGGGAAAATTAAAAATGACAGTTGCATGAATAAAAAAAAATACTTTTGAATTTAGTCAGGTTATAATTTATTCGACTGGTAATCTTTGTCTGATGATTGAAAAATTGGCTGTAAATCTTTATAGATTAAGGGCCGAACTACCACTTCGTTATCGCAGTGGTTGTTTCCAATGACGTGAGTTCGAATTCTGACCGGAAACAATTACCATATGATAACGGTGAAAGAAAACATGGTGATAACACCTACACAACAGATTATAAATGTGTGAATTATCAATGCACCCTTGACAGATGTGGTGGATAAACTTCAGACTCCAGCAATTCATGGGATGATATTATTATTTAATACCAGACCAAAAACGTCTCACCGCTGGGCTTGGGCCTCGTCACTGAGCACTGCTAGTGGGGTCTATGGCGGTGCTGTCTCACCTTAGTCTAAAGTTGACTAATGGGGCTTATACATTAGTCAATTTTGAGGTGCGAGTTTCATCACAATGTCTTTCTTTCAAATTATATGTAATAATTGTCATAAAAGTTAACTATAATGATAGAGAGCAACGCTTAGCTGGTAGAAAATATCTGCTAGGGTTCGAAATACATTTACACATACTTACATACACACGCACAGCCATACACACCAAAATACACACGGTCAAGTGTAAACAGGAACAATGGATTTTTACTTTGATCTTAACACACAACTTTCGCTTCATCTAGTTTCAATATAGTTTTAATACGATTACCTGCAGGTCTATTTGAAGAGCTTTTACTCTGAGCTTTGTCATCGTATTCAAACCTAAGTGCTATTAGTAGAGGAGACACTGAAGATCGTACCTTCACCCATCTAATAAACAAATGAGACGATGACATACTTTTAAAATAATTTATATTGATTTGTAAACACGTCTATGATTTTTTTCTTAAGTTTTCGCGACTTGTATACATAATAAAACTACGTTTTAAAGGTTTTAAGCGCGGTAATTTATTTGATTTTTGTTATTCCGATGTTTCGGCCACTTTTCAGTGGCCGTGATCACGGAAGACAAAGATGTCAAGTGTCAACGAGTATTAAATTTTTTCATTGTACGGAAATTCGACCTCTACAATTGTATTATATATATACTATGGACGGTAATTTATTAATTTAATGAAAATTATCAGCCCATAAATATCCCACGGCTGGGCGTCAGCGACCCACCTTCCGCAAAGCTCCACTATCGCTACAGCTTCCTACACTAGATAGTAGAATATATAATTTTAAATATAAATTGTTAAACACTGCATTTGGTATTCCGTTGTTAAATATTAAAACGAAACCCTTCACACTCCGCAATCCGACACGCACTTAACTAAAATAAATAAATTCCCTAAGGCAACACTGCAAACAACTCTTTAAACTTTAAAACTTTTCACCTGTATTTCACAAAGCTGCTTGTCGCCTCGATCGCTAAAAATTACTTAGATAATTTAGCGTAAAGGAATATTTTGCATATTTCTGCAATATTGGCATTCATTTCTATGAAATAATATTTTTAGATGTATTTAGAATAGATAATATTTCAATAAAAAGTGATCATTTATTTTATTGCCGTATGTAAAACAACACTATGAAAACAATTCTTTGTTCTGAAATCCTGACGATGCACAAAATTTAATTACAACAACGCATTATAGTAGTAACCAAATATAATAAAAATCTGCTACTAAAATCATTTCAAAAATCGGATTGCTGATCTAAAAATAAATTATAAAGCACAAAATAATTAAACATAAATCGGCAATAAATAAAGGCAAAACAAATAAAAGCTAACTTATAATATAAATAATTTTAACATGCAATACTCAACTAGTTTTCAGCACTGTCTAAATCATTCTCCACCTCTTTTGTAATTGCAACAACACAATCGGAAAACGTACCGAGAGCGAATGAAAGTTGTTCAAAATATTTAAATCTCCCGGCCCATCATATTTCGGAACAATACAGGAGGAGAAAGTTCCTCTCGTACCGCCGGGTGCGATCTGCCGAGATTTCCCTGACAACTGCGCGCTGTATTACAGAATAACAAATTAGGCATTATTATTACCTTGCTGTTGAACTCTGTTGACATTACGCGTAGTATCCTTTATACATTTTTTTTAAAGTGTAATATTTATTATCTATGTATGGGAAGCTTGTACTGTATTTAATGACTTTTCTAGAAAAGTTTGAAAATTCAATTACTCTTGTCAGGAATAGAATCGCCTGATTTTGAAAAAATAAACACCTGTATTTAATACCAAATGATAGCGTAGCCTGTAAGGATCATTTTACCGCGCCTCGTTGGAATGCACTGAATTGACTGATTTGGTTAATTGGGGTAAAATAACATGAGTTTCGAATATTAATTTATAGATGCCTATTAGAAATAGAATAATTTTCATCATTTTCATATTGAATAAAATGAGGTGAGGTTGAATTAATGTACGGAAAGTAGAACATTTTCTTCAAAAACAACCCTCTCTCTTGGTTTGTCGTGTGTCATTCCTTCGAAGAAATCGATCCTGTTCAAGTTACACTATGATTTGGAATAATAATATAACGCTTGTTTATTTTTTCTAAATCAGCCAATTCGATTCCTGACAAGTGTAATTGATTTTTCGAAAAGCTGTTGTTGCTAGGTACTTTAGTTTTTGTCAAAATCGGCCTCCTCCACCTGGATGTGGGTTGTTTTATCGCCTCTTACGACAAGCTACCTGGTCACAGGAAATTGTATTCTTTCCCCGTTCTTGCACGGTTATTATTTACTCTATGGGAGCCTAATCTAATTTACCGCTGCTTCGCAACATGTGGTGGCTTGAAGAGAAGAAGCGATGCAAGAAACTCTTCAGCAACAACAGCCCAGCTCTAATCCCTATTAATATTGTAAATGCGAAAGTAACTCTGTCTGTCTGTCTGTTCCGTTTGCACGGAAAAACTACGGGACCGATTTGGCTGAAACTCAGTATATTTATTTTCGATGCCGAGAATGAACATGGTATAGTTTTCGAGATAAAAATATATTTGTCTCTCTTTTTGTTTAGCTTTCACGAAAAACTATTGGACCGATTTGGCTGTAACTCAGTATATATATATATATATATATATATATATATATATATATATATATATATATATATATATATATATATATATATATATATATATATATATATATATATATATATATATATATATATAATTTTTGGTGCCGAGGATGGTTATAGAATACTTTTATCCCGAAAAATGAGATAGTTTCTGGGATAAAAATATATTGGTCTTTCTGTTTGTTATGCTTTTATGGAAAAACTCTTGGACTAATCTGGCTTTGGTTTTTTTTGCGATTTGCCATTTGGGTTATTTTGGTCACTTTGGAGAACATTTCATCATTTTGAACATTTCGGACATGTTGGTCCTTTTTGTCGTTTTACTCATTTCTGCCATTTGTGTACTTTACGTAGTTTACAGATAGATAGACGGGCGAGTATGGATAAATAAAACTAAAGCGGGTTGAAATAGGGGATGAAAGTTTGTATGGAAGACTAATCATTTCTCAAGTGTATAGATATAAAAAATCATCATCTATAAAAAAATGCGATAGTGACTGTTTGTTAAGCTTTCACGGAAAAACTACTGGGAGTACCGGGTCGGTTTTGCTGTAATTATGTTTAAATGTAGTTTTAATACCGAAAATGGAAACATATATATTTTTCATCCCGAGAGATGGTATAGTTTGCGATATAAAATTAAGTGAATCTCCCGGGGGCAATTACATAAAAATGTAATACAATGTAACCTGTATTAACGCCTGCTCTTTAAATAAGAGATACGCACTAGAGTATCACTCGCGGCGCAACCGCGGGCTAAAATCTAGTTCGGTATATATGTAGGTTTTTATGATTTGCCATTTTGGTCATTTTGGAAATTTCGGTCATTTCGGTTATTTCTGTAATTTCTGTCACTTTGGTCATTTCTGTCATTTTTGTCATTTATGTAGTTTTCATTTACGGGGGATAGATAAATAAAACTAGGAATGAAGTCGGGGCTTATTAGTTTTCAAAATATAGTAACTTTTATGTTTTACTTCGCACCGACTTCAAGATGTTTTAGATAATATATATTAAAAATAAGATATTATAATTAAAAATAGCTTTAGTAATAAGTTATTTTATACTTTTTAGTTTTTCAAGTCGGTTTTTTTAAACGATTTTTTTTTATTTGTTACTTTTTAGTGTCTAGCTATGGGTAGGCCTACGAAAGGTGCCGCGTGATACGAATAAGACTTATTATTTATTCGTAGGCCGCGTGCCTTAAAAATATAGGTCCGGAGAAGCGGGAACGGAAATTTTTTTTATAAAAAAATGTTCATGAAATGGAAACTACGGGGCCAAACTACGTTAAATTTTTAGGGGACCAAGTCACAACTATTAATAATAGTTAATATTATAACTTATTGTGCATCGAACGGAATAAGCTATTTTATACGAATTTGAACAACTTCAAACCGTTCCCGGGAAAATCCCGCGGGATTCCCGGGATAAAAAAATATCACACATTTTATTACATTGAATTTACTATTGATCATATTACAAAATGAAACTACGTTTTAACGGTTTTAAGCAAGGTAATTGAATTGATTTTTATTATTCCGGCGTTTATGTATAAACCTACCCATACAAATAAAAACCTTAATGGTTCGTCTCACCACCATCCTAGTCAATTAGCTACCGTGGGCAAATCTTTGTTTCAGAGAACATAAAAAATCTGTGAAGAGAACCACGTGGCTGGAGAGCTTCAGCATGTCAAGCGAGTCTTACAACGCAATCAGCTGAAGACTCCACACCAACGTCAAAAAGCCCAAACTGCCTTCAGTTGAGAGGTGCCTTGCTACCCTACCCTACATCAAGGGAGTCACAGACAGAATTGGTCACATCCTCAGGCGACCTTCAATCAAAACATATTTCAAGCCGCATAAAAAGGTTGCCCAGTTTTTGAGACCTGTGAAATGTAATATTCCACTCCAGGGTGCAGGTGTCTACAAGCTCGATTGTGAGTGTGGATTATCATACATTGGGCAAACAAAGAGGAGCATAAAAACACGGGTAAAAGAACACATCGTTGACATGAAACACACAAGGTCTACAAAGTCTGCGATCAGTGAACACACGCTGGATAAACCCAAACACTACGTCAGATTCGATAAACCACAAATCCTTCTGAAAGCGAATCTTTTCATACCTAGAATGATGCGTGAGGCTATTGAAAAAAAAAAACAGCGAAAATTCAATAGTGAAGATTTTTTTTATCAAATAGGTTTGAGTTAGTCCACGATCACGTCCAATGCCAGACGATGATGCGGTTGAAGATGGAGCACGCTTACCTAGTTAGTACCTATTCACACGAAACTTGAAGATACCCGGATTGTACTTTTCGGGAAACAAGGACTCTGGTAGTGCATTCTACAATTCTGCCGTACGTAGAATGAACGTGGGGGCGAAACGTTTAGTACGCACTGGTAGCATTTCCACTGTGAAACGATGGCGTAGACCAGAGCGCCTTGTGGTCCGAAGATGAAATGGTGTAGGGGGAATCAGGTCGAACAGTTCAACCGTACACTCTCGAGAAATAAATCCTGTAAAAAACCGATAGTCTAGCAACCCGTCGATGCTCTAGGCTTTGAAGCCTTGTATTGACTAGCTGGTCGCTAACAATCAACCTCTTGGCTCTTCTCTCAATTGACTCTAGCGCTTCAAGCTGGTATTTGGCTGAGCCGTCCCAAAGGTGAGAACAGTACTCCATGCAAGATCTTACTTGAGCACAGTAAAGATTAAGCAGTTGCTCTGCAGTGAAGTACCGTCTCACCTTTGAAAGTATACTTAGGTTTTTAGCAGCCAGCTGAGCTACACTTTCAATATAGGAGCCGAAATTGAGAGTGGATGTTAAAGAAATGCCAAGAAGTTGAAGTTGGTCGGTTATCGGAATGGGTACACCTCGAAAAATGGGATTTAATTCAAACTGACTTTTTTTCGCCGTAAACAGACATGCCCGGGTTTTAGCTGTGTTGAATTTGACCAGATTAGCATCGCCCCAATCGGATACTGCTTTCAGGGTCAAATTCAATCTTTCAACCATGTCCTTCCGCAAGGATTGGATTTTGGATCTGCCTGCCCGTACATGAGACACATATCTCTCTATAACCGTGCTGTCATCTGCATACCCAAAGATACCGGGCTTAAGGAGCAGATCATTTATATGCAGCACAAAACTCATTGCAGAGAGCACAGACCGCTGAGGGACACCGGCGTTAATCATCCAGAGATCGGAAGAACACTCAACAACGACCACTTGAATTGACCTTTCCCTCAGGAAGTCCGATATACAAACACACAAACCAGCGGGCAAGCCATATGCTGGAAGTTTGGCAATGGGACTGTCATGCCTGACCCTATCAAATGCCTTTGAGATATCGAGAGAGACCGCGAGCGCTTCACCATAACTCTCGATAGCCTCACTACAAATGTGTGTGACGTATGCTAGAATATCCCCAGTCGATCGGTTTTGTCGAAAACCGTATTGCCGATCGCTGAGGAGATCATTTGATTCTTGGTGCGTCAGTGGCTTAGCATTTAAGATACGTCCCAAGCTCTTACAGAATATCGACGTAACTGAAATTGGTCTGTAGTTGGCAGGGCCAGCTCGACTGCCCTTTTTGGGTACCGGCTGTACATTTGCCTGCTTCCAGAGTGTTGGAACCTTTCCAGTCTTCATTGAGAGGCGAAACAGGCGAGTCAGTACAGGGGAGATCTCTGGTGCACAGGATTTTAGAACTCTGGCTGGGATTCCATCAGCTCCGCTGGCTTTATTCGTATCTAGATTACGAAGCGTTTTGCGTACCTTAGCCTGACGAATGCGTATTTCTGGCAACACGCATTGCGGCAGGTTTGGAGGTAGTGTGCTTATAGCGTCTAGACGCGAAGAGTGATGATGGTTGGAAAGTACCACCTATTTGGGATACGATTATCAAAATGATTGAGACCCAAACATAGCAAAAGCTAAGTGCCAGACTTCAAGACACTGTGAGCTCTTTCTGTATGCACCAGAACAGAAATCAACTTGATTCATAATTTCTTTTATTTTGCCTTCCACCCATTTTAATATTTTATAAAATTGTTAGAGCTAGGTATGTTTGCTGAAGAGTTTCTTGCGTCGCTTCTTCTCTTCAAGCCATAACATGTTGCGAAGCTGTGATAAATTAGATTAGGCTCCTATAGAGTAAATAATAACCACAAACAAAATTAAAACAAAATAATTAAAATGAACAAGTTGGCGGTAAGCTAAATAAAACTTTAACAATACTCATTGACACTGGCATCTTTGTCTTCCGTAATCACGGCCACTGAAACGTGCCTGAAACGTCGGAATAATAAAAATCAAATTAATGCGCTTAAAACCGTTGAAACGTAGTTTTATTATGTATCCAAGTCGCGAAAACTTAAGAAAATAATAGGTTGGGGAAAAATTCTTTTCGCATATAGTATGTATGAACTTGTAATATGATCTCTTTGGCCATACCATTTTTATCTGGCTGGTTTTGGTATCATTAAAAAGTTTTAATTTTAAAGAAGACAATTCCAAATTCAAATTAGGAAAATGTGTGATTTTCATTTGTTTTTCTTATTGTTAAAATGAGTGAACCTAATGAAGAAATTCGATACATTTTAAAATTTTACTACAAAAAAGGTAAAAATGCAACACAAGCCGCAAAAAAAATTGTGATGTTTATGGACCTAATGCAGTATGTGTGAGAGTAGCGCAAATTTGGTTTAAGCGTTTTAAATCCGGAAATTTTGATATCAAAGATGCACGTCGCTCTGGTAGCCCTGTTACGGGCAAAATTGATGCCATTTTCGAAAAAGTGGAGCAAAATCGTTAGTAGTTACGTTACTTACATATTAGTAGTTACGATGTAGCTGGAGAACTGGGAATTGACCATAAAATGGTTTTGGCGCAATTGAAAAAAGCTGGGTACACAAAAAAGCTCGATATTTGGGTGCCTCATGAGCTTCGCACGTTCTTGTCGTACTCACGTACGACAAGAACGTGCAAAAAAGACCGTGGTCAAAGGCCAGTCAGGCTTCACAGACTGTGGCGAAACCCGAGTTAACTCGCAACAAGGTGATGCTGTCTGTGTGGTGGGATTGGAAGGGCATTATTCATTATGAGCTGTTACCGCCGGGTAGGACCATCGATTCTGAACTGTACTGCGAACAACTGATGAGATTAAAGCAAAAAGTTGAGAGAAAGCGGCCGGAATTAATCAATAGAAGGGGTGTGGTTTTTCACCATGATAACGCTAGACCTCACACATCTTTAGCCACTCAGCAAAAATTACGAGAGTTTGGCTAGGAGGTGTTAATGCATCCGCCGTATAGTCCTGACCTTGCACTTTCAGATTGTCACCTGTTTCGGTCTCTGCAGAATTCCTTAGGCAGTGTCAGGTTAACATCACAAGAGGACTGCCAAAACCACTTATCGCGGTTTTTTGATCAGAAACCCCAAAATTTTTATAGCAATGGGATCACGTCCCTAGCTACAATAAATTATAAATAATTATACCATCAATGGAACGCCTCCTTTACATTGTCTGTGTTTGTCGAAACTAGAGTTTGCTAATTAATTTATTACTCTTGAATTCATTTAAAGGTAAAAAATAGTTAATATTTAATTAAACCAAAAAAAAGAGGCTTTGATTGCAAACCGAACTAAAAAATGTAAAATTATTTTGGATCAATATATCTCACAGATAAGTTTTTTGTAAAAAAGCGTGGCGTGCTAGGTATTTTATTTTACAAATGTTTCACCAGTAGTTGTTTAGTTATGTATACATAAGAGACAAATCTTTATTATATTAAATTAGATTAGATAGAATATTCTTTAGTGCACACAAGAAAACAGTATACATCAGAGTTAACATTATTTTAACTATGTAGTACAAAGTCTTATCGCTAACAGACATTTCTTCCAAGCAACCTTTTGAAGATAAATTTGCGCTTTTGTAAGTCGGTATCGAGTGCGTATAGTTTAAAATACACATAATTATTCATCTTGATAGCAAATATCTACACAAATACATAAAGTTACATAACCATATATAATGTTTATGTAATTTTTATATGTTTATGTAAGTTATTAAGGTTATATAATGTTAAATTGAAACGAATTATATAATGCACTCCATTAAACAAAAAATCAAGCAACTACGATGAACAAAACTATGAACTATTCGGTTTACCTGATAGCCTCCGATGTTTTTATTATTTGGCTATAAAACTAATAAAAAAAACATTTAAGTGAAATTACACTGTTTGGTTCAAATCACATTGTTTGTATTTTGATTTTATTTGTATTGTAGATACGTAATAGTTCAGTTGGTCAGTAAATATTTAGGAATACACACGTGGCTGTATACAATAATCATATAATAAACAAGGCCCCCGCCTCTGTGCTTGCCTTAACCAGCCGGCACGGAATGGAGATCGCTAGAACTAAGACTGGAATTCCAGGGGAGGAAGTGATAAATGGCATAACGTTGGAAGTAGCTTCGATGAACCTGCAGCCCACCTTTCAACACCTCGTAGTCACTCATACCCATGTTGCTCCTCGCCAACCTTGTACGGCATTTTTAGGGGCCCATGCACGGAGTGGCGAGTCACCGTCTGCCCATTTTTTCATGTTCTTTGAACATTGCGACGGGCAGACGCCTAAGTCTCCATAGTCCTCGATCTGTAACTCCACTAGCAGTTCATCCCAAAAAGCCCGGTATCTTTTGTTCTAATTTCCTACAGTAGACCTTCACCTACCGGGGCTTGTCCTTGGGTGCATTTTCATATGTTGTAGACAGGGACAATCGTCAGTCAGTGTCACGCCACATTTAGATTAAATTTGTCAAGGGGCCTCTAGGTGTTCACCTTCCCATGGCCCCACGCAAGCCCCTCAAAAATCCGGGCGATTTATATGGCCCGTGGTATGCAGAGACATACATATGTAATACAATAAATTGAATGCTATTGTAGCTTATGTAGGCCGCAGTAGCATTCAATATATTGCGGTTTTTCAGTTCATTATCATCATTCAGTTATTATCCCCATAATTTAAAATTTACTCAAAAGACGTTATTCAAAGCAATTTTCTTTGAAAGCATCTTTGAAGCCCTGCAAGTATAATTTCTTATTAAATTTTTCCAATCTTTTCTGTAAATGTGAAAGCAAAGCGATTGTATATACGCCGCCCTCGGCATGCCGCCACAACGCTGCCGTTACTATGCTGAAAAGTGTATGTAGATACACGCAAATGTTATTCGCGCTCCCATACCGCCACTCCACCTTTGACGCCTACTCAACAGGGAAACTGCAGAGGCGGCGCGGTAACAGAGTCGTGTAAACGCGCGTTCAATTTACCCACTTAGGCCCACTTGCACGTTCCTGGGTTAGCTCAATTAACTTTGGAGTTAACTGCTAATACAGGGTCAGTGAAGTGTAATCTCAAGTATATGTTAGCTTTCTAGTGTACAGGTACAAACAGGAGCACAATTCTACTATTTCAATATGTGTATGTTGCGGAGATATTCAAAGTACGATTCCATTGCGATAGTGTCAACAATTCGTATTCTAATAAATCCACAATATCTTCTCAATACCGCCGCGGAAGAATAATAGTAGAAATAAACTGGTATTACTATTAGCAGAAATATTAGCCGAAATGAATATTAAAAAGCTACCAAAATTTTAAACTTTTATTTACTGAGTTTCCCTTACAAATGTAAATAATAAATAACCTACTTTATCATTTTCACATTACAAAAGTAAATAAACGAAATAAGATAGTACGGTTACAATAAAAATCTTCAAATGTCATACAATGCAAGGTATGCAAGGAAGCCTATCAGTGCTATAGTGTAAAAGAGATAGAGATATAAGTTTTGTTTTAAATCTCTGGTTGGGTTACAATAAAAAAAGTATAGACCTTTCAATGTTACCTGGTAAACAAAAGAAATGTCAGGTTAGATAACCCGGTGGTATTTTTAGTGGTGCAAGGCAGAATGAGAGATAAAAATTTAATTAACTAACCCCAAGTTTATAAACTCTACATTTATTTATTTAACCTCACTATGCGTGCAAGTGGGCCTTATTGGCTTAAACAAAAATGAAACTTAACATATTAAACATAAAATTCAAACCTTGGTTACAAGTTTTGCAACCAATATAAAATACAAACCCCTAAGTTTTGTTACTTTGCGGTTTTACAACACTAATTTAGAGCTCCTAGAGCACTTTCTTGTCAAATTTCACACATTGACGGCCTCTGCGGTTGAGTGGGCTAAGTCTTTGTCGGCTTACCTCACTGCAACGCAGAGGCTCCGGGATCGATTTCTCTCTATCTACTTAGTCTGGGTGTCTGGAAATCGGCCGCAGAGTAATTCGTCGTATAAAAAACGTAACACAAGCGTAACTTGATTAATTTGGGGATATAGATAGATAACACTTTATTGCTTACCAAAATAAACAAATACAAAAACAAAATGCATAATTACAATACTTGTTGGTAAAACAACAGGCGGCCTTATCGCTAAAAGCGATCTCTTTCAGGCAACCTAGCTTAAAAGACATTCTTAACTAATCTGGCGATGTAGGTGGCGCAGAAAAAAGATAGGACTGTACAATTTAAATATGCATACTGTTACGACTTAGCCAAAATTCCACGAAGCACAACAACAAATGCGAATGAACACCTGCGGTCATAAACCCTGAGTTTTATTACCATCCGCCCGCATTTGCACTTCTTTTGTAAATAGAAAAGCCGCCTATTGTGTATTGTAATCTGTTCCGGTAGGCAGTGGCTAGGTGTGATTCCGGGAAATCTGGTGCACGCGATGAGGTAAACATATTGCACCGTACAGTATAAAACAATGCCCGAACGGAGGGGTGGGGCAGTCAAGCGAGGATTACGATACGAACAAGACGTACATTCGATAAGCGATATAGTGACAGACTTTAGGGCGTGTTATTGAATTGTGCATTACATTTGGACTTATTGCTTCCAGTTATCTTTCTACTTTTGTACAGGTGTTTGAATAGTTCTAATAAATTCAATAGTAATTACACCGGCATTTTAATTCGAGTCTCGCACTCGTTACAATACTAACACTAATTTATAAATTTAATACATACATAAATCCAGACACATTTATAGAATACCAATATATACGTATAGACGAAATAACCTAAATAAATATATTTATTAACATTATATATGACAAGCAATTTATATTAACAACCGATTAATAAGTGCATATTTAATATATTAGACGCATTTATTTAAAAACAGATATATACTTTCCAAGTGAGTTCCGAAATGTAGGTAATGTTTTGGCCTCTCTGACAGTAAGAGGCAACGCATCCCAAAGTTTGACAGCCTGCACTATAAAAGAGCTATCATAAAAGCATGAAGTGTGTGCAGGTGTCAAGAATCTACGCTATGTATGTGAGCGCAAATTGTAGGAAGTGGAGAGGCGAAGGAATTCAAAACGTTCCTTAAGGTAAGAAGGACTATTAGGATTAAATATTATATTATAAAGGAGATTTAGAATGTGAGTATTCCGGCAAAAACGAATAGGACGCCACTTCATACTCGAGCTTCATACGAAATTCAGAAACATGGTCATATACAATGTGTGTGATTGTCTGCCGATTATTATTATTATTATTTCGGATATTTTTCGAAGCATGAGGTAGATCTTAAAGACAACGGTTAATATAGAAACAAATAAAGATCAATATTTATTGTCGTACATAAATAAATGCACAGACATAAAATACAAGGATTTTGAATTAGATAAACACAGTTGAAAAAATGTGTATGGTACATAAAATTCACGGCAATAAGGCTGGAAACTCAGCATTATGCTGTGTCAAAAGCTGACGAAGCACTGATATGCAGTTCCTGTTAATAATAACATAACTATAGTTCGTTAGCGTTAAGAATGCAGTGAGTCATCATTGTCCGTCGGCCTAGCCCCGCCCCCTAACCAATCAAATCTTTTCAAATTACAAGGTCAAGTTCACAGTGACCAGTGTAAGGCATAGAACGCGACGGTTGTGTCCTGTAATTGTGTTAACTGATTTATGTTTAAAAAAATAAATACGTCAACAATTCGCAAAAATAAGTGGTTCGGTAATTCATAGTGGAGAGAGAAAATTCTCCGTTTACCTCCGTATCACTGCAAACCAAACCTCATTGAGTTGGTGTAGGCCCAAATAAAAAAATATATTGCTGCCAACAATACAACTTTTAAGATGACTGAGGTGAAAAAGATATTTTATGACGCAATTCGATTAGTAGACGCTGATCGATGGAAGAAATGCTGCGACCACGTCTTATAAGAAAAAAATACCATGTGGGATTTAGATGACGTGATGGAACTCGTTGCAGAAAATTCTTTTATTATAAATCCTAACGAGAATACTAGTGACAGTGATTTAAAGTATTAATGACTTAATTTTGATTTTTAACTTTTAAGTTTATTTTTTAAATTAATTAAACTTAATGTTTAAAAATGTAATTTGTTTGAATTTTAACAGCACTGAACACGCCCTTACCCTGCAGATGCATTGATAACTCACTGCACTCTTAACGCGAACGAACTATAATGCATTCCTTAGATAATAATTGAAATTCTTAGGTTAGGTTAATTTTGAAGTCGTCCAGATGGTGGTTTAGTTGGTAGGTCCGAGCATGCCGTCGGGAGTCTAACACTACCCTATCCCATTGTAACCGAGCGGTAGGATTTTCAAGATGGCTTACACATCGTAATAAAAGGATAACTTTGGAGTAAGAATGGTGTTCTAATGTAAATGTTTAGTGAAATGTGATTTTCCAAGCTGCCACAAGAACTTGACGATTTTTAGCGTCAGTTAAAGACCCTACGTTTTCCCTGAAGATAGGGGGTTTGAAAGGTAAGTATATGTATAAAGGCCACCCATAATATTAACATTCGCCCGTTGTCGTTCGTCGCGCGCGCACGTCTCTCGCTCCGCCTCGGCTGTCCGTTATTCGTGTTCGTTGTGTTCGTTCGTTCACCCGGTCGATCTGTGTTTTTTTTCTGTGACAGTGCAGTGAAAAGTGCGTCATCAGGTGGTTTTTCCACCAAATCGTTCGTCCCCCTCAGGGACAATGGACGGCGTGGAGCTCTCTCCATTGCAGTTGGAGGGTTTCCTGTCGTTTTTACGACAGCAATTCCCTCAAGCGCTCGACCAATATTTGAGGACTCCGGAGTCCCAATCAATGGCGTCCGTTATCTCGGAACTTAATTCCGAGAAACCCGTGTCCTGCAAGTTACACGTGCAAGGGGCCCCCGCACCCGCATCTGCCGCGACCACCGCACCCCCCGCGACCCCCGCCACCGCGCTTATCGCTGACCACCTGCGCTCTGCCTTAGCGCCCGCGCCCCCCGCGCCCCCCGCATCCGTACCCGCCGTGTTACCGGTGCGCCCGCCGCCCGCACCCCCGCTCAACGATGCCCACCGTGTGGCACCAAAATCACGCGCCTCGTTTTCTCGCGGTTCCGCGTCGGGACAACCGCGATCGAGCTCCGCGAGCTCGACGACATCGCGTTCGCGATCGCCCATACACCGCGTAATCGATTCTCGTCGAGAAATCGAATTATCTCCTGACGGTCCGCAATACCTCAGGGATGCCCCTCTTCCACCGGCTGATAAAATCACCCCCATGGATGTCGCGCCTCCCGCGAACATCCCTTAAACCGCGAGGACGATGACGGTTTCATAACCGTCAATCGTACCAAAAACGGAAGACCCAGAGGAGGTCCCCCAACCCCGCTCCCACTGCGGCCACAAAACCAACAGCGGCACCTTCCAGCCGCCCTGGGCCACCTTCACAGCGCCCGCCGCCACCCCTGATCATCCGCGAGAAAGCCCATTGGCTTCAACTCGCTAAGGAGCTGCCAGGTAAGGCAATCTCTATAAAGAAGCCCGTGATACCCAACACGGCATCAAAGTTATGGTCACGTCTTCAAGTGACCACCGCTCCCCTAACATCCTTGTTATGTGACCGTAAAATCGGTTACTACACTTATGCCCTGCCGGAAGAAAAACGCCTTCGGGCTGTAATCCGCGGACTCCCACAGGAAATCGAGTGTTCCTACATTCTCGAGGACCTTAAGTCCCAAGCTGTACCGGTGCACGAAGTGCACCGTATGCACAGAGGCGACGCAACAAAGTCTCCTCTAAACTTAGTATTGGTTGTCCTCGACCTCTCCCCAGAGGGGAAAAAGATCTTCGAACTTGAGAAGGTCTGTGGCCTCTCTGGCCTTCGTGTGGAACGCCCACACGAAAACATACACTGCGGCAGTGTCATCGTTGCCAACTTTATGGGCACTCTGCCCTACATTGTCAATCCCGTCCCAGGTGCGTCAAGTGCCTGGGCGACCACGGGACCTCGGAGTGCACACGCACCCGGGACTCCCGGAGCCACCGAGCTGCATTCTCTGCGGCCAAGCGGGTCACCCCGCTAACTACAGAGGCTGTCCTGCCGCCCCCGACCCAAACGTAAGTTCGGAAAGGGCAACGCCCAAAAGGCACTAGAAAAGTGCCGAACAAACCCGCATTCGTGGCGGCCCCCCCTCCAGTGGTAAATCACTGGACGGGTCTTCCCACGACGGAAGCGTTCCCTCCACTAAGGACGCGCGCCCCAATTTTGGCCGGCCTACCCCAAGCAACCCCTGCCCCCGCCCCCATTTTAAAAGCACCTTCTGGGCCGTCACCCCACCACTCTTTAGCGGAGGACTTAGCCTTGGCGACTAAATTCGCCAAGAACTTGCCTTTCGACCTAGCAGAGGTCCAACTCTTGGCTCGAAAACTAAGACAAGTTGCAGAGTCTGATCAACCCTCCTCCGGGATCAACTCGTGATCGAAATGGATCACGCGTACCTCCTCCAGGTACTTAGGTCGTTATAACTAAACAACCTAGTTAAATTATTGTTACCGGTAACAAATGGCGCATGTAGGTAGAAATAAACCACGCTCATTGACTCTGGCGACTTATAACGCCAACGGCCTTCGAAACCAGCGCGACTTGGTCCATGACTTCCTGGTTACCAATCAAGTAGATATACTACTAGTGCAGGAGACCTTCCTGAAACCGAGTGAAAGAGATCCAAAGATCTCTAACTATCGGGTCACTAGACATGACAGGATAGGCCGTGGTGGCGGCACCTGATCTATTTCAGAAGATCTCTACACTGCATGCCTCTAGTCACCCCACCACTAGTAGGTATGGAGGTATCCGCCTGCAGACTAGCGATGACTGGCCACCAACCTCTAGTCATAGTCTCAGCATACCTCGCGTGCCAGAAAACCCTTATTAAGAAAGACCTAGAAGCCCTATTCAACTTAGGCCCAGCTGTTATAATAGCCGGAGATCTGAATTGTAAACACGAACAGTGGAATTGCAATACCACTAACCCCAATGGCAGAGCCCTAATAAATATATCAGACAATCTTTTGTTTGATATAATAACTCCCATGACCCCCACACGATACCCCCCCAACCGCGACTGGGGGACCCCAAACACTCTCGATCTAGCATTACTGAGGGGTGTAACTCTTCAGTTCCACTCGATCGAAACGATGGACGATATAGACTCGGACCATCGCCCGGTTATCCTCAAATTAGGACAACAGACGGACCAGACATCTGAAACTAGGACCTCTGTGGACTGGTTGAGACAGGGACCTCCTCAAGGCAACCGAATCACAAGACCTGGACCGCATCCCGGACCACATCGAATCCCACCAAGACACGGAGACGGCGATCGAGGCCCTCACCAGCCACCTTCAATCCGCAGTGCGGAACTCGTCCAGACAGGTGCCAGTGGAGAATGACCGCCACTTATGCCTGCCGGACGAAGTGAGGGTACTGCTGAGGGAAAAGAGAGCCGCCTCCAGAGCTCACGACAGATATCCCACCGAAGACAACAGAGTCCGACTCCGCCAACTAGAGCGCGAGGTCAAACTACGTATCCGGGAAGTCAGGGAACAACGTTGGGACAGAACGTTGAGAGATATCGAACCAACTCACCAGGCGTACTGGAAGCTGGCTAGAGCTCTCAAATCAGATACCCTCACTGTCATACCCGCGCTAGAAAGAGCCGACAACACCGAGGCGTTCGATGATGAGGAGAAAGCCGAATGCCTTGCTCAGAGTCTAGAGCTTCAATGCTCCCCACTACACAAAACGTCGACCAGTCACACCTGACGGAGGTGGACTCCGAGGTTGAACGTAGATCCTCCTTACCAGCGGAAACCACACTCGACCCAGTCACGGTGGAAGAAGTGCAAGATCTGATCAAGTCCCTCAAACCACGAAAGGCCCCAGGGATCGATGGCATTAACAATCGCGTGTTAAAACTCCTCCCGGCCACTTGATTATAATCTTAGTGAGCATCTTCAATGCCGCCATAACAAACTGCTCTTTCCCCGCGATCTGGAAGGAAGCAGACGTCATCGGTATTCACAAGCCTGGAAAACCGGCTAATAAACCGTCCAGCTACCGCCCAATCAGCCTACTGAGCACACTCAGCAAGCTTTATGAGAGGGTCATCCTCTCTAGACTAAGAGATTTTGCCATCAGCAAACATCTACTACCCGATGAGCAGTTTGGATTCCGTGCCAGACACTCATGCGTCCAACAGGTGCACCGCATCACGGAGCACATACTATCCCACTTTGCCCATCGCCCTCGTCGCCCTATAGGAACAGCCGCACTGTTCCTTGACGTAGCTAAGGCCTTCGACAAGGTCTGGCATAACGGTTTGATTTACAAGCTGTACCAGTTCGGTGTACCAGACAGACTCGTGCTCATCTTGCGAGACTTCCTCCTAGGCCGTAGCTTCCGTTTTCGAGTGGAGGGAACACGCTCGTCCCCTCACCCACTCACAGCCGGTGTACCACAGGGCTCGGCACTATCTCCACTACTCTTCACGCTGTACACTAGCGACATCCCAAAAACTCCAGATGTAGAGTTGGCCCTCTTCGCGGATGACACCGCACTCTATACATCAGATCACAACCGACAAATGGCTTGCGTCCGGCTACAGGTAGCTGTAACAGAGCTAGGCGAATGGTTTCGCAAATGGAGGATAGAGATAAACCCGGAGAAAAGCGCAGCAATGTTCTTTTCCCCGGGCACGCTTCGCTCTCCCAAACGCGCTTGCCTTCGCTTAAAAGCCATCTCGCTCTACGAACAAGAGATCCCTGGGCAAAGTGCACCAAATATCTGGGTGTCACCCTAGATCAGAACTTGCGCTTCAACGAGCATATCACTATAGTCCGGAATAGAGCGCGATTTGTGATGGGTCGTCTAGCACCCATGATAGATAAACGAAGCAAAATGTCCCTCAGACACAAGCTTACTCTATATAAAACATGCATCCGCCCGATCATGACATACGCGAGTGTGGTATTCGGCCATGCTAAGCCTGCCCTTTTAAAGAAACTGCAAATCGTTCAGAATAAATTCATGCGCAGAGCCGTCGGTGCTCCCCTCTATATGCGTAACGTCGACATCCACCGCGATCTGGAGCTTCCCTCCATCAAAAACTACATTAAGTCGCTCTCGCGTAAGTATTTCGATCTAGCGCCGCACCATCGAAATCCCCTCGTCGTGTCCGCGTCCGATTATAAGCCTCGACGAAAGGCTCTCGTGCGACGACCGCGTAACATCCTCATGGACAAGGTCGACGATATCACAAAACGGCTGGCTCGGATCAGCCCGCCCGCGGTTAGGACGGCAGGCTGGCAGGCACCGACAGACAGACACAGACGGCGGCGTCGACGCCGCCAATCACGATCTCTCCACGTCCCTGCGAGGGACGCCAGGAGACACAGCCCCCATAGGATAGACTAGGCGTGTTGCTGGGAAGTTTCTTTCGCCGTTTCTTCTCTCCCAGCCATAACACGTTGCGAAACGGCAGTAAGATAGTATAGGCCACCGCGAACCGCCGATCCCGGTCCGCCGGGATCCTTCCTCTCGGGCTTTATATTACCCGTCGCCCGCTCTCAATTAGTGCATTGTGTCGCCCTATGGTGGGCATCATTAGATTCATCCCCTCTCATGGCAACAGTCCAGCCGAGGTGAAACTCCCTAGGAGCCCCTCGAGCAAGTTGCCTCCCGGGCTCGAGCGCCTTCGCTTCGCAAAGGCACTCGCCCCGAAAACCCCGGTAAAGTTGTGAGGTCTTCGGACCAACAACATAAAGTCAAGTCCAATAAAAAAAAAAACCATAATATTAATTCTTTACTATAATTTTTTTTAAATTTTGTATGGGAATCACCTGTTTGAATTATAGACCTATTGTTTTTTCAATCAGAAGAGAAAATCGTCATTATTTCCTTGCGGTTGTGTAAAATTCGTTTTTCTTAAAAACACTTGTATGGTTTTTGTGTATATTTGAGTGGGCCTCGAGATGGTTTAGATTAACAGTTGGATCCGGTAGGTGGCACTGATATTGGTGTTTAGATTTTATTTTTTCTGTTGGACTGCCAGTCCCGTAAGTATAGGTATAATTTAGTTTAGGAGTCATGGTTATGCTAGACAAAACTACTGTTTCTAAATGCCACTTTGAAAGCTTGGTAAGGACTTTGCTTTAGATCCGTATTAAGCATCTGTGTCAGTGATTAAGATTCGTAACAATAGGCAGTTAAGAAAGAAAAAAAGGAAAAACGGACAAGTGGAAAAACGAATCGCAACGGACAAGTGGAAAAACAAATGACAACGGATAAGTGGAAAAACGAATCGCAACGGATTTGTGGAAAAACGAATGGCAACGGATAAGTGGAAAAACAAATCGCAACGAACAAGTGGCAAAACGAATCACAAAAAAATAACTTGAAGTTTTACGGGCAGATTGTTAATGTACTTGTCTAATTTGAAAACCTACCCGTAAACCCACTTTTATTTGCCACTTGTTGTTGCAATTCGTTTTTCTACTTGTCCGTTGAAGTTTCACTTCTACTATATGTCCTAGCATACATTTCGATTTTTCGCAGGTTTACTGCAATTTATGATCTGGTTAGGTTAGGTACATTTTAATAAATGCATTTTTTATTTAAACATTTTATTTTATCAAACAAAAAAACTGAATTCAATCTGGAACCAAAAAAACATCGTCTATATAGAAGTTTCACTTCAAATATAAAGAGAGAAACATCCAACTGGAGCCCAATTCTGCTATTTCAACATCTTGGCGTTGCAAAGGTACTCAAAGTACGATTCCATAACGATAGTGTCAAAAATTCGCATTATATTAAATCCACAATATCTTCTCGATATCGTCACGGTAGAATAACGGTAGAAAAATAATGATTTATTACAATTAGCAGAAATAGCATTAGCCAAAATGAATAATAAATATTAGCAAAAATTTCAAACATTTGTTCGCGAGTTTTCGCTTATAAATATTTATACGAGTAGAGTGGCTTGCCACGGGCACACCATTGGAATTGACAATATCCCGAAATCAGGCAAAGCTTTTTTAAATCGCACGAGTTCAGCAGACATGCAAACGGTCCACACCACCCACACCAATACGGCCAACACCAAAGGTGCTACAAATGCGCTGCTTCTTTCTTAAGGGAGACTGGAACCTGGCCACTAATGCCGGAACACAACTCAAGGTTGTTATGGCGGCATACTCTAGACCAGCGGTGGTAGCCATCCAGACGGGCTAATACCCGACCACCTAGCTGTGGATTGTTTTTTCGCCTCTCATGATAGGCCGCCCGGCCGCAGGAAATTGTATTTTTTCTCAGTTCCTGGACGGATAAAAGCCACTATTGAGACGACAGTGCCCGGCGATTTAGACGAGATAGTAATAGAATTGGGCCCCTGGATAGCTATTCGTACTTATATAATTTAGCTTAGATAGTCTTCCTATTATTTCATAATTATTACGTAGTTTGTAGAGAAGCTAAGCTCGGACTGGAATCAATAGGTATGAGTATGCACTGCAGATTGAAAGTCGAATGATATGGTAATAATGGCAACAATGATATGGTAATTATATGAGACGAGCCTGTGCTAGTTAAACATCGTTAGCTTTACTATGAAGACGCCATATTTGTTAGTGAACTGCAACAGCGGCGCCAAAAAGAACACGACTGTAGTGACATTTTTTCGCTTTATTTGTCTACCCTAGAAAAACAACGTTTTATTAGGTTGGAGAAAAAGTTTATTTACATTTGACTAAAGTATGTAGCTGCCATTTTGTTGGATACCTTTTTGCCATTTTGTAGGTAGGGACGTGATCCCATTGCTATAAAAAATTTGGGGCTTCTGATCAAAAAACTGCGACAAGTGGTTTTGGCAGTCCTCTCGTGGTGTTAACCTGACACTGCCTAAGGAATTCTGCAGAGACCGAAATAGGTGAGAATCTGAAGGTGCAAGTTCAGGACTATACGGCGGATGCATTAACATCTCCCAGCCAAACTCTCGTAATTTTTGCTGAGTGACTAAAGATGTGTGAGGTGTAGCGTTATCATGGTGAAAAACCACACCCCTTCTGTTGATTAATTCCGGCCGCTTTCTCTCAACTTTTTGCTTTAATCTCATCAGTTGTTCGCAGTACAGTTCAGAATCGTTGGTCCTGCCTGGCGGTAACAGCTCATAATGAATAATGCCCTTCCAATCCCTCCATACACACTGCATCACCTTGTTGCGAGTTAACCCGGGTTTTTTTTAAACGTATTTTATTATATAGTGTTGTTCAAATTTCGTCATTAGTATTTTCTATATTTTTTTTCGACATAAGTCCCTCTAAAATTTTAATATAGCGTTGTATATTTATTACATTTAACAAAATACTTTTCCACAGCCTTATGCTATTGAGGACATACGCAATGAAGTAAATATTAATCCTCATCATCATCATCATCATTCGAGCGTTTAATCCCGGTTGCATTCGGAGCGTTTGCTGCTACGCAAAGCGTCCAGTTTACTACTTTTTCTACTACACTTTGCGCGGTCTCGGTAGACCATCGATACTTCATAACATGAAGCCAACATTTCTTGAATAAATCTTGATTGAAGTGGACTTTAATTCTATTATGAATAAACTGAGTCATTAGGTACATAACTTGTTTATTTGATATACACGTGCCTCTCAAGAGGAATTTTTTCGAACACCGCCTACACCCTGGTTCACAAATAATAATAAATTAATATTTATACTGAGAAAAAAGCTAGGATTGGGTATCAAAACAAAATTTAATAGAGGCAATTTCCATTACTCATTATATAATTTAGTCTTTAACATTTTTCTGTTTCTTGTAATTTATATTTTTTTTCTTGTACTTCTGTTTATTGGTATTTAGCAAGGTTCACATTGTAACGGATCCACCATGCTTATGAATTTTATTTTGAACTATAATTTATTAAACGTGTACTTACGTAATAAAAACTTTTGTACTTTAAAGAAAACAAGTAAGAAATATTAAAATTTAAAACCAAAACTAATAATGTGTATGATTCGATTGAACTTTAATTTACAATTGTACATACTTTAAAACATAGTCAGGGCATAAAGAAATGACGATAGCAATACCTATTGGTTCTAAGGAATTGATCATTATTGAGTGTTAGCTAATCTGAATCTTATAGTAACACAGTTAAGACATATATTTGCATTTGCAATATAGATCGATTGATCGATAATTTCTCAATCATATTTAATTAACTAACACTCTTAAACTAAGGCCAAATAGGTCTAATTTACAAATAACGCTTAAACAATCAAGGATCACTGAAAGAGGCGGTCCAAATAATGAAAGAACACCCCTTTATTGGAAGTGGTGGTGGCAGGATTTTTGAGAATAAAAACCTGCGACACAGTCGAAAAAGGGATATTATTAATCGATCGGAGTAAATCGCGAAGTAGTTCGGGAAAGGAGGATTAAACGAATCGGAGTAAATCGCGAGGTAGATCTGGGGGGATTAATCGAATCGGAGGAAATCGCGAAGTAGATCGAAAAGGGGGACTTTCAACGAGGATTCACGAAGGTTCCTGTATAGACTTTTACACAGACTTTTGGGGTAACTCTGACAGATTTTCAGACAGACTTACACAGGGACTCTCGTGAAGAATTCTAGACAGTCCTTCGAAGCGTGAATTCGCGAGTTTTACTTGAAGATTTGACAGTTGTGTAGTCCGTCGTTCAGAGGTCGAAGCCTCGCTGTCAAGTAGTCTGAGATCCATCGGGTTCTTATTATTGGATCACGCGGTCGAAATATAGCTCCGGGTACGCCGTTGAGCTACGCGAACGAAGTTGTAGTGTTGTTATTTATTATTTAAATAGTAATAGTTAAATATAGATTCTGTTAATAATTAATATCCTTTAGTTTTAGTTTGATTTTTGAATTTCTAATTCAAGCGTAGACAAAAAGGGGGCGGAATTAAATGAGAACAGACGTCTTTAATTGGTAAAATATACTAGCGGGGTTCTAGAACAAAAGTAGTAGTAATGTATTGTTAGAGTTTCATCGTTACATTTGTGGGTTGATTTTAACTTTCACATAAAATCATATAATTACGTGATTTAAAGATTTTGGGGTTCATTTAATTCATCATTTAATTCTTAACTAGCACTAGATTAGTAGCAGTTTTGATTCAATTCGACAAATTAATTAATAATCTCGTGATAAATCATTCTCTATAATAAAATTATATAGGCGTCAAAGTTTTAGAAATGAGTAGTCCGTATTGTTAGTCCGATCTGTGCGGAGATCGATAGATTAAAAGTGGTTCCAGTTAGGCGCATTCCAGTCATCAAAATCCTGAAATAATAGTAGCGGTTACGTGAGTAATAGAGTCCCCGTTTAATGACGAGGACTAGCATGTTAGTCATATTGCTAATAGTTGTTTGCTTTTATATAGGTGGTTGAATAGAGTTCGTCTGGGATCTACGGAGTTATGTATAAGCAGGATTTTTCAATTGAATTTCAGGTGGAGTAATGTACGTAATTTTATACTAATTCAAAATAGCCGAGGATCTTTTATTAGATGTATTAAAATATATTCTATAATGATTTATTTAAGCTGAGCAATCCTACGTTTAAACTATATGAATGAATATATTATTCAAAATTATTACTAATTCATTATATGATAGTTGTACATCGTAATGTTATAAATAACGTTGACTATTTATTCAAAACACTATGATCTGATATACGTATTTCTAACATCTTTAACCGAACTATATCTTTAAGGTTGAATTCAAACTCTACGTTTATAATATTGGTTCTCTTACTTTAAATAAGTCTAAGGGGCGTCATTAATAAAACGATAAATACGGAGTTACTGGTCTTTGTTTCCTGTCGAAATCATTTGATATCATAAATATTACAGTAGCGTTTATATAACACTTATTCTAACATATTATAAATTATGTATGCATATGTGTACTACATAACATAAATGAATAAATTATGTACTTAATTGTACTGTACATTATTAAATGAAATTTATTCCTTTATCAAGGTCTATTGACTTGTTTTCATGAAAGATGATATGCGTGCTAATGTTTGCAAGACACAAATAAATAATCGAGAATTGTACAAAAGTGGAGCTAGAGTAAGATAGCAAGTCTGGCTGCCAGTTTAAATTGAATCAGGGTTAAGGGCCATATATATATTTATTCTAGTCTTGACATACAAGTTCTCGTTTAGTCATTTCTACCTTATAAATGCAGTGCTTGGTAAAATGGACAGATAGCTCGATTAGTTCTTGAGAATTGTACATCGTAGCTATAGTACATGATTCTTGCCTACCTGGGTACGATATTTATTATCGTGACATTCTCATTCGACAGTTTGTGTTTTACACATAGGTCGTTCGCAAACGTCGATTAGACAAATGCGGCGGAATGGTTTGTTATCAGGAAGTGCCTCGAGTCAGTGCTCTAACTGTCCTGTCTGCTTAAGTAAACGACTCTTGTTGTCTGGTCTAGTTTGACTTGGACTGTGTTGAGGTAAAAATGACTCACCAATGAACTGTTAAATTCAGTTCGGCATTGAATGCCTGCCTTCCTGTGTTGAATATCAGTGGGATTAACTCTGATTCAAATGACTGTTTCAATTGATAGTTATTTGCCCTAAAGTAAAACACTTAAAAGGTAAGGTTATGCCAATGGTATCATATTATACCCTTCCTATCCTCATACTGGGGAATGAGCCAATATTTTATATTGTAACTAAATTATATAATACTTGTGTTCGTCAGCGGTGTATCTGCTTGAGCGCTGATATAGCTTACTTGTCTAACTATGGTCGATGATTCTTTAATAGATAGTTGGCCTAGGCATAGTAACTCGCAGTGCACGTTCGTAATATTCGAACCGTCTGACATGTTCACAATGTATTTTTGAAAGTTGCGTATTGGCACTTTCAATAAATTATTGTTAGTCATTTAAATGCTGATATGAAATGTTTGGTAAAACGCTCGTCTTCGTGGCCTATATCTCAAATCAATACATGCGTGACTAGTAAGTGCTTCCCACCTGAGTGCTATATTACTAATTACACGGCGTCTAAATTCTATTTACAGAAAGACAGCCTATTTATTCTAGATAGCCTCATAGGGCAGTATTACGATACTAAGTACCGAAAGGACGCTATGTATTTTTGTGAGTTGCTTCGGCACTCTCAAAACCCAATTCTGGCCTTACACACACACATTAACCGAACTGGATTATCGGTCTAAATGACTCACATAATATTTAAAGGATATATTTTTGGGATTGGTTCATCGACTAGTTCCTTTCTTATCCAGAAGGTATAATAAAAAGTGATTGTGAGGGATCACTTCTTGACCCGGGTGGAAGGAATTTTGGGTTTATTATACCTTTTTATTAAATCTTCATTAATTAAATCCTTCCCAATCTCCATAATTTTATATTCTATTTATATACTCACTAAACTCTTAGTTCATAACCACTAAAATTTATACAAACGTCTATATAATACCTATATTAAATTTGTATAAATCATACTTTTACTTCGTTTCTTAATATCATAAGTAAAATTAACCACCATATTATACATGCATATTACATAACTACATATATACTTTACATACACTACACCTTATGTATTACAAAATACATATATACGCATCTCTACATACAATTATATACACATATTATTCTAATATTAAAATCTAATCAATCAAATTCTTATTAATAACGTATTCTATTTATAGGTTTAGGAAGGTATTCGGAAGCAGATTATTCCGTTCACCCTAGTTTCGTTATAGGTAACTAAAATAGGCAAGTAGTTCGGTAAATCTAATAGTTAATCACAATCCATCATTAATACTGGGTATGATATTTCAAGCCAATCAAACCGAAAAGAAATTCTATAATAGATTTCTTTATAATTACAATTCTAAGGGCGGAAAAATTTTAGAGTATCCATATACTCTTTGCTCTTATATGTATATTGTTTATATATATATAGAGGGAGAGATCAGCCAATCTCTCTTTTATCGTTTTTATATAGGGGGGGTTGTTACAACATGACATATGTGATTTAGGGTTATGTTTCGCCACAACAAAATGTTGAACGCCAACCTCATCTCCAAATTGTGGTATACAATTTTTGTGTATATTTTATATTTATTATGTTACCATTTTTCATGTGTGTGTCGCTATTAGAAAAAATATTTTTCTTTCTTTCTTTCTTAATATACTGTAAACATTCCTATACTTTTTTCACGTTCACACGCCCACACACACGGGCGCAGGTACACAAAAACACACGCATACTATCAATTTATACCTTACAATTACATTGTACAAACATTACTTGTTTTCGGTGACTATTTACATATTATTGAGCAAGATGTATTAGATATATATGCGCCCTTGTACTAAGGTTTATAAATATAGGTTGGATATACCCTATGATGAAATATTTACAACAATATAAAAATAAAATCACAGTATTCGTCAACCTAGCTTCAATTATAAATAATACTTTTATGTGCTGAGTACGATTGATTGATAAGGTTGCTCCTATTGCTCATATGCTACCAAATTCTACCAAAAAGTTGCTAGGGTAAAAAAGTTAAGTAGTATGTATTTAGTTACGCAATGTAAAATGTTTGTTTATGTAATAAGACATTTTTAAACAATGTTTAAGGCTTAATCACTTGCTTAGTTAATTAATGTTTAGAACGTTAATAAGTAAATTCTTATGAATAATGCTGTTAGTATGTCATTCGTTTTTAACCATGGAGTGGAGCACTGGGCCCCGAGTCGGTAAATCAAATTGGCAATGGAATCGAATTGGAATTGATACTTTGACGCTTTTGGTTGTCTGCTAACAATCGCGGCTCAATATTGTGAATCACTCTTGATTTTTCCGAAACTGATTTAATAAAGAATTTTTTTAGACATTATGTACATTTGATTTTGGATTATCCGTGCATGAACGGGAAAAGAATACTATACCCTGCGGCCGGGTGGTCTGTCGTAAGAGCTGATAAAACAACCCACAGCCAATTGGTAGGGTATTTGCCCGTCTGGATGGCAACCACCCCTGGTCTAGAGTACGCCGCCATAAACACTTTGAGTCGTTTTCCGGCATCAGTAGCCAGGTTCCAGTTTCTTCTTCGAGGCTGGCAGCACATTAGTAGTACCTGCTGTCCTTTTTTTATTCATTCTTTACTGTACGAGTTCAGCTGGCAGGCAGACAGCCCACGTGATGGAAAACGGTTACCATCGCGTATGGACATTTGCAACACCAAAGGTGTTACAAATGCGCTGCTACTCTCTTAAGGGAGACTAAAATTTGGCATGGTGGCATACTCTAGACCACGGATGGTAGCCATCTAGATGCGTAAACACCCCCTCACCTGGCTGTGGGTTATCTTGTCGCCTCTTACGACAGGCCGCCCGGCCGCAGGAAATTGTATTCTTTCTCCGTTCCTGAACAGATAGATAGTGATCGCACGAACGGAAGATTGCTTCAGCAATAAAGATAAATAACCATCGTCAGTTGAATGAATCTTGACTCGCAATAACATGGTTTTTTTTTAATTACAGATTTCGGGCCCTGGTGCTCTGTAATATAGATCTCCAAAAAGAACCAGTCTCATACAACAGGTATGTATTATTTGTAAATTGATGTACGCAAAAATAAATAAAGTTCCTTTCTTTCATATATAAATATCATCGTCATAATTTTAAATAGGTACCTTAATTAGCAAACCAGCCAACTCCATTGAGTAACAACACTGAAGGAAAACTTCGTGATGAAGCCTGCACATCGAGAGATGCGACACGTCAAACCTGCCAAGGCGTCTTGGACAGGCGTGGGTATACTGTCCATTCCCCTACAGTTGAAGGCCTGAATTTAGTAGTGGGACGTTTATGGGCTGTTTTTCTAATTAGAAATATGTAAAGTTAGTTGGTTTGCCAATTAAGGTGTTCTAATTACTCGTAATATATATATTATGCGAATGTGAGTTTATTTATGACGCTTCTACGCTATAGATCGTCACGAAATTTTGCATACGCATTATCAGGGATATACAAAAGGATATAGGGTAACTTTCAACCAGAAAAAGCACTATTCCCGACGTATAGATGAATATATTTGAACAATTCAAATTCGTCGTCATGGCAACAAGAAGACAATGTCGCGATGTTTAATGTGTTGCTCTCATGGTTAGATCCACGTTCGCTAGATGGTGTTGCGGGAGTTTATCTGAAGGTATTTTGAATTAAAAATTAACCCCCGGTTTCTATATTTTACCGATGGTTGTCTGTAATAGTAACTGATTGATTTTGAAGCTACCAATAACCGATGTTTGAGAGGGCTATACGAGCGTTTTACAAGCTCATTGACAATTAGTAATACTGTCGCTTATCAGTAACTAATTCCCTCCCAAGCGTTTTGCTGACGCAACGTAGTTGTGGTCATACTAATTGCAAAAATTACGAAAATGATTAAAATGATGAAGATAACCAAAGTGATTAAAATAACGAAAATGATGAAAATAATCAAACTGACGAAAATTACCAAACTGATAAAAAATATGAAAATGACGAAAATAACCAAAATGACCAAAACGACCTCATTGACAAAAATGACGTCACACAAAAACAAAACCTATCCTACTTTTTGGGATAACATTTACACAAATCTATGCCAAACTCTCTTTTCCCGAACAAAAATTATCCTATGTCCGTCCTACATAATGAACTTACATATATACCAAGTTACAGCTAAATCGGGCCCATAGTTTTCCGTGAAAACATTACAGACAAACAGAAAAATATACTTTTATCCCGGAAACTATCCCATTTTTCGGGATAAAAGTATGCTATTTTCATCCTCGGCATCAAAAAAAGTTTATATACTGAGTTACAACCAAACCGGTCTAGTAGTTTTTCCGTGAAAGGGTGGGTAACAGACAGACAGACAGACAAAATTACTTTCGCATTTATAATATTAATAGAGATGAATAAATAGTAAAGCAATACTTGAATTGGAATTAGATCTGTTAAATATAAAAATAGTAGCTTTGAAAGATATAAATAAGAATTAAACCCAAGTCAAAAAAAAAGTAAAAAATTGAGTTTAATTTAATTGAAAATCACATATTAATAGCGACAAAAAAACCTGCAACTCAAACAAAGCGGCAACTGACCGAAATCGGGTGGTAATAAATTCCTACTAAAATTAATGTTGACAACCAGCGGTTATAATATAGAAACCATTCATCTGTTGTTTCCATACAAAAAGTCTAGTCTATCTTCCCATTGGTAGTTGGTACTTTCATGAGTAACTAGCTACGAACAGTTCATTATAGAAACTTCAGTAGAGTTACCAGGCGGCGACGAATCGTTTTTGCAATATTGAAACCGGGCATAAGTCTAAGTATTATAACACTTCAGGATACTTTCATCCAGATAAAAACATACTACTACATACAACAACTAGTTCCCAAAGATGATGCTCCAATCGCGTTATACACTTGAAAATATTGCAGAAAATATTTAGATTAATTTTAATTTTAGATAGATAGATAGATAGATAACACTTTATTGCACACCATTACAGAAAACTTACGAACTAGAATTATTCTAATTGTGTACAAAGGGCGGCCTTATCGCTAAAAAGCGATCTCTTCCAGACAACCAGGGGCAGGAATATTGCTGATTAGGAATGGCGATAGTGGTATACATAATTATTGTACGATTACTTACATTTTAATAATAAATATATAACTATACTATACACACAAATATACACATAAGTTACATACATATTCAAGATATAGTGATAAAATGCAACTATTTAAACATAATAAATATACAGTTATAATCTATCATCATGTTATAATCTGACGCACTTGTGTTTTTTTTAACGATCAATTTTTTTACTATTCTGATCGGCTGCCCTAAACGCAGGACCCTATATGAAGGGTTCATATATGGTGAGACTACATTATAGCGCGCGTGGTTTCTCACCTTATATTATTCTGCCACGTTCGAGTAAATCCTGAAATCTCCGCTTGGCCTCCCCTACTACAAGGCGGCTTGGCAGGTTTGACATATCGCTCCTCTCAATTCGCAGGTTGCATCACTACGTTTTAGCACGTGGTAATTATAACAACATGCACATTAAGTCAGAAAACTGCCCAAGTGCAAATGCGTTTCGGCAAGGATCGAACCCGCGCCCTTTGAGTTTGGGACGCGTGCGTTAGGCATTACGCTACGATGACTTTATAGCAGTAATCTACGAAAAACTGCATCAATTCACGTTCGTGCTACCTGCACAGCATTTTCAATCATATCTTAGTATCTAGGAGTACTGGGAAATCTGTAATCAAATATTGACATGGATGTTACCATCACCTATTTCTGCGGACAAATTGAAATTCGACCAGTTGTTTGGTCAAGACTGACGGAAATTGATTTTGAACCAAATTCAGAGAATACTTTTTGGGAATTGGTGTAGTTTCGATTGATATTATCGAAATATTTTTAGCTCTAGAGACAGAAAAGAAAATGGCTGCAACGTAAAAGGGAAGTCGTTAGTCCGCAACCGGACACACCGTATATTGCTTCTTATATCTACTAGCGCGTTTTTGTAGGTTTTTGACAAGCATTCTTAGCAATGAATACTTAGCACCGTACCTACAAGTACTTCAAAAATTAGTAAGATGGCGCTATTTGTCGTTAGGTACTGGAAAACGCGCGAGCGAAACTCAATCGCTCCCACCTACTACAAAATAAAAGCAATTGAAGTTCATCCAAAGTTGGTTTGATTATAATCCGTTTAGTAGATTTTGAGATTTAAGGTAGATCTGGGGTATTTTAGAATAAATGCTATTTATTTTCCACAGCTGAAAACAAAAACAGTGAATTTTATCTTTACTGATCCCTGATACCGATCATTGCGTAGAGAAAGATACATATTTATTTGGTTTTAATATATAAGCTACTTAGTAATTTAAATAAACATTCAAGGTAGTTATAATGATATTGGAGATAATTTTTACTTTATATGAAACAAGAGTTTACACCGCGGCCGTGCCGCGGGTCACGCCTCTAGTGCGTGCTTCTTGTTTAAAGAGCAGGCGTTGGTACAGGTTACATTGTACTAAAGGAAGATTACCTAATTTCATTTTATATCGCAACCTGTCCCATCTTCCGGCATGAAATTATTTATTATGTTCATTATCGTTATTTAAACTACATTTAAACAAAATTACAGCAAATTCGATCCAGTATTCCTAGTATTTTCCGTGAAAGGTTAACAGAAATACATATCGAGTTACTATCTCATTTTTTTTTCGAGACGATGAATTTTTATATCTACTACTAACTTGACAAAATGATTGGTGTCATCCAAACTTCCATCCTCTATTTTAAACCGTCCTAGTTTTATTTATCTACCCTCCCGTCTATGAAAACTCCATAGATGACAATAATGACAACAATGACATAAATGACATAAAGAACAATAATGACAAAAACGACAAAAATGGCAAAAGGATAAAAAGCACAAAAAAGACAAACCGGTCAAAAAGGACAAATAGACAAAAGGGACAAGCAGGACGAAAAGGACAAAAGGGGCAAAAAGGGCAAAAGGGACGAAAGGGACGAAAAGGACAAGCTGGACAAAAAGAACAAAAGGGACAAACAGGAAGAAAAGGATAAAATTGACAAAAGGGGCAAAAGGGACAAAAAGGACAAAAGGGATAAAAATGACAAATTGCAGAAAAACTTAGCCTACTTTTTGGGATAACCTTTTCATAAATCTATCCAACGGAACAGACAGACAGAGGTACTTTCACATTAATAATATTAATAGGGATATTAAGAAAACGTGTCAAAGGGCGGACGTAAACCAATTCTCTTACTTTGTCGTGAAAATAAGGTAATTTCATGATTATTAGTGGAGGTTGGTTGTATCAATAAAACCTCTGTCTTATGTCGGGCTTGCGTTAGTGTTAAAGATTTAGGCCGATTCACAGAGATATTACTTGAGATATTAGAGAATTATTCGTGCAGGAACGGAGAAAGAAAACAATTTCCTACGGCCGGGTGGCCTGTCATAATTGGCGACAAAACAACCCACATCCAGGTGGTAGGGTGTTTGCCCAACTGGATGGCTACCACCCATGGTCTAGAGTATGCCACCAAAACAACCTTGAGTTGTGTTCCAGTATTAGTGGCCAGGTTCCAGTCTTCCTTAAGAGAGCAGCAGCGCATTTGTAGCACCTTTGGTGTCACAAATGTCCATAGACGATGGTAACCGCTTCACTTCAAGTGGGTCGTCTGCCTGTCTGCTGAACTCATGCAATAAAAATAAAAAAAGATAAGGGTTGCTATGTCTCTAATTTGTCATCCAGGACAAAACGCGTGAAAGCCCGGGATTTTAGAGCCCAGAACCTGGACATGTCAACAGGGTTTTTATAAAACTTAGTATATTAGAAAATCAGAGGGCTGGTTCCTACCTCGGAAAATGGATCAGAATGGTGATCCAGCAGGCCTTCTAAGAATCTTACCCATTGACTTCGATGACCTAGGCTTAGTATTCTACTTACAGTTTTAAGGGATTATAGGCAAAATACAATATAAGTTCATGTTTCCTTGACTGTACTTGTTTATAGTTAGATTACGTTAGATTACATATAATATAATAATGTGTAAAGATAGTTCAAAATATCATAAATCATCTTTTTATTTTGCTACTTACTGCAGCAAAGTGGAAGTGCGCACTGTGGCAATGTGACTTACGGTAAATCTAGCGAGTAGGTTTGACGGTGATCGCGGCGGGTCGCGCGTGGCCCGCTACCGTCGCACTGCCGTCGCGTCGCCCGGCGGCAGCCCACGACTTGAAATTGGACGGACGACCCGGACGCCCACTAAACTAGGACAAATTCGGGTAAACCCGGACCAATGGCAACCCTTCATCAGATGCGACATTGTTAATTACGTGAAATATTGACACATAAAGTATATGCATACACTAATGTGGCTATGCGTTAACGACGTTATTTTCATGACTAACACAAATAAAGCCAGCTTTAAACATAGTTATATTTTATGAAAATACTGAAACTCTATGGCAAAACATTGCCGTTCCAATTATGGTTAAAAATTCTGTCACCTGGCGTTTCTGTTTTACCTCGGATGATCGAAAAATGTCAGTATACCGTACAAAATTGTAATTGAATTTGCTCTCGTAATTTTACTATCATATCATGTAATATTATCAATCGCTTTGACGTTGGTAAAATCAAGCATCAAGCATTGCATTGGAATTATCTGTCTACAAAGCAGAACACAAAGATCTATATGTATATGTATATTTATTTTCATAGTCATACTGAAAAATGGGTTGCCAGACACCTTTAGAGAATTCTCACAAAAAATGAGCTCATAATTTCAATAGGAAGGTCCTCCGCTGTTGCATTAAACAAAGCGTCAGTTATGGTGGTGGTTCGTGGATCGTTTGAGGAGGCATAAGCGCCGGTGGAAAAACTAAATTTGCTTTTGTATCTGGACCTCGCTAACCGTCATTAAACAGATCGCGTTACATCGAAGAGTGTCTGGAGCCTCATGTGGCAGTGTACGCACATTTTATTGGCGAAGAGTTCTTTTTTTTATTGCATGAGTTCAGCAGACAGGCAGACGGCCCACCTGGTGGAAAGCGGTTACCATCGCCTATGGACATTTGCAACACCAAAAGTGCCACCAATGCGCTGCTACTCTCTAAAGGGAGACTGGAGCCTGGCCACTAATGCCGGAACACAACTTAAGGTTGTTATGGCAGCATACTCTAGACCAGGGATGGTAGTCATCCAGGCGGACAAATACCCTACCGCCTGACTGTGGGTTGTTTTTTCGCCTCTTACGACAGGCTGCCCGGCCGCAGGAAATTATATTTTTCTCCATTCCTGCACGGGTAAAAGTTCATTTTGATGCAGGATAATGGCAGGGCTCATACCCCACGCATAATAAATGAAGAATACCTGAGCGAAGACGGCATTACCGTTATGAGCTGACCAGCAAGAAACCCGGATATGAATGACCATAGTACTATGGGATGAGTTAAAGAGACGAGTCAGAGGGAAAGATTCTGCTCCGCAGACTCTTGGTCGGCTTAAACAGCTATACTTGAGAAGTGGAATAACATTCTACAATACACGATTGTGACTCTCTTCGGTTCCATGTGGAATTGCATGGAAGCAGTCACTCGAGCCCGGGAAGGAAATACAAGATGCTGAATGAACTTTTGACAAGTTTTTGTTTTACGTCTTATTTTCTAACATTTTTCAAATTATTTTTTAAACATAAAATCATACCTGTTGAACCAAAGAAGATAGCTAAAGAAATTTAATTTCAATTTGAAACATTAATATTTGTTAGATAGACTTATATTCTTTTCAAATATACTCCGGTGAAACAGAGAATGATAACACATATGACCTAATTTTAATTATTAAAAAATTGTTTTATAATAAAAATTGATATTTTCATACCTATTTTGATTAAATTTCTTTTGATGATTCCAAGACCGTTTTCATTACAGAGCTGCAAGTTTCTTAGTAGGCCTATATTTTTAGGGGCCCGCTGGCATTTAGGCACAAGCCGAACCCTTATGAAATCGTCACGTTTGTCCGTCATTTCGTCTGTCTGTATGTGTGTCACAGTCATATTTCTCAGAAATTTCTGGATCTAGATGAATGAAATTTCCAAAGGTGTTATAGCCTGTATAGTGGTACAAAGTTATGTAGCCACATTACATTTCATCATTTCATATGCATGTATGAGGACTACCCACTAAGTGGCTGAAATTTTTTCAGTGTACATAGACGTGTATCGTTAGTCAGATCTTAGAAAAAAACATAGTGATGGTCCTTAATTACTTTTTATTTAATTAATAGATGGCGAGGTATTAACCCTCAAACTCGTGAAACTTGTTTTATCATTGTCAGTCTACCTTTTAAACTGTAAAGTGTAAAATTCTGAATAAAATCAAGGTGGTGGTAGAACTTAAAAATAGTTTTCCTAAAAATTAGTTTGCACATTATCTGTTGAGTACTTTTATACACCAATACTTCTAGTACTTCTATATTAACACATATGTATAATATATATCTTTGTTGGAGCTGCCCATGAGACTGGATTTGTCTATCCATTAAACATGTCCAATCCCATAAACGTTTAAAAATAATATTTAATTATGATTAGAAAATAGATGTGTACATCACATAGTCGATAAGATTTTTGTATACATGATCTACGTTAAATTAAGAATAATTAAATGACCTATATACACATGTACAGTCGTGGTAAGAAAATGTTCGCTACTTTTCAAATTGATTCATTTAACGTTCCACGAGCACATGTTACCTTTTCAAACTAAGTCATAGAGTACACTGTTCCACAGAAAGTTATGTATAACTATTTGACAATAAAGTTTAAAAATACTTCAGTCGAAGTTGTTTGATTTTCTATCTTGTCTAAGAAGATTGTTTTGATATGTAAAACCTTTTATTTAGTTTTAATATTGATGTTAAGAGTAGTGATTATATCCTCTTTGTATCTTATTGTTAATGGCAGCGTCTGTCATTGTCAACATTGCAATTTCCTTTTTTGACGTTTCTGTACTTTATAAAAGTAACATTTATTAAAATGTTAGGAGTATTGTTTCTTGTACTCGTGCAAGCAATAATTGACTTTAAGGTGAGGAACATTTTCATTCCACGATTGTACAATTAAAATACAACAACTCGTCGCCTTATTTTCTACTCTCCACTCGAACAGTCGATCATTGCTCTCGCGACAATTGAGTCATGGGCTCTCGCTAGTGATGCGTCACCCCATCTAACGGGTAACATATAAAAATAAATCTATCCCCACAAGGTACATATTTCCAATTGATTCTTTTTTTTATGATATCGTAGCGAAATAAAGAAAACAGAGTACTTGTGTCACTTAGGTATACGGAACCTTTCGTTATGTCCGGATTCTCAGGCACTTAATATGCATATATATATCATATTACGATGATCATGATATAATATCAGGCACATAATAATACAAATTTATTTCGGTTAAAAATAGTATTATTTAGATAATACCCTTTTCATACAAACAGTGTACGTACACTCTTGGGAGAAATACGGGTTCTATCGTCGCAATAGTATTTTTACTTCATTTAGAAAGTAAAAAAAAATGCAATCCAATAATGTCCGACCAGCAGCTTGTGTATATATAACTACGAGCTAAAGCCTTTGACGTAGTCATTCCCCAGTTACTTTAGTTGCACAGTCCTCTGAAAAAACTTTATATATGTATATATATATACAGTGGTGGTCATATAATTAAGAAAGATGATTTAAAATGAAGATTTTTTTCAAACTAAGACGCAAAACTAATTGCATGCAATTTTTTTATTTCTCTCAATATCGTAAATCTTTTCCATAATACCGCTGTATTCATTGATACAGATATTCATTGATATGATTAACTAAAAATAAAAAGACAAACTTTTCACACTACTTCTAAACATAGTATTCCTATTTACTGGCTGGTCACGTAATTAAGAATGCTAAATATAATAGTTTATACCTTTATTCAAATTTAACTAAAGAACTCTAAGTCGATTTGTTACTGTTTGTATAATTTTGGCGCCATTTAGTGCTGTAAAAGATTAAAAGTGATTGCTTCTTATGAAAAAACAATGGGATAAAATAAAAAAATGTGATAAATCTACAAGGGAAGTAATAATAAAACTGCGCCGGAAGAATTGATCTTATAAAAAGATAGCCGACCATCTGCAATGTTCAAAACCGATGGTTTTCCACGCTGTAAAGCATTTTGCTACGAATGTTCAACGTGTACCTAAACAAAGAAAACAACTCCTCGAGATGACCGAAACATCGTTCGTATGGCAAAACAAAATCATTTTAAAGGGTACAATAAGCTGAGAAAAGAATATTTTTGGTGAAAACAACCCTTCAGCAAACTCAGCACGCACTATTCGAAGACGTTTGGTAGAAGAAAAATTGCACGGTAGGATAGCAAGAAAGGTACCCATGTTGAAACTTTGCCACAGGCAAGCCCGGCTTGCATTTGCGAGAAAATATGAAACTGGACTGTGCGACATTGGAAAAATGTACTTTTTTCTGACGAGACGAAAATAAATAGAGTATGTTCTGATGGAAAACAATATGTACGACGTCCGCCGAATACAGCATTCGACCCTAAGTACACGAAAGTTACATTAAAGCACGATGGTGGAAATGTGAAAATTTGGGGGTGCTTTTCTGGACATGGTGTTCGACCTGTATAGTTGATAGAAGGTAGCATGGATCAGTTCCAATACAAGAATATACTGAAAGAAACAATGTTACCTTATGCTGAAGACGTTCTACCGGTTATTTGGACATTCCAGCATGACAATGATCCAAAGCACACTGCACGCACTGTAAAGGAATTTCTTACAGCGCAATCAGTTTCTGACTTAAGCTGGCCAGCTAACAGCCCAGATCTAAATCCAATAGAGAATCTGTGGTTCGAACTAAAGAAAAAGGTTTCAAATACACAGTGTGGGAATTTTAGACAGCTGTACGACGTTTTTTTAGAAGAATGGATCTCTATTTCTCTTGCGAAATGTCAAAAATTAATAGAGTCAATGCCTCGCCGGTGTAAAGCAGTAATTAAAAGCCGTGGATATGCTATTAACTATTAATTTTAGTTAAAAATGTATTAAACTGCTTTTAAAATTTCTTGCGCTACATATTATTGTGATTTTTTAAATGTGAGTGTCATACAAAACGATTTCCGAGCAGTTTAATAAATCGTTCTTAATTATTTGTCCGCGCACGCAGCGGAAGCTCTCAAAAGGAAAAAAAACCCCGATTTTAAATATTCTTCATTGGACCTTCGCTACTATTGGTCTTAGCGTGATGATATATAGCCTATAGCCTTCCTCGATAAATGATATATCTAACACTGAAGTATTTTTCAAATCAGACCAGTAGTTTCTGATATTAGCGCGTCCAAGCAAACAAACAAACAAACTCTTCAGCCTTCAATATTTGTATAGATAAAATAGCTAGATTCCAGGTCCGAATTGAAATAAGTATAAATATGTAAATAATATAAATTAATGAATAATATATCTAATCTAACAAAAACACGCGATTTAAAAAATAACACCTAATTCTAAAAGATCTGTTAATCAATGTGCCTGACTATGTTAGGGGTGACGCCGGCCTGGCCTGAAGGGCCAGAAACTGAGGAATAAAATACGGAACTACGAATAAATCTGGTAAGTATGTTACTGGCCACGCCCAACGAAGGCTCACGTAGAGGTAAAAATTAAAATCGACTTCAAACATAGCCAAAAAGCAAAAAAAAAATACAATATCTGGAAGTCGGTGTCAAGTAAAACATAAAATAACAACAACAAATTTGCAAAATATAGTAATTTTATGTTTTACTTTGCACCGACTTGAAGATTTATAATAATAATAATAATAATTAATGCTGAAACTGATAAATTAACGAAATACCTAGACCTCGCGCACGTGATTACTGACATGTGGCATATGGAGCCAACGATCATCGTACCGATAGTGGTGTCCGTTAACGGTTTAGTAGCAAAGAGCCTCGACCGACACCTAGAGAGGCTCTCGCTCGGTAAATGGGTGAAGGGTCAGATGCAGAAGGCGGTTCTCCTGAGCACGGCACGCATTGTGAGGAAGTTCCTGTCTCTGGAGCCTTAACCACCGGTAGCTTGGACCCTAGGCCCCGCTGCCGACGGACGTCATCTTTTTATATTTTTTTAATATGTGTTTATTTTTTATATATATGTACTAAAAAAACATGAAAAGAATATAAATAAATATATATGTGAAATAATAATAATAACCGGCAGACAAACACACATATTGTATATCCCCAAAATAAGCAAGTTACGCTTGTGTTATGGGGAATATACAACGGACTACTCTGGGGCCGATCCCAGACACCCAGACCATAGTAAATAACGGAGAAAATACGTTTCCGAAATTTACTATACCAGGAATCGAATCCGGAGCCTCTGCGTTGCAGTGAGGTAGGCCGGCAACGGCTTAGCCCGCTCAACCACAGAGGCCGTTGCTTTTTACTTTTTAGTTACACGCAAATACTTGAAGTGTTTTAGAAAATAAATATATGTAATACGTTGTTATGTGCCAATAATATTCGAGGATTACTGGACCTGCCTCAGGAATATACGCTATCGAATAAAAAAAAATTGAAAATTGGTCTACAATTGATGGCGAAATCTCGTAACAAACATACAAAAAAGCATAAAGTCAAACTGAGAACCTCCTTCTTGAAGTCGGTCAAAAACGACCGTTCTCGTTATTTGGTCATGAAGCATAAAAAAAAGCACTGAATAAAAATTATCTCGTACCTCAACAACTCAACGGGTCTTATTCAAACAATTTTTTCTTAATAATATATATATTTTCTAAGTTGAAGTTTTTTTAAAATTTCCACTTAATAGTTAAGCCGACATCCATTTACTCCACCCAATTCGTCCACCAAAAATCAATTAAATGTCCACAATCAAAGGACTGATGTCGCAAAAACAGAATATTTTTAGCAACGTTACCGGGCGGGCGGTTTTGAGGTTCTTTTTTAAAATTCTACTAAAGTAAACAAAAACACCGTCGTAGGGATGATTTACACGAAACGGCTCGCAACGGATCGGATCAGGTCCCTTATTCACAATCCGACGGAACGCAAAACGCTGTTCACTAATCCTGTCTGAAACATGTTCTTGAATTCAATAAAAGATTTCCGTGAAGTACGTTTACAGAGTACGCTACACAAAGGTAGAAAATGTTAAGATATAGTAAATACAATATTACTAGAGTTTACCCCGCAGTGCAGCCGCGGGGTAAACTCTCTCTTAGCCTCTAGTGCGTATCTCTTGTTTAAAGAGCAGGCGCTACAGGTTACATTGTATTAAATTTGTGTATAATTGCCCCCGGAAGATTCACTTTATTTTATATCGTAAACTATACCATCCCCCGTTTATCTATAAACTACAAAAGTGACAAAATAGATAACATGGACCGAGTGGACCCAGTGGACCTAGTGGACGCAGTGAAACGCAGCGAAATGCAGCAAAACGCAGCAAAACGCAGCGAAAGGCAGTGAAAGGCAGGGGAAAGCAGGGAACGCAGTGGACCAAGTGGACCAAGTGAAAGAAATGGACAAAATCACGAAATCTATCCTAATTTCCGGGATAACCTTTACATAGATCTATTCCATTATCCGGGATAATAAGTATCCCTTGGCCACCCTCGGTACTAAAATTACATATATACCGAATTTCAGCCAAATCAGTTCAACAGTTTTTCCGTAAAAGCATAACAAACAGAAAGACAAATATATTTTTTTCGGGATAAAAAGTATCCTATGTTCATCCTCGGCATCGAAAATATATAATATACTGAGTCTCAGCGAAATTGGTCCAGTAGTTTTCATGAAAGGGGAACAGACGGACAGACGGACAGACAGAGTTACTTTCGCATTTATAATATTAATAGGGATTGTAGTGTAGATACATATTTAATAAAATAAAATATTTAAATTCTATATTTTATATGCGCGGAACGGACACGCGCATCTAATTCGTATTAGATGCAGCGGTCACGTTGTCGCCGCGTGACCACCGCCGGCCGAGCGAGCGCAGAGTTTGTTTTAGTTGCACTCAAAAAACGCACGCGTCGGTAGGACGAGAAATTACATTGTCTGGCTCCGCTATTCGTGTTTGATCTAAATACAAAAGTGAACTATTCTGGCTTGTTGTAAAACCTTGAAATTAAATCCTTAAAAAGCAATTAGTATTTAGACTCATTACTAAAGGATTATCATGTATTTTGCAATATATCTCATGCGCAATAATTTATAATATATTCATAACGAATTTAAAAAATATGTCGGGTTTTTATGGTTATGGTATATTTCCTTAATTATAAGTCGTGCGCAGGTATGCCGATGGTGGCCCCTCCTGCTTCCTACGACTGGGACCGGGGCTTATCTAAGTAGTACAAGAACTAGACGACAGCGGGTCACGGTTGTGGGAGGCGGGAGGTGTTGTCGTCGGCAAACCTTCTGCGCACGTCTTATAGTAAAGACATGATTTACAAATGTCATATATAAAACGATAAATAAAATAAGGTGAATTAACGCGCTTTATTTAACGTAAATTACTTATAGATTAAAAATTTAATTTAGCCATAACTTAGAAGAAGATACTAAATGGCGTTGTATTTAATTTTTGTTTCCATTTTATTTTTATGTGTTGTAATTATGTTAATAATAAACCCTTACTTATGTATGACTTTTTGTCTGTCATTGTCTTAAAAAGGGAATTTAATCCACTTACAAAGTACTCGAGGCGAGTTTAAAGCTATTTTTGTTTGGCTTATAGCCCTGGACAGTGATGCCTGACTCAGGCTGATGTAGCTGCAGGCAATCAGGACGCGGGAAACCGCAACCATGATCCAATCTTGTTCGGCAGAGTTGGAAAACCCTGTCGCTGGCATTGATACGGTGGAAGCGGTTCGACCGCCGCTGTTGCGATGGCTCTCGCGGAAACGCGGGACTCTGACCTTCAGAATGACGCAGATACTTACCGGGCATGGCTGCTTCGATAAGTATCTGTGCCAGATTGCGGGCTGCTTGCCTTCACCTCAATGCCGCCAGTGTGGCGCACAAGACACGGCGTTTCATACGCTAGTCGAGTGCACAGCATGGGCTCCCCAGAGGTTTGAACTCGAGATAATAGTAGGTCCGATCGATTCGCTGGGCAGTTTGGTGCAAGCCATGCTGCATAGCGATGATCATAGGGTGGGTGCGGCCAATTTCTGCGAGACTGTTATGTCTCCAAAGGAGGCCGCGAAAGAAGATAAAGCGAGAGGTACAAGTGCGCATGCGTCTCGCGGGCGCCGACGTCAGTCGGGGGCCCGGAGGCGCAGATATGCGCATGATCTCCCTCCCTGAAATACCGCTGCAGGGGGCCCTCTAGCATCTAGGGAGCAGAGGAGTCTTCGCCCCTGTTGACGATGTGAGTTTGCTCTGATTCCCGGGGCATTCTCAGGCACTTTTGCGCTAGGATTGGCGTGGGCGTAACTATGTTCTAAGTCTCATGCCTTTCCTACGATAAGCGCGGGGACATGGGAGGAGGGTGGTTTTAGTGGGGTATTAGCCCTTGGGCATTTGTCCATTGGTTCGCGTCTCCACACAAGCCGGTCGGTTACTGTTTGGATTGCCCTCAGTGGAATGCCTCCATGATCGACAACGGTCTAATCCCTAGCAAAGGACCCGGTATGTGCGAAATGTATTTCCCCCGCCTGAAAAAAAAAGAAGCATCCTTATCATCTGGTTTTTGATAGCTGTTGAGCATAAAAATAAAGGGCAGCCAAAACCTAAACTAGGGACAAAAATATAACTAATGGTTAATAAATTGTCATCAAAATTGAAATGTGACTATCTTATTTTTTATTTGTATAAGCGGTCCCTCCATTTTCACTAGCTTTTAGATTATTTGTTACCATGAAAACTTAAATAGGTAACCCAATTATTAACTAACTTTAAATTCCACGGGTAATGCTGCAGCAGAATTATTAACAGGAAAATGAATCCTCAATTCGTCAATAAGGCTACGTGCCATATCAGGCGTAAGGCTGTATACCATCTTAAACCTAGAGTTGGTAAAGGGGTACGAAACTATTCTGCGAGGCAGTAATGTCTCAAAAGGAGGCCGCTGAACGAGAAAGGGAGAGAGGTGCGCATGCGTCCCGCGAGTACCGACGTTAGTTGGGGCCCAGGAGACGCAGACATGCGCAAGATCTCCTCCCGTGATTCCGCTACAGGGGTCCTCCAGCACCTGGGGAGCGGAGGAACCAACCCCTGTTGACGAAGTGAGTTTGCCTCTCCCGGGGCATTCTCAAGCACTGATGCGCAGGATTAGTGTGGGCTTACGCCCACTACTACTACGTTCTAAGTCTCACGCTATTCCTACCATGAGCGGGAGGCACATGAGAAGAAGGGGGTTGTACGGTTTGTACACTTTCAAAGATGTTGAGCATAATCGTCGTTAACGATGGACCTCGTTTAAAGGGTGTTTCCAAGCCAAACCACGTTGAGTTGTTGTATGTTGTTTATTAAAGTCGTTTGATGACCTGAGACGCACAACTTGCAGTGCACAAGTGCCGCAGGTGATCGTGATGTTAATACGTCTGTTTTAGTATTGTTACATGCCGTCAAAGATAAGCGTGTGCGCTTATCTGCTGCCTGTTGTAAGCGCAGTTTATTATCTTCCTGGATTAGGAATTCTTTTATGTTTTGAATTTGTAATTAAGAAAAACATGCTATTGTTTTTCTACTTGTTTTATAACCATCATTAGCGTCGAACTAATCCTTATTGTTATTGTTTTCGACTTTGTGGCCGTTCGCAGGAGTGCAAATTAATATTTCTCGGAAACTCGGTGCGCGCGGCCAATTTCTTTGTACTGTGTAGTGAGTATAAGACAATACCCGAATGGAGGGGCGGGCAGTCAAGCGACGAATACGAGACGAGTAAGACGTTTGTAGTACTCTCGATTGGCGATATAAACGACGGACTTTACGCGTGTCGAATTGCATTGAATCGTGCAGTGTGAAGTGGTTGCATCCAGTTTTATTTGTATTTGTTTTATACGTGTTTGTACAGTTCTAATAAATTCTACAGTAGTTCCAACGGCATTTTTTTATTCGAGTCCTGTAGCTCGTAACAGTATATTATTTGTTGCGTATTTCTATGTAAAATACGCTGTACGAGCAATATTGGCTCGTACAGGGGTTTTAGTGGAGTATTGGCCCATGGGTTACCTCTTTAATAGAGGGGGGTACCTTGCTGAGTCTCCACACAAGCCGGCAGTTGACTCTGTTATCTGCGCCATTTTCAGTGGATAACTCTCATTGCTTTGGTCTAATCCCAGTAAAGGACCCGTAGTGTACAAAATGTATTTTCCCCCTGCCTCAAAAAAAAGGGGTTCGAAACATCTCTAATGGCACGATGAAGCGCCAACCTTTTCTGCCTTTGTCGCTCCGCATCTCGCCGCATGTTTCTTGAACTAACAATCCCATACTCCATTTACACAATAAATTCATAGTTAATACATTCGTGTTTGAAACAATCTATACTAAACTAGTGCATTTAAAGGCGACGTCCAAAATATGGATTATTAAAACAATGTATTACTGTTACTCAACACTTTTTTAGTTAAATAAATATTTTATTTGTCAAAATACTATGCTTCCCGACAGCATAAAGTTCGCGGAAAAGTTTGCAAAAATCGACGCTATCATTCCGAATAGAACCGTCAAAAGTTTTTGATCACGGATTTTGTGAATAGAGATTTAACGCCAATGACGGAAACTTTCCGATTCGATTAGGAAAGGTCGGTTTCCGATGTTTGTGAATAACCGCTCAGAACGGATTTTACAATTTTAAACAATATTAAATCCTGTACTCAGTATATAAAGTCTATATTACCGAGCCGCGCACAGCAGCTTACCGCGGGCATCTTCCGCGACATGCGATCGTAGCCGAAAGTATGCTGCTACGCGCGATCGGCTCCGTTCGGCTGTCGTCGTATCTGATCGGATCCTTTCGGCAAGAACACGTCAACACGGTAGGAATGAAACTGTCTGACTAGGCGCAGAACCGGATACGTTCGCAAGTGATAGTACGAAGCCGATCGTTATAGTCGATAGTTTGTATAGAGAAGGAGTGCAGAATGCTAATATTTTTTTTAATTATTCATAAAAGATACATTGAATTAATAAAAAAACATAGATACTACCATGTATTTGACACACACACGCATATATACCTACTCTTTTGTTTATTGTTAAAGTCAAATTAACAGCCCTGGCAAAATCTGTGATGATTGATTGTGTGATAGTCTTTGACAACAGAACCTTAACAATGTTGAAACTTATAATTTAAATTAATTATGGTCGAATTTCGACCACTAGGCGACCACTAGTTCTATTAATTATTTATATACAACAACATTTAACACTTGTTTGTCCTTGTCCGTAATTGAAACACTATTAACAGATGAACAATAAGAAAATCACATATGAAATCCTCTTTATAATTAACAATTATGTTCGTTAATTTCAATTTAATTAGGACTTTTTCTCTGTCACGAAAAAGAATTACAGCCGTGGTGAAAGGCGGCATAATGTTAGAGTAGACTATCGATATTTTTATTAGTTCCGGATCGAATTCAGTTTTTTTGTTTGATAAAATAAAATATGTTTGAATAAAAAATGCATTCATTAAAATGTACCTAACCTAACCAAATCATAATTGGCAGTAAACCTGCGAAAAATCGACACGTGTGCTGGGACACATAGTAGAAGTGAAACTTCAACGGACAAGTGGAAAAACGAATCGCAAAGGACAAGTGGCAAAACGAATCGCAACGGACAAGTGGCAAAACGAATCGCATCAAAATTTCAACTTGAAGTTTTACGGGCAGATTGTTAATGTACTTGTCCAATTTGACACCCGTAAAACTTATCCGTTGAAGTTTTTCTTGTAAATGTTAGGTTATTATTTCAAGCACCTAATTCACCTATTGGGCCTAACTTGTGAAGGAAACCCAAAGTCAGATATTTTCATGGGTCCTTTGTTGTAATTCACAGGGTGTACACTTAAGTGCATTACAGGTAAAAAATAAAGTGCTTACAGTATCGCTTTTGTTATTTCATACTGTTGTTTACCTTGCAATGTTTGTTAGTTTGTTAAGAAGAAAGCCTGCAACAGGATTCTGCAGGCTTTATCCGATCTGCAGTTCGTTCCTATACACCACACACGATCAATTTAAAACTATCCAATCGACAGTAGAAGCGGACGGAAGCAAGAGACGGACGACGATGTTTTAGCCGTCTTGGGCACTTTACTCGAGGTAACGAACAAAACAAATATGCGTGTGTGCAATTCACATGCAATAGAAGTGAAACTTCAGGGAATATACTCACAGATAATTCTTCTCTAACTTTTATTAATATAAATATAATTCCTTATTATATATAATTCAAAATAAACTTCTTAAGTAAGACTTTAAATTTTTCATTGTTTTGGTCTAAAAAATATTATTATTAGTTTTATTACGGTCCAAGTTGGACCTATGTTTAATCATCGATCTTATTGACTCTCTAATCTGTGCTGCACAATGTAAAACTTATATCTCATTCTCTTGCAGAGTTAGTTAGTCCTATAGATTTATGTGTTTATCTCTTTTTAGTGTCGCTTTTTCGTTTCATCGATTTTCAAATCACAACGATTCCAAAGAAGTTTTACTTCAAAACACGGTCCAATCGGCACAATCAAGCCAAAAGACTTTAATTTCGATTGTTTTGTCAAGTATAACTATCATGCCGAGGATTGGCATGACAGTTATACCCACACACAGTCAGTTCTACTTGACACAATCGGCAGCGTCAGGCCGATGGGATGATAGGAAGAATGGTGTATGGTCATCATTAGTAGACAGTAAAAGAAAACGGAAACGAGGCATCAAAATGTATACCAGATGTATTTAATGGTGCGGCTTCATCTGAGATAATGTTTAGGTCGTTTTACACAGGTGTAATGCGCAATACAAGATGCAACATCGTTAATGACGTAAAGTATTGACAGATAACGTATACACTAATGTGGCTATGCGTTAACGATGTTATTTTTTAATGCTTTAAATAAGGCGCATTCAGCCATAGCCTTAATCTTTAACACTTATGCAGATGAAGCTCCAGCATAATAAGTTAGGTTAAGGTTCCTGTTACCGCAATAATTCGAAAGTGTGTGTGTAAAGGAAACAACATTCAGTTGATATTTACTGATCTATAATTTACCAAAAAAATTCAACCACCACCAAAAATTTTCTTCGCGATATGAGACGCAACTTGGTTTTTTCAAATACTTTCTATAGTTATTTTAAGTTAAAAAAAAAGTTACAAAATCGTCTCCAAATTATTGACATGAAACCATTTTACTTATTCATTTTTTATTATAACATGATAAAAAAATATCTGAATCTTTATAAAAGAGAGACAAAATAATTTGATTGTATTATTTTTAGGGATGGGCCGAATGTGGTTTGAACCGAATTCGAACTTCGGCCGAACATTCGGTCAAAATGAAAATTCTGCCGAAATTCGGCCGAGCTTCGGCTTAGTTTCGCCGCGCTTTCTCGAGAGCGACACGTTGTGACTTGTTGAGGCACTTACATGTATTGTTGCTAGATGCACCCCGCTCGCACTCCACGCTCACTGCATGGCCGTGAGGCGCCGGTCATTAGCAAATACGTCATCGGTGTGTCTTGTGCGTTTGTTTACATTAAACAAATTAATTGTTTTTAAGTAGATTTACGAAGATTAAAGAAATCAATTTTATTGTTTGGACATTTTATACAGAAACTGACAATTAAAATAAAGTGAAATGTACCATATGTGGTTCATTGATATATCGTGGTGGTAGTGGCCGTTCAACATCTACTTCTGCACTGACCAACCACATTCGTGTGAAACATGATCGAGAATTTGCACAATTACAACATCCTGTTCATACACCAAACCCGTTCCTACCTTCAACTAGAGCTTCAACATCGAACACTATTGAGACACCCACGATGGAGTCATCCTTACATCAAGCATCCATTGAGGGCTCATTTGAAAGTAAGTGGCAAATAGATGACCCAAGGGCTAAACAAATTCACAGAGCAATAGCAGAAATGATTGCGGTGGATAATCAACCTACTTATGTTGTAGAAAATGATGGTTTAATCGGATAATAACTGTATTAAAGCTCAAATACCAGATGCCCAGCCGAAAATACTTCACTGAAACTGTTCTAGTTCAAATGTATGATTTATTGAAAAAAAATATTCTCGATCAACTAACCGCAGCTAAAACGACTTCAGTTACAAGCGACATGTGAACGTGCATCAATAACATGCAGTGCTTTTTAAGTTTTACTGCACACTGGCTTGACAACAAGTTTGTACCGCAACATAGGGTGCTACAAATGAAATCGTTTTCAGAACATCATACGGCGCAAAATATCCAGTGTGCCCTAGAAGAAATAGCTGAGTTATGGAACATCTCACACAAAATTAATCTTATAGTGACAGATAACGGTCGCAATATTGTAAAAGCCGTAAATGACAGTCCTTTTCTAGGAAAAACGTGCTTCATTCATACTTTGCAACGTGCAATTCACAGTGCCTTGGAAGAGTAGAAAAGTATTAATGAAGCCATAGCGGCAGGCCGTCGTATTGTAACTCATTTCAATCACTCCAAACCGGCTCAAGAAAAATTACAGCTGATACAGACTGAGCTGAATGCACCCATACATAAACTAATTCAAGACGTCAGCACCCGGTGGGACAGCACTTTTTATATGGCTGAGAGTTAATTGGCACAAAAGAAAACGATTTCGTTATGCATATCTGACAACAGTGGCACAATCAATTTTCAAAATTTAACAGAGAGACAATGGGATCTTCTAAAAGAGTGCCTTGCCTTACTCCAACCTTTTGAAGAAATCACAAAAATGGTCAGCTCTTCCTATTCCTGCATATCAGAAGTCATACCTAACTTTGCGATTCTTTCCAAGTATTTTACTAAAGAAGAAGTTCAAGTGGCTTGTCCTAATGTGAACACAATGCGTTTGTCACTAAAAGAAGGACTGGATAAACGTTTTCGGCGGGTTGAAGATGACAAGTACTACAGCCTAGCAACATTGATGGATCCGCGGTACAAAATGAATTTTTTTACACCAGATAATGCACCAATGATAAGACGTACCTTCTTGGCGGAATTCATATGAAGAAGTGAGGATATTGGGAATTCAAGCAGTAACGAAGAAGTTGTCCAGGCAGCACAGAGATCATCACCATTGTCCAATAACGAAAACATACACAAAACATTCTGGAGCTGCTATGATGAACTGGCAGCAGTAAAGTTGCCCAATGTAGAAGAAACCAAAAGTCCAATCGCCTCAGAGCTAGACAGATATCTCAATGATTTTCTGTTGCCCAAAGACTTATGTCCATATGACTGGTGGGCTAAGCATAAGGACAAGTTCCCTAACATGAGTTATTTGGCTAGAATATTTTTATCGTCTCCTGGAAGCTCGGTATATTCTGAGAGACTTTTCTCAGAGGCAGGAAACATATACGAACAAAAACGTAACAGACTTTTGCCAGATAACGCTGAATCTTTGGTGTTTTTACACCATAACCTGCCTCTAATAAATTTTAAATACGATTAGGTGGATAAAGGTATAGATTTTGAAACAATGATTTAAAAAAAATCCCATTCATAATTCTAAATTCTTAGGTCTCATTCATATTGAGTTAGAGTAAGTTTCAAAGCTTCTTTAAGGTTCTTAAAGAAGCGTTCAAACTTACTCTAACTTAATATGAATAAGACCGTATATATTTAGTTCGTAAAAAAATGATTTTAATGAAAATTAATGTTGTAATTGCTGATGTTTGTTATAAGTGTTTTTCTTTAAATTCAAGTTACGCATTATAAATAAGCAGTTGCACTACTAAGATTATTACATTTTTTGTTTTAATTTGAATTCTGTTTAATTTGACAAAGATTTATATGGCTCTTCAATTAAGAAGAACTAACTTAATTTAATTTTTATCACAATGTAAGTTAAGTTTCACATGTTCCTAACTAAAATAAATGACCATGAGTATATAAAGGCCTAATTTTATTTTACGGTTATGATAGATATGATTTCTATTAATTTCAGTCAAAATAATGGAAGTAGGTATTTCACTTTTTTCTTGCACCGAATGTTCGGTATTTGAACCAAATTTCGGCCGAATACCGAAGTTCGGGTCAAGTTGCCGAAATTCGGTCCAAACGAATGTAAAACGAATTTCGGCCCATCCCTATAGTTTTCCATAACTAATTTATTCAGGTTGAGTATAGATATAAGCCCGGATGAATTTAATGGTGAATGTGCTTAGGTACATATTTAAGACTTATTTATAACAACCAAAACTCCTTTTGAGTGGAGCAAAAAGGTTTTTAATTAATTCTGGCAATTTAAAATTCACGACAATGATCTGGTAATTTTGACAATAATAAAGTATGATTTAAATTTAGAAATATACTCACGTATTGTATAACATTTCTAAAACTTTTTTAATCACTAAATAATCATTAAAACTGATTTTAAGTCTAAAAAATAAAGTTTAACTTTAAATAATGAAGCCACGATAAAAAATACGATAGTGAAATACAGTTGTTTTTTTTCTTTATGGTTCGATAACTCTATGTGGAGATGTCACTGTCATAAACATAGATATGTCATTGCCATAAATATTTTTCTTTTTCTTAGAATTTTTTCAATATGGCTTAGAAGGCTAAGGCAGGAGCTCCGCTTCGTATCGCTCCCATCTTAGCCTTTGTAATTATTATTTTGTTACCACCCAATATTCAATATGATAGAACTGGCTGCTCCTCAGATATCCGGTAAACGAATTTTAAGTAGTGGGTGGATGGAGTGGGATTGGAGGAAGGTGTACTTACCCTTTCTGCAACCTCTATGGTCCGGAGTTCTTGAAATATTAGTTTTGGTAAACATAATCTCACCTATTTTGTCACCAATAATATTGTGATAGGTGGTGAAAAGTCACGACAATTGACTACAACAGTGATTTACGCTAGGTTAGCTTTAGGCCAAAACCGACTAACTATTTATTATTTATTTTATAAATACGAAAAGTCGGTTAGTTTAGGTTATGTGCAGACCAAAGCGCACAAGCCGAGCGAGCGAAGCGAGCGTGCCGTGGCAGTGACCGACGAGTGCCAGAAGCGACTGGTAACCGTTTACTATTTATTTTATATACACAAACAGATACGACAAAAAATTGTTACTTTTAGTTACACTGTTTTTTTGGTTATTTTGGTTCTGTTTCTGTTGATTGCTGGCTTTCTTTTAGACTTTGAAGGGATTGTTGAACTTTAGACCTATCATATAATTGAAGGGTACAGGCAAAGAACAGGGATTGTCACAAAATTTATTTTTTCTATATTCTATCGAAAGGAAATCTTTGTCTATGGTAGTTTATTTCCCAATCAGTAACTTTTATATAAAATTATTTGCCCATAGGTGAACTTAAATATAAAGACTTGATGTGTCTGATGCCATCTTGTACCAGAGAAGCACAGGTGTTTTATGAATCATTAGAATATGATTCCAAAAACTAAAAATGCTGATGACTTAATTGGACATTCCTTGTTTTCTGTTCTTCCAAGATTTTAATAACTAAAAAGTCCATCATAACTACACAGTTATATTAATTAAATAAACATCTAATTAGTTTTAAGTAAAAGTTACTGCATACGCCGATCCCAATAAACAATATATACTTCTAAACTTTTAATTGCGTTTTTCTCAAAATCTATTTATTAAGACATTCCCTGTCCTTTGCCTGTAATTTTGAATTGTAAAATTAGTCAAAAAATAAGTGAGGTTATGTTTATAAAAAAAATGTTATTTCAAGAACTCTAGACCATAGGGTTGTAGTAGGGGTAAGTATGCCTCCTCTCCCTTCACTCCACCAACTCGCTACTTAAAATTCGTGTATCAAACATCTATAGATTTACCAAAGAACTATTAGATAGATCAGAGTTTTTAATATAGGTTCGAAGTTAGTAATCGGGGTCCGAATGATTTACTCTATGGTGAATATATCCGTAACTAGGCAAATAATCGCGCGCTCGTCAACAGTCAATATGTATATATCTAAAAATATTTTCGTAGCTTAAAGGCCTAGTTACTAACCATAAACTTAAAAACAAACAAATATTATCTATGATTTTCGTGTTTCTTGTTTTTTAAATTATGTGAGTTGCTCTGTTGTGTTTTATTTCATTTTTAACAACTTTATGTTGTGTTTTTGGACTATTTTGAATCTTTTTATGTTGATTACTGGATTTATATTGGATTTTTCAACTTTGGACCTATGATATAAGTGCAATATTAGTGAAAAACATAAGTGAGGTTATGTTTACAAAAATATTAATATCTCAAAAACTGTATAGTTTTTGTATAGTTTTTATTATCTACATAGGAGTTGCAGAAGGGTAAGTTTCCCCGCCCCCTCCCCCCCCCCTCCCTTATCATTACTTATAATAACCCGGGTTTATATCTATACCACACCCCATACGCCTTATATATAGACCTGTTATTTGGGCTAGGAATTTAGGGTCCACCATCAATTTCTGAATGAATAGTGGGAAAAACAAAAATACGTTTGATAAACAAGGTTATGTCACTTTTGTTGATAAAAGAAGTTTGATTTGTGTTTAGGAATACACTTACACCTAATATATAAACACTAAAACTATTTTTTAGTTTAGTAAACGAGTTTTGAATTAGTTATTATAATTTTAAAGTTCATAATAATAAAAATGTAAATAATATCGATTTTTAAATATGAAAATATATTTTATTTGCTTATATATTGCGAGTTTGAATTAGTAGTATGTTTTTAATCGATTTATTTTTATTAAAACTTCGATGTATAATTTGCTTTACTCAATTTGCTGTCTTTTTGTTCCATTTTTATTTTAGTTATATGAATGTACTTTGTGTTTTGTTTTGGATTTTTCGATGACTTGCGCTGTTTTGGTTATATTGATTATTTTTACGTTGACTGGCTTTCTCACTGGACTTCGATCGCATTGCTTAACCTTGGATTTTGGCGAAATCCTCTATCTGAATTTTGGGGTGTGATATAGATATACGGGAGGTAAATGGTGATTTGAGTTGGGGATATCCTTACCGTGCAATCTGGCAACTTAACCAATGGTTGTCAATTTTGTCATTAAATGTTTTCGTTTGAATATTACTATTACCTCTCACAAAATGTCTTTTTGAGGGACATTATATGCTCAAAAAAGTAATTTTGTTAGAGCTAATTGTAATTCTGTGAAAGGTAATTGTAATCTCCTAAACGAAAATCGAAGACCTATAATGTTAAAATTGTCAACCGTTGGTTAAGTTGCCATATTTCACGGTACGGTTTATTTATAGCCACTAAGGTTGTGATGGGTGATCAAAAGTCGCGACCAGTGACTAAAACGGTAAGTTGGTTAGGTTAGGTTAGTCTTTAGGCCAGTACAGACTGGTCACCATTTATCCATTGATAACTATTTAAGCGATGCTGATCCCTATCGTGGCACTCGCTCGGCTTGTGGGCTTTAGCCTGCGTTTTTAGACTGTTTTGAATGTTTTTTAAATTGATCACTGCCTTTCTTTTGCATTTCTCATCTTTAGACATAAGAAATAAGTACACCATTAGTGAAAAAAAATAAGTAAAGTTATGTTTACAAAAAATCATATCTCAAAAACTACATGTCTCCTAGACATGGGGGTTTCAGAATGGACAAGTACTCTTCCCCCGTACGCCCTCCGTGCCCCACTACTTAAAATTGAGTGACCACTATTGTAAAGTTTAACCCAATATGATAATAGCATCTGAAAAACGATCGCGTTTCCGAATCCCCATTTTCGCCCGAAAAATCAGTACCGAAAATCCTCAAGGACGTTGGCGTTGCTAAAATTCTATTGTTTTAACTGTATTAATTATTATCAAATATAGTACTTACCCATAACATATCATGCGTAGTTTATTAGTATTATGCCTAAAAGCCAAGAAAGTTGCAGACAGCATAATAAGGATAAATACTATCTATTTATCAATTTAAAATTACTTTTCAAAATTTTTTTTTAAGAAACAGTTCACAAAGCTTGGTAGTACTATGTTTATTATTTTAAATACTACGTTGTCATGGATACAACTTGTAATGCTGCTTGTAATAAAATGTCATTTCAATATAACTATTTCTAATAACAAAAGTCTGTAAAGATACTCTTTTTCTCAATAAAAGAACACTTGATTGCATCCGATATTTTTTTCGTCGAATGGAAATTAAATGCAAAAATAAGATCGAAATTATTTATATTATAACGAGGCTGGTGAATTGATTCATGAACATTCCAGCAAAGCTATTGACGAGTACCTCAATCACAAGACAGCAGTGCAAACTCAAAACCTAGCAAGTGAATTCTAAGAAATTTTACACCATAGCACAGAAAATGTCAAGAACTTCAATGATATATACCATTTATAAATTATGTATTGAGTGCAGAATACATTGTTTATCCTTAAGATGTCATCATTATAATGTGCCGTTCTATCCTTAAGCCGCCATACCAGCGAACCATTATTTACTTCTGCTCTAGGTGGTGGTGTATATAGGTACTGATGTTTTATCTCATTTCGCTGTACTTTATATTTCTAATAATGTACAGATCTACCGTCACATATACTACATTAAGCTTACTGGGAGTGCGCGTTGTCACCCTTTTGGATGGGATAGAGGGATGCGGTAGAGGGATCAGACAGAAAAAGTGGGATAGGAGGATGAGATAGAGGGATCAGACAGGAAAAATGGGATAGGGGAATAAGGTTGAGGGATCGGACAGGAAGAATGGGATAGGGGATGAGGTAGAGGGATCAGACAAGAAGAATGGGATAGGGGATGAGGTAGAGGGGTCATATAGAAATAATGGGTTAGGGGGATAAAGTAGAGAGATTAGATAGAAAGAATGAGATAAGGGGATGAGATAGAGGGATCAGACACGAAGAATAGGATACAGGGATGAGGTAGAGGGATCAGATAGAAATAATGAGATAGAGGGATCAGACAGGAAAAATGGGACGGGGGAAGAGGTACAGGGATTAGATAGAAAAAATGAGATAGGAGAATGATACAGAGGGATCAGACAGGAAAAATGGGATAGGGGGATGAGGTAGATGGCTCAAATAGAAAGAATGGGATGGGGTAAGAGGTAGATGTATTTATTTAATGAAGTATTACATTATCCTATAAACTATACTATATTAAAAACTAAAACTAAATAAAAAAGGGAATAATATCTAAAAATAAAATATTGCTCCTAAACCACTGTCACTCATCGGGATCATTCCTAAAAGGCTGGCGGCGTTGCCACGTTGTATAGCAACGCGAAATCTTTGAGAAAAACAGATGCCAGCCTTATGGTCGTGTCCTATAATATACAATATTGAAAAAAAGAACAAGTAACTGTAATTTTAGAACTGCACGTCAGAACTGAAAACTTTGTATCTGAGCACGACGGTCACGAGAGTGCACTGCTTTTTCCCTATCCCAAAAGAGCCAATGTGCTTAAAGACCTTTTCAGTTCTATTAAACATTATTTATTTCCTTTACTACCTTTTACGCTTAAGAGGAGTTTATGGGTAATTTTTTCACTAATCAGTTGTTGAGCAGTTGTTTAAAATTTAACAAACGATTATAAGTAAGGCCGTAAATTCTTAAATATCGGACGGGTTACAATACAATACCAACAATACCTTTATCACCTGTCGAAAATTATATAACATAATATAATATAAAATAATATAGACAAACTAACTAAAAACAACTTCTGAGTTTTCACAAAGCTGCGCTTTGTGCTAGTGAAGTAAGTAAAGGCAAAGGCGCTTAGTTTTTAATTTTCTCAGACGTCTACGGAAATTAATTTCTCCCGATAAAGCTTGCACCTTTCATCAAGCAACCGTCCCAACATTTTAAAATTAATAGAAAAAACATCTTCAGTTTATGAACTTAAATGAAATTTATTTGCACATAGTACATAATAATTATAAAGGTATTTAATATTATATAAATCCACATGCCATTCTCCATAGTGTGCACAGATATTATTACATTGATTTATATGTATAACAAGTTGTAATTGTCGTCAGCCAATCGCAGTCCACTGCTGGACGTAGGCCTCCCAAAGTCGGCGCCACATATACCGGTCCTCCGCCTTCGTAAGGTCGCCCACTTTACCTGCGTACCTTAAGTCAATCCATTGGTTGGAGGACACCTAACGTTTACCGAGACGCGATCTCTACTTCAGGGTTCGTCTGCCCCATCGGCCACCGGTCCTGCGACATACATGACCGGCATTGCCACTTTAACTTGTTACCTTTTTTATTTTAATTGCAGTAGTTCAGCAGACAGGCAGACGGCCCACTTCATGGAAAGCTGTTACCATCGCCTATGGACATTTGCAACACCAAAGGTGCTACAAATACGCTGCTGCTCTCTTAGGGGAGACTGGAACCTTGTCACTAATGCCGGAACACAACTCAAGGTTGTTATGGCGACATACTTTAGACCCTATCACCTGACTGTGAATTGTTTTGTCGCGTCTTACGACAGGCTGCCTGGCCGCTAGAAATTGTATTTTTTATCCGTTCCTGCACGGATACAATTCATAGCTCGCTCCATAGCTCGTTGAGCGACTTGACATTTGTGGACCAGTCCTGTCACCAGTGTCCACGTCTCGGCCCCGTAGAAGAGGGAGGACGCACTGCACGAAGACTTTCGTCTTTATCTATTGCAGTTTGTCGACTAAACTCAGAAAATAAATATTGTTAACATGACCACAGAAATAGAAAACACATTTTAGAGTACTATTCAAATCAAGATATAAATATAAGTTAAATGTTTAAATTCTATACAAATACTAACGGGCTCAGCAGACTTTGTCCATCTTTAAAAAAATAAAATTTATAAACTATTGTAGCGCTACCTATCGGGTCCAATTGTGAATCTAAACCATCCCGGGACCCAATTGAACACACACACAAAATATTTCATCAAAGTCGGCCTAACTATTTAAGAGGTTCAGTGTGTATGTCACACAGGAACAAGAATGTTATATAAAGATCCGGTAAATTCTTGTTTTAAATATTGTTACGAGTTGCAGGACTCGAATTAAAATGCTGTTGGAATTATTATATAGAATTTATTAGAACTATACAAACACGTGTAACACAGGTACAAATATAACTGAACACAATCAGTCCAAAAGTAATGCACGATTCAATAACACACGCAAAGTCCGTCACTAAATAGATTATCGAATGTACACAAGTCTTGCCTCGCGGCTGGTTATCGCTCGTCTACCTTCCTCAATCGGGCCATTGCTTTATATGGCATAAATGCAAATATGTCTGCCCGCCAAGCGTCGACGCAATTTCCCTGAAATCGTAATCCGCACAGCTGCATAATTATGCCTGCAAACGGTCATAAACGAGTACAATAGGCTGCTCTCCACAATAACCAATAAATAAGTAAACAAAAGAAGACAATCTTAAAAGAACTACAATTAGTTCAAATGCCGACAGGTAATAAAGTGTCTACAGGTATGCAGGTGTGAATTTGTTTTTTGTCGGCACTAGGTCGTAACAATATCAATAGCAAAGTATGGAAAGTAAAATACGATATAACTGTCTAAATATAACCCAAATAAATAAGTCTAAAGTTCTACATTATATAGCAGATCATTGCCTGTGGGAAACATGCCCAGAAGGCTACCTGCACTACCACGCTGCAAGGCAATGCTAGTTTGCTGGGCGAAGTATGAGCCAAATTTCTGCTCACGGGTTGTGTTTCTTACAAATCTCTTTAAATAAACTTTTTGCCTATGGACCCTGATAAATTAGATTATGAATGTAAGAAGATATTAGATAAATGTTTTGCAATTAATCGAGCAGAATTAATTTATTACTAACTATACGCGCATTTAATTAAGTAAGCATTAAGGTTGCTCCCATCAAAGTCAACACAAGTTTGCTAAGCCAGTATTGCCCTCGTTCTTCGAGCAGATCTATTTTTAAATATTTATTTTTCATAAAATGCACTTCATTATATTCTCACAACTAATGACCGGTTCTTATATCTTACTGTACATACACCTGCCTTACCATTGGTTGAATTTTGTCAATGCTTGTATGTAACTTATGTCAAATTTTAACCGATAGTAATACAAATGAGTGCTTGGCAAGATTTACGAACGGGCCACAAATGAAGCCGCGGTAGCGTAGTGACACTTGCATGTAAACTCTCATTTCAAGCTATGCGATCTAATTCTGACCGAGAAGCTTGCACCATTTGCAGTTTTGTAGCCTAATATGTATATTGTTATAATTAACATTAGCCGACGATGAAGGAAAATATTGTGATGAAACCGGAATATCGATATGACCAATGTAGGAAACTTCCCAGTGCTCAAAACAATGTCTCTTCTCCTTTAAAAAAATAGGAAGACCTGAACCCAGTGGGCTGTTTATGGGCTGGTATCATTGTTCAGTTTAAAACGTTTTTGGATACACACAACGCGTAAAAACACAATGTAATAAATATTAAAAATACATTGTAAAAATACAAGACAAGAGAGTAAGAGAGTAAGAGTTTTAAGAAAATATAGAGAAAATAGTATCAATTGAGGAATGAAGCAATACACCATATATGAACTAACCCATAACATATACAAACTGACAATATGCTATACCTTTTTTTTGTCAACGCTGGGGGAATACATTTGCGCATATCCTTAGGCCAGGGCGATGCTACCAAGGGGTATGCGGGACTCCCGGCTGATGGTGTTGCACACAAGCTTCAACATTGGAGCGAAAGCAAAGAGAAGAGAGCAAAGGGATCAAAAGGGCCTTCAGACTGCGCGACAACGACATGGTGGAGCATCAAAACATCTTCAAGACTATTCAGTCGCGAGACACCGGTACGTCAATTGAACGGATCAGAACTTGAGTCAATCGAGAAAAGCGTGTGATTATTTAAAGAGGTATTTTTATTTAAATAAAGGCAGTTTTTCTTTAAATCGGCGTTCTTTCCAATCTCCGGTACCCACAGCACGTAACAATATAAAAATTGTCTAAGCGGAGTACCGCTGAATCATACTACGTCGTGAAATACTGTACGCCTGTGGTATATGAACTGATATCATGGGAGCACTTTGCGTGCCTTAGCTACTAAACTTTAATAAACTTTACAGTGTACAAAGCCGTTTAATGTTTCAGATGTCAAGAGGCACTATGAGCAGTTACCATCTAGTGAACCGTCTTCCTATATTGCCCATATTATGTGGCGAATCGATTTAAAGAAAGAATGAATATATATATGTCCAAAATGAGACATACACAAGATAAACCAATTAAAAGAAAATTCATGCAGAATTTGTATGCCGCAGTTTTAAACATGAGGTTGGCACACAGTATTATACTGTGCCGAAACATAGTAACACAGCACTAATTTTTAGTGCCCACCTCCTACATCAAATGTGTATGAGGAGACCTTTTGTAAAAATAAGAATCATTAATTTCAAAATGTATAACTATGGAATGAATCTATACTACAATAAATCTGTAAATGGTTCGAATTTGTACACCGCGTTTAAAAATGTGAAAAATATCAGGGGAGCTAATTCGGACCAGCAGATTCCGAAAATGCAATATTTAGAAGATTTGTCTGTTTGTCTTTCTTTTTTTTTATTGCATCAGTTCAGCAGGCAGACAGACGGCCCACTTGATGGAAAGCGGTTACTATCGCCTATGGACATTTGCAACACCAAAGGTGCTACAAATGCCCTGCTGCTCTCTTAAGGGAACTGGAACCTGGTCACCAATGCCGGAACACAACTCAAGGTTGTTATGGCGTACTCTAGACCAGGGGTGGTAGCCATCCAGCCGGGCAAATGCCTTACCACTTGGCTGTGGGTTGTTTAGTCGCCTCTTGCGACAGGCCGCCCGGCCGCAGGAAATTGTATTCTTTCTCCGTTCCTGCATGGATAAAATACTTTCTGTCTATTAAAGGATCACATAAAAACTTCTAAACGGATATGAATGAATTTTGTAACGGAGCTAACCTATATCACGAGGCGTCACTTCGATACTTTTTATACTGATAAATGACGTTGTTTCCGTGGGATAGAGGAAATTAGCGAAAAAGATGGCGCTGCGATCGCATCTTTTTTGAAAACTGCTGAACTTATACGACTGAAACTCATCATATTGCTGGCTTATAACCCAAATCAACACTTAACGATAACTTTAATCCCGTTAAAAGACGTCGTTTACTTGGAATAGATGGATTAGCAAAATACAACCGCGTTTTTTCAATTCACTAATAAATATTTACGTCATAAATAACACCTCATTCATTATATTACTTCAAATCAGGTTGGCTTCGACTCATCTGTATGTTTTGTTGGGCAGTTGTGTAGACTATATAGATTTAGTTCCTTTGTTATTGTAGTGAATTTAATAAGAAAGAGTAAAGTTTTAGGTCTAAACAATTACAGAATGTATCCCTCTTTATCCAAATATGTTATTTATAATAATAATATCGCATCAGAATATCATTATTCCTACTTCTAAATTTTTTATACTTTAACATCCATAGTAATACTATATATTTCCTTTGCCTGTTATGATACATTCTTTAAAACATAAAAATGACAGTTTAGTTCACGAGCAAAGCTTAAGCTACTTTTTCTTCTGAGATACTGTTATAGTTGTTGAGTGTTTCACGCAGATGTAGCGATGAGTTTAATGCGTTATTTAGGATGTGATATTGTTATTAATTGGTAATGACGTTAAAAATTGATAGATAACGTATGTATACAATAATGTAGCTATGCTTTTTAAGCAATTTTCACCTTCACTTAGATACATTTTCATTGAAGGTTTATATATATAATATAACCTAATTAAGTTTTTATGTAAGTAACATAGAGCCACTTCCTAGGGTGTCCTTCGCAGCGTAGCCGCGGCGATAGATTTTTTAATATTTTATATTATACTAGCCGCGCTAGTATTATGTAAAAAAAGATAGTATAACGTTGATAGATCAGTAATAAAACAATTAAATATTGAGTACTAATATAAAAAATCAATCACAATAATAATACATAATAATATTATCGGGATTAATATTTTAATGTACACAACTCTGCCTTTTGATTCTTCCCTTCTCGCTAGAGTCATAGGTATGCTGGAAGAAAACTCTTTTCGGGTTAGGCTCGACTTCGTACATCACCACTATTTTATCATTTTGTATTTAACTTTTTGTGTACAATAAAGAAGTAATAATATAAGCACACTAAAGAATTACGACATTAACATTTTGCTTGACCTATAACATATTAACAATTTCTAGCCATGCCGCCTTCGCGAGATCTCAGTCGAAGAGAAAGGCCCAATAAAACCTGGTTTGCCGTCGTGACAGATGACATGTGTACCGATTATCTCAAAACGGGAGATGCCGAAAACCGCGCGAAAGTAAAAGAAAAAGTAGCAAATTACGCCGCGGGAGTCGGAGCGAATGTTCCGAACGCAACCGAGATTTAACACTCGTATAATCATAATGAAAGGTCTACCTATAAGCAATCACAAAAAACTTAGGTTCAAATTAAAATAATCTAGATTTGTAAATCTATAGATATAAATGTGAGCCATGAAGTCCTACAAGTTATCGAAAGCGTGTACCATCAGTCACTTCTTAAGCTGGAACGTTGAAAGAAATTGATTTTTTTCTGTAGTCTTACATGTGCAGTCGAGACTGATAACTTCCTTGAGCCGGCGCGGCAATGTTGCAATTGCATCTTCGTCTGCCAGGGGTAACCATAGATACAAATAAATATTGTAATTTCCCATAACCGCACCTATAAAGACGAACTGTTATTAAACAAAGATACAAACTTTACAGAAAAGAAAATAGATCATTATTTTTCTTGTCGTGTAGCCGCGTTTATATAAATCATTACACATTTCCTTAAAACTTTTAATAATCATGAAATTGAATCAAATTTACGAAATTGAAAAGGAGTTAATTAGCACTTTCCATTTATGACTAACTAGCTGACCCACACCACTTCACTGGGTGTCATTAAAAAAAAAATAAAAAAAAATAACAGGGTGTAATTTTTACAGATTTTAGTCGGTTCGATTACTGGGTGAAGCAAGAGAATTTTCGAAAATCTTTGAATGTAGTTTTATTTCTTTTCAAAAATAAAGAAATGTTTGTTTGGAGTAAAATTTGCTATCTCTGTTATTTAGAGTACTTTCCCTCCAAGTGGCACTACATTTGAATAAGAAAAATACTTCTAGATTTGAATAAGCTTTTAGATTCGCCATACATTCGTATGTCGAGCATCATAATAAAGCTACGTTTTAACGGATTTTAAGCGCGGTATTTTATTTGATTTACATTCCAACGTTTTGAAGCATCACGATGAAAAAATAACTTTATATATTGTATTTAACAAATTGTCGTTTTAATGAAATATCTTTTCGTCAGTCGATATAAGTTTTTATGAACATACTAATATTCGAATCAACATGGACTACATTTACTTATTGTTTTTATTTAAATAGTTTAAGTGGTTTTTATTGTAGTTCTAAATAAATCTTTTTCTTTATTTCTTTCAAATGTCTGTGAAAGTTATCTGAAATACCTGTTTGACATTTGACGCTGTGGAATATGTCCCCGAATATTTAAAAGAGGCTTAAAATGGAAAAGCTCTGAATCAAACTATTGTTTGGATATTTTGTCACAGGTGTGCTGTATTGTATTATTTTAGAGCATTATTCAAAACTAACTATTCCTGCTGTTCGTGATGGACTTGGACTATTATAATTTCCTAACTAAGATTATAAATGCGAATATGAGTATGTTTGACGCTTTCGCATAACCACTCATCTGGTCACCACGTTTTGGATACAGGTTATCAGGTGTATTGAAAAATACATATAATGGGTACCTTTCATCCAGGAAAGAGTACTATTTTCGAGGCAGGCAAAATCAATATTACCGTAAAGGAAACCACGGGCAAAAACTAGTAATATGATAAATGTGAAAGTAATTTATCACCTTAATATTACAGATGTAAAAATAACTTGTTTTTATCCTTTACGCCCTTCTCTAGGATAGTGACATGTCTCAATGTCGAAAGAGATGAATAAGGGAATAAATATTTGCCTTGGGAAACCTGTAATACCTGAAATTGGGGATCTGAAAACTTAAGTTTTTGAAAAATTAAATTGCGTGCTAACGTAGTCTTCTTTACTGCGTCAATCCACGCGTGTTTCTGTATTAATTGTGATTTTAATACATCCTAATTAAAATACGTACCTCTTGTTTAAAGAGCAGGCGTTAATACAGGTTACATTGTATAATATTTTTATGTCGGTGCTATTTGCTCTCGGAAGATTTACTTTATTTTATATCGCAAACTATCCTATCTCCCGAGATGAAAAGTATCTATGTACATTTTCGGTGTTCAGACACACAGATCGAAATTACCAAAATTACCAAAACAACAAAAACAATCGAAATTGCCAAAACTACCGAAACTACCAAAACTACCACAACTACCAAAACAATTGAAACTACCAAAACTACGGAAATTACCGAAACTATCATAACTACCGAAACTACGAAAACTACCAACCAAAATTTACCAAAACTAACGAAACCACCAAAATTACCTAAACAACTAAAACTACCAAATTGACCAAAATAAATAAAACGTCAAAAATTACAAACCACAAATAGAAAACCTATCCTAGTTTCCGGGATAACCTTTACATAAATCTATCCCAAAATCTATCCCATCATGTGGGATGAATTGCATCCCATGTCCACCTTCGGTATTAAAATTACATACATACCAAATTTCAGCCAAATCGGTCAAATAGTTTTTCCGTAAAAGCATAATAAACAAATAGACAAATATATTTTTATCCCGGAAACTGTCCCATTTTTCGGGATAAAAGGGGATCGGATTCGGGATATCCTATGTTCATCTTCGGCATCGAAAATATATATATACTGAGTTTCAGCGAAATTGGTCCAGTATTTTTATCGTGAAAACAGAACAGACAGACGGACTGACCGACAGACAGACGGACAGATGGACAGACGGATAGACGACATACAGACATACAGACAGACAGACAGAGTTACTTTCGCATTTATAATATTAATAGGGATTATAAAAAATGCGAAAGTAACTGTCTATCTGTCTGTTCCGTTTTCACGGCAAAACTACTGGATCGATTTGGTTGAAACTCAGTATATATATATTCTTTTTTCGATGCCGCGAATGGATATAGGATATTTTTTATCCCGAAAAATGGGATAGTTTCCGGCATAAAAACATATTTGTCTCTCTGTTTGTTATCCTTTTATGGAAAGACTATTAGACCGATTTGGCTGAAATTCGGTACATATATAATTTTAATACCGAGGGTGACCAAGGGATACTTTTTATCCCGAATACTGGCATAGATCTATGTAAAGGTTATCCCGGAAACTAGGCTAGATTTTGTGATTTTGTCCATTTCGTCCACTTGGTCCACTTGGTCCACTGGGTCCACTGAGTCCACTGGATCCACTGGGCCTATTTGATCTACTGGGTCCACTGAGTCCACTTGGTCCACTTGGTCCACTGGGTCCACTGCGTCCAGTTGGACCACTGGGTCCACTGGGTCCACTTGGTCTACTAGGTCCACTTGGACCACTGGGTCCATTTGGACCACTGGGTCCACTGGGTCCAATTGGTCCACTTGATTTACTGGGTCCACTGGATCCAATTGGTCCACTTGGACCACTGGGTCCACTTGGACCACTGGATCTACTGGGTCCACTTGGTCCACTGAGCCTACTGGGTCCACTGGGTCCACTGGATCCACTTGGTCCCCTGGGTCCACTGGGTCCGCTTAGTCCATGTTATTTATTTTGTCATTGTTGTCAAATTTTGTGTGTAGTTTACAAATAGACGGGGGATGATATAGTTTGCTATATAAAATGAAATGAATCTTCCAGGGGCAAATACATAAAAAATTAATACAATTGGACGTAGTTACACGAAAAGGATCCAACCCACAATATTGTAAAAATTTAGTTAAGTGCACCAAACTGATGCTACATATAGATATTATCGGTCAGTAAATAAGACCCACGTAAAAACAGCTGTTTTTTATTGATTATTAACATTGGAACCAACCAACATCAATAGGCACATGTATATTTGTTTTCACTTATATCGATCCAACCATCGTGGTTCTTAACCAGTATTAGAAACTAAATCAGTAAAACAATACTCTGTGTGATAGTAATATATACAATAAAATAATAATAATATTCCAAGATACCATTATACTCACAATCTATTTTATAATGAACACCTATGAATAAATACGTTATAAACTTCAAATGTCAATATCTCGAAAATGACTTTGTGTGGATTGGATCCTTTTCATTTAACTACGTCCAATTTAACCTGTACTGCCTGTTCTTTAAACAAGAGATACGCACTAGAGGTGAAAGAATGTTTGGACATTTACTACGAGACGATACCCATACATATCTATAGATTTATCAGTACTTGTTGCTCTTGCTAGCACTAACTAACTTGCTCTAAGCCACTATATTGTGCCAAATTTTATATATCTAGCCTTAGTAGTTTCTGAGATAATCATCTGTGATTCATATACAAACGAAGACCTCAATAAGGCCTAAGGGCTATAACAGCTATGGTAGGTTTAAAAAAAAGCTCACACGACAAGAGCGCCACTCTTAAATACGGATGCAAGATAGATGGATATAGCGATCCGCATAGAGCTTTGACACTAATCTCACTGTACTGTGATAAGATGCGAGGGCGTAGCAGTACAACCGGATACCTCTGAAGTGGTTTGTAGTTTGGCGTCCAACGAGCATGAAAGAATGTCGTAGTGTCAAATGATCACAAATTCGGATTTATACAATTTAAATATAAAAATTTACTGATTTTACCTTACATATTTCAAATGTCTAACAAGAATTTTATTATTAGTAGTTAAAGCATCTGAGTGTGGTCATCGTCATCATCATGCATCATCCATGGTGTGGATTGGATTGTGGATTTTTTTCTAAATTCAATATTCACAGTACATCTATAACTAAACACATAAAACTTTAAGGTTATATAATAACTTCGTTGTCTGCCAATCGCAGTCTACTGCTGGACGTAGCATTCATTCATTTTTATTTATATAGATTATAAATCATTTTTATTTATATATAAGTAGTATGAGTTCATACAAAAATACCATAGAACCATACCATACCACACCTTACCACTTTTATAGCAATTTTACAAATTTTTTGTACCCTGTAACCAATTTGCGAACAAATTAGACAAAAGTTTTCACCTGTTCCACTTACCAACGTAGGTCATTTCATTTTTAATACATATAGATATTGAACATTCTTTAAGTGAAGCGTTTCTCAACTGCAGCTGTAATACTAGATATTTTTTTAAATATAAATGAAGTATTAGAAGAAATATCTCAATAATATTACCATCTAATCTAAAAAGACTAATAAGTAATTTAAATATAACCTAAATTAACTATGAATATTCATACTAAGAAAGTGTCCATTGACACTTTTCTTATTGTTTCTATTAAGGCGAAAACACTTTGTTCATGTGTTCTTTATTACTAGCTAGCACATTACACTACACTTTTGTTTTGTTTATAGCACTAGTTCAAATGGTTTTGTCCTTTTGAGCCTTCTTATTATGTCCGTGTTGTCAAGGAGTTGGTTCGCCTCGACATTCACGTAATGATGAAGCCGATGCTCATGGCCTTCCGCATACTTCCTAATAATGCTGGTGACGAACTTCACTTTCAAATCTCGATGGAGATCGCTCGATCTAACGTACACTGGCGCGTTTACAATGCCTTTTAGTACTTTATTTTGGAAGCGTTGTAAGATTTCTATATTACTTGTTTTGGTACAGCCCCACAACTGTACGCCGCAGGTCCAGACTGGCATCAGGATTTATTTATAAAGAAGCAGTTTGTTAGGTACTGACAACTTTGAATGTTTCCCAAGTAGCCAGTACATATTTCTGGAGCGATCCTCCAGTTCCTCGTGTTTCTTTTTGACGTGAGTCTTCCAGGGCAGTTTAGCGTCCAGTGACATACCTAAGTACTTTGCGGTATTTTCATACGGTACTACGGTGTTATTTATATATATCGGGTGATAATTTTCCATTTTATTAGTGAAGTCAATGTAGATCGACTTGGCTTCATTGAGTTTAATACATCACTTTTTTGTCCAGTCGTAGATAGTATTAACTGCCTTTTAGACATTTTCCACAGCTTCTTCGTGGGTAGCTCCTGTAGCCACGATAGCTGTGTCATCCGCAAAAGTAGCTATGGTATTATTTTCAAGTTCTGGAATATCACTTGTGTGTATTAGGTACAGGGCCGGGCCTAGCACACTACCTTGTGGTACTCCAGCATTAATTTCTTTAAAATCCGAAATCAGTCTTCTTGTCGAACCCTGAACATTCTGTTTGAGATATATGAGGCTATCAAATCTGAATATTGTTTAGGTAGCATTTTTCTTAACATGAAATTAAGTCCTTCATGCCAGACCTTGTCGAATGCTTGTGCTACACCTAAAAATACTGTAGAACAATCTTTCTTTTCTTCTAATGTTCTCTCAATGGTATTTGTGATTCTATACACTTGGTCTATGGTTGAATGTTTCTCTCTAAATCCAAATTGATAATCGGGGATTAGTTTTCTATCTTCTATTATTGGTTTCAGGCGGCGCAATAACAGTTTTTCAAATAGTTTAGACATTATTGGTAAAAGTGAAATCTGTAAGATGTCGTGTCATTGGGAGATTTACCAGGTTTTTGTATCATGGTCACTTGCGCAACTTTCCACAGACTTGGGACATGCTTTACTCTAAAACTGGCATTGATAAGTGTAGTGAGTTTGACTACACCCTTTCTTGGATGGCTGCGTAGAACTTCCCCGGTAATGAGATCGTAACCTGGAGCTTTTTTTTGGGCTGATAGCAGTATTTCTTTATGGACTTCTTTAGGAGTTACTAGATTTATTTCCAACTCATCAGGTGCTAGATACCCAAAAGTATCTTCATTATCGTTACCTTCATTTGGTTGAAATATTTTTTCTAAATGTTGAGCAAATCGGTTCGCTTTCTGACTGTTATTGATGGCCCAGTTTTCGTTCTCTTCTCTAATGGGAGAAAATTGGTTTGTCGGTTTTTTGAGAAACTTTGTTACTTTCCATAATGAGTAATCTGTATTACGATCACTAGAGAGTTGGCTAAGTTGAGATTGCATGGATTCATCATTGAATTTTTGTATTTCCCTACTTAGTCTTCTTATGAGATTGTTCAGAAGAGTTTTATCAGGCAGATATCGCGATATCTGCCATTTTTGTCTCTGTTTCCTTTTTTGCTTAATTAGATTAATAATTTCTTTTGGATAGTAATTACGCCTAGATTTTATTTTAAATTCAGGTGTATTTTCCAAGTGCATTGTTGAATATTTGTAACAAACGTCTTAACACCTGCATCAAGTTCTTCTGGTTTTTTTTATGACACTTTCAAATCTATAACACAATCTAAGTCTTGTCTAAAGCTTTCCCAGTCTGTATTCTTATTAGCCAAATAGGGGGTTTTTTTCACGACACATAATGTGCTAATTTAAATTTAAAAGTATAGGGGAATGATCAGAATTTATGCCATAACCTTCTTCAATGTGGAGAAGCTCAGGTGATATGTGTTTATTAATAAAGAAATCTATTAAGTTTGGAAGTTTATTTGGATCAGTCGGCCAACAAGTGGTTTTGCTTGTCGAAATAACATCACATCTGTTTTCTTTGATAGCATTCAAAAGTTCTCTGACTTTTTTTGTAGTTAACCTGGAACCCCAATATGTATTATTTACGTTAAAGTCACCTCCTTCTTACCTGCTTCCAAGCTGATTTAGTAAATTTATGATTGCTGATTTATAATATAAAGACTTTAAAGCATACCTTGGTAGGCAGTATATGGCTGATATAGTTACCAGGTAGCGTTTAGTCTTGATTGTAACTGCATTAACTCGCATTTTTTGTTCTTCGTGTTTCAATACTTCAAAATGATTAATATTAGTCCTGATTAGAATGGCACTCCCTCCCCGAGCTGTTATTTGGATGGAGCGCATGATACGCTTGATAACCTTTAATTGAAATAAAATTTTCTTTAGTAAAGTGTGATTCCGAAATGAGACAGACATCAATATTGTCTGTATTTAAGACCACTTCGAGCTCCTTTTGATGTCGCAGAAGTCCATTAGCATTCCATGCCATAATTTTAATTGAAGGTACTGTTACGAGCTACAGGACTCGAATTAAAAATGCCGTTGGAACTACTATAGAATTTATTAGAACTGTACAAATGCGTATAAAACAAATACAAATAAAACTGGATGCAACCAGTTCACACTGCACGATTCAATACAATTCGAACGCGCAAAGTCCGTCGTCTTTATCGCTAATCGAGAGTACTAGAGAACGTCTTACTCGTTTCGTAGTTGTCGCTTGACTGCCCGCCCCTCCATTCGGGCATCGTCTTATACTAACTACACAGTACAAAGAAATTGGTCACGCACACTGAGAAAAATATTAATTTGCACACCTGCGAACGTCCACAAAGTCGAAAACAATAACAATAAGGATTAGTTCGACGCTAATGATGGTTACAAAACAGGTAGAAAAACAATAGCATGTTTTTCTTAATTGCAAATTCAAAACACAAAGAATTTCTTAATCCCCCGGAGGACAATATACTGCGCTTACAATAGGCAGCTGTGCGCTTATCTTTGACGGCATGTAACAGTACCACCATTAATGTTTTATTACAGCTTTAGTTGTTTGTTCTATTTTCTTCAGTCTTTCATCAAATGAAGTCATGAAGTTTAATATAGAGTTTATTTTATCTTCTAGATTAGGAGCTGTTTTACTTACGAGTACTTGCTGTGACAATTGCAACTGTGACCTTGAGCCTTTAGTCACTTGAGCAAATGATCATGTGTCGACTTGTAGGAGCCTTTTTAGTTATGCTCTTACTTAAAGGTATATTAGAGGTTGTGGTCCTCTTTAACTCCTTGTTCTTCATTAGTTGAAGCTCTTTGGCAACTATGCAGCCTCTGTATTTAGCAGGATGTGGTTCACCACAGTGAAAACGTTTTGGTTTGACTTCCGCAGGCTTTGTGCAGTCGTTGGTGACGTGTTTTCCTGTACACTTTACATATCTAGGCTCTTTACATTAGTAATTGTGGGTGTGTCCATTTGCTTGACACCTTTTACATTGGGAAACCATTTTCGATAATTTTATTGCTTTTATATCCACTTTGCACCCAAGTATAGATTTAATAGAGTAAATTCTTTTAAATTCTTCATCCTTATCATAGGAAAGCATAAACATATTTAACGATTGTTTATTCCTCAAGCTCAATTTGTTGACTGCATCCTGAATTTTATACCCTTTAGAAGATAGTTCATCAACTATCCTAGAAGGCATGCACGAGGAGGGCAAATTCATGGCCATCACTCTGATCGATCTATCTTGCTTGTTCTCGTAAGAATACCAGCAGCAGTTGTTTTGCGTTAGTAGAGTTGTGAGAGCTCTATACGATACATCATTATTAGCATTGATTTAGCGCTATCTCCATTTCTCATTCGTATAAGAAATGAGTCACTTGCTAGACTAGTCAAAAGAAAATCATAGAACTTTTGATAGTCTCCAATATTTTCCATGATAACCGGCGGTGATTGAGGATCTTTTTTAATGCTTGAAGTTTTAGTTTCATCTCTATTTAATTTCTGGTCTTGTGTTGCAGGGGGGCTGAGTGACAGATTCAGCTTGCGCTTCTTTCTACTCTTCTGACGTACCCACTCAGTTTCTCTAGCTATCTTCTTCGTCCGTTTCATACTGGACACGTTCTGAGTGTCTCTCTCGATCGGATGAATTTTTGGCTGGAGCTGTATTCTTCTTTTTGATATCTTTTAGCTCCTGTTTAAACTAAGCTTTCAAGATGTCTGCGTTCTGCTGCTTCTTCATTAAAACGCTGATATAACAGACTTTCCGTGTCTGTTTTTATTTTAATTTGCCTTGAAGCCATATTTAATTAAGACTAGATAATGATGAGTCTTAATTTAATTTACTTAAGATGAAAGTGCTCGGTCTATTTACCCCCTTTGAAAACTTGTTAACTGAAGTATTATAAACATGTTTAAAAAATATCTCACTGTTTTTGAAAGGAAACCCCAGCAACGAAGAAAAAACAAACAAGCAACGAGTAGTGCTCTAGTTAATGAAATACTATTTTAAGCTTGCCTGTTTAATAAAAACTGCTCAAGTAATATCTGAGACTGTACAAATATACATTTATATGTTTCCGTAGCTGTTTAGTCAAAGGACCCTTATGAAATCGTCATGTCCGTTTGTTTGTGTTCAGTGTATGTTAAAATGAACTTTCTAGCAAACTACTTGGTCTATTTATTACCAACATAAAATGTATACAAAGTTGTAGTGAAGTTCTGAAACAAAAATTGGGTTGGCAATTATATATGTAACTGTGGGTATATTCCAATTGCTGGACAGCTTATAATTAAAATTACGTTCTGTTATTTTAAACAAAATTTAAACTAAAATTTAATTCGTTAAAGTATATATAGGCTATTAATATGAACAGCTCTGTTAACGAAAAAATGTTTCCAAATCACCGTTAGTTGGGAACGTTCCCAAAACGCGGACGCTGACAGTTAAATATTAACGTCAACATGATGTCCAATTGCATGGCAGTGTGCAGGAAAGTGGTGAGGGAAATAGACACCTACAGTATGCTAGATCGACATAGTTAGTGCATAGGACATCTATATTCTATGGACATTCTTGTACTACATAGAAACTTGAATATTAATGGAAAGTTGGCACTGGTTGGATACACAAATAGAGATGTTTGTAGAACGTAATTCTTTTTACATTAAAAAATACATTAAAGTAGGGTCCTAGTTATTTTGAATTAGCTAGAAGTTCAAGAGCGTTTTATTACTAAAATGCAATTATCAATAACGTTTTATCTAAAATAAACTTTAACAGTTTTTTATGCTTAAATTAATGATACTTAGTGTAAATTAAGAAAAAGCGTTTTATGCTATTATGAATAAGAGTTTTTCACGTTTTACTTTAATGAAGTCTCCAAACTTACTCTAGCTCTCTGTGAATAAGGCCGTAGGGATTTAGCTTAAGGTTTAGGAATTTATCCTGGAATCCTAGTTTATATTGAAAGCATTGAGATATAACATGTCTAGAGAGAGCATTGCTAACAAACAACACCGCCAAAAACGGCGTCAAAAAGGCGAAGCGTTGCTATATTCACTCTCGTAAAAGTATCAATGTGTGCGTGTTTTCGGGATATCAGCTAAAAAATATCACCCCATTTTTTTATAATCAAATATTTTTTTATGTAAGTGAAAAGTTTAAATGATCGTTATTATTTAATCGCTTTATAATTGAATATTACTCAGAGGTTTTAGTTTTCTTTAATAATTAAAGTATTATTATCTTCTATCTTATAAATATATTAGTACATTTATAAGACCTTTAATTACCAATACTAATGTAATAATTCTAAAAAAACTATTCATAATAGCAAATTATTTTCGTGTTATACAACATGTTCACGAAGGTTATAAGACGACTAGTTATGCCCCAAAGATTCTCCTGTGCTAAAAATCAGTGAAATCATTTGTAATAGTGGACTTGGAACGATTCGATGGGTTCATGCTGTGTGTGTTATGTGTAATCCAAATTTATATCAGTAGTAGGAACTACGGGGTAGGTACACGGAATAGTTTAGTGCAGGGACTTAAGAGCAACTAAACCACTTGAAAAGGACTATTATAAATAAAAATATTCATATTTTCGTCGTGTTCGGTTTGATTAGTTTATAAACTAAAATTTAAAACTAACAATAATATGTTAACTTATTTATTTATTAGGAATTAATGGAGATGAAGCTAACAAAATATAGACAAAACTAATGTCTTAATTATGACAATAATGTACTAAAAAATGTCGGTACACCATATCTCCATAAATTCATAACATGTTTTAGGTAACGTAAAATGAAACTACAAAAAATATGTTTAAAAATTATTATACACTTATTTCCGTAAATGTAAGTCTGTTTTCTATAGATTTTTTTATTATTCATATTTCATTAAAAAATCGTAACAAAAGTCCCCAAATTTTGGAAAGTAATTCGCACTTTTCACCCGACAACATCAATCAACTCGATAACTTTTGAACATCGAAATTAAATTTCATGTTTTTACAAAGAAATCATGAGAAAATTGTTGTGTTCCTATGAAAGGACATGTTATCCTTTCGTCTTTTTAAACAGTTCCGACACATTTTAATAGCGCAAGACGGTATAATGATTTTTTTGCGAGAGCTCTAACCTGTAAAGTAGTCGAAACGACACTAACAAGCGTGGGGAGCGCTATCTAGACGTTTATATGATCTAAGATTGAAAGTAAGCATTCACACATGTTATATTATTGTATTAAAAGGCATTTTATTCACCACTAAAAATTTCGTGAAAACACTGTCCCGTTTTTTGGAAAATAATATTCTATGTTCATTTACGATATTGAAATTACTTAATTATAATGTATAACAAAAATCGGTAATATCGGTATTTAGGTTTTTCCTTGAAAGCGTAGCAGACGTATAAAGCCACGTTCGTATTTATGATATTAGTATCGATTTCGTCATATTTATAGACTAACTAGAATTCACCCCGCGGCTGCGCCGCAGGTCGACCTCTAGTGCGTACTTCTTGTTTAAAGAGCAGGCGTTAATGCAGGTTACATTATACTCAATTTTTTGTTAGTTCTATTTGAACCCGGAAGATTAATATCATTTTATATCGCAGACTGTCCCATCTTCCGGCCTGAAAAGTATTTATATCTATTTTCGGTATCAAAACTACATTTAAATAAAATTACGGCAAAACCGATCCAGTATTCCTAGTAGTTTTCCGTGAAAGCTTAACAGATAGTCATATCTAGTTACTATCGCAACGAATACTACTACTACATTACTACGAATATTTACATCTATAAACTTGACAAATTATTGGTCTCTTACAAACTTTCATTCTCTATTCGAAACCGTCCTAGTTTTATTTATCTATTCCTCGTCTATGAAAACTATATAAATGACAAAAATGATAAAATTACGAAAATGATAAAAATGAAAAAAATGACATAAATGACGAAAATGACAAAAATGACAGAAATTACAGAATTGACAGAAATGACCGTAATAATCAAAATAACGAAAACGGCAAACCACAAAACAACCTATCCTACTTTTTGGGATAAACTTTACATAAATCTATCCCATTATCCGGTATCAAAGTATCCTTTGTATAACCTCGGTATTAAAACTACATATATGTATACCGAATTTCAGCCAAATCGGTCCAATAGTTTTCCGTGTAAGCATGCAACAAAAACAGAGATAAATATATTTTTATCCCGGAAACTATCCCATTTTTCGGGATAAAAAGTGCCCTATGTTCATCCTCCGTATGATCCTCAGTATGATCCCTATATATATATATATATATATATATATATATATATATATATATATATATATATATATATATAATTTGAGATCCCTATATATATATATATATATATATATAGGGATCTCAAATTAATTAAAATTAATTATCGAGAGTAGACTGTATATATATATATATATATATACACAGTCTACTCTCGATAATTTGGCACTCGTTAATTTGAATCTCTCGATAATTTGATTTTTTTTCCGGTCCCTTGAAAAATACTCGATAAATTGATTTGAAGCTGAAGGAATATTATCTTGCTCGCAAACATGTGATAATTTGAAGTCCGTGCTTTCCTACTCTCTATAATTTGAAGCGTTTATCATGCACATACCTGTCGTTTGTTTACATAAATGAGATATGAGTAAGTTCGCATTCCAGTCTTCTTTCAAATGTTAATGAGTCGTGTTAATGTTTGATTTGTTAAAATGAATCCAAGAAAGAACAAATGTCTTTCCATAAGTTCCATAACTAAACGCTTGTTATTTTCAACTCTTGACAATTTGAAATTTATCTCTGGTCCCTTGAATTTCAAATTATCGAGAGTCAACTGTATATATATACTGAGTTTCGGCAAAAGAGGTCCCGTAGTTTTGCTGTGAAAACGGAACAGACAGACAGAGTTACTTTCGCATTTATAATATTAATAAGGATATTAGTACCTATATCACATTAATTAGATGTATATGACGAGCAACAACAAAGATAACTAAGAAATGATTTTCAAAACACGATATTAAAAAAAATAAGTTGCGCGGTCGGGGGAACTCCGTCAGGGTCGAAGTTCCTTACGTTAAAAGTGGCCTAGAGGGGGCGTAAAGCTTTTTCTTAAGTGACTATTCCAGTCCACTCTACTTGTAAGCCGCTTAAAAGAATTGCTTACCAAAAATAGTCAATTTTGTAAAATGTATCAAATACTTTGCTTCTCTTATAGATGTCTATTTATTAGCTCCAATTATAAGAGAAACGTCTAACATAGCTCACCCTTAAGACCGCAAAGCTACTTTGAGTTTGTGTACCAATTTAGCGGAATAATAAGTCAATTATAATAGAGCAATTTCACCAAAGTACTAAAACCAAATGCCCGTTAACAAACTATTGAGTGCTCGTCCTAAGTTGTTCGGAAATTTTGAGTGAACAATGCACTCAAGCTCAATGGAGTACCCAACATTCAACTCTCTAATGAAACAAGTGATCAGTTTAGCTCAGTTAAAATGTACTTCATGTTTGGAAATATTCTAGTCTCATAAAACAACTATATGAGCGCCTGTTTTAATTTATTTATTAGCGTTTTATTTTACGCAATAACAAGAAGCGTCACTTAAGCCTAGAAGGTTTGTGTGTGTGATGCAAGAATAAATTAAACAGCAAAAAAATATCCCAAACAAAATCTAAACGAACTTTCAGATAGCTCTTGGATGCAAGTTTCTCTACCTACTAGGTACGAGGTTTAGACATCCGTAATGTCTAGCTTAGATCTGCCGATTCTTCTTTCTTCAACTTACAGCATTACGCTATTATTAAAATATTATGCAGGTCTAGGACAATATCAGTTTACTATTTTTCAATTAAACATTAAACGACTGGCAAGTGGTTTGTCCCGGTGAATACAATTATGCCCAATCCACCCATGATCCTATATGATAAATAGATAGATAACTCTTTATTATGCACCAATACAAAAATGAGCTTTGAGACTAAAACTACTTATATCTAACCAGAGTTTATCTCGTGGTTACGCCGCGGGTCAATTCCTGGTATATAGCTTTATTCTACTTACATCAAAAATTAATTACGGTTTTATATATCGCGAACGAAACTACGAGCAAAAGCTAATATGTGGATAAACCTTCCTTGAAAAATGATCTAACTGATGGTGGAAACCACTTAAAAATCTATTGTGTGGTTAGAAGGAGTTAGTGGATATACAGACAGACAAACAGACGCGGAATGCGACGTTGTTTTATATAATACTTTGTAAAGATTTTGCATAAAGGGCGGTCTTGCTGCTAAAAAGCTTCCAGACAACCTAAGGAAAATTAATTGAGATGATAAGGGCACGTACCTTACGTAAACATGATTACATACACAGTACAACTACTTACATTTTGATAACATATACCTAAATAATATATATATATACAGAAATTTATATTATAATAGGAAATGCCCGCGACGTCGTTCACGCTTGACTTGAAATTCCCGCGGGATATCTGGGGAACATAGTACCGCCTGCAGCATTTAAAAAAGAATGTAAGCTATCGTTATAGTGGAAATTGTGTCGGAATAAGCTAATTTTTATGCCCCTGAACAACTTCGAACCACTCCCAAGCAAATTTCCGCGGGAATTCCGGGATAAAAAGTATCCATATTACTTACATAAAATTTTCTATCGATCAGTGAAAAAATCTTATTTGATTCGATTTTTTTTCAATCTTTCCATTTTAAAACATTCCCAGAATTATTCCCGCGGGTTTCCCAAGACAAAAAGCAGCACTGATTTTAAGTCTAGAAATTTGCTGTCGGCCAGCGAAAACCGCATCGAAATCAATCTAGTAGTTTTTACATGAATCCTGATCAAACAGATAAACAAATAAAAAAATTTAAAAAAATGCATCATTTTCTCCTTCGTTTACATAGTATAAGTATATTCCAGTTGATTTTTTTTAATAGCTTCAATGTACAGACACGGCATGTTTAGAATTTTATATACATTAAAAAAACATAACATAATATCATTCATTATATTCCAACTAAAGGTAATATTTCCTTATTGTTAAATTGCGATAGTGATTTTGCTTTATACCAACAGGTAGCGCGTACCAACGCTGTATAGCCTTGGCGGTAAAAGAATTGTTGTGGAAAGTTGAATTATGCACAGGGGTATGCGAAGTTCGAAGACATCAAAGGAATTCAAAGCGTTCTTTAAGATAATAAAGTACTAGATATAAACAAAATACTAACTGAACTAAATGTGCAACTATTCTGGGATGACTTTAAATACAGATGCAGCATGCTTGCCTCCTTGACCATTTCAGTAAGAAGTCTGAATTTTAACTCTAAGTTATCACATCCCCTAATAATGAACTGAACATTGGTGGATAATAAAACCTTACTTTAGCTATAATATATAAAACTACGTCTGGGATCTCATGTTACGCCACACCGACGCGTCTGTAGGATGGAGGTAGGTGATCTTAGATATCAGTTTCTTTCTTACCGCTGTAGTGCAGGCAAATTGTCACACTACACCGCCTTGAATAATATCTTACGGAGGGTGTTTGTCACTAGTAACGTGATAATGGTAGTCGTTCTGACAGAATGACTAATTGCCTTCGGTATGGCAAGCCACCAGTATGGAATACGACCTGCGTAGATACGATGACCGCATCCCGTTTACCAAATACGGCTAAATTAGCCGTCTCGGCTCCGGAAGCAACGGAATCACTCTAGTGACGGAAGTATATAACCTTATGTACATGTTCGTAGTGAAAGCGTCAACAATATAAAGATATTTTTTTAAATAAATGTTTAATTTCAGATGTTTTTTTATAAAAAAGAAATCATTATGTATGTATTTGTAGTACCTTTTTTATAATGTATATTTTTGAAAATCAATAAATTTGTACAAGTATAAAGTAATCGACAGACAAACACACGTAGTTATAGCTCCAAACTAAGCTAGTTACACTTGTGTGATGTAGAATATACAACGGATCATTCTGGGGCCGTTCCAGACTCCCAGGCCAAAGTAAATAAAGGCAAATTTATTTATTAAATTTTCCCTACTAGCAATCGAACCTGGAGCCTCGGCATTCGAGTGAATCGGACCAGCAAATCCTTAGCCTACTCAACTCCTATACTGGTATAACAATAGTTTCTTTTCCATACCTATATCCTAAATAGAGAACAAGTGAAAACTGCTCATACAAAAATTTTAGACATTAAAACAGGAATGCTATATATTTACGGGTATATTCCATTTCGTAAACCTGCATGATTCAGAAAATCTATCTATCTTATAAAAAAAGTGAATTGAGAAAAAGTGAGTTTGTATGATTGTTCTCTAAGCGCCCCTAAACAATGGTTTATATTGAGATAAAACTTTGGTAAAGTGTTCTGAGGACCCCCGAAAGGGTTTCTGACTTAAAAATCTATATATCTATAAAAATAAAAATCAATGTTTGTATGTTTGTCGTCAATGTGTTCCTAAAGCATTGATCAGATTCTGATGAAACTTTAGTAGGGTGTTCTGAAGACACCCGCGAGCATTTCTGGCCCAAAAATCTAATGTATAAAATTTTCCTGTCACTGTTTCTAACAAAACTCCTCCGAAACGGTTTGACCGATCCTTATGAAATTTTGTGTGTATATTTAGTAGGTCTGAGAATAGGATGTAAACTTTTTTTCATATCCCTAAGTGTTAAAGGTGGTCCAACCTAAAAAAAATGTTTTATTTTTTGATTATTTTTTTATTTTATATTTGCCATTAAAAAATACAAACTACCCGAAATTTTCACTCTTCTACCACCAACCGCTATTTTTCATAGCGATATTAGTACTTTAATCATTTTTTCCTCTCGGCAGTCGATAATTGATCAGTTACCACTTAATAAGTTTCCCGCCAGGCGTCTACCGGTGTCACTTTTCATCCCGTAAACAGCACAGAGTATGGATGAGAACGAAGCCGGTCTCCTGTTTTTCTCGCACAATAAGCTTTCTCTCACTCACTAAAGTTTTGGGCCTAAACCATTATTATTGATTGTGCGTCGATCGTAGCAGTGATGCTTATACTCATCATTTTACTTTTGAAGAGAGTGCTATGATATTGGCCGTGATGTAAGGCTCTGGAATAAATATAACTTCGATCATAAAACTGGCTTTTATTTTTACACTGTTAAGTATCTTTCAGTAGTACAAAGGTTCTCTCCTAACTCTTTTCGTTTTTTGAATTCCCACCAATGAGAGCGAGTTTTATACACAACTCTCATTGGTTAGTCGTATTCTTATGTCCTGGCTAATACAGCTATATAGGCATAGATTAACAATAACAAAAGTAGATCAGTAAGTATTTGACAAATTAAATTTAAATAAATAAATAAGGAATTTGAAGTGGATAGTTTTATATAATTTATTTTATGATTCGTATCTAGAATAATAATAAACATAGCATAAATCAAAAGATGTTGTTGCTATGTTTTTCTTAGGGAATCATTTGTCAAACGTCAAAAGCCTAATGTCAGAATTAAATGCCAAATGATTGACCTTGTACTTGATCTACTTTTGTTTATGAAGGAATTACATTTTACCAATTTTATTGCGAAAGTTTCTAATAGACATGTGTAAGCGAATAATTGAGTTGGAAACCTGAACGCGTGGTATTATTACCAGGATTATTGTATATTAAGCAAAGTAAATAATACAAAAATATCTGCAACAATGAGCGCGGTATGTGTATCCACTACACTTTCTCAGTCCAACTCTCATATTAAGTATATTCTCATAGTAAATGTGTTATCAATTTTGCAGTGCTATCTATAATTATTTATTCCCATTTTGCTCAAGATAATTCACACGGTCAGTTAATTAAAAGATCTCTTATAAATCAATAGTTGTATCTTTCTCCAATATGCGTTCCTAAACCATTGATCAGATTGTGATAAGACTTTAGTAGTGTCATGAGGACACCGAAAAGGGTTTCTGGTTTAAAAAATCTATAAAAATAAAAATCAATGTTTGTATATTTGTCCTCAATTTGTTCCTAAAGCATTGATCTGATTTTGCTAAAAACTTTAATAGGTTCTGAGGATGCCCGCGAGGGTGCTTGACCCATAAATCTTAATACTTAAAATTCTTCTGTTGTGTGTATTTCACTGAACTTTTCCTAAACGATTGAACTGATTTTGATGAGATTTTTTGTTTTTTTTGTGTGAAAATCACGTGAGTCCCGGGATGGTGTAGATTCACAATTGGGCCGGTAGGTGGTACTGCTGAAATCCTCGTGATCAGTGGGACCGCTTGTGATGTTTTTTTTGTTTGTGTTCAAGGGGATTCGAGAATGGTTTAGATTAAGAGACCCGATAAACGGCGCTGCAATCTGGTTTTATATTTTATTATTTAAGGGCAGGACAACGTCTATCGGGCATAGCTAGTAATATTATAAAAATGTAGATATGCCGTTTCGGTACATTGAAGCTAACTAAAAAAGAAAACGATTAAAAAAAACAACTGGGATAGACGATATAAACGACGGAGAACACGATATTTTTTTAGATTTCTTGTCTGTTTGTCGGATAGTCTATTTGCTCGGAATCCACGTAAAAACTACTGGGCCGATTTCGATGCGGTTTTCGTTCATGGATAGCAAATTCTTAGACTTCAAATCTGCACTACTTTTTTCCCCGGGAATCTCGTGGGAATTTTCCTGGGAATGGTTCAAAGTGGCCAGGTTGAAATTATTAGGTTCCGATAGAATTTTTATACTGATGGATAGCAAATTTTCTGAAATGAAATCGCTAACAATTTTTATCTCGCTAATCCTGCGGGATTTTTCCCGGGTGTTGCTTAAAGTCGGTAATATACTTTGAATACGATGAATATTTGTAATTCATCGTCTATGTTTTATACTGGCAAAGTAACTGTAATCTAAGTTACCTGTCAAACGTGGACGAAGTCACGGGCCTAGTATAAATATAAAATCCGTCTAACGCGAACGATGTGGCGAGCGAAACAGCAACATGCTTATTCGTCGGCAAAATTATAATAGTTCCGATGGTCTTCTTGCGTCTAAAGTTCCTTGGGGGTCGCTTTTCATCCGACACCCGTGCATTACACCCCCATGAATCCCGCGCTGCAAGGGGGCAGACTACCAAAGGTAGACGCGCTATTTATTGCCTTGAAAAAAGTAAGTGAAGCGACTCTGTTTATTGATGATAATGAAGAAATAACAAGATGCTTATTTTAGTCGCATAATATTGTGTTGGCTAGTGATTGGGGATTTTTTCGGCAGATGAATTTTATTTTCTACTATTTCGTTAACTTGTTCAAAGTACCAAACTTAATTCTTGTATTATTGTTAAAATACTTCTGAAAAGTGAGGGGCAGTACAAATATAATAACAATTACGTAGACGTAACTGTTATTTGATTACAGAATAATAGAGAATCATAATAAAAGTACGTTTTAACTGTTTTAAGCGTGATAATTTATTTGATTTTTGTTTTTCCGACGTATCGGCCACTTTTCAGTGGCCGTGATCACGAAAGACAAAGATGTCAAGTGTCAACGATAGTGATAGTTTTGATGATCGGACCCATCCTAAACCCAAAGACCTGTGAGCTCTTTCTGCGTGCACCGGAACCCAAACCAACTTGACTGATAATTTATTTTATTTTCCTTCCACCCATTTTAATATTATATAAAACTATTAGAGCTAGGCTGTTTGCTAAAGATTTTCTTGCGCTGCTTCTTCTCTTCAAGCTATAACATGTTGTGAAGCGGTGGTAAATTAGATTAGGCTCCCATAGAGTTAATAATAACCATAAACAAAATTAAAACTAAATAATTAAAATGAACAACTTGGCGGTAGGCTAAATAAAACTTTAACAATACTCATTGACACTTGACATCTTTGTCTTCCGTGATCACGGCCACTGAAAAGTGGCCGAAACGTCGGAATAACAACAATCAAATAAATTACTGTGCTTAAAACCGTTAAAACGTAGTTTTATTATGTATACAAGTCGCGAAAACTTAAGAAAATATTAATAGAAAAGCATTTAAACGAAATTACTCCAAATCTCAAAAAGTACTTAACGGATTCTCATTCAGGGTATTTTTAAAGTTCTACCAACTAGATTCTTTTCATATGTCCTAGCTTTGAAGTCGTGATATATAAATCTGTTATAGGACCGGTTATGTTATGTGGGTCAACTGTCTCTACTCAGCTGAGCTAAGAATGATGAGATGAATGGGTGGTGTTACAAGAATGGATAAGGTGAGAAATGAGAATATATGTGGTTCTTTGAAAATTGCACCCGTGACTGAAATGTCGAGCTAGAGCTAGAAGACCAAGGTGGTAACAATAAGAAGGGATGACACTCACGTGACAAAGAGAATCTTAAGCCATAAGACTGACGGTTAAAAATGACGAGTACACACAACTATAGGCAAATATGTCGTCATCTACATATTTACTGACTAGAAAAACATTATTGAGGTATATCTTAATGATTTTTAAAGATCAGCATGACGCTAGCTTACTCGATTATGTCTGAAAAAAAAAGTGTTTCAAGACTTAGCGAAATACGCGGTGGCTAACTCAAATTTTAAATCTTTACCAAATTCCACGAAGTGTCAGGTGGTACGGTATTTTCCCGTCTGGATGGTTGCCGCCCCTAGTCTAGGTATATAGCTTTAACAACCTTGAATAGTGACCGGGTTCCAGTCTCTCCGAGAGCGGCAGCACATTGATTACACCTTTGATGTTACAAATGTCCATAGGCGATGGTAATCGCTTTCCATCAGGTGGGCCGTTTGCTTCTTTTCTGAACTTATGCAATTAAAAAACCATATTGTATAACTGCATATAAATTACATAAACCTACCAAATTACAACCTATAAGAAATCCTAAACCTAGTAGTTTCAGATAAAATGACTGTGACATACAAAGACACATAGGTAGACTACGGAACCCTGAACCGGGTAATAGATGTGCGAGCAAGTACGCGTACTAATGGCTCGACGATAATTTTCGCCTGTAAACGTTTGCGTAGTAAGGCTTCGGCCTTATTGCAAGTGGCATGTTTAGCGGTAAAAGGTTAGTTGATCGCTTAGTATACGACCTGAGAGGCTATATGGCTGCAGGCAATAGAGCGTCCAACCGAGTGGCCTGAGTGCACGCTCAGAGTTCATAGTTCACAAACTGGTTTAAATCTGTACGCGACGCCCCGCTAGACGCACATCTCGGCTGGCACTAGGGACACTCGTTAGCGTGTAAATACATTTAAATTAGTTTATCTAAGGTCTCAGTGCCCGCTCTATACGAGCGTGCAGCGGAGCGGGGCGTGCAGCGTTCCTATACACGATGCCTCGCTCAACGTTAATATGCCCCCTGGAGCCGCCGCACCCGCCGGTCGCCACTAGGGACACTCGCTAGCGTTTTCATGTGTTTGACACGAATGCTGCACGCTCGTATAGAGCGGGCACTTAGGCCATACTCATAGATGATTTATCCTAGTGAACCAATACATTGCATGTAATGCGCGCGGCCCCACCACTCGCTTAGTGGGACGCTTGGCGCCTCGATAGCAGCCTAGCGGTTAGTCACACGAACGGACGCGTCGGTTATTTGCTTTGATCACTGAGATGCAATGGAGGAAACGATAATAGCCTCTGTGTACAAAAGCGAGCCATTGTGGAATCCCTCCCTCCCATGGTGCGGGCGCGATGCGATGGCCGGGAGAAGGCAAAGGGACGTGGAAGAAGAAGCAAGGGAAGAGTGACTTACCTCACCACCAGTCCACCGCCACACTGCGATTGTCCCCTGGGGTTCAGAAATTCACTAGGATTTGCTATTAAAATAATTATAATGGTTTATTTCTTTATGTTTCAACAATCTCACTATCAGGGTGTTTGTTCCATTAGTAGCTCACAACACCCTAAATGCCCAGTTAACCGTTCCTCAAGGCGACCGCGGTCGTTGTGGTCGTGGCGAAGACGTCACTAATGACGTCATCATCTTCGATCACACAACGCTCACGATGACCCATGTCTATAGGTGGGCCGAATAGCCGTTCCACTTGGGTTTACGATTGTAACTCCGGCAAGCAAGTGAAACGGGATAAATCGTGTTCGTGAACGTGGTCGTTGTGAGTCCCTAGTGGAACGTAGCCTATATGTCTTACGGTGACAGCACTGACTCAGTTGATTGTTTTTCTTGTATTGCGCATTCTTCATTTAAAAGTTTATTCTTTTCTTGATGGCGAGGATGGGGAGGAAAAATTTATAAGGAGGTGTTCCTCGGCGCAACCACATGACTTACATAAAAATGTAGGTGTATTAAAAGAAAGGTGGCAAGGAGTTTTTAATGAAGTAAACATAGACGGTAAGTAACAGAGAGTACACTAAGAGTCTCCTATTACATTAATGTACTCTAAGAATAAGAGGTATGACAACATGGCAGCTATCAGTGCGGTCACTATGTATCGAAGCATTTAGACCATTCAGCTGGCCTCCTAGGTAACCTTCAAGCGTGCCACTTGCGGTAAGGTTGGAACTCAGAGAAAATGAAACACGGGCGAATAAAGTCGTCAATTCATAAAAATCCATAAAATTAAAATTACTTAATAACTAATATAAATCCTAACTAAGAACATAAAATCAAATCTTAGTTCTAGGCGGCCTCTGTAGTTGAGCGGGCTAAGCCACCGCCGGCCAACATCACAACTCAGAGGCTCCGGGCTCGATTCCTGACGTGGTAAATGTCGTATACGAAATTTCGAAATTCGTTATTTACTATGGTATGGGCGTATGGGATCGGCCCCAGAGTGGTCCGTTATATAATACCTATAACACAAGCGTAACTTGCTTAACTTAGGTATATACAATGTGTGTGTTTGTCTGGCAATTATTAAACAAAATGTTTATTTACTTTGGAAATTTAAAATGGAAAATTTTTAATGTTATAATACCAAAAACTAAACTACAAAATTGAACAGACTTTAATACTTACTGTATTATGACCTGTTCATCTTCTCGTCTCTACAATTAGTTTTCCAACTAGTTATTATTTCAGCGAGTTTCTTGTGCTTCCTATTGAACATAATATAGTATGGTTTCATAGTTGAAACTCCGACAGTTCGCAAGCTCGTGTCGGTTATAAGACAAATTTCAAATCCCCTAAGCAACATTTTGTTGTAAGTACATTTTCTATACGATTTATCTGAATTTTCGCTGTCAATTTGTACTCGAACTTTGATAGGTATTTAATTAGAGGAGTAACGGTGATCTTGATAATTTTTATCTCTGCAAGAATGGGGAAAAAATACTAATAAACTATAATTCCTATATATCTAATTCTTATATAATCTACTTATATCAAAAATATATTTTAGCTTTGATCATCAAGATCTTAGTAACCAACGCTTGTATAGAAGATTTAAAAAAATCAAAAATTTGAAGTCATTCTTAACAAACATGATAATTTTTAAATGAATACAGGAATGTGAAGAAACAGATAAAATGACTATGTTTTTTTAGGAAATTAGTGACTAAAGTACAAATTTGATAAAACGACTAAGCATGACTTTTATAATTCAAGATACCAACATTTTACCATTTGCATAGTTATTGTTTATTTATCCCCCTTAAATTACATACTTATGTAATAAGTAACTAATCCATATATATATATATATATATATATATAATTGAAATCCACATATATAGTGACTCATCATAATATCTCAGGAACTATAATACCTATAGACTTGAAATTTGTCATGGACCTTCCTTTCGCCAAGCAGAGGTCAGCTAAGAACGGATTTTACGAAATTCCTTTACGGCACGCGAACCGGGCGGGTATCATCTAGTTTGATATATAATTTCAACACAAGACATAGTACCAATAATAAACAGTAATACCATTAAAATTAATATGTTTTTCAAGAAGCGACTCGAAGGCGTTTCGTTCGCGGAAAGCAAGTATACGGAATCTTCTGTCTAATTAACAAGAATTAATTTCTACGCGATTTAGAAAAATATATAAGCAAGCTAATTACCATATAGATTTATTTAGCCGAGTTAAGTACCTGCTCTTTGACGTCGGGAGGAACACCGGGGTGTTTATTAGATAGTTACTCCGGCAAGAGGCGGTGAGTCACTACCCCACTGTTAAACATGTCCTCGAGCAATAGGGTGTCCGCAAACAGATTCACCTCGAAATAAAAAGGTATTTGCTCTTTGAAAACGACAGAATAGTTTAGTATCTTTGAGATCTCTATATAGAAGCTAAAGCTTTCGGAATCAAATCATTGCATATAAACATTGCAGCTATACAAATAGGTGTTGTTATTTTAATAATGATCACATTTTCTTGCCGGTTCAGCGTACAATTTTTTGAAACTTAAAATTGTATATTACTTTTTGTAGATCGATGGGACTCGCCACTGCTACAGAAATGAGTGCAACTGCGCATTCAGTTAAATGCATGAGTTTGTTTGTTTTCTGCCGCCTCTCGCGGCCCGGTGGCCGAGTCCACATTTGAAGTGATTTTGACGCCGTGGAGTAGAATATTGATAACAATTATAGTGGCGCGGGTGTAATGCCCTAGTGTTTGTCTTATTAATTAATTGTTGTGCCGTGAATTAATATGAACTTTGATAATATATTTTTTTATTGCACGAGTTCAGCAGACAGGCAGACGGCCCACTTGGTGGAAAGCGGTTACCATCGCCTATAGACATTTGCAACATTAAAGGTGCTATAAATGCGCTGCTGCTCTCTCAAGGGAGACTGAAACCTGGTCACTAATGCCGAAACACAACTCAAGGTTGTTTTGGGGGCATACTTTAGACCAGGGGTGGTAGCCATCCAGTCGGACAAATACCCTACCACCTGGCTGTGGGTTGTTTTGTCGCCTCTTACGACAAGCCGCAGGAAATTGTATTCTTTCTCCGTTCCTGCACGGATAGGATATGGAAATAATTTTATAGTATAAAATTATATAACATGCAAATACTCAATTTTCTGAAATAAATAAATTATTTTTATTATTATATAGGTACATACTACTCTTACTTCAATATTTATTTAGTTTTCATTATTATTATACTTGATGTTTCAATAAAATTTAACAAATTACCAAAGAATACACAATAAATTTTCATATGTTACATTCTAACTAACTCCGAAACGCCATAGTAGCTTTGTTTATTAATACATTTTTAAATTGTTAACCGTAACTCAGCGTTTCCGCCTTCAATACCAATTCAACGCGGTATATCTCGTACTTTATTGTTTTAAAATATTTTTAGTATATACTTGTTTGTCTAATATATAAAATTCTCATGTTGCGGTGTATGTTACCAAACTCCTCCGAAACGGCTGAACTGATTTGTATGCAATTTTGTGTGCATATCGGGTAGGTCTGAGAATCGGCCAACATCTATTTTTCATACCCCTAAATGATAAGGGTGACCCACACCAATATTTTTTTTGACAAAATTTCTTATTTATATTTTATTATGATTTAGCATTGAAAAATACATACAACTTCAAATTTTCACTCTTCTACGATCAACCCCTATTTCTTAATAACGATATTAGTACTTTAATAATTTAAATTACTTAAAATTACTAGTAATAATTTAAATGGCATAACAATGTTTGCCGGGTCAGCTAGTAATATTATAACATTCTAAATATGCCGTGTCTGTACATTGAAACTATTAAAAAAAAACAACTGGAATAGACTATATAAACGATGAAAAAAATGATGCAATTTTTTTTAGATTTCTTGTCTGTTTCTTCGGTATTCACGTAAAAGCTTCCGATTTCGATGCGGTTTTCGTTGATCGACAGCAAATTCTTAGACTTAAAATCTGCGCTACTTTTTATCCTGGGGATCCCGCGAGAAATTTTCTGGGAATTATTAAAAATGGCCATACTAATAAAATCGAATGCCAATGTGATTTTTTTACTGATCGATAGAATATTTTATGTAATAAAATATGCGATATTTTTATCCCGGAAGCCCAGCGGGAATTTTCCTGGGAGCGGTTTGTAATTGTTCCGGTGCATAAAAATTAGTTTATTCCGGCACAGTTGTCATTAAAACGACAGCTTACATTCTTTTTTTAATGTTGTGGTACTTTGTGTTCTGGGAAAACCGCGGAAATTACAAGTCAAGCGTGGACGAAGTCGCGGGCATATCCTAGTACCACAATATAATTTATTAGTACTCGAATTTAAAAGTGGGCCGCTACTAGCATAACTAAAAAATACGCAACGGCTTCCTCACCATATAAATGTCGAGGCCATCCAGCTCCATGATAATACAGATATATAAAGAAGGACAAAACCATTTGAGTTAGTGTTGTAAAACTTTCATAAGAAAGTGTAGAGCTACGTGCTAAACATTAACAAAGAACACATGAACAGAGGACAATAGGAAACATGTTTTTATACACATTGTGTTTCATGTTTTGATAAACACTATTAATTTGTTAAATTCGGTGATTCTCCTTGTGATAATTTTGAATTTTGTTTTAGTCATTTAAACAGAAGTCTTCTATAATATTAATGTACTCACTGAGCAGAAGTGATAAATAAAAAATGCCTGTTTACAAAACATATGTCATAATTTTCATGGGACCGCTGTAATGTCAAGGTATTTTTTTATGTCAAATTTATGGCTTCGACAGTTAGTGTAAATAATATCTAGTTATTTTGTGTCAGATTTAAATAACTTATTATACTGTTTCCAAGCGTTTATTTTACTTTTGATATTTGCACGTCTATCTAGCTATATATTTTTTGACAGTAAAGTCCACATGAAATAAATGACATAAATGTTGTACTTTATTATTGTGGGTGACGTAAAAGTGATGTTCTGTGAGTCATGTAAAATCGAAAGTAATCGCTTTGAAAATAAAAAATGTTCTACTTTAAAGAAAAATAATACCGCAATTAATGTAAGTGACGTTTTAAATGTCTTATTAAGTATATGTAAAATATGTTCATTGAAATGTGGGTATATTTATTACACGATATAGTATTTTTAGCAAAACTATATAGTTAATTTAAATTGACATATACTTATTTATAAATGAAGTCGTTTTTTATAACAAATCACTCTATATATATGAGCATAGTGCTTACATTATTAAATATAATGTATTATATCTCATTCACTCGCAGGCTAGTCTCATATATTTATATGTTCATCTCATTTTAGTGTCGCTTTTTCGTTTCATCGAATCACAACGATTCTAAAGAATTTTCACTTCAAAAATCATAATAAAATCTCCCCAATTAATTCCCATTTATCACCTAAACAACATCAATCCATTCAAATCATCATGAGAACAGTGTTAAACTTACCGATGAAGTGAAATCAAAAATCATTTATTGAGTAAAACATAATTCACAATTTTTGAAACTCATTGGTCCCCAAACTAGGTCGACCTGTCTGTCGGGACCTCCTTCATGATTTGTACAATTCTGATTGTGAAATTATTTATTACAGTTACATTCATTTAAAAAGAAATATGTATGAGTGCGTGCGAGTGTGTGCGTGTGTGTGCGTGTGTGTGCGTGGGTGTGTGTGCATGTGTGTGAAATGAAATCTTATCCTTATCCTTTCCTTTTTTTAAATAGTTTCGACACATTTTAATAGTGTAGGGCGGCATATCGATTTTTTTGCGAGAGCTCTAACCAGTAAAGTAGTTGAAACGACAATAACATGCGTGGAGAGCAAGTGCATTAATTTTAATGCACTTTTTTATGGCAGTTTTTGTGCCATTCGTGCATTATCTATTTATGTGATCTAAGATTTTGTTATTTAAGTTATACATAATTTGTTTTAAACGTTGTTTTAATAATTAATCAGTGGTATTTGTTTTCGCTAATTTTAGAGGTATTGAAATTTAATCCTCTTTTGTTTATCGCTGGCCCCTTTGTGTTTATAGTCTGACCTTCGAATAAGATATTATAAACGATTTTATGTTCTCTCTCCAAGTTCTTATAAGTCAAGTTGTTTTGAACTAAAGCTTTACCTTTAATGGATTAAAGCTATTATAATGTATAATTTCTATAATATCTATAATTATATAATTTAGTGTAATATATTTTAGGCGCTCCTTTTGCTTAAAGTTGTAGACAAAGACACCCAGTGACGCATAAAATAGAATTCTATTTAAACCTATTTCGGTTACAGCGTCTAGTATGTGTTATGAACAATAAAACTTTGCTGTTCGTGCCCGTTATGTACTTGCAATAGTTATATGCGGTTTATAAGCTCGTTAAAAGGTGTTATCCGTGTTATGAATTCAATTAATGCAACCATGAAAAACATTTTTTTGGACTGGATTTTCTCAGAATAGGGTAGGGTATTTCGTCCTTTTCACCCCAGAAGACATGAGTTCAAGTGGTCATCGTAAAGAAAATGCTATTTATGTTGGACCCTTATGGTGGTCTTACACGAGCAATTAAAATTGCTCAATCCCGGTCAATTCTCGTCGACTATGACGTCACGACTACATCAAGCAATTTAAGGCGATGGTAATATCGAGCCTTTGCCGCCATTTTATCGTAAGCGACACAAATGTCGCTTACTAAATAAATATATTTAGGTCCAAAGACCTAAATATATTTTTTGTTGCAAAAGGTATTTTAAACTACTATTTTGTGTTAAGACTTTCAGTTTTAGTTATATTAAACCACACTGAATCAAAAACTTAGTCTTAAAACAATATAATAGTTTAAAATAAATTTTGCAACAAAGAATATAATTAGGACCAAATGTCGCTTACGATAAAATGGCTGTAAAGGCTCGATATGTAGCAAGGTGTTATTGTGATACGGCCATACAATACCATTCAATATGGAGCAACTTAAAGAACTAGGCACGTCATCCCCTTCCCGCCCCCGCCGCCGGCCTGTGCCTCTCACGAAAACGTGACGTAGTATACGCACAACCGAGATAGAACGAAAATTGCCTAAAATTTTCAAAACCGGTTGGATATTCGGCAGCTCATATGGCGACGTTGAGAAATGAGGAATATATGTAGTAATAAGAAGCAATATTCCCAAAACAATTGCCGCATTTGATCTATTACTGTTGCCAAGCATCCGTGCAGGAACGGAGAAAGAATACAATTTCCTGCGGCCGGGCGGCCTGTCGTAAGAGGCGACTAAACAAGCCACAGCCAAGTGGTAGGGCATTTGCCCGACTGGATGGCCACCACCCCTGGTCTAAAGTATGTCGCCATAACAACTTCGAGTTGTGTTCCGGCATTAGTAACCAGGTTCCAGTCTCCCTTCAGAGAGCGGCAGCGCATTTATAGCACCTTTGGTGTTGCAAATGTCCATAGGCGATGGTGACCGCTTTCCATCAACTGGGCCGTCTGCCTGTCTGCTGAACTCCTGCAATAGAAAAAAAAGCAATTATTGCTCAATAAATTGCCCGTATAAGAGTACCTTTAGTAGTTTATTCACAGTTCTTAGTAGTCAAATTTCTAGCAAAATGCAGTTTCGGAGTCATTTGGAGAGCAAAACAAAAGTCGTTTTTATCAAAAGCTTGGGGTGCTCAAAAAGGGTAAGCAGCACTCCGCACCAGAACATGATCCTTTATTATATGAAGTTTAAGTTCGTCCCTATATAGATTGTGCTCCCATCTTTGGGTTGGTGTAGTCCAGTACCAGCCGCTCCCACTTACTCATTGCAGCGCCGAGCGGTCTGAACGATCGGTAATCTCGAACCTTTAAGCCTTAGAAGAGACGTCGGTGCTTTAAGTGTATTCTACTGTCTGTATACTAAGACGAGTGATCAGATGAGTTAATTTGGTGCCGCGGCCTCAATTATACCACTGTAACACTCGTCATCCATTCGGAGTTCATCACTCCTGGACTTTTGAAAGTTATCCACTGTATGTGGCGCACGTTCCGTCATATCTCTCTTTTTTTTCACCTTCTCGGAATTATTAGGGGTCAGCACAATATGTCTTTTCATTTCAAACTCCTCTATTCTGACCTACGTATTCTGTCACGCCGCAAATCATCATGTCATTCTTCGTATTATACATGTGTTCTGGAAAAGTTCACTCCCGGAGTTTTCTCAAAGCGTTGCAACATGGAATTCTTCAAAAGGAACATGAACAGACATTTAAAGTTTAATAAGGCAGAAAACGGTCCGATGGGCAACGTTAATTACCGCCGTAGTTTGCCTAGAAGCAATTATTAATTAGTTATTAAGCAATTAATAAAACAGAAATCACCAACAGATACTTTAACTTTATCGATATAAAAAATATGAAAAACATATCTAATTAGTACGTGTTGTCGGCGAAGGAAAACTTTGCGACATTAATAAATTAAAAATTGAGAATTCGTTCTCGACAAGTTTAGAGGGTTGCCGCTTGCCCCCCTTAAATGCCTCCCCAAACGCTTGCCCTGTATGATTGTCTGGTAATCAACCAAATTTAGATCTATTTCTGAAATTAATCAATATGGCACGGTATTGAACCTTTTGTTTAAAGTGTATTAATTCATTACTATTCTATATTGGCGACACAACAAAAACATATGTTGAGTTTTCATGGTGAACAATGAATGTGTGCGTGTGTACATGTATGCGAAGAAAGCGAGGATTAGCCCCAGATGAGGCCGATGGGCCAGCGCCTGTCAGGGCCTAGCGAGGTGGCTAGGCCATAAATCTGGCACCCTGGAGCCATGGCCCTGGCAAAAAGATGAACAACGGAACAGTGAGAAGTTTTAGTGGATATCTTCGACACAGGAGGCTATAGCATCTCTATAGGAGTACTAATCCGTTTTTTAAGGAGGGGAAATCTGTTTGAGCACTATCTACCCCGAGGGAGGCGCGGCGTGGTGTGTGGAATCCTCCTCGTTGAGGTGGCACTAGCACCATAAGCACGTGCTATTGGCGCACGAGTCAGGGGTACCCACTTAATCCCTTAGTACTCCATTCTTCTTCCTTATGCCAGGGCCACGGGTATATGGCGTAGCTGCTCCGCCAAGCCCTGTTAGGCGGTGGCCTAGTAGCTTCATCCATTGCCATTGCCGGGGGTACTACGCCTCCAGCGTGGTCGACCTTCTATTACGTGGGCTAGTTTGTGACACGTCCCACGGGAGGAGAGGGAACCGCGCGTATAATAACGGCGCGCCTCCATCTCGACGGCATAACAGCAAGTGAGAACACTTCCCCAGAGAAGCTCACAGCAGCCGAAGGCTTAAGCTCGCCGTCCGGTGCCGAATCCTCCTTTGGCGGGAGCGGAGCAGGCTGCTTCACTCCCATTCCCACAAAAGATTCTGTGACACGAGAAAATATTATATATTAGATATATTAGTCTATAGTATAAGAATTAGGCATAATTATTAAAGAAAAAGTAGTGTTTTCTGAGTGCGTTCTTAAATGTAGGCAATAAAAAATATTTATAAAATAATTATTCTTGTGAAAAAAATATCTTTTATGTATGAGTCAAAATTATTTTATTGTGAAGCATTCGTAATTTTTTTATTAAGTTTGTGTCATACTCTTTCGTTGTATGTAAATTCTATAAATTTATATCTTCAAAAATTTGCTATTACGTAAGCGAGATAGTTTGAAGTCTGCCTTGGTAGATTCATAACGAGTCTGGTAACTTGATCAATTATCGACCGCCGAGAGTAGAAAATTATTAAGTACTAATATCACTATTAAAAAATAGGGGTTCGTGGTAGAAGGGTGAAAAATTAGGATTGTGTGTATTTTTAATGCCAAATCATGAGAAAATTAAAATAATAAGTTTTGTCCAAAAAACAAAAAATAAAGATTTGGGGTGGATCATCCTCATCACTTAGGGGTATGAAAAATAGTTTACATCCTATTCTCAGACCTACTAAATATACACACAAAATTTTATAAGAATCGGTCGAGCCGTTTCGAAGGAGTTTTGTCACAAACACTGTGACACGAGAATTTTATATATTAAGTAGATATATTGTATATTATTATTGTAATATTGGAACCACAATGGAATGATGTAGCGCAAGTATTAAGAAACGACGATGAATGATGGTGCAGACAATGCCGGCGCTTGGGAGATTCACCCACATACGTAAAATATAAATATTATTTGTATTTAAATATATTTCTCCAAAGTTATAACGTCCTATGTCATAAATAAATACAGATATTTTGAAAAGCAATGTATTTACTATCTAAATAAAAATGTGCTGAATTTTTCAAACTTATCGGTTGATAAATTTCGAGTATATAGGTAGACAATCATTTTAGCACATTTTTGATTACTAGAAACAATTCAAAACAGAACATAGATTTTTTTTAATTCAATATATGTTGGTCTAAATTTCTAAAATATTTTAATTCAGACATCTATATTTGTGTTTTATATTTCTAGTTATATCTAGTAGTTTATAAGTTGATATTGTAGTGTTTACATAGCAGATCGCTCCAATCTCTTATACTATACTTTGTATAACGTTTTTGTCTTGCCAAGCTTGTAAGGAATCTATGGAGGTATGTTGCAGCAAAAAAGATAATAAATATTAGTACTTCATATCTCATTATAACTGTAATAATATTTTTCTTTACTTTTATTATGTCTCTGTCTCATTGCATATGCACTATTTGCTAGAGCTCTATTAATTCTTCAAAAGTCATTCTGTAACACACTTCTGTATTAAACTTAAAAAAAGAGAACTTGAGATGTAACTAGAATGAGAAATATAAAGAAAATCAATTTTTAGCTAGACGTGTTGCTGGGGAGTTTCTTGCCGCTTCTTCTCCTTAATAGCAATAACACGTTGCGAAGCGGTGTATATAGACTGGGATGTAAAATTAAATTTTAACCTATATATATGTCCTTCAAAAAGTGTTCTCCAGTGGAACTTATTTTGAACAAAAGCTTTTGAATTTGATCACCTCATCATGTGACAGACAGACATATATCGTAGTAGACTATAGGAGTTCCTACCAAGTTCCTCTTTCCTACCTAGTACCCACCTACCTTTACAAACAAAAATCTTAAAAGACGGAAACAAACAAAATGAAATAAAAACTCTTAAGCGTGTTGCTGAGATCTTATTGATTTTTCTATTTTAACCGAAAATAACTTATTGCGAAGCGGTGTTCGCATATTAAAAGTATTTAATTTCTATTTATGTATGACCTCCAAAATTTATTGATATTGAATTCTAAGATTTGTACCAAATTAGAATAAGTTATCTTCCTTGTTTACACAGTACACAAAAGGTTTTTAGGCAATTATTAAAAAGTCCATGTTAATTATAAAAGAATTTAATTCCAGCAAAATAGTTCATTCAAACGAGAAATTTATTCAGCATTTCTTAAAATAATATGTAACTTGTTTATGGAAATAATACATGTTAATAATACTTAGCTAAAGTACTTTGTCTTAATTTACCCGTGTCTTCCATTCAGGTACGAGAAAAGACTATCCGACGGTATATCATAAAAGCATGTGGGAACATTCCGTAGTCACTACGCGGAAGGAGACAATGCTGCTACAACACAATGACAATGTCATGATAACCTTAATTATTTTAATATTTTTATCCATTGATATTTCAAATGAGCCGGCAGGTAAATCAATTCTTAACATGATTATTGCTCACTGCAAATAATATAGTTACGAGTGAGGGACTCGAATTAAATGCCGTTTGGAATTACTATAGAATTTATTAGAATTATACGAACACGTATAACAGGTACATATATAACTGGACACAACCAGTATAAACTGCACAATTAAATAACACGCGCAAAGTCCGTCACTATATCGCTTATCGAATGTACACGTCTAGCTAGTATCGTAATCGTCGCTTGACTGCCGATCACTCCGTTCGGGCATCCCTTTATACTCAGCTTACAATATGTCACGATTAACATTGGTTTCTTAGAACCACACCTGGCCACTGCCTACCAGAGAGGATTATAATACACAATAGGCGGCTTTTCTGATTACAAATATTAAACACAAAGAAAACAAAAGAAGTGCAAATGCGGGTAGGTAATAAAACTTGGGCTTTATGGCCGGCAGGTGTACATTCACATTTGCCGGCGTGCTTCGTGTAATTTCGGCTAAGTTTTACAATATGCATAACAATACACATACACGCACATGATACACACGCACACGAATATACACACATACGCACAGATCACATCACATTTTATTCCATCTTCGTGCGCCCTTTACGTTTTTGACACTGACAATAATTTATAACTACCTACTTTCATAGTTTTTTTCTTTTAGTGCTGACCACAATTGTTTAAATTATTTGACTTTTAATAACGTGACTTCAATTCCAAATTATTAAATTAAATTAATAAGTAAATAACTCTCTTTATATAAATTTAGCCTTTAAAGTAAGATCTATGACAGTATCTAGATCAGTGACATTTGTATTGTTATAAAATTTATCATTTATTAATGTATTGTAAAAAAACTGTGTGATCATTGTTAAATAAATAAATATACATTTTTTTAGATATTTGGTATTAAGACATATTCTGGGCGCGTTCCTCTAGTAGCTCACAACTCCCAAAATGCTCCGTCAGCCGTTCCACATAGCAACCATGGTCGTTATCATCGACGATCGATCGATGATGACCCATGTCAAGAGGTGGGTCAAAGTGGACGTTGACCACAGAGCATTATTTGTCTCTATTGGTTGACATTGAAAAAGGCGCGATTTTAAAATAAACCAATGACATTTGTGTTTTTCGTCGTTAATGTCATCAACGCTCCATAATTCATTCCACTTCTGTTTATGGTTGTAACGCCCGCAGACAAGTGAAACGAGAAAAATCGCGATAGTAAGTGTGGCGTGTGGTTGTTATAAGTCTCATGTGGAAGGTAGCCTGTATAATCTATAGGAAGTTTCCACATTAGGCTCGATTCACGCTATGATGCTGTTCACGGTTCAATTTCGCTCCGGTCAAATATTCTTAAACAAGAAAGAATCAGAGCATTTCCACTAACTATTGCTCTAACTCCAATCCGATATCGGGTCGGTACAGGTGCAACGAAAAGAATATTTCACTGAAGCGAGATGGGATATGTCATAACTTGTACCGACATTGTAAATACGCTTTTTGTTCATTATTTAAACGGGTATTTCAACCGTGGTTGCCAGGCTACACTTTCATACATTACATACTATACTCTTCTCTCTCTGGCTATAGTAATGTGTATATATGTCTATCTCCCTCCCCCTAACACCGAGTACACGCGAAATGCAGCGGCGTCGGCGCGTTTTGCGACACTTCTTTACGAACCATGGGACTAAACTTCTGAACATATATATAAAACAATATCAAAGGCCAGCCCAGTGAACTATTCGACTTGTATTTATGTGTATGTGTAAAGTGCTAGCGGATATAAATGTTCTACGTGCTATGTAAGTTATAAGTATTCATATTTATTACTGTTTGAATAACAACAACGGACGCGCAAAGTTGAACTATTTGCTAACCAGCGGTTACTATTCGGATACCCGGAAACATTTCCTAAAGTATTCTTTGGAAATCCGGGCACATACATTTTTGTATCAACTCCAGACTAGTAGTGTAGACACAGCGAGATTTGATCGCAGCGATATAGGAGCCAGATTGAACCGTGAATAGCATCGTAGTGTGAATGGAGCCTTACATCCCAGTTACACCCGTATCGAGGTAAATAACGGCAAATTAATTTACAAAGTTTACTCTGTTGGGTATCGAATCATTGAGATCTAGTGAATCGGGAAGTGCTCAACGAATAAATATTAGACGATCCATGTCCCCAAGCTTTAATTTATTAAGCTGCAACGTTCTGTGTGCATAGCTTAATTTGAAAACGAAGTAGCTGCTCTATGTTTTGCCAGGAAAGAAAAACTGGTAACAGTTAAACAATATTTATTAAACTAAGGGTCGATTTTTCAATCACTAAATGAAAGTTATTCACAGAATAAAACACTACATGGGAAAAATAAACTTTACAGTTGAATGACTAAAACAGTTGTATTACAATTTTGTATTGCACGCGTTCGGCGTGGGCCATCTGAACATACCCTCAGTGTCCACGTCTCGGCACCAAACGTCATGACGAGTAGGACGCATTGGTCATGACATTAAAGAGCAGCTACTTAAGACTTTCAGTATATGACTGATTTGAGTTTAAAAAATATGTTTTGAATAATAAGACGTTGATGGAAACATTTCAAATGAAACCCATACTATATAAATCTGTAAATGGTTTGAGTTTGTACATTGCACTTAAAAATGTGAAAAAAATCAGTGGGGATAATTCGGACCAGCAAATTCCGAAACTACAATTTTTGGAATTTTTGTCTGTCTGTCTGTTAGAGCATCTGGTGAAAATTACTGAATGGATTTAAATTACACCCAGCATAGAGCTAGCTTATATCCTGGTGTGTAAATTAGGATACATTTGGCCCGATAAATGACGTGGTTTCATCAACAACATCTCGTTCATTGTATTATATTAAATCAGATTGGCTGCGACTCGCCTCTATATTTGGCTGCGCAGTTGTGTGGACTATATGGACTTAGTTTCTTTGTTATTGTAGTGAACTTAGTAACAACAAGCAGTAAAGTAGTAGTAGTAGGTAAAACACCTAATTAAATTTGTATAAACGTAACATGAGCTACCACCTAGGGTTTTTCACGTGGCCTTAGGCCGTTTGAAGTAGCTTTAATTTTTGTCAAAAATATACTTTTTACTTGCGCAAATACTTGAATAGCTTTGGAAATAATATATTAAGCGCCTGTGGAAATTATATTACTGGCACACGCACAAGGTTGCATCTCACTCTTCGGCGTGGACGCTTGTCAACAAGGGTTGCTCTCAATTTCCCTGGGATGCATTCATCAGGTCCTGACTTGTTGACCATAGGACCACCTCGGGAGTATAGGCAATCGAATAAAAAAAATGAAAATCGGCCCACAATTGAGAAATTGCGTAATATGCATACAAAAAAATGTAGAAAATGCTGGCATGCGTATCCGAGCTTTTTTAAGAATGTAGGCACCCGGCGTTCTTTAATATGTAAGGGTTACTCTTGATTTCCTTGGAACCGCTCACCAGATCTTGACTTGGTGAATATGGCACTATCTCGGGAGTATAGACTTACGAATAAAGAAAAAATAATGAATATAGCTACACAATTGACGAAGATATAATAATAATAATAAGCCAATAAGCCTGATATCGTGATAATACATCGTTGACATCAGTATCCCGCATGACGATAACCTCGTGAAAAAAGAAAAACTAAGTAAATACAGTGAAACCTGGTTAAGGGAGACATCAAGGGACCTGCAATGTGGTTTCACTTATATGGGTATTACACTTACCCAGTGTCTCAGATATAAATAAATATCTGTCTCATTTGAAGAGGGTTCTCTTAATATAGGTCAGAATACAGGTTATTTCAGTTATAGAGGTGCGATTATTAGGAGCTTCTGCGTTCCAACGAGTTCGGCCTGCTATGACTTAGCCCGCTCAACCACAGAGGCCGCCATATCGTGTAATAAAAAGTCGGTTAACAAATTTCGAGGGTTTCTCCCGATTTCCCTAAGATCCACTCATCAGATCCTGACATGGTCGCAATAGGACCAATTCGGGAGATGCAACCCTTTCGATTAAAAGAAAAAAAATGAAAATCGCTCCACAATTCATGGAGAAATCGAGTAACGAACAAACAAAAAAAAGAAGAATTCAGAACTTTCTCCTTCTTGAAGTCGGTGCCAAGTAAAACATAAAAAAGAACAAAAATAATCCAAAACGTACCAACTTCAAGATGTTCTAAAATTTTTTTTTTTACCTTTTATTCAGTTTTGTTATTGTTAAAAAATATAAATGAGTGGAATGAAAACTCTTTATTGTTCACCATAAACTTAAATGTAGATAATCGACATAGATACATTTGCATTAGGATAATGGGCGGCCTTATCGCTTATAGCGATCTCTTCTAGGGAACCCAGTGTCAAAGGAGATTTTAAAGAAAAATTAGATATACGATTTTTGATAGTGTACTAAACTAAAAGTATTATAATCACAATTATCAACTACCATTAAAAATAAACTACTATGTACTTATATATATATATATATAATTAGACATATAATTATATATAAAATATATGTAATAGAAAAATATAAAGCTTGTTAAACCATATCTCAACTTATTACATTTCTTTGGCCCAAAAGTCCCTGTCTCCTTTAATTCATTTAGATCCAGTAATTTCTGAAAAAATGACTGTAACATACACAGATGTACAGACTCTTTATGACAATTGTGTAAAAGTTCTGTTTTTGCCAAAATTGCCTTCGGAATCTTGATAAATCAACTACACTCCGTGCAACCAAATCCGCATACATACTTTGTTTTTACTAAAAGCGTACAAGATATTTATAAAAATAATATGCCATTTGAAAGCTTGGAAGAGCTTTAACACAATATCATCATAATCAATATCCAATATTTTTATTTTTATTTATGATGTTTTTTAGAATGTTTATTAAAAGCTTAAGTTTCAACCTTTCATGTGATATATTGGTTTTATTAATCTCTCTTTCTTTTCATTCACCCTCTCCCAATTGTATGGGGTCGGAACAATACATCTTTTCCTTTCACACTCCTTTATTCTGACATACATCCTCTCGCACACCACAAATCATCATGTCATACTTCACACAATCCAGCCATCTCTTCTTTCGTCTACCTTAACCGTCGTACTCATAAATCTTACAGTTGACATTAGTTTTATAAATATCGTATATATAGAAAATTCAATGTATGTATGCGCAGTTATGAGTTGAGTTGATTTGGTTGCACGTCAGTATAGTACTAACCGGCCTGTGCGCTGTAAACCAATACAGGCGGGCCGACGCAACGTCTGGGTTGACTAAGGCAACGCCTTTGTTAATTGCGTTTGGTTTATGCCAACATTTGCCAGATCTACACTGCTTCATTGTCTACAGGCAACGGTGTGTCAAAGCATTCACTCCTTAATAAAAGTAAATCAACCAAATAACTACCATTGAACGATTCTGTATAGTTGACGACATTTAACTATGAAATACGCTAATATTCAAACACTACTCAACGAATATTTTCTCTCTTTTCTTTCTCCTACCCCCAATTATTTGGGTTCGGACCATTATGTATTTCCTTTCACATTCCACGTTTCTCTTCTGAGATACGTCCTCTGTCACATCACAAATCATCATATCATCCTTCACTCAATCCATCCATCATTTTTTGATCTAACTTTACTTTTGTATCCATCAAACTTGCAGTTTAATATTCTTTTTCATCATTTTTATTTCGTCATTATTATAACGATAATTCTTTTCTCCTTTTACTGTGTTTTTGTCTCACTGAGCATGCACTGATTGCTACAACTCCATCAATTCTTCGAAAAGTAATTCTGTAACATACTTTTATATAAAACTTATAAAAAAAGAGCTTGAGATATAAATATAATAAGAAATATAAATAAAACCAATTTTAGCTAGACGTGTTGCTGGGGAGTTTCTTGCCACTTCTTCTCCTTAACAGCAATAACACGTTGCGAAGCGGTGTACATAGAGTAGGAAGTAAAACTAAATTTTAACTTATATGCATGACCTTCAAAAAGTGTTCTCCAGTGGAACTTGTTTTGAATAAAAATCTTTGAATTTGAATTTGAATTTGAATATGTGTATAAATTTTAACCGAGTTCAAAAAAAGGAGGAGCTTCTCAATTTCTCATAAAATTATTTTTTACTTCTTTTTTATATTTTTAGCCGCACCTTTTTTTCTAAACCGCTTTTAATCATTCCCTTTGCATTGAATTCAGTATATTGTCAATGTAGTCTCGCATAAATTTCATTACAATTAGACCCTGGATTTCTATTAATATAAGCAGGGATGTTATCTAAATAACATCGTAAAGGTACAAGGGTATTTTATTCGATCCTGTGACCACCCACCAGCGACCACTGACGGAACTGGCCGGAGTACGTTAAAGACCATGAATACTTACCCAATGATATGTAACAGATACACAGATACACTCTACATTAGTATAAGTTCAGTATTAAAAATAGAAATAAAATAATATTATAAGTTATTCTTAAGGTACACTGAAACATAAAAATCACTAAATTGATGTCACACACAATATCAAAATAAACATAAGCGTGTATAAATCCAAAAACTTTAATAGAAATTAAGTTGTAAAAAAGGGTACGGAACTCGAGTCCGTAGAGTAGTTAATAAATTTAAAAAAAAACCAAGTGATATGAGTCGCATGCCTCAAAAGCATGGCTTTTTTTTATCAAAACAAGAATTAATAATAACTTGGGGAAAAAGTCTTTTCGCATATAGTATGTGTGAACTTGTAATAAGATTTCTTTGGCTATACCATTTGTAGCTAGCTGGTTTCGGTATCATTAAAAACTTTTAATTTTAAAGAAGACAATTCCAAATTCAAATTAGGAAAATGTGTGATTGTCATTTGTTTGTCTTATTGTTAAAATGAGTGCATCTAAGAAATTCGATACATTTTAAAATTTTACTACAAAAAAGCTAAAAATGCAACACAAGCCGCGAAAAAAAATTGTGATGTTTATGGACCTAATGCAGTATCTGTCAGAATGGCGCAAATTTGTTTTAAGCGTTTTCAATCCGGAAGTTTTGATATCAAAGATGCACGTCGCTTTGATTACGGACAAAATTGATACCATTTTTGAAAAAGTGGAGCAAGATCGGCATATTAGAAGTAGTTATGATGTAGCTGGAGAACTGGGAATTGACCACAAAACGGTTTTAGCGCATTTGAAAACAGCTGGCTGGGTACACAAAAAAGCTCGATATTTGGGTGCCTCATGAGCTCACTGAAAGAAACCCAATGAACCGTGTACTCATTTGTGATTCTTTGTTATGACGTAATGAAATCGAACCATTTTTGAAGAAGCTGATAACTGGTGATGAAATGTGGATCACGTACGACAAGAAGGTGCGAAAAAGATTGTGGTCAAAGGCCGGTCAGGCTTCACAGACTATGGCGAAGCCCGGGTTAACTCGCAACAAGGTGATGCTGTGTGTATGGTGGGATTGGAAGGGCATTATTCATTATGAGCTGTTACCGCCATCGATTCTGAACTGTACTGTAAACAACTGATGAGATGAAAGCAAAAAGTTGAGAGAAAGCGGCCGGAATTAATCAACAGAAGGGGTGTTTTTTTTCACCATGATACCTCATACATCTTTAGCCACTTAGCAAAAATTACGAGAGTTTGGCTGGGAGGTGTTAATGCATCCACCGTATAGTCCTGACCTTGCACCTTCAGATTTTCACCTGTTTCGGTCTCTGCAGGATTCCTTAGGCAGCGTCAGGTTAACATCACAAGAGGACTGCCAAAACCACTTGTCGCTTGATCAGAAGCCCCAAAATTGTTATAGCAATGGGATCACGTCCCTACCTACAAGATGGCAAAAAGTTATCCAAGAAAATGGGATCTACATACTTTAGTCAAATGTAAATAAACTTTATAAAAAAACCTTTTGAATTTGTATATATAATGCGAAGAAACTTTTTCCCCATAATATATAAAAAAACGTTTTTTTGTGAATCCAGATCCTTCTTCTATACTAATTACTAATAATATTGTGGCAGGACTCGAATTAAAATGCCGTTGGAATTATTATAGAGTTTATTAGAACTATACAAACACGTATAACACATATACAAATATAACTGAACACAACCATTCCTAACGTAATGCACAATTCAATAAACACGAGCAGTCTGTCACTAAATAAATTACCGAATGTACACACGTCTTGCTTCGCTTGTGATTATCGCTAGACGCCTCATCTCTCAATTGGAGCATTGATTTATACTGTACAAATACAACATGTCTGTTCGGCCACGTGGACTAAATTTCCTAGAATCAGACCTGGCTAATGACTACCATAAAAGATTACAATACACAATGGGCTGTTTTTCTAATCACAAATTTTAAACACAAAGTAAACAAAAGAAGTCCAAATGAAGAAAGGTAATAAAATGTCTACAGGTATGCAGGTGTGAATTTCGTCTTTTGTCGGCGTTCGGGTTGTAAGAATATCATAAAGAGAAAAGATTTGTATTTCTGTATGTTTGTAACGAATAACCTCAAAAACTACTGAACCGATTTCAAACATTCTTTCACCATTCGAATGCTACAAGATCCCTGATTAATATAGGCTATATAAAAATTAGGGATCCTTACTAAAAGTTCAATAATGTAACTCATCAATCTAAACAAAATACTTGGCGCTGGATTCGGGTTCTACGATTTTGATGAAATTTTATGTGTGTTTCAGTGGGTTTAGATCTACAATTAGATCCGGTCGGTGGCGCTGGAATCGGGATATAGATTTTCATTTTTTCGGGACAGGAGAAGTCTGCCAAGACCGCTAGTAGTATGTATAAACTCCTTACAAAAATGCACAAAGATCTTTCTGAAAAAGGACATGAATGTTTAAAAGCTTTTCTATCATGTTTTCCGCTGTCTCTCCCGCGTCATTCCAATTCCATTTACAAAAATACTAGTTTATGAGTAATCCCGAAACAAACCTGAAAACGATTACCTAGCTACTTTGTTTTTTAGAGCTAAGTAGGTTAATAAGAAGTAAAACACTTTTTTTCCCTTTCTTATTCAACATCATCAATATCAATCAAAAAATAACATCATCTAAAAACCTTGCTGGTGCATCTATTCCTTCTTGATAAGAAGTACACTACACTCGCCACTCGCGCAGCTTCTAACAGTACGGCGTCCGTCTATGTAGGAACAATAATAGTTTTGAATACTTTGTCTTCCATTTAGAGTGCTGTCTTATTCGCACATGGCGTGAGTGGATTCAGCTTCTTGTTAATATTTTGTTTTGGACCATTTGGAAAATGTATACGTTTTGCATTGAACCACATAACGTTTCTTCCACGTATATTTGGATTAAAATAAATATATTCCCTATATTTTCAAAACAAAGCACATTTCAACAATGGAACTGAACTTCGAGGTTCCGGGTCAAAAATGCTCAATGACTTTTGTATTGTGAGGTATTGTTTAAGTTTATAACTTTTTTATTTCTAAACCACTTGAAATCATTCCTTTTGCGCTAGATTCAGTATAGTTAGTTTCATTTAAATTTCATTGATATTATATCTTAGACTCTGAAGATATAGCAGGATATTTATTCCCTAAATCAAACAGAAAAATGTAATTACTGAGGTACTTTTTATTTCTTAACCGATCTCAATAATTATTGCTGCATTGAACTCAATATAGATTTAAGAGAGTCTCATATATGTAAATTTTATTAACATTGGACCTTGGACTCCGTAGACAGAGTAGAAAATTCCTTAAAATCAATAGGAAAATATTTAGTGATTGAGGTATTCTTAGGTTTATTTTTTTAAAATTCTGAACCGATTGTAATCATTCTTTTTGCATTAGATTTGATATGACTTGAAGGTGGTTCTTATATAAATTTCATTTTGATTAGACCTAAGACTCGGAACATGTAGCTGAGAATTCCTCAAAATCAAATAATAAATGTGTAGTAACTAAAATGTTGTTAGGTTTATGACAAACCTAAAACCAGTAGGTACCTAATTATGATCAAAGACATGCTGAAGTAAACTAGGAAGGCATGCAGAGTAAATATTTTTTTTAACAGTTATGATTTTATAACGCTTATTTATCAAAAAATTTACAGGTACATATTTGTGTCTTAGTCTCTTATTACCTTTACTGCTTTTTATAAAAAAAATGAGACAATTTTAGAATACCAAACTAAAATTTTTCATAAGGTTATGACTTATTGGCTTTCACTTAAAGATTTAATTCTTTTTTCGCCTTATATATAGGACTATATACAAAAAACACTTGTTGATTGTAGATCTACACATCAGAGGTTCCCAAACTTCTATGGACTACCTTTACAAGAACAATAATTCCAACACCCCTTTATGGATAATAATTAATTCTACCAATTTTGTATGTTTGTCTCTATCTATTATGTGTGATTATACATTAAAAATTAATTATCTCTTTATCTCTCTCTAATCTTGCTCCTCATGGTTGTGGCTGAGAGTCATGATTATTAATGAATTAAAAATACAAAAACATGTATAATAAAACCACTTAATTCATATAAAGATCATACAAAGTGTTAATATGTTATTATCAAGATTATAACATAACCAACTAATGCAAGTTAATACACAAAGCTGGAGTACTCCGCACTGGGTCACCGTACAAAGGAAAAGATAAGACGCTTAGTAAAAGATTAATAAAAAAACCAATAAGGAACATAAATATTCATGAAATGGTTGTGGCTGGTGGAGTTTTCAAAATTTGTTAATGTCGGGTTTCAATTTAGTTAATATCGGTCGCAAATAACGACTGTATTTTTCTTAGACAGTAAATTAGCTTCGGCACTAAACTCTCGCTCGGCCAAATATGATGAAGGAAACGCAATTAAAAATTTCTGTACTAATTCCCACAGTCCAAGGTGGAGAGCTGATATTGATTTTTGGAGCCAGAACTCGTGGTATCCATATTTGAATTACTTTTATTTTTCACTGTCGGGCTCGGCAGACGATATCCTGCTTTAAATAAATTAAAATCTAGAACCCGATTGCAGCAACACCTACCGGATCCAAATGTGAATCCAACCCTGGACCATTCAAACAAAGTAAAACTTAAAAAAGAAGTAGAGTCAAAGTAAAAAAAAGTAAAGCTACTATTGAATTTTTTATAGATGACGAATTTTATATCTAAATTTAAGAAATGATTGATCTCACACAAACTTTCATCCTCTATTTCAATCTGTTCTAGTTTTATTTATCTATCCCCCGTCTATCTATCTATAAACTATATATAATTGACTTCATAAACGAAAATGACCAAAATGACAAAGATGATCAAAATGACGAAAATAACCAAAATGATAAATCACAAAAAACCTATCCTACTTTCTGGGATAATCTTTACACAATTCTATACCATTACCCGGGTTTAAAGCATCTCTTGTCCACCTTCGGTGGCAATTGCGTATATACCAAATTTCAGCCAAATCGGTCAAACAGTTTTTCCGTAAAAGCATTACAAACAAATAGACAAATATATCTTACTTTAGGCATAGGCATTAGTTGTGAGTTCTACGAGGTCTTCTTCTAAATTTGTTCATTCTGTTGTATTTGCATTTCCAAAAGGGTCTAAAACCCAGTTTGGTATAATTATATTTAAAATTGCCTGGAATCGCTTAGTAAAATCAGCATGAAGAACGTTCAGGTGTTGAAAGTCAGTAAATCTTTCTATTTTACCAATAATGCTAATAATGTCGGAAAGTACCTGTATTTACCTCTTCTTAGATTTCGTTTGAATAGAAGAAGTTATTCCACAAAAGCACCTATGACGTTTATTGGTTTTATTAAAATCTACTCATCACCTTACAATTGTAAATTAACGTCATTAAATATTTTAAAAAGGTCTGTCAAATAAGCGATGTCATTTTTTGACGCAATAAAGTTTCCGCGCAGTTCATCGTCTCTTTTTTCAAAAAAGTCCCGTACTGATAGCTAGAGAGCCAGTCAAAAGCAGACATTGCATATTTCAGTAAACTCTGACTTTTGGCCAATGACTCTCTTAAGTTTACTGTACATGAGGTTGAGACTAGCTAAGCCAGATTGCGGTAGCTTTAGTAGTACGTCACGTGGCCAGGTGTACTGCCTGGCCAAGCTGCAGGAGATCAGGATGCGGGAAACCACGGTCATGATCCAATTTTGGTCAGTAAACTTGGAAAACCCTGTCACTGACATTGATATGATGGAAGCGGTTCAACCGCAGCTGTTGCGATGGCTCTCGCGGAAACGCAGGACTCTTACCTTCATAATGACGCAGAAACTCACCGGGCACGATTGCTTCGATAAGTATCTGTGTCAGATTGCGGGCTGCTTGCCTTCACCCCAATGCCGCCAGTGTGGCGCACAAGACACAGCGTTTCATACGCTAGTCGAGTGCACAGCATGGGCACCCCAGAGGTTTGAACTCGAGACAATAGTAGGTCCGATCGATTCACTGGGCAGTTTGGTGCAAGCCACGCTGCATAACGATGATCATTGGATGGGTGCGGCCAATTTCTGCGAGACTGTGATGTCTCAAAAGGAGGCCGCGGAACGAGATAGGGAGAGAGATAGAAGTGCGCATGCGTCTCGCGGGCGCCGACGTCAGTCGGGGGCCCGGAGGCGCAGTTATGCGCATGATCTCTCTCCCTAAAATACCGCTTCAGGTGCCCTCTAGCATCTAGGGAGCAGAAGAGTCTTCATCCATGTTGATGAAATGAGTTTGCTCTGATTCCCGGGGCACTCTCAAGCACTTTTGCGCTAGGATCGGCGTGGGCATAACTACGTTCTAAGTCTCATGCCTTTCCTACCATAAGCGCGGGGCACTGCCCTCAGTGGAAAGCCTCCATGATCGACAAAGGTCTAATCCCTAGCAAAGGACCCGGATGTGCGAAATGCACTTCCCCGCCTGAAAAACAAAAAAATTTTTTGGAGGGGGTAGGTGTATCAGGTACCAAAATTAGTTGAACTTTGAAAGTATTTCAATAAGGTTGTCGTTTGTATATTTTATATTATATTATTACTAGCTGATACCCGCCCGCTTCGCGTGCCGTAAAGGAATTTCGAAAAATCCGTTCTTAGCTGACCACTACTTGACGAAAGAAAGGTCCATGCCAAATTTCAAGTCTATAGGTATTATAGTTCCTGAGATATCGTGAAGAGTCACTATATACGTGGATTTCAGCTATATCAATTATAATATATATTATATAATTGAAAAATAAAAAATGACATATGTTATTCTGAACATTATTATCAGCTTATGTTTATAAAGGCAGATGTTTTTTTCTAGTTAAAACAATTAGGCAGACAGAGAAACAATCTAAAGCCCGAGTATACCTATTTTATATCCATTGAACATGCGTGTCCTTGACTATATTTAACATGGATGATGGGAAAAATTAGTTAATTGTAGGAAACAATCTATATGTTATATATTCAGGGTGGAATATTTTAATGCCACCTGGAGGGAAAGTACTCTAAATAATAGAGATAGCAAATTTTACTCCAAAGAAACATTTCTTTATTTTAAAAAGAAATAAAACTGCATTCAAAGATTTTCGAAAATTCTCTTGCTTCACCCAGGAATCGAACCGACTAAAATCTGTAAAAATTACACCCTGTAATTTTATTGCATCGATCGTTAGGGTCAATGACAAGGATGAAATCTCTCTAACATACTTGGTAAATTTAATGAAAGGTAAACCATGAAATCTGTACTTATAAATTCAATGGGTCAAGCTATAGCACTTTTACTCAAAGACCCATCTGTTTCTGTAACAAATTATACATGTGTATAATTACATACGTGTACAAATAATTATACAACAAGATGGTGCTCCAGCCCATAACAGCAGAATCAGCACTTCCTACATTAACAACAATTTTAATACCTGGATTGGTACAAACGGCACAATCAGATGGCCTGCGAGATCGCCAGATCTAACCCCTTTAGACTTTTTTTTGTGGGGATATGTAGAAAATAAAATTTACATTAAATCTTATGCGAGTGTAAACGAGACGTTCAGAATACGATTTATAATATTCCCCACAACACTTTATTAAAGGTTACTAGAAATGAATTTGTTAAAAGAATAAATTTGTGTATCCAAGAAAATGGAGCCCATTTCGAGCAACTAATTACTTAGTTTACCATTTTTTGTAAATAATTAAAATAATTGAATATTTCATGGTTTTCCTTTCATTAAATTTACCAAGCATGTTAGAGAGATTTCATCCTTGTGATTGACCCTAACGATCGATGCAAAGATTTTAGTCGGTTTGATTCCCGAGTGAAGCAAGAGAATTTTCGAAAATCTTTGAATGTTGTTTTATTTCTTTTCAAAAATAAAGAAATGTTTCTTTGGAGTAAAATTTGCTATCTCTATTATTTAGAGTACTTTCTCCATCCAGGTGGCATTAAAAAGAATCCACCTTGCATATCATAATCTATGGGACATTACAGTTAAGAGAAGTTTAATTTTTAGTATTATTCATGCTCATTAAAATTTAAAAATGAAAATATTTATTCTTAATCTGCATCATCATGATAATTTTTACCTTGTCATTCAAAAAGTGTTCGTCTTCTACTGTATTGATATCTGTAAATCGAACTAAACGTTATTAGTATATAATTCATTGTAATAGAATAACTTGATAAAATGTTTTTCCATGAACATAGTGGTGATTTTAAAGTATTAATCATATTACATTTCTAAATAGGTACACGCCGCGACCGCCTCCTTGACTGTCATTATAATACCCCCTCATTTGGCTTTGGATTCGCTACCGCCCCCACGAAATGTTCCAACGCCCACTAGGGGCTGGTATCGCCCTCATGAACCTGTGATCTAAACCATCCCGGGACTCAGTCAAATATGCAGAAAAAAAATTAAATCAGTCAAACTATTTGAACTTCTTAACATACACACAACACACATACATATCTGTATATTTTTGTCTATAAGAGGTACAAAAGAATGTAAGGTTGTAAACGTTCTTCAACGTATGGTAGAGGGATCAACCTAACTTAAATTCACCCTTGGAGGCATTCTGTAACATGTCAGCTCGTAATGTCGAGGGTCAGCACTTAATTATTGCTATTTTCCAATTCGACCCTGCAATATATAGGATCTGTTTATTGCCGTGACAATAGTGCTTGCACTACGCGCAGGTGTCGATCCGGGTAGTCGCCGGTTGCAGCCGGTGCAACCGGCATAGGTTCGCCTATCATTCCCGGCAACTTTTAAGCTCAGTTACTTGCCATCAAGATCCGCGTGCGGACGTATCGGCCTATCCGTCGTAATAACCATACTCTGCTCGCATATCGTTCATCATGTCCCAGGAAGATGTTACAAGCAAATGCTTTTCTTTTCGATCTATGTAAGATTTTAAAAGCACAGTGATTGTTTTTAAACATAAATCTTTACTTTTTAATTATTTTTAATACTTTCTAATAATAGTTTTTATAAAGCCTTATAAATTTGAATTGAAATATTTTTTATAAATTACACCATTAGGCGTTTCTTTAATAGCTCTTCTTTACTTATCTTTGTAACTTAGTTTTTAAGATGAAAGCTGTTAAGTACCCCTAAATAAAATAAAATTAATAATTACTATCCATTTTTGTTAAATAATTATAAAGTACCTATAAAAAATTTAGTATTTTAAGTTTGCGTTATTTTTATTTAACATTAAAATTTTATGATTTTGTTTATGATTCGCATAGGCTATCCCGCATCGCAGCTATCGATAGCAGGGCGAGAAGAAGTAAGTACCTGTTTAAACTTATAATAATTATATATAAAAGCATTTCTTTTAAATGGATATTAAATAGCCATCTACGTAGTTTCGTAATACAAATATAACAAGTATCAAAATAAGTTGGAACATCATGCCTTGTTTTTCACCTACCATTATATCCGTTAAGACCCGTCAATTTTACAAGCGGCTGTTTTAGGGCCCCAAAGGCAAGAAGGATGATGAAAACAACTTTTAGCCGCAAACTAAACGTAGCTTTAAAGATCTAACTTAATGCTTAAGTATTATACTATTTTCTGACTTTAATCATCATGATAAAATTCGCACTTCGAGATAACCGACATTTCAAGCCAATTCTCTTTGGACCAGCGTGGCGGGTCCTATATACTGTCCGCTATATTCATTTTTATATATTTTAGCAGAAGATTAACAATTATTTTTCTCTTTTTTGTAAAATACGCTCAAATACATTTTTAAAGTATCATATCCAAAATATTTTGTGTTGTATTTGTGTGTGTGTGTGTGCGTGCGTGTGTTTGTTTGTTTAAGAGCGTTTACATGTGTGTGTTAATAGAAGAGATTTTTCTTTATCTTTTTTTTTTATTTTGTCTTTGCCATTTTGAATGAACCTCAGAAAACTCCATCGAATGCATATAGCCACATAAAAACAAGAAGTATGGATGTTATGCTAACCGAATAGTAAATTTATAATTCTACGTTAAGGGCCATTTACATGGAGAGAGTTATCGCACATATTGGGGCGAGAAAACATATACTATATTTTGTAGGCGATACTCATTATACAATAATCGCATTGACATGTTTACATTCAACCAAAAAACAAAAACTCACCTACGAGTATGTCATAAGGTAATTATCATCAAGAGTTTTGTTTACACCACGACACAAATCGCATTGACATATTTGCCTACGATTTATCGACTTGTCTAAACTAGAACTCGTATGACATACGAATATCGTACAAATCAGCTTGAACCGATTTGAATACGAGACTTGCCAAACGAGCTCGGTGATGAGCGGGGTATTTTGTTTACACAGAGACCTCAGTATTCAATGACCAAGCAATTACTTACGATATCGTATGTTTAGTTAACATGATAATATTTTTTCCTTACTTTCGACAATCGTATATTTTATTCAAGAAACTCTCTCCATCTAAATCATCCTTTCCCAAATTGGGCGATAACGCCCCCTTGTAGGCGCTGCAGGCCTAAAGGGGGGCGGTAAGAGACCCAGAAACCCGTTTCAATAATCATTCTCATTGGCAGGTGTAGCCTGTAAGAGTTAAATTGAGACCTCAGCGCCGTTGTGTACTACCTACTGCGCTTAGGTCTCAAGTTAACTCTTGCGGGCTATAGTAAAAGTATCGTTTAGAATGAATGTTTAGTCTCCGCTAATATAACTCACAATAGTCAATTAATTTATTTTGACGTTATAGTGGTTTTAAGGAGGTAAAAAAATGGGAGCGCTAAAAAATAATTTATACTCAAAGTGGGCAGTATACAAAATAACTTTGGAAAACATTGATCTAAATGGTCCTTTAATAATTCAATCAAGACATCATACGACTTTGTAATAAATCATTATGTACTATAAACACTATGTAAATTTTAAAAGTATAAAGTTTGGTACATTACATATTATAACATGGCAAAGGAAAATAAATTGGTCATAACGCACGGTGGCATGTTGTCCTACCGTCCGCGCCGCAAATGCGTGGGTGGAACCGAGAGTTCCACATAGGTACTCTAGCCACGCTCAATGCTCTCATGGCCTTTTGTGATATAGTTGGCGATGCATGGCAATGCTAATTAAAGGTTAATTTATAATTGGTGACATTATTAAATTCCGAAATGCATTATTTAATTTGAATATTAAATTATTTAGTTATAGCCTGATTTTGTTTTTGCAAATGTGAGATTCCCGTTCTGCGTACATTGGCGTTGCTCAATGTTCTCATGGACTTGTTATAAACTTAATGACGCATGGCTATTTGATTTCTGACACGATGTATGAAATCCTATGAAATGAATACTTAAATGATGATAACAAGAGATTAATTTACCTTTATTCTTGTTGACGTTGTAAAATTTCATGATGCATTATTTAATTTCAATATTAAATTTCTTTAGTTAAAATCTACTTTTTTTGCAAATGCAAGGTTTCCGTTCTGCGTACTTTGGCGTCGCTCAATATTCTCATAGACTTCTCGTAATAAAGTTAGTGAGCATGCAGTTTGATTTCTGACACGATGTATGAATTTCTGTGAGATGAATATCTAAATGGTAAAAATTAGTAATTTACATTTGATGGCATTTTTAAATATAGTTTTAATCGATACGAGCTCCTTATGCACAAATACGTACAGTCACAGTGCGAGCGACTGTGTGCTTTCTTTATATAATTATGTGTAATCTGATTGACTAATTGTGGTTATGTAGAATCCTTGACAAAGAACATGATAAGCTATATATAGCTAAGTGTTAGTCTCCGTCTTTATTATATACGTGAACAGCTGCTCTATTTAATACCCCCTCAAAAAATATAATGAAAAAATATCTTTCTGAAAATGTCACTACGGGGGCGGACTGTTTAAATACGTCATACGCGACCGACGAACGTCGGTCCACCTATAAACTGAAAACGACCGAATGTTGCTTGGACACGATCTCGCTTACACTTCCAGGAAAATCCATAATTTTACATATTTTCCCTCATATTTTATGCATATGAAACTATTTTTATACTATTTGTCCAATTCATCATATCAATTCAATTCATTATATCGTACTAATTCAGTCAAATTTTGTGCCATCTCTAATAAATACTCTTTAAACGCAATCAACATTTCTACGTTAATTTTAACTAAAATCAGTCATAATAATCATAATTTACGGGTAACGGTCCCCAATAACTTCCAAGGTAAACTTTAGAATACGTCCTTCAACACCTATTCTTATCTCAGACTAGATTCAACCTGCTCATTACCAACTTCCCGGCATCCTCGCTCCGGATACAATCTAACAACCAACATTGCAATATCTATGGTCTCTTCGCCGGCAATTTGATTTTGTGTCGCTAAGCACCATATTTCTTATTCAATATGTATATTTTTATATTATATTTTTAAATGATTATTTACATCGTTTTATCACCGTAAAAAATACTGTTGAAAATGACCTAAGATTTTTAAACAAATATTTAAAATCTCGATTAATTTGAGCTTTTTCAACGCCATTATTTTCAAGGTATTTGATGACGTAGTAGTTTATTCTCAGGGCGCGTTTCTTTTGTGGCTCACAACGCTCAAAACGCTCCTTCAGCTGTTCCACTTGCCAACTATGGCCGTTATGGTCGCCGCGAAAACGTTACTAATTACGTCATTATTTTCGATCACGCAGCGCTCACAATGACCCATATCAAAAGGTGGGTTGAAGTGCGCGTTGACCACAAAGCATGAATAATGTCTATGAACACAATGAAAAAGACGCAATTTTCAAATAAACCATACAAGAACCAACAACGTTTATGTATTTCTTTCTTAACGACATCAACGCTCCATAATCAGTTTCACATGAGTTTTTGAGAGACCTACAAGTAGAACGCGCCGTTTTTTAATAATCTGAAATGAAAAGTGACGTCACGTTCCATTTGATTAATAGCGTTGAATTTTACGATTTTAAATATCCCGCGCATTTTTAACACTTCTTATTAATAAAAATCTGTAAATTACCTTGCATGAGTTAAACCGTGTTCCCAATTAACAGCGGAGGTGAAGCAAAAGCGGGAGTAGAACGATTTCGTATATTACTGTCACAGCTTGGCTTTGACTTGATAACATGGTTTAAGACTCATTCCTTAGCGGAATGAGTGCGACAGCGAGGCGAAAGTAATAGCATCTTGATTGATGCTCACCACTGCTGCTCATATTTGCAGTCACACTCACAACACCTTGGTATTTAGTTTAAAACATGGCCCCAAAAAATTATGCAAGATTATTTAGTAGAGCTACGACTGCAGATTTACAGTATGGTATTTCTGAAATCACTGAAGTCGTGGTAGCGTATTGGCTAGCGCACCAGTCCCAAACTCAGAGGGCGCGGGTTCTAACCTAGTCGGAACGCACTTCTTAGGCAGTTTTTTGATCGGAGAGTTTTCTGAGTGCATATTTTTACAATTACCATAATAACGATGAAGTAAAACATCGCCATGAAACATGCGCATCGAGATAACCGATGTGTCAAGGCTGCCAAGCCGCCCTGGTCGAGCGTAGCGGATATACTGCCCGTTCCCCTATAGGCCGAGCCTAGCAATGAGACGTTTATGCGCTGTTATTATTATTATATACGTTAAACAGAATAAGTAGTTGATTGTGTCTTACGTTATTAATAATCTTAATCCAGGTTACAGATACTAACAAACTCAAATTAGGCCGTACACTGAGTAAAAGCTCAGTCTTAATATTATATACGTTAAACAGAATAAGTAGTTGATTATGTCTTACGTTGTTCATAATCTTAATTCGGGTTACAGATACTAACAAACTCAAATTAGGCCATACACTGAGTAAAAGCTCAGTCTTAATATTATATACGTTAAACAGAATAAGTAGTTGATTATGTCTTACGTTGTTCATAATCTTAATTCGGGTTACAGATACTAACAAACTCAAATTAGGCCGTACACTGAGTAAAAGCTCAGTCTTAATATTATATACGTTAAACAGAATAAGTAGTTGATTATGTCTTACGTTGTTCATAATCTTAATTCGGGTTACAGATACTAACAAACTCAAATTAGGCCATACACCGAGTTTCACATTTAATGTAGTATTAAATGTCAAAGATCATTGATATAAATAAAGAAAAAATATATTATTATTTTTGTCATGTCAATCGACACAGCCACTAATTACGTCTTATATGTCTTTATTAAATATTTTTCTTTCTTTCAGGATCACCAGAAACACCACAGAGACGCCGGCAACGACGCAGCTCTTTGCCATCGGAATTCACCGATATATCAAGCCCCATCAACACCGGAGATTGTTTTAAATCCCAACGATCTTCAACTACTACGAATACGAGCGATAGGTCCATTCAAACTGATTCTTCTATAGACTTTGATAAAGTTTCAAAGCATTATTCAAACTCGAAAGTTGCCCAATGTCAAAAAGACGAGTATGTCCAAACGTCTCCTGATCATATTTTTTTGCAACAATCACGCTTTCTGGTACAAGCTGAAATAAATCAATTTTCTTCGCGAGCTGAACGACGTATATCTAGCTCAAGTGATTCTACTTCTCGAAAGTCATCTATTATCAGTGCGCTTAAATCATCTCCAATCAAAAAGGACCTTGCCAAATCGAAATTAATCAGTTCAAAATCAAATCGTTCTTCTTCTCGGCGGCATATTCAATTCGTAGAACCGGAAAAGTATAGATTATCACAAATACGCTCACCTTCACCACCTTCTCCTGCTCCAAGAGACCCGACTTCAGAGAAAACACGCACAACCTTTAATTTCAAGAAAGTAATAAAAGACGAAGAATGTTATTCAAATAATGATGAAACTCATGCTTTTAGAGCAGACTCACCGTCACCTTCTAATGGTAACCCATCTAGATTTTACTTCGAATGCGAGACACCTGATTTCACGCATGAATTTCAATTGCCGACTAACGAGGAGCAGCAACCAGAAAGGGAACTGTACGAAGAAACGCACCACGATCAGTATTACGGCTCTCATGCTTCCACGAGGAGAATGAATCTTATTGAAGAGCACGAAAGAAAACTCATAATTGAGTTTTGCCATCTACTAGAAAAATCCAAACAGCTTTTCAATGGTCTTAGGTAATGATAGATTTTTATTTATATAAATATTATATTATATTTGAAATTGATAGTTCTTATTATTAACTTATTCAATTTATATTGAACAGAGAATTGCCCCAATATGGCCATAAACAATGGCAAACCTATTTCGGAAGGACTTTCGACGTTTATACTAAACTATGGAAATTCCAACAACAGCACCGTGCGGTTCTGGATACTAAATACGGCCTCAAACGTTGGCAGATTGGGGAGATAGCATCCAAAATTGGCCAATTATATTACCATTTTTAGTAAGTAAATCTCTATAGATAGATAAATTTTATCATAACAATAACATGCGCTTTCTTCTCACAAATTGATGTTAGTCTGATATTCCGATAGCTCATAGTAAAATCGAACCTTTATGATGTGACTCCGCTGCCTATCTACATAATATGTACATTACATACACATATGTAATTTATAGCTTCAAGTTATTATAACGTGATTATAACTTGTTTTAAAATTTTTGTAAACACATGCCCGTTAAATATGTCGCGCTTATAAGTCATCCTCTCTGTTTTTAAATCTCAAAATATGTAGTACACAAAGGTACAAGCATCCCTTATAAAATAAATAAATCTGCCATATCATCATTTCTACTTATTTCTGTCGTTGTATCAATTCGGTTAAAATGAATAAACTGCTCTTTCCCCAGTCTGCGGACCTCAGAAACAGCCTATCTACATGAAGCCTTTTCCTTCTATTATGCCATTCGAGGTAGAAGTTATTATACCCAGGCTAATAAGGAGGATAGGTGTGAACTTATGGTTAAGAAACTGCGTTACTATGCTCGTTTCATAGTAGTTTGCTTGCTCCTTAAGAAAGTAAAACTCGTTAAAGAACTAATTAAAGAATTAGATAAGCAAATAATAGAATATGGAACTAATTATGATCCTGACGACCATATCGAATGGACTGTAGTAGTCGATGAAGTGAAAGCTTTCATACAAGCCGAATCAGTAGTCTCTGTTATGCATCCTGACAACTATCCAGTTATACTTTCACACCGGTAAGTGGGTTTGTTTCAATACACTCCTCTTTGCCTTGATTCGGAGCTTCTGTTGGATCCAATTTCGAGTTTTAACACCTTGTTATTTAATCATTTGTTACTACGTGTACGTGGTTGCAATAAGTGTTATGAATTCAACATTTCTGTGCAGTCGATATGTATGAAAGAAATATTTTAATTGTTTTATACTTATCAAGTGAAGTAAATAAGAAGCCGAAGCTCCTGGATTAATTTTCTTTTTTACATTAATTAAGTCTAAAATTGGGAAACGTTCACTAAACTATACCTTGTTTTTCTTACAAGATATATATTTTTTATAAAACTTTAGTTAAATTAATCTGTAATATCTAACTTTAGATGTAGCTTGAGTTCTCTAAAACATTTATACATCGTTAAATGGTGTATGTAATTCATGACAAAAATCCTGTTTGTAATGTATGAAAATGATCTTCTAAGAAAAAACAATGTATGACTTCGAAAATTCTTTCTTGTTGGTAGTTAAGTTTCCGTAACAAAAGTGGGTCTAGGATATACTTATCTCTTTTATTATATGAACTTTTGCATCCTTCATTATAAGACCATCGGTATTTATGCCGTCCTATACGATATTAAATATTTAATTCAATTTGTATAATAATTAACAACTTTGCTGTCTTTGTGACAAAGTAACAATAATCAGTATATTATATTACACTGATACGAATTTGTGGGGATTGAATTTAAAATGCCGTTATAATTATCACAAACTTTACTAGAAGCAGACACAGGTAATTCACAGTTCAGACCAAATCGTAAGGCAAATGATCGTAATAACATAAAATGCGCAAAGTCCGTCGACGAAAAATACCCGTTCCGAATTTATACTTAATAACGCCTCAATTGCAGACGAAACTCAACTCTGTCTCAACGGGCCGACCTTATATATTCCGAAAACAGACATGGCCTCAGCAACATGCACGCCATTCTTTGGAATTCTTGAATTTGTAAGCTTAATGGCTTCTAAGAATCTACAACAAAATTTGACCAACAAAAATATATTTATGACATCTTCAACGGTTGGCCATAAAGACAAAGAGGAGATTAGTTATTGACAATAGATGGATACATAGAGAATTAGTGCGAACAAATGACAGGGTACTATTAGGACAATCATAAAAATGTTATAAATGATTTAAGCATCAAAAGTAATAAATAAAAGTCGTTTTCACGAAACGAAGGAATTATTGGGTGCCGTATACGGCATCGCATACTAAGGGCGTGTTTCACAACTACCAAGTACAGTTTCAAGTCACTTACTTGTACCGTATTTGCTAATTAAAAGCTCTTTATGTGTTTCTCAATCGATCAATACTACTCTGCTTGCCCAACGGGTAAATCTTTTGAAAAAATCTTTTGAAGGCATTGGATTCAGCACTTTTTGTAGAATTAATCAAGTAATTAAAAACAAAAAGAAAAATTACCGTCCGTGGTTACGAAATGCAACTAATAATTCTGAGAAATTAATTATAACTGTATTTGACTTGTTGAGTAACTTTTTTGAGCTTTAATAGACTTTTGTGAAAGAGACCCATAGCAACCTGTTATTGTGTAACGAAACAAAAACTTTAAAAGGTCAGCTGAAAATATAGAGCTTCATTTATTAACAGCCAACGGTTTTTCTTTAAAAAGTTACATACTTTAGAAAAAATAACCGAGAGCTCTCCCTCTAGACAACAGTAGTGCATTTGTAGCACTTTTGGTGTTACAAAGGTCCATAATCGATGGTTATCGCTTCCGGTACGGTGGACCGTCTGCCTGTCTGCTGAACCCATGCAATAAAAAAACATTATGCTGTTCTGTTTGCTCAAAGATAAAAGCAAAATAATTATATTGTTACCTTCAACGTAAGGAATACATATTTTGTAAGCAAGGCTTAGGAACTGGTAAAAATGTCGAACCGGTTACAGCCTAAGTAGTCGTGTTATGAAAAGGTACGCTAGTTTTCAAATTGATTCATTTAACCTTCCGCGAGGAGATGTTACCTTTTCAAACTAAGTCACAGAACAGACTGTTCCACAGAAATTTATGTTTAGCTGTTTGACAACAAACTTTAAAAGTACTAAAAACAAAGTTGCTTGATTTTCTATCTTGTCTAAGAAGATTGTTTAATGGCGTAAAACCTTTCTATTAGTTTTGGTACTTATGATAAGCGTAGTGATTTTATTGTGTTTGTTTTTTATTGTTAATCTCATTGTCTATGATTGTCAACAAAGCAATTTTCTTTTTTCACGTTTCTGTATTTTATAAACGTAGCATTTATTAAAAATTTTGCGGTACTGCTTCTTGTACTCGTGCAAGCAAAAGTCGACTTTAAGGTGACGAACCTTTTCATACCGCGACTGTACATAGGAGCTTTTCTTTTCGGATTTGTTCTCACTTTAAGCTCAATTAACGGGTTTTTGGACACAACATTTATTAAATAGCTTTTGTTGAATATACCGGTTCAAAACAAAAATAAAGATTTTTGCAGTACACCATAACGGCGTGAAGGTGTACGGCAAAATGTGGTACAGCAAGTTATCAGTCGCACATAAACAAGCACATGTTGAGAGAGATAAAATGATACTTCCTGTTCTCGCAGAATAAGCCGGCTAATTCTGGTTTATATAACACTCTCTTTAAGGTTTACACTCCGAGTGAAATAGTTGATTAAAACTGGTTATAACCAATTAAAAGCGGTTAATTTTAGATCGGCTCCACGCCTTTTTCTCTAACAATTTTTAAATTACAGCTTGAACCCCCTAGCTACCCCACCTGTAGAAAGGTCCGCACAAATGAACCTTTCACTTCAAGAAGTCCTTATAATCGGAAGTAGCTCCCAGCAGGTTAAGTTCTCGGAACTTACCATGGATATGTTCCGAATGCTACAAACCTTGGAGCGCGAGCCCTCTGCTGAAATTCAGCACACGTATGATGATTCGCCTCCTCAGCGCTTCATTCCAACTCCCAGTGCACCGACTAAAAGTAAGTGATATTAAATTATTAGAGTTAAATCTCGATTTAAATTTGCATTAGTTAAGTCATTAGTTAGCTTGCGAAACAGGCGAGTTAAGTTTTATCGTCGTAGTTGCCGATTAAGTAGATGTATGTCAAAACTGATGATAAGGTCTTATTTGTAAGTTTACTAACTACAGTCGACTCTCATTAATTTGACACTCACGGGACCAGCGAAAATGTTCAAATTGTCTAAGAGTTCAAAATAACAGGAGTTTATAACCAAGAGGAAAGGAGGAAAATATAAAGTAAACAAGAGTTTGATCAAATCACAAATGTTCATTTTGAGAACAAGTCTGTAATTTTCTGTTGACTGACCGATTTCAGTCTATCATTGTCCAATGAATTTGATAGTGGTGAGAGCTGAGAAGAAATCAAATAAACAACAAGCCTGTGCATAATAAAAGATTCAAATTATAGAGAGTAGGGAAGGGAAGCCCAGACTTCAAATTATTGCATGTTGATGGGTAAAATACCATTTCTTTAACTTCAATTACCTAGAGGACCAATTAATATTGATTTAATTCGACTTCTGAAGGGACCGGTAAAAAATTTAAATTATCGAAAGTTTCAAACTAATGAGTGTCAAATTATCGAAAGTCGACTGTACTTGATTAATGCAAATGTAAATCAGGCTATGACATGAAATATAATTATATTAAAATCTTATAAAATACCAAGCTGTTGATATGCTGCTAGTAAAAATGTTTATTCTAACTAATAGTCTAAGAGTATTTACTTTGTTCCGTACAACATTATCTGATTTATTTCGAAAGATCCTGAGCTAAAGCAATGCTGTCAATTGCACATACACTCTGTAATATGAAAGCGTAAACTACAACTTAGCTACAAGTATCCATGCGGCTGCAATTTCTTCACTCTTGAGTGAAAGTAACAAATACGTGGGGCACTCGGAAAGTTTTGCGAAAATTAAAAATACCTTTTATAGTTAAATATTTTTTTATTAAATCTTTTCAAAGTACTCTCCATCAGCCTCTATACAAAGTTTCATGCGTCTGGACCAGTTTTCGAAACACTTTTTCCAGTCTGCCGCAGACAACTCGTTTACAGATTGCTCGAACGCTGACAGCGCATCTTCCGGCGACGAAAATTGTATCCCTTTAAGCTTAATTTTGATTTTCGGGAATAAAAAGAAGTCACACAGTGCTAGGTCAGGGCTGTAAGGAGATTGACCCAGGAGTTTGACCGGCGTGCTGTCCAGGAAGTCCCTCGTTTTGAGCACCATATGGGCGGGCGCGTTGTCATGGTGGAGCAGTAGCCCGTGGAGCCCTGTGTTTGATCGCCTGTTGCTCACAACAGAAAAAAATTCTGCCAAGCATTTGGTAGTATACAATTCGGCGTTGATGCTTCTTTGGTTCCATAATGGAATAGACACCAAGGAGCCAGTCAAATTGACAAAACTCGCCATCAAAATCTTCCCCTCGCTTCTAGATCGCTTCACTTTGGCAGGCGTTGATTCGTTTTGAAACACCCAAACTGGCGACTGGCGCTTCGATTCTGGATCGTATTGATAAATCCAGGACTCATCACCTGTAATGATGTCGTAAACACGCCGCGAAGAGCCTGCTTCAAATTTTTTTATCATATCTCGGCACCATTCCACCCGGGCCTGCTTCTGAGCATCGGTAAGGCTATGCGGCACCCCGAGTGAAACTATCTTCCTCACGAGAAGATGCATATGTAGAATCTCATGAAGGCTTCCCGACCCAATCTGCAGTAAGTGCTGAATTTCTTGATACGTAACTCGCCTATTGTCTTGGATTAAATTTTTCACTGCTAGCACATTTTCTTCCGTAACAGCCGTCCAAGGGCAACCACTTCTTTCTTCATCTCCCGAAGTTAGTCGACCACGCTTGTATTCGCTGTACCAACGATACACGGTTGCCTTAGAAGGGACTTCATCCATGAATGTCATTTAAAGTCTATCGTACAATTCGTCCGGTTTCAGGCGACACTTGAAATCGTAAAAAAATCATAGCGTGAAAATGTTCCCGACGCAAATCCATTTTTCAATGAGACACGATAATTTAAATTAGCTCACAAACAATGTGGAAGGAAATTTTGAAATTGGAACGAACCAATATTTAATTATAAATAATCATATTTTCAAAATAGATTATAACTGATCATACAATGAAACTTTTTTTCACAATACTTTATGAGTGGCCTGGTATGACCTTATCACCAAAATGAGTTTCACCAGAGTTGACATAAAATGTCCCTACGTCTTATCGAAAATATCGCTCCTACATTTTCGTTATTCCTTTTATTTCACCGTTGCGGCTAAATTTTTTTTAGACCAAGCCTCTTCTATTTATAATGTAGTAGTTCGTAATTGAACTTAACGATGAGAAATGAAATTTTGTTTATGTAAAATAGAGTAACTTTTGTTGATAATAATAAGTAATAATATATTATAGTACACGTAAGGGCTATATGGCGAAGCCTTAGGTGAGTAGCGACACCTCAGACCTGACTCCGGGGGCCAAAGCAAGGCCCCCGCCTCCGTGCTTGCATTAGCCAGCCGGCACGGAGTGGAGATCGCTAGAGATATAACTTTAGCCTTAGGGGTGGAAGTGACAAATGGACTAACGTCAGAAGTAGCTTTAGTGAACCTGTAGCCCACATCTCCACAGCCTTTAGTCACTCATACCCATGTTGCCCGTTTTTGGAACCCATTCAGGGAGTGGAGAGTCACTGTCTGCCAATTTTGCTATGTTCCCCGAACATTACGATGGGCAGACGCCATAGTCCCCATAGTCCCACAGTTCCATTAGCAGTTCATCCCAATAGCCCGATACCTTTTGTTCTCATTTCCCACAATAGTCCTACAGTGACCGGGGCTTGTTCTTGGGTGCAAGTCCGGGCGGGCCATTTCTATAGCTCGTGGTCACCAGGAATAATATTTTCTATAGTCATTCCAAGTTGAAAATTTTCAACTCTATAGATAAGTTAATAATAATAATTCAATAGTTTCAAATTCACCTGAAACATTTGTAAAGAAAATCGATTTCAAACTTGTTCAGACGGCCTAAAGCGGCGAGCTTGGAGAATAGTGCAATTGACACGTGTCTAGATATATTGGTAGTTGTAAGTAACATAGTATAAGTTCCACTTTATGATGATATTTGCCATGTTCATCTTGTGAATCTGCGAAAAAAATCTCTTTAAGCCTTCTGAAGCTTAAGAGATGATAATAAATGTTAACTGACGCATACACGCATCCTGTCTGGCCATTGCTTGCGGCTATAACGTTATAAATAGAATTTACTCGTGCGAATGGTAATATTTAATGGCGATTTGGGAGCAAAAAGGCTTCCACTAAAAGCTTTTCATAAATAAATAGGTAGTAAGAAACTATAATTCCTAGCAACTATCGGTTAATAAAGAGCTTACAAGATCCTACATCATGAATGTTTCTTTCTTTGCTTGCGGTGTTAATATTATTTCAGCAGACGTAATAATAAACCTTGCACTCCAGTGACGCTAACAGCAATATGCATTCTAATAAAATGTTAATATATATCTATCTATTATAATAATTCTGATGGGAAAAGAAAAGAGGGGAAATCTCAGAGGAACCAATTCGAACCAGCAGATTTCGAAAATGCAAATTTTAGAGTTTTCTCTGCCGTCTGTTCGAGTATCACGTAAATTTAAGATTTTAATGGAACTGGATGTTACAATTATGATAGGATATTTTTTATTCCGATAAATAATTTCATTTCCGTAGGATAGACGGACGAAAAAGGGTGTGCTGCGATCGTTGTTTTTCTATCGTTGCAATTTACTAACAAATTGTTGTCGTCATATCAAGTGAATGAATTTTTGCTGCAACTGATAGTATTATAATATAAATGCTTAATTTATTAAAGGGTGCATTCACGTAGTGATAGCGATTGGCGAGTCTGAGAGCCGACTATAATCACTGTACTATCAATAATTGTAAAGTAGAAACGATTTAGGACTTATTTTGTTTCTTTTTCTATATATTTTACCTTGATTTTTGTTCTAAATAAAATATTTTTCTTCTTTCTTCTTTCTTCTTTCTTCTTCTTCAAACGTCTTAATTTAACTAACTTGGTGGTTTATTTTACTGAAAAGCCCTTTTTGTTTCACTTGTTGCTAAGTCTGCTATGCTATTGTCACTTTTTAGTAAGCGCGTACTGAATTATATGATTACAGCATAAGTGATTATTGAACATTTTAATGATATCAATACAAGTTCAAGGACTTAGATAAGTCCTGTAACCCATATATTGTTGCAGGCTACCTGGACGGTGCGCCTCGTAGGGACAATCCACACAAGTATCTGCTGTTCAAGCCGTCTCCAAATCAGATCTTGGTTTACTTAGCCAGTGGATGCAATGACCTTCCTCCCAACGCAGTACTTTTGCTATACATATCTGCTGAAGGCCAGATGGTGCAGCCGTCTAAGAATGCAGAAGATGGTAAGTAGATAGGTTTATATTTGAACTAGCAAATACTGGCCTTAATTAAGCATAGAGCACCCCACTAATATTGCGCGTGTGTAATTTCAGCTGTGTAGTTTACTTACGCCGAAGAAATATTACAGTTAAGCATATCTGTCAATATCACGTTTAACATATACATATATGGATATACCGAGACCCCAACCGAATATAGTGGTAATCGGTAAATTCTAGATAGATAAATAACTCTTTATTGTACACCATAGCATAGCTAAGCAGAAATTAAAAAAATACAAGAGATAGCACAACGGGCGGCCTTATCGTTAAAAGCGATGCTAATTTTTAATAAATGATAATGTTACGAGTTAGGGGACTTGAATTAAAATGCCGTTTACAATTACTATAGGATTTATTAGAACTATACAAACACGTATAATAATAATAATAATAATAAATCGGCAGACAAGCACACACACTGTATATCCCCAAATTAAGCAAGTTACGCTTGTGTTATGGGTAATATACAACGGACCATTCTGGGGCCGATTCCACATCCAGACCATAGTAAATAACAGAGAAAATACGTTTTCGAAATTTACTATACAAGGAATCGAACCTGGAGCCTCTGCGTTGCAGTGAGGTAAGCCGGCAAAGGCTTAGCCATTCGGGCATTCCTTTTATTCTATACAAGTACAATATGCCTCGACGCAAAACATCAACTTCCTAGAATTAGTTCGAAACACCTGCCTAATTATGCCTGCGAATGGCCATAAACGAGTATAATAGGCTGCTCTTCACAACAACCAATAAATAAGTAAACAAAAGAGGACGACCATAAAAGCACTTCTATGTAATTATCTCAAACACCGAGCGGGTAATAAATGTGCTTTGTTTTCAATTCTGTAGGTGGCCCAATTGTAACAATATAAACCGAAAAACAACTGTAAGAATTAGACTAATTGATTGATGTAAAAGAATTTGGTATCAGCAGATCCAGAATATAAACAAAACAAGAAATAAAAAAATATTTACAAAAATACTTTATTATTTTTAGTGTCATTGTCTTACTTGTTCAAGTATCAGTATATTTCCGGTATAATAATATAATGGTAATAGTGTATTACATATTCGCGGATTTATCCGTTGGTCTTATAAATTGTGACGACATTATTCTTCTCAATTCTAAAACTAATGTTTTTCTTCACTATTGTGTGTTTTTAAATATATTCTAACATAAGCAATCTATATATTAATGCGTGAAACAAAAACTTTGTACCCCTTTTTACGAAAACGGACGGAGGAGTAAAAAATTTCGCACACTTATAATTTAAATAGAGAAGAAGCGACGAATGCTAATATCTTTTTTTTATTCTTCTCAAAAATTACATTAAATCAATAAAAAAAACATTACACACACCACCATGTATTTGACACACAACCTCTGATATACTGTTTTGTTTACTGTTCAAGTTAAATTAACAGTATAGCCTTGGCGAAATCTGTGATTATAGAAGTATAGTCTTTGTCAACAAATTATTTTGGTCGAATTTAAACCACAGGCGACCACTAGTAATATGATTAAATCATAAGAGTGTGGGATCGTCCTAAACATAGAAATGCAAAAAGCGTTTTTGACGTATCAGTACTTTATCACTTTGTTCGGTTGAGGTAGCTATAGGGGGCGCTGCGCTTTAAAACGGAAAACTATATACTTAAATTATTGAAATTAAAACCATGAATAAAAAGCATTTGTTAGTTCTTTGGAGAAGAACGTCAAGTGTAACATAAAACTTAATGCCAACTGCTAGTTTAGGTAACTTTTACCGTGTGCAAACTTCGGCTACTTTCATACCATTACGAAATTATTATTTTTTAATTAATTATATTAATGTGTAGTGGATTTATCCTTAAGATGTCATCATTAGGTACTATATGCCGCTCTATCCTTAGGTCGCCGTACTTGCAAACCATTATTTACTTCTACCCTTGGTTGTGTCTGTCTAATTACGCTGTACTTTATATTCCAAATAATATATAAACACATCTATCCTTACACATTTAGCTAAAAATACGAGATAGAGTGAGATAATCGTGGAAACACTGCTAACATTATAAATGCCACATCCGTGCTCATAGAGCACACGGCTAACGCGTGGATCAGTTTAAGTAATTGGGTATTGCACTTCACACGTCCAGTGATACAGATTATGATATCAAAGCTAGTATCAGACTCGCACAGCTTAGGCAAACTGGCATGACAAGTGTAGTTTGTGACCCAAAACGCCAGTTAAGTTGAAAGCACAGGTTTATAAATCTATCATTAATCTTGACCTTTTGTTTGGTAGCGAAAACATTGGACCATGGGATGGTATTTAAAAATTCCAAATACACTTTCCAATGTTGAATTGGACACCGGTTCTTGTTCATGTTGTAATTTTAAAGCAAACAACAAATGAAACTTTAGTTTGGGTTTAGTAGTGATTGAGCCCTGGGCTCCCGTTATTGGTAATGGTTGGTGAAGGATGGTTAAAGTAAAAATGGGCTATTAAGGGTAACTTTTTTGTATGATTATGAAACTTAGACTCTTGCAAAGTTTTTAAAGACACTACGAATGATTGCCTTTTTCATTTTTTTATTTATGATTGAAAATTCAAGTCTGATTTCCTCGAAAGATTTTTTTCACTTTCAAGTATTATTTTTGTAACTTAAATTGATGTGCTGATTATTTTACGTGTAAAAGTCGAATTCATAACGACTTAGTTACATAAATAACTCTCCAATAAATGTACCAAAAAACCAAATAAAAATATTTAAAGCTAGCCCGGTCGAAATTTACCAAAAATCACAAAAAGAATTAGTAACTCGAAAACTAAAAATTTTGGTAATTCATACATGGTAATTCGGGAACCTCTACATGTAAACTAACAATTTTTTATTTTGAACATAACTGTTCTGACCACCCTGCATAAATTGATTGATTTTGTTTACAACAAATCTGTGACTTATGAATCTCATCAATAATATGACGTAATAAAACTACGTTTTAACGATTTTAAGCACGGTAATTTACTTGATTGATTGGAACACAAACCAACTTGACTGATAATTTCTTTTATTTTTCCTTCCACCCATTTTAATATTATATAAAATTATTAGAGCTAGGTATCTTTGCTGAAGAGTTTCTTGCGCTATTTCTTCTCTTCAAGCCATAACATGTTGGGAAGCGGTGGTAAATTAGATTAGACTTAGAGTAAATAATAACCATAAACAAAATTAAAACTAAATATAATAATTACAATGAACAAATTGGAGGTAGGGTAAATAAAACTTTAACAATACTCATTGACACTTTACATCTTTGTCTTCCGTGATCACGGCCACTGAAAAGTGGCCGAAACGTCAGAATAACAAAAATCAAATAAATTACCGCGCCTAAAACCGTTAAAACGTAGTTTTATTATGTATACAAGTCGCGAAAACTTAGGAAATATTATAATAACATTATGATTATTTCATAATAACATATTTTTGATGCAAACCAGGTTTCATGCATGAAAATTTAATACAATTAAAAAAAAGATTTTTATAAAAGTATATGAATCAAAATAAAATTACTGTGAGACATTCGTAATATTAATGTTTCATAGAAAGTCGTAAGTAAATTCTGTCAAAATTATATGGTCAAAATCTGGTCTAGGTATCGAGTATGAAAAGCATAAAGCCGGGAATAGCTCTGTCGAAACCGCAGTACAAATGTTTACACCACACAGCTACTGAAACCCATATTACAATGTGTTGAGTACAAAACACACGACAGGATTAGACTAAAAAGTCCACTGTCCACTGCACACTTTGTAATCAATATTGTTTTACACGGCTACAATGAAAACGTAGGAAAATTCAGATTGAACCGAAAAAACTTGGTCTGAAATTCAAACACTGAAAACCATTCTATTTCGAACAGTTGCAACAATTGAATGTAAAGCTTCTTGTTTGCTGACAACTTTCGTTTCCATTTGGAAGTAAGCTCCAGTGCATAACAGTGTTCAATTTACCGCTCGTGTTTCTAATTCGTTTTGTCGCTGGAAAATTAAATTTTTTCCCCACTGCCACTGTACGTTGGTGGTGAAGGTAATTAAATCTCCCCGGTTTGTGTTAACTAAGTTACGGTACTCGTAGCATCATTTAATAGTCTGATTGGAGGAAACACTAGACAAGTTTAAATAGCGGTTATTAGGATATTTTAAACTTGGTTGTACGAATAATGTTTATACATTTAATTGCTCCGATACCTAAAGGCGAGAAATTAATTTAATCTAATATTTTACTGAGATGAGTAATACTGTGTACGTAATGACCCGTCTAGTCTATAATAGATTGCAAAATAAAATAAAAAAAACCAAAAGAAGAACAATAAAGAACCATTGGTTTTGTTCAAGGATATATTATATATAAATGTATCTTATCGTGCAGACGCCCTATTCGATAGAAGAACTTTCAATTTAATGTAATTCTTTTAAAGTTATTGAAACTGACATATACCTGTTACTTTGGCTACGTTCCATTAGGGACTCACAACGACCACGTTCACGACCGCGATTTTTCCCATTCCACTTACTTGCCGGCGTTACAATCGTCAACCCAAGTGGAACGGTTATTCGAACCACCTCTTAACACGAGTCGTGAGCGTTGTGTATTCGAAAATGATGACGTCATTAATGACACTTTCTTCACGACCACAACGGCCGCGGTCGCCTTGTGGAACGGCTAACGGAGCACTTTGAGCATTGTGAGCTACTAATGGAACGCGCTGTACACGATAAGTATACTAAATAAAAGATTTATCACTTATTATTAATATTTAGAGCACACTGTATAACGACCCATTCTTTTAAAGAAGTCTATTTCCTGAAGGTTGTCTGGAAGAATCGCAGTAAGCGATAAGACTGCCGATTGTACTAATTGAAATATTGTTAATACTAATGTAAACTACTTTCTTGTGTACAACAAAGAATATTCTATTATTAGAAGGAAGTTTTGCTACGATGTCTACCTCTGTGTCATCGCGGATTATGTCAAGAGTTACTAATGCTATATTTTATATTCGGCAGTGCTGGAAATGATTTTCAAAATAATTATTTACCAGCATCGCAAGCAGTGCGTTTAAGTACCGCTCATATACTCACATCAGTCACGACTGTGGACAAAGACAGATCGTAACTAATTTCAATACAATCGAGGTTTACCTGATTATTTGCAGGGCTTGAAAATCGGTAATTTCTCAGTTTTGTTCTAATTTTAACCAAGTCAAGTAGGTATTTTTTTTAAATTTCTGTGCCACACTTTTAGCGTATTACGGTAAGTTTTCAGTCACCCCAAACATATATTTATATTAGAATTGGTTCTCATATAGAGAAAGTAACTCGTGGAATAAACAAACCAGGTAATACGGGTTAACATATCACTCTTTTTTAACGTTTGTAAAACACTTCTGGCTTCATCTGCGATAGTGTTACATCTATAGACCATTTCACGCAAATAGGGCGATGGGTGTAATGCGTTATTTGAGATGCCACATTGTTAATGTCGTTAATTAGTGACACATAACACATGTATATACACTAATGTGCTAGTTAAAAATAAAATTACTGTTCCTCTGCATGCCATATGCATTCGGTGGACATAGCCATAACAGGATATCGTCAACATTTGAAATATAATAAAAAAACTTTATTCTTTTTCAAAGTTACATTGAATAAGAATTCGTGTTTGCATTGCAATTCAAGTGGGAACATTCCATACCAGTCCAGAGTCGACTCGCATACAGCAACTTGATTTATAACGAACTAGAATTTCAAAAAGAATATTACATATATAGGTATACTATCCTTATATCTTTCTTCTCTTTCAGCTTCTCCCAATTATATGGTATTGGTACAGTGTGTATTTTCCTTCCATATGTACTCTTCCATTTACAAATTATCATGTCAACCTATATACATTAAATTGTAAAATAGTACAAATGAAGGAAACTTTACATATATTGTATTCTATCTATAATCCCATAAAACTTTGTCATCCCTATCTGTGGATTTAATAAACATATTGAATTTATTTATGCTGTCACAACTGAAAGAAAGAAAGAAAGAAAGAAAAACTTTATTTGAAGAAATAGCCACGTAATGACAAACCTTATACATTATTATACACAGAGCACATTACGAGAATTTGTATGCCGCATTTTCAGGCTTATTACTTTTAGTAGTAGTGTAGGTTAGTCGTTAAGGCACCTTACCTTATAAAATTGACAATTTGTCCTTAAATGTCATTTTTGCAAGCTTTTATTTGACTTGCAACGTTAACTAGTTTGTTTAGGTCAAATCTTGCAAGCTGGATTAGAATCAGGAGGATGGACTACAAAGTCCCAATGATTCCATCTTTACCGTTTGGTTATGGCATGGTACAGAATAAACTTAACGATGAACTCCCAAATGTTGAAATACAAATAAACAAGCAGCAGTATTACAAAAATAATCTGTGTGACTACCGGCTATTGTTTTCTCTTAGTAAAAATATTATTTATTGGGGTTCATATTTCCCCTTTGACGTGCATGGCGTCGGTTTTTGATGTCCAATGCACTTTAACAAATATTGTCGCGTGTACCGAATTATTTTGTCGTATAATTCGCAGAATACTACAATACAGAAATCTCTGTTTGTACAGCCATTGAATATATACACTTTTCGCGGAACTTCAACAAAAATATTATTTATTTAAACTCAGAAACGGCTAAACCGTTTGAATAATTTTTTGTGCGTTTTTGTGGGTCTTGGGATGGTTTAGATTCACAATTGGGTCCATTAGCGTTGGAATCGGGTTTTAGATTTTTGTTTATCAGGGCAGAACTACGACTGTCGGGCCCGCCAATTATAAATAAATAAGGTACAAATTTATGTATGCAGCTTACGATAAGTGGGTGGTATTGATCAATAATCGTCCTTTTACCTGTTTACGATCAAATCCATTACTCAGAGAAAACTTTTATGTTACATAAAAATAATTTTAAAAAGATTTGGCAAAAATATATATTATTCCATAATCACGGTGTCGACAAAGGAGTAACTATTGAATTTACAAACTTGAATTAAGCTACCTAACTGTTAGAGATTTTGTTTCTTTGTGATGATTATATTTTCCGTTATAACTATTTCTACATCTTAATACCAACAGTATTAAGATGTATAAAATCATTTAGTCATTTTTCACTATTTTTATTACATTAAACTCATTTTTTAAATTAATTATTTGAATTGATTTCTTTTCCTTTGTTTTTTTTAAGATAATTCATACTTTATTTTTATTTATGTTCATGTAATATACATTAATTATCCTAAAATATATAAAGGACATTTGATTATTACTATATAATATTATTGCAACTGAAACAAAGACATCACTTTGCTGTCTTAACTACAAGGTAGTACAATGGGCGGCCTTATTGCTTAAGGTAATCGACTCCAGGCAACCTTTGGATGGAGAAGATCTTATTAGGAATAATTTGTTGGCGTTTGTAATAATATACAATAATATACTGTTGAGTATAATTACATACATAATTTCGGTTTTGTTCAATATTGACCTAACCTAAGCTAATGTAAATTAAATAGACATTTTATGTAATTTTCGTATAATTGTATTTTTTTTTTTTGTAATTAACTATTTGAGCCAATTTCTTTTTTTATATTTTTGTATAAATTATTTTTTAGTGGAAACTTGATTTATGTGTGTATTATATTTAAGAATATTAATTACTGTATGTTTCCCAAACAAATTAAATAAATAAATAAATAATTTTATTAGTTTATAACCCAAATATTCGTTTTATATAACCATATTTTGTGTTAATAAATAATTTGTATTTGATATTGAGATTATTATACAACAAGGGTGGCTGACATACATATTAACTGACAAATGAAACAACATAGTAGTGGTGTATACACAGGACACGTCTTTAAAAACCATGATGATATTTCTTAATGTATATTCTATTGAAGTTAATACGTAGATATTCACATTTAAGGTTTTAGTACTGAATGCTATTTCATGGTTTTGTAGACAAATAACAAAAACAATATACATTGCTTATCTGTACGGAAACAAATTCGTATTATTTATAGCATTAAAAATAACGCTGTTAATAAATAGACAAGTTTTTTTAAACTGGCAACCCTAATCGTATGAAATTTCAATATAGCGGCCGTAGTTCCATTTTTTGCAATTTCACAGACAAGTTGGGCGGGGTATATTTTTGATTACATGCTTTTTCATGGTTTTGTAGATTAAAAACGAAAGCCATGTACATTGGCTATATCTATGGAAACAATTACTGTTATTAATAGTCCGATAATTATTGGACTTAACTCTTTAAAAGTTATTTTGCTTTGAACTTATGTACAAATGCACATGTCAACTTATGCTTACATTTGGTACTAGTCGGCAACTCTATAGGTAAAAACTTACTTTCCGTATGTTTGTGTTCGTAGAATTCAATCTAGTCGTTGGATTGCATTAAAGTTTCAGAATAATCATAATATATTCTTAAAATGTACTAAGTTTGTTGGTCAATTACAATTAAAATTTACATTTACTTTAAACATAAGATTAGAATTAAAATATAATAATGTAATACATCCTAGAGCTTAATTAGAGAAAAAAAAATACAAATAATGAATACGTCTCAGATTATCGTCTGTTGGGAACGTGTCCAGAACGCTGGTCGCGTTACCGCGTTGGATGGCATCGCTTATGCGTTGCCCAAAATACAGGCCAGCCTTTTGGTCGCGTGAGGCTTCTATCAATCGTTGTTTGCTCACCTGTAACCTGTTTTTTCTCTGATAACAGGCTATGACACCGGCGGTCTTATTACTACTTCCAAGAGCGATATTTACCGCGATTGCTCTAAGGAAGGAAAAAGTGTATCGTATAAAGATTCAAAGTATAAGGAGCTTCAGTGCCTGTACCCTGGAGACCTCTATCCATTCACCAGGAGACCTCTATTTATAATAATAGATTCTGATAACTCCTACGTTTTCCAATACATCCCTAGGCTGTTTGCACAGCCACTGGTTATACTAATGTCTCCTTTGGAATTGCCGACCAACTATCACGGTAAGTTCTTTTTAATATCTCTCTATCTTATATAAATATATATATATATATATATATATATATATATATATATATATAAAGTTGTTCATCTTCCCCGGGCGATCACCGGTAAAGATATATTATGATGTGCTGCTGGAGGTGGCCTGAGAAAGTTGTCTATGAATATGTGCTTATTTTACATAAATAAATTTGTAAGTAAATATGTATAAATATCTCCTTCCTTCCCCACCTTTTCCAACACAACCCAACAACTTCCATCATTTCCCAACCTCATCCAAACTAAATCAATAAAATCTTAGAAACCATGTATATATTATAATGTAGTATATAAATATAGATAAAATCAATAGAGAACCTAGTATTAAGATATGTATTCGAGATTAAATATTTTTGCATTATATAACTTAGTAATAGTGATCGAGATCCATATTTTCCCTTTCCTGACATATGAAAGGGGTCAAAAGTGATGAATATTTAAAAAATTCTCTCCATCTATATTTATCTACGGTATCTGTGGTTGAGCGGGCTAAGCCTTAGCCGGCCGAACTCACCGGAACGCGGACGCTGCGTGTTCGATTCCTGGCATGCTAAGTTTCGTAAACCAAATTTTCCGTTTTTTACTGTAGTCTGGGCCTCTGGGATCAGCTTCAGAGTGGTCCGTTGTAAATTACCTATACGAGCGTAACTTGCTTAGCTTGGCACTATAAAATTGGTGTATCTCTGCCGATTATTATAATTATACTCTCTCTTTTCTTTCACCATATCTCAATAAATTGGGGTCGGTACAATATAACTTTTCCTTCCACACTCCTCTATTCTGACATACATCTTCTGTCACACCACAAATCATCACATCATCCTTCACACAATCTATCCATCTTTTTTTGGTCTACCTTTATATTTGTACCCATCCATCTTGTAGTTAAAATTATTTTTGTCACGTGACTTTCATCCCTCCTTATTATATGCCCATACCATCTTAATCTTCGTCCTCTCAATTTTTCAGTCACTGGTGCAACTTTCAAAGATGCATGTAGAAGATTAAGTACTCATATTCTTATAACACCACAAATCCATCTCACGTGGACGTTTGTGGTTTATCACTTTAGTGGCCCAACATTCGGACCCGTAAAGCATGACTGGTCGTATGACAGATGTATATATCTGACCTTTCAGTTAGTAGTATTATAATTATACTGACACAGGATAATGCTGACTTACCAGTTTTATTTTCGTGAATGTTGAGCACGTTGTTAACACGCTTCTCTGTATGTAATGCTGATACAAATTGGATGATCCATGTAATATCAGCATAAAGGCACCGAATTGAAAGGGTAGCACGACATTTAATAACATAAAATGATTAAAATTTACGTCTATATGAATCACTTTGGTTGATTCATGCAAATTGAAAGAAAGTAATGAAATGTCTAATATCGCCTTAAGCACATGACGGTATTAAATTACATTGAATGATTCAAGCCTGCTCCGCTCATGTACGCAGCGTTTTTCGAGAACGTTTCTCTTATCACTTTAGGATTTTAGAATAAGTTCCAAACTAAGATTTTCCCACAGCGCTACGAATTGGGCTCTTTTTTTTAATGTATCAAAAACTTCTTCGATGCCCGGAGTACGTTGGTGACGTCTTGCAAACGTCCATAGGCGACGGTGACCGCTTTCCATCAAGTGGACCGTCTGCCAGTCGAGCAATAAAAAAGGATCTTAAACTCTTGTTTTCGGTACTGTATCGCCGTTTGTACATTTTTATTACAAAGCGGTAAATATTTTTTGTCCTTAGGTATCGGTGTTTCCATACCTGCAAAAAATATGTAGGAGTTGGTTTGTTTGCCAATTAAAGTATCGGAATATTAAAGTACGGTCGAAACGTGCCGTATTTTTCTTAATGCTGAATCTTAATGTTGTAACGTAAGGGCTTAAAAAAGAAAGAAACCTATACTTTTATTTACAAAATTAATCTTTGGCCTCTATTTTTAACCGAGTTCAAAACAAGGATGGATCAATGGAGGTTCTCATTTCGTCATTCTTTAAGCCTTACTTTCTTTCTGATTTTTTTTTAATAATTCTTGTATGTATGCCGACATAACAACTTTGAGTTGTGTTCCGGCATTCGTGACCAGGTTCCAGCACTCCCTTAAAAGAGCAGCAGCGCAAATATCCATAGGCGACGGTAACTGCTTTCCATCAAGTGGGCCGTCTGCCTGTCTGCTGAAATCCTGCAATAAAAAATAAAAAATGTCCTTTTTACGTAGAGTTCAGTATAGTTTCACGGTGGTTTTGTATGAATTTCATTGTTACTGGACTTTAGACTGCGAAAATAGAGTAGGGAATTCCTCCAAACCAAGTAGAAAATATGTAAGTAAGATATACAATAGCTTTATAACAATTTCCTTTCCGATATTTTTTTTTTGGGTATTCTGATTTATTTTTTAGTATTAATATATCGGCAGACAAACACACACTGTATATCCCCAAATTAAGCAAGTTACGCTTGTGTTATGGGTAATATACAACGGACCACTCTGGGGCCGATCCCAGATACTTACTTGAAGCTATACTGAACCCATTTGGGTTCAGTTTAGCTTCAAGTTGGTTGTGGATGATACTGATATGATATTGGATCTTGGAATACGAAAATATACAAAGAAATTTCTTAAAATAAACTAGCAAATGTGTAGTGACTACGGGCCTTCCACAAAATAACGTCACACGTAATGAGGGAGGAGGTCGAGGGTGACATGTGACGTCACATTCCAAAATCTAATTTATTTAAGCTAATTACAGAACTGATATTTTAATTTCATAATTTCTTCATGTGAAATTGCAAAATATGTGATTTCACACTAGGGAGGGAGGAGTCTCAGGAATCAGGTCAAAAAATCATGGAATTCGTGTGACGTAATTTGTGGACGGCCCCCTAAGGTATTGTTTGTTCACAGCAATCCTAGGACGAGTAGGTACCTAATTATCATCAAAGACTAGCTGAACTGGACTAGAAAGGCGTACAATGGGAACTATAAAATGACAACCAGTATGAGCAGCAGTTTCATGTATACGCATTTCAGAAGGGATCTTACTTGGAATACCATATTCGTAATTTAAATGTGTAAAATAGTTTTATAGCAAAAAGCCGATTTCAAAAGCAACCAAAAAGAAAAATAAATATTTTCTACAATATCTTGACATAAAATTATATAAATTGTTAAAGAATAAAATATTGTAAAGTAGTATAACTAAAAGTCGAAATTATACGGGCTCACTCCAGTTTTCCAAATTTGCTAGAATTGCGAAAAAATTATAAAAAAAATAAACGAACTTAATCATTACAATATTTTTCATAGGTGACTTTTTAACTACTTATTTAAGCAGTATAATAAGCCATTAAACAGATAAAAATATCGCCTATGAAAAAAGTTGTTACAAAAAATGAACATAATATCTTTATTTATTTTCCATTTTTTGTCCTATTTCTATACGAACAGAAAAACAGCAGTGAACCGTATAAATTCAGCTTTACGCCCATTTGCAAAGGGCCTGTCATCAAAGTATACATGTGCTATAGTGTTTTTTTCTGAACACCAGATCGCCCTCAGCAAGGCAGCCTTTTCACCCTGTTCTTGCATTCGCCGTTGACAGCCTTTTGCTATTGCTGCGATATCCGTAACCTATCTCTTTCCTACTGGGAGCGGGGTCAAAGCTACGTGGAAGCATTCCTGATCGAAGCCTCTCAGATCTTCATGCGCAGTCGGATAGGTAAGTCCACAATGTGCCTGTTTCAAATTTTACTTGTCTTAAGATACTGTCTTCTAGAAGAGTAGGCGCTCAAACTGTTCGTTCTATCTGAATTAAATATTTAAAAATAAAACTATTTATTTTAGTAGAAGCTAGAATTTGAGAGAGAGAAATAATTTTATAATATTTAAATACGACATTATATGCCTTATTATAGTTTATATTATATATTTATATAGCCATTATTTAGTATTTTGATACCAAACTACAACACCTTCCAATTTTGATAGAAATGGGCAAAAATGCAAATCGTTGCAACTCTTATCATAAGCGAATTTTTGACTGCTTAACATTGTAATAATTGCGCCTATTACTGCTTATATAAACAGTTAAAACTGTTATGTATGAAAAATATTGTAACGGTTATAGATTTGTATTGCCTCATTAAAAATTTAATACAAACTACTGCCTTAATGGTGACAACTCATTAACAGTTTTAATTAGAAATTTTAATACAAAATATGTTTATAGAAGGAAAATGGACGACGAATGGATTAAATGGATGACGAATGCATATGGTGGCAACGCTATTTTACGTTACGGTGGCAAACACCGTTCGATAGGCAACCATGATATCTTATTGATCATATCATTAAACGTAATATTATGGCCGCTAGATGACGGCACCGCTCTTCTAGAAAACCGTAGCTTGATACACATGCCATACTTTCGTACTAGAATAGACAAAAATATTTCTACATAGTGACAATAAAGTACAACAACAAGCGTCACGAAACGCTCAAGCTGTCATTTAAGCGCGTCAAAGTGCTTCCCGTAATCTATCTATACAAACATATAATAAAACTGTAGAGGTCGAATTTCCGTACAATGAAAAAAAAATGCTAAAAACCGAGTCAGGGGGATGTAAAAAGTGAAATAGAATTAATTTAGATTGTTTCAAATTTTTTGTTTCTCTGTTTGTCTGTTTGTCTGTTTGTGTCGGCCAATCTCCGAAACTACTGGACCGATTTAAATTAAATTTTCTATGGTGGAAGCTTATATCCCTGGTCAACATATAGGATACTTTTGATCCTGAAAAATTAAAGAGTTCCCGTGGGATAGTTAAAAAAAACTTTTCACGCGGACGAAGTCGCAGGCAGAAGCTAGTACTATAATAAACCTATAAATAATTCGAGTTTGTACATTGCGTTTAAAATATTATATTATATTAAGTAACGATTCAAATGCCGATAAAACCATTTTTTAGAATTTTCTTCTTTCTGTCTGTCTGTTAGAGCATCACGTAAAATCTACTGAACGGATTTAAATTAAATGTGAAATGGAGCTAATTTATATCACGGGACGTAACTTGGTATACTTTTTATCCCGATAAATGACGTCGTATCCGTGGGATAGACGAAAATAGCTAAAAAGCTATGATACAAGCTATATTTTTAAACGATTTTCACAATCAATCAGATAAATTTTCATTGAAGGCTTATAATATATAAAAAATCTAATTGAGTTTTTATGTACGCAACAAAAATATACTCCCTGGGGTTTCTCACGCGTAGCCGTGGGGAAACGCTACTAAATTTATAAAGTTTATGTTTTATCGTAGCCGGAACGCATGTACTCCTTAAGCAGTTTATTGACCTAATGTGCATATTGTTACAATTACCACGTGCTAACAACGGTGAAGGAAAATATCGTGATGAAATCTGCACATCGAGATAAGCGATGTGTCAGATCTGCCAAGCCGCCTTAGACAAGCGTGGCGGGTATAGTGTCCGTTACCCTATAGTGGGAGGCCCGAGCCCAGCAGTGGGACATTTATGAACTGTTATTATTAGTGACTATGACCAAATGTGATTAATTTATAGCTTTAAAAAAATATTATTAACTACATTATTATATATATATATATATATATATATATATATATGTATATATATATATATATATATACATGAGTTATCTCACAATATTTAACGTTATCCTCAGTGTAGGAGCTATTACAACTTTTTAATATCTGGAATATAATTTAATTTTACATTTGAAATGCATATCAAGTAGGAAGTTTGTTTATTTTTATCAATTTTCTTCAAAGAAGTTTGCAAGAAACTCTATGACACCCGTGATGAGAAGGCTGGAGCATATTTCGGCCTAAGAATAAGCATTGTCATACAGAGCGGCAATGCAGCCAGCCTTCTGGGTACGCTCCCATCTGGTAGCGATTTGTTACATAGTCTTTAATCTATATTTATAAGGTATTTCAGTTTTAGTATATAATTATATTTTTTAAGTCAGTTTTACTTTGATATTGTAGCTTACAATAATTCAAGTAGGAATACTTTATGTTTTCAAAATTTTCAGCCTGTAATCTTTGATGACAAAAAATAAAATGGAGAACCCAAAATGGAAAACTTGACCAAATATGTATTTATATATAACTAGTGGTCGTCCGTGGTCGAATTTCGACCATAATAATTAATGTCAAAGACTATATATACTTCTATAAATCACAAATTTCGCCAAGGCTACACTGTTAATTTGACTTGAACAATAAACAAGAGTATATATGCGTGTGTGTGTGTCAAATACATAGTAGTGTGTGTAATGTTTTTTTTATTGATTTAATGTATTTATTATGCATAGTTTAAAAAAAAATTGGCATTCGTCGCTTCTTCTCTATATAAACTATAATTGTGCGAAATTTCATACTCCTCTGCTCGCGCAATTTCGTAAGCAGGGGTACAAAGTTTTTGCTTCACCTATTAATATATAGATTACTAAAAAAAATATTACATGCAATCAAGGAATAAAGGCTGTTTTTATTTATTTTATATTTTATGACAATGGGTTGGTAAATATTTGCGCATTTTAAATTTAAACTTTAAATTCAAATTGACTTTAAAGTCAATTTAAAATTATTGATAGGAACTGTAGTAAGACTTCAAGTTAGCAAGTACTTACATAATGTAACTGAGAAGAGCGACACTAATCTAAACTTTTTTAACGAGTTCTTCAGTCTAGGGCACTATTGCATTATATTTTCGCGCTATCATTTTGTCGTTTTATTTTATAGCAAGTAAGTTATGGAGTTTTTAATAATATAATTATAAAACGTTTTTAGCTCCCCAATCTATGATCGACACCCAGTTAATTTATTCAAGATATTATAAACTTATTAATCAGTTTTATTTTATACCCATATAATAATGTTATTGTTATCAATATATGGCTACAAAATAAAAATAATTTTATGGCATATAAAACAAGAAGTCATGGTAGAGCGTAATGGCTAGCGCACGGGTTCGTATTTTGGGCCGACAGTAATTCGGTGTTCATTTTAACTTAATATTTTTCGATATTATGTAGGTATATGTTTGTAGATAATATATATTTATTTTAGATAACATGATATAATCATTATATTATTAGCTGTAATTTGCACACTTACTTTTTCCAAATAAAATTCCTGTTTTGGGCATGTTCCTCTAACCGGCAGCGATTTGGCACCTATATACTATTTGTTATATTTTTTAATGAAATTGTATAGAGTTTTGTGTTTTATTTTCCTTGATTATATTAACCAAAATTTTTACGAAATTGCTGTTATAATCAATTTTTGGAAAAGTATGTTTTTTTTAAATGTACAAGGAGCCTAATACGCTCCTAGCGACTTACACATTCTTGCAAATTTTCGACTGGCCAAACTTCGTAATGACATTGTTGCGCTCCATTTCGCCCAGCACGCTGATCAAAGTGAGGTTTCGATCTACTACGGCCATGGGGTCGTCTCTTTGAGATTCTCACTTAAAAGAATTTTCCAAGGGCATAAAAAATCCAAGCCAGCCTCGGGTGTATCGTACAAAGTCCTGTAGTATTTTCTAGGGTCCTTAGAGCGTAAATAATGACTGTAAACAAAAATTAAAACTAAATAATTGAAATGAAAATGTTGGCAGTAGGCAAAGGGGTCATCCACAAATTACGTCACACGAATCTCATGATTTTTCGACCCCTCCCCCCGTGATTGTAGTTTGTCACATTTGCGAGACCCCTCCCTCCCTAGTGTGACGTCACATATTTTGCAATTTTACATCATGATATTATTAAATTAAAACAGGAATTCCGTATTTAGTTTTGATTCCATTTAAATTATTTTTAAATAATTTAAACACTACTACTAATATTTTGAAGATTTTCGTTAATTTCGTGTTTTGAAGCTCAAATTTAATATATTTTGAAATGTGACTTCACGAAATGTAGGAACTCTCCACCCCTTAACGTGTCACATAATTAAGGGAAGCCCCCTAAATAAAATCTTTAACATTACTCATTGACATTTAACATCCGTGTCTTCAGTGATCACGGCTACTGAAAAGTGGCCGAAACGTTGGAATAAAAATCAAACAGAATACAACGCTTAAACCGTTAAAATTTACTTTTATTACGGATTTATAAATTTATTTATTTATTTAAGTCTTGCTCAACACCTGTAAATTTTGCTCCCGTAATCCTCTAAGGCTAAGCTCGCACAACGATTTATGAATGCCGGCCTCATCCTTTCAGAGGACGGTATTGATAAGACTTAGTACGGCACAGCCTTAGAGGCCTACGCAAGCAAAACACACAGACATAAGGCCGGGCTAACACGTAAAATTTTCAGATCCAATGTACTTTTCGTTCATGGGGGATGACTTCTTACGCTTGCTTCTCCTCCGCTTCGTATTCTGCGAGGTGATGCTACGTGTGCATAAAGGCTTTCGGTCCCGCTCGCAACTGCCACGCTCCTCCCCGCAAATCCCAGACGAAATACTCGACCACTCCACACTGATACACATTGTGATGGACCTCGCTTCTTATTTACAGGTAAATAAAACAAATATTATACATAGTATCTTATAGCCAGTTGCTATATCTTATCAACCGTCATTTGCCTTACTATCTGTTAAAATTTGCTAGAAGCACCATACAAGTAATATTAAATTTCAACCAATGGTGAGGCATTGAATGGAAAAGGTATAAGAACTGGACATTAATAAGGACAGCTGAAGACCGCCCGAAGTGTATAAAAAAAGAAAAGCCGAACCTGGGTTCCGAAATAGTATTTCAAAAGCATAATATTAAGTTATTATGGTTTTATAACCTATACGTATATATAATGGCTATGCGTAATAAAAAATTAGAGTTATATACATACATATATATTGCCTTGCGATTTATAATTATAATCTAGAGACTTTAAACCTTCCAAATACATTTGATTGAAAGTTAGTTAATATAAGACTTTAAAGTAAAATGCTCGCTGACCAATTTTATAGTCTATTTATATTTGATATATATATATATATATATATATATATATATATATATATATATATATATATATACATATATATATATATATATATATATTTATAGTTAATTTATACATTTTATTTTAAAATAATATATATAAACTAATACAATAACTTACTTATACTCGTATTGTATTCTACTCATAGTCCCTCAATAATATAAGTAGAATACTGAGTCTAGGTCACCGTCTTCTATGGGTAAGGTGCCCAGAAGGCTGGCTAAGTTTCCTCACAGGTTGGCCATACCAATCCGTTGTCCATGGTACTCACCAGCTCTTTGATCACCTGAAAAGATAGTAGATAATTTTTTGTACAGGCTGATGGCCTCAGGACCCCACAGTCTTCAGTGGGCTACCTCACTGCGATACAGAGGCATCGCAGTGAGGTAGCCCACTCAACCGCAAAGGCCGTCAAAATATTGATTATATAGATTAGATACAATACAAATACAATATTGTATGTACATTTTAATTGTAAGTTTTTTTTATGTGAATTACATAAGTATTATTACTAAGAATTTTCTTGTAATAAATAAAGCAGTTGTTAACTCAATTTTTTTATAAAAAATAATTTTTCCTCACACTATATATATACAACGCTTTTGTTAAGAAATATGTGTAATAAAACTACGTTTTAACGGTTTTAAGCGCGGTAATTTATTTGATTTTTGTTATTCCGACGTTTCGGCCAAATTTCAGTGGCCGTGATCACGGAAGACAAAGATGTCAAGTGACAACGAGTATTGTTAAAGTTTTATTTAGCCTACCACCAACTTGTTCATTTTAATTATTTAGTTTTAATTTTATTTATGGTTATTATTTACTCTATGGGAGCCTAATCTAATTTACCACCGCTTCGTAACATGTTGTGGCTTGAAGAGAAGAAACGGCGCAAGAAAACCGTTAAAAAGTAGTTTTATTATGTATAAAAGTCGCGACAACTTAAGAAAATATTCACATGTCAAGTTTTATTATTGCAAGATTTCTGCACCACCAAAACGATCCTTGCTAAACATGTACTGTCTTATTCATACTGAGTTAGAGTAAGTTTTAAGGCTTCTTTAAGAACCACAAAGAAACCTACAAGCTTACTCTAACAGTTAGAGTAAGTTTGAAGGCCAACTCAATATGAATACGACCGTAAGATTTAGGTGTAACATATATCAATATATAATTACAGGTCCGAAACCACTTCATAGAACCATCAGGATCTTGCCCGCAGACTAACAAGGACTGATACAAGTCATCTGTCAAATTTGACATACAGTGAGGTGAAAATGATGGTAAAGCAACCTAATTATCTTCATGATTACGTGCAAATTAGCACATTTACATGAACAATATAAATTTTTGGTCATCTAATGTCATTGTATAGACGCACGTGTATCAGCTATACTAGCTTCTTAAGCATATTCTATATTGAAATAATACCATTGGATTGTAATACTAAGAATTATGTACCCTCGATCTCATACGCCAAAACATGTAATGTGAACACTAATTTTAAATGAACAATGGAGATATAGTAGTAGTGAAGTGAAGTACATACATTGAAGAATCTGGGAAGAATGGCGGGTGTAGAGTGAATAGAGCCTATATGTTAGTTAGATGTCTCAGATATCTCTGAAGTGACGTATTAGAAGGTGACCTGCATGAGCTTCAAGCCTATAATTGGCTGGAGACGGCGCTGGAAAAAAGAAATGAGTAATCTCGTTTCAGAGGCCAGGAAATTTTAGCTTGATGAAATCTAAGAATTAGCTTAAGTCCGTTTTTATGGATCTAGTAATCAATGTCGAAAATAGAATTAATACAATTTAAATGTCGTGCATTACTTGTTCTAAAATACTTTTGAATTTGGATAATCATGTGTCATTTTATGTGTAACTATGTATCATTAAGTCTATTGTTCTGTAAATCTGTTGTTAGGCACCAGTGTCTTATAAGACATCTACCTATATAGCCTTTTTATCAGTGCAGGAAAGGAGTAAGAATATAATTTTCTTTGGCCGGGCGGCCTGTCGACTAGACAAGACAATTGACAACAACAAGAGGCGACAAAACAACCCACAGCCAGGTGGTAGGTTATTTGCCCGTCTGGGGGTGGCTACCCCCCTGGTCTATAGTATGCCGCCATAACGACCTTGAGTTGTGTTCCGGCATTAGTGGCCAAGTTCTAGTTTCCCTTTAGAGAGTGATACGACATTGGTAGCACCTTTGGTTGCACTGTTGATAGTAACAGCTTTCCATCAGGTCGGCCGTTTGCCTCTCTGTTGTTTTTAACTCATGCAATTAAAAAGAGCCTATTGGTCTCCACATATATCTAAACTACCACAGGCGATAAGTACCTATATTTTGTAACAAAGTATTTAGAAAATAAAATTTTAAAAATTAAGCGTTTAGATTAGAAATTCTCATTTAGTGAATAGGCATTCGAAAGGTACCCGCGCGTTAAAAAGCGCCTTAATAATTATAATATTTACTCATTTAATTATTACGTTAAGATATTAGATATACCAAATGAATATAACATGTGCTTGATTTCTTAGCAGTTATTTTTTCTTTAGATCAAGAATAAACTATTTAAAGTAATTTTCAAACGCATTTAATATGTATTTCAAATACAATAAAACATTCTATTATGCAAATTGAAGTGGATTATGTAATATAATATAATATTATAATAAGAAGGTAAAAATACAATGTAAATTTATCTTTCACTATAGGTTAATTGAAAAACTCAATACTTGTTCCTTATACAATTTCATTAATTAACCATATCTTTATTATATTTAATCGTGTAATACTTTTGTAATGTATAATACATACAGTATAATGAATAATCAGTAAAGTATAATAATACAAAATACATATATTAATTAGTGACCGAACTGTTACTTTTTATTAAAAAGGCGATGGTTTGTGTACCATAAGAACTAGGACTTAAAGACACAATTTAAAATTCTAGAATTCTCTCAAAGAATACATCGATATAATGTACAGCTTGAAACAACATATATGTTCTATGATTATAGTAGCAACGATATTAACATTAAATATATATGTTTTATCTATCAAAACTATTTGAATCACATAAACATGGATTATATTTGTCATTGGCACTTATTGTACCATTTAAAATGGTCAATAATAAGTTTGTCATGAAATTCATAAACATCAAGTCTACCCTTCAGTAGTTTCAGTATGCACTGAAAATCAGCGTTGTGTCGGATATAATTCCGGTACAGCGATATGCTGACTGCAAACCTTATTTGGTAAAAAGGCGGCGTACAAAATCTCGAAATATACTATGTATTTAATAACGTATAAGGAATATAAGTAATTACGTCGCTATTTCTTCAAATAAAGTCTTTTTCTTGTTTCAGCAGAAACATCAAACCTATATTTACAATTAGGTAATATTGAGCTAATAGAAAATTTTGAGCAACACGGATTTAATTTAATAATAAAAATATTGCTATGAAAGTTCTTTTGACGGACATAAGTTTGCTCAACGGTATTGGTCTCTATGTTTAGAATAACATTATTTGTTGTATATATACATGTTTGCTTATATTCTATTAATTATAAATTATAACATAATATGTTATGAGGATAATATGTATCGTAAATCGTAAGTTATTTGAATATTTATTCGATGGAATTAGATCTAAAGGCAATGCTTTTAAAGTTATCAATATTGTTAATATTATATAAATAAAATATATTGTATTTAATATTACTCGTATCAAATAACTTCTTACAAGTACACTCGGACATATTCGTCCGAGCTCACTCGTATAACGTTCATAATATTCGATGGAATTAGATTTAAAGGCCATGCTTTTAAAGTTATCAATATTGTTAATATTATATAAATAAAATATACTGTATTTAATATTACTCGTATCAAATAACTTCTTACAATTACACTCGGACATATTCGTCCGAGCTCACTCGTATAACGTTCATAATATTCGATGGAATTAGATTTAAAGGCCATGCTTTTAAAGTTATCAATATTGTTAATATTATATAAATAAAATATATTGTATTTAATATTACTCGTATCAAATAACTTCTTACAATTACACTCGGACATATTCGTCCGAGCTCACTCGTATAACGTTCATAATATTCGATGGAATTAGATTTAAAGGCCATGCTTTTAAAGTTATCAATATTGTTAATATTATATAAATAAAATATATTGTATTTAATATTACTCGTATCAAATAACTTCTTACAATTACACTCGGACATATTCGTCCGAGCTCACTCGTATAACGTTCATAATTTAAATTTTCAAAATTAGTGTCTACTGGCTACTGACTACACAGATCGTAAGTCATGTTCATTTTTGTTTCTTTTATAAAGCCATCAGAGTAGACTCGTAAAAGTTGAGCATGGTTCAAGTAGACTCTAGAAAATAGGTCGATATTAAAAGCACTCGTATTGCCAACTACCACGACCAGCGCTGGATTTGCGTATAGGCTCGTGAGGCCGGGGCCAAGGGCGTCGTCATTTTTGGGACACCAAAATTTTGAAGGAATTTATTAGGGGCAAATCAAATTTAAAAAAATTTGAATTAATTTGATCATTAATGTATAAAAAGGCAATACATAAGAGTTCCGTTAGTACTGAAATGTCTACGGAACCCAAAAAGGGGGGCTTTTCAAACGGGGCCTAGGGCGGCAACCATCCTACATTGGCCAGGACACGATTAACTATCCGAGCGCACTCGGTCTGTTGGAATCTTTAATAGCGTTTTCAATTTATTAGACATGTTTGCGTGCTGGCCATAAATAAAACTATTTCAAACCATGATCTGCCCGCGACTTCGTCCACATTTGACAGGTAACGTAGATTACAGTTATATTGCCAGTAATTAAAAACAAAGGGTATTTTCAGAAGGGCTACGGATTTTTTATTATGAAAATATATGAATTCCGAAGATTTTCCTGAAAACCCGGGATAAGTGATTTTCTAAAGGCATACATAACTACATCTGTTCTACTAAAGATGACAAATAAATATAAAAACTGTCATATCAAGCAAGTCCAAGTATCACGTGGTTTCGAAGATTAGAAATCCCGGGAAATGTGAAAGTCCCGGATTATATTGTTTTAGTATCAATCGAACCCGAATCAGCTATTTTTATGTACACTACCCACTTTAAAACATTTCCGGGAAAATTTACGCGGGATTGACGGAATATAAAGTATCGAATCACTTGAAAAGGGGCTTAAGCTATCGTTCTAGTGAAATCGTATCAAAATCACCTAATAATTTAAAAAGAACGTAAACTATTATTGAGTTTATAAGTCGTGACTAAATCGGCAAGCTTTATTTTATAGCTGGAGGCTGGAGCACAGCAGACATGCAGACGGCCCACCTTGATGGAAAGCGGCTACCGTCGCCTATGGACACCTGCAACACTAGATGTATAATCAACGCGCTGCCGGCCTCGAAAAAATTTTACGACACCCTTTTTAAAAAAAACCACATATTGTAGCGCTGTGGGAAAACCACGGCTGGGAGTTCATTCGTGTTATGCATAGTAAATACTGTAATAACAATTCTTGAGTTACTTCCTGTGAAATTCCCAGGACACAAAGTAGCACAGATTTTATTACACAAATTTTACTACCGATCGGTAAAAAAATCGCATGGGAATTGGAAAAAAATTAGTCCGGCCACTTTAAATCATTTCCAGAAAAAATACCACGAGATGCCCGGGATAAAAAGAATCACAGAATTTAAGTCCAAGAATTTGCTATCGATCAGCGATTTGTTGCAAGGAACTCTTCCTCTATTCCCTAATTTATATTTATGCTTTTTTGATAGGTAAATTTCTGCGTAATTCATCTAGGTTATCTCGCTATCTCGCTGTCATGACATGACTTCTGCGATAATTTTCGTCTACAAATTAGAACTGCAACGCACTTTAACTGCAACAGCAAAATTATATTCGAGCATTTATATCCATGATGAAGTGATGATTAAAATACGTTTAAATTGCAATAATATAATTATATAAAACCTTCTTACTTCATTTATAAGTATAATTTCATTCATATAGAATAGAATTTTTATAAAGACATTCCAGAAGTCTGTAGAAAATGTTCCTCACTGGTTCCGGATAATGAAAATTTAATAATAATCACGGAAATAACTTTCACATTTCATTAATTATAGCTGTTCGTAAATATGTAAGTACTCATTATTGTATGAATAATTTAACATTTACTGTCGCTGATATTAGGCGGATTCACTAAATTGACTCTATTTCATTGAAAGACTGTAATGAAATAAAACAGCCCGGTCTCATTTACAAGGTTTATTTGGGTGCTTCATTACAATCTATATATTATGTAAAGCTGCCACAGCCCTAGGAAACTTAAACGCGTATATCACTCATCATAAAAGTGTCCAGAGTTCCTTCGGTGCTCCGAATAGATCGGTGCACCCGTCGATAACAGCAGCGTGTCGCAGCTGCAGCAGGGCGACAGTCGTAGGTTTCGCAACCACCCTCGTAGCTGGTAGTGCCGTTCAAGGCACTATCAGGACGTTCAGGGCGCCGGCAGGATATAGAGGATATAGAGCCAGCATATAGGCCCGTACTCAGACCAGTAGATGGGCCGCTCCGCGTAGACCTGCAGACATGGCCCTGGTCTGTGTGACAACGTCGAAGAACCTCGGAACTGTACGGCTCTCTAGTTAAGAAGACTTTAAGTTCCTGCTTCAGATGGCAGGGTTATATAGATATTCGATGTGTTTACTGGAAGGTTACTCCAGTCGAATGCATGCTGAATGGGGGTTTGATCCTGTTTTTATGTAATTTCCAAGGAACACGCTGATTCTATTATTAGAAATTTTCAAATACAGGACACACCCTGAGAATATTTAAGAATATGTAATGCAACCTACGACAATTCACATTTAAAAAGAAAATAAAAATAAATTAGAAGTATTGACAGAGAATTTCAAATAAAATTAAGTCATTATTATAACATTAAAGGAATATTAAGTTTAAATTAATCAGAAAATTCAGGGCTGTGTTTCCCACTCGAATTATAACCTTCAGAGAAGTTAATACATATAAACATTATATAATATAATAAGAGAAGTCGAATTAAAGCATTTGGAGCTAAGGCTAACGCTTAGCCTTCTGACCTATATTAAAAAAGTTCGGATCTGTTCATAATATATAAATGTACCGTATACCCCACCCACCTATCTATCATCAGCACCCAAATAAATAGATGGCAACGCCACAAGACAACTGAAAAGAGACGAATGAATTCAATATGACATTGAAAGATTTATGTTTATGTTTATAAGGATCACATTGGTTGATTCATCCAAATTGAAAGACAGAAATGAACCGTCTAATATTGACTTCAAATCTTCCTAATTAGATTAAGAATATTTATATCGTTAATGAATTTATTAATGACACGTTCTGCCAATTTTATGATTAATATAACATGCATATGTAGTGGACGTTGCTGAATAATAAAGATATATCAAATATAAAGATGTGTTTACTTTGATTCTATTTTAAAATATGACTAAGGACCGATTTTTCAACCGTCAGATAAACGTCATCAGGCGAATATATTATAACCTGACTGAATTCAAAAGTGGAACCATTCAACTGTATTAATGCAATTTCATTTTTCAACGTTATACTTTATTCTATGAATAACCTTCATCTGGCAATTGAAAAATCAGCCCTAAGACTAATTTGATGTTTCACAGACATTTCTCCTAATACAATTTTGTTAAAAAATCAATCGCCCTTTGACGTTTAACATTCCTTCACAGAAATTGATCTTTACCAACTACACTTACACTATGAGTTGGTGTAATTATACACCGTGGGTTTTTTTCAATTTCAGTCGATACGATTCCTGACTAGGAGAATTGATTTTACACAATTCTAATGATATCTACTATTACTATCTGTCTACCATTTAAATTTCATCAAAATCGACCTCGAGACTCCTTTGAATGTTTTTCACTATTTTGTATAGTTTAAGGATTTCGCCCTGAAGGCCCTGTTGAAAAATTCACTCAAATATAGATATCAGATAGTAAAAATATACTGTTAATTTGACTTGAACAATAAATAAAAGAGTATATACGTGTGTGTGTCAAATACATGGTAGTGTGTGTAATGTTTTTTTTATTGCTTTAATGTATTATTAAGCATAATTTTAAAAAAAATATTAGCATTCTGCACTGTATACAAACTATAAGTGTGCGAAATTTCATACTCCTCCGTCCGCGCAATTTTCGTAATAAGGGGTACAAAGTTTTTGTTTCACGTATTAATATAATGATTACAATACTCGTCTGACAACCCATCTATCAACAACTCGTTCCAAACCAACCACCCATCCTACACTAGGCCATCCTGTTAAAATATCAGCCCCCAGATATTCTATAAGCTTCCAAGAACATAAAATTAAACGTACTTACTGAATATCCTATTACTACAAATCAAACAAACTAAGCTAACATATTGTGATATTGGACTCGAATTAAAAATGCCGTTGGAACTACCATAGAATTTATTAGAACTGTACAAACACGTATAAAACAAATACAAATAAAACTGGATGCAACCAGTTCACACTGCACGATTAAATGCAATTTGACACGCGCAAGTACTACAAAACTTCTTACTCGTTTCGTAGTCGTCGCTTGACTGCCCACCCCTCCATTCGGGCATTGTCTTATATCAACTACATAGTACAAAAAAATTGGCCGCGCGCATTGAGTTTCCGAGAAATAATAATTTGCACACCTGCGAACGGCTAACAAAGTCGAAAACAATAACAATAAGGATTAGCTCGACGCTAATGATGGTTGTAAAACAAGTAGAAAAACAATAGAATGTTTTTCTTAATTACAAATTCAAAACACAAAAGAATTCCTATATCCGGGAAGACAATAAACTGCGTTTACGACAGGCAGCTGTGCGTTTATCTTTGACGGCATGTAACAATATTAACAAACTATCTCAAAGAACAATTTTTCAATGAAAATACACACTAAAATATTCTTATATAAATTGGAAACAGAACATTCACATTATCCATTCCGTCTTTATATTTACATCATTCAGTCATTCATCATCTGGCCATTTTTCTACTTCATCCAAATAACCATCAAATGTCTGTAGCATTTCTTACTCACTTTATAACAGAAAATTACTTGAAACTGTCTCTTTCCAGTAAGAAATCTTACTTTCATCAAGCTTTTATTCCATACTTTTCTTTTATAGGCAATATCTGCAACTCTGTTAAATTACTCTTCTTAGTTAATAGATTTCTGTAACTTTCAGCATCACAATACTTTTGTGAAATAAGACGTATTTTATTTCACTAATGTAAAATTCCTGCTCTTCAATGATTTTATCCATTTCAAATATACATTTTCCATATCTTTCTTTAAAATTCCTTTTTTTTTGTTCTTAATCTTAATACCTTAGATTTTCTTGGTAAAATAATTTCTGCTTGTAGAGGTATTGAGACATGACTATCGTACATTTCTATCAAAGTATCGGGATTCTCACACAAAACTAAAACTGCGCTACTAACGTTCTTAACATTTTGGCTATTCAAGCCGTCCTTTTGTTCATACATCATTGCTATATTATTATTTATCATCATATCAACTGTGCCTGGTGTAATATTCTCTGGATGGTCTCCGCCTTTACATGCCAATGCGTTCTGAAACACAAATCATTTATTCATTGTTCACTGATACTACTGTCCTGTAGCCGTCGTTTAATCAACTGCATCGTAAAATTTTCAGGTATATTTCTTCTTTTGCCTAGCTCTTCTACTCTCCATAAATAATCATACCAACTTTCGCCCTTGTTTCTTTTCATCGTCTCCTCTAAAATGTGTTCTATATTCGATTTCCTTTCAGGCAACTCATGAGTCAAAACGAATTTTTGTTTCTTTGTAACTGCTGAAATGACTTTCAGTACGTAACCACAAGGCTGCAGTAGAAACCAGTGATCTTTTCACAATAAGTTATATCCAATTGGGTGACAAATCGTATTTCTCGGCAGCTGTGTCAATCTGCTGTGACCATCTTGACACGGTATATTCTGGATCGTCGCCTGAAAATTTATTTATAGAATCTTCCACAGTCTTTAAATTAAAATTCATCTTCGTGTTTATTTTCTATATATCGGTTTTTTGAGGTGAAACTTCTATTTGGAGGGGGGGTATTAGGATTTTTTCTGTGACGAAAAAGCGTTACGGCCGCGTGGAGGGTCCACATAATTTTAAAGTAGGCAATGGATGTCTTTTTGGTTCCGGATCGAATTCAGTATTTTTGTTTGATAAAATAAAATGTTTAAATAAAAAATGCATTCATTAAAATGTACCTAACCTAACTAAATCAGAATTTGCAGTAAAAATGCGAACAATTGAAATTTGTGCTGGGACACATAGTAAAAGTGAAACTTTAACGGCCAAATGGAAAAACGAATCGCAACAAAATTTTAACTTGAAGTTTTACGCGCAGGTTTTCATATTTGACAAGTACATTAACAATCTGCCCGTAAAACTTGAAGTTACAATTTTGTTGCGATTCGTTTTGTCACTTATCCGTTGAAGTTTCACTTCTACTATGTGTCCCAGTACACATTGTTTAAACATTATCAAAAAACATTCAACATCTTTCGTAATCTTAATTCATCTTCGAAATTTTTGATCACTCCCCATCATTTTATTATTATCCCTCCGTCCCGGACAATTTCTGTACTATCCCGGACGAGCACCGCAAATATGTAGGATAGTAAATAAATGTATCTATATACACTATAATAAAAATTGTGAAAAATACGTTTAAAAATGTGAAAAAAATCAGGGGGATAATTCGGCCCAGGAAATTCCGAAAATGCATTTTTTTTAACTTTTGTCTGTCTGTCTGTGTGTCTGTTAGAGCATCGCGTGAAAACTACTGAACGGATTTAAATGAAACTTTATATCCCGATAAATGTCGTCGTTTCCGTGGGATAGACGAAAATAGCGAAAAAAATGGAGTTGCGATCGCATTTTTTTTGGAAACTACTGAACGTATATGAATGAAACTCGACATAGTGCTGGCTTATAACCCGAGTTAATACTTAGAATACGTTTTTCGTGATAAATGATGTTTTTTCCATAAAATACACAGATTATCTAAACAGATAGCGCTACAATCCTATTTTTTCAATTCACTAACAAATACGTTGTCACAGGAAACAAGTCATTCATTTTATTACTTCAAATCAGGTTAGCTTCGACTCATCTGTATATTTTACTGGGCAGCTGTTTAAAGTATATGGACTTAGTTTCTTTGTTATTGTAATGAATTGAACAAGAAACAGTAAAATATTAGGTCTAAAATATATAAAAAACTTAATTTAGTTTTTATATATCTTCAAACTCGTATATTAATTAAATCATAATAAAGTAAAGAAATATTATAATACTCGTCTGACAATCCATCTATCAACAACCCGTTGCTAGCTAACCACGCATCCTACATTACAGGCTCTTTGCTTCAATAATGTGTTTAACTTGAAAAAGGAGATTTAAAAAAAAATGATTTTTGACCTTCAAACAATAATTATTCTACGGAAATGGATATATTATATTTAATATATATATATCATGATTTTCCTTTCAGAAAGACGAGAAGGGAAAGACGTAAGAAAGCGTGTACTACTTTGCAGAAAAACTATCAAGTGATGCATTTTACCCAACCAAGAATCGAATGCTATTTGAAACGCGAGTTTAAGACATGAATATGTTAACCACTAAGATACCACAGCTTTTACCCTCAGTTTACATTATGCCTACTGCGACGATAGCAAGCAGAGGGTATAAAGCGATCGGTCGCCTTTGGAGAATCGCTAAGTGAAATTGACACATGTCTAGCTATACTGGTAGTCGTAAGACATAGCATAATATTCCACTTTATGTTGACACTTGTCATGTTCCTCTCGTACCTCATAGCACCCAAAATACTCCGTCAGCCGTTCCACATAACGACCACGATCGTTGTGGTCCTGGCAAAAACGTCACTAAGCATCTTACGAAGCCGTATCGTAACCTTTTCACGTCGATATTCTTTGAGAGCATGATTTCACATGGCCTGGCATACATTAAACAAGATATGTCAAAAAATTTAAATTTTTATCTATACTGTTACTAAATTCACAAGATCTGCTTACTATATTATATGTTATGCTGATTTAATTCATGTATACATAACTTTCATTTTACATACAACTCGCCAACGACGGGATGTCCACCCCCATTTCCTAGAGCTCCCACGCTCCACTACGCAACGGTTTCTAGAACATTTATTCCATGTACAACGATGATCTGGAGGGAACTTCCCGCCACGGTTTTCCACTTGCGCTATGATATGCGGTTTTTTTGAGAAGGGCATTATAAAATTTGTTAGAGGTCGGCGACACCCCTGGTCTTGCAAACGTCTATACGTGACGGTAACCACTTTCCATCAGGTGGGTCGTCTGCCTGTTTGCCTACTTCAGGCAATAAGAAAAAATATCGCAAACTAGCCCATCTCCCGGGATGTAAAGTTTCTATATATCTATAAACTTGACAAATGATTGGTATCTCATACAAACATGATCCCCCCCCCCCCTGTTTCAACCCGTTCTAGTTTTATCTATACATCCCCCGTCTATTTCTCTGTGAGCTACCACAACAATCAAAGCTACCAAAACTACCAAATTGACCAAAATAACCAAAATGATGAAAATGGCAAACCACTAATAAAAACCTATCATATTTGCTGGGATAATCCTTACATAAATTTATCCCAAAATCTATCCTATAATCCGGGATAAAAGTATCCCTTTTCCACCCTCGGTATAGAATTTACCTATATACTGAATTTCAGCCAAATTGATCTATTAATTTTTCCGCAAAAGCGTAACAAACAGAAAGACCAACACATTTTTTTTATCCTTGATTCTATCCCATTTTTCGGGATAAAAAGTATCCTATGTTCATCCTCGGCATCGAAAAAAAATATATATATACTGAGTTTCGGCCAAATCGGTCCAGTAGTTCTTCCGTAAAAACGGAACAGACAGACAGACAAAGTTATTTTCGCATTTATAATATTAATAGGGATATATAAGCATCATCGAAAACTTCGTATAATAAATCAAGAAACATGTATATCTTAGCTACAGAAACAATAGAAAGAATAACTATTCAATCATTTTAGAGCAACACATTTGGATATATAACCAAGTTGATATAAATAATAGGCCCAACATGGCCAGGTAACTCTCCCTTTACAGTCACCCCATTCCTCGTAACTTCAACAAATCACTATTTCAAAGTCTTTATGTATCATCTCCAAATTCTACATAAATATCAAACCACACAAGGATATTTCCATAAATAAACATTAAACATAATACTGTAGAGCGCAGCGCCTGGAGAATGGTAGAATAACTGTATCTGCCTGACTTCACACACCGCTTAATACTATAAATATTGAAAGTACCGTCAGTTAAATGTTCGCAATCTAAAATGCCCAGCAACTTGTTAATACCTGTTACAAATGCCACAAAAATGCTTAGTAAATACAACAGAATCGTATTCACTAATCATTGTTATTCACTGCAAAAGTTCAATAAATATCTGCCTTAAAATAGCTATTGTTTCGTGATATCTAACAAAATCTCATAAATTATGATATTATTATGCAAATAATAATTAATACAACTGTAGCTTCATAACATCTCCTATACACATATTGTTACGAGCTACAGGACTCGAATTAAAAATGCCGTTGGAACTACCATAGAATTTATTAGAACTGTACAAACACGTATAAAACAAATACAAATAAAACTGGTTGGTTCACACTGCACGATTCAATACAATTCGAGCGCGCAAAGTCCGTCGTTTATATCGCTAATCGAGAGTACTAGAAAACGTCTTACTCGCTTCGTAGTCGTCGCTTGACTGCCCTTCCCTCCATTCGGGCATGGTCTTATACTAACCGCACAGTACAAAATAATTGGCCGCGCACACTGAATTTGTAATAAATATTAATTTGCACACCTGCGAACGTCCACAAAGTTGAAAACCATAACAATAGGGATTAGTTTGACGTTAATTTCTTAATTACAAATTCAAAACACAAAGGATTATTTAATGCCCGGAGGACAACAGACTGCGCTTACAGTAGGTAGCTGTGCGTTTATCTTTGACGCCATGTAACAATATATTAGCTACCATAAATTTAGGTTGCCAAAAAATAAATTCTATATCCCACAGAATCGTATTGGTGACAACTAAATAAATAAATAATGATTCCAGCATGCCTCAATTAAATTATTACGTCAACAAACTTGCGCAACCCAATTCTCTTATCACTTTTCGTATTACTGTCGTGGAACTGGGTGTAGTGTAAACGAGCTACAATACGTATGTAACGGATATAACGTTCAATCGTGCAAAGGAGAAAATTAAACAAGGTTTTAAGGGTTTGAAAGTTAGCCGTTGAAAATGCTGTGAGTGTAACGAATGCAGGGCACGTATATTGCGGTCGGTGGTCGCGGGCAACTAGCTCGGGTCGATCCCGAATGAAGTTCGTGCATTCGCTTACACTCTATGTAATCAATTGACTATTTATTAATTTAAAAGACAGCTAAATGGACAACAAATATTTTATCTTTTGTATATATATATGTGTGTATTTATTTTATATGTTTATATTATTGAATATTTATATTTAATTATCCAATTTATTTATTTTACAAGCAACACCGAGCAGGCCGTTCAGACACCGTTTTCTATCGTCAACATTCTCCCCCTCAGTGTCGTTATAACGACACTCATAACGAAATGGTACATCTACCCGTGATGCTGGATGTGGCATAACCCGTCCGTCAGTTCCAGGCACGACACCCCATGGCAACACATTCCGTGGGGGGCGTGAGTTCACAAGAACAAGCGGAACTCCGGTCTTCAACTGAGCGTCGTCGCGATACTTGTACTAAGGCAGTCGAAGAGGGGAATAAAATTTAGAGACGGTACGCGGTGCTAGTTTAATTTTTCGTTTATTTTTATAATTTTTACCAAAAATAAAATAGCGCGAGTATGAAATATAATCTTTTATTTTCCTATATTTGTATTTGCAGGATTTTCTCAAAACATTAGAACTTTTAAATAAATAATTACTCTTTCCAAAAATGCGAGACTTGAAGTAAAGACTGATGGTCCATTTTTTCTGTAACAGTTGTGTCTTTGACTCGTTTACATTTTTCATAAAATTCAATTTATTAATACTTTCACGCGGCTTGATACAACTAGTAAATGAATTTAAAAACAAACAAGTTAATTTCTGCAACGGTATACTATTGCAGGCGTTATGTTTTCCTAAACTAAATGAGTCACTGTTGCAACTATCTATACATATAGATTTGCCGGGCGCTGGCGGACGGGTTGAGTCGTGTATATTAGAAAGCATCCAAAACAGATTATGCGGTAAAATGCCCGTGCGCACGCTGTTATCATTTGCACAAGCGTGCGTGCGCTTGCGTCGCTCAGCCGACTGAGTGACTACTGCATTCGACAGTTTATCTACTTCGATAACGTTATCTGCACGATGTAAGGCTCCGTGCACACACGAACCTAGCAATGTTTGAGTGACGAAAGGCCCACCCGGCTCATACTTTTTACATGAAATAGGTGCAATCAAATCATAATTGTCTTGACCAATTAACAATTGAGGCTGAACATTTTCACATTTTAAATTATAATTACAATGAGAAAGATACATAAATTCATTAAAATAACTAACATTGGGAACAGATTGCATTGATAAATTGAGTTCTTTAATTCTTCTAGCATTTAATTTAAATTGTTTGCCCTCACTGTTGCTAACGTTAAAGTTAATGTTTTGTGTGGTACATACCAACTCGCTGGAGTCCCAAGCGCTTGTCGCACGCATTGGGACAGTCTCACCGTGTAGCCCGGCTTTATCTGCGACGTCATTGGCTATGAGACTCACTGTCGCACCGTCATCTAACAGCGCATGCGTGTAAACACTTTGTTTGGGTCCATGGATTACCACCGGCACTATTTTTAGCATAACTTTAGGCTGATTTAAAATTTCACTATTATTAGGGCAATTTACGACGGACACTTTGGAACACTGGGAGTCGGTAACGTGGGCAACAAATTGACGCTCTTCATCTACGTCGTCGTGTGTCACCGGCGCATCAGCACGCGACGCCGCCGGGTGCGTCCAATGCAAGAGGCGATGATGTTGTCCACCGCAGGAGTCGACATCGCAATCGTCCGCGTTGCATGTAGCCTCATCCTTATGTCGTGCTTCAAGGCATTTGAAACACAACTTCTTTGAACGGACATATCGCCAGCGGTCCTTGCGTAAAGCTCGCCTAAAGTGTTTGCACTCTGTTAGCTTGTGATCAGCCTTTCTACAGAATGTACATTCTACGGGAACGACGACATCATCGGTGCGCATTATTGTGCGACTGTTCTGCGTATTAGACTTTCTTTTGTAGTCGTTCTGACTATGAATATAGCTCACACCTGACGTCGCTATCATCTGTGCCTGTTTGTATAGAAATTTGGAGAGTAATTCCAATCTTGGAGTGTCATCTTGATTGTCATATAAGTACTCAGCCCACTTATTAATCAAGGCAGTGGGTAACTTAGTTATGACTATAGTTACTAGTTGCGGACTTCTTAAATAATCGCTTTGCCTAATAGTTTTTATAGCTGTCACGTAATTTTTTATCTTTATAGCGAAATTAACTATCTCAGTATGATATGCGTCTGGTAGCGGCTGTAGTTTCTTCAACTGAGAAGTTACAACTCTCATAATGTTCTCTGGTCTGCCAAATCGAAGCTCCAAGGTGTCCATGACGTCCTGTGGTGAAGTGGCACTCATCAGCAAAGAAGATGTCGCTTCCTTTGCATCGCCACGAAGACACTTACGCAATCGCCATAAGTTCTCCGTGTCACTATAGTTGCAAAGGTGCGTGGATTCATAAAACGCTTCTTTGAATTGTAACCACTCCATTGGATCACCAAAGTACAGGGGCAAGTCCTTGGAGGTGGCTATCCTTGATAGCAGTTCCTGGTGGTTGGCCTTTGAAGTTGATGCGGTGACGGCATCCTGTATAGCGCTAGCCAGCGCCTCAATGGCTTGCTTGGTATTCATGTTTTCTGCTGGATCCGTGCGTGCCTGTTCATGAACTTCCACTGTAGTGGTTACAGGTACATTTTGTCTGTTACGATTTTCACTATCAACAGATGACTCAGGTGTCGCAATAGACTGTTCCAGCCAGTCATTTACTTTACTTTTGTAAGATACAGACGAGTCCTGTTTCAAGCACTGAGAGTTTACTTCCAGGTCAGCCAAATCAGCAGCCATTTTTTTCTCAAGTAACTCTTTTTCTATACGAGCTTTGGCCAATACCATGTGGGCCTGGGCTTCCTCGAGCTCAATTCTCGCTTTAGCTTGAGCTGCCTCGTATTCAAGTAACTTTTGTTGCGCGGCGCACGATGAACCGCGGTTGCTACTTTTTTTCGATCCACCGTCATTTTTCGTACGTGCGGACGGCAAAATTGTATCCGATTTTATTTCTCTAGCTTCTCTCATTGCACAATTAGGATTAAACTGCACATCAGACTTCACTTCTAACATTCCAACCTTAGCCGTTATTTCGTGTTGCAGCTGTGCTCGCGTTTTAACAGTACGCTGCGGTGTTTTAAATAACGACATCCTTGCAACTTAACAATTTGTTCCTCCTTCACTTCCACGGATCTGGCTCGAAGACCACTTTGTAACGGATATAACGTTCAATCGTGCAAAGGAGAAAATTAAACAAGGTTTTAAGGGTTTGAAAGTTAGCCGTTGAAAATGCTGTGAGTGTAACGAATGCAGGGCACGTATATTGCGGTCGGTGGTCGCGGGCAACTAGCTCGGGTCGATCCCGAATGAAGTTCGTGCATTCGCTTACACTCTATGTAATCAATTGACTATTTATTAATTTAAAAGACAGCTAAATGGACAACAAATATTTTATCTTTTGTATATATATATGTGTATTTATTTTATATGTTTATATTATTGAATATTTATATTTAATTATCCAATTTATTTATTTTACAAGCAACACCGAGCAGGCCGTTCAGACACCGTTTTCTATCGTCAACAACGTATGTTTAACATTCTTAGACAATTCTTCTACAAACAGATATTTTCCGTAATTTGACAACTTAACGCCTAATTTACATACGAAGGTAGTGAAGGAATACTCCATCTAGCCCAGCTCATTCACCAGCTTCTTGACGTTGCAGAAGACTTACGAAGGCTACCTAAAGCGTTCAGATACATCGCTTTTTAATTGGCCACCCATATAGCAGCAGTACGCGGGTGGCAGTTATTCATAAACAGTATTTAATTGATTAATTAATAGCAGCAATTTAGTGTAACAAAGCTACATTTATCGTTTGTAATTTTAATTTTGTATAGATATGTTTGATAACACTGAACGCTGTGAAATATGACATGTGTTTTGAAACGATTATTTCCAGCACTACCTAAAAAAGTTTGCACAATAAGTAGTGATAATAATATAATTTGAATGTAATTAAATGTAATTTGAAACTACTTTTCTTTTATTATTCATTTTTAGAGTTCTAATATCTAAAGATGAAAAGGAAGATTTATTGTTAAGTTTAAGTTTTCTCTGTTCAGGAACGGAAAAGAATACTAACTAATTCCTGCCTTGGTGCGGCCTGTCGTAAGAGGCGACGAAACAACACACAACCAGGTAGTAGGGCATTTGCCCGTCTAGATGGCTACCACTAGCCGCCATAGCAACTTTGAGTTGTGCTCCAGCATCAGTGGCCAGGTTCCAGTTCCTCGTTCGAAGCCGACAGCACATTGGCAGCACCTGTGCACTTTACAGTTGGGCCGTCAGTCTGTCTGCTGTGCTCCAGCAATAAAAAACAGTTTTTAATATGTAGACCAAATAAATCAAAGTATAAAACTCAAAAGGCAACTAGGAATCTATGTAATCATGATTTCTTACCATTTTATACCTAAATAAATCGAGTAATTGCTTGGACGCTCTGCGCACAACGAAGGAGCCCGCCCGTATAGTCCAGAAACGTTCCGTATTGGTTCTTTAACTACAAAATCATAAAAAAAAATCATTTTAATCGATAATAAGCTATGTTTCCAAAATTAAGAAAGATTGTTCAAAACCATTTTTAAAGTATATTTTACAACAATAACCTTTATTTTTTAACCAATTTTTCACATGATTTAAAGTTTAGCAGGGCCACGATTTTGACAATCATCTTCTATAATTTTATAAAATTCTGAAAATGTAGTGTCTGTTCATTGACGCTATTTAAAAAAACAACTGGAATATACTATATAAACGATGGAGAACATGATGCAATTTTTTTACAAATCTTGTCCTGTATGCCTTTCGCAATTTCCCTACCAAGCTTTTTAGCATCATGTTGGTACGTGCGAGCGGGGACGCACTTAGGATTGAAAGAAAACACCAGTCTTTTTCCAACTAAACGCTTTTATTGTCTTACACAATCGTACGTAACTCTTTCCTGCAGAATTGCCCCTTCACGCACAACTAACAACACTCCGTCCCGACGATGAGTAGCTTATTCACAATACCGTCGCCGATATTGCGTAGACCACCTTCTGGTACTGCGACGCTCACCTCCGAATTTACCGCTCGTAGCACGCTTCTGGATCTCCTCTTAAACTTTTCCTTCACTGAACTACCCACTAAACTCTTCACTAAATTATCCACTGAACTTGTTACTGTCACCTACTAAACTTCTCTTCCAACTCACTGGTATCGTACTTGTCGCTTTGCTGTCTCCAACTGATCTACTCTCTAGGAGCACCTTACGCTGCATACCCGGAAGAATATTCTGGAACCCATAATTTCGATCTTCTTTTATTTACTTATCTATCCCTTTCTAAACAGCTGTCTATTGCTGTCTTTTTCTTCCAGAATCTTCTAATTTTTTCTGAAACTTCTTAAACCAACTAGATCGTTCTATCATAGCCTTGTTTAGTCCGATTATTAAAAAAAATCTAATAAAATAACTTCCAGAGTTACAAAAAAGCCAAAAATAAATATTTTCTACAACATCTTGAAGTCGGTTCTAAGTAAAACAAAAAAGTTATAATACTACATTTTTGAAAATTGTTGTTGTGTTTTATGTTTCACTTGGCACCGACCTCAAGATGTTGTAGAAAATATTTATTTTTGGCTTTTTTTGTTACTTTTTTTTATAGTATATTTTGTTTTTTTCAAATTCTTTTTCTATTTTTTAGTTATGTATATACCTGAATAGTTATAGAAAAAATATATGAAACACGTTATACGCACCTATAATATTCGAGGTTTGCTCTCAATTTCCCGAAGATCGACTAATCAGATTCTGAACTTGGTAACAATAGGACCACCTCAGGAGTATATTAGATCGAATAAATTTTTTTTTTTTGAAAATCAATTTACAATTACCAGAGAAACTGGAGATCGATTTAAAAAAAAAGAAAAAATTGTCTGTGTGTGTGCAGTTCACACTCAGTAGAAGTGAAACGTCAGAGAATATACTCACTCTCTAACTTTTATTGACAAATATAATTTCTTTAGCCTACATCCATCAACATATTATGATTCAAAGTAACATCAAAAACTTCTTAAGTATCACTTTCAATTATTTACTGTTTTAGTCTAAAAAATATTATTATCGATTTTATTTTATGAAATTATCGGTCTTATTGACTTTTTAATCTGTGTTGCACAATGTAAAACTCATATCTCATTCTCTAGCAGGCTTAGTCCTATAGATTTATCTCTTTTTAGTGTCGCTTTTTCGTTTCATCCAGTTTAAAATCACAACGATTCTAAAGAAATTTCACTTCATAACATACAGTCGAATTGACAACCTCCTTTTTAAAGGCGGTTAAAAAATAGCAAAGACGGCCGCGTGGGTTGGTTGACAGCGCGCGATCAGGGTCCCGATTTTACTATTATAATATTATCAGAATAGTTGACCATTCTGACGATATTGTAATAGCAGAATTGGGGTCCATGAGCTATTCCTATGTCTTAAAAATATTTGTCTGACTATCGATTAAAATTTGATAAAGTTCAATACAAGCAATGTCAAAATTCAACCAATGGTTAAGTCAATGAATAAAATAATAAAAACCGGCCGTTAATAAAGTATTGAACGCAGGAACCCACCATTTACGAGCCGAACTCTTACAAGGCTCACGTGTTCGAAATATTATGTGGTTGATTATTTATATTTAGATCGAAGCAATAAACTGAGCATCGCTTACTAACAAGCAAAACTTTCTAAGAACATTCTACATTAGTTGTGTGGTAAGTAAAATCACAATTGATTGATTAAAAATATTTTTTTTTAAATCACCAGTCACTTCGCAATATTTCATTGTACAATTGTTCTTTTCTTGCTTACTATTTAGTCCCCTGAAATATATCTGCATTCTTTCCTATCCCATTCCACTATTCTATTCATATATTGTTTACTAGCTGATGCCCACGACTTCATCCGCGTGGTGCGGTTTTTTAACTACCCCACGGGAACTCTTTAATTTTTCGGGATCTAAAGTATCCTATATATTGACCAAGGATATAAGCTACCACCATACAAAATTTCATTTAAATCGGTCCAGTCATTTCGGAGATTAGCCGGTACAAACAGACAGACAAACAGATAAACAGACAGAGAAACAAAATTGAAAAAAAAACTAAATTACTTCTATTTCACTTCTTACATCCCCTGACTCGGTTTTTAGCATTTTTTTTCATTGCACAGTAATTCGACCTCTACGGTTTTAATATATGTATATAGATGTGTATGTATGTATGTGAGTTGTTATAATAGGTTGGGGAAAAAGTCTTTTCGCATATAGTATGTATGAACTCGTAATATGATCTCTTTGGCTATATCATTTGCTGGTTTTGGTATCATTAAAAAGTTTTAATTTTAAAGAAGACAATTCCAAATTCAAATTAGGAAAATGAGTGATTGTCATTTGTTTTTCTTATTGTTAAAATGAGTGAATCTAATGAAGAAATTCGATACATTTTAAAATTTTACTACAAAAAAGGTAAAAATAAACGTAAGCCGCGAAAAAAATTTGTGGTGTTTATGGACCTAATGCAGTATCTGTGAGAGTAGCGCAAATTTGGTTTAAGCGTTTTCAATCCGGAAATTTTGATATCAAAGATGCACGTCGCTCTGGTCGCCCTGTTATGGACAAAATTGATGCCATTTTTGAAAAAGTGGAGCAAGATCGGCATATTAGTAGTTACGATGTAGCTGGAGAACTGGGAATTGACCATAAAACGGTTTTGGCGCATTTGAAAAAAGCTGGGTACATAAAAAAGCTCGATATTTGGGTGCCTCATGAGCTCACTGAAAGAAACCTAATAAACCGTGTACTCATTTGTGATTCTTTATTACGACGTAATGAAACCGAACCATTTTTGAAGAAGCTGATAACAGGTCATAAAAAGTGGATCACGTACGACAAGGACGTGCAAAAAGATCGTGGTCAAAGGCCGGTCAGGCTTCACAGATTGTGGCGAAACCCGGGTTAACTCGCAACAAGGTGATGCTGTGTGTATGGTGGGATTGGAAGGGCATTATTTATTATGAGCTGTTACCGCCAGGCAGGACCATCGATTCTGAACTGTACTGCGACAACTGATGAGATTAAAGCAAAAAGTTGAGAGAAAGCGGCCGGAATTAATTAACAGAAGGGGTGTGGTTTTTCACCATGATAACGCTAGACCTCATACATCTTTAGCCACTTAGCAAAAATTATAAGAGTTTGGCTGGGAGGTGTTAATGTATCCGCCGTATAGTCCTGACCTTGCACCTTCAGATTTTCACCTGTTTCGATCTCTGCAGAATTCCTTAGGCAGTGTCAGGTTAACATCACGAGAGGACTACCAAAACCACCTGTCCCAGTTTTTTGATCAGAAGCCCCAAAATTTTTATACCAATAGGATTACGTCCCTACCTACAAAATGGCAAAAAGTTATCCAACAAAATGGCACCCACATACTTTAGTCAAATGTAAATAAACTTTATAAAAAAAACCTTTTGAATTTGAATTTGAATTTTTTATATAAAATGCGAAGATACTTTAGGTGACCCGGCCACGCGTTGCTGTGGCTCAGTAAAATATATTAAGGAAGTAAAAATACCACTTTTTATTTCAAATGTTAGCAAAGATACTTTAGAGAAAGATATAAGCGAGTACATAGAAAAGAAAACAAGTGAAGTTGTCCAACTAGAGAAAATCGATACGAAGTCAGAGAAGCCGTATAATGCTTTTAAATTGTTTGTTCCGAAACATAAAGTGGATATGTTTTTGGAAGATGATATTTGGCCGGAAGGGATTTCGTTCAGGCGGTTTGTCTTTTTTAAAAAAAGGACAAATGCAACATGAATTTTGAAATTGTATATAAACATATTAAACTGACATGAATAGTATACAAAACGTGACTTTAGCAACTTTTAATTGCAAAAATATTGTTACATCAGCTGACTGTGTGCGAAGGCTGTGTACACACGCGGATATAATTGCCCTTCAAGAAACATGGCTGCTACCACATGATGTGCCATACTTGGGAAGCTTACATACTGATTTTGCTTATATAGGAAAGTCAGCTGTTGATACGTCTGCTGGAATTCTTACTGGAAGACCGTTTGGCGGAGTTGCGCTTCTATGGAGGAAAACGTCTTTTCCCACAGTAAACGTAATTCAGTGCAAAAGTGATCGTCTAGTGGCTATTAATTTAGTGAACTATGATCGGTCAATATTAATTTTTCAGTATATATGCCAGTAAATTCAAATGATAATATGGCTGAATTCATGCAGGGTTTTTGTGAAATAATTTCAATAATAGAATTTCAAAACTCGGAATCTGTATTCATACTAGGTGACTTTAATGCACATCCAGGTGAGCGCTTTGCCAATGAAATGTTAAATATTTGTGAGGAGCAGAGTTGGTCGTGTATGGACATAGAGCTTCTGCCACCAGACACGCGCACGTTTATAAGTAGTGCAAATGGCTCATTGCGCTGGCTGGACCACTGTATTGTAAGTACTGCGGCGAGACTTTCCGTAACGAGTTCTACAGTTTTATATGACGTGTATGCTTCAGATCACATTCCTTTATTGATAAATTGTAATATTAATTTAATTGTGCCAAAAATTTATAAGACATCAAATAATTGTAATAAAGTAATTCGGGGAGAACGGGATAATAAACAGACCAGGGATTACTTTGAATATTGTAATTCTAGATTAAAAACTATTGACTCTCCTATGGAATTTAATGACTGTTGTTATAATATGTGTTGTAATATTAATCACCATGTACTATTACAAGACATGTACCAAAACCTGGTAAATATTTTACAAGCAGGTGCTAGACATAGTTTTTCAGGCAACAGCCAAAGTAACCGTCATAAAAATAAGTATATACCAGGTTGGAATGTGCATGTCCGCGAGGCTCACATGGCGGCTAGAACATGTTATAAAGCATGGGCTCTAAATGCTAAACCTATATAATGTGGTGAATTATATGGTGACATGTGTGAAACAAGAAAAAATTTCAAAAATTAATTAAAATATTGTCGAAATAATCAAATTCAAATTAAAATGGATTTGATAGCTAAAAATCACTGTTCCAAAGATTTTGATCAATTTTGGAAATTAACAAACAAGCTTAATATAAAGTCGAGTCGTCCTGTGAGCGTTGCAGGTCACCACGATCCCTCATGTATAGCCAATGAATTTCAGCGGGATTTTAAAGTCGAGTCACCTCTCACACAATTTGAACCCGCGGCTGAGTCTATCGAGGTCGGTGTAGAAAACAGTAAAATGTTCTTCACTGCAAAGGAAGTTGCCTCGATAATTCGAAAAATGGTCAGAGGAAAATCTCCCGGCCACGATAGCCTCAGTATTGAGCATCTTAAATATGCTGGTATTCATCTCCCTCGAGTACTGGCAATGCTTTTTAATTTGTTTATAAGTCACAGTTTTTTACCTGATGACCTCATGTTTACCGAGGTCGTGCCAATCCCGAAGAGTAAAACTGGAGACGCTTCCGACATTTTAAATTACAGGCCCATATCCTTAGCTACTGTCATCGCTAAGGTATTGGACAATCTGCTTGACAATTTACTTGACAAACACTTAAAGTCACATGACGCCCAATTTGGTTTTAAAAAAGGACTATCTACAGAAAGTGCTATACTAAGTCTTAAACAGACTGTTCAGTATTATACTGTTAGAAAGACACCTATTTTCGCCTGTTTTTTGGACTTGTCGAAGGCGTTTGACCTCGTAAACTATGAGATACTATGGAGGAAATTGGAAGGTGAATCGACGTTGCCGCCTGCTATTGTATCAATTTTTAAATATTGGTACAATAATCAGAAAAATATTGTAAGATGGGCAGAGTCGTACTCAGACATGTATAGGTTGGAATGCGGGGTGAGGCAGGGGGGGTTAAGCTCTCCTCGCCTTTTCAACTTTTACATGAATCAGCTGATAGATGAACTCAGCAAAGCACATGTCAGATGTCACATAGATGGGGTGAACATGAACAACATTAGTTACGCTGATGATATGGTTCTGCTGAGCCCATTTATCGGCGGTCTGAGGTGGCTTTTATCAATATGTGAGTCGTATGCGGTGAACCATAGCCTTAGATATAATGCTAAGAAGAGCGAGGTTATGATATTTAAAGCAGGCGCTAAATCTTACGATATCATTCCTGACGTATACCTCTGTGGCAAACCGATATCAAGGGTTTCCAAGTTTAAGTATCTGGGGCACTGGGTAACCGAAGACTTAAAGGATGATTGTGATATAGACCGGGAACGTAGGTCGCTGGCTGTCCGATGTAACATGCTGGCCCGCAGGTTCGCACGCTGTACGCAAGAAGTAAAGAAGACGCTTTTCCGAGCATACTGTCAGTCCTTCTACACGTGCAGCCTGTGGGTCAGTTATGCGCAGCGGGCATACAGCGACCTACGTGTCCAGTATAATAATGGGCTGAGGGTGTTGTTGGGACTGCCGTGGCGATGCAGTGCGTCAGGGATGTTCACAGAAGCGCGAATCGATGGCTTTGCGGCCATCATTAGAAAGAGATGCGCCTCCCTACTGGCCCGCGTTCGCGGCAGCACCAACAGCATGCTCAGTCTTTTTGTAGATCGATGGGACTCGCCACTGCTACGTAAATGGGTGCAATTGCACATCCAGTTAAATGCATGAGTTTGTTTGTTTTCTGCCGCCTCGCGGCCCGGTGGCGGAGTCCATACTTGAAGTCATTTGGTGTACATGTCCCTTTGATGCCGTGGAATGGAAACATTTATGGTGATTGTTGTGACGCGGGTGTAATGCCCTAGTATTTGTTTTATCGATTAATTTTTGTGCCGTGAATTGATTTGAGGGTTAAAATTTGATTACATTGAAATAATTTGAAATATAAAACTGTATAATATGGAAATGCTCAATTTATGAAATAAATGAATTATTATTATTATTATATTAAACTGTTATAAATTACACTGTAACCTATCCTATCTTTCAAGTTGGATCAAACTGCACACGGTGTGCAAATTTGATTAAAATCGGTTAAGTAGTTTAGGAGTCCATCGCGGACAAACAACGTGACACGTAATTTATATATATTGAAATATAGAATTTGATATGCCAAATTTAGATCCAATTTTAGTTTCTTGCTATCACGTATATTTTTTTCTTAATTTTTGCTCCTAATGCAATATTTTTTGTGCAAATCTTTTTTCTTCTTATCAAGCTCTAAAATACCATTATATCAGTAGATTTCTTTTCTACAAATCTTTAAGCAATATCTCATGAATGTGATGAAATATTCTAGCAAGATGTATTACATGTAGAGAAACGATAAAACGGAAAATACTCAGAATTGCAGATTTTTGTTATTTGATTTGCCAAGAAATTATAAAAAAATTACAACAGTTAGAAAGAGTATTTTTTTTGCCGACCAGTGTAATTAATCTATAATATGTATGTATGTTTTATAATATATACACCTAATTTTGTATAATGCCTCTGAAATTTTTTATTAGATGGCTAAGTGAAGTGAATTCACAATTGCCAATTTTTAACAATAAAAATATTAAACCTGGGGAGCGGCTTTGTGGCGAAGCCTTAGGTGAGTAGTGACACTTCGTAGCCGATTCCGGGAGACCAAGGCAATGCCCCAATACCATGATATCTTTAGTTATTTTTTTAATTTTTTTATCGCAGAAGTTCAGCAGACAGGCAGACGGCCCACTTTTATGGAAAGCGGTTACCATCGCCTATGGACATTTGCAACACCAAAGATGCTACAAATGCGCTGCTGCTCTCTAAAGGGAGACTGGAGCCTGGCCCCTAATGCCGGAACACAACTCAAGGTTCTTATGGCGACATACTTTAGACCAGGGGTGGTAGCCATCCAGTCGGGCAGATGCCCTACCACCTGGCTGTGGGTTGTTTAGTCGCTTCTTACGACAGGCCGCCCGGCCGCAGGAAATTGTATTCTTTCTCCGTTCCTGCACGGATAAAACTTCTCTCTCTGTTCTCATTTCCTAAAATAACCCTACACTAACCAGGGCTTGTCTATGGGTGCATTTTTATATGGTTTAGACAAGAATAACTGCCGGTCAGTGACAGGCTACATTTACATTAAAATGGTCGAAGGGGCCTCCACGTGTTCGCCTTCCTATGGCTCCACGCAAGCCCTCCAAAGTCCGCGCCATTTTTATGGCCCGAAAGAAACAAAATCATCAATAATAGTATAACATTCTAAACACGCCGTGTCTGTACATTGAAGCTATTAAAAAAAAACTGGATTATTCTATCTATAGAGAATAAGATACAGATTTTTGTTTCAATTAAAAAAAATCTACTAAGCCAATTTCGATGCGGTTTTCGCTGATCGACAGCAAATTCTTAGACTTAAACTTAAAATCTACGCTACTTATTATAGTGGGAATCCCGCGAGAATTTTTCTGGGAATGATTTAAAATGGCCAGAACAAAAAAAATCGAAGTCCAATGTGATTTTTACATTGATGGAAAGCAAATTGTATGATAATGACACGAGTGATATTTTTATCCCCGGAATCCTGCGGGAATTTTCCCGAGAGCGCTTTGTAGTTGTTCGGGTGCATAAAAATTATCTTACTCCACACAGTTTTCACTATAACGATAGCTTACATTATTTTATAAATGCTGCGGTACTCTGTGTCCCGGGAATCCCGCGGGGATTTTAAGTCAAGCGTGGACGAAGTCGCGGGTATTTCCTAGTGAACAATAATATTAGAAATGTTTCACAATAACATTAGGGTAAGAGGCTGCTGGACAGCACACTTTCGGTACTACTTATGTTTTCTAAAAATACAAATAAGTTTAGAATGAACATCAGTCTTTATTATATATTTAGACTAGTATTTGCCCGCGACTTTGTCCGCGATTACGAGTTATTTTGTTTAATATATATAAAATTAAAGGTTATTTTCAGCAGGGTAATGGATTTTTTAGTATGAAAGTAGATAGATGAATCCAGGAAATTCCCGTAAAAACTCGGGATATGTAATGTTACTAAAGGCATACACAACTACAATTGTTTTACTAAAGATTTTAGCAATCAGTGAAAATTTCGCATCGGAATCAATTTTTTTTCGACGTGGCCATTTTAAACCTGTCCCAATTAAATTCCTATATGATTCTCGGGATATCTTTGTTTATATTTTCTGGGAAGTAAAACCTGCGGTACTTTTAGCGCAGATTTTAAGTCCAGATACACCATTTGACAGCTTTATAAAACAGCTCCTGATTTCAGGATCCTATAGTCCAAGCATTTCAACAGCATAACTGTGTAGGGTTACTATTAAACGCTTGTATTCAAATTCCCACGGTTCGAAAATGCTCGTATAAACGTCACTGTAAAATCGTGAGTGTCAATTAAATCGAGTGTCTACGAATGCCGCCACCGTCTACATGATACTGCGTTTCACACTCTTCAAATTAAAATCGTCAACGAGCTATCGGTGAGTCGAATCTAACTTATATACAAGCGCATTTTTCAAAATTATCAAACATTCAAGCGTACACACAGAATTAATAAAGATATTTTGTATTGTATCAAAAGTATGACGTAGCAAGGTACGTTTAATTTAAGTATAACAAATACTAGTAATTACTGGTTGCAATGAACCTTATAAAATATCTCTTCATTAAAATACCAATTAACAGACTAAAAAGGCGTGTCGCTTAGCGCGATAATTAACAAGCTTTACGCCTAGTCTCGAGACGCAAATATTTTATTGCACATGAATAATTTCTATGCAGTTTCCCGGGAAGCATAACTTCAAAGGTTATATAGTGAGAACTTTCAATTATTCGCACCACTGGGTTCTCTTGACACAAGGTATTTTATAACACCTAGAAACTCATTTTAAGTGGCTCGTTATTTGTGTATGCAGTAACACAACGAGAAAAGCAAAAATCTCGCGACATACTTTTATCTATACATATAATAAAACTGTAGAGGTCGAATTTCTGTACAATGAAAAAAAATGCTAAAAACCGAGTCAGGAGATGTAAGAAGCGAAATAGAACTAATTTAGATTTTTTCAAAGTTACGGGCTTATCTCCGAAATGACGGGACCGATTTAAATGAAATTGGAATTGAAACGTATGGTGGTAGCTTATATCCCTGGTCAACATATAGGATACTTTTGATCCCGAAAAATTAAAGAGTTCCCGTGGGACAGTTAAAAAAACTTTAATTACTTAAACAGCTTATTATACAATTATGCACCTAATTAAGTATTGATATGGCCGGTATCATCATACAATAAGACAATTTATACATTAAAAAGACGAGATTCTGCGTGAAAGTAAAACCTTACAAAAACAGTGCCTAGCATAGCGTATTTAATCATGATAGTATTGTACATCGCGATGGTGAAATGTTACAATTCACTGCAATAACCAACGCTTCAAAATAATGTTACCGACTCTAATTCATATTAAATAAACTAGATTGCGTTGACAGTATGCTAAACGGCGATGGTGAAAAAAAAGTTGTGTAAGGGTTGTCGTTAGGTTATTCGTACATTTCCCGGTTAGTGTGTGTTCCGTAATAACGATAAACAAAGCTCAAGAGCAGACGCTGCGTGTTGCGGGCGTGGACCTCAGCGTCGGCTGTTTCTCGCACGGCCAGCTCTACGTTGCTTTCTCCCGTGTAAGTCAGCCAACCAACCTATGTATCCACGTTCCGAATCAGTTTACGTAGAATGTCGTCTATAAAGAAGCATTATAAGGTATTGCGATCTATACAATTTTAATTGAAGGAATAATAAATACCACACGGATGAAGTCACGGGCATCAGCCAGTCATATATAAAACCGTATAATGTAACAAAATGATGTGTTATATGTTGTATATACGTCAATAGATATAAAAGTATATTAAGTCAGAAAAAATTGCCTAAGCGGTGCATGCTTCACTTAGGCAATTTTTTGGATTCGAACCCATGTCATTGAAAAACATATACACAAGGTAAATATTACGTTACATAAATGTACTAGATCATTACTATCTAAACCTTGTTTTTTCTTACAAGAGAATTTTTTGAATAAAGTTTTAGTTAAATATCGTGTTTATATAACCATGTAAACACAATATTGAACTAAAAGCAGAGTCTTTAATTAACCAATTAAAGACTCTTTCTGCTTTAATATTGAACTCTAGGTATCTTTTAAGTTCAATAAAATATCAGCCGGTACAGCGGCGGAAACAGCCGAATCACTCAAGCGGTGCAAGTATGCAACCCTTAGTGAGAGTTATATATTTGTGCCGTTACTGTTGAGACGCTTGGACCGTGGGGTGCTGAGGCCATGAGCCTCTACCAAAATTTATCGAAACGACTCATTGACTCTTCAGGTGATCAGAGGGCTGGTGCTTACCTCGGCCAACGGATCAGTATGGCGATCCAGCGAGGAAACGTAGTCAGCCTTCTGGGTACCTTACCAATAGAAGACGGTGATCTGGGCTCAGTATTCTACTTATAGTATTGAGGGACTATGAGTAGAATATAATACGAATACGTTAAATTTTCTTGCATTGTATTGTCTAAATAATAAAAAAAAGATATTATAATAAAATGTTGAAACATCATTAGTATGATTGAGTCCCAAATCTGTTTTATGAAGTAACAAAATTATCTTCTAAGGGAAAACAATGTAGTACCTACTTATAAAATATCTACGTATGACACAACTATTCTAATTGGTATATACCAATATAAGTAGTAAGTTTTAAACAGACAGATATGCAAATAGATAAGTCACGACATTACGTATACATAAGGTGGCATAAATGTTAAGTATGATTTTTTATTCTTTATAATAACTCTGCTATACCTACACCGCGCCAAATATAAACAGACTATTAAAGATATAACGCTGTTATGGCTAAGGTTTTAATGCGTTATTGGAGATGTGGCATTATTATTGACATAGACATAGACAACAATTTATTGTTCACCAAAAAAATACATTAATGCACAACAAGACAATAGTTACTTGATAAAACAAAAGGCGGCCTTATCGCTAAAAGCGATCTCTTCCAGGTAACCTGACTCTGACTGAATATAAATAAAAACGACATATATGGTCAGCAGATTATAGGCTAAGGTGTAGTAAACTAGCACATACATTATTGCTTAAGGCTAACATAATATTTCCTGAGCGAATTTTCAAATATGGCGAAGGATTTAGCTTTTCTGGTGTCAGTGGGCGGAGAGTTCCAAAGAAAGATTGCCTGAATGGCGAAGGAGTTGGAATAAAATGTTGTAGAGTGTACAGGTGCCATCAACAGGAGATTATTAGTGGAGTGACGTGACACATTAACCGATGACTTGGGCGGTGGTGAACTACACTAATGTAGCTAATCGTTAACGCGTTATTTTTAACGCTATTAGTGTTAGTTTCTGTTCAAACGTATAATTTGTAGCGTTAAAATTAACGTGTTAGTGAAAAGCTACATTAGTGTAGTTCAACACTACTTGAGTTGTCAGTTAATGTTTTATGTGACTAACATTAGCGCATATCAAATCATGCACTAAAAAACCTTTGTCTACATCTGCGTTGTATTTTAGTTAGTGCGTTAGTCAAAGCATTACGACACAGGTATAGCAATGGCATCGGACACAGTCACTAACATTAACGTAGGTGGAGCAGGGTATAACAGCAACTCCTAGCAACAGTAGGTCTGTTTTCTATTCACTACTGATATTTCTCCACTTTGTACAATTCTGACGGGCTTTTTTCATATTTTATTTTTAACTAAAACAAAACTGACTTCAAACTAAAAAGCAAAATGTAAATGTTCAATCGACTTCTTTCTGCAACTATCTAAAACTTTAATATATTGTTACGAGCTACAGGACTCGAATTAAAAATGCTGTTGGAACTACTATAGAATTTATTAGAACTGTACAAACACGTATAAAACAAACACAAAGAAAACTGGATGCAACCAGTTCACACTGCTCGACTTAATGCAATTCGCGTGCAAACTCCGTCGTCTATATCGCTAATCGAGAGTACTACAAACGTCTTACTCGTCTCGTAGTCGCCACTTGATAATGCCCCTCCATTCGGTCATTGTCTTATACTCACTACACAGTACAAAGAAATTAGCCGCGTGCACTGATTTTCCGAGAAATAGTAATTTGCACACCTGCGAACGGCCACAAAGTCGAAAACAATAACATTAAGGATTAGTTCGACGCCAATGATGGTTATAAAACAAGTAGAAAAACAATAGCATGTTTTTCTTAATTACAAATTCAAAACACAAAAGAATTCCTTAATCCGGGAAGACAATAAACTGCACTTACAACAAGCAGCTGTGCGCTTATCTCTGACGGCATGTAACAATATATCTAAAACAAATTTGCAAAATGTAGTAATTTGTATAGTATAGTAAGCATAAAAATTACTATATTTTGCATTATTTTGTTGTTGTAACAATGTATACAGTCATTTTTGTGATTGAATGGGCACCGACTTCAAGATGTTGTAGATAATTTTATGTATTGCCTTTTTAGTTACTCTTGAAGTCGGATTTTTGTTAGAAAATATTTATTTTACACTTTTAACTTACGTATATGGTATCCCTGTTGAGGTAGCTTCTCGAATGCAGAATGCCGTTAAATTTCACTAAAAAACACGTTACCCTGGTAACGCAAACGAAGTTTCGCTAGCACATGCTAGTCAGTGAATAAATACATATTAGTCAGCTCTGGCACTCGTCGGCTGCTGCCGCCGCGTGGCTCGTGTATTTCGGTTTACAGAAAACCAACTGTTCGACGCGAGCTTTGGCGGCATCTCGAAGCCCATTCTTGTCCGTTGTTTAAGCAGTCCGATTTCTTACACCAATGTTTGATGAAAATTGTTTAATAAAATGATTACCACCTGGCGTCTGATTTTAGCAGGCACCATTTTCGTTTGAATCTCAACTCCGATCTTTGTATATAGCGTAAATGTATAAAAATAGAATAAAAACATTAGTTAATAAGAAAAGTAGCAAATAAGAAAATAGTAATAAAATATGTTCTAACTAGGAAAGGACTACAAAGTTATAATAGAAATAAGGACTCGATATAACCAGTTTCGAAAATAAAGGAATAAAAGAAAAGAGAAAACAAAGAAAAGAAAAAATAATCTAAATACGATTAAACTCATAACTCAATTACGCCGTCGTGCTGTTTATCAGTGTGGTTTTCCATTGTGCGCCTTCCTAGTCCTACTCTAGTCTAGTATATCACGCTATTGATCATAATTTCATACCTACTCGTTTTAGGATTGTTATAAACTTAACAATATTTCAATATGATCTCTGTTTGATTTTGAGGAACATTCTGCTATATCTTCGGTAACTAGTAATAGTAACCTTTAAAAAGTTATTATATTTTACTTAGATTAATTTACCCAAAAAAGCGATTATAATTAATTCATTTTCTCTATGTATATTGATTATATTTCTTAGGGTTCAATATATATATATATATATATATATATATATATATATAATTGACACAATTCGTATTTGTTAATTGCCGTTGCAGAACCTTTGACTGTATGCGGACCAAAACGCACTTAACAGTTGTTTAATTTGATACTGTGAATTTAATGAAATTAAATTTATATTTGTGTGACGTATAATTCATTAGTAACATTTCCACTGGAGCAAAGAGCACTTTTTTCCAAAAAGCATCTAGTGGGATTAAAAACTGTGACCACATGTGCTCCAACGGGTAAAGTGACCCAGTAGACTAGGTTATCGATAATATTTTCTTAAGTTTTCGCGACTTGTATACATAATAAAACTACGTTTTAAGGTTTTAAGCGCGGTAATTTAATGGATTTTTCTTATTCCGACATTTATTAATAAAAATCGTTAAAATGTAGTTTTATTAGGTTATCGATGTTACACGAGTAACCTCTTTTTTAATGGAATGCACTCACGCATCCCTTCAGACCCCAGGGTAGGTCTAAAAGCTGCATGTGGAGCCGGTTTTGCTTGCATCTTCACGAAGGAGGGATTTGTGAGATACCGGCCGCCGAACTACCCGCTAAGTCTACCGGCGTCCCTCTGCTTTTTTTGCGAGGTGCCTCCAGTTCGCGGCACGAACCTGATGCAACCCGTCTATTTAAGGTGTCTCTGTTCAGAGCTCTCACGGCCCTAGGTGTGATTTCACCGGGGGAGTCCTCCAACAGCCACCCGTTCCATTACGACTCCATATCCGCCGTCTGCGATGGAGGCCCATTCGCTCATCCTCCTCACAAATAATCCTGCCATTATACTACTTGTTAATACGCCAACTATTTGCTGTCATACTTTAGGATACTACATCCTAAGGTACAACAGTAACAAGCATCATCAGCGCCGTAACAGTTTGATATATCCGTTTCAAATACCAGAGTTTGCTTTTCTAAGTTTCTTATTTTATTCATACGATATTTGCCACCCTTCACCGGAGTCGATTGCTACTCTTTTTTTTAATTTTTTTTATCTATAATATAAAATTTGCATTTACATTACAAATAGAGGTAAGGCACCACTTAAACCTATGAGGTTTGCGTGTAATGCAACACACCCTCGCAATTTCAGGAAAATCTTATATATACATACACCTAATCACATCGTATTCGTATGTGCGTATCGTGCAACATATACGTAGTCACGAACGCTCATACACACAGGCTGTCATTGCAATTATTCTAAATAATACTTTTTTAGTTTTGTTTTATATTTTAGTAATTTATTAACTCATAGGTTACATAAATAATAATATAGTAGAAAAGCGGACCGTCGATACAAACTCTCCGACAGCAACTGGGATTTAATATTAACATAAATAAATAGCCCTAATATCATACAGATTTTATGTAATCAATCTACCCTTTTTGTGACCCTGGGCGAAGGTGACATTTTATTTTTATAAAATAATGAAAGTAAACGGTAAATTATATTATTTCTTTTGTTATGTAGTTTGTGAATAAGGAACTGGCCGGGTTTAAATAATTTTGATTTCATTCAGCGCTTGTAACTCGTGTTTATTTGTAACGGCTCACAATTGGACCTTTTCATTTCATTGTCAAACGTACAGTGTTATGATCACCATCACGCTCGCTACACGGTAAATACTATAGAGTGAACGCGGTTTTGAGTTCTACTTGGAAATAAAAGTAAGTGAATATAACGCATCTATTTTTGAGTGTCATCCAAGGTTAGTACAAATTTCAATAACTGTAGTGCAATAGTTCAAAGGTCTAGTTGAAAAACTGCTGTCTCGTAGTTTAAACCGATGACGCGAAATACAACCAAAAATAAATTCACGCTCGTATTTAAATATAGAACTTTTGCTCAGGGCGCTAGTGTCGGTCAGTTGTACCGGGCCACAGCGCCGATAGCCGATCGTTTAATCATTAATACACATCAAAAAGTAACGCGGAAAGTGCACTTAACATCAACAAATAGTGGCAGGCGCGCCATGGAGTGGGTCAGGGCCTGAAAGCGTCAAGGTAAAATAACATCACTCCTAAATAATCCAGTGTCCATAGTACACAAGCTATTCACACCTATTTCCACACAGGCCCACGCAAACAAAGTGTTTTCAGTCACCGATGATCACGCTGAAACGACACGTTGTGTTCTTAGTTTACGTGGTGATGTATCTGATTCAGTGGGCTTATATTTTAATTTAAATAGGTGTCACTCTTGTTTTTCAGTAATTAATACTAAATTTATTACTAAATATTTCAATAATCTGACTGATAAATAAACATATGGAATCTGAATTGTTGCCAGATAAATATACACCTCCAGTGCCAATTAAAACGTATCAATGGGAAGATCTCCGGCGCGCTCGTGAAGCTGGAGCTTATCCGTGGACTCATTTGTTGAAAGCGCCGCTACAAGGCGAGATCACTGCTGAAGACATAATCAGGGAGACGACACCACGAAGAAGTATGTCGCGGGAGTTTTCAAGGTCACGAACGCATTCACTAGTAGACAATGATGTCCAAAGAATTTTAAACCTTGACTCTTCTCCTGGGAGTAGTCGCAAACATGGCGAAGAAGGAGAAGATGAAGGAGTTCACATACCTAACTTTTCCAAAGAAGTATCTTTAGACGATGACGAAACCAGTCCTACTATTGCAATTAATAGACCCGCAAGCCAGGCCAGCGGTCATCTACTTACCTCCGTGGAATTACCTAAAATAAATGTTAGTCCTAAAAGCATACTGAAACGTAGAGTACCAGAGCAACAATACAACATATGTGTGCAAGAAACAAGAGAGAAAACTAAATGCTGTCATCCCTTAGTGAATAAGATAAAACATTTAGCTGATAAAACTTTGCATAAACTCGAAAGAAATGAAAATGAAAGATCACCTGTATTAAAACGCAAGAAAAGCGGAGACACGCAAGAGATAAGACAACTTAAATCTTCTCCAGGTGCAGTACGCAGACAGAAATTTAGTGCAATAAAATTAGGTGACTCTGATGAAATGAGTAAAACTATGGCAGTTGATACGCCTTCACCTACAAAGAAAAAAGAACACATTTATGAAGATATTGAGGAATCAAAAGGTAAAGACAAATCTTTACAAATTTCACCTGATCTATGTAAACAAGACGCCAAGGCTAACGATGAAATTAAACAAGATAACGACAAAGAAAATGAAGGCCTTACGGATCAAAAATCGATTGCATCTCAAGATCCTAGTTTGATTGGTGAAGAAGAGGTTTTAAAATCTGAAGACCATGTTATGGAAAAATTACACAAAATGGATAAATTACAAAAATTAAATAAAATGCAAAAACTCCATAAAATGGGCAATATAATTAAAGAAGCTGTTTTGCTTGATGAAGAAATGGATCAAGATGAGCCAAATGTAGATGAAATTTTTCAGAATCAGTTAGATGAGAGAAGACCACATAACGAGTCGCCTAATATAACAATAACGGAAATTACGGATGAAGATGGGGAATGCAACGTGGACCCAAACCAACCAACAGCCATACCTATAGAATCGTCCCCCAGCCCCAGTCCTCATGACCCTGGCAAGCGGAATCCTCCAGAATGGTCTATACCCAGCAGGTAAATTACGAATATAATTTCATATACATAATTAATTAATAATAATTATCGGCAGACAAACACACACAATATATATCCCCAAGCTAAGCTGGTTACGCTTTTGTTATGGGTGATATACAACGGATCACTCTGGGGTCGGTCCCAGACACCCAGACCATAGTAAATAGCAGAATGTTCGTGTCGAAAATTTACCATGCTAGGAAGCGAACCCGGAGCCACTGCGTTCTAGCGAGTTCAGCCGGGTAAGGTTTAGCCCGCTCAACCACAGAAGCCGTCGAGAGAACATAGTTCTATTGAGCTCGTACATAGGTAAGACGTAACAGTGACATAACAATCGTGTGTATTACAACACACGCAAAGCGAACGCGCTAGCTTCTGACTGTTTGATAAATATAGCTCTGTCCGTGCGGTCTTTCTGCACGTCGGGTAACATCTTTAAAATTGTCGTGACTGTACGGTGCTCGCGGTTGCCTCTAAATCTTTCATTAGTTCATTTAGAGCCAGGCTTTGACAAACACGCTTAATGACTCATTGTCCAAGCAAATGACGTTGAGAACGGTGAACGGGTACAATTATGCCGAACGGTAATCGGTAGTGATGAGTAAGCTCCGGAGATGGACATCCGAAGGAGGCACTCCGTTAGAAAAGCCGGTAAGGCCGACCAGAGAGGGCAGCGTGCAGGTGTATACACCCGACGTTCGGTGCGCTTGTCAGTTCTTTCAATGCGATTCGCTGTTGCCGGAGCGAGTGAACCCGGTGGGCACTAGGCCGACCTCGCGAGCTAGCAATTTCATCGCGTATGATAGGTAAGCCGCACACACGCATTCATTTTTGACGGTTTTAATGTCATTTTATGAGTGAGATTACCAATTACAAAACACATACGAACGCGACTTTAGCCCGGTCGCTGCGGCTAAAACGAGCGCCGGCAGTTGGCCTAATTGTAATTTCGATATATGTATGTGTGAACGTTTAAATATAACTTAGTCTTTTTGCAATGAAACATTTTGCGACTTGCATTTTCATCTTTTATAATGCTCTTTTGTTTAGAAAAGCTATGCGAACGAATTATAAATAATCTTTCTTATAATTTATGACGATTCAGCGAAGCGAGTGTTATAGTATGTTTCTAATTTAATTATTCCAATAACCATTTATGTTAAGAGAATTATCATTTCTTTTCAGTGATCACGAATATGAAATAATCGAAAAACCCTCGCCGAACATAGTTTACACCGCCCCAAGCGTAGACGAAAAACCGACGCTACTTAAAAACGACGACGAATTATCTAGTACTACTTCATTAGAAAGAAAATACTTACAACACACCTCCGACGAGGAAGAACAAACAGAATATAAAGAAAATACACAGAGAGAGAAAAATGACGAAGGATTTGTAAATGCAGAAGCCTTACAAAAAGACATTGAAGATAGGTTCTTCGTAAATACCCCATCTACTCCATCGCGTACGGAGTGTGAAATTAGCACTAGTCAAGTTGACTCTTCAGCCCTGGAGCAATTACCATTAAAACGTGATAGTCGTAACAAAAATGCGGAAAATACCGACAGTAAAATACAAAAACGATTTAGAGAAAGCACGGGAAAATTAAAAACACAGGCTGGGAAATTAAAAACGAAAATACAAAATATAAAAATGCCAGATAGGCCAAATATAACTTTTCCAGAACGGCCAAAATTCAAGTTACCACCGCGACCTAAAATTACTCTTCCAGCTCGACCCAAACTACAAAGCCTTAACTTATCTGAAAAATGGAGCGGCGCCCGTAAGAAGTTTGCATTATCTCAAAGACCTAAATTCATTGTTCCCGAACTGCCTAAATTTAAAATGCCTGAAAGACCAAAAATTAATTTTCCAAGCCTCAGTAGAAAAAAATCAGGAAGAGCGACTTCAGGATCTGTAACAGATGTACGAACAGCTACAGTGGATTTTGAAGCTAAAACATATCCAAGACCAGGTAAACAGAATAAAACAGAACTGACAAAAACATCTTCTTCTCCAACTTTAAATAGAGAAGACACACCGCCACCAACATTTACGTTCACCCGTTTAAAAAGAAATAAAGATAAATCCAAAAATTACATCCCTGATAGTCCTGAGCAACCCCGAGAATATGGAAGAATAGATGATGAGGATAACTTTCAAAATGAAAACCAGAAACGAAGATTTGACACTACATATGACTTTGACAAACTAACTACAGAGTATATGGATGATGAACCTGAAGAGAATGGATATGAGAGAAATCCATCAATGACAGATATATCACCGTCTAAACAAGAATACACGCCTGTTATAACCGAAATAAATAACGACGAATTTTTCGTACGACCGAGAGGTATCTCTCGAGAAGATATTCAAGTGAGGGAATACTTAAGTGACGAAACGCGACAAGCGTTCCAAGTACCTAAGAACGTCCTGGCTCTGCTGGGTAGCGATACTAACATAAAAGAAGATAACTTGTATATGAACGACCCTGAGTTGGATGCCGACTTAATGATGGACGGTAATGAGGCTATGCGATATTCCAGTGAAGATTTGAATGATAAAGACGATGGTTATTATACATTCCCACCGATAAGACCATCGCGTGCGAAGCGAAAGAAGAAGGAAATTGAAGCAGTAGAGTCTGAACCAACACCCTATATTGATGAGAGTGTGAACGCTAGTATACAATTTAGTGATGTGGATCTTGGCTTACCCGAAGACCATACTGAAGTACACATGAATGGCGTAATGGAAGATCATATCGAACTAGCTGAAACTGATCATAGGTTAGATTTTACCCCGACCATAGACCTTCATTCTATCCATGAGTACGCGAATGACGACGTAATTCAGTATCCTGAGAACGTGCCCATCCAATCACAAACACTACCACAGCCTCCCAAAAGGAAGAAAAAATTCGGCAAAAAGGACTTGAGACATTCATCGTTGAATGACTTTAAAAATGTACCTGTAGCTGAGTTATGGGAAGAGCCAGGAGAACAGCAACATAACGAGGATGTAAGTAATATTCATATATTTTTAAATAATGTTAGGAAATTAATTTTCCCAACTGTGCTTAAAGCTATCTTTAGGCTTAAGAAATGCTCTTGTCATATGACTAGAGCATTTCTCAAGCCTCAAACTTCGACTTTGTGTCCAATCAAAATAACTCCATTTATTAGCATAAAAAGTGTTCTATCTTATATTTGGTACCTATACACCAAATTTTATGATAATCAATGCATTTTCAAGGACTTTAAGAAATAACAAAAAAACACCACAAACTCATTGCTAAAGTAAGTTAAATAATAACACGAAAAAGAGAGTAATAAATAATTCATTAAGGTCCGATTTTTTCAATCACCAAGTTAAATTTATACATTGAATAAAGTATAAAATGGATAAAAATTTAATGTCAGTTGCCTGAATATAACAGTTGAATGGTTTAAATTTTGAATTCACTGAGCTTATAATATTTTCGACAGATAACTTTCATTTGATAATTGAAAAATCGACCCTAAGTACGTGTGATTCCACTCATCCTGAGAGGTTCCGTAGAGGTAAACAGCGTTACTTATTTCGAAATTTGTTTACAAACAAATACAAAACCCTATAAAACATTTAATCGAAAATACCTCAAATCTGCAAAAATTTAAAAACAGACCTTGTTCAATCAGTTTGAATGTAATAAGCTCTACAATCTTGTCTTTTTTAATTTTCCACTTCATAGTTTAAAGGTTAGAGGCCCTATGACAGACATTTTACATAATTACAAGAGAATATCTCTTCATCTATTGGACTGCATAAAAGGTCCTAAGGAATATCATCTTCATCATTATTACATATAAATACCGACATACAAAGCTTTGTACTTTGAAAAAAATGTATTCTTCAGTGATATTTTATTAGAGGCACGCCTATTTTAAAGTTTTTTCTCGATTTCACTACACATTGTGTAGCGGCATATAAAATAAAACTCCCTGTCAATCTCATCCATACTAACCCTGTATATGTAGTTTCTGAGAACAATGATGGTGTTACCAATGTACTGCCGCTCTCTAAAGGAGGACTGAAACCTGGCCACTAATGCCGAAACACAACTCAAGGTTGTTATGGCGGCATACTCTAAGCACGACCATATCTATAGGTTGTTTTGTCGCCTCTTGCGACAGCCCGGCCGCTGGAAATGATATTCTTTCTCCGTTCCAGCACCGACACCTGTTGTTGTTTTTAATTGCTTATTTAAACAAGTTATAAAATTCATTATTATATGTATTTTTAAACATAAAAAACTCACTTATGAAAAATATAACGAATGAAAAATATGTTTGTTTATATATGTTTTTTCCCCAAGTCTTATTCAAATTTAAATACAAAAGTGATCCGTCTTATGACGGCTTAATACGCTATCCAGCCCGTGACGATATCTTGTAAACAAAGATTTCACTGTGTGTGTGAAAATGCTATCATAATTTTTTTATTATACATCAAATAGGTCAAGGTTTATGGGACCGAAAGCCGTAATAAAACATACCGCAAACAACGCCTGTGCTGCAAGACTGTTAGTTGTGCACACATGCTTATTGTCTTTCAAAGAAAAACTTCAGGAAGTTGCAAAAACCCCAATAATTAGTTATTTTTATTGTTTCAAGCGTCTATATCTAGGTAAACTGATGACTCGCGTATTAAGAATAATACGACCAGTATATGAAGTATTTGTTTATTTTCTCAATATTTCGCATTCTTATTAAACATTTCTTTTTTCTGAAATAAATATAAGAAATATATTGTATTTATAAAAACGTCAAAAAATAAACAGTTAAAAAATATATAAAACAGTGAAGCATGCTGGCAATAGGGCTAAGGTCAAGCTACTGGCGGTTAGGGCTCTAGAGACAGGAACCTCCTCACAAATCGTCTCTTACCCAAGATTGCCTTGCCTTCTGTATCTGGCCCTTCACCTAGCAGCCTAACAAGAGTCTCTCTAGGTAACAACTGACAACTGTCGGCACAATGATCGATGACGCCAGACGACACAAATGGTAGTAACGGCGTCTTGAGCAAATTCTAAGTATTTACTTAGGTTTACTTAATTTTGTTTTCTTCACGATGCTATCGTCATCCGAGATCGCCGAGTACATAATTATTACTTCCTCTCAAAGTTGTTCTAATCGCTTATAGGCTACATGGTACGTGCAGAAACAGAGAATGAATACAATTTCTTACGGTTGGATAACCTGTTGTATGAGGCGACAAAACAACCACAGCCAGATGGAGGGGTATTTGCCCGTCTAGATGGCTACCACCCCTGGTTTAGAGTAAACCGTCATAACGACCTTGAGTTGTTTTTCGGTATTACTGGCCAGGTTCCAATCTACCTTCAGAGAGAGGCAGCACATTAGTGTTATAAATGTCCATAGGCGATGGTAACAGATTACCATCTAGTGGGCCGTCTGCCTGTCTGCTGAACTCGTGCAATTAAAAATAATGGTGCAAAACATGCTCATTAAGAATCTTTGTATTGATTAGATCATCTATTACAAAATCTAAACGCGGAAATTTTAATGTTTTTGTGACTTAATAAATTAAAATCATGTGCGTGATTTATTTTCATTAATACAGTAATTTTTTACATAGTATGCAACAAAGTTGCTTTCCGCATCTGCCTGTACGCTATATACGTTAACTCCTCCTAAACCACGTAACGTATTTATTGTATTAGATAAAAAATTATTCACTAAAGGTTTATATATACAGTAAAAGCTAATTAAGTTTATATGTTAGTAAAATAAACCCATCCGCTATGACCAGCGGCGTGACCACGGGGAAAACTGTAGTAGAATATAGACTAGTGAAATGAAAAATATATAATATAAAGTGCCTGGAGGGCTGGTGTTGTCCAAGGTAGCCATAAACCTTCTGTTAATCTGAAGAGTTGTTCATGCGGTTTGAGAGCTCTCTATAGAGGCTTATGGTATCAAGCTCCAATAGTCTGACTAGACCCATATATTGTTATGTGTTTCGATGCGCTGAATCCGACCCTGGGGCCAGTTTAGTCCATACAACCTCAAAATGGAAAAAGGAATGTAGAGAATTTTGTTAACTACTGCATAGACATAGTCAAAAAAGTAATACATTGTAATAAAAATAGATAAGATAAATAATGGGGTTAGCTGGGGTTTGTATTAAGTTACATTAATTATATATTAAACAACCACAATAAGATAAATAAGTGTACATTTAAGCTTATATTTAGGTATATAGAGTAAAAATATATAAACTAAGGATAAAAAAGCAGTAGTGTTAAAATAGGAATAGCAAATAAATGTATAAGATGGATAGTATAAATAGGAAGAGTCGAACATTTAGGTTTAAGACAATGCAGGATGTAAGACTAGCATAAGTAAAAAGAAAAAGAAAATAATTAGAAAAGAAAATACAAACATAAAAACCCGTAAACGGTATAAAAGCCGGATAACCTTGTCCGTTCGGTGGAAGATATAAAAAAAAAAGAAAAAATTAACCTAAAAATTTTGAGGGTGTATGTACCAAACTGACCGCTGATTTGGATTTAATGCATCGAAATACATAAGAATAGATGAGTCTGGCCTAAGTACAGACCACTTTTAATTTTTTGTGGTTATTATAAAATATATAGATTAGGGATGGCTGTAATGCATGTTATTGGAGACGTAATAGTGAAATATCAAATTGCTTATAATTTTGGCCGTACAGTCACCAGACCGAGCCTGGCACGTATTATTATAATGGTGAAATATCAAATAGTTTATAATTTTGGCATGCTGGCGTCATTGAGATATGAGATAAAAGTAAAATGTGAAGATTATGAGGCATTAAATAAGTAGTGTTCAGTGCAAGCATTGGATGTTTGCCAATTTAATATATTTAAGACTGTTTATTTTTGGAAACTCAATCGGCACGGCTTTTGACCCATTTTCATACAAAATATTTTCACCTGAAAATAATATAATAAATATAAACTAGATGTATAAATTTTTGCCGTTAATAATATAATCAATTATACTGATTTTTGCCGAGTGATATAAAAAAAGTATAATATTTGTAAAAACAGTAAGGATGTTTGTGAATTAAGCCAAAATCGTGCTTCATTTATAAGTCAAATACAGCATTTTGTGTCTGCATGTGCCGGTATGTTATGATCAAACATACTGACAGCTTAATACATTTTAATGAGCCAAAATAAACTCAACTATAAAACGATCGTCGAAACTAAATTTGCGATTTGGCAAATTGTCAATTCAAGCTTCATAGATGTTATTCAAAGCGAATTTTCAATTAGACTATTGACAATTTATACTCGTCTGTATCCATATGTTAAGGCTGATCACATTGTATATTTGAGTTTAATTATAAACCAAGCTCATAGAGGATGTACCGCTAAAACTGAACCCCGAAATAAATATAATTAAATGTTTGTCTATTGTGTATGATTTCAGATAATAGTATATCGCACGGAGCACGAATATATCGTGCCTCCAGGTGAGAATGTAGTCACAGAACACAGTCCGCTGCCACCCCGACGCAACCGTTCCAGAAGCTCCCGAGGTACCTCCCTCTGCGACGACGACAGGACGTCACACGGCGCCGAATCTCTCACACTTGATACACACATCCCCCAAGCCGACGACCTTGAAGACCGAGAAATCCGTCATGAGAGTCCCGGCTACGCCACTGTTGACAAAGGTTATATACCCCCCAAAGGTGAAAGAAGATCTCTAAGCAAAACCCCTCCCACTAGACGTAGGAAGAGTAACAGCTCGGAGAGAAAGTACTATACAGTGGGGTCACAGAAAAACATTGGCCCAGATAGGCCACCTCGCAAAAAGTCGTCAACCAGTTTAATGACCCTGAACAGTTTCAACAAAAGATCAGTTAGTGGTGATATTACACAATATGTTGAAATAGATGAGCCATTTGACTCGCAGAAAGACTTAAAGTCCGGAGATATTGTTAACAAAATGAAGGATCGGCCATTACCTCCACCACCGCGACCACCTCGAGGGTCTAAAAAACGCAGAAAAGATAAGAATGGCGTTGAAACGCAGATATTTCAAGAATCATCTGAAGATGGCGTAGATGCTCCCGTTTTCACCGAAGAAATTAAACCTGAAGATGTTGTAGAAATTGAAGTTTCTACACAAACAGATCCTTTACCAGATGACGTAGACTTCGAATTAGGCTTAGATGAAAATCTCGATATGTCCATATCGAGTTCACTGAGAGATATAGTAGATGAGGAATCAATACTTATAAAAAGTCACACAAAACTAGGAGAGAGTCCAAGAACGTCACGTCCTACATCTAGGTCTGAAAAGTCTTTTAAACTGTCAGATCCTAAAATATCAGAACATTCTAAGCTAACTATTGGGCGTACATCACCAACAGTAATTTTAGTAGAGAAACGAGTATCCAGTCCAACACGTATAAATGAAAGGGAGGAGATGTTAACCGAAGCTTCACTAACAGTGCAACATATTGATATAGAGAAATCTCAGATTCCAGATGTGCCCCCGTTGCCAAGGCCAAGAACCGTAACAAGCACAGTACAAAGTTCTAAAAATACAACTGTGCCAATAGAGGAACGAGCAATCGAGCGAGCCAGTGACGCAACTAGAGACGTGCAGTTAGATAATTTGGTAACACAGCGCCTCCAGGTACGAGATTTAGACGTAGGTAGATTGAATGTTTCTGAGCTGCAAGCCAACAAAATACTTGTTTCGGATATCGAAGGTATGACTCTACAGGTAACTGAGTTAGATTCAAAGTCTGGCCACTTGTCAGTAAGTGGCATTGAATTTTCTCCATCCGTGATAGATGAAATTGTTAAAAAATTCGCTGAAATATCCACAAGCCAAGTACCTACGTCACCACAACATATACAGGTTGAACCTAGGACTGAATGCCCAAGACCAGTCAGTAGGGAGGAACATACTCAGACTGAGGAACCTGAAGTTAAAGTAGAAAGAAAGCTGTCTCTAGAAGAAGTACAAACTTCAGCCCCTCCTCGACCTCCCAGTGTAGACAGCAGTACACCACCTCAAAGACCCCCACCTCCAGATTTAACTCCTCTTCTTTATTCATACCTTCAAGATATAACGATCCCGCCAGCATCTTTTTATCCCCCTAGATCGTTTAGGGAGCGGCCTTTCACGGAATTCCATGAATCCCAACATCAAACACCTCCACCTCCCATGAGAAGACAGAAGAGGAAGCCTGCAGCTCCTCATTCAGGGTCCAGTTCTGAAGATCGGCCTCGGCCTTCACCGAGACGGATACCAGCGCCTATAAAGGCTCACGAGCCGACTATAGTTGAAGCAGGTGCTCAATTTCTTCGCGTTTGTCATACTTCGATCAGTAGAACTATCAGGAGTATGTTTAACTCGTTAATGGCATACATTAGTAGCACAGAAGACAAAAGAGACGTACAAATGGCTATGGTCATCTTCTTAGTGCTAATAGCTGGACTTCTTATGTTTGGTTTGAGCGATAGTAGAGCTGTGCATCATCATCATTGGGAATTTTTTAACCCACCAGATGGCAAACAATGATTTTGATAACATAAATAACCTAACCTTGAAATAAGTATTTGTGTTTTTGCGAAAAGGGGAAAAGCGAAAAGTACGTGAAAATAAAGGATAAATTATACAATTATTATCAGTGGTTTGGTTTTAAATCACAACGACATAACGCGGCAATGGAAATTCAATTATTTTAATGGGGATGTGAACGAAGCTTAATTGTTATTGTTATATTTTTAAGTAGAAATGCATCGTCCGTTGTCAATGTTACAGTCAGTTTTAAACATAATTTTCATGTTGTTTTTAATTTGGTTATGTGTCAGCGTCACTGATCGTTGGAAATTGTTGTTTTATTAATAATTTCAGTATATTAAAACGCAATATGGTAGTTACAGAACTGTTTTATATTGACTGTTTATTCATTGTTAGTTTAGTGATTAATGATGGTCAGTAATGGAAGGTTTAGATATATAAAAAAGAATATTTTGTGGAACATTTGACAATTTTTTTAAACTAATCTGGTGTCTCAGATTAGATTAAAAAAAATCCTATATTTATTTTAAAAAAGAAAGTATAAAATTTTATTGATTTAAAAGTTTTTGTCTATAGCACTATCAACGGATTATGTAATTCACCTTGTTAAATAAATTTTAGTTTAAGCACGATGGGCTGTTTTCGAATTTTAATATTAGAATATGAGGCTATATAACAAACCATTTACTTAATTTGATATTATGTAGGTTTTGTCATTATGTTAATATCTCCAACTCTCTATGTTTCCTAATTTTATATGTCAACTAGAAGTTAAGCATTTACGTCTGAGATCATTATTATCGGCCTTCGAGGTTGGACGATGAAAACGAATATGACTGGCACATTATAAAAGTTAATGGACTTTTAAAAGGAGGCTTTTACATATATGTAAACACGACACTCCTCCTACTTCTACTGCTGCCACTGCCGCGGCTCGACGCGCCCCTTGTTATTGGTTTTTCTCCCGAATGTCAAACCACGGACAGTTACAACGCGATTACATGTTTACATACTGCTCGAATGCTAACTTACTGCAGAGCGTTTGGAGATTAAACAGTTATTTACGTTTCATTAAGACGAATTGATATCATCCATCATTTCTTCTTCTTTATTTGGGATTATGGCTCCAACTCTTTCAATACCATCATCTCCCATGGTGAAGGTTACTCTTTTTGGGATCATAATACTGAAAACAATTAGATAAACTTCAATAATATTAACGTCTGTCATTGCCTACATTCGAGCGGGAAGTGTGTATAGGAGCATTTAAACACTCACCGCCTGTGATGGTACTACAGAATTATTGGCTACACGAGCAGAAATGACAGCGGCTAAATGTAAACGAGATATTACATGAATGAATTATGCTAGCTGAAGTTAAATTTTTATAACCTCTGTAGGCCGCTGATAACAATTTCCCTTTACCGTCTAGTTTTAAAGGCCAAAATATGTTATTAATGTTAAGGATTTTAAACATAATGAAACGATATATTGTTTTCATGGAAAATTTAATACACAAGCATTTTTGAGGAGATATTCCTACGTAGATTTATGCCATTATTTCTGTTCTATGCAATTGTTTTTTTTTTTTAAATTATTAATACTAAAACACCTGAAATAATCTCTGGTATCTTTTGGAGCGAAATTATTTTAAAAAAATGTTCTCTAAATGTTTAATTTACACTCTTGTTTTTATAATAAATATACGTTAAATGTTATTTGTATGATTGTCTTATTTTTACGTTTATCCTAACTTCCTCGCCAACGACGGAATGTTCATCCCCATTTCCGCTGCGTAGTTGAACTCCCATGCTCAACTCCGCAACGATTCTCTAAAACATTGATTCCGCCTACAAAATTGAACTCTGCACTGCGGTTTTCCCTCTGCGCTACGAAATGGGGTTCTTTAAGTAATGAACATACACACTCTTTGTATGTACTTCTTAAATTTGAATTTAATTTATATGGGAATACGTGGCTGTCTTTAAAGTTTTTTCTGCTATCAATGACTTTTCACTTGGAAATATATCTTATAGCAACGAAACCTCTCGTATTCATTAATCTCGTCTTCTTAGCCCCCAACATTGGTTATGGTCCCAGGTAGCGCAAGTCCATAGCGCTATTATATTAATAGAAAGAATTCAGATTGGAGAATATTAAAAGCAGTGTAATTAATTACGAAAAGGTACCAAACGATGAGCATGTCGATGCGAATTGAGCCCTTGGGCAAGGATAATTACGATAGCTGGAGAATTCAGGTACAAGCTCTATTAATTAAAAACAATCAGTGGAAGTACGTGAGTGGCAAGGTTCTTAGACCAGCTGACATTAATGAAGCTGAACGCTGGAAGGAAGAGGACGAAAAAGCCAAATCCGATCTGATTCTTTCGATGAGTGGAAGCGAACTTCGTCATATTAGAGGTTGTAAAACTTCCAGAGATGTTTGGCTGAAATTGGAGTCAATACATGCATCGAAGGGACTCGCTAAGAAGGCTACACTTTTAAAGCGTTTAATCCTGCACAAAATGTCTGAGACAGGAAATATTAGAGAACGTTTGGATATTTTTTTCGGCGCTGTGGATGGATAAGCTTGGAGACATGGGTATAAATATAAACGAGGATTTAGTATCTACTGTGTTGTTATATAGTTTACCCGGAAATTTTCAAAGCTTTAGGTGTGCGATTGAATCGAGAGACGAGTTGGCGAAACTAGAAGCCTTGAAAATTAAAATAATGAAAGAGCATGAATCCAGAGACGCGAATAAAAATCTGGATGAAGATGTTCTGTACGCAAATATGAGAACGAATTTTAATAAAATTAAGAAAGGTGCAAAGAACAGAAATACAGTTGGAGACAAAACTAACCTCAATAAGAGTGAAACTGAAAAGAAAGAAGGTTTTAGATTTAAATGTCACGAACGTGGACATAAAGTATCGAAGTGCAAAATTAAAATAGGTAGAAAAGCAGAAGAAACATATTGTATTAATAACGTTCTAACTACTTTTAATGTTTTAGATGTAGAAGTTTCTAATGCTGTAAATGTTCAAAAATATGACTGGATTTTGGACAGTGGGTGCACGTCTCACCTTTATAATGATGCAAGTCAGTTCGGGGCACTTTAAAAATGACACACAGAGAACTAAATTTAGCGACGCATGTAATTACTGACATAAAAGGTAAGGGTACTGTGAGGTTGTCGGCGTGGAGCGAACACTCGAGGAATTTATTTGAACTTCGCGATACGTTGCTTATTCCTAATCTAAGGGCGAATTTAATTTCAGTAGCCAAAATAACAAATAACGGTTATAATGTTACGTTTAATAACGATATAGCTCAGGTTATTGGTAAGAATGGTGAAATTAAATTGACGGCATATCGTAGAGATAATTTATATTGTTTAAATAGCCTTGAATATATTTTTAATTTGAGTGATTCAAATGCTGATATACGTTGTTAGCACGAGCGATTAGGACATTCGAATCGTAAAGATGTTGCTAAGCTGTTAGGTAAATTAGGTGCTAAGTTTAATATGACCGAAGTACGAAACTTGCGTGACGAAAGAGCAAACATACGGAAGGATATCTCGAAGCAAGAGCCGAGCCTACTGAACATTCTTAAAGACAACGATCAGGATTTCATCGAAATCGATTTCACAAATTTTTACATTCTAGTTGAAAATTGTAGGCATGAATCAGAAGACGTAGATAATATGCAAGACATATGGAGTGAATGTCAAGAATATTCTCCAGAGTGTGACCAAGACGAGTCATCATCTAGACGTTTACAAGCGGAACAGCAATCCGAAGAAAACAGGCGTGATGACACGCTTGATCAACTGAGGATGACGACGAAAGCTCCTGGTAGACCTAAAATATTACGCACAGATAGCGTAGACCGACCGAAGAAAATCTATCAAACAAGGGAAGTTGAGCGATCTGTAACTTCCACTGATGCAAATGAGGTTGAAGATTTTGCTAGTTCAACTGAGATCACCTTGAAAAATGCTTTGAAAAGTAATGATAAACCTAATTGAGAGGAAGCCATATTATCTGAAATTAGAAGTTTAGTTCAGAAAGGTAAATGGGAGATAGTGAAGAGACCGAAAAACAGGAATGTCGTAGGCTGCCGTTATGTGTTGACAACAAAGCAGAACGTCGACAAGATTCTAAAGAAGAAAGCGAGACTTGTAGCACAAGGTTTCAGTCAGCGATGTGGGGTCGACTATGAGAAAACCTTTGCAACTGTTGCTAGACTAGACACCGTCAGATTGTTAATGGATCTCGCAGTTGAATTGAACTTGGAAATTCACCAATTAGATATAAAATACTGCTTATTTAAATGGATCCCTGGATGAAGAGATTTTGGAGATACCAGAACTATTGAGAGAAAGTTTAATTAAGCTTATGAATCGTGAGGGAGAAGATCCAACGGTCAAAGAGCACGCGTATATCATCCTGAATAAGTTGGATAGTGGCTGCGATTCATGTTTATTGCGGAAATCGTTGTATGGTTTGAAGCAAGCCTGACGTCAATGGAATCTCAACTCAACAAGAAGTTGATTGCTATGGGATTGAAGCAGAGTCTCAACGAGCCATGTTTATATTTTAAACAAAGTGCAAATAGCTATTTGTTTTTATTGGTTTACGTAGATGATATTTTGGTCGCAAGTCAAGAAAGAAGTTTAAATTATTTAATTTAAAGATGAGCTGTCAAGAGAGTTCGATTTAAAAGATTATGGTCAGGCAAAATATATTTTAGGAATAGACATACGGAGAAATTATAATGTCAATTTTATCAAAGAAAAACTATATTGAAAATTTGTTGAAACGTTTTTCAATGGAAAATTGCAATAAATGTGTAACGCCGATGGAAATTAATTCCAAACATAAACCAGAAGAAAAATGCAACGACGACGAAAGCGATGAAAATTGGCCATATTGAGAATTGATAGGTTGTTTTAATTACCTAAGCAATGCAACTAGGCCAAATATTGCTAATGCGGTGAGTAAGCCGAGCCAAAAAGTTAAGAATCCTGAAAAATCTGATTGGAAATCTGCAAAACATGTATTACGTTACTTGAAAGAGACCATACAACGTAGTCTCGTATACAAGAAGACTGGTAATTGTATACAGGGTTTTTCGGACGCAGATTGGGGGAATTGTTTACTAGACAGATGACTGTATATCCTGGCAGTCTAGGAAATAGCGTAGCGTGGCGACATCGACTTGTGAGGCAGAGTACGTAAGCCTTTTTGAAAGTATGAAGGAGGCAGTCTACCTGAACAGTCTAATAAAAGAAGTAGGGCTCATGAGGTATGCTCGAGTGATTGTTCATGCCGATAACCAAGGGGCTATATTTTTAGCTCAAGACCCAATGTTTCAAATGCGTAGCAAGCATATTGATATTAAATATCATTTCATTAGGGAGGTTTTAAGGCATACGAACGACATTGTTTGTGACATGTGCCCACTAAATCCATGTTGGCAAACTTACTTACTAAGCCATTGGTTAGTGTTAAACACTACAAGTGTTTAGATGGTTTAGGTATTAAGTCATGTTAGTATTTCTTCTGGATGTTGTATTTAAATTTAAATTTAAATTTATAGGGGCATGATGGACATGCACACTTTTTGTATGTGTTAAATTTGAATTTAATTGATTGGAATGCGTGGCTGTCTTTTAAGTTGTTTCTGCCACCAATGACTTTTCATATTCAGTAATCTCATCTTCTTAGCTCCCTACATTAACCAGGGTGTTATAAAATTTCTTAGAGGTCGGCAACGCGTTAGCTACACACCATATCAGGTGGGCCGTCTGACTGTTTGCCGGCTTTAGAGAATCAAAAAACTTCCTAACTAATGTTTTAAAGGCCAATGTGAGTTTGTTTCTTACATTTTGACACTTCAGATCTACTCACCAGAGCGTTAAGAAAATTTAAATACTACATGTTGTCAAGCTTTATTATATCTTTCATCCTTGGCGTTGCACAGATATTCAAAATACTATTCTATTGCGATAGTGGCAAAAATTCGCATTCTACTAAATCCACAATATCTTCTCGATATAGTCGCGGCGGAATAATAGTATAAAAAAATTGGTATTACCAGTAGCAGAAAAGGCGCTAGCCGAAATGAATACTGAAAAGATAACAAAATTTTCATCATTTATTTCGCGAGTTTTCACTTATAAATATTTTAAAGACAAAGTGGACAAAGTTGGAGTTGACAGACTAAAGAATTAGGGAAACCTACAATTGAGACGATAGAATCCGGCGATTTGGGCGACATAGTAGAATTCCCTGATCGCGAGGGATAGAAAAATAAAGCCAAATACGTGGCGCTGCAGTTATGGTTTATGACGACACAGTTGCTATTATAAAACACGTTATGGCAAACCTATCATTGTATTAATTCAAATTCAGAGCCGATAGATGGTGCTGCAATCTGGCTCCAGGATTTTGATGAAATTTTTTGTTTGAGTGCGATCCTCGATGATATATATTCACAAATGGGCCCGGTAGGTGACTCTGGAATCTGGTTCAAGGATTTTGAAAAATATTTTTTGTGTTGGGCCCCTGGGTAGTTTAACGTAGCCTTGAATGTATGAAAGAATGAATCTTTATTTGTAAAAATACAGGTAATAGTTATACATAGGATGGTAACAAAGTCAAATGTTCTCACTTTATTTGACCTACACATGGTCATACAAATAATTGAGTGCACGTCAATCTAAAAACAAAAAAATCAGAACCATTATACTAATATTATAGTTATAATATTAGTGGTATTATATTATACTAATATGATACCACTAATATTATAAACTTAAAGCAATTAATTCCTTATATTAAAATACATAAATAAAACAATGTCAAGAAAAGAAAACAAATTAAATGTCAAAAGCCAAAAATATAAATAAAATGTAAAATAGTATTAAAATAGCATCTCTTTGTTATATTTAATGAAATCATTATTTGAGTATATCATTTTTCCTGTAACCATATTTTTAGCTATTTTTCATATTGTTTCAACGGTAGGTAGTTCTTTGATTGATGGAGGTAATTTATTAAATATTCCTATGCACATCGCGTAACAGTTTTTCATAAATAGGGTTGCCTTGGGACAAAATCAAATACCAATCTATCCCTATTTCTTGTACAACGTGGATATAGAACTTTAGCTTTTTTAAATAAATCAGCATTTCTTTTCACAAACATACATATCTCGAAAATATACAAAGAAGGCAACGGCAAGACGTTAAGAGTTTTAAAATATTGTTTACATGACTCATACGGTGGAATGCCTACTATTGCTCAAATACATTTTTTCTGTTTCTGACGATATGGCGGGTCATTTTAAGTAGTACATGAAGCGCCGGGGTGCGAAAGTCAGCCGGAGCCCTCAAGCCAAACAACACATGTAACTTATACTAAAGTTAGAATCTTTAAACATCGGTTACCGATGCGACTTTTTCACTGACTGATAGTAAATTTTCTGAAATAAAATCTGTGACACTATTTATCCCGTAAAATTACACGGAAATTTTCCCGGGAGTAATTTGAAGTGGTTTAGTACCTATTAAAAACTAGCTGATTTCGATACGACTTATACTAAAATAGTTCAATTTCTTTTTCAAATGTAATAGTGTCATAGTAAAAAAATCCGCTTCACTGCCATAAATAGCCTTTGATTTTAAATATGGACAAAATAACAACTATAATCTTTGTCACCTGTTCAACGTGACTAAAGCCGTGGTAGCCTAGTTGGTGACTCTCTAGGTGTAGAGGATCAAACTTGCGATTCCAATTGGTTAAAAAATCCTGTCCTCGAAGCATACATCACTTAGGCAATTTACTAACTTCTAAAATATGACCATGTTTCCGTATATCGTAAACGACTCAAGTGGCTTCCTATTCATTTTCGCCGGAATACTCACATTCTCACTCTCCTTTATAACATATTATTTACTCCTAATAGTCCCCAGTACCTTAAGTAACGTTTTAAATTCCTTCGCCTATCCACTGCCCACAATTTGCGCCATGATACGTACCGAAAACTTATGACGCCTGCACACACTTCATCCTATTATGATAATTCTTTTACGGTGCAGGCTGTGAAACTTTGGAATATGCTGCCTCTTACTGTCAGAGAGGCCAAATCCTTACCAACATTTAGAAATTTGCTCAGAAAACACTATTTGTCCACAAATAGCTATATCTGATTAATAGACTATAATCATGCTAATACATTTATTATAATAACTTACGTATTATTGTATATATATGACTATGTATATGTATGTATTTGTATATGTATTTCTTACACTAGTTTGAGTATTTATGTATCAATTGCCTTTTTCCTGCACCAGCTATATCGCCTGATTCAAGTTTCTTTCATTTAGGTTGCCTGGAAGAGATCACTTTGAGCGATAAGCCCGCCTATTGTATTGCCTAGAAAATATTGTAAATATGCTGTTTCTGTAATCGTATATTTTGGTGTGCAATAAGTGTTTTTAGTAAAGTTCAAAAAAATTTAAATTGATAAAAATTTATCAAAAAACAAAACTGACTTCAAAAGTAATAGGCCATTGAAAAGTTACATTTAGGGTTGCGTTTCTCAAAGGACGCAATTTAATATTTTTGATGTGTAGGGGGTTAATATAAGCTTAAGTTCAAGTTTGTGGGGTCGCCACCCTAAAAGGCCTAAAAAATGTAACATTTCAATGGCCTATAACTAGGAAGCAAAAATAAATATGTTTTGCTTTTATTTATATATCAGTGACGCAATTTTAAGAAATTCACGACTAGCGACCAAAAGATTGAAAGCCACGATTTGAAACCTATTGGCGCTTATATTTTTTATTCATGCATTTACTATTACTACCTCCTACGCTCGACGGCTTTCCATACGTATTGGATGAAATAGCAACTCATAACCCGATCAGGCACCAGCTTTATTTCAAAATATGCAGTAAGGTGCTAAATAAAAAAAAATATAATAAGAAAATACATCGCAAGTTAGATGTTTTCTCAACAGCTCGGTAGTTGGCAAGGCATGGCACTAGTTAGATTAATATATATAGGTATGGGATCAAGGCCTTGCGGGGCCAAAAAGCCCACCAGGAGGAAGGTTCCGGCCAGCCGGATGGCGCCGTACAGTGCCGCGGCCGCGACGGCTGAACCAGCCGCCGCGGGGAGCGGCAAGGAGTAACGCCCGTGGCGGAAAGAAGCCACGGGGGACCCAGTCAGGCCTCCGCCCGCACTAATGCCGCAAGAGGGCGCGAGATGTATACGCGCGACCCTCTCAGAGCCGGGGAAGCTTCATCTCCCCGGCTCACACACAGGAGAGGCCGCCTCTGTTTATGAGGCAGCCCACCGCTCGCTGGGGTTGCGGGTAAAGACCACAGCCACATGCCGTGACCCCGGCACTCAAGCGGAAGAAGGCTCCCATGGGGTTTTAGTGGGTATACCCGGCGCCGCTCGTACTGATTAATCGGCGTCGGGGAAGCCCCACACAGCGGCCGCGACATCCCCCGCGCGGCTGACGGTGCGGCAATACACCGCATATCCTCATGTAAAAAAAAAAAATATGTATATAGGTATGCCCACCAGGAGAAAGGTCCAGGCCAGCCGGACGGCGCCGGACAAGGGCGCGGCCGCGACGGCTAAACCTCAACCAGCCGCCGCGCCCAGTGGCCAGGAGTAACGCCCGTGGCGAATAAAACCACGGGCGGGCGGCAGCGGGCGTTGAGGCCTTGGGGACTTGACAGGCCTCCGCTCGTACTAATGCCGCGAGAGGGCGCGAGAGGTGCGAGAGGTAGCCGTGCGACCCTCTCAGAGCCGGGGTAGTCTCACCTCCCCGGCTCATGCAGGAGAGGCCGCCCCTGTTTACGGGGTGTCCCACCGCCCGCCGCCGGGACGCGGGTAATGCTCGCGCGAATACCATGACCAGGCACCTAGGCGGAAGAAGGCTCCCATGGAGCTTTAGTGGGTATATCCGGCGCCGGTCGTATTGATTAACCGGCGTCGGGGGAGCCCCATACACCGGCCGTGACATTCCCCGCGCGGCTAACGGTGCGACAACGCATTTCCCCATGTAAAATTTATATACATATATATATAATAGACATAAGGCACACCCTGCACATGCACTCCCTCACAACACTAGCATCCAACAGATACACTCTACATTAGTATACGTTTAGTATTAAAACTAGAATAAATTAATATAATAAGTTATTCGTAAGGTACACCACAACACAAACACACACTCAATAAATGTCACACACGATAACAAATAAGCGTGTATAAACTTTAAAGACTTTTTCTAAATTAATTTGTAAAAAAGGATACGGAACTAGAGTCCGTAGAGTTGTTAATAATAATAATTTTAAAAAAGCCAGCTCTGTAAACGACGCTGGCATCATACGGTATTTTTTGAACCGGCTTGACCTCGACGAATTTCCACCCTGCGCAACAGCCCCACCAGTAGGGATTGCAACCCGGAAAACCGGATCCAGTAATCTGGCGGATCCTGCATCAATATGCACTTACCGGATCCGGTACAAACATAACGGATCCGGTGACAATCTGCAAGGCGCGATTAGTTTGCCAAAATAATCGCGCGTTGCACGAATAGGTAGGTACTTTAAACGCGTGGTGTTTGTGCGTGCGAGTCGTTTGACGCTGATAATGCATTTACTATGCCAAAGAAAAAATGCAACTAGAAATAAAAAAATCTTGGAAAGAATTAACCAAGATAATAGCTCTAACGATAATGTGGAACTCGTGGAAGAAATAGTAGAGAAGAACTTAGATTCACAATTACTGAAAAAAGACTTGACATTACAGGAAGAATTACAATTACAGATACAGCAAGAAGTAGTGTCTTATACAATACAAACTGTAAAAAGAAGTTTTTTGATAAAACACTAAAGAAGGAAATGACGGCATTTGAAAATAAAGGATTTCGAGGAGAATACTTATCTGCAATTCATGATTATTTGCTGACAATTAAGCCGATAAGCATAGACGCTGAAAGAGCCTTCTCAGCCGGAGGCTATATTTGTAGCTCTATAAGAAATTGATTGGCAGATGAGACAATCAACACAATTTGTTATAAATAATGTTGATTTTGATGTCCTTCTTGGAATCTTGAGTTCTCTTAACATATCTCCAACAGCTATTGACTGGTTTCGTAGTTACCTGTTTGGACGCCGGCAACGCATTCGCATTGATGATGTTTATTCATCATGGTGTGATTTATCTGCTGGTGTTCCTCGGGGCGGCGTTTTATCACCTCTCTTATTTGCTATCTTCATTAACTCAATTTCCAATAACCTTTCTTCGTCATACCACCTCTATGCAGATGATTTGCAGATCTATACACAATGCAATCCTAGTAATATTTGTGAAGCTATCCACAAAACTAATAAGGATTTCACTAGAACTCTCGACTGGAGCAAAGCGTATGGTCTTATGGTGAACCCTAATAAAACGAAAGTTATTATAATCGCTAGTTGTAGACTTGTTTCCAGAATTGATTGGTCATCACTTCCCCGTTTCGTATTTGACAATGTAAATATAGAATATAGTGAAACTGTTAAGAATCTAGGAGTCGTCATTGACAGAGAACTGTCTTTGCGAACTCATTTAACTGAAATCAGTAGGAAACGTTTCGCGTCATCCGCTTCGCTCAGGAGGTGGAAGAATTTCCTATCTACTGCTACTAAGGTTATGCTTGCACAATCCTTGCTTCTCCCCCTACTTGATTATGCAGATGCCTGCTATCTAAACATAACCCAGGAACAACTAGATAAGCTAGAACGCCTTCAAAATGTTTGTATCCGGTTCATATTTGGTTTGCGTAAATATAACCATGTCTCCGAATTTCGTGATAAGCTTAAATGGTTACCTATTCGCTTTCGCCGGAATGTTCACATATTTAAAAGAACTTTTTAGTTTTCTCTATCAATCTCATTCCTGTAATAAGCGCTCAAATGAAAATCTTTTGTTAACATACCTGCACACACTTCTTCCTACGTAGGAAATTCTTTTGCCGTACAGGCTCTTCGACTGTGGTATTCCCTCCCCTTACCAATCAGACAAGCAAAATCAATGATTACATTTAAACGTATGGTCAATGACCATTATTGGTCTATTAAATAAAATTGTTGCATTACATGAATGTATCTATTGTTCGAATGTATATATATCTAATTTATAATATCATCTTTATCTAATTATATATGTATATATAGTAGTATATTTATATTGTATTTTATTTTTAATAATATTATTGTGAATTTATTACTTTTATTTTAGTTTAGTACACCACCAAAAATGTTTTGAAATGTCGATTAAAATCTCCTTAGACACCGGGTTGCCTGGAAGAGATCGCTATAAGCGATAAGGCCGCCCATTGTTCTAATGCAAATGTATCCATATCAATTGTCTAGAATTAAGTTTATGGTGAACAATAAAGAGTTTCATTCATTCATTCATTCAATTTGTTTCCTAAGATGATCGTTTTTTGCATTGCAATCCCTACCCACCAGAGTAATGTCGCCGAGCTGTGTAATTTGAAACTACGGTCATACAATAGATTAAAAATAGAAATGTTCTTTGTCGAGAAATCCCTGCATTGTTATATCATGTCAAAACTGCCACAGACACGTTACCTTAATGGAAATTTAATATATCGCAAGGTGACCTATCTGACTTGAATTACCCCACACGTCTGTCTGCATTGATTATTATTTAATCCCTTAGCTACGTATGGCGTCATCCCTAATGGGGTAGGTAAGAGACAAATTACTTAAGACACCTTTTTAAGAGGTTACAAATTCGTCACGTAAATATTTTTTTTCTCTATGACAAGGCATAAGTTTTTTGGTTCGGACCTAACTTTGATCATTCTTCTTGTGTTGAATTCAATACAGCTTCAACATAGTTTCATATAAATTTCACAATTAATGGGTAACATGGTTGTAACTTAAAAGTGAAAAAAAAATCTTAGTTTATTTACTCTTGAAGTCGGTTGCTGGAAAACAGATACCGGCCTCTGTGGTTGAGCGGGCTAAGCCTTTGCCGGCTTACCTCACTACAACGCAGAGGCTCCGGGTTCGATTCCTGGTATAGTAAATTTCGGAAATGTATTTTCTTCGTTATTTACTATGGTCTGGGTGTCTGGGATCGGCCCCAGAGTGGTCCGTTGTATATTACCCATAACACAAGCGTAACTTGCTTAATTTGGGGATATACAGTGTGTGTGTTTGTCTGCCGATTTATTATTATTAGTATTATTAGAATTAATTAAAAAGCAACAAATAAATATTTTCCACCACATATTGAAGTCGAAGCGAAATAAAACACAAAAGTTGCTGTGTTTTGGAAATTTGTTTTTGTTTTTTATGTTATACTTGGCACTGACTTCAAGATGTTGTAGAAAGTATTTATTTGTTCCTTTTTATTTACTTTTGTAGCAGGTTTTATTTTTTGATAGTTTTTTTATTTTCTACTTTTTAGTTACGCAAATACCTGAATAACTTTAGAAAAAAGGATATGAAACATGTTCCTATAATTGCCTATAATGGTTGCTCTGAATTTCCCTGTGATCCACTGTCAGATCCTGATTTGGTGACAATGGGACCACCCCAGGAGTATAGATAGATGGATAACACTATATTATACACCAATACAAAAATGTACTTAAAGACTAAAATTATATCTAATAATGTACAAAGGGCGGTCTTATCGCTAAAAGGCGATCTCTTCCAGACAAGCCCAGGAATGAATTGAAGTGATAATGGCGATGGTGGTATACGTAACATATAGTACGAACTACTTACTTTTTAATAATAAGTAGGATAAAAGAGTATACTCTAAGTAATAAAAAAAATTGAAAATCTATTTCTAATTGACGGAAAAATAGCGTAACAAAGATGCAATAAGAATTTTATATATAAAGATAAAATAATATTAATATTTTAATTTATTTACAACTAGCTGTACCCGGTATGCCTTGCAATGCCACGTAAAGCAAAAACATGTTTGTTTGTATATTCTGTATATTGAAGTGCTTTTTTATAAACTACCCCATTAATTTTTATTAATATATACATTTTTTGGGCCAGAAACCACAGTTTTATCACAATTTGATCAATGGTTTAGGAGCGTATCGAGGACAAACATAAAAATATTGATTTTTGTTTATAAGATTAGATAGAAGATTTTTTGGGTCAGACATCTTCTCGGGTGTCCTCGGAATATCCTAGTAAAGTTTCATCAAAATCTAATTGATTGTTTAAGAACACATAGGAGACAAACGTACAAACATTTATTTTTATTTATGTAGAAGACCAGAATATGCCCGTGACTTTGTCCACGCTTGATATAATATTCCCGCGGGATTCCCGGGACACAAATTACCGCAGCATAACAAAAATAATGTAAGCTAGAGTATTTGTAGAAACTGTGCCGGACCAAGCGAATTTTTATCCACCCGGTGCTGGAGGGCGGACACGCCGCCGTGAGTGGACGGAGCGGGTGGACTCCTGGGGAAGAGTTCGTACCAATAATGCCGTTGAGAGGAGCGCGTTTATATCCCCTAACGTGGGGCAAGGTGTTTAGCCGCCCTACGCCGGTGTGAGAAAGACGACGCAGGGGGCTATGCTTCCCTCTGCAGTGGATGTGGCCCTTTGGCACGCAAAGTTGGTCGAGCTTCCGCTTTCCCGTAATCCTGGCATAAGGCGAAGGAAGGAACACCAAAGGGTTTTAGTAGGTATCCCTAAGTCGGTTAGAATTGTTGCTTGCGGTGCTAGTGCCACCCCGATGAGCAACGTGTTGAAAGCCATACTGACATAGTCCTAAAAACGGATTTCCCTCTTTAAAAGAATGGTCTACATCCTCCTATCACTAAAGACCAGCGTTGGTTGTTGTTGTTACTTGTTGCATATGCTGAATAATGTGCCTCCCAGTCGTGGTGAAGGCCATGATCGGAGGCGCCGGCGTGTGAGACGTAGCCGCCTCCTTCTGCAAAACTGTAGTGTCCGCGAAGGAGGTGGCGAAGCGGGCGAGGGGGAGCACACCGCCACGCTCCCGTCCCGCGAGAGTAAGCGATAGCGACGGAGGGTCTTTGGTGACTGGCGGGAAAACCGGATACGCCCGCTCATGAAGATCGGAAAGCAAGGACTCACGCGTATAGGTGCGAGTCCTCGCTACCTCGCTATGCACCGGCTACCTCGAGATGAAACCCGAGGTAGTCCGTGAAACCTAGCTCCTTCTCTCCCGCTAAGAAATCATAGGGCCGGCCGTCATCCGTCCGAGCTGGAGGTGAATGCGTAAGCAAGCCCACAGCCAGGCAAGAGACGTTCGAGGCTCGGACAGGGGTTTTAGTGGGTAATCCCTAACCGTGGTGTGGCAATAGCATACCTGCGAGGATGCTACTGCCACCCAGACGAGGAGAATCCCACACATGGGCCGCGACCTTCTGACCTCGCGCGACTTATGGTCTCAAACGGATTTCCCCGTTAAAAATAATGCTGAGTTAGAGCCTTTTTAATGCTAAGTTAATCTTCGGTTTTTGTTAACCTCTTTAATGTATAAATACCTCTAAATAAATATTATTATTTTTTCTTTCGTTTCTTTCCTATCGATAATCCATCTAAACTCATTAGTTTCTAAGAAAAATGACTGATAGATAAACGGACGGATTTATAACAATTTCATAAAGGTTCTGTTTTTGCCAAATTGGTTACGTAATCTTAAAAAATGGATATTCAAATTACAGCGCCATCTCGTATGACATACGTGAATTAGGTAATCTGTCGGATAACTATGTACTTTTCGTTCGACGTGAACCTTTGGAATTTCACTACGACAATTTTATAGGAATGCATTATACAAAACTAAAAGATACTGTACATTTATCAACAAATTAAGTATAAACTTAAATAATAAGTGAAATCGGTATTCGAAAATTTAAAAGACAATCCAAAGGCACGCTAAACGTGGTCTGACGTTATGGTGCACTTGTTTTGCTATTAACGTAAGAGATGACGCTACAGATAAAATTTACGTAAACAATCAAAACTGTATTGTATAAACATGTTTTCAATAAAAAATACGACTCCATTTTTGTTATAATTTTTTTAGCTAATCACAATGATAAAAATTGTGAGTGTAGTTTAGTAGTATTTTTCATGGACAGAGACATGTACCCATAGATATAACGTAGACAGAGAAACTTAACTGTCTACGATATATGACATGGACCTATGCTTTAAATTGTATAGCGTATTTGCGCGCGGTTTGGAAACGCAACCATATTAAACTTATTGCCATGTTCAAAAAATAACACAATTTTATTTCTATGATTTTTTATATTAAAATTAGATTGTACCTAACCATTTCAAAATATTTTTTGTTTAGAGCCAATGGCAAATGGTATATATTATTTAAAGTTTAGTAGTGGGAATGTATTAAAATAATTTGCAAATATAATTGTAGGTGACCCATCAGACGTTGCCCTGGCTAAATTTAAAGTGTCATTTACTGAAATAAAAAATATCCTATCTTTCAAATTGGAACAAGCAATACAAATTGTACACAAAATTTCATTACAATCGATTGAGTGGTTTCGGAGATTAGCGCGAATAAACATCGTGACACAGCATTTTTTAAATTAAAAATGTGTATACATATATATTATTAGTATGATTACATATATATTTTATGTATGTACAGCATATATATTATAATTTTATCCAATATCGTTTTAATAACACAGACACAGATTTAATTGTTTGTGATAGCTGACTGTGTGTAATCACAGAGGAATGTAATTTCGCCGAGTGCCGTGAAATGTCAAATGAAGTTTGTCGCTATAAAGTCTGAAGTATCTACTCCGTGAAGTTATCGTCCGGTGCAATGGTACGGCTGCGGCATCTGCGGCGCGGCCGTCTTCCGTCACATCGCATCCGCGGGATTCAGTACGAGTTCGCCAGCCATCGTGCCCGCTTGCTCACTACTCATATAAAATTGTATTCGATAAATTAAAGTATTAAACAATTCGATCGCAAGTAAACATGACACAAAATTGAACACTCTGTGACCAACTGTCGATGACAACGGTCGTTTACAAAAGAATGTAAAAAGAGCCGTGTACAACATCGTATTGTTGAAGAGATAAATCTCGCGTTCACGTTTGGTCTTAGTCTTCTGCCAGTGTTTTATTTACTTAACAACTATGCAAAAATGTGGCTTTTGTTGTTTTATCTCAAACTTGGTGCGGCGCGCGATGTGCGTTGGCAGCAGACGCGGTAGTAGTGATTCTTATTACAGAGAACTAGGGGACCAGGACACTTTGGTAAACACTTTTATATAAAGCCAATCACCTTCTAACACAATATACAAGCTATATTTAATTGCCATTCATTCATAGTTAGATTTATTTCGAGTAAATTACGATTGCACTGACATGAGTGTTCAATGTGTTTACATGTTTTAAAACCTTCATAATTCACGTATATTGTGATGGAGGTGTCAATTTTGTGTATGATACGCCGTGTTTGTTTGACGACATGCTAATTAATTTAGTTTATATGTATGTGTGCAGTGAAAGTTCAATTTCACTTGTTTCGCATTATTTGCGTGAACCTATGCTTTAGATTCGTGTACATGCATATGCTGTCAACTTATCCGTGCATGTTGCTATACGTTATATGTTTACCTATATTTGCTTCTTATCACAATTTTATATCTTGCCAATTCTTTTTTGTTTTCTGTGAAAAATTTATTTTATAAAAGAAGAACTGTATAAAATTGATTAACTCTTTATCTTATTGGATCATAATTAAATTTGCAAAAATGTATAAAATAAACTAATAATACTAAATCAAATTTTAAGATAGTTAAAAGTAACACCTTTATAGTCATGATTACAAAAGAAAAAGTTACTAGTCACAGAAAACAAGTTTCTTTTTCTTTTCTGTATACTGATGGTTAGTACGTTATGACATTTGAAATAACATCTATGGAGTCCATATCTCTTTTGTAATATTGTCGTACAAATCAATGTTCTATTTTGATTTTAATATTAGTTAAACCCCTTTTTTTCCTTCTAAGATCCCTTCAAGGCATTATATTTTTTTAAACCTTTATAGCTGGACTTTATGTACAGATCCTGAATATTATTATCATACATAATATGATGGCCTCTGTGGTTGAGCGGGCTAAGCCTTTGCCGGCTTACCTCACTACAACGCAGAGGCTCCGTTTTCAATTCCTGGTATAGTAAATTTCGGAAACATATTTTCTCCGTTATTTACTATGGTCTGGGTGTCTGGGATCGGCCCCAGAATGGTCCGTTGTATATTACCCATAACACAAGCGTAACTTGCTTAATTTGGGGATATACAGTGTGTGTGTTTGTCTGCCGATTTATACACTTTAATTAAGACTCAAAAGTTGATTCGACCCAATCGCGTTCCCAGTCTGGTATATAATTTTTTTTTAATTCATAATATTATCTGGTACAATTGTGAGTCATTTAGGCACAGTTTTGTATATTATATGATAACTGATTTTTTTTATGTCTGCTTATAGGCAAACTGGCAGACGGGTTCACTTGACAGCAAGTGGCTGCCTTCACCCATGCACATCTGCAACACAAAGGGAGCCGATGCGTTGCCTACCTCATTTAGACTATATATTTTGTTATTAATTATATAGATAGATAGATAACACTTTATTGCTCCCCAAATATACAATTTCAAAAATACACAATTACAATACATATATTATATAATATATTTATTAACAAATAATTTCCACTAAGGCAATGTAAATTATAAACTAATACAATTTATTGTATTAGTTTACAATTTACATTGCCTTAGTGAAAACAATACAACTAAGTTAAGTTTTCTTTTAAGAAAACTTAACTTAGTTTTATTGTATTCTACTTATAGACTAAGACTATAAGTAGATTACTGAGCCTAGGTCACCAACTTGTGTGGGCACAGTACCCAGAAAATAAATTTGTAAATTAAACAAGCTTGTAGGTTATTTTTACATAGCCTATATGTCCTAGGAGCAAATAATTTGATTCTTTCTTTTTATATATGGCTCGGCATAATTTAGGTCTATAACCAACATAAATCTTCTATTGAAAGCTTCAGCAAACACCAAGGTCTGTGGTTAATGATGAGACAGTTCTTGTACAGTTCAAAAGACACTATTCGCAAGAGAGTTAATTTTCCATGCAAATGCACCTATCCTACATCTGTTATTCACTTTTAACCAGTATTATATATATTTAGGAAATAAAACTACAGGAAAACATCACCCTAAGTTTCCCCCAAAAAATCCAAAAAATGTTATAACTTTCAAATAGTTCTTTTTACCAGTTTTTTTGTTTTTTACTTAACAGTCTTTTCTTCTAAATATTTCACTAATGGGTGCAACTTATATAGATCACCATATATTATTTATTTTTCATTTATCCATTATTGTAATGCCGGTTAAATTCTTAATTTAATAAACCCAAAATTTAATATTATATATAATACAATATAATAATAAAAAATTCATATTGTTAAAGTCCACTTTTACCAATGGTAAGGCAAAATATAGTAAAATATAGAAATCAGCCATTAATCAACCTTAGATACAGAAGTTATCTGGAATAATACTAATTACATTTAATTAAAACAAAAAAAACCCAATAAATATATACAGTAAAATATTATAAACTAAGTTTCAACCAGTAACCAGCACAACCAAACCGCTGCCATAGGGTATATATATATATATATATATATAGACCAGAGACTAGTGTGTACCTCTAGTTTAAAGAGCAGGCTAATACAGGTTACAATGTATAATTTTTTTATTTTACTGCTATTTGCCCCCCGGAAGATTCATTCCATTTTATATCACAAACTATTCTATGTCCCGGCACGAAAAGTTTTTATGTCAATTTTCGATTTTGCTGTAATATTATTTAAACAATATTAATATTATTTTTAAACTTGAGAAATCATTGGTCTCCCATACCAATTTCATTCTCTATTTCAACCTGTTCTAATTTTATTTATCTATCCCCCGTCTATCTATCTATAAAATATAAAAAAATGATAAAAATGACAAATATGACTAAAATGACAAAAGTGACAAAAATTATGAAAACGAAGATGACGAAAATGACGAAGGTGACGTAAATTATCAAAGTGCCAAAAATGACCAAAATTACGAAAAGGACGAAAATGGCAATTGTGACAAAAATGACCAACACGATCAAAACAGACAAAATGACCAAAACTATCAAAATTACCAAAATGACTAAAATTACCAAAATTTACAAAACGACAAATACGACAAAAATTACGAAAATGGCAAATTACAAAAAAAACCTATCCTGCTTTCTGGAATAACCTTTACATATATCTATCCCATTATCCGGCATGAAAAGTATCCTATGCTCATCCTCTGTATCGAATATTATGTATAAGAAACTCCCCAGCAACACGTCTAGCTAAAAAAGATTTTTCATCATAATTATTTATATATTATCTCAGGCTCTTTATAAATATATCGAAATCGACCCAGTAGCTTTTACGCGAATCCTGAACAAACAGACAAATACAAAAAATGTAAGAAAGAAAAGACTACTTTTACAGTTTTATAATATTATAGATTTCATCTACATAGAGTTATTAGGCTCGATTCACACTATGATGCCGTTTACGGTTCATTCTCGCTCCAGTCTCAGTCCTTTGCCGGTACCGTCAAATATTCTGAAACAAGAAAGAATATCAGAATTCTCACTATTTTATCACATTGGTTAGACATCCGACATTTCGCCGGTACCAGTTCATCGAAAAGCATATTTGACTAAAGGGAGATCGGACCTGAGGCTTTACTCTCAAACAAACGCCGTTCGTCGTTCGTTTTCGTCCGATCAGTCCGAAATTTTAGACAGAAGAAAGAAAGTTTTATCCGTGCAGGAACGGAGAAAGAATATTAATTTCTGTGGCCAGGCGGCTTGTCGTAAGAGGCGACAAAACAACCCACAGCCAGGTGGTAGGGCATTTGACCGTCTGGAAGGCTACCATCCCTGGTCTAGATCATGCCGCCATAACAGCCTTGAGCTGTGTTCCGACATTAATGCCCAGGTTCCAGTCCCATCTACGAGTCTGGTATCACATTGATAGCACCTTTAGTGTTGCAAATGTTCATAGGCGAGGACACTATTTTCCATCATAGTTGGGTTGTCAGGCTGTCTGCTGTAGTCCAGCAATACAAAAAAGAAAACATAGAAATTTCTTTAAAATTGCAATAATGTAGTCCATAAAACACAAAAAATTATGGAACAAACATATAAAAAAAAAACAGAAAAACGAGCAAATTTTTTTTAAAACGAAACAATAGACGTAAAACGTTTGAGAGTAAGCTCTCTGTCACGACTTGTACCGATAGCGCGAAAACGTTTTTATTTCAACTCCGGACTAGTAATATGTAGACTTGTGGCCGTTTCCTATATCTTACCGACCGTTCATTTGTCTAATAATTTGAGTAGTTTAAAATACCATTTTCCGATACCTTTATTGAACCGAGGTAATTTACGCTAGGCGCCAAAGTTGAATCGCTCGATTCATTGATGTTATTATTATCCGAGTTACAGAAAGTGGAATGAAAATACTTAGCGAACAGATATCTAATGTCCGTACCATTATCAGCAGCGTATTCTGATAGTAAACAATATTAGGTAATGTAGAAGTATTTCTTTTACTTTTTATGTAAGATCAGAAGAACTTCGGGTTGGTTTTTATAGACTCTTCTATATATGTTACTAGATTTTACCCCGCGGCTGCGCCGAGAGTCAACTTCTAGTGCGTCCTTCTTGTTTAAAGAGCAGGCGTTAACACAGGTTACATTGTGCAAAATTTTTATGTTAGTGCCGTTTGCACCCGGAAGATTAATTTCATTTTATATCGCAAACTATCCCAGCTCCCGGCATGAAAAGTATTTATGTCCATTTTCGGTATTAAAAGTACATTTAAACAAAATGACAGCAAAACCGATCCAGTATTCCTCGTAGTTTTCCGTGAAAGCTTCACAGAAAGACATATAGAGTTACTCTCTCATTTTTTTTTATAAATTATGAAATTTTGTATCTATAAACTTGAGAAATGGTTGGTCTCATCCAAACTTTCATTTTCTATTTCAAACCGTCCTAGTTTTATTTATCTATCCCCCGTCTATGAAAACTACATAAATGACAATAATGACAAAAAGGACAATAATGACAAAGATGACCAAAATGACAAAAATGTCTCAAATGACCAAAATGACCAAAATTATGAAAATGACAAATCACAAAAAAAACCTATTCTACTTTTTGGGATAACCTTTACATAAATCTATCCCATTATCCGGGAGGAAAAGTATCCCTTGTCTACCCTCGGTATTAAAATTACATACATACCGAATTTCAGCCAAACCGGTCTAGTAGTTTTTCCGTAAAAGCATAACAAACAGAGAGAGAAATATATTTTTATTCCGAAAACTATCCCATTTTTCGGGATAAAAAGTATCCTCTGTTCATTCTCGTTTCAGCCAAATCGGTCCAGTGGTTTTTCCGTGAAAAGGGAACAGACAGGCAGACTGAGACAGACATTTTTTCTAAGCTTAAACACACCTCTACTGCATAACAGCGAAAATGAATGATAGTCTGATAAGATCCCATATAATTTCTATTTACGATGGTATTTCTGTTTTTCATTAAAAACTTTGATTAGGGCAGAGCCATACTGGATGCGATTTATGTCGTTATATGTCGTAACGATTGTTTAGGAACGCACTGATCTCTTATTTCGTACAGTTTATTTTAAAAAATATTAACTGCTTTATTCAACGAGACGGAATTCAATAGATTCCCTCATTGTACAAGATCTAAAGCAGATCTCATGGATTCGTAATCACCCTTATGGAAGAGATACTTAATACTAATATTTTCCTCAAATGTATGTATTTCCGATAAGTTCGCTTGTATAATTAAAGGTTTATGATGTATAATGACAGGATTTGCTCATGTCACTTCACATTATCAACATTGACTAATCCATTGGAGAACACCAAGTCCAAAAGTTTCGCAATAGTATCTAAAAAATCGTGTAGCAATTGGGAACATACGTTAATGGGTGTTAATCCAATACTATTACTTATAGACCAGTCTAGAAAATTACCGAAGCAGAAATTGAAAAAAAAAATGACTTGAAAAATATTGGAAAATACCCACGGTGCGCAAGAGGAACGTTCTAGAGAGCCGTTGCGTATGAGAGCGAAGCGGCTCAAGGAAGTGGGGATGAACGCCCAGCCGATGGTGTTCGGTGCGGTGGTAAAAAGAAGACGAAGGCACCATTCTAAACAGTTCCCCGGAACACTCTCCGTTGTATAGTCGGTAGAATACGCAGAGAGACGCGAAGTCTCTCCGAAGGCTAAGCGTATCTAAACCGTCTATGAGTATGAGATCGTGGACAATGCGAACGGCTCGACGATGAATACTGTCCAGGAGATTTAGCTGGTAGGCGGGTGCCCCGGCCCACAAGTGTGAGCAGTACTCCATATGCGGCCTCACCTGGGCTTTGTAAAGCATAAGGCGTTGCCGCGGCGTGAAATACTGCTCGGACCGGTTTAGCACTCCCAGCTTCTTGGAGGCAAGTTTTGCCTTGCCATCAAGGCGTTTAATATATCCGCTCCTGAAGACTAAGACCTTTCCGCGTCAGTTGGTTAAGGGCAAGCGTAGATTCAGTCAGCGACATACTTTCATAAGTCCCCGAAGTCTGGTACCGAGGTGTCGCTAATTTAAGCTTTGCAAAATCCCCAGTGTTATTACTATAGCAATTTGCATTTACGAAAACTTGTGTCTAGACAAAAAAATCTTACGCCGTCAATTTATAAATTCCAATGTATCTTTACAAATTGTTATTGTTTATAACTTGGACACTTGAGCTCCCTCCCTCCCGCGGTTTTCCGCGGTTCTTCAAAAAGGGCGTAAACAGATATTTAAAGTCTCAACGAGGTAAGCAACGCAACGGCTCTCTTAGTGTTGCAGATGTCCATGGGCGACGGTAGCTACTTGCCATCAAGTGGACCCGTCTGCCAGTTTGCCTATGAGCAAACCTAAAAAAAAAACAAGCTGGGAATACACAGAACACGTATTTATTTCGACATAATACGATCATTATTGTATGGTACATTATATGATAAAACTTAAAATAATTTAAAGGTCAAAGGCCAGGCGTAGAAGTACGATGAAGTATTTTATTTTAAAAATATGATAAAACCTATTCATTTTTACGGTTATTCGGGTAGCGATGTACATCTTTCTTTTATCTAATAAACCCAGTAATTTATAAGAAACATGACATGATATAACGTAGATACTTGCCTTTTTATCAAAACGTATATGACAACTTACAAAGTGGTTTAGTTAATTTGACTATCTATACTATTAGAAGCAGAGGCGGGGGCGGTGTTGCCTAATTTCTTAAGTTGCTCCATATTGCATGGTATTGTGTGGCCGTATCTTAGCAACAGATTGCTTGAAGTTGTCGTGATGTCATAGTTGACGAGAATTGACCGGGATTAAGTAATTTTAGTTGCTCGTGTAAAAGCACCTTAACACACTTGTAATCAGAGTTGGCGCCACCAGTCCGTACTTGTTCTTATAGAAAATCGCAATTAAAACTTTCTATCAAACTCTTACTTAAATTGAAAGTTTTAACTAGCTCCTTTTCAATTTCACAACATTAATGAAAACTACGGAATTCAAAAGTTACTAATTAGGACTTTTGATGTATGCCTGATTTAAGTTTAAAAATATAATATAACTACGTTTTAATGATTTTCAGCGCGGTATTTTAGTTAATTAAACCCAGCAAAAGCCAATTGCCAGACCTCAAGACACAGCTCTTCCTGCGTGCAGTGGAACACAAACCGACTTGATTGACAATATCTGTCTATCCCACCGGTTTTAATCTATAATAATATAAAATTCTAAACATGCCGTGTCAGCAAAACACAACAACTGGAATACTTTTTATTTATAATTTTCATCCGTGCAGGAACGGAGAAAGAATACAATTTCCTGCGGCCGGGCGGCCTGTCGTAAGAGGCGACTAAACAACCCACAGCCAGGTGGTGGGGTATTTGCTCGACTGGATGGCGACCACCTGGTCTAGAGTATGCCGCCATAACAACCTTGTGTTGTGTTCCGGCATCGGTGACTAGGTTCCAGTCTCCTTTAAGAGAGCAGCAGCGCATTTGTAGCACCTTTGGTGTTGCAAATGTCCATAGGCGACGGTAACCACTTTCCATTAAGTGGGCCGTCTGCCTGTCTGCTGAACTCCCGCAATAAAAAAAACAAAAAATCTATATACATATAATAAAACTGTAGAGGTCGAATTTCTGTACAATGAAAAAATATGCTAAAAACCGAGTCAGGGGGATGTAAGAAGTGAAATAGAATGAATTCTGATTTTTTTCAATTTTTTTGTTTCTGTACGTTTATCTGCTTGTACCGGCTAATCTGCGAAACGACTGGACCGATTTAAATGAAATTTTGTATGGTGGTAGCTTATATCCCCGGTCAACATATAGGATACTTTGATCCAGAAAAATGAAAGAGTTCCCGTGGGATAGTTAAAAAACCGCACCACGCAGACGAAGTCACGGGCATCAGCTAGAACACTAAGATATAAATGATGGAGAACACGATGCAATTTTTTTTTAGATTTGTCTGTTTGTTCGGGATTCACATAAAAACTACTGGGCAGATTTCGATGCGGTTTTCGCTGATCGACAGCAATTTCTTAGACTTAAAATCTGCGCTACTTTTAATCGGCTTTATCTGCATTATTTTTTATATGTGGCCAGACTTAAAAAAAAATCTAATTCCAATGTGGATATTTCACTGATCGATAGCAAATTTTATGTAATAAAAGGTTTTATATTTTTTATCCCGGGAATTTTCTCGGAAGTGGTTTTAGCTGTTCCGGTGCATAAACAATTGTTCATTCCGACACAGTTTTCACTAAAACGATAGCTTACATTCTTTTTTAATTGCTACTGCAGTTTGTGCCCCGGGAATCCCGCGGGAATTTCAAGTCAAGCGTGGACGAAATCTGGCAAAGAGTTTCTTGCCCCGCTTCTCGATTAGGCTCCCATGGAGTAAATAATAACCATAAACCAAAATTAAAACTTAAATAATTAAAATGAATAAATTGGCATTAAGCTAAATAAAAACGTTAACAACTTTCATTGACACTTGACATCTTTGTCTTCCGTGATCACGGCTACTGAAAAGTGGTCGAAACGTCAGCATAATAAAACTCAAATAAAACACCACGCTTAAAACGGTTAAACCGTAGTTTTATTTTGTGTAATAGTAGCGAAAACTGAAAATACTATTTAACAAATATGTGTTAAATAATCGGAGTTTGTTTGAAAGTTTTATTTGAAATATTCTGTAAAAACAAGAACGGATTGCTAGCTATATTTAGGTATACTACCTGTATCAAAAGAATTATATGCTACGATTTTTATTTGGGCTATTGTAATTCTTTAGTACTTTTTCCGTATGGGCCCAGTCTAATACGTATCTACACTAGTATTTATTGAACTTCATCATCCTCATCTGAGTGTTAAATCCCGGTTGCGTTCGGACCGTTCGCTTCGTCCCCAGGGTCCGCTTTTCTACTTTATCTTATCTACTTCGCGCGGTCTTCGACATCCCTTCTACTGAGACCATTGGTACGCATGTCGTCCTTCACAAGGTCAAGTCATCATTTCATGGCCTACGACCGATATTTCATCATTCAGGCGTCATAGGCAGACATTTGTTCCCAACGTAAAACGTCTGGTATGTCAGGGAATAGTATTTATTGAACTTATAATGTATTAATTTAAATGATATTTAATATTATTAAAGGAAAACCGCACTTGTGTGACCTTACTACGTAACAATTGTGACGCAATTAAATATATGCTCTATTGTTTATTAATAGAATTGATTTTGTTTTGTACTCTCATAATAGGGATATCTGTCATCCAATGCAACCGTGAAAGAAAAATAAGTGCCCAAACTAAATTACAACTAATTATTTTCTATATCTATATATATATATATATATATTAAACAAAATCGTGTTAGTTATACCATTTATAATTCAAGAACGGCAGGACCAATTTTGATGATATTTGTGTTTTTGGAATTGTCTTCGTCCGGAATAGGATAATAAGTAATAAAATATGAAATTCATCAATAAAAAACTTACCATAAAAAAAACATCAGTCTAGCCGTTCATTTGTTATGATCTTTGCCGGCCGATTTCGGCAATGGTGGCTGCATTTAAACTGATTTTCATTTGTCTGATTTAGGTGAATTATTTTTGTGTGTGTTTAAGTGGGTCCCGGGATGGTTTAGATTCACGCTTGGACCCGGTAGGTGGCGGCGCTGAACACCTCTTTTACGGTGGGACCCATTTTGATGAAATTTTTTGTGCTTTTTCAAGTAGATTCGAGAATGGTATACATTAACAATTGGTCCCGGTTAACGGCGCTGCAATCGGTTTCTAGATTTTATTTTTTAAGGGCAAGACGACGTCTACCGTCTACAGCTAGTCAAGAATAAAATTATGTAGTATTGTCACAGCATGTAGTGTGTTAGTGCATAATGGTCGTTATTTGCAAAAACATAGGTACGTGAATAGGTATTAAAACTTTAATTATTTATTTATCAATTTATTATAAAATTAACTATTAAAAATTAAGTCCTAAATAATTTAATATAAACTAAAATTAAACTATACTAGAAATATAACTGTACTTATAAAATAACATAATCAATAAGTTAAAAATAGACTCCAGATCGCTATCGGCGGGGAGCATGCCCAAAATGCTGGCCGCTTTTCCACGTTGGATGGCAACGCTGATACGTTGCCCTAGGTGCAATGCAGCCTTTTGGTCACGCGAGATCTCAATTGGACGCGTTGAGAGGTCTCGATAGAGGTGATAAACCTTGTTTTCTATAGGATTTAGTATTTTTACTTATTGTGGTTCTGTATCCCGCAGGAATAGATCCTTTCATTTTCGTTAGTAAAAATGTATCCTCGAGAAGACAACGAATGTTTTCTTTCTTTCTTTTGTCCTTCTTTCTTTCAGTTAAGAAAAAAATCGACGTATAAAATACAACATAAATATGTAAATTAATAATAACAGTTATATGAATAATGATAGCGCAATTGTTTCAATTTTATATTTAATCGGGATATAATTTAGTTGATGGATAGCTTTTATCTGATGAATGGAAAATCAGACGTAAGAAAAAAATCTAGCATAGATTTTTTTATATAGATAGAGTTGTACATTTTCAAGGTAAGCAAGTTATGCTTGTGTTGTAGGTAATACAAAAATGGACAACTCGGAGGCAGGTCGTAGACACCCAGACCAGGGTGAATAATGGAGAGTCCATTTACGAATTTTACTCTCCAGATATACCTTAAATAAAATTATATCGCTATAATGATTTCGTTATACACGCTTTAGATTGTTTTATATATTTTTTTGTATTGACATCAGTTGCTTAATTAAATAACTGATTCATTCCTTTGACTTTTTTTACATCCCCTCTGCCATGAGGCAGGACAGAGGATATTCTTTTTCTCTCTTATTTATTATCTTTATCTACTCTTAAATCTATTACGTTATTTGTTATAGTCTAGTGTAATCTAGTATTACATTAATGCTTATTCTATTATATTCTATTTCTCTACACTTTTCTTTAATTTATTTATTTGCCTATTTTCTCCATCTTTACATTGTTTTGCGTTATCCATTTACATAATAGGTTGGGGAAAAAGTCTTTTCGCATATAGTATCTATGAACTTATAATAAGATCTCTTTGGCTATACCATTTGTATCTGGCTGGTTGTGGTATCATTAAAAAGTTTTAATTTTAAAGAAGACAATTCCAAATTCAAATTAGGAAAATGTGTGATTTTCATTTGTTTTTCTTATTGTTAAAATGAGTGAATCTAATGAAGAAATTCGATACATTTTAAAATTTTACTACAAAAAAGATAAAAATGCAATACAAGCCGCGAAAATAAATTGTTATGTTTATGGACCTAATTCAGTAGTATCTGTGAGAGTAGCGCAAATTTGGCGTTTTCAATCCGGAAATTTTGATATCAAAGATGCAAGTCGCTCTGGTCGCCCTGTTACGGACAAAATTAATGCCATTTTTGCAAAAGTGGAGCAAGTTTGGCATATTAGTAGTTACGATGTAGCTGGAGAACTGGGAATTGACCACAAAACGGTTTTGGCGCATTTGAAAAAAGCTGGGTTCACAAAAAAGCTCGATATTTGGGAGCCTCATGAGCTCACTAAAAGAAACCTAATGAACCGTGTATTCATTTGTGATTCTTTATTACGACGTAATGAAACCGAACTATTTTTGAAGAAGCTGATAACTGGTGATGAAAAGTGGATCACGTACGACAAGAACGTGCAAAAAAGATCGTGGTCAAAGGCCGGTCAGGCTTCACAGACTGGCGAAACCCGGGTTAATTCGCAACAAGGTGATGCTGTGTGTATGGTGGGATTGGAAGGGCATTATTCATCATGAGCTGTTACCGCCAGGCAAGACCATCGATTCTGAACTGTACTGCGAACAACTGATGAGATTAAAGCAAAAAATTGAGAGAAAGCGGCTGGAATTAATCAACAGAAGGGGTGTGGTTTTTCACCACGATAACCCTAGGCCTCACACATCTTTAGCCACTCAGCAAAAATTACGAGAGTTTGGCTGGGAGGTGTTGATGCATCCGCCGTATAGTCCTGACCTTGCACCTTCAGATTTTCACCTGTTTCGGTCTCTGCAGAATTCCTTAGGCAATGTCAGGTTAACATCACGAGAGGACTGCCAAAACCACTTGTCCCAGTTAATTGATCAGAAGCCCCAAAATTTTTATAGCAATGGGATCACGTCCCTACCTACAAGATGGCAAAAAGTTATCCAACAAAATGGCACCTACATACTTTAGTCAAATGTAAATAAACTTTATAAAATACCTTATGAATTTTTATATAAAATGCGAAGAAACTTTTTCCCCAACCTTATATACAGATTCTGTTAACAGCATAAGACTATGTTAAATTGCTGCCTATATACTAAACGCTACTATTACATACAACAAAATTATATTATATCTTGACAGCATCATTTATCCATTTATCGTCTTGTTTGGATTGACCACTTGTTGTCGCGAAGTTAATGAAGCCCTCTATGTGTTTGAGTTTTATTATAATGACATAGTTTCAATTTAACTTATTTTTTTTTTAAAACAACTCTTGTATTTAGTATAGTGATCATAAATTCTAGCTCATAACATTAAACAATTGAGATTTATCAACTAAAACATAATCCATTTTTCTTTTTAATTTCAATTTGGCCTGTAAAGTATGATCCATTATGTGTTGTTCTAAAATGTACAGAATTTAATGAGCTTCGTGATCTTCGTTAATTATTTTAATAAATAAAAGCCAGACTAAAATAAATGTTAAGAATACGTTATTAATTTACATACTCTTATTTGTTACATATTGTGTTAATTTATTTCTGCTATTATCTACTGAGAGACTGTATGTCTCGTCTATCTGATAACGGCTTCGTTGGAGATACGCGTGATTCTATTGATAAGTAGGTGTATTTGAGGGTATCCGTTTGTCATAGTTTCATGTCTAATACTGCGTGTTCAGTAAATTTAAATCGATGTTTTGAGTATTTGTATAGATACAAAAATTATCATAATATTTTAAAAATAAGAATATCAAGTTACTGTTTTTGAATTTATTATAACACTAGGGTATTCCTAGCGACTTCTCATGAGAAAAGTACCGACCCATTTCCCGTAAAAGCTAACCCATTTTCCGGATTAAATGGATTTCATGCTATTTTGAGAGCAAGCGTTCACACGAATTACATTGCATTTATTTGCAGTAAATTTTCATCTAGGCTAAGAATTTCATTTTTCGAGATAAAAAGCTCAACAACAACGAAGGGAACGAAACTTTCACTAGATTGCCATTTCGCTACAGTAACCTAAATGCATTTAATCAGGACTACCCCACATTTTAAAAACTACTCAACTTATCTTGCCCAAACCAATTTTCATTGAAATTGTTTTTGGGCTCCTCCATTATAAATTATTTTTGTAATTTGCCACCCCATAATTCAAAAGTTAGAGAGCCACTCAGATTTGCGACTTTAGAAGCAAATTTTTTCCTAGCTATTGACTTAAATTGGGCAAGTGCTTAAGAGTCCACGCAGGTTCCGTATAGGTGAGTAATGCACCATAAGAAATGCTTTTAATACAAAGTATCCTATATCTCCAAAACTATTCAACGGACATTGATCTTATTTTTTCTTTGAAACTCTCCGGTTCCGTAGGTTCCGAAGGTTCCGTAGGGGTGAGTGATGCACCATAAGAAATGCTTTTAATACAAAGTATCCCATATCTCCAAAACGGTTCAACGGATTTTGAGATTATTTTTTCTTTGAAATTCTTTTTACAATCAAACATTTATATTTTCGTGAATTTATCACCACATGCTTTAAGACTTAAAGGAACGACGATGAAATTACAATTTTCGCGACTTTAGGAGTAACACTTCGTTACCTACTGACTTCAAGTTACATTTATGTTAAGCCTAATCTATATTTTTTGCGTTTTCACTACATAACTTTGTAGCTATACAGACTACATATCTTTTTAAATATCATCCGTGACAGAACCAATAGTCTCCTAGAGTGGTTGTGATATAAAGATAGACGGACGAACATGACAATTTCAGAAGGGTTCTGTTTTTAGTAAACCTGGTTGTCTTTTTCATAGTTACAGTTCTATTTAACTTCATTTATTTTTCTACGTGACGTAGGTACCTATTTTTATTTTTCAAATTATTATTTTCACACTTCAATATAACCACGTCATAACATAATTATATTGTTTAAATATATTTTTGTCTAAATTTTGTTTGATGTTGTTATCACTATTGTGACAACTTAAGTTCCGACGAAAACAAAATCCACCTGCATATCTATAAAAACACATTTTATTACCCGTCGGCATTTGAACTAATTGTAATCCTTTTATGATCATCTTCTTTCGTTCACATATTTATTGGTTATTGTGGAGAACATCCTATTGTATTCGTTTATGGCCGCTTGCAAGCATAATTAGTCAGGTGTGTGGATTACGATTCTAGGACATTCGGTGCACGCGCTCGGGCAGATATATTGCATCTGTGCAGTATAAAGCAATACCCCGATTGAGGGACGGGGTAGTCGAGCGATAACCGCGAGTGAAGCAAGAACTGTGTACATTCGGTAATCTATTTAGTGACGGACTTTGCACGTGTTATTGAATTACGATCTTCTGAATTACGTTTGGACTTGTTGCGTTCGGTTATATTTGTACCTGTGTTATACGTGTTTGTATAGTTCTAATAAGCTCTATAATAATTCCAACGGCATTTTAATTCGAGTCCTGCAACTCGTAACACTATAAATTATATTAGTATCTGGAATTTTCTTAGGTATAAATAAGTATTTGAATATTTATAGACATTAATCTACTATAGTATATTTACATAATTTACAAATATAAAATTACATATAATCGAATACAATAAAAGAAAACTTATTTGTATCCTATTCTACCCCTATGGGTATAGTCTTATAGTCTTGGGGGGACTATTCCCTCAAGACTATAAGTAGAATACTGAGCCTAGATCACCGTCTTCTATGGGTAAGGTGCCGAGAAGGCTGGCTACGTTTCCTTGCTGGATCGCCATACTGATCCGTTGTTTATTAGTTTTTTCTTCTGTGAAGGTGATGTTACTGCTTGGCACTAACGGATGGCCATCGTTGGTTGTTATCAACCAGCATTTGCTGAGTTAGGGCCTGTTTAAAATTAAGTTAATCTTTGGCTTTTGTTAACCGTTTTTTTATCCGTACAGGGACGAAGAAAGAATACAATTTCCTGTGGCCAGGCCTGTCGTAAGAGGCGACAAAACAACCCACAGTCAGGTGTTAGGGTATTTGCCCGTCTGAATGGCTACCACCCCTGATCTAGAGTATGCCGCCATAACAACCTTTAGTTGTGTTCCGGCATTAGTGGCCAGATTCCAGTCTTCCTTTAGAGAGCGGCAGCACATTGGTAGCACCTATGATGTTACAATGTCCATTTTAAATAACTCTAAATAAACGTTATTTGCTTGCTTTCTTTTTCCAAAATTATTACGGAAGTCTAAAAAAGTGATCAACGCATAATATAATAAAACTACGTTTTAACGGATTTAAGCGCGGTATTTTAGGTATTTGATTTTTGTTATTCCGACGTTAACAATACTCGTTGACACTTGACATCTTTGTCTTCCGTGATCACGGCCATTGAAAAGTGGCCGAAACGTCGGAATAACAAAAATCAAATAAATTATCGCGCTTAAAACCGTTAAAGCGTAGTTTTATTATGATCAACGCATATCACAATTTCTGAAGTCTTGTCGAATATTAAACTGTAGTGAAACACTTACAAGCCAATAGATGGCGCTGTACAATAATTGAGGTCGCTAACGATTCCCGACACGTACAAATAATATATACAAATTTCCAACAATAACAGATGGGCCGAGGCTTGCATGGCATAACAATATTTCGCTGTAAGATCTTCCTTTGAGGCTGAGGAGCATTCCATCTTGCTCCTCCACATAGTCGGGGACATCGCTAAAATACAATACGCTATAATTAATTTATTGCTAATAATAAGATCAGTTGAAAGTCACCCGAAAATTATAATAAAAAAATATTTAAAAATATTGTTACATGCCGTCAAGGATAAACGCACAGCTGCCTGTCGTAAGCGCAGTTTATTGTATTCCCGGATTTAGGAATACTTTTATGTTTAGAATTTGTAATTAAGAAAAACATGCTATTGTTTTCCTACTTGTTTTATGACCATCATTAGCGTCAAACTAATCCCTATTGTTATTGTTTTCGACTTGTTGGTCGTTCGCAGGAATAGATAACCAGGTCTGCAAATTACTATTTCTCGGAAACTCAGTGCGCGCGGCCAATTTTTTTTGTACTGTGTAGTTAGTATAAGATAATGCCCGAATGGAGGGGTGGGCAGTCAAGCGACAACTACGAGACGAGTAAGACGTTTGTAGTACTCTCGATTAGCGATATAGACGACGGACTTTGCGCGTGTTGAATTGCATTGAATCGTGCAGTGTGAACTGGTTGCATCCAGTTTTATTTGTATTTGTTTTATACGTGTTTGTATAGTTCTAATAAATTCTATAGTAGTTCCAACGGCATTTTTAATTCGAGTCCTGTAGCTCGTAACAATATTTTCAAGATTCATCGTCTACTTGTATGACTTGCCCTAAGTTTGAGCGAGATAATAACTTAAATTCAAATTTCATCTATACCTAATAGATACTGAGAAAACAATTTTGAAATACAAAGAAGAGTTTATATCAGGGTACCCTGTTTTGCCAAAATGGCTACAATATAATAAAAAAAACGTTTATTAATAGTATCTCGCACGCCCTTGACATAACAACGTGGCTCTTCAACTTTGCACTATCTCGCTTTATATGTTATCTCAGTTGCACAGCACCTAACTGCATTATAATACATTTAACCAGCTAATTTTTACCATAATGAAACATGGAATCTTGAAATACATGTCAAGTACATAAGGTTATTCAAAACATTTTCGAAGGTCATACGTAATATTACGAATATGGTTAGAATTAATTCAAAAAGAGTTATGGCTGAAACAAATCTTCAATTACTATACATTCTAATCTAATTTACCGCGGCTTCGCAACATGTTGTGGCTTAAAGAAAGTTTCGAAGCGGTGGTGAAGTACTAGGCTCCCATAGAGGAAATAAGAACCATAAACAAAAATTTAAATTAACAAGTTGAGGGTAGGCCACATAATAACTTTAACATTACTCATCGACCCTTGACATGATTGTCTTCCGTGATCACGGCTACTGAAAAGTGGTCAAAACGTCGAAATAAAAATCAAATAAAATACCGCGCTTAAAACCGTTAAAATGTAGTTTTAATAATCTGTAGGATGATTTGATGACTGATATATACGTTTTACGTAGAATGCAACCTACGTATATACGTTGGCTGCATCCCATTTCACAAATACGGTTAGATGGCTAGCTACTTCTACTGTTTCGTAGCTGGCTCAGCGATGAAACAGTTTAATCACTCAAGCGACGCAAATATGCAATAGATGTGAGAGTCATGTACTACTTGTTTGTGTCGTATACTATTGAGACGTTTATACAGTGAATTTATGGGGCCATGAACCTCTACAAAGAGCTTTCAAAATGCCTAATCGACTTTTCAAATAATCAGAGATGCCTACATTAGGCAATGAATCCAGCACGGTAACTATGAAATAGCACGTGGCATGGCACGCACTTGACATACTTATTAATATTATGAATGCGAAAGTAACTCTGTCTGTTCCGTTTTCACGGAAAAAGTACTGGACCGATTTGGGTAAAACTCAGTATTATATATATATATATTCGATGACGAGGATGAACATAGGATACTTTTATCCCGAAAAATAATATAGTTTCCGGGATAAAAATATACTTGTTTCTCTGTTTGTTATGCTTTTACGGAAAAACTACTGCATTGATTTGGCTGAAATTCGGTACATATGTAATTTTAATACCGAGGGTGGATAAGGGATACTTTTCATCCCGGATAATGGGATAAGTTTCGGGATAGATTTATGTAAAGGTTATCCCAGAAAGTAGGATAGGTTTTTATTTTGTGATTTGCCATTTTCTTCATTTTGCTTAATTTGGTCATTTTGATCGGTAGGATCGGATTCGGTCGATTTGGTAGATTTGGTCATTTTGGTGTATATATGTAGTTTTAATACCGAAAATGGGCATAGATGCTTTTCATTCGGGAGATGGGATAGTTGGCGATATAAAATGAAGTGAATCTTCCGGGGCAAATAGGGCTAACATAAAAATTTAATACAATGTAACCTGTGTTGTAACCTCTTTAAATAAGAGGCACGCACTAGAGGTTGACCCGCGGCGCAGCTGCGGGGTAAACTTGTTTTTTTATAAATCTTATATGCAATTACATCTCTATCTCTCAGTAAAGTAAATTGGGAAATTACTGACTGTAATGCTACCCACATGTGAGGTCGGAATCAGTCGGATTCCCTTAAAGTAAAAATACGCGTGGTAACATTGCACCGCAAAGATATACGATATAAGAGTCGCGTCACACGATGCGTTGCAGTGCCGTACCGCAAACATTTCGCTGCATGGGTACTGGTCACAGATTTTCAGCGCTTTAACGTCGTTACACCACAGCGGAAGGACTACAGTATACATCTTAAAATTTATGTTGATTAGAAAGACAGCTTGAGAAATCATTAAAATCACACCCATCATTTTCCGTATAACACGGGAATAATGTACGTAGATAATCTGTTACTTTGTTGACAGGAGTGCGTGAATAGCGATGTCCATGATTACAGACGATAATTAAGAATTCAAATTCAAAACCGGAATTTATACTTCATAATTATCGCGTAAATCAAATAACTTTTTATGTTAAGCTTGAAAGAGATAATTATGTATATGTATTAGTTATTTCGCGATTCTGATAATGAAAATGATATTGATCACAATAATAAGTAAATTAATTTATTATGACTATATTCTAATGTTTATTTTTATTTATATCGATTTGCTCTCTATACTGAATTCTAATACATGCCATTAGTTTGATAACTGTCATTCTAATCAAGTTAAACTTTAAGGAATAGTAAAGTCTAGTACATACATCCCTCAGGATACAAGTCCGGTGTGCATACAATGGATATTTAAAATACCGCGCCGCCGCCGCAATGCATCGTGTGAATTGGCATGGGGAAACGCTTGAAACGCATTTTGTTTCGTCACATCTACATGCCACTATTTGTCGACGTACTGATCGATAAGATTGCTACGCGTGATTTGAAGCAATGAAATTACGACACTGATAATTTTGTATCATGTATACGTTTAATTAACAAAGCGGCTTTAAGGTGGGTCTCCACCGACGGGAGAGGAAGAGAACCATGCAGCTTCCTTCCCGCGCACGACCCGAATAGCGTCTCCAAAAAGCGTCGAACTACCCCCTGGTGATCCACGGAGATCAATAATCCATCATTCGCTCTCAAGCCTCCATTAGGGAGTCGGAAGTGTTCCGCCCATGCCTCTCTTGATTCAGCCCTAACTGGACTTCCTCACTCGCAGAAGGGGGTAATCTCACGTGAGCTAGGGCTGCAGTGTGGGCTACAGCTGGTTCCCGTGGCTTTGGCATATGACGGCAGGTGGAACGCCGAGGTGTTTAGTGGGTTTCTGGCGAAGTTAGCCTGTAAGTCCCACACTACCCGAACGCCCCTGAGAAGTGGGGTAGCTGCAAATGGATTCACCTCGTTATTAAAAGGTGCGTCTCCACCGAACCTGTTGGCAACATTTTCATTTGCGCGTAACTTGATTCTAAATCCTGTAAAATATCTTAAATTTTAGTGTATGCTAGATACACTAAAATTTAAGATAAAACTTTTGTTATAATTTCTGAAATTTTCATTGAAATCCGTTGCAGCCGTTGCGAGATAAACTTCAGACTGACAGATAAATGATTACAGTATAATAAATAGCAGTTTATAGTTTTTGATATTTATTATAAACACACTTCAGACTTTTCAATTGCATTATTATAGATTAGAAAATATTTGTTTTAATAAATGGTACGATGATTCGCTCAAATAATGAAGTCATAACTTGCTACGCTCATACAAATACGAGGAGGCTACGACGCGGCGTTTTCTAAGATTTTAAAAAATGTAGAAAAAGAACTGACTTCGAGAGTAGCCAAAAATAAATATTTTCTGCAACATCTTAAATTGGTGCCAAGTAAACAAAAAACAACAATTATTTTAAAATATAGTAATTTTTATGTTTTACATCGCACCAGCTTAGATGATATAGACAATATTTATGTTTTGATTTTTAGTTACTCTTGAACTCGGTTTGTTTATTGCTAGAAATTTTTTACCTTTAAATCACAACAACAACAACAACAATACTTTTTATTGTACACCAACTTAAAACAGTAACACATTTGCACATCTTAAAATTAGAAGGTAGTAGAACAATGCGCGGCCTTATTGCTTAAAGCAATCTCTTCCAGGCAACCTTTGGATGGACAAGGATCTTAATCACGTATACGTTATCCATTAACAGTGAGAATATGAAACTATTCTGAAGCTGTATTGAATTCAACATAAAAATAATGATTAAAATCGGTTCGCAAACAAAAAGTAATAGAAATGCACACACAAACATTGAAGAATGTATGTGTGTGCATTTCACACGCAGTAGAAGTGAAACTTCAGAGAATATATAGGCGAACATAATTATATCTACAATGCTTAGTAGACAAGTGTGAACTGCGCACACACATTTTCGCATCTCTATTCTATTATAGAAGTATTTATTCTTAGGTCTTTACCCTTATTCTTAATAATTCAATCTAAATTACACTTTAAACTACTAGCATAAAGTTCAAAATTCAATGCACTTTTACGCACGTATATGTACCTACGTATCTGTTGATCTACGTATAAAAGAATATCTGCCTTAAGTATATACAAATAGAGCTAAAATTCATTTGAAATCTTTTAAGTTTAATTAAAGTGAAAATTAATACTAAGGGTTAAAGAGAAATGTGTTTATCTCTTTTTAGTGTCGCCTTTACATTTCGCTTTTTCGTTCCATTGAGTTTTAAATCACAATGATTCTAGAGAAGTTTCACTTCAATGAATATATTTACCCCATGAATTCAGAACCTCCTATTTTTAAAGTCGCTAAAAAGTGCCTTATTTAATTTGACTCTTACCTTACTACGGATGACGCCATACATGTATGGCATGTATATACATGTATTACATAAGGGATTAAATAAATGAAATCAGCGCAGACAGGCGTGTGGTGTAATTAATGTCAAACAGGTCATCTTGCCATATATCAAATTTCCATTAAGGTAACATGTCTGTGGCAGTTTTGACATGATATAACAATGCAAGGATTTCTCGACAAACAGTATTTCTGTTTTGAATCTATTATATGAGCGTAGTTTCAAATTATACTGCCCAGGTACATACATTTGGTGGGGCTGGACGAGCCCTGTATATATATACACACACATATATATAATACTAGCTGATGCCCACGACTTCGACCGCGTGGTGCGGTTTTTTAACTATCCTAAGGGAACTTTAATTTTTCGGGATCAATAGTATCCTATAGTTGACCAGGGATATAAGCTACCGCCATACAAAATTTCATTTAAATCGGACCAGTCGTTTCGGAGATTAGCCGGTAAAAACAAACAGAGAATCATAAAATTTGAAAAAAATCTAAATTAGTTCTATTTCACTTCTTACATTGGTTTTAGCATTTTTTTTCATTGTACAGAAATTTGACCTCTACATTTTATTATATGTATATATGTATCGTCGTCAGCCATTTGTAGTCTACTGCTGGATGTAGGTCTCCCCAAGACGGCGACACTCATCCCTGTCCTCTGGTTTCCTTATCCAACGCCTACCAGCGACCTCGCACAGATCGTCGGTCCATCGGGCTGGAGGGCGTCCGACACTACGTTTACCGAGACGCTGTCTCCACTCCAGATTTATATATGTATAGATAATATTTTTTTTAATTAAATTTATTTGTAGTAGGTATATAGTTTTTAAATTGTTTATGTTACAGTTTTCATTTAATAAATTATACTCTATTAAATAAAAAATGATAGACCAATTTTATGCACTTCCGTGTTTAAGGAAAGTATACTTTACATTGATTGTAAATGTAATGTAGTTTTTTTCCTATACAAGTTTAGATTTGAATTAAAACAAGCGGACTTCCGCTAGTCGAACTCTCGCATTTAGGGTTTCTTTATAAACTTAATTAGAGATGAAGTAATGTTCTACCCAACTTAGAGAAGGAATATTTTTTATAACATTTTAAGTATCGATGATTACAACACTTGCTGGTCGCTGTTATGGCATGGCCGCGCCGCATTTATTTTTTATGTCCATTATTCATTTTATATGTATACATATGTATTCACACTAGAAACTTTAACAGTACAAAATTTTTAGTAATAAATTTGCGAAAGCTTTTGTGACTATTGAAAAGGGGGTCCGAAAATAAATAACGAAATATACAAGTTAAACATCGTTGTGTGTTGTATAAGAATGATGCGTTAGCACATTTCAAAAACAATTTTAATTATTTTAACATTTAATAGAACTACGTATTTTACGATTTTAATTACGGTATTTTATTCGGTTTTTATTCCGACATTACGGCCACTTTTCAGTAGCCGTGGTCACGGAATACACAGATGTGTCATTGTTAAAGTTTTTATTTACAGCGCGTTCCATTCGTAGCTTACAATGCCCAAAATGCTCCGTTAGCCGTTCCACAAGACGACCGCGGTCGTTGTGTTCGTGGCGAAAACGTCACTAATGACGTCATCATTTTCGATCACACAACGCTCACAACGACCCATATCAAGAGGTGGGTCGAATAACCGTTCCACTTGGGTTTACGATTGTAACGCCGGCAAGAAAGCGGAACGGGAAAAATCGCGGTCGTGAACGTGCTCGTTGTGAGTCCCTGGTGGAACGTTAGCCTTAGCCTACCGCTAACTAAATTATATGGAAACTGAAAACCTTATAAAACCATTTTAGAATGTAACCAAAAAAATAATTTAATTCACACACAAATAGTCGCACACACAGTTACGATTAAAAGCCACACACGCCTACACCCATACATATTTTTATACTTAACCAACCAAATTTTCAAATTATTATAAGTATTTTAATTAATACTTTAGAAGAGGGGAAGGCCAGGAGTTCCATAGTGCGGGGTTTTTCTCAGTTTGGGCTCCTGTCTCCCGTTACTTAGTTTTGTAATGACTTTAAATCTAAGTCATTCACATATTTATTGCTCTTTTTACGATTTCGCAAAAATCTTATTGTTGCTTTACTTTAGTATTTAAGGGAGAAAATAAATAAATATTTCATTTCAACTTGTTCATTTAAATTATTTACTTTTAATTTTTTTATGTTTATTATTTACTCTATGGGAGTCTAATCTAATTGACCATCATTGCGCAACATGTTGTTGCTCGAAGAGAAGAAGCGGCGCAAGAAACTCTTCAGCAACATGCCTAGCTCTAAAATCAAATATATTACCGCGCCTAAAACTCTTAAAACGTAATTTTCTTATGTGTATTAGTCGCGACAACTTAAGAATAATAACATTCAACAAATAACCTTTTCAATTTTATTTTTCTATTATCAAAAATGTCTACTATTTTTACTTACTTGTCTATACGAATAAACAATCTAATCATAAGAGAATAACAATGTTAGGTAGAATCTTAACTTTTATTTTAGTTAATCAAAGCTTATTAAACATTATGAACGTATGACATGTATGTACAATCTTTGTCATCTATATTAAATAGAGTTGAACCGTAACTACGTTCTAAGTCTCACGCTCTTCCTACCATAAGCGCGGGGCACACGGGAGGAAAGTGGTTTTAGTGGGGTATTAGCACATGGGCTACCTCCCCACATAGAGGGAGGTACCTTGCTAAATGCCCACACATCGACTCTGTTAGCTGCGCATCTGTTACCGATGAGAGTTAGCCACTGAAGATATTCAGTGGCTAACTCTCATTGCTTTGATCTAATCCCAATAAAGGACCCGGTAGTGTAAGAAATGTACTTCCCCTGCCTCAAAAAAAGCTTAGGTTACACTATTACGTATTTAAAATGCATCATGTTTGTTACAGAAAATTGAAGACAAGTCCTCGGACCTCTCCGATGAAGATAGTGGTGAGTATTTCTTGACATTTTTAATTTATGTATTAACTTCGACATGCGTCATGATTTTGCCCTGTAAAATTTCGTCTATGACAGTAATGTATAGGTAACTTACCAATAATTGCTTAATAACGATATCTCATTCTGTAAATAATAATTGGATATGCTCTTAGTACTCGGCATACTCTGCTATTTTTACTATTTCGTTTTTATTTGTTACTTAAATAAATGTACTCGAAAAAACTTTAATATAAACTCTTATCACTTTACATCACAACAAAAGCGTAGATCAGTTACTGTTAGAAAATTAGAAAAATGATGTAAACAAAACGAGCATATTTAATTTAATAAATAATCTTTATTATTATTAATTATGGCTTAAATGAAGTACTTGCTTGTCTCACTGCGACTTATAACAAAACCTTTAATGAAATAGATATTTTCTATTACTCAAAACTAATTTTTAAATTAAAGATATTAGTCAAATAGAAATTTTAAATGTTTATTAGGCACCATAAATATCCACGCCTTTCAAATGTCTCTATAGTTTTATTTATGTATAAAATATGTATTTGTGCATAATTTTATGAATATTATAAATATATATATAATAGAACATCTGTTTATTCGTATTTTTAGTTATTAATATATTATCTATACATATAATAAAACTGTACAGGTCGAATTTCTGTACTATGACAAAAATGCTAAAAACGAATCAGGGGGATGTAAGAAGTGAAATAGAACTAGTTTAGATTTTTTGTCAAATTTTTGTTTCTCTGTTTGTCTGACTTTTTGCCTGTCTGTTTGTACAGGCTAAGCCCCGAAAGGACTGGACCGATTTAAATGAAATTTTGTATGGTGGAAGCTTATATCCCTGGTCAACATATAGGATTCTTTTGATCCCGAAAACTTAAAGAGTTCCCGTGGGATAGTTAAAAAAACTTTTCACGCGCACTAAGTCGCGGGCAGAAGCTAGTATATTATATATACTATATAGGGGCACTTCAGCAGGCATTATGTTCATAAATAAATAATATTTATATCAGAGCTTATCATGAACTCTTTATAGCGGTCTTGTTTTTGTACAAAAACATTGTAAAGTGTAAAAGTATCCAGTAATTGGCGAAAATCATATTAAACAGAGTTTAATGTTTATGTTATATAATATTCTCAGGTGTTGGATATGTAATAAATAAATAAATAATTTATGAATCAGGTACATCCATTTAATTTTAAGAAAGAATATACATTTTAAATCTGTTATAATTACACTGGCCTACAAAAAGAATCGAAATGTGTGCTGGGACACATGGAAGAAGTGAAACTTCAATGGACAAGTGGCAAAACAAATCGCAACAAAATTTTATCTTGTATTTTTACGGGTAGATTGTTAATGTACTTGTCCAATTTGAAAACCTGCTCGTAAAACTTCAAGTTAAAAAAAATTTGCGATTCGTTTTGCCTCTTATCCGTTGCCATTCGTTTTTCTACTTGTCCATTGAAGTTTCACTTCTACTATGTGTTCCAGCACACATGGCGATTTTTGGCAGGTTCAATGGAAATTATGATTTGGTTACGTTAGGTACATTTTAATGAATGCATTTTTTGTTTAAACATATTTTATTTTATCAAACATAAAAACTGAATTCAATCCGGAACCAAAAAACGCATCCATAGTCTACTCTAAAATTATGCCGCCTCTCACCACGTCTTGTCTAAATTTATGCCGCTCCTCCATGCGGCCGTAACGCTTTATCGTGACAGAAAAATTCTAAGACCCCGTCTATATAGAAGTTTCACTTCAATAAAAAGTAGTCTGTACTTTTGACCAGTCCTATCAAGAATAGATATTCTTTTGTATTTCGATGCGCTAAATCCGAATCTGGGGTCAGTTTGGTCCATACATTTTCTATTACACCCTCAAAAGTTTGAGGGTGTAATAGAAAATAAAACTTTCATATTTGTGGGCTAGTGTTATTAATATTAGTATTGTTTCCATGGTAAATTATGCTGCAGAAAAATAAAACATTCCGCTATATTTGGTAGCAGGCCTATGTTTTTTTTCTTCATACAAGGCGCCGGGCTTGCGTTGCGACCAACCTGTTTTCGCGCCCACAACCTGCGTAAAATAAACAATGTTCGACTCTGTAAACATAGTACTCGGCAAAACTGGTAATCGTCTGTAATAATTGTAATATAGAACAACCTCGAAAATCGGAAACTACTAATCCCAACGTATGTATTAAAATCCGAATACCCCTTGCTCTATATAAATTGCGAGGAAAACTGTATGTATCGCGTTGAACACGTCCTGACAAGCAACCATGATAGAATTTTTTACACAATTGCAAATAAGTATAACTAGAGTTTACCCCGCGGGTCATACGTAAGCTACCTCTGTCTAACATACACAAACACTTTATTGCTTTTTTTTTTTAACCTTTAGTGAAAAATTACCTAGCTTATAGTGAAAACCGCTTAAAAATCTGTTGTGTTTCTTAGGCGGAGTTAGCGGATATACAGACAGTCAGACGCGGAAAGCGACTTGTTTTATACCATGTAAAAATGAGTTTAGATTACTTGTATAAACGCAAAATACAAAATCTTTGTTATACTTAAAATATGTCTTTTATACATTTTCTGTTACTATTATGACATGAACGCTTCGAGGTTTTAAACAGGGGATAAAAGCTTCGGTGATCGAATTCCAGGTATTCTGAGCACCTCTAGTTTTTAGATTTTTCATGATTTCACACTATTGTGCGACAAACAAAAGACACAGTTTCAACTTTCATCTATACAGTGCCATTAGTGTCTGAGTAGACCGTCGCGTAGGTGACATGCACAGACAGATGACCCGGACGGTCACGAGGTTATTCTAAGGGTTGTGTCGTTGATAGTTACGCAATTGCCCTGTTGCCCACGCCGCCCTTGGTAAAAATTGAAAGATTATTTATTATCTCCACTTTACGACATATAATTCATAGGACTTTGAATGTCATCCGATTTCTGCTAAATATCTTTTTAATATTGCTAATGAATTTCGGGTATCGCAGAATTTAAATGGAAAAATATTTTACATAAAGCTTTTCGCCTACGGATGGTTCATTTCAAAGAGGAAGAAAAAGATATCAAATACTCAGAAACATATTGCGATATTGTACCGATAAAATTATTTTTACTTCAAAAAAAGTCTTATAGGGCTTTGATTCAAAATGGCGGCCTATTTTTTATGAAGATGTGACTTTATCTACACCCACCTTACCGGGGTCAAACAGTGAAATAAGATTCGCAGAACCAGATACCTACTGAAACCACCCCGATGTTCCTATAATAACCCAAGAGTGGTTGAACATTAGCTGAGCGAACGTGAAATGTGTGAATCAGCTCTCATTAGTATACAGCACACAGGCTTTCCCATTTGTTTCCCGTCCAGTGAGAACTACGTGCGGAATACGTGCTCGCTATACCTCGTCCACGATTGAGAGCGAGAGGTTAGATCCGGCTTCCAAGATTCCAAGCATACTGGCATATGGGATGCCAGCCTGTCCTACACCGGAACCTCACGAAGCAGCCATGCCCCAAAAGGATCTGCGTCAGTCAAAATATTAGGGTGCCTGCCGCCTGTTGAGTTGTTCTGACAGTAGAGTTTTTACCGCAGTGTAGCGTCTTAGGACTCCGTATTCTGAATCAGTACTGAAGCATTAATCGATATTGCAGAAGATAATGGAGCCTTTCGTAGTGTGTTTCTTTCCCTTTTTTTTACGAGGTTTGTTTCAATTATTCATGAATACTTCTTTAAGTCTTTAAAAGGACAAATATACAAATCTGTCATACGACCAGTCATGCTATATGGGTCGGAATGTTGGGCCACTAAAGCGATAAACCACAAAAGTCTCCACTCAGCTGAGATGAGAATGTTGAGATGGATGTGTGGTGTCACAAGAATGGATAAGGTGAGAAATGAGTACATAAGGGGATCTTTCAAAGTCGCACCCGTGAATGAAAAATTGAGAGGAAGAAGATTAAGTTGGTATGGGCATATAATGAGGAGGGATGAAAGTCACGTGACAAAAAGAATGTTAAACTTTAAGATAGATGGGTACAAATGTAAAGGTAGACCAAAAAAAAGATGGATGGATTGTGTGAAGGATGATATGATGATATGTGGTGTGACAGAAGATGTATGTCAGAGTAGAGGAGTGTGAAACGAAAAGACATATTGTGCCGACCCCAAATAATTGGGATATGGTGAAAGAAAAGAGAGAGACTTCTTTAAGTCTAGTTTAATAAGTAATCTTCAATCAAATAGCAACACGGTGAAGTCTCAACCCAATTGTAGTTCTTTAACTGACGCTAAACAATGGGGTGCTTGTTCCACCTCGATGTTTCAAAAGTTTTACTACGAGGGTGGTAATTAAGTTGTTGCAAACGAGTTTACTTAGTACGAGCAATTTGAGGCGAGGCTTTTACCTTCATCCTAAGTTTTTATAATAACCTTAACTCTGTTAAACGTAGGAAAGAGCTTCTGAATTTTGCGAGAACAACGTAAACTAAACTTGTTTGGGATTCAAGTAAAAACTACTCGGCCATGCCATGACTGGGCCAATTTCGATGTGGTTTTCGTTAATCGACAGCAAATTGTCAGACTTCAAATCTGCGGTACTTTTTATCACGGGAACGGGAATCCTCCTGCGAATGGTTCAAAGGGGCCTAAGTGAAAAAAAATCTGTATCCAGGGCAATTTTTTTTACTTTGATCGTTTCTATGTTTATTAGACATCTTTAGTAGAACAGTTGTAGTTGTGTATGCTTATTGCCTACAGTAACATTAATTATACCGGGTTAATGGGATGACTGTATTTTCATACTAAAAGACCATTGTTCTGCAGGAAATATATTTTGATTTTAAATATTGCAAAACAATTGTTATGTACCTCTCCAATGTGGACGTAGTCGCGGGTAAACAAATATCATGTATTTACTCACTTTAAATTTATTTCGTATTTCCGGTGCTGTGGTCATTTTGCAAAAATCCGAACTCTTATAATTTTCGTCGTTCGGCGATGACAACCGCTTTCCATCAGGTGGTGGGTCGCCTGTCTGGTGAACTCATGCAAGTAAAAAATCCTTCCGGCAATGTATATCTTAACAGAGTACATTACGTATAAGAAATTCGACAGAAAGGAGTATTCTATAAATTACTGCACAATAGTATAATGAGCCCGTAAGAAACAATCTGTGCAGTTCACACGCAGAAGAAGTGAAACTTCAGAGAATATACTCATAGATAATTCTTCTCTACGTTTTATTAATATAAATAATAAAATCCTTTAGCCGACATCCGTCAACATATCATAATTCAAAATAAACTTCTTAAGTATCACTTTCAATTTTTCACTGTTTTAGTTTAAAAAATATTATTATCAGTTTTATTTCGGTCCATATTGGACCTATGTTTAATCATCGGCCTTATTGACTCTAACCTGTGCTGCACAATGTTAAACTCGTATCTCAGTCTCTCGCAGGCTTAGTCCTATAGATTTATGTGTTAATCTCTTTTTAGTGTTGCTGTTTCGTTTTATCGAGTTTCAAATCACAACGATTCTAAAGACGTTTCACTTCGATAATATAAAAAAAAAGAAAAGATTATCAAAAGAAAGATTTTGTTTAAATTTTCTGAAAAGGAAACAATAAACTTTGCACTACATACAACGCACCACACATCATTTTGTTACATTATACAGTTTTCTATAGTACAAAAGCATGTCGCGAGATTTTCCTGTGTAAAAGAGATGTTTGTTTTTCTCATTGTGTTATTACATACACAACTAACGAGCCACTTAAAATGAGTTTCTAGGAATTATAAAATACAAGTCAAGAGAAGCCACTGGTGCGAATAATTGAAAGTTCTCACTATATAACCTTTGAAGTTATGCTTCCCGGGAAACTGCATAGAAATTATTCATGTGCAATAAAATATTTGCGTCTCGAGACTAGGCGTAAAGCTTGTTAATTATCGCGCTAAGCGACACGCCTTTTTAGTCTGTTAATTGGTATTTTAATGAAGAGATATTTTATAAGGTTCATTGCAACCAGTAATTACTAGTATTTGTTATACTTAAATTAAACGTACCTTGCTACGTCATACTTTTGATACAATACAAAATATCTTTATTAATTCTGTGTGTACGCTTGAATGTTTGATAATTTTGAAAAATGCGCTTGTATATAAGTTAGATTCGACTCACCGATAGCTCGTTGACGATTTTAATTTGAAGAGTGTGAAACGCAGTATCATGTAGACGGTGGCGGCATTCGTAGACACTCGATTTAATTGACACTCACGATTTTACAGTGACGTTTATACGAGCATTTTCGAACCGTGGGAATTTGAATACAAGCGTTTAATAGTAAACCCTACACAGTATATGCTATTGAAATGCTTGGACTATGGGATCCTGAAATCAGGAGCTTCTTTATAAAGCTGTCAAACGCCTGCTCGACTGTTCAGACTATCATAGGACTGGTGCTTTAGACTACTGATCATTATGGCGATCCAAAGAAGTAACGTAGTCAGCGTTCTGGGTACTTAACCCATGGAACATAATGAGCTAAGCTCATAATAAAACTACAATTCAGCTGTTTTAAGTGCGGTATTTTATTTGATCTTATAGCGACGTATCTTCCATTTTTCAGTAGCCGTGAAGACGAAAGACAAAGATGTCAACTGTCAATGAGTAATTTTAAAGTTTGTATTAAGCCTACCGCCACCTTTTTTATTTTAATTTTTGTTTATGGTCATTATTTACTCCTCGTCGTTGAAACGTCGGAAGAAAAATCAAATAAAATATCGCACTTAAAACCTAGTTTTATTATGTGTACTTGTCGCAAAAACTTAGAAAATCTTACCTAAACTCATTTATCTATATATGCTTTTTGTTTTAAAGTATGAAAGTATTCGTACATATTTCCTCTTTCAGTTACGTATGTATTTTTCAATTATACATACATTGTATTTGTCAGATGTAATTCCAACACTAAGCTGAGCGCAAACTTTTTTGACTCAGCTGAGTTTAGTTGACTTGTAAACCTAACTTATTCATGAAAGCTCGGCCACAAGAAAAATAAATTGGTGTTCCAGTGATGTTAAATGTAGAGGCGTACGAGGGCTTGGATCATGCTTTTCAGACACGGCTTGTGACGTCGGAATTTTTGTTGTAAAACTTTATATTATTATAGACAAAATATTCTGTTGTATAGACTATAGCATATTTTTGGATTCAATACAATAAAAGATGTCGAACTAAGAGCAAAAGATTTTCCAACATTCCTTAACGCAATTATCAGCTGTGGATCACCACTACGGTGTAATTCATTCGACATTTAACTTAGAACTCCGCAAAAAGGTAACAACATAGTGTGTAAGATCTACAAGAAGTTTACCAATTTAACCGTAGAGCTGCACTTACGACTCGAGCGTGTAAATAAGAATGGTATAACTCGATTTCCAATCTCTACGGCGTCCTTCCGTTGATACAGATACGTGCTGAGGCGAATCAAATCTAAACAAAAGCTTTATTTTTGTTGTAGTTTTTGAAGTGAAACTTCTATATAGACGGAGAGTATTAGGATTTTTTCTGTCACGAAAAAGCGTTACGGCCGTGGTCAAAGGCGGCATAATTTTAGAGTAGACGTGGTTAGAGGTGGAATAATGTTAGAGTAGACTGTCGATGTTTTTATTGGCTACGGATCGAATTCGGTTTTTTGGTGTGATAAAATACAATATGTTTAAATAAAACATGCATTCATTAAAATGTACCTAACCTAACCAAATCATAATTTACAGTAAACCTGCGAAAAATCGAAATGTGTGCTGGGGTACATAGTAGAAGTGAAACTTCAGCGGACAAGTGGAAAAACGAGTGGCAACGGATAAGTGGAAAAACGAATCGCACACATTTCGAAATTTCTAGGGCCCCGTTGCTCTTTAAAAAAAAAACAGAACCATTAAGAAATCATCATATCTATTTGTTTTCTGAAGTGAAACTTCTTTAGAATTATCGTAACTTGAAAATCGACAAACGAATCGAGATTCAACCTTATTAAACTCGAAATTAAACACATTTCTCTGCAACTGTCAGTATTAATTTTCAAGTTAAAAAAATTTCAAATGATTGTTACTCTATCTGTATACAGTTAAGGCAGATATTCTTTTATACGTAGATCAAAGGAAATTGTGCCTAACAGTGCATTAAATTTTGAACTTTATACTAGTGATTTAAAATGTAATTTAGATTGAATTTCTTGAATTATAATATGTTGACAGATGTAGGCTAAAGGAATTATATTTATATTAATAAAAGTTACAGAAGAATTATCTGTGAGTATATTCTCTGAAGTTTCACTTATACGGCGTGTGAACTGCACACACACACAAAATTTTTATGATCCAGTCATTCGGTAATCTTATGCCTAAATAAATAAAAAAACTGTAAGTAAGATATATTATATGTAGGTATGTGCCACTATCAACCGTGTAGCGAAACTGCGAAAATTAAACATTGGGAGTGTCCGCCGTATATATATATATATATATATATATATATATATATATATATATATTTTCAAAACCCCGATTTTGAAACATTCTTGCTCCTCTCCTATTGATCTTAGCGTGATGTCATATAGCCTATAGTCTTCCTCGATAAGTGGGCTATCTAACACTGAAAGAATTTTTAAATCACTAGTAGTTTTGAGATTAGCGCGTTCAAACAAACAAACTCTTCAGCTTTATATACTATTATGTGACAGAACTTATGACCCGACCACATATAATACAAACTTTCAACCAAATGGGTTCCGTGGTTTTTCTTACTCTTGTAATATTAGTATGGTTTTCTATTTCTTCTATTTCTAATAAGCGTTTATCATATTTATTCTAATAACACAGCACTAATAATTCATTACTTGAAATTTCTCAGTAATTTTCTAAGGAGAACGGTAATGTAAGGTAACTTAATCCTTTGCAAAAATGGGTTTTACCCCATGTCGTTATGTTACATAAATGCGCAGAAAAATCGCAAGGTTTGGGTGGAACGGTCGTATAATTAAATGTGATTTGGTTTCGGTTCTCGAAGCTGTCGAGAATAACTTCTGATTGAGTTAATTGTGTCCGTTGTTCCCATTAGGATAGCCGCACATTGGGAGACCCAGGCGAAATTATTATTTAATTCTCAAATTAAAGAATACATATGAATGCAATGTAATATCGAAAGACAGATTGGGTTAAATACAATGGACCACTCTGGAGCTGATACTCAGACCATAGTAATATTTTTTATTACAATATAAACTAAAAATGCTAATAAATGATTTATATATAACTAAAATTAACTAACAGTATCCACTATAGTAAATAACCGAAAGTTCGTTTACGAAATTTATCTTTACAGGAATGGAATCCCGTACCACTGCGTTGTAGCGAGATAGCAAGGTTTATCCAACTCGGCTACAGAGATCAAACAAATAATTTGGTCTATAAAAGATTCTTAAAGCAGTCTATTTCAAAACCATTTTCTAGTTTTAGATGCTGTAAGGTTTGACCCAGGTCAAAACCTAGTGAATAAGCTCAGTTTATTTAGAGAGCGAGCATTCATTTTACATTGCGTTAAATTTTTATCAAGGCGCTTTTCGTTCCCAGAAAATTTTGACTACTCCAATAAATAAACTATCTCATTTTCCGGGATGAAAAGTATTCTATATTTATTCTCGGTATTGACTACATAAATGTGTAGGTACTAAATTTCAGTGACAGCTGTCATGTATGTAGTTTTTCCGTGAAGGCGTAACTGACAGAGTTGCTTTCGCGCTTACAATATTAAAAGTATGGATTAATGAATAAACCTGTATTAAAATTGCATGCACTTAACTATAATCTATACTAATATTATAATGAGCAAAGATTTGATTGTTTGTTTGTTTTTGTTCCTTGAATAGGTTCCGAAACTGCTGAACCGATTTGAAAAATTCTTTCACTGTTGGCAAGCTACACTATCCCGGGTGACATAGGCTATATTATATATTCAAAAAATTTAGGGATCCTTACTAAAACTCAAATAATGTAACTTAAGATGTAAAAAAATACCTAAAATATTCTTTACATCGTGTGCGCTGGAAAAATATTGATGAAAGAATAAAATAATGTACTATGACTTTGCAGAATACATCATTATTTACAAAAAGTGTCGCGACAGCATATGTCTGACTATTATAGTTATGCCACAATAATTGTTCTTTTATTTTAAAAAAATAATTGAAATGCCGCAACTAGAAATGCTCTTTATTTGTATCTTGGTATTCACCCCTATAGAAATAAATGACTTCATATTCAAGACTGCTTCAATACCTTTATATAACTTTTTGAATTATTCAATTCGGACATTCTATTCGAAAGATATCACGAGCTTAAAAATGTAAGTATTAGAAAAAAGTTGCGTGGCTACCGCTCACGCGATGTAGGCGTCACTGGGATACGGGCCGTATGGGACGGGAAATAATTCGCTTAGTAGGTAATTAAACTCAACAAAATCTTTTTAGACATTCGTGCGAAGCCGGGGCGGATCGCTACTATTTTTATAAAATCATAGATAATAATAATAATTAATAACTAAATAGTATTACATACAATGACTTAACTTCTGTATAGACAATAAAACTTGGCTATATTGTGTGTTATCTGTGGTTTCTCAAGTTTATAAGAAGTATACTGAGCCTTGGTCAGGTTGGTAGATCCATTGTCCGAAGTAGGCACCAGCCCTCTAAACAGTTTAAATAAATAGATAGATAGATAACACTTTATTATACACCAATATTAAAAAGAACTTAAAGACTAAAATTATATCTAGTTGTGTACAAAGAGGGCGGTCTTACTGCTAAAAAGCGATCTCTTCCAGACAACCCCAATAAATATTGTATCACTTGCACGGACTAGTGCGTGCGTCTTACGTTTATTACTTTTGGATGTGACAGGTTCAGAGCAGGGACTGCGTTTAGTTCTTAAATGAGATTAACTGCTTTGAAGTTAATGTTCTGTCGCTTGAACTACAACGCAGTTGTAAGCCCTACCTGGCATTAGGTGTACCTGTATTTTCACAATAAAACTAAATATATTTTCTTTTCTTTTAAAACGTGATCATACCAGCGTAGGCGATACTGTTGTAGCTGAATTGTTGTCACGGACAAGAAAGCTGCCGCGGATGCGAAGCCTCTAACCCAATCCATCCGCGTATAATCTCGATGACGCACTAATAAATTCTATTATTCTACATTTACAAAAAAATTCTTAACACTTTGACGCAGACGACCTAACTAACGGTAAGAGATTCCTGCTATCTATAAACGATTATAATACAAGGGGCGTTGTCAACGCGTTACCAGTCTTTAGGATGGGATGAATAAAGAATGCGATAGAGGGGATCGGATAGAGGAATAGAACAGTGGCCATCGGAACGTTCACTTATCGCACGAAATATGATTTGCTCAAGGCTGAACTTTTCATTACTCTAATCTGTGAAAAGTCGTGGTAGCGTAACGGCTAGCGCGCGCGTCCCCATCTCAAAGGGCGCGGGTTCGATCCTGGCCGGAACGCATGCACCACTTAGGCAGTTTTCTGACCTAATGTGCATATTGTTACAATTACCACTGAAGGAAAACATCTTAATGCAACCTGCACATCGAGATAACCGATGTGTCAAAACTGCCAAGCCGCCTTAGACAAGCATGGCGGGTATACTGCCCGTTCCCCTATAGTGGGAGGACCGAGCCCAACAGTGGGACGTTTATGGGCTGTTATTATTTTATTATTTGATCTGTGAGAGCGTGGTATGACACCGATTGAGCAGGCCTTCTGTGCTGTAGTCAAGATAATGAATTCAGCACGTTTCTACCGCGTTAAACATTATAAACGCAAACGAACATCGTGACACAGGACTTTTATATATTTCATTAAGAAAATTGCAAGATAGAAGCATGATATAACTTTTTATCTAATTAAATTAACTAATGTAATTAGATAAACACTTATAATTTTTTAATCTTATCTGTACCAAGCCAATGCAGATGCAGAATATTTGGATTTAACATTTCGATTTGAGTAAAGTTTGAACAACCGAATGGATTTAACTTAAAGCAGGAAGCAGCTTCATTCAAGTTTGCCATGTGTTAGTTGTGAACTACTGGAAAACTCTTTCCTTGACATCTTTGCAGTACTACTTTGTTAAATACTTAATTTATAAATCTTTTACATCTGAAACGACACTTCCTCGCGTGAACTTTGTATCGATATACTAATAGACGCACAAATACGTAATTGTAGATATCTTACACCTATTTTTAAATTTAAATTGTGACTGATGATGACGCTCATTCCCTGGAAGATGGGCTGCGCCTTAGTGTGGGATGCTACTTGCATTGACACTCTGGCGGCGTCCCATCTTTCAACTACGTGCACTACCGCCGGTTCTACTGCAGCCGAGGAGGCCCTCAAGTGCCGCAAATATGCCGCCATTGGAAATGGTGACACATTTGCGGCATTTGGGGTAAAAACTCGAGGTCCGTAGGGTCCTAACGCTCTAAAGCTACCGTGATGTCGCCAAACGTTTAGTAGACGTCACACGCGACCAGAAGGCTGGCGTCTATTTTGCTCAAAGATTAAGCGTTGCTATACAACGTGGCAACGCCGCCAGCCTTTTGGGAACGTTCCCGTTAAGTGACATTGGTTTGGGACTATTATTTTATCTTTAGCTATTTTTCCCTTTTTTTTTATTAAGTTTTAGTTTTTAATATAGTATAGTTTGTAGTTTATTTAGAAGTTTAAACCAGAATTTAGATATTTTATGAGAAAAAAATAATTGACCTAATAAATATTTTAGATTGTATAGATTTAAATTGTTACTCTATTTATATTAAATTTACTTGCCTTTAATTGCATAATAAGACTTAAAATTTAAGTGATTATTTATTAATATAGTTTAAAAGGTAAAAAGTTATATATAATCCACACATCTATATATATATATTAATACGAGAAGCAAACACTTTGTACCCCTTACGAAAATTGCGCGGCCGGAGAGGTATGCAATTTCGCACACTTAGCTATAGTTTATATAGAGAAGGAGTGCAGAATGCTAATATTTTATTAAAATTATTCATAAAAATACATTAACGCCCAGTTTCTATATTGCAAAAACGATTCGTTTTTGTTACCGACGGTTAGAATATTGCCGCCTGGTAACTCAACTGATGTTTCTATAATGAGCTGTTCGTAGCTGGTTACACATGAAACTACCAATTACCGATGAGAAGAATTTTTTAACCGATCGGTTGACTTTTTTTATGGAAACGACAGATGAAGTGTTTCTATATTATAACCACTAGTTGCCAGCACTACTATGCTTAGAAATTTTATTACCACCCGATTTCGGCCGGTTGCCGGTTTTTTGTCTTTATTAATACTTTGATTTTTAATTAAATTAAACTTTTTTTTAACTTCTTCTTTTGACTTGGATTTGATTCTTATTTATATTTTTCAAATTTGCTATTTTTGTCTTTAACAGTTCTAATTCTAATTCAAGTATTGCTTTACTATTCATCTCTATTAATATTATAAATACGAAAGTAACTTTGTATGTCTGTCTGTCTGCCTGTTACGCTTTCACGGAAAAACTACTAGACCGATTTGGTTGAAACTCAGTATATATACTTTTTTGATGCTGAGGATAAACATAGCATACTTTTACCCCGAAAAATGGGGTAGTTTCCGGGATAAAAGTATATTTTTCTGTGTGCCTGTAATGCTTTCACGGAAAATTATTAGAGCGATTTGGCTGTAACTTGGTATTTTTTTTTTTTTTTCATTTATTTGGACAAAAAAACAGTATTGTACAGAATTTAATATTATGAATCTTATACATAGGTAGTTATACTTAATACAACACCAACATCATTTGCCACATATTGAGTATTTGAAATTATACTAGCTACCGTAAGTAAAAACAAAACTGAGAAGAAAAAAAAAAACAATGTTTGGTATACAACATCTAAAAGAGCAAAAAAAAAATGTATATATGTAAGTTCAAAATGTAGATTGGACATAGGATACTTTTCATTCGGGAAAAGAGAGTTTGGGATAGATTCATGTAAAGGTTATCCCAGAAGATAGGATAGGTTTCGTTTTTTTTGTGATGTCATTTTTGTCAATTTGGTCATTTTGGTTATTTTGGTCATATTCGTCACTTTCGTCATTTTCATATTTTTGTCAGTTTTGTCATTTTCGTTATTTTAAGCACTTTCGTTATCTTCATCATTTTAATCATTTTCATAGTGTTAATAATTTTCGTCGACAAATATTTAAAACAACAACAAAGTCTCAGTTCTCAGTTGTTGCCAGCACAGATAAAACTTATATATTTACTGCCACCTTTTTAATAATAAGGTCAAAGGTTCGAAAGTCATTAGACTACAGCTTTTTGTTATTCTTGAGCTTCACTTGCGATAACTTTATAGTTATCGATTGTAACCTAATGCGTCTTAAATATAGCGTTAACAATAACACTGAATGAGTATAAAATTATTCATTGATAACGTATCAGTACGTACTAACTGTCAATATTTAACGTCATTAATAATAAATAACAACATCGCTTCAAATAATACATTAAATCCATCGCTACATCTGTGTAAAACGGTCAATATCTATAACATCATCCCAAAAGAAGCAGTAGCATTACAAAAAGTTCCCTAAAAGAATTGAGCGAAAACGAAAAATCGGACAAGGTTCGCACAATGTTTTCGTCATTTGACTCTGTAACCATAAAAACCGTTGTATTTAGTCTTAACTTATTTAAAAAAATTACGATCAATAACCACAAATCAATAAAACTATCGCAAAATTTATAAAGTGACAACACTGTTTTATCTTTTTTTTGCAATAAATCCAATGACATTGGAACAATCATTATTTGAAAAGTTCATATGTATCGTATATAGTATATACGATTGACATTAAAAATCAATCTTTCAATTAATCTTATTAAAAAATACTTACAATTACAGAGCCATCTTATATGAATGTTGAATGAACAAAACGCATTCATGAAATGTCATATAAACTTTTCAAATGATGATTGTTAAAATGTCATTATAACAAAAAAGATGAAACAGTGTTGTCACTTCAGCAATTTATCGCTTGTTTTAGTGAGTTGTGGTTGTCGATCGGAATTTTCTTTAAATAAGTTAAGGCTAATAACTATATTTTTTATGGTTCCAGGGTCAAATGACTACATCTTTATGGGAACCTTGTCTGATCTTTTGTTGTCATTCAATTGCTTTATGAAACTTTTTGTAATGCTACTGTTCTATTTGGAATAATGTTATAATTATTGACCGTTTCAACAGATGTAGCGATGGATTTAATGTGTTATTTGAAGCACTATTATTGTTTATTGTTAATGACGTTAAATATTATTAAAAAAAACGACGTATAAACGACGAACGAAGTCACCTACGATCGGTAAGTAATTATTCAGAACTCAAAATTATTTCGTAAAAATCAATTTATTTATTAGGTAAAATCAGTACGACGCGTACTTGACCTTTTTGTCGGTGTTGCCGGTTTTACAAAAGCAAAACTCCCTAAGTGAGCGTCGAATTAGTATATTTGGGATAGACACAAAATGATTTAAAAAGAAAACAAATTTTCATGGAAAGATCATGTACACTTATAAAGTGGTCAAATTTTGTTTGTTTGTATAGGAATGGGAATGGACGCGAATGTAGAGATCTATAATCTATATATCATTTTATAATCTAAGCATTGAACATTATAAAGTGAAGTTAGTTATAAGGGAACATCCCTATTGTGAGGAACATTTTCCTAATACAAAGTCACCAATATGGAACGCACTCCTATAGCCTAGCGTGCTCGTTCGTTCATGAAGACAAATATTTTTCCCATACAAAATCCTATATAAAACAGGGTTCGGAAAACTGTCAAATGTCAGATTTTTTCCTAGTCAGATAGACTCTGAGTCGCTTAAAATTACATCGATACATCACTATCATGTATTATATTTCATGTCATTTTCTCACAGCCGAAACTATAAATACATTTCTAGTTATCTCTTTTTTTTATTACACTTTTTTGTTTCATAAAATCCAATTCACACCGTCATCCCAAAAGAAGTTTCATTTTAAATTAAATTGTAACTTTACGTTACCACTATTTAGGTTATAATTTAATCTCCATTTTCTATTTTTTTTGCTTTCCTGAAAAAGCATCAAGTATACCTTAGCATGATCGGTTTGCCCATAAATATTGTGAGTTTGTCTTTAGCTGGCATCTCTATATACGCTTCACATAGACAAATAAAATGGCGAGGTGCGAGTGTAAGACAATGCTGTCACGCACACAAGCATGCATTAGCTGGCCAGTTTTTATAATAAAAAATATAGAGCGACGCCAAATCTAGAGGCTATGTCATCAAAGTTCACTGTGTTATTTTCAACGCTATATTTAAGACGCATTAGAACACAACTAATAAGTATAAAGTTATCGCAGGTGTTGCCCAAACATAACAAAAAACAGCAGTGTAGTGACTTTCGAACCTTTGACCTGATTATTAGCAAGGTGGCATTAACCATATAAGTGTTATCTGTGGTGGCAACAACTGAGAACTTTGTTGGGGGAACTGAAAGGAAATGTTATGCTATGCAGTTTTATTTTCTAAGAACGTGTAAAATTAGTCTAAAATGAACAGTAGTTGTAGGATATTGATAGTTTTTGAGTAGTAATTATGTGTTTTTGTGAGAAATGTGATCTGTATAATTAAATGTGGCCTTTCGAGTTGTCACCAGAACTCCGTTCATCAGTTGATAACCTACAGTTCAGCTGAGTTATACATAAGCTTAAGAAAGTCAAGAAAGTATATTTTAATCTAAGATCTGCCATAAACCTAAATAAATAATAATATAACTTTGTTTTTGACGACGAAAATTATGAACATTACAAAAATGATTAAAATTACGAAAATCACCAATATGACCAAATTGACGAAAATGGTTAAAAAGACGAAAATTATTAAACTGACGAAATTGATAAACATGACCAAAATGACGTCACAAAAAACAAACTGTATTCCTTTTCCGGGATGAAAAGTATCCTATGTCCATCCTAGATATTGATCTTACATTTATAACGAGTTTCAGCCACATCAGTGCAATAGCTTTTCTGTGAAAGCATTAAAGAGAAACACAGAAAAATATACTTTTATCCCGGAAACTATCCCATTAGTTATCCGTGATAGCGTAACAGTCAGAGTTACTTTGGCATTTCTAATATTAATAGGGATGAATAGTGAATCGATACTGGAATTGTAATTAGAACTGTTAAAGACAGAAATAGCAAATTTGAAGGATATAAATAAGAATTAAACCCAAGTCTAAAGAGGTAAAAAATTAGAGTTTAATTTAATTAAAAATCAAAGTATTAATAACGATAAAAAAACTAGCAACCGGCCGAAATCGGGTGGTAATAAAATTTCTACGAATAGTAGTGTTGACAACTAGTGGTTATAATATAGAAACACTTCATCTGTCGTTTCCATAAAAAAAGTCAACCGATCGGTTAAAAAATCCTTCTCATCGGTAATTGGTAGTTTTAGGTGTAACCAGCTACGAACAGTTCATTATAGAAACATCATTAGAGTTACCGGCGGTAATATTCTAACCGTCGGTAACAAAAACGAATCAAACTTGTAATTTAAATTATTTATAGTCGAATTTCGACACTAGTAAATTTAAATATTTATACGACCATAAGTCAGCTAGTGTACTACTAGTTTTTATCAACTATTGGCGACATATCACAACTGTATCTCTGCAAATAAAGATTCATTCGTTCATTCATTCAGTCAAATCTTCTGAGCGCATCACTGTCCGCAAACATATTTGTTTTTGAAACTCGTACTAAATCATTGATTTTTACCAGTAATAAGGAGTGATTGTTATCGATAAAGCAATAGAATGGAAATATACCTAAGATTTGTGAGAATTTAAAAATGAATTTGGTTGCGGACATCGATACTCTCGAAAGATTCACCTGGACATTCTAATTTCCGTAGTAAGAAGAATCTTGTTTTCGTCTTTGTTATATAGCAAGCAAATCTATGCTACATTTCAAGTCAATCCCATCAACGCTTATATAATAATATCAGCCCCACTGCTGGGCTGAGCTCCCGTTATTACTTTTATCTGTGCAGGAATGGAAAAAGAATACAATTTCCTACGGTCGGGCGGTCAAGCCACAGCCAGGTGGTAGGGTATTTGCCCGTCTGGATGGCAACAAACCTGGTCTAAAGTATGCCGCCGTAACAACCTTGAGTTGTGTTCCGGTATTAGTGGCCAGGTTCCAGTGCTCCTTAGAGAGCAGCAGCACATTGGCTTTCCATAAGGGGGCCATCTGCTTGTTTGCTCAGCTCATGCAATTAGAAAAAAAATATTACTTTGGGACTGTCTATCCCATTCAAAGCAGATTGGCGGGTTTGACACAAATGTAATCTCGACGTGCGCGTTTCATCATGATGCTTGATGACGGATCAATTAGTAATGTCCTAGTGCGTTACCGGCTCTATTTGTTATAAAAATTGACTTCATTTATAAATTATAAGTTTTAATAAATTTAACGTATTTACATATTTTTTGATAAAAGTACTATATCGTGTAATAAATATATCCATGTTTCAATGAACATAGTTCACCTATATTAAATAAGCCTTTTTACAAGCACTTATAATAATAGTGGTATTATTTTTCTTTAAAGTAGAACATTTTTTATTTTCCATTCGATTACTTTCGATTTATTTACGTATAGTGTCGATGGTTTAATAGTCTATGCATTACATGACTCACAGGACATCACTATTAAGTCACCCACAACAATAAAGTACGAAAATTATGTAATTAATTTCATGTGGGTTTTACTGTCAAGAAATATGTAACTTGATGGACGTGCAAACGTCAAAAGTAAAATCGATGTCCATAATCCCCATTTTAAGGAAACAGATGGTAGAACCCACCATTTGCAGTTTTTTCGAACTCGCGTCATTTGAAAGGGGATGCCAGCCTTTGGGATTGCATAGAGCGAGTGGGACGAGATAGAGGGAATGTGATAGCGAGGGGGGAAAGTGACATATCGGTACTTTCACTTACCGTACGAAACATGATAAGCTCAAGGCTTACATATAATTAATTATGTATTATCATCCTAATCATTTTCATTCTTTTTAGATATACAAGATAATCTAGATTATTATTTAAGATATGTTTTGTTATATAGGGTGTGTACCCTTGACTTGAAATTCCCGGGACACAAAGTGTCGCAGCATTGAAAAAAGAATGTAAGATATCGATTTAATAAAAACTGTCGGAATGAGCAATTTTTATGCATCGGAACAATTTTGAATCGCTCCCGGGTAAATCCCCGCGGGGTTCCCGGGATAAAAATATCACACATTTTATTACATAAAATTTACTATCATCAGTGAAAAAATCACATTGGAATTCAATTTATATTTCAATTTGGCTATTTTAAATCATTCCCGGGGGATTAAAAGTAGCGAAGATTCTATGTCTCCGAATTTGCTGTCGATCAGCGAAAATCACATCGAAATTGACCCAGTAGCTTTTACGTGAAACCCGAAGAATAGACAAACATTCTCCGTTGTCTAAATAGTCTATTCCAGTTGTTTTTATAGCTTCAATGTACAGGTATTTATAGAATTGTATAATATTATAGATGTCTTTCTGATGTTTAGGGTCAACATGGTTTAAGGCCAATTTTTCGATTATGACCTGACTGAATTTACAAGTAAAAACATTCAACTGGTTTATTCATGTAACTTTGTTTTTCATATGAATTTTTCATGTTTTATTTTATCATATGAATTTTTCATGTTATATTTTATCATATGAAAACAGAACGGGTTAAACAATTGCTCTGTGTTCATTAAATTCATAGAAACCCATATTACTCGCGACTAGATACCAGTATTCATTTTCTCCTATTTTGACGTTTTATTAGTTATTTATTTTAATCACTCAAAAATTGCGTAGAAACTGAGCATGTAACTTTAACAGATTTGGTCTTAAACATTTTTTAACGTCAGAAAGGTTGAGAAGGGTGGCTGGTGGCGTTATATAAGATTTAGGACTTTGGCAGAGTCAAGTTTTTTATTGGGTATCATTATTATATTGTTAGTAAATATGGTTCTTCCATGTCTACTAAAATTCAAGTGTGTCTATAATGAGCCATGTTAGTTTAATGGTTCCCAAATACAAACGGCGCAGATTCGAATCCTGGCCGGAAATAATGCATCACTTGGCAGTTTTCCGATCTTATGTGCATATTGTTACAATTACCACGTCCTGTCGGTGAATGGAAAACATTGTACATCGTAAAGGATGAAACCTGCACATCGAGATAATCGATATGTCAAACCTGCCAAGCCACCTTGCACGAACGTGGCAGATACACTGTCCGTTGCCCATATAATATCCGCGCAGGACCGGAGAAAGAAAACGATTTTCTACGACCGGGCGGTCTGTCGTAAGAGGCGACAAAAACACTCCACAACCAGGTGGTAGGGTATTGGCCGCCTGGATGGCTACCACCCCGGTCTATAGTAGGGCCATTACACCTTGTGTTGTGTTTCGGCATTAGTGACCAGGTTCCAGTCTCCCTTGAGAGTCTCAAAAGAGCGGTAGCACATTGGTAGCACCTTTGGTGTTACAACTGTCTATAGGCGATGGTATCCGCTTGTCATCAGGTGGGCCGTCTACCTGTCTGCTGAACTCATGCAAAAAAAAGTGAGAGGCCCAAGCCCAGTAGTAGGACTTTTATGGGCTTATATTATTTATTATTATTTTTGTCTATGATAGTAATATAAATTCCAAAAATTAATTAAATATTTAATCCAGCGAGTAACCGTACCCATAGAAGATGACGACCTAGGCTTTAATCATTATTCTGTTAGTAGTCCTAACCAATTATTAGGTAGAATATAATAGAACTAAGCTAAGTTTTCTTTGTTGTGTTAGTGTATATCTTAGTTTTACAATCATTATATATGGAAATGATTACATCAAGTGAAAACCGTTATTTATAGGGCGCCTAAACGTGTTTTTTTAATAGGACATATATACGGACTACGGTACTGGTACACATTTGTTTTTTTATATAATGTTGGTGTGTATGACATTTATCTGGTGATTTGTTGTGTTCAGATGTCTCTTAGCTTATTTATAATATACTAGTAGTCGCCTAGTGGTCGAAATTCGACCATAATTAATTTAAATTAAGTTTGAACATTATTAAGGTTCTGTTGTCAAAGACTATATATACTTCTATAATCACAGATTTCGCCAAGGCTACACTGTTAATTTGACTTTAACAATAAACAAAAGAGTATATATGCGTGTTCGTGTCAAATATATGGTAGTGTGTATAATGTTTTTTTATTGGATTAATGTATTTTTAATGCATAATTAAAAAAAAATAACATTCTGCACCTCTATACAACGATAAGTCTGCGAAATTTCATACTCCGCCGTCCGCGCAATTTTCGTAAAAAGGGGTACAAAGTTTTTGCTTCACGTATTAATATGTATTATAATTAAGTTTACTTTATAATACTTATTCTAATGTGTAGTGTTTCTGTTACAATAATGTGATGTATAGTGCTTGTGAAGTGTTGTGGTACACGTTTTTTTCGCTTATTGTGACATATACCTAATATTCTTAATATGTTTTTAAACGTTTTGTGTCCTAGTTTGTCTTGATTAAGCTTCGGAAGGGCTCAATGGATTTCAATATAATATGAATATGGAATTCTCTCTCATACTTTCGTGTATGTTTAATTTCGATATCTGGCATGGTTCAGAAGATACGAATAAAGTTCCTTATGTTAAGAAAAATATCCTCGGACTTTCTTATATTAGGAGATGTACATTGAATAATTACTAGGAATAAAAATTAATTAATAACTTCCACGCGTAGGCGCACGTGTATACAAAGTTTATTGCAATAATTTCGTGGGGTAAAGTACAATGTCCTTCGACGAAATCCTATTAAATGTTAAAGAGCTTTCAGTAAAAAGTTTAAATAATTAGGAAAGCAACGTTTGTGCGAGAAGCCTTATTATATTACTAATTATTTCCAAGAAGACCGCACCGAATAGGAATAACGCGACCGCTACCAAGCTTCTTCAGTAATTAATCATAAATATTACTTTATTAAACCGAATATTAATTAGTTCAAATATATAAAAAAAGCCGACGAATGTATAAACATAATAATAATGAAATAAAGATAATTTGCTGAGGACTATATTGCGCTTCTTCTTTTCCTAACAGTAACTAAAATTGCTTTGGAAGCAGTGGTAGACTAGAGACTTTCAATGAGTAATTTGTAAGATTCTATTTTCGTGTGGTTATCGTGGTAACGTAATGGCTAGCGCACGCCTCACAAACTCAAAGGGCGCGGGTTCGATCCTGGCCGGAACGCATGCACCACTTAGGCAGTTTTCTGACCTAATGTGCATATTGTTACAATTACCACGTGCTAATAACGGTGAAGGAAAATATAGTGGAAGGCCCAAACCCAGCAGTGGGACATTTATGGGCTGTTATAATTATATTATATACTAGCTGATGCCCGCGACTTAGTTTGCATGGTATTTATTATGCCTTCAAAGTTGTTTAAGTAATTAATTTTTTTTAACTATCCCACGGGAACTCTTTAATTTTTAGAGATCAAAAGTACCCTATATGTTGGACCAAGGATATAAGTTACCACCATACAAAATTTTATTTAAATCGGTCCAGTCGTTTCGGAGATTAGCCGGTACAAACAGAGAAATAAAAAAAATAAAAAAAATCTAAATTAGTTCTATTTCACTTCTTACATCCCTCTGACTCGGTTTTTAGCATTTTTTCATTGTACAGAAAGTCGACCTCTACAGTTTTATTAAATGTATAGATCTTGAAACTAGCTATTACCCGCGACTTCATCCGCCTGGTTTTCTTTCGCGGAACCCTAATTTTAAAAGTAGCTTAAGTTACCCCTTATAACATCAGCTATGTGCCAGTGAGTCCTGTCACAATCGGTTCAGCTGTTTCATAGATTAGCCGGAACAAACAGACAGATAACAAAGATTTTAAAAATTGATTTTTGGATAATTACCGTACATACTTTCATATGCATTTAGTTGGAAAAAGCTGTTATTTTGACATAATATACAGATACCTCAATTTCATTTATTTTTATAATAGATAAATAAATTCATTTCCTTTACCAGCTACCGCGCGAAAGCGGTGGCTACAGTTAGTACATAAATTATGTTCTTACCAGTAACTCTCCTGTCTTCTTATAGACTAATCACACAAAGTTTACGTTTTTGTGATTGATTCCAAGCCATGGATTCGATCATACAAACGAAACATAACACAAACACGCGCGTTTTAGCTTTGATATGGCGGATAATTTACTTTATCTATGTTATTCCTAATTTCTGTTTTCAACTAACAGACGTATTCTTCACCGACTAAAAATAGGCACACTCAATCTCATATTAATCATGTCTTAATCACACAATATTTAAATTTAATTTGTTGAAGTGAAACTTCTTTAGTATCTTTGTGATTTGAAACTCGATGAAACGAAAAAGCGACACTAAAAATAGATAAACACATAAATCTGTAGGACTAAGCCTGCGAGAGAATAAGATACGAGTTTTAAATTGTGTAGCACAGATTAGAGGGTCAATAAGACCGTTAATTAAACATAGGTCCAATTTGGACTGACATAAAACTGATAACATTGTTACGAGTCGCAGGACTCGAATTAAAATGCCGTTAGAATTACTATAGAGTTTATTAGAACTATACAAACACAACAAGTCTAAACGTAATGCAGAAGGTCGTAATTCAATAAAACGCGCAAAGTCCGTCACTTATTAGATTCCCGATTGTAGTACACACGTCTTGCTTCGCTCGTGGTTATCGCTCGACTGCCTGCTCCCTCAATCGGGTCATTGCTTCATACTGCACACATGCAATATGTCTGCCCGGTCGCGTGGACCGAATTTCCTAGAATCAGCTTGTACTTTAAATCCATAACACCTGGCTAATTATGCCTGCAAGTGGCCATAAACGAGTACAATAGGCTGTTCTCCACAATAACCAATAAATAAGTGAACAAAAGAAAACAATCATAAAAGATAGATTACAATTAGTTCAAATGCCGGTGTTCATATGCTGGTGGATTTTGTTTTCGTCGGAACTTAAGTGGTAATATATGTTAGCGGATGTAGGCTAAAGGAATTATATTTATATTAATAAAAGTTAGTGAAGAATTAACCGTGAGTATATTCTCTGAAGTTGCAATTCTGCTGCGTGTGAACTGAACACACATTTTTTTGTATACTCTACTTTTGCCTGAACTTTGTTTTCAAATCCGTTTACACTCATCGCTCTTATCTAGCTCTCGATAAAAGAAACGGGCCGTGAGTGTCAGCTTTCCTGACTCCGTTGTTTGAATCGTGAATTTTGTTTCTTTAAAAGCCAAAATTGCTCAGTGAAGATGGAAATAACAATAAACGCTTCATACCACCGTGCTAGAGCTTTATGGAGTGACATTTGATTTTATTATTCACTTTGATTTTCCCAAATATATAAGTTTATCGTCCTCGTATTGTGGCATGTGGATCCGATAAATATCTCAATAATATTGGGATTTGTTCCAACTGCGTATGTTTTGCTTTTATAATAATTTGTTTTCCCTATATATCGTGGCTATTTATGTCATATCAATAATATGTTGATGGTGTGATTATAAAGCCGCTCCACATGGTAGATAATCGTCAAATGAATTGAGACGCTTTTTTTATTACTTAAGGCCGAAATTAGAAGTTTTCATATCTGTTTTTCAATTTGTATAGAAAAAGACATTTAATAAAGAAAAAAAATGTACTTAATTGTAAAAAAGGTTTCACAGGTGATTTCTAACTGCTTTTTTGTTTTTTTTTTTTATTGTAAAATGGACCAAATTTTGTTAGTTGTTATTCTTCAGTTATTTACATACAACAATATTGTATACTTTAAACACAAATTTATTCTTGAAACCACATAAGAATCTAAGAAACATCATTATATAACAAACCAACTATTGCTCGCCCGCGTAGATTAAAAATAGTTCTCATGTGTAAGCTGTTCTTTTATATCTATAATATTATTTCATTATAAAATGCTAAACATCCCGTGTCTGTATATTAGCTATTTAAAAAAACCAACTGGAATAGACAATATAAACGACAGAAAACACGATGCATTTTTTTTAGGTTCCTTGTTTGTTTGTTCGAGATTCACGTAAACATTACTAGGCCGATTTGGATGCGGTTTTGGTTTTTCGACAGCAAATTCTCAGACTTAAAATCTGCGCTACTTTTTATACCGGGAACCCCGCGGGAATTTTCCTGGAAATTATTTGAAATGGCCAATTTGAAAAAAATCGTATTTCAATGAGATTTCTTCACTGATCGATAGCAAATTTGTGTAATAAAATGTATGATTTTTTGTTCCCGGAAATTCCGCGGGAATTTTCCCAGGGGCGGTTTGTAATTGTTCGGGCATAAAAATTAGCTTATTTCGACACAGTTTTCACTAAAATGATAGCATAGCTGACTTTCTACTTTTAAATACTGCAGTACTTTGTGTCCCGGTCATCCCGCGGGAATTGTGGACGAAGTCACGGAGATATCCTAGTGTAAAAATATTAGAATTTATTGTAACATGTGTCCGCACCCTATTGTGTCGTATTAATTAGTTCCCAGTCACTTTGTGTACCCGTTGCGTATGTTATGCTTCCTTGAATTGATGATTTCGGTTAAAATATATCGATCCTTGTGCATCTATTGTTATCAATTGACCCGATCGTGCGTTCGCATGTGTCGTTAGAAACAAACACGTCTGTTTCCCATAGGGGTAGGCAGAGATGGTGGATCTTCATGTATTGCGATTTTGGCAAACCTATCGCTTCGTTGACTTTTATTAATCAATTCATACATACACGTTTATTTGATGTGCGTACTTTTTATATACACCACTAGAAAAGTAATTTTTTTTACTCAGATTACTAGTCATTCTAAAGATTAAAGTGTACGGACATAAGCTAATTTATTTATTAATACTATTTTTATTATATATACGTATACACGTATATACGTATGTGTAAGGGCAGATCCGAAGCTAAAAAAACCCCGGATATTCCGTACACACGAAGCAGTCGAAGATAATGGTATAATTTCGTTGCCTTCGGTTTTTGTGTAAATGTTTGTTGAATAATAATAAATAAGTACAGAAATTAGATAAGCTCACCCAAACTCATGTCCATACACTATGTCTGCCTTTGGCTTCAGAAGTATAATATCTTGCACATATTTTGAAACCAGCTCAATTAATTAACTTTTTAAGGCGGTCGCCATTTAATATTAGTTCATCAAATTACTGCACTTGCCAAAAATCCATTATTTCTTAAATGTCTGTCGTCTTAACGCCGCAGACGAATCCGACCACACAAAATGGCGGCATTTTCCACGAACTAAAGAGAAATTAGGGGGGACAGAGATAGATAAAAAATATGTATGTATCAAGAATGTGTATGTGAAGTTTAAACAAGAGATGGCGGTACCATGACTTAAAAATCATTGTTCAACATTAAATAAAAAACAGTAGGTATGTATATACTATAATAATGTCACAACTTAGCTCCGACAAAAACAAATTCCACGTACAGTCTGTAAAAGCACATTACCTGTCGGCATTTGAACTAATTGTAATCCTTTTATGATCGTCTACTTTTGTTCGCTTATTTATTGGCATACGTTTCTAAGTTACTGTGGAGAACAGTCTATCGTTCTATTGTACTGGCTCATTAGCATCATTAGTCAGGTGTTACGGATTACGATTACACGCTAATTCGAGGAAACTGTCGATCTTGTTGGGTGGGCACATTTTGAATTTGTGAAGTATAAAACGGCCTGAGGGAGAGAGGGGTCAGTTGAGCGAGAACAACGATCAAGGCATGACGTGTGTATAATCGGGAATCTAATAGTGACGGACTTTGCGCATTTTATTGAAATACGACCTTCTGCATTACGTTTGGATTTGTTGTGTTCGGTTATATTTGTACCTGTGTTATAAGTGTTTGTATAGTTCTAATAAACTGTACAATAATTCCAACGTCACTTTAATTCGAGTTCCGCAACTCGTAACAATAATATTATAAGGAAGAAAGATTTGTAGTTTTGGGAGGTTTGTATCGAATAAACTCAAAAACTGCTGGACCGATTTCAAAAATTCTTTCACCATTAGAATGAATGCTACAATGTAATCCCTGATTAATATAGGCTATATTTATTACTAGAAAAAATTTGAGATCCCTACTAAAACTTTAATAATGTAACCCAAGGTGTAAAATAATTAGTGTTTTAGTGAGTCCCGGGATTGCTTAGATTCATAATTAGGCCCGGTAGGTGGTGCTGGAATCGGGTTCTAGATTCTTATTTTTTCAGGGCAGGACAACGTCTGTCGGAACCGCTAGTATATTATAATATTATAAATACGAAGGTAACTCTGTTATATTTTCGCGACTAAACACCTTGGCCGATCGTAACGAAATTTATTAACGTGATACATTGTATGCTATAGAAGAATATAGGGTAAGTTTTATGTCCAAAAACAATCATGGAGTGTGTGAAATACGGGGACGAAATTTGTATTTTAATAATAAAACCAAGCTAATAATATGAAAATTTAAATATTAGGTTGGGGAAAAAGTTTCTTCGCATTTTATATAAAAATTTAAAAGGTTTTTTTATAAAGTTTATTTACATTTGACTAAAGTATGTAGGTGCCATTTTGTTAGATAACTTTTTGCCATCATGTAGGTAGGGACGTGATTCCATTGCTATAAAAATTTTGGGGCTTCTGATCAAAAAACTGCGACAAGTGGTTTTGGCAGTCCTCTCGCGATGTTAACCTGACACTGCCTAAGGAATTCTGCAGATACCGAAACAGTTGAAAATCTGAAGGTGCAAGGTCAGGACTATACGGTGGATGCATTAACACCTCCCAGCCAAACTCTCGTAATTTTTGCTGAGTGGCTAAAGATGTGTTTGGTCTAGCGTTATCATGGTGAAAAACCACACCCCTTCTGTTGATTAATTCCGGCCGCTTTCTCTCAACTTTTTGCTTTAATCTCGTCAGTCGTTCGCAGTACAGTTCAGAATGGATGGTCCTGCCTGGCGGTAATAGCTCATAATCAATATTGCCCTTCCAATCCCACCATACACACAGCATCACCTTGTTGCGAGTTAACCCGGGTTTCGCCACAGTCTGTGAAGCCTGACCGGCCTTTGACCACGATCTTTTTGCACGTCCTTGTCGTACGTGATCCACTTTTCATCACCAGTTATCACCTTCTTCAAAAATGGTTCGTTTCATTACATCGTAATAAAGAATCACAAATGAGTACACGGTTCATTAGGTTTCTTTTAGTGAGATCATGAGGCACCCAAATATCGAGCTTTTTGTGTACCCAGCTTTTTTCAAATGCGCCAAAACCATTTTGTGGTCAATTCCCAGTTCTCCAGCTACATCGTAACTACTAATATGCCGATCTTGCTCCACTTTTTCAAAAATGGCATCAATTTTGTCCGTAACAGGGCGACCAGAGCGACGTGCATCTTTGATATCAAAATTTCCGGATTAAAATCGCTTAAACCAAATTTGCGCTACTCTCACAGATACTGCATTAGGTCCATAAACATCACAATTTTTTTCGCGGCTTGTGTTGCATTTTTACCTTTTTTGTAGTAAAATTTTAAAATGCATCGAATTTCTTAGATTCACTCATTTTAAAAATAAGTAAAACAAATGAAAATCACTCATTTTCCTAATTTGAATTTGGAATTGTCTTCTTTAAAATTAAAACTTTTTAATGATACCAAAACCAGCCAGATACAAATGGTATAGCCAAAGAGATCTTATTACAAGTTTATACATACTATATGCGAAAAGACTTTTTCCCCAACCTATTACATAACACTTTATTGGACATCAAAACAAATAATTACAAAAGAATCCATATTTACAATACTTCCTAGGCAATTCAATACGCGGTCCTATCACTTGTAGCGATTTCTTTCAAGCAATCTAAATTAAAGGAAATTATTAGCTAATCTGGCAATGTAGGTGCTGCAGTAAACAGGGGCAATAGATACACAAATATTCAAGCTAATTTAATCATTTAATGTAAACTAAAATATATAATAATATTAGCAAGACTTTTCTCTCTCTTTTCTTTCACTATAACCCAATTATTTGGGGTCGGCACAATATGTCTTTTCCTTCCACACTCCTCCACTTTGACATACATCTTCTGTCACACCACATATCATCATATCAACCTTCACACAATCCATCCATCTTTTTTTTGGTCTACCTTTACATTTGTGCTCATCTATCTTGAAGTTTAACACTCTTTTTGTCACGTGACTTTCATCCGTTCTCATTATATGCCCATATCAACTTAATCTTCTTCCTCTCAATTTTTCAGTCACGGGTGTAACTTTCAAATATTGGCATGACTTTTATTGCTTATATAATATCTTTGATAAGAAATATGTGTGAGTATCAATAAGCGTTTCACTTGCGTTTTACTTCGCTTAAAAAGTAAATTAATGCAAACAAAGTGGCGGGTAACAACTAGTGGTTAATAATATAATATACGACATTTCTTTCAAGTTGTTATCCTTTTATAGCATACACTAGACTATAACGTGCTGTTATAAATAAGGTATGGTCATATAATTCCCATTACCTCGCACTTACTACCTTCTAAGGTTAACAGGTTCGTACCGTGTGTCATTAGACATTACTCATTACACGGTTTTATCTCATTTTAATAGCACATGTTAAAAAAAGATGGATATATAGACACTAATCTCACACTAGATTGACATTGTGCTGATATTTAATTATGGAATATAAATATATCTATATTATTTATATAAATAAAAATGAATCGTAGAAATTGTTACAGTTATTGAGTGCATAGTTGTTCTTGTCGTGTTTCTTTTTAAAGTTAATTGATTTTGTTATGTACCCTCTTATTTCTAAACGATACGATCGGCCATTTCTGTAATTGAATAGTAATGTTATATTTTTATTTATTCTGTGATTAGCGCCTGTTTTGTATAGAGTAGTTGTCTATAATTTACAATAATTTTGTTACAATATTTATCATTTGTATAATGTGATAATTGTGTACAGATTATAATTCAAACCTCTCAATTGTATATAGAAGGTATTCACTACATTTTATTTTCATGTTGGCAGACGCGATATATATATACCGAGTTCGGCTTATTTTATTGCATATAAAACTCTAAGTATAATATTTTATACAATATCTTATATAAATTATTATCTGAAATATCCAAACAATAATGTATTAATAAATTCTTGTCATGCATAACCCTTTAATTAAAATAGTTTATGAATGACTTTAATTCGCTAACGGTTGTGCCAATATGCTAAGTTTCATATACTGTAAAATTGGAGGGATGTCGAGGTGTTTTAAAAATGCTTATCGAGTTTGAATAGTCAGTGTATGTAATATGTTAAAACCGTAAGGTTCTCTGATTATAAAGTATTGTGACCAGTTGCTGTACTTTTACTACCATAAACCCTTCTGAGTTGTTGCAAATATTACAAAATGTATGTACGCATATAACTTGAGAACGACTATACCGGTTTTGATGAATTTTTTGTCTATAAGTGGGTCCCCGGATGGTTTAGATTCACAATTGAAACCGTTAGGTGGCGCTGGGATCGGGTCCTAGTATTTTAATATTTTTTTTTGGGCAAGACAACGTCTGCCCGGGACTCTAGTAAATATAATAAATGTTTCGTTATTACGATATATTACAACGCGTGTGCATCATAGTCGGTATTAGACGGTTTATTTTTGTCTTTCAATTAGAATGAATCAATCAAACTTATCCATTCAAACATAATCTTGAATCATTCAATATCATTGAGTTTTTTTTTTTTTTTATTGGACTTGACTTTATGTTGTTGGTCCGAAGACCTCACAACTTTACCGGGGTTTTCGGGGCGAGTGCCTTTGCGAAGCGAAGGCGCTCGAGCCCGGGAGGCAACTTGCTCGAGGGGCTCCCTAGGGAGTTTCACCTCGGCTGGACTGTTGCCATGAGAGGGGGATGAATCTAATGATGCCCACCATAGGGCGACACAATGCACTAATTGAGCGCGGGCGACGGGTAATATAAAGCCCGAGAGGAAGGATCCCGGCGGACCGGGATCGGCGGTTCGCGGTGGCCTATACTATCTTACTGCCGTTTCGCAACGTGTTATGGCTGGGAGAGAAGAAACGGCGAAAGAAACTTCCCAGCAACACGCCTAGTCTATCCTATGGGGGGGCTGTGTCTCCTGGCGTCCCTCGCGGGGACGTGGAGAGATCGTGATTGGCGGCGTCGACGCCGCCGTCTGTGTCTGTCTGTCGGTGCCTGCCAGCCTGCCGTCCTAACCGCGGGCGGGCTGATCCGAGCCAGCCGTTTTGTGATATCGTCGACCTTGTCCGTGAGGATGTTACGCGGTCGTCGCACGAGAGCCTTTCGTCGAGGCTTATAATCGGACGCGGACACGACGAGGGGATTTCGATGGTGCGGCGCTAGATCGAAATACTTACGCAAGAGAGACGTAATGTAGTTTTTGATGGAGGGAAGCTCCAGATCGCGGTGGATGTCGACGTTACGCATATAGAGGGGAGCACCGACGGCTCTGCGCATGAATTTATTCTGAACGATTTGCAGTTTCTTTAAAAGGGCAGGCTTGGCATGGCCGAATACCACACTCGCGTATGTCATGATCGGGCGGATGCATGTTTTATATAGAGTAAGCTTGTGTCTGAGGGACATTTTGCTTCGTTTATCTATCATGGGTGCTAGACGACCCATCACAAATCGCGCTCTATTCCGGACTATAGTGATATGCTCGTTGAAGCGCAAGTTCTGATCTAGGTGACACCCAGGTATTTGGTGTACTTTGCCCAGGGATCTCTTTGTTCGTAGAGCGAGATGGCTTTTGAAGCGAAGGCAAGCGCGTTTGGGAGAGCGAAGCGTGCCCGGGGAAAAGAACATTGCTGCGCTTTTCTCCGGGTTTACCTCTATCCTCCATTTGCGAAACCATTCGCCTAGCTCTGTTACAGCTACCTGTAGCCGGACGCAAGCCATTTGTCGGTTGTGATCTGATGTATAGAGTGCGGTGTCATCCGCGAAGAGGGCCAACTCTACATCTGGAGTTTTTGGGATGTCGCTGGTGTACAGCGTGAAGAGTAGTGGAGATAGTGCCGAGCCCTGTGGTACACCGGCTGTGAGTGGGTGAGGGGACGAGCGTGTTCCCTCCACTCGAAAACGGAAGCTACGGCCTAGGAGGAAGTCTCGCAAGATGAGCACGAGTCTGTCTGGTACACCGAACTGGTACAGCTTGTAAATCAAACCGTTATGCCAGACCTTGTCGAAGGCCTTAGCTACGTCAAGGAACAGTGCGGATGTTCCTATAGGGCGAGGGCGATGGGCAAAGTGGGATAGTATGTGCTCCGTGATGCGGTGCACCTGTTGGACGCATGAGTGTCTGGCACGGAATCCAAACTGCTCATCGGGTAGTAGATGTTTACTGATGGCAAAATCTCTTAGTCTAGAGAGGATGACCCTCTCGTAAAGCTTGCTGAGTGTGCTCAGTAGGCTGATTGGGCGGTAGCTGGACGGTTTATTAGCCGGTTTTCCAGGCTTGTGAATACCGATGACGTCTGCTTCCTTCCAGATCGCGGGGAAAGAGCAGTTTGTTATGGCGGCATTGAAGATGCTCACTAAGATTATAATCAAGTGGCCGGGGAGGAGTTTTAACACGCGATTGTTAATGCCATCGATCCCTGGGGCCTTTCGTGGTTTGAGGGACTTGATCAGATCTTGCACTTCTTCCACCGTGACTGGGTCGAGTGTGGTTTCCGCTGGTAAGGAGGATCTACGTTCAACCTCGGAGTCCACCTCCGTCAGGTGTGACTGGTCGACGTTTTGTGTAGTGGGGAGCATTGAAGCTCTAGACTCTGAGCAAGGCATTCGGCTTTCTCCTCATCATCGAACGCCTCGGTGTTGTCGGCTCTTTCTAGCGCGGGTATGACAGTGAGGGTATCTGATTTGAGAGCTCTAGCCAGCTTCCAGTACGCCTGGTGAGTTGGTTCGATATCTCTCAACGTTCTGTCCCAACGTTGTTCCCTGACTTCCCGGATACGTAGTTTGACCTCGCGCTCTAGTTGGCGGAGTCGGACTCTGTTGTCTTCGGTGGGATATCTGTCGTGAGCTCTGGAGGCGGCTCTCTTTTCCCTCAGCAGTACCCTCACTTCGTCCGGCAGGCATAAGTGGCGGTCATTCTCCACTGGCACCTGTCTGGACGAGTTCCGCACTGCGGATTGAAGGTGGCTGGTGAGGGCCTCGATCGCCGTCTCCGTGTTTTGGTGGGATTCGATGTGGTCCGGGATGCGGTCCAGGTCTTGTGATTCGGTTGCCTTGAGGAGGTCCCCAAGTCTCAACCAGTCCACAGAGGTTCTAGTTTCAGATGTCTGGTCCGTCTGTTGTCCTAATTTGAGGATAACCGGGCGATGGTCCGAGTCTATATCGTCCATCGTTTCGATCGAATGGAACTGAAGAGTTACGCCCCTCAGTAATGCTAGGTCGAGAGTGTTTGGGGTCCCCAGTCGCGGTTGGGGGTATCGTGGGGGGTCATGGGAGTTATTATATCAAACAAAAGATTGTCTGATATATTTATTAGGGCTCTGCCATTGGGGTTAGTGGTATTGCAATTCCACTGTTCGTGTTTACAATTCAGATCTCCGGCTATTATAACAGCTGGGCCCAAGTTGAATAGGGCTTCTAGGTCTTTCTTAATAAGGGTTTTCTGGCACGCGAGGTATGCTGAGACTATGACTAGAGGTTGGTGGCCAGTCATTGCTAGTCTGCAGGCGGATACCTCCATACCTACTAGTGGTGGGGTGACTAGAGGCATGCAGTGTAGAGATCTTCTGAAATAGATCAGGTGCCGCCACCACGGCCTATCCTGTCATGTCTAGTGACCCGATAGTTAGAGATCTTTGGATCTCTTTCACTCGGTTTCAGGAAGGTCTCCTGCACTAGTAGTATATCTACTTGATTGGTAACCAGGAAGTCATGGACCAAGTCGCGCTGGTTTCGAAGGCCGTTGGCGTTATAAGTCGCCAGAGTCAATGAGCGTGGTTTATTTCTACCTACATGCGCCATTTGTTACCGGTAACAATAATTTAACTAGGTTGTTTAGTTATAACGACCTAAGTACCTGGAGGAGGTACGCGTGATCCATTTCGATCACGAGTTGATCCCGGAGGGAGGGTTGATCAGACTCTGCAACTTGTCTTAGTTTTTGAGCCAAGAGTTTTACCTCTGCTAGGTCGAAAGGCAAGTTCTTGTCGAATTTAGTTGCCAAGGCTAAGTCCTCCGCTAAAGAGTGGCGGGGTGACGGCCCAGAAGGTGCTTTTAAAATGGGGGCGGGGGCAGGGGTTGCTGGGGGTAGGCCGGCCAAAATTGGGGCGCGCGTCCTTAGTGGAGGGAACGCTTCAGTCGTGGGGAGACCCGTCCAGTGATTTACCACTGGAGGGGGGGCCGCCACGAATGCGGGTTTGTTCGGCACTTTTCTAGTGCCTTTTTGGGCGTTGCCCTTTCCGAACTTACGTTTGGGTCGGGGGGCGGCAGGACAGCCTCTGTAGTTAGCGGGGTGACCCGCTTGGCCGCAGAGAATGCAGCTCGGTGGCTCCGGTGAGTCCCGGGTGCGTGTGCACTCCGAGGTCCCGTGGTCGCCCAGGCACTTGACGCACCTGGGATATCATTGAGTATAGTTGTGTCCTTTCAGTTTGTAGCAGCGAGAGGTAGATGGTTAAATAAAACTTCAAATGGCAGAGAGTAGTATTCATTGTCCAATGCTGAGGAGAACTGAAGTAAACTTATTTTATTTTGGAAACGGTAACCTTAAGTATAAATATTATCAAGTCGTACAGCTAATGCAATAAATAGCACAAAGTGTAAACGGGATGGATGATGTGCGAGCGAGATAGAGCAAATATTAAATATGGGCTTTCCCGCGTTGCGCTAGCCAGTTGTTCACTTAACGCTGCGATGATTGGGTGTATGCAGCTCCCATAAGCTCAGTGCCTTTCATCCAAATTAATTCAATAGCGTTGATCCGTCTAATATCAGCATAATATAGTTTATTGCTGATGAAGTCACGGTAGCGTCGTAATGGCTAACGCACGCGTCACTCAAAGGGCGCGGGTTCGAATCTTGGCCGGAACGCATGCACCACTTCGGCAGTTTTCTGACCTAATTAATGTGCATATTGTTACAATTACCATGTGCTAACAACGGTGAAGGAAAACATCGTGACGAAACCGGCACATCGAGATAACCGATGTATTAAACCTGCCAAAGTCGCTTTGGACAAGCGTGGCGAGTATACTGCCCGTTCCCTTATAGTGGGAAGCCCGAGCCCAGCAGTGGGACGCTTATTGGCTGTCATTTTATATGTTATGTAGTTTGATGTGTATCTGTATTAATAAATGTTTAAACGGCTAATTAATATTTTTGTTATTTAATATACCTATGTAAGTATGTTAAATTATAAAAATATTTCTTTCCATGTATTAACTTATAATGCGTTTGGGGACGATCCCAGACAAATTAACCCTGTATTGTCGCGAGCAGGGAGCGTGGCGTTCCGTGCACGTTTTTGTCTTCTGTGGAGGGAGACATTTTGCCTCTCCACGTTGGACCTGAGAGCGACACGCCGGGGTCATGCTTCCGCCCGGTAGTGGGTGTGACTCTAGGGGCCCCCCCGTCTTCCGGAGCAGTTGGTCGAGCTTCCATTTTCCCATAGCCCTGATATAAAGTGAAGGAAGGAACTACGAAATGTTTTAGTAGGTATCACTAACTCGAATGGCAATTATGTAGAAAAAAAATTCGCAACATATATCATAGACTTACGTAACACATTCCGCAGGCACCCTTCTCACCGCACCATTGCAACAGTAGCACTCCACACTAGAATAAATACTTTAGAAATAAATTAGTAATCAAACAATAGCATAATTAATCTTGAGGTACACTTCGACACACAAATAAAACACCCAATAAACTATTACATCAAAACAAATAATTGTAATTATAGCATATAAATCTCAATACTTTTTTTAATTATAATTTCTAAAAAAGGTACAGAACAGAGTCTGTGGAATTTGCTTCAACAACAAATTGTAAAAAAGAAATCGAATGGAAATTCTTTGGAAGTACTACCACCCCAACATGGCGAATCCCACATGCTCGCATCGCGTTTCCCCCGCGGCTGTAAGTCCGCAATCGAATTTCCTCTCATTAAAAAAGGCGAGCCAAAACTTGACGTATTATATTTTGTATAAATAAAATTGATATTTAAAAAAATACTACATTAATATTACAATCCAATCTAAAAAGACTAAAAGGGAGAAGATTGAGGTGGTAAGGGCATGTAATGAAGAGGGATGAAACTCTAAAGAAAAAATAATTATAAAAAACGTATAACTACCAAAGATTAAAATATAAAACACAAGAAACAGAACAACGTAGGTTGTATTAATAAAAATGAAATATTTGATAGCAAAGGTGAAAGAAAGGAGTGAATCTAAAAAGACTAATAAGTAATTTGAATAACAAATTAATTAATAAAAATTGACGGCTTCTGTGTTTAAGTTGGCTAAGCCTTAGCCGACCGATCTCACTTGAACGCAGGGGCTCCGGAATCGTTTCCTCGGATGGTAAATTTCGTAAACGAATTATCCGTTATTTACTGCGGTCTGGGTGTCTAAGATCGGCCCTAGAGTTACCCATATCACAAGCGTAAATTGCTTAGCTTAGGGATATACAATGTGTGTATTTGTCAGCAGATTATTTAAAAAAAAAAACTAAATTAGGTTATAAGTATTTATACTAAGAAAATGTCAGTTATCATTTTTCCTATTGTCTCTATTAAAGGTGACAAACACTTTTCATGTATTTATTATGGTCTAATAACTTTAATATACTAGAATTATTTTCTTATAGGCGCTCAATATTCTCGCAATCAACGAGGACCCGTTCCACACTCTCCTCGTGAGAACCTTGAGATAATGTCAGCTGTGAAATTTCAAAACCTAGCAACTGACACTTTATTTAAATGAATGTTTGTCTATTTATTATTTTACTACGAATTTATTGGTTTATTGTATTTGTCAAAACATGCAAAGACTATATCGAAATAAGTTATCGCCCCCAATAAGGGAATGTACCTGTATTACGTGACCCGTTGGGAGGCTATCAAAATACCACTCTTGGGCACAGTGGGTTTTCATCGCGTAGTTAACGTGATAGATGTAAAGCAAAATTTCTCATTAATTAAGTGGAAATCGTTATATTTATGTCTGTGCAGGAATACAATTTCGTGCGACTGGGCGGCCTGTCGTAAGTGGCAGCAAAATAACCCACAGCCTAGTGGGAGGGTATTTGCCCGACTAGATGGTTACCACCCCTGGCCTAGAGTATGCCACTATAGCATCCTTCAGTTGTGTTCCGGCATTAGTGGCCAGGTTCTAGTTTCCCTTTAGAGAGCGAGAGCACATTGGTAGCACCTTTGTTGCCTGCCTGTCTGCTAAACTCAAGCAATAGAAAAAAATATTATTGTCATTGTTTTACTGTTTATATCACACACTGTTTATATCAGTGGTCCTTAACCGGTGGTCCGCCGACCAATGGTGGTCCCTGGAAGCATTCCAAATGGTCCGCGAAGCCATCGTAATAAACAAGTGACGTGACGTGTTGTTTCGAGTCATCACAACGCAAACCGCGCAAAGAGAATGCATTTACAAAAATCTCATTAAATTTAAAATCCGTAACTTATATTTTTAGATTTTAAAATAATAAATAAATACGTGCTAGTTCTAAAATTATACGTGCTTTATTAGATAGAGACACATACATAGAATCTATACATATACTTATAACCGACTGGGTGGTCCCTGGGAAGACAGAAATTTAGTAAAATGGTCCCTCGTGACTTAAAGGTTAAGAACCACTGGTTTATATAAATGCTGAAACTAAATTCTATGCGTAATATTTGAACAACACAAACAAGACTGTCGAAGATGTGTTTGTATTTTAAGAAGTTCAGCAAGATCATATTGTAATAGTTTAGATTTGTAGCCATTTTGTGTTGTACTCTGTTTTATAAATAAATATCATTAAAGTTTGTGGACATTTGTGTATGCTGTGGTTGTAACATTTCTTGGAATGCGCTTGCCAGGTTTTAAAATGGTACAGGTGGTGTGCTGGGTCCTTTGGTTCATACATATTGACGCGTATGAAATCGCGGGCACGCCAACATTATAATAGGACATGAACAAAAGAGGCTTATCAAAACTTATCGGTCGTCCGGAACGGTAATCGATATGATAGAAATGTAAACGAAATAATTTCGATTGCTTGTTATATGAATTACCTTTTATTAATAAAATATTTAAAAAAAACAAAAAAGTCATGGTAGTTTCGTGGTTAGCGCATTCGCGTCGTAAAGTCAAAGGTGGCGGGGTCGATTTCTGGCCGGAAAGGCTCGGCATAGGAATGATATGAGACATATAAAATGCAATCTTGGGAATTGAAGTACATTGACACATATCATGGAACCGATATACCATACTCACTATATGTCAATTTATTTTAAATACGGCTCAGGAGGTGGTTTGTGGAGCACACCTTTCACAGATATGACGAGTTTATGACATACATTGAAATCATATAAGTTGACGTGTAAACAGTGTTATCAATAAAATGATTTCTGATTTCTAATTTCTGAATACATACACCACTCAGGCAGTTTTCTCACCTAATGTGCATATTGTTACGGGTCTTGGCCACGAAGGAAAACATCGTGTTGAAACCGGCATGTTAGATAACCTATGTATCAAATCCGCCAATCTGTGTTGGACTAGTAAGGCGGGTATATTATCCATTCCCCTATAAATGGAAGGCCCCAGCTCAATGCTGCGACTGCGATCTAGGGGCATAACATAAATGTGCCGCGACGATGGCAAGCGACCTGATGGAATGTCTTTGGTGCCCTGGAGGATGGGTCGCCCTTTAGTATGGGACGCGTCTTACGTCGATATTCTGGCGACGTCGCATCTTTCAGTCACATGTCTGCCGGTACAGCTGCTGCACAACAGGAGGCCCTATAATGCGGCAAATATTCCGCCATCCAAAGTGGTTACATATTTGCGGCTTTTGGGGTCGAGACCCTGGGCCCTTGGGAGCTTCAGGCGCAAAAACTTTATCGAGACATAGCGAAACGCTTGGTAGACGTCTCACGTGACCAAAAGACTGGTCTATGCCTCGGACAACGCATTACCGTTTCCATACAGCGAGGTAATGTAGCCAGTCTTTTGGACACGTTTCCAAGTGACAGCGGTCTGGCACTAGATTTTATAGTTAATTTTAATTTGTATTTATAGTTTAATTGTATAACTAATTGTGTTCTCATTACTTCACTTAAAAATTAAAAAATAAATAGATTGCGTAGTATAAAAAAAAAAAAAATTGCTTAAACACAACGAAAAGTTTCGTTCGTACAAATGAAGTGTGTCACAGCTAGTAAACTATATCGCAGGAAATATCTGAAAAAATTATGGTAATAACGATTACAGTTATATACAAATACGGATGCAAATCGGAATAACGTTTTAAAACATTAAGCTTGTGCGACTTGATTTTTTGCACTTTGAACTTTACATTTCAATGTTTTACGGCAGCTGTGTTCAAAGAACCGTGGTCACTCGAGCGTCAAGTTTTAAAACTACGCTTTGGCATTTCACAAACACAAAGCAAAAGCAAAAAACAAATGCAAAATGAAATCAACATGCGCTGAAAGAGTTTTCATATAAAAAATAAACGAACTGAATTGGTAACAAATGTGTATGTGTGCACTTCACACACAGGGGAAGCGAAACGAAGTGTGACAAGTGGTGGGAGGGGATTCTAAATTTCGTGACGTCACATTTCATATATTTATCGTTATAATATAATATATTTAAGCTTTTAAACGCGAAATTTGAAGTATTAACGAAAAACTTCAAAACATTTCCAAATCTATCTCTATGAGCAGTGTTAAAATTATTAAATATAATGTTTTCTATCTCGTTATACGTAATGAATACATCGCAATTACAGCGCCGTCTATTTTGCTATTCCGTCTATGCCAAGTAAACAACGTCTTTTATCGAGATAAAACATATCCTAAGTCTTGATTCGGGTTATAAGCCAGCCTTATATCGAGTTTCATTCATATACTTTCATTAGTTTCCAAAAGACATGCGATCACAGCGCCTTCTTTTTCGCTATTTTCGTCTATCCTACGGAAACGATGTCATTTATCGGGATAAAAAAGTATCTTAAGTTACGTCCCGTGATATAAGTTAGCTCCGTTTCAAATTTCATTTAACTTCGTTTAGTAGTTTTTACGTGATACTCTAACAGACAGAAAAACAAAAATTCTAATAATTGCATTTTCGGAATTTTCTGGTCCGAATTATCCCCCGTGATTATTTTCACATTTTTAAACACATGTACATACTCGAACCATTTACGGATCTATTATAGTACTAGAGTTTACCCCGCAGCGCAGCCGCGTGTCAACCTCTAGTGCATGCCTCATGTTTAAAGAGGTTACAACACCGGTTACATTGTATAAATTTTTTATGTTACTGCTATTTGCCCCGGAAGATTCACTTCAGTTTATATCGCAAACTATCCCATTTCCCGGATGAAAAGTATCTATGCCAATTGTCGGTATTAAAACTACACATGTACACGAAAATGACCAAATCGACCAAATCGACCACATGGACCACATCGATCAAATCAACCACTTCGACCACATCAACCAAATCGGCCAAATCGACCAAATCAACCACATCGACCAAATCGACCAAATTAACCAAAATGACGAAAATGTCAAATCACAAAATAAAAACCTATCCTACTTTCTGGGATAATCTTTACGTAAATCTAACGCGAAACTTATCCCATTGTCCGGGATGAATAGTATCCCTTGTCCGTCCACCCTCAGTATTAAAATTACATGTATACCGAATTTCAGCCAAATCGGTCCAGTAGTTTTTCCGTTAAAGCATAACAAACAGAGAGACAAATATATTTTTATCCCGGAAACTATCGCATTTTACTGAATAAAAAATTTCCTAAGTTCATCTTCGGCATCGAATATATATATACTGAGTTTCAGCCAAATCGGTCCGGTCGGTAGTTTTTCCGTGAAAACGGAACAGACAGACGGACAGACAGACAGAGTTACTTTCGCATTTATAATATTAATAGGGATAGGAATTGATAGATGTAACAAAAATAGTACAATTGGGGTTCTTGTCGCTATGAGTGATTTCTTCTAAACAGCCTTTGGATGGAAAAACGTAATTAATAAGCGTGTACACACTTATTAATTACGTTAAGCAGAGAACAAAAGGTACCGGGCTATTGGGATGAACTGTTAGTGGAACTAGGGATCTGGGCAAGGACATACAAAGTGTTTATAGCATAAATACATAAAACATATTACTTTATCACATGAACTATAGTATAGATTACAACAAATGTAGACAGTGTAAATAATACATAGATATAAATATAACATACATACTTACATTAATACAGGTATGATATATTAATCGTAAACTCATTTCATTTTAAGAAAATATTACGTAACTAGATTGTTAAATGAGTGGGTTGATTTTGAACATTTTATATCCGTCGGTAATGCATTTACGTAATATTTTTTTTATATGTTATAAAATCGCTTTCAGTAATTTCATTTTTTGGCTCTATTTGGTCACAGAGGCGATTTATTAGATTTTAACAGTATGTTATCATAAAGGTTTACTCAATTTGTGATCGATATAACGCCAAGGTCGCGATAATTGCATTTCCTTTATGGAATAACCGTCCCGGACCGGAAGTGTACAGGCTAAAGCAAACCTTGCCTTTGATAGTGTACTAAACGTAGAAATTTAGTCACGAGTTTGCTCAGTTCTAACGGGGTTAATTAATTTTCCCGATATATAACGTAGCAATATAACTACTTAGGTTTACCGCCGGGGCTTCAAATAGAACCAGATGGATATTATAATGGCAAGCATTAATACAAGTTTATGGCGCAAACCTTTTATTTAAGAGCTATCCGACCCCGGAAAATTGCATCCCATTTGTTTAAAGTTTATTGGCTGGTTTCATTACGGTGTTTCCCTTCACAGACAGTACACGGTAATAGGGATGCGGACACAAAATATAATATTTTAACATAGAAAAGAACTGGTGACATGAGCAAGTGTGTTGAAAAATGTTATTTTAATAACATTTTTCAACACACTTGCTCATAAAGTGGCGCTTATAGCACTGTTTTTATGTTATTTTAATAACATTTTTCAACACACTTGCTCATAAAGTGGCGCTTATAGCACTGTTTTTATGGCCGTAAACAGCCCTATACCACTGTGTGCTTTTTATTTTACATCATCATATTAGTACCTTTTTATTATAGTTATTTTTTAATTTCAATAAAGAGTTTTTATGTACAAAATACAATATTAGTTTTATTTAGTAGTACATATAATTAACTGTGGTGCATAAAACGCGATGTACAAGCACCCAGTTTTATCCATTTATTTATTTTTGACAGTTAATTGACATTTATTTTGATTATAATTAAATAAATATACAGTTTATTATACATCTTTTTAATATAAGGTTGTTGGACAGTTGCGCCTTCGCCACCGTTATTAGTGATCTGTGACGCGCTTTAGTTCAAACTAGGTAAGGAGCGCGGAAACAACATCTCCGCTCCATTTTATACAAAAAATTGCTTGATTTCAAGCGGCTCTGGTGGTCTGATTATTAAAAAAATGTCGAGTTGAAATAATAAAGAAGATATAAAGTTAGTTGTCCTCATTATCGAAAGTATTATATATAATTAACACCTCTGGAAATACTTAGTGAGGCACAAAATGCTGCTGATAGCTTGTTGCTACTAAAATCGAAAGAAAAATACCTAAGAGTGTATGATAAAAATGTCATTATAATAATTGTACTTTTACTAATTATTTCAATTGGTACTAAAACATTTTAGTAAAACACATGTTTTTTTCGAAAGTGTGTTGAAAGTACTAAAAGTGAGCACTGTGCATTGATCATTACACTATCGGCTCAATTTCTCCCTTGTCTGACTGGCTCGGGCTGCAATCCCGCCTCGACTGTAATGACCAACTTAGCACACTTTGTATCCACTAACTAATCTACTATTATCATCTTAATTTTGAAATATTATGATTGAAATAAATTTAAATACTTTTCAAACAATAATAGTTAATGGCAATTATTTTACTTATGACGTCATAAGTAGGTACGACCGTACAAAATGTATGAGGCTGCGGGGTTTAAGTTTATAAAAAGTATCTCATTTGATTTGACTGTTTGATATCAAAATCAATTTATTGTCAAAAAATTACACAGAAATAATGATTACATAGGTACCGCACTAGGATTAGCCTGTATCGCGGGACACCAAGTACGTGTGTGACTGACTTAACAATTTTTATCTCTAAAATTAAATTTTATTTTAAAAATACATGTTAACTTGTTTGTGTGTGTGTGTGTGCAAATGATGGATATTGTAACAATATGCATAACATAGATTAATATTATATATATATATATATAATCCCTATTAATATTATAAATGCGAAAGTAACTCCGTCTGTCTGTCTGTCTGTCCGTCCGTCTGTCTGTTCCATTTTCACGGAAAAACCATTGGCTGAAGCTCAGTATATATATATTTTCGATGCCGAGAATGAACATATGATACTTTTTGTCCCGAAAAATGGGATAGTTTCCGGGATAAAAATATATTTGTCATTCTGTTCGTTATGCTTTTACGGAAGAACTATTGAACCGATTTGGCTAAAATTCGGTAAATATGTAATGTTAGTACCGAGGGAGGCCAAGGGATACTTTTTATCCCGAATAATGGGATAGATTTATGTAAAGGTTATCCCGGAAATTAGGATAGATTTCGTGATTCTGTCCATTTCGTTCACTTGGTCCACTGCATTTCACTGCGTCCCCTGCGTTTCTCTGCGTTTCACCACGTTTCACTGCGTCCACTAGATCCACTGGGTCCACTCGGTCCATGTTATCTATTTTGCCATTTTTGTAGTTTATAGATAGACGGGGGATGGTATAGTTTACGATATAAAATGAAGTGAATCTTCCGAGGGCAATTGCATAAAAATTTAATACAATGTAACCTGTACCGCCTGCTCTTTAAACAAGAGATACGCACTAAAAGTTGACCCGCGGCGCAGCCGCGGGGTTAACTCTAATATAAATATATAAAGACAGATGAGAGGAAAATTGCTGAAACGGTGCATGCTATCTAACCAGTATTCGAACCTACGTTACGGGAGTGACCTGGAACTCTGAAAGAAAGAAAGGATGAAAATATTTTCTGTCGCAAAATAATGCCCTAAAAAAACAATAAATACACTTGTTATAATATAATGTACGAAAAAGAAACATTTTAGAGAAATATACATTAGATGCACGACCGTGAGGCTGGTAACTCGCCTTATGCTCTGGCAGGAGCTGACACTCTGTGTTATTATACACTAAGCTAACACAAAATTATTGTTTATACATAATTTGTATAAAAATATTTAAACAGATTTTGGTATAAATAAATACATATATATATATATATATATATATATATATATATATATATATATATATATATATATATATATATATATATATATATATATATATATATATATCATCAGCTATTAAAGGATATGGCCGGACATGAGCCAAAACTGATGATAGATACGAGAACGTCCAAAGCCGTCCTTTCAGTCGATCAACTTAATTGACTTATCAACAATCAACCAGAGATGATCGACGGTTAACCTCCATTTAATTGATTTATTAATCGAATTGTATCATATACAACTGAAAAAGAGGCCTTGGCGACAAATTTGTAGCATGTTTATTGTCCAGTTTACGACACATTGTAATCTGTAGTTTTTATTCTTCATCACCTTACTTTTATGAACATGGGACAATAATATTTTATTAGTAGATAAACAATATTCGATTTTAAACATCTGTTTTTGAATATTTTTTTATAAAGTTATGCGCGTTATAACAACATTATTCTTGATAAAGAGTAAAGTATACCTAAATGATTAGGTATATTTTATAAACATATAATTAATAAGCGTTTTCCGCCGGCTGTGGAACCTAGGGTCCAAGTTGCCGATAGTTAGGCTTCAGAGATAGGAATCTTCTCATAATGCGAGCCGTGGTCAACAGAGCTATCTTCTGCAGCGGACCTTTCAAGCAGAGACCACGCGAGTCTCTCTAGGTGACGGTGAAGGCTTTTCTATATTAAGCCTTTCTTCACAGACATCATTATTGGGTATCTAATATGATTGTATAGTCCAAATTCCACATACCGCTATGTGCCTCCTCAACATCGTGAGCAAGATTTTATCCGTGCAGGAATGGAGAAAGAATACAAATTCTTACGGCCGGACAGCCTGTCGTAACAGGCGGCAACACAACCTGCATTTTCATCACCTTACGTATGTTAAGAAGGGAGAATAATAACATTTTATAAATAAGTAAAAAATGTTTAATTTTAAAGATTTAAATTTGTCTTTGCATTAAATTTTTGTAAAGTCTTATGGGTTATAACATCGTTATTCATAATAGGGTAACCTAAACTTAAATTACATTATATTGCTTAAAAAAGAAACCAATTTCTACCGCCAGTGGAACCTAGGGTTCAAGCTAATTAAGGTTTCAGAGATAGAAACTTCCTCTCAATAGAGGCCGTGTCTGACAGAGCTAGCTTTGGCAACAGACCCTTTAACCAGAGACCAAGCGAGTCTTTCTAGACAACGGTCAAGGTTCTTCGCTATTAAGCCGTTCACAGATACCACTATTCGATAGTATGATTGTAGAGTCCAAGTTCTACATAGCGGTAACCTAGTGAGCAAAATCCGTGCCAGAACGGAGACAGAATATAATTGTTAAATTGTTGTTGTTGTTCAGCAGACAGGCAGATGGTGCACCTGATGGAAAGCGGTTACATCGCCTATGGACATTTGTAACACCAAAGGTGCTACCAATGTGCTGCCGCTCCCTAAAGGGAGACTGGAAACTGGCCACTAATAAAATGGATAAAAGCCTGCCTGTTGAAACCAGCCAGGGTGGTAGGGCACTTCACCGTCTGAATGACTTCCCTTTGTTCTACTCCTTCCTTCAAGTCCAACAGCAAATGAATCGCAACTCTGGCGTTGCAAATGTCCGTAAACGACGGTAAACACTTTCCATCACAGATGCGCCGTCAGCCTGTCTTCTATGTCTGGGCGACATTACTTGAATGGATGTTATATTCACTTTTAACCAATAGCAAGGCAGGTAAATCAATGTATTACTATACATTCATCATACATATCAGGACAATAATTGTAACTAAAGCACATATAATTTAGGTAATAATTACAATAATAAAAATTACAGACTCAACAAACATTCTACTTTATTACAGTTCACATTTAGTATAAAGTTGCCATTTCTTGTCCCTAAAATAGTGATAACGATTTCAAAGCGGTGTAAAGTTAATTCACTTTTAACTTACTTTAACATACAACAAAAATATACTTAACCAATATTTAATTTAATCTATATTTTTATTGCCATATAGTATTGTCTTAATAACTGACACAATTCAAACAATAATTTTCTAAAATTTCGACTGGTGTACGATCAGTTTATCGATAGAATTGGATTGATCTGGCCATACCATCTAGACCGTGAACTATTTTTATTTACATTAGAGTAATATTATATCTTATCTGTAGTCAATGTCAGTGAAATGTAAACAAAAGGAATTTATGTCTAAAATCCACTATAAATAACTAATTACAGGTATAACAACACTAAGTTTCACACGAGTAGTAATTTTTATAGGTTACCAAAGATGTCTAGCTGATTTTGAAGCAAAAATATTTTTGTCAGAAATCGACAACATTTACTAAAGAACCACTGATATGACAAGTCTATAATGGTTCGCTTCGCTTATTTAAAGTATATAATTGCTCTATTAATTATCGCAAGGTGTAAAAGCTCTTTCTTACAAATTTATAGTCATTATTATTACAGTAAACATCACAAGTTATGTTGACAATATGCGTATGTCTTAAATAAAGCAACTTGATACTTGCACGATGTTTGAGGTTATACTAAAAATTGCTGGTAAGTATCAAAATTACTCTTGAGATATTATTAGAGTTGCTAGAGTTTAAACAAATTTGCGCAAGTAGTGCCCCTATTATTTTCTCCTCTACTTAGCCAGTCCGTAAGCAAGCTGACGAGGTGAGGGCTTCGTAAAGGTCAACTGAAACCGGAGCTATCACTCGCTACGCAAATACCCAATTACCGTTGTTGAAAAAGTAAATATGTTTTAAGAACGTTCCAACGCGTTCAAGGAAGGGAACTCCGCGACAAGCAACCGTGTTCTATATTTTTCTAGCTATATTTGTCTCTTTCAACCAAGGCTTTAAGCAGACGGGTAAAAATTTTTACTCTCTTTTTATTACAAAGTTGGCAAATAGGCAAACGGCTGGACTAATAGAAAGTATTTAGAATCAGGGGCGAAGCCAAAGCATTGCCAACCTTTAAGATGGCATAGAGGGCTGGGATGAATGGGATGTAAAGGGATCGGATACGACGAATAAGATAGGGGAATGAAATCGGGAATGAGACTGGGGGAAGTGGGCCATCGGAAATTTTACTCATCGTACGAAACAAGATTAGCTCGAGCCTAACCGTTTCACGCCGATATTCTCTAAGAACGTGGTATGACACCAATTGGAACGCGCCTAAGGGCTGTAATTAACATAATGATGGCACTATGCTTCGACCATGTATAAAAACCATACTGTTTGGTATTTATTGTATTTATGATTTTGGTTAGCTATTGAGCTCTAGAATCTAGCTTCCTGGTAAGTATCCTAGTTTTATAATATTGTACAGAACTTATCAGAAGCATTTCCATCTATTGTAGTAATATTATATATACGATATGTATGTATTATATATATTAATTTTTTCATACCATTATCCGGGATGAAAAGTATCTCTTATATCCCACCATCAGTATTTAAAAAACATATATCCCGAATTTCAGCCAAATCGGTCCAATACTTTTTCCGTAAAAGCATAACAAAGAGAGACAAATATAATTTTATCGCGGAAACTATCCCATTTTTCGGGATAAAAAGTATCATATGTTCATCCTCGGCATCGAAAATATATATATATACTGAGTTTCAGCCAAATCGGTCTCGTAGTTTTTCCATGAAAACGGAACAGACAGACAGAAAGAGTTACTTTCGCATTCATAATATTAATAGGGATATCTTTAAATAAATCACAAAAAAGGTAAAAAGCATCTCATAAACGTGCATGTGTGAAGAGGTTAATAAAAGTAGATGAAGCAAAAGTTGTTTGTCAGGATCGTCATAAGTGGAGATCTATAGTCTCTGCCTACCCCCATGGGGAAGAGGCGTGATAATATGCCTATATCCGTTATGTGTCTTTATCCCAGCAGGAACGGACAAAGAATAAAATTTCCTGCGGCCGGGCGGCCTGTCGTAAGAGGCGACAAAACAACCCACAGCCAGGTGGTAGGGCATTTGTCCGACTGGATGGCTACCAGCCCTGGTCTAAATTATGTCGCCGTAACAACCTTGAGTTGTGTTCCGGCCTTAGTGACCAGGTTCCGGTCTCCTTTAAGAGCGCAGCAGTGCATTTGTAGCACCTTTGGTGTTGCAAATGTCCATAGGCGATGGTAACCGCTATCCATCATTGTCTGCTAAACTCCTGCAATAAAAAGAAAATGTATGTATATATGTAAATAAATCAGCGTTTCACCTCATTTTTCTTTAATTCATATTGTCTGTTTTCTTTTCATTAAAAGCAACACGAACTCTTGGTAATTTCCAAATATAATTAACGAGTGTATTATGTCTTCCTATGGCTTTGAGCCGTGGTAGCGTAATGGCTAGCGCACGCGTCCCAAACTCAGAGGGCGCGGGTTCGATCCTTGTCGGAACACATGCACCACTTAGTCAGTTTTATGATCTAATATGCATATTGTTACAATTACCACGTGCTGACAACGATGAAGTAAAACATCGTGATGCAACCTAATTGACACATCGAGATAACCGATGTGTCAAAACTATCAAGCCGCCTTGGTCAAGCGTGGCGAGTATACTGTCCGTTCTCCCTATAATGGGAGGCCCGAGCCCAGCAGTGGGGCATTTATGGGCTGATATAATATTTTATGGCTTTGAGAGTATCTAACTAAAGAATTAGGCACTCAAAACCGAATTAAAAGTTTTAAATCTGCCTCTAAACTAGCGTGTGAAAGGACTAAAATAATATCTACAATAATATAAAATTCCCAACAGGCTATGTCTGTACATTGAAGCTGTTTAAAAAAACAACTGGATTAGACTATATAAACGATGGAGAACACGGTGCAATTGTTTTTTGATTTCTTGTCTGCTTGTTCGGGATTCACGTAAAAACTACTGGACCGATTTCGATGCGGTTTTCGCTGATCAACAGCACGTTCTTAGACTTAAAATCTGCGCTACTTTTTATTCGTGGAATCCCGCGGGAATTTTTCTGGGAATTATTTAAAATGGTCAGATAAAAAATAAAAACCAATTCCAATGTGATTTTTTTACTGATTAATAGCATATTTTATGTAATAAAATTTGTGATATTTTGTTTATTTGTGAGAGGGGCTTGTAGTAGTTCGGGTGCATAAAAATAGGTTCTTATTCCGACGCAGTTTTCACTGAAACGATAGCTTACATTATTTTTTAAATACTGCGGTACTTTTTACCCCGGGAATTTCAAGTCAAGCGTGGACGAAGTCGTGGGCATACCCTAGTACACTAATGAAATCATATTAACTTAAAACCGCGCGCAAATCAATACAGTTTTCCTTTGTTAGTATTCTACTGGTAATTTATTTGCGCAATTATATTTCATCTTTAACATCACACATTGACTTGGCTTATAAAATAAATGTGATGAAGAAAATAGCTTTGTTTGGTTTAGTTAAAGCAATAGACATTTTATTGTAAATGTCCAAAGTTTAATGTATTTTTTGTGTATATAGAGCAGCGTATCATAACCTTATAGGTCCTATATCTGACAATATTTAACGTCATTAACAATATAATATAACGCAATAAACCCTTGAATGCATCTGCCTGACACAGTCACTAACACTAACTTTGTCCCAGGTGTGGTAAGGGCATAAAGGTATATTTTTAAAAATCTGAGTCATCAAAACGTTTATAACATCCATAATAGATAACCCGTCCCTTGAAATTTTTCTATTTCATTCCATCTCATAGTCCATAACAATTGCAAAAATCCCAGTCCATGCCTATAAAAGAGTTTTCATCATCTAATTTAACTTATTACCTCTGAATCCTTGAAACGAGCACATTGAACTAGATTAAATCCTTGCTTGTTGTTGTGAAAATGTAGGCAGTAAGTTTGTTTATGTATGTATGCTTGAACTCTGTTCACGGCCTTGTATATTAACGAACATGTCACATTGATATTGGAATTATTTATCCAGTAAAACGTTTATCCTTTTGGATACAAAATGTATGCGCGAATAAATTTATACTCTTTTTATGATAATATGTACACGTCTGACGACGATTGCGCTTGATATACCTATTCCTTCGATATTGAAAGATACCCGAATTGTATAACATTTTGGGAGACATGGACTGCATTTCACAGCTCTGCCGTACGCAGAGGAAACTGAGTCAAAACGCTTCGTTCGCGCTGGCGATGTTTCCATTGTGAAACGTTGGGGTAGACTAAAACACCTTGTTGTCCGAAGATGTTATGATGTCTGAGCAATCAGGTCGAACATTTCAACCGAACCCTTTCGAAAATCAATAATACGAGTTAGTTCAAAATTAGTACGAGATAACAGATACTGAGTCTTATTTAGGGCTGTGGAGTGAGCTTTGTTTGGTCTCTCTCGTCTCGTGTCAGTGCCAAGGTTACCGACATAGCTCGCAAAATCTGTACTATGAAGTGACAAAGGGGCGGTTACATCTAGCAGGGCCTATGGAACAAACAAGTCCTGGAGGTGGTGTTTGGTAATGTAGGACATTCTGCAGCCCGGAGGACCGGTGACTTGCGCAAGATTGCCATTGGGGGCTGAATGAGCAAATGGAGGACATACGGCATATATGACGTAAACTTGACAACTTTAACACAGGTTTCGCTAACTTTGTGCCACATACCATTCCTCGGGTTTTTTCATTCAGTCGTCTTATTGAGCAGTTTGTTAGTTCACAAGGCTAGAGAGCATCCTGCTATACTTTTACTAAGATTCAGTCTATGATCCAGGATACGTCTGGCCGTAGGTCCTGTGATAGGACAGCCTCAAACTGCCTGTTCATATTGCATATTTTCATGTTATATCAGCTGTGTTGGTTATTTTACATAAATTCTCCTTAAGAATTATGACCATAATGCTGGAGCCGCACCTGTGACAATATTGCATTTATAGACCATTTCACGCAGATGTGGTGATGGGGTTAATGCGTTCTTTATCTTGCAATTATTTGTTAATAACCTTACGAATTGACAGATAACGAATCCATATACACTAATATGGCTATTTGATAACGAGGTTATTTTCAGTGCATTAAATAAGACGATTTCGACCACAGTCAGTACCTGTAACTTTGTCGCAGATGAGGGCCTAACCTTAAGAGATACTTCACCTCGGAATGTATCATTATTATTATACCTGTAAATAATTTCATAATTCTTAAGAACTATATGTTAGTTTAATCACTTACATCAAGCGAATCGAGTCTGATCCAGCCAACATTATGATTTATATATAATATGGTGAATATTTTGTATTTTGGCGAACGATATAAGAATATTAATTCTATGAATAGTGGAGTAGTGGGTTTATTTCCTACCCGTCCACCCCTAATGTATTGCTTGGAAGGGTAGTCGACGTCTATGGGCCTGTGAGACTGAAAATGTATGTATGTGTTATATACAGTTTTTTTTCGTAATAGCCCTAGATTCATTTTTTTATTGATAGCACAATTTTCTTGCGTTCTGTTTCATAACGATTAAATAATATTCCTTTTATAAAATACCTTTATACTATTTTTGAAACAACTTTTCATAAGTATTTACTGATCAGTAATTTACCAAAAAAAAAACATATCTTCATGATGTGAGCCGTAACGTGATTTTTTCTATACTTATTTCATCTTCATCTCCAATCTCCAAATTATTGACAAGAAACCATTTTGCTCCTTAAATTTTTATCAAAACAGGATAAAAAAGTTATACATCTTAATAAAAAAGAGATAAATAATTTGGTTATAATATTGTTACAACTAAGGTTCCGACAAAAACAAAATCCTCCTCCATATCTGTAAAACACATTTTATTACCTGTCGACATTTGAACTATTTGTAATTCTTTTATGATCGTCTTCTTTTGTATACTTATTTATTGGCATACATTTCTACAGAACAGCCCATTGTTTTATTGTACTCGTTTACGGCCACTTGCGGTCGAATCATTAACCAAGCCAGGTGTGGCGGATTACGTCGACTATGATACGGGCACATTTGTGTTCGGGAGGTATAAAACGACGGCCTGATGGGAAGAGGGGGGCAGTCAAGCGAGAACCACGATCAAGGCGCGACGTGTGTACAATCGGAAATCTAATAGTGACGGACTTTGCGCGTTTTATTGTATTTCGACCTTCTGCATTACGTTTGGATTTGTTGTGTTCAGTTATATTTGTACCTGTGTTATACGTGTTTGTATATATCTAATAAACTATAATCATTTCAACGTCATTTTAATTCGAGTCTCTGAACTCGTAACAATATTTTCTTAAGTTTCCGCGACTTACATAAGATTTAAAAAAAAAAAACAAAGCTGACTTCACCCTAAAAATCAAAAAAATAAAAATTTTACCGACTTCTTTCTACAATATCTCGAAGTCAGTGCCAAGTGAAACATAAAAAAAACAACAACAAATTTAAAAATATAGTAATTTTTATGTTTTACTTAAAAAATATTTTATTTACCTTTTAGTTACGCAAACACTTCAATCGCTTTAGAAATAATACAATAAGCACTTGTAGAATTTGTACAACTAGCGCGTGTATACTAATTCGCTATCTCACTCTTCGGTGTATATGCACTTCAACAAGGGTTGCCCTCGATTTCCTTGCGATCCACAAATCAGATCGTGACTTGGTGGCTATGCGACCATCTCGCGGGTAAAAACAAAAAATTTAAAAATCGGTCCACAATTGACAGCGCAATTGCGTAACATGTCACGTGTCAACGAGTACTGTTAAAGATTTATTTACCCTACTGCCAACTTGTTCATTTTAATTATTTAGTTCTAATTTTGTTTATGCTTATTATTTACTCTATGGGAGCCTAACCTATTTACTAGCGCTTTGCAAGATATTGTGGCTTGAAGAGAAGAAGCGGCGCAAGAAACTCTTCAGTAACATGTCTAGCTTTAATAATTTTATATAATACTAGCTGACCCGGCAAACTTCGTACCGCCTCAAAATCAATAAATAAAAAAGCTGAATGATAATTGCAGAATGTTTCATACTTTAGTAAAAAGATGTGGTCAAATCTTAACCGGCTGATATACTATCACATCATACATTATACCGCATTATGCCCATAAAAATAAAATTCAACCGAGACAATGCGACCTTTACGCCCAGATTCTCGCCAAAGTCCGCAAATATTATAGTTGCGATCAGAAATTGTTGGTAGTCAATGTTAAATGTCAAAAATAAATGAATGAAATAAACAAAAGTATACTTTTAAAATTAATTTGATTTCTGAACGACGGGACGAACATCACTCGTTTGACAGGTACGAATAGTTTCTAAGGGAAAGCGAAATTGTTGTTTTTACTATATTTCAAGCATTTTTTTCATATTTGAAAATGACAAAAAAAAACTAAAACCAATCCTCTTTCTGGTATAACCTTTACCTAAATGTATCCCAAAATCTATCCCATTATCCGAGATAAAAAGTATCCCCTGTCCATCCTCGGTATTAAAATTACATCATATATACCGAATTTCAGCCAAATCGGTCCAATAGTTTTCCATAAAAGCATAACAAACAGAGGGAGCTTCCAAAATAAAACCACCAAAAATTATACTATGGGAGGCTTCTAACTTCGTAGCCGACGGCGGGAGGGAGCTTCTTTTTCTTGTTGACTGCTTACCTTACAAGGCGCACTATATTTATACAAGCTGTCTCCCTCGGCCTCCGCTTCGTTGTAATACCCCCTTCAGTTTATTTCTTTCAATTTTACCAAGCCTTATTTTATCTTATCCTTGTTACTAATTTTAGTACACCATAGATCCTGGCCTGTCCTGAGGGTCCTTACATTGGTTAAATATGCGAGACGTGGTGACGGGCATTTTCCACATCCCCCACTTCACTACTATAAATATATACAACAACACAACAATACTTTTTATTGTACACCAACTTAAAACAGTAACACATTTGCACATCTTAAAATTAGAAGGTAGTAGTACAATGTGCGGCTTTATTGCTTAAAGCAATCTCTTCCAGGCAACCTTTGGATGGACAAGGATCTTAATCACGCCAAATTGTTGGCGTGCAGCTTAAGACTATACTAATGATAATATATATAATATGATGTACAGTAATATACTTACATATATGTATACCATATTATAACCATACAAAAATATATATACATATACACATAAATACACACACACACACACACACACACACACACACACACACATATATATATATATACATACATAGACATACATAATACATATTATGCAGTAAGATAGTGCTCCCTCACAAGTCTGTTGAAACTATGGATCGATTTAGCAGACCACACGTCTGCCGGCAAAGCGTTCCAAAGATGCACGGCACAAACAGAGAACGATCGTACGTAAATCTCCGTGGTATGTAGAGATGTCCTTAGCCGCAACTTCTCTGATGATCTCAGGGATCTTGAATCACTGTGGAAGAACTGGAAGCGTTCTTTAAGATAGGATGGAGTACGAGGGCCAAACAATACGTTATAAAGAAGAGACAGAACATGAGCATTACGGCTAAGTCGAATTGGTAGCTATTTGAGCTTTTTACGACATTCGGATATGTGATCATATTTTCGTAACCCAAATATGAATCGTATACAGAAATTTTGGAGTCGCTCAAGTTTGTCTAATTGGCTTTGGTTAAGATCGAGATAGCTGACGTCACCATAATCAAGTATTAGGAGAAGGAGGGATTGCGCAAGCGCTGCTTTAGTAGTGTACGATAGAAAATATTCTAGACGACGCAAAGAAGCAGCTGACGCAAATATTTTCGGGCTTATTTTTTGTAGTTGAGGGCCCCAGGATAGATTTGTCTAAATAAATTCCTAGATTTTTTACTGTGTTGCTTATGGGGATCACAGCCCCACCAAACATGATTGTTGGCAACAAAGACCAGTTAACCCTGGAAATCATTTTATTACTCCCAATGATGATGGTTTGAGTTTTGTTAGGGTTAGCCGTTAGCCGTTTACCTCATTGTAAAACCATGTGCCGCCGCGGGCCGACTTTTGGCTGCACTATTACGAGTATTATGGCCTACTCGCTTATGTAGGTATGCCTGCACTGCTGCCTACTACGGCAGCAGTGCAGGCATACCTCACGGGTCCCGGGCTTCAGGTTGCGTTCTGCATCTCTGTAGCCCGGTTTCCGCTTCCATTTGTGTCCTGCGGTCCTACTTTTAATGAAAATCAAACGTTATGACATTTATTTCCTAACAACTTAGGTAATTACAAATAATTCAAATCTAAACATATAATAATAGCAGCCCATAAATGTCCCACTGCTGGGCTCGGGCCTCCCACAATAGGGGAACGGACAGTATACCCGCCACGCTTGTCCAAGGCGGCTTGGCAGGTTTGACACATCGGTTATCTCGATGTGCAGGTTGCATCACGATGTTTTCCTTCACCGTTATTAGCACGTGGTAATGGTAACAATTTAAACATAGTAAAATAAATTTAAAATAATAACATTATACATAAACTATAACCGTCTAAGTCCGACACCGTCTCTTTCGTGCGCCCAACGGTCGCTTCTATATTATATTATCTACGAGACTTAGCAAATTGTACCAATGTTCTTAACGGTTTAGACGGGTCGGTGAGTTTCGCACATCGTTATTGTCAGCATCAACCTGCATGCCAAGCGTGGTCACTATGGCATTTCTCCCAACTATGAAACGCACACATATTTTTCGTTTCTTTTTTATAATTTATTATCCAATATGCTTACATTCATATACATTAGAAACATTTGAACTGTGCCACAGAAACCTCATGGGTTTATTCATGCCGCAGGGAGTCGTATACACAATATTGTTATATCAAAAATAGGAGCAGAGGCGAGTAATGGTTATCATCATTCTAGTGTTTAGTTCTGATTTGATAACAAATCGGGGTTATCATCGTTCTAGTATATGGTTCTCATTTTAGTCCCAGGTCTGCACATGTGAGCATGATATTCTACTTTCTGAAAATAGTGGCTGTGAGATTAAAACAGATGGACGGCCCTAACAATAATAATTGTGTAAGAGTTACCATTTTTTCAAAACGCTTGGGAATCTTAGAGATCTAATATCGATTAGAAAAAATCATATCGGAATCAAACCAGTTGTTTGGAATTCAGAAAACCCTAAACTTATTGAAATATCTAGGTTATGCCATGATAAAAATGTCGTGTTTTCATATTCAGTTTTCCAATATTAATTCCCTACGGCACGCTGCTGCGTTACTCTCAATTCTCTGTTCCGCGAACATATCCATTTGCCTAGATGATATTTTACACTGCCCCTAAGTAATCACAACTTTTATTTAACCAAATATTAAGCGAAACGATTCGTTTGTTTTTAACACTTTGAAATTAAAACCCATACGCTTAAATTGAAATGAATAATAGCTCAAGTGTTATAATTATTCAAGTATTTCAGCTACTTTGTAATTCTAATTAAATCCTTGGACGAAGCTTTGGGTAGCATGTACCACTAAATTTTTCATCATAATGTTATTAAAGAGATTGACGGATTATGTAAAGAGTTATATGAAAATTTGTGGTTATGCCAGAATATTAAAGGGAAAAGACATACTTTGTTGATCGAATCGTTGATCGTTTGTGGAAATTAATGTTGAAGAAGAAAATAAAAAGTACTTCTAAAAAAGAAACTTGAAATGTAAAATAATTACGAACATAATCAACGTGGTGACGCCGTCAGTGTGATGGAAACATTCCCAACAGACGGCCATTTGGGACCCTTTCTTATTTTTTTCTAATTAAGCTGTAAGATATATTATTTTAGTTTTAAGCTTTTTATGGGAACATAAATTTTAATTGCAAATAAATAAATATCATTGAGAACTTAATCAAATAAGTTAATGTTTGCTGATAATAATAAAAAATATTCTGTTGAAATACACTATTGAAAAATATATTTATGATAAAATTGAATTTGCATAGCAGCTCGCTCCAACCTTTTATGCTATCTTCTATGTAACGTTTTATTTTGCCAAGCATGTTAGGAATTTATGGAGATGTCTTGCGCTGTGAATTTATTAGTGCGTCTTGTTATTTTAATGACGCTTTTGTTTTCTCTTATTGTACACTGTTTGTTACAACTCCATTAATTCTTCAAAAAATAAATGTAGAATTGTGGCACCTCACCAAATATATATAGCCATTACTTGTATTTACGTATTTGGCTAACAATTACCACGTGTGGACAGTATATTTGACAAATAGGCAATTAAGGCCAATACCAAATACGAGTTACCGCGCGCTTGTCGGTTTTTCTCGATGCATATCAAAGAGTTCAAATGGGCAAATACGCAAATAAATCGTCCGTCTACATAATGGCCATATTCAGAAGCGCACGCGCTGTCGACTTGTACGGACGTGCAGTATTTTGTGTCTGTACTGTGAGGACGAATTGGGACAATGAAACATTGCTATGAAATTGTAACAAATTAATTGCTGTATATGGGACCCCCAGAATGAATCTCATAAAAAGAAACAGCGTGACAAGTCATTGTCATTGCATGGAATAAAACCAAAGAAAATATGGGGGTTGCCTGCACTATCGAAGATTGAAAAAAGAAGAAGGAACCTTTAATCTCTCGGACGCTCAGGACCTGGTTCAAATGAACACATTGCCGTCTGCTGCCAAATGTTTGTGTGTTTGTCATTTGGCTGCCATGTGCGGAAGGTGGTACTTGCCTGAACGTCATATATTTTGACGAATACAACAAACGCCGAAACGCGAACACTAATAGAAATGCCACCCTAACAAATTTATGTACTTAAAAAAAAAGCCTGAACTTTTCAAAGATGAAGTAAATGAATTTTTAGCTAGCCGTGTAGCTGGGGAGTTTTTCGCCGCTTATCCTTAAAGAGAGATATCACATTGCAAAACGGTGTACATAGAATGGCAAGTAGAATTATTTTAACTTACATATACAACCTTCTATTAATGTTGTCTAGTGGAACTTAGTTGGAATAAAATCTTTGGAATTTGATATAAACGGTATTTTTAGAACAGTTGAAATATATTTCTTATTAAAGGCCGATTTTTCAATCACTCGTTAAAAGTTTTCAGTGGAATAAATTTAAAAAAAAATGAAACCATTCAACTATTTTATTCATGCAAATGACTTTTTAATTTTTCCATGGTATACTTTATTCTACAAACAAATTTTATTCTGGTGATTGAAAAATCGGCCCTTAGATAGTTGGAGATATGTAGAAAACTATTGTACATCAATACAAAAATAAACTAAAAGTAACTATATAGGTATATCCAATTTTGCACAAAGGACGGTCTTATTGCTAAAAAGCGATCTTTTCCAGATAGCAAACAACAGAAATAAATTGGTATCACAATGGCGATGGTGGTATACGTAATACATAGATATAGTTATGTATTTTAAACCTATAATTTTTCGAGTAGTAAACAAAAATGTTAAAAAAAATATATCATCTGAATTCTGTAAGACGTCAAAAAGATAGTGTTACCACTTAGGCTCCGACAAAAACAAATTCCACGTAGTCTGTAAAAGCACATTATATTACCTGTCTGCATTTGAACTAATTGTAATCCTTTTATGATCGTCTACTTTTGTTCACTTATATATTGGCATACGTTTCTGAGTTATTGTGGAGAACAGTTTATTGTTCTATTATACTCGCTCATTAGCATTATTAGCCAGGTGTTACGGATTACGATTACAAGCTAATTCGAGGAAACTGTGTCGATCTTGTCGGGCGGGCACATTTTGTGTTTGTAAAGAATAAAAACGACGTCCTGGTGGAGAGAGGGGGCAGTTGAGCGAGAACCACGATCAAGGCGTGACGTGTGTACAATCGGGAAACTAATAGTGACGGAATTTGCGCGTTTTGTTGAATTACGACCTTTTGCATTATGTTTGGATTTGTTGTGTTCGGTTATATTTGTACCTGTGTTATAATATACGTGTTTGTATAGTTCTAATAAACTCTATAATAATTCTAACGGCATTTTAATTCGAGTCCCGCAACTCGTAACAATATAAACATATATGAATATTTCGGATGATATTTCTGTTAAATGTTTGTTAAAAATATTAGCGTATGGCTTGAGTGCCCGCTCTATTCGAGCGTGCACCGGGGCGGAGAGTACAGCGTTCATGTGAAACACATGATAACGCTAGTGGATGTCATTGGTAGTGGCCGGCTGGCGCGACGGCTCCAGCGTGTTTACGTTGAGCGACGCGTCGTGTATAGGAACGCTGCACGCTTCGCTCCGCTGCACGCCCGGTTCGGGTGTGCAATGAGACCGTATATAAACTAATTTAAATGTCTAAACGCTAATGAGTGTCCCTAATGCCAGCCGAGAAGTGCGGCAGCTGTAGCGGGCTCTTGTGCGTCAAGCGGGACGTCGCGTACAGTTTTGAACCAGTTTGTGAATGATGAACGCCGAGCCTGCACTGAGGCCACTCGGTTGGACGCTCTATTGCCTGCAGTCCACCCCGTCGGTCGCTTTGCCACACAGGCCGCACACTTGGAGGTGAAACTAAAATTTTCACTGAAATCCGTTAGCCGTTACGGAGCCTATTTTGAGACGAAAATTTAAACAGGTCTATAGATGTTATTTAAGAGCTGTCCTCTTGTGGGTGTAGTCTTCTTTAATCTTCTCTCTCATAGTTCAGCTGTTATACTTATTTAGACAACAATAAATTTTTTTTTTTATATTTTATCATTATGTACACACCATGGTTTTTCCTTTCCTCTTTTTCAGACAGACTAACTAAAGTTTAATAACTATCTTTTATGATTAGGAATTGTATAAATAGCGATATTTACTTAAATGGCATTAACTTTAATATCACAAACGCACCAATTTACTTAGTACGTAAAGCATTTATGCAAATAATTTTAAAACCTAAATAACATCTATATATTAATACGCGAAGTAAAAACTTTGTACCCCTTTTTACGAAAATTGCGCGGACGGAGGAGTATGAATTTTCGCACACTTACAGTTTATGTAGGGAAGTTTATTTAAAAAAAAATATGCATAAAGAATACATTAAATCAATTAAAAAAACATTACACACACTACCATGTATTTGACACACACACGCATATATACTCTTTTGTTTGTTATTCAAGTCAAATAACAGTGTAGCCTTGGCGAAGTCTGCGTCGAATTTCGACCACGAGGTATTATGAAAAAGACAGTTTGAAAACTGTAACAGTCTATTTGAATACTTTTATACGTTTCGTGTGATAATTATGATTTCTTCTTATGTTAAATAATAGTATCAGGTATTAAAAATAGTGTTGTCCAATATAAATCCAGTCGCGACCATGACTCAATACCGGCGGTATGACTGTGACGCACTGGTGTCGCCAATAATCCAGACTGGATGGAAATAAAATAATATTACGGCAATTAGCTTAGAGACAGAAGAACTTCTCTCTTAATATTCATTTGTTTAGCCTTAAAGAAAGGCTGTTTCAGACTAAATAAACTAGAGCGAGTCGAACACTAACTCATATACTATTCAACACTACCACGTCATGTATGTGGGAACGTGGGATTACAAGCAAGCAAATAACCTTAAATAAATCTTTCATTTAATTTTTACAATACGTCTTAGTCTTACATTTTTCGTATTACGTCTTCAATTGAAATATTTAAAAGAAGACTATGTATGAAACCTATTTAGCCACAAATTAAAGAGTAAATTATAACGTGTGGGAATATTGATACACTCAACCCTACAATCTATTACTTTAACTACTAGCACTTCACAAACTTGTAAATTAGCTGTATATCTAGGTCAGCGGTGATTGCTTAATTGATCTATCATCTCCTACTAAGTTTACACTGAACACACCTATCACAATCTTGAAATAGGTAGCTTGTAGAAGAATATTGTTGATATAAATTAAACAGCTGATTAAGGTTTCCCTTTATTACTTACTTAAGGCGAGCTGACGGGATTTATCACAACTTTTTCCTCTGCCATCGGCACGTAATAACTGTAACAATATGCATATTAGGTCAGAAAATTGTTTATGTATCACATCCTTTCTGGCTAGGTTTCTGACCCATTTGGCGGCCATTGTGGTTGAGTAGGCTAAGCCTTTGCCGATCTGCCTCACTAGAACGCAGGAGTACCGGAGTTGATTCTTGCAATGGTAAATTTCGTAGAGGAACTTTCCGTTATTGGTTATGGTTGGGGTATCTGCGATCGACCCCAGAGTGGTCCGTTGTATATATATTACCCATAACACAAGCGTAACTAACATCGATAGTGAACGCTCTTGGAAGTGTCAAATATCCGAATTGAGCCGTAGAGTTTTTCTATCTTCTAGGTCTCTTAGAAGGCTGATAAACTTTTTGCCTACTGCCACCAAAATTATGCTTACAGGGGCTCTCCTGCTTCCCATATTTGATTATGCTGACGCCTGCTATCTAGACATAACCTCAGAACACCTAAATAAACTTGAGCGACTTCAGAATTTTTATATTAGGTCCATATTTAGTTTGCAAAAATTTACCATGTTTCTGAATTTCGTATGAAGCTCAAGTGACTTCCTATTCGTTTTCGCCGAAATACTCACATTTTAACTCTCCTTTATAATATACTATTTAATCCTAATAGTCCTCCTTACCTTCAGGAACGTTTTGAATTCCTTCGCCTCTCCACTTCTCACAATTTTCACACAGATACATATCGTAGACTCCTGACACCTGCTCACACTTCATCCTTTTATAATAACTCTTTTACAGTGCAGGCTGTCAAACTCTGGAATGCGTTCTTACTGTTAGAGAGGCCAAAACATTACCTACATTTCGGAACTCACTTATAAAGTACTATCTGTGTTTAAATAATAATGTCTAATATATTAAACATTTATTTATTTATCTATTGTAATATATGTTAATATAAAACGCTTGTCATATACAATGTTAATAATATATTTATTTAGTTTATTTAGTATATACGTATATATTGGTATTCTAGAAATGTATCTGAATTTATGCATGTATTATTTTATAAATTAGTGTAAGTATGTATATTTAAATTGTACAGTTCTATCTTTTTTCTACTCCACCTACATCGCTAGATTAGTTAAGAATTTCTTTTAAGCTAAGTTGCCTGGAAGATATCGTTTTAGCGATAAGGCCGCCTGTTGTTTTACCAAGAAGTATTGTAATTATGCATTTTGTTTTTGTTTATTTTGGTGAGCAATGAGGTGTTATCTATCTATGTAACTTGCTTAACTTAGGGAAATAAAATGTGTGTGTTTGTTTGCTAATTATTGTTCGAATCTTGGTACATTTTCATATGTGTTTTCGACGTCTCTCAAGGTTCCGAAGGTATGAATACAAAATCAAGACCTACGTGAACGTGACGACCCCATTTTCTTTATATAGTATAAATAAAGTTACGTTCTGCGTCTGTCTGTCTATAAGTATCTGCTAACTCCTAAACCAGTGCACGGATTTTTAACCGGTTTTCGCCGTCAATTAGATAATAGATTTTTTATTGAAAAGTTATAGATTTATAAAAACCTAATTAGGTTTTTATGTAAGTAAAATACACATCCTTTACATTTTATGTTGTAGTTTAGTATAAAATGAAAAGATGATTTTATCAGTATTACATAATGTTTATATATTGCTAAAAATGGAACTTTGAAATCCAATTTGTTGATACGATAAAAACGTCACACTTAGTCCTGGTATGTATTGGAAGAGACGACCGCGACCGCCGCAAAAGCAATTGAGTTTATTACAATGTAAACGTCGATAGCGAGGCGTTGTTGTCCGCTTTGTGGTACCCGTTGACTGTTTTCAAATGCACTTCAGAAGTTTTAAATTGAATGCACACTTACACAGATATTTGAATATTAATTATTATATTTAACAGTTTTAATTACTTTATAAACTTCTTCTAAACTCCGCATATATATATATATATATATATATATATATATATATATATATATATATATATATAATAACCTAATTAAGTTATTGAGACTTTGGGGCCATGGGGACCTGACGCTTATCAACTTGATCCAGACCTTTCAAGTCGATTGAAAGAAGTCTCGCGTGACCAAAGGGCCGGCCTGTACTTAGGACAACGGATTAGTATTACAATATAACGGGGAAATGCGACCAGCATTTTGGGAACGCCTCCACCGGCAGCGATCTAGACTACATTTTTTATCTGTAAATATTGTTACGAGCTACAGGACTCGAATTAAAAATGCCGTTGGAACTACTATAGAATTTACTAGAACTGTAAAAACACGTATAAAACAAACACAAATAAAACTGGATGCAACCAGTTCACACTGCACGATTCAATACAATTCGAACGCGCACAGTCCGTCGTCTTTATCGCTAATCGAGAGTACTAGAGAACGTCTTACTCGTTTCGTAGTCGTCGCTTGACTCCCCCCGCCCCTCCATTCGGGCATCGTCTTATACAAACTACACAGTACAATGAAATTGGAGGCGCACACTGAGTTTCTAAGAAATATTAATTTGCACACCTGCGAATGTCCACAAAGTCGAGAACAATAACAATAGAGATTAGTTCGACGCTAATGATGGTTATAAAACAAGTAAAAAGACAATAGTATGTTTTTCTTAACTACAAGTTCAAAAAACAAAAGAGTTCCTTAATCCGGGAGGACCATAAGCTGCGCTTACAATAGGCTGTGCGGCTTATCTTTGACGGCATGTAACACTATGTTTATTATACTTTTTATTATTTAAGTATTTTTATTTTATTTTATAGTGTAATATATATTATAGTATAGGTGTATATAGTGTTAATTATAAAAACATTAAGTTATTATGTAAATAACATAGTACCACTCACTAGGGTTTTGACCCGTTGCGTAGACTCGGGATAAACTGTGGTCATATATATTATTATGGGGCCACCATTTGTGTGGGACGCGACATGCATCGACACTGGCGCCGGCACATCGTCCAATGACTGAGTCGGGGGCTGGCAACGCTACATCAACAGCTTGAAGCTCTCAAACGACGCAAATATGGAACCTTACAAAGGGGTAACATATTTGTGCCGTTTGAATCATTAGGTCCGTGGAGTCCATCGGCAAAGTTTTGCTTCAAATAAATATTAAAGAAACTCTTTGATATCACCCGTGATTAGAACGCTGGGTCGTATTTCGCGCAATGAATAAGCATTGCCATACAGCGTGGCAATACAGCCAGCTTTCCGGGCACGCTTCCCTTTGGCTTATAAATAACATTTGAAACTAAACTACCCATTAAAATCCCTAATAATATTAAAAATGCGAAAGTAACTCGGACTGTCTGTTCTGTTTTCACGGAAAAACTACGGGACCGATTTGACTGAAACTCAGTACATATATATATTTTCGATGCCGAGGATGAATATAGGATACTTTTTATCCCGAAAAATGGGATAGTTTCCGGGCTAAAAATATATTTGTCTCTCTGTTTGTTATGCTTTGATGGAAAAACTATTGGAATGATTTGGCTCAAATTCGGTATATATATTTTATTACCGAGGGTAGACAAGGGATATTTTTAAGCCGGATAATTGGATAGATTTACTTAAAGGTTATGTTTAGGCCAATTATTTCGATTGGTTCGGTCGTTTGATTATATGATCGGAATGAAATCCATCACACCGACATCTTCCGAACTGTGCCCTCGTAAGGAGGCTCATTGGCCAACGACGTTATGTCGTCACGCGATGACACTGAATGGAAACCGCCGCGCCACCACCTCTCCATACAATAAGTCGAATATCGCCTAACCCGATCCTCGCGGACGACCGACCCGCTCCGCAGCCATTTATGATATATTTTAATAATTTTTAACCGCTATATGGTGTGTGACAAAAGACTCATTAATACCGCTGTGTGCAACCAATTAATCCTCGACGACAGCTGCTATACGTCTCCAGGCTTGCCGAATTGGGAGAAGTGCAGTTTCGGGAGATTAAGGTTAGCGCCTTGATTTTCCTTCCCATATGATCAATCGGATGCAACAATTGATTGAAAATTCTTGTTAGACATTTGAAATATGTAAGATAGAATCGGTAAATTTTTATATTTAAATTGAATAAATCTGAATTTGTGATCTTTTGACACTACGACATTCTTTCATGCTCGTTGGACGCCAAACTACAAACCACTTCAGAGGTATCCGGTTTTATTGCTGCGCCCCCGCATGTTACCACAGTACAGTGAAATTAGTGTCAAAGCTCTATGCGGATCGCTATATCCATCTATTTTGCTTCCGTATTTAAGAGGTGCGCTCTCGTCGTTCGGGCTTTTTTAGAACCTACAACATTCTGTTCTTATTGATTTGATCTCTGTATGCCCTTGTTAATCGTTTTAAATTTCCGATACTTAAAAATAATGTGCGCATCCCTTGAGACCTTATTGAGGTGTTCGTCTATCTATGTATCACAGATGATTATCTCAGGAACTACTAATATATATACAATTTAGCACATTATACGTTACATACATTATGTTCTATTACATTGTACTTCTAGAGTGTTTTATAAATGTAGTGATACGTACTACGGGTATGTATTTTGTATATCGAAAGGATGCCGAAAACAAATAGTTAAAATTTTAAAATTGTGCATTATCATCGAGTGAGGTATCAAATAAAAATTGCCATAATATCGCATAAAATCACATTTCAACAATCTTTACGCTAGAATAAATTTGGAAAAAACTTTTATGTAACAGCAGACTTGTGTGATAAATTAACAATTTACTTCTTATGTTGGTATTTGTGTAATTTATGAGCACAGTTATTAATTTCATTATCATCATCATCCTATATCCTCTTTTTCCAATCCTCTGTATTCTTGGCTAGCTGTTTCACTTCTTTATAGGGTACGATATTTTTCTTTATTTGGTCGATAAACGCTTTCTTAAGTCTTCCCTTCCCTCTTCTACCTTCCACTTTGCCTTCTATTATCTTACAAAGAAGGGTGTCGTGTCGTAGTAAATGTCCAAACATTCTTCCTCTTTTTTCCTCTATAACAATTATTAGGTTTATACATAATTTTACACTGTTATAATACAGTACTGTGACCGATTGATGCGAATGTTTGCACAAATATGAGATAGGATAGTTTATTAATATTCCACTTTATTATACTTATTAACGGTAAATTATGTCTAGGTAGTAATTTGTTGACATGTATTTACTTTGAGAATTCCAATACAGTTTCTGAGCTTATAATTTAATGTTACTTAAAGTATTATGGATTTAATTGCTATAAATATTATAATTTAAATTGAAAACAATGTTTAGATTAGCTGGCGTCATTCCTGGCTCGATGTCTATGTGTGATTTCAAAATAAATATTAAAAATAGATTGAAAATTGCAATTCATACGATACCTGAAGTAATAATTAGCAGACACGCACACACAGTATTTATCATAAGCAATTATGCTTGTGTTATGGGTAACAAGAACACAACAAAAGACAACGGACCACTCTGGGGCCGTTCCTAAACACCTAAACAATAGTGAATGACGGAAATTTCGTTTTACCATGCCAAGAATTGAATCGGGGGCCTCTGCGGCCCAATGAATTGGGCCTGCAAAGACCTACTTAATCGCAGACGTCAGTAATTTTGTCTGACAGTATGTCTGAAAGATACAAATGTAAAGTAAAACAAAAAAGATACACGTGAATTGCGCGGAGGATGATTTGTGGTGCGACAGAGGACGTATGCCAGAATAGAAGAGTATGTGAGGGAAAGACATATTGTGTCCACCCCGAATAATTGGGAGAAGGTTAAATAAAAGAGGGAATCTTTTTGTAAGTTTGTCTCGAATAGACATAACCAACCAAGGACTATTTCCCTGCCGAGTCTATATTGGCCAAAGCATTACAATGCAAATGCAAAAGCAAAACAGCAAAATTACAATGTATGAAACAAGAATTTCTAACTTAATTTTCGTGTATGTTCCATTTTGATATCCAGCCGCGTCATCGTCAGCTTTTTTTTATTGCTAGATGAATTACAAACACAACTAATACAGAAACACAAGTGACGGATGGACGCAGTAAAGAAGACTACGTATATATGCAATTAAATTTTCCAAAAACGTTAAGTTTTCGAACCCCCGATTTGAGGTATTACGAGTTTCCCCATGCAAATATTTATTCCCTTATTCATCCTTTTTGACATTGAGACATGTCGCTATCCTAGTGAAGGGCATGACATGTCCTTTATGACCTTCCCTAGAATACGACTTATCTCCTTGCCAATTTTCATCAAGACCCATTCAGCAATTTATTCATGGAAAAGGTAAGTAAAAACAAGATATTTTTACATTTGTAATATTAAGGTAACAAGTTACTTTCACATTTATCATATTACTAATTTTAGCCCATGGTTTACTTTACGGTAATGTAGATTTTGCCATTCAGCTTTTTCTATGCCCCGAAAACAGTACTTTGTCGTGGGTGAAAGGTGCCCGCCCTATGATTTTTCTATACCTCTGATAATCTGTATCAAATACCTGATGATCAGTTGAGTGTGTTTTCGGTTATTGCATGAGTTAAGCAGACAGGCAGACGGTCCACCTGATGGAAAGCGGATAGCATCGCCTATGGACATTTGTTACACCAATGTGATGCTCTCTCTAAAGGGAGACTGAAACCTGGCCACTAATGTCGGAACACAACTCAAGGTTGTTATGGAGGCACATTCTAGATCAGGGGTGGTAGCTATCCAAACTGGCAAATACCCTACCACTTGGCTGTGGGTTGTTTTATCGCTTCTTACGAAATGCCGCCCGGCCGCAGGAAATTGTATTATTTCTGCGTTCCTGCACGGAACACATCTGCACCTAATAACCTGTATCCAAAACAAAAACAACCTCGTTATGATAGCCTAATAAAGGCCACAAGTCCATCATGAATAGCAGGTATAGTTAGATAGTTTTGAATAATGCTTCAAAATAATGCAATACGACACACCTGTGACAAAATATTAAAACAATAGCAGAACTCAATTTGATTCAGAACTTTTCTATTTTAATCCTCTTTTAAATATTCGAGGACATATTCCACAGCGTCAAACGTCAAGCGAGTCAACTTTCAGGGACATTTCATTATTAGGATGTCTATAAAGACTTATATCGACTGGTGAAAGGATATTTAATTTAAACGACAATTTGTTAAATACAAAATATAAAGTTGTTTTGTCATAACGATGCTTCAAAACGTTGCAATAAAAATCAAATGAAATGCCACACTTAAAACCGTTAAAACGTAGTTTTATTATGATGCTCAAAGTACGAATATATAGAGAATTTTAATTCCTTTTAAATCTAGAATTATTTTCTTATTCAAATGTAGTCCATAGCTTTTTAACTTTATATATATATATATATATATATATTATATATATATTATATATATATATATATATATATATATATATATATATATATATATATATATATATAACCTTCAGATATATTCTTCAATGGAATTTAAACTTTTAAAATATATACTTTATATTAGCATACTGAACCTATCTAAAATAAAACGAATACATATAAATTAAACCAAAAATAACCTATCAATATTTATTTTTTAACAGCCGATTTTTCAATAGTCAAATAAATCGTTTAATAACTGCCTAAGGAATAAAGTTATCGGGCTGTTTATATGTCCAATAGATGGTTGTGGATTTTTCAATTGATATTTAACTGACGAATAGCCATACGATCATTTGGTTGTTTGAGTCAATGCTAACTTCAGGGAAGTGAAACAGACATACTGTTTAAGCACACGTTAGAGTAGGACAGACTATTTCCATATACGTCAATCATCAAATTCGATAAAAATGACAATGTCAGTCAGGGTCTCCAGATTGGGGATTTTTAGCGCGATTTTGGCAAATGATTTTTATTTGACGAATTGAAATAGGGCAGACAATTTTCGCACGAGAAATTGGAGAATTATTTCATCTGCCTTAGCCTTAATACTTACCTTTTTGTTTTGTGTTTGATGTTATCTATGATCATAGGAAGTAAATATTGCACAGACTCTTTTGAAAGTCGGAATCGACAATAGAATTCTATTGAATTTCACTTAGTGAAATGATCTGGCGTGGATCTTACAATTCTAATTTTCCTTTCAAATTAATTGATGAATTCATTTATAAGAATTTTTTCTTCAATTGCCACATCATCTGTATACTATCAAAAATGTTCATAATAATGTTTTATTTAATTTTGGTAATTATGCAAAATCAAAAATAGTTTAGAAATTATCCGTTGAATAATAGTTATCTATTCTCTCAAAGCGGCAGATAAAGTTATTGCTCAGGACGTCCAGTTATTCTTCAGATAAAGCCTGACGATTGAAAAATTCAATTTTATATTATCTGTCGAATAAACCCTATCTGATTATTTATCTGATGATGGCAAATCGGCCCTTAATATAATTAATAACTGATGAATTTTTTTAGTTATTTTTAACTGAAAACCTTTTTCTTGCCAAGTTTTCAAACTGTCGCATAGACCAAATGAGTAAGTCATTCCTCGATATAACACTGTTTAAAAGAGATCACCCAGATTGGGCAAATTTTTATCTTGTCGGTCGACAAATATAAACACATTTTTTAAATAGAATTCAGCATTATAATATTTTTTATTACTATATCAAAAGTTCTAAATCAATTCTCTGAGATTATATTTAGGTTTGAATATTTAGCCTCGAAGTAACACTCAGCGTAGATGTAAAGCAGTTTTTTTTGGTAAAAGTGTTATATTATAGTGGTGTAATGTTATTCAATTGCGTTTTAGTCTCACGTGCATTATAAAATGGTATACGGGAAAAACGACAAATAAATACTGCTACCTTTTTTCATTCTGATTTGCACTTTATTACGAGAAATATAATAAAAATTAGGTTTTATTCCACAAATAGAATAGATGTTTCGAGTTTGAATATTATAATAATACACATTATTATAATATTAAGTTTAATTTAGGTGCCAGCCCTTTCAAAATTAGCACAATAATATTAATATGGAGGTTGGGTGGTCTCCTGTGCCATAATAAAAGTATTTTTGTTGTTTTACCAAATATTAATGGTGTTTTCGTATCAAAATGCAGTTCTCATTGCGATTTTTGTATAGGTACTTTAACAAGGTTCATAGTCTTTTGATGTTCTTGGCGCCTCCCAGTGGTTCTTACAACTTTGTGCTAATGGAAACTTGCCAATACATTTCTTATTTGTTACGCGATCTTGCTACAGGGCCGATCACGTCCAAGCCAAAGTAATAATTTCGAGGAATGTCCTCGAATAGTTCTCAATGTAAAATGACGTTTTAGAGTTGACTCCAAAGTCAAATGACATAGATGGAACTATTGCATTTTTATTTTGTGTGGAAATAAATCATATGGATTTTTAAATTGTAACTACGAAATTACCTTGTATTTTGCTGAAACTTACTATATGATCCCTCCTAATCATCCTTCTATAGAACAAAGCAATTTAAAATAAACAAAGAAAAGCAAGTAACAAGGTGAAGTCTCAATGTCGAATACGGCCATAGGATACTTTTTATCCTGGAAAATAGCTGACTTGCGTAGCAGTGCTTAATGTAGGTGCAGTCTACACTAGACTTCACTTACATTAGGTACTGCTGCACAATGCGTAATAGCAGTCTACACCAGACTGCACTTACATTAGGTACTGCTGCACAATGCGTAATAGCAGTCTACACTAGACTGCACTTACATTAGGTACTGCTGCACAATACGTAATAGTGTCCCTAAAAGATAACTTATGTATGTATGTGAATACATCTTGTATATATGTTCATTTATTTATTTAAATTTATAATTTTAATTATTGCAAGTTACTTTATGCGACATGTTTTCCTGGAATAAATAAAAATATAAATCTAGTAGCAAATTGAGAGTAGCTCATCCTAAATTGCGGTCTATTGGCCTTGCACCAGAGTGATGCGTTTATCCACCGAAGCTTCGTCATGTGATCGATTTATTCCGTCATAAAATTAATCTGTTCTAGCACGTGATGCTTATTAAAACGTGCTTGAAAAATTAGGTGAAAATGTGATGGTAATATTTCTTCAGAGTGCCTTAGTCATTTTAGGAAAAAAGAACCATCGTACAAGAGACATGTTTGCTTTCTTTGTGTTATTTATCAGACGCTATAAGCATATATATATATCGTTACATATATTAAATTACATACGTTTGGCAGGAAGGTGTGTTTTATATGCCGCTTAACAGTAGTATTGCAAAATAATATATTCTATATATGTAATTATGTATATAGATTATGTTTTTTAGTTTTCACTGTGCATAATTGTATTATCATTATCTGATCATTAAATGCCGGTTGTCTTCGGATTTCAGTTCCGCTTGGGACCCCTTGTTGTGAGACTATTGGTACGCATGTCATGACGTCAATCCAGCCTTTCTTGGGCTCTTGTGGACGCGGTATGACTGCTCTAACAGATTGTCTGCTATATCACGGACATGAAGACTGCCGCGGATGCGGAAGGACCTGACGCAAACTTTCATTCATCTCCGTGACGCGTAGTTTTTATGTCGCTCAAGTATAGGCCACACGTCAGTCATACAAAAAGGACAGGTCTAATGATGTACATTGTCGTATAACGTATCTATTATAAGGAACATGTTTTAAAAAATGTTTTCCTGAAAAAGGCTGAATGAGTAATATATATGGTATGGACTGTACTTGCACTACCTCAGTAGGTCAATGAGTGCTACAGCATAACAGCGGTAATTGTGAATGAGTTACGTAGAATTTAGAGATTAAAGAAAATGTGTTTTCTATTACAAATCTAATTATGATAAATAATTTCTCTTTCATTTAATCATCTTTTAACCTCTCTGAGCACGGTTAGTATATAAATTATATAGTAAATAAATTGCTGGAAGGTTGAAAAATAGTCATGCGAAATGTAATAACTCGATTTTTTGTTAGATTGATTTAATGTAACATAACTATAAGTACGAGGTTATATGAAACAAGTATACTGTTGGGCTTAGTAGGCCTTTCTATTTAGTCCTAGACGGATTGGCAGATTTCACATCCATTTCTTTTTTTCAATATTTTCGTTCATCGTAAGCACGTAAGTAAGTGTAAAAATTTGAACATTGGAAAGAAAGAAATATTTTACGCCTGTTGTTGAAAAATAGAGAGGTGGAAGAATAAGTTCGTAGGATTGGAAATTGATGATAACAAATTTCATCCCTTATTATAATGAGAAGGGATGAAACTTATTTGACAAAATAATGTCAAACTGGAAGATGGTGGATAAAAAATTACAGATAAGCTAAAAGAAGACAAACTGATTATGTCAAAGGTGACATGAATATTATACGTATTGTAGTACGTATGCCAAAAAAGTGGAAGGAGAATATACTGTATCGACGCTTAAATTGTTAGAAAAGGAGAAAGAGAAATAGTACTTATACTACCTACATTTGTTATCAGAAAATGTGAAGTTAAAATGTAGCTACTGCTGTAGGGTAAAGTTAAGTTTAACTCGATGTAAACTTTCGAAGCGCTGTTATACCAACTTTGCTAAAGTAACAAGATGGCAGCTACAAAAAAAGAAACAGCGACCGTGAAAGGGTCTGGGCACTATAACGAATGCAAACACTACGTCTCGCGATAATAACCTACATTGGCCTTTGTTTACACACAATACCATAACGCTTTAGCAGTTCTGTAAACAAAACGGTCTCTTGACGTATTGTATTGGAAATTAAATCGTTAGACGACGGACATTTCCTTTGATAGTGTTAATTATGTTGTGTACATCGCGTCAATAATTACAGTGAAAGGACGCAAAGCTTTAAAAGTGGTCAAGTGTGTGTCTGTTTTTTTTTATACAACATTCCTACTGACCGTTCCAAAATGTACCCTTACATTTATATTATTTTATATTTTTACTTTACTTTTTTGCCTACATACAGACTTACTGTGAAGATACTGTATTGTTTTGAGTATTTTTACTAATATTGCTACTTATTACTAAATGTTACTTATACATTTTAATGGCTACATCACTACTTTGTTTACACTTGCTTACCTGATACATCTTAATGCTTATAAGCTTATGCTTTATAGTCAAATGTGTGTTAGTTAATGTGCAGTGAAGGATTCCGTAGTGGCGATGAACATCCACTGCAGCATACCGTATTCTTTAATACCGCTACACACCCCATATTCCATCCATGTTGAACCTTAAACATCTCTCCGATTATGTTGGTATTTTATATGACTCTTCCGTCATTGGCTAAGACAGAGGGTTAACTTTTCTTTTTATCTTATTAATTTCTTTTCCTTTTACTATAATAGTAAGTACATTTGGAAACATATTATGGAATATCTTTTGTTTTTATTTTCTTTTCTTTTTATTATTTCAAAATTACTTACAATTTATTCCATAACTAGAGTTTACTACGTTGTTTATATTTTCAAGCACATAACGATAGATTTACATTCATTACTATATATCTACAGTGTTATCCAATTATGTTGATTTGGACCCTCCAGCTGCCATTTCCTCTTTATGTTAGACCCAAGATTTTTCTGAGATCCTACCTCTCTACCACTAACAGCTGGTTCTCTTTAAGAGTAAGAGTACATTAAGATTGATCTTATGACAGTCTTGTAGATCCAAATTTAAGTCAGTCTAAAATTCTCATCAACAAGATTAAAATTCATTTAATTTGAATAACGCCTGTTGCATGCTCACTGCGGTTATATCAACTTGTTGAACTCGACTTCTCAACTTGAATTGCTTAAAAGGCCATTTATATGGAGAGAGTTTCTTGCCTCCAAAATACGATTGTCGAATGCAAGAAAAAATAGTTATCACGTAAACAAAACATACGATATTGTACGTAGAAGGGCGATAATCGCCTGGTCATAGAATAATGACCGTCTCTGTGTAAACAAAATACAAAATACCATGCTCATCACCGAGCTCGAAACGCAAGTCTGGCATTCAAATTGATTCAAACCGATTTGTATGATACTCGCATGACCTTGAAAAAATGTCATACGAATTCTAGTTTAGACATGTCGAGAAATTGTAGGTAAATATCTCAATGCGATTTGTGTCATAGTGTAAACAAAACTCTTGGTGATAATTACCTTACGATTATTGTATGATATACTCGTAGGCGAGTATTTGTTTTTTGATTGAATGTAAACATGTCAATGCGATTATTGTCTAAAGAGTATCGCCTACGAAAATAGTATACGATTTTCGCCCAAAGCGTGCGATAAACACTCTCCATGTAAATGGCCCTTTATAGCGGAGCGTCGTTTTGAATAGGAGCTGATGTGTTCGTATTCTGAAACATACTTTAACTTTCAACATTTTAAGCTGCTAGTTTAGGGCTTAATATTTAGTAATTTTATATATAATGGTGAGGCTTCATGTCTTTCACGCAGGTCTGGAAATTGGTGTAATAAGTTATTTGTGACGCGTTATTGTTTTTAATTCTTAATGACGTTAAATATTGTCAGAAACGTATGGATATATACTAATATAGCAATTCGATAACGGTGTTATTTTAACGCTTTAAATAAGACTTAATCCACCGCAACATCATGTTCTTGAAATATGTGTTTGTGATCAAGGTATTAAGTTAGAACTTATAACCTTCTTCAAATGAAGGGATAATTATATTGTTTGAGATCTTGGTGTTATACGAGTAACTATCGTGAAATCTTCAATTGAACTTAGACGTTTAATTGAAGAATCATTAATCAGTAGTAGCTAGTTCAAATACATCGATAGTCGTGCTAGAGTAATGGCTAGCGCACGCGTCCCAAACTCAAAGGGCGCGGGTTCTATCCCGGCCGGAACGCATGCACCACTTAGGTAATTTTCTGACCTTATGTGCACATTGTTACAATTACCATGTGCTAACAACGGTGGAGGAAAACATCGTGATGAAACCTGCACATCGTAATGACCGATGTGACAAACCTGCCAAGCCGCCTTGGACAAGCATAGCGGGAAATACTGTTCGTTCCCCTATAACGGGAGGCTCGAGCCCAGCAGTGGGACATTTATGGGCTGTTATTATATTTTATAATAGATCAAATACAAACAAGGCTTTTGTGAAACAAGAGAAACAGCGTACTGTATATTTTTCAAATACCAACATAACCCATGATAGAAAAAGCTCATCTCTATACTTTAAAAGCTTTTTCTATCATGGAGTATGTTGTTCAGGATTTTTCTATAAAAAATGCTCTATTGGTTTTATTAAATGCTTGCTTCCAGGTTTATTTTCACTGGAATTTTTCCAATTTGAAGTTTGCAAATTCATCCGATAGTGTACATATTAGGTTGGAGAAAAAGTTTCTTCGCATTTTATATAAAAATTCAAAAGGTATTTTTATAAAGTTTATTTACATTTGACTAAAGTATGTAGGTGCCATTTTGTTGCGTAACTTTTTGCCATCTTGTAGGTAGGGACGTGATCCCATTGCTATAAAAATTTTGGGGCTTCTGATCAAAAAACTGCGACAAGTGGTTTTGGCAGTCCTCTCGTGATGTTAACGTGACACTGCCTAAGGAATTCTGCAGAGACCGAAACAGGTGAAAATCTGAAGGTGCAAGGTCAGGACTATACGGCGGATGCATTAACACCCCCCAGTCAAACTCGTAATTTTTGCCGAGTGGCTAAAGATGTATGATGTCTAGCGTTATCATGGTGAAAAACCACACCCCTTCTGTTGATTAATTCCTGCCGCTTTCTCTCAACTTTTTGTTTTAATCTCGTCAGTTGTTCGCAGTATAGTTCAGAATTGATGGTCCTGCCTGGCGGTAACAGCTCATGATGAATAATGCCCTTCCAATCCCACCATACACACAGCATCACCTTGTTGCGAGTTAACCCGGGCTTCGCCACAGTCTGTGAAGCCTGACCGGCCTTTGACCGCGATCTTTTTTGCACGTTCTTGTCGTACGTGATCCACTTTTCATCACCAGTTATCAGCTTCTTCAAAAATGGTTCGGTTTCATTACGTCGTAATAAAGAATCACAAATGAGTACACGGTTCATTAGGTTTCTTTCAGTGAGCTCATGAGGCACCCAAATATCGAGCTTTTTTGTGTACCCAGCTTTTTTCAAATGCGCCAAAATCATTTTGCTGTCAATTGCCAGTCCTCCAGCTACATCGTAACTACTAATATGCCGAACTTGCTCCACTTTTTCAAAAATGGCATCAATTTTGTCCGTAACAGGGCGATCAGAGCGACGTGCGATCTTTGATGTCAAAATTTCCGGATTGAAAACGCTTAAACCAAATTTGCGCTACTCTCACAGATACTGCATTAGGTCCATAAAGATCACAACATTTTTTCGCGGCTTGTGTTGCATTTTTACCTTTTTTGTAGTAAAATTTTAAAATGTATCGAATTTCTTGATTAGATTCACTCATTTTAACAACAAGAAAAACAAATGAAAATCATACATTTTCCTAATTTGAATTTGGAATTGTCTTCTTTAAAATTAAAACTTTTTAATGATACCAAAACCAGCCAGATACAAATGGTATAGCCAAAGAGATCTTATTACAAGTTTATATATACTATATGCGAAAAGACTTTTTCCCCAACCTATTACAATATACTAAGGTACACACATACCTTTTATTGAAATCCGTAGCAGTGTTTTAAAAAACCTTTTTTCATATTGTATAAAGGATTACGAATATTTCCGAACGCATGGTATGGCGGATTATAATATAGAGTAGTTTCGTATGTATTCGAATGATGTGTGACGTGTATGAGTGAGAAGAATAGATGATGAATGAAAAAAAGATCAACAATAGAAGATGGAATGAAAAGACAAGAGACGATCGGGTGGAAGCGTGGATTCAACAGTTATGTAAGCTTAGACAGTACGATGCGTCTTTCAACGATATTTTAAGGCCATCCCCCGTATGGCCCAGGTGTGCTGTCCAAAGACATTCCCTTGCGTTAACAAAAAAAAAAACCTGAGATGTGCTTTGGAATGTGTAAAGATTTGTTTATTTCAACTATAATAGCGGCTTTTTACATCCATATGTACATTATAATTTATACAAACCAACTATTTTTTTTACTATTTATCACTGTTCGATGCAGGTGACCTAAAGATATATCTCAAACAATAATGTAATTAAATACTAAGTAAATCCATATATACAATAATAGCAGCCAATAAACTTCCCACTGCTGGGCTTGGGCCTCCCCCCACTATAGGGGAACGGTCAGTAAACCCGGCACGCTCGTCCAAGGCGGCTTGGCAGGTTTGACACATCGGTTATCTCAATGTGCAGGTTTCATCACGATGTTTTCCTTCACCGTTATTAGCAATTGCTAATTGTAACAATATGCACGTTAGGTCAGAAAACTGCCTAAGTGGCGCATTTGTTCCGGCCAGGATGGAACCCGCGCCCTCTGAGTTTGGGACGCGTGCGCTGGCCGTTACGCTACCACGACTTCCATATACTTACCATTGAAATCCACATACTTACCAATAAATAACACTAAATATCTGTCTATTATTTTGAATTGATTGATTGAAAAAGATTCTTAATTATAAATGAGCGCTTTTAGAATTTATGTCGATCAGTTTTAAAGTTTGTCTCGAAATTCCTTAAGGGATTTCAATGAAAATTTTTGAAAGTTAGAAAAGGAATACTGTTCTATTAAAATCTGCTAACAGCTTCTTATGACCTTATTACTTCCTAGCGGCAAATTATGTAATTCGAGTATATAAAAAACTTGTAATAACCTACCGGTCCACTGCCGGCCTCGAGAACCTGACATAGGGTGACAAGATGGAGCACTAGTTTGGTTTAGTGTGGTCCGAGCATACATCGGGAATCTAGTGTTATTTTCGTGTTGTAGGGTCAACGCACAAAAATAATGAGAATGTTTCGAAGACAATGCTATCTAAATCTGTTGTTAAAGTTAGTTCTTCCATTTAACGATGTGTTGGCGCTCTTTCCATTTCGGTTCACTAGAGGCGACATCCGGCATCCGGTTACTTGATAATTGATGTCTCAACTATAACATCCGCTTATTCGACTGCAGACATCCGGTGAATTGATATTAGACGATTCTATCTAGTTAATTACCGTTTCAAACATCTAGTTACTTCATAGTAAATAACTCCTACATGTCTTTATTCTTGTTGATTAATTTAAGTATTTCATAAAATAATCGCGGTGTGTTTTGCCTATCTATTTAGCAATTGAGTATTTAGTTATAATTATGACGCCGCAACGTAGAACATCATGCCACGAACTTGGGACGCTGTGATGTTCTTATGATCATAAAATTATCTGTATTCTGCATCTATATATATATATATATATATATATATATATATATATATATATATATATATATATATGACTGTTAAGTATACAATGGGTTTATCCGTCTTTATAACTATTCTCATTTTACATTCCGTTGATTTCCTCTCTATGGCGAAAGTCTACCTTTCTCGCATATGTATGAAGAGCTCTCCCTGTACTCCGTACCCCGTAAAGAATTGAATATGGACACTCAACGTAATTATCCATTTTACTAACCTAAAATACGTTAGGGAAAAACAGCTTCAATTCAGCTACAATCTCTAAACAGATCTGTGGTTTAGTAAAAGAAGCAATAAGTAATAGGAATGATTTAACTTTAAAATGACTGCAACTTGGTATTACTAAGTTTCCACAGATCAGTCTTTGACCACGGCCCGCTGATGGCGTGCAGGGTTACTAAGCACTTTATTGGAAAACTTTTCCTATTTATATCTCAATTACATTCACCACAGTTAGGCTTTGATCAGCAATTTTTAGTTGCGGTTCCTTTTGAAATAAATTGTAGTGTTTAGGGTCAATTTATTGCTTGTTTAAGTTTAAAATCAGGCTAAGCACGTGCAAGTATAGGCGTAGTGAAGGGTTTCGTATAGAAAGAAAGCAATGACATTTATTAATCTCAAAACAATATTACGTGAGGTGAGGTCTGTCTAATGTCCAGGATCTTCTTCCTCTGTATCCAATTGATGAATTAAAGAGGTCGGAGCCTCTAGGTCTGTCTAATGCTTTTGTCAGGTACTTAGGCTATCTTAAAAACCATTTAAACAAAAAAAAAACAATATAGGTATTAACCGTGCACTAATTTTGGTTAATGGTGTTTTAGGAAAAAGCCGTGGTAGCTTAGTGGTTAATGCAGTCGCGACCCCAACTCAAAGGGCGCGCTTTTGAATCCTGGCCGTAAAGCATACACCACTGAGGTCGTGTGCTGACATAATGTACATATTGCTACAATTGCCACGTGGTGGCGGTAAAGGAAAGGAGATAGCCAAAGTGTCAAACCTGCTAATCCGCCTTGGACAAGCGTGGCGGGTATACGGTCCATTCACTTACGAATGGGAGGCTCTTTTTTTATAGCCGGAGTACAGCAAACAGGCCGACGGCCCATCTGGTGGAAAGCGGTTACCGTCGCCTATGGACGTTTGCAACATCAGAGATGTTACCAACGCGCTGCCGGCGTCGAAGAAATTTTATGACACCCTTTTTGAAAAACTCCATATCGTAGCGCTGTGGGAAAACCTCGGCTGGGAGCTCATTCCAAATCCCCACGGTACGCAAGAGAAACGTTCTACAGAACTGTTGCATACATGAGCGAAGCGGGTCAAGGTGAACTCCCAATCGAATGCGAGCGGTGCGATGGTAGAAAGAAGACGAAGGCACCATTCTAAACAGTTCTTTGGAACACTCCCCGTTATACAGTCGGTAGAATACGCAGAGAGAAACAAAGTTTCTCCTAATTTATCGCTGGAACTCATTATTATTTTGTTTATAAATATTAGATAAATATCAGTCGGAAACTTGCAATAATAACGTTTCTAATACGAAAATGACGCGCAATTTGCAAATGGCGTCAGGTGCGCGTGGTGAAAATTAGAATTATATATTTCGTCTCATTTTCTCTTTAGTATTAAAGTGAGACAAATGTATTGATCAAGAGCGCTTCCAAAGAAGTTTGTTTATTCCGCTTATTTATTCTCGTAATGTGAATGAATCTTCTTGTTGAAATCCTTATACATTTCTTACAAAATTTTTAAAAAAACTGCGAAGAATACGCACGGTGCTATACAATGGAGTATGCGGTAAAACAGGTACTTTAGGTGAGAGTATCTACTTTCCGCAGATTCTGTTGTATGGTGCGTAATTTTTAATTTTCGAACAATGTATACAGGCTTCGTAAAAGCATTTTTTGGGCAAATGTGTTGAAAATAATATGTTATTCTTGTTATCCCGTATACCAAGAATAATATATTATTTTCAACACATTTGAAAATATGAAAACATTCCAAAATTTATATGATCGAATCTAAATGGGAAAATTATATTTTACGATAAACAAAGTCTATTTTTATGTAAGAAAATTGTTTCATAATCCGATTAAGTCTTAAAGTATCCAAAGCCTTCGCAGAAATTCGCAATTATCAATATTATTTTGTAAAATTATTCATCATTAAGTCATAAACCAGCGAGATTTATAAGGGTAAGGGTGTTTCACAAGTTATCCGAACTAGTCAGGCAGCTATCATGGCGGGTGCTGATCGGCCTTCATTATCCTATAGGGATACTAATGGTAAGGTTATTTAGCTCAGTAAAAATATGTTGTAGTAAAACGTAATTAATGTCGTACATGTTTCGCTTCTACGTACGGCAGAGTTGTGGAATGCACTACCAGAGTCCGTGTTTCCCGAAAAGTACAATCCGGGTATCTTCAAGTCTCGTGTGAATAGTTACTATCTAGGTAAGCGTGCTCCATCTTCGACCGCATCATCGTCCGGCAATAGACGTGATCGTGGTCAAACGCAAACCTATTTAATATTTAAAAAAATCGTAGACAAAATAACCTATTATATAGTGTTGAAACATATTTTAATTAAAAGATTGTATTCGACTCGAGGTCGACGTTTTCTTATTAAACTAATGGATTTAATACATATTGTATTAAATCTACCTAGTCTTGCCATAAATATTGTAACAAAGATTTTTTTCTATTGCAAATAACATTTATAAGTTTTACAGTGTGTTAGTTTAATACATAAATATAAATTAATTTAAAATATAAAAAGCTTATTCAAAGTGGTCTCCATTGGCTGCAATGCAGTCCTTTAAACGCTGAGGCCAGTTATCAATAGAAGCACGCACTCTTTCCATAGGAAAATTCTTCACCGCCGATTGTGATTGTTAAGTAATGGATTGTTTTAGGGACTCCAAATTATCATGGCGTTTAGAGCAAGCCGTACTCTCTAAAACTGACCATAAATCATAATCCAGCGGATTAAGATCGGGACTAGACGACGGCCAGTCTTCAGCTCTGATGAAGTTCGACACGTTCGTTTCCAACCAAGACTGCGTCGACCGAGCTTTATGACCCGGCGCCGAGTCTTGCTGGAAGGACCATTCTTAGTTATTGAACATGGTGTTGTTAAGGGGCTTAACTACCTTCTCACGAATGGTATCTTGATAGATACAGTTGTGCCGATGTTTTGATACCTTTTTCACAAAAATATAGCTCAGTCACTCCTTCATAACTAAAACCCCACCAAACCATCACTGAACACGGATAATGCCCACGTTGCACTCTGTCGACTAATGTAAAAAATTTCTCATCCGTAAACAACATTTTTCTGTGACCTCACTTTGCGTATCGCTTCAGTAGTTGTTTCGATTTTACCACCCTATTCTTTTTAAAATTATGAGTTAAGAAATGACCAGTGCGTCTCTTATAGGCTACAAGTCCAAAGTCATCTTTTAAAATACGCGACATGGTTCTAGGTGATATCTTTATCTCCCGAGATATAATCTTTTGCTTTCGGACAGGGTTTCTTCGAATCTTTCCCTTACTGCTTTGACCACCTTTTTCGTACGAACTCTACGTGGACGGCCAGATCTTTTTCTGTCACAAACAGAGGAGATCTCATTGTACCTATTAATAGCCCGGTATACAAACATTTGACTAATACCAAGCGTATGGAGAGTTGTAAAAATTGCATTTGGCTCCATACCTACTTTGTGTAATGCAATCACAGCGATCCGGTTCTCTTTATCGCCTCATTCCATTTTAATATCGCAAAATGTTGTACAATGTATTGGCGCCAAAATGAGAAAACACAATGAACAATCATATAAAAATGACAGTTTCCGAATTCAAATGTAATATTTTGTTTCTTTTTAATTGTAACAGTATTTATGGCCAGACTAAGTATATATTATTATGTGAAGTAAAAACACAGCAAAAACTTTGTACCCCTTTTTACGAACATAGCGCGGACGGAGGAGTATGAAATTTAGCACACTTATAGTTTATACTAGCTGATGCCTGCGGTTTCGTCCGCGTGGTGCGGTTTTTTAAGTATCCCACGAGAACTCTTTAATTCTTCGAGATCAAATGTATCCTATATGTTGCCATATGGGATATAAGCTACCACCATACAAAATTTCATTTAAATCGGTCCAGTCGTTTCGGAGATTAGCCGGTACAAAAAGACAGACAGAGAAACAAAAAAATTGAAAAAAATGTAAATTAGTTCTATTTCACTTCTTACATCCCCCTGACTCGGTTTTTATCGTTTTTTTTCATTGTACAGAAATTCGACCTCTACAGTTTTATTATATGTATAGATAAAGACGGAGTGCAGAAGGATAATATTTTTTTGATATATTCATAATAATACATTAAATCAATAAAAAAAAACTACACACACTACCACGTATTTGACACACACACGCATATATCACCCTTTTGTTTATTGTTAAAGTCAAATTAACAGTGTAGCCTTGGCGAAATCTGTGATTATAGAAGTTGTCTTTGACAACAGAACCTTAATAATGTAGAAACTTATAATGTAAATATATTTATTTATTTTAAAATTAATTATTGTAGTCGAATTTCGACCACGGGCGACCACTAGTATCTTAAAATACTAATTATGTAACCTCACAAATATTCTTTGTGAGGAGTTCTAAAGTATTAAAAAAAAATGTTCAGTTTAAAACCACATCTTTTCTTTAAAATATTTTTCAAGTAAATATCACTCTAAACTAGACTAGACTTTCAGCCAACATTTGATTGTTTATAAAATATTTTTAGACCTCATGCGAAAATGGAATTCAGGAAAAGATTAAGTCTTATAATATGTTCCTTCTCAGTTGAATTGAATTGAAGTTTTAATTAAAAAATAGTTTAAATGATAGTATTCTGACTGAAAATTTAGTGATGTTGTACAAAAAATACTCTATTGACTATGACTCACCTGGGCTGCCTGATGTCCACTGAAACCACGGAAGAATAATATTAACAAACGACAATCTCTATAAAAAAATGTAAATCAATCAAAAACTTAAAGTTCTAATTCCATTTCATAAAATTTACGAAGCTGAAAAGTAGCTTATAACTATCAATTTACGAGTGATTTCTGTTTGAGGTTTCTATGCCACAGTCGAAAATATATTATGTACTGCTGTACCCGGCAGACGATTTCTTGCCCTTAAAAAATAAAAATCTGGAAACGGATTGCAGCGCCATCAACCGGGACCAATTGTTAATCTAAACCATTCTTGAATCTACTTAAAAAACATAAAAAAATCATCAAAATTGGTCCCACCGTTAAAGAGGTCTTCAGCGGCGCCACCTACCGGGTCCAATGGTGAATCTAAATCCCAGGATTCTTTAAATGCCTGCTGTACTCAGGCATTTAAAGAATATGTTCAAATAACAAAACATTGAATGAAGAAGAAGAAAGAAAGAAAGAAGAAAGAATGAATGTTTCCATTGAGATTTTATATAAAAACAAGAACGGACTATTTACGCCGATTAGGGCCGTCTTTACCCCGAGGGTGTAACGGATGCGTGGTACATAGGCACTTACCTTATACCTCTTTTTACCAAGGGAAATCCGCTTGAGGATAAACCGCTGAGGGGTAGTCGCGGTGGGCCGTGTGAGTTTTGCCTCGTCGGGGTGGCACTAGTATCCCCGTAGGTATGTTATTGCCATGCCACGGTTAGGATACCCACTAAAACCTCTGGTCGTGGCAATCCTCCCATGTGGTTTCAGTTTTTGGCCGGCGCCCAAAATGGTTAAGACTTTCCTGACGCCGACTGTGATTGCAAAGTGAGTTACGAATTACGATTTGTTATCACTATAGCCAGTGTCGTAGGTCGTTAGCTGAGCTGACGCCACGAACCTGACGGATGTAGGCTCGCATCAGTTTACAGTGGACTGGCCTTCATTTGTGTGGATCAACGTGCTGTTGTACAATATATTTGCACCCGTAAATCAACTAAAATTATGACACTGTAATAAATTGTGTTTCATACTTTTTTATATTTTGTTTTTGAAACCGGTGTTATATTTATGTTCTACTAGAGTTTACCCTCAATCTCTAGTGCGTGCCTCTTGTTTAAAGAGGTTACAACACAGGTTACACTGCATTAAATTTTTATGTTACTGCTATTTGCCCCGGTAGATTCACTTCATTTTATATCACAAACTATCTCATCTCCCGGATGAAAAGTATCGACCAAATTGACCAAATCGACCACATCGATCACATCGATCACATCGACCACATCGACCACACCGATTAAATCGACCACATTGACCACATAGACCACACCGACTACATCGACCACATCAACCACATGGACCACGTCGACCACACCGATCACATCGACCAAATTAACCAAAATTACGAAAATGGCAAATCACAAAACAAAAACTGTCCTACTTTCTGGGATAATCTTTACATAAATCTATCCCCAAACTTATCGCATTGTCCGGGATGAAAAGTATTCCTTGTCTTCCCTCAGTACTAAAATTACATATATGCCGAGTTTCAGCCAAATCGGTCCCGTAGTTTCTCCGTGAAAACGGAACAGACAGACAGAGTTACTTTCGCATTTATAATATTAATAGATTTAGGTGTTACTTCCTTTTAAAGAAAATTTACATAAGCGATTCTCTTATAATATAAATATATGTAGACATTGCTACGAACTACGCAACTTGTAGCGTAGAAAACCTTATGAAGATCGCTATATCTCTGCCATCAAAATGTTCTATATTACAAAATTTATACTTCTGTAAAACGCATAGGGGTACGCTTTACTTCCACACTATTTATCTATTTAATACAATCGAATTTACCGCCGCACTCAAAGTGGAATAACGGCTCATTATCCTTAATTACGGTTTTATATATTTGTAAATTAGAAGAAAAGGATAAGTTATGGACATTACTTAGTTACTCTACAAAGATAATTCAAAACGACTCATTAACTTTTCGGATAATCAAAGGGCTGGTGCCTTCCTTCCTTGGATAACGGATCGGCATGGCAATCCAGCGAGGTAACGTAGCCGGCATTGAGAGAAACTTATCCATTAACTTCGATGAGCTAGGCTCAGTATTCTACTTATAGTCCTAATGGATTATAGATAGAATACATGATAAGTTAAGTTTCTTTCATTCTACTAGTTTATAATTTAACGAGCTGACCCGTGTCCACTTCGCTGAGCGTCATTAAAAAATATTATTAATCATAATTATAGCCTATGTCACTCATGAATAATGTAGCTTTCTACTGGTGACAGAATTTTCAAAATCGGTTCATTAGTTCAAGAGATTACTTCGTACCAACAAACTCACAAGCTTTACCTCTTTATAATATTAGTATGTAATTCAATTAATTTTAATTATTTAGTTTTAATTTTGTTTATTTACTCTATGGGAGCCTAATCTAATTTACCACCGTTTCACAACATGTTACGGTTTGAAGAGAAGAAGCGGCGCAAGAAACTCTTCAGCAAAGCCGTAACATGTTGCGAAGCGGTGGTAAATTAGATTAGGCTCCCATAGAGTAAATAATAATCATAAACAAAATTAAAACTAAATAATTAAAATGAACAAGTTGCGGGTAGGCTAAATAAAACTTTAACAATACTCGTTGGCACTTGACATCTTTGTCTTCCGTGATCACGGCCACTTTTCAGTGGCCGGAACGTCGGAATAACAAAAATAAAAGAAATTACCTCGCTTAAAACCGTTAAAACGTAGTTTTATTATGTATACAAGTCGCAAAAACTTAAGAAAATATTATATGATAGACTTCCCTTGACTTGAAGAAAATATTATATGATAGACTTGATTTCCCTTTTAGCTCTCTCTGAGTGTGGCCATTAATAGTAAACAATTAATTACTACTGATGTAACCTCATGTCACAGAAAGCCACTTACGTTTGCTACGAGTGCCTTGTTTATTCAATCAATAGCCCCGCAGCAACCAATAATGGACAGAAGTTTATGCAAACAGTCGTATCCAATTTTAGGTCTATTAGGAAGCATTTTCACTGCGCTTTAAGACAACCTTCTCTGTAGTTCTAATCATCAATAAATCTTAAGTCATATCGTACTTCAAATAGTTTGGCGATTCTTAGTTTTAAAATTTTCATGTTTACCATGTCTTAAGGCTTTGAGTCTATTTTTCTAATTATTTAATGTATGGAAAGCAGCAGATTTTTTTCAAAAATAACCCTTTCGCTTGGTTTGTCGTTTAATATTCCTTAACATAAATTGATCTTTATAAACTACCCTATGACATGTTATAATAATACAGGTGTGTTTATTTTTTCGAAATCCGCCGATTCGATTCCTGACAGGGGTAATTGATTTTTCAAAAATCTAATGATATCACTTTAGTTTTCGTCAAAATGGGCCTCGAGACTCTTTTGAATGTTTTTCGCTATTTAGCATAGTTTAGGATTTGGCCATGAAGACCCACTTGAAAAATTCTGCCTGTATATTTTAAATGCGTTGTATTTCCTGATGTCAAGGGGCAATTTGTAAATTTTGATTGAAATCGCAAATATGTTCCGTGAGAATAATCAATTAATCAATAACTCTTTATTGTATATACACCAATACAAAAAATGAACTCACAGACTATCACTATCTGTCTATCTTATCACTAAGAAGAAATCACTTCCAGATAACCCCAGGAATGAATTGATGATATAATGACGATGATGGTATGCATAATACATAGAATAATGTACTGTTTACAGGGATGGAAAGCATGAAAGTAACACCGAAAGAAGAGTAATTGCAAGTAATAAGGTGAAAGGAGCGCTGAACTCTTTTATGAAAAGCCAAAAGGTGTCGGTAAAGGCACGCTTGGCTGTCCATCAAGGAATGTTGGTGCCAACACTAATGTGCGGCAGCGAAATTTGGGTATGGCAGAAGAAGCATGAAAGTAGAATAAATGCAGTTGAAATGAGAGCTTTGAGAAGTATACGTGAGACAAGCATGAATGATATGATACGGTATAGTGCTATAAGAGAACGTTGTAGATTGAAAGGTGTAATAACAAGAGTTGAAAAAGGAATGTTAAGGTGGTTTGGGCATGTAGAGAGGATGGATGAAAATAGAATCACAAAACAAGTGTATAACAGTATTGTGAATGGTAGAGTTGATACCGGTAGACCACGACGTATACACCATGGTCAAATAATAGAAGTGTTAAAACGAGGTCAAGTAAAAGAAAATCAAATAAATGTCCATGTATGAAGAGGTTAATGAAAGTAGATGAAGCGAAAGTTGTTTGTCAGGATTGTCGCAAGTGGAGATCTATAGTCTCTGCCTACCCCCATGGGAAACAGGCGTGATAATATGTAAAGTAATGTTGTGTTAAAGTTTTTATTAAATTTTAATGTGTCGCATTGGCTTGTGCTTCGATGTTTTCGTAGTACTCAGAGTATTTCCTTACAAAACCGCTATTAGAAAAATGTATACGCATGGTAAGGTTAATAATTCGAAGCTATTAAAGAACGGACTACAAATATCTCGTTGTTTTATCCAACATATATCATATATACCTTTATTGCGCAATGAATAAACGTTCTATATTGGTCGTTTCCCCCCAAAAAATGATACCATTCTTTATACTTCGAGAATGGGGAACGAATACCAAATATTAAACTTGTTATGTAATATTTGAAAATTAAACGATATCCACAGAATAACAACATGATTTTGTAACATGATAGAACATAATTTTTGAAAATTGTATTAAATCCCCATATAATTAATATTGGTTATTATATTTCACCAAAGATTATCGATCTAAGTAATATATAAACGAATGACATATTTCCTTAGAAAAATTTCGGTCTATGCAATAAAAAAAAACATTACAACCAGTAAGCCAGATTACCTGCTAACGATCTGTGATTTTAAAAATCTTATCTTATAGATTAAAATCTTACAGATGAATCTGTAGAGAGTTCGAGTTTTCACAATGTACTTAAAAAAGAAAAAGAAACCACGGCAGCTAATTTGAGACCAAAAGATTCCATAAATACATTTTTTTATAATTTTAATGTCATTTAAAATACCAAAAATGCACCACGTGAATACTAATAAACAGATTTAAATTAAACTAGCCATTGAGCTAGCTTATATCCCGGGTCAACACTTACGGTACTTTTTAGATAGGTAATAAAGTAACGTAAAAGAAAACGGCGGTGCAATTCGCTAATAAATACGTCGTCTTCATGGCGTTGTGAACCAAGCTTCGCGGACACCTGCTAGCAGTATATAAAATAATGGAATTGTCAACATTAGCTGGTTAAAATTCAATTATCGCACTGTCGCTATTTCGTGGTAATAAAATGATAGGCCACTTAATTAGCTAATCTATCATTTCCGGATTCATCCGTATGACGAGCCCCATCGTAATTATTCTAATTAGCATTGGTCGCATCGACCTCGATTCAAAACCCCACAGTGAGTTCTAATATTAGGTATAATCGAAAATCCATTAAACGAGTTGGAATAAAAAGGATTAATTAAATTATTCAAGTATACTGTTTTATTAAAAATATTATGTTAGAGACTGATGTTATCAAGTTACATAAAATAGAAAAAGTTTTACTTTCAAATATCCTGTTGTCTTTATTTTCTAATTATGATTTTTTTCTGTGCTGGAAATGCTTCATGCATATCCCATTTTCCGGGACAAATTAGACTTGCGGTGACTATCGATCGGATGTCCTATAAAAGCACCTTGGCCAAGTATCTGAGCCAGGGTCGAAAACCAGTAGTTGAGCCAAGAGCCTGACTCAGGGCTTACAGGCATCTGTTGATAGCGGACAGGCTGCTCTACCAGCTAGTATAATACCATACTCCTTAACTGTCTATACGACAACCACTCGAGCTCCAATTATATTATCCAAGTCGCGCTTTAGTATGAATGATGGGAAAATAAATTCTCTTCAGCCATTACATGCCGTTACTGGTGTAGGGTTCGAACTTATCGCTTCTACTCAAATAGTTGTAAATCAGCCAAAAATATCTTTTGTCTCATTCAGAGTACTCGATGAATTTTATCAATTACATTATAGTTTGTGTTTTTACATTGTCAGCTACTGGAGGTCGATCTGGCTCAATAAATGACAGCCTCTGTAATTCAGTTATCTAAACCTCTTCCCGCATAACTCAATGAAACGCAGAAGTCCCGGGTTCTATTCCTAACATGGTCAATCTCGTTTAAGAATTTTGCGATACTAACTATGATTCGAGTATCTGGGATCGGCACTAGAATTACCTGTTGTATATTTCCATAACACAAGCGTAACTTGCTTAATTAACATGAGTATATATAATATGTATGATTGTCTGCCGATTATTATATTAAATGCTCATGGGAATAACGCCAAAGCAATACTCGTTTACTCGTTATCGAAGCCAAAATTACAAATTCGTCGATACACGTGGTTCGCATTACATGTATACATATAATCGGGTAGTTCAGATAATGTATATGCTGACATTATTATCTCCACAAATATTGAAGCAATAACTGAGAGTGCGGAAAGCAAGCAATGTCACTGTTGTATATCTTGTACTAGTCATGTGCCGCTGTGTCACTCGAGTGTTTGGTATTCTTCGTACGCCGCACTCTTGTCGTCTGTCGCGTCGCGTGGGTCTTCCTTGTTTATTGCTTTTGACCTATGCCTCTTAGCACCGGCTTAAACTTGACGGCACGTACTTTCGGGTAATTGGGTTAGTAGACACTAAAGCTTTACTGCATAGCGGGGTCCTCTTAGTGGCGCATAACAGAACCTCTTAGAGACTGTCACCTATCATTAATTTCACTTTGCTTATTTACTTGCAGTTTGCTAGATTAGTTGATAATTTTTTTGTTGCCTGAGGTGAACAAACAGGTCCACTGATGAACGTGATTGCCTTCGCTTTTGGACGTTTGCAACATCATGGACGATGCTGACGCGTTGTCAGCCTTTGGGATGGGAGAGGAAGAATGAGATTAGAGGGATGGGATAGTAGGGAAGATAGAGTAGATAGGATAAGCAAGTAGAGGGGCTAGCAGGCCACCGGAATTCTCTCGCCTCACATTTCACATCGATATTCTGTGAGAGCATGGTATCCCACCTATCGGGCCGGCCCTAAGAGATGTAATAAACGTAATGAGTATAGCATATCTCTACTACGTCAGTTAATGCATTAACGCAAATCATTTTTCAAATTGCATGTAATTTTTTAGATAACTCGTTGAATCATATATGCGTACTTGTTAGTTTTATTATATACGAGTAGATAGAATATAAGATTGTTTTGTGTTAGAGCGCCCATTAATGAATGCTCGCTACGAGATGTGAATGTTTAAGAAGTCCATTAAATGTTGTTCTCCATTTTACCTATTTTATTATTTAAGTCAGAATTGTGATTCTTAAACCATGAGTCGTTTATATTAACAAATCCTTTTGTTTCCATTTTTCTTCTATTGGCTGTGTTATTTCTTACCTTTTATAATTTTTTGCGCACAAAATTATATTCTTAGGGCTTCTCTCGTTTACACAGGTTTAATAAACAATTTTGCTTTTATCATTAATTTTCAGAGTTCGGTAGCCATTTTGTATAGACGCAATCCTTTTGAAATCGTATTATCTATACGTAAATCGCGACGTTTATTAAATGCGGCAAGAATACAGGAACGTGCGATTCAAAATTAATAATAGCTTCAGACAGTAACATATAATATATTAGACGTATCAATTTAAATGAAGAAAGCAAAATTGATACATGTAAACTTAAAATTAAGTCATTCATTGCCAAAATTGATTCAATTTGAATCATTCGTTAATATCAGCTTCCTTCGTCCTTCGCTTAAATACAGTGTTCTAAGTAATACAAGTAATTAGCTTTGTGGAGTTTTTTAATTAACACAATTACCCGAAGAATATTTCTACTCCCACTCTCTCTGTCTTTGTAGAACAGGAAAGTACTGGATCTGTATCTTTGAAATTTGCTAGGAATATAATCAATTAAGTAAGAATATGCTATATTTTAATGAATTTTTTTTTATAATTAAGACAATATAGGAGAAATTATTTCGTATCTTTGAAATTTACTAGGAATACGTCATCAATTTATTTAGTAGGAATGTGGTATCTTAATGAAATTTTTATTATGATTTTTTTATAATTAAGACAATAAGGAGAAAGATTTCGTGTCTTTGAAATTTACTATGAATATACTTCATCAATTTATTTAGTAGGAAATTTAGGAATATGCTATATTTTAATGACATTTTTATTATGATTTTTTATAATTAAGACAATAAGGAGAAAGGTATTCGCTTTCAGCAGTAAAATTGTCTCCCCTTAATTTTTGAACTGTGGAAAGAAAATTTCAGAATAAACTCATGGTCGTATTCGGAAACATTCGTTTTTTTTATTGTTGAGATTTGTGTAATACATAGGTGTCATATATAAATTCTCTCAATTTATATTTTACAAAAATATGATAATACTAGAGCGAGATAATGAACACCATTTAATTCAGGTAGTGTCTTAAACTTTTAATACTAAGATTTCAGTGTTTGAAAACGATATCAATTCATTTCAAAAATATAGTTATTTATCGGTATTTTCGAAAAAGATACTGTCATTCTGGTACGATTTTCTGCGTTACTTAAGTAACATATATAATTTGAACTGACTTGAAAAAGGAGGAGGTACTTAATTCGTCGGTATGTTATTTTTTGTATGTTCGTTACTCGATTTCTCCGTCAATTGTAAACTAATTTTCAACATTTTTCTTTTAATCGAAAGGTTATACTCCCGAATTGGTCCCATTGTCACCATGTTAGGATCTAATGAGTGGTTTCCAAGGAATTGGAGAAACTTACGAAAATATTTTACCAACTTATTCGTAACACGGTAAACACGGTATCTCCGGCAATTGTAAACCGATTTTCAATTTTTTTCTGTACTCGTACTCCCAAGGTGGTGCCATGATCACCAAGTCAGGATCTGGTGAGTGGATTCCAGAGAAATCGAGAGTAAGCCTTATTAAAAAACGCCGAGAGCTTACATTTTTCTAAAAAAAACTTGTATACGCGTGCTAGTATTACACGTTCTACAGGCGCTTAATGTTTTGGTAGGCATGTTACGCGATTTCTCCGTCATTTGTCGACCGGTTTTTAAACTGTTTTTTTTTGACTCGCGAGATGGTCCTATATTCACCAAGTCAGGATCTGATTTGTGGATCGCAAGGAAATCGAGAGCAACCATTATTGGAGAGCATGTACAACAAAGTGTGAGATGGCAAATTTGTTTACGCGTGCCAAGTGTACAATTTCTTCAGGTGCTTAATATATATATAGTATTTCGCCACTAAAAAGTAAAAACATTTTTTTAACAAAACCGATTTCACACTAAAAACAAAAAAATAAGTATGTAACTGACTTGTTCTACAACACCTTGAAGTAGATGTCGAAGGAGTCGGTTAAATATATATTTTTTGGTCTTTAGTGTGAAGTCGGCTTTACTTCTGTTAAAAAAATGCGTTAAATATAAAGTTATACTTACCGGTATATTTTACGTTACCGGCACAGCTCACAAACAAGTCTAAATCAATTCCAATATTATTTGAAAATTAATCGTAATAAATCGGTCTTTGTATCAATACTGTTTGACTATCTTTGCGAGTTAACGAAAGCGACGATGGTAATAAAACATAGGTACAAAATATAACGGTATGGTACATACCGGTAAAATTATCGATAAAATTAGTATTACATTATATTTACTTAACGATAAAATGGTCTAGAAATAACTTTAAGTTTTATAACAATATTTATCTGCATATATCCTTATAAAACTTAACGCTATATTTATCTATCCATGCAGGTCCGGAGAAAGAATACAATTTACTGCGACCGTGCAGCCTGTCGAACTGGATGGCTACCACCCCTGGTCTAGAGTATGCCGCCATAACAACCTTGTGTTGTGTTCCGGCATTAGTGACCAGGTTTCAGTCTCTCTTAAGAGAGCAGCAGCGCATTTGTAGCACCTTTGGTGTTGCAAATGTCCATAGCCGATGGCAACCGCTTTCCATCAAGTGGGCCGTCTGCCTGTCTGCTGAATTCAAGCAATAAAAAATATATATAACTATAGCATATGAATTGTTTTTAGCGGTTTGTCATGCCCTGCCTTCTTTTTCCGTTGGGCCTTAAAAATAAAATTGCACACAAAACATCACAATTTCATTAAAATACCTGACTGTTTAAATAAAATTGTTTTAAACTGTTCGTTAGCAAAGCCGGTGATTGAATTTCCCCTGGGGCCATATACGTGCGAATGTCGGATGTGCATCTCTTAATGCAATCCGATTGCGTCGACTCGCGGCACTGCTCTTTAATGAGTAATCTCTTCTGACATGCATTGATATTGTTTTGTTACAAATATACCTCGTCATTTTATTTACTTTGGATTGTGATTTTATATCTCATCTGTTATAATTATAATTATTTATTTGTCAATGGCACGGTACAATAGTAGATATTAAGTTCACAGGCGTGTCACATATCATTACCCTATTCGGGCTTCATCTGAGATCTCTTAAGTCGTTCCTTCACTGCTGAGGATCGTGACTATAATGGCAATGAATAAGTGCTCTCCTCCACCGAAATTGGTTTTAAGCACGATGGAGGGCCGAAATTATCGATGTGTCCAGCTGGTCAGCAAACTGGTCAATCCAGGATCCAGTATCATTCAAATCCGTTCAGTAGTTTTCACACGATGCTCTAACAGACGTAAAATTATACACCAATTATGTTATCAAAAATTATAGACATATTATTGAAATAATAGATTTGATTATAAATGATTAGAGCATATTTCGCTTAATGAACTGAAATCGCTTTATACCTCGTTAGCTAACAATTTCCATTCCCAAATACTATGTGCGATCAAATAGATTTGATAAACCATTCGTATCGAAAACCTCATTATATTTCCACTTGGACTAATTGATTGAAGACACTAAGTGAACAGCTTTATTCGATTATATATTTATTTTTAGGAAATCTGAAAAATCTTTACCTATAAATAAAATTAAAGTATCTGTCCATGGTATCCAAAACGTCAAAATTTAAGTCGAATTCCAAATTCCATGCTTAATTATAAATACCAGTGGTCGCCCAATGGTCGAAATTCGACCATAATTAATTTAAATTATAAGACTATACTTCTATAATCACAGATTTCGCCAAGGCTTCACCGTTAATTTGACTTTAACAATGCGTAATTATTATTTAATGTATTTTTTATGCATAATTTAAAAAAAAATAGCATTCTCTACTCCTTCTCTATATAAAGTTTAAGTGTGCGAAATTTCATGCTCCTCCGTCCGCGCAATTTTCGTAAAAAGGGGTACAGTTTTTGCTTCACGTATTAATATAATGATTAAATCTTAGAACCTTTGTCAGTCGATGTTTGAAAATTTGTCTCGTATATGCTCCGTAACGGTTCAAGTGATTTCAATGATAATTTTAAGGATTACACAGGAATTTTATATTACGTATTCTTTTATATTCCATTTCGATGCTTTGTAGGATTCAAAATATTTGAATCCAAAGTCCACAGACTAGTGACCGACACGATTAATAAAGTTATTGCTCACGAAGGCGAGCGGGCTTTACTTGTGGTAAACACTTATCTGTGTGTGCGTGAGACCAAAAGCGATGATCGTTCTGTCAGACATGCACACTAACACAAAGTGCATGTACACGTTAAACCACGAATGAAGCCAGCTTACCTTCGTGGATTGCAAGAACTATACCATAATTAACTTATTTGTATCCGGCCGTCCAAAATTTAAATATGAGAAATCTTTGTAGCCTATGGGATTCTATCTATGTAATGTAAAGTTTTTGCATGTTTCAATTTTTGAGGTTCCTTGTCAATTAAATTGGGACATGATCAATAACGGGATATATTGATAATAATCAGAGTAATCTCGCATCCCATATATCTTCTTAGTCGTTCTTTCATTGCTAAGGATGGTGACGTAAATATCAGCAAATAGCTTTCCTCCTCACAGATTTATTTTAAATACGGTGATACGGTCCCGACGATTTTGTTTTACCGGCACACCATCATATGTGAAAATAAATAGGCCAAGTGCGTGGCAATCTACGCACAATAGAGGATTTCGTGGTGACGATGAACCGCAAAGGCTTAGTTTTGATATTCAGCACCAAACCCTAACATAGTTTTTTTAGAAAATATCCCATATCTAAAAAAAACTACTCAACAAATTTCGTTGTAACTAATTTTCATTAAAAATATTTCTTAAGCTCTTAATTTTGTCAGAATTGTCCACTTCATAGTTGTAAATTCGGGGAGGGGGTCACAATTTTTACAAATTTCGAAGCGAATATCTTGCAACCTACTTATCAAATTGAATAAAAACTCATCAATAAATACCTTTATGATTTTTCAAGATACGTTATTTGAGTACAGAGACCAGTAAACTATTACGTCTTTCAGACCCACGTATGGCGGCTATCCCTAATTTGTGTTTTTCTTATGGTGTCACTACATCATTGTGTAGCGGCATTATAGTTATACACCTATTATGTCTCAACACTTTTTGAGAAAAACTACGATGTGGCAAAAATATAGATGGAGTGACATGACGATTTTGCGAAGATCGCACTTTTGTTAAAAGGGCTACATACTAATACTATAATACTAAAATTATCTTACAATTTCAGTCTAAACTCGAACTTGGGCAACTTGGGCGTTCAAATTGCATTCGAGTTTATTTCTTGACGTTCGTAAGGGTATTCCCCCTTTGAACTACATTATTTGTTACTGGAAATCGTGACCATTCGGCATTATTTTGGCCTCGACGATATTTTGTCTGCGGCGGCGGTTTATTATATTATAGTCAGGTCAGGACAAGCGCTTTACTTCAAGTTTTCTGGTGGTCTCTACCGAAGAATGGAATAATTTGTTCAAATAAACACAATCTAGGAGTCTTTAAGTGCATTCAGTTTTGGCTTAAATAGAAAAGTAATTTCTTTTGAAAAAGAACACAACTCCCAAAGCAGAATAGATGTACGTACTGATCATCAGATTCCCTTGTCCCATCCGTATTGAAGGTACAAATTCAACTTCTGATTACAAATTCTCTTGCATATAATATAAACAAAAATATGATGCGTAACTGATTTATTTATACACAGTTATAAAGGAAACAGCTCGTGTCGTGTGTATGGAGACATAAATAAGTTGTGGCGGGTTATAAAAATAACTGTGAACTGTTTACGCGTGGTTTTGTAACTGTAAAACTTCTTAGTGTAATTTTCAATTGTTTATTTTTAATACAATTACGAAATTGTATACAGAGGTACGTCTTTAGAACAATGCTGTGTTTGAATAGATTAAAACTTGAGGCAATAGTTCGATGAAGTACTGGGTAGCGTAAAATTTTAATTCTATGCGTAAATTTAAATAGAGATCATATATTATTCTACGCATATGGAGTTCTACTAATACTTTTTGGATGGAGCATTTGTTTATAAATTTTATTCTTTAGACTCGATCCAACGTCGTGCTGTTGCTATATGCTGTATGCGTTTATGTATGCAAATTAGCAAACTGGCAGACGGCCCACCTGATCGTAGTTTATTCCCACAACCCGAGGAAACTGACATACTTATCTTACTTCGTTGGTACACTAAGAATTTTTGTACGTTTATGAAGAATCCTAAAATTATAGCGCTCTATAAAAACTGTAACAAGAAGCTGATTTCACAATTCATACGCATGACATGGAGCGGGTGCCACGTACATAGAATAACTGCCAAAGATCGAAGAAATGTAGACGAATACCCAGTCGCCGATGTGTGGTATGATAGTAGAATGGCAATGAAGGCAACCACCTCAAACTGTTATTCAAAGTACTCTATCATATAAAAGGTAGAAAACACTTCATCTCTTATAGATTCTTAACAAGCCGTCTTTCAGGGTAAATCGTTATCAAGGATCCTAGATTCGCAGATCTAGATACGCTTGTACTTCGGTGTTATTTGTGATTGACAGCGTTTTCTACCGACAGTGCAATGTGTGGCGTACTGTAGACATTAAGAAAAGCGTATGTTCATACATTTATTGGAATATGATTCCAAGTTTACTTTCAATTTGTTTAACTATTTTGATTGTAATATTTAGGGGTATTCTGACACCAACGTTCTTAAATCACTTTCAAAGCGGCCAAGAACACAAACTCTCACCCTAGTTAATTTATATGACCTATTAGTGGTACTAGTGGTCGCCTAGTGGTCGAAACTCGACCATAATGAATTTAAATGATAAGTTTGAACATTATTAAGGTTCTGTTGTCAAAGACTACTTCTATAATCACGGATTTCGCCAAGGCTACACTGTTAATTTAACTTTAACAATAAACAAAAGAGTACATATGCGTATGTGTGTCAAATACATGGTAGTGTGTGTAATATTTTTTTATTGATTTAAAGTATATATTACGCATAATTGAAAAAAAAAATTGCATTCTGCATTCCTTCTCTATATAAACTACAAGTGTGTGAAATTTCATACTCCACCGCGCAATTTTCGTAAAAAGGGGTACAAACTTTTTGCTTCACATATTAATATATAGATTATTATTTATTAATCCCTATTAATATTATAAATGCGAAAGTAACTCTGTCTGTCTGTCTGTCTGTCCGTTTGTCCGTCTGTCCGTCTGTCGGTCTGTCCGTCTGTCTGTTCCGTTTTCACGGGAAAACTACTGGATCGATTTGGCTGAAACTCGGTACATATGTGATTTTAATATCGAAGGTGGCCAAGCGATACTTTTCATCCCGGATAATGGGATAGATTCATGTAAGGGTTATCCCAAAAAGTGGGGTAAGTTTTTTGGAATTTTGTCCATTTCATCCACTTGGACCCGTTGATCCCGTGGGTCCCGTAACTCCCGTAGGTCCCGTTGGTCCCCTTGGTCCACTTGGTTCACTTCATTTTTGTCCAGTTTTGTCACTTAGACAGATAACGTAGTTTACAGATAGATGGGGAATGGTATAGTTTGCGATATAAAATGAAGTGAATCTTCTGGGGGCAAATACATAAAATATTAAAAACAATGTAACCTGTGCCGCCTGCTCTTTGAAGCAGGCGGTACAGGTTACATTGTACAAGAGACGCACTAGAGGTTGACCCGTGGCGGTGCCGCGGAGTACACTCTAGTGACATATAAAGTCATAACGTGGAGTATCTTGGGTTTGTAGGACATAATTACAAATGGCTTGTAACCTAACCTACAAAGTTTTTGTATGTCTGTCAAGGGCGAAACACGTTCTCTAATATAATCTGTACCACTTAGCATAATATTTGCAAAATTGTCTATGTTCAAAAAAGTGTATTAGTTTGAAGTCTAAGAATATTAATGACGCCTAATTTATTTTTTGTTTTGATAAATATAATCATAATAACACATAAAAGTTATTTATGTTTATAAATAACATAAAATAATATGTTAAAGGCTGTTATTTTTCTTATGATACGATTTGAAATAATAGAATAATAGAAAAGAAAACATTCACTAAAATTGTGAAGGTTGTCAGTGATTTAAGTGACATGTTGAAACACTTAAGGCGTATGACATTTAAGGGTGTCATACATTTTACTTGGTTAACTCTTCGCGCTTTTATTTGGCTAATCTTGGTTTCTTTTAGGTCTAGTGAAGTCGAATTTAATTAATAACAATACTTTTATATGACAGTGCTTCTGTTATCTGAGCCGGTTCGAAGCAGCATTTGTAACTTAGTTGCCAAATAAGTACTCTTCGTCTAATGGTTCTCGAATCTTGGGCAGACGCCAGCGTATTTAGTTGCTTTAACATGCTAACCGTATCGTAGTGTTTAAGAATATAGTTCAGTATATTTTTACCTATATTAACCGTGTAACAAAAATAATATAATTGATGGTATTATGAAAGTTAGTAAGCATCAGTGCGTTATTTTCGAAGATCTTATGTAAGGATTCAGATGACAATTTTAGAGATAATGGCCCATAATCACTACAGATAACTCTCTCTCTCTATCTATCTATCTATCTATATATATATATATATATATATATATATATATATATATATATATTTACATATATATACATATTATCAACATTGATTAAAGTAAAACTTCTTTCGTAATGGGGAAGTACAAATAAGCGTTACGTTTCCTTGCAACGTATTAAAAAAAAATAGTGGTATAGGTCAGGTATTTGAGCATGATCTCGTCGATTTGGAGCAGAGATATAGTCTAAGATAGAGCAAAATTACCTTACCTAGAAGGTACCTATTCACAGGGGACTTGGAAGACACCGGGGTTGTAATATTGTCATAACTACATGAGTATACCATAATTGATAGATATACACTTTAATATCGTTGCTGCAATAACAGGACTGTTGATAGGCGTATGTTATATGCATTTTTCTATAGCAGATAAGAACGGCTAACCGTGGCCAGTCCTTAACATATGGCAGTTATTTTCTATTCTTACGGACTTTCTAAGTGCTAGGAAAGCATTTATAAAAAATTCAAAGCTAGGTAAGAAAGTAAGATATTAAACTTCCCTAATAAAGTGTGGGAGGTTTCTTAGACGATAATCGCTTCGCACTTTCCTCTTTGAATCATATTTTAAGGAGATTGAATCTTTTTAAAAATCAAGGTATTTTATATAATAAGGAACCAGTTATACTAAATATATGTATATACTAGTGTAATTGAAGTGTCTGTCCTTGATTTTAAAATGAATGTCGAAATTTAACTGAAAACTGCTATTTACGTCTGTCGATTTGTTTGATGATATTTTCTTAAGTTTTCGCGACTTGTATACATAATATAACTACGTTTTAACGGTTTTAAGCGCAGTAATTTCGCGAAACGTCGAAACGTCGGCATAACAAAAATTAAATAAATTACCGCGCTTAAAAACGTTAAAACGTAGATCTATTTGATGTTGGTTTGTTTTAATGCAGGACTGTGCATTGTGTGTAGGGAATGTAAAAAAGCAATAACTATTCATGAATAAACACGAGTAGTATAGGTACTGATATGTAATGTGCGGTTGGCAGGTGCGGTATGGTGTGGTCATAGTAATAGCGGTTAAAGATTTTATTTAACATTCGATTTATTTATATTATGTAAGTCATATATTTGAGGCAAAGTAGTAAACTCAAAGGGTGCGAATCCGAATCCTGGCCGGAATGCATGCACCACTTAGGCAATTGCTGTACCACGTGCTAACAACGGTGAAGGAAAACATCGTGGTGAAACCAGCACATCGAGATAACCGATGCGTCAAACGTGTCAAGCCTCCTTGAACAAGTGTGGCTGATATACTGGCCGTTCTCCTATAGAGGGAGGTCCGAGCCCAGTATTGGTACGTTTGTGGGTTATTATTATATATTTGGGGGATAACTATAATTACGACATGAATATAATAAAAATACGATTTAAGCTTGAGCTAATCGTAATATTTTCCTAAGTTTCCGCGACTAGTATACATAATAAAACTACGTTTTAACGGTTTTAGGTCTTCCGTGATCACGTCTACTGAAAATTGGCCCAAACGTCAGAATAATGAAAATCGCGAAAATAAATTACCGCGCTTAAAACCGTTAAAACGTAGTTTTATTGAGCTAATCGTGTTTCGTAGGGTGAGTGAGAGTTCCGGAGGTCTGCTTTTCTCTCCGCCCAATCCCATTCTTTCTATCTCATCTTATCCCTTCTGTTCTATTCTAGAGGCTGGCAACGCGTTGGCATTGCCCCGATGAAAAAGTTAATTTTCATTATTTTATTCCATGAGTTCAGCAGACAGACAGACGTCCGTCGTAATTGAAAGCGGTTACCATCGCCTATGGACATTTGCAACACCAAAGCTGCTATACCAATGCGCTGCTGCTCTCTAAAGGGAGACTGGAGCCTGGCCCCTAATGCCGGAACTCAACTCAAGGTTCTTATGGCGACATACTTTAGACAGTGGTGGTAGCCATCCAGACGAGCAAGTGCCCTACCACTTGGCTGTGGGTTGTTTTTTCGCCTCTTACGACAGGCCGCCCGGCCGCAGGAAATTGTATTCTCCGCTCTCTCTTTCCGTTCCTGCACGGATAAAAATTCTAATCTTAGCACATTTTTTTATTTGATGTTTATATTCTTCTAGGATAGTAGACTAACTATCAGCTTAGACTTTCAGGATATTTTTATGATAACTTCACGCAACATTTTCCTTTGATAAATCAATAAATTTTGCTTTTAATCTTTACCTTTACCATGGAAACGATGAAGGATATTGGATAAAATTAAATCGAACAAAAAAATTAAATAGTTTTCGGACATAGTTGTTATACCATTATTCTTTTAATTTTTCATTAACTCTTTCTTATGTCGTATGGAATCAAACTCTAGAATCTACATTTGCTGTAATCTGGTGCGTTTGCCCAACACGTACTAGGGTTCTTCATTAATCATTTACTGACAAACCATACCATCATTTATACCATATGTAGATAGGTGCGGATATATATATATATATATATATATATATATATATATATCCGCACATATATGCCTACAGCAGGCGGTGCATGTTCAAAGGTAAAAGGAAACGGAGCTGTATCGATGGATATCGTCCCGTCTCAATAATCCCAGCAGTAGCTATGGTACTCGAAAATGGATTGAGTTCACGCCTAACCGCCTTTTTGGACGACACTAAGGCACTGTCATGTCGACAATACGCATATTGTGTTGGCCGGTCGACTACTTCTCTTACCCATGAGGTGCTACGATATGTTGTTTTGACGTAGCAGACCATGAAGTAATAGGAATGAAGCTCAAATACTACGACATTGATGGAATGCGTTGTTAACGGACCTGATGTATAACAGATACCAGGTAGTTATGGACAATGGGGGCAAAACAATGTCGGACCCCTTGAAAACGAAAATGGGAATAGCCCAAGGATCATTAATGTCAAATATTCTTTTTTCACTACTGCTAAACGACTTGCCTGGGGCTACAGTGGACAGACCACATTAACGGGCTCTGCTCTAGACTAGGAAGAGCACGTTATGAATTGAGTAGGGTTGCACGTGTAGTATCGGTGGATGTCGCTCGGGCATGTTAGTTCGCTACTGTCCACTCGCTGCTGCAGTACGGTACGGAGCTATGGGCGCGCGCTAGCGACTCGCAGCGTGCCTTCCGCATGCAAAAAAGGGCCGTACGCGCAATAAGTACGCGTGCGTAGATGCGAGTCAGCAAGACTCGCATCTCACATATATATATGTATACTCACACTACCTAGTATACTAATATATCAAGTTGCGGTGTACGTGCGACTTAACGTATGAACGTTAAAACACGGCTCAGGAAATGGTCAGTCGAGCACACCTATAATCATGAGGAATTTATATCCTATAATATGAATTTTTTTTTGTGACCTGTGTATTTAAGTGATGTAGAAATCGACGTGTAACTTTGTTATGAATAAAAGATTTCTGATATATATATATATATATATATATATATATATATATATATATATATATAATACTCTATACTCAAGAATCTATATATGAACGTGAACTTTTATATCCGTGCAGGAACAGTCGTAAGAGGCAACAAAACAACCCACAACCAGGTGGTAGGGTATCTGACCGTCCAAATGGTTGCCACTCCTAGTCTAGAGCATGCCGCCATAACAAGCTTGAGTTAGTCATGTTCCGGCATTAGTGGCCAGGTTCCAGTCCCATCTACAAGTCCGGCACCTTTAGTGCTACAAATGTTCATAGGCGACGGTTACCAATTTCTATCACACTTGGGCCGTCAGCCTGTCTGCTGTACTCGAACAAAAAAAAATGCATGTGTGCAGTTCACACGCAGTAGAAGTGAAACAAAGTATGACTAGGGGGGGGAGGGATTCTACATTTCGTGACGTCACATTTCATATATTATATCGTTATTATATATTTAAGCTTTGAAACACGAAATTTGAGGCATCAACGAAAAACCTCAAAACATTTCCAACTCTATCTGTATGAGCAGTGTTTAAATGATTAAATATAATGTATTCTATCTCATTCTCTCGCAGGCTTAGTCCTATAGATTTATGTGTTTAGATCTTTTTAGTGTCGCTTTTTTGTTTCATCGAGTTTCATGTCACAACGGTTCTAAAGAAGTTTCACTTTAAAATACTTTTTTGTTCTCTTTCACGGCTTTAGAAATAAAACGATTAATTAATTTGTATATATAGTTTTAATTAGTTTAATTGTCTAATTAAATTTCTAATCATGTGAAAACAAATAGTAAATATGTAAATCAATAACAATAGGATTTGAGTTTATAATAGTGAAACACACACGCGTATTTTTAATTATTTAAAGATTAACTAGGAAAACAGTATTATTTTGATATTATTTTGTTGTAATAGATATATTTATTATATTGGTCCTCCCGGAAAGTCTCGGCGTTTTTATATAAATGAACGTCTGACCAATTCAACAGGGAGTTATTTTGCCTGGCGCGTTAATTCGGACGCAAGAATAGGACTAGACGTGGCCGCATCCTCGCCAGACGCGAGCCAGGCGACTCCATTGTTAGAATTAAAGTTAAAAATGACATTATCGAACACATCGGTCCTATTACAGATACTACATAATAACTAGTTTACTAAATTTATTAAAATTGAATTATTTTTAAGAGTTGGCAATGGCCATCGATTAACATTGTTTTAAAAACATGTTTATATAAAAATATGTTCATCATCATAATAAGTAAAAGTATTTTAATTTACTCTGCTAATCGTTATTTAAGATAAAGGTCAATCTATACAACTAGTCTATTTACATATATGTGCAATATTCATAATCAAATAATTATCTATTATTTTGTGACATTGTATTGTTGGTTGTATTTTTTAATATTGTTATTCTTTTTAATAATTCGTTTTATTTTTGGCCAATGTTACATGTTCATTGAATGTGTAAGCAAAGTGGCACCAAGATGCGCTTAGAACCATTATAACCTCCGGTCCAATCTCAGCCAAAAATAGATTTTTGACTGATGCCAAAAAACGTTTAGTTTTTGCCAGATAACTTAAGTCTTAAAAAGTCTAACTTCAGTAAACACATTCTGTATAATAATACGGTCGCATGAAGTTTTATTGTACTCAATATTGTTTATTTTCAACAGAAATTATACATCTTTTAAATATTACTCTTCAAGTTCCTGTCTAAAAGTACTCTAATATATTTATATACATTACTATTATTGCCATATACATACTTCATATTTTATATAGCTATAATGTTAGAATACAACAATAATATTAATAGAAATTGATAGCTATATCTATATTAAAACACTGTGCGTACTTGATTACTGTACTATGTATTTAGTTTGTCCTTCTTATTATTATTATGTATAATGTCTTTATGTATTTTTAGATTTAAATTTAGCTATGACTAAATGGTGATATTATTATACGGGTCTCAAATTGATATGTGTAGATTAGGAGGTGGGCACTGAAAATCAGTGCTGTGGCGGGGTATCTTACGACACAGCTGTTTACTGAGTGCCAACCTCGTTCGTCGAATAGCGGCATCTACAAACATAATAACATTTTGTCTCATCTATTTTATAATTTGTATCGCATTTGGCAAATAAACGTCTTCTTTCTTTGTTTTTATTTAAAATCTTAAATTACACAAATATCTCTTACTTGGCTGGTGTGCATAGACATTTAACCGACGACGGTTAAAACAAAATAATCGCTTTATAGGCAAATATTTTTAGCGATTATTTTATTTTAACCATCGGTTTATCGATGCACACCAGCCTTAAACGATGATGAAGCAATTAAATACGTATGTATTTCCGGTTACAGAAATAAGGACAGGGGGTGAGGGGGTGATTTTATCTCAGAAAATGGGTTAATTCTCGCGGGATATCAATTTTGAATTATAGCTAGTATTTATAAGTGTTATGATAAGGCCTTATAATAATTTCTAGCAGTAATTAAAATATCTTACAAATTCTGTTTTCATTATTATAATAACCTCAATTAAAGAGCTGAATAATTGGCGAATTTTCGGTAGTAAGCTATTGGCGTTGTAATGATCTACCGTCATTATAGTATTGTGTACCGTCTGCTTCCAATAGCTTCGCCATCAGATATTTTCCATAAACATTTAAATAAAATTTCAAGTTACTAAAACGTTTTGAATAGTTAGTAATTTAATAAAATAAGGCCGAAGCTTCAAAATTTTGCTGTCTTAAAATCATCGGCCTTGCCTGTCATTCTTATATCCGGTTCACGAACGTCATTCTGGTATTAAGAAAAATTGTATTATTCTATGCGTTTAATTATATTCATATAAAAACTTACGACCTTACGAAGTCGTGGCAACGTAATGGCTAGGGCACGCGTCCCAAAGTCAATGGGCGCGGGTTCGATCCTGGCCGGAACGCATGCACCTCTTAGTCAGTTTTCTGATGTATGTAATGTACATATTGTTACAATTACCACTTGCTAACAACGATGACCGAAAACATCGTGATGCAATTTGCACACCGAGATAACCGATGTGTCAAACCTGCCAAGCCGCCTTGGAGAAGCGTGGCGGGTATACTGTCCACTCCCCCTGTAATCGGAGGCCCGAGCCCAGCAGTGGTAGATTTATGGTCTGATATTATAAAAACCTACAACATTTGTAACCGACTATAAAAAGGAGGTTCTCAAATTGTCCTATAAATATTTTATCATATATTTTTGTTTGGCCATAACTTTTTGTTTCTGAACTGATTTTGTTAATTATTTTTACATTTGATGCAAGAAAGCTTCAACATAGCCCTGTATACATTTTAATGTTATTGAATTTTGGGTTCCGAAGATATAACAGAAAAATCATTAAAATCAGACAGAAGATGTGTAGATTCTACGGTTTTTCGGCCATAACATTTTTGTTTCTAAACCATTTTTAATCATTCTTTTTGCGTTGAATTAACTACAGCTTCAAGATAGATTTAGACATATAAATTAAGACATATAAATTTCATTGTTATTGGATACCACATCCGTAACTTAAAAGTGAAAATGACATTTTATAGCAAAACAGTTAATCTTGGAGTCAGTTTCTTTTTTACTAGTGTACATATCGTTGTTATTTATGTCCGACTAATGTACTAATGCACATTTTCATATTCAAATGTTTACTTGATCTACGTAGATGTATAGATATAGATAGTTTTCAGTTATTTCGGGTAAGTTTCTTAGGGGCTTTTGACGTTCATGTCCGCGAACGAGACGGCGGAGCGGGAGAGGGAGCAATCCGCCACGCTCCCCTCCCGCCAGAGCCGGGACCGGCGTCAAATGGTCGTCCACGACGACCTCCAGCCGCCGTAGGCTACGGCCGTGCAGGCGACTGGCGGGGAAACCGGACTCGCGCGCACATAAAGGCCGGAGAGGAGGGACGCGCCCCCTCACCTCGTAGTGAGATTGAGGAGCCGGAGAGACACAGATCTCCGGCTAACACATGGTGAGGCCAGCCCGCAATAGGGCCGGCCGTCGTCCGTCCGGGCTGGAGGTGAATGCACGAACGAGCCCACAGCCCGGACGGATCGGACAAGAGTTTTAGTGGGTATCCCTAACTGCTGCGTGGCAATAACACTTCACATGTGAGGTGCTAGTGTAACCCCGACCTGGCGAATCCCACACACAGGCCGCGACCTTTTGCCCTCGGTCCTCAAACGGATTTCCCCTGTATAAAAAAATAGAGGCCTTTGACGTAGTCGCCTACACGCAAAATTACAATGTATTTAGGTACCTTATGTTATTAGAAATCTATGTGTGATTGATATTTTCTATAAAACTTGGCTGAAAATAGAATTTGGCCATAAATGATTAACATAATCTTCATCATAATAATACTAGAGTTTTTGGCGGGAACATCAAACGTGATGTTTTACTGTGCAGTTTTATTTTCCAAAAATGTTTAATTCTACCTATAAGTGTGAGCAATAGTTATACGATATTTATTGTTTTTAACGAATAATTATGCATTTGTGTTTTATTCGTCACAATTTCAAGCAAAGGAACTAAGTCCATACAGTTTTGTCTGACGTATGACACTTGATAGTGACATATTACACGCTTAGATGTTTTGTATTTGGTTTTAAAAAAAACACTAGATTTCGGTATCGAATAAATAACCGATTAACCAAGTAACAGAATAAAAAAGTATTAAGCAACGTCAAATTCATCAGGTATAAGGATATTTTAATGCGTAATATGTCTAGATTCTTATTAATATAATCGTTTAAACAACGTTTAATTATATGGTAACTGAGTATTGATTCTTAAAACATTCAACATTATTTTTCCCTGATAGGCGAGGTTATTGAAATACGGTACTACTTAAAAAGGTTAGATAAATTCAAATTTATTTACTTGCATAAAATATGGTTTAAAAGATGTTACATGTTTTGCCAGATTGGCGTGCAAATTAAAATTAAGCTCCGTACAATTAATTACAATATTACAATAAGTAAATCAAAATAAAGTCTATACTTTTTTTGTATTAATTATGTCTTTGTAGACGCTCAGGCCGAAACCCGCCAGTCGCTTTTTGTATATTAATTTGAGAAAACAATTATAAGATCGCCAGACGTCGCTCACAATTTATATTTCCAATTTTTAACACGTGGTCATAACGTATTTGTTGTCTCAAACAGCACTCCTTAATAACTCCAATGGTGAAAAGTTGTTTATTTTAAACAAAGGCGTGGAAAATGTGTTCGGAGAAAAGTTTAATGTTCTAATTGACACGGGGAAATGCATAATTAATAAACTACGTACCATATCGTAGACGTCAGTGCAGGAAGGATTTGGACATTTTTTGGTGAAATAATTTAACAACTTGATGAAAAATGTAATTTCACCAAAAAATGTCGTTACAGGGCCCTGAAGTCCAATTTCGCTATTACTATCTCGTCAAAATTGCCGGTCACTATCGTCTCAATTTGCCTGATTTCGGTATTCTGTCAATCCCAATAGAGTGCCCGTGGCACGCTACTTTATCTTTATAAATATTTATAAGAAATAAGTGTTAAAATTTTTGGTGGCTTTTCAATATTAATTTCGGATAACGCCATTTTTGCTAATGGCAATGCCATCTTTTTTCTTCTGTTATTCCGCTGCGGAGGTATCGATAAAATATTGTGGATTAATAGAATACGAATTTTTGACACTATGGCGATGGAATCGTACTTTGAATATCTTCGCAAAGCCAATATATTGAAATAACAGAATTGGGCCCCGGTACAGACGCTGATGATATGTGAAAAATATAGAATACTAGAGTTAACCCCGCGGCTGCGCTGCAGGTCATTGGTTATATTGTATTAAATTATTATGTTACTGCTATTTGCCCCGGAAGATTCACTTCATTTTATATCATCCCATCTCCCGGATGAAACGTATCTATGCCAATTTTCGGTATTATAACTACATATTTACACCAAAATGACACTACATCGACCAATTCGACCAAATTAACCAAAATGACGAAAAGGCAAATCACAAAATAAAAACCTATCCTACTTTCTGCGCTTATCTTTACATAAATATATCCCCAAACTTATCCCATTATCCGGGATAAAAGGTATTCCTTGTCCACTCTCGGTATTAAAATTGCATATATATACGGAATTTCAGCCAAATCGATCCAGTAGTTTTTCCGTGAAAACGGAACAGACATACAGACAGAGTTACTTTCGCATTTATAATATTAATTAGGATTCATAGATTTCAATTGGAAGCCAAATTCCTAATATTGCCATCGGTTGAAGACGTTAGAGTGAAAAAACAAATCACGTTAAATTTCTCACAAAATGCTCAAAATTGTTTATAATATATAGAATTTCGCCGCTCGTGTCTTACTATAAACGTTTGAGTTTGTATTATTATAATTATTACTCAACAAAAGAGTGTAAGAAAAGGACGTTGTAGGCTAACTTTTGTAATAAGGTAAATAAGTTTTCCTTAGGTACGTTAGGACAATTTGCATATGTATAAGTAGTTGACTATAATAGTACTATTTACTTACGTGGTATTTTCTTGAAAACGAAAGATATTCTTAATCATTATGTCCGTCCGTTACTTTGTCTCTTTGTGTAGCTGGATATATCACAGACATATTTCGTGAAAACTATTTGCCTTCTACAGATGAGAATTGGTAGGAAGGTGTATTCTATATAGGTACCGCTTCACAATAAAGTAGTGGAATCGTAACAAAAATAACAAATAGCAATCATTGGCGAAAACAATTGTTATTGTATTCTTTTTTGTTTAGAATTTGTGATTAAGAAAAACATGCTATTGTTTTTCCTACTTGCTTTATGACCATCATTAACGTCGAAATAATCCTTATTATTATTGTTTTCGACTTGTTGGCCGTTCGCAGGAATAGATAACCAGGTGTGCAAATTACTATTTCTCGGAAAGTCAGTGCCCGCGGCCGATTTTTTTTGTACTGTGTAGTTAGTATAAGACAATGCCCGAAGGGGGAGCAGTCAAGCGACGACTACGAAACGAGTAAGACGTTTTGTAGTACTCTCGATTAGCGATATAGACGACGGACTTTGCGCGTGTCGAATTGTATTGAATCGTGCAGTGTGAACTGGTTGCATCCAGTTTTATTTGTATTTGTTTTATACGTGTTTGTACAGTTCTAATAAATTCTATAGTAGTTCCAACGGCATTTTTAATTCGAGTCCTGTAGCTCGTAATAATAAGTATGGATGTACAGATGTATGGATGTGTGTTTGTTACTCTTTCACGCAAAAACTACTGAATCGATTTTGATGAAACTACAGTAATATAGCTTACACATCAGAATAACACATAGGCTATAATTTATAAAGATACAGTGTGAATTATCCAAAATATAACGATTTTCCATCACCACGCGGGTGAAGCCGCGGGCGCAGCTAGTGGTATGTAATCGTCTCCTATATAGTACCGATAGAAAGATCTTTAAAAACCATAATAATATTCTCGTTGATTTTTTTAACACTATTACATTACAAATCTTATATAGATTGGGCAAGACAGACTAAAAAAGTATATTTTAATCTAGTTGTGCCCGCGACGTCGTCCGCGTGGAATTTGTTTTCAAAACCCCCCGATTTTGAAACATTCTTCATTGGTGCTCCGCTCCTATTGGTCTTAGCGTGATGATATATAGCCTATAGCCTTCTATAGGCTATCTAAGAATTTTTAAAATCGGACCAGTAGTTCCTGAGATTAGCGCGTTCAATCAAACAAACAAACTCTTCAGCTTTATATATTAGTACAAGATAATAATGCTGGTAAAATGTAATCGTTCAATAAAATTAGCCTATAAATAATAAAACTGAACTAAAACCCGTCAATCGCAATCAGGCCATTGAGAGAGACTCATTTTGAGTCATGAGAAATGTTTCCCACTCCCCTTTTAAATTTGGAACTATTTAGTAAAAAAATATGAAAAAGTGGAAGTAAAAAATATTTTTCTTAAATCTTACACAATTTAAGCAAGATCCGTCAGATAGTCCAGAAGATAAATTAAGATGAGTATCAAGTAAATGTTTTTAGAGTTGAATAGTTTAATTACACAGCGGACATTCGTCTCTTCTATGGAACCCTTCACTGTGCTTCATGTAATAGTGCTGAGTAATATGTGCTGAGCCGACTTTTATTGCATTTTTTGCAGCACAAAAACACTGACTATTATATCGCTCTTGTTTGACAACGTGGACTAATAATGTACATTAATAACCTGTCTGGATAGCGAGCGTATTGGAGAGGAAAAAGCAAAAAAGAAAGCCAATGTGCTATTTTTATTACATTGTTATTTATTTCGAAGCTACCTGAACACGTCACCTCGTTCGCCTTGGATCTGGATTTCATGTTCACATCTTATAGACCCAGCAAGATATCACAATAAAACATACGCAATTTAATTGTATGTATGTAGTTTTATTGTAACGACTAGTGTGTCGTCCAATTGTTCTTGACGGTGAAAACCTATCATGCCTTGACGTATTATTATTTCTCCCACCAAGTTCGCCCCTGATTGCACCACATGCGCCAAAGTTGCCACCAACACCGCCTCTGCCGAGCTTCGAGAAGCCAGCGCAGACTTTGCTTTTATGTTCGTTATTAATAAGCTAAGTAGTCTTGAAACCAATCTTTAACTTCGCCCCTATCTGAAACTAATTCGAAACTTTTATGTCAGATTCGATAACGAATAGAATTTTATATCGGATATCCGATAGTTTTGGTTACCATTACGGAGCTTCGTAACGTCCCTATATATAATGTTGATTTGCGTGCAGGGTTTGAAATATCGGTAAAAATATGTTACTTATGTTAATTGCAGATATCGGTAAAAAACAAATTCCTATTAATATTATAAATGCGAAAGTAACTCTGTCTGTCTGTTACGCTTTCACGGAAAAACTACATGACTGATTTGGTTAAAACTTAGAATATATATATTTTAGATGCCGAGGATGAAGATAGGATACTTATTAACCTGAAAAATGTGATAGTTTACGGGATAAAAGTATATTTTTCTGTGTTTGCCTTAATGCTTTCAAGGAAACTATTAGACCAATTTGGTTGTCTATTGTTTGCCCCAAAAATATAAGCAATAATGCTCATATGCCCGAATTTCATTTGCTTACCATAAAAGCTATGTGACATTCTCTTGTTTGCCCGTACATTAGATTTCATAATGACACGAGTGCCATACGTATTGTTATCCATTTTATTAATTGCAATAATATTATTTAACAGAATATTCACTATAATCGATCCAAGTCGCTTCTGTAGAAAATTAACCTAACGCCTTTGTCCTAAAAAGCGTTTGGCTTTCTAGCACTTCGCCGGCCGCTACCGCGGCACGCTCGCTTCGCTCGCTCGGCTCGTGCGTTGTTTTTCATGTTCTAACCTAACCAAACCTAAACCTGTTGTTCGTTTAGTTTAAACCGATTTTATGATGTTTTTCTAGAAGCAATTTCGGTGGTAAATGATGTTGTGGCATATAATAATTATGCCTTACAATGATGATAACAAATGATGTTATTGAAATTGACTTTATGGGAAACAAAGTTTCTAGCAAGTGACGAATATAGTAAACAATGAGTATGACATATACCATTTTAAGAAACAATATTATGTCTGTTGACCAGTAAAGCAGATGAAATTATGATAAATGAAATTCTGGCAAGTGGGGGTGTATCCGGACCGATTTGGCTGAAACTCGGTATATATCTATCTAAGTACAATATCTAGGATATAGGACACTTTTCATCACAGAAAAAGGAATAGATTTTGGGATAGATTTATGTAAAGGTTATCCCAGAAAGTATGAGGTAGGTTTTTTTTTTTTTAAAGGATGTTATTTTCGTCGTTTTGATTTGATACAGGCAACTACTTTTTATCGCAAACATAAAACTAGAGTGGTTTGAGATAAGGGATGAAAGTTTGTATGGGAGACCAATCATTTATCAAGTATATAGGTATAAAAAATCATCATCTATCAAAAAATGCGATAGTAACTCGGTCTGTGTATCTCTTGAGCTTTCACGGAAAAACTTCTGGACTACTGGATCGGTTTTGGTGTAATTTTGTACATATGTAGTTTTAGTACCGAAAATGGACATAGATACTTTTCAAAAGTGAAGTGAATCTTCCAAGGGCAAATAGCAGTAACATAAAAATTAGTTACTTAGTTAGTTATTTCTAGACAATTTTATCGTTAAATAAATATAAATTTAATACTAATTTTATCGGTAATGTTGCCGTTAAAATTATTGTTGTCACCATCGTCACTCTCGTTTACTCGAAAAGCTCACCAAACAGCAATGATCCCAAGAGCGCGTGCACTGTTTATCCACGTGATTATTTTGAAAGAAAATTGCAATTAATTTAGAGTTGTGTTTTTTTATTGAAAGAGTAAATCGTTCCGGTAACGTAAAATATACCGATATATATAACAATACATTTACGATTGTTAACGTTATATTGAACGTTAAAATTATAAATGTACTTAAGTAACGGTAGAAAATTGTACCGGTATGATAGTATCTTTTTCAAAAATAACAGTAATTATGTTTTTAAAGAGCATTAATAACGTTTTCAAGCCCTGTTTGCGTGCACGCTTGAAGTGCGGCAATACTTCGGCGGCCAGTACCCACTTATCCTCGCGGGCTATATTTGTATGTAATTGTGCCGAGTGTCGCACAGCGGACGGAGGTCGATCAGAGCGCATCGGGATCACAAACAGAGATTGGATAAAAGGGTATACTTACACGGGCGGTCGTGCGACAGACCGTGATATATTTAGATTCGTTGATGACCGGTTATTAATAACTTTATTTGTAGTCTTTAACTACAAGGGGTCTTAAGTATATATCGCCTCTTTGCTTCAATCACGTGATAAGTCCGTGAAATATTTTTTTTAAATTTAATTATTAAAATCGGCCTTTCCGGTTTAATATTTCTAAAAAACTTAATATCTTCTATAATACATTGTAGATTGACAGTAAAAATGTATTCGTTTCGATACAATTATTTTTTGAAAGATAACAAAATGCTGTCCAAAAATCCGTTGCCCTAAATATAGGCCAGCTCTTTGGTTGCGAAATTTCTTTCAATCGCCTTGAAAGGTCTCGATAAAGTTGATAAGTATATTATTGATATTCATAATTTTTGTTTAGGTTATTAGTTTTTTCTTATGTACAGATTACTGTAAAGTTATTGTACGTATCGTATTTTTGATTTTATCTTTTAATGCCCGTAAAGCAAGCGTTAATCTATTGTATACGTTATTTCTTAGACTAAATAAATCTCTTCTCTCCTCTGCCACTTACTAATATGCTGCCTCTTACTGTCAGAGAGGCCAAATCCTTACCAACATTTAGAAATTTGCTCAGAAAACACTATTTGTCCACAAATAGCTGTCTGATTAACAGAATATAATCATGCTAATACATTTATTATAATAACTTATATATTATTGTATATATATGACTATGTATATACATACATAGTCATATATATACATACATAAATACCTACTCAAACTAGTTTAAGAAATGAATATACAAATACTTGTATATTCATTTCTTAAACTAGTTTGAGTAGGTATTTATGTACTTTTTCCTGTATTCAAATTTCTTTCATTTAGGTTGCCTGGAAGAGCTCGCTTTGAGCGATAAGGCCGCCTGTTGTATTGCCTAGAAAATATTGTAAATATGGTCTGTTTTTAATCGTATATTTTGGTGTGCAATAAAGTGTTCTCCCTCTCTCTCTCTCTCTAATTAAATATATTTATTTGAATTAAAGATAATTTCTCATACAAGAAATTTGCGATATTTTAAATCATCTATCATTTCTAAGCCTGAAATTGACAAAATTATTGACGAAGGAATGTGAGCTAAAATTACAAAAAAGAACATCGGGATAACCCGCTGTTAAGCGGACAAAATATAGTGTGTAGTCGCTTCTATAAAACCACAAACCACAAATCGGGAAATGTTGTGCCATGCCAGAATTAAATCAGAGAATCATGCTAACAAGATGGCTGTGAAATGTTTGAAGCGTAAAGCCGGTTTCAGCTTTGCATCTATGATCTGAACACAATCGCCAATTAAAATTTAAGTCGAGTCGAGTCTTTTTGAGACCATTTTTTTGTTATGCGAATTTGAAATGCTTTATGCACATCCCACTGCTCAGGGACAGACCGAGGTAGTGCGGGACTGCCTGATACTAATATATTAATAACTAACATCCCGGTGTTGTTTCATCCATCACCTTGGACCAAGCCAGGGTCATAGGAGTGGAGAAGGGTTCCTTAATGCCGTCGAGAGGAGGGTTGCGTTATGATCCGCGCGCACTCAAGTCTCGAACCATATTGCCGCCCGATATTTAAATTGAGAGGGACGATGCTGGGGGCTTTACCCCCCACTCTGGATACATCAACACCCACTCTTCTCCCCTCCCCTTGGGTTGGATGTGGCCCCGACGTTGGAGTTGCGAGTGACTATGCTTCGTTCCCCTAGCAGTTGTTAGAACCCCACTTTTTCCTGTAGCCCTGGTATAAGGGCGAGGAAGAAACACCGAGGGAGTTTTACTTCGATGGCAATAGTCCTTCTACGAGGATACTAGTGCCATACCCACTTGACAAATCCCACATGCCCCCGCCGCGGTTTCTTCTCAATCGGCGACGACGGCGACGGCTTCTGTGGTTGAGCGGGCTAAGTCTTGCCTTGCCGAACTTTCTGGAATGCAGAAGCTCCGGGTTAAATTCCTGACATGGTAAATTTCGGAAACGAACTTTCTGCTATTTACTATGGTCTGGGTGTCTGTGATCCGGCCAGAGTGGTCCGTTGTATATCACCCATAACCATAACCGTAACTAGCTTAGCTTGGGGATATACAATGTCTGTGTCTGTCTATCGATTATTAATTCATTTATTCAATCGGATATTATCTCGCTAAAAAAAGGGTCATGGGTAAACAATTTAGCCAATGTCGGATACGGTACCCTAAGCTGCCGAACCAAGCTTAGTATCAATTTTCTATAGCCTGAAGCGGTGAAGAAGGCTGACGGTGCACCAGTCGGAAAGTGGTTACTAACATTTGCAACACCAGTAGTGATACCAATGAGCTGCCAGTCTTTAGGATGAAATAAGGTAGGACAATGAGTAGGGGGGACGAAATAGAGGGAGGGAAAACTGGGCTACGAGAACTGTCACTTGCCATACGAAACACAATGAGCGCAAGGCTAACCTTTTCACGCCCATATAATGTAAGAGCGTGGTGACTGACCCAGTGAGTTGTAAGCAATATAATGATTTCAGTATGGAAATTATAGAGTTAGAAGGGCACAGGAGGTACCGCTTTTATTTCGGAATGTCTATATAGTTTCCGTATTATATCTATACAATATAATCATGCTAATACAATTACTATAGTAACTTATGTATTTTGAAATATATTATTGTATATGTGTATACCTACCTATATATGACTATGTATATATGTATGTATTTGTATATTTAATTCTTAAATAAGTTTGAGTATTTATATATCTATTGCCTTTTTCCTGTACCACCTACATCGCCTGAATCAAATTTCTTTGACTTAGGTTGCCTGGAAGAGACCGCTTTGATCAATAAGGCCGCCTTTTGTATTGCCTAGAAAATATTGCAAATATGGTCTGTGTTTGTAATTGTATATTTTGGTGTGCAATAAAGTGTTACATCTCTCTCTCCCCCACTCTCTTATCTATCTATATAGTTTCCGTGTTATCCGTGCAGGACCGGAGAAAGAATATAATTTCCTGCGGCTGGGCGGTCTGTCGTAGGAGGCGACAAAACAACCCACAGCCAGGTGGTTGGGCGTTTCCCCGTCTTGATGGCTACCACTCCGGTTTAGAATATGCTGCCCTAACAACCGTGATTTGTGTTCCGGCATTAGTAGCCAGGTTCCAGTCTCTCTTTAGACAGCGGCAGCACATTGGTAGCACCTATGATGCTACGAATTTCCATAGGCGATGTTAACCGCTTTTCATCAGTTGGGTCGTCTGTCTGTCTGCTGAATTCATGCAATTTTTTTGTGTGTGCACTTCAAACGCAGTAGAATTAAAACTTCGTAGAATATACTCACAGAAAATTCTTATTTAACTTTTATGAATATAAATATACGTCCTTTAGCCTACATACGTCAACATTTTATAATTCAAAATAAACTTCTTAAGTATTACTTTCAATTTTTCACTGTTATACTCTAAAAATATTATTATCAGTTTTATTTCGGTCCGAATTGGACCTACGTTTAATCATCGGTCGTATTGACTCTCTAATCTGTGCTGCACAATGTAAAACTCGTATCTCATTCTCTCACAGGCTTAGTCCTATACATTTATGTGTTTATCTCTTTTTAGTTTCATAAAGTTTCAAATCACAACGATCCTAAATAAGTTTCACTACAATATGTATATACATAGGTACTTGTATTAAGCTAACACGACATTCCTACGTGGATAAACATCTCATTCTAATATCGTGGGTTCGAATCTTAGCCACAGAGTAGCACCTCGTATAGAGGGTTACGCAGACATTTTTACAATAACGGGAACCTTATGAAACAGTTATGTCTGACCGTGTCTTCGTAAGTGACAGTCATTTTACTACAGCCTACTAACTGCCTACCTGCTAATTACAGCTCTTCATATCCGTGACATATAAATATATTATCATAATCTGTTTAAATGTTTTATAAAACTTTGCATATAAAAAAAAGATTTTTGACGGCCTCTGTGATTGAGCGCGCTAAGCCTTTGACGGCTTACCTCAGTACAACGCAGAGGCTCCGGGTTCGATTCCTGGTAGGTAAATTTCGGAAACCAATTTTCTCTGTTATTTACTATGGTCTGGGTGTCTGTGATCGGCCCCAGAGTAGTCCATTGTGCATTACCCCTAACACCAGCGTAACTTTCTTAATTTGGGGATATATATGTGTGTTTGTCAGCCAATTTATTTATAAAAATTATCATTTTCAACATTATGTATAATATTTTGCCTGAAGAATGTACTTTGGTTTGCCGTACAGTTTTCTTAACAGCTTTAATAAATATATTTCACTATAAGCGAAAATTAAAAACAAATTCACCGTGCTGGAACGCGTTTAAAACTTGTTTGAATTAGTCTACAGATCTCGAGTACAATGTAGACTGCGGCTTGCAATCCACTGGCGAATCGGTTCGTTTCCGGATCTAGATTAGTTTCTGGAACCACTTGTTACATTGCAGTTGGAAGTTGGACGCTATATCAACACTGATGAGCTTTTATTGACTTCCCATTAAGGCTATTTCAAGTTTAATTACTTAGTGTGAAATGAGTTTTAAATTTAGTTATCTTACTGCGAGGTTTCCAATTGTCTTTCACTGTTTGCGGGTTTAGCCATTATCTAATATTTTAAGAATATTCAATTTTAGAACAACCCTTAAGAATAAAGGCACCAAGTGGGTTTCGGACCAGTATGTTCTCGATGATTCCACACTAACAGGCAGTTTAGAATCGATTAGCCTTCAGACTGCGTCTCTCTGCATATGATTATTTGATGTGATGCCAACGCCTCATTTTAATCACCGCACCGCTCGCCATTGGCGGGATGTTCACCCTCATTTCCTTCAGCTGCACGCTCGACTGCGCAACAGTTATCTAGAACGTTTATTCCCCGTACGACAATGATCTGGAGGGAACTTCCCGCCGAGGATTTCGCTCTGCGCTATAACATTGAGTTGTTTCTTAAAGGCCGGCAATGCGTTTGCAACGCCACTGGTGTTGCAAACGTCCATAAGCGACTGTAAGCACTTTCCATCAAGAGGGCAGTCTGCCTGTTTGCCTGCTACAGACAATAAGAAAATGTTGGAGAAATATTTGAAGTAAAGATATATATAAGCTATCTTTCGTTATCAGCACGAAAGCTCCGTAAAATGAGCTAACTGTTCCATTTTTTATTCTAGAGTTGTCGTGGCATTGTGAATTTTGTGTAAACTAAGTTTCAATTGTGGTAATACACAAAATTTTCTGAAAAAGGAAAAACAAAAGTTTCGTTATGTCAGGTGATCACAGAAAAACAAGGTCATGTCTGCATTAATTGCCAGGTCTGTATTTAAAAGGCAGAGTCGACTATGCTTCATGAAAATTTGTGTAATTGCATAGTCAGATACCCTGATAATGAGTGGCATCATTATCAGGGTATCTGATTCGACGTTTTATTACGATTACGATCCCATTGACGTAAAGATAAGAAACGATGAAATTACCTTAGCGAAGATTTGCTTAGCACTGGATGGTCCAGCAATGATGCTTCTGACGTGCGTAATTGCTGGTCTCTTGTCTTACTGCTGTAAGACTGCAACAAAAAATATCGAACTGAGAGCACAATCTTTTCCTTAAAAGATTTTCCAACAGAAAATAACCACGCTCGGCATTTGCAGTAAAAGCAAATCATGACAAAGAAATAATATATAATTAACGTAAGCAAAAAAGAAATAGTCAACAATTAGAATAAATAGAAGGAAATTTAAAGATACAGGAAGTAATAAATACTTGGATTGATTTTAAAATTTAATATTAAAACAATGTAAATCTGTCTATCCGTATTAATATTGTTACGAGTTGCAGGACTCGAATTAAAATGCCGTTGGAATTATTATAGAATTTATTAGAACTATACAAACACGTATAACACAGGTACAAATATAACTGAATACAACCAGTACAAACGTAATTCACGATTCAATAACACGCGCAAAGTACGTCACTAAATAAATTACCGAATGTACACAAGTCTTGATTCGCTTGTGGTTATCGCTCGACTGACGATCTCTCCATTAGGGCATTGCTTTATGCTGCACATATGCAATATGTCTACCTGACCGCGCGGACCAAATTTCTTAGAATCTCACCTGGCTAATGACTAACATAAAAGATTACAATACACAATGGGCTGTTTTTCTAATCACAAATTTTAAACACAAGGTAAACTAAGGAAGTCCAAATGCCGAAAAGTAATAAAATGTGCAAAACAGGTATGCAGGTGTGAATTTGTCTTTGTCGGACGTAACAATATTATAAATGCGAAACTAACTGTGTCTGTCTGTTACGCTTTCAAGGAAAAAGTACTGGACCTGTTTGGCTGAAACTCAGTAAATATATATTTTAGATGCCGAGGATGAACATAGGATAGATACTCTTTATCCTGCAAAATGGGATAGTTTTCGAGATAAAAATATATTTGTCTCTCTGTTTGTTATGTTTTTATGGAAAAACTATTGGACCGATTTGGCTGAAATTTGGTACATATGTAATTTTAATACCGAGGGTGGCCAAGGGATACTAATTTACGAAGTTCTTGTAGGAACTCGAAGCGTCACATCAATAAATACACTAATCTTGGTATAAAACATAAAATATTTAAATTTATTACTCATTTTATAACATTCGTTTTAAAAATGAACAACACTGCAAAGCGCTGTCTTTTCAATATGCACACTTCAAGTACACGTTATAAACAAACCCTTTAATAATAGCTTATACCTCGGAAACGTGACGCTTTAGAAATTTTTTCTCGTACAATACTTGTACCTATAATCATGTAGCTATATATAGATAGATAATGCCCAAACGCGAACCCATACAGTAATAAAAAAAATAGTCCTATAATTAGTTGTTGTAATGAAAACAAATAGTTTCAGGCGAGTCAACATTTGACATAGATGTATAATTCGTCCATTAATAAACTTCTGTCTGTTAGCTACACATTTAAAAATAAATTTAACTAGGAAACAAGCAGTTTCGTTTATAATTGAAGTAAATGCAACAATTTCAGTCATACCAGAATCTTATATAAATATCAAAGAGCAAGTTTTTGTAACAATAATCTGTTTGTTCCTTTTTCGCAATCATGGAAATGAACAGATTATTTTGAATATTATTATATTTATTACTATCGGCCCGGCTTCGCACGGGTATCTAAAAATATTTTTTTCTTGAGTTTAATTACCTACTAAGCAATTCAAAATACTTCCCCTCCCGTACGGCCCGTACCCTAGTGACGCCTACATCGCATAACCCTAGCTAGCCGAGCAGGGTGCGCGGCGACCACGCAACTTTTTTCTAATACTTACATTTTTAAACTTGTGATATCTTTCGAAAGAATGTCCGAATTGAATAATTCAATAAGTTATATAAAAGTATTGAAGCAGTCTTGAATATGAAGTCATTTATTTTATAAGGATGAATACCAAGATACAAATAAAGAGCCTTTTCTAGCGGCGGAATTTCAATTAAATTTTTAAGATAAAAGAACACTTACTGGCATAACTATAATAGTTAGACATGTGCTGTCGCTACACTTTTTGTGAATAATGATGTGTTCTGCAATGTTGTAGTACATATTTTTATTCTCTCATCAATAGTTTTCGCAGCGCACGCGATGTAAAGAATATTTTAGGTATTTTTTTACATCTTGGTGATTCCATTATTGGAGTTTTAGTAAGGATCCCTAATTTTTAAAATAAAATAAGCCTATGTCACCCGAAGATAGTGTAGCTTGCCAACAGTGAAATAATTTTTCAAATCGGTTCAGTAATTTCGGAGCCTATTCAATGCAAACAAACAAACAAATATACAAACAAACAATCAAATCTTCCCTCTTTATAATATTAATATAGATAATTATACATGTGCTAAAGATTATAGACAACAGCAATAACCTAAGATAGGTCTTAACCCTAAATTTAAAAAGGAAAAGATCTTTTTTGACGAAGGATTTCAATGAAATAACAAGGATAAAAGTTATTGGAAAAACAAACACGTTATACGTACATATGTATGTATGTTTGGATCATATAGATTTCAAATTACACAGGGATTAAATATCAGCGTTACAATAAGGTATTGTACACTTATTAAGTTATATTATACATAGAAGTAGTTGCTTATATAGCATCCAATAATAATATTCTGGGTGAAAAAATAATACTCTGGGTGAGAATGATGCGTTTGACAAGGACTTTCTTCCACTAGTCTCAGATGCCTATTTATTAAAATATATAAGGCATGTCGTTATTTTCACAACACAACCAACCGTTGGATAGTGAATATCAGCGGAACCAAAATCTCCTATATTAAAAGTGTAGCTCAGCTGACTGCAAAAAAGCTACTTATCCTGATAGACGAGAGAGCTCCTGCGTATTATCAATTCGAAATGAAAACAAAATCTCCATTATTAAATTTAAACGTTTCCATGAACTCCCATGTAATGAATTTTATATAGTGTTTTATCTCTTACACGAAGCTTAACAAGTTCAATAAAGTATAAGGAATCGGATTAGTTGCAATGTATTCTGGAACTGGCTTGAGTTTGCCCTTACATCATACCTATCGCGAAAAGAATGCATAATATTGGTATTATTGGCGTTGTGGCATGGTGCGGGTGACAGCTCTTAGTACTAGGCAAGTAACATTATGCAATTCCATTTTATCGAAATAGATTCTGAACAAGAACAGGGTTACAGCAGATATAATGCTACATTCCGACTCTGATGTCAATGTAGGTAACAAGGATAAATTATGTAATTGAACTTTATTACTTATTATCATGATATTAACAACAAATTTAAAATTGTACATAGATTAGTAACAAAGAATATAATGCTGAATGGCAGAGAGAGTAGTGTAGTCGAATGGTGAAATAGAGTGGTCGAGTGGTGTGAAGAGTGGAGTTCCTTTTTTTTGGGCAGGATCCAGTTGACTAGCCGCAGATGGCTGTTTCAGCGATACCGGACTTTGGGGGCTTCCCGACTCTGTGGGGGCGGAGGCATTCAGCCCGGAAGCAGCGCGCTCGAGGAGGCACCTCTTGTGAGATTCGACCGCTGCGAGGGATTGACTCTCTATAGGATTAAGCCGTAAAAGGCTGAATGAGCTAAGCCAACAGGCTGAAGTTTTTATACAATGGGGACTCGTTATCGACTCCGCCGGCGGAGCTGATCCTAGTCTCTTTACTACCGCTTCGCAACGGGTTATAGCTGGAGGAGAAGAAGTGGCGGAAGAAACTCTCCAGCAACACGCCTAAGCTAATTGTGTATGGCTACTTGTGTCTGTAATGAGTGGGTGTTATAGGTTGGTCTTAACTTTGTATGAGAGAATCCTAGCCGGGGGCTCTCCGGCGTCTGTTTTGTCTGCGTCTGTTATGCCAGGCTGGTGTTATGAGCCTCGGAGGGTTCATAATCGCGATGAGACGGGTGATTTTATCGGGTTCGTCAATGAGTACATTGCGAGGGCGACATTTTCTCGTGGGAGCGTTAGGGGTGGGTTTGTAATTTACCGTTTCCGTCACCAGAGGATTCGGGTGATGAGGGGCCCGGTCAAAGAATCTGCGCGAGAGTGATTGAGTGGAGTTCCGGCCTTCAAGGCCGCTTCTTATTGTGGCATGTTCCGTCCGACGCATAGACATTAACTGCGCGAGCTATGGGCGTCGGCGGTATGCGGGGCGCGGAGAAGGGGTGATCTGGCACGCGTCAGGGGGTGCTCTCTGTCTGCAACACATTGTTTTCCCCAGAAAATGATTTTGTTATGCCACCGACCACGATTTTGCACTCAATCATATTATTCAATGTTTTACTTAGCTTAAGAAACTACATAATAAAGTAGAAAAAGTCTTGTTTTATCTATACTATATATATATATATATATATATATATATATATATATATATATATATATATATATATATATATATATATATATGTAATCAATAATTATTTATTTATTTATAATAATTTAAAGAGGTAAAGTTTGTGACGTTGTAGGGGGTAATTTCTGGATCTACTAAACCCATTTTGAAAATTCTTTCACCAGCGGAAAGCTACATAATTCCTGAGTGACATGGGTATATTTGATTGTGACTAATAATAAGTATTTTTTAATTATTTTCTGATTCCCAGCGAAGTGGGCACGGGTCAGCTAGTCTATAATAAACACAATAGATAGCTAAAACATTATTCTCGTGCCTGTTTCAACATTTTATACCGACCGAACAATTTGATACTATTTTATATCTAGACCTGCCTATATATACCTATAAACTATTAAGAATGTAATTGGTCGTTACGCTAAGACTTACACAATATTGTGTTTGCCCATAAACGTGAAAGAATGTGATCCAAGAATCATGTTAAAAGGATTTACTTAAGCGCTGTTTTATGTGTGCAACAAAATAAGCGCAAATTGTTTACCGTGGTAGTTGATAAATCCAATTTTCTCTCAACCGATTACCGCGTGGGACTGAACTACTTTTCTATTAATCTCGTTGTTGATTTATGTTACATTAGAGTTTGCCCGGCAGCTGCGTCGCGTGTCAAACCCTAGGCAGTAGTTTTACTTTACTTACACGAAAACTTAATTCGATTTTCTACATATAATAATAACAAAGAAAGTAAGTCCATGAATTATATCTACACAACTGCCCAGCAAAACATAGAGGCGAGTTGAAAACAACCTGATTTGAAGTAATACAACGAATGACATGTTTTATGACAACGTATGTATTTGTTATTGAAAGAATGAATGTATCCTAAATGTTAACTCGGGTTATAAGCCAGCACTCCAACTGATACTCCAACAGACAGACAGAAAGGCAGACATACAAAATTCTAAAAAATGTAATTTCGGAATCTGCTAGTCCGAATTAGCCGCCCTGATATTTTTCACATTTTTAAACGCTTTGTTTTGGGTGTCCCAAAAAAGGACGCAAGATTTGAAATTGATGAAAAACACTTTTTTTTTCGTTATAATATATTTGTATATAAAATCTTGAAATACATAAAATAGGGTTATTTGTGGAATAATACGTCAGGCAAATTTCCTCCTAGGCTTTGCTGGCACATGCGCACTCTTTTGTCAAAATTTTCTATGACCATTTTGCATAGATGCGGCTGAATTTCTCCGATGCAGCGTCGAATTTCCTCTTTTAAAGCATGAGTGGTTGTGGGCTAATTGGCATAGACTTTAGACTTTAAATAACCCCATAAAAAGAAGTCTAAAGGCGTTAAATCGCAAGATCTAGGGGGCCAATTCTGATCACCGAATCGAGAGATCACACGACTAGGAAATGTTTCATGCAGTAATTGCATCGTTTCTCTGGCTGTGTGGCAAGTGGCCCCGTCTTGTTGAAACCACTTTGCTTCCGCATAGATATCCTCTAATTCGGCTAGAAAAAACCTTGTTATCATGACGCGACATCGAGCTCCGTTAACAGTAACTGCTTGACCGGTCTCGTTTTGAAAAAAATATTGTCCAATAATGCTTCCAGCCCAAAATCCGCACCAAACAGTGACCCGTGTGGATGCATTTGTTTTTTAACAATCACATGTAGGTTCTCTGAGCCCCAAATGCGGCAATTCTGACGATTAACAAAGCCATCGAGATGAAAATGTGCTTCGTTGCTAAAGATGATTTTGTTTGAAAAATCTGCATCCCTGTTTTGGCGGTCGATAATCCATTCAACGAACTCTCTTCGCTGTCTATGATCATGAGGCTTCAGTTCTTGTGTTATTTGAACTTTGTAAGTATGGAGATGCAAATCTTTAGTGAGTATACGCTGGAGAGAGCTTCTTGAAATTTGCAAGTCTTGTCCACGATGCCTAATGGATGTTCCTGGATGTTCACGGACATTCTGACGCACTGATTCGATATTGCCATTTGAACGGCTTGTTTTTGGAAGACCAGTGGAATGAACATCATGAATTGATCCACTCTCCCTGAATTTTGCAACCACTCTGCTCACAGTTGATGAAGTGAAGTCAATATTCCGGCCATATTTTGCACGGAATTTTCGAACCGTACCCGCCAATCTTTCATTACTTTTGAAATAATATTCAATAATAAAAACGCGTTGATCTTTCGTATAACCCGCCATTTTTACAAACCCTAAACATTCAGCTATCAAATAGTTTTTTTTAGGGTTGCCAGCACTAAAATACAAAAATGGCGGCAACTAGAGATCTTGCGTCCTTTTTGGGACACCCGATACAAACTCGAACTATTTACAACCGATGTTTATTCATATACTTTCTATATTAACTACAATAATGTATAGATAAATAATCTAATCCAATAAAATAAAACTTAACTTATTTATTTTGTATTCTACCCATAGTCCCACAAGACTATAAGTAAAACTGACCCTAAATCACCGTCTTCTATTGGTAAGGTGCCCAGAAGGCTAGCGAAGTTTCCTCGCTGATCGCCATACTGATCCGTTGCCCGAGGTAGGCACCAGCCTTCTAATCACCTGAAGAGTTAATGAGTCCTTTTGATAAATTTTGGTAGAGGCTCATATTCTCAGGACCCCATGGTCCCAGTGTTTCAACAGCCAACGGCATAAAAATATAACACTCACTGAGAGTTGCATACGCCGTTTGGGTTACTCAGCTGTTTTTGCCGCCAAACCATATGCTAGCAATGTAATTAGCTCTGAAGAATTGTTGAAATAACTCAGATTTGTGTGGTGGTAAACTTTTTATTTTTTTTAAATTTAAAAACAGCTGAAGCCGGGCGGCATCAACGTCGAGTATGCCAGGAACGCTATTTCGCAGATAATATTTTGTATTTTATTGAAAATATCTTTTTGTATATATATGCTCATCGGTAAACGACTTTGGATCTCCGAATTGCATAAATGTTTCTTCATTAATATTGTTACACGCCGACAAAAATGGATGCACACCTGCCTACCATAAAACACACACTTTATTATCCGCCGGCGTTTGAGCTAATAACATTGAAACTGTTTTATGACTATCTTTTGTTGACTTATTTATTGGTTGTTCTGGAGAGCAGCCTATTGTACTCGTTTATGGCCGCTCGCGAGCATAATTACGCAGCTGTGCGGATCACGACTTCTGAGAAATTAAATATTCGATAATCTATATAGTGACGGAATTTGCGCGTGTTATTTAATCGCGCATTACGTTTGGACTGATTGTGTTCAGTTATATTTGTACCTGTGTTATACGTGTTTGTATAGTTCTAATAAATTCTATAGTAATTCCAACGGCATTTTAATTCGAGTCCTGTAACTCGTAACAATATATAAAATGGGTTTTTTTCCCTTCCTAAAAAAAGGCGGGATTAAAGTCACACCCAGTCAATGCATGAAATCCTGGCAAATTTCTACACAAAGATGGTCCCAAGTGCTCGTAAACTTTTGTTTAATTAATGCGTATAACCATACATTTGAATCATCATTTTTCAAATTATGCATATATCCTAACACAATTATCGCAATATCAAAATCAGATATGTAAAAATAAGTAAAGTTCATTTATTTTTTGTAGAGCTTTAAAGCGTCTGACAAAAGTTTTGGTCCATGGAAAGTGTCTGACACTTATGATACTATTTTAGAATAATATTCTACAAAACATATATCAGCCATATAAATTTAAGTTAGGTAACTCTTATTTTTAGTTACCTTTCTTACCGGGTACCTGCACAGGTGTCATAAGGCGAGCTCCACAAGGACGCAGGGTATTCAAAGACCATGAGACGCTACTGAGAACCTACGGTTTCTTCTATGTGAAAATAAGTTATGTCTGATCGCTCTGGGATCTTACTCTTCTCGATATTGGTTATTTTTGACAATTATTTATAAATTACTTTACCACCACTTATACTTAAGAGGAGTTTCTGTTTCTTAAAATTTAACAAACGATTACAAGTAAGGTCGTTAATTGTTAAAAAAGTTTTCATATGTGACATTTTAACTGCTTATTTGTTATTTAATGGTATTTCTTAGATTATTGAGTATTGTAAACCAGAAATTTGTATTTAAAATATAAAATACTTTTGTGTACGAATAACTAATAGAAATACAAATAACAAAATTTTGAACTTTTCAATAAAACTAAAAACGAAAAATTATTACAAAAAAACACTTTAAATTAAGGTATTTTTTTAATTTTGTCTTATTTCTATACAAATTGAAATACAGAAATGAACGCGTCTAATTTCGGCTAAGCTCTATACAACAGGAATGGATTGTAATTTACTTCACAGAATAAATACTGTGTTACTAGGGATTCTATCTAGAATCTGACGAAATACAGAACCAAATTATTTTAAATTACATAATAAATAAAAATACTTGCAAATTATCTATATTATCAGTCTAGACAGGTAAATAAAATACCCAATTTTATGTCGGCGGAGAGCGTTCCCAAATGAAAATTATATTTATTTTATGCCTTTAATATCTGTGTTTTGATACTACCTGTGGTTTCTATGAAATCCCACCCTCTGATAGATAATTTAAAGACGCGTAGCATATCTATACACCGCGTAGTTGTATGGCAAGTCTCGCATTCAAATCGGTTCAAACTGACATGTACGATACTCGCATGAACTTGAAAAAATATCATACGAGATCTAAATTAGATAAGTTGAGAAATCGTAGACAAATATTTCAATGCGATTTGAATAAAACTCGTTGGGATAATTACCTTACGATTATCGTATAACATACTCGTAGGCGAGTTTATGGTTGAATGTAAACATGTCAACGCGATTATTGTCTAAAAAGTATCGCCTACCAAAATAGTACACGACTTCTCACCCCAAAATGTGCGATCAACTCTCTCCCTGTTAATGGCTGTTAATGAATGCGCTATTTGAGTCCTTTTACTTTTATCTACTGTGACGTCATAAGCAGGTACGCTCGTACAACATCTATCAGGTTGCGAGGTTCTGTAAGTTTTAAAAAAGTATGTCAGTTGATGTGACTATCCGCTTGCCTGTTATTTTTTTTTTTAATGCATGAGTTCAGCAACAGGCAAGTAGTCCATCTGATGTTAAGCGGTTATCATCATGCTACCATTACTGCTGCTCTCTAAAGGTAGATTGGAAACCTGGCCACTAATGCCGGAACACAACTCAAAGTTGTTATGACGGCATATAACCAGGGGTGGTTAGTCCAGCCAGCTATGCTAACCTTTGCACTATATCATAATATGAATTTGTTCATGTTATAAAATTTATTGATGAGTAATAGGTATAGCTTTGGCGACGCCGACTTTGTGCAATCATCCATAATCGGCGACAACCTCTTACTATTTCGGTAAGGTCAACCTCTCCTTACTTCAGATAATAATTTGATTATAAGTCTGGGTTTAGAAGTTGAGGGATCGAAAACGATTAAATGGATATCAATGAAAATTACAGATTTGAAATAAACTTCGGTTCATAATCTATACTATATAATGTTATAAAGGCGAAAGTATGTGAAAAGCACTTTAAATAAGCGTTTATATGTGAAGAATTAATGAAAGTTGATGCAGCGAAAACTGGTTGTCAGGATCGTAGCAGTTGGAAATTCATCCTTACTTCGTACCCCCTAACCCAATAGGAAACAAGCGTGACAATGTGTATGTATGGATGTTTGTTGTTCAATCACGCCAGAACGGCTGAACGGATCTAGATGAAATTTGGTACAGAGACAGAATAGACAGAACAGTCTGGAATAGTACATAGGCTACTTTTTCTTTTTATCCCGGAAAAATGTTCGATTCTCGTGGGATTACATTAAAGCGAGAGAACGCACTGAAAAGATCTGGTAAATTAATGTAAAGTCTAAATCCCAAGTAAACGAAGCAACGGGTACAACTAGTTAAAAATAAATTATACTCTATAAAACGTTGCTAAGGCCAAGGGCTTTTGTAGGGCCTTATTAATTCCTTGGGCACTAAAGCACTGGTAATAGCTTTACTCTTTGAAACGGATGAAGCTACCATGACTGTCGCAACTAATCTAGACATTGCTAATTACTCTTGCTGTACTACTATAAAGTTGAGTTTAACAAATATCATATTAGTCGATATATTTGTTAGGTTTTTGATTTATCTATGTGTTTATGTATAATCTATCTTGGTCAAGTTATCCAAGTGTATAAACACCACTTCGAGAGGGAAGTCGATAGAAGGATTCAGTTAGGTTGGGCGGCATTCGGAAGACTACGTTGGGTCTCTACGTCGACCTTTCCGCAAAGCTTGGAAGGCGAAAGTCCTCCAGCTGTGCGTCCTACCCATTGTGACATATGGTGCCGAAACATGTACACTGACAGTGAGTTTGATTCACAAATTAAAGGTAGCTCAGCGGGCTATGGAGCGAGGTATGTTGGGAGTATTTCTTATGGATAAAATCAGAAATGAGGATATTCGTTAGAGAACCAAGGTTACCGATATAGCTCGCAAAATTAGCAAGCTAAAGTGGAAGTGGGCCGGCCACGTTTGTCGCAGGACTTATGGGCGATGGAGCAGACGAGTCCTGGAGTGGAGGCCGCGTCTCGACAAATGTACGTGTAGGACGCCCTTCAACCAGATGCACCGACGATCTACGGGGAACTTAGAAGGCCTTCTTCCAGCAGTGGACGACGATGTGTATATGTATTTTAAATTACATATACAGTTTACTTTAGGATACAATTTACTTTTAGGTCTTATTTATTATTATTGTTCATAGGATAATAGAATACTAGTGGTCGCCCAGTGGTCGAAATTCGGCCGTAATTAATTTTAATTATAAGTTTGAACATTATTAAGGTTCTGTTGTCAAAGGCTACTTCTATAATCACAGATTTCGCCAAGGCTACACTGTTAATTTGACTTTAACAATAATCAAAAGAGTATATATGTGTGTGTGTCAAATACGTGGTAGTGTGTGTAATGTTTTTTTTATTGTTTTGATATATATTTTATGCATTATTTTAAAAAATATTAGTGATCTGCACTCCTTCTCTATATAAATTATAAGTGTGCAAAATTTCATACTCCTCCGGCCGCGCAATTGTCGTAAAAAGGGGTACAAAGTTTTTACTTCACGTATCAATATAATGATGATAATGTTGCGTCACGTTTTATCGACCAATTTATTGATGTATAATTTAACCACAGTCAAAGACTATGGTCAGTCGATACAGGGATGTGATGCTATGTAAATACAAATAGATGATATCGCTGTTATAGCTGCGGATAAGACTGGGCATTTGTCGAAATCATCAAAACTGTCCAATCTCATAAACGTGTAAATATATTTAATATTGATAAGAATACTGGTGGGCACATCACGTAAACGACAATATTTCTGTATATATATATAGTCTAAGTTAAATTAGGAACAATTAGGAAATTAATATACCGAAAGAGTACAAATAACTCGTCGTCTTATTTTCTACTCCCCTCTCGGCAATTGAGCCTTGGGCTCTCTCTAGTGGTGCGTCACCCTATCCAACAGGGTAACCATCATAGACGTACCACACAACTTATTACTACCCCCATATATAACACGAAAAGTTATTGTGTATACTAATAAAATTAAAGTGTTAGTTCTCCATAATAATAAGAAAGTTTTCTCAGAAAGATGTAATATGTACGGTGCGAATATATTCCAACAATATTTTCTTATAAAAGAACAGGCGTTAAAATAATATCTTATCGTATTACATGAAATATCATGATAAAAATATTTGTATTACTATTTAATCAATAATGGATTTACTATTTGTCTCCTTTTACTTGCAGAAACTTATGACGTCATAAATTTGTACGCTCGTAGAAAGTCTATGAGGCTGTGACGTTTTATAACATGATAAAAAGTATCTTGCGACGCGTTAAAAATTGGGTTGCTGCCATACATACATGTTATTGAAGGTTGAAATTTTTTTCAATGTACAGTCAGCCTCATATAATCCGTGCAGGACCGGAGAAAGAACACAGTTTCCTGCGGCCGGGCGGCCTCTCGTAAGAGGCGACAAAGCCACCCACAACAAGGTGGTGGGGTATCTGCCCGTCTGAATAGCTACCAGCTCTGATTTAGGGTGTGCCGTTATAACAATCTTGAGTTGTGTTCCGGCATTAGTGGTCAGATTCCAATTATTATAATTCAGAGCGGCAGCACATAGCACCCTTGCTGTTACAAATTTTTATAGGCGATAATAAGCGCTTTCCATCAGATGGGCCGTCTGCCTGTCTGCTGAACTCACCCAATAAAAAAAAATATATAGTTAGTAACAACGAAGATAGGGCCAAGTTCATCTAATTAGACGACCTTGACCGTATTGATATTCCAATATCTTGAAAAATAATACAGGTAATCAAAGGATGAAAGCAAATCAAATTAGGAACATCCAAAGTATTCACTAATATTGATACGGCCAATATAGTATTATTAGACGACCTTGACCGTGTAGATATTCCAATATCTTAAAAAATAATACAGGTAATCAAAGGAGGATAACAGTTTAGGTATAGACGTATGGGGACGAATACCTTTAACAACATCGTGAAAAAAAAATTACGGCAACATTTTAGTTTCCAAATTGGTAAAAAATGTGTCCCCATTTCCGTATAACTTTTGAATTATAAATAAAAAAAGTTAGATTTTAGAGATTCAAAATACTTTCAAGAAATGTATATACATATATATACACTAATTTGAATTAATTTGATACAAGTAATAAATTTTACATTGTTCTTTATCCGGTATATTTGCGTAAGGAGGGCGGTCCGAACAATTAGACGACTGGTTGTATCTATATTAGGTACTAATTATTTGATCTTCTTGACTGTCAGTAACTATGTGACGCTGACTGTACATAGTCATGCGGGATGGGTTCTTAACATAATTCATAAAGTACTTAAAAAAATATATGGACAATCCACTTTGAACGAATTTATTACAGATCTTGTATAATACTTTGTGGAATTAATTGAAGCGCTCCTTAAAGTACCCTTTGCTCTATGTACCCTTATCATTATCAACTTGTACCTTTGTAAAATTGTTTTATAATTATGTTAAAGATTAATTAATATACCTACATTATTTAGACTTTTCAGCACCTTTTTAAACATACCTCATATTCTACACATTATAGTTATTTTTTTTTAATTATAATGATACTTACGTGCGTATATAATAATTTGGGGCCTAAAACTTAAAGCGTTTTTGCTGTGTGATAACACGCAGTATCGTATGCGCAGGCAGGGGATCCAAAAGCACTTTTGTAACACGACATGCGGACATTACTCCATTAAAGGGAAAATCAATCGAGTTGAAATGTTATACGTACTTCAATATGACTCTTCCAAGTATTGGAATAGTCAAGGCCCTTCTCGCAGTTTTTTGAAAACAAACAAAATTCTACGTTTCGTCCAGTCTTTGAAGAACTCCTGTCAGGCTCGTGCGTAGTAGGCGATAGCCATTTCCCGCAACTCTGGTTATAGGCGAATGGAAGGAACACGACGAGTTTTAGTGGGTATTCCGGCAATGGTAACCTATCTCCATCAGTAGGACCAGGCCGGGGACTCTTCTAATACTCTCTCCGTGATCTCCACATGGTGAGAAGCCCGCATGTAAATTGTACTCGTCATAAATATGGCCTTTGTCGTTTTACTACGACATTAGGTTTAGCTAATTTATATATCTAATATATAAAATTCTCGTGTCGCGGTGTTTGTTACCAAACTCCTCCGAAACGGCTGAACCGATTTGTATGAAATTTTGTGTGCATATCGGGTAGGTCTGAGAATCGTCCAACATCTATTTTTCATACCCCTAAATGATAAGGATGGCCCACCCCTAAATATTTTACTTTTTATTTTTTTGTCAAAATTTCTTATTTATATTTTATTATGATTTAGCATTGAAAAATACATACAACTTCAAATTTTCATCCTACTATGATCAACCCCTATTTCTTAATAGCGATACTAGTACTTTACTAATTTAACTTACTTAAAATTACTAGAAATAATTTAAATGGCAAAACAACGTTTGCCGGGTCAGCTAGTTATTTAATATAAATAAAAACTTTTATGTTACAAGGCGTGCAGCTATATAATAAACTACCGGGGCCGAGATATATTGTCATGCTTTGAAAAAAAACCACTATAATCACAGCGCCACCGACCGGGTCTAATTGTAAATCCAAACTATCCAGAGACTCCCACTCTAAAATAAGTAAACTATTTTTTTTATAATCCTTGATGTGTAAATTAACAAGCTTCGTGGTTTTGTTTGACGAGAACACGAACATGTAGTTGTATATTGATAGATGGGATTCAAAAATTGAAGAGATAATAAATAAAAAATAATTGCATATCACATGCCTGCATGGGTGATATGCGATTTTTTTTTAAAGACCAATCCAAGCCCTTTAGAACCCGAACCGAAAAAATGTATGTTGTGCAGTTCACACGCAGTAAAAGTAAAACTTCAGAGAATATACAGGCGAACATAATTATATCTACAAGGCTACGAAAACTACGATAATATCAGAACTACCAAAATTACGAAAATTACCAATACCATACCATAACCGAAACGACGAAAATGGCAAATCACAAAAAAAGCTTACAATTTACTGGCGCTTTTTCAATTCGTTTTCGCTTCATCGAGTTTCAAATCACAACGATTCTAAAGAAGTTTCACTTCAAAAAACCCTATCCGATCCGACCCGAAAAAAGAATCCGAATGGGGCGCCGCTTGGCAGATCTAATTCGGAGTTGTTCATGACGGACTTAGAAGAATATCCGTTAGGGTCTCATCTGAGATAATGTTAAAATTATTCACTGTGCCCATATATATGCGTCTTATTTATGTAGTTAAAAATAACGCCGTTAACAAATAGCCACGTTAACAATTAAAAATAATATCGCATCTGCGTGAAGCGACCTATAATTGTAACTTTATCCCAGACGAGGCCGCACCTTGAGAAAAAGATAATAGCAGAAGTGTTAAAGAAAGGTCTAGTAAAAAGCACCTCAAATAAACGTGCACACATGAGGAGATAAATGAAATAGATAAATGTAAAAGTAGATGAAGCGAATGTTGTTTGTGAGGATAGTCGCATCGTCTCAGCCTACCCCATGAAAAACAAGCCTGATAATATGTATGTATGTATAGAGAACATAAATCACCGTTTTTTGGTAATTGCGTAATATTTTACCATATTAATGCCTTGTTAAATTACGACATCGTAACAATCTGCGTTACTTGTTTTATCATTATCACAGCGGTGATGATTTACGAATAATCGTAATAAAGAGGTGTGTTATCCTGATTAGCGTTTGGTTTATCTTTTAGTATTTTGAAATCATTGATTATACATATTAATCCTATCCTAAGTAATATTACAAATGCGAATTTGAATTTCTTTGTTTGTTACGCTTTGACTCCACAACTTCGCAATAGATCGTCACGTTTTGCTTACACATTGTCAGAGATATAAGGAAGGACATATAGTATCTTACATCCAGTATGCGAGGTATTTTTTTGAAATGAAACTTCTTTAGAATCGTTGTGATTTGATTTGAAACTTGGTGAAACGAAAAAGCGATACTATAATGAGATAAACCCAGAAATCTATAGGACTAAGCCCGAGAGAGAATGAGATAGAATACATTATATTTAATCATTTAAACAGTATGCTCATACAGATAGAGTTGGATTTTTTTTTGTTAATAATTCAAATTACGTGTCTTAAAGCTTAAATATATTATAACAAAATAATATATGAAATTTGACGTCACGAACTATAGAATCCCTCCCCTCCCACCACTTATCACAATTTGTTTCACTTCTACTGCGTGTGAACTGCACACACCCATTTTTTTATTTTATTGCATGAGTTCAACAGACAAGCAGACGGCCCACCTGGTAGAACACGCTTACCATCGCCTATGGATATTTGTAACACCAAAGGGGCTACAAATGTGGTGCCCCTCTCTAAAGAGATACTGGAACCTGGCCAGTTCAGTGAAAAGTTATCTAACTAATAGTGAAAACTGATAAAAATCCGTTGCATAGCTTAGGAGGAGTTAATGGATAGACACAGACAGACGCGTTGTTTTATACTATGTAAAGAAGATGTATATGTATGTATTCTTCTTCAATGTTAAGATAAATAAATAATCGGCACACAAACGCACACATTGTGTATCCCCAAGCTAGGTGTTACTTACTCTTGTGTTATGGGTTTTACAACGGACCACTCCGGGGCTCATCCCATACACCCAGACCATAGTAAATAACGTAAAAGTCGTTCACGAAGTTTACCATGCCATAAATCAAACCCAGAATCGCTGCGTTCTAGTGAGCTCGGCCGGCAAAAACTTAGCCCAACCATAGAGGCCGTCGCAGAGGAAGATATAGAGATTCAGCACCTATCGGGTCGTAGTTAAAACGATGGCAAGCAAGTTCTTATATAACGAGTTCTATAGGATGGCGTAAAATCGCGTACTGTACTCGGAAAAGCTTAACACTATTTGGCGCGCTTCATAGACGCCATTATTGGCTTTTATCAGCCCTTGAATAAACAAAGTTGATAACCTGCATATGGTCAAGTTGCAGAGCACGCCGCAAAGCGAAACAAAGCAAGGAAATGGTTATCCATTAACTTGGCGTTCTTAAAGACCCTAGTGGGATCATCATCTGAGTCTAGAATGGAAGAAGTGGCCCTCTGACTATAAAGCCAACCTCTAGAGACGTCTATATATAATAAATATCAGTATATTAATTTAATTGTATATCAATTTCATTATTTTGTTTTACATTTTATTAGGTTAAGTTATACAAAATATAGATAATTATATTTTATTAGATTAAGAGCCGCTTGCATAACGATCGCCTTTAAATAAAAATTAATTAATCATATTAAACTGCCTAGATACGTTTGACACAAAACGTATTTAAGATGCCTTGAATAAGCCTGCCTCCCATGTTATTTAGCTAAATGTATTTATGCCGTCGGTAAAACAGCCAGATGTGTTCCAGTTCCACATTTTTACGAACAAACACACAAAATTTAGCTTTAATGTTAGTTATTTCTTGCGTAAAAAGGAATTCTAGTTGGCCAATATCAACTTGACATTTGAAATTTCGTTCGTTTGGTTAAGTTTGCTTCGAAATTTTTGACGGCAACCTGAAGAATGATTTTTGCTGTGCTGTTTTATTTTCAAACTAGCTGACCCGTGCCCACTTCGCTGGGCATCATAAAAAAATACTTATTATAAATCATAATCAAATATACCGTATGTCACTCAGGAATAACGTAGCTTTCCACTGGTGAAAGAATTTTCAAAATCGGTTTAGTAGATTCGGCTTAAAAAAATCGAATTGGGACTCGATTTTTTTAATCTGACCATTTTAAATCGTTCCCAAGATAAAAAGTAGCGCAGTTTTTAAGTCTAAAAATTTGCTGTCGATCAGCGAACACCGCCTCGAAATCGGCCTAGTAGTTTTTACAGATACAATAAACAATAATAACAGATAAGAAATCTAAAAAAACCGCATCGTTTTGTGCATCTTTTATAGTCTATTCCAGTTTTTTTTAATAGCTTAAATGTACAGACACGGCATGTTTACATTGAAGTTGTTCGCGTATGTAAAAATTAGCTAATTCCCACACAGTTTTCACTAAAACGATAGCTGCGGCACTTTGTGTCCCGGGAATCCTGCGGGAATTACAAGTCAAGCGTGGACGAAGTCACGGGCATATCCTAGTTTAATAAAATAACAAATTTCTTCCATGTCTGCTATGAGATACAGTTAAATTAAAGGTTTATTTTTTTTTCTTCTTGCGTGGGTTCAGCAGACAGGCAGACGGCCTACCTTATGCAAAGCGGTTACCATCGCCTATGGACATTTGCAACACCAGGAGCGTTAGCAACGCATTGCCGGTATTTAGGATAAGATAGAGAGATGAGACGGAAGGATCAGACAAGAGGACTGGGATGGAGGGAATGGGGAAGTAGGTCATCGTCGTATGAAACACGATAACCGTTAACCGTTTCACGACGATATTCTGTGAAAGCGTGGTATCACACCGATCGGGCTGGACCTAAGAGCTGTAGTTAAGATAATGATTCTAGCGTGGATTTACCTCGTCAAAGTTCAACTTACAGTCAAGGTGGGGGGGGAAGTCCGTCAATGCGGGAATTCCATACACCCCTCTTTATTTCTGTGTTTGAATAACCACGACGGCAGCAAATCGGCCAGTAAATCTAAGACACCATTTAATTCCGACTTCAAATTGCAGTTGACGTTAAAATCCGTTTAAAAAAAAAGGTACAAAACGAGAGGTACACGAACTTACCCCACTGACGAACTTCTCTACCTAGACTATATCAATTAGTACCTATAAGTGTAATTCTATATTTTGTGTGTTTGTGTAGCAGTCGAAGTTAAAATAAGGCAGGTAGCATCACACTCATATGGTGAAATTTGCGAAAGTTCAAACGATGCTGTTCTCTTTGAAGGTTCACTGTTCGAGTAATTTGTTTCATAGATAATTATGCGACTGTCACTTCAGTGTCATACAATTGTCCGGGGGCTAGTTGTTTGTTTGCGGGTAACGTCACTTACTTGGGTTTTGATTTGGGACGCTCAACCTTATCGTGATAATCTCAATGAACGCATTAACCGCAAACAAGGAAATTATTGGTGGTATTTGATTTTTGAACTTTTTAAGAATTTATTTTTTAGATGTATTAATCTTTAAGTGTTGTAACGTTCAAAACTTTTTTCAAGAGAATTTTAATTACAAATAAATCCACCTCCTATTATATATACATATGTATGTATATAATAATAATATATCGCTTTGCAGTGTTAAAATTATATTAAGCATAATAAGTAGCAAGAAAACCCCCAGCTTAATCCGTGCAGGAACAGAGAAAGAATGCAAATCGATTATAATCAATAATACTACAGTCATGTGGTAACGCATTTGCCCGTCTTAATAGCGACAACCCCTTATCTGGAGTTACCCGCCATAACAACCTTGAGTTATGTTCAAATGTCATTTTAAACAGCTTGCCCCCAAGTTGCTTACGACCGTGGGCGCCCTCGTCGGACTTCTCCCCAACCCGGCAGTTGAGCTCGTCGGCTATATTCATCGGCATCCTCCGGAGTATGGCACTCTACGGTGCACCTGTGTGAAACCACGCACTCAACGCCATAACAGGTCTCTACTGAAAAGAACTCGGCGGATCCTGATGGTGAGGTCCGTTCGGGGGTATCGTACGATATCATGGACGGCGGTGACATTTTTGGCCAGAGATCCGCCCTGAGAACTCCAGGTGAACGTACTAGCTAAGGTGCGACGCTTCTGACAGGATTCCGGTGCTAGGGGCCTGTAATATCGCCGGGCCTCTGCCCGGCAATATACCATTGGCATTGAGGCATTGAGGCGATCAAGATGCGGGAAACCGCAATCATGATCTAAACTTGGAAAGAGATTTAGAATCTCTTGAGGCTGGGGTGGACATAGTGGAGGCAGTTCGTTCCTACCTACTGCGATAGGTCGATCGGAAACGCGGGCCTGTGTCTGTATTTTTTAGGATGACGCAGATACTTATCGGGCACATGTGTTTCGATAAGATTGTGGGCTGTCTGTCTTACGCTCAATGCCGCGAGTGCGGCACGCTAGACACTGCGTTTTACACGCTGGTCGAATGCACTGCATGGCAACCTCAGAGGTTTGAGCTAGAGGCCATCGATTCGCTGAGGGGGACTGGTTGAGGTTATGCTCCACAGCGACGATCATTGGTCGGCGGTTTCTTCCTTTTGCAAGGCAGTAATTTCCCGCAAGGAAGCCGCCGAGAGAGAAAGGGAGAGAGCAGCGCACGCGCTTCCCGGACGCCGTCGTCAGACTGGCCTCTGGAGACATAGGTATGCGTAAAATCTCGTCATATGATTCCATCGCAGGAGTCCACTTATTATGGGGATGCGTCGGGTCAAACCTCTCTTGGTGAAGTGGGTCACTCTGCATCCCGAAGTGATCTAAGCTTGTTACGCGGTTGAATGTTCTTGTTCGCATGTTATTCCACACAAGCGCGGGTATGGGACGCAGATTTGGGTTTAACGGAGTAGTTGGGAACGCCTTTACCAGAATCTTTACACACGCTGCGCGGCGCTTATCGCCGCTAGACGGTCCCATCCCCATAATCTAGACGAACTCAGTATGGTACAAAATGTATTCCCCTTAGCATCAAAAAAAGCCTCACGTCCCTGTGGCCCCAAAGTCTCAACCCCGGAAGCAACAAATATGTTTCATGACCGATGGATGCATATTTACCGCGTTTTAGGATCTCTTGATGCGTGTCAGCTCCTCCGGCAGTGAGGGCTGTGTTTGGAAGATTGGAAGTTGTTAATGAAGCGCACACTTTGCGTCCCATCTTCCGAGGTACTAACGACATTTCGTCTGGTTGCTGGTCATTTATTTTACGAACGAATATTATTATAAATAAAATATGTTTAGCAGCTGTTAAGATATGCTGTGTATTCGATCATATACTTACTCATGGTTCTATGGCCAGAAAATTGAAATACGTGTATTCGTTTTCCCACTTGTCCGTTGCCATTCTTTTTTCCACTTGTCCGTTGAAGTTTCACTTCTACTATGTGTTCCAGCACACATTTCGATTTTTCGCAGGTTTACTGCAAATTATGGTTTGGTTAGGTTAAGTACATTTTAATGAATGCATTTTTTATTTAAACATATTTTATTTTATCAAACAAAAAATTGAATTCGATCCGCAACCAAAGAAAACATCTATAGTCTACTCTAACATTATGCCGCCTTTCACCACGTCTACTCTAAACTTGTGCCGCCCTTCCACGCGGCCGTAACGCTTTTTCGTGTCAGAAAAACCCCAATACCCCCGGCTATATAGAAGTTTCACTTCAATAATGAAAGCATTGAATGTAGGTATATTAATTACCCCTAGTGAACCCTTCCTTGGGCGTGAATTCATATTACTTTAAAGTATAAAAATCTCAACATTCACTTATACTTAAAAAAAACTCTAGCAATATAATAACATAAACTGAAAATTATGAACGCAATGTCTCTATAAATTCATGAACAATATGTCTTACATTCAGTGCAAAGAATAATATCATACATACATACATGTAAAATAGCCCTGTGGCGGGCAGCATCGTAAGTAAAGAATTTGAATTTCAATATCATGTCAGAAATTGCGCGCTGCACAATTTTGTAGCATACAAAATATATTTTCAGTATTTGAAAGTCAATTCTGTCAATGCCATACTGCGGAATTGTGCGTCACCGAGGGTCTGAAAACATGTATAATTTAGTTTACGTGGTTCAGCAGATTTTAAGAAAAATATATCAATTTCTATTGTCAACCTTTATCTTCTTCGCTAATATATAAAATTCTCGTGTCGCGGTGTTTGTTACCCAACTCCTCTGAAACAGCTGAACTGTTTTGTATAAAATTTTTTGTGCATATCGGTCTGAGAAATAGCCAACATCTATTTTTCATACCCCTAGATGATAAGGGTGACCCTCCCGCCAATATTTATTTTATTTTTTTGTCAAAATTTCTTATTTATATTTTATTATGATTTAGCATTGAAAAATACATACAACTTCAAATTTTCACCCTACTACGATCAACCCCTATTTTTTAATAGCGATATTAGTACTTGAATAATTTAACTTAAAATTACTAGAAATAATTTTAATGGCAAAACAACGTTTGCCGGGTCAGCTAGTATGTTATAAAACAAAGTGGCTTTCCGTGTATGTCTGTCTGTATATCCGCTAACTCCTAATCCACGTAACTGAATTTTACCCATCACAGATAATGTTTCACGAAGAAGCTTTTATCTAAGTAAAATAGAACTATTTACTAGTTTGTAATAATTAATTGCTAACAATTCAATATGTACCACATTCATTATTTTAATGTTAAAAAAATTATACTTACCTAATTTTTTTTCTAAAGCCCAGCGAAGTGAGCACGGATCAACTAGTTCTGTATAATTAAGTTCATATGTATTTAATAACAGTTATAAAATAGTTAAATTAAACCCTAAAAAAAACTATGTACAAAATTAAAATTAATCTAGCAAATTGGTAATATATGCAATATCATATCCATATATGTCATCAACACTATAAGACTTCTGTTTCTTGCTAATATGCCCACAGAACCTTAAAAATCGATGCACATGGCCGCGTGACCTTCGACAGATATTGAAAATCAGTATGATGTCTCATAGTGAGTTCATTTCAGTCGGTAGATGTCAAAATATGCGCATTTAAAATCCTAACCCCTTGTTTACATTATATCCAATTATACAGCAACAAGCAGGAAAGTGACCGAGTCAAGGGTACAGCGACATTAAGTCATGTACGATATATGTTGTGTTTACATACTCATGCTCCTTACTTCCCTTGCCATTTTTCTGTTCCACTTTAATGTAAATGAGCCATACGATTTGTCTTCCATCTCTTTTGCTAATAGCTGAAATGAAAATTAAATTAAAATTATATTACCCAAAATGTAAAAAACATCAATAATACATTTGTTTATATACACCTAAATATTTGTACGACCAGGTGTGGGATACGTTCATACTAACATATTGTTTACCAAACTATTCTCGACATGCTATTATTACCTATTTCAATGTCTCTGCAAATAAAGTTTTATTAATTCAATTATTTAAAATACCGATAAAAAAAACTCGACAAGCACTTTCAAGAGATTTGACTTAATAAGAATTATATTTTAATAAGAGAAAAATTAATTTATATTATTAGTTTAGCCGATTAAACGCATTCTGGAGTTTTGTGACTGAATACCATACATAGCCGCCGTTCGACGCCGCTACGAAAGTCATCATTCTGACTGAACCAATACGCACTTGGCCGATTATTTCAGCAATAAACTACGTATAAAGCCGTGGTAGCTTATTAGTAAACGCACGCTTCCCAAACTCAAACAGCGTGGGTTCGAATCCTGGCTGAAAAGCGTGCACCAGTTAGGGAGTTTTCTGATCTAATATGCTTATTTCTATAATTACTATGGGTTTACGGTGAAGTAAAGCATTGTAATGAAACCTGCATAACGAGGTAACCGATGTGTCAAACACGCCAACCCATCTTGGACAAGCTTGGCGGGTATGCTGTCCGTTCCCCAATAAAAATGAAAGGCCCGAAGCCAACAGTGGGACGTTTATGGGCTTTTATAATAAGCTGCTTATAGTTACATAGTCCAGTTATATTTATAATATAACTTGACCTCTTAGCCATATTGATTGTTTCCAGATGATTATATCGTGCGTTTTTATTTCAGACCATGAAGGCGAGGCACCACAACCAGCCTCGGATACCACCGATCCCGAACTGAGCAACATGCCTGATAAGAGTCTAAACCACGGCCGATTTCTGACGATGCATAAGCGACGCAGGAAGCGCCTCCTCACACGATCGCTTTCCCAAGAGTTAGCCCTTTTGGATGATCTTAATATGGGGCAAGTTCAGGTTAGTAACTAAAGAGACAAATTACAATTTTGTCTTGTTATGAGATGAGTTATATATAAGCCATGAAAAAATAATACTAGAGAATAAAAATCGCCCAATAAAAAACTTAACACGTAACACACTTTTCCGACGTAGATAGCACCAGTCCATTCTTGTTTTTATACAAGATCGTAATTAAAACTCCATCAACATCTTATTATTTAAATCATATTTTTTAAACTTATCAATCATGTATAATATATAATATTATAACATTCAAAACATGCCGTGTCTGGTACATTGGAGCTATTAAAAAAAATACAATTGGGATACACTATATAAACGATGTTATTTTTTAGATTTTTGTCTGCTTGTCTGTTTGTTCGGGATTCACGTAAAAACTACTGGGCCGATTTCGATGCGGTTTTCGCTGATCGACAGCAAATTTTCAGACTTAAAATCTGCGCTACTTTTTTAAATTATTCTGAGAATGATTTAATATGGCCAGATTTAAAGAATCTAATTCCAAAGTCATTTTTTCACTGATCGATATCAAGTTTTATGTAATAAAATGTGTGATATTTTTCATCCCGGGAATCCCGCGAGAATTTCCCGGGAGCGGTAGTTGTTCATGGGTACATAAAAATTAGCTTATGCCCTCCCACACAGTTTTCACTAAAACGATAGCTGCGGTACTTTGTGACCCGGGAATCCCATGGGAATTTCAAGCCAAGCGTGGACGAAGTCGCGGGCATATCCTACATTAATAACTTCTTTTGAATTCCGTAAATTTCATTAATATCGTGCTGGTTTAAGTAAGATGTTGATAGAAAGTTTTAATTAGAAAGAAAGAAAGAATTTATTTGCTAGGAAAGCGACAATACAAGGATGTAGAAATATTTATACATATATTTTTATGATTAAATTCGATATGTTGTACACCGCATTTCCTACAAATGAGGTCGGCAACTCAGCTTTATGCTGTGTTGGAGTTTCCTCCAGCACAGCGCTGATTTTCAGTGCCGACCCCGCCTCAATGATTTATATTAGGCCCATCACCACAGTAAATGTAACAAGTAACAGGAAGTAACTAAGTAACAGTAAATTTAATAAGACAGTAACACAGTATATGAAACATAAAACAGATATGACAAACACGCGCACAGGAAATAAAAATTGAGATTTTCTATAAAAACAAGAACGTTCTGGTGAAGCCAACTGTATGACAAGTGTGTTACGAGTTACGTTTTTTATTTGACAATTTTCATTCGTTAATTAATCTTCTTCCATGATATAATCTAACCTTGTACGTATAGAAAGCAACTTAAACCCCATTATGCTGTTAGGTAAAATACAATTTTAAAATGCAAGAGAAAATGCAAAAAATAGCACTCTATTTCTAATTAAAAATACGGCACGTTTCGTAAACGAACGATATTTCAACGAGAAACTTTAATAGAAAAACCATTCCGTCTGCTTACAACCAACCGACGCTTCGACAAAGTGCAACCGAATGTAGTTCATTAGCATAGTTGTAGGGCGAGAATATGCAATTAAATCCTGTCAAAGTGCGCACGGATTTACATTCGAAACTTCCTCGTGCCCTTTGTGTTCGTTCCACTGTCGTTTCTACGGAGTTTTGGCATTTCGAGGCTTTCAGAGATAATTCCTTTCTCAGTAGTTCTGGGAAGCAAGTTGACAGCTTATTTAGCAAGTGTACCTATCGCAAGCGTTTGAGTTCTCGACTGTTTATGTGGTTTATCAAATCACAGTTGATAACTTAGATAATTATTACTATTAATCGCAATGATCACATAGGTTTCAACTTTCAAATTAGATATGCCAAAGCTAAAAATAATAACTAAGTTAGCGGCTATATTAGTGTTCATATACTGCTTTGAAGTTGCATATACATTGCAGGATTAATTAGCGTCAAATAATTTTTAGCAGACGTGGATTTGTATCGTATTTTTGTATTGTATATTGCTTCACAATCATATACGATATTGTGCTTTAGAATGTTCTGATCGGTCTTAAAACATATTGATTAAAGTTTCTTATTGAATAAAAGTCTATTGAAAGTTTTTAATGATTTTATTATAACTGAGCTACTTAGAAGTTTTATCACGTTCATAGCTTCAGTTAACGCTCGAATGATTAAATGAAGCATAATAAATCATTGAAGTATATAAATAATTCACGTTCATTATACAACTATACATCAAGCTTGTTGTGGAAGTACGTCGTTAGCGACATATATACAATTATATAGGATACTTTACAAATATTTTTATAATATACATAGACTTACGATTTTTAGTAACTTAATAATTTTGCTATTATCGCAGATATGGGCTTTAGGATCTTTGTATTAGGATCTTAATTGTGTTAGATGTGAGGTACAATAAAAAAGTGAAATATCTAAATGCGGTCGATACGATATTTTTCTATAACAGGCTCGACATGTTGTTTGTGGTCTGCCAAACCGCAATAATTACACAGCCCTCTAAAAGAATAAATGGACAGGAATACGCTTAATTTCTGTTAATTAGCCTCCAATATTTAGAAATGTGGCGCCGCGTAGGTACTCACATGCCGTCAACATCGTTACGGCCCAGTAACGATTTTCTGTTAAAAGGCTTTTGAAACTAGCGTTTTATACGAGTTTACAAGCTTGTTTATCGAAGCGCATCTCTAGGCACGACGTGCGAGCAACCAGCGCGAGCGCGTCTAGGCATACTCGTGTTGACGCACTTACAAGCTTATATAAACGAGACGCGTCCCCGCGTGCTTCGTTGGAATCCATATTGCTACTGACATTCGCTACCACCAGTTTGAGCTAAGGGCGCTTTCAGACTAGCGTTTTATAATAGAGTATAAGCTCGATTATCGAAGCGCCTGTAGGCGAGTCGCGCAACTCATACGAGCATTGACACGGTTATAACCTCATAAAATGCTGCCGCAAAAGATGATACATGACACTACTTGTTCAAGCGTACACGCTGGAGTAAGCCCGTGCACGCGCGTTCGGCTTTTTAGAGCGCAAATATGCCGAAACGAATCGTAAACACGTAAAAAAAAACGCTAGTCATAAAGCATCCTTATACACCGTAAAAAGCCCATGTAAGCGTGTTCGGCTTTTTGAAGCGCACGTGTAATCTAAAGTGGAGAACTCCCTGGAGCGAGTCTCTGAATGGAGACAGTAAAATCTTGTCCTATTAAACCCAGGAAGACACAGGTCTACGCATGCTCTGCAAAAAAGACCCCACTTATTTGCGCCACAGTTCCAAGGAACACTCCTTACCATCTCCAACAGTATCGGGATCATAGACGTTGATATAACGAACGACGTGCAGTTTCGGGGTCATCTGGAAGGCAAGGCAAAACTTGCCTCAAAAAAGCTTGGTGTGCTATGTCGGTCTAAGCAGTATTTCACCCCGCGGCAAAGACCTGTGCTTTACAAAGCACAAATTAGGCCGCATATGGTATACTGCTCACACTTATGGGCTGGAGTACCCGCTTACCAGACTGACCTTCCCGATTCCATCCAGCGTCGCGCCGTTCCTATAGTCGACGATCCCATACTAACAGGCAGCTTAGAATCGCATAGCCTTCCTCTCCGAACTTTGCGTCCCTCTGCGTATTCTACGCCATCGACACGATGTTCATCCCCATTTCTTGGAGCTCCCACGCTCAACTACGCAATGGTTCTTTGGAATGTTTATTCCGCGTACAACAATGATCTGAAGAGAACTTCCCGCCGAGGTTTTCCCTCTGCGCTACGACATGAGGTCGTTTAAGGAGGGCGTTATAAAATTTCTTAGTGGCCGCCAACGCGTTGGTAATAGGCGACGGTAACCACCTTCCTGGGCCGTTCGTCTGTTTGCCTGCTTCAGGCAATAAAAAAGTGCATATGCCGTAACAACTGTATACGCGCAAAAAACGCTTGTTTGAAAGGGGTCTAAGTGACACGCGGCTCGACGTCTTGAGTGCCCGTGTTGCCGCTCAGTGCAACGACTCGTGGCGTGCTTCACTCATCTTAGATACTTTTGTTTTAACCGCACGTCGCGTCGCGCTTAGCTGGTCGCACGTAGCGACAAAGTCGTGGCAGGGCCATAACACAATGTTACGACAATGGTCATTTTTCAGTCCTTATAGTCGTACACAAGTGTATTATTGTTCGCGTTGCGGCCACAAATTTAAATTTCTTATATTTGTATTCATGCAGCGTACGTACGCACTATTTGTAGGTATGTTTTCTTGTGACATATTGTTAGACGTCGTTCTGCGTTTCAAGCAGTTCGAGCAAGGACGCGCCAAGACAACTAACTATGGAGGCAGTACTGAAGATCTTAATATGATCTATTAATCAAATCCCATACTATTATAATCCTTTTTCGCATCTCTAATAATGCGTATAAAAGAACTAGTCTTATACAAATTGTACTTACAAAAACGTTGTACAATGTGAAACCCTATTTTTATTTTTGCATAAGCAGCAGCTGCGAGAAACTGTTTTTGACCCAAACATGACGTCACCTGCTATGCGATCTATCTAAGCAAACAGGTCAATTTGAAAAGTGTCCCGACAATATTCTTTACCTTATTTACAAGGAAGTGCCGAATAATTCAAGTACATTTGTATTGTTAGTGGTGTGCGTGTGTGCGTGAATACGTGCGTATCATGTTTGTATTCAAATTCCTTCCTGATGCAATTGGACATTGAAAGAACGCCAAGAAACATGTAAACATACACACGTACATACATTATGTCTTTTGTTATATTATAGAGTTCTCAACACCGCAGCTCGGTCGATGACATTGCTCAAGTCGCTTCTTATATTTTTTGTCTTGCTAATTTGCGAAAAACAAGCCGGACTATATGCGAATTGGCTGGCGTTTTTATCTTCATTATCCAGACTCACTTTTTTTATTACAGATTACAATGGTTATTCTACTACGCTCATTTAGAAACCCTTTCTCTTAATCGGGGTGGATCAATCATAACACTGCATTATTTTAGGGAACGGGTATAGAAGATGGGCGTTGCTTTGTTAACGATTACAAATCTAATTTTCTTAAACACCACGCAGATATAGTGAAAGATCCCTCAATTAGCGTAGTGTTATAATCGATAGCTCTAAATCATGGTACTATACTAATCATCGGCGTCAGTGCAGGTACCTTGTAAGTACATTTTTTGCTGACATTTTTTTATTCGTCAACATTGTTACACATTGAGATGTATAATGTTAATATATTTACAATTTTGACGAATAAATAATTGTCACAAAAAATTTAGTTACAAGGTCCAGCACTTACGCCGACGTAATGTAAAGGTTCTAATATAAATACCAGTGGTACTAAAAAAAAGTGGCTGTTAACTACATTCATATCTCTCTGTCGAATTCCGAAATTACTACAAAATTTTACGTAATACTGAACCATTTCCTTATATCCTATGTTATTTAGAGCGCAATAAAACCTATCAACCTAAATACTAAATAGAAGAAAAGTTATAAATACATACTATATAATCAGAATGACAACTGCCAAATGGAAAATGAAGAAAAACATATTATATAAAACCAAAGAAATACAAAATTAGCAGCTATGGAATAAAACAGAGAGCAAAATAAGCAGCCGTACACGCGCACGCCTACCACCTGCTGCGCCCGCCTCGCCCGGCTCCACGCCTCAGTCGTCGCCATCCGATGAAGATTTCGTGACGCTGGCGGCCACCGGGGCGTTGAGCACCAGTGGGGAGGGGCCAGCGCCGTCAGCCCCGCCAAGAAAACCTGCGCAAGGCCGAGGACGGCCACCGTCAGCACGCTTGGGGCCTACGGGACGTATCCCGCACCCGGCTCCCGCTACCGGTAGTGCAGTACGCCGCACGAGATGGTCTCAGCAAATGAATGAGAGCGTCATGCGTGCGTGCGTCGAGGCGAGTGATACTAATAATAACACTAGTGGTACTATTAATAACACTAGTGGTACTAATAGTAATACTAGTTGTACTAATAATAAATACCACATACAGAGGGTTAACGTGACTTATGTCTATAAATTCCCACTTTCTTTTTACACCACTCTGATTTCATCCGAATTTAGAGAAAGGGCTCCTAAATCAGTGTAGTGCAATTACGATTTATAATCCGTGTGCCACGTGCCGCGTATAATAATATCACAAGCGTATTCACTGTTGATTCCAACATGACGAAATTTCTTCGTTTAATTTGTGATATCGCCCGTGAAAGCGTTCAGTGTTTATTTTCGATTTTGTGCAACGCGCGTCGCAGCGAGGCGTGTATCAGAGGAGACGAATTTAATGTTGGTCCAATATAAACCGGGCCGCGAAGAGTGCACTTAATTGATTAAGTTTTATATAAACTAGACGGGATAAAATTCATATGAGTACTGGGTTTATTGGTCTGTTAATTTATTTAAACGATGATTAATTTTAAGCACGCCATTTTATTTCGGCATTTCGGTCACTTCAGTAGCCGTGATCACGGAAGATAAAGAGATCTAGTATCAATGATTAATGTTCAAATTATTTTTTAGACTTACCCCAACTTGTTCATTTTATTATGTGTGTGTGTATTAGTCGGGAAATCTTAAGAAAATACTACAAAAATGAATTTATTAATTTAAAAGTGAATCTAACAAATTTTAATTAAACTACAATATAATAAAGAAAACTTAACATAATTATATTGTACTGTACCTATAATCTCTCAAGATTTTAAGTAGAATGTTGAGCCTAGGTCTTCAGGTAGTCCGCTATGGGTAAAGTGCCTAGAGGGCTGGCTACGTTTCCTCACTGGATTACCATACTGATCTGTTGTTCGAGTTAGGCACCATCTTTCTGATCACCCGAAAAGTTAATGAGTCGTTTTGATAGCTCTTCGTAGAGGCTCAAGCATGAATCTTAAGCCGATATAATGCTAAATTAGGCGGATCCATCAAATTCAATCAATAGGGTTGAAAGGCACAGAACTGAAACCACGCGACTTTATTCAATGACAGTGAATGATTCAAATTTGTGTTTATAAATAGATCATTTAAGTTGATTCATCTAAATTGATAATCAAAAATTAACTGTAATTTATTTAATATTTATTATTCCGACCTTTGTGATCACGGAAATGTCAAGTGTCAATGAGTATTGTTTAAGTTTTAATTAGCCTACCGCCAACGGCTGATGAAAAGCGTGGATGAAACGTCGGAATAATAATCAAATTAATGAAGCGTGCTTAAAAGCTAGTTTCATTATGTATACTAGTCGCGAAAACTTAAGAAAATACTAAAATGAACTGTCTAATTTCGGCTTTGAGCGGTTCAGTTCTATCTATAAATTTCGATGAATCAACCAAATTGATCGAAAGAAACCTTGAGTCATTCACTGGTTTTGAATATCGTCGTCCATTTCAATTTTTTTAATGTATAATATAATAATAAGTTCAGCAGACATCCAATGTCCCACCTGTTGGAAAGTGGTCACCATTGCCTATGGACATTTGTAACATCAAATGTGCTACCTATGTGCTGCCGCTCTCTAAAGGGGGTCTGGAAACTGGCCACAAATGCCACAACACAACTCAAGGTGTTTATGGCGGTATACTCCAGAGCAGAGGTTGTAGTTATCCAGTTGGGTAAATACCCTACCACCTAGCTGTGGGTTGTTTTGTCGCCTTTTACGACAGACCGCCTCCCGGCCGCAGGAAATTGTATTCGTTCTCGATTCCTGAACGGATAGAGTTATGTTCCTTTCAGCTAAATTGATTCAATTTGCGTGATCCGTCTCGGCATTACAAATTAAATATATAGTGAAAATCATGATTCTACCACGGCTTCCAAAGCAATTTTTATCTAACACTTTATACGCGACCTTATTAAAGTACCTCTATGATCCAGTAAGCCAAACTTCCGATTCGATTCTCGGCAGGGTAAAGTATGTAAACAAACTCTGTTATTTACTCTGGTCTCGGATTGGGTCAAAAATTATCCGTTGTATTAATCATATTGTGAAACTTGTTTGAAAATATTAAGAATTTATTTTTTAGGTGATAAGAAAGGTAAATTGTAATTCCCTGTGTGTAAATTTTATTAATAAGCTTAATGTACATTTTAAATATTTATATATCTTCCTAGTATCATAGATAGGTCGATAGATAACTCTTTATTGCTCACCAAAATAAACAAATACAAAACCAAAATGCACAATTACACTACTTCTTGGCAAAACAACAGGCGGCCTTATCGCTAATAGCGATCTCTTCCCGGCAACCTAGCTTAAAAGAATCAAAGTAAAGAAGAAGTATCATATTTAATTAAAAGTAAAAACTAAGAATTTGCTTTGATGCACTTCAAATAAGTTTTAAAGATGTTCTTTTAAAAGAAAGACAGCACTAAGAAACTTGAGAAATAAAGGGTAGCGCTTTTCAAATGAACGGGAACATTGTGTTGTATAATTGCTTTAGCATTATAAATAAACTTAATAGCTAGATTAATTAGTAACTGGAGGAATGAAAGCGTATTTATACCTGATTTCTACTTTAATTTACTATGTATTATTTTATAATACCTGTTGTAGACACTTGATTTACTTATTTGATTATTTTACTATTACATTACACGGTGTTGCTTATTCTGTATATATTATGATATGTAAGGTGTTTATGTAGTATATAATAAAGATTTTTATTTATTGATTTAATATGTTTTTAATGTTTTATATTATTTATTGTCTACATCGCCACTGTCGTGTTTAATATTTTTCTTATAGTTTAGAGGGTTGCCTAAAAGAGATCGCTTTAAGCGATAAGGCCGCCCTTTGTTCAACATTTATTGTATCTAGTTTTTAAGAACCTAGCTTTAATTTCGGTGAACAATAAAATGTTTTCACTCATTCATTCATACATTATATATAATACTTATAATAATCGGTAAATAAACACGCACATATCGCACGCATTATATTGCATGGTAAATTGCACAATATCGTTTGTGCAATTTATCATGCTAGGAATCGAACCATGCATTCCAGTGTGCTAGGCTTGCATAGGCTTAGCCCACAATACCAAATACTAATTAAGGCTCCTGTTGACGGAAGAGGTCGAAAGTGGGGTGCAAACGAAACAACTTTCGTTGATTATTACTGATCAATAATTTACTATGGGAAAATAATACTATTCTTCCACGAATTTAGCAAATAATTATCATCAATCTTCACGTCATGAGGCGTAACGTGGTTGTCGTGATTTTTTTAAATAAAAAATTCACCTATTGACCTCCTAATTATTGACATGAAATTATTTTACTCCTTCAATTTTTATCAAATCATAATAATAAAAGTACATTTTACAATAATTTGTTTTTAACATTGTTTTTAAATACTACCTTAGTTTATTCACAATACAATAATAATGCATCTGAAAAACGACTACATCTGTGGAATCCTCGCTGTTGCCCGAAAAATCTTCAGGGATGTTGACGTTGCAACAAGCTTTAATAGTAAGGCAAACAAATGAATAGTGAGATACATGAATAGGCTGTAAAATAGCAGTGCTAGCTGTTATATTATCTAAAATATTTTAAAATTCTAAACATGCCGTGTCTGTACATTAATGCTATTAAAAAAAAATAACAACTGGAATAGACTATATAAACGACGGAAATCACCATGCATTGGTCTGCCTGTTTGACAACAATTCTTAGACTTATCTTCTCTACTTTTTATCCTGGGAATTTTTCTGTAAATTATTTAAAATCGCCCTAAAATGTGTGATATTTTTTATCCCGTCAATCCCTCGGGAATTTTTCCGGGAGCGGTTTGAAGTTGATCGGGTGCATAAAAATTAGCTTATTCCGGCACAGTTTTCAGATAGCTTACGTTCTAAATACTGTGGTACTTTGTTTCCCGGTAATCCCGCGGGAATTTCGAGTCAAGCGTGGATGAAGTCGCGGGCATATCCTAGTCAATATATACGTTTAATCCAATGGAACTTAGTGTGAATAAAAATTTGAATATGAATTTAATCTCTTTGCATTTTGTAAACTGTAAAATGATATATACAGTTCGAGAATTTCAGTCACCGTGACGTTAAATAAATGTTGAACTCACCTGTTTCTCTACGAGCGTATTTATCTTAAAAAGTTTGTTTTACTATTAGACTTGTTTTCATTAAGGCATAAGTTGTGTCAGTTTACGGAATGAATACTAAGTAAACTGTTTCTAATCCCCGCGGTTAGTTCATGTTCATGTTTGCGATATTATATTACACTTATTTAAAAAAAGAATAAAACTTTTATTATTAAAGTACTTTATAATTTAATTAATTACTAATAAAAAGCAATTTATAAATATACGATAAAAAAAGAAACGTAAATTTTAAAATAAACTACACACACACACACACACACACACACATTCACGAGCGCTCGAGCGCACGCACGCAGGCACACACACACTCAAATTAAAATTGCTTTGGAAGTTTATGAATAACTCTCAATAAGTTATCTGAAAGATTAAATTTTCAAAAAAATATTATATTCATTTTCCTCGTAAGCAGCGAATTTAAAAAACAATTCGATTTAAATTATATCTCTTTCCCCATGTTTATATTCTACCGTTGTTCAATAAGTACCTAATGAAATTCGATTGATATAATTTCAGTGTTGCCTTATAACTGTCAACAAACAAGTCTCTATGTATGTATTTTTTAATGTTGTGTTTCTGTTGCAGTGTATTTTGGATCAGTCTGTGCAGTGGAAGTTCAATGCATTTATCTTGGAAAACGTCTCAGGGGGTAAAGTTTTTATATATTTTAACTATATTAATTTATACTTACCCCCACATAATAGTTACAGGAGGTTTATAGGCTTGTTAAAAAAAGTTATTAAATATCTTTTTCATAACGTCATTCTGATTTCAATCATGTATAACAATTACCTTAATGATCATGTAAACCTCCTATTACTTTTATGAATAGGGGGGTTCGATGTTATATTGCGTTCTGTACGAAAATGCTGGTTAGGGACTAGTGTGAGAAAGCGATAGTTTACCTTGGGAAGTAGAAACTGGATTCGTTTTTCAGAATACCGCATGATTCGCGAGATACACTTAAATAATTAACATCAGCCAAGTGCATGTTGGATCTCACACATTGAAGCACTCTAGGGTGAATGTCTACCGTTCTTGTCATTTGGCTACGAAACTATTACAAAACTTTTAATTGAAAATTTCATCACACATTTCCAAAACTACTAAAAGTTTTATAAAGTCGATATTAAACGGATTAATACTGTTTTCTCATTTAGATGAAACAACCAAAATGATATAATATGTAAACGTTGACTTGATTCTTTCAGTGCCAATGAGTGTCGTCGTATTCTTTCAGTTCTGCGCAATTCTACCCAACTGATTTAATCCGTATTTTACATCGGATTAAGAAACTATTTTCAAAGTTCTAACATCTTGTTTATTTTTCATAATTTTCTACTTCATATACTTACTAGATTCATAGTACAAAAAATATCCTGATGAATATTATCATTGTGTAGTAATCTCCTCAATGAGATTACCGGTCTTTATAAACCCCTCAATCTAACTTGGATAATCGTGGCGGGTATGTAAGGGATGACAAGTCCTTCTCATAAATAAGAGGCCCGAACCCAACGGGACGCTTATTTCCTAAGCTACATTATTATAATGCTTCATTTACATTGTACCCACTTCCAGGGCAACAAGCAACTAAGTGGGCAGTGCGAGCATACCACTTTAAGCATAGTTATCTTGGGTTTACGTACTCCTGCTTAGAGGTGGGTTTACTATTGTGAAAGCCAGCTAATAAGTCGTTATTCATAAAATAGCCACGGCTTGTCGTCAACCATCTGCTGTCGGTTGGCGACTCATTCACCTTTTAACCAGATAGTTATCAACTGGTTATTTAGCCGACTAATAACTACCAGGAGCCGGTTGGAGAGTTTTTAGAATTTCGGTTGGTTACCCACCGCTGCGCGCGCTTTCCACGTCTATTGCTACTTCCCTTCTCGTTGCTATGGTAACAAGCACGATTATAAATAATAAAAGTCCGTTAACGTTCCGCTGCTGGGTTCGTGCCTCCCATCCCGCCACGCTTGTCCAATGCGGCTTGACAGGTTTCATTGCGATGTTTTCCTTCACCGTTATTGTTAGCACGTGGTAATTGTAACAATATGCACATTAGGTCAGAAAATTGCCTCGCATGCATTCCAGCCAGGATTCGAATCCACGCCCGTTGAGTTTGGGACGCGTGCGCTTGCCATTACGCCACCACGACTTTAGAGTACGATGTATATGATAGGTTAATTAAAAGTTAATTATTTTTAAGTTAATTTTCTCCTAGATTCCTTCAAGCTAAGTAATAGAGTTTCTATTTATATTATCCACTGTTTATTTATTGAAACGTCTTGTGCAGTGACCTAGCTTAGAACTGTAAACTCGGCGTTAATTAACTCGATGAAGGTTCTGGTGCTATTTTGTTGTTTACTTGGAAAACTGCTCAAGTATTAAACTAATTGAATTTATAGCACTAATGAATAAGTTATTTTAACAATTTAAAACTAGGAGCGATTATTTTTGTTTTGTTGAACAGCAATAAAAGATAGGCTATTGTATGTGTATTATAGTGTGGCTTCATCTGGGAGAACGTTAAAGGTATAGGCCCTTTCACGCAGATGCGGCGGTAGGTGTAAGGTGCAATTTGAGATGCGACATTTAACCCTTTAATTAAGACGCATCCAACCACAGCCTGAATCTTTAACACTAACGCAGATAATTCCCCAGCACTATACGAAAAATGAGCTTTGACAAGACATCAGTGTGTACCTTCGGTTACCATACTAGAGATTAATGCGCATATAATATTAGCGTAAGAGCGGTCCACTTTAGGGGGAAGCGACTCGGCTCAGGTAGTTCAGTTAGGCGGGTTTCACACGTCAATAATCTCAGTAAACACGCTCCTCGGGCAGGACTCGAAGTCACGTCATTAAAACGAGCGTGTGTTTTAACTGCGGAACTCAAATATATACTAACTACATATCTATAATATTATTAAATTCTAAGCATGCCTTGTCTGTACATTAAAGCTATTTAAAATAAACAACTGGAATAGACTATATACACGATGGAGAACACGATACGATATTTTTTAGATTTCTTGTCTGTTTGTCTATTTATTCGGGATTCACGTAAAACCTACTGAGCCGATTTCCATACGGTTTTCACTGATCGACTGAAAATTCTTAGAATTAAACTCTGCGCTACTTTTTATATACTTTTTAAAGTGGCCTGATTAAAAAAATCAAATTTCAGTGTGATTTTTTGTTGATCGATAGCAAAAATGTAATTAAATTTGTGACCTTTTTTTATCCCGGGAACGGTTTGAAGTTGTTCGGATGCATTAAAATTAGCTTATTCCGACACAGTTTTCACTAACGGCGGCTTTAAAACGATAGCTTGCTTACATTCTTTTTTTAAACGCTGCGATACTTGTGACCCGGAACTCGCGGGCATATCCTAGTATTGTATATACTACAAGACACGATAGTGTGTGTTCAGTTTAGGGCAACAGGCAATGTACCCGGCACGCTTGTCCAGGACGGATTAGCTGGTTTTATACATCGCATCTTGGTGTGCAGCTTTCTTTTCGATGTTTTCCTTCAACTGCACGTGGCAATTGTACCATTATGCACATAACGTCATCCTTACCATGTAGGGTTCGAACCCACCTCATTTGAAACGCGTCTGTATTAGCCACTAAGTTACCACGGCTTGTATTACTTTACACAATGGGGTTAGATAATTAAAACCGTACCTAGTTATAACAAGCATGAAGTTAAACAACATCAAAACACAAGGCTTACACAAAACACATTAGTGTATGAGAATGTTGAAACGGTATAAAACAATTGAATTGTACTCATAGAAAATGTTTCACTCATACGAACGTCTAGTTTAACATTACAATATTGTCAAAAGGATCTGTTAAAATTTTTCAAACAATTGTAACATTGCAACATACATGTTATTTTTTGGACGGTATGTTTACGATATTACTGTTTCTAATCATTCTGAGAGAACTTGTTTAGATGAAGGTCAATCCTGACTTTTTTCTCGAGACGTAATACTCGTGTGTTATGGTCAACTTTTAAGTGAGAACTACATTAAACCGACGCACACGTCTGATTATCTTACGCGTGGAAACTGGAAGGTTGGTGTGCACACCAAATCCACACGTGTCTAAGACGTGTATCGCGCAATTCGCGCTGGTTGGAGCATTTTCTTTTCGGCCTCAACTCTTGGCAGATGGTGCTTAGGTAATGACGCGTTCGACGTCCGAGACATAGAGCTACACTATACACACCGTAATACGCCTACACTATTCGACAGAAATCTAGGATCGCTAGATCAGCGTCACACAATCGTACGTAGTGTCGCAACGTATAGCGTGGATGTAATGTAGCTCTAAACAATTAGTCGTTATATAAAATATATGGCCTCTAACGTGCTCAGATCGGTATAAGTGGCTCACGTGTGTCTAATGTAGTTCTAGCTTTATAGCTCGGGCATAACTGTAGGGGTAGTATTAGACACTCGTTGGGTCGGATCTATAAATCATTCCGGTGTTCCATATCATCGTCAAATGTCAAATGCATTTGACAACCGTGTCGGCACTGGGACGTAAAACTCCAATATCTATGAGGTATTAACCCTCCAGTATTCTCAGTTTAAAGACGGGTATAGGTACCACTGACAATTGGACAGGCTGCTTTGTTTTTGTGTCTGTTTTATTAGCAACATTTTTTTATTGCGAAAAACTAGCAAAAAAGCAAACTGCCCACTTGCTGGAAAGTAGTCACCGTCGTCTATGGACGTTTGGAACATCAGAGGCGTAGGCAATGCGTTGCCGGCTTCGATAAAATTTTATAATGCCCTTTTTAAATGTCGTAGCGCAGAGGAAACACCTCGATGGGAAGCGCTCTCCAAGTCGTCTTTGTACGCGGAATAAACGTTCTAGAAAACCGCTGCTTAGTTGAGCGTGGTAGCTCAAGGAAATAAGAGTGATAATCCCGCCGGTGGCTAGCAGTGAGCTGATGAAAATTTGGCACTAGCACCTTATCAAATAGTTCCTCGGAATTAGATGATAGAATACGCAGAGAGACGCTGATCCGTTTTGGCGCTGATTACACTGGCCCACAAAAAATAAAAGTGGACTGTACTTTTGACCAGACTTCTATTCTTCCGAATCCGAATCTGGGGTGAGTTAGTGCGTGGAAGTGAAGTGAAACTCACCCCAGATTCGGATTTCAAATTTCGAGGGTATTACATACACCATACATCCTCAAAATTTTGACGGTCTATGAACCAAACTGACTCCATATTCGGATTCAGTGAATCAAAATATATAAAAATAGATGGGTCTGGTCAAAAGTACAGACCGGTTTTTATTTTTTATGGGCCGATGTTATTAAGGCACCAAATGTCAGAGTTCCAATGTATCTCCTAAAAAATTACTAGAACTAATAGGACTCCATGTTAGTCCTATTAGTTCTAGGGACTCTCGCAAATGGCGCGTCAAATTGACACAAAAGTATGCTTGTCATTTATATGCAGTTGCCAGTCTATCGGTAATAATGAACGTCTGTGGCGGAAATACAATATGTCAGTCATTTCTAGGATAGACTAGACCTGTCATATCCATAAATGCAAAGCGCCCTATCCCATGTGATTCTTTATACTCATTTTATTAATTATTTGTGTCCGAGACATCGCTTGCACGGGACTTGGACGTTATACGTATATGTATCTTTTTCTATATACATAGATTTAAAGTCGAAGTGCCGTTTTATTTTTATTTTAAATCAGCCGCCTAAATAATTAATCCGCCTCGGAAGCCCGTTCCGTACAGAACAAAAAATTCGAAAACAGTCTTCTATGTGTAAACGTCGTCAAAATAGCAGTCTTGATTTATTTTGAAATTACAGTCAGAAGCTTCACTTTTATTATTAGATAATATAAATTCATGACAAATCAATCAATCAATAAATCTTTATTGTATACCAAATCAAAAATTAAAATAAAAAAATTATTGCATGAGTTCAGCAGACAGGCAGACGGCCCACTTGATGGAAAGCGGTTACCATCGCCTATGGACGTTTTCAACACCAAAGGTGCTACAAATGCGCTGCTGCTCTCTTAAGGGAGACTGGAACCTGGTCACTAATGCCGGAACACAAATCAAGGTTGTTATGGCGGCATACTCTAGACCAGGGGTGGTAGCCGTCCAGTCTGCCAAATACCCTAACGTCTGGCTGTGGGTGGTTTTACAGACATACAGACTAAAGCTATGCACAAACGGCGGTCTTATCGCTAGAAAGCGACCTCTTGCAGGACATCCCCAGGAATTAATTGAGATTATAATGACGATGGTGGTATAAATAATACATAGTACAATTTTTTACATTCTAATAATAAATATATAAATGCAATATACAAAGATTTTTATATATTAAATAGACATATACCTAATATACATAACATAAAAATACATATCTACAAAAATACATAATTGTTTATAGATAAATATGTGTATACATATGTACATACATTTAAATATCATCATATTCCAAAGACGGATAATATTTTCTAAACATTGTAAATATCGGTAGCGATTTTACTTGTTTGATAGCAACTGGAAGCGCGTTCCAAAGCTGTATACTTATATATAGCCTCGACGGTAAAAAAATTGTTGTAGAAAGTTGAACTATGCCCAGTGGTGTTTAGTTTCAGTTTAGTGGAAAATCAAAGCGTTCTTTAAGATAATTAGGAGTATTCGGGACAAATAAGATACTGTACAGAAGACAAAGAATATGAGTATTCCGAATGAATGAAATTATTAATAATTATAAAATCAGTTAATATGCGACGCAATAATACGATTATATTCAAGTGAATACAATACTATAATTTTTTACTGTAATTAGAATATTAGTTTTGAAATGAAAAACGGGATATCGTTTTTGAAATTTGGTACAAGACAATCAAAATAAACTGAGATACTTTTTATCATCGTACAAAGTCACAGCCAACTTAATTTTGTACGGGTGTACTGCGATGTGATGTCGTGATTCTAACGAGTCAAATGACTTATCAATTGTTGTTTAATCAGTAAATAAAATTATTTTAACATACATTTTTAATGAGAGAGAGAGTTAACACTTTATTGTACACCATTACAAAAAACACAGAAAAACTTGTAGCCTAAAAATGTTCTAAATATGCACAATGGGCGGTCTTATCGCTAATAAGCGATCTTTTCGAGACAACCCGTGGCAGGTAAAAAACAGATTCAATTTGTCAAAGGTAGTATACATAAATAGAATAGAATAGAAAACACTTTATTGTTCACCACATACACATAAAATAAACAATTTACAGTAGTCACATTAAACAGTAAAAGTAGGAACAATGGGCGGCCTTATCGCTTTAGAGCGATCTCTTCCAGACAACCCGGGTTACGGATTTTATGAATAGGAGATTCGCAAGTGTATGACTGTGGTGTGCAAATTAAATACATATATAATATATAAATAGTATATATAAATATCACACAATACCTATACCTAAAATAAATAAAATATAGAATAAACAATAACACATAATAATATTATATATATACTAATATATACATCATTAATATGTGTAGCAACAGCAAAAGCTATACAATATTAATACATAATATTAATATAAAATAAACGTATATGTAATTAGGTATTAAATATTTATTATAAAGTGAGATAATATACTCGCACCAGTTTTTTAAAAATGGGGAGTGACTTTACTTGTCTTATGTTTTCGGGCAATGAATTCCACAGCCGGACAGCCTGCACAGCGAAGGATTTGGTGTAGAAAGTAGAAACGTGTGCAGGTGTTTTTAAAGCGATATTATGAGAAGAGCGCAAATTAAGGGTGTGAGAAGTATGGAGGAAAGGAAATTAAGATAGGAAGGAGTAGAAGGAATAAATAATATGCTATACAGCAGATTAAGAAGATGAGCATTCCGGCGAAGTGAGATTGACAACCACTTGAGCTTTTTGCTATATTCAGAGACATGGTCATATTTCTTTAAACCAAATATAAACCGGATGCAAAAATTTTGAAGTCGCTCAAGTTTATTGAGTTGTTCTACGGTAAGGTCAAGATAACAGGCGTCCGCATAGACAAGGATCGACAGTAAAAGCGATTGAGCAAGTGTAACCTTGGTGGCGGTCGGTAGAAAGTATTTTAACCTCCTAAGTGATGCAGAAGAAGCAAAGACCCTACGACTCAGTTCTGTGATGTGAGGCCACCAAGACAGTTCCCTATCGATGATTACGCCCAGATTTTTAACTTTATCGCTAAAAGATATGCAGTTACATACATTATATTTTATTCAATAATAGACATACATATAAGTATGTAAAATATTATATTGTACTTATAATAACAGCCCATAAATGTCCCACTACTGGGCTCGGGTCTCTCATTGTAAGGCGACCGGGCAGTATACCCGCCTCGCTTGTCCAAGGCGGCTTGGCGGATTTGACACATCGGTTATCTCGATGAGCAGGTTGCATCACGATGTTTTCATTCACCACTGTTAGCACGTGGTAATTGTAATAATATGCACATTAGGTCAGAAAACTGTCTAAGTGGTGCATGCGTTCCGGCCAGGATCGAACCCGCGCCCTTTGAGTTTGAGACGTGTGCACTAGCCGTTACGCTATCACGACTTCTTAGCAGATTCTAACGAGAATTATACTTAATAGAATAGAATGATAAAAAAGAAATGCACTAAAAGGACCGAAACAAGATTGAGAATAGAAAACAAATTTATATAAAATATAAATAAAGTAAACTCTACTTCAATTTAATAGACTACATTATGAGCTGAAAGCCGAAGTTAAATACCGCATTAAGATTAGTAATAATTCGTTTGTTCAAAATTTTTATTATTCATATTATCAGTTAACGAACATGTAATTCTAGTTACTTTAATCAAAATTATATAACGGAGAAGGGTACTGTTGGGCCAAAGAAATGTAATGAGTTGAGATAGGCTCAGCATTAAATTCTTACTGGAAGACGAGACATCTTAAGAATATGACCACAAATAAAATAAGTTATCGATTGCCATAATCGATTTCTGTCAATGCATTTCAACTATTAATAATATGAAAACACTTACACCACACGATTAATTCGTTCAAAATAATTAAACCCACTACAAGTATAAAATCCAAATATCAACATAATAAAAATAAACCTTAAAATATATTTCAACTTTTTAGATTATAAGTTATTCCAAGTTTTCTGTAGTCATATTGTGTTTCGTTTCTCTGTGTGAAAAAAGCTGGGAAAATAAAACAACCTCTCCAATGCAATTCTTGATGATTTTAACACTTATATTTTTAAACGACTTCAATTCGTACATTCTCACTTCATCCGTATTTTCTGCAATTTCTCTAAGTAATTGTGCGGTGGTTTTGACTGTTGGTGTATGTCGGAATCTTGCAGTAGACTTGATTTTGATTATAGGAATCTAGTTCTTGTTTATTTGCACTTTACAAAACTAGATTGTTATTTTTTTTCAGATAATTAATCGAACTAACTAATCGATGAAGTTAAGTAATCGGAATAATAATTATAAGCGATGATTACGTTTGTTTGCTAAATATTGCTATTTTTGCCAATTATGATTAGTTATAGTCGTTTTATATATACAGTGTAAACTCCATCTAATGTCACTCGATTTAACGACAAACTCCCTTAAGCGTCCAAATCACTTAGCTTTGGTTGGTTTAGATACAGTGATACACTCTATATAGCATTACACCCACTCAATATCGACAACAATTAAGCAATAAAAAGTACCTTTTAAGGCCAAAATTAGTAAAAACTGCGCAGCTGTGTGCGTTATTTTATCGTTTTATTATCCTATCTCGTAATAAACTCGACTGTCAGCATCATGCATACCGAAATTTCTAAGAAATTCCGAAATACCGAAATTTCTAAGTACTTCCTTTATCACCAAGATGCCTCAATATCGCAAGATATAAATAGAATAGGTAGAAAAATACAACATAATTGCTTGTGCAGCAAAAGACGTCTGACAAAAATAACACTCCTCTCCATTTAACGACAACTCTCTATAACGATACAAAATACACAGTCCCTTCAGTGTTCGTTATATAGAGTTTACACTGTATATTCAAGCATTGTCGTTGGTTTTGTAGACACCAAGAGCTAATGGCGTATGGATTTGTGGATAATATGTGAATCTTGTAGGAGCTCCCAACTGAGGGTTTACCAGAACGCTACAAAATGTGGTTTTTCAAAAAAAGGTGTCATAAAATAGTTTAGAGGCCGGCAGCACGTTGATGGCATCTCCGGTGTCGCAAACATCCATAGGCGACGGTGACCGCTTTCCATGAGGTGGGCCGTCAGCTGGTCTGCCGTACTCCAGTTAAAAAAAGAGAAGCATGACGCTTATACTGTCCGGTCCTCTAAAAATAGAGGGGCCGGAACCAAGATCAAGCGAATGGTTACGTCAGACCTTACAAAATCCGCCGCTAATGTGTACTATACAATAATGACCTTGTGGGTAATGCTTTAAAGAACCATAAGGACATAGACGCGAGACTAATCGTTGCGATTTCTCGGATGGTTTTTACGAGCATAGTAATCTCTTTAACTATAGTTATATCTATTTATAATATTATACAATTATAAACATGCCGTGTCTGTTTTTTTAAGCTATTAAAAAGACAACTGGAATAGACTATATAAACGATGGAGAAAACAATGCAATCTTTTTAGATTTCTTGTCTGTTTGACAACTAATTCTTAGACTTATCTGCGCTACTTCTTATCCTGGGAATTTTTCCGGGAGCGGTTTGAAATTATTCGGGTGCATAAACATTAGCTTATTCAGACTCAGTTTCCACTAAAAGTATAGCTTACATTATTTTTAAATGCTGCGATATTTTTGTATCGAAAATCCCTCGGAAATCTTCCCGGGTATGGTACAAATTAGTTAGATTGCATAAATATTAGCTGCATTCGAGACGATTTCACTAGAACGATAGATTAAGTCCTTTTTCAAGTGATGCGATACTTTATATTCCCGGAATCCCGGCGGAATTTTCCCGGGAGTGTTGTAAAGTGGGTATTATACTTAAAAGTTAGCGGATTCAGATCCGATTGATACTAAAATAATATAATCCGGGAATTTTTTACTCCCCGAGGCATTTTTTTGACTGCGAAACCACTTGATGTTAGGACTTGTTTGATATGACAGTATTTATATTTATTAAATATCTTTAATAGAACAGATGTAATTATATATGCCTTTAGTAACAAACGTATCCTGGGTTTTGTGTTTTTAAAATAATTCCTTGGCCTGCTGAAAATACCCTTTGAATTTAAATACTGGCAAAATAACTAATCTACGTTACCTGTGAAACGCGGACGAAGTCATGGGGAAATACTATTAATATAATAAAACTTTAGGCATGTCGCAATTTTATGGATTTAAAAAAGAATAAAAAGTCAGTCAGTTGGTTCCTTTAGTCCCGTAGGTCCCGTTGGTCCACTTGGTGCACTCGGTCCCGGATCCCGTTGGTCCCTTTGTTCCCGTTGGTCCCGTTGATCCCGTTGGTCCCGTTGGTCCCATTGGTCCCGTAGGTCCCGTTGGTCCACTTGGTTCCTTTTGTCATTTTTGTCAAGTTTTGCCTCGTATGTAGTTTACAAATAGATGGGGGATGGTATAGTTTGCGATATAAAATGAAGTGAATCTTCTGGGGGCAAACACATAAAAAATTAATACAATGTAACCTGTACCGCCTGTCCTTTAAACAAGAGATACACACTAGAGGTTGACTAGGGTAAACTCTAGTAAATAATAATTTTGAATCAAAATTATTACAAACTGTTGAATGATTTTTAACTGTAGCTGAATGTGTAAGAATTTTTATTCTTGATAATACCTAAAAAAAGTAATTTGAAAATAACGAGTCGTACTTATCCGTATTTATTTCACTTCACGATAAAAAGGAAAAAATTCTTAAGGCAATTCAAACTAAACTGTACTAAGTTAAAATACACCGGCCACCCAAGGATTCTTTTTTGTCACAAAACGAAATAAGTAGCGAATAAATTCACTTTACAAATAAAATAATATGAGATTAATAAAGCTCTTTATTGGGGTTTATTTTTCCCTTTGAATCTATACGTTTGCGTCATTGGTCGCAGTAGTTAGTAGCAATAAGAGGGGCGGTTCTTTATTTTGCCAAACAACGGTCAAATTGCGCGAGAGTTGGAGCGAATTTATTCTTTATGCTAAATTCTCCATTTCCATTTTATTAGGTTCCAGTCTCGTTTAAGAGAGCAGCAGCGCATTTGTAGCACCTTTGGTGTTGCAAATGTCCATAGGCGACGGTAACCACTTTCCATCAAGTGGGCCGTCTGCCTGTCTGCTGAACTCCTCCAATAAAAAAATAAAAAATTTCTTACGATTTATAATGTAATCTTCAAACTCATGATTTTGAACTTATTTCTTTGTTTTATTAAGCGTGCGATATGATAAATTACGTATTATTATATTGGTAATAATAAATTGTAGTAAGCATTAATTGAATACAATAATTTACAGTTTTAATAACAAACATTATAGATTTATCATTTTATATAACACATGTAACATTTTATATATAACAAAAATTTCTGAGAATAAAGTTCTATTGCCTTCCAAACTACAAAGTAAGAAACTTAGCTTTCAAGGGAATGGGGTGAGTATATAAATTAGTTTTGATGCAAGGTTATATAAGCACACAATGAAATTAATAAACTTACAGTATACTGTAATAATATTTAATACTACCAGTGGATGCCGAATGTTCCCGCGGGACTTAGTCTGTGTATGATATAGATGTGTATCTGTCAAAAAAATCAAACTTTATTGGTTTAACAGAAACTCGCCTTCAAACCAATTTTCTTTGAAACTGTTTATACTATATGAGATCTCTTTTTACTTACACCTTATACCAATTATTTGGGGTCATCACAATATCTCTTTTCCTTCCACACTCCTCTATCCTGACATACATCCTCTGTCACACCACAAATTATCATATCATCCTTCATACAATCCAACCATCTCTTTTTTGGCCTATTCTTTTTGCCACGTGACTTCAACGATCCCGTATGATATATGACATATTTCCTATTTATTTATTTTTTAAGGATTCTGTAGCCAAATCACAAATAAATTATACGGAACGCTTCATTAGAGTGAAGCGCCTACACTTATCCTATTTTTATTGGATTTTATAGTCCATATTGTAAGTTTCAGATAAAATATTAAAGCCTTTTACAAGTTGGCAAATGATCAGATAAGAAATGTGGAGCTGGCCATTTATCTTTAGGGCGCCCAAGAGTGATTTAGCAAGAGCCCTTTGACCAAAACGCTCCTTTGAATAAATGATCAAACTGAACTGATACCAAAGAATTTTTTTAAATGTACAGAATTTGATATAGAAAGAAAAGAAAGAGAGATAAATATTTATTGGAGCAAATAAAGGCGCACACATAAAATACAAGGATTTTTACTAATAAATAGATACAGTTTAAGAAATGTACGTACATAAAATTAAGGGCAATGAGGCTGCAAACTCAGCACTATGCTATGTTAGGAACTAACACAGCGCTGATTTTCAGATAACATGAAATATTTTTTTAAAGTATTCATATAAGCTGTTACACATATGAAGTTGTGGTAGCGTAATGGCTGACGCACGGGTCCTTGTACTCAAAGGGCGTGAGTTCGAATCCTTGCCGGAACGCATGCATCACTAAGGCCCGGTTTCTGAGGTTACCAGTTATGAGTTCAATAACAATTGATTCCATAAAGTTATTTAATAGATAAACTTAGATTAACTGTTAACCTACAACTAGTACCAAAACTCGCCATTAGATCGACCTATTTCATAAGGAATACCTAATATTTATTTACATCAAACAAAAACGTCAAACAAAAGATATGGAATAGATAAACGCCTAATATTGGTCAGTTAAGTTGAACCTAGTTTAACTATCGTGCGATAGTGTGTTCAAAAACGCAATTTTATAAGTTATTGAACCGATAGCGCTAACAAATAGATAAACTACAGTTAAAAATACCTCAGAAACCGGGCATTAGGCAGTTTTCTGACCTATTGTGCATATTGTTACAATTATCACGTGCTAAAAACGGTGAAGGAAAACATCGTAATGAAACATGCACATCAAGATAACCGTCAAACCTGCCAAGCCGCCTTGGACAAGCGTAGCGGGTATGCTGTCCGTTCTCCAATAGTGGGAGGCCCGAGCCCAGCAGTGGGACGTTTATGAGCTTTTATTGTATTCCTATATCATTACATATATGTATATTATTACGCCTGTATCCAATAGAGGTAAGCAGGGATGACGGATTTTCATTCGCTACAATATTGACATACACCTCTCGCATCTACTTACATTAATCTCTTTATACATGCATTATTTGTGGTGCTCTTTATCCGACCTTCCAAATAACTGATTTTTGAAAATTTTAAGTACGTCGCAGTCTATCGACACTAACTTTGCTCCTTACACGCCCATACCGCCAATCAATGGTCATTGCTGTGCGTAGGCCTCCCCAAGTCTACGCCACGTATCTCGATCTCCCGCCTTCCTCATCCGAAAGACAATGCCACCCATAATTTTTTTTTTTTTCTTATAGGTATGTAGGTATTTCTTTAGGGTTCCGTAGCAAAATGCCAAACTTTAATCATTCATTCATGACTCATCTATGTGGGTCACTGCTATTTTTATAAATAAGATTTTTTTAGTTCTAAACGGAATGCGAAAAGAAGGTGTATTTTATTCATATATACCGCAACAGGTGCAGTGAACTTGTAAAAGAAACAAAATTCATGACTCACGAAGTGACAGCTAAAAAACTCAGTGTACAAGCAAATATGATATCAATTGACCGGTCTTAAATAGTTATTTTCAACATATTTATTTACATAAAAAATTACGCACCACACAATATAACCACACGAGTAATAGGTGCTCTCATCTAAATACCTATTTCACCGCACGCCGTGCATATGGTAACCGTCTGCTCCTTTGTAAAAACCAACTTATCACACCAGTTTCGTAATAGTTACATAAGATACTAGTGCGGTAAATTACAAACAAGTAGACGAATGTAAGCCCGATGCGAAGTCGAGGGCTTGCTGTAGTCTCGTTTTTGTAAAAACCAACAACTGCACATGTGTCATACGACGTTTTTCAAAACATTTGCCAGAGAACAGTACAATAGATAATGAAACAAACAGTCTAAAACTGACGCATATGCAAATGGCGCCACGTGTTCGTGGTGTAAATTAAAACTACATATTTCGTCTCATTTCCTCTATAGCATTAAAGTGAGACATATGTATTGGTCTAAAACGCTTCCAAAGAGGTTCGATAATTTCGCTTATTTATTGTCGTAATGTGAAACTCCTTGGTAGAATGCTTATATTTTTTTCACCTAAGTATATATTTACCGCACGTTCCATTGTATGGTGCATAATTTTAACTTTCGAACATTGTATACAAGCTTCGTAAATGCATTTATTGAGCAAATGTGTTAAAAAAGTTTTATGAAGATTTTTTGGAAATTGGATAGATGGCTACAATAATTTCTAAAATTATTTGCATATAAAAGAGCGGACACTGAAATATAAATCTTAAAATATCTCGACAGAATTATTTTTTAATTACTGTTCGGAATCTAATTAATATGATATTTTAATAACTTGAAAGGAATCGATACGTTCGGCCGTTGGACGAAACGTACACAAAGAGCCAACGAAGGCTAAGGAAACCCATTTGTTAGGCTTCCTACGTTCTTTGTGTAAGCAGCCTTAGGTATAGCTAGCACATGCTAAGTATTAACTTTTTGATAGGCTACTCTAGAATAGAATCTTACGTCGCTTAAAATTCACTTCGATAAAAGATTATAATTGGTTTGTTCCTTATCAACGTGGATTTCGTACATGCTACTTGTATTGTTTGGCGTCTGCTGGAGAGTAGTAAAATTAAGAAAAAGGACTTCGTCAATACAAAAGCAGTCTTTCACAGCTGAAAAATATATTAAACTAGGATATGCCCGCGACTTCGTCCACGCTTGACTTGAAATTCCCGCGGGATTCCCGCGACACAAAGTAACAGCATTTAAAAAAGAATGTAAGCTATAATTTCAGTAAAAACTGTATCGGATTAAGCTAATTTTTATGCACTCGAATAACTACAAACCACTCCCGGGAAAATTTCCGTGGGATTTTCGGAATAAAAAATATCACACATTTTATTACATAAAATTTACTGTCGCCTAGTGAAAAAACGAATTGTAATTCGATTATTGTTTAATGTGGCCATTTTAAATAATTCCCAGGAAAATTCCCTCGAGATTTCCGGTATTCCAGTAGCGCAGATTTTAAGTCTTATAATTTGCTATCGATCAGCGAAAACCGCATCGAAATCGGGCCAGTAGTTTTTACGTGAATCCCGAACAAACAGACAAGAAATCTAAAAAAAATGCATCTTGTACTCCATCGTTTATATAGGGTATGTCCAGTTGTTTTAATAGCTTCAGTGTACAGACACAGCATGCTTAGAATTTTAAAACATTATAGATATTTCTTATTGTAATAAAACGCAATGATCCAACTATATCCCAATTTTTTTTGGCTAAATTGTGTAAATATGTAGTACTAGCTGACCCGGCAAACTTCGTACCGCCTATACACAGTTTCTAAAGAAAAGCGAAATTGTTGTTTTTACTATATTCCAAGCATTTTTTTCATATTTACTCACCTTTTAAACCTTCCCTGGACTTCCACAAATAATTCAAAATCAAAATTAGCCAAATCAGTCCAGCCGTTCTCGAATTTTAGCGAGACTAACGAACAGCAATTGAGTTTTATATATATATATATATATATATATTTCGTATGATGGGTGAGAGTTCCGTTGATTCACTTCCCTAACAGATTGTTAATGTACGTGTCTAATTTGACACCCGTAATACTTCAAGTTAAAATTTTGTTGAGATTTGTTTTGCCACTTGTCCGTTGCCATTCGTTTTTCCACTTGTCTGTTGCGATTCGTTTTTTCACTTGTCCTTTGAAGTTCTATTATCCCGTTCTTCCTATCCCTTTCTATAAACTGGTAACGCATTGGCTCTGCCCCTAGTGTTGCTAACGTCTATAGGTGACGGGAACCATTTTCCATTAGATAGGCCGTCTGCCAGCGTCGCAATAAGAAATAATAAACCTTTGAAAAATCGCTGCGGATTATTAGACCTCAAATTGTATTTCAAAATGCTAGATGGCGTAATGAAATATCGACCTAAGAATAGTCAGCCTACCTGATTTTATTGTCGCATTGCACACGGACTGCGGATTGTGTGAATCCATACATTGCAATTTACTTTCGCGACAAACGCGTCGCAAGCAATCGTGGCAAATTGTGAAAAATGATAAGTATGCTGGATATTAAACGAAGAGGCCGCTGAAAATTCTATAATATTATGAAAAGCTAAACAGGCCATATCTGTATGTTAAAGCTATTAAAAAAACAACTGGAATAGACTATATAATATATAGTCTATTCCATATAGTCATATAATATATAATATATTTATCCGTGCAGGGACGGAGAAAGAATACAATTTCCTGCGGCCGGGCGGCCAGTCGTAAGAGGCGACTAAACAACCCACAGCCAGGTGTTAGGGTATTTGCTCGACTGGATGGCTACCACTCCTGGTCTAGAGTATGCCGCCATAACAACCTTGAGTTGTGTTCCGGCACTAGTGATCAGGTTCCAGTTCCCTTAAGAGAACAGCAGCGCATTTGTAGCACCTTTGGTGTTGCAAATGTCCATAGGCGATAGTAAGCGCTTTCCATCAAATGGGCCGTCTGCCTGCCTGCTGAACTAATGCAATAAAAAAATATATAAACAATGGAGACCACGATGCATTTTTTTTTTGATTTGTTTGTTTGTCGATTTGTTTATGAATGAATGAATAAAAACACTTTATTGTTCACCAAAAATTAAAACTACATTATTAAAACTAGGTACAGTAAATGTTGAACAAAGGGCGGCCTTATCGCTTAAAGCGATCTCTTCCAGGCAACCCCCTAAACTAAGGAAAATATTAAGACAACAGTGGCCGTGAAGACAATAAATAATATGGAACATTTCAAGAATTAGTGAAAAATAAATAATAATATACTTTATATACTTTACAAACATAGGATATATCATACTATATATAATCAGCAGCGTGTTTTAGACTTGCGAAGACCAAAGATATTTAATAACCATTAGTTTAAAAGACGACATGCATTTAGCTTGTCTGGTGTTGAGTGGCAGTGAGTTCCATAAACGGACAGCCTATACCGTGAAAGAGTTATCAACGAAGGAAGAAGTGTGTACAGGTGTCATTAACGAGAGATTATTACTAAAGCGTAAATAACGGGAATGAGAAAGAAGTAGGAAATGAAAACGTTCCTTTAAATACGGAGGGGTTCGAGGATCGAAAAGGATATTGTACAAAAGAAAGAGTAGGTGAACATTCCGGCGAAGGCGAATAGGTAACCTATTTATTCGGGATTCACATAAAACTACTGCAGATTGCGATGCGGTTGTCGACGATCGACAGCTAATTCTTAGTTTTAAAATCCGTGCCACTGTTTATCCTGAGAATCCCGCGGGAATTTTTCCGGGAATGATTTAAAATGTTGGTCTTATTTTTATTCTTTTATTTTTATGTCGTATTTCTGTACAAATTGTAAGTAAATCATGAACACGTCTATTTTCGGCTCACGATCGACTTGCCGCCTTAATTAATAAGAATTTACAGTTGACTTATGCTTATCGGAAATCGCCAGTCGCATGGCTTGTATTAATATAGAGGCTTTTCCACGCTTGGTAGCGTAGTACGGCTAGACGTCGTGCGTCGCTTTGGCTGGCTTAATATTCAATATCATCGTCTGAACACGGCAACTTTATATAGGAGTATTTAGGTGCAAGAAATCTCCATTGTTACGGTCCGAAACGAAACCCTCGTGAAACCTTCTGGTCCGTCTGTCTGTTTTTATATGCCATGGTAATTATTCTCCAAGTACTATAAGAATAGGCTCAGTATTTTCGAAGGAAAATTGTTGAGGCATATAGACAGACGACATGACAATTTATAAGGGTGTCGTTTGAAGCGTAAATTTAATATGATAATTAAATGATCTTTCAGTTACATCACATACATTACATACACACGAACTGAGCTTGCAACGAAGTTCCGGGAAAATAAAATGTATTTACTTAAAAACAAAGCTTAATACTATCGTGGAAGGGGAATCGCCCAGTAAAAAACGTAACTTGGAATAGCTAAATCCTAAATATTTACCTTCGATCAACAATAGACAGGTTGAGTCTAGAATTCTCATAGTGAAACCGGCTAAAGGAATCCGATTATGATGGGTTTCAAAAGTAACTAAGAAGTAGAGAATAAATATTTTTTCCTTGTAGCAATGTAGTGAGTTTTATTGTTTTATATGGCACCGACTACTAGGAGTCCAATTCTGCTATTTCAATATCAGGCGTTGCGAATATATTCAAAGTACGTTCCACTGCGATAGTGTTAAAAATTCGTATTCTGCTAATTCCTCAATATGATCTCGACATCGTCGCGGTAGGTGTATGTATTAAGATCTGAGGTAAACTGTCGCACTCACAGTCAATTAATTGACCATTATACTTCAATAGTTCTAATTTTTTTTTCCTCCATTGAGTCTTCGTTTCTTGTTAGTAAAAAGCTTAGAGGATAAAATACGATTAACATAAGCAAATATGTCTTATGTATAGCTCCTATATTCATACGTTATCTGTCAATATTTAACGTCATTTACCAACAATATTGCATAATAGATAACCCATTTAACTCATTGCTATATCTGCGTGAAACAGCCTATAACTATAACACTACACCAGATAAAACAGCAAGGTAAGAACAATATATTTTTTTACTTTGATGTTAATTAAGATGATCTTTAGTTGCTGCTTACAGATTCGTGTGATGGTCTGGTAAAGTAAATCAGTTACATATAGATTTTTTGTTACAAATAGCAACCAAAAATATTTTCAACACATTTGCTTTAAAAAATACAATTATGAAGCGTGTATTACATTGCTGAAAGTTAAAAATGACGCACAATAAAACAGAACGTGCGGTAAAATATGCACTTAAATGAAATAAATAAGAATTCCACCAAGGAGTTTCACATTACGAGAATAAAGAAGCTGACTACTCGAATCTCTTTGGAAGTGCTTTTGATCAATACATTTATCTCACTTTAAGACTATAGAGAAAATGAGATGAAAGATGAGGTTCTAATTTTCCCCACGCATAAGTGGTGCCGTTTGCAGATTCGCGTCATTTTCTTATGAGAAACCTCAAAGATTGTTGCTACTTTGCGACTACTATTTTTATGTTTGTTTCATTACCATCGCACGGTTTTCTTACAAATGTGTTGAATAACGTTGTATGACACACGTGCGGTTGTTGGTTTTTAGAAACTCGTAACAATGCTAACCCCCCGACTTCGTCTCGGGGCTTACATTCGTCTAATCGTTTGTAAAAACCAACATGCCACTAGTATCATAAATAACTATTATGAATAATTCAACATTTTTACCTATTTCATATCGGAGATAAGGAGGTGAAGTCGTGGTAGCGTAATGGCTAGCGCACGCGTCGCGAACTCAAAGAGCGCGGGTTCGATCCTGGTCGGAACGCATGCACCACTTAGGCAGTTTTCTGACCTAATGTGCATATTGTTACGATTACCACTGAAGGAAAACATCTTAATGCAACCTGCACATCGAGATAACCGATGTGTCAAAACTGCCAAGCCGCCTTAGACAAGCATGGCGGGTATACTGCCCGTTCCCCTATAGTGGGAGGACCGAGCCCAGCAGTGGGACATTTATGGGCTGCTATTATTATATTATTATTATAAGGAGATGGGGAACTAACATTTTTTGCACATTTATTACCAACATATCATATTTCAAATCATTTAAGTCTATTGCAACAGTAGGTTAAACTATATACCGAATGCGCCAAATACATTGTCTATACTATTCAAAATAATTTCTATGTATAACTTTTACATTATAAGTGTTTCACATTTACACGAGGGAAATACGAGAATCGTGAATGTTCTCATGACTAAAAACTGACAATAATCCAAGAAAGAGGCTAGAAGCAACGAAAATTATGTAAATCAGGGGTCTTAAAGCGATCAATTTTGCAGATTCGTATTACGAATATGACAAGTATCATAATAAAGTGGAACTTTATGTTAAGCCTTACGCCTACCATTATATTTAGATTCGTGTTAATTTCACTAAACGATTTGACAAAACCATCCGCTTTACCTCAGTCCACATTCACGTTTCTCGTACTGATCTCGCTTGAAGCGTGGAGCGTACATTAAAAGTACGTTGAGTCAAATATTTAATTAATTCTGTTTAATAGGTCGATGCTTACCAGTCCTCTGCGTACACCTGTTTCATCTATATGGGCTAATATCGTACTTCAAACTGGACGCAGTACGAGCCTGGAAGCTCTTCAGCCTCATCGAGGAGGGCTATCATAGCGCGAACCCGTATCACAATTCGGTGCATGCTGCGGATGTTACTCAAGCTATGCACTGCTTCTTACAGCAGAAGCAGGTAAAGACCTTTCATTTAAAATCAATCCCTATATGTTTTTAGAGTTCCGTAGCAAAAACAGAAGCCTTATGAGATCGTCGTGCGCCTTACAATCATCTGTCTTTGTATGTCACGGCTATTTTTCTCGGAAAGTATGCTGTCTAGTAGGAATCGCTAAATAATATAAATACGAAGTAGCCACCACACTGATGGTTGAAAAAATAAAATTCATTGTACATAGTATTAATTGATCAAATTTTGAAAAATCATGATGATGATCTTTGATGTCTTTTTTCATTTGAATGTGGGCGAGAAATAAGTTCCCAAGGTGTTCATTTTTTGTGGTCATCTTCAATTGTAAAATTCAGAAAAACAGTAAGGTGCAGTTTGTAAGATACTGTGGTCACTTTTACGGTGACTTTATATACTGAACGGTTGTTATCGTTACTAGTATTCTTTCACGTTATTACGGGTATTATGGATTAGTTTATTTTCTTTCATCTTCTTCGAATCTATTAGGGTCAGTACAATACCTGTATCTTTTCCTTCCATACTTTTCTATTCTGCCTTACTTCCTCTGTCACACCAAATATCATCGTGTCATTCTTCACAAAATCCATTCATCATATTTTGTTCTATCTATACTTTTATGTTCATCTATCTTCCAGTTTAACTATTATTTTTGTCACATCATTTTCATCCTTTCTCATTACATGCCCAGTATTACCTCTGAATTGTGCATATGCATATGTGCATGTGTTCAAAGTAGGTGTTTATGTTTAGTATTGGTAAAGGGAGTCGTAGCCTTGTGATGTTGTGAACACCTTTTGTTCTCACGGTCTGCTTGTAAACCTTTGTTATTTACTCACAAGACCATTGTTTTCAGGCACGTGTTGCTATAGTAGGTCACGCTGAACTTGTTTGAAACCCGCCTTGACTATACATGTAATCATTTAGTTTCCTATTTGTATCGATATTTAGTTTTGTTAAAGTTTATGAGGTCACTTAGGTAAGTGGTGTAAATGAAACTTATAAAGTCGTCGTCTGCCAGTGTTTGTTAATATATGTTACAGCCATTTGAAACAAACAATTTCAGTCTTATGATAATATCGTTTCTAATGAAAATAGAACAATAGAAATTGAAGTTTGCAATAATCTCACTCCAGAAAGATTTACAAGACAATTTCAAAAGAGTTCAGTTATTGCTAAAATGGCTACGGACCCATAAAAGTACTTGCGGCTAGACGTTATACGCGGTGTGACAATTGAGTTCCGGGAATTTAGTCATAGCTCGGGAATTGGCAAACAATACATCGTTTGAAACGCGGAGACCTTTAGTTGCAGTCTAAGTTTGAAGTCAACAAAACGTTTGCATTTTGTCTTATGTGTGTTTTTGGAAAATAACACTTTTAATAGAATAGAGGGAGACTATTGTGAAGGTATGCAATAATCTTTTTTTGTCTCATTTTGCTTGTCTTTTATTGAAAATCTCCCGTAACGTAATTGTCACACCTCATAGTACATCAAGCGTACAAATATGCATAGTCCTGACAAAACACTTCCGTGGACAATAGGCCAAATCTTCAGCGCCTCACTCTAATTTGGAATTCATGAACTATACCAGTACAATATAATAAGTACATCAAACCGTAAACGTGTCACTGTCTAGTTTCGGGTTATATCTAGTGTTAGCAAAATCGACAGCTTCATTCACGAGCCACCAGCAATTAACAGATATTGTTTATATAAGTTTGACCTTTGTAAAATAGGAGCTTTATCCATATGCATATGATTGTGATTTCAAATATTCACCCATGGAAATGTATTTCATAGTATTCTATTTGTTTATTTGTTATGTAGTTATCTTTGTAGTTCTAGCTAGATCTCTAGATAAAGAGCATGGAACTCTTCTGCTGGAAAGCTGAAATTGGACGGTTAATCTCTAATTTTTTAATTGGGTACAAACGGGTAAAAAAACCATTAATGAAAACGATCCTAACCGGTGACAACCTTTGTCACAAATGCCTTTTTTATTCTCTAAAATTCTAAGAATAGTAATTTATTATTTGGCATCGTTTTAGCTATTGATATTGAAATTTTTTCATTTTTTTCAAAATCACACGCAGTTACAGTTTTATTTATTGGTATAGATGTTTATACGATGTCAATGTGAAATTCAGTTCGTACCTTTGTTTCCTCTTATAGTAACCGCCATACTGATGGTTGAAAAAATTTAATTCATTGTACATAGTATTAACTAATCAAATTTTGAAAAGTTATAATGATGATCTTTAATGTCTTTTTTCATTTAAATGTGGACGAGAAATAAGCTCCCAAGGCTGTACATTTTTACACTAATGAATTATTACAGAATACAATATTTCACATGAATGGGATAAATGTATTTTATTAAAACAATTACAGTACTATTTTATAATAAATAAAGCCTTAAAATAAATTATATCCTACTAGCTGTCTCGGCCGACGTTGTCCTGCCCTGAAAAAATAAAAATCTAGAACCCGATTCCAGCGGCCAAGTATTTTGTTTAGATTGACGGATTACATTATTTGAAGTTTTAGTAGGGATCTCTAATTTTATATAGCATATATTAATTAAGGATAACGTAACATTCGAATGGTGAAAGAATGTTTGAAATTGATCTAGTAGTTTTTGAGTTTGTTCGTTACAAACGTACAAAAATGTAAATGTTTACTCTTTATAATATTAGTATAAAATAATAAACTGTATACACAAATTAAAATAAAACTAACAAACATATACACTATAAAACTATATATTAAAATTGTTTTATAATAATTTTTATTCTATAGTTAAAAAAATAAATTATAAACTGTGAAAAAAAAACTTATGTTTACATCAATCCATTTTTCTACTACAGATAAAGTTACAAGACCTTACATCTTTGAAATTATAAGAATTTCCGCAGAATAGCTATCGGAAGTGCACGCGATCAAATACACGTTGAAAGTTGTAGTCATAAAAAATAACAAGTTGTGTTGTAAATAAATTCTGGTATTGCAACTCTACATTTTCTTCTTTGCGGAACCCTCTTTGTATTACTAACTTAATACCCTTTGTTATATGAGTGCAACAAGCTTCTTATTGTTCTTCATTACAGTAGCATGCATTATCAGCAACACGCTTTGCATTTCTTTCATTCATCCATATATATATATAATTCGCAATATTGTTACAAGAGTCTATTTATAGGAATATACTAGGTAAGCTTACTCCATTGTCTCTTACTTATACTCAAATGTGACCATTTGAGATAGCGAGCTAATGAGAAATTATAATACCATGATAAAAAAATGTATTCAATAACAAGTTTTTTTCTTTTCAATTTTTCACCAGTCACCCACCCCCCTCCAACCTTTTGCGGCACCTGGATAGTTAATTTTTCGAAACTGTTTTTATTTTACTTTTGTCCCTTTACTATTTAGTCCCTTGAATTTAAGGGACTAAATAGATGTATAATTATACATCTATATACCAGTGCCGCGGGCTAGAAATTCGGACACAGGAAGCCGGTTGAAAAAACGTTCTAACTCGCGATGTATTTTCTTTTTACAATGTGTATTTTTAATTTTGCAATCTTAACGCAAATTTAGGAATAAAAGCCGGTATCCGATTAGGTTATCAGGCTAATTCACCCAATACGTGTGGAAAGCCGCCGAGCGTAAGAGATAGTAATATATTAACAATATACGCACGAATGAAAAACGTAAGCGCCAATAAATTCGTGGCGCTTTCGACCTTCTTTGGTCGCTAGTCACTAGTTTCTTAAAGGTAGGCTATGGGGTCTCGAGTTGTATGAAGTCCACGCCACTGTTGCATATTTTCCTATACTGTTTCCACTATTTATATATTGCTATGTGTATATATGCAAGTAGTTTCATATATTACCTAATTAATCTAATAGTAACATGTATTATAATTTATTCACTTGTGTATGCAATATATCTTCTTCAATAAGATATCGAATAAAATGTGATATCTGACTTTCATCAAATACAATATCAGATTAAAAGTACTTTGCTTAAGCAGAGATACTACGCTATTGAAGAATATTTCAATAACAACTGCGTTTGTATAAGAGCTCACTCCGGTCTCTTATCCGGTTTGTTATCTTATATATAACTGACTGTGCGCGCGACTTAGTCCGCGTGAAAATTTCCTTTCACGAAACCCTAATTTTAAAAGTATTCTCAGTTACTCCATCGGCTGTCTGTCAGTGAGTCCCATCAAAATCAGTCCAGCCTTTTCAGAGATTATTTGGAACATATGGTTTTTTGTCTCAGAACCCTAAAAATAAGTAGACTCCTTATAACATCAGCTGTCCGTCAGTAAAAGTCCCGTCAAAATCGGTCTAGCCCTTAAAGAGATTAGACGGAACATACAGACAGACAGAAAAAGGTATGAAATTCTGTATTCGGAATCTTCTGGCACGAATTATCCCCCCTGATTTTTTTCACATTTTTATTTTGACCACAGACACTTCAATTTTATTTATCTACATAGTTGTTTTTTTTCTGTAATACATGTTAGGGCTTTATGGAGATAATTATGTTGCAGTAAAAGTGGTTTTTAGTATACCATGTCATTATTACAACGCAAATTTTCTCTTTTTTTCTTATTATGCACTCCATTAATTCTTCGAAAAGTAATTGTGTAACATATTAATTCACTTAAAATAGAGCTTGAGACAAGCAAATATGATGTAAAACAATTTTTGGCTAGTCGTGATGCTGGACAGTTTTTTGCCGCTTTTTCTTCTTAAACAGTGATAACACGTTGCGAGCAGTGTAAATATAACAGGAAGTTGATATCATTTTTAACTTATAACCTTCTAACAATTTTCTAAAAAAAATTCAGCCAGGTGGTAGGGCATTTGCCCTGGTTTAGAGTATGCCGCCATAACAGCTTTGAGTTGTGTGCCGGCGGCATCAGTGGCCAGGTTCCAGTTTCTCCTTCAAGGCTGGCAGCACCAATGCTATTGCTAATTTCCATAGGCAACGGTAATCACTTTCCATCGCAGTTGGTCCGTCAGCCTGTCTGCTGAGCTTCAGCAATAAAAAAAGAATTCTTTAGTTTTCGCGACTTGTATACATAATAAGACTACGTTTTAACCATTTTAAGCGCGGTAATTTATTTGATTTTTGTTATTCCGACTTTGTTATGCTGAACGATTTCTTGCGCCGCTTCTTCTCTTCAAGCCATAACATGTTGCAAAGCGGTGGTAAATTAGATGAGGCTCCCATAGAGTAAATAATAACCATAAACAAAATTAAAACAAAATAATCAAAATGAACTAGTTGGCGGTAGGCTAAATAAAACTTTAACAATACTCGTTAAAATTTGACATCTTTGTCTTCCGTGATCACGGCCACTGAAAAGTGGCCGAAACATCGGAATAACAAAAATCAAATAAATTACCGCGCTTAAAACCGTTAAAACGTAATTTTATTAAAAGAAATAAAATTACAATTTGTGCTGGTTATAAAATCTTCTTTATCTGAAATGACGATCAAACATTTTAGTATGTCTTGAAGAGGCACTGTTATAAATATTATTCTGTCTATAATTTGACATTATTTAAAACATTTGTTATCAGATCCGTGAACACATTGAACCTTTGGAGGTGATGGCTTCTCTATTAGCAGCCATCGCCCATGACATGGATCATCCTGGTGTCAACCAGCCGTTCCTGATTGCCACCTCCAATCATCTCGCTGCACTGTACCGGGTAAGGGATTTTTGTTATTGTATAATCATTATAATCACTGTGATAAATCATTGGTCAAAGTATCTTGTGCTATGTTCTTTTGTTTGGCACAATGTAAGTATTTGATCATCAAAAAGTAAGTTATAGGTAGCATGGACTGATGTTTTGGAGGATACGATATTTTCCGTTTTCACATTTGCTCTTTGGCGTACATAATTTATAATGCTTCATGGACGATTTAAATAAGCGTGTGTGTATGAAGAGATCAATGAAAATAGATGAAGCAAAAAGTGTTTGTTAGGCTGTCAAAGACGCTATACTTTCATGGAAAATAGATACAAAAGGATTGAATAACTCTCAGATCAATGGAAATACAATTAGACACGGCAAAAGGTTGTTGAGTAAATAATAAGTCAAGTATTTTCGTGAATTTTATTGCTGGAATAGGTGCAGTGCGTAAGTTGAAGTATCCCTTAATGGGAAATGGTTACCGCCGCCTACGCCTATGCACATTTGCAACATCAAAAGCGCTACCAATATGCTGCCGAAACACAACTCAAGGTTGTTATGGTAGTATGCTCTAGAATTTTCTATTAGTTTTACTCATTTGAAATTATTGACTTCCATGACACTTACATGACCACGGTCACTTCAAATGTTAGCGAACGAGACTGGAACAACATAAAATAGTACTCGGGTACATTTATAATATTATACAACTCTAAACATGCCGTGACTGTACATTAATATTGTAAAGACTATATAAATGACAGAAGACACTGTGCATTTTTTTACATTTCTTGTTTGTTTGTCGGAATGTCTTTTTTTTTTTAAAAAATTCGCAGACAAACACACACACTGTATATCCCCAAATTAAGCGAGTTACGCTTGTGTTATGGGTAATATACAACGGACCACTCTGGGGCCTATCCCAGACACTCAGACCATAGTAAATAACGAAGAAAATACGTTGCCGAAATTTACTATACCAGGAATCGAACCCGGCGCCTCTGCATTGCAGTGAGGTAAGCCGGCAAAGGCTTAGCCCGCTCAACCACAGAGGCCGTGTCTGTTTCGATGCGGTTTTCGCTGATCGACATCAAGTTCTTAGACTTAATAATAATAATTATAAAATTATTTCAATGTTATCAAAATTTAAATTTCGAATTAATTCACGGCACAACAATTAATTAGTAAAACCAATACTAGGGCATTACACCCGCGTCACTATAATACCAAAATGATTTCAAGTATGGACTCTACCACCGGGCCGCGAGGAGGCAGAAGACAAGCAAACTCATGCATTTGTCTGGGTGTGCAGTTGCACCCATTTACGTAGCAGTGGCGAGTCCCATCGATCTACAAAAAGACTGAGCATGCTGTTGGTGCTGCCGCGAACGCGGGAATTTGAAATCTGCGCTAATTTTTATCCCGGGAATCGCGCGGGAATTTTTCTGAGAATTATTTTAATAGACCAGATTTTAAAAAAATGCGAAATATAATGTGGTCTTTTCACTGGTCGATAGCAAATTTTATTTAAAAAAATGTGTGATATTTGTTATCCCGGGAATCCCGCACGAATGTACCCGGGAGTGGTTCAGGTATATAAAAATTTGCTTATTCCGGCACAGTTTTCACATAGGTTACATTCTTTTTTAAATACTGTGGTACTTTGTGTCCGGGGAATTCGGCGGAAATTTCAAGTCAAGTGTGGGTGAAGTCGCGGGCATGTCCTAGTGTTACAACAAATTCTAAAAAAAATACATATGAAAGAACAGGCGATAAAATAAAATTTTATTATCTAAATTTTAAAATATGGTAGAAATACTTTTAATTACTATTTAAAAGATATTAATAAATATGCTCATGACTTCTTTTACGTGTGTTATGACGTCATAAGTAGGCACGCGCCTTAAAATCTATGAGGCTACGACGTTGTGTAAGTTTATAAAATTATCTTAGTTGATGTGATTACCTGCTCCCTTGTTGACACAGTGAAAACGTCTTAAATGGACCTCTAACTACATTTCGACATACGCGTACAGTGACTATAATATGTACCTAAATTATACTATTTTCGTTTCAATACAAATTATTATCATCTTTATAAATAAGTTAATAATTAGCAAAAAGACTAATATATTTTCCTGAAGGATGCGATGATACCCACGTCACGCCTCCTTAAAGACTTTTTCCAAGCGTGTTATAGATAGAACCTTAATTAGTCATATTTTTATGTACAAAGTGCGTCATTTTCATAACCGGCCTCTCTTAAAAATTAATACGCAAAAACAAACATACTACCCATATGTTTAAAATGGTGATACATCACAATCACAGAGTACATTAATATAATAGGAGAATACAATGAATTAATATTAAATACAATGACAGAAAACTTACTTTTAATTAAGAAAATTAAAAAAGTTCCAGAGTAAGCTTTAAGTTAAACGTATATTAGTCGTAATGAGAATATATAAACGTGTATTGTATGAATTTCATATGATAATAAAATAATTTTTACTTTACAAACAATGTATACATAAATCATAAGCTAGTACAATGAAGAAATTTATGAAACAGTTAAAAACTTGGGAATAGTCATTGATAGTGAACGCTCTTGGAAGTGTCAAATATCCGAATTGAGTCGTAGAGTTTTTCTATCGTCTAGGTCTCTTAGAAGGCTGAGAAACTTTTTGCCTACTGCCACCAAAATTATGCTTGCAGAACTTCCCATATTTGATTATGCTGACGTCTGCTATCTCGACATAACCACAGAACAGCTAAATAAACTTGAGCGACTTTAGAATTTCTGTATCAGATTCATATTTCGTTTGCGAAAATATGACGATGTTTCTGAATTTCGTATGAAGCTCAAGTGGCTTCCTTCGTTTTCGCCGGAATACTCACATTCTAACTCTCCTTTATAACATACTGTTTAATCCTAATAGTCCTTCTTACCTTAAGGGACGTTTTGAATTCCTTCGTCTCCCCACTTCTCACAATTTGTTCTCAGATACATATCGTAGACTCCTGACACCTGCGCACACTTCATCCTTTTATGATAACTCTTTTACAGTGCAAGTTGTCAAACTCTGGAATGCGTTGCCTCTTACTGTCAGAGAGGCCAAAACATTACCTACATTTCGGAACTCGCTTAGAAAGTACTATCTGTCTTTAAATAAATATGTGTAATATATTAAACATTCACTTATTTATCTATTGTTAATATAAAATGCTTGTTATATATAATGTTAATAAAAATATTTATTTAGATAATTTCGTATATATGTATATATTGGTATTCTATAAATGTGTCTGGATCTATGTATGTATTAAATTTATAAATTACTATAAGTATGTACATTTAAATTGTACAGTCCTATCTTTTTTCTGGCCCACCTACATCGCCAGATTAGTTAAGAATTTCTTTTAATCTAGGTTGCCTGGAAGAGATCGCCTTTAGCGATAAGGCCGCCTGTTGTTTTTCCAAGAAGTATTGTAATTAAGCAATTTGTTTTTGTATTTGTTTATTTTAGTTAGCAATAAAGTGTTATCTATCTATCTAAATATATAAATAATCTAATACAATAAAAAACTTAACCTATTTGTATTGTATTCTACCCATAGTCCCTCAAGACAATAAGTAGAATACTGAGTCTGGATCACCGTCTTCTATGGGTAAGGTGCCCAGATTATATTGATATTGTATTATCAATTCATAATTGTTCTCAGCCAATTGATGCCACTGCTGAACGTGTATTTAAGTCTTGGTCAAATATATGAAGAGATAGAGTTCTTTTAATCTGTTAGAAAACTTCAGACCAGGGGTGGTGGCCATCCAGGCGAACAAATACCCTACAGCCAAAGGCTTATTCTCAAAAAAATGTATAAAAAGAAAATGTGAATGCCTATTAAGAGTATGCCTGCAGTAACGAGATGTACACTCGGCCTCGATGTTTATGTCCCCGACTATTCTATTTTAGAATTTTAAAGATATCCTCAAACATACTGGTGAACGATTTCAAGAATATATCAATTTCACAACGCAACCTCGATCCTTTGCTTCGTATAAAACTTCATAATCTCATACCTGTCTATAACATGTTCAATACGTTGACAACTTCATTGAATAACTCACGATGGCATACCAGCACTATTTCGCAATAGGATTTTTCACTGCACTGCATTCAATTTTCCATTTCACGCTTGTTGTATGTCGAAGGCAATCAGTCACACATATTGACAAATGGCATAAATCCGATTTTCACATAGCCTTTTAGTGGCTGTCCAACGTTTGTGCTTTCCGCTCTATACATATTTGCAAATTAAGGTTTTCTATCCATGGAATATGTTTAAAATTGATTGATTAAACTGTCGAGATTTCAAAAAGTTAGTTATAATAGTTTATTGGACTACTACGGAAGTAGCTGCTGGATTTATATACCTTGTGTTAGCGACGCTGAGACTTCATAAAATATATGCACAAATGCTTATGTCGTAACAGAAGCAAGAGATTGAATAGATAATATTCTATAATTTGTCATAATATATTGTTGAGATGATATTGTTACGAGCTACAGGACTCGAATTAAAAATGCCGTTGGAACTACTATAGAATTTATTAGAACTGTACAAACACGTATAAAACAAATACAAATAAAACTGGATGCCACCAGTTTTCACTGTACGATTCAATACAATTCGAACGCGCAAAGTCCGTTGTCTATATCGCTAATCGAGAGTACTAGAGAACGTCTTACTCGTTGCGTAGTCGTCGCTTGACTGCGCTCGCCCCTCCATTCGGCATCGTCTTATACTAACTACACAGTTTCTAAGAAATATTCATTTGCACACCTGCGAACGTCCACAAAGTCGAAAACAATAATATTAGGGATTAGTTCGACGCTAATGATGGTTATAAAACAAGTAAAAAGACAACAGAATGTTTTTTTAACTACATATTCAAAAGACAAAAGAGTTCCTTAATCCGGGAGGACAATAAGCTGCGCTTACAATAGGCTGTGCGGCTTATCTTTGACGGCATGTAACACTATATATCGATCACGTCCTCATTGAAGAATGTAACATCGGGCGGTAGGTAAAACAACTGTGTCCGCCTCATTTGAGCGGCGGGTTTTATAGTATAAAATATCAAAAATTACCGTCAATTAAATTATCATCTGTGCGAAGTGTAAAATGTCTAATAACTTGTAAATAGTTGTTATAGATATCAAGAGTATTTAGCATATAGTAAAACGTAGGTTTAACAATATCGTGAACAATAGCAAGCAAGCAATACTTGCTTGATGTTGGTTATACAAATTTATCTCTTTATTCCTTTTTAAAGAACAAGACGAAGTTGTAGGTCTTTGCTCCTACTAAGACAGAATTGCTAACACTTGATACTTATACTGTAACAGACGTTGTTATTACTAGAAGTTCTACAACAACTACGTTTGCCATTAAGTAAACATATAATGTAAATCTTTACACTTTTTTTATAATATTTTGAAAGACGTACCAATAAATTTGGAAGAACCTATGTTCAGGAAATGACTATCCGTACACCTAAATCAGAATAAGAAATGACGCTATCATATAATTTTGATTTTATCTTAATATCTTCACATATTGTAAACCTTGCATGGGGCCATGGGAAGGCCAATACGTAGAGGCCCCTTCGGCAATTTTAATGTAAATGTGGCGTGACACTGACCCACGATTACCCCTGCTTACACCATATAAAAATGCAGCGGACAAGCCCCGGTCAGTGTAGGACTATTGTAAGAAATGAGAACAATAAGTCCGGGCTATTGGGCTAAATTGTTAGTGGAACTAGGTATCTGGGTCTATGGAGATTATGGCGCCTGCCCGTCGCAATGCTCGGGGATAATGGATAAAATGGGCTGACGGTGATGCCACTCCCTACATGAATCCCAAAAAATGCCGTACAAATTGACGAGAGGCAACATGAGGGTATAAGTGGCTAAGGGGTGTCGAGAGGTGAATTGCAGGTTCAGCGAAACTACTTCCGACATTATGCCATTTATCACTTCCACCCCTGGAGCTCTTCAGGTGAAGTCTTAGCTCTAGCGATCTTTACTCCGGGCCGGATGGCTAAGGCAAGCACGGGGGTGGGGCTTTACCTTGGCCCCCCGAAGTCGGATACGAGGTATTGCTACTCACCTAAGACTTCGCCACAAAACCCCCCTATGGGTTTATTATTATTTTCGGTTACTTAAGTTCAGCTGACGACCCACTTGATGGTATGAGGTTACCGTCGCTTACGGACATTGAGAACACCAAATGTGCTACCAATGTCCTGCAGGCCTCGTAGTGGAGATTGGTACCTCGCCACAAATGCCGGCCGGAGCACAACTTAAAATTGTTATGGTGGCATACTCTAGTCAAAGATAGTAGCCATCCAAACGTGCAAATTAACCTGACTGTGTGTTCTTTAGTCGTCAGTTTCGACAGGGCCGTAAGAATTAGTATTCTTCATTTTATCTCATAATTATTTGTTTGTGACATTTTCACGCCTTAAGTAAGCAACTGATCGTCATGAAAATTTGCATACACGTTGTTGGGAGTATAGAAAAGGTATAGGGTACATACACCCTTTATCCAGAAAAAATGCATATGTATATGAAGTTTCGGCAATTTAATCCAGGAAGATTTGATATTTTTCGTAATCCTGATAAGTTTATGCGATCAAAGCTGCGTGGAATACTCTAGTGAACTTATAAAAGAAAAACAAATATCGTAATATCAGCCCATTAATTTAATACATTTTATACACAATTTTTATACAGACTAGCAAAGTGCTCAATCGGTGCACGCTAACCTCCATATGAATTACGGCCCGGCCACGACCCTGTCACTAAGCGGAAGCTAATCGCGACGCAATAGACGGTAAAGATAGAAAGAAGTCTTATGACGACGTGCACGCGACTACTCGTCGCGCTCAGTACCAATCTCCTCTGATCGGCTCGCCGCCTCGCTCGTCGCTATAAGTCTGTGGCCGGGCCGTTACGATGTCTTGAAGATCAATATAGTCGATGCTACTTCCATTTTTTAAGGCGTCTTTTATTATCCAGGATCGAGTAGAAAATTAAAAGTTGCTTTTGTAATGGGGCTTCAATGTTATATTATGTTTTTAACTGTGTAGAATTTCAAGGTTTAAAATTAGGTTTTCTCCTTATAAAATATTAAAGCCTCGCCTTACACCTCAATGCCATAGAAAAACCTAATAACCTGAATTAAATACAAAATACACTGTATAGGCCATTGAGATGTTATATTTTTTAGGCCTTAGTGTGCGTTTTCCAGAGAACGCAATTTTACTTTTTGATATGTAATGTATAAAGCCTAATGGTTCGTTATTATCGTATTCTTGGCAAATTTAAAATGTCCATTTTGCTTGTATTAAATGACTTTTATAGTACACTCGAGCTGGAATAACTTTTTATTCTTATTATTTTATTTTCTATCTTTGTTATATCTCTTTTTTCTGTAACATGTTCTATGAATTATTTTTGTATTCTTATTTTTACTTATTGTTAATATTTTTGTACCTCTTGAATTTTTATGAATAATCTTATAAATGTTTTCATGTGGACAACGTCGTTGTCTTCAATATTATTACCTGATATTAGTATAACTTTTTATTTCGTATGTTACAGTGTAGCTGTTTGTTGTTTCTTTAAATAATAAAATAAAATAAATTCTTACGAGTATTCAAGAACTCGGTCAACTTCGGAGCGCTGTAAAACCCAGATAAATTAATGAAATTAAACAAATTTGTAGTGGAAATTATTTGTTAAAAAACCTCTATAAGATTGCTCTGATGTCCTTTTATTGTAAAATGACTAGAAAAAACTTATAATTCCCAAAAGAAAATGTGCTCAAAATTTTTCAATTTTGTTTATGACTTTTTTATTTTTCATTTTATGATAAAAAGTAATAAGAATAAAGTTGTAGACAATGTAATTTGCTACAAATAATGTCTTGTAAGTTTTCTATAGGACGGCTAGTTTACGAGATTCAGCGCGAAACCCCTTGGTATCCCTTTTTTCCAAGGGTGGCGACCTCACAAACTTGAACTTAAGCTTATACTAACCCCCTACACATCACAGAAATAAAATTGCGTCATCTGAGAAACACAACCCTAAATGTTAATTTTCAATGGTCTAGTATTTTTTTAATGTTTTCTTATAGGCAAACTGGCAGACGGGTCCACTTGATTGCAAGTGGCTACCGTCGCCCATAGACATCTGCAACACTAAGGGAGTCGATGCGTTGCCTACCTAATTGAGACTTTAAAAATCTGTTTACGCCCTTTTTAAAGAGCCCCATATTGTAGCGCTCTGGGAAAACCGCGGGAGGGGCTCAATATGTATGTAGTATGAAAATCGATGAGCTTATGCATATGGACGGCCTCTGTGATTGAGCGGGGTAAGCTTTTGCCGGCTTAATTCACTGCAACACAGAGGCTCCGGCTTCGATTTCTCGCATGGTAAATTTCGGAAACGAATTTTCTCGGTTATTTACTATGGCCTGGGTGTCTGGGATCGGCCCCGGAGTAATTCGTTGTATATTGCCCATAACACAAATGTAACTTGCTTAATAGAGGGTCATATACAGTATGTGTGTTTGTCTGCCGATTTTTTTTTTTTTTTACATTCCATGTCAAGTATCTTTCTTTGACTAGCTTTGAACAACAATTTCATTGAAAGAATATAACTAATTCCCTTATCGTAATACCTACCACATAACAATTATGATATTCATAATGTATTTTTTTACTTGAAACTTTTGCTAAGGAACGATCTCCCATTCACTTCAAATAGATGTATAAAGTCTCAACGAGGAAGGTAACGCATCAGTTCCTTTGGCGTTACAGGTGTTCATGGGCAAATAGCCACTTACAAACACTTGGATCGTTTACGAGCTTGACTACAAGCAAACATAAATAAAACGTTTATATTCCATGTTTTTACAAGCTTTTATTTAACTTGCAATGTTAGTTCCTTTGACTATAAACTACTTGAAACTAAAAGGTCAGATATACAAATACCTGTCATGTATACGGGTGCGAAAATTGGGTCACTAAAGTGTCAGACCACAAACATTTCCACTCAGTCGAGATGAGAATGGTGAGGTGGATGTGTGGTGTTACAAGAATGGATAAGTTGACAAATACACCCGTAACTGAAAAATTAAGAGGAAGAAGATTAAGGTGGTATGGTATAAAAATTCATACATTCATAGATACTTGACACTGGCTAGATACATAAATCGTGCAAAGCCATAGTTAAAAAAGAAGAATATACTGACTGTCTAATGTCATTTTTATTTCAAAACTTTACATAAGCACATTTACTTTGGGTTTGGTCGTAACTCAGGTAATAAAGTACACCAATACAAGCATGGAACACTTAACTGTGACGGAATATATGATAATTTCACAGCACTTTGGTGTATAAGCCAGAGGAACTAGCAAAGTGCGCTTTCAGTGTTTAAAACGGTGCTGGAGCTTTCACACATTTTCATTTAAATGCATATGTACTATATTGTACAAGATGTTTATAAAGTGTTTGTTTAAAAAAGCGTCTCTCTTATGTTTGATAAAGAAAGTTAGAAGATACATTTGAAGCATAAAGCTTGATTCAAAATATGATGCAGTTCGCGAATCAATCTCGTTTCGAACAAATTTCGTTGTGTCCACATAACTTTTTTTTTATGGATGTGTAGGTTCGAATTTGACCACTGTCTCATCTGATGTTGAGTGATGACGCAGTCTAGGATGGAGCACGTCTACTTAGAAGATACCTATTCACTCGTGACTTGAAGACTTCAAGATTGTATTTGTCAGGAAATATAGACTCCGGCAAATTATTCCACTCTTCGGCAGTGCGCACCAGACAAGAAGAAGCGAAACTCTTGGTTCTGAGTGGTGTTTCCACCATGTAACGGTGGCGTAAACCGGTGCATCTGGTTGTTCGATGGTAAAATGGGGATGGAGGAATCAGCTCGTGCAATTCTAAGGAACACTCCCCAAAATGTATCCGATAGAAGACAGTTAGCCCTGCGACCTTGCGTCTATGCTCTAGACTCTGAAGTCGAGCATAAAAAAGACGGTCAAGGCCGACCAGCTTCCTGGCTCTTTTTTCAATAGATTCCAACTGATATTACTAGTCTAGAGTTAAAACAAAATCTTATTCGCACTGTGGATACAAGTCAGGGTAGTTGCGATATCGCTTCAATCAAATCTTCTTTTTGATAAACCAGTACCGGCATGATATTGGATCGGAACTAGAGCGATACGATAGTGAGAATTTTCTGATTCTTTTTTGTTTTATTGGGCCCGAGACCGAAGTAAGATTGAACCGTGAACGGAATCATAGTGTGCATCGAGCCTTAATACTAATTAGTGGCTGATCGATGTCGAAATTGAATTATATTCATTTTTCTACAGCTGCTGTCAGTCACCTAATCGTCTGTCCCGCATATTTTGTAATAAATTTAAATAAAACAGTGACTCTAAGTGTTACAATAGTCCACCAAATACACAAAAATAGTTTACCGGTATTTATAGATCATTTACAAGAAAACTCCTCCATTAATTATTCAATAGAGAGAAATTGATTACTGGGACATGTGTAATGTCAATTATCCGAACGATGAACGATGATGAAATGAAAATTTTTACACAAATAATTTAGAAAATCACAAAATTAAGGCTAACACGGAACAATAAGGAGACAAACGAGATTGCAGCACGACAAAGATGCGCACACCCACCACCAGCTGTGCCTGCCTCGCCGGGTTCTATGTCTCGGTCATTAGCGTCGTATGAAGAAATCGTGACGTTAACGACCACCGGGACATTGAGCGAAAACGAGGAGGAGCCAGCGCCGCCTGCCACGCCGCAAAGACCTGTGCGTTGCCGTGGGCGCCCACAGTCGGCAAGTTCGGGGCCTGCGGGACGTATCCCGCGCTCGGCCCTCGCTACCGGTGGTGTAGTGCGCCGCATGAGATGGACTCAAGAGTTGAATGAGTACGTCATGCGTGCCTACTATTGTGGTCCTTTTGTCAATAAGAACTATACTAATTTCGAACATACGTAATTTTATTGTTGAGATTTGTGCAATACAGATTTGTCCTGAGTAAATGCTATCAATTTATGTCTTCGAAAATGTAATAATACGCGAGCGTGGCTCCGATCTCAGTTGAGGTAGCCCCTTAAACTCATAACAATGCTAGACGTTTGTCCGTGCAGAAACAGAGAAAGAATACTATTTCCTGCGGCCAGATGGCCTGTCGTAAAAGACGACAAAACAACTCACAGTCAGGTGATAGGGTATTTGGCCGTCTGGATTGCTACCACCACTGGTCTACGTTACGCCGCCACAACAACCTAGAGTTGTGTTCCGGCATTAGTGGCCAGGTTCTAGTATACCTTACTCAGCAGCAGCACATTGGTAGCACCATTGGTGTTACAAATGTCCATAGGCGATGATAACCGCTTTCCATCAGGTGGGCTGTCTGCTTGTTTGCTGAACTCACGCAATAAAAAATAGACGTATATATGTATATAATGTAGTGTTTAAATCATCTTTGAATATTCTCAAAAAAACCTTGACCAATTATTCCATTAGTTACTTATGACTAATTTAAAAAAAACTGACTTTTGTAAGATTGTATGTACATCAGAGGTGAAAACAAAAACGCCAAATGTACCTAAAGAAATTATTACTTCAAAAACTATTAGTAACATAAATGCTTCTAGCACAAACTTAAGCCAACAGCCACTAGAGATAGAGAATAACAAAGTAAACTTCGACACTCGTTATCTCTATATGGTAAGGTATTTGTAAACTATCTAAACAATCAAACATGATTCTGGATACCGATGCACCGTCATCAATTAGCCAACCATGTAGATGTTTATTAATGTTATATGAAACTTTATTCAAATTACATGTCACATAAGATATTCGATACGTAAATTACGTCAGGTCAGTGTTTCCGTATTAGGGCTGTTCTTAGTCAAATCATGACCGGTTGTCAACTCATTCATGCTGCTTTGTGACTTATTTCTTACTAAAGGATAATGAAAATACACCTACCTATATTGTTCAGGAAATTACAATTATTTTAGTTATTATTTTCATAATAATTACTAAAATAGGTAAGTACTCCGTAGGTACTCTTGGTAAGGATAGACATATCATTCGATCTGAATGATATGTACGGCGCCCCTTATATCATCGCTAGGGTCTTCTATGATACGGTTCTTATATCGAATAAGTTTTTTTTCTCTGTCTGTTCCGGCTAATCTGTGAAACTGCTGGACCGATATTGACGGGACTTTCACTGGCAGATAGCTGATGTCACAAGGAGTAACTTGGGCTACTTTTTTAGGGGTATCGGGTCGCCCTAATGTGAACAGCGCTATTGAAATATATATGCCAATATCCTTCCGACACCTTTGCCGTGCTGGTAGAACTGTCGATCCGACCTAATGTGAACCCGCTCTGACTGTCCGACAGTCCATCTGTCTTCTGAATTAGAAGGCCGCTTCTACGTACCTAATATATATGATGTATAACTGATTATAAAACTTACTATGTTTATTATTGGTGGCATTTCTCGTCATGGAATAAAAGCTGGCAATTTGAATTATGAACTGTATCTAAAATTAATTATCATACAATTATTTCAATGATTATTACTTGGTAAAATTAGCATTGGTAATAGAGGAGAGAGAATCTGTACTTTTTGAGCCTCCAAGGCCGCCTCTTAAGTAGCTGTCTTCCTCCGACGTATAGCTGCTACTCGTGCTAAGCACGAGCGTCTGTGGTATGCGGGGCGCGTGGGAGTTATGCTCCGGCAAGGTCAGGGGTGCTCTTTCTCCGCAACATTTATTATAAATATCGATCCGTGCATGAACAGAGAAAGAATACAATTTCCTGCGCCTGAGTAGCCTATCGTAAGAGGCAACAAAACAACCCACAGCCAGGTGATAGGGATTTGCCCGTCTGGATGGCTACCACCCCTGGTCTAGGTTACACTGCCATAACACCCTTGTATTGTGTTTCGGCATTAGTAGCCAAGTTGCAGTCTCCCTTTAAAGAACGGCAGTACATTAGTAGCGTTTTGTTATTACAAATGTCCATAGGCGATGGTAACCGCTTTCCATCAGGTGGGCTGTCTGCATGTCTGCTGAAATCATGCATTAAAAAAAATTAAAAGCTGTTATTAGCTTATAGTGTTAAAAAATAACGCCGTTCATGGTTATCTAAATTGGTGTATATACATGAGCTATCTGTAAATGTTTAACTTCATTAAGACTGTCACATCTTAACGCATTGGCTACATCTGCGTGACACGGTTACTAACACTAACATTATCGCAGGTTTGGCACACGTATTATTTTTAGACATCATAAGAACAAAATTAGTTTCATTCGAAATTCTATAGGCATTGGTAAACGCTTTCCATCAGCTGCCTACTGGTACTTTAGCTGTAAAACAGACCTCAGAGCCATCGATACAAATTGTTACACGAGTATTCATTTTCATTTTGAAGTAACAAAGTCTTTATTGTTGGTTTTATTAAAATTTATTTATTTGTTTTACAAATTAAATACTACATAAGTAGGGTTCGTTTTATTAATTGTTATTATTATTTAATTAACAAAAGTGGGTTGTTTTGGTCTTACGCCAAAAGGAAGGTTTGCACTAAAAATCAGCGTTGTGTCGGATATAATTCCGGCACAGTAATATACTGAGTGCAAACCTTGTTTGATGAAAATGCGGTGTACAAATTCTCAAAATATGCTCTGTGTATAATAAATAATGTATAAGGAATGTAATTACGTCGCTATTTCTCTCAAATAAAGTTTTTCTTTCTTTCATTGTTACTTATATGACTATTTCATTATTAAATGCGTATAATTTCTGTTCAAACAGAACACTTCAGTACTAGAAAACCATCATTGGCGCTCTGCAATTAGCTGCCTCATCGAGAGTGGCATGCTAGAGCAGATGAAAGACTTACGATTAAAGCTGGAGTACCAAATCAGGTCTCTCATCCTGGCTACAGACATCACAAGGCAGCAAGAATACCTTGGCCACTTTAAGGTAAGAACTGATCATTATTTTCATTATCTTATACTGTTACTTATGAAATAACTTAAAAATGCTTGCAAAAAATATTTGTATAATCAAATAACGGTGTTAAAACTAATTAGTTTACTTTTATATTTGTAAGGTTTTTTTCGTTTCAATTTATATGTATTAGTTTTATTTTAGATAAGTTCTATGTGTTTAGGATTAATTCGATGCAAACCATATTTCTAAGTGATTTGGATATCTCATTTTATATCACGTTGTTCATAATGTAAACAGTTTAAAAAAATCGAATAACTAATATATCAGACGGAAATAAACTATACTCGCATATTTTATGCAGAAATGTTATGAACACACAGTAAAACTGATAGTAAACGGATCAACCAAATTGAATTGATTTGGTTGAACAACGCAGAACTGAAAGCAGACGACGGTGTTCAATGATATTGACTGAATGAATATACTTTATTGTGAGTTAAAAGATCATTTAACAGCAGTAAAAATTTACAATACAATTTGCTATTAGCGGTTTTTGCCAGACAACGTTTGAATAAACAAGAAGTTCGGTAAGAATAATACTATTCTTGTATGTTGCATAATTGAATAGTTTATCGAAATTAAAAGACAAAAATAAAACATCTATTGTAAATAAGATAATAGATTACAGTAGTCAATCAATCAACATTATGGTATTCGAAACCATCCACGCTAGCAAATGCACTTAAGTAAAACTTACTTTCTTTGGATGCATATACTCGTATATGTATTTTCATTCCTTCTTTAGACAACGAAGATAATACACAGAACACGTTATATTAACTTGACGTTTATAATAATATATCTCTAACTAGGATATACCCGCGACTTCGTCCACGCTTGACTTGAAATTTCCGCGGGAGCCCCGGGATAAAAAGTATCGCACTTTTTATATGTAGAATTTGCTAAAGATCAGTAAAAAATCACATTGGAATTCGAGTTTTTTAAACTGGCCATTTTAAATCATGTCCAATAAAATTCCCATGATAAAAAGTACCGCAGATTTTAAGTCTAAGAATTTTCAGTTGATCACCGGAAACCGCATCGAAATCGGCCCAGTAGTTTTTATGTGAATCCCGAACAAACAGATAAACAGACAAGAAATCTAAAAAAAATGCATCGTGTTCTCCATCGTTTATATAGTCTATTCCAGTTTTGTGTTCTATTTTAAATTGCTTCAATGTACAAACATGGCATGTTTAGCATTTTATCATATTATACAATTGTATATGGAACATGAAGTAAGCTGGTTACGTGTTTGATTTAGGCCGCGTACACACAGGGCCAACGATCATTCTTTAGCGGTCGCTAGCAAACAATCCATCGGGTGGCTTTAACATCAAAGAAATCGAACCATTCGACCGATCGACCAAGCGTACACATAAGAGTCGTTGAAGTCCAACGAAATCCATTCGTTGGCCTACTTTGGCTGTCTGTGTCCGGCATAAAACGATATGAAACCGTAAGGCACGTCACGTATATCCGTTTCCGACTGAACCTTTCGGAAGCTTTTTCGAAGTTTAAAATTGTTGAAAGTCTTTAAATTTATGTAGTTTATTTTTGTCAATTAGTTTTCGAAGTTTCGTCTTAAGCTTTTAATGCATAAGCGTTGCCATACAACGTGATAACGCGGCTAACGTGTTGGGAACGTTCCTAACTAACGGTGGTTTGGGACCCATTTGTAATTTGTATCTTTTGTAAATTAAGCTGTATATAGATATTATTAGTATAGATATATTGTAGTGTTAATTTTTTAACAGTTTTAACTGTGGCATTTAATTTTTTTTATGTCAATGTTTCAGCCACTTAAAGTAGTAGCAAACGTATTTTAATGTGTATTGGTCGCGAAAACTTAAGAAAATATGTTTGGATTTGGTGTTATTGTTAATGAAAATTATTCTCTTTGTCACGAAGCTTTGTACATCCTCATCCTTTCCATCCTTTGTGTATCCTCATCAACATTTTCCATCGTCTGGTAGAAGTTATGCCACTGTATGTCTTTTCTCTGTGTGTGTAATTTTGTTAAAAAAAATCCTTTGTATGCATATTTGGTACTCATATGGCGCGGGTTTGATTCCTGGCCGGAACGCATGCACCACTTAGTTTTCTGCTCTAATATGTATATTGTTACAATACAACAACGAGCTTGGCGGGTATACTGTACGCTCCCCAATAGTGGGAGGCCTGAGCCCAACTGTGGGACTAATATATGGGCTGCTATTATAATTATATTTTTGAATATGGCAAAAGATTTTACTTTTCTGACGTCAGTGGGCAAAAAGTTCCAAAGTAAGACAGCCTGCATAGCGAAGGAGTCGGAATAAAATGTTGAAGAGTGTGCAGGTGCCATTAATAGGAGATTATTAGTGGAGCGCAAATTGAGTGTATGTGACGTATGAAGGAAGTTGAAACATTCCTTAAGATACGGAGGGGGTTATAAGGTATAAACAGTATACGATATAGTAAGTTGAGAAGATGAGCATTCCGGCGAAGTGAGATAGGCAACCACTCGAGCTTTTTGCAAAATTCAGAAACGTGGTCATATTTCTTTAAACCAAGTATGAACCTTATGTAAATATTTTGAAGACACTCGTACTTGGTATACAAAATAAATAAATTTCGAGCGTGCGCTAAAACACCATAGTATTATCTTATTTTTAAAATAATAATAATAACAAAGCTTTTATCTTCAAGATCTTTTTAGAAGAACAGTTTTCATGTACATACATATATAGCTTTGTTGGTTTTGTTAGAGGTTAGTTGTGATGATAGTGTGTTAAGTAATAGTAATAGTATATGTTTGTAGTTAATCAAGTTAGTATCGTGTTAGTAATTTTTGGTTAGTCGTGATTTTGGACCCCTCTTCGGGTGACGGCCTCCTCCATCCATTTTAAAGTATCATGATAAAAATGATTTTAATACCTGTATAAATAATAATACGACATTTACTCATTGAAGTTATGACGTCATAAATTGTACTTTTCTCGTGCAAAATATAGACGTGCCCTACATTATTGTAAGGTAATATAAAATATCCCAATTGACTTAACTGTCAACTACCTTATTCCGATCTATATTTATGTGTAGTTGTGTGTGTATGTTCTACACACTGCATTTCAAAGCCAACAACATTCCTTCATAGTGCGTGCTCTTCCCAAGTCACTTGAGATGTCAAATGCAGAGAGATGGCGTTGGAGTACGTCCCTTTAACGCAGAAATTTAACACCAGTTTGCGCTTTCCATATTACAGCTGTGAGTAAGACAGTTTTAGGTATTCTAGTGTATTTCATGCGTACATAGCGTAGCATAATTTCTATAACATTAAGCTTCATCCGCAACAACACTTCAGAGTTTGATATTTGGCCCTGCCACTTGGCATGAAGGATTAATCCTAAACATTACACGTGGAAAGAATCCAGACGCCTAATGTCAACTTAATACACACACTATGTCTAGAATAAATTTGAATTGGTAATATGTTTACCGATCCATGAACCTGTATGTGAAATCACTACCTCCTGTGAAATTCCAATTAGCGAACTGTGACCTACATTGCTATTTCTATGTATATATCTATTATATTAAGTAATGAACACGTTTTTGACAACGTATAAACAATACATGAAGCCAACCTCTAACTATATGGCTGGTATACATGTGATCTATATAGGTCATGTTTTGGCTAGATATACGTGCATAACTTTTAAATGTACTTACATTTAAATAAGTGTGATACTAATGGTGCTAGGTAGTTTCTTGACGCTTCTTCTCCTTAATAGCAATAACACGTTGCGAAACGGTGTACATAGAATAGGAAGTAATGAATTTGTGTGGTAGCGTAATGGCTAGCGCACACCTTTCATGCTTAAAGGGCGCGGGTTCGAATCTTGGCCAGGACGCATGCACCACTTAGCCAGATTTCTGACCTAATGTGCATACTGTTAGAATTACCACGTGCTAACAACGGTGAAGGAAAACATCGTGATGCAACTTACACATCGAGATCGTGTCAAAGTTGAAAACTACCAAGCCGCCTTGGATAAACGCGGCGGGTAGGGTATGGTATATTGTCCGTTTCTCTGTAGTGGGAGGCCCAAGCCTAGCAGTGGGACATTTATGGAGTGTCATTATTATATATTATTTAAGTGTGATAAAAATTTATAACAGCTTATTAATGATAATAACTCACACTTTGACATATTTAATGGGCTATCTAAATGGTATTGTGCTCTCGCTTTACCACATAATTACAGGTAAATTAGCTTCGAGACGTGTTTGCGTTTGCAGTAGTGTACGGTCAGCACATAAATAAATAAACTAATACTTTTTATAGGCAGGTACTTAATATAAAACAAATAATATTAATTGATATTAAAATAATAAATATTAATATTAAATATAATTTTTAATACTAAATTGTTGGTCCCTGTTCTGAAGAATGGCATTTGATTTCTGATAGCACCTTTCCGATGTTAGTCAATGATATTCCGTTTGATTTAGCAACTAATTGAGCGGGAGTCATAATACTGTTCGGATTGCTATTGCACTCATTTTCAAAATATTTGTACAAATTATAAAAATTTGTTTAGTTTGGGAAGTCAAAAGCTTACCTCGACCACGTTTCAACATCGGAACCATTTTTAACTAACCAATTTAATATCAAATAACAACAAATAATAACAGTGAACAATAAATAATAAGAATGAACCACAATAAAATTAATTATCAAACTAAAACCAAATAGACAGACCTCACAACAATTAGCAATTTAAATAATTATTATTTATTTGACTTTTACCATTGACTTTTGATTGTAAATATATTTTCTTCTTTAAAATATACAGAACCTCTTTTTGCTGACTGTACTAGGATTTTTAATTTCCTGTTTAGAATTCCTGCAAATATACAAATTCTACTACAAACGCAAAAGCTTCTCGAAGCTAATTTACTTATATATTGTGTTTCTGCCCTTTCCAAGCATTTATTTTAATTTTAAAAACTCGATGACGGATTAATTAATAATTAGTAATGTCCTAAAGCTAAACTTGTAATAATTGCGTTATTATTTTTCTTTAAAGTAGAACTATTTTTAGTTCCAAATCGATTACTTTTCTACTATATTACATTCTATTGACGTATAATGTCGATGATTTAATGGTCTGTGTGCTATATGACTCACAGAATATCATTATTACGTTACCCACAACAATAAAGTATGACAATTATGTCATTCGTTTCATGTGGGCTTTACTCTCAAGAAATGTGTAACTTGGTAGACGTACAAACGTCAAAAGTAAAAAAAAAGTTTGGAAACAGTACAGGCTGTGTAACGGACAGCGGTAGCAGAGCTGACCGGGATTTTCAATAAGAGACTGGTTCGGGATATAAGCTTATTTTTTTTTATAGCCTAAAGCAGCCAAACAGCAGACGGCCCACCTGGTGGAAAGTGGTTACCATCGCCTATGGACGTTTACAACACCAGGGGTGTCGCCAACGCGTTGCCGACCTCTAAGAAATTTTATAATGCCCTTCTTAAAGAACCCCATGTCATAGCGCAAAGGGATGGCCGCGGCGGGAAGTTCCCTCCAGATCATTGTTGTACGCGGAATAGAGAACTATTCTAGAAAACCGTTGCGTAGTTGAGCGTGGGAGCTCAAGGAAAAGGGGGGTGAACACCCCGTCGCTGGCGAGCGATGCGGTTGTGAAAGTTGGCACCAGATCAAACAGTTCCTCGGAACACTCCCCGTTATACAGGCGGTATAATACGCAGAGGGATGCAAAGTCTCTTCGAAGGCTAAGCGATTCTTAACTGCCTGTTAGTATGGGATCGTCGAAGATACGAACGGCACGACGCTGGATAGAGTCGAGGGGGCGAGTCTGGTAAGCGGGTGCTCCGGCCCATAGATGTGAGCAGTACTCCATATGCGGTCTGATTTGCGCTTTGTACAGCACAAGTCGTTACCGCGGAGTGAAGTACTGCTTGGACCGGTTTAGCACACCAAGCTTTTTGGAGCAAGTTTAGCCTTGTCTTCCAGATGACCCCGAAACTGCACGTCGTTCGTTATGTCTACGCCAAGGATCCCGGTACTATTGGATATAGTTAGATGTGTTCCTTGGAACTGTGGCGTAGGGACAAATGGGGTCTTTTTGGCAGAAAATGCGCAGTACCTATGTCTTCGTGGGGTTAAACTGGACAAGATTTTGTCGTCAAGATTGTGTTGTCGTTTATTAGCAATGAAGATACACTTTTACATAGATGGTTTCTGCTCGCGGCCCGATACAATACTATCTTCTCTTGTTTAGGGAGACATTCTTCGATTAAATTTAAATAAATTATGTTTCTTAATATCATAACGACTAAGGATATTGGTCGCTACAGTAGTTTATTTCATTGGAGACCCACGTGTAACTAATTGTCATTTTCTACAATAAAATGTTTGGCATTGATATAACCTCAATTACAATAATACTAGGGTCTTTGGCCTGAACTTGTAACACGTTACAAGTTCAAGCCAACATTTTTTGAAAATAAAACTGCACAGTCAAACGTCACGACGTTTTACTGTGTGTTTTATTTTAAAAAAATGTACAATTCTACCAAAAGTGAACGATGTGGATTATAGTTGTACGTTATATTAGTTTTTAACGAATAATTATGCATTTCTGTTTTATTCGCCACAGTTTTAGGCAAAGAAATTGAGTCCATAGAGCTCCATAAAGCTTTGTCTGACTCATGATTCTTAAAAGTGACATAGTAGGCGTTTGGATAAATTGTATTATTATTTAAAAAAATCGAAACTTGAGCCGCCATTTTGATTTGAAGGTGCCAAAGTAGGTATTTGTTAAATAACGTCTCAACAGTTACTATATGACAAAAGTATCTGTATATAAGAAGTATAAAGAAGACAAAATTGTAATATAAGTTTAATATGTAAGTTTTATAGGCAACAAGTTACAAGCGACAGAAAAAATAATATTTACAAAAAATCATTCAATTCTACTTTGACTGAAATACTACAGTTACAAGGACGCTATTAACAGCATTCTTTTTCTCCGTGCGTTTAGTGGCTGCAATACCACATCGTCTCTCTTTAATCAAGGGAAAAGGCTCCTCGCATACTGAGTTGGTAAAAAAATTAAAAAAATGATTTATTTAATACCAGACTTTTCCCCGCGGTGAAGCCGCGGGTGAAACGGGAAGTAGCTCTATTTTACTTACATAAAAACTTAATTAGGTCGTTTATACGTATAAAACTTCAGTGATATAGTCATCTGACTGGTAGTGAAAATTGATTAAAAATTCGTTGCAAAGTTTAGGAGCAGTTATCGAGACGCGGAGAGCGTTTGTTTTATACCGTCTTGAGATATATTTTCATTATTAAAAAGTATCTAACAGTAAATTATATATACATATATAAGACCAAAATTATACGACGAAAACATCTCTTAACAATAATAGCAAATTAAACACTCTAATAATTTACTATCTAATTTATCTAACTTCTGTTGTGAAAACGAAAAATAAATAAGTTAAGAATCCTAAACACAAATCTTTTCCTCCTTTTGAAGCATATTTTGAACAATAGGTTCATTCAAATGGCTACAAAGCGTAATAATAGCACTTTACACAATAGAAACTCAGAACTGTACAACTGGATCTGGGGAATTGAACGTCGCATTCTCAATTAACAGAGTTACAGCTCAGGATTAGTCTGTGCTGAAACACAGTTCCATCATAGTAATCTTATTAGTGCCAATATCCATCTATCAAATGTATAATAAAGCAAAAATAGATTAGTAAATCAATCAGATTTTTCTATATGTATGTTTTTGATGTACCATACTCTGTTTAGGGCTTGGTAGGGGATAAAAGTTTGTATGAGAGACCAATCATTTCTCTAGTTTATAGATATAGAAAATTCATAATCTATAAAAAAATGCGATAGTAACTCGATCTGGCTGTCTACCTAAAATGGACATAAATACTTTTCATCCCGGGAGATGGGATACTTTGCGATATAAAATGAAGTAATTATTCCGAGGGCATATAGCACCCACCAACATAAAAATATAATATTAACGCCTGCTCTTTAAATAAGAGGTATCCACCAGAGTTTGCCAAACTCTAGTTTGTTATAGATCAACCGTTCTAGAAGCCCCATTTGAAGTTTTATATAAAAACTGACTAACTTTGTAACGGTGTCTAAATAATTTTTATCAGATTAAAACACATAAGCTTATTTTTTTAGAAACGTAACACACGACGATGTTCTGCCAACGTGCCCTGGAGATTGATGTATAAACTAAAAGTTTATTTAAATATAAGTCGTAATTAAATTAGGCATATTTTCTACATTTAAAAGATAAGAAAAAGGCAAGGAAACATAAATCATATTTTTTTAAATAATAAATACCTTTATCAATTTAATCGATTCGGTATGTGTGACTTCCTGTATTGATTCCAATTTTTAGTTGTATCATTATCGCTAGTTCACGTAACTCCTAAAATCGATTTGATAGATGCCAATTTGTAACACCAGGGGCGAAGCCAACACGTTGCTAGCCTTTAGGACGGGATAGGGGGGACAAAGGGGTTGGAATATGACAGGTGGGATGATTCCAGCACAGGCATTTGCGTGGATTCTGCGGACTTCTCCCCTGTTGTTGAAGAGGGTGTCCTTCCCCGCAGGACACCCTGGGTTCGACGACAAGTGTTGGGGCGTCACAGACGCAGTATGTATTGGTCTAGTTCCTGTGGCGCACCCTAAAAGCGTGTGAGCTAGTTACCTACGCAGGTTAGGTTCTTTTTTATAAAATAATATACACTGTATGTAGGTTACAGTTTAAAATTTGTTTTTTAACTGCAAAATGTTATGGCCGTGTTTTGAGACGATGGTAAAGTTTTTATACAAACCACGATGTTCTATATTCTGGCGCTAATAAAGAGTTTCATTTCTTTTAGCATGTTTAAATTATACAGTGCGACAATGGTTTTGTTTTATCTAATTATCTAGCTGTTACCCAGCTCCGCTCGCATCCCATCCCTCTGGGTAACGAGGATATTTTATATCTTGGTGTATTTAATATGCCGCTATATACTAATGTAATGTAATGAAAAATCAAAACAACACAATTAAGGGATTACATTTGATGGGTGAATTTCCTACAGTGTAAATAAACAGTCTTGAACTAGGAAACGAATAATTGTGATAAAATTTAGGACTGCAGAAATTAAATATAATTTCAAAAACAATTCAGTCAATTATGAATTGTTAAGTAGTAGTAGTAGTAGTAGGTATTTGCGACGAAAAGCTCACTATGAGGTTGGGTAAAAAAATGATAAAAACAGTGCATGTGGATCAATTAACTCTACGGTACCCTTCAATGCTCACATGTTTAATTATTTTCATTTAGCTCTTACGGCAGAATATACCGCTTATAGCTTTCTTGAAAATTTAAAATAAACTGTTCATACAAAATAGAAATACACTATGATAAAATGTATTTTCAACCGAGTAAAATGCATTTGAAATGTTCCAACACTTTTACGTTGGTTTATTGAAAGAAAAATCTTCAAAGGGACTCCGTACAATCGCGTGAAACCCACGCAAACAACTAGGAAAGTGCATCATGTTCTGTTCTGTTCTGTCACCTGGGTTCGCAGTGAAAAGGAATAAAGATATTTTAGTCTGCTTTTATATCTTAGATATTTTAAAAGCATTTTGATGTTATAAATGCCATAAAATACATTACCAATATTATATATAGAGTACGTGATCGAAGGTAATTGTCAAAATGTTATTATTAATCAATGTGGTTAAAATACGCATGAGCTGTATGAATATTATTTGGCCAAAATACAACTATCAGTAATAGTCTATAATCAAACATTAAGACAAATGGAACTTATCTATAGTATAAAAATGAATCGCAAAATGTGTTGGTAAGCGCATAACTTGAGAACGACTTAAACGATTTTGATGAGATTTGTTTTTTGTTTGAATGGGTCCCCGAATGCTTTAAATTCACAATTGGAACTGGTAGATGGCGCTGAGATCAGGTACTAGAATCCTCCTAATCACGTGGACCGATTTTGGTGATTTTGTTTTTGTGTATTTGAGTGGGTTCCCGGATGGTAAAAATTCACAATTGGAACCAGTAGGTGGCGCTGGTATCGGGTTCTAGGATCTTCCTATTCTCCTGGACTGAGTTTGTTGATTTTTTGTGTGTGTTTCAGTGAGTCCCCGGATGGTATAGATTCACAATTGGAACCTGTAGGTGGCGCTGGGATCGGGTCCTAGATTTTTATTTTTTCAGGGCAGAACAATGTCTGCCGGGATCGCTAGCTAGCTACAAGGCATTGCAGTAGAATATAAGAATAATTTTAAGAATAGTATTTATTTACAATAATTGAGTAAATAAGTGTGCGAAATTATTCATAAAATTCATTTAATTTATTGACAAATAAATGTATACCAATATTTGTCAATAGACAAATTAATATGATGAATATGTACAGTCGTATCATTTTATTTTAACTTTATTTCAATATATGGTCCTATTGAAAACAGGAGTTATTGTTTATTTTTTTAATTTTGTCATAAAATAAATTATTTTAGGAATTCAGAAAATATGGCGGTACGAAGTTCGCCGGATCAGCTAGTCTATAATAAAGCGAATACATATAAATAAAAACCTAACAAATAAATACACTAGTAAACTAAGTTCGGCCCAGCCCGAACAAATCGCTGTCGTAAGGCAATGTACCTAGAATGCTGGCACCATTATCTCGCTGACTACAAACATTAATTTGTGTGGCGAAAGACAACGCACACCGAGTCTATCCAATATAGTACATATTATAATGTAAACGCAAGCTAAAAATAGAAAACTACCTAGGTACTGAAAATTTTTAAAACAAATCGATTAACAGGCATTGATAAAATTAATAGTACGGGCATGTAGCGAGGAGGGATGAAAGTCACATGACAAAAAGAATGCTAAACTGGAAGATGACGGGTACAAATGTAAAGGTTGACCGAAAAAGGGATAGATGGATTGTGTGAAGTATGACTTGATGATTTGTGGTGTGACAGAGGACGTATGTCAGAACAGACGAGTATGGAAGAAAAAAAATATTGTGCCGACCCCAAATGATTCGGAGAAGGTAAAAGAAAAGAGAGAGGCTATAACAAAATGTTTGGTCAGTAACTGCAACACACTCCTCTCAGACAATTTAAAAATTCGTTACTAGCAGTATCAACTCTAAGAGTAATCCTTCATGATTTGGCTATGTATAAAAATGCCTCTTACGTGTCATAATAAGCGAGGGCTGGACATCACGAAGCAAGACATGAGCCATCATTAATAACTACCACGAGGAAAAATAAGGCCCACATTATATGTTGAATTAAGGATTATACTAGTAAGAGGTGCCTTGTAATGTTTATGCTTGGTGTGCAAACAAGCGACAGGCGTTGGAAGTAGGAAGAACCAATAACAATAAAATGTGTGCTGGGACACATACTAGAAGTGAAACTTCAACGGACGGAGAGGTTTTCAAATTGAACAAGTACATTAACAATCTGCCCGTAAAACTTCAAGTTAAAATTTTGTTGCGATTCGTTTTTCCACTTGTCCGTTGAAGTTTCACTTCTACTATGTCTACTATGCCCCAGCACACATTTCGATTTTTCGCAGGTTTACTGCAATTTATGATTTGGTTAGGTTAGATACATTTTAATGAATATATTTTTTATTTAAACATATTTTATTTTACCAAACAAAAAAACTGAATTCGATCCGGAACCAAAAAAAACATCCATAGTCTACACTAAAATTATGCCCCCTTACCACTCGATGAACCTTCTACCCCCTCTACGCGGCCGTAACGCTTTTTCGTAACAGAAAAAATCCTAATAACCCGTCTATATAGAAGTTTCACTACAACAAAATCCCGAAAAATGACAATATTTTAAATGTTGTAATTTATTCTATGAATATCTTTTATCTGGGGATTGAAAAATAGGTCCTTAATTTATTTAATTTTATAAAATTTATGTAATTAAATGTCAGGTGTTAATAACCATTTCACGAAAATGTGACAACAGGTTTAATGTCTGCTATTTACGACATTGTTATAAATTGATGTTAAACACTAATAGATTATATATATATATATATATATATATATATATATATCCCCCCCACACACACACACAATTGTATAGCTAATCATTAACAATGTTATTTTTAACTCTTAAACTAGATGCATTTGGTCACAGTCACTAACACTAACATTATCCCAGATGGAGCAGGAACATTAAAATAGTAAATAGGACTCTTTAAACTTAATGTAAAATTATGTAAGACCTTAACCCGCAAAGATATGACAAAACACGTCTAACATATCTCCGTACTTTCATTAAAATAAATCGAATAGATTATATATACATATACATGCGTGCGGTAACTAGATCTTGCTTGGAAGGGATCTTGCACTTTATACAGTTTATGTATATATCTAATTTCTAAAAAGTACTCATGTTTTTTCTACTGGATGTTCAATTTCTAAGGCTGATTAAACTTCTTTCCATAAAAACCTTAAAGTTTGTTGCGGAAATAATGAATGAGAAAACGTTTTGTGGCGCATCGAGCTAAAGCGGATTTGCTGTGTACACAATGACATTATGAGTTTGATTAAAGTTTCAAAGGGTGACTTAACAACAATATAGCGCTCTGGATTATAATCATATTAAAATTTAATATTTTCGTTGCATTATTATATATACGATCTAATAGGGGTGCTCAAACTGTCGATCACGATCAACCAGTTGATCGCGAGTGCTTTTTGAGTCGATCTCGAGAAAAATTTGCAGATTTGTATCTATTCGCAGTTTTTATTTGAGTTGATCCTCAATTAGGCCTCAGTAAGACCGCTCATTGTTGCCTTTTAGTTTATTTATTCGTAAGTTAAGTTTTTACACGGTGAACAATATAGAGTTACATATCTATTTCGACCTGAATATAACCCTCTTATCACTTTCATTTATCGTAATAACTCCCTGATACTTGTCACTTCCCTATATGTATATATACATAGACCTGGGCCGTGATACACCCTACCTACCTAGATGACAATCTTAGAGTCGATCGATCGGAGTCTAACAATATTGAGGTAGATAGCCAGCAGTTCAAGTTTGAGCATCCCTGATCTACAATAATCTAATATCAAAGTTGAAGTGACTATACCTATATCATTTCAAAATAAATCTCAAAATACAATTAACTTTAGATTACGTTTTTAATCATAAATTAATAAGTGGCGGGCACACCTAGTACTCAATGTTTATATATGTAGGCGAATCATTGAAATTGTCTAAAGTGATATCTTGTCAATGTCACTCTAGCCAACTATCGTGTCTATAGAAGCAAGGCGACCACATGAGGAGGCGAAATGACTTCTTCTCGGGGAACGGTCGCCAGCGCACCAAGTTTTCGACGAATCACTAGCAATTGCCTTAACCGAAGTAAATTATAACATAATTAGTGGTAATTTAAAGAATGATTAATTTAATTTCATCAATCGGCCCACATATTCATGCTATGTCATCATGAATTCTGATATACATACGCAGCGCACGCAGCGGAAGCTATCAAAGGAAAAAAAGAACCCCGATTTTTTAACATTCTTCATTGGTGCTCCGCTACTATTTGTCTTAGCGTGATAATATAGCCTATAGCCTTCCTCGATAAATGAGCTATCTGACACTGAAAGAATTTTTCAAATCAGATCAGTAGTTCCCGAAATTAGTGCGTTCAAGCAAACAAACAAACAAACTCTTTAGCTTTATATATTACAGAAACACCGCTATCTTTACAGTTTACCAATAAAATAGCGTGGTCATTAAGAATAATAATTATATATTATATCAAGGTATGCTATTTTTGTGAATTCGCTCATTAAGAAATTAAAAATGTCAATCTGTTGACATACATGATTCAATGCTCGCAAGGTCTCTGTTTGGTTCTGCGAACATTGGTGGTAGCCTATATCTCATCACATAATTGACTAGTATGTCAATTTGATATCAGCCAGTAAACCGGGGTATTTACTTCTCAGTAATTTAAACTAGATGACCGCGACGGTATTCCAGTTTTATTTATACAACGCCCGTCTATCTCTTTGTAAACCACATAAACTACAAAAACTACCGCAGCCACCTAAACTACCAAAACTACCACAACTACCGAAACTACCACAACTACCAAACCTACCGAAACTTCTGAAAGTATCACAACTACTACAGCTACCACAACTACCAAAACTACCAGAACTGCCAAAACTACCTCGACTACCAAAACTACCACAACTACCAAAACTACCGAAACTATATACAAAATAACGAAAATGCCATTAACCTCAAATAAAAAAACGTATTATATTTTGTGGGATAACCTTTACATAAATCTATCCCAAAATTGATCCTATAATCTGGGATGAAAGTATCCTTTGTCCACCCTCAGTAGTTATTCCGTGAAAACGGAACAGACAGACAGAGTTACTTTCACATTTATAATATTAAAAGGATATATATATATATATATATATATATATATATATATATATACACATATATATATATACATATATATATATATATATATATATATATATATATATATATATACATATATATAACAACAGCCCATAACCGTCCCACTACGGGGCTCGGGTCTTCCACTATAGAGGCGAACAGACAGTTTATCAGCCATGCTTGTCTAAGGCGGTTCGGTAGATTTAACACATCGGTTATCTCGATGTGCAGGTTTCATCATAATGTTTTCCTTTACCGTTTTAGCACGTGATAATTGTAACAATATGCATATTATGTCAGAAAACTGCCCAAGTGGTGCCTGCATTCCGAGCAGGATTCGAACCGCCGCCCTTTTGAGCTCGGGATGCGTACACTAGCCCGTACGCTAACCACGACTTGATAAAAATATATAGGATTAAAAAAAACTTGGTTGCTTTCTTTAGATAATGTAAATAAACGACTCTTATTTCTAAAAATAAGTGATATACTAAGCCAAAGATTACACAGACAAACCGCGAGAAGTATCGATGCATAATTCAAAGTAATAGAAGCCAAGTAGACTCTACTAACACTTGTATCCAGTGGTTTTCTTGATTTAACATTTCTTCGAGATATTTTCTTCTTCCCATATAACACAATAGGAATTTAAATGAAATTCTTTACAGAGCTAGCATCTATCCCGGGTTAACACTTAGAATTCTTTTTATCTCGATAAATGACGTCGTTTCCGTGCGGTACACGGATATAGCGACAAAGATACTACTACACTAACTAGCTTCGTCCTTTAATATTTAGATATATAGATAACTCTTTATTGTACAATACAAAATTAGACTTACAAATTAAGACTAATCTAATTATACAGAAAGAGCGGTATTTTTGCTAAAAAGCGATCTCTTCCAAACAACCCCAACAATGAATTGAGATTGTAATGTTGATGGTGGTATACGTAATAAATACAACTACCATTTTAGTGACAAATGCAATATATATATAGATGATTTTTATATTAAACTAGCCGTCGCCAGAGGCTTCCCTAGTGTAGATTAAAGATAGTCATAGTTTGAGCAGTTAGAAGAAGTAAAAAGGTAGTCCCCTATTCAGGGTCGGTATAGCCCCCTTAAGGGTTGAATTTTCAAAAACCCCGAAAACTTTATTTGTAGCTAGAAACAGGTATATAAAATATTGTGCTTTTTACTTTAAAAATGAAGGATTTGTTTTGTGTGTTTGAGTGGGTTCCCGGATAGTTTAGATTCACAATTAGAACCGGTAGGTGGCGCTGAGATCGGGTTCTAGAATTCTCCTAATCACCTAGACCGATTTTGGTGATTTTGTTTTTATATCATGAAACAAAGTCTTTTAGGAATTCAGCAAATATGGCGGTATGAAGTTCGCCGGGTCAGCTATTGTATATATAGATATATACTTAATACATATAAAATATATATCTACGAAAATATATAAATGTAGATGAATATAATAATATACATACATTCAAAGTGTTTTGCAGCAAGCATAAAACGTTTTTACTGTGTATATATACATTTCACACATATTACAATCTGTCTCCCCTCGGCATGTGGAATATCCACTGCAATTTCTCAATATTTGTTTCCACCTAGCAATATTCGTGTAAAGCAATCCACCCTCAATTTGTATTGTCCCATCAAAGCGAGATAAATTTCCGTTTTCGAAAATGAACCTCTGCGCTGTATATTACGTGATTTGTGTTTATATTGAGGACTGGTGTAATGTACAATTTACTAATGTTGAATGTTTATAACTAAGACACAAATCACACAAATTACTTTCATTTGCAAATTCGGTCAGATTTGTGATAAACAAATCTGAAACACACAAAAAAAATGTGTGTGTGCAGTTCACACGCAGTAAAAGTGAAACAATGTTACAAATGTAACAATAGGTGGGAGAGATTCTAAATTTCGTGAAGCACATTTCATAATATGTTATATCGTTAAAATATATTTAATCCACAGCCAGGTGTTAGGGTATTTGCCCGTGTAGATGGCTACCACCCCTGGTCTAGAGTATGCCGCCATAACAACCTTGAGTTGTGTTCCGGCATTAAAGGCCAGGTTCCAGTTACCCCAAAGAGAGCAGCGGCGCATTTGTAGCACCTTTGGTGTTGCAAATGTCCATAGGCGATGGTAACCGCTTTCCACCAGGTGAGCCGTCTGCATGTCTGCTGAACTCATGCAAAAAAATTAAAGAACACACGAAATTTGAAGCATTAACAAAAAACTTCAAAAAATTTCCAACTCTATCTGTATGAGCAGTGTTTAAATTATTAAATATAATGTATTCTATCGCAGGCTTAGTACTATAGATTTATGTGTTTAACTCTTCAGTGTTACTTTTTCGTTTCATCGAGTTTAAAATCATAACGATTCTAAAGAAGTTTCACTTCAAAAATGTAGTAAACAAGGATGTTATTTACAGATTTAGAAAGAAAAGAAACATAATTTATTTTCTCACACAACAATTTACAAGTAATAAATACCTTTTGTGTAAGTCTGGTGATTGTAGATCTGTACAAATCTGTATCCTGTAGCCTCCTATAGCCATGGAGTGGAGCACTGGTGACCCACAGGTCACCAGTGCTCAAAACCTAACTATGTACTATGTATTACTTATGTGAATGCCTGCGTGCGTGCGTGTTGTGTGAACTTGGAACGAGAGTGTAGGAATGACGACAGCGTGTTTGGTATGAGGTTGTGGAAAGAGTGACTAAGTTATATAAATAAATAAACATATTTTTAAGAAACAAGAAGCAGCAATCAATGTTTTTATTAAATCCGTCATTGTATTGTTACGAGTTAAAGGACTCGAATTAAAATGCCGGTGGAATTACTATAGAATTTATTAGAACTATACAAAAACGTATAACACAGGTACAAATATAACTGAACACAATAAGTCCAAACTTAATGCGCGATTGAATTACACGCGCAAAGTCCGTCACTATATAGATTATCGAATTCACACACGTCTTGTCTCGCTAGGGATTATCGCTTGACTGCCGATCTCTCCATTGGGCCATTGCTTTATAATGCACCGATACAACATGGCTGCCCGCCGGCGTGTACCAAATTTTTTAGAATCGATTCGACACACCTGCCTAATGACTGCTATAAAAGATTACAATATACAATAGGCTGTTTTTCTAATTCCAAATTTATACACAAAGTAAACAAAAGAAGTCCAAATGCGGAAAGTCAATAAAGTATGCTTTTATGGTATGCAGGTCTGAATTTATCTTTGTCGGTCGTAACACTTATAATTATGAAAACTCTAATAATGAAGTTTATGACAACATTTTCTTAAACTTATTTCGGATCAAATAATAATTACGACTGCTTTTTCTTGTTGTATTCTGTTTGGTACAACGCCGTTAATTCAATTAATGTGAGCCTGTCTATCATACTCTAGCAATTAAAAAATCTCGTGTAATCTGACCTAAATTTAAACTCTAGTACAAATATCAGTTTTTGGAGCCTCTTCACCACATTCACATATCTGCTCATGATATAAAATCTAGTTAAAGGTGGATTTAAATGATAGTTCCACAATTACGTTCACTCTCATGTCAACATTTAATAAGGTTTCCTAGTACATGCATATTTTTTTCTTTTGCCTGTGCAACGGGTATAAACTGAAAAATAAAATAAAAATGATTACATTGTCATTGTGCTATTGTCGTCCTCATATCCTTTGGTTGTAGTACTTACAATGCTTGACACGAAGCGATAAAATTTAACGAAGTCCCCGACCGCTGTACTTCAATGTTCACAGCAAAGGTCGGTCGGTACAATTTGTCGCTCTGTGGGCCTAGCGCACACTTCAGTTTCATTTTTTGCGTTACGATTTTACAGTCGCGGTGTAAAATATCGCAACTTCGATAAAATAATTGATGATATGTTCGTTTACAATATAAATTTCGTATCGTCTCCTTGCATTGTTAGATTTTTTTTTTGGGGAGAAGAAAGAAGAATAAGTCTTAATATTTGTCTTATTTTTTCCCAGCTAAATTATATAAAAGGTTTCTTTATCAACACATTTTTTTCCAACTAATCATAAAACAATATCTGAGTACCATTTGAATGAATATGCAGATATTTGGAAAATTGCTGCCAATTTTTAGACCTCACATTTACTTTTAAAAATACTAGTGCGCAATCAACTTTTTACTACAAAAAGGTCCTGTCGTGCCATTTTATATTGCAATGCCCGCGGAACTGTACAACTAACTCCATAAGTTACAAATTATATATTCGACAATCGCTTGGTTTTTTTTGTCGTGTAGTAAATGCGCACCGTCGTTGAAATCCTTACGCAGCTACTCTGCGATAATTATATCGTTCGTTCAAAACTTGAAGTGCAAGCTAGCGCTAATCGTCTGATATGATAAAATCGGAACCTGTACACAACAGCTATTTGAGTCTTCTATAGTTATAGGTGTATGAAGTGAAGAACTAGAGGTAAAACGGCGTATTAACATGAGCTGGAAAAAATTTTGGTCCCCGAAGGAAATCTTAAAAGGGAAATTTCCTCTTCACCTAAATAAAACTTTCTTGGACATCTTGCCTACTCTTACATATGGATGCCAAACGTGGACATACAACACTAGAATAAAAACTAAATTAGTAGTGTGCCAGAAAGCAATGAAGAGAAGCGTACTGAAATTAAGAAGAATACAAAAAGTAAAATGCGAAAAAATAAGACGACAAACGAAAGTTATAGACGCCTTACAATATGCCCCAAAACAGAAGTGGCAGTGGGCAGGACATATACACACTAGAGACAACTATAAGGAAGGGACAAAGAGGAAAAAGGAAAAGAGGGCGCCCTAGAAAGAGAGGGATAGAAGATATAAAAAGTGTAGCAGGAAATGAATGGAGAAAGAAAGCTATGGATAGAGAGGTCTGGAAGAAGCTGGAGGAGGCCTTTACCCGAGAAGGGGTTCCGATCAATGGTACTGAAGAAAGTAACGATAGCAAGTAAAAGAAAAAAGAAAACTATATATACATACATACACTTATATTTAAAACTTATCACTTCACTACACGTTATATTTGTAACATACTATATAAGAAGAAGTATGTAATAACAATTCTAGATTGGAAATAAATAAATAGGCTTTATTTATTATTATATAGTTGTAGGTGGATGTATTTATAGAACGTCAATATCAGATTTCAATCATCTGTTTGTTTTCTTCATTAAATTTCAACGTGAAGCCGAAATTAGAATGATTCATTTTTTTTCTTTCAATATGTATACAAATGGGAGATATTAAAATATAAAAAATTAAGTATCTTAATTGTTAAGAAAGGTTTCATACGCGACTTTTTTAACTGCTTTTCGGATTATTTGTCACTTAGTGGTGCATCTTTGATTATAGAGTATTTGTGTGTAAAAATAAATTTGTATTTAAAATATTGTTGTGTATAATGTCTAACAGAAATACAAATAATAAAATTTGTAACTTTTTACTATAAAGTAAAAAGAACGAAAAAAGTCAAAGTCAAACGAAATTTATCGTTACAATTTTTAAAATAATACTAGTTACAAGTTTATTTTAAATAAAACGTGTGTGTGTATGTGCAGTTCACATCCAGTAGAAGTGAAACAAAGTATGACGAGAAATGGGAGGGGTTCTAAATTTTGTGACGTTATAATATACTTATATATACGTTATAATATACTAGAGTTTAAGCCGCGGGTCAAACTCTAGTGCGTGCCTCTAGTTTAAGCAACAGGCGTTAATACAGGTTACGTTGTATTAAAATTTATGTTAGTGCTATTTGCCACCGGCAGATTCACTTCATTTTATATCGCAAACTATCCCATCTCCCGGATGAGAAGTATTTATGTACATTCTCGGTATTAAAACTACATTTAAACAAAACTACAGCAAAACCGATCCATTTCTCCTAGTAGTTTTTCCGTGAAGGCTAAACAGACAGACAGATCAAGTTAGTGTCGCATTTTTTTATAGAGAGATTTTTTTATATCTATAAACTTGAGAAATGTGTGGTCTCAGATACAAACTTTCGTCCACGTTTCAACCCGTTCTAGTTTTCTTTATCTATCCCCCGTCTATTTATCTGTAAACTACATAAATAATAAAAACGACCAAAATGACCAAATTGATCACTATTACCAAAATGACCAAATTGACCAAAATGACGAAAATGGCTAAAGTAACCAAAATGGTAAATAACAAGAATCTATCCTACTTTCTGGGATAACCTTCACATAAATCTGTCCCATTATCCAGGATAAAAATTATCCCTTGCCCACCCACGATATTAAAGTTACATATATACCAAATTTCAGCCAAATCTGTTCAGTAGTTTTTCGTAAAAGCATAAAATACAAAGAGACAAATATCTTTCTATCCCGAAAACTATCCCATTTTTTGCGATAAAAAATCCTATGTTCATCCTCGGCATCGAAAATATATATATACTGAGTTTCAAACAAATCACTCCAGTAGTTTTCCGTGAAAACGGAACAGACAGACAGCGTTACGTTATAATATTAATAAGGATTTAAGCTTCAAAACACGAAATTTGAAGTGTTAACGAAAAACTCCAAAACATTTCCAACTCTATCTGTATCAGCATAGTGTTTAAATGATTAAATACAATGTGTTCTATCTCATTCTCTCGCTGGCTTAGTCCTATAGATTTATGTGTTTATCTCTTTTTAGTGTTGCTTTTTCGTTTCATCGAGTGTCAAATCACAACGATTCTAAAGACGTTTTACTTCAATAATTATGTTAAAAATTAACGTAAATTTTTCTTATCTGCGACATAATCACTGAATCCTAAAATGAGAGCCTAATTCTGTAAACATCGCAAAATTCTACTAAATCTTGTCTCACTGTTCTTGAGTCCTTTGTCTCGCCTCCAAGAAGTCGACAACAACCCGAAAAGATTGCAAGTACACGAGAATGGCCTCCACATTCTCCAATCACGTCTTTTCTCACATGAACTCTTGAATCTGGGTTATACTTTCAACATTATTTTTTACTTGAAAATACTACGTGATTTAAGGAACACAATTAAATAACAGATAAGCAGTTAAAAGAGTCACATATGAAACCATTTTTTAACAATTTAGGGTTTTTTTTTTAATTTGACGATGCTTTATTTCTTTTAAAATTGCAAGACAGTATTGAATCGTCTACTTTCGCCTTTAGATGCAGACGGTCTCAGTGGTTGAATGGTCTCTTATGACCGCCTAAGTTACGAATAGAACAAGAATGTATGGGAATAACATAATATTTAGCGTAACGATATGTTTTCCAATACCTTTTGTATTATATTCGTTTAGCGCCAATGCCACTTGTTTAAAGGGCATGTTGTGTTAAATTTCGTAAAGAAACTTTCCATTAATTACTATGGTCTGATTGTCTAGGAAACTTCTTTAAAATCATTATGATTAGGAACTCGAAACGAACGAACGAAACGAACTGGAAACGAAAAAGTGACACCAAAAAGAGAGAAACTCATAAATCTATAGGCCTAAGCCTGCGGGAGAATGAGATACAAGTTTTACATTGTGCAGCACTGATTAGAGAGTCAATAAGACCGATGATTAAACATAAGTCCAATTTGGACCGAAATAAAGCTGATAATAATATTTTTTGACTAAAACAGTGAAAAATGATACTTAAGAAGTTTATTTTGAATTATAATATATTGATAGATTATATTAAAATTGATAAAAGTTAGAGAAGAATTATCTGTGAGTATATTATTCTCTGAACTTTCACTTCTACTGCGTATGAACTTCACATACACATAATATCACAATTTTTTGTTTATTGCGTGAGTTCAGCAGACAGGCAGAGGGCCCACCTGATGGTAAAGCGGTTACCATCGCCTATGGACATTTATAATACAAAAGGTGCTACCAATGCGCTGCTGCTCTCTAAAGGAAGACTGGAGCCTGGTCACTAATGCCGGAACACAACTCAAGGTTATTATGGCGGCATACTCTAGATCAGGGGTGGTAGCCATATAGACGGGCAAATACCCTAACACCTGGCTGTGGGCTACCCATAACACAAGCACAGTTTAACACTGACTAAAATTACTTTGGAAGCTGTGGTAGAATCATAACTTTTAATTAGTAATCTGTAAGATTTTACTTCGAAATAAATACATTAATTATCAGTATATTTTCTGTTTTATGTCCCTGCTTATTGACCGTTGCACGCAGATGTAGCTATGAATTTAATGCGTTATCTTTGATACGACATTGTTATTAAGTGTTAATGACGTTAAACAGATAAAGTATGTAAAAAAACCATTCATTTAGCTAATAATTAACGGTGTTATTTTTATCAAGATAACAAGATGCATTTGGGCACAATCACTATCATTAACATTTTCCCAAAAGGAGCAGGTACATTAGAATTAGGAACATTGGTGTTTGTGAATATTTGTTATTTATAACTACGATATGCTCGCGACTTCGTCCACGCTTGATTTGCAATTCCCGGTACACAAAGTACCGTATCATTTAAAAAAGAATGTAAGCTATCGTTTTACACAAACTGTTAGCTGTTTACATAAACTGTTAGAATAAACTAATTTTTATGCATCGGATGCCTAACTACAAAACGCCCCCGTGAAAATTCCCAGGATAAAAAATATTACACAGTTTATTACATAAAATTTGCTATCGATCAGTAAACAAATCACATCAGAATTCGTTTTTTTAATCTGGCTATTTTTAATCATTCCTAGAAAAATTCCCGCGGGATTCCCAGAATAAAAAGTAGCGCAGATTGTTATGCCTAAAAATTTGCTGTCGATCAGTGAAAACCGCATCGAAATCGGCCCAGTAGTTTTTACCTAAATCCCGAACAAACAGACAAGAAATCTAAAAAAATTGCATCGTGTTTTCGATGTTTATATAGGCTATCCATTTTTTTTAATGACTTAAATGCACATATACGGCATGTTTAGAATTTTATAATATTATAGATAAGCATTCACAAACGCCTTTCAAGGCTGAGTAGGAAACTTAGAATAACCGAAACGTGTCGAGACTCGTCTGGACGACCCGAAAATTTGGCCCTGAACCCGACGGGACGCGGCTAAATTTAACATCGATATCACTATATATCGCTTGTTATAAATAAGTCAATTGAAACAAGGGACAATAGACACTAAATTCAGCGCGTTTACGTTGTTATTTTAAACCTTTACCTTACTACTTCATTTGGGAAACATAATGTTACAGTTAAACGCCGTTTCACGTAGATGTAGCGATGGGTTTAAAATATAACAGAAAATTCGTTATTGCACACAATATTATAAAATTAATTTATACAGTAGAACCTGTTTTAGTCGAATCTCGATAAGTCGGCAACCTCCCAAACTCGAAAAAAATTGTGTTCCCTTCCTCTTAATCCCTAAAACCTCCGTTGCTCGAAATCTGAACCTTCTATAAGTCGAAATAATTAGTGACTCCCTATAAGCAAATTCAGTACTTATTTTCCCTCTATAACTCGAAACAATAAATTGGACCACTGTATCTCGAACATACCAATATTTGATTTTACAACTCGATTATTTGAATAAATCTTAACCTCTACAAGTCGAATGTTGCCTTACAAAATACGATTAAGTCGAAATCCTCCATAACTCGAAAACTCTATAACTCGAATTTTTTGGCGTCTCCCTTTAAGTTCGACTTAAAAGGTTCTACTGTACATATCGTAACGATAAGTACAATGGACTGGAATGGAATGGATTTCTTCCAGACAACCTTTGCATGGACAGAAACTCGATACTTTAGGGGGTAGGTATTCAATAGATACAATATACTAATATATACGTTAATATTAAGGAAAGTAGTAATTTCAATAGAAATTTAAACATATAATAATAACTTGTGTGTCATGAAGAAACACTATTCCAAGGAAATACATACATATATATAATATTTAATATACTAAAGTTTCTTGCATTGTATTGTCCATTGATATATGTAATAGATATTTATATGATAATATAAATTAGAATGACTAATACACATACATATACTAAATAATATTATTATTGCGGTGTTTAATACTTTATTTGTGTTGCGATATTGTTATACATACACACATATCATCACGCCTGTTTCCCATGGGGGTAGGGGTGGTATGGATCTCCACTTGCGACGATCCTGACAAACAACTTTTTTTTATTTAAAAAATGAATAATCTTATTGTTATAAGTCGAAGTTGTACAGATGGGTATTATTTCAATACTTAAAACAAGTTGTTTTTCGTTGTTACAAAAGGTTGATTTGTCAATTATCCAGGCAACACACACCTAACACCCTTTAAACCACCAAAAGTGTTGCCTTTAAAAGAGTTGCTAATAATTTAATACATCTAATTCTGGACCAATTTGTTTTTTTCATTGTTCCATCTCCAAATTGCGCGGTCTTCCACGTGAACTTGTTGACACGTGTATTATCCTTCACGACGTCCTTCTTTTAACAAGCTTTTATTTAACTTGCAATGGATGGATGTATGTAAGTTCGGGTGGAATCTTGCAAGTTAAATTTGACCAACTTTCCGGTTTTCGATTGAGCTGAAATTTGGCATTTTGCATTGTCACGCAATATACATATACATATTGCGTGGCAATGCAATAATATGGTACCATGGAGCTGTTCTGATGATGGACTCGGAAGGTGGCCATAGGAACTCCTCTACTAAACAAGATAGACCCGTCGTGTTTGGCCTCTTTTCCCTTGCCTTGGCTAGCACACTGCTGCTACATGATATCCAGGATCTCTAAAGCTTGTATTTAAAAATGCTTATTTATGTTAATTTTAATATACGTATAAATTTTATTTAGGTAACGAGATTCAAGTCTTTGTCCTGTAGTTTTTTAAGTGTCCTATAGACCATGAATCTCCTCTAATATAAATAGATAGATTACTTTATATATTTACTATTTTGTACACAAATCATAGACTAACAGAAGTAGAAAAAAATAAAATATCGTAGAAAGGGTGGCTTATTCGCTAAAAAGCTATCTCTTCCAGGCAACCCTTGGCAGGGATTGATAGATTTTTAATATTGATAGTGGTGCGGCTAATAAATAATGATGAATGATAATTAAACACGGTACATTGTTAGTACAAAAACAATATAAATTATTCTCTTCGTACGAGTTTGGCTTACAAAGTAAGATACATAATTGGCTCATGTGCTGTTTTTAAATTGATAAAATATATATATATATACATAAGTATGCTATAGGACCGGTCAAGTTTTACGGGTCCGAATGTTGGGCCACTAAAGTGACAGATCACAAACGCCTCCACTCAGCTGAGATAAGAATGTTGAGTTGAATGTGTGGTGTCACAAGAATGGATAAGGTGAGAAACGAGTACATAAGGGATCGTCGAAAGTTGCACCCAGGGCTGAAAAATTGAGAGGAAGAAGATTAAAGTGGTATGGGCATGTAATGAAAAGGGCCAAAAGTTACGTGACAACAATAATGTTAAACTGCAACAAGAGATAGATTGATTATGTGAAAGATGATATTGTTACGAGTTACGGGACTCGAATTAAAATGCCGTTTGGAATTACTATAGGATTTATTTGAACTATACAAACACGTATAACATAGATACAACTGAACGCAACCAGTACAAACTGCACGATTCAATAACACGCGCTAAGTCCGTCACTATTTAGCTTACCATCGAATGTACACACGTCTTGCCCGTATCGTAATCGTCGCTTGATTGCCTCACCCCTCCCTTCGGGCATCCCTTTTATTTTGTACAAATACAATATGCCTCGACACAAAACAATAACAACAAGAATTAGTTCGACACACCTGCCTAATGACGGGCATAAAACAAGTACAATAACAATAGAAAGTTTTTCTTAATTACCAATTCTAAACACAAAGTAAAAGTAAAGAAGTGCAAATGCGGGCGGGTAATAAACCGGGTTTATGGCAGGCAGATGTGCATTTTTTTTTGTCGGCATGTAACACTATGATGATTTGTGATGTGACAGAGGACGTATGACAGAATAGGGGAGTGTGGGAGGGAAAGACATTGTGCTGACCCCAAATAATTGGGAGAAGGTGAAAGAAAAAGAGAGTGCTGTTTTTATATTGTATTGTATTTTTTGTGTATAGTGTAAAGCTGTCCGATATTACTTTACGTGCAGGAACGGAGAAAGAATACAATTTCCTACGTTGGGGTGGCCTCTCGTAAGAGGCGACAAAACAACCCACAGCCAGGTGGTAGGGTATTTGCCCGTCTGCATGGCTATCACCCCTGTTCTAGAGTATGCCTCCAAAACAACCTTGAGTTGCGTTCCGGCTTTAGTAACCAGGCTCCAGTATCCCCTAACAGAGCAGCAGCGCATTTGTAGCACCTTTGGTGTCACAAATATCCATAGGCGATGGTAACCGCTTTCCATCGGATGGACCGTCTTCCTGTCTGCTAAACCCATGCAATAAAAAATCTATATACACATATATATAGACACACGTATATAGACATAGTCAGGGACATTTTTGGAAAAAATATTTTTTGGTCAGCTGCTCTTTTCTGAATAAGTATCGGAGAGCTTTTGTCCGACTGTTCTTTTCCGGTTCTTACAATCTTCTTCTTAGTCTTTTTCACATATTATCTTGTATTTAATTACATTATGTGCCGATATATTTTAGCTATTTATAATTTTATTTCTGTATCATTGTTATTAGTTATGGTGTTACATTATTGCTTGCGGAATTTGTATCTTTATATATATACTTACATATGTGTGTGTGGGGGGGCGGGGGGTGTATTTATAGTGATCTTACTTATAAAAGAATGCGAGACGTTATAACCTATAGTTCCGGATGATAGACTTACGACCCCACAGTCCGCAAGAATGCTACACTTACCTGTAACACAATAACACATTCGTTTTAACACCGGGGACCTTAAAATTATCTATTTTAGCGAATCATACTATGAAATTCACATGTGTTAAGATGCACTGGTTGGTGGCTAATATATCACAAGCTACCACGTTATTTTGACACTTGTCTCACTCGTAATAGGAATCTATTTTAACCCCGCAGATGCAGATGAAGGAATTCTAAGGTATAGTCGCGATATTATAAGGGTCAAGTCAAATATCAACCAAAGCTTGGAGTGACACATGCATTTGACATTGAGCTAGCGATTGACTCGCGTTGTAAAGCCAACCAATGCACATCGCTCGGTCGCGGGAAACATCGCTTTGGCATAGTGTTGTGACTGTTATGCCCCAAAAAGAGTTGTTTGCTCTCTGATCTGACCGCATTTCCATCTTCATATTCAGAACGCTCACGCCTCGAATGAGATACGTGACGCAGCACATCCTATCATAGATGCAATAACCCATACCGCCATATACATTGTACACGTTCTTATACACGCAAACAAATATATATTTATATTTTTTTGGCTAACCGTAATATTACTTAGTGTGTCAGAGTAGTAGACCTAGTTAATTTAAACAATTCGTCATAGTTTCGGCTTTGAATACGAGACATTTCAGCGACCCTGATCCAAAACGATGGAAGGAACACGGGCGTATTTTACTGGATTCCGACAGTCGCTGCATGTCCCACACAGGCTACCACTTTTATAATTTAATACACCTTCAAATATAAGGCACTATGGATGTACATTATATTGTTCTCCTGTAAAACTATATATATCTATCTATACATATAATAAAATTGTAGAGGTCAGATTTCTGTACAATGAAAAAAATGCTACAAACCGAGTCAGGGGGATGAAAAATATCTAAATTAGTTCTATTTCACGAACTAATTTAGATATTTTTCTTTTTTTTTATCTGTTTGTCTGTCTGTTTGTACCGGCTAATCTCCGAAACGACTGGACGGATTTAAATTTTCTATGGCGGTAGCTTATATCCCTGGTCAACACATAGGATACTTTTGATCCCGAAAAATTAAAGAGTTCCTCTGGGATAGTTAAAAAACCTTTAATTACTTCAACAGCTGATTATACAATTATGCACCTAATAATTAAGTATTGATATTGCCGGTATCATCAACATACAATAAAACAATCTATACATTAAAAAACAATTAGGCTATTTATCATCACGCTGAGACCAATAGGAGCGGCGCACCAATGAAGAATGATTTAAAATCGGGAGGGATTTTTTTAACTTACTTTTTTAAACTATTCCACGCGGACGAAGTCGCGAGCAGAAGCTAGTATAAAATAAATTTGTACCTAAGAATGAAGTAAATATTTTTTTCTAGCAAATATAGATTTATTGCGTAAAAATATTATAGTGTTCAAAATTCTTGTCCTTATTTTTATGACAATCGGTTGAATGGATCTAGGGGCAATTTATGTAGTATATACAAACATTCTTAAATGCAACGTTATGCAAACATTTTTAACTCAATCCATTGGCTACCTTTCAAATTTTACTAACACGAACATTACAGAAGCTGATTTATATATATATATATGTATATATATATATTATATATATATATATATATATATTTATATATATATATATATATAATAGCAGAAACGTCCTATATCTGAAAAAAATACACTTTAAATCCCTAAAATAGTTTCGGAGCCTATAACTTTCAGACAGATTGATAGACAAAAATAATAAAACGATCATTTACTAGTAGGTATCGTGTAAATAACAGTTTTATTTTAAAATCTCGAAATAGTTTCTGTACTGGTGTAATAGTGATAATGTATTTTTATTTATTATATGTAAACGTGACTCAAGAGACTTTCATTGCATTTAACGTGAAATACTGTATTTGAACGACGATCGCAAGTCTATGCCACATCGGCCGGACGGTAAGCCTGTCCCAAATTCGAAGCTCAAGTCATGTAAGCATCAGGCAGGACATAGTTATTTTAATTGCCCAGACTATGTGCTATGACAGACCTGGTAAGCTATATTATCTAAGAAAACCCTTTTAGTTATCATCCAAAGAGGATGGACAGGTGTGTATTGTAACTTGTATATTTTTGTCTGTCTTGAACTTGATTTCTTTTAATTCTGAAAATAGTCACAGTGTTGAATTTTAATAAATACTTTAAATTTGTTTGAACAAGATCCATTGAGTAGTTTTTAAGATATGGAGTATTTGAAAATTGAGCGTTTTTATTGCTTCCGCATCCAAATTATACCATTGTATCTTCATCAACTCTACGGTACCCTTCATTCCGCGTGGATAGAAGCCTTTGGCCGATTTTATGATTCTTTCCTAGCGAAGCTGGCAGACAAGCAGACAGAGCAGTTATTGAAATGTGGTTACCGTCATCTTTAAAAGTTTGCTACGCCTAGTGCGAAGCCGACGCGTTGCCAGCCTTTAGGAGGGGATGAAAAGGATGAGATAGGCGGATGGGCTAGGAGGAATTGGTTAAAGGGGTCGGGAATAGCAGAGGGCTGCTGTATACGGCGGTAACAGTGGAACTTTACCTCTGCTGTACGTAGTGGTGCAACCCTACTTCCCTGGGTTGTACCAATCTTACACACTTGGACGTCACGGTGCAGGCAGTAACTCTGTTCTAGATCCCGTCGCGTTCTTACAAGGTGTATCTTCGGCGGGCCGCAGGTAGGTATAGCGGGTAGTTCGTCGGCTCTCTCCTCGGGGTTGAAGCACCGGTACCATACGAGAGACACACACGCACTCGTGCAGGCGGCACTAGGCGTGCAGTGCAGTTGCAGTATAGTACGTTTGGTAATTATATATTACCAAATGTACTATATTTTCAGCGCTAATTCCATTGTTGCGCTGTTTGTTCAGATACTTATAATTATTTTAAAAGTAATAGATCTTTGCTGGACGAAGCAAAAAGTAGTACTAAGTACACATGGAAAATACAATAATGAAATAAATAAAACACATAATAAATATTGAAAAATAAATGTGTACTCTTTTTTCACGTAAATTTCACAAAAGTACTATATTATTACAGCTTAAAAACAAAAATACTGTATTTCTTCAAAAAAAATGGTGGGTGTTACCTGCTCTACCTAAACCCTGTAATCAAAATAGCTGTAAATAGTCTGAATGTTGTGCTGTCCTTGGGTTGTTGAAAGGTAGTGTTACAACTCATATCCCGACAAACACAAAATCCACCTGCATATCTGAAATAAAGCATATTTATTACCCGTCGGCATTTGAACTAATAATATTGAAATTCTTTTATGGTCGTCTTCTTTTGTTTACTTATTGGCATACGGCCTATTGTTGTATTGTAATCATTAGCCAGGTGTTTACTGATTTAAAGTACAAGCTGATTCTAGAACGCATTTGTGCAGTATAAAGCAATGGCTCGATTGAGGGAGGAGTTAGTCGAGCGAGTACCACGAACGAAGCGAGACGTGTGTACTACAATCGGGAATCTTTTAGTGACGGACTCTGCGCGTTTTATTGAATTACGACCTTCTGCATTACGTTTGAACTTGTTGTGTTCGGTTATATTTGTACCTGTGTTATACGTGTTTGTATAGTTCTAATAAACTCTATAATCATTCTAACGGCACTTTAATTCGAGTCCCGCACTCGTAACAATAGTAAGCGTTTTAAGTCAAACAAATGGGTAATGACTTGAATATTTATATAAGCTTAAATAATGACTACTGATCGCACAATTACCAATAGTCATCACTCACCCTTTTCGTATTGACTACTAAATGTGACTAGAGAATTGTTTTTATTATGGTATACGATTTAACTGGGATTAGACCTAAGTCTGGAAATAGACGCTTCGTCATTTATTTAGCTAGCCTTTTCACAGATGTTAATCTGTTTGTTTCCAGCCAAAGTCTCAAACCGCTCCCATTTCTTATCTTACGCAATTTATGTTTAGATTTTTCCTGTAATCTCTTATCAAGGCTTACATTGTTGGACTTGCTGCCTCCATAAATATCATTTGCTTTTTCGATCATAAATGTATTGCATTTTATCTTGGACAAAATGGCTACAAAATTCAAGAAATAACAAGCGTAGGTGATATTGGCTGAATTTTTAAATATCCTTGTCCATTCTTTTCTTTACTGTTGGTAGAAAATTGCCATAAATGCGAGTAGTCGTACAATAATTATGTACAACACCATTTCCACTCCGAATCAGCAATATTCCTGTTACGGGTTGTCTACAAGAGATCGCTTTTTAGCGATAATACCGCCCTTTATACATGGCTAAAATAGCAGTAGTTTTAAGTTTTTCTTTAATGGTGTACAATAAAGAGTTATCTATACTTTTTTTTATTGCTGGAGTTCAGCAGACAGGCAGACGACCCACTTGATGGATAGCGGTTACCACCGCCTATGGACATTTGCAACACCAAAGGTGCTACAAATGCGCTGCTGCTCTCTTAAGGGAGACTGGAACCTGGTCAGTAATGCCGGAACATAACTCAAAGTTGTTATGGCGACATACTTTAGACCAGGGGTGGTAGCCATCCAGTCGGGCAAATGCCCTACCACCTGGAAAACTTGGCAAACTACTTCAATGGAGTCCATGTCAAATTGTAAAATATATAGATTAGAATATAGAAAGCGGGCAATAGCAAAGGCGTTTTGACTAAGATCTCTCTAAGTCCCTAAACCATCCACTATCGGCATTATTATTGTAATGAATGGTTTTATAGGTCCCAATATCATTATTATGCGTCTCGTTTACGTCAAATACTCGTAACCCACCTACGCCTCAAAAATATGCTTACATCTTTCAATTCTTTATAAATTATTGTACAATCTCGATTTTAAACGTTAATCGCTTTAAAATTAGGTCGTTAATATTTTTATGTGTTCTTGATTGACGCCTCGCAATGCGGCTGCTTGGCGATCAGTAACCACACTTATACGTTCAAATCCGTATTATTAATACGTCTTACACATACACAAAAACCAAAAATGTGCGTGTCAGCTCCGACGCACCAATACTGTTTACTCCTTATATATGATTGTCTTTGAATAAGCACTGATGGATATTATTTTAAATCTTATTTCATTGCATTAAAATTCGAAATTGTATAATAAAAAGTAACGCTTTTGAGTTGACACTTTTATTAATTCACTCCTTATAAAATTTCCATAGCGGCGGCCTTATATGAAAATTGATTCTTAAGGAGTAAACTCCAAAAATGTATGTACATGTTAACATATGAGATAGAAAATACAAATGAGAGAAGAAAGAGAGAATACAAAAATATTAGATAATAATAATTCTTTATTGAAGTTTCTGCCTTAACTTTAGAATATATTAGTGGTAGGAACCTTATTGTATGGTTCCACTCTTCAGGTAATGGCAAATCACAACTAAGTTATTATCTATTACAATGAAGAAGTATTTGTGTGTGTGCCATTCTGCATGTGTGTATGTAGTTGCATAAATAACAGGTATATAAACAAAATAATAATTCAATAGTTTGTCCATATGATGACATTAAAAAGTACACTTTATTGTACACCATTACATAAAACACAGAAAAACTTATAGCCTAAAAATATTCTAAATGTGCACAATGGACCGCCCATTGTGCACATTTAGAACATTTTTATATTTATATATATATATATATATATATATATATATATATATGTGTATATATGTGTATATATTTATGTATGTAATATCAAGAGTTGTATTTATATATGTCTATTAAGTATTATTCTTACTTATATAATATTTTACATACTAATGTGTTTATAAATGAATAAAATATATGTAAGTAACTGCATGTCCTCTAATATTTATGTATACCACCTTTGAACAATATAATCTGTTTTATTACTGCCACGGGTTGTCTGGAAGAGATCGCTTCTTAGCGATAAGACCGCCTATTGTATTGTATTTTTTTATTTCTGTTATCCGTATCTTTTAACGTACAATAAAGCATATTCATTTATTTATTCATTCAAAAGTTATAAATATTATGCTAGTATAATTTCCCTCCCGCACAAAAACATAAGTGTGCATAGTACCTAAACGTTTCGAAGGCGGCCACTTGTTTGTTTGTTTGTACAACCTCGTTGCGGGTACTCACTAATCTCCTCAAATTTTCAACTCAGCTCGGTTAGTGGGTCAGATGGTGTTAGATGGTCTTAGAAAAAATCTATTCAGATAATTATAATTACGAGCATTGACCTTCCATATAACACAGTAATGTGTTTGATATGGTGTGTTTGTCCAGACATCAAATTTATTTTGAATGTTGTGGCAGTTACTCGTTAACCGCTATAGGAAGCGGCCCTATGTGGTCGGTTTCTATAGATCGTTCATTTGCTTTACTATGGGTTCCATTTGGACATAAACGCCATTTATGTAATGTCAAATTTCTACCGGCAGTAAAGCCAGACCGACAGGCAAGTGAATTAGTAGTAAGATATAGGAACCGACCGTTACTGGCTTATGCAGTTCTTTTGTTAAGCCAGTTCAGCAGTCTTAAATTCCTAATATTCAAAGTTTTATAGTGTCACGCATTGTCCTTACGTTTGGGAAATCTGCCGGAGGAAGCGTCGCGGTTAAAGCAACGCGAGCCTAATAAAGGTCATGCGTATCAACAGAATATTATTGACCAGAATATATTATTTAATTTTACTGTGCTCAAATCATAGCTGACAAACTGCAGGAGAGTCGCCTGTGGATGGATTCGTTTTATGGAAAACGACTAGTTACGTGGGGAGCAAATGTCTGGTCAAGTCGCTTCCGCCAGGCCCTGGTCATCCAGATCATCATCGTTCAACATTATAGCACTCTCTTCAGAAGTGATAGGAACAAGAAATCGCAGGTTTGATGTCGTGAAAGATAATATCACTATAACATGATGCTGAAGACCGCGTGAAGTGAATAAGGGAAAGTGGCACCGTGAACCTCAAGCTCTGGAAGGGACGCTCTAAACGCAACTGGAATTTAACACTATGATGATTTTGTCGAAATGTAAATGGAAATTGCTATTTATTCGATGTTTAATCATAAATTAGCTTTATTCGTCTGTCTCTCTGAAAGTTTTATATTTCCATGTTTTTATTGTATAATACTTTAGCAGATTCAATTCAGATGTATATATAATATTGTTACGTGTTGCAGGACTCGAATTAAAATGCCGTTAGAATTACTATGGAATTTATTAGAACCATACAAACACGTATAACACAGGTATAAATATAATTGAACACCACCAGTCCAAACGTAATGCACCAATCAATAACACGCGCAAAGTCCGTCACCATATAGATTACCGAATGTACACACGTCTAGCCTCGCTTATGGCTATCGCTTGACTGCCTCGCCTCTCCGTTGGGGCATTGCTTTATACTGTACAAAAACAATATTCTGGCTTATGACAGCCATAAAGATTACAATACACAGTGGGCTGTTTTTCCAATCACAAATTTTAAACACAAAGTAAACAAAAGAAGACAGTCATAAAAGAGCTTCAATATTATTAGCTCAAACGCCGGCGGGTAATAAATGTGCTTTGTTTAAAAATATGCAGGTGGCCCAAATTGTAACAATATCACATGAATCCACACTCCCTTCATTAATGTGGTAAATGCATCAATATTAACATTGTAAATACCTCATTAAGTATAATATAGAGACATCTTATTGAAGTGCGTTTAAAGAAATATATACGACGTCTTTTGTAATATTAGGTTGGGGAAAAAGTTTCTTGGCATTTTATATAAAAATTCAAAAGATTTTTTTATAAAGTTTATTTACATTTGACTAAAGTATGTAGGTGCCATTTTGTTGGATAACTTTTTGCCATCTTGTAGGTAGGGACGTGATCCCATTGCTATAAAAATTTTCGGGGCTTCTGATCAAAAAACTGCGACAAGTGGTTTTGGCAGTCCTCTCGTGATGTTAACCTGACACTGCCCAAGGTATTTTGCAGAGACCGAAACAGGTGAAAATCTGAAGGTGCAAGGTCAGGACTATACGGCGTATGCATTAACACCTCCCAGCCAAACTTTCGTAATTTTTGCTGAGTGGCTAAAGGTGTGTGAGGTCTAGCGTTATCACGGTCAAAAACCACACCCCTTCTGTTGAATAATTCCGGCCGCTTTCTCTCAACTTTTTGCTTTAATCTCATCAGTTGTTCGCAGTACAGTTCAAATTCGATGGTCCTCCCTGGCGGTAACAGCTCATAATGAATAATGCCCTTCCAATCCCACCATACACACAGCATCACCTTATTGCCAGTTAACCCGGGCTTCGCCACAGTCTGTGAAGCCTGACCGGCCTTTGACCACAATCTTTTTCGCACGTTCTTGTCGTACGTGATCCACTTTTCATCACCAGTTATCAGCTTCTTCAAAAATAGTTCGGCTTCATTACGTCGTAATAAAGAATCACAAACGAGTACACGGCTCATTAGGTTTCTTTCAGTGAGCTCATGAGGCACCCAAATATCGAGCTTTTTTGTGTATCCAGCTTTTTTCAGATGCGCCAAAACCGTTTTGTGGTCTATTCCCAGTTCTCCAGCTACATCGTAACTACTAATATGCCGTTCTTGCTCCACTTTTTCAAAAATGGCATCAGTTTTGTCTATAACAGGGCGACCAGAGCGATGTGCATCTTTGATATCAAAATTTCCGGATTGAAAACGCTTAAACAAAATTTGCGCTGCTCTCACAGATACTGCATCAGGTCCATAAACATCACAAATTTTTTTTCGCGGCTTGTGTTACTCTTTTACCTTTTTTGTAGTAAAATTTTAAAATGTATCGAATTTCTTCATCAGATTCACTCATTTTCACAATAAGAAAAACAAATGAAAATCACTCATTTTCCTAAATTGAATTTGGGATTCTCTTCTTTAAAATTAAAACTTTTTAATGATACCAAAACCAACCAGATACAAATGGTATAGCCAAAGAGATCTTATCACAAGTTCATACATACTATATGCGAAGAGACTTTTTCCCTAACCTATTATATTAGTTCAAAAATAATTGGACATTAACGAAAATATAGTGGCTTGGGATTTTGAATAGAGATTCTGATCAATAGCAACCTACCCCCACCAGGGTAGGGCCAGATTGGGGAGATCCACACGCCCTTATCACAATCTCCAAACAGCGAACTCCGTAACGATTTCTCCTCGTCAGAAAAAAGTATCCGTATTCTATGGGTAACCACTTTTCATCAAGTAATCCAGTATATTCCATCTGCCTAAATGGCTACTTCAAACAAAAAAATGAGTGTGTGTGTGTGTGCAGTTCACATGCAGTAGAAGTGATACTGCAGAGAATAATATACTCACAGATAATTCTTCTCCAACTTTTATTAATATAAATATAATTCCCTTAGCCTACATCCATCAATATATTATAACTCAAAAAATCAATCTAAATTACACATTAAACCATTAGCATAAAGTCGAAATTCAATGGACTATTATGATCTACGTATAAAAATATATCTGCCTTAAGTATATACAGATAGAGCTAAAATTCATTTGAAATCTTTTAAGTTTTATACAAATTGGCAAATTAAAACTAACATATAAAGTTAAATGTATTTTATTTCGAATTAAAGAAGGTTGAATTTTAAGTGTTTATCTCTTAAGTGTCGCTTTTTTGTTCCATCGAGTTTCAAATCACAACGATTATAAAGTTTCACTTCAAAAAACTAAACCCTCCGGTATTTCCGCTTTCATACTTTAGTCTTCCATTGTTTTCAGGGACTTTTTTACGTCAGTAATTTTAGACTTGCGAATCTGTTTTTCAAATTGACAGGTGGTTTATGATTAATTTAAGGTGGATGACTTTAATGCTAAGCTGACAATGAGGCAGACTTAATGAGAAGTGGTTAGTGTCCGGTACAGACGTTTGTAATACCGGGAGCGACGCCAACACGTCATCTTTTGAGATGAGATAGGAGGCATGCGATTCACAGTAAAATTCGAACCTACACTTTCAATGAAATTGGTTCAGTTCAGTTTCAATGGAAATTCATTAGTGAAGTTACTGCTAGGCTATATATTTATATTACCTGTGTATGTTGTTTCTCTATTATCTAATGGCCGACTATTCAATCAGAACGAAAACAGAATTTGTAGGATAAAATATTCAGGATAGAATTAAAAAACCCAATTGCGCAAATGAAACAGTTGAATTATATAATATCCATTCAGTCGTGTTATAATTTAGTCGATGGATGAACTTTATCTGGTGTATGACAATCGGACCTAAATCTAACAAATATCGGCAACAAGATACAAATATTCATTGTTAAAGATAGCAACTTTCCACTACGTGTACCGGCCCCTTGTTTACCTACCTTTATATTAAAAATCAACTAGCATGAGGCTCACGTATGCCCCAGTGAACAACAAAGCAAATTTAAAGTTGACTATCTGTTTTTAAACTTAAACCAATTTTATCAATCACTATCGGCAATTTACAACGAGTGTTTACAAAAAAGCTCACTTAAAGCCATTGAACCAATTACCTTTTAAAGGATTTCTGAATTACTGCTCGTCCTTGTTATTTATTTGTCTTGTTATTTTTGTTTCCTGGAATTATTTTGCGATTCATTCAACGTTGTATTCTAATGAAAATTTTTAATTGTAATACATTATCGCTATAGCTTAGAAGCTTTGGAGATAGTGTATGGTTCTAGCAATGTCTTGTAAATCCAAAAGACATGCACCGGTTAGGTATCTTTGTTTGGCCTAGTATGGATGTTACTGAAATATCTAAATCATGCTGACGATGAAGGAAATACCGTAAGGAAACTATCATAGTAATATTACTCAAGAGTTAAACCCGGAAAGATATTTTAAATGAGTGTGACAAGATACTAACCCTTCATTTAAAAATAGAAGGTTTAACACCAGTAGTATGAATTTTATGTCTCAATGCTCTAGGGTTAACTTTTTTATTACTACAGTACAACAGACAGATTGATTGCACGCGTTATGGAAAGTAGTTACGGTCACCTATGGACATTTGAAACACCAAAGGTGCCCCCTGGTCTTGGAAGGGGGACCGGGAACCCAGTCACTAAAGCCAAAACACAATTCTAGGTTGTTATGGCGGCATGCTCTTCCAGACTCGAACTCTATCAGACTGGGAGTGATAGCGAACTAGACTACTACTACCACCTGTTTGCGGGTGGTTTTGTCGCCTATTAAGACACGCAGCCGGGCAGCAGCATTCTTTCTCCGTTCCTACGCGGATAAAACTCCTGCTTGTGTTCGAAGAACCGCTTCTTTTCGCTTTTCTCCTCTACTTCGCGCGGGCGCCAGCATTCCTTATATTGAGACCGTTGATACGGTATGTCATACTTCACGATGTCTGACCGTATCCGGGTAAGCGACCTTTGCAGTTTCCTATGTCACTGATATAGAGACTACCACAGATGCAAGATTTCCTAACGCGGTCCTTGTGACTCCACGCATCTATTGCAGTTTATAGGAATATTATAGCTTAATTATTGTCACAGTTACTTACACCTTATTCCTATATGCAGCCTGGGGAATGGATAGCATCTTGATGGACATAGTGCGCTCTCCAGCCTGGTGGACCGACATCCTGATCAAAGCTCATCAATCAGTCCCTACGGGTTTAGGGACTGCTTGATGATAGTAAAGGAATAAGATAATAATAAATAGTATTTCTTTATTTTCTTCCTTAAATACCAAAGTACCTATAGCAAAAAGAAAATATTGCATATATATATGTAGCATAAGTGTCGTTGTCGTTGTCGTCAGCCAATCCGAGTACACTGCTGGACGTAGGCCTCCCCAAGTCGGCGCCACTCATCCCTGTCCTCTGACTTCCTCATCCAGCATAAGTGTAAGGAGGAATAAATTCAGCAACAGATTGGTAGCACCTCTGGTGTTGCCAATGTAGGAAACATTAACATCCATTTCTTAAGCTTTCTCCATCAAATTGCGCGTCAGTCCGTCTGGTGTACAAACAAAAAGAAGATTAAAATTGGCTGACGCTGGGCTTATTCCAAAAAAATGTGGCGCTACTGGCACGGCTTTATTTGGAGTCATGTTACAGATATAGGCCGTTTGATGCAGATATGTCGACGAGTTTAATGCGTTATTTAATATGTGACATTATCAATGACGTTTTTTTAACGCTATAAACGAGACGCATTTGGCCAGTCTAAATCTTTGACATCAACGCAGATAAAGCCGCGCCATAAACGCGACAGACAACATTCAAAACTTCTAACTGTGTATTGTTACACTATCCATAATTTTTCTACGAGAATATCAACAGCACTCCGAAAGTACCAATTTGAATGTACATTCCAGCACAGTGCACAAGTGCACTGGATGGTTATGTAATTTGCAATCCACCAAAACTGGGGCGACAGTTGTCCAGCGATGGAACAAAGAGTGGAAATTCCATGAATTTGCATTTAGTTAACCTAACATACCATGCAAGTGAACTAAACGCTTCTCACACATGTTACGCGACATAACGTGATCGGTTCATTCACATTGCTGGTTGGAGATAACAGTTTCGCAACTGTGCCGGCTTGCGAAACGTGGCCCTCGCGCCGCGCTGATAGGTCGATACTCCATTAATTTAAACGTTTGTCTATTTTTAAGGTTCCATAGCTATTCCGGCAAACACTGTACCCTTATAAAATCGTCTCGTCCGTCCGTGTGTCCTTGTATGAGACTGTCATTTTTCTCAGAAACTCCCATCTTATACGGATGAAATTCGGAAATAAGGTGTATTACTTATTTTTTCGGTGTAGTTGTTATTTTGGAAACTTTTTTTACATTAAACAGACTATGCAGATTATTTTTGTTATGAATAGATTATTTACTAGTACGTCCTTATCTTCATCTTGCATATGTGAATAACAATGCTTGTCTAAATCTTAAACCAATCAAAATTTGTTATATGGATGAAAGTCGAAAGCGGTAGTTGGTATTTTGGAAATTTTTTGTTTGACATTAAACAGATATAGATTGTTCGTGATTTAAATAGCAATATCTATACCATTACGCTTTCATGTTCCTCTTACATGTGCTAATAACAATGCTTGCCACTAAATCTTAAGGCAATCAACATGCAGCGCACTGGTGCGAGAATAGGCTAGGATCGTCAAACACATCGGTATACAATTAATACAACGCTCTGCGGTTTCGAACATGCACCAATACCCTATTGTGTTTGCGTTGCAGTTAACATTGAACTAGTTAAACTAGATACGCAGCTTTGTTATCAAAGGGGAAATGCTGAAAGAATGATACATGCAAACAATCGTACAATGTGGGACGCTGTAAATCTAGGAAGCCTTCGGGCTCCTAAGTAGATGCTCCGGACACAACCAGAAATAAACATTAGGATCATGATGACGGCTATAAGGTAGTTAACATACACCGAGACGCTTTTTTATTTTATTAAATGCCGAAACCATCTAGAGTTTATACGAGCGTACGTATTATTGTCGAAACAGTAATTAAAATTATTGAAGTGACACTTCTTTAGACTCTTTGTGATTTGACAACCGATGAAACGAAAAAGTGAGATTAAAAAGAGAAAACACATAAAATTGAAACTTATTTCATTCGAAATAAAACACACTTCTCTTTACACGTTAGAATTAATTTTCAATTTAAATAAACCTTTAAAGATTTCAAATTAATTATAGCTCTATCTGTATATACTTAAGGCAGATATTATTTTATACGTAGATCAAAAGAAATTGTGCGTAACAGTGCAGTTTTCGAATTTTGAACTTTATGCCAATGATTTGAAGTTTAATTTAGATTGATTTTTTTTAATTATAGTATGTTGACGGATGTAGGCTAAAGGTATTATATTTATATTAATAAAAGTTAAAGAAGAATTATCTGTGAGTATATTTTCTGAAGTTTCACTTCTACTGCGTGTAAACTTCATACACACACACATTTTTTTCTATCATGTTTTATTATATTACTGACACATACCCACTTCGCTGGGCGTCATTAAATAAATTTAAAAATATTATTAATCACAATCAAATATAGCCTATGTGACTCGAAAATAATGTAGCTTTCTACAGTTGAAAGAATTTTCAAAATTGTTTTAATAGTTCAAGAGATTACTTCCTACAAACAAACTCACAAACTTTATTTACCTCTTTATAATATAGTATAGATTAAAACTATGATAACAAGGTATTTTAACACCCGCTCTCTTATGTGAACATTATCTTGGACTTTATTACAGAATGCTTTCTTTGTCTTTCATTTACCAAATTAAGGCATTTTTGAATCGTAATGGACTTTTATTGTTAAACAGAATTCTCATACAGATACAGAATATATATATTGTTACAATTTGGGCCACCCGCATATTTGTAAACAAAGCACATTATTACTCGCCGGCGTTTGAGCTAATAACATTGAAGCTCTTTTATGACTGTCTTCTTTTGTTTACTTTGTGTTTAAAATTTGTAATTAGTAAACAGCCCATTGTATATTGTAATCCTTTATGACAGTCATTAGCCAGATGTGATTCTAAGAAATTCGGCCCGTGCGGCCAGGTAGATATATTGCATTTGTGCAATTTGTGCAATGCCCCAATGGAGAGGTCGTCAGTCGAGCGATAACCAGCCGCGAGGCAAGACTTGTGTACATTCGATAATCTATTAGTGACGGACTTTGCGCGTGTTATTGAATCGTGCATTACGTTTGGACTGATTGTGTTCAATTATATTTGTACCTGTGTTATACGTGTTTGTATAGTTCTAATCAAATAAATTCTATAGTAATTCTAAAGGCATTTTAATTCGAGTCCTGCAACTCGTAACAATATTTTTCTCGGCATCTATCGATCTCGAAGTACTTGAATATCAGTTTTGTTACCGATTAGTAAGTGAGTGAATTATAGCCCGTTTGCGATAGACATGGTGGGATATCTAAGTCTTTCCCAAACAAATAATCTCTAAGTTATTGAACCCAATTGAAGTTATTCAATAATTAAATTTCGACAGCATCGAATTCGTAAGGATTATTTTTCATCGTTTATTTTGTTTGGCTTTCTACGTATTTTTGCAACTTTTTTATTCCATTCATTTCTGTTCTGGCACGGAATACAACATCTCATTTTACACACATTCCAGTTAGCCGTTTCTCTCGCCCTTATAAATCTGCCAACTTATTCTGTTTAGTATTTTTTTGCAATAATAAATAAAAATATACTTGTCTTATTTGATTTGTTTAAATGAGTATAAATTTAAGCAGTATTTCTAATTTAAATTGAATATACTGACGCAGAACTAAGAAATATATCGAAGAAACCGACATGAGATTACTGATATGTATAAAATATATATAATATCAGCCCATAAATGTCCCACTGCTGGGCTCGGGCCTCCCATTATAGGGGGAACGGACAGTATACCCGCCACGGTTATCCAAAGCAGCTTGGCAGGTTTGACACATCGGTTATCTCAATGTGCAGGTTGCATCACGATGTTTTCCTTCACCGTTGTTAGCACGTGGTAATTGTAACAATATGCACATTAGATCAAAAAAGTGACTAAGTGGTGCATGCGTTCCGGCAAGGATCGAACCCGCGTCCTCTGAGTTTGGGACGCGTGTGCTAGCCATTACGCTACTACGACTTGATGACTACTACTACAGATGTGTGCAACCCATAAAATCCATACCCACCAGTGGTACGATTATGATATATGATATTATATGATATTGTTACAACTCAAGTTCCGACGAAAACAAAATCCACCTGCATATCTATAAAAACACATTTTATTACCCGTCGGCATTTGAACTAATTTTTTTATATATTTTTTTTTTTTAAATCGGCAGACAAACACACATATTGTATATCCCCAAATTAAGCAAGTTACGCTTGTGTTATGGGTAATATACAACGTACTACTCTGGGGCCGATCCCAGACACCCAGACCATAGTAAATAACGAAGAAAATACGTTTCCGAAATTTACTATACCAGGAATCGAACCCGGAACCTCTGCGTTACAGTGAGGTAGGCCGGCAACGGCTTAGCCCGCTCAACCACAGAGGCCGTCAATTGTAATCCTTTTATGATTGTCTTCTTTTGTTCACTTATTTATTGGTTATTGTGGAGAACAGCCTATTGTACTCGTGTATGGCCACTTGCAGACACAATTAGCCAGGTGTGCGGATTACTATTCTATGAAATTCGGTCCACGCTGCCGGGCGGACATATTGCATTTGTGCAGTATAAAGCAATGGCCCGATGGAGGGAGCAGGCAGTCGAGCGATAACCACGAGCGAAGCAAGATGTGTGTACAACAATCGGGAATCTAATAAGTGACGGACTTTGCGCCTTTTATTAAATTACCACCTTCTGTATTACGATTGGACTTGTTGTGTTCGGTTATATTTGTACCTGCGTTATACTTGTTTGTATAGTTATAATAAACTCTATAATAATTCCAACGGCATTTTAATTCGAGTCCCGTAACTCGTAACAATATTATTGTATTATTTGATTGAGAGTTTCTAACATGTATTGATTAGATAAATATCTCAATAGGAGCAAATATTTCGGCCATAGCACTCGTACATTGATTAGACTTACCGCAATAATATTTCTATTAACTCAACAGCGTTAACATGTCACAACAAAGTTTGTTATCTGCGAGGTACACATGACTTTCCAGTGTGGCATCCCAAGCAACAATGTCGTCGAAATCAAAACGCGTCGAGATATCGGTATTTAATTTGCCAACTAAATTAAGGCCATTCTATAATAGTCTATTGGCACCTGTTGCCGGTTCTTATTATAGACTGTGCTTTATTTTCGTCGTACCAAAATGCAGCTATCGTAAACTTCATTAGTTATGGACGATACATAGCGCCGACAAACCGAGATTATTGCTGTTTTTGGGAATATATACTTTGCTATTCTTTGCTTGTGTGTTCTGTAGTCACAATGACAAGAACGGAGCGGATTGATAAAATAGTCATATATCTATCTTGTCTTTGTATGTCCCAGTCTTTCTAAGATTGGATATATTTGATTAAAAATAATACGAGTTTCCAATGGCGAGAATTTGTATTGAAAGATTCCAAACGGTTCATCGAATGACTGTGACTACGGTTTGAAGATGTAAATAAAGCAGGACATTATAAACTAATACTATAAAGAAAAATTAACTTACTTATGTGTGTATTCTGCCTATAAATCCTTAAGATTATAAGTAGAATACTGAGCCGTCATCATCTTCTATGACTGAGATGCCCAGAAGGCTGGCGATGTTAGGTAACTGGATGATCACCTGAATAATTGATGAGTAATGTTGATAGCTCTTTGTAGAGGCCCATGCCCTCAAGACCCCACGGTACAAACGTCTCAACAGCAAATAGCACAAATAAATAACTCACACTCAGGGCTATATATTTGCATTGCTTGACTAATCGGCTGTTTCCGTTGCTGAACCGACTGATTTGGGCATATTTAGTAAAAGAGATGCGGCCAACATTTCTACGCAGATTGCATCCCATACCAGAGGACTGCTTGTCGCCAGGGAGTAAATATCCCTTTCGAGCAAAGTACCGGGTACAGGTGATGATTAAATAAATCAACTGGCTTTCGAAAGGGTTGTTCAACTGAAGATGCTGTTTTGAAACTCTGTGATTCTGTTGTTAAAGAACTAAATGTGAAACGCAAATCATTGGAATATTTTTGGATTTATCCAAAGCTTTTGACACTGTTTCTGTTGCTATACTCGTGAATAAACTTAACTTAATTGGCGTTAGAGGATTAGTTCTGGAAATCTTCAAAAGTTATTTAAGCTCTAGTTCTCAGTATGTCAAAATTGGTGATTATGTTAGCCAAGATTTACAAATTAATTTTGGCGCACCTCAAGGCAGTGTCCTTGGACTCACACTATTTTTAATATATGTAAACAACCTGTCTATTAAATATACCTAACTGCAAAATTTTAAGTTATGCGGACGACACGGCTTTATTAATTAGTGGCAGCTCTTGGGATGAAGTTGCTAAGAATGCCGAGACTGCTATGCATACTGTCATGCTGTGGCTTTCAAATAACTTACTCACATTAAATATTGATAAAACTAAATTTGTACTTTTTCCCCTAACATCTCTTTATTGCCTCCTGTGTCCTTAACAATTCTTGCTCATAATTGTACCTAGGTATTTTAATTGACAACACATTGACTTGGAAACCTCAAATACAAGTGTTAATTTCTCGTATGCGTAAATTGATTTATGTTTACAAATCACTTAGGAATGTTGTTGGTATGCAAATTTTAAAAACAGTCTATTATACCCTGGGACAATCTATTTTATCCTATTGCATTACAGCCTGGGGTGGAGCGGCTAAATCAACTCTCTTAAGACTTGAAAGAGCTTAACGAGCAGTTCTTAAAGTGATTTTGTTTAAGCCAATACGATTTCCGACTTCCGATCTATACATTCTGTGTAAGGTTCTTTCTGTAAGGAAACTATTTATTATGCAGTTAGTACTTCATAAGCACCGTATTTTACCGTTTGATCCTATTATATACTATAAAAGAAGATACGATTTAGTTTGTACACTCGTACCATGCCGACTTCGATGAGCTGACCGACATGCTTACATTCTTAGTCCCAAAATTTACAACAGAGTTAATAAGTTACTAAATATATACTCTCTTACTCATCGCGAATGTAAATCAAAGTTATTCAACTGGCTAATAGCACTCTCTTATGACGACACCGAGAATTTACTAAACTGACTACACTAGTTTACTAAGACATACACGCTCACTCGTTCACTTGTACACACATCACACACATACACACTACACACATATACACATACACACATATACACAGCCATTCACACATCTATACATTTAAAATATAAACACGAAAAATTTCCAAATGTATAAACTTCAATATAATTTTCTTTTTATAATGTATAACAAATGAATTGTCTGGAAGTGGGCGCTAACAACTGCAACACAGTATTATACTACAGCAGTTGTTTGCGACACCAAATTGTTTCTGTACACTATGTTAATGGTTTCGAATAAATTCTTTAATTCATAATTCTTAATTCTTTAACTCTGATATATAACATACTATTTTTCTCTTTTCGTCTCCTCTCTCTCTAACAGACAGTAAGAGAGAGAGAGAGATAATATCTTTTTGTATTATTCCTATATTTTTGAATTTTCTCTTATTCGTTTTACTAGCGGTAGGAAGGTGGTGTGCGATTATTCTTATTGACCCTTCTACATTTTACCTCAGCTTGGCCGTACACCTGTAAGTTTTGCTTGCGTAAGTCTTTAAGTTAAACACGCACTACGATTTATCAATATCGAACTCAGCAGTGAAAGAATGAGTCTGATATTGACAATCGTAGTGATGGTCTAGCCTGTGAGCATGACACGAACAAAACTTATAGTTAATGCAAGGGTTTTTTCTATGTTTATCGCTTCTTAGTTTCTTTTTATAAGATACTAGAATTTTCCCGCGGGCCGCGGGTCAATCTCTGGTGCGTGCCTCTTGTTTAAAGAGGTTACAACACAGGTTACATTGTATTAAATTTTTATGTTACTGCTACTTGCCACGGAAGATTCACTTCATTTTATATCGCAAACGATCCCATCTCCCGGATGAAAAGTATCTATGTCAATTTTCGATATTAAAACTACATATGTACACCAAAATGACCAAATCGACCACATCGACAACATGGACTACACCAACCAAATCAACCATATCAACAACATCGATCACCTCCACCAAATCGACCACATCGACCAAATCGGCCAAAGTGACGAAAATGGCAAATCACAAAATAAAAACCTATCCTACTTTCTGGGATAATCGCTATATAAATATATCCCCAAGCTTATGCCATTATCCGGAATGAAAAGTATCCTTTGTCCACCCTAGGTATTAAAGTTACATATATACCGAATTTCAGCCAAATCGGTTCAGTAGTTTTTCCGTAAAAGTATAACTAACAGACAGACAAATATATTTTATCCCTTGAACTGTCCCATTTTATGGGATAAAAAAAACAGATGGATAGATAGATAGATGACACTCTATTGTAGACCATTACAGAAAACTTACGAACTAGTATTATTCTAATTGTGTATACAAAGGGCGGTCTTATCGCTAAAAAGCGATCTCTTCCACACAACCCGTGGCGATCGATGGTGGTATACATAATTATTGTACGATTACTTACATTTTAATAATAAATATATAACTATACTATATATACAAATAAGTTATATACATATACAAGATATGGTGATAAAATGCAACTATTTGAACATTATAAATATATAACTATATGCAATATAATATCTACTAATTATATAAAATTACATATCATTCTATAACAGATAGTATTTCCTGACCATGTTCTTAAATGTTATTAGAGATTTTGCTTGTCTGACAGCAACAGGCAATGTTTTCCAAAGTCGGACAGCCTTAACCATGAAAAAATTATTGAAAAACGTTGTATTATGAATAGGAGTAATAAGTGTATGTTGACTGGAAGGGTGTAAATTGTGAGAGCAAGAAATAAATTCAAAGCGTTCTTTAAGGTACTGTAAAGTAGTGGGGATGAATAAAAGAGTATCCTTTATTCATCCTCGGCATCGAAAAAATATATATTTACTGAGTTTCAGCCAAATCGGTCCAGTAGTTTTTCCGTGAAAACGGAACAGACAGACGGACAGACAGACAGACAGACAGAGTTACTGTCACAATTATAATATTAATGGGGATTTTATTATTGCCTGAAGCAGGCAAACAGATACACTTGATGAAAGATGGTTACCGTCATTTATGGACGCTTGCAACACCAAGGGCATTGCTAATGCGATGCCGACCTCTAAAAAAATTAAATCGCCTTTCTTAAATACCTTATGTCGTAGAGCAGAGTGAAAACTTCGGCGAGAAATTCGATCCCGGTCATTGTCATACGCGAAACAAACTTTCCAGAGAATCGTTGCGTAAGTGAACATGGGAGCTGAAGGAAATCAGTGTGACCATCACGCTATTGATGGTGGGTGGTGTGATTGTAAAACTGAGACATTGGCATCTAATCAAACAATTCCTCGGAACACTGTGCCCGTTGTCCAGACGGTAGAATAAGCAGACACACGCAAAATCACTCCGAATGCTAAACGATTCTAAACTGCCTGTTATAATGGGATCGTCAAATATACGAAAGGCGCTACACTAGATGGAGTCGAGGGAGTCAGTCTTGTAAGCGGCATTTTTTGCGCTTTGTAAAGCGCATATCTTTGCGGCGGCGTGAAGTTTTGCTTCGATCGGTTTAGCACACCAAGCTTTTTTCAGGCAATTTTGGCCCTATTGACATCATTGCAGCTACTTAGATTCGATTATTAAAATTTATAATTCTCTTACTTACAGAATCATATCGACATGAACACCCTCGACCTGACTAAAAGCGACCACCGTCATTTGGTGCTGCAGATTGCATTAAAGTGTGCCGACATATCAAACCCATGTCGGCCATGGGAAATCAGCAGGAAATGGAGTCTAAAAGTCTGTGAGGAGTTCTTCCGACAAGGAGATTATGAACGGAAATTAAACCTGCCCGTCACCGCCTTGTGTGACAGACACACCACGTCCATACCCAAAATCCAGACAGGTAAGTGTCTTATCTGTAGGCTCTGTCTCTTGTAAGAAGTCCCGCAGGCGGGGCGCCGTAACGCGTGCAGCGGTATGTTAGAAAGATTTACAAGATATATGATGTAACATTTACATTAAAATACTTAATAAAAACAACAACAACGAGGCTCCGCTGATCTGTGTGATTATTTCCTTATTTTACTTCGGGACTTCCTTCGTAAGATCCACTCAATAAATAACATTGACTGTGTTACAAATTAAATGTCAAAGTAATACGAGTAATAAATTTTGACCAAAGATGGATAATTAACTAGAAAAAGAACAGAAGTAATAGCTAAATAAACACACTAATATAAACCTAAAAATAAAAAATTAACTACTGTATATATATATATATATATAAATAAAGAAATGGATTCCAGGTAACTGTTGGTGGGAAGCATGTCAAAATGTATGCGAGAACTGCAATTTGTATGAAGCCTTATCTGTACGAATATTTGTATTCGAATTATCCGTGCAGGAAAGAAAGAATACAGTTTCTTGCTGCCGGGCGGCCTGTCGTGGCGACAAAATAACCCACAGTCATGTGGTAGAGTATCCCGTTTGCCTATTTGGATGGGTACCAACTGCCGCCATAACAACCTTGACTTGTGTTCCGGCATTAGTTGCCAGATTCCTGTTCCCTTTTAGAGAGAGGCATCATAATGGTAGAACCTTTGTTATTACAAATATCCATAGGCGATGATAACCGCTTTCCATCATTTGAACCGTCGTCCGTCTCTCTGCTAAACTTGTGCAATAAAAAACGCCTAGTCATTAAAGGCCGTTTTAGATTTTTTAACTTTCTGTGTAAAAGAATTCTCGAATAACCTCGGAAATGAAAATTTTCGTATAATCTATAAAATAATACATTTTGGAAGAGTTCGAATTTGCACAATGCCTCTAAAAATGCGAAAAACATCAGGGACCAGCAGATTCCGAAAATATTGCTCCTACCTACCTACTTATAATTTTTGTCTGTCTATTAGAGCGTCGTGTAAAAACTACCGAACGGATTAAAGAAAACTCGACACAGAGCTAGCTTATATCCGGAAACAATACATAAAATACTTTTACATACATACATATATATTGTCAAGACTGTTTCCCATTGGGGTAGGCAGCGACGATGGATCACACAAAAACACTTCACTTCATCACCTTTATGCATCTATACACGCTTATTTAAAGTGCTTTTTTACATGATATTTCTTCAAAATATATTCAATTTGATACAGGTGAGACTTTACCAATCACTTTGCTTTCATATACTTGTTTTGTGGTTCTGCTTTCATCCATTCCAATTACCTGCCCAGACTACCTTAAAATTCCTTTATCAATCTTGTCACTGCATCATCTTTTAATCCACAACGTTCCCTTACCACACTGTCACTTACATATACTTCTGAAAGCTCTCATTTCAACTGCGTTTATCCTACTTTCATGCTCCTTCTGTCATACATAACTTTCACGGCCATACATTCGCGTTGGTACTAATACCCCTTGATGAACAGCCAGGCGTAACAATTATTTATCATACTAGTGCGGTAAGTTGGCTTTTACAAACAAGTAGACGAATATCGAGGGCTTACCATAGTCACGAGTTTGTAAAAACCAACAACAGCATGTGTGTCATACATCGTTTTTCAACACATTTGCGAAAAAACAGTACAACAGGTAATGAAACAAACATAAAAATCAGTTGGAAGGTCACAACAATCTTTGACGTTTCTAATATGAAAATGACGCGCATTTGGAAATGGCGCCACGTGTGCGTGGTGTAAATTAGGACTAGTTCTTTCGTCTCAGTTTACCTACAGTATTAAAGTGAAACAAATGTATTAATCAAAAGCGCCTCCAGGGAGGTTAGCTTATTCAGCTTATTTACTTTCGTAATGTGAAACTCCTCGGTGGAATTCTTTTTTTTTCCACCTAAGCACTTATTTTACGCACGCCCGACAGTCCCTATATTACCGCACGTTCCATGGTGGGGTGCGTAATTTATGACTAAAACAATGTATACATGCTTCGTAAATGCATTATTTGTGTGTTCGGGATAGACGAATATAGCTAAAAAGATGCGGCTATTGCAATTAAATGATAAATACGTCGTAGTCATGACAACGCAAACGGAGTTTCCTTGCACACGTTACTCGTAAATGTACGAATATGGCCCAATATGTCGCAGTGTTCAGATGTTAATACAAATATTTGTAACTATCACTGCCATCTAGCGTGTACACACAGTTACTCGGATAAACATGGCATATCATGGTACTCGTAACATTGTGGAGTGTAGATGGAATGTGAACCAACCCTGTGTATGAAAAAGATGTCCTGCAAAAGGCATTAGATTAAGGTGGCGCTACTGGAGCTAGAAAGTAAATTTTAAAGAAACCGTTACGTTTTGTAGATGTAAACCAGCCATACTTAACCTTTTTTATAGGCCCATGTTGCCTACTCCTTTTTTATGCGGAGTTGTACCTTTTAGATATATTTCTCTATAGCTTTTAAAGTTTGGTTTTCGCTTAATTATTATTCTCTTCGTCTGTCACTGATCTAATAAATTACACGTTACTCATAAGCTGTCGCATGCCATAACGTTATTTTAATGAAGTATTTTATACTACTACAATAGACAGCAGACAGGCTCCTGGCCCACCTGATGGAAATTGGTTACCGTCGTCTATGGACATTTGCACATTTGCATCACCTAAATACGGGCTTGCAATAGAATGCGTAAGAAATTTCCTTCACATGATAATCATGCAACATAGCGTTGCAACATATATATGATTGGAACGACAAAATATTACTAGTTGGGATCTTAAATCAATTACTATTTAACTAGTAATTGATTTGAGATGGTGGATATATAGGATATTTTTTTTTAAATTTGTGAATATGTATCAAAATTTCAGGATAATTATACTTTTTTTTTGTGTAGCTGCAACAGTTAACGTACTTCCCCTTACTGTCACGCTGAAAATTTCCATCCTACGTACAGATAGATAGCTGGCCTATATTTTGAATAACGCATTAATTAGCATTGCTATACAGCGTGGAAATACGGCCGGCATTTTGGGAACTCTCCGCAGCAAGAGCGACCAGAAATCCATTTTTTAAAATCATTTTTTTATATATATATACTAGTTTTATTTTAAACATTGTATATTGTAAATATTTGTAGAAATGTGTTGTAGATAATTTAAAAGTTGAAATAAAATTACTGACTAAAACTATAACAAAGCCGTATTAATTGTCTACAAAACACATAGATTCGTGTAGGTCATAGGTCCCTAAACTGATCCAGGTGGACCCCCAGGGGTCGACATGGACCCCCCGGGGTCCATATCGAACTTCAAGGGATCTACGTTAGCGAAAACAAAATCTGCGGGTCCACAAGCTGCAAATAAAGGTAATAAAGGTCCACAAGTAAATTCCATATAAGCAAGACGTGACGAAATTTTCAACTTAATTATTTTAGAGTTTATTTTAGAACTTAAAATCTATAAAATTTGTATGGCCCAATTAGAAACTATAAAATAAAAAGAATTGTCAAAATCGGTTCAGAACAAAAAAGTTATAGAACATATATAAAAAATATACATTTAAAATGAACTGAGAACCTCCTCCTTTTTTGGATTTGGTTAAAAATATAGGGGGTCCACTAAATGCAGTAAAAATTGGTAAGGGGTCTACGAGATAAAATAGTTTGGGGAACATTGGTATAGATGTTGAAAACGGATGCTATGCAGTCGTAGATTCGTTGTTGACAAGGTGGTTATTAGTTTCAAGTAAGGGGCTGACTTAGTCTAAACTCATTATATTATCACTTTCAAGCAAACTAAAGCTATACTGTTCCACAGTACTATTCAAAACCACGGGATTTTAAATTTGAATTCAATTCAAATTTAAAATCCCGTGGTTTCAAATAAAAGAAACCGATCTGAGAGTTTGGAATATACTGTACATTATTAAATACTTGATTTTGGTATCTATTACAGGATTTCTCAAGTACGTTGTGACGCCGCTGGTAACAGAGTGGCACCGATTCTTACACAACGACTTATCAGCACAAATGCTAGAAAACCTATTATACAACCAGAATAAGTGGGAAACACTCGTTATCCAGGAAATGGCTGACGAAACTCGCACAGAAATATCTGACGCTGACGTAGCCGACGAAGACTTGGAAACTTGTACTAACGTATCGAATAGTTCAGAGTTACTTCTACCGCCACGCAGGTGTTCTCTAAATCCGGTCAAACAAATTACTCTCAAAGAGCACTTGAGGCGGTTCTCCGTCCCGTTAAACGTATTCCAAGATACAAAATTTAAGTCAGTGAGGGATAAGAGCCGAGAGACTTCAGTTGCTGACACATGTCAAGGTGACAACAGTCCCGAGGACAGTGATCAATCTCTCCACTCGCAGCTAAGCGTTCGGGGGCATTGCGAATATGGGCACAGTTCCAAAGAAAAAGTATTAAGCACGGAAAACCTGTTGCCAGAAACTTCCATTGCTTCGATTACTACCCCAGTGCAAGCAACCAGGCTAAATACAGTGATCAAACAAGGTGGAACTTGGAAACTAGTGCGTCAGCAAACTTTCCCTCCTTTGGAGGCTCCTGGTAGGTTCCACTCTTTGACTTACAAAACGATGTTTACAAGTAATGAAGACGGTTTTTATAGCAAATCCGAAGTATACCAAAGTCGCAGGGAGAGATTTAATTTGTTGTTCAGGGGTGAAACAGAAGAGACTGATAACGCTGCTGGGGCTTCTCAGAGTGATAATGGCACTGTGCCTTTGGAGAAAGAGAATTGGGGCCCCAAGTTGAGGGATGCTGGCGCACAGTTAAAGGTTAATTTAACTGCGGTGCAATTGGAGCCTTTTGCTCCAGAAGAATTATCACCAAGGAGGAAGTCCATGCCAACTGATGCATTGACTTATAGTAAGTATTTATTTATATATTAATTCTAACGCAAGCCGCATACTAGGGAGCCTGGCTGCAGCAACCATTCTGATGTATAACGACTTATTAGAGCTCACACACCAGATGACCAAGAACTTCTAGCAGCGCCAACCGCTAGAAAGCTAAAATAGACTAAGATTGGTTGCTCAATATTTAGGTTGGCATAGAGTAGTTGTTGTAGCCAGGTTGCTAATACTTAGCTTACGTAAGGCATGTATTCTAATATATTACTTACGATTGCTATAATCCATCCCAAGCAACACTAAGGGTGTATTTGTTTGAATGTTTGTGAATGTATTAGCAACCACATCTTTAACAAATTTGTGTTAAATATACAGAACGTGGCGTATTTTATTAAACAGATCCAATCTATATAGATCTCGTCTTTCTAGAAAATAAGTATCCTTCTTCTTTCTTTAGCGCTTGTTTTCCGCCATCTTTTATGACCATCATAATTTAATCGAAACTGTCATAGCATACTTTAGTTCCGATTGTTTAACCAATCGTGGTATCTCATTGTACCGTTATAGCATAACTGATACATTTACTTACCATTCCAATAGAAGTAGCTCGAATATTGGTAAGCAGCCTTAACTATGTATATTTTTACTCTTACCAAGTTAACTTCATTACATAACGACGGTGATGGAGAAGATATCGTCAAGTAACTTAATCATAGAGATAAGTAATTTGTTACACCCACTAATTCGTCTTGGACAATCGTAGCGATGTACCATTCGTTCCTTAAACATGGCGACGCCTGAGACGAGTAGTGAAATGTTTATGGGAAATAGGCACAGCTATACTCCGTCCAACCATTTAATTTACTTTGGATCAAGGAACATCTTATGTTTGCACGTCTATCAACTAATGAATTTTGACAGTAAATTTCACGTGCTAAATGTCATAATTATCATACTTCATTGTTCCAGGCGACGTAATAGTCTCGTTCTATGAGCTATCCAATGCAAGCCATAAACTTTTGTTTTCATAAACTACCAAAATCGTTAAAAACAATACCATTAAATATATTTAAAACCAGACTAAAGAAATTGTTAATAGACAAATCATATTATTCCACAAACGAATTCCTTAATGACAAATTTGAAATATAATGTCAATAGATAATTAATAATAGTATTTTAATTAAAAACAGATATATATATATATATATATATATAATTAACAAATAAAGCCAATAAATATTATCCAGGTTACATAAAAGGTATTTAATAGAATATATAGGAACTAACTATTTAAATAATGACGAGTAAGATCCCTGCTTACTTGCACACCGGTGAAACTGGTATAATGTACTGATCCATATATTTCCAGGAATAACACCTGTATACAACTACATTTATGCAAGAATAAATATTTCATTCATATCTAAATTTAGATTTTTATGTATTAATTTTTTTTCAAATAACATTGTACCTAATACTGAAATAATTAAAATATAATCACAAAGTAATTTGATTTTTAAATAAACCCGAATCGATGACGCTTTAGGACATTACTGATTGATCAGTGACCTGTCAAAAGTAAAATAAATGATTGAACAGAATATTCAATACAATACAATTTGAGAATTCTAGTCACTATGCATAATCTCTGGTCTGTATACATAAAGCCCGTTTCAAGTGGTCAATGTAAATAAAACTTTATCTTGGCCGGTTATAAAACAGATGAATTGTAGTTTTTTTGTTTACTAAACGAAATTAAGCTTACGTAATTGTTATTGAATTTTTTTTATTTTACTTTATGGTTTGGCAAACAAATTGTAAAGACGTCACTATGATAAATGTGAATGAATCGACGAACGAATATTGATTTTAAACACGAAGGTCGCGACCAGTAACCACAACAGTGAGATAAGTTAGCTTCAGAACAGCTAAAACAGATTAGTTTGTTGAGATTAATAACTATTTAAACGATGGTTACAAGTCGGTTGTGACACTCAGCAGTATTGCCCCGTACAAAAATCACACGGCACGATCGAATTTATCACATTATCCGGCTAGGAGTAGGGAAATATTAACTGCTCAGTCCAATTGATAAATTCAAGTTATCTCAAACCATAATTTTCAGAATAGACCACTGGCCGTCGGGTATTATTAATATGAGCCGGCCAAAGTAATAAATTTATCAATTTGACCCACGCTCTTGGTCATTATTCAATTTATAACTGAATAATGACCGAGTATAAATTAATTTCATCATCATTAAATACTGCCCGGTTAATCAAATTGCCCGTAACATACACATAGTTACATAGTACAAAAACGTATTCAAGTTGATTTGTGTGTACTATACTATATCATCTAAAATTTAAATTTACAGCTACAAAGGAGAAGAAAACGCTAGACATGTCTTCGGTAATTCCGCAGCTCTTGCGACGCACACTATCGGGCAAGGAATGTTGGGCGAGACGCCGGGGCTCGGCGCCTGCGCCCGTCGCTCCATCAGAGTTAGACGGACTGGAGGCCGCGGGATTCACACCGCATAGTGAAACCGGAGCTAAGAAGCTACCAAACCCCATAGCGACTTGCCAACAATGGCTCGCCAGAGCGACCCATAGTGTACAAGAGACGACAATCCATCTGCCACGACGGAGCTCGCTTCCTGTTGAGGTGATGACAGGTGCTATGAGCTTATGCTTTTGTTTTTATTCTGCTTGAATGGGATAGTTAATAAACCAATCAACGGAGATATGTTTCGTCATCTTACTGTATATATCAAACACGACGGTATGGCTCACACGTCTTATAGAGAGTAACTTGTGGTAATAAATTATACTTGACCTATGAATTCGTTGCAAATTTTAATTATATAAAAATAACTTGATACTTCTTACTGTATAAAAGTTATGTTATAATTAAATTCACGATGTTTTTCTCTTCCTTCACTTAATTTTCATTTAACATTTTATTATTTACCTTACCTTCCTTCTATGGGATATGTCAGCCATACCGACGTATTTGACATAGACAATACAAAACATCGCGGCCTCAGATTCTGTACAAGCTAGCAAGTTATAACGTCATACTTTCAACGAGTCAAATAGCGTATTAATTGTTTTTTAAACCAGTCTTGTGTAGTTCATGAACTATTAGGAACCGGTTCCCTACACTGAACTAAAAGAAACGTTTCACATTTCCAAACATTGGTGGGTCTATTAGTTCACTCGGTCACTACTCAGAGCACCAGTCAGTGATCCGACAGTCTTGTATATTCCATGAACGATGAACTATCAGGAACCGTGATTCAGTTGTAAACAAGTCGAGATGATTTTTTAAATTACTCTATAAAAATAGCAAAAGTAATACGTAGAAAGAAACAAAAAGATATAAACGTAAAACATCGAAATAAATAGATAATGTGGAAGGTGAGACTATTAAAAAAACAATAATAAAATAATGAAAAAATATATAAAACTTTTAAAGTCGAAGTGAGGTATATTTTATCTCTAGGAAACTACTACTTATAATGTTGCGTTGAAAGTCATTTTAGAATTAATAGAACTATACGTCTTTCTACCGATTAGAACTACTGACATATAGAAGATCGAATAGTTCCCATGACCAAATGAATCTCTTAGTAATACCATTAAGGTGAACTTGTTCAGTGACCGAATTGAAGTAGAAAGGAGCGCTCACTTAGATGACAGAGTAGGTACAAGACTAGTTAAAACATCAATTTAAAATTGTTTCTACGATTATATTTTAAAATTATGATATTTTAAAGCCCGCTCTAATTAATAATATCATCAACTACTCTTATCCCAATTTTGATTATATTTCTTAACAAAACCAGATAGATGCCACTGCTCGCACAATAAAGGATTTCATACTGGTTTAGTTTTCATTATTTGGCTAGGAAACCCTAAAAAAATATTTCATGGAAAATAAATTTATTTTCGTTTAAGTATTTTTAAAGCTCTACAGCGTCAATTTTTCATATTGTTAGGAGTTGCAGGACTCGAATTAAAATTCCGTTGGAATTATTATACAGTTTATTATAACTATACAAACACGTATAACACAGATACAAATATAACCGAACACAACAACATAATGCAGAAGGTCGTAATTCAATAAAACGTGCAAAGTCCGTCACTATTAGATTCCCGATTGTAGTACACACGTCTCGCTTCGATCGTGGTTCTCGCCCGACTGCTCCCTCTCTCTATCAGGCCATCGTTTTATACTGCACAAAGGCAAATATGCCACCCGGCAAGCGTCGACGTAATTTCCTAAAAATCGTAATCCGCACACCTGGCTAGTGATGCCTGCAAGCGGCAATAAACGAGTACAATAAACAATGGGCTGTTCTCCAGAAACGTATGCCAATAAATAAGTAAACAACAGAAGACGATCATAAAATAATTACAATTAGTTCAAATGCCGTGCTTCCTTGTGATATGTAATCAATCCACGTTACGTTCCCTATATACCACATTCAATCTAAATTTTACATGAATGAAAATTTATATTTTTGTTTTTTTTATTGCGAAAGATTTCTTGGACGTAGATGTTATTTTGCAAATATTTTCGTTTTTAGTTTCTTTTCTATGATCTATGTATGCTGCATGAATTGCGACTATTAATGTATTGAAGTCGATGTGTGTGTACCTCTTTGTTTTTCTATAAATACACCAGTACAGATAATATTATATATATATATATATATATATATATATATATATATATATATATATATATATATCGATGTTGATTATCATAATAATATATTACGGTGACATTAAATTGTATAACATTTAAAGGTGTTATTCATATTGAGTTAGAGTAAGTTTGAAGGATGCTTCAATAACCATAATATGAATAAGATCGTAATTGTTAAAAAAAAAAACAAATTTCCTAATTCTAACTTACATAATTAGTGTTTGTTCGTGACGCTTTCACGCCTTAACCTATAAATAACCTATAGATCGTCACAAAAATTTGCCTACACTTTGACAGGGGTATAGAAAAGGACAGTTCATCCAGAAAAAGTACTATTCCCGAGGGATAGGTGAATATAGGCCGAAAGATGGCGTTCCGATCGTGTTTTATTGGAACTGGAGCCTAAAGCGTTCGACTTTGGAAAATTGCTTAGTGAAATTGACATGTGTAGTGTTAGGACGTAGCACAACGTTCCACTTTACGTTGGTACTTGTCATGTTCATCATATTAATTTGTGAAACGACCTCTCTAGGCCCCTGTTGCAATTCACTGGCAAATACGTTGCGGCATCAGTAGCCCGGTTCCAGTATCCCCTTCGAGGCCGACAGCAAATTGGCAGCACCTCTGGTATTGCTGATGTCCATAGGCGACGGTAACCACTTTCCATCACGGTTGAGCCATCAGTCTGTCTGTTGTGCTTGAGCAATAATAAAAATTATAACGATACGTACATCAGATCAGAAAATTACCTAAGAGGTGCTTTTCCTGCCAGGATTCGAACTTGCGCGAAATTGACGTATATTATTTAAATTTTAATTAATATTCGGTATTTAAATTCATTGTTAAGTAAAAATTTCAAGTCAGGCTATCTATTACTTTTCCTGTTGTTGTCAAAGAAATATTTGTTTGTATTTGTATATGTATATTCAAATTTGCAGAACAAACAATAAAAGAATAATTGTAATTATAGAAAAACGTAACAAAAAAGGTTTATGTCCAAGCAGGTTTGGACTAGAGATGTCACGAATATTCGGCTTCTCTCGGTGTTTGACAACTTTTCCAACTATTCGGTCTTCGGCCGCATACTGTGTAGTATTCGGCCAAGCCGAATATTCATGGCATTTCTTGTTAAAACGTGATTTAACTATCAATAATTCGTCATTACAATATATATACATTTTTGAGTAATATTGGTGGCAGTTACTTCTACCAAATAAAACTCGATGTGGACTATATTACTTATTATTGACGTTATTTACAATTAAATTAAAACTATACATATACGAAATACAGAAAAAATGATGAATGGCACAGATTAAAGTGGTGCGTATTTGTGCCATATGTATGTGAGCAATGTGAAACATTTTCGGCCTCCAAGGCCGCTTCTTTTATCCCCTGTTCCGTCCGACACCTAGCTGCTAATTGTGCGAGCTATGGGCGTCGGCGGTATGCGGGGCGTGGAGAGAAACTGCTCCCACGGTCAAGAGGGTGCTCTCTGTCCGCAACAAGTACTAAGTACGGTTTTTTCTTTCACGATATGGTATTCGGTATTAGCTCGTAGTACACAGCGTTTGGCCGAATACCGAATAGTTAAAAATGTCGCCAACTAGCGAATATAAGCTGCATATTCGTAGCACTATAGTTTGGACAGTTGTATATAAAAGTAAAACATAAATTTATTGTTTCAGGCATATCAACTTACTGAAGAGACGAAGAATTCAGAGTCTAAATGAGAATTACCCAAACCAAAAGAACGTGTTCGAAGGAATTCGTTCTAAAATGGTCACCAATTGTGACCATAAACGAAAAGACGTTATTTAAAAATCGATGACAAGGGAAAGTTTTTAGAACTGTGCGAAGTGAATCCATCTTAAAGACGCTGTGGTGTTTAGGAATTAAACTGAACATAATTTTGGTGTGCTATTTAAATAATAATGTTCCACTTAACTGTGTAATATAATATTGAATATTTAAAAGTTATTATGAATAAATTACCGTGGTTTCGTTAATAATCATTTTTTGTAATGATTTGTGGACGATTGTACAATTTTTAGCATTTCTTTTGTCAATTGAATATCGGTTCAAATGGGTTCTTTTATGAACGGATTGATATTGTTTATTATAATTTATATTAGGATGGTGTATAAACACTGTTTTAGCTCAAATGCGAATGTTGCCAGTTTATTTTGCAATTTTTCTCGATTTTGTAAGCAATTGTTTGCTTGGTTTTGCTTACCAAACTATTCGGTTAGCAGTGAGAATCTCAAATTAATTTAGATTAGACTTCTTTAAGCGTATGTTTTATAATCTATCTACCTTTTAGCTGCACAATCTTACCGCCTTTTGGTTATTGTTAGCCGGGCAACATTGTATAAATGACAATGTAAACTTATTTTAAATGCCTTAGTACAAATATTTGCGCGAACGCTTAACAATATATTTTATTATTTTTAAGATTAAAATAATTATGATGATGGTAATAATAAAAAAATTGCCATATATTCTTGTTAGTTAAAATGTGTTTTGTGTTACTTTTTATTCCTTAATTTTCGGGTGTTTTTTTTATTTATTAAGCGGATGTCACTTTGATTATACCAAAAATAGTTTGATTTAAGGAATTTCGATAGGCTCCTTGCTTCAACAAACAAATCACGATTGCGTTCTAGTATTTGAAAATAAATCAATGCATTCTTGATATATTATTTACTTTAATGGTCTTATTCATAAACAGTTAGAGAAAGTTTGAACGCCTCTTTAAAAACCATAAAGAAGCGTTCGAGATTTACCCTATCTCTCTATGAATAGGACCGTTAGTGATTAAAATGCGAAAAATTAAAACAAATATTAAATTACATTTTCAATAAATAAATATGTAACAAATTGAAATTTAAGTTTTGCAACGCACTGTTCTGATTTACACAACTCACTTTTTTGTTGTCATGTAAGCGTAGTGACATTCATACAATGTTAATATTAAAAGCGTATTAAATTTGCTCAAAATATGTTTATTCGATTGTAAACACTTTTAAAAATAAATGTCAGATTATCGCCATCTAGTGTTTGTTCATACAGTACAAGGAGTCTATAAGATTCCTTTGATTTAACGAACGCCGGGTATTAAGTATTTATGATAGTATAGTCTCATACTTTTAGAATCTGCAGACAAACCGGCGTTCGATTTAATGAATTTAATATATATAAATGTGTATATTTAATTATTATATGATGATTATATGATACAATTCCCTATTTAGGGAGATATAAAAATTATTATGTAGTATTAATGGATTTAAGAGTCTCATGATCAAGTAATATAATAGTATTTGAAATCTAAAAGTAGTCATAGTGTAAGTACTTAGTAGTTTGTGTGTGTTTGTTGTTTCCTTGGATGGACCACTTGCAGTAGAAAATTGATTGAAGAATTGTCATCGTATTACCGTTAAATTGTTTCAGTTGTCACAGAGCACGTTCTTATACTTATGTTATTAAACTCCCGAGTCTGTGGTATAACTATGGGCGTATCACTTGAACACCGCAGTATTTGAAGTCAAAGGCGATTCGTGAGCGCGAGTGACGTCATGCTTGTTCAACTTTCATGCCCATTGTTATAAATAATTTATGAGGTGTTCCGACCGACAGCGGCATTTACTAGATGGCATTGTAGTCAATAATTCCGTGATCTTAAGGCACATCTTTCTAAACTTCTGAACATTTGTATTTAATGATCACAATAGCATCGAGGTGGCGCAAATATCGGTCAGTTCAACTCTTTTGATATTCGAAATAACGTGATGTGACTTTAAGTCGATTTTTTTTCCACAGACGTATTTTCTCTTTATTTCATTGATTAAAAAAGAGCAAGAGGGCTGCCAAACACATTTTTGCGAAAGCTGTTTGGCTTGTTTACATTACATTTTAGTGACATATTTATATATTGGACATATTTATATATTGACTACTCACAAATACATTATTTACGAAAATTAATGTTTCTGTATTATATTCTTAACCAATACGAAACTTGCTATGTGTGTTCTGTATTTTTTTTTTAACAAATATTTGGAGAGTACCTTGCTCTTGAAACCATAACACCTTGCTAAGAAGTTATTGAATTATAAAAATTAACATATACAATGACACATTTGCCATTGAATTTTAATGTCCACAGTAATAGTTTCAGCAGTATTACAACTGCGTTTAGACAGCAAAATGTCTGTCACAAAAAATAAAATTAATTGAATATACATGTATAGAAAAATAGATATTTATTTATTCGTAGTAATGTCCACTAAAATGTAATTCGATATATGTTCGTTGTAGTTACGACACAGTGTAAAAAAAGAATTTCAGTCATACAACTAACTTATAATCATTTAGCATCGAGCAAAAACCTATATTTACTGTCTTTTCCAGTTATCATTTATATAAAGATTGAACACAATGAAAGCCATATTTTTTGTGTTAACATTAAAATGTAGCTTATAATAAGAATAATTTCAATTTGAATAAATAGTAAATCTGAGCATGACCATAAACGATACCAACAAAACTTATTCGAATTGTCTTATTTACAATTCTTCGGTGTGTATATTTATGAGTATTCTATGATATCTAAGTATCGTGCAGGATGTATTTTTATAACATTGTAACTGTTTAACGCACCGTCTGCATAGTTACGCCACTGAAATTCTTTACATTGTGGCCTGCTGTTTCATGTTAAAACGCTTCAATGTACTAAGATGTTTAGATAAATTAAAATTAATGTCATATGGTCTTGTAACACTATTCTTAAATATTACTGTCCTTGCCCCATTGTAATGTGTAATGAGCTTTACGATTAGGAAAATAGAAGTCACATTTGAAATAACACTCGTGACTAACATTTCAACCAAATATACTATGATATTCGTACATTTATGGCACAATAGTTCCAGATACATAAATCTCATCCTATCTCTATTTATAGAAATACATTGACCGAGGCTGTATTCAAATCAAACTGCATAGGGTTAAATTGTCAAGAGACATTTTCAACTGTGAGAATTCCGACTGAGGACTTGCCATTCCGGGGGAAGTCCGGTGGGAGCGTGTCGGATTACCACCCACGATGGGGTGGTAATGCTGGTAATAGCACCACCCGAGTCGGGGTTACCCACTAAAACCCCTCGGTGTTCCTTCCTTCGCCTTATCCCTACGGAAAGCGGAAGCAATCAAAACTCTGCTTGCATTGGCAGACCCTATGGATTGGGAACTCCGACTGAGGACCATCAGCTCCACGAGGGGGGAAATTGCGACCGGTGTGTGGGATTGTCCAGATCGGGGTAGTATAGCAGCATTCCAAGCAAGAAATGCCATTGCCATACTACGACCACGGATATCCACTAAAACCCCTCAGTGCTTCTTCCTGCGCCTTATGCCAGGGCTACAGCAACTCCGCGTACGCTGGTAGGCGAGGGCCCATGACCACATCCACTGCCGAGGGAAGCAAAGCCCCCAGCGTCATCGGTCTCTAGTGGTTGCGTGGGGTGGTTTGATCTCCCCCCAGGAGGAGGGAGGAGAGCTGAACGCGCGGAACACGGCGCGCCCCCTTCTCGACGGCATAACAGCAATTAAGAACCCTTTCCCCACTCACGGCGGTCGAAGGTCCAAAACATCCTCCAGCGCCGGCGCGTCCTCCTTTAGGAGGCCTTATAGACGCGCCCCAAGCCTACTTAAGACTCAGTACCCATACTGGGCTGAAACCAATATCCTACTGTTAATAGACATGTCAGCTCATAAGTTTCCTATCGCTGGTTGTTTCTGCTCACTGCACCTTAGTGTTGCCACTATAATTATAATCTTATCACGTTTGCCCAAAAGTGGGCGTATGATTAAACCAGGTCATTTAAAAATTTATATTATTTGCTATCTCGTACAGGAAAAAAATGTGTATAATATTAAGTTTCAAGTAAATTTTTTTGTAACCAATAGCGAAACCATTTCATGTTTTAAATTCACCTTATATGTATTCGAAATTTTTATAAAAGCAGCAAATTTATAAAATGAAAATCTAATTTTAAAAAACTTACTTATTTGCATTAATTTGCAAGGAAAAATAAACTATATTTAATGGTAAATTTGTATTGCTCATTGCACATTAAACTAAGGTCGATTTTGAATGAAACTACAACCGACAATATTCTTCACTATTACAACATTTTAAAAACAACAATATTAAAATATATTTATTTGTTAAGTAGAAACTTCACAGCTACTTCAAGATCGGCCGCTAAAGGGAACAAATCTATGTATCTAATAGCTATCTATAACTATCTTCTATCCGAATATTGGGAGGTACATTTAAATTGAAGGTATTGGGAACATTAGAGTAGAATTTAAGTAAGAAGAGTTATAACTACAGGGTCTAAACAACGGCAAGACATTCCACGCGCCGTTTTAGTAATCTAAAATACAATACGAGTGACTAAAACACGGCTTCTGCATAAAATATACAATTTTATTTACAACATTTATTGTATAATATAAACAATTTATGTAGTGGTGTGGTAATTTCATATAAAGTCGTTTTACCTATTTCACACCCGCACGAATATTTGTAATTGCCATCTCTCTCGCAATTTACCAATGAGCAAGCAGGACGGCAACAAAATTGTTTTCGAGTTTTTTTTTCGCCATCTCCGTCATTGGCCAAGACAGAGACCATTCTTTTTCATGTCTGTTTTTAATAATTTTTTTCTATTCTAGGTCTAATAAGTGGGAGTAGTCTATTTTTATTTTCTTTTCTTTTATCAAATCTTAAATTCTATTACAATATTTACTTAATTATCATTACATTTATTTATACCTTATTGCTATTTTCACTGTGTACTAACTTGTTTACGCGTTAAATGAGAGACGGTATTCAGAAGTCGTGAATTCTGACAACTTATATCATCAACAAATTGGTAACGCGTGAATGAGATAGAAAACTCCATAAGTTGTTTTATATTTATGATGAGATTCAGGAGATTTTTTCAATGATATTTTTGACTAGGTTTTTACTATTCCTAATATGCTTCTAATACGGGAGCTGTATGAAATTATTTCTACTTTACAATCGGAATATAGACATTCTTTGGCACGTAATGTAGAACAAGAATCATGTGCAAGCCGGTGATTGAGATAATAACACCGGCCCACAACAAAGGCGTATATACTTTTGACCAGACCAATTTATTCTTATGTATTTATTTCGCTACGCCGAACCCGAATCCGGGGTCAGTTTGGTCCACACTTTTGTCCATAATTTTGAGGTTTTATGGACCAAACTGACCTCAGATGCTGATTCAGCGCGTCGAAATACATAAGAATGGATGGGTCTGATCTAAATTAATGGCCACTTTTTTGTGGGCCGGTGTAATCCTGTTAATTTAAAAAATATTGTCCCGTATATGCGGCGTCATAAGCCTGAGTGACATTTAAAATTATAATGAATATCATTGTACGCGTTGGTAAAAAGCCTAGTTTTATTTTCTAAGACTTATGTATGTATATGTACCGTGTGAATTACTTTGCAGGAGTCTTGAGGAGCGCTTGAATTAATTGTTCAGAAATAATCAATCGAAGGATATTGATTGTTTTTGAGCAAGGATTGTGTTGAAAATTTCAAACATTTAACCGTGCTGATGCACGAACTTTTATTTATCTAAATTTACAAGAAGAATTAGGTTGCAACATACAGCAAAGCCTTCCAGTATTCGGCTCATTCTATTGATGTTAAAGTTTAAACATAATATTAATGTTGTATATGTCATTATTGTATATTTAATAGAAATGTGCTCAACGATAAAACTAATGTAGATTTCTTCGACCGCACAATATCGTTCGGTGTATAGATGTTGAAACTTTTTAACTATTTCATGTCGTGATGAACGGTGGTACTTGAGGAGTCGTGTTTTTGATCCTATATTATATAGGTTGATTTAATTTTGTGGCAGATTCATAATACGATTTCAATTAGTTTTAAGCCGTATCATTCTGAGTTATTTTTTTAATATTATGTTAGTATTAATATCGTGAACTTGTCATAATAAAATGCTGTAATTTTATTGAAATAAGAAGGAAAAGATGTATTGCATTTGAAATGCCAGTTATATGCTCACTTGCTAATCAAAACCGACTAGGCTGTGTAACACAAATTCTGTTTTTTTTTACTTTAGTATTAAAGTTCTCAGTTTGACATCAGGTTTAGCTGATAATTAATTATATTTAAAAAACAACGTTATATAATTACATCTGAAAATTTATTTAGTCTCAATATTTTACTGCCATTTTTTGTATCATTGTTTCATGGGGTTAGAGGTTTATATATATATACATTTTTTTAAATTTTATAATGGCTACGAATCGTCACAATTTTGTTATTAGTTAAGGCCGTTGTTTTTTTTTTGTTTAGTGGAACCTAATTGAAATACTGGAGATGGGGAGTTTCTTATGCCGGCCGGGGTTTTATATCTTATTTCCATTATTTTATTTTATTTTATTTGGGGGGTTAACAGCTGTAGTCTTACAAACTAACTATTTAACCTTACCATTGGTAGAAAATTGATATTTCTTCTATAGAGTTTATATTAAATTTTAACCAATAGTAAGACAAATTAATGGAGATACAGATATTCAGCTTTAGTCGATTCGAATAGGCTGGGGGACATCCCCGCGAAGCTTGAAACAACAATTTATAGCAACATAATCAGAATAAATCGATAAAATTATGTACTCATAATTAGGTAATACATGTTCCATTATCAGAACGCCTATATTAAACATGGTCGTTATTGCAGTTTGGCTGACCTACATTCAATAACAGGTACACTGTTTTAATTTTAACATTTGTTTATGATTTGGTTTATTCAGCCGACGGATAACCTTTTTGATTATGTTTTATAATCCTATATTAACTAGTCCATTTTGTTTTTTTTATTTGATTTATTTTTAAAGGCTGGCACGGTTATATACGCGTCGTAAGACTCACGAGTGCGGATAATAATGTACCATAAATTATACGCACTCCACACATACTTAACGGTATCTGTAGTTAAGCGGGCTAAGCCTTTGCCGGCCTACCTCGCTGCAACGCAGAGGCTCCGGGCTCGATTCCTGGTATAGTAAGTTTCAGAAACGTATTTTCTCCGTTATTTACTATGGTCTGGGTGTCTGGGATCGGCCCCAGATCACAGATCAGGGACCAGGGATTATACGCTTGTGTTATAATATTACCCATAACACAAGCGTAACTTGCTTAATTTGGGGATATCCAGTGTGTGTGTTTGTCTGCCGATTTATTTTAATTTTACTTTACTTTATACACACATATTTTTGTGGAATACTAGGGGTATTGCGACGCGTATACATACGAGTTCACCTTGTATTTTGTATTAAAAGAAGTTAGATACGTGTAGATCACGTGTATGTAAAAACCAATATGGCTCATGTCTTGAAATATGTTCTTGAAAAAAGATGTCCTGATAATATGCAATGCCAAACTTTATGGGTTCTCCAGCTTAGTTTTAGAAGCCTGTGCATTGCAATGCTAAAGCGTCTATGGCGCAGCCTTCTGTTACTAGCTAAGAACGGCAATAAACTTTGGCGTAGACTGTATAAGATTCGAACACGCTGTGCGTGTAATTTCCACGCCGAGCGTGTGAAATGTCACATTTAAGTATTTCACCATTTATTTCATTACGCAAAATAGGTTTACTACGGGATACTGATGGCGCTGTGCGTTTTAAATCCTAGACATTTGAATGGTGATAAAAGATTGCTTTTAGATATATTTTAGTTGTAGGGAAGAATCAAATATTGTTATTTTTATTTTTTTGTGTATTATTAATTTAATTATATTAACATATTCGCAGAGCGAATTTACAGAGAGACGCAACGAATAATTAGTATATTTTTGTTGTTCAAATGGTTGTGTCGCCTTTTTTTCAACTTTAAGCCATTAAACAAGTTAACTATATTTGATAGTCCGCCATTTTGAGCCTAGGTTCTCAAACATACGCGGGACCACGATAATATTAAACAAAGTTAAAATGTCTTTTATAATCAAAACTAAAAATATAACAAATACTATTTCGTTTATAACCAAAAAAGGAACATTAAACTATCTACCCGTACATATATTTTTATAGTTTACTAATTTTTTTTACTATTGTTTACAATATACATATGTTTTGATGGTAATTGCATTGTAAGATTTTCTTGTTTCCAATTTACTTTTACATTTTTTACAATAATTTAGGGTATATATTAGAGTCATACAATAATTTTCATTATAAATGTTGAATTTGAAGAAGAAACAATTGCCCTCTCTATACCCATAATTTTGTTTAAACCTAGCGATAACCCCTCGTACGACTCCATTGCCCCGCGGTGAAACATTGCCCTTTTGAGAGCCTATGTTCAGAACTAAAATTTTAATTTCATAATTATGCGAGAACTTAAAAAAACGAATCTAAAAAATGTTATTAAAATTGCGATATGAACGTACTTAAAGATTAATTTTTAAATAAATGTTTCTTTTTTATAATTTTTGTTTTTTTTTTTGTTACTTTTTTTCCTCATCTAACGAGATCTGTTTCACAGTTGCATTGTATTATAATAAGCTAAATCCCGGCTGACTATGAATATTTTTTTTTTAAAGATTTATTCTATATATAACCATGTATATATGTAATTCATTCTTTTTCCTTCTGATTGGCAGAAAATTAACATTTCTTCTATAGAATTTATGCCAAAGGCAAATGAACTTATGTAAAATATAGCAATTATCAGCTTTTAAGAAATTGCTTACTTGAGTATATTTTGCATCAAAATAGATCTATCTGGCAGATGCTATGTTTATTTTTATATCACGCAGATACGACTTATATTTTAATATAAGTCGTGTTTGTATCATCTAAATTGAGGTTTTCTGTATCAAGTGCAAGTTGTTTTCACAAAGTAGGAACATAAGGTTTATGCCTTGCCATACATCTTTTTCCTTTTTGTACTAAACACACATAAGGTACAAGAGCACTGCAACATTTACAAGGCTTGTTAATGGTAAGAAATATTCAGCGAAACTTTAATATTTAATTATTTGCAAACGTATTGAATCTACACAAAATATCTTTATTAATTTCCGAATTATTATTACAAAAATAATATTTTTGAAGATATATATATATATATATTTCTGTGAACCGACTATTTATTTATTTACTTCTGGTATTTTAAAAATGTAATATGATATACAGGGTATTATTTCACTATTAATTTAATATTGGTGCGTATGTAAGACAAAATTTTAAGCAATACGACTAATGTTTTAACGCACTAAAGCAAGAAAATTGACACTACATGAGATATTACATACTGTTTATGTTATTAATCATATTACTTAAAATGCACGAAGTAATTCATTTAAAACTATAAAGGCGAGCGACCACCAAGACAGCGTATTTATTATATGCATCCTGCGCTATCACAATTATATTTTTAAATTTTCATTGAGCACTTGTATTTAGTAAAATGTATTAATTTTATATAAATCTATAATATTGCAAAAGTGCTGTGTCTGTATATTGGAACCTATAAAAACAATAGGAATGTTCGAGAACAAGAAAAAACTTTTTCATTTTTTAGCTGTTCGGAATGCATATAAAAATAACTGGATCGATTTTGATTCGGCTTTCACTGATCAATACTAAATATTCTGACTTTAAATCCGCTGTACTTTATAACCTAGAAACTCGCTCGACTTGGCCCGGGAATAGTTTAAAGTGGTTAGGATGGGTACATAAAGCCTAAGTTCAATTCGATCTTCACTAGAACGATAGTTTACGTTCTTTTTTCTAATGCTGCGTTACTTTTATCCCGAGAAAATTACACTTTATCTACATACCTTCACTGTTTGAATTGAATATGGCGGGATAAAGAGCATCGAAAAAAATGTAGTCAATTAAAAATATACGATGAGGCGACAAATGTTCTTATGACTTACTTGGAAGAACTATTAGTCGTCCTTGACTGTCTGCGAACAGTAAACGAGATTACCTTTTAAAGTTATCATTTACTATACAGCCGAAGTAGCTTAGGCAGCATAGACCTAATGGAACATAGTATCTGTTGCTTATAAACATTAATAATTTGAGAGGTTTTCGTTATCAACGTGCGGGACGCTTATAAAACTTGTGATGCTTTTCAATTTTATGACAATTTTATGTCACGTTATTGAATCGAAAATAGTTTTTTTTTATTGTAACAGCGTTTCTGGGAAATGAACAATTGTGTGCTCGCCTTTATAGTCAAGTATATATGCAAAAAATACACACACCGGCAAAATTAGCGAAAAGCTAGTAAAAGCCTCAAGAATTCAAACATAACGGTTATTTACTTTTCCTATTAAACTTTCTTTGATTTCAAAAAAGAAAAAAACTGACAGGCATTTTTTCGTTGATTTGTTCCACAGAGTACATTTATATAATAGGAGAGATTTGTTCTTGTTTCACGCCAACACAAACCTGTAAATTAGTAAGTAAATTGAAGTTTTATTGTTCCGCTAATTGTATCGGTGTGTGTAGTATTCAAATAGTATTTATTACCCCTACAATGATCGTTATGTTTTAAGTATACGGTGTCTAAACTGAGATGGAACTGCGAAGTTATCATAAAATTTTGTCTTACTGAATATGCATCAAACATTGTTAAAAAATTTCTTGTTTAGTTTTTGAGAAATTTCGAACAGTGTCCCAAATTATGACATTTATACTGTTTCCAAGCGTTTATTTAACTTTTGACGTTTGCACGTTTATCAAGTTACATATTTCTTGATAGTAAAGCCCACATGAAACAAATGACATCATTGTCGTACTTTATTGTTGTGGGTGACGTAATAGTGATGTTCTGGGAGTCATGTAACGCACAGACTTCTAAACCATCGACACTTTACGTACATAAATAAATCGAAAGTAATCAATTTGGAAATAACAAAATGTTCTACTTTATTACATTTATATTTACTTTCTCACAAAAATGGCTTATTTAATATAATTTTACATATATATGTAAAATATCTTCATATATTAATTTAAATGTGATAAGTTAAATTGATTAAAGTTATTTATAAATGAACTCGATTTTTATAATAAATCGAGTCGGTAACGCATTAGGACATTACTAATTGATCCGTCATCGAGCTGTCAAAAGTAAAATAAATGGTTGGAAAGGGTATAACAGATTACATTATGGGCGCTTTCCTCTTGTAGCTCACAACGTTCAAAATGCTCCTTTAGCCGTTCCACATAGAGACGGTCGTTACGGTTGCCGCTAAAACGTCACTAATGACGTCATAATTTTAATAATCGTAATAATCCATTAGATTTAATTTTACGATTGTAACGCCCGCAAGCAAGTGGAACGGAAAAAGTCGCAGTCGTGAGATTGGTCGTTGTGAGGTTCATTTGGAACGAAGCCTTTAAAGACTAGAAAATTTATTTGATATGGGAAGGGTTCGTAGTTTGGATGTACCTTTATATCCATTATTATATAAACTGCCTTCGTTGAATTATGCTCTAGGCTAACATTAAAATGCACAATAAAACTGTAGATGGTTCGACAAATCGAAACAAAATCTTGTGCGAATATCAAGGGTCAAATTAAACAAATATAAGGCTGTTTTCTAAATCGGAAAAGTATAAAGCTGAGTGGACATTTGTCTGGCATATTGTGTTGTATCGAATCAGCACTTTATCTAGTTCATACATTTATGGCCGGTTGCTATATTATCTTGCCAGCTATTTTGATACCGTTACAAAATCGACACATGAGCATAAATTTGAATGGGGTCAAATTTTAATCAGTAGTAAGGTATATAATCGGAAAGGTATAAGGATCAGCCATTAGTGTGGTGAGATTTAGTATATTATAATAATTACAAAATAATAAGCCTGATTTGACAGCTCTCATCACAACACATATATTTAGGGATTGAAACCTCCAAATCGTAAACCAAGTTAACCGATTATCACTAGAAATCGATTAAAAATTATACGACTTTGTGTTCGATTGACTTATTTTAAGTTTATTACTTTTTGTGTCACACAAATACCTCACAAAATCGATATGGAGCGCGAAGTTTTGTCTCACATCGCCTTTGGCGTACCGCATGCATTTCTCACGCACCACAATTAAGCTGGTGAAATTTATATGATTTCACCACATATAATATATATTTATTCAGTCATTTTTGTTTTCAATACTTATATGTACAATTATGTAGTATTGTTTTAGTATAAATACATAAATAATGTACGGTTTTGGAATAAATAAGTATATATTTTTTTCCTGAATCGAATTGAGTAATGAAACGCAACCCGTTGGTAGTAACACTAAAATTAAAAATAAGACGCCTAAGAACGTAATTGTTTTTCATTTTTAGTTCGTTCGTTTCCTTATTTGCAGGAAAATAATAATTGAAATATGTTTTATAACATTATATAATGCACTAGTAAATATTATCTATATTATCAACTATATAAATTAATTGTTCAGTTTTCTTGATATTATTTATAATTACGTTCTATTGACTTTCTTAAGTGTCAAATCAGGCTTCTTATATTGTGATTATTTAAACATGCCGCGATGTGTCGTGATTCATTGAAATTGATGATTTATAGATAAACATTGGGAGAGCGAAACCGTATTGATTGATTCAAAATATCGTCAGAAGGCATTAGCACTTCACATACAATTAAAGCTAGCTATCAGTGCCATCTTTACCCGGGGTGTAGGCGCAAGAAAATCTACTTATAACCTAGAAATACCATAGTCCAAGTGTCATCTGATTTGAAAATTTCTTAACTAACATTAATTATACCACTCTGATAAATACATTCATTTTGGCGATAAAGGTAATATCGTGTTTCAAATAAGCCCTTGGCGATTTTTTTTTCTTTGAACCAGCATCAGTAATAGACCACTTTTGAAAAAGAAAAATGTGTTAAAATATACTTAATCTGTTAAAATCACGGCACAAGCAGCGAACCGATTTCAAGGTACCAAGACCATCAAAAATGCCATCGCACCGCGCGGCCCTCACTATTCAAAAATAAATAATAAAAATAACAACTCAGTGACTAAGGAATTCAATCGTATTGGAAACACTGATGCTTATTAACTTTTGTATTATATAACAAGCGCCAATAAACACAATGTCAAAACGTCTTTATTTTATCTTTCTAAAACGCTGTCTTAAATCAGCCAATAGATTAATAAAGGTAATAACCCTGTATTTAATGAGAAAGAAGTACATTAGTTTATTTATAAAAAAAACTATAATATAAAGACAGATCGCCAGTCAAAATGGATAGACTCCTAAAAAATTACTTAAATATGTTTTTTGTTAGCAGTACGCAGTATTAGGATTTTCGTACGCGGGCTCCTAATCCAGTTAAAACGACCATCATATCCAGCATATCCGACACGACACAATAAGTCCATCTTATATTAATAATTCTGAATTCAGTCTAGAATATCAGCCTATAAAGGTCCCTGTTATAGCCAAGAGACTCCTCATATTAAAGTTACTGGAATACGAGAATAACGTGAATTTAATCATCATCGTCCAAGCGTTAGGTCCCGGTTGCGTTCGGAGCGTTCGCGACATGTATGGTATTTGCGCAAGGCGTATCTACCAAAGTGTTCATTTTGACACCGATCAAGATGGATTGACAGGTTTCATCACATATATCAATACTTCTATGGCTATGTTCCACAAGAGACCACAGCGACTACGTTCACGACCGCGATTTTTCCCGTTCCACTTATTTGCGGTCGTTACAATCATAAACTCTAGTGGAACGGATTATTGCAGAGAGCATTGATGTAATTAATGATATACACAAATGTGATTGGTTGATTTGAAAATCGCGCCTTAATGTCAATCGATAGAGATAATTAATGCTCTCTGGTCAACGCTCACTTCGGCCCAGCTGACATATGACATTGTGTGCTGTGAGATTTAAAATAATGACGTCATTAGTGACGTTTTCACCACGACCACGACGACGAGCATTTTGGGCGTTGTGCGATATTATAGGAATGCGACCTATGTGCCTGGTTTCATCGCGTTGCTTTCCATCCGTGGCCGCCCACGCGTGGGAATCGTTACACATTATGTTAGAACAATTCAGCTGTGCAATTTTAAAACCTAACAAGTGCATTCCAAGAAATTTTAGACCACAGCACAAAAACTGTCATCAAGACTTCATGCGATTTTAAAATCATTTATTAAGCTTATTGTGAACGATATCATTTTTGGTACATTATTTACATGGCAATGCATCAGCATCAGTCTAGTAAAACAATAGATACACAAATATTCATTTAAAATATAATGGCAGTAGCTAGGCTTTCAAATCACACAACTGAGAACTGCTTAAATGATGTATGCTCCTCGGCCAGATATACGCTGATGGCATTACCACTGAGCTACCATGACTTTTAAATGGAATTAATTACAATACCTTGTTTTTTTTTTTAATTCAGCCAAAAATCGCTCCACGTTTAATTCATCAGTTTTACTATAGATAAAAATCCAGTAGTCCAAAGGTTTACGATCTTTGCAAGAAATTTCATCTCTTGCCACTCAAGTGGCAATAGTCAACAATATAAAACTAACTATCTACTTCTAATAAAAATTCTTCCTGTATTGATTGTCCAGAACTGCTAAGTAAGATCCACTCTAATATTCCTACGAAGTCTGTACGATTTATATATCTATATTAACTTTTAGTTTTACCAACTGCAAAGGTCGTTTTAGAGCAAGTGATTAATTAAACGATGAAAGTGACTACGAGGATATTTTAGATTTTTCGCAATTTCACTACGCCGTTGTGTAGCGGAATGTAGCATACATACACCTTCTAGTATATTTCATCCATGTAGATTGGACAAAAATAACTGATGCACAGACAGACATGAAGATAGTAAAAGGTCGTGGTAGCTTAGTGATGAACGCATGGGCATTCCAAAAGAAGCATGCACCTCTTAGAAAGTTTTCTGACCTCATGCCCATAATGTAGCATGGTAAGCTGACGGTGAAAGATAAGTATCGTGATGAAACCTCCATATCGAGATAACCAATGGTTAAACCCGCCTTGGACAAACATAGTAGGTATACTATTCGTTCCCTTTTAAAAGTTGGGAGGTCTGTGCTCAGCAGTGGGACGTTTATGGGCTTTTATTATTATCTATTTAATCATGAAGATTTTACGTGGTTTCCTTATCTACCACGATGACGGCGAAGCCCTGAAGAAGTAATCAAATTTATGCTAAAAGTCACCATGAGTCTAGAGCATAAGACTACCAAGGCAGTGGTAATTTTTAATGTAAATTAAGTATGTAATTAGTATTAAAATAGAAGATTGGTGTCTACTCCGTGTGTTTAACCTTATGATTGTGAATGAAATAAATTGTCCTAAATGGTTATATGTGTATATTATTTCCTTTCGTACTTAGAGCGATTTTTCATTCATCAGATAAAACTTATCCATCGAATAAGTTATAACCTGACTGAATGTATTTTATATTTATTCATATTGTATTTTATTGGATGAATAACTTTTAGCTGTCGATTGAAAAATCGGACCCTAGTATAAACCCGCTATAGAGTGAGTCCCACGAAAAAAGTCCTGCGCCAAAAATTGGAACTTAATAACCGATCAGCCCAGCCACCTGTGGCGTAGGTACCGCCGTTACCAGCCGTATCAATGATACGGGGCCCCGAAAATGTGTAAGCAAAAATTCCTAAAATGTTACCCACAATCTTTTATTGATTAATAACATGTTTGAGAATAACTGCTGGGCCAACAGGAACGGCTGTCAGACTTGTCATTATTATCTATAGAAGCAGAAAATCTAGAAAAACTGAAATCGTCTTTAGCTAGGAATGATTTGATAAATAATTTTGCCGAAAAAAGGCGAGAAAGTATATCTTTGACTTGAATTGTATATCTAACTTAGCTCTTAGGAGCATTAAGTATAAGTAATGACTTAAGTTAATGCATAGTTATTTTAATGCAATAACGAGCATGTTTTGTTTCTTTTATAAAAAAAACTTTATCCTTCCTTTGTACCCCACACATTTTGATACAAGGCCCGTCTAAGGCAAGCTACGCCACTGCCAGCCACATTGTTGTTTTTATCGAGTTTTTTTTAAGGTAAATGTTGCATAATACTATTATTATTCCATTTACTATAACACTATTAAATCGGAATCTTTCTAAGCTTATTTTATCTTTCTAACATTCTGATGCACGACCCAGTCTGTGGGAATTCTTTCGTGAAACAGAGTCTACTCAATCAGCAAATTATTTACTTAAAAGGTACTTAAAAATATATAACTTAAACATCATGGCTACGGCAGGCTACGTTCCAGACTCACAACGATCACGGCATTGCATTGCTTGCCGGCATTACAATCGTAAACCCAAGTGGAACGGTTATTCGGCCCACCTCTTGACCTGGGTCGTTGTGTGATCAAAAATGATGACGTCATTAGTGACGTTTTCACCACGACCACAGCGACCGCAATCACCTTGTGGAACGGCGAATGGAGCATTTTGGGCGTTGTGAGTTACTAATGGAACGCGCTAGAACTAACACATGAATTTTCTTATAATATTACGGTCTTATTCATATTGAGTTAGAGTAAGTTTGTTGAAATATATTACTTTACTCTATAGGCTTGATGGCTTCTTTAATGACCACAAAGAAGCCTAACTGTAACTCAATATGAATAAAATTGTTAATATTTATTTTATGCTACTGCTTCTTCTGGGCCAATGTTATAGTTATTGTATTAAATAAACATTTCATTTCATTGAGTTTTTACGAAATTTACTTTATTTAATACAATTTGTTTGTTTATGTATTTATGATATTTTATGCTACATTTTGTGAATGACATTAAATATTGACAGATAATGTATGTACATATATACACTAATGTAGTTATTCGTTAACGGTGCTATTTTAATGCTATAAATAATTCGCGTTGGCCACAATCAATAATATAACATTATCCCAGATGAAACTCGAACATTACAAAAACAGGTTAAATGCAAGGAAAAAACAAATGAACGTTGACACAAATTATTTATAAAGCAAAATACTAAAAAGGTATGCTTCCAACAGGCATACTAGTACATACATAATGGATTTACTCGTACATTGATAACAACACCTCCGGTGTTGATAGTATAGATTATGAAATCTTGCAAATGTTTACTATAGACAACACGGTAACGGGGTCAAGTGGCAGCGATGGCAGGCTACAGGAGGGAGGGTGCCCACAAGCCAATTAGATCCTGCTAATCAATAGCCTGGCTGTTGCAACGGAGCACTCTAGATTAAGAGTTCGGAGTCGATAAAGATCCCCCGGAGGGCGGCGCCCGGAAATGCCGCCACGTCGGTATTATTAAACGGGAAGAGGGTGCGAAAGGGTATGGGTATCCAACGCTCGCTATTGGTAAGGAAAATTGTACAGGCCATAGATAGCCTAGTGGGCTGTAGGTATATAGGTAGGCTCCTTGTTTGTCGGTGTTTGTGTGTCCTTCGCAAACTATGTAACCGAACAAAGGTAGATCACCTTACCGAGGGTGCTCTCTTGACGGTCCATTGCCGGCCGGCTTGAACTCACAGCGTGTAACATTTATGAAATGTTTAATTATGACAGCTGAAATTATTACCGCCGCCGTAATGAGGCGCGCGTCCTTCTTTGCTCGAGGTCGCGGAAGACTGGGAGGCGACGCGAGTGTCGCTTGGTAATATAGAAACTACTAAGACCGAATACGATTGCATGTACAAAGACGGTGCCACAATTTGCCGTTTCTCAAGGAAGGGAGCCACCAGAGGTCGTCCTCTGATATGACGCCTCATATTTGGTGGTCTCTGGAAAAGTATACATTTCGTGGCAGCGGCAGAGAGGGTGGCGACGAAGGTAGTTCAGTTGTCATTCAAACGGGGAAGATGCCGTCTTCATTCAGGATTGAAGGGTACCGGAGGCTTCTTCTCTGGTGCCTTTAGGCAGTCGGGGACATTGGAGGTCTCAGAGACCTTCGGAATCGAAGGCTGCCGCTCGGAGAGGGACGATGTCAAAGGGCTCCCACCTCCAGCACAGTCCATTCTCCATGGTTAGGAGAGCCGGCGGTGGGTTTGCGGCAATGGAGGCTTCAGCCTTCTGAAGCGATGATACAATGCCGGCAGTGATTGTGGGGGAAGCTGCCGGACACCACAGCCGTAGTTGACCCGTATCAGAAAGGGACATCGTTCCGGACGCTTCCTCTATCAACTCCGGTTGAGTATCCCACAGGCACCAGGGGTACCGGATCTCCGGTGTTCACGCAAAGAGGATGGCCCTTCATGGTTGGTCTACGTCCAAACAGGCCGCGGCTGTTGTCCGTTAGGATTCCGGCATCCTAGCTAGGAAGAGGAGAGGTTTCTATTGGATAATAACATCGAGTCTCCGCATTCAGTCACTGAGTCCCCAGATGAGTAATCCGTAAATAGAGTTTTTTTCCCAACAAACAAAAATAGGGCAACGATAACCACTTTCCATCAGATGAAGTGAGGTGTTTGCACGTCTGGATGGCTACCGTCCGTGACTAGAGTATGCCACCATATTAACCTTAGTTGTGTTCCGGCATTAGTGGCCAGGTTCCAGTCTCCTGAGAGCAGCGGTGCATTTGTAGCACCTTTGATGTTATATATGTCCATAGGCTATGGTAACCGCTTTCCATGAGGTGGGCCGTCTGCCTGTCCGCTGAACTCTACAATAAAAAAATATAAAAAAATAATGAGCCGTTTCAATGTTAAAACAAGATAGATATACTCGGGAAGAAACTGGAATAAACTCGTATTAGTAAGTATTTGTTGAGCAAGGATAAACGTATGGTTGCATGACGTAATAGGGTTAATTCTAGAGTGACTAGAGAGTAGACTTAGGATATATAAGCGCGACAATTTGCGCACGGAGTCAGTCTCAAAACGAGCGAGTCTCGCACGAACTACCGAAGCGAAAGGAGCTGCGGAGGGGAATTTGGTGCACGAGAAGAAAATGACGGCCCAGTTGAGTAGAAGGGGAGCCTCGGAGGCAAGTACCGGTCTATGCACTGGGGCTGTACCGTGTCGTCGGCGGTTCGACGGGCAGATGAGGAGGACCCTGGTACGAGTTTCGGACGCGTGCGCTGAAGCTGTGGCAGGGTTGGTGGAGGTGGTGCTGTGCGGTTTAGGAATTAGGCGTTGTAGGCAGTCTACGAGCGTCGTGTTGTGAAGCGTCGGAGGTGTCATGCGTGTGGGTAGAGTCAGGCGGAAGGAAGGACGGGTGGACCCTGGAACGAGTCTTGGAGCAGAGCACCATGGGTGCGCCGAGGCTACGCATGTGGTCATCGAGAGCGGCGCAGAAGGCGATGCGGCAGCGTAACTCTTTGGAGAGCATCGGGCACACTCCGAGTGTCGCATCGGTGAGCGAGCATTGGAGTGGCCATGCCAAGGAAGAAGACTTGTCGTCGTGGAAAGTTATGCGTGAAAGTTAAGCGATGTACACCGCATAAGGATATAGAAGCCCATGAGCTGGTTTGTGTTATCTATAGATTCGTGACTGTCGTCGAAAGTAGCTTTATCCCGGACTTGGACAACGTATAGATAGGACTGACTGTTCAGTGTGAGTTACACTTGCATTGGCTTAAATAAAGGCATGTTCTTTTAGATCGGTGTTTCCTTCCAATCCCGATGAACGATGAAAAATATTTGAGACTAAGGCCTCTGGTCCATTTGCCTGTTTGCCAGTTTGTCAATAAAAAAAATATTTAATTTCAATTCCATTTATTTATTACGAAAACGGGTATATACAAAGGTGTTAAATTGAATATAGTAATATATTAAATTCACCAAATTCTGCCTTTCGGCATGCATATGTACAAGTATCCTGCTTAAATTTGTATTGTATAAAAACATAAACAAAAATATCATAATTATTAGCATCAAAACGCTCTTATCTCAAAAATCATTAATAAGACTTTTTAATTATCTAAATTTATTAAGCCCACAAAGTTCATCTAACTCAACCAACATAAATAAAACCGTCAAATGACATTTTCTCCAAATAATATACCTAGTTAGAATATTTTGAAATAATGAATTAATATTTTAAAAAAATTTAAATATTTAATAATGACACTAAACAAGTTAACAATAGCTATATAGATACATTTATATAACTAGTTACATAATTTGACGGATTGAATCAAAATATTTAAGTTTACCTACATAAATAATTATTTGGAGTAGACATGGACCTAAGTATATTTTGCGTCGACCAATCGGCTTGCTTTGCTGCGCTTCTTTGTAAGAACGTTCGTTTGATCGGCGTTCAGCACAGAATTGCTTGTTTTATTAATTTAGTGTAGTTTTGCGTGTTTTAACAGATAAATCTTTTAAAAAGGTGCGTATTTAGGTTGTTATTAATAAGAATCCGTAAAAAAAACAGATAAAATAGCAAATTTAAGCCTAATGAAGCGACTATCAGGTATCACAAGTCAACACAAATTTTGTTTCTCTGTACGCGTGATTTTGAATTATTAGTTAGAAAAAAACTGAAATTAATACTTTAATTTATATATTTGCAAGGCTTTTATGTATAAACCACAGTTAAAATTAATCTATAAAATGAGTTTTGGTTACTTACTATCTAGTCATAAAGTATTCAAAGCAGACTACATTTTTTTGTTACCCTTTATGTACTTTTATGAATTCATTATTTACTACAATATGTTCATACTAGTCTAGGAGTGTTTGGATTTTACCCATTTTTTCCATAAACATTTTGTCCGGCTACAACCCAAAACCTAGGTATCGTGTTTTCAGCCCGCAAATTAAATAAGTGAATTTATTGGCAGTTACACAATGCTATTATTTTAAATTTCAAGATGGAGGTTTCACATTAGTCAACAAAAAATATTTAAACCACTTAAAGTAATATGCAGCGTTTATAATTAACGACTAATAAGTGCTGCAAGTGTCATCCTTTATAAACAGCTTTTTTAAATTTGAAAAACATTGAAACCATAAACATAGGTATGATTGTTATACGATCTATGACTTATATATATATATATATATATATATATATATATATATATATATATATATATATATATATATATATATATATATATATATATATATATATATATATATTCTTACATAGTACTAGCGGTCCGCCCCGGCTTCACACGGGTATCTAAAAATAACTTTTTTGTTGAGTTTAATTACCTACTAAGCGAATTCATATTTCCCCTCCCGTACGGGCCGTACCCCAGTGACGCCTACATCGCATAAGCCTATTGTTGATTACGGTACGCGGCGACCACGCAACTTTTTTCTAATTTAACATTTTTAAACTCGTGATATCTTTCGAATGGAGTGTCGGATTTGAATAATTCAAAAAGTTATATAAAGGTATTGAAGCAGTCTTGAATATGAAGTAATTTATTTTGATAAGGATGAATACCAAGATACAAATAAAGAGCCTTTTCTAGCGGCAGCATTTCAATTAAATTTTTAAAATAAAAGAACACTTATTGTGGCATAACTATAATAGTTAGACGTATGCTGTCGCAGCATTTTTTGTAAACAATGATGTGTTCTGCTAAGTCTTAATACATTATTTTATTCTATCATCAATAGCTTTCGCAGCGCACGCGATATAAAGAATATTTTAGGTAATTTTTTTACACCTTGAGATACATTATTGACGTTTTAGTAAGAATCCCTATTTTTTTTGAAAATATAATATAGCCCATGTCACCTGGGGATAGTGTAGCTTGCCAACAGTGCCACCAGTGTGGCGCACAAGACACAGCGTTTCATACGCTAGTCGAGTGCGCAGCATGGGCACCCAGAGGTTTGAACTCGAGACAATAGTAGGTCCGATCGATTCGCTGGGCAGTTTGGTGCAAGCCATGCTGCATAGCGATAATCATTGGGTGGGTGCGGCCAATTTCTGAGAGACTGTTATGTCTCAAAAGGAGGCCGCGGAACGAGATAGGGAGAGAGGTACAAGTGCGCATGCGCCTCGCGGGCACTGACGTCAGTCGGGGGCCCGGAGGCGCAGATATGCGCATGATCTCCCTCCCTGAAATACCGCTGCAGGGGCCCTCTAGCGTCTAGGGAGCAGAGGAGTCTTCACCCCTGTTGTCGAAGTGAGTTTGCACTGCTTCCTGGAGCATTCTTATGCACTGATGCGCTTGGATCGGCGTGGGCGTAACTACGTTCTAAGTCTTACGCTCTTCCTACCACAGCGCGGGGCACATGGGAAGAGGGTGGTTTTAGTGGGGCATTGAGTAATTGAGTCTCCACACAAGCCGGTCGATTAATGTTTGGATTGGCCCCTTGGGAATGCCTCCATAATCGACTATGGTCTAATCCCTAGCAAAGGACCCGGTACCGGGCGAAATGCATTCCTCCCGCCTTAAATAAAAAAAACCTTGCCAACAGTGAAAAAAATTTGAAATCGGTTCAGTAGTTTAGGAGCCTATTCAATGTAAACAATCAAATCTTTACTCTTTATAATATTAGTATAGATTATCTATAATTCCAACATAACTCAGATTGGCAATTTGTTCTCATTGTTTCCGTTTTAAACTAAACAAGACGTAGGTATATCCGTTTTGTTACAGTAGATGTCGCTATAAAAAACTTCATTTGTCAACGAGCCACAACCGACGATATCTCCGCCTCTTTGAAATTAATGTCGCTTAAATTAATTTGCTTGATGAGACAGTTTCTATATTTTTATATATCTTTATTAGAACGGGTGTAGTTATTTATGTACATGCCTTTACTAACAAATGTTGATTTTTTTGTTTTTAGAGATTGATAATAAAATTATTATTATTATTATGTTATTATAAATGCGAAAGCAACTGTCTGTCTGTTACGTTTTCACGGAAAAACTACTAGACTGATTTGGACTTTTTATCTCGAAAAATGGGATGTTTTCATTGATAAAAATATATTTGTCTCTCTTTTTGTTATGCTTTGATGGATAATCTATTGGACCAATTTGGCTTAAATTCGGTATATATGTAATTTTAATTCTGAGGGTGGACAAGGATACTTTTGATCCCGTATAATGGGATAGATTTATTTAAAGGTTATTCCAGAAAATAGAATAGTTTTTTTTGTGATTTTCCATTTTCGTTATTTTGGACATTTTGGTCATTTTTGGTTATTTTGGTCATTTTTGGTAGTTTACAGATAGATAGACGAGGGCTAGATAAATAAAACTAGAGCGGGTTGAAATAGAGGATGAAAGTTTGTATAAGACCAATCATTTGACCAACCAAGACGGCCTCTGTGGTTGAGAGGGCTAAGCCTTTGCCGGCTTACCTCACTGCAAAGCAGAGGCTCCGGCTTCAATTCCTGGTATAGTAAATTTCGGAAACGTATTTTCTCCGTTATTTACTAGTCTGGGTGTCTCGGATCGGCCACAGAGTGGTCCGTTGTATATTACCCATAAAATAAGCGTAACTTGCTTAATTTGGGGATATACAGTGTGTGTGTTTGTCTGCCGATTTATTATTATTATTATTATTTCTCAAGTTTATAGATATAGAATTCATCATCTATAAAAAAATACGAGAGTAACTCGATATGTCTATGAGTTAAGTTTCACGGTAAAACTACTCGAAATACTGGATTCTTATCCGTGCAGGAACGGAGAAAGAATACAATTTCCTGCGGCGGGGTGGCCTGTCGTAAGAGGCGACTAAACAACCCACAGCCAGGTGGTAGGGTATTTGCTTGACTGGATGGCGACCACCCCTGGCCTAGAGTATGCCGCCATAACAACCTTGTGTTGTGTTCCGCCATCAGTGACCAGGTTACAGTCTCCTTTAAGAGAGCAGCAGCGTATATGTAGCACCTTTGGTGTTGCAAATGTCCATAGGCGACGGTAACCACTTTCCATCAAGTGGGCCGTCTGTAAATGTCTTTAAATGTAGTTTTAATACCGAAAATGGACATGAATACTTTTCATGCCGGGAGATGGGATAGATTGCGATATAATGAAGTGAAACTTCCGGGAACAAATAGCATTAACATAAAAATTTTGTACAATGTAACCTGTGTCAACACCTGCTCTTTAAAGACGTACTAGAGGTTTCCCGTGGCGCAGCCGCGAGGTAATCTCTAGTAATATATATAATAATAAATCTGTAGAGAGATCGATTACGTATGCCCGATTATACCCGATACCGATAGCTTAACGAGCGCCTCTATTTCTATGTTCGGTTATAGATTTGCGGTAGCGGCACATATCGAACGAATCAAGAAACGCTCATAGACATGGCGCTCGGTAAGCTTTCGGTACCGCGTATACCGAGCATGCCGATTCCGCACCGTTGTTCCCCTGACAAATCAGAAAGAGACCTTACGATAGAATTATTGTTTCAATCTTTTAAATGTTTATTGAAATCCTTTGTGTCCTTTTGGGGTCTATTCCATTCTATTTCGTGCTGTCTCGCGGCGAAATTAACCCCCCTATTTTTTATATTCAAATTCATTATACAAAATCAACCATCTATAAAAATATATTATATTGTAATAAATAGATGGAATAAAAAATTACAGTATGTCATTTGAATATATAGTTTTTTTAATGTGTAACTTTCGTTTGTTTAATGTATTCAAAATTTACTCATTTATCTGTTTATTTCACTGAATAATATTATTATTAATTTTCTATCCTTTGATCTCAACAGCTACGTAGTACTGAAGTTGGCAGGATACGAAGACTTTTGAAATTATTTTCAGGACAAAACATCCTCACCCAGCAAAAACTAACTACCGCTATAAAGATGGTAAGTTAATAAGTATTTACAAATAAGTTTTAAAAAAATCGCATTTAAGAGACTCTTAGGAGAGATATTTATAATTTTTTTTGTGACATTGTGTGTTTATGTGCTTAAATTGTTCAATTTAAGATAAAGTTACAATTGGGCCACCTACATAATTGACACAAAGCACATTTATTATCGTCCTCTTTTGTTATTAGCGATGTTGTGAAGAACAGCCTATTATACTTGTTTATGGCCGTACGCAGGCATAATTAGGCAGGTGTTTCGAAATAATTCTAAGAAGTTATTGTTTTGCGTCGAGGCATATTGTATTTGTATAGAATAAAAGGAATGCCCGTACGGAGAGATGGCAGTCAAGCGAGGATTACGATACGAGCAAGATGTACAGTCGATAAGCGATATAGTGACGGACTTTGTCCGTGTTATTTAACTGTGTATAACATTTGGGACTTATTGCGCCCGGTTATATTTGTACCTGTGATATACGTGTTTGTATAGTTCTAGTAAATTCTATAGTAATTCTAACGGCATTTTAATTCGAGTCCCGTACTCGTAACAATAAGTATTTATTACTTTCATTACAAGTATATTTACATAACTTACAATTATAAAATTGCATATAATCGAATAAAATAAAAGAAAACTTATTTGTATTACTTTAATATATGACTTTAGATGTTGCTTAAGCTTAATAAGAGATTTAAATATAATTTAATTCTTTGTAAGAATCCGGTGTGTGATGTATCGAAACGATCTTGTAACTTCTGACTATAAATATATGTATGTATACATTCGCTTCCTCTCCCTCTTGTTGGGGCATAATTTTTTTTTTGTATTACTACATACACAATTCTTACTAGCCATTTATTTTATACTAGAGTTTAACCTCTTGTTTAAAGAGCAGACGTTAATACAGGTTACATATTCACTATTTGCCCCCGGAAGATTCACTTCATTTTATATCCCATTTACAGCAAAAATAGACAGAGTTACTTTCGCATTTATAATATTATGTATTACGGATAGATATTAATACTATTTTTTCATCTTTGTCTTTACATAGTATAAAATAATGTCTCTTTCCGCGTCTGTCTGACATACGCGGATAGCGACATTCCATAGCAGACATAAATTTACAGATATCCGCTAACTCCTGAAACACATCATATTAATTTGTAAAGCTATGTGTCTTTCTTAAAACAGTGTCTTTTGAAATTTTATTAAGTAATAGAATAGAAAGGATGGTAGTAAAACTAAACTAAAACTAATTTTAAAATATAACTAAAAATATCAATAGTGCAATTAATAATATTAAAGACTGTAACGACTCGCTGGCAGATAGGATCGTGTCCAGAAGGCTGGCTGCATTGTCGTGTTGTATCACTATAAGGCGATGCTTATTCATTGGGCGTTATATGAGCTAGCCTTGTGATTACAAGTGGCCTCAAAGAGTATCTTGCAGTTTCTTTAAGAAACCCTTTCCTATCACAAATATGTAACCCCGTCTTAAGGTTCCATATGTGCGCTGTTTGAGAGCTTCAACTTTCATAGCAGCGCTGACAGCCTCTAACTCAAACATAGTTGATTAGTTGAAGAAAGCTCTATGAACCTGCCTTAGTTTGAAATATATACTAGTTAAAACTAACCAAATTGGCCGTTGTTTTATACCTTTCTCTTTCTCTCACGAGCATGTACATTAGTTATTAAAACTTGTGAATTTGTATAGATTTTCAGTGTGTATAACTAGCACAGAATATCAATGACATATGTTTAATTGTAAAGTAAGACACGCTAGTTATCTTTAAGATTGTGATGCTTGCTTTGTAATGAATACTTACGAAAGACAATGAGCAACAGTCTCAAAGCAACCTGAGCAATGTTCAAAATTTGATGTTTTGGACAATGAATATCAATATTAAAGTGAAACCAAAACCGATAATTTATCCTCATCTTCTCGTAAATATATGTAAGTAAGTAAGGAAGGATGCGCGTGTATGCGTGCATATGCGTGTGTGTGTGTTTATATATACTATAACTCAATACTGTGTTTTATTCAACACAATACCTGTTTTGTTGAAATGCAAAACTGTAATTTTTGTTTTAGGTGCAAACGAGAGCTGGTTTATTGAGATACAAATTGAGACCTTTAAAAAAACGAATAAGGTAAATTATATTATTACTTTAATAGCACCCAAGGACGACTAATCTATATATATAATTGAAATCCATGTATATAGTGACTCATCACGATATCTCAAGAACTATAATACTTATAGACTTGAAATTTGATATGGACCTTCCTTTCGCCAAGTAGAGGTCAGCTAAGAACGTATTTTACGGCACGCGAAGCGGGCTGGTATCAGCTAGTAAAACATAAAATTAAAGGCTAATTTCAATGTATTCACCAAATTAGTCTTTTTTAAGGTGCGACCGCACCTGCGGTAATGTTTTGTTTAGAGGCCGTTTCACACAGATGTAGCAATGAGTTTAATGCGTTATTTGTTATGCAATATTGTTATTATCAATTGTGTTAAATATTGACATATGTATATACATTGATGTAGCTATTTATTAACGGCGTTATTTTAACGCCCATAAATAAGACGCTATAGACTGTTAATAACTGTAGCCTAATCGCAGGTGAAGCCCGAGCATAAGTTAAGTCTCTTTATTTATATCTTCATAAATATGGCAATGCACGATCGAGATAGCGAACTTTAGGTAGCTTCTTAATTATTATGTATTTGTTTTCCTCCACAGATATTGCGAGAAAAGGCAATATCATTATTTTCAACCGCTTGAGGACGAGTTGATCGTGGAGTGGGGTATTAATAACCCCAAGCGTAGATGGAGAGCCCTCGCGATGAAACTTGAAAGTATAACTGGGATAGGTAGGTTCATTTTCTGTCATTCATATTATGCATAAAGGACAATGCCCATTTTGGGTCCACCCTGAAACCGGATGAACCTTAACCAAATCTATAATATTATAAAATTCAAAGCATGCCGTCTGTATATTAAAGCTATTACAAAAAAAACCAACTGGAATAGACTATATTGTTACATGCCGTCAAAGATAAGCGCACAGCTGTCTGTCGTAAGCGCAGTTTATTGTCTTCCCGGATTTAGGAATTCTTTTGTGTTTTAAATTTGTGATTAAGAAAAACATGCTATTGTTTTTCTACTTGTTTTATAAGCATCATTAGCGTCGAACTAATCCTCATTTTTATTGTTTTCGACTTTGTTAGCCGTTCGCAGGTGTGCAAATTACTATTTCTCGGAAACTCAGTGCGCGCGGCCAATTTTTTTGTACTGTGTAGTTGATATAAGACAATGCCCGAATGGAGGGGTGGGCAGTCAAGCGACGACTACGAGACGAGTAAGACGTTTTTAGTACTCTTGATTAGCGATATAGACGACGGACTTTGTGCGTGTCGAATTGCATTGAATCGTGCAGTGTGAACTGGTTGCATCCAGTTTTATTTGCAATTGTTTTATACGTGTTTGTACAGTTCTAATAAATTCTGTAGTAGTTCCAACGGCATTTTTAATTCGAGTCCTGTAGCTCGTAACAATATAAATGATGGAGAATAGATGTATTTTTTTTAGATTTCTTATCTGTTTGTTCGGGGTTTATGTAAAATCTACTGGGCTGATTTCTCTGATCGACAGCTAATTCTTAGACTTAAACTCTGCGATGAAAAATTTCCAGAATATAAAGTATTGTTACAACTTTGCCAAAATTCCACGAAGCACGCCGATAAATGTGAATGCACACCTGCCGGTCATAAAGCACAATTTATTACCTGCCCACATTGGGAGTCCTTTTGTTTACTTTGTGTTTAAAATTTGTAATTAGAAAAGTCGCATATTGTGTATTGTAATCCTTTATGATGGTCGTTAGCCAGGTGTGGTTCTTGGAAAACTTCAGTCCACGCGGTCGATTGTTGTATTGTACAGTTTAATAAAACAATGACCGAACGGGGGTGCAGGGAGGGGCAGTCTAGCGAGAATCACGATCAAAGCAAGACGTGTACATTCGATAACCGATATAGTGACGGACTTTGCGCGTGTTATTTAGTTGTGCATTAGATTTGGACTTTTTGCGTCTGGTTATATTTGTACCTATGTTATACGTATATAGTTCCAATAAATTCTATGGTAATACCAAAAGCCATTTTAATTCGAGTCCCGTAACTCGTAACAGTATTATACCCTGGGAAATTTTCTAGGAATTATTTAAAATGGCCAGATTAAGAACAAAATCGAATTCCAATGTGATTTTTTTCCTGATCGATAACAAATTTTATGTAACAAAATGTGTGATATTTTTATTGGAATCCCGCGGGAAATTCCCGGGAGAGGTTTGAAGTTGTTCGGATACGTACAAATTAGCTTATTTCCGACACAGTTTCCACTAAAACCTTAGCTTACATACTTTTTTTAAATGCTGCGATAGTTTATGTCTCGGGAATCCCGCGGGAATTTCAAGACAAGCGTGGACGAAGTCGCGGACAAATCCTAATATTTATTATAAAGGTTGTCCGATGGTAGTATTAGGATTTAAATTTCAAATTTATTTCGAAACTGTTTATCGGAACACTGTCTAAGGGGTTTCGTTAGAATCGTCATTAGTGCGGATTTACTAACCACAGTGTGCCAGTAGACAGATATGAAACGTGTATTTGCAATTGAAGTCTTCCTAAAAAAGAATAATTATTGTGTCGTTTTCGTGAAAGATTCTGTTCGCAGTACATTATCTGTTAACGCCGACCTATTTGGTCACCGCCTCTTTGTTTCCTTTTTTCTTTCGCCGCATCTGTCACTATGTAATGTGACATAGTCTCTATATATAGTGTATCATCTATGTGACCTAGTCTACGTCCGATCGCTGAACGTACCGCTGCTTCCGCACATACCTCGCCGTGTTTTGTGTGTTGTGCTTATATCAACACGCACGCTGGAAGGTGCACGCTGTATCGTTCCAGCTGGTCCACTTATCGTCGGAACTGCAAGACGCGAAGAAAGGATCACGAGGGAGAAGTGCCTGCCGCTGCGAAGCCCGCATCGTTCATAGTGTGTCTGGTGCGGCGACCTTATCCTGTAAGTCCTTTCCTTCTCTTTTTATCCCCGCTCCCGCCCGCGCCATCACATTATCCGATATTTACGTGATGCATCATGAAGTTACCATTATTGGTCACTTAAGGACAAATCCCGCGTTTGAACCATTAGCAGCTACTATACTGCCCAAAATGTCGGCTAGTATGCGTTATCAATCTACGGCAAAAATGGAGTTAATTTTTTTGAGAACTTTTTTGAAGTGATAATTTTTTGGAATGGAAAAATCGATGAAACGAAAAAGTGAGACTAAAAAGAGATAACACTTAAATTCAACATTATTTAATTGCAAATAAAACATATTTCTCTTTAGCCCTTAATATTAATTTTCAATTTAAATATAAATTAAAAGATTTCAAATGAATTTTAGCTCTATCTTTATTTGCTTAAGGCAGATATTCTTTGATACGCAGATCAAAGGAAATTGTACGTAACAGTACATTGAATTTTGAACTCTATGCTAGTGGGTTAAAGTGTAATTTAGATTGATTTTTTTGAATTATAATATGTTGACGAATGTAGGCTAAAATTATATTTATATTAAAAAAGTCATAAAAGAATTATCTGTGAGTATATTCTCTGAAGTTTCACTTCTGTTGCGTGTGAACTGCAGACACACACACATACTTTTTTTATTGCATGAGATGAATTTGAGCAGACGGCCGACCTGATGAAAAGTGGTTACCATCGCCTATGGACATTTGCAACACCAAAGGTGCTACAAATGCGCTGCTGCTCTCTTAGGGGTGACTGGAACCTGGCTACTAATCCTGGAACACAACTCAAGGTTGTTATGGTGGCATAACCTAGACCAGGGGTGGTAGCCATTCAGACGGACAAATACCCTACCACCATTATTTTTATTACAGTTTGATATACGTACATTTTCGTTTTATTTCCATATTTATTTTACGTCCCAATTCAAAATTATAATTATAGACTACACTGTCTATCCTAGTTATATAAAAATCCACATGTTTTACAAATACGAGTATTTCTATCCTGAAACCTACAAGAAGATTATTTCTATTACTAATCGAAGCCGGATCTGAAGGACCCTTTAAGAAAAAGGTTGTCTCAAAGAAATTACTTTTAGTGATAACACCACCTATTATTTTTTGTACATAAACTTCTTGAACTGTACCTTAAAGTTATGTAATAAATATATTCTATTCTTTATGTTGATACTTTTCATGTTCATCATATGAATCGGCGAAAACAATCTCTTTAGACCCTCAGAACCAGAACAGAACAATGTGCATGTAACAAGATCAACCACTAGTAAAACCGTAAAGTATCTGCAGTTTTCGTTTGCGCAGTAAAGTGCAGATCGGTTTCCGACATACAATTAATCTTGCTATGGATTCTTAGCTCTGTTCCGCTTACACGATCCTATACTAGGAGGTATATTAGGAGGAATTAGGTGTGTAAAACTGTACGTCTAAAGCGTATTCACTTACGGTACGGTACTTATATTCATAGGCAAATGTTCTGTTTTTTAATTCAGCGCAAATGATGTATTAAGCATTTGAAATAAAATTACAAAAGACTGCACATTAATAGGAGAAATTACACTCCTCGTAAAAAAAGGGCACTTTACAGTCATTGGCTTTTCTATGGATAATATTTTTAGTATGTCATTTTAGCTTAGACGAGTAAAATATTCTTATTATCAATAAGAATATAGTTTTTAACACTTAAATCCTTCAATCGGTGTTTTATTCAATGTAAACAAGAGCCGTTTTAAAATGGTAATTTTTATGGGTATGTTTAAATTAAGACTACGAGTATTTTAATAAAAAAAGACATAAAAAACAATTAAGAACGAGTATAACCTCCCTTGCAGCGATTACGGCATGTAATCGTCTTGGCATGCTTTCCATCAGGCTTTTGATGGTGTCCTGTGAAATGGTTTCCCACTCAGCCGAGATGTTTTGTGGAGGTGGTTGGACAGATCGTACTCGCCTTTTTAGGAGGTCCCAGACGTGCTCAATAGGTTAAGGTCGGGGCTTGGTGCTGGCAAATCCAAAGGACGAATACCGACCTCTTGCTTATAAGCATCAACGTCGCCAGAACGGTGGGCCCGAGCATTATCTTCCATTTAAATGGCATTTTCACCAATTACAGTCAATGCGGGTTGTGCATGTTGACAAAAGATGTCTGTTATCTACCTTCGCGCATTTATTGAGCCATTTTCAATTAATACTATCTCGCTACGATAGTTGAAAGTTACGCCCGCCCAAAACATAACGATCGCTCCACCTTAAGGGGTGATTTCTTCAAAACATACGTTGGCATAGCGTTCCCCTGGTTTTCGTAACACTCACTGCCGTCGGTCCTCACCATGCAGACAAATTCGAGCCTCATCGGAGAAGAGTACGCTACTCCAGTTACCTAGTGACCAAAATAGGCAATTTCTAGTGAACCTCAATCGAGCAATCCGGTACTCACGGAGTAACTTGGGGCCTGGCCTTGGCTTGGCCGCGCTGGTCGTCAACTGCGTACATCAGCCGCTAAAAGCCTCCTCACAGTCCATAGGCTAACTTGTGCTCCTCGTACCTTTTCAAGGTATCTTTTTAGGTCTATGTACATGCATTTGCGGTTCCTCAGCGCCTGATCCACTAAAAAGCAGTCGTCTTGGTTGTGTGCAACGTTTTCTCCCAGAACCTTGCCTTCTCTGAACGGAACCTGTCTCTTGGTATTGAGTCCAGGTTCTTTAGACACACGTTTAACCGCTGTGAGACGTAACATTGGCTACACCCCTCTTCCAGCAGCACTATAATTTTACTAGCTCTTATTGCTTTTTCTAGCATTACAATAGACACAAAGATATCTGTTTTAAGTCACAATAAGGCAGGATTATGCGACAAATATAAATTATTCTACTAAAAATAACGGGAAGCTTGTTTTAGTTGCCTGATAACCTTTCAACCGCAAACCCGCGAAAAGTAATTAAAAAGTCATAAACTGAACTGGGATTATTAGTTTTAAAAACAAAAGTTTCGAATCTGGAGTTAACTTTTTTTCATACCCAGACTCTTTATTAAGTGCCAGTAACGTAGTTTGGCTATTAAAACCTTTTTAGAACTAAATTATTTATTACCAATAATGTAGTAAAACCAAAACCGCCTTTTTTGCAAAGGAGTTTCTATGCCATTTTTACCACCCTGTCAATTTATTCAAAATATAAATATTTTTAATTTTGTAACCATACAATATGGTTACAAAATCAAAAAATATATTAAGATTTCTTAATGTCTAAAATATTATAAAATTGTAGTCTTTTGTTTTAATTTTTTTGTGTTTGTCTGTTTGTTCGGGATGCACGTGAAAACTATTTGGCCGATTTCGATGCGATTTTCGCTGATCGATGGCAAATTCACGGTAAAATCTGCGCTACTTTATATCCTGGGAATTTTCTTGGGACTGGTTTAAAGTAGCCCGGTTGAAAAAAAAAGTACGATTCCGATGTAACATTTTCACTGGTCTGATAGCAAATTCTCGGTAATAAAATGTGTGATGCTTATATACCGGGAATACCGCAGGGCTTTTACCGGGAGTGATTTCAAGTTGTTAGGACATATAAATTATCTTATTCAGTCCAACGTGGACGAAGTCGCGGGTGAATCCTAGTTTTGAATAAAATAATAGGATGCCGACCATTGTACTGGGGTGCCAACAATGATGTACTTTTCCCTATTTGTTACCTTAATAACATTTTTCTATTCGTAGCTCGGACACCGAAATCCTTATCCAGGCGCTATCTGAGCGTACTACTCCCTAGTGGGCGAGGGTTTGAACATCACTTAAGAGCGTCCCCCATAGTTATAATGACAATCCGACTGCGTTTCTTCTATCCTCAGGCATAAACGAATATGGAATACATGGTAAGTTTATTCATTTAATAACGCATGTCATTAGTCGATAGTTGGGTGGTTCTCCCGCGCCCAACCGCGCGCATCATTGGCCGTAACCAGTTATTTTTAAAGTGATACTTTTATATAGACGGGGGGTATCAGGATTTTCGCTGTCACGAAAATGCGTTACGGCCGCGTGGACAGGCGGCATAATTTTAGAGTAGACAATGGATGTTTTTTTGGTTCCGGACCGAATTCAGTTTTTTGTTAGATAAAATAAAATATGTTTAAATAAAAAATGAATTCATTAAAATGTACCTAACCTAACCAAATCATAATTTACAGTAAACGTGCGAAAAATCGACAAGTGTGTTGGGACATAGTAGACATAGTAGAAGTGAAACTTCAACGGACACCTGGAAAAACGAATCGCAACGGACAAGTAGAAAAATGAATGTCCACAGATAAGTGGAAAAACGAATCACAACGGAGAAGTGGAAAAACGAATGGCAACGGACAAGTGGTAAAATGAATCGCGTTGTTGCGATTCGTTTTGCCACTTGTCCGTTGCCATTCGTTTTGCCACTTGTCCGTTGCGATTCGTTTTGCCACTTGTCAGTTGAAGTTTTTTAAATCCTGTAGCTTTTTAAGAATCTTTCCGTTTCAAGTGCAATGTTGATAACAAAAGGGGGGGCTAATTAGTTCTATTGTAGTCAAGAATGAATGATCTAGAACTAGTTTTGAAATAAACCTGGTTGCGGCCAATTCGTGTTGGAGAATCAGTCGCAAACAAGGAGAATTAATAAGAAAAATGTAAACAATTTGAAAATAAATAAATATGTTAATGACGGTATTCATGTAATGTGTTCCTTTCATGGTCAATTAAATTCCATCTTTGGTCGGTGGACATACAGATATTCATCAATAGTGTTTCCGAGAGTTCCTATCTCTCGGAAACACTATTGATTGACACCTGAATGGAATGACAAATTCTATACTAACGCAACTAAATTGCTGGCAAAATCAAATTTGCTTATAATTTCATGTAGTAAATAATATACTAAAAAGTACCTCAAATAAATGTGCATGTAAGTAATAATATTATAAGTTATTCTTAAGGTACACTACAACATAAAAATCACTAAATTAATGTCACACACAATAACAAAATAAACAATAAGCGTGTATAAACCTAAAAACTTTAATAGAAATAAAGTTGTAAAAAAGGGTACGGAACTCGAGTCCTTAGAGTAGTTAATAAAAAGGGGGAAAAAATGTGCATGTAAGAAGAGACTAACGAAAATGAATGAAGCGGAACATGTGCAATGTGTATATCCAACCATGGCAAGTGGAAACCCGTCGTCTCTGTCTACCCCGATAGCAAACAGGCGTTAGAATACGTATCTATATACATAATATTATTAAATTCTAAACACGTTGTGTCTGCAGATTAAAGCTATTAAATAGAAAGACGATGGAGAACCCGATGCAATTTTTTTAGTTTTCTTGTCTGTTTGTTCGGGATTCACGTAAAACTACTGGGCCGATTTCGATGCGGTTTTCACTAATCGACAGACTTAAAATCTACGTTACATTTTATCCTGGGAAACCCGCGGATTTTTTTCTGGGATTTATTTTAAATGATCAGATTAAATAAAAATTCGAATTCCAATGTGATTTTTTCACTGATCGCTAGCAAATTCTATGTAATAAAATGTGTGAGAGTTTATTTTCCGGGAATTCCGCGTTAATATTCCCGGGAGCGGTTCGAAGTTTTTCGGATGCATAAAATTAGCTTACCCCGACACAGTTTCTACTAAAACGATAGCTTACATTCTTTTTTTAAATTCTGTGACATTTTGTGTCCCGGGAATCAAGCGGGAATTTCAAGTCGAGCTTGGACGAAGTCGCGGGCATATCCTAGTAGATAAATAAAATTGAAGTGTGTGTTTGTAATGTCAAAATAACAGTTTTTTACTAAATGCATATGAAAGAATATAAGGTAATTATATCAAAAAATCCATTTTTAAAATGTTGGTCTGGATGTTCCGCCTAGTTTCTGAAACGGCTGGACTGATTTTGACGGGACTTTCACTGTCAGATAGCTGATATTACAAGGAGAACTTAGGCTACTTTTTTAAGGTTCCGCGAAAAAAAAATTCACATGGACGAACTCGCGGGCACAGCTAGTAGCTAGTAGTAGTTATATAAAGTACTAGCTGATCCGTGCCCACTTCCCTGGCCGTCATTAACAATATAATTAAACACAATCAATAAATATAGCCTATGTCACTCGGGAATAATGTAGCTTTCTACTGCTGAAAGAATTTTCAAAATAGCTTCAGAAATAATCTCTTAAACTAAAGAGATTATTTCCTACAAACAAACTCACAAACTATCTTTATAATATTAGTATAGATAGGTAATTAAAGTAATTGTAACCCTCTTCCGTTTCAGAGAGCCAGCAGCTGGACATGCTGGGACTCCACATATAGATATCTACTTTTTTAATAAATTGATTATAATATACTTTATTTTATTTCCTCCTTACAAAATACTAGAAATGCGAAAATAACTCATGTCTGTGTCGTATAAAACGACAACCCTTGCACAACAACTTTTTTTTACCATCGCGATGTAGAATACTATCATGATGAATACGCTATGCTAGACACTGTTTTTGTAAGGTTTTACTTTTTCGCGGAATCCCGTATTTTTAATGTATATATTGTTTTATTGTATGATGATACCGGCAATACCAATACTTAATAAGGTGCGGTGCATAAATCGTATAATAAGATGTTTAAGTAGTTAAAAGTTTTTAACTATCCCACGGGAACTATTTAATTTTTCGGGATCAAAAGTATGCTATATGTTGACCAGGGATATAAGCTACCACCATACAAAATTTACTTTGAATCGGTCCAGTCGTTTCGGAGATTAGCCCGTACAACAGATAGACAAATGGAGAAACAAAAAATTTGAAAAAAATCTAAATTAGTTCTATCTCATTTCTTATATCCCCCTGACTCGGTTTTTAGCATTTTTTTTCATTGTACAGAAATGTGATCTCTACAGTTTTATTATATGTAGATAGATTTTGTTAAAAATCAAACCTTTCCTTTAGTTGGATGTTTAATATCCCTTTACATAAATTGTTTTTTTTTATTGCCTTAGTTCAGCAGACAGGCAGACGGCCCACTTTATGGAAAGCGGTTACCATCGCCTATGGACATTTGCAACAAATGCGCTGCTGCTCTCTTAAGGGGACTGGAACCTGGTCACTAATGCCGGAACACAACTCAAGGTTGTTATGGCGGTATACACTAGATTAGGGGCGGTAGCCGTCCAGTCGGGCAAATGCCCTATCACCTGGCTGTGAGTTGTTTTGTCGCCTCTTACGACAGGCCGCCCGGCCGCAGGAAATTGTACTCTTTCTCCGTTCCTGCACGGATAGACTTGTCGAATAAGATTGTTATAAGCTTCGCTGTATGTTGGTGTCATAACACATCATGTGTTTCTTGTTTCAATTGCTGACTAGGGCAATTGATGTTTCAAAAATCTTATGATGCTGCTTTAGTTTCATCATAAGCGGCCCCGAGACTCATGAGTATTTTTTGCTATCTCTTATAGCAGTAGTTCCCAAACTTACTTTGTATACTGTCCACACTGAGAATGAATTATTTTTTAGCGCCCCCATTTTTTCACCTACTTAAAAACCACTATAACGTCAAATTAAATTAATTGATTATTGTGAGCTATATTAGCGGAGATTAAACATTCATTCTAAACGAGACTTACTATAGCCCACAAGAGTTAACTTGAGACCTAAGCGCAGTAGTTAGTACACAACGGCGCTGAGGTCTCAAGTTAACTCTTACGGGCTACACCTGCCAATGAGAATGATTATTGAAACGGGTTTCTGGGTCTCTTACCGCCCCCCTTTAGGCCTGCATCGCCCACAAGGTGGCATTATCGCCCACTTTGGGAAAGGATGTCTTATGTTTGGCCCACTTGTAACATTTATGCTGTTTATTAGAGACGCACTAATCCGGCACCCAGCATCCTCCGTTCACATCTTATACTCTCGTTCTGAATTTGACGCACCGGCATCAGTATAACCTCAAAAATTAATATAATAGCACGTACATATTTACCTGTTGTTTTCAAGTTGAAAATAATGTAGCTAAGTATGTCAAGTACACGGCAATATGCTTTATTTTATGTACATATTATATTATATACAATCCAATAATCCGGACTTTCCCGTAGTCCGGTGCTCCCTAGTTTTGATTAGTTCCGGATTATTGAGACTCTAAGTTACTGTATATATTAGCAGTTCATAAACGTCCCATTGCTGGGCTCGTGCCTCCCAAATAAATATAAGATATCTCGATGTGCAGGTTTCATCACGATATTTTCCTTCATCGGCAGCGTATGGTAATAGGCATGCACATTAGGTCAGGGAACTGCCAGAGTAGCATGCTTTTCCGGTCTGAATTTGAACCCACGTCATAGTTTGATTTGCGGAATCTTAATCACTAAGCTACGACAATTTTATAGTCTACTCTTTTACGGCATAACTAATTTTAATTGACCTACAGAGGCAAATAAGAGGCAAAATACGCTTCGAGTTATAGTAAAAAATTACTGTAGTTCGGCCGCTCTTAGAATGCGTTCCTGCGAGACTTCGTGAACACGCAGGCGGATAATATTTTAATGACGAACAATTAAACGTAAAAAAAATTGTTTCTGTATTTATTACTGATTCAAGATTTAGAGTAGATTTCTCAATCGTTAGATGGAACTTGTTAGTCGAATAAATTATAACCTGAGTGAATTCAAAAGTAAAACCATTCAACTGTTTTATTAATGCAACTGAAAAATTTAATGTTTCCATGTTATACTTTATTCTATGAATAACTTTTATCTGGTAATTGAAAGATCGGCTCTTAGACCAATTTCATATCACCACGATAATTTACGGTAAGATAAATTACTTTTGCACAAAATACAAACCCGTTCTTAGAGCGGCCGGTCTATGTTAAGTGTTTTTAAGCCGCTTTATTTTAGGGGTCCGGATTGAATGAATGAATGAATAAAAACTCTTTATTGTTCACCATAAACTTAATTCTAGGCAATTGATATGCATACATTTGCATTAGAACAATGGGCGGCCTTATCGCTTATAGCGATCTCTTCCAGGCAACCCGGTGTCTAAGGAGATTTTAAACGAAATTTCTAAACATTTTTGGTGGTGTACTAAACTAAAATAAAAGTAATAAAATCACAATTAAATATTATTCCCCTGGCGCTCGACTCGCATACCACAGCCTCCCGCCAATCTAATAGACATACGTAATATCAAATTCAAATTCAAAAGTTTTTCTTCAAAATTAGTTCCACAGGAGAACACTTTTTGAAGGTCATACATTTAAGTTAAAATTTTATTTTATTTCCTATTCTGTGTACACCGCTTCTCAATGTGTTATTGCGTTTTAAGGAGAAGAAGCGACAAGAAACTCCCCAGCAACACGTCTAGCTAAAATTGGTTTTCTTTGTATTTCTTATTCTAGTTATATCTCAAGTTCTTATCTTTTATCCATAGTAGTCTGTGTATTAAACTACGAGACCTCGTAAGGAATGCTCTTCTATAGAGCACACGCGCTGGCCTGCGCACCCTGCGCGTTAACATCAATGCTCGTTTTATTTTTCAAATGTGTGAAAGCGTATCTGAAGTATGTCATATGTTTATCTTTTAATAAATTTATATTTGTAAATTATCAATCACAAAACTAATAAATTCAGTACCGAATAAGTCTTTAAATTATTATTAATGCCCGCTATAATACTGTACATTATTGCACAATAATAATTGTAACATTATGCACATTATTGGATTACGAATTTGGTAGATGATAAGGGTTACAATAAACTCTAAATTATTTTAGTATAAAAGAGAACTAAAGAACCATATTGACATCTTAAGTATATAATTATAAAAAATATTTAAATATCTTCATAAGTGTTCCAAAATAAATTTTGTTATAAATATCCTAAAAATAAGATTTATCATAACACTGACAGAAATTAAGTTTTATTAAAATTAATGAACATGCAATTTTAAGCGTAGGTACCTATATTCGCTAAGAATAATTAATAAAAGTCTCTTTGGCTCTTTTAAGTTATAAAAAAAATAGTCTCTATCGACTGTTAACTACCCTTTAGGTACTTATAATAAAATAAAAAGACTAAGACATTTTTTACTTTTTAAGAGGTGGATTGTGTGTCGCAGTTTACTTAAACATTTAGTTTTTATTTCAATCTTTTTAAATTACTAGTTCTCCATTATGGAACCTCAATCATTATCTAACTAACCAAGATCATTCTTATAAGCCCAAACACAATATATCTGCTGTAAGTTGCTGAAGAATTGGGTATCAGATAACTTGACTAGACGCAGACTACTTGATGCTACTGCTTGAGATCAAAGTTGCTGGTGTGTATTGGACCTGTGAAAGTTGGTAAGACCTGTTTATCAAGTAGGAAGCTGAGCTGATAATCCTCAAAAGCTTTAACAGACAGATCTTCATAAATTAGCTGAGAACCATCTTGATAACATCGATTCTCAAATCAAATCATTCGTTTGGGAGCTACGATGCTACAGGCATAACTGGTTATAAACCGGAACTTTATATTATAATTTGTGTTTACTCCACTATGATATCTTGCAAAGTTAAATATATATATATATATATATATATGTATAATATTTATTTGTGACAAAGTCATAGACACAGATAGTCTGGTAAAAACCAAAGTTATGTTGTCTGTCTTGTAAGGCAAAATTATGACAAAACTTTGTAACTTTACAACTTGAATTATCTATAATTCATCCATGTAGCAGAGGAAAAATAATGGTACAAACACTGTGCCTTGCGGTACACCATAGCTTGAAACAACGGATATTATGGAGCGATTACATAATAAATGATCCCTTTCTATTTAATTTTATGATTAAAAATATCTGTCACTCTGGGATGAAAAACAGGTCTTGAAAAATCAATACTAAAAATAATGCAGAGCATTGGTGATGGTGTGGCTGCATCTGAATACTTGTGAAAGATTTAGACTGTGACCGAATGCGTCTTATTTAAAGCGTTAAAAAATAACGCCGTTAACGCATGGCCACATAATTCTTACAATTATCTGGTCAATATTTAACGTCATTAACAATGTCGCATCTCAAATAACGGATTAAACCCATCGTCATATCTGCATGAAATGACCTTATATCTGTAACACTATAGCAGATGAAGCCGCACCATTAAAAATAAAAATAAAACTGCAGAACACCACAACACTCTCCTCAGTTCCCGGCGAAAACGCTGAGGCAAGAATAATTTTCGCATGTTTTCGACTCGCGTGTAAGCGGAACAAACAAAAAACAATACATTTTAAAAATGAATAAAAAACATATTTTATATTATTATCAATTAAATTCAATATTCCATATTTGTGCAGTATGTTCTTTATGTATTTTTAGACGTTCTTTGTATACACAAAAAATATCCTATTGTAACATCGTTTGACAACCGTGCATGTATAGATCAAATCCTTTGCCTGCCTTTGTGCCAAATTCAAAAACATCAAGAATCTAGTGAAAGATTTACTAATTGTAATATACAAATGAATCAACTTAATAATTATTAGTTTACGTGGAACTAAAATATGTATGATGACATGGCGTGTGTTTGTATATAGTGTAGTGGGTAGTAGTGCTGTTCTTTATAACAAATCTCGTTATAGACGCCACGCCTCTCTTGTCGTATGATGCTTAGGACAGTTCTCATACTTTACCTTTCTTTGTGGATTACATCTTCAGAATTTAAGGACAGTAAACACATAATGTTCTGATTTATCGATTGTCATTGCCTTATGTTTGTGTTGTTCTTTAAAATGGAGCTAATTCTATTTTTGTCACTATTTTCTCTTGGACTGGCATTTGATAAAGGTAAGTAATGTGCTTTCTTTTGGAAGTTTATCATAAATGCAATGTTTGCATCACTAGCATACAAGCATAAGGGCCTGTTGTGGATTATTTTATAATGTAAATACTTAATAGCGAAATCGTAATAAATAAAATTCACTTCTGTGTATAACAATACATATATTGAAGAATTTTCCTTTCAAGTGACATATTGAAAACAAAAGTTATCATATTACAACATAGATTTAAATTTGAAAAAAAATAATTCTAAAAAGTTCTAACACACTCCGGGCCTGGCAATGTGTATGTGCAGCATCATTTTCAATATTCAACCCGAGCGTGTCCACTGACTTTGGAGCATCTTTCATATACACATCCTTTGGCCGAAGGCTTTGGATTGCTCTAAAGTGTTCATCATTCTATCTTGTTCATATGAAACTTGGTGTAAGCCATCTGTCCCTATTTTATTTTCTTACAATTCCAAAGGGTCTACAAAATCTTACTTGGGTCAAAGATAAAAACATACAAAATGGTATATTTCCAAAAGAAAAGGTTACTTTAATATGATTCATTATGTTTCACCTTCTGATATTTTTTTCTTTGACTATATAGGTATTTGTCTGTTTCCATTTTAGAATTTCATTTTCTTTTGTCACCTCACCGTATGGATCTCTGTAAAGCCTTCATACTTTCTCCAATTTTGATCGAAATCTTCTGAAGTCAACATCTGGTTAAAAATAATTGTTGTGTTCTTATCTTTTCAATCTTTCAGAAAACTACATTGTGTTGAAAATGGCAGCCATTAGATATGTAGATACATCGCAAAGTTGGCCTCAATCACATCACACAAGTCCTGAGTTTCATAAGTGGTTGATAACTTAAGTAGTGCATAATTACATTAGAACATCCTTATGTACCTTAAGGATCTTGTTCTATTTGACTAGTGCACTTTTCTTCGGACTGTGTATCTGCACTAGTTGCACAATCAATTCCTTCTATAATGTTCCCTAGATGTTGTGGATTATTTTATAATGTAAATACTTAATAGCAAAATCGTAATAAATAAAATTTGCTTCTGTGTATAACATATTGAGGGTTAAAAGGCTATTTGTTCTAAGCGATATTTTTTGTGAGAGTTAACACAATGGATTTTTTTTTATCCTAATGTCCGACTTAAAGAAATATAAAAAACCTGATGTCTAGTTTCAATCTATAGATGTTCTTTTTTTTTTAAGTATGGTACATAGTCGTTAATGATGTGTTTTTCGGGGTCATTTGAAAATTCAAACTTTACCCTGACAATTTTTAAAAATGTTGTTTAAAACCAATGGCCACTGTCCATCCACCCAACAATATATTAGATTGGGGAAAAAGTTTCTTCGCACATTTTATATAAAAATTCAAAAGGTTTTTTTATAAAGTTTATTTACATTTGACTAAATTATGTAGGTGCCATTTTGTTGGATAACTTTTTGCCATCTTGTAGGTAGGAACGTGATCCCATTGCTATAAAAATTTTGGGGCTTCTGATCAAAAAACTGTGACAAGTGGTTTTGGCAGTCCTCTCGTGATGTTAACCTGACACTGCCTAAGGAATTCTGCAGAGACCGAAACAGGTGAAAATATGAAGATGCAAGGTCAGGTCTATACGGCGGATGCATTAACACCCCCCAGTCAAACTCTCGTAATTTTTGCCGAGTGGCTAAAGATGTATGATGTCTAGCGTTATCATGGTGAAAAACCACACCCCTTCTGTTGATTAATTCCTGCTGCTTTCTCTCAACTTTTTGCTTTAATCTCATCAGTTGTTCGCAGTACAGTTCAGAATCGATGGTCCTGCCTGGCAGTAACAGCTCATGATGAATAATGCCCTTCCAATCCCACCATACACACAGCATTATCTTGTTGCGAGTTAACCCGGGTTTCGCCACAGTCTGTGAAGCCTGACCGGCCTTTGACCATGATCTTTTTCGCACGTTCTTGTCGTACGTGATCCACTTTTCATCACCAGTTATCAGTTTCTTCAAAAATGGTTCGGTTCATTATGTTGTAATAAAGAATCACAAATGAGGACACGGTTCATTAGGTTTCTTTCAGTGAGCTCATGAGGCACCCAAATATCGAGCTTTTTTGTGTACCCAGCTTTTTTCAAATGCGCCAAAACCGATTTGTGGTCAATTCCCAGTTCTCCAGCTACATCGTAACTACTAATATGCCGATCTTGCTCCACTTTTTCAAAAATGGCATCAATTTTGTCTGTAATAGGGCAACCGGAGCGATGTGGATCTTTGATATCAAAATTTCCGGATTGAAAATGCTTTAACCAAATTTGCGCTACTCTCACAGAGACTGCATTAGGTCCATAAACATCACAATTTTTTTTCACGGCTTGTGTTGCATTTTGACCTTTTTTGTAGTAAAATTTAAAATGTATTGAATTTCTTCATTAGATTCACTCATTTTAACAATAAGAAAAACAAATGAAAATCACGCATTTTCCTAATTTGAATTTGGAATTGTCTTCTTTAAAATTAAAACTTTTTAATGATACCGAAACCAGCCAGATACAAATGGTATAGCCAAAGAGATCTTATTACAAGTTCATACATACTATATGTGAAAAAAGACTTTCCCCAACCTATTATATATATTGCAGAATTTTCCTTTCAAGTGACATATTGAAAACAAAAGTTAATTACATTACATTACATCATAAATTTCAATTTGAAAAAATGTTTCTAAAAATACTACCAGGGCCTTTAAAAAGCATTAGTTGAAAACAAATTGAGTTTTATTCCATATCAACTTTATATTTGCATAATTAGTAGTTTGTGGATGAAAATTTTAATGAGTGAATTTTATCATAACTATGAATTTGATTAATTAAAGGTTAATAGATTATTGGTAGATCATAATACAACTAATATTATTTAAAAATGTTTCTCCTTAGATCAATTCTCTTCTCAGAGTGCCTACTGGCAAAAGCCTCATGTCAGTGTAGCATATCCAGGGTAGCATGTCACCAGTGAGGTCCAGTACCAAGCCTGATCTCTTCCTCCCAATGCTTGCTCTGCCTGCCCCTACTCATTTTACGAACCCTTGGCTGCCAGTGGATCACTAGTTTATCTATTCTAAAACTTAACTGACAAATTTTTAGTCCTGTCTTTGTTCAGTATTTATGCCCTTTATCAATATTAATACACAGTCTCATGCCATATTTCTTAAAAAATGTTCCATCAAATACCTTCTATTTGCAATTAGAATTTTTGATGAAGACAGTGCAAAAATTTGTTCAGGACATATTTCAATAACATAGAATTGTCAGTTACTAAAGCTAGATTTGGAAATGGGAGCAGTAGTGTCCAGATACAAAGTATCCTATATTCATGTTATTTAGTCTCTGTAAGTTATGTATATTACAACATTTACAACTACGGGTGTGCCAATACCTTTGAACGAATATTAATATTCAATTCAAAATTCCGATAGTATAATTCGAGTTTTCGATTATTCGAAATTCGACGAATAATTCGAACAATTCGCGAATTATCGAAATATCACTAGATTTTCTATTGTTTCCAATTTGAATTCCATTACATCCTGCATCAAAATATTCTACTTACGAATGTACTTTTTGATTAAAAATCAATTACCCGGAGAAAACAATTGCTCAATTTCAATATATGTTCATTTCTGTCAGTAACATAAAAAATCTAGATACTAATATTGCCAAGAGATCTTTTCAATTCATTTTGGATTTTTTTGTTATTAATTTCTGTTCGAAAAAAATCTATAAGAAAAAGGTTACACATGCAATGTTTTAAAATACTCGAAAATTTGCGAATAATATAATAATTCGGAAAAATCGAATTATTCGGGTACTTTAGAATAATCGGAATATTCGAATTAATCATTTCCAGGTTCGAATTGAATATTAGGATTCGATTTGGAACGAATAATTCGTAAGTTCAAATTATTCACACACACCTTATATATATTGGTATACATAAGGTGTGTGTACTAATTACAACTTATCTATATTATATATATAATAATCTCATATCATGATGTATGTCCGGGATAAATTCTGAAACTACTACTACTACTAAACCTATCATGATGCCATTTTGTAACCAACTAACTCACAGTCATATCTATAATAATATTGTAAAGAGAAAAGATTTCTATAAGTTTGTAAGGAACAAAGTCAGAAACTACTGGACCAATTTTAAAATTTTTTCACCATTTGAATGCTACATTATCCCTGATTAATATAGACTATATAAAAATTAAGGATCCCTACAAAACTTTCAATAATGTAACCCATCAATCTAGACAAAATACTTCACACTGGAATTGGATTCTATGATTTTGATGAAATTGTATGTGTGATTGAGTGGGTCCTGAGGTGCTTTGAATTCACAATTAGACCCGGTAGGTGGTGCTGGAATCGGATTCTAGTATTTTTTTCTTGGGCAGTCTGTCGAGACTGCTTAATATTAATCTAATATTTTGTTCATTTAATCAATCATATTTAGAAGAAGTTTATGCAGGTGAAGGTGCCTATTTATAATTTAGTAGTATGTATTTAGAATTATTGTAAAAATTGTACACATTCATCTTTCCTTTGCCATTAAAATTTGCCTCATAAGGCAAATTATATTGGGTACATTAACATTAATATGACACCTTATGTATAATAATGTATGGAGGGAATAAATTATTATTTTATATAGTATAGCAAAAAAATAAACTGTAAATATTTCATTTGGTACTAAATAATAAAAGTATTACCCTTGAAAATTTTTGAATTCAGTTACACCAATTATAAAGACAAAAATATAGTTTTGTTTGCTATTCTCTGAAATAAATATTGGCCCTTGGTGTCTTCATCATCTTTTTAGGGGAGTAGATGATATATCCATCATTCTTTCTACGGCAGATTGGCAGGTGTCACATAAAAGATATCTGTCTGCAGGTTTCTTCACAATCACAATGTTATCCTTCATAATAAGCAAATAATATAATTGAGCCCAACACAAATTGGGTTAGGTTAGGTTAACAACAAACGAACAGCCCATAAACGACGACGTTTATAGGCTGTTATAAAAAAAGAAGAACAAATGTAATAATTAACCAATAATTTTGAAAAAGTGGTTTTCTACATAAGAATAGATGAGTCTGTTCAAAAGTACAGACCACTTTTTTTTGTGGGCTGGTGTTATTAACAAATACTCCACAATAAAATTATTAATTAATTATTATAATCACTACATAATTTTATTAACACAATCACAATGTTATCCTTCATTGTAAGCAAATGATATAATTGCATACAGATCTTACAACAATAATAATTGTAATAAAATCTATGTGATTATGGTTCCCAGCCAACGTAAAATAATTTGAGTAAGAAGCCAACAAGCTCCATGTATATGTGCGTATTTGGAAATAATTATCATAAAAGTGTATGTACACATGTATTTTCTATTTCTTACAGCTTCTTTCTATGGAGCTAGTTTTATTTCACACCCACTCCAGGAAGCCAAAAGTGTCTCTGACATAAGTTTTCGTTTTCGGACACATTTATCTGATGCATTGCTATTGCTGGCTGCTGGAAAAACCGACTATTGTATGGTAAGTTTTACAGTGCTGCTGCAATTTTCTTCGCTGAATCTCTTCAAGTCTGGAATTTATATACACACATCTGTTTCTCTTCTGAATCCTGCAAGATAGAGATGGGTAACTATTGTTCAAATCAGCTAAACAGGTGTTGTTTGCAATATATATATCTTATACTTATATATAAAGCTGAAGAGTTTGATTGAACGCGCTAATCTCAGGAACTACCGGTCTGCTTTGAAAAATTCTTTAGTGTGTTAAGTGTTAGATAGTCCATTTATCAAGGAAGGCTATAGGCTATATATCATCGCGCTAAGACCAATAGGAGCGGAGCACCAATGAAGAATGTTTCAAAATCTGGGGATTTTGAAAACAAATTCCACGCAGCCGACGTCGCTGGCACCGCTAGTATATAATATATAACAGATAAATTAACCATCAACTTGGCAAAATTTGAAATACTCAAGTTTAGCTGTCGGCTGTTGGTAGTCACTTAGTAAGTCAGACACCGATTGGCCAAATAGCCATCAGCTGGTTTTGTACCCGGCTATTGACTCGCCATTAGCCGGATGGCTTCGTTTTTGATATCTTGATTAGTTACCCCTCGCTACTGCGAGATATCAAAATGATGCATAATGAAATATAATATTACAGATTCGCCTTGAAAAGGGAAGATTGAAACTGAATATTAACTTAGGCGGTGGGGAGAGTGAGCTATTTTCATCAAAAGGTCCGTTAAACGACACCCAGTGGCACTATGTTAGTATTATAAGACGCGAAGCCAATCTTACTATGAAGGTTAGTAATCAATAATTAACTGCCATAATATCAAAATTTTGCAGTAGCCACAAAAAGAAAATTGATATAAATGCGAATATGGTCGAAACACAAAATGTAGTTTTCTTTGATGATGATGATGACTATGTCGTTTCTTTGTTACGATACGGTCTTATATTTTGGGGCAATAGCACTGGTAAAGAACGTGTGTTTATAGCGCAAAAACGCTGTTTACGTGCTATATGTCATATAATGAAACCAGATTCTTGTAAACCACATTTTATATACCTAAAACTACTGACTGACATTTCCATTATTATACATTTATGAAGTTGCTTTGTTTGTTAAAAATAATTCACATTTATACAGTAAGCGCCACAACTGCTACCTGCTTTCACTTCCTTCGAAAACCACTTTATTTCAAAACAGTCTATTCTGTATGGGGACTAAAATTTACAATAAACTACCACTAAAAATTAAGGAACTCAACATCAAAAACTTAAAATAAAATTACGACAATTTTTAATAAATAAAGCATACATGCACACAATACATGAGCATCTTTCTGACCCAAATACTGATACAGGAGTCTGATTTTGTGACATAGGAATCCTAATTATTATTAATCCTTATTATTATAAATTGTATATTAAATTGTTTCTAGACATTAGTAGTTTTTAATTCAATTATTTTGTAAGCTACATATGTCGCAGGATACAGTGATACCTAAATTGTTATAATTATGAACATCATATTCAAACCTGTATACACAAAATAAATTACTTTGACTTTGTGTCAAGCATAGATTCGAGAAATCTACGTAGAAGATTAATTTGCTAGATATTATTCTGTGAGATAGAATATTGATGTGGAGTACCAGTAAACCAAAAAAATGTTAAAATATATCAGATTATATATACAGCAAGTTTTATTTTGCTAATAAATATATAGAATTTAGCTCAGTATGGAAACATTATTTCTTCGTTTCTGTCCATCCATAAGTCCATGTGTCCGTCTGTCTTTGTATGTCACGGTCATTTTTATCGGAGTTTACAGGATTTTAATATGTATTATACTTTGTGTCGATTTTTCAAACATCAGATAAAAGTTGTCAGTCTTATAAATTATAACCTGAACAAATCCAAAAATCAAACTATTCAACTGTTTTACTCATGGAACTGACATATTTTACATGCCCACGTTATACTTTTATCTGGTGATTGAAAAATCGGCCATTAATGTAATACTTGTTAAAATTAATGGTTTTGGTCTTCTATGGCCTTAAAGCTTAGCCTACATTTGAGGGATACAAGCAAGAGTTGCATGTTACAGAGATGAATATGCTCCAGTGGTTGTAAGGAGCCACGCAGAGAGATCACGCAGAGAGATGCGTCCGCGGCAGCCTTCGTTTTTTTTGTGTCGCTTTATTTAAATAAAATCGTAACACAAGTTCTTTATCAAGTATTGATCGACAAGCTTTTAAAATAATGCATTAGAAACTAATTCTGATATTCACACGTATTATTGCTCTACTTTAAAATTAGAGTTAAATAAATCTCAATGAAAGATATTTCTTAAAATATTTAATAATCTTTCATTGATTACGTAAAATGAAACCCAAATGTTACGTTTATTATGTTTGCTAGTATTTCACAAAGACAGACCTTTGTGAAATACTAGCTCTGCTAGCAACTTTGTTCCTGGCAGAGCTATCATTATAAATTGTAGCTTATGTGTTATTGTTATATACATACATAAGATAAGACAGACAGATAAGATGACAAGACAAGATTTCTCTGAATTTAATGTCGAGATTAGACAGTCATTTCTGATATTTATTCAATTTGGTTAGAACAGGGGGAAAAAGGTTCAAAAAACAAAAGAGTATAATCATTATATAAGATTTTTTTCCAATCCAATTCCAATTTTATTTTTTTCCAATATGCTTCATATACATAAAACATATTCGACTGTGGCACAGAAACCTAATGGGTTTATTTGTGCCGCAGAGTCGTATAAAATACATGAAGTTATGATACACAACGACATTTTGAAAAGTAATTGACACAACACTAATGTTATATTAGTGTTGTGTCCAAAATAGGAGCAGAGGCAAAGAGTTGTTATCATCATTCAAGTGTTTACTTGTGATTTCATAGTAATAGTAAGCGGAGTTATCATCATGCTAGAATATGGTTTTGATTTCACCCCATGTATGCACATGCGAGTCTGATGCTCCGCTTTGGGAAAGTAATAAAAAACCTTTTCAGATTATATTTGGCCAATTTAGTAACTTTTTAAATGCGTAAATACACAACATTGGCTTTTTTAGCTGCTTAAACAAGCACTTATAAAGTCGCCTATAAAACATTGTAAGATTAAATGCGTTTATTTTAGGTGTTTTTCATTTCTATCAAAATTTGGAGACAGTAAAGAATTCGTATAATTTCGGCTTAAGTGTAAAGATGAAATTGAGGCATTCAATATTATTGAATGTCGTCGTAGCCTTTTAGATCTACACCTTTCAACCAAGTTAATGTATAATATCAACTTAAAGGAGCACATTCTTCAGGGGAGTGATTTGAAGTTTTCAATTTTTTTTTCTATGTATATTTGGTTAACCTCACATATCATATAAACTTATTTTTGTCACCAATTATGTAACAGGTATTAATTAAGAGAGGTTCAAGTTTTTGATTGGAATGCATTTTTAGGATTAAAATGGTATTTTTTGATATAATATCCTGTTCGTACAAACAAACAAGTGACATGCAATATTGCAAATGTTTTCAGGTGGACGATAACTTAGTGAAGAAGCGTCTACCAGGCAGGTTTTTTGAGCTGAACATACACTTCGGTATATTTCTCGGTGGGCAGGGAGATTTCTCAGAACTATTCCTTGGTCATATGGAGAATTTCCGCGGTTGTATGGAAGATGTGAGTTGTTCATACTTGTCTATACCTTGAATATAATTTTTATATTAGATATACCATTGACACGTAAAGCGGTCTATATCGACCCCCAGGGTCGACTACGAAGTACAAACTCCGTGGGGTCCATGTCAGGATAAAAATGTAATGAAATCAAATGTAATGAAAATTTATTTGTATGAGACATGGTACATAAAATTTATACAGGTGTTAAATGGAACGTTAATAAAAGGCATAAGTGAACAACTGACTGATTTATTCATAAATACCCCCCACGCCTTAAATACTATGACATGAAGTATCGTCACATTAAATTATACATATATGAGTACACATGTCGTTGGTACACCCATAGGGTGTGCATATATTATAATGTCTTATATAAGATATAATTGACGTTACCACGGAAAATTGTATTGAATTAGAGTATTGTTTTATGTCAAAAGATAATAAAGTCAAATAATTAAATTTAATATAAATTTCATACAACCTCATTTATGTCTTGTCCCAATTGAAATAATCTTGCACCGATTAAGAAAGAACATTTCTTTGTTGCATAATAATTAAAGATAATTTAAGAATTTCCTTTGAGTCAATTTGCCTGGAAGAGATCGCTTTTAGCGATAAGCCCGCCTTTTGTTTTACCAAGTAACTATTGTCTTGTTGTGCATTTTTGTTTTGCTGAACAAAAAAGTGTTGTTGTTGTTTAATAATCAATTGTGAAGACCGATTTTAAATAAATTTAAATGATCACTTTTTATGTCAACAGGAAAATTATTAAATATTTTAAACCCCTATAAAACTACACTTTTTTGTAAGAACAGGTTGCAGAATGGATAAAATCGATTCTTTGTGGGTCTCAGTAGTATATAACTTTATTCTCCGTATGTAGGAAAGAAATCTGGATTCTGTTTCACGAAAACTGCTGCATGCTAATTCCTTAATGTAGATGAATACACAGGCTATGTGTATGCATGCATCTGTGTGTGGGCACGCACGCGTTCATGTCATGTGTGCTTTTTTGTGTGCATATATGATTTTTATTAATATGCCATCACTTGACTACACAGTATAGTTTAATAGTAACAAATAAATGACAAGATAATATTTTTAGGTTGCCATAATCATTTTGGTAAGAGGGGAACTATTTTCGTCGTGTAGTCCGTCTGCCTATCTGTGTATGTCCTATCAGTTACTTTTCTCAGATACTACCAGGTCTATATTGATGACATTTAAATAAGAAAGTTTAGTTTATATATAGCTACACAAGTAGTAAGATTGCAAGATAACTGAAGAAATCAAAGGTTTACAAAGATCTATTTTGACTAGTTTGTGAGATATCATGTATTTTCAATTAAATGCTTGTTACATAAAAATTGTTCCTGACAAAGTCATCGGGGTTATTCTTTGAATAAAAAGAAAAAACGCTGCATTTACTCTTTTTCCAAACATCAAAACAAATTTATTTGTTCAAAACATGTTCATGCAGTTATATAGTTATACAGCTATAGTGTACACATGTTTTGCTCATTTAGGAGCATATAAATATATGTAACAATTTCAATTAAACTGTGTAATCTCAAATAAAACACGTGAAAACGTCGTGATAAATCTAAAAAAATATTATCTAATAATTTCAAAACGATTTATAAACTCTTCGGGAGATCAGAGGGATGGTTTTTACCTCAGACAACAAATGAGTATGGCCATCCAGTGAAGTAACATAGCCAGCCTTCTAGGAACCTTACCCATTGACTTCGATGACCTAGGCTCAGTATTCTACTTATAGCCTTAAGGGAAGAATCCCTTCGATCTATAAAGATAGAGTACAATAAAGTATCTTGCTAAAAAAGGGATACTACACTATTGAAGAATACTTAAATGGCAAAACTTCATTTACATAGCAGCTCGCTCCAACCTCTTTTACTATAATTTGTATAATCTTGCCAAGCTTGTTAGGAATTTATGGAGATATTTTTCAGCATAAAATTTTAGTATGTCATGTCATTGTTATAACTAATAATATTGTTCTCTCCTTTTATTGTGTCTTTGTCTTATTGAGTATGCACTGTTTGCTACAACTCCATATATTCTTCAAAAAATAATTCTGTAACATGCTTCTGTATAAAACTTATAAGAAAAGAACTTGAGATATAAATAGAATAAGAAATATAAAGAAAAACAATTTTTAGCTAGACATGTTGCTGGGGAGTTCCTTGCCGCTTCTTCTCCTTAACAGCAATAACACGTTGCGAAGCAGTGTGCATAGAATAGGAAGTAAAATTTAATATTAAATTATATGTATGACCTTCAAAAAGTGTACTCCAGTGGAACTTATTTTGAATAAAAACTTTTGAATTTGAAGTTAAGTTTCCTTCATTGTATCTATTATAATAAAGTTACAGTATTTATATTCCCAGTTTCTCATTGTTCCTACCTAGTCCTATATGAAATAAGTGTTATAATGCGCATGTATGTGTACTTTACAGGTGTATTACAATGGTGTAAAGATATTAGAGAAAGCTCGCAGTCGTGCCGGTTCAGTGCATGTTGAAGGCGTCACTTGGAACTGTGCTCCCGAGTTTGATGCTGATCTTAATTCGGACATAAGTTTCGTCGATGAGGGAGCTTACCTCATACTCTCTAAGATTAATTCTAGAGCTGGAGGCAGGTGAGTCTCTATCTTGTGTACATATATCTTATACTGGCAAGACCGAATACCTAACACTGAAGTGCTGCGGCGGACGAAGCTAAGTGGTGTGGAAGCAATGCTTATACAGAGATAACTAAGATGGTGCGGCTACGTCATATGCATGAAAGACACTAGAATGCCTAAAGCTGTCTTTTACTCACAACTTAAGGATGGAAAGCGCAAATCTGGCGGTTAATTTCTGCGTTATAAGGACGTACTCAAGCGCCATCTGTCTGCGTGTGACATCTCAAGTGACAGTTGGGAAGATCTTGCTCTGCAAAGAAGGGAGTGGCGTCATTCTATTGATAAAGCTGTTGCTGCCTTAGAAACGCAGCGCGTAGAACACTCTGGCGAGCAACGCTTTATCAAAAAGAACTGCCGTAAAATCTCCTACAGCTACACATATGACTCATCAGGACGGCTGTATTGCGCTCCTTGCAGAACTTTTAAAACCAAATTTCACAAGGTTCTCCGTTGACGGATACGTCAAGGAAGAAGGAAGAATATATATATATACACACACATATATATATATATATATATATTTACATGTATCTATCTATGTATTTTATTTAAATTTATTTTAATTATTTATTATTATGTACGTAAGTATATATTTATTTTCTCTTATGTGTATATTTATTGCATTTTTAAACTTTAGTTCACTCGTTAGCTTACAAATTAACTCAGAAAAACCTGTTATTAGCCCTATATTATAAGTAATTTTTGTCGTTGTTTGTATTTTGATATGCGCTGTTGGTTTTTTCAATAAATAAATATATATATCTACGGAAATCGGTTCTTAAAAGCTACACTGTGGGATGGTGTGTACACTACACATACACTCGTGTTTGCTTTGTCAAAAATCTACTGGTACCACTTTGGTTTTGTCTTAATCACCACGATCATCAGGATGATATCGGAATGTAATACACTCATCTGATCATAGTGATCTATGCCTGGGTTCCACCTATGTATCCATTTTTGTAACACCCGTAACAGTTTCGCCATAATTTTCTTTGTTGTTGCAGTAAACAATGACATTTCTAAAAAAATATATAATAAAAACATATTTAGGTTTTTTTTTGGATTAGATCCATTTATTCTATGTTATATTTGTCATATCGTCAACCTATGAAGTTATCGTTATGTACAATTAAGAGGAGTCAAATAGTGCATTAATTGTTGTTTAAACCGCAATTAACGTTATTTTGAACATAATATTAAGCCATGATAGCTTAATGGTTAGCGCACATGTTCCATAATCAAAGGACGTGGTATTCGAATCCTGGACAGAAAGCATGAATCCTTTGGTATTTTTCTGACCTAATCTGCATATTGAATAAACATCATTATGAAACCTGCACATCGATATAACCGATGTATAAACCTACCAAGCCGCCTTGGACAAGCGTGGCGGCTATACTGTCCATTCCCCTATACAAGGAGGCCTGAGCCCAGTGGTGGGACGTTTATGGGCTGTTATTATTAATTAATTAAAATTAATTAATTAATAAATTAATTAATGAAAACTCTTTTTGTTCACTATAACTTAAATCTAGACAATTTAATATGAATACATTTCAATAAGAACAATAGGCCTTATCACTTATAGCGATCTCTACCAGGCAACCCGTTGTCCAAGGAGACATTAAAGGAAAAATTAAATAATATTTAGTGGTTTAACTAATTTACAACGAATGCAATCGTAAATATAATTAAAGAAGAAACAAAACGTAATAAACTACTATAGATATACGTAATTAAATCTATCTACACCAGGGGTGGCCAACTGGATTAGAACCAATATCTACTGTTTACTGGCGAAACTTTCTGCAATTTAACAATGACATTTCTTTAAATTTAATGAAACAATATAGTTCAGTATACAAATAAGTAGTATATTTTATTTTGTTAAAAAGATTAACATAAAACTGATATTTAATATTAGTAACTACTTCTTAGTGTGAGCATTGCGTTGAGCATCTTGCCCTAGTTTTTCAAAATCTGGTTGGTATTTGGAAATTGCCAACCTTAAAGAATTCAATGTATGTGCGTCTGTTAAGCAAGAACGGTGTTTATTTTTTATTTGTTTTAAAGTAGGAAAATGCTGATTCACATAAATATGTTAAACCAAAACACGATGCAGTTGTTCAACACATTTCTTCATATTTGGATATTTGTCTTTGGAAACTAATTAAAATTAAAATTATTAACCCTTTGTCCATCGCGTCCCGAAAATAAAAGAAAACTATTGCGTGAAAGAGAGGATAAATAATGTGACGGAATGGCAATTAACAAATGATACAAGATGAAGATGATGCACGCAGCAGTTGGTGATTACGTTGCGCAGTCTGTTCTATATTATGTATACATTTATATTTTTTACCTTGCTAGGATCGACCGGTTGGCCACCCCTGATCTACACTATAATAAATCTGTAAATGGTTCGAGTTTGTACAATGCGTTTCAATATGTGAAAAAAATCTGGAGAGCTAATTCGGAACAGGAGATTCCGAAAATGCAGTTTTTTGAATTTTTGTCTAGCTGTCTGTTAGAAGAGCATCACGTGAAAACTGCTTAATGGATTGAAATGAAACTGGACATAGAACTAGCTTATATCCCGGAGCGTAACTTATAATACTTGTTATCCCGATATATTACGTCGTTTTCGCGCGATAGATTAAATTAACGAAACAGACGGCGCTGCGATCGCATCTTTTCTGGAAACTACTGAACATATATACATGAAACTCGAAATAGTGCTGGCTTATAATCCAAGTTAATACTTAAGATACATTTTATCCCGATAAATGAAGTAGTTTCTTTGGGATAAACGATTAGCAAAATAGATGGCGCTGCAATCGTGTTTTTTTTCAATTTACTAAAAAATACCTACGTTATCATAAAAACGACATGTCATTCATTGTATTACTTCAAACCAGGTTGGCTACGACTCGCCTCTATGCTTTGCTGGGCAGTTAGACTATAATTATGGACTTACTTGGTTTATTATTATTATATGTAGACAATCGAATTGAGTTTTTGTGTAAGAAAAATAAAGCTACTCCCTAGAGTTTGTTGCAAACCCTAGTATGAAATAAATTACATATACCTATATTTTTTTTATTGTGTAGCTGGCAAATAGGTAGACGGCCCAGCTAGTGAATAATGGTTACAGTCGCATATACAGGGCGTTTCATTAGTAGCTCACAACGCCCAAAACGCTCCGTTAGCCGTTCCACAAGGCGACCGCGATCGTTGTGGTCGTGGCGAAAACGTCACTAATGACGTCATCATTTTCGATCACAGAACGCTCAAAAGGACCCATGTCAAGAGGTGGATCGAATAGCTGTTCCACTTGGCTTTACGATTGCAACGCCGGCAAGCGAGTGAACGGGAAAAATCGCGGTCATGTACGTGGTCGTTGTGAGTCCCTAATGGAACGTAGCCATAGACGTATTTAAAAACAACATTGATATATTAACACATACACAGAATATACATAATTATTATAATATAATAATAGTATTATAATTTTATCAAAACGACTCATTGACTCTTCAGGAGATCCACCGAGGAAACGTAGCCAGCATTCTGGGCACCTTACCCATAGAAGACGGTGATCTGGGCTCAGTATTCTACTTATAGTCTTGAGGGACTATGGATAGAATACAATACAAATAAGTTTTCTTTTATTGTATTCGATTATATGTAATTTTATAATTGTAAATTATGTAAATATACTATATACTAGTTATAATATGTAATCATATTCCTTTTTTAAATTACAGATGGCAAATAGAATTCAAAACGATAGCACAGAACGCAATTATATTGTACAATGCAGGGAGTGGCCGTTCCGATTTCCTAGCTGTTGAAATGTTGGAGGGAACAATAATGATCAAGATGGCCAAAGGTCAGATAGTACACACGGTCAGGGTGAACGATGGACAGTGGCACAAGATGCATTTGTTGTTCAACCCATCTTTGATCCAGGTGAGAGATCAAAATAAATTATTTCTTGCATAAAAATGGTAGGTATATAAAATTGATGGTAAGCATATTTTTATAGGAGCATGTGTTTTTAACCGGCTGAGCGTACAGTTGTCAATATTTATTATAAATCTATCTATCTATAATCGAAGTGCTTTTGCTTTTTTTATTATCTTGTTGTTATTATCTCAATGTCAAGTGCTATTGTCAATGGAGCATCGTCCAATTTTCTCTTTTACGGTCAACTGTTTTACTTCTTCACTTTATACATGCTAATATTGTATATTTCTTTACAATTTTAATCGTAATTTAAATTAATATGAATGTATGTCCTGGAAGACCACGGGCCATAGAAATTAAAAGGCGCGGAGTTTTGGAGGCCTTTCATGGGACTACGGGAAGGCCGAAATGTAGAGGCCCTTGTCAAATTTAATCTAAATGTGGCATGATACTGACTGGTGATAATCACCTGTCTACATCATATAAAATGCACCCAAGGACAAGCCCCAATCAGTGTAGGACTATAATAGAAAATGAGAACAAAGGGTACCGGGCTATTGTGATGAACTGCTAATGGTACTAGGGATCTGGGACCATGGGGACTATGTCATCTGCCCGTCGCAATGGCAGACGGTAACTCGCCACTCCAAATTAGTGTTATTATTATCTTTGAAAGTAGTTTTTTTAAGTTATTATAAACTAGCGGTCCCGGCAGGCGTTGTCTTGCCCGGAAAAAATAAAAATCTAGGAATCGATTTTCGTGCCTCCTACCGGTTCCAATTTTGAATCTAAACCATCCAAACACACACAAAAATCATCAAACTCGGTCCAGGAGATTAGGAGGATCCTAGAACCCGATCCCAGTGCCACCTAAAGGTTCTAGTTGTGAATCTATACCATCCGGGGACGCACTCAAACACACAAAAAATCATCAAACTCGGTCCAGGAGATTAGGAGGATCCTAGAACCCGATCCCACTGCCACCTAAAGGTTCTAGTTGTGAATCTATACCATCCGGGGACGCACTCAAACACACAAAAAATCATCAAACTCGGTCCAGGAGATTAGGAGGATCCTAGAACCCGATCCCACTGCCACCTAAAGGTTCTAGTTGTGAATCTATACCATCCGGGGACGCACTCAAACACACACAAAAAATCATCAAACTCGGTCCAGGAGATTAGGAGGAAGGATCCTAGAACCCGATCCCAGTGCCACCTAAAGGTTCTAGTTGTGAATGTATACCATGCGGGGACGCACTCAAACACACACAAAAAATCATCAAACTCGGTCCAGGAGATTAGGAGGATCCTAGAACCCGATCCCACTGCCACCTAAAGGTTCTAGTTGTGAATGTATACCATCCGGGGACGCACTCAAACACACACAAAAAATCATCAAACTCGGTCCAGGAGATTAGGAGGATCCTAGAACCCGATCCCACTGCCACCTAAAGGTTCTAGTTGTGAATCTATACCATCCGGGGACGCACTCAAACACACAAAAAATCATCAAACTCGGTCCAGGAGATTAGGAGGATCCTAGAACCCGATCCCACTGCCACCTAAAGGTTCTAGTTGTGAATCTATACCATCCGGGGACGCACTCAAACACACACAAAAAATCATCAAACTCGGTCCAGGAGATTAGGAGGAAGGATCCTAGAACCCGATCCCAGTGCCACCTAAAGGTTCTAGTTGTGAATCTATACCATGCGGGGACGCACTCAAACACACACAAAAAATCATCAAACTCGGTCCAGGAGATTAGGAGGATCCTAGAACCCGATCCCAGTGCCACCTAAAGGTTCTAGTTGTGAATGTATACCATCCGGGGACGCACTCAAACACACACAAAAAATCATCAAACTCGGTCCAGGAGATTAGGAGGATCCTAGAACCCGATCCCACTGCCACCTAAAGGTTCTAGTTGTGAATCTATACCATCCGGGGACGCACTCAAACACACACAAAAAATCATCAAACTCGGTCCAGGAGATTAGGAGGAAGGATCCTAGAGCCCGATCCCAGTGCCACCTAAAGGGTCCAATTATGAATCTATACCATCCGAGGACCCACCCACTCAAAGGCACATAAAAATATCATCAAAACCGATAAAGTCGTTCTCAAGTTATGCGCGTACATACAATTCTATAATTAATTTTTATATATATAGATGATGTTATACTTATTTCATAGCTTATCATCAAGGATTCTTTCCACAATAATTGAATTTATCAATAGTTTTTTCAGTTTCGGTTTAAGTGTTTTAAGTTTTATGGCTTTCAATTCTTTTGCAATTTTACTATGTATTATTTTATTAAAGCTTTGCATACTATACTTTTGCTCAGCAATGTTTTTATTGTTTTCCTTTGGATGTGTTGCATTCAATTTGAAGTTGTATTATACATTATGTAATGTAGTTGTTTACAATTGGTTACGGTTATATGCATTTTTTTTGTTAGTCTAGAAGTTTATTAGCAATGACAGACATCCTATAAAAAAGTAACCCTGCACGGCCTAGGTTCTTTCTTATATTGCTTCTTATTGTTTTATCATTTAAAATATATTTCTTTGATCTAATCAAAAATTCTAATTAAACTATAGGTATGTTGTTAATTGACTGATTCCGTCTAAATGTTATAAAAACATACATGTTAGATCATAAAATGCGCAAGCTTTACGACATACAGTAAATTTGATCTATCAGAAAGTTATGTTATTTGTTGTTTTGAGTTACTGCTGTTATCTTATTACAAAGATAAATATTAAAATTATGTATGTATCTAAAATGTCTATAATCTATATTATCATTATAGTAGCAATTAAGCTATAGCGAAATTATTGACATGTTAAATTGTTGCGAAATCATAGTATTTATTTACGTATTATACTAATTGCTTGTTATTAATGAAATTATTCGTACGAAGTCGTGGTGGCTTAGTGGTTAACATACTCGTATCTCGTTTACACGACGTGGGTTTGAATCCTCGCCGAAATTAACAACATATACTGATGATGAAAACATCATGATGCATCCTACATATTAAGCTAATTGTTGTGAAAACATGTCAGGCCGCCTTAAAAGAGCGTGGCGGGTTTGTATTTCTAAAAATTGCTAGACCTGAGCTTAGCAATGGGATGTTCATACACTGCTATGGAAAATGCAGTTCATGATATATCAAACTTCTGCCACTGTATTTATCTAATATTTGTTACTAATTACTTGGCTATAAACTTCTTATAATTTTAGTATAAGGCGAAATTAATAAGGTCGATATGATGCTGTTAGCTATTTCATGGGAACATACATATGAATAAAGTTTTAAGAGTGATTTTAATTGTGCTATTTCTATTAACGTCTGTGCGATTTGGTTAGAAAATAATATCACGCCGCGACCCAAAGGAGCTTGGTAGAGTAATAAAAAGCTTATTAAACTGTATACCAACATTAGTCCTGGTGCCCACATTTTTAGTTATATTTGCGATATGATTACAATTCCCTGTGCAAAAGAGATTTTCTTCTCTAATTTCGTGCCAAGCTTTTATTGTATACTGCTGTTGCCCGCGGCCTCGCTCGTGTAGATTGAAAATGGTCATAGTTTAAGTAGTCAATAAAATGTTTGTAGTGGAACACTTACAAGCCAATAGATGGCACTGTAGAATAATTGATGTCACAAACGTTTCCCGAAACTTACAAACAGTATACACAAATTTTCAACCATAACAGAAGGCCTCGCTGGACGATCTTCCTTTGAGACGGAAGAGCATTCCATCTCTCACCTCCACCCTAATCAGGTCCCCTTTCATGTTAAAAGCTAGCCTCTTTTTCACCACCCTAAGGGTTGAATTTTCAAAAATCTTTTTTTAGTCTGCACCTCCATACAGTATGGAAAGAACCAGCATGCTAATTTTAATGGTCTTAGCCTCAGTACTTTGATTATATGATGATATGCCAGTCAGTCAGTGAGGTCATATATATAATTATATCTATATATATATATATATATATATATATATATATATATATATATATATATTATATGTATATGTATTGCTAATCCTAATTGTCTTAACTAATATTATAAATGTGAGCTTATTTGTTTGTGACGCTCTCACGCCTTAACTACTCAACTGATTATCACAAAATTTTGCATACACGTCAAGAGGGTGACAAACAAATACATCGCATAGCAACGCGAATAGTCTAGTTTAAGGTGGCTTTTGGTTGTTGGTAACCCTGTGTGTCAAGTTACCGTGAACGGGGTAATATTTAGATTTAAAAATTAAGTTTGACATTTCTTAGAATTGTAACTTGTGTAATTGTGTGTAATTGTGACATACATACCCTTTTTATTGTAGCGTATCTACTTCGTGACATATATACCCTTTTTATTGTAACGTACCTACTTCGTGACATATATACCCTTATTTTAAAATTGGGGGAATGAATTTGCGTAATTTCTCCTAGTCCGGGGGGAGGTTATCGAAGGGCGTATGGACCTCCAAAGGCAGGTCGTTCTCGCTGAGCCGATCGCTTCGAATCCACTATACCTAAACCAGCGTCTTTGATCTGCGGTTTTAAGAGGCGCCATGGGTAATAGAATCGTTTGTACTGCCCGTGGCGCCTCTACGCAATAATACTACTTCACCAATAGTGATCTTTCTCCAGTCCCAGAATTTTGTTGAAAAATTTAATCTGTGTTTGAGTGGGTCCGTGGATGGTTTAGGACCGCAATTGAACCCGGCAGGTGGCGCTGCAGTCGGGTTCTAGCATTTTGTTGGAAAATTTAAAGCGTGTTTGAGTGGATCCGTGGATGGTTTAGGACTACAATTGTACCCGCTAGGCGACGCTGCAATCGGGTCCTAGGATGTCGATGAAATTGTTCTGTATCTGAGTGGGTGAGGTCCCTGTATGATTTGTATTTAGTTGCCATGACGACGTATTCATTCGGGGTAGCATAAGGTATCTTTCGTCCAGAATAAAATTACTTTTCTCAAGGGTAGAAAAACCTGAATATATTGGCAACATCCACATGACACATACACACAAGCGAAGCCGTTGGCAAAAGTAATATGACATAATGATGAGTGTGATGTAATTCATTTTTAATTTTTCCTCTCAGTTTTTTACCAGGTGGTAGGGCATTTGCCCGACTGGATGGCTACCACCCCTGGTTTAGAGTTACCGCCATAACAACCTTGAGTTGTGTTCCGGCATAAGTGATCAGTTTCCAGTCTCCTTTAAGAGAGCAGCAGCGCATTTGTAGCACCTTTGGTGTTGCAAATGCCCTTATGCGATGGTACCCGCTTTCCATCAAGTGGGCCGTCTGCCTGTCTGCTGAATTCCTGCAATAAAAAAATGTGTTTAGAGCATTCAAATAAAAGCTGTTTTTAAATATGTATTAAAGCAAAAGGTATCCAGCTCCACAGCTCAATACCGGCGTTACTAACTACAATAATAATGGCGTAACCTTATAGACGTTATTACAAATACAATATATATTTTTCTATAGAATATAATTTAATAATTATGACGACACATTTTGTTTTCAATTCTATATATAGTAAGTGAGTTTATAAAAGCTTAATAACTTGATTTAATAGGATTGTGTATTTCGAATTTCAGTTATCAGTGGACAATATAGAGATGAGTACAAGAATTGAGAGCGGTGGCACAAGATACTTGGATCTATCTGACACTTTCTATCTAGGTGGTATAGAGAGTGAGAAACGACAACGAGCATTCGCGAAAGGGATTGAAGCAGCAGATTCTAGTATCATGGTGCGTTGACAGACTTGTATTCTAAAGTTAATTTAGTTGAATGATTAATTTTATCGACGAGTCATAGATAATCACTGAACCTGAAACATAATTCAAATTCAAAACTTTTATACAGAATAAGTTCCACTGGAGAACACTTTTTGAAGGTCATACATATAGGTTAAAATTTATTTTTTCTTCCTATTCTATGTACACTGCTTCGCAACGTGTTATTAATGATAAGGAGAAAAAGCGGCAAGAAATTCCCCATTCTTATTCTATTTATATCTCAAGATTTTTTTATAAGTTTTATACAGAAGTATGTTACAGAATTATTTTTCGAAGAATTAATGGAGTTGTAGCAAACAGTGCATACTCAATAAGACAAAGACACAATAAAAGGAAAGAAAAATATCATTATAGTTATAATAATGACATGACGTACTAAAATATTATGCTGCAATATATGTCCATAAATTCCTTACAAGCTTGGCAAGATAGAAACGTTATACAAAATATACTATAAGAGCTTGGAGCGAGCTGCTATGTAAATGAATTTTTGTCATTTAAGTATTCTTGACGGCCTCTGTGGTTGTGTTGTGCGGGCTAAGCCTTTGCCGGCTTACCTCACTGCAATGCAGAGGCTCCGGGTTCGATTCCTGGTATAGTAAATTTCGGAAACGTATTTTCTTCGTTATTTACTTTTTATTTATTTGGTCTGGGTGTCTGGGATCGGCCCCAGAGTGGTTCGTTGTATATTAACCATAACACAAACGTAACTTGCTAATTTGGGGATATACAGTGTGTGCGTTTGTCTGCCGATTTATTATTATTACTATTCTTCAATAGTGTAGTGTAATAATGATCAAATTAATACTCCATCTAAGTTAGTATTAATGAATATGACCATATACAACTCACTTATAGTGCTGAGTAAAAATATTCTCCCAAAAAAGAAATCAACTTCAACGAGTTTTTTAAATTTTTATTGCCTGAAGTAGGCAAACAGGCAGACGGCTCACCTAATAGAAAGTGGTTACCGTCGCCTATAGACGTTTGCAACACCAGGGGTGTAGCCAACGCGTTGCCGACCTCTAAATTTTTTTATCATGCCCTTCTTAAAAAACCCCATATCATAACGCAAGGGGAAAACCGTGGCGGGAAGTCCCCTCCAGATCATCGTTGTACGCGGAATAAATGTTCCAGACAACCGTTGATAAATAAAAAGCAAAAATAAATACTTCTAAGAACACCTTGAAGTCGGCGCGACGTAAAATATAACACTTAATATATTTTGCAAATTAGTTGTTGTTTTTTTGTATTTTACTTGTCACCGATTTGATGTAGAAACTATTTATTTTGTTCGTTTCAGCTACTCTCGTTAGTCGGTTTATTTCTTGCTAGATTTTTTTTATTTTTCCCTTTGGGTTACACATATGTTATCCAATAAGAATGAGATTTGTATGAAACTATCCTGCAGCTGTACTGAATCCTACGCAAAAAGACTTGTCAAAATCGGTTCAGAAACAAAACAAGATATGGTTAAAAATTGCAAAAGATATATACACGTTTTCTGTTCGACTTTTATGAATTTTTTGCTATGTCTTCGGAACCCTAAGTCTAATAGCATTCATATTTATATGGGACCATTTTGAAGCTTTACTGAACTCAATGCAAAAAGAATTGTCAAAATCAATTGAGAAAGAAAAAAGATATGGTGGAACATACATGAAAAAATATTACACGACGACTTGACAACCTCCTCCTTTCTTTGAAGTTCGTGAACAATAAAGCGTTAACGGCTAGCTACATTAGTTATTAACAATATCGCATCTCAAATAACGCACCATACCCCTGGCTATATGTGCGTGATACACTAATACTAACATTATCCCAGATATAGCATGGGTATAATACAATAACAATACAATAGAATACTCTTTATTGTACACCAACATTACATAGAAAAAATAACAAAAAACTTACTAAAAGGTAGTACAATGAGTAGAATAATGAAGAATGGTAGAATAATAGTATTTACAATAATAGTAGATTGTTACACGTGAGGTGACAGTGATCTATTTAGGCATGAGATGGTTTGGCGCACGAACGTGGTGAGGGCACTAGTAGTTCGAGGGCCTAATTAGGCCTATAACCTGAGGTTAAGGAAAGTAAATAAAAACTGATTACTTAAACAAATAACTACTTTTCTAATGAAATCAGGCCTTAAATTCATATATAAATCTGATGAACTCATTTAATATGTCACACGTGAAACATGAAGTAAATTTCTTTTCTGTGGCATTCTACCAGCAATTATTTGTTTTGTCAAACCAAATAATTGCTACCAGCAATTATTTGATGATAGCAAATATTTAGCTTTAATTTATGTAAATTAATTATAAAAAATATTGATACAATTACCACATGCTAACAACGGTGAAGGAAAACATCGTGATGCAGCCTGTACATTGAGATAACCGATGTGTCAAACCTGCCAAGCCACCTTGCACAAGCGTGGCGGGTTTACTGTCTGTTCCCCCTCTATAATCGGAGGCCCGAGCCCAGCAGTGGGACATTTATGGGCTGACTGATATTATTATGTAAATTAAATAATAATGGAGTGAAAAGTAATTTAAAAGTATAAAATGATGTTACAAAATCGTTGATATTTTTTTGTTACAATTTATACCACAATTTAATAGTGACTGTAAAAAAGCTGGAACATGAGTTTACATGAGTCGCATGTATTATCTATGGTTCGCATAATTTTTAATTTTTTTTGGCAGCAGGGAAAATCTTTTCCTAGGGACGAAAAGTGCTGTTTTCATCCCTGCGATTAGGCAAGTCCAAGCGTACTTTCAGAATATGAGAAATGAAAAATTTATTTCCTGTACCAGGGTTGCATAAAGCCGATAGAAGTCGACGACAAGATGTTTGGCTTGCCAAACGCGCTAGTGACATACGGCGTGAGTCCCAAGTGTGTTTGGTGGTACCCGTGTCACTCGAGTCCGGGCAACCCGCCATGTGTGCAACACGCGGTATGCGAACAACACGGCGTTGATCATTTTACATGCAAATGCAACCTCGATCTGTGCATCAATCCCGATTACGCTGAGAAATATAAGGTCAGTTATACACTTTCGATATCTTATTTATTTATGATATTAATTTGTTGTAACCTCTTCCTTCTTGAACGGTAACTACTTAGAGATTGTTATTTTTGCATGTGGCCTGTAAAATAGTATTGAAAATATAAAATACATAGATAGATAAATAGATTACATTTTATGCCTCATCAAAGCAAACAATAACAAAAATGCATAGGTATAATATATACTTGGTAAAGTAATCAGAGAGAGAGGGGGAGAGAGAGTGAGCGAGAGAGAGCGAGAGAGAGAGAGTTAAATAACATCGTTTTGTATGATGGTAAAAATGATCTAACGTTTTGTATGGTGGTAAAATGATCCGAATTGATTTAACTGTCAAACATAACTTGATTATAATATACACTGGACTATTGTTTTCAATTTGTTATTTCTCGATTCCAGGTGTTCTCGAAATCCAGTAGCGAATTAGAACTCGTTGCACTTTATCCTTTGACGGTGCAGGAAGGTGGAGTCGCGGTAATAACCACTCAGAACATAGATGTGGTTCTGGACCACCATAAATATGGTGTAAGACCTTCGGGGGTCGTTCTGCACGTGACCCAATCGCCGCAACACGGCCGTATTGCAGTAGATTTAAGTTTACAACGCAACTTGCCACAATATAGCAACTTTATCGACGGAGAAGGCAAATCCAAGCAGTTCTTCACTTTGATGGATCTATCCAGAGATAAGGTTAGTATGTTGACTTTTTTTTAATTAAATGAAGAAATCACCCAACCAAGACATAGATAAGTCTGAGATTGGTTCAAGTAATGCCCAGACTATGTCAATATATAACACAAATACATCTTAGGTACAAAAAAATTTTTTTGGTTCAGAAAATAAATTTTATCATCATTTATATTCGTGAAATGCACCAACGCATAAGATTATTGTGAAGCGAATATATCATTGCAATTTTCACTTATATCATTTAATCAAATTAGTTTTTATTTTAGAGTCTATGAGCCAGTCAGCTATTATGTTTTGTATTGAAATAAGCTTAGAAATTTTACATGTTTCCTAGATACATTTACTTAAAATTAAATGTCGTTTTGCATATTTTGATGCATTTTATTTTGCCATCAGTCAATAACTGGCTGACCCGTGCCCATTTCGCTGGGCGTCACTAAAAAGTACACATGTACCCACGTACACACGCACGCATATCAAGATTTAATTAAGCTTTGTAACCTTTAATTAAGCCATAAACGTAAAGAGAATTCGAGGATGTGTACAATTCTTGCGTGGAACGTTATTGCTATTACATATTTGACAGGCGTTCTCGTGCACACTTCACTGCTGTCATTAAAAAAAAAAAATCACAATCAAATATAGCCTATGTTACTCGGGAATAATGCAGCTTTCTTCTAGTGAAAGAATTTTCGAAACCGGTTCAGTAGTACCAGAGATAACCCCGAACATCCAAACTCATAAACTTTACCTCTTTATAATATTAAATATTGAACATGGGTTGCCTTGCTGTGCAGGTTTCATCACCCTCCACCATCAACACGTGGTAAATATAACCACGGTTTGGAAACCGGTAAAAAACATCGAACCAGTTGCAGCCCAACTGCATAGGAACTTTTCTGTTTTGTTCTAAGCTCAACCTTAAAACTGTTTGGATTTTGGTAAAAAAATCGTTAAATAGGTTGTATTGAATTAGTCGGTTTCGAATGGTTCTTACCGTATTCATTCAAAGCGCAGCCATGTGGCACAGCAAGTGTTTTCACTCGCACAAAAACACATGTTCGAGAGAGATAGATTGATACTTCCTCTTCTCGTCTAATAAACCGTTTAATTCAGGTTTATATAACTTTTATTTTAATGTTTACACTCTGAATGATACTGTTGACTAAAACTTGTTATAAACGATTAATGGTTTTAATCGTTAATTGAAACTAGCCTTGAATATAACAGTATCCAGAATAACTGCTGAAGTGGTGTATGATTCCCGACAAGGATTTTCAAACGCGAGTTTGAAAAGGTTACTTAGCGCTATAGAAATGACATGCTAACCAATATATCAATATTTTGTAACAGGTTCGTTACGTCCACGATGGGTCAGAGAATCACCAAGACGCTATAGTTCTTGACATGGAGTTGATCCAGGAGACCAAGTTTACACTACCAAGTTATCTGCAAGGCAGGAACACCTTTGTCCTACACGTTAATGTTACACCGGTAAACGACCCACCGGTGTTGAACCTGTTACCCGGAAAAGTGCTGCGGTTGACTCAGGTTATTTTTAATTTATTATCCAAAAGAACAACCATTAGATTCAGATAATTATTTGCTATTTACTTAAAAAAAAGAAACACGCGTAAGTCTATTTTAAATAGGAAGATATGGAAGAAATTACGTGAATAGAGAACTAATTATCGTTATTCTAAGTATAAGATTATTATTAAGTACAGTATTAGTAGTATCAGAATTAAAGTAAAATTTTGCCAGGTGGTAGGGCATTTGCCCGACTGGATGCCTACCACCCTTGGTCTAAAGTATGTCACCATAACAACATTGAGTTGTGTTCCGGTATTAGTGGCCAGGTTCCAGTCTCCCTTAAGAGAGCAGCAGCGTATTTGTAGCACCTTTGTGTTGCAAATGTCCATAGGCGATGAATGAATAGGTGGGCCGTCTGCCTGTCCGCTGAACTCCCACAATAAAAAAAAATATATTAAAATTAGTATTTATTTCGTAAGATAGTTTACTATACCGTTAAATTTACGTTTTACGGATATGTCATTTATACCATCTTAGTTGAAATAGACTTTAGTATCATTCATTTTTGTTTTATTCATTTTGTATGTGCTTATTATATAAAATGTACCATAATTGTAATAAATCCAACTAATTCTTTTATGTTTGTAAAACTACTATTTTTATTTTATTTTGTTATTTACGATTTTTATTTATTTAGAATTATTACATTAAAAAAATTGAACTAAAATATATACTATACTAATAATATCTATATAGGTAGAGTTTAATTTATAAAAGATAAAAATAACAAATAGTAAATGGTGGAAAGTTCCCAAAACGCTGGCCCCATTACCACATTGTATGGCAACGCTTTCGCTACTATTTAATTAATTCCACAGTAATTTCATATAGTTAAGACTATAAAATTCGGCAATGAAACCATGGCAGCTTGCAAACAAAAAAACAAAGAAAAGAATAGATGTAATACTTCGTTATAAGTATGGTTCTTGTCACATAGTCTAATTATAGGAAAAAATGTGTCAAATCATAATGTACATGTAAAGGTCTTGATAATGCCCTACTCCACCTGCATTACTGTTAGTGACTTATTTATAGCGTTAAAAATAACACGTTAACGGTTAGCTACGCTATAAAGCATTCAACCTTTGGCTACATCTGCGTGACACAGTCGGTAATACTAACATTAACCCAGGTGTAGCAGGGGCATAAGTAATTCTGAATGGTGCCAATAAAATGACAAAAATCCGTTCAGTTTTGATTGTTTAGAGTTAATAAGTTTCATTGAAAAACTTTGATTATATCGAGCCTTTACCGCCATATTATCGTAAGCGACATTTCCAAGTATATTTTTTGTTGAAAAAGGTATTTATTTGGTTTTAAGACTTTCAGTTTTTGATTCAGTAGGGTCTAGTCTGACTGAAACTGAAAGTCTTAAAACAAAATAATACTGTTACAACTTACGCTCCGACAAAGACAAATTCCACTTAGAAATCTGTAAAAGAACATTTTATTACCTGTCGGCATTTGAACTAATTGTAACCCTTTTATGATCGTCTTCTTTTGTTCACTAATTTATTGGTATACGTTTCTCGTTGTTGTGGAGAACACCTATTTTCCTATTGTACTCGTTTACGGCGGCTCAGGAGCATCATTAGCCACGTGTTGCGGATTATAAGTACAAGCTAATTCTAGGAAATTATGTCGACGTTGCCGGACGGGTACATTTACATTAGTGAAGTATAAAACGATGGCCTGATGGAGAGAGGGGGGTCAGTTGAGCTACAACTACGATCTAGGCGTGACGTGTGTACATTCGGAAATCTAAATTTGACGGACTTTGCGCGTTTTATTTAATTACGACCTTCTGCGTTACGTTTGGATTTGTTGTGTTCGGTCATATTTTTATCTGTGTTATACATGTTTGTATAGTTCTAATAAACTCTATAATAATTCTAACGGCATTTTAATTCGAGTCTCGCAAACTCGTAACAATACTTAAAAACATATTTTTCAACAAAAAATATGCTTAGGTCCAAATGTCGCTTACGATAAAATCTCGAATATCTATGCAGTTTTGAATTAACCTATAAATAAATTGGTTACTTGAAGTATAATTTGAATACTAATAATGAAATTCACTGGTTAACTGTTAACGAAACTCTTTAGTAAAATGACGTAGGTGTACAGTTTTACACAACTTATAATTCCGATCGGCAGTTGTCGTTTGCGCAGAAAAGTGCAGATTGGTTTTAGACATATACTCGTAAATAATCTACATTGAACTTCATTTATAATCGAAAATAGCAGACTGTTGCGCTTACACGATTCATACAATGTAGTGTGCTACTAAAATTGGTCTACAGCGCAGGTACATCGGGAGTTATTATTAATTGTGTAAAACTGTAATAATGTATAGTCTTTCTAAGCATATATTTTACTTTTGACAACTCGATGACGCATCAATTAGTATGTCCTAATGCGTTACCGACTCGATTCGTTATAAAAATCGACTTCATTTATAAATAAGTTATAATCAGTTTTACTTATCTATATATTTGGCTAAAAATACTATGTCGTGTAATAAAAATACCCACATTTAAATGAACATATTTTACATATCTATACGTATAATAAAACTGTAGAGGTCGAATTTCTGTACAATGAAAAAAAATGCTAAAAACCGAGTCAGGGGGATGTAAGAAGTAAAATAGAACTAATTTAGATATTTTCAAATTTTTGTTTCTCTGTTTGTCTGTCTGTTTGTACCGGCTAATTTCCATAACGACTGAACCGATTTAAATGAAATTTTGTATGGTGGAAGCTTATATCACTGGGCAACATATAGGACACTTTTGATCCCGAAAAATTAAAGAGTTCCCGTGGGATATTTAAAAAAACTTCACGCGGACGAAGTCGCAGGCAAGAAGCTAGTATTAAGTAAGCCAATAAAACGGCACTTGTAACAATTGCGCTATTATTTTTCTATAAAGATTTTTTTTTAAATACACTTACTTTCGAATTATTTACATATAGTGTCTGTGCGTTATGACTCACAGAACACCACTATTACATCACCCACAACAATAAAGTACGACAATTATGTGATTTGATTCATGTGGGCTTTTCTGTCAACTTGATAGACGTGCAAACGTCAAAAGTAAAATAAACATTTGGAAACAGTACAATAAATGCTGTTTAAAAATTGCCTGAGTTTTAAGCATGCATTTGTATTGAATACTTGCATGTGTTTCGCGTTAATTACAATATTTTGATTTTTTTTTCAGAATGTAACCAACCAGTGCTTCGTTTGTTTTGTTTGATTTGCTTGTGTTTAGTTGCATGTTTTGTTGTCACATGCCTGCAGTGAGCACTCGACTAACTATTTAATTTTATAAAGTAAGTGTGATTTATAATACTCGCTAATGGTAAATTTAAAAAACAAATATATATTTGAGCATTTCGCTCAGCTTCGCTCACTTAAACTTCATATCCTTCTAACAAAAAAAATACAGAAATTAAAATAAGTTATTACGGAAACAGGCTGGTCTCTACATAATGTCTATACATATAATAAAACTGTAGAGGTCAAATTTCTGTACAATGAAAACAAATGCTAAAACCGAGTCAGGGGGATGTAAGAAGTGAAATAGAACTAATTTAGTTTTTTTTCAAAATTTTTGTTTATCTGTTTGTCTGTCTGTTTGTACCGGCTAATCTCCGAAACGACTGTTCCGATTTAAATGAAATTTTGTATGGTGGAAGCTTATATCCCTGGTCAACATATAGGATACTTTTGATCCCGAGAAATTAAAGAGTTCCTGTGGGATAGTTAAAAACCACTTTCCACTCGGACGAAGTCGCGGGCAGAAGCGGACAGTCTTATATATTCTTCAATATTATAATATGAGTATTGCACTAACAGACAGTAACTATTTGACCTTGTGTTATTTTTGACTGTGTTTTATAAATCCTATGAATAAAATTATCGTTTTGTGATCTTTTGATCGGCCTTTATTTGACCCCCATCCTGTGTAACTATTTATGCAGCGTTCAATATTAAAGATTTGATCAATTACTGACATTAAGTAGTTGAAATCGACACATTTACAGGGTACCAGGAAAGTGATCACGTCTGACATTCTAAAGGCTGAGGATCCCGATACACCGCATGAAGATCTTCTATACACAGTATTACATGGAAAGAACGATGCTAATAGGTATTTTTTTAACCATAACTTTCTTATGGGTATATTCTCGTACGTCAATACATTGGTTTCTTTCCTAAGACAAATGTTACTTACTGTCCGGTTTACTCGCCACGCTTATTCATGACGGGATTCACACATCGGATATCTTGATATACAGAGTTCATTGTAATCTTTCCTCCAACGTCTGTACCTGAGAATTGAAATATATCGTTGAACACTGATTCAGAATGAATGCCTAACTGGTAGACACAACTTGGTTAAAAATCGTAATGTAATTTTGACACAGTGCTTCTTTGAACACAAATCAACACTTAGGCTATGTTCCGCAAGAGACTCACAACGACCATGTTTACGACCGCGATTTTTCTCGTTGCACTTGCTTGCGGGCGTTACAATCATAAACTCTAGTGGAACGGTGTGGTTATGGAACGTTGATATCATAGACGATGAAATACATAAATTATTGGTTGGTTTGAAAATCGCGCCTTTTTCAATGTCAATCGATAGAGAGAATTAATGCTCTGTGGTCAACGCCAACTTCGACCCACCTCTTGACATGGGTCATTGTGAGCGCTGTGTGATCGAAAATGATGACGTCATTAGTAACGTTTTCGCCACGACTATAACGACCGCGGTCGCCATGTGGAACGGCTGACGGAGCATTTAGGGCGTTTTGAGTGAGTGTAGTCATAAATCTAACAAAAACATTGTTATTTCAGTGGTCACATAGAAATGTCAGGACAACCTGTAGATTCATTTACACAACAAGACGTCAACTCTGGTGTTATTTCATACGTGCACGGCTCAAGCAGTGACAAACAGCTGAATAAAACATCGCTGAGGGTCACATTGCAGGTAAATGATATTATTTCTATTGCAAAACTGCCAAACAGGCGTACGACCAACGTAATGGAGAGCGATTTCCGTCGCCTATAGGCATTTTAATACCAGAGAGCCAATTCTGCTACTACTATCTGATCAATATCGCCGGGTACTATCGTCTCAATCGTAGGTTTGTCTGATCTCTGTTGCGGACAAAATCACCCCCTGACCTCTCCCCCGGAACTCCAATACCCCCACGCCCCGCTTACCGCGAATATGTAGCTTACTCAATTAGCAGCTAAGCGTCTGCTTAAAAGTAGTACCTTAGCGAGTGCGGTGCGAGCCACCGGCATGGTCAATGGTCAGTTGGTCAAGTATACAACCAGTTTCCGGATCAAGTTTTACAATCAAGAGAAGAAAAGGAAAACCGAGAATACCAAAAAGCCTCCCTAAAAGATATATTACTCACGAAATAGCTGCCGAACGTGGTCATTGGGTTCTTCGACTTCTGCCGTATCATTGCCAGTACAATGCTATAGAACTACTACGGGCAGAAATCAAAGGACACGCCGCTCGAAAGAAACCCATCCCCCTTTTACGGCAAACAAGATGTTAGATTTATTAAAAAATGCATGTGCGGAAGTAACCGCCGAACACTGGGAAAAAATTGTGAGAAGAACCCAAAACATTATAGCGTCGGATTGGGAAATTCATGTGGCATTCGATAATATACAAGTACAGGAACTTATAATAAATGTTGGGGAGAGCTCATTGAGTAACAATGACGATTCATCAAATTTTTATTAAAATAAATAAATAAAGAATCAACATAATATAATTACATCTTGTAATGAAATGTAATATTAGTTAATAAATTTGTTCAAAATTATCGGGCAATAGTTTAGTTTCTTACACTTTGTATAAAAATATCGGGTCTGTTATCGTGTTACGTTTATCGATAGCTCCATCCCTATCAGTTTCTTCGACTCTGCTATAACTTTGTACGTGCGTAAGCGTCATATTTTAATTAAATAATGTATACATAATCTAAAAAAGACGCTCGTTAAAGTTTCCACAAGAGCTGTCATCGAGAAAATAAAGAAATGGAAATAGTATAATTTATTAATCAACATATGAGTTATATTTTACAATTTAAAATAAATATTATATAGCTATTATTGTTGCTATACACATATTAATAATGTATATATTTGGATATATATGATATTAATATGTGTTATTATTTATTTTCTATTGTCTTTCTATTTCTCTTTTTTTAGGCAGTTACTAAATTTGTATTATAATATATTACATATTATATAATCGAATACAATGCAAGAAAACTGAATTTATTTGTGTTCTCTTAATTATATGTTTTGTGTATTATCTATATATCCTATTAATTACATGTATTTGATTTTCACACCACCAGCATACACTCTTGATTCCTTTCACATAATCCACAGCCCAGGTTGTCTGGAAGAGATCGCTCTAAAGCGATGAGGCCGCCCTTTGTTCCTACCTTGATACGAAATTACTGTAAATGATTTACTTTATGTGTATGTGGTGAACAATAAAGTAATTTCTATCTATCTATAAATATTAATTATTATTAGACGTAATGCGACGCGAATGCAACATAAATAATAATAATTTAATCGTTTATATGCAGGTTTCAGACGGAATAGAAACAAGTGGTCCAGGTATCCTCCGGATATCAATAGTTCCATTGCAAGTGCGTTTGGTGAATAATACCGGTCTGCAACTAGTGCACAACTCTCAAGCGATAATAACCGCTGATAATCTTACATTCACCACAAATGCTGACGAGAATAATGTTCAAGTCAAGTGAGTAAACTGTATTCTGTTAATATTATGAATTTATTATATAGAAATTCGGTGTTCCAGCCTGAAAACCGGTTTAAGTTTAATCGCTTTTTAAACTTTACAATCGATTTTATTTAATTATTACAGTCTAAACGTTATAAATATTTTTTTATTATTTATTTATTATACATATTCATAAAAAATATATATAATAAATAAAAAACAAACAAACAAAAAACCCGGTTAAAACCGGTTTAATCAGCGATGAAATATTGTTTTCTACTTTCATACTATGCAGCAATAATCGTTCGAAACTGGTCTATTCAACAAAACCTATTTAAGGAGCTTTTGTTGTTTAAATTTGTTCCGGAACTTTTTTGAGTAAATGAAGAACAAAACTGAAAAGAAAAGCTTCCCTGTACTTCGGGTTTAACTCTTCGAATTTTCTCTTCGGTTTTAAAGCCCTGTTACTGAAGATCGATTGTTACTCTTTAGAGTAACAAAAATCCCTCGATCTTTACAAACAGGGCTTGATTTATGCAAAGAGTATCAAATGGATTTTGATGAAACTACAACTAATAATATAGTTTATGGTGCGAGAATAACATACAGCTTAGAGGCCGATTTAAACAATATACATAATTATTTACAATTTATATGTAAATAATTATGTATATTGCTTAAATCGGCCAAAATGTACAACATATATAAATGATAAGTGTCAATCCTTCATGTACAAAATCTTGAGTACAGATAGTACCTTATAAATAAACATATAACGCACCTCAAGAGACTGACCAGTCTGAGAGAGTAAATTATACACGTATATAAGAAATGGATTGAAATTACTTTTTTAAAAACAAAAAACGAGTTGAACTGGTTAGAGCTCAAATACATATGAGAGCTTATCTTCTCAATTTTATTATCAATTAAACGGTTTTAGGAACAAAACTCCCTTAACCGGTTTGTTCAACAAAGCCTTTATGGAATAAACCGGTTTTTGTTTTCATCTTTACGCATTGGCGTAGCCATATGCTATAATAATATCTCAGTTGCATATAGATATGTATCGATATTGGAAACTTTAAGCCAATCTTTTCTAGAAAAACCGGTTAATAGGTGAATCTTAAACGCTAACAATGATCCAAATTAGAAGTTGTTACCAAAGACTTGATTGAGAGATTTAATAAGAAACCTGTTAACCGTTGAATCTTAAATGTTAATGATGATCAAATTAGGAGTCACTACCAGAGATAAAAAATAATAAATCGGTTAACCGGTGAATATTAAACGCTCACCATGACCAAAATTAGGGGTTGCTACCAGAATTGTAACTGAGCGATAAAGAGTTCATTGTACACTAGTCTCGTCAATAGGTGTTCAAATGTTTGCTTTGTTTCGAAAGTAATACAAAGTATCTTCTCTTACTTTTATACCATGTTTTTACATAGAATATAAAGAGAAACTCTATTACAGATATGATATCGTGAAACCACCGCAGTTTGGCGTAGTGGAACGGCTCAGAGTACTGGATGGCACTTGGCAAACAGTAGATTCGTTTACTAGCGAAATGGTGAATTTTGGCCGTGTGCGCTATATTCATCTACTTGGCAATCCGTCACATGACGAATTTAAGGTGGGTAGCGATATTGATCCGGTTTAAACACCTAAAATATGAGTCTTTTATTTTTTTTATTGCAGGAATTTAGCAGACAGGCAGACGGCCCACTTGATGGAAAGCGGTTACCATCGCCTATGGATATTTGCAACACCAGATGTACTACAAATGCGCAACTGCTCTCTTAAGGGAGACTGGTACCTGGTCACTAATGCCGGAACACAACTCAAGGTTGTTATGGCGGCACTCTAGATCAGGGGTGGTAGCCATCCAGTCGGGCAATTGCCCTACCACCTGGCTATGCGTTGTTTTGTCGCCTCTTACGACAGGCCGCAGGAAATTGTATTCTTTCTCCGTTCCTGCACGGATATGTGTAGGTATGAAGAGATTAATAGCAGTAGACAAAACGAAATGTGGTTACACATGACTAGGCGGATTGGATTGGTGTTCTACCACGCTCTTACAGAATATCGATGTGAAACGGTTAGCATTAGACTCTAATCGTGTTTCGTACGATGAGAGTTCCGCTGCCCCATTTTACCCTCCCCATCCCCTTCTCCAGCCCCCCCTCTTTTATTTTCAAGGGAAAATCCGTTTGAGGACTGCCCACCCGAGTCGAGGATATTCCATAATTCAAATTCAACATTTTTTATTCAAAATAAGTTCCACTGGAGAACACTTTTTGAAGGTTATACATATCAGTTAAAATTTAATTTTACTTCCTGGTCTATGTACACCGCTTCGCAACGTGTTATTGCTGTTAAGGAGAAGAAGCGGCAAGAAATTCCCCATTCTTATTCTATTTATATCTCAAGTTTTTTTTTATAAGTTTTATACAGAAGTATGTTACAGAATTACTTTTCGAAGAATTAATGGAGTTGTAGCAAACAGTGCATGCTTAGTAAGACAAAACACAGTAAAAGAAAAGAAGAATATTATTATTGTTATAATAATGACGAGACATCCTAAAACTTTGTACTGCAACATATCTCCATAAATTCCATACATGTTTGGCAAAATTAAAAAGTTATACAGACGATTGTATGAGGCTGGAGCGAGCTGCTATGTAAATAGAGTTTTGTCATTTAGATATTCTTCAATAGTGTAATATCCTTTTTTAAGCAAGATACTTTTTTTATTCACATCTAATCCATATCATATACAGTCCCTTCTATGACATCCCTCCTATCCTATCCTAGAGATCGGCGACACGTTGGCATTGCCCCTGGTGTTTCTGTTATCCTAGGTGACGCTAACCACGTACCAAGACAATGTGGGTCGTCTGTTTATTTGCCAGCTTCAAACAGTAAAAAAGATATGTGTCAAAGACTATTCCGAGTAGGAACGGAAATAGAATACAATTTTCTGCGTTGGGGCGGCCTATCGTAAGAGGCGACAAAACAACCCACAGCCAGGTGGTAGGGCATTTTCCCGACTGGATAGCTATCACCCCTGGTCTAGAGTATGCCGCCATAACAACTTTCTATTGTGTTCCGGTATCAGTGGCCAGTTTCCACTTTCTCCTTCAAGCACATTGGCAGCACGTCTGGTATTGCTAATGTCCACAGGCGACGATAACCACTTTCCATCACAGTTGGGCTGTCAGCCTGTCTGCAGTGCTTCAACAATAAAATATAAAAAAAAGACTGCAGCAAGTACAAATCCGAAGTCTCTGCCTACCCCCGTGGGAAATAGGCGTGATTTATTCATAGATAAATTATACTGACATTACACGAGTGGCTTAGTTGTTACTGAACGTACAGTAAGAAGGTGCTAAATTTAAATATTATAACCTTTTTTTTAAAATGGTACAAATTCATCCAACCCATACTACCACATTTGCCATATTCCAGGTATCTAATCAATATAATCTTTTGAGGTCCGGGCACATTCCATTGAATAAGCTTGGATCTTTAATGGGTAAAACCGCCGTACCCAATTACACGCGTTGCAATAAAGTGGAGGACGTTTACCACGCCCTCGTGGAATGTGCTCGGAACCAGAATGAAAGCCAGATCCTGTTTAGAGACAATCTTTACAAGGTTGGTGCCTGAACGATTTTTTGTCAGAGCCTTTATCAGTGGGGGCTGCTGCTAGACTGTATAAAATTTTATGTATATAATATACTAGCGAAAATATAAAAATCTAGAACCCTATTCCAGCCCCACCTGCCGGGTCTAATTGTGAAACCTGTCTGAACCATCCCGGGACTCACTCAAAGATAACATGGTCTGACTGTGGTCGGCATTTCTATCAACTTTTAAAATGTAAAAAAGTAGTTTAGTGACATAACTACAATAGTTGGAAATATGGTATCGCGTTTATGTTAATATTGATATGTTCTTTAATATTGTAGATTGTTCTTTGTTCAATCATCAATAGTTTCCGCAGCGCATGCGATGAAAGATATTTTATGGCCAATTCTTGACACCCCCTAGGTTACATTATTAAAGTTTTAGTAGGGAACCCTAATTTTTTCTAATAATAAATATAGCCTATGCTACTCGGGAATAATGTAGCATAATAATGTAGTATAATAACGGTGAAAGAATTTTTGAAATTGGTTCAGTAGTTTTTGAGTTTATTCGTTACAAAAATACAAATCTATCCTCTTTGTAAAATTAGTATAGATAAGTGATTAGTAATTTTTTCTGTATTTTCGGATGAGGCTGACATCCTCCTTCAAAGTAAACCCACATGTATAAAAATAAAGATTAACTCAAGGTCCTTTTTGAAAATTGTAATAAAAATAAAATGTTGAATTTTCAGTTCAAAGCGTCTGTGGGATCGATACGAACGAACACTTTATACGACTTTCGATTGACATTTATAAAATTAGAATTATATCAAGCGATCAACATCGAATTAGTGTTGAACAATACACGGGAAGCTTTCATATCATCCGAACACTTGCAATATAAGACACGACCACTGGAACTACCAAGGGACAGGATTATGTATACAATAATAAGACCACCGAAATACGGTATTCTTCATTTGACATCAGGGAAACACCATTTGCAAACACACAGTACGTTCACCCAACAAAATATAGACACAGATCAGTTATGGTACAGATTGCATAGACGGGCCTATTCTCATATACAAGACGAGTTCACATTTTTAGTTGGTGCTAATGAATGTGAGAATATTACTGGGATAGCCACCATAAAACACGTACCCGGTCCACTTATTCTTGAACATTCGCCGGGCAGGGTGCGTACGACATTGGAAAGATTACAAGTCATGGAAGGTTCCCGAATGGTTATACCGGCTACGCATCTAAATTTTCGCACAGACACTGTGACAAATTTAATTTTTAATATTACACATTTACCCAAACATGGTAAGATTGAAGTAATAAATGATAAATTGAAGACAATTAGAGATAATACTACGTATTTCACACTCCAAGAACTGGATTCTGATAGGGTTTATTATACACATGATGATTCTGAGAGTCGTCATGATTCGTTTCATTTTATGGCTTTGAGTCCGGAACCAGAAGACTTTCAATATGTTGGTGTTTTTCATATAGATATAATATTAAAAAATGATAATAGCCCTATTAGGTCAAACGAGAATGTATTTCATATAGTTCACGGCGGTGCGAGGCTGATAACTGCGAAAGATCTGAGTTACACTGATGCGGACTTAGATACTAAACCGTCGGATATTATATACACAGTGCAGAAATATACGAAAGATCCGCCCAATGGTGGTATATTCCGTGCGGATAATCCGTCGGAACAAATTGTTCATTTCTCACAGGATGACATTAATAAGAATCAAGTGTTGTTCAAACATCAAGGGAAGGAGTATGGGAAAATGGCGTTTTGGATTTCCGATGGTTTGTTTGATGTGAACGGTAATTTAGAGATTCAAGCATCGCCGCCTTTTATTAGGATGTATCCGGCGAATGGTTCTATTGTTGAAAACGGGAAAGCTGTTGTTATCACTGCTAAAGAAATGCTGGTGAGTAATAGTAGATTGTTACATGATTTAAGCATGAGATGGTTTGGTGCAGGAACATAGCGAGAGCGCTAATAGTTCGAGTGCCTAAATAGGCCTTTCACCCGAGGTTGACACTGTTCATTTCGAATATGTGTGAACTAAATAAAAACTGGTTAGTTAAACAAACACCTACTGATGAAACCAGGCGTTAAATCCATATCTAAATCTGATGAACTCATTTAAAACTTCACATATGAAACATTAAGTAAATTTATTTTTCTGTGACTTTCTACCAGCTAGTATGATGTTATAAAAATGTTGATATTGTTTTATTACATTTTATGCCGCAATTTAACACACGCTGTAAAAAACTTGGGACATGAGTCACATAGTTTTTAAATTTTTTTGACAGCAGGAAAATCGTTTCGTTTTAATCCCTGTGATCAGACAGCTCCTAGCATACTTTCAGAGTATGAGAAATGAAAAGTCAATTTCAAATAGGACTGTATGGCAACACATTTATAAAACGTAACTTGTAGCGTTATTTTAAACTTTCCTATGAAGTAATATTAATTTTGTTTAATAATAATAATAATATATTTAATCCCTTTATTATTTAATAATAATCTAATTAATGCATTACATGTACAATATATATATATTGCTCATATATAATATGGTACTAAAGCCAATAGTGACATATGGAATCCAAATCTGGGGTAGTGCTAGCTACTCAAACATTTACATCATCCAAAGACTCCAAAATGTCATATTTCGTACATCTTAGGAGTATCCTGGTATGTATGAAACAGTGAGTTTCATGAACATCTTGAAGTGAAAACAGCAAAAGAAGAAATTCCTGAACTCTCAAAAAGCTACCAATGTCGATTGGCTCGGCACATAAATAAATTGGCAGCCAAATTAATGCAGCGTACATATCCATCTTGGCTGAAGAGGCATGATATTCAAAGGCTACAAGAGAGGACTTAGTTCTCCATAAAACAAAGAGTAGTGTTCTCAATGGTGAACGCACCCATTAATAAAAAATAAATAAGCTCAAGCCATCCATTTGACGTCGGATTGCGACTGATTGTGGATATATCGAGAAAAAAATGTACAATATATTGTTATTTTATCGTATTTTTTGTTCTGTGTACAACCGTCATGCATTTCCCCAAGCTAAGGAAGATATGCTTATGTTATGAGTAATATACAACGGATCACTCTCGGACCAATCCCATACACCCAGACCATAGTAAGTAACAGAGAGCTCGTTTACGAAATTTACCATGCCAGGATTTGAGCCCGGGTCCTTTTTGTTCCAGTGGATTAGATTGGTAAAGACCTTGGGCATTCTTTCATAGGGGCCGTACGGAAATGAATATAGGATAAAAGGAAAAGGAATTAATTTTGATATATAAGAATATAATATTAACATTGATTTGCAGGTCGACACAAACATGAATTGTCTTGAAGAAGACATACGTTATGAAGTCACATTAGAACCTAAACATGGTGTGATGGAGGTGGGTGAAGGGCAGGGTGTTTATACATTCACACAACTTGATATCGCTGCTGGAAGAGTAGCTTATAAGCATGAAGAGCCTAAAACACAATCTGATCAATTTAGGTAAGTTAAACTAGAAACATGTTAAGCACACATCCGCCACATACATCATCTGGGAATGTCAGAGCCCATACATTTTAATAGCGGCTATAGCATATTCACCTTAACACGAGACAAAGTGTAAACAAAGATGACAGTGTTTGTCAAACTTTATTTAAATTAATTGAATGTAGGGTACATATTAATGTATCATTTATTTGTTATATAACAAAAAGAAAACAATAAATAAATAACTAAAAACGTAACACAAGCAGAAACTTAACAAAAACAACAAACAAATAACAAGAAATAAACAAAATTGTCCTGGAAGCCGCACTGTCACACCAATAAGCGGATTGATAGTAAAGATGGCGGATATAACCCGACCGATGACAAAATGACATTTTTTTTTAACTTAATTCAATTAATAGTAATAAGATCATTGATTACTTGACTGGTATTGCAGTTATTATAGTTCTGTTTACTTTTATATTTTCTTTCCTTTTATTATACAGTATAATGATTCTTTCTTCATATTTTCTGTGCACTCGACGTGCGTCTTCAAACCTTGTCGATTTTATCTTGTAACTGTCACATCTGTTTCGTGTTTTATATACTGTGTTACTTTCTATGGGTGATGGGTCAAATATTTATCAATGAGGCAGAGTTGGCACTGAAAATCAGCTCTGTGCTGGAGGAAACTGCAACACAGCTTTATGCTGAGTTGCCGCCCTCATTTGTAGGAAATACGGCGTACAACATATTGAATTTAACCATAGTAATGTATGTATAAATTATTACTACATCCTTATATTGTCGCTTTCCTAGCAAATAAGTTATTTCATCTTTCTTTCTAAAATGTGAAATTATACTTAAAAGTGCAATAGTCTAACAATCTGGTACCACTAGTGATAAAGAATCCATCAAAAAGTATGGTATTTGTAGTAATATTAGACTTAGCTTTATCAATGTACGCACCGAACTCATATTCCTAGAGAGGGACCACTCTCTAGGAATATGAGTTCGGTGACTTTGAGAATCACATATTTTTTAGGTTTTTTAACATGTAATGTTTCTAAATTATTTAAATGAAATAAAAATGGTTAAAAATTACAAGAATGAATGAATTTTATAGTTTTCAAATTTAAAAGAAACAAATACGGTATACGTAGTACTAGATTGTTATTTAAAGTTTTACTGGTGTGTTCCTTTCTTAGACTTTCATATTAATGTTTTTACAAAATTAAGTGACATATGAAAAATCTTTTTTATGCTTTGTTTACAACTTGTCTCACCGTTCCCTGAATACGGTATAGTTGATTGAAACTATATAACATCCACGCCATGAAGATGCGACGCTACGTATACGACACCGATCTAGCGATCCTAGATTTTACTCGGATAGTGGAGGCTTATGATGGCTTGTACATAGTGTGTCTCAGACGAACGCCAACTGTCAAAATTTGTTGATGATGTGATGCATTTGCTAAAGTAGCGGAAATGCGCGTCCATTTGGTATGCAGCCTTCGAGTTGTAAGACTTTTAGACGTGTGCGTCGGCCTAATATAGTATAATGAAAATCCTCGTCTTCTACACAAAGGAGATCTCCGCTATTGTTTTTTACTCTGTGTGTAGGCTCCCATAGAGTAAATAACAACCATAAAAAAGAAAAATGAATAATTAAAATGAACAAGTCAAGTGTAGGGTCTTCTATAATATGTATATGAATTTAAATAGTTACTTGTAATATAAACTAAATAATTAAATTTAAAGTACCTTATAGAGCAGATCACTGTCGGCGGGGTGCGTGCCTAGATGGCTGGCTGTATTGCCACACTGTATGGAAATACTTATATGTTGGGCGAAATATGAGCCACCCTTCTTATCATAGATAGTATCAGAGAGTTTCTTACAAATGTCAGGTGTAGTTTAAATAACAACTTTATCATTGCTCAATAACACTTGATATCTTTGTCTACCGTGATTACGGCTACTGAAAAGTGGCAGAAATGTCGGAATAAAAATCTAAGCATCATGTTAAATTTATGTTGTTTTTCAGATTTAAAGTCATTTGCTTAGACACATGGGGTGAAGGTGTGTATCCAATTAAGATATTTCCATCCAGCTACTGGGAGCCTCTTAAAGTGACCAGCAACAGAAATCTGATTGTTGAAGAATCAACCAGTGTGAATATAACCAAGGATATTTTGGAGGTATTTATCTGTTTTCAAAAGTCATTATAAAAATAATTAACTGATATTCATACTTCCCTTTTGAATTTGGGCCGACCCTAAGAGTCATGGCACACTGACACAAAGCCGAAGCGCATCGAATGCTTCAATCATCATCAATCTAAAAATTCACAAAACATATTGACCCTATCTTAACATCATAATGCACAAATTCCTATTAAGATAGAAATGACGGACGCATTCAATGATCTACTTTGGCAGTTTTCTGACTTGTGTAACAATATTTGCAATGACTACAAGTCGATTTTGACATGGATTGATAATAATATACAACCTGACCATAATGTGTAGAACATGAACTATTTTTTTTGCCTTCTGGCAATATTCTATCCTATTTGTAGTCAATGTTAGTTAATTATAAACAAAGTGAATTTATCCATGTTATTTTAATTTTAACGTCTAAAGTCTAAACTCCACTAAACATCACTAAATACGGATATATCAATACTAAGTTTCACACGAGCAGTGATTTTCATATATTACCAAGAATGTCTAGCAGAATTTAAAGCCAAAATTTTTCATAATAAAACTACGTTTTAACGGTTTTAAGCGCGGCAAATAAAATAAAAAAACCCGTTAAAACGTAGTTTTATTATGTATACTATAGTCGATGCATTTTAAACTGATTCGTTGGGCAATAAATGTCACTGACAGTAGGAATGTGCACGCAATGCAACCCGTTATCGATACTTAGCTACCTGCGCTATTTTAAGAGCTCAAGCACCACCTCTGATAATTAACCTACAGGAAGATGACACAGATGGGGAAGATATGGATGAGGATTTTTGAAGAACTAAGAAATATCCCTAGAAAAGATAAACACGGCCCTTTTAAGGGCCACATTATGATCTATACAGTTGCTCTATGATTACGTCGAAACAAACATTTTATCTTACAAATTAAAAACTTACATTTTCGCGAAAAATTATTACTATTAATACTTAACATAATTCAGCATATCGATCATACCTATCCCGTTATCGATATGCACCTCTACAGTTCTTACGCACATCACTACACCTCTCCATAAGACCTGTAAGTGCGAGCGAGACAGACAGATAAATATGATTTATGACCCGAAGCCTCAGTTCATAATGCGTCGGTCGACTATAGTCGGGAAAACTTAAGAAAATATTATAAAAAACATTTCATCATAATTTAACGATATTTATACCAAAAACCAAGAAATGACGTTTTGTAGTGGTTAGTTTAACTTCTTTTAATCAAATAATTATAACAAAGTGTTAAAGGTGTTCTTTACAAAATTATATCCATTATTATTAAACTTAACACCATGGGCGCGTTCTTGTAGTATCTAACAACGCCCAAAATGCTCCGTCTGCCGTTCTACATGGCGACCACGGTCTTTATGGTCGTGGCGAAAACGTCACTAATGTCGTTATGATTTTCGCTGGGTCGTGGGCCGAATAACCGTGCCACTTGAGTTTACGATTGTGACGCCGGCAAGCAAGTGGGACGGGAAAAATCGCGGTCGCGAACATGGTTGTTGTGAGTCTCTTGTGGAATGTAGCCTATAAGCGTATGTCGTAAATTAAGCAACTTGATACTTGTACGTTACGTAATACTAAAAGTGACTAGTAAGTATCAAAATTACTCTCGACTTAATATTGAAATTGCTAGAGTTTACACAAATTTGCGAAATGGCGCTCCTATTATTATCTACTCTATTTGGCCAGCCTGCACTTTAATAAAGCAAAATAAAAAATTACTGAAATGAGATTTATTTAGAATCATTGTGATTTGAAACTCGATGAAACGAAAATGTATACACTAAAAAGAGATAAACACATAAATCTATAGGACTGAGCCTGCGAGAGAATGAGATACGGGTTTTACATTGTGCAGCACAGTTTGGAATCAATAAAACCGATGATTAAACATTGGTCCAATTGGTCCGAAATAAAAGTGATAATAATATTTTTTAGAATAATTTAAAGTGATATTTAAGAAGCTTCTTTTGAGTTATAATATGTTGACGGATGTAGGTCAAAGAAATTATATAATATGCATATTAATAAAAGTTACAGAATAATTAATTATCTGTGAGTATATTCTCTGAAGTTACACCTGTTCTACGTGTGAACTGCACACATACAATTGTGTTTTTTTTTACAGGTAATGCATCCACAAATTGAACCTTCAAACATTGTATACAAAGTGACCGATGGACCATATCATGGTTGGCTCGAAATCGCAACAACACCTGGCACCCTTGAACTCGAGAACTACAACGAAGAGCCCGTACACACTCGATTATTCGATCAATCGATTATAAACTCTAATCGGTTAGTCTACGTACAATCAGGAGTGAATCGAACAAGGGATCGTATAAAGATGGACGTTACAAACGGAATAGTATGGTTGAGAGATATCGAATTACTGATTATAATCATACCGGAACATTTTTATATATCAGCGCTTAATCTCACAGTGATTGAGGGTGACTTTGTGAGCATCAAGCCAGATTTGTTTAAGACTGTTACAGAGTATTATAGAGGGAAAGTTGTGTCGTACAAAGTCCTCGAGAAACCGAAGTATGGGAAGATTGTTATGAATGATCAGGAGCTGGGATTATTACCGGTATTGAAATTGAACTCCGGGTATATACAGGTTAGTTATATTATGTCACATATGGTCTGGCCTTTCACACTTTGAGTTTGACCGGCGGCAGAATCAAACTTTAAAGAAAAGTTAACATAAAAACAATTCACAGCAGACAAATGAACTTATAGACAATCAATGATGAGGTGTGTTTTGATAATATATTGTTACGATTTGCAGGGACTCGAATTAAAATGCCGTTTGGAATTACTATAAAATTTATTAGGACTATATAAACACGTATAACATAGGTAAAAATATAACTGGGCACAACCAGTACAAACGTATTACACGATTCAATAACACTCGCAAAGTCCGTCACTGTATAGCTTATCGAATGTAATTTGTGACCATCGCTAGACTGCCGATCTCTCCATTGGGCCATTGCTATATACTGCACTGAATTTCTTAGAATTCGTAATCTGCACACCTGCCTAATTATTCCTGCAAACGGCCATAAACGAGTACAATACACAATAGGCTTTTCTAATTACCATTTTTAAACATGAGGTAAACCATAGAAGTCCAAATGCCGAAAAGGTAATAAACTGCAGGTGTGCATTGGTCTTTGTCGGTCGTAACAATATTAAAAGTCTGTTTCGAATTCAGTATATATATTTTATGTTTTCACAGCTTTTTATGTATTTAGATGTACAGATATTATTTAAGTATAATATTTAGGTTATTTATGTTAGACGTATGTAAGGCTACTGACATGTGTGATTTATAATAATATTATGTAGTAATGAAATGAGGTTGTAATGAATGAAAAGGTTCTGTTAATCACAGACATGCTGCATTAGTGTATATACATATTATCTGTCAATGTTTAATGTCATCTAAACTTTATACTACAAAGGGGAAAGATGTGTATTTTTGTATGTTTATAACGAACAAACTAAAAACTACTGCGCCGATTTCAGAAATTTTTTGGCCATTAGAATTTTTTTTTTTTTTTTTTTTTTTTTAAGGCGGGGGAAATGCATTTCGCACATACCGGGTCCTTTGCTAGGGATTAGACCGTTGTTGATCATGGAGGCTTTCCGCTGAGGCAATCCAAACAATAATCAACCGGCTTGTGTGGAGACTCGACTAATCAATACCCCACTAAAATCACCCTCCTCCCATGTGCCCCGCGCTTATGGCAGGAAAGGCGTGAGATACAGAACGTAGTTACGCCCACACCGATCCTAGCGCACAAGTGCTTGAGAATGCCCCGGGAGAGGCAAACTCACTTCGTCAACAGGGGTGAAGACTCCTCTGCTCCCTAGATGCTAGAGGGCCCCTGCAGCGGTATTTCAGGGAGGGAGGTCATGCGCATACCTGCGCCTCCGAGCTCCCAACTGACGTCGGCGCCCGCGAGACGCATGCGCACTACCATCTCTCTCCCTATCTCGTTCCGCGGCCTCCTTATGAGACACTACCGTCTTCCAGAAATTGGCCGCACCCACCCACCAATCGTCGCTGTGCAGCATGGCTTGCACCAGATCGCCCAGCGATTCGATCGGTCCTACAAGTGTCTCGAGTTCAAACCTCTGAGGTGCCCATGCTGCGCACTCGACTAGCGTGTGTAACGCCGTGTCCAGCGCGCCACACTGGCGGCATTGGGGTGAAGGCAAGCAGCCCGCAATCTGACACAGATACTTATCGAAGCAACCGTGCCCGGTAAGTATCTGTGTCATTCTGAAGGTCAGGGTCCCGCGTTTCCGCGAGAGCCATCGCAACAGCTGCGGTCGAACCGCCTCCACCGTGTCATTGCCAGCAACAGGGTTTTCCAACTCTACTGACCAAGATTGGATCATGGCCGCGGTTTCCCGCGACCTGATCACCTGGAGTTCGGCCTGGCCATAGACCAGGCCACGGGCGAGGGCATCCTGTCGGGAGCGCCGAACTTTGGCTATCACGTCCGCCTGGAGAGGCCAGGGCGGATCCCCTGCCAAGAGTGTCGACGCCGTCCACGACACTGTACGGTATCCTCGGATGGTCCTCACCGCCAGGACCCGTTGTGCGCGGCACAACAAAGTCCTATTGTGGCGGTGAAGTGCAGTGGACCATACGGGTGCACCGTACAGGGCCATACTCCTAAGGATGCCCATGTAGAGTTTCTAGCCCCCCGGTCCCCCCACGTTGGGAAGAAGCCGAGAGAGGGCGCCTGCGGACCTCACGAGCTTGGGAACTAGCTGCTCAAAGTGCGCTTTGAACAGCCATTTCCCATCAAGAATTAGCCCCAGATATTTCATCTGGGGGCCTACACGAATGTCCACCCCTTGGACTGTAACGGACAAAACGGACAAGTCCGCGGGGGGATTGCGAAACCGCCTATGGAACATGATGGCCTCCGTTTTCGCGGGGGAGACCTTCAAGCCCAGCCTACCTGTTCTTCGGACCACGATCGCCAGCCCGGCGTTGGCGAGGTCCACGGATTCCGCGAATGACGCAGCGCGTGCCGTGAGTAGGGTGTCATCCGCAAAGCAGATTAGCCCTATTCCGGGCAGGACCGGAACCCGAAGGATCCAGTCATAACGGACGTTCCAAAGAACCGGCCCGAGGACCGATCCCTGTGGTACGCCGCACGCAACGCGTCGCCGACCTATCGCGCGATTCTCGGACTCGCCGCCCTCCCAAAGGATGTATCTATCCTGGAGGTACGCGCCCAACAGCCTCGTGAGGTACGGGGGACTCCGTGTGCACGAAGCCCCTCCTAATCGTCTCGTGAGGGAGGCTGTTAAAGGCGTTCGCTATGTCTAGCGAAACCGCCAGGACAGTATCCTTTGCTTGGACTGCGTCGTCCGTTACAGATCGCAGTGTCTCGAAGGCGTCCAACGTGGAGCGCCTCCGCCGAAACCCGAACTGCGTCTGTGCTAGCCCCAGCTCCACAGTATCGAGATGCTTAACGAGGCGTTCCGCTAAGATCTTCTCGAAAACCTTGGCGACCTCGTTAAGCAGCACTATGGGCCTGTAGGCGGACGGATCGTTGGGAGGACGGCCTCCCTTGGGAATCAGGCATAATCGGCCCTCCTTCCATTGCGACGGGAACTGACCTGCGCGAATACAGGCATCGAACAGTTCCCGCAGCTGGCCGCGTAGGTGTTTGGCGGCCAGGAAGAGGAGCCGACCCGGAACCCCGTCGGGTCCCGGAGCCGTCTTCCTGCCCCGGAGCCGGTCCAGGGCGACGTCTAACTCTTCCTCGGTGATGGAGTGAGGCTCCACCTCCGAGGTGTCGGGAATGATTGGACCCATATCGGGGGGAGTGAAGATCCCCGGATCCGGGAAGAGCCCATCGATAACCGACCGGAGGACCTCGGGTTCGAGCGTTTCCGTAGCCGTGGAGGTGCAGGGCCGCAACGTGTTGCGGGCCGCACGGTACGGACGCCCCAAGGGTCCCGGTCCAGTGTCTCGAGGAGCTCCTCCCGAGCCCGGGCTTTCGCTCGCAGAATTGCGATCGAAAGGGCCTTTCTGGCCTCTCTGAACTCCCCACGAGTCCATTCTCCTCAACATAGTCTGGAGGACGACGCGCTCTGCTGCGTTTGAGCCTGTGGCTGATTCTGCGGACTGCCCTCCGCAGTTCAGCCAGCTCCTCAGTCCATCAGTGGACCGATGTACGCGGCGGCGGTCGTTTGGCTCGAGGCATAGCAGCGTCACAAATCCTTTTGAGGGATTTGCGCATGTGCTCAGCCTGCGCCTCCAGATTCCCCAGGTCGGCTGGATAGGTCCAGCATTCGATGATAGCCCTCTCCTCGGCCTGCTCCGCGTCGAGCTTGGTAAGAGCCCAGCGTGGGAGCCGGGAGGGGCCCTGAACAGGGTTAGCGCTAGGCGAGGGGGAGAGCTCGAATCTGATGTACAAGTGATCAGACAGAGTCTCAACCTCCTCCAGCACTCTCCATCCTACCACTCTGCGGGCGGCCGCATGTGTGGCGAATGACAAGTCGATGATCGATCCACCCCGCGCACGTACGCAGGTCTGGACCGACCCCTGGTTCAGGATGGACAGGTTGGATTGAAGCGCCCAGTCTTCAACCGCCCGTCCCCTAACATCGGTAATCGCGTTCCCCCAGTATTGGTGCTTGGCATTGAAGTCGCCTAGGACGAATATCGTCTTTGGCGCTAGTCTGCCGACGGCTGCCCTAATGGAGTCCAAGGCGAGCTCGTACTCCGCCAGGGGGCGGCTCCGCGTGAGGTACACGCCTATGATGACGTAACCTCCGCTTTCCGCCACCGCGTAGCCCTTTCCTCTTTCGAGACTGGTGAGTGGTGTGCCAGATCCGGCTCTGGCGAACACGGCTACCACATCGTCGAGATCCCCCACCCAGTTCCTGGCTGGGGGAACGTAATAAGGTTCGCTTATTACGGCCAAGTTTGCTTGCCACTCCGCCATCGCCTGCAGGCACAGGTCCTGGGCGTCGGGGGAGTGGTTAACATTAGCTTGGAAGAGTGTTAGGGGTGTATTGGGCATTTAGGTGTCCATAGGTACCCCCTTTCCACTCGTCGGTCGTTTATTCGCCAACGTCGGGTGGGTAGCGCGTTTGCCCCCCGCCGCGCAGACGGCGCAGTGGGGGTCGCGGGCTGTGCAGTCCGGCTGCTTGTGTCCGCTCTTACCGCAGCGGAGACACAAGCCGGTCCGGTCCGGGCACGAGTCCGGGCAAGTCTGGGTGCCGTGGCCGACGTTGAAACAACGGTAACAACGTATGGGCCGGGCTTCCAGAGCCTCCACCTTCGCCGAGGTGAAGCCCACCAAAAGGTGGCCCCGCTCGGCGATGGCTTTGGCTGCAGAGACGGGGCACATCACGTATGATGCGCCCATCCCCCCAGGTCCTATGCCGATGTGCCTCGCCTTAACATCGTCGCGCAGGCAGTTGCCCACGCTGGCGATGGCACTGCGAAGCCCATCTACTGTGGCCGATTCATCCAGCCCTGAGACGTAAAGCTCCCCACGCTTTACGGGGCGGATGACTTCGGCCATCCTTGAGCGCCCCTCGAAGGGCCTCGGCGACGCGGTTCGCCCTAGTCGCGCTCTCGGGTCCTGGGGAAGTCCAGGAGTCGAGCGTCCCGGGCGGTCCGCGTCACTTTCAGCCCCTCTCTGAGGCCTAGCTCGGTGATATTGACCACCGAGGCGGCCTTCGCGAAGACCTCCCGGTAGCCAATACCGTTTTTGGCCGATTCCGGCAGCAACTTAATGATAATTGCTGCCGATCTCGGCTCCTGAAATACCACGGGCTTCGTAGCCCGTGGCTTGCGCGCCGGTTTCCGCCCCGATGGCGAAGCCGGTGCTTGCGCCGAGGAGGGGGCGGGGCGTTTCCTCCCCGCTCCCCTGCCCTTCTTCCTTCGGACGACCGTGGACCACGCCCCCTCCGGAACGGGGGGCGGGGGCAGGGGCCACCGCAGCCGATGGTGGCGCGACGGCAGGTGCCGCGACGGCGCGTGCCGCGACGGCGCGTGCCGCGACGGCCGGTGTCGCGGCCGCGGGTTTAGCCATGAGTCTGGGGCCGGCAGGGGCCGGTGGCCCGGGCTTAGGCGCCGGAGCAGAGGCGGCGGCGAGCTGCGGCTCGGCGCAGCTTCTTCGCCCTCTGCTTTACTCCCCCTCTTCACCTTCTTCTTGGGGGGAGGGGGTGGCGGTGGGGAGTCCGCCACCCCGACGACGGGGGCTACCACCACCTCCATCGGTACCGGGGGAATTACTTCCCCCGGGGCCCGGCGGGCGGCGGCGGCAGCTCCCGCCGTTTTAGGCAGCGGTTGTGTCTCCGCGGCCTTTTTCCTGTCCGCTGCAAGCGGCGGGCGGCAGCCGCCCCTCAATCCCGGCAAGCCGAGCGTCCAACATCGCGCCCACCGTGCGGGCGATGATATGCGTGAGCATATCATAATCCACACCGGTGTGCGCAGCGGTTGGTGTAGGAACCGGCTCCGCCACAGCGGCGGTAGCTGGAACCGTTCTGGGGACCGCGGCGGATATATGAACCGGCTCGGGGGCCGGGACTTTTTCCGCCGCGGCGGCCTTGGCCTTCCGCTTAGCGGGCACGGGACCCGGCTCCGCCGTTACAGCGGGAACCGGGGCCGCATCCGCAGCGGGGGCCTTCATGGCCTTCCGCATCTGCTCGAACTCCTTGCGGTAGGAGAGGTTCTCCTCCCGCAAGGCGCCGAGCTCGGCGCGCAGCCTGGAGTTCTCGTTGCCGAGTCTCCAGGCTTCCGACTCTGGATTCCGCGTCACCAGCGTGTCGACTATGTCCGACAGCCGGGTCGCAGCCTCCTTCAGTCGGCGCACGTATGCGCCCTTCAGGTTGCCCGACGTCTGGGCGACCTGGAGGATGTCGGCGACCTGGGCGCTCGCCGCTAGGCGGAGCTCCCCAGGGCCGAGCACACGTACGTCCCCTATCAGCGCGGCGCACTGGCTAGCCGCGGCCAGTTTGGCAGCAGTGGCCTTCCTGGCCCTGCGACCCTTTTCCCCCCCTTCGGTGCGGAGGTAGGCCTCCGCACCCGCGAGCACGCTCGCCGTCGCGTCGCCCGTGCGACGCAGCGGCGATCGCGCCCGCGCCGGCGTGGAAGCAACCGATGTGCTTTCCGAGTCGGCGCTGCGGTCCCAGAATCGCTGCCTCGACTCGGGGACGAAGCTGGACGAAGCGGTGGCGGCGACAGTCCCAGTAGGGAAAGAAGACAACATCATCGCCGCCACCGCACCTATATCACCATCCCTAACAACGACCCCGGTCGTTGGCGCGGGTGAAGCCCGCGCGGCACCCGCGCCGCAACCGGTGTCGCGGGGCGGTCGTCCCCCACGCTGCGCACGGGTGAAGCCGGTGCGCAAGCCGATGCCGAGGGCACGGGTGAAGCCCGCGCGCTAGTCGACACCGTCGTGGGGCCATCGCCCCCCGCTGTCGCCGAGCCGGCCGCTGTGTACACCGACCTAACCGGTGTCGGCGCACATGCAGCCGCCTCGGCGTGCGGGCCGCAGAAGACGCGAATCGCGTCGTTGAGTGCGTACTCCAGCGAATCTGGGACGCTGCCCGACGGCGCGATGTCTACGTGGTCCACGAAGGCGCTTGGCCCCTGCACAGGTGAAGCCCGTGCAGGTGGCGTTTGCTCCCTGTAGACATTCTCTACGATGGCGTTCGCCGCGCTCACGGCCATGAGAACGGCCGAGTTCGCGGCGAGCACCACCTCCCTACCTACGGCCGTGTGTGCCGCGCTCTTGCGCGCGGCACGCATGGCGGGAACCCTAGGCGCGGCGGGAGCCGAAGGCGGCCCCATCGTCGCGCTCTCCTTTTCGCGGGGCCCGGCGGCGGTGAGGTCGACCACCGCCGATGCACCCCTATCGAAGCGGGCAGCCCGGTAGCCGTGACAACGGCTGGACCCGGGCGCCCGAGACGAGGTTCCGCGGCGCTGCGGCTGCGACGAACCAGGAAGACTTCTTTTCCCGCGTCTCCCCTATCTCCTTCATGGCCCATCCATTGTTGGAGCCGCTGTGATCCCGCTTGCGCGGGACACTCGGCTCCCTGGGGAACCTTCGGGGTACTTGGGCCGTCCATTACTGGAGGCCCTGACCCGAGAGGAGACCAGAAAGGCGCGCGAAAACACTACACACACAAAAACCGTTACAAAAGCGCGCGCAACTGATTTTGCGCACGACACTAGCAAGCGGAGAGAGAAATGGGACTCACCGGCCAAAACTGCTTTCCGCACCGCAATCCAAACGAACAAACACTAGTACACTATCACCTGTACACAGAACTAACAATTTATCGCTTTTCCAGGTAGAAAAGCGCGAAAAATTGTATTAGATAGATGTGAGGAGCGCATTCGTGACCGCTACGCAAGGAAGCTGATCGCGAACTGGCCATTAGAATCCTACATTATCCCTCAGGAACATAGGCTATATTTAATTTAAATAGGACCGTGTACAGTACAGACAGTAGGACAATGCCTGCCGGGATTGCTCGGACTTTTGTGCCGAGCTAGTTCCTCTTTGTTTATAAAATGTCTGCTAGCTCGCTGTGTCGTTTGACATAGGCCTCCTCTAACTGCTTCCATTGCTCTCTGTCTGCCGGGACTCTTGTCCAATACGGTCCCAGGGCCAGGCGAAGATCATCTTCCCATCTTAGTGGACGCTTCCGTGCTGTTGCACCATCCCTTGGATACCATAACATGACTGCTAGTTACAATAAATAACAATATCGCAACACAAATAACGCGTTAAATATGCGTAAAACGATCGCTAACACCAATACTATCCCAGGTGTAGTAACAGTAACATTATGTAGTGTTACGTCAATAATAATAGAATTTATTGTAATACGATTTTTCTATTCAATTACAGTACGTGAATGATGGATCTGAAGAGTCTTTAGATTCGTTTAAACTGATAGCGGTGACGGAAAACAATAAGGAGAGTGAACCATTCTATGTTAGAATAACAATAGTGCCGGTCAACGATGAGACACCAATTGTGGCAGCTAACACAGGTCTCTGTGTTTGGGAAGGAGGCACATTTACCTTCACCAGGAATGAGTTATGTATGTAGAATGCTACTTATTTCTTCTTTTGCTTTAATTATAGTGTCAATAACGAAATAGAACATCATTATTAATAGTTATTTATGATACTAGTGCTCAAAGTTGGTTTTTACAAACGTGTAGAGGAATGTAAGCCCGAGATGAGGCGAGGGCTTACTGTAGTCATGTATTCGACGGCCTTTGTGGTTGAGCGGGCTAAGCCTTTGACGGCTTACCTCACTGCAACGCAGAGGTTCCGGATTCGGTTCCTGCTATGGGAAATTTCGGAAATTTTTCTCCGTTATTTACCGTGGTCTGAGTCTGGGATCGGCCCCAAAATAGCCCTTTCTATATTACCCATAACACGGGTGTAAATTGTTTAATTTCGGGATATACAATAATATGTGTGTTTGTTTGTAAAAACTAGCAACCGCACGTGTGTCATATTGAACATTTACGAGAAAGCAGTACAACAGGTAATGAAACGAACATAAATTTCAGTCGGAAAGTCTTAATCTTTTAGGTTTCTAATATGAAAATGGCGCCACGTGCGCGTGATGAAAATGAGAACTACATCTTTCGTCTCATTTCCTCTATGGTATGAAACTGAATCAAATGTATTGATCAAAAGTGCTTCCAAGGAGGTTCGATTATTCAGATTATTTACTCTGGCAACGTGAAACTCCTTGGAAGGATTCATTTTTTTTAAATAGTTACTTAGGTGATAGTGTCTATTTTACTACATGTTCCATTGTGTGATGCGTAAGTTTTAAATTTTGAACCATGTATACATGTATGTTGAAAATGTTATTTTTATTGTTGGCCCTTGCCAACAATAATAAATAACATTTTTACACAAGCTGATTTTCGAACCCCGGCGCCCAACATGTAAACAATGTAACATGTGTAAAATGGCCGTGGCTGGTTTATAATAATAAAAAAAATTAGTAGAGTTTATTTTTATGTTTCAGATGTCAACGATATTGATACTCCTTTAGAAAATGTTACTATTAGAGTCGTGGATATTGTGTCTGGTTACATTGCAATGGAAAAAAATATTGACATGGCTGTAAATCACTTTACACAGGCTGATATTGATAGTGGAAAAGTTGTGTTTGTACATACAAGTGAGTTGTTTTTTTTATTTGCTAGGCTATATATTAATTATATATCATAATTCACTGTGGAAAAACTTTACTAAGAATGACAACTGCCCAGTGAAAGAGGTAATGTTCTAAAAACTCATATAATAATAGCTCATTAACGCCCCATTGCTGGGCTCGGGCCTCCTTCTATAGGAGAACGGACAATAAACCTGCTACGCTTGTCCAAGGTGGCTTGGCAGGTTTGACACATCAGTTATCTCGATGTACAGGTTGCATCACGATGTTTTCCTTCACCGTTAGCACGTGGTAATTGTAACAATATAGACATTAGGTCAGAAAACTGCCTAAGTGATGCATGGGTTCCGGCCAGGACTCGAACTCGCGCCCTTTGAGCCTGGGACGCGGGCGCTAGCCGCTACGCTACTACGACTTAAACTCATAATATATCGTTATGAACAATTTTCCACAAACATCATGCACTTCAAATTATGATACATCTATTTTAGTGATATCTAGCGAGTAAAGTGGAACATCAACAGACTCTCATATCAATTATTATTCTTCCACTTGTACTATAAACTCCCTAAGATCTTCAATGATACAACTTTTATATAAGAGTTAGCTCTCGATTTTTAAATTTGCTTTTAGTGCAACTTTGCAATCATGTCTTTGGAATACCGTAAATTCTTGACAAAAAGTATTCCATATTGTCCTGTAATTCAAATAAATAATAATAAAAAATCCCACCGTTGATGAAACATTAGTCTAACAATCAATAAATATATAATGATAGAATAATCAGCTATAGTGTGTTAAGTAGCAATCGCAGGTGACAAATGTATGTTTTACCGGACTATAAAAATATTTAAACACTTAATATTTTTTTGCAGATGGCACAAAAGGCAAAATGATATTTAACGTAACAGACGGCCTGCACGAACTATCCAAAATTACGTTCCTTATATCTACGAAGTCAGTCTCTCTCAAGCTGATACGAAAACAGAACCTCCGAGTATTCCCACTAATGCGAGAACCTTTGAAGAGCAACCATTTGATGTTCAAATGTTCTGATCCAGCACGAACTATAATATACAAAGTGGACAGAGCTCCAACCTTAGGCAGATTGGTGATGTTGAATGGTGAAAGTCATCATAAAACTATAAAACAGTTCACTCAAGAAGATTTGAATAACTCTATAATTTATTATGAGCATACCCACCCATTTTCTGACCTGTTTACGAATGACTCGTTCATATTCACTGTAGAAGCTCCTCTTGCCAAACCACTGACAGATCAAGTTTTCAATATCGATATTTCGGTCTCTTCTGGTGGTCTGGCAAAATATGTGCAAATTCCCCTAATTAAAGTGCAGGAAGGTGGCAAAGTACCTATTAGAATTAACGTTACTTATGTGATAACATATTTGGAAACTCAGGCAGGTCTTCGTCAACCTCAAATCGAAGCGCAGTGGTCGAAACCATCACATGGGGAATTAAAACCCTTATTATTATCACTGACACAGTCGCAGTTGGAAACCGGTGTTGTAGATTATGAACATGATAATACCGATACTTTAAATGATAAAATAGATATGGCTTTGTATTTGTTGCCCGAATATGTCTTACTTTGCAATGTGACTATACCTATTCACATCGTACCTATCAATGATGAACCATTTAGACTATTGACCGATACGCCCCAAATACAAGTAGTTCAAGGCGAGAATTATACTTTGACTAAGAATGATTTATTAACAGAAGATGCTGATACTGGTCCTTCGGGAATTTTGTATGACATTATAAGTGGACCAACTCAAGGAAGGATTATTATGGTTGATAGAAATCAGACTGTAGATGAAGCTGCTTCCATTAATAAATTTACTCAAGACGATATCAATAATGGAAGAGTAATATATGAACATTCAGGAATATTACAAACGGCAACATTTTATTTTAGAGTATGGGATGGTCAATTCAAACCAACATACACAGTTTTCACTATAGATGTAATACCAGTGATATTAAATGCAACGTCACTACATCCTATATATTTACAACAAGGTTCTAATGTTGCAACAGTTAGTACTGAACAAATACACATAGAAACTAACGCGAAAAAATCTAAGGTGTGTTATAATATTACTAGACAACCTTCGTTTGGCATGATTTATGTTGGAAGTAACCCAGTCACTTATTTTACTCACAGAGATTTGATAGACAAAGTTGTGATATATATACAAAATGATATGACAACTGCTAATGATACTTTTGAACTAATAGCTTATGTACATAACAGTAATGCGACTAAACCATTTTTAATAGAAGTAATAGTACAACCGTTAATGGCCTTAAACAATTTAAGAATTGAAAGTGAAAAAGGCAAAGTAACCTTAAAATCAATGGACGCTACAGGCTTAGCGAAGTTAACAGCAAGTGATCCGGTATACACAATACTTAAGAAACCCAAATATGGGACTATTAAAAAGATAATAAGGAGTTCCGGAGAAAAAACTAGCGCTAGAGAACGTGAAGTGGCTTATTTTACTCACGAAGACGTAAAGGCTGGTGTAATTTATTTTGTGACAAAGAAAAAGTTGTCAGATTTGAATGGTTTAGAGGATAGCTTTAGGTTTTTGTTAGCAGCTACTATTTTTCAACCAGCCGTTGGTGAGGTTAAAATTTTTATTGGGAATAGACAGAAGAAAAATCTTCCTGGACCTAATGACCCTGAGAGTCACGAGGGAGTGCCGGTAAGTACCCAGTTCAGAATGCATTTGATTCTTATAAAGTACTAACTTTAGTAAAACAAAATTATTTATTTCTTATTATCAGAAGCTGGTACCTTATCTTATTGTTATATATGTATTATATACAATTGAATATACTGTTACAAGTGTGAGGACTCGAATTAAAGATGCCGTTGGAATTACTATAGAATTTATTAGAACTATACAAAGACGTATAACACAGGTACAAATATAACTGGACACAACCAGTACAAACTGCACAATTCAATAACACGCGCAAAGTCTGTCACTATACAGTTTATCGAATGTACACGTCTTGCTCGTATCATAATCGTCGCTTGACTGCCTCACCCCTCCGTTCGGGAATTATTTTATACTAAAATCTATACGATATAACAATCGACCGCGTGAATTGAATTTTCCAAGAACCACACCTAGCCACTGCCTACCATAAAGGATTACAATACACAATAGGCTTTTTTCTAATTACAAATTTTAAACACAAAGTAAACAAAAGAAGTTCAAATGCGGGTAGGTAATAAACTGTGCTTTATAACAGGCAGATATACATTCACATTTGTCGGCGTGCCTCGTGGAATTTTGGCTAAGTTGTAACAATACGTTTTGTAGACCTCTCACGCGACCATAAGGGCTGGCGTCTCGTGTGCTCAGAGGTTAAGCATTGCTATACAACGAGGTAACACCGCCAGCCTCCTGGGAACGTTCCCGATAAGTGACTGTTTTGGAACCAATATCTTACAGACAATAAAGTACTTTTTTTTTTTAATCAGGTGGCGAACGGCGATTCCGCATCGTACTACAACATGATGACTCTCTTTGCCTTATCTGGCACAGTATTAGCCATAGTCGTGATATTCGGCCTGGTGAAATGCCGTCGGCTGTTAGCCAGGGATCAAAACGCTCTTGTGAAAATCCACGGTCAAAGCCAGGGTGCCGTAGCTCCTATACCATTGCCGAGGCCACCTGACCACCTCATGCCGTCACCGTCGCAAGGCACACCGCCTATTAAAAGGTTAGTCGTTTTCAAAACCTGTATAAGTACTAGCATTTGCCCGCGGCTCTGCTCGTGATAAATTTTGGAGACGGAGTCGAGGACCGGTCGCTAGGAATCCCAAACGCTCTCCTCAGAAATTTTTAAGTTAGTTTCTAATTGATTGTTTAATTAATTTGACGGCCTCGGTGTTTGAGCGGGCCAATCCTCCGGTTTCGATTCCTCTTATAGTAAATTTCGGAAACGAATTTTCTCGCTTTACGACATTTTTTATATTTATAAATTCGAAATACCTGTAATGCCGTCTAACGAAGTTAGAACTAACCATGAGAGAGAGAGAGAGAAACACATAAAAATTGAAATGTCACTGTCGTGGCCATGACCATGTATTTGTTAGTGAATTGCAACAGTGGAGCCAATAAAACATGATCGCAGCGACGCATGTCCGGCTATAATCATCTGTCTCTCGTGAACAATACATTTATTCTGGATGAAAGGCACTGTATGTCCTTCTCTATAGGTCTGATAACGTATGTGCAAAATTTCATAATGATCTGTTGCTTAGTTAAAGCGTGAAAACGTCATAAACAAACTCACATTCCTTTACAATTAAAAAAGTGTGTGTGTGTGCAGTTCACATGCAGTAGAAGTGAAACTTCAGAGAATATACTCACAGATAATTCTTCTCTAATTTTTAATATCTATATGTTAATACGTGAAGCAAAAACTTTGTACCCCTTTTTACGAAAATTGCGCGAACGGAGGAGTATGAAATATCGAATACTATATTTTTTTTAAATTATGCATAAAAAATACATTAAATTAATAAAAAAAAACATTACACACACTACCATCTATTTCACACACACACGCATATATACTCTTTTGTTTATTGTTGCCTTGGCCAAATCTGTGATTATAGAAATATAGTTTTTGACAACAAATTATTATTGTCGAATTTCGACCAGGGGCGACCACTACTAAATATAATTCCTTTAGCCTACATCCCCTAACATATTATAATTCAAAATGAACTTCTTAAGCATCACTTTAAAATTTTCACTGTTTTAGTCTAAAAAATATCAGTTTTATTTCGGTCTAAATTTAGACCTATGTTTAATCATCGGTCTTATTGACTCTCTAATCAGTGCTGCACAATGTAAAACTCGTATCTCATTCTCTCGCAGGCTTACTCCTATAGATTTTTGTGTTTATCTCTTTTTAGTGTCGCTTTTTCGTTTCATCGAGTTTCAAATCACAACAATTCTAAAGAAGTTTCATTTCAAGAATTTAAAAACGCATGTTGTATATTAACAAGCTACCCTAGATACGCTTTTATTGTAGGTAAACCTAATAGTAATATTATAAATGTGAAAGTAACATACTTTTTGATGGAAAAACCACGCTATATATTTTGCTAAAATTTTGTATATATGTAGTCTCAAGTTCAAAAATGGACATAGGATAGTTTTGATCCAGGAAAATTGGTTTTTTTTTTTTTTGTGGGACGAATCGGTATTCTATAAAAGGGCGACTTCGCGCTATCGTCTAAACAAAGTTTAGTGCAATATAATCTGTATGAATGCTTGCTCTCAACTCACTATAAACGAATAAGCATCGCCATAAAGCCCGGCAATGCAGCTGGTCGGCAATGATCGTCTTTTTTATGCTCGACTTCAGAGTCTAGAGCGTAGACACAGGGTCGCGGAGCTAACTGTCTTCTATCGGATACATTTCGGGTAGTGTGTCTTAGATTTTCACGAGGTGATTCCCCCATCCCCATTTTAATATCGGACAACCAAACGCACCGGTTTGCACCACCGTTACATGGTAGATACACCACCAGTCAGAACCAAGCGTTTCGCTTCATCTTTTCTGGTGCGCACTGCCGAAGAGTGGAATTTTATTTTTGTTTACATTTATTTTATTTATAACGGCAGACAAGCACACATACTGTATAACCCCAAATTAAGCAAGTTACGCTTGTGTTATGGGTGATATACAACGGACCATTTTGGGGCCGATCCCAGACACCCAGACCATAATAAATAACGGAGAAAATACGTTTCCGAAATTTACTATACCAGGAATCGAACCCCGAGCCTCTGCGTTGCAGTTAGGTAAGCCGGCAAAGGCTTAGCCCGCTCAACCACAGAGGCCGTCAAATAATTTACCGGAGTCTGTTTTCCTGATAAATACAATCTTCAAGTCACGAATGAATAGGTATCTTCTAGGTAAGCATGCTCCATCCTAGACTGCGTCGTCACTCAACATCAGGTGAAAACAGTAGTCAAACGCAAGCCTATACTTCCATAAAAAGCCAGTCTTCTGGGAACGTTCCCAACTGGCAGCTCTTTGTTACACAGTCTATAATCGCTCGTACTGTTTATAATTTAGTTTAGTTTTTGATTGTATTTTCTAAGTTAGTTTCAGTATCTTTAATGATATTGTTTGTATAATTTATTGCCTCCAACTAAGGTTTACAATAAATATAACATCTTCTAACACAGATAAATTACAAAATGCTCTCATACAAATATAAACTTAATATTAAAAAAATATATGTCTTTCAGGTATGTGTCATCCGAGCAATCTGTGCATACCGGCGCGAGTACTCCGTTGCCGTCGGGCGGAAGTGTTGCTTGTAAAGTCACTCCTTTAGCTGACGCTGGTGTTCCAGACCTAAACGCCCGATATCCTTATGGCGCTGACGAGCACACTGATGTAAGTTGGAATTTGATATAACACAGTACCATATAAATAGAATCCAGGGCCGGACCAAGGCGGGGTGGGAAATTCAAACTTCGCAGATAAACAACTCTTCATTAACGCAACTTTGACCACTGACAGCGCGTTCCATTAGTAGCTCACAACGCCCAACCAAAATGCTCCGTTAGGCGTTCCACAAGGTGACTGCGGTCGTTGTGGTCGTGGCGAAAACGTCACTAACGACTTCATCATTTTGGATCACACAACGCTCACAACGACCCATATCAAGAGATGGGTCGAATAACCAACCCTTCAACTTGTGTTTAAGATTGTAACGCTGGCAAGCAAGTGGAACGGAAAAATCGCGGTCGTTGTGAGTCTCTAATGGAACGTAGCCTGAGACGTCTTAGTCCAGTACTTTAAGCACATAAATTACTTTTCGCAGGGCGCGTAGGCATAGGATGAAAACTACAGATGCACGCGGTCACGCAGGCCGTCACTGGCCGTTTGATGGCTGCAATGTTGATGATCATTATGGTAAAAATATAGGCGAGCCGGGGCGGCATGTTTCAGTTTTTGCCCCCCCCCCCTCTCGAAAAATTCAAGTTCCGGATCTGATAGAATCATAGGCATGACAATCCCTATTGTTTGTCACTATTGATGACCCTAAACAATACAATTCTTTTTTTCAATTACTTTGAAATAGGCCGAAGATTGGAGCAGCTACGAGGCGAGTGAATCGGCGTATCCTATACGGGCTCCCGGCGTCGGTCCTGCGAACCCTATGCTTCGTCGCAACCAATACTGGGTCTGACCCAAGGACACATTCACCTTGCCTAGGGTTTCTACTACCACCACAGGTACGGTTATAACTTTTATCATCTTTTTTAATGTCTAAAGCTGGCAAGCAGGCAGACGGCCCACCTGATGGGAAGTTGCCCAATTCGTAGAAAGCAATTTGCAACACCAGGGGTGGAGCTAACGCGCTGCCAGCCTTTAGGATGTGATTAAGAGCAATGGGATATGGGGTGGGAAAAATAGGATGTGTGAGGCCCCCGCCTGCGAGGGCACGCGGAGTTGGGACAACCGTTTTCCCGTAGCCCTGGCATAAGGCGCAGGACGGAACACCCAGGGGTTTTAGTGAGTATCCCTAACCTGCGAGTGGCAATAGAATGGCACCAGTTCTGACTGGGCATGCTAGTGCCGCCCCGTCCTGGCGAATACCACTCACGGGTCGCGAACTATCCCCCCAAGGCTTTGTGCTTGATTTGATTTATTGATGTATAATTTAGCACAGTTAAAGACTATGGTCAATGCATGAATTCGATGCTGAAGTAAATACAGATAATAGATATGGGTGTTAGAGTTGTCGATAAGATTGGGTATACAGATGTATCAGTAAAAATATCCAATCTCATAAACGTGTAAATATAATATTGCGCATGTGTGCGCATCACGCAAAAGATAAGGTTTCTGCATGTATAATCTTAAGTTAAATTAAGAACAATTAAGCGAGTAAATACATTGAAAGTACAACAATTCTTCGTCTTATTTTGTACTCCCCTCGCGACGATTGAGCCATGAGTTCACGCACCACACACTTACTTAAACCGCCGAAAGCATCCGATCGGATACAGCGACAGGCGAACGGAGCCGATTGCGCGTCGCTGCGTACTTTCGGCTACGATCGCGTGTCGCGGAAGACGCCCGCGGTCAAGCTGCTGTGCGCGGCTCGGTAATATAGATTTTAAATACTGTGTACACGATTTAATATCGTTTCAAGATTGTAAAATCCGTTCCGATCTGATGCGATGCGAGCTATTTGCTGGAAATCATCCTGAAATAATAATAATAATAATAAATATTTTATTGATCTAAAGAAACACACATGTTTACATAATGACCGAACAGTTCGTTGCACTGCGAAAGTATAAAACTGTGCTGCAGTGACAACTCCCACCGCAAGACAATGAAGTATATTATAGTACTAGCTGATGCCCGCGACTTCGTCCGCGTGGTGCGGTTTTTTAACTATCCCACAGGAACTTTTTAATTTTTCGGGATCAAAAGTATCCTATATGTTGATTAGGGATATAAGCTACCACCATAGAAATTTTCATTTAAATCGGTCCTGTCATTTCAGAGATTAGCCGGTACAAACAGACAGACAAACAGAGAAACAAAAAATTGAAAAATATCTACATTAGTTCTATTTCACTTCTTACATCCCCCTGACTCGGTTTTTAGCATTTTTTTTCATTGTACAGAAATTCGACCCCCACAATTTTATTATATGTATAGATTATAGCACTGGATACATTGCAAATATAATGAACTTAAAACTAAACATAGAAAATAACGAACTCAAGTGTCATTAGCGGCTTTGAGCGCGCGACGTGTGTTTGTGTGAGTGTAAGTGGGCACATGTGTGTGTAGGTATGTGGTTTGTGCGTGTGCGCGTGCTATCTAAAACTTATAAACCGTTCCTCCACTGCTGAGGATCGTGATCTTTGCAGGAGTGAATTTTTGCTCTCTAGGTTTTAGCAAGGTGGAGGATTCATGACCGATCTTGTTGGAGGACCGAATTTATGAATATGTCCTGCTGTGCCATAATGCGTTATTGCAATCGTATCGTAATAGTAGTTCTCTGGCGTCATAATGGTAGCGTAATGGTTACTTCTGTATGTGAAAGTAATTTTAATTTCACTGTGTTGTATTGCTGTACAAACGATGATTAAAAGCTTAAGGCTGAGGCATTATGTTATTACGGATTATTAGACGGATGAACCAAATTGAATCAATGTGATTGAAAGGCACAAAATTGAAAGTGCACAATGGTATTCAATGATATTGAACATTTCAAGTTTATGTTTATACTTGCTCTTGTCCGCGGCTTCGCTCGCGTTATAGTTATCCCACGGGAACCGTACATTGTTCCGTGATGAAAAGTAATTTATGAGTATGTGCAATTTCAGACTGTAATCCATCTCTTTATCAAATTTCATCCCAATCCGTTCTATATGTTGTGACGTGATTAAGTAACAAATACAAAACTTTCGCATTTATATTATTATACCCTTTCCAAGCATTTATTTTAATTTTGACAGCTCGATGACAGATCAATTAGAAATGTCCTAATGCGTTACGGACTCGATTTGTTATAAAAATTGACTTAATTTATAAATAAGTTTTAATCAATTTATCTATATATTAGTTATCAAAAGTAAAATAAACTTAGAATATTCTATTTAATTGGGCAAAATAAAACGGTACTTATAATAATTGCGGTAATATTTTTATTTAAAGTAGAATATTTTTTATTTTCAAATCGAATACTTTCGATTTATTTACATTTAGTGTTGATGTTTTAATAGTCTGTGCGTTACTGACTCACAGAACATCACTATGGCGTCACCCACAACAATAATTTACGACAATTATGTCATTTGTTTCACGTGTACTTTACTGTCAAGTTAATATGTAACTTGATAGACGTACAAACGTCAAAAGTAAAATGAACTCTTGGAGTATAGTATAGATAGGTGGGTCGTTTTGGTTGAATCAATTAAATTAAAATTCAAAAGTTTTATTCAAAATAAGTTCCGCTGGAGTAAACTTTTTAAAGGTCATACGTATAGTTAAAATTTAAATTTACTTCCTATTCTATATACACCGCTTCGCAAGGTGTTATTGCTGTTAAGGAGAAGAAGCGGCAAGTAACTCTCCAGCAACACGTCAAGCTGAAAACTATTTTTCTTTCTATTTATTATACAATTTATATCTCAAGCTCTTTTTTTATAAGTTTTATACAGAAGCATGTTACAGAATTACTTATTCAAAGAATTAATGGAGTTGTAGCAAACAGTGAATACTGAGTAAGACAAAGAAACAATAAAAGGAAAGAAGACTATTCGTGGCGTTATAATAATGCGGAGACGTACTAAAAGTTTATACTGCGACATATCTCCATCTATCTATCATGCAATCTAAAAGATGGCAATATCAGTCTACTACTATGCCTGGTGTTGAAGTTGTGAACAGCCTTATACTGCTTGTAGGCACTCAAATTATTACGACTATTGTTATGTATGTAATATAACAAGTAGGTAGATACAAAAATTATGTACATTCATTCTCGGAATAGAAAATATTGCGAACAGTTGTTGTTTTATTAAAAAGCCTAAAAACTATCTAGTAATATCTCTCAGTGGCGATGAGGATCGAAAACGGACCCTAAACAGTGTCGATTGCAAAGATAAGTGAGTTTCAAGTGGCACGGGATGACTGGAATTTATACGTGGAGCGGTCGGAACATTATTGTAAATGGAATCAAAAGCGAGTTATATGTATCGACACTTATAACAGTAATGGGAGCGGAAAGCTACGAATTGTTGGTAAATTACATTATTAATGACGGCCTCTGGGGTTGAGCGGGCTAAGCCGTTGCCGGCCTACCTCACTGCAACGCAGAGGCTCCGGGTTCGATTCCTGGTATAGGAAATTTCGGAAACGTATTTTCTCCGTTATTTACTATGGTCTGGGTGTCTGGGATCGGCCCCAGAGTGGTACGTTGTATATTACCCATAACAGAAGCGTAACTTGCTTAATTTGGGGACATACAATATGTGTGTTTGTCTGCCGATTATTATTAAAAATATATTGGCAGGCGACCGTCATAATTCCGACTTCCTTAAAGCGTTCTCTAAGAGACTCCCGAGGGCCGAGGTTGTAAATTGACCTTACGGCTCTTTTTTTTGTAAAACGAATATAGTCTAAGTCAACAGCGTTGCCCCAAAGTAAAATACCACAGGCCACGATACTATGAAAATAACTAAAATAAACTAGTGTTACTTCACGTACATAGAATAACTTATTGCTACATAATTAGCAAGGTTATAACTAAGTAGTCCATGTACGTGCTAAAATATGTCAATACAGAAAACAGAAAACCTTCAGAGATGCATCTACGAATATGTTTAGGTTTTACATATTTTCAAGTAGCAGTTAAGATTTCTGTATATATAATAATCTTAAGTTTAATGTTAAATCAATTAAGCAATAATTACATAGGGAGTACAACATCTAGTATTATTTTGTACTTCTCTCTCAAGCGGTCGAGCCTAGCTTCCACGGCGATGGAGCCATGGGCTCTCGCCTAGTGGTGCGTCACCCTATCCAACGGAGTAATTATCATCGACACACCACCCAATTATTACAACCCCTACAAGTGATGACCCCGACGTGATTTGAACACGCAACCTTCTGATTTTAGCAGTCGCTTCGTCAGTGAACTGCCTAACTCTTCTGATTGCATATTGTGGCGAGTGATGGTAGAACAATCGAGTTGGCTTAAGAAGTTTTCGAAAAAGGTAGAAGATTCTGGAAGGAAAAGACAGAGATAAATAGATGTTAGAAAGAGATAGATGATGAACAAAAGTTCTAGAATAGAAAGTTCGGGAAGGAAAAGACAGAGATAGATAGATGTTTAGAAAGGGATAGATTGTAAGTATAGGAATAACGAAAAGAAGATCGAAATTATGGTACCAGAAGATTCTTCCGGGTATATAAGCAGCGTAAGGCACGCCTACCGAGTAGTTAGAAAGAGTTGGAAAAGAAGTTTAATAGAAGACAGTGACGAGTTTAGTGGTGAATTTAGTGAAAAGTTTATTGGGCAGTTCAGTGAAGTAGGAGTTTAGCGTAGTATAAAAGGAGGTCCAGAACCAAGCTACGCGCGGTAAATTCGGAGGTGAACACCACAGCAGCAGGAGGTGGTCTATGCAATATTGGCGACAGTATTGTGAGTGAGACATCCTATCGCCGGGACAGTGCGTCGTTAGTTGTGCGTACAGGGACAACTCTGCGGAGAAGAATCACGTACGGCTGTGTAAGTCAATAAAAGCGTTTAGTTAAAAGAACTGGTGTTTCCTTCCAATCCTAAGTGCTTACCACCGCTCGCACGTAACAATATGTAGCAAGCAACTTTATAAAGTAAATGATTAAAATGTGTATGTTTTCATATTTCCAGTTACCCTCAGCGCACATAACAAATGTGTAACGTTAAACCGCCGCCTGCAGAGACGAGGCATCGAACTAGTTCCTACACCTTTTTTACTGAGCAATTATACTGTTTGCAAACATGACTGTGAGATAACACTTTAAAAAACATATAATTTTTTAACAGGAGTTTTGTACCTATACATTTATTTGTAAACCAAATGCTCACCTCACCCTTAACTCTAAAAAAATAAACAGCTGTTTCCTATGTCTCACTATACATACATCAATTTGCCTTACTACTTTTGATATAAACTGTATGGAGTTTACATGTAATGCCAATTTTATATCAACAGTAAGGTAGAAGAATAGATAGTTAAGACACAGGAAGCCGGATCTAGAGAAAATCAATTGTAATTGTTAGCTTTACTCGTTTGAAATAGTTACCAATGGCGAGTTACTGTATCTTACCGACCGTTTATATGCCTTACTATCGGTTAAAATTTGACATAAGCTCCATAAAAGTAATGTCATAATTCAATCGATGGTAGGGCAATTCAATGTATACTAATGATACAGAAACCGGCTATTAGTGTATCCATCAGTGGCGAACGCCCGATATCTACTTTAAAACCAGTAGGTTTAACAAATTTATTTGATGTTTATTTTCTTTAATTTAATATTACAATACAACTTATCTTCACTTATAAATCGTACTCTTAATTACGCCACTCGCACAGAGCTTTCGCCACTGATGTTCACATCACATATACAATAGGAAATATGCATGTAATTCTAACAGGTCCAGTATATCGATTTTAAAGCTCTATTAGCGTATAATTAATTACATGTTATATAATATCCTAGTTTATTTAGAGAGCATTCATTCACGCAGGTGTATGCTCGAAATTTTTATCTAGGCGCTATAGTCCCTCGAAAAATTCAGACTCCAAATAAATAAATTGTCCCTTTCCGAGATAAAAAGTATCCTATGTATATTCTCTGTATTGAGATCACATGTCAACCAAATTTCAGTTCGAACGGCCCTGCAGTTTTTCCGTGAAAGTGTAACAAACACAGTTACTTTCGCATTTATAGTATTAAAAATATGGATAGTGTTAAAGATACTATCGAAATTTAAAATCTCAAGACGCACTGATTGAATCGTGACGACAAAGTACACGTTCAGGTCGTCAATAAAAGCTCATATCCTGTTTGTTCTTAACAAATGCCAATATTGTTGTGCTACATCAGTATTCACAATATGCAAACGCCCCAAAACGAGGGCGTTTGAATAGTTCGAATCCGGTTACATGTTTTAAAATATTTATTTTCACGTCAAATTATACCTTTTTTTTAATCTTTATATTTTTAACATATAGAATAATACATGCATATTTTCCATATATTATCACTTGTCCTTTTAAGAATATAAGATAATTTTAGACTCCTCCATATTTTGGCTATTAGATTTTATTGGTATGTATAGCCTGAACATTTGCTTTCGTATTTTTCGTATTTCATCCAAAATTTGAACTATAAGTTTTATCATTCATTCCTTATTCGGTAATAATGATATGAAGGAAATTGCAGACTGGTAATAAGAAGTCTGTCAATGATTACCAGTGCTTATAAATGACTTTTTGTCTTGAAAGTATATGTGAAAATAATAGAATAAATTTCTGTCGTCTAGAGGATTAAGTGTTGGCTCACTTAGTTCAATGGAATGCAGAGGTATCGGGTTCGATATTTGGCAGTATATTATTGTAAATGATCTCTCAGTTTTCTTTGGTTTGGGTGTCGGGGATCAGTTCCAGAGTTGATGTAACACTCACCTTGGGAACATACTTTGTGTGTTTGTATACTGATTGGAAAAATACGCACCTTATTCCACCCTCGTCGCCAGTTGTAATGACTGTAATAAAACACTATGCGGCGGTATCAAGACTGGTTTATTGAAGTGAAACTTCTTTAGAATTGTTGTGATTTGAAACTCGTTGAAACAGAAAAGTGACACCTAAAAGAGATAAACACATAAATCTATAGGACTAATCCTGCGAGAGAATGAGATATAATATATTGTATTTAATATATTAAACACTATGCTGATACAGATATAGTTGGAAATGTATTGGAGTTTTTCGTTAAGACTTCAAATTTCGTGTTTTAAAGCTTAAATATATTATAACAATATAATATATGAAATGTGACGTCACGAAATTTAGAATCCCTCCCACCCCTTGTCACACTTTGTTTCACTTCTACTGCGTGTGAACTGCACACACACAATTTTACTGTCTATATAATTATAATATATTCAACTACCCGCAATTTACGTATATTACACATCGCACATCCACACGCTTGGTTATAAGCGACGACATCTATTAGGGATTTAAGAATCGCTTTTAAGGATGACACTGTTACACTTGTCGTCTTGCGCTTCCAGTGCTTCCATATCGAGAAGGATACCAGTCTGTAGACCAAATAACATTCGAAAATGTGAAACTGACAAGAACAACAAGACTTTGAAAAAGTTCCCGACTTCGTCGTTTCTGTCGTCTTTGTTTGGACTTGTGAGCTAGTGTTTTTTTATTGGCCACATGACCGAGCCCGCAGCTCGACGTTTGGGAGACTGCGAGTGGGTAGTTGTTGTTTTTTTCTGCGTTACTGTGGATTTTCCAATTCCTCCCTCCAACATAACTGGCAATAACACAGTAACACCACCATTTAGAAAGAATTAGACCCGATGCGCCAAAACTGAAGTTTGTGTTTGTATGTTTTGTATAAATATTGCATGTGTGATTTTGCATTTAGCGTTCAACAGCCCTTCAGCCTTAATCACTGCAAGTAGTTCTACAATCGTTCCTTACATTTGCTGTTATACAAATTGATAACTTTTTGGCAAACCAGCTAAACACCGTTTGAGTAAATTTTTCAGGAGGCTCGATATAATTGTGATATTTTTTGTAGACTACATGAAAAATTTTAAAATACCGTTGGTAGACAATATCCTAAACTTTTATTTTTGATAATGTACCGTCATTTATACATCGTCATTAAAATAATGCAGCTCTTTTATTGGTTAACGGTATTTTTTCCTGTAAAAACATGTAATACGCTGATTTGCTAATTAAGTATCGAAATGTGTAAATAAAACTCTATAAAATTGCCATTTGCTGTGCCAATATCCTATTTATTATATAAATGTTATTTATTTAAGAAATTGTTTGCACTCACTGATTAATAAAAACCACAATGTTGAATTTTATTCTTTAGAGTATGTAACTGACTGACTTCACTTACGTATAGTAATGATGTGGTTGCACTTAGCAAGTTTAATTACGTGTACTTAAAGCATTTATTTGCCTGTTACTTAATTCCAAACATATACCGTCGCACTCAGAGAACTTAAGAAATATTAAAGTAAAGAACAATCTTATGTTCAGTACAGAAACGTACAATGTTGTAATTTGATTTAAAAGAATACTTAAAATTTTATTCCATATTTAAATCACAATTTATGGCAGGTTCTCAAAGTGGGCACACCAGTTAATTGTAAGAGGGTACGCGTCAAAGTTTACATAACGGCGGCTGTTGTGAATCGCGCGTAGAACACGCACGATCATTGCAACACGCAAAAATTAATTCTACAATCGATTATATTTGCGACAAAAAATAATCCCACGCACAACGTTAATTCAATTGTCCAATTCGAAACCTAGCAAGCTGGCTTCCCAAGATATTTTACAACACAACACAATAAAAAATCACGAACTTCCACAATAATGCCTTTTAAAACTATTTTTTAAGCTTATTAGGAGGTTCTATATGTTTTGGTAAAGAAATATATCAGAAAATTCTAATATAAGGCCACGACGAATGCGCAAACATTCATTTAAAAAACAATGTCAGTTGATAGGTTTTAAAATTGCACAGCTGAATTAAGAAAATAATCACATCTGCTGTTCTAATACATCCTGTTTATAAACTGTTTTAAGAGTTTCACCATTTTATTAAAAACAGGGGTTACATAGAGATGTAAGGTTGAGCAACACCGATTCAAGTTAATCATTACGTCCATTCTGAGTGTGGCGGTTAAAGTACTTAAATCTTATTTATTGTGTGAACAGCGATAAGATGAAAGATTCGTTCAGTTAATTCGTCGAATCCCACAGAAGTTCTTCTATATTCTGGGGATAAAAGTATACCATATGCAATAATTACCTTTACACATTTCACTTGTTTTCGTGTTAAATATTATTTTCTATATCGATGGCTTATTATTCAACAAATAAAATGGAATTGAAAACACAATAATTATACATGTATAATACGCGTGTTAAAGGCCAAAATTGGGCATCACCTTAGTATTGTTTTAAACGCTAGGTGCCTAGTTTATTAATTAGTATTGTGATCGTAAGCTTACAAAGTCATAGTTTGCTATTAAGGTAGGTTTCCTAGCTTTTATATCACTAATGGTTTTATTATCACAATATTGATAGTTACTGCTTGTTATTAACGACTTAAATTGTATTTAAATTTATAATTACCAGTGCATTTCAACATTACGTATATTGATTTCGGCTGTATAAGCTTTCACCTTCTCTATTGTTTTTGTTGGACATGCGTTTTGGGTTTCTAATAAATTTATTTTCTGTACATTATTATCAATAGATATCTGTAATAACTGTAGAGTGTATCCAAAATTTCAAACAGGTAATTTGTTCAGTGTCGACTGTTGGTAGAAAGTTTTTGTAATACTGTTCAAAAATATGTTGTATAGGGAAATCAATGTAACACTAAGAAATATTTTATGTTCCCTAAAAGGTATGTTATTTGAGAATACAGTTTGTAAAATATTAAGAAATTCTCAGTTGTAATGCAAGGTTAAATAATGAGTTTATTTTGTATCGTCAGATAGGTGGCTGGTTAGGTTTGGCACAGTTGCAAGCCTTTGTTATTGCGAAGTTGCCAACAAGCAGAATGGGATGTGGTTGCCGTCGTTTATAGACGCTTGCAACACCTGGGGTGAAGCCAGCGCGTTGACAACCTTTAGAATGAGATGAATTCCTTTAGAAAGAATGAAGGGATTAGATAAGGCGACACCACGGAGGGATCAGACAGAAGAAATGGGACACAACGAGGGGAAGCCTTTTTGTACGTTAGCCTCTCTCCTCCAAGTGGGTTAGCGATTACGCTATCAAAAAGCGTGGTAGCGTAATGGCTAGCGCCCGCGTCTCAAACTCAAAGGGTGCGGGATCGAATCCTGTCCGGAACTCATGCACCATTTAGATAGTTTTTTTTACCTCATTTGCATATTGTTACAACTACCACGTCCTAACAATGGTGAAGGAAAATATCGTGATGAAGCCTTTTTTTTTTTTTACATGGGGAAATGCGTTGCCGCACCGTCAGCCGCGAGGGGGATGTCGCGGCCGGTGTGTGGGGCTCCCCCGACGCTGATTAATCAATACGACCGGCGCCGGGTATACCCACTAAAACCCCATGGGAGCCTTCTTCCGCATGAGTGCCGGGGTCACGGTATGTAGCGTTGGCCTTTATCCGCGACCCCGGCGAGCGGTGGGCCGCCTCATAACCAGAGGCGGCCTCTCCTGTGTGCGGGCCGGGGAGGGATTCCCCGGCCCTGAGAGGGTCGCGCGGCTACCTCTCGCGCCCTCTCGCGGCATAGTGCGGGCGGAGGCCTGACTGGATCCCCCGTGGCCTCGACGCCCGCTGCCGCTCGCCCGTGGCTTTACCGCCACGGGCATTACTCCTTGCCGCTCCCCGCGGCGGCTGATGGTGTTGCCGCCGCGGCCGCGGCCTTGTCCGGCGCCATCCGGCTGGCCTGGACTCTTTTCCTCGCGGGCTTGGTCCCACAGGACCTGGAGCCCACCTGGTGACCGGCCGGCCTGCCCGCGGCAGCGCACACAGGACAGTGCGGCTTCGCAGTGCAGGGGGCGGTCACCAGGTGACCGGCTGTCCGCAGCGGTAGCAATGTCCGCTGCGGTCCACCTCGGAGGTGCATGCCGCCGCCACGTGACCAGTCTCGTGGCAGCGGAAGCACCTCTGGGTCCTATGGTGCAGGGCCTTCACGGTCGCGGAAGACCAGCCCACCAGGAGTTTCGTCCCTACTCCGAGGAGTTTCTTGGCGGCCGCCACCGGGCAGGCCACCACCGTCTGGCCCATCCCGTCTGGGCCGGGACGGACCTTTGACGCTTTGATGCCCCCGAAGGGGCATCCCGTGGTCCGCGCGAGGCCGGAGCCTGCGCCACGTCCCCCTTACCTTTCCCCCCGCGTCCTCCTCTTCCTCGCCGCTGAGTGCGGGTGGGCTGCGCTACAGCGGCGGTCGTGACCGGCTGGGTGCCGGACGACGGTTGGTTAGCCTTCGGTTTGGCCTTCTTCTTGCTGACCGTCGTCCAGCCCTGCTCAGCTGCGGCCGAGGAAGGGAGGGGCGCCGGACAGGCAGGCGGTGGCGGGATGGACTTCGCCACCGCCTTCTTCTTGCTGACCCTCTGAGAGGGCAGCGGAGGGTACTCCTCCACCGACGGCCCAGGCGGTAGGCTGGGCGAGCTCGGTGGGGATCTGGGTCTAGCTGTTGGAGGAGTAGGACTCAAGGCGCGGGCTGGCGACTGTGCCAGCTGTGCCGAGCGCAGCTGCTCCTCCATGGCCGCAAACCTGCTCTCCATTGCAAGAGTTATACGTTCCAGGTTCGCAGCCAACGCCGTCTCCATATTTGGCGATGGGACTGGCGGCGCCACGGGAGCGCGCGGCCGCGTCACCTCCGCCTGGAGGCTCCTCAACTCGCTACGGAGGTCGGCGATCTCTGCAGGGCGACCTCGTCGCTGTTGGTGCGAGTGAGGAGCTCCTCTGAGGCCTCCTGGATGGCGGCCGCGGCTTTTTTGAGTGCCTTCTGAAGGGTCCCTTTCAGACCCTTCGACACTTTGGCGACTCCAGTCACCACCGCCAGGGAGTCAGCGATTTGGCGCTGGAGGCCCTTGGCGTGAGCTACGAGAGCTTCGGGAGAGGCCTGGCTCGCGAGGGTGGGGCCGGTCTGCGACCTGGTGACCCTCGCGGTAGCCATAGCTGAGGCTCTCTCCACGATCTCCTTTTCCGTTTGGAGCTGTAGCTCCTCACGTTGGGCCTCCACAAGCGCTCGTTTCGCGTCTGCTAGACCCACATATTCCCCCGTAGTTGGGGGGCGGCCTCTGCCCCGTTTGGCTTCCGGCGCTTTGACAGCGGCCGGGGGCTTACGAGGGGGCAGTATCCCCTCTTCGTCAGAGGACGTTAGAGGGCCAGGAACTGCCTCAATCGCGTGTTGCGGGAGGCAGCCTGGCTCTTGCCCTGCCCCTCCGGCGCTTTAGCTGCCGGGGCCTTTTGTGAGGCCTTGTCGGGGGGGTTCTATCCTCGTCCGCGGATGGTCCGGACGAAGAGAGGTCGTCGTCATCGTCGTCAAGGGGCTGCGACCGCGTGGTGCGGGAGCCACCTTGACTACTCTTCGGTTCCTCGACCGGCAGCGAGATCGCCGAGAGGAACCGAGAGTAAAAAGTCTTTTCTCCGCCCTTCGCGGGCCCTTTCGAGTTGGGTTTTGTTGGTTGGCCCTTCTCGGGCCTCTCCCTAACATCATCGCCGCCCTTCTCGGGCACTACGTCGGTTGGTGTTTTTAAATTTGCATCTGTCATATTTGGTCCCACGAGTCGTAACTTTTTATTGGTGAAAAACTGGGTGTGGTTCGCAGTAGCGACCGGGTTTGCCCCCCCGGCCATTCACCTCTCGCCCTGCGCCGCAGCTTAGGTTAGGGGGATTTTTTATTGAGGTGCTCATCCTCTTGGGCCGGCCAATTAAGGCAGGCCCCGCGGTCCCGTGTGGCCGCGAGACGTGACCACGACACCACACGGGATAACGCTCGGCGGTAGCGCCCATCTCTGGGCCGGCCGCCACTGTCCTCTACGTCCGGGCGCGCGGGGCAGAACCGCGCCGCCCTCTGCTCGACGGTCAGCGGAGCGGAGCTCGACGCTGACGGTCGCCTTCGGATGGGAGGGGTGTTTTTGAGGGAGCAAGTTTGGAAGGAAGGGAAGGAATACAAGGATTTGGAGTGGATAGGTGGGACACCACTGTCACGGAGTGAAGGGGGGAATGTGACAGTGGCGGCTAAGGGCCCCGGGGACGCATCCCCTTGTACCGCTTCCTGGACGGAGACGAGTCCAGGGCGGCACCCCCTGGGGGAATCGTGATGAAACCTGCATATCGAGATAATCGATGTGTCAAATTTGCCAAGCCGCTTTGGACAAGCGTGACAGTTATATTCAAATTCAAGTTTTTATTCAGAATAAGTTCCACTGGAGAACACCTTTTGAAGGTCATATATGGAAGTCAAAATTTAAATCTAACACCCATTCTGTGTACACCGCTTCGCAACGTGTTATACTGTCCGTTCTCCCTTATAGTGGGAGACCCGAGCCTAGCAGTGGGCCGTTTATGGGGGCCTATCCAGGGGGATGGGAAAGGAGGTCGGAACTGTCACCCATCATACGATTAGATCATGGCATTTCACGCTGATATTCTGTGAAAGCACGATATCACACCAATCGAAACGGCCCTAAGAGCTGAAACCATGTGACACCATAATGATTTAACCACATGATTTAACGACGACAACTTTACTGATAGCTTCTTTGTTGCATTATTAAGTTTATTAAAACTTGCAGATAATAGTTTTTAAATAGTATGAGTTTGGAGATGCGGGGTTCTTGCCTCGTTGTGTTGCCACAAATCCTCGCGAATTCTGAGGGTAAGAGTTAAAATAAGAGTTAAATTGATTTTTGTAATAGCACATCTCTCTACGTAAGTAAGATAATCGTTCAAAATTGCTTTTGTTTGGAAAGGTTTCCTTTTTTTAAGAATTTCAATATTATAGTAACCAGCTACGAATATATATGACAATCTTACTGCCAAAAAAGCATTGCTTTAATATATTCCAAATTTATTAAATAACATGCCAAACACTTCAAGTCATGGGATAAGAGTACTAAGAATCATATTCGTCCAGCAAAAAATAACAGGCGATTTGTTTCTTGTTTTTTGACATTTAATTATTTTAGACAAATCAGTCGGAACTTAATTTAATTGAATTTAAAAACTGTGTTAAATAATGAAACATCAAATACCGAGGGAGAAATTATTAAGGGGCTCTTTACAGTTGAATTATTCAGTTTTTTTGCTAGGCGATTACAATTCCTAAAATCCTTCCATGGTTCAAGGTATCTCTTAGTGAGATAAAGTCGATCTCCCTTATTCGTAATAGCTATACGAGGTTTACAGGCGTGTTAAAGAAGAGTTAAAAAAATGCTATTCATAATCACATTCTAAATGGTAGTATGAGTAACACTTTTTTAGCCTACATGTATGTAAACGTCAGTGTAACTATTATGAATAAATGGGAATATGGTTAAGCTTCTTGATACCCTCTTATGATTTAAGTTTTTATTTGAAATCATTGGATATGCTAGATGATGCACTTAAGTATAGACATTTGAAACGTTTTAATTCCTTATCCAATTTTTAAGTATTACTTTAATCGTGAGTATCGCATTGTAATTGATCTTGAACATTGATTACATCTGCCCGCAAAAATAAGAAGTGATCTGTACTTTTGACCACACTCATCTATTCTTATGTGTATCAGGAAGTATATATATAAGGAGTCAAGTTCGGTCCCCACACCCTCATAATGTTAAGGGTCTGTGGACCAAACTGATGACCACAGATTCGGATCCAGCGCGTCGAAATACATAAGAATAGATGAGTTTGGTCAAAAGTACAGACCGCTCTTTATTTTTTTTGTGGTATAGTATTATTAAAACAAATGAAAGATAATCATTTGCTTTTAGTATTTACAAAAATATATTATTTTATATACTTATTCAGGTACAAACATTGTATTATTTATAAGTTAATGATTAATTAATAATACATAAGTTTTTAGTGAGTATACTGTTGAAATAGGGGAGTTGAAATAGAGAGTAGTAATTGTGATACGCCGAGATTTTTGCCAAATTATCAACCCTAAGAATTAAAACATACAGCGTTACGATGTTACTCCTACATAACTTATAATACCCTAGTGTTCCCATCGAGTTGGTTGTAAAACTAGATATTTGTTTAATTGGAACTACTTTTTAATACATTTCTATAGGCGCTGCTGCTATTTTTATTAGTGCATTGGCAAGATTTCTGTGACGACCCCCTCTACTCTTCAATACATAATGAAATAAAAAAAGTTGCAACCAATTCTCTTTTTGCTTATAGTAAGCCATGCCTTTTTTAACTATATAAATTGTATTTTAAATTATGTATTAACGTTTCAGATCATAGTTTCATGAAACATGACGTAGATGTTCATAGTGTTACGAGCTACAGGACTCGAATTAAAAATGCCGTTGGAACTACTATAGAATTTATTACAACTGTACAAACACGTATAAAACAAATACAAATAAAACTGAATGCAACCAGTTCACGCTGCACGATTCAATACAATTCGACACGCGTAAAGTCCGTCGTCTATATCGCTAATCGAGAGTACTCGAAAAACGTCTTACTCGTTTCGTAGGTGTTGCTTGACTGCCCGCCCCTCCATTCGGGCATTGTCTTATACTCCCTACACAGTACAAAGAAATTGGCCGCGCACACTGGGTTTCTGAGAAATAGTAATTTGCACACCTGCGAACGTCCACAAAGTCGAAAACAATAACAATAAGGAGTAGTTCGACGCTAATGATGGTTATAAAACAAGTAGAAAAACAATAGCATGTTTTCTTAATTACAAATTCAAAACAAAAGAATTCCTTAATCCGGGAAGGACAATAAACTGCGCTTATCTTTGATGTCATGTAACAATAGAAATAATGTTTCAGAGATTTTGCCGCTCCATAGCTCAGTTGTACAAATTCAAAACCTAGCAAGTGCTCCACTTTCTTAATAAACTTTATTCGTTTCTATCAGCACTCTGTTCGATTTGATTTTTTCATGTGACGATTTTGCGCTATGTACCGATTTTGTTATATATTTTGTACGTATTAAAAAGTAGTTCTAATTAGGCATAGCAGTTGTGAAAATTTAAGAAATAGGTATTTGCTGTTAATGAGTATTAATATTAATGTAATCTAATTAAAACAGTATTAAGTGTGTTACTAAAAGTATTATTCATGTACTTCGATGAATTACAAATATTCATTTTCTTAACATACAGTTTGAAATTGTTTATATTGTTTTTAAGATTTTCATCTAATTTGAAATTAAATTTTAATAGTGACACAGCTCGTGATGTATGCATTGAAGAAGAGCAACGACATTAGGGATGCTCTGTCGCCTGAAAAAATAGTATCGAAAATTCTCAAGGACGTTGGCGTTGCTACAAGCCTTAAGTCTTTTACTGTGCTATCGTCATTGGTCATATTCTTTTTTCATAGTAAAGTGCCTATGTAAGGTATTTACCTTAATGGACTTCCCTATTTCGCTTACCGCATTCTTGAAGATATAAATTGGCTTACGTCAAATATGTATTTCACAAATATTAATAACAAGACTACGAATATTTCACAGAAAGATTTTAATTTCTATATATAAAAATTCCTGTGCATTTTTTTTTAAATATATGAAACAGTGTAGAAGTCAATATCATATTTTATACACATTTGTAATTTTATTGTTACGAAATTTGTATAATAGGGATTGGTCGTAAGTAAAGTGTAGCAATTTATATCTTCATGAATATCTCCAGTCTATTTAGTCTTATTATTATTATAATACCTTATGAAAATCTGTAAAAATAGGATATTAAACAAGTAACTATTAAACAGTTCCTGCAATTATTTATCGAGGTATTTGAATATATATTCGAAATGATTTTTTTATCAAGTTGCCAAATAATCCCCACTAGAATATTAAAGCCAAAACATTGTGCCATAATATTACAAGTAAACGAAGTTTTGTATGACCAGTTGTTTTGAAGTGATGATGTAAGAAATGTGTATTAAATTTCTACCAGTTAGGTAGTTAACGGATTTTTAATATATGACCTAATAAACTATTATTCTCTTTTATTAACTAAGAAACTAAACACTATACAGGGTATTTGGCGCATGGACCGACAAAATTGGGGGATTGGGTGGATCAAGAGCTATCTTTAACCCATAGATTCCTATGTCCTAAGTGTCACTGTAATCGAGATACGATTTCTTTTGTTTGTTTTCGAAAATTACCTGGTTCATCGTCTTTAAAACGACATATTTTTCTAGTTTGTTGTTCTTTAATATATGATTATTTTAAATTAATCATTAATTCTTAGCATTAGATAACAAAAAATACTTGACGGGCTTTCAAACTTTCAAAATTAATTTGAAAGTTTGAAAGCTCGTCAAGTATTTTTTGTTATCTAATTTGTCGGTCCATGCGTCAAACACCGGTATATTGATTATGTATGCTAGAACAATATGTATTTGTATATATGGCCTGTGGTACCCGTTACCAGGCTGACGCCCTCGATTTACTCCACACCGTTCGTGTCGTTGATGATCCTTTGGAGGTCTTCAGGTAGAAATGACATATTGTTGTATGTTTGAATTGCATTTCAGGAATGCATATTTATTTAGTAAAAATACCGATTAATATTTTATAATACAGTACACATTTAGCTGCCAAACAAAATATAACATTTAAAATAATAAGAGAGACTGCTTCCCTTTGCGTATTCTCTGCATTTACAACGGGGACTGTTCCGAGGAATTGTTTGATCTGGTGCCAACGCCTCACTTTTACAATCACATCGCTCGCCAGCGACGCGATGTTCATCCCTATTTCCTTGTGATCCCATGCTCAACTACGCAACAGTTCTATAGAACGTTTGTTCCGCGTACAGCAATGATCTGGAGGGAACTTCCTGCAGCGGTTTTCCCTTTGCGCTATGACATCGGGGTTTTTTTTAAGATGGTGTTATAATTTTTTTTAAAAGGTCCATAGGCGATGGTAACCGCTTTCCGTCAGGTGGACCATCTGCCTGTTGGCTTGCTTCATGCAATAAAAAAATATATACACACATTCATTTAAAATAACTACTTTGGCCGTATGAAGCATTTTTTAAATTTATTTGGTCTAAAACGTGTTTTAAACGAGACTGACACCATCTAGTCACCTACCTCTTATTCGTAAAAGATATACGAGGTTTATAGGCTCGTCAAAAAGCAATCGCATATAGTTAATAATATGAATAATATATATTTTAACGAGCCTATAAATATGTATGTTGTAACTGTTATGAGCCTAGGATTTAAGAACGTTTTAGAGTAACATTTTGTATTGGACATAATATCTATAATTCTTCCACAACAAAACTCTAAAATTGGACAAGAAAATAAATGAAAAGTAATTTTTAAATATTATTTAATACACTATTTTTATAAATCTCGACAAGTAGTACATTTTACACATTAATATGCATATTAATATACCGTAACTTATTTTAATGATAATGATTTAATTAATCGACTTCAAGCTTCCTGAAGTTTCCAGTGAGTCCCCGCATCGCGTCGCCTACGGCGTCTGCGCCAGAGCAAGTGTTCAATCCAGACCGTAGCGCGGATATAGCTCCCTCTCTGGCTGCTTCACTGAACATTTCCAATCTGACCGCCATTTTATCGTTGAGAAGCAAGATGTCGCGTTTCTTGGCTAATTCTTGTTTCCATAAATCTAAATTAAAATAAATGTATATTTTATCAAAATCCGTACTAATATTAGAAACGTGAAAGTCTGTCTTTTACGCTTTCACGGGAAAACAACGATACCGATTTTGTTAACATTTGGTATATGTGGAGACACAATACCGAAAATGGACATAGGACACTTTTTATTCCGGAAAATGGGAGTTTTCGATACGAAAACTATTTTCCAAGGGAGAATAGTGCCCAGTTAAAAATTTAAATCAATGTAACCTGTGTGAATGATTGCCCTCAAAATAACATTAAATCCATTTGACTCAGAATGAGGTTCAGATGCAAGTTGGAAGATTCTGCGGGTGAAGCCAAAGGTAAAATTATAATTCATGATAAAACTAGTTTTGTGATAGTACCCTAGGTGCCTCTGTTGTTGCACGTCTAAAGCGGCGGTGACCACTTTCTATGAAGGCCCTAATTTTGCTATTACAATATTGCCAGAATGGTCGATCACTGGCGTCATAATGGTTAGCTTTATATTGAAAATCGGCAATAATATCATCAGAATTGGGGTCTTGCTGCTTCAGGCAGTAAAATAGGATAATTTGTATTTTGTTAAGTTTTCGTTACTAGTACATATTGTGGCGACCGAGGGTAGAAAATTCTGACAACGTAAGCCGGTCTCGAGACTTTTAGAAAAAGGTAGAAGATTCTGGAAGGAAAAGACAAGGACAGGTACATTTTAGAAAGGGGATAGATGATGAACGAAGGTTCTAGCATAGAAGGTTCGGGAAGGAAAAGACAGAGATAGATAGATGTTTAGAAAGGGATGGATAGTAAATAAAAGAATAACGAAAAGATCAAAATTATGGGTTCTGGAAGATTCTTACGGGTATATAAGCAGCGTAAAGCGCGTCAACCGAGCAGTTGAGTTCAGTTCAAGACAGTTAAGCGACAAGTGCAATACGGAAGAATTGGAAGAGAAGTTTAATAGAAGACAGTGACGAGTTTAGTGGTGAATTTAGTGGAAAGTTTAGTGGACAGTTCAGAGAAGGAGGAGTGTAGCGTAGTTCGAGAGAAGATCCAAAAGCGAGCTACACGCGGTAAATTCGGAGGTGAGCACTGCAGCAGCAGGAGGTGGTCTACGCAATATCAGCGACGGTATTGTGAGTGAAACATCCTATTGTCGGGACAGTGCGTCGTTAGTTGTGCGTGAAGGGGCACCCCTGCGGAGAGGAATTACGTACGGCTGTGTAAGTCAATAAAAGCGTTTAGTTAAAAACTGGTGTTTTTTTCCAATCCTAAGTGCGTACCCCCGCTCGCACGTAACAATATAATAATATTTTCTGTATATCTACCTATCATCTCTCTCATTGGCATAATTCCACCATACTCTTGCGGTAGCAACTTCTTGTCTATTTCCACGTCCTTAATAGACGTGTACAGTCGTACTCGGCTCCTGATCTTCTCAGATATGAGTCCCATGCCAAAGTCCAGCGCGAATTTGACAGTTGGATGAACGTTCACGCCATATATTTCCTTGTGACGTATGGGCACGGTTCTCTAAATTGTGAAAAGAGAGATTTGAAGACACCGGGAAAAAGATGCACTTGTCACTTTGGTAAATTTGCATAAACGCGGAACCTAAAAATTACGCATTTTTTGTATTCCAAGACTACATATAGTTTGCTATGGTTTAATAACGACACTAAAATCATCGGTAAGCCATCATTTAGGCAAAAAATTAATAAACATTAAAATTAATTATGAAATACGTGCATTATATCGATAGAAATAATGTTCAATTTTAACGTGAGACGACTTACCTAACTATAATAAAAACACAATTACTTTAATTTTGGGATTAGTCTGCAAATGTAACATATATGACATGATCACAATAATTAATAATTATAAAATCAATTTGATACTTTCATGTCATTCAATGATCTTCTGTTTGATTGAATAATATTGATATTCATACTGTATGGATCTAGTTCCTTTGCCTGACATTTAGCAAAGTGAGGTAAATAGTTTGTCTCTGAGTATTATTAATCTGAGGTTTTACTTACAAATTACAAAATGTCGAGGTTTTTTAGCAATGCCGTAATAGTTGATTTTATAATGATTATTTATTTTGGTTGTCATATATGTTACATTTGCAGACTAATCCCGAAATTAAATAAGTGATTGTGTTTTTATCACAACTAGATAAGTCGTGACGCTAAAATTGATCATTATTTTTATTTATATGATGCAGGTTTTTAACGTCATTAATTGTACTGTTTATTAATTTTTTACCTAAATGACGAGTTTCCGATAATTTTAGCGTCCTTATTATTATACCATAGTAAACCATATTTATAGTCTTTCAATACAAAAAACGCATAATTTTCAGGTTCCGCGTTTATGCAAATTTACCGTCATTTTTTTCAAAAGCGATTTTATAGGGAATTTCAGGTACTACACGATATTAAACAGAACAGGGTAAAACACGAATTAATCTTAGAGTTCTTGATGTTTAAAAAATCGCATACAGGGAAAATCTAGCATAGCATACCTAAAAAGACCAGGACAAAAAACCGGTTTGTCAGTGATATTATAGCTACGTTCCACAAGAGACTCACAACGACCACGTTCACGACCGCGATTTTTACCGTTCCACCTGCTTGCCGGCATCACAATCGTAAATTAAAGTGGAACGGCTATTCGACCCACCTCTTGACATGGGTCGTTGTGAGCGCTGTGTCCGCGAAAATCATGACGTCATTAGTGACGTTTTCGCCACGACCATAACGACCGTGATCGCCGTGTGAAATGGCAGACGGAGCATTTTGGGCATTGTGAGATACTAAAAGAATGTGAATATGTCACTTTTCCCTGTTAAATCTGACTTAAGATAGTTTTAAATTTTTTTATGCTTGAAAACTTTTTGATTTTAAGTGATACTTTCGTTATGGGTTTCCGAAGCACAAGGTTCCAAACTTAAAAATGTGATATCTCAAAATCAATGTTGCTTGATAAGGTCGTCTATGTCCCTGGGGTCTTCATTTTTAAAGACTTTTTCCGCAGTCAGAGATTTGATTATTTAACTTACGATGCAATTCGCTAGGAAATTTATAAAGGGAACAACTCTGTTTTCAGACGTTTTATCTTCTTTACCTAAATGGGTAACTAAAATTCACAATTATATTGTAATATTAGCTGATGGCCGCGACTTCGTCCGCGTGGTGCGGTTTTTTTATGTATTATGCGAAAGTATAATATCTGGACTATAGGAGTTGTTTGTTGTTAGTATTTAAGTAAAATTGTTATAAATTTGCTTTATAAGGACAATAAGAAGTTATTTGTTTGGGTCACTTGTGATTTAATGAAGGCTGGTACTGAAAATCAGCGCTGTGTCAGTTCTTGAGACAGCATAATGCTGAGTTACCAGCCTTATTGCCGTGAATGGTATGTACATTTCTTTTTTAAATAGTTGTATTTTGTATAAAGTTCTAATGGCTTTCTGTTATATGTGTACGTATATTCTGTTAATTTTGTATATTTTTAGTTTTGTGTGCATTCAATCATTCAATATTTTCTTTCTTCTTTCTAAATTAAACCGTTTCGCAACGTGTTATTGCTATTAAGGATAAGAAGCTGCAAGAAACTCCCAAGTAACGCGTCTAGCTGAAATTTGTTTTTCTTTATATTTCTTATTCTAGTTATATCACAAGCGCTTTTTTTATAAGTTTTATACAGAAGTATGTTACATAACTACTTTTCGTAGAATTAAGGGAGTTGTAGTAAACAGTGCATACTCAGTAAGACAAAGACATAATAAAAGGAAAGAAGAATTTGTTGTGGTTATAATATATTATACTATACATATAATAAAACTGTAGAGGTCGAATTTCTGTATAATGAAAAAAAAAATGCTAAAAACCGAGTCAGGGGGATGTAAGAAGTGAAATAGAACTAATTTTGATATTTTTAATTTTTATGTTTCTCTGTTTGTCTGTCTGTTTGTACCGGCTAATCTCCGAAACGACTGCACCGATATAAATGAAATTTTGTATGGTGGTAGCTTATATCCCTGGTCAACATATAGGATACTTTTGATCCCGAAAAATTAAAGTTCCTGTGGGATAGTTAAAAAACCGTGCCACGCGGACGAAGTCGCGGGCATCAGCTAGTTTTTTTAAATATAAAAATATTAATATATCTATAATTATATATGCAATTAAATAATTAAAGTTATGTGTTTACACACATACACAGCATATAATCTGAGACTACAGCTAGATAAGCCTGAATTACATTGGCAAGAGTTAAGAACCGAGTTAACTTTCGAAATTGAAGAGTTGAGCCCTTGATATCGTTTTATTGAAATTTACCATTGGAGATCTAAGTTGACGATTTAAGTAGATGTCTTATGATCTTTGACGTGGCAGAGCTGGAATCGTTCTTGATTACAGCTCTTGAGGCTGGCTTGATCAGTATGAAACCGTGCTCTGCTCTCACAGAATGTTGGCGTGAAACGGATAGCTTTCAGCTCACAGTGTTTTGTACGATGACTAAAACACCCGGTAGCCCAATACCCCTGCCCTTATGCCATATTTCCAGTCCATCCATCCATCCCCCGATTCATTCATCTCTAAAAAGACTACACACATATGAAACCTTTGATAAATTAAATGTAAACTTATTACCAGACCTTGCGTTGAATTTGTAACACTTCTGCGATCGAATTGTAGTTTCACTGACACCATTCAATTGAGAAAGACGCCGAATCACTTAAAATCACGCTCATAGTAATTTACCTCTCCATTCTTTACAATTCTAACAGCTTCTTTGGGTGTAAACAAGGTAAGATGTGGGAATGTGACGCCAGCCCCATCGGCGAAGTGCACTATCCCTCGGACTTGGGCATCCTCATCCTCCATCACAGTCTCAAAGCAGACCCCCATGGCTCGACACATGTCCTGATTTGTATATTTATACGGATCGAAAACACCTGCAAATAATATTCCCAAGTAATCAATCAATCAAGAACTCTTTAATTTACACCAATACAAAAAAGAACTTACAGACTAAAACTCTCTCATAATGCATAAAGGGCGGTCTAATTGCTAAAAAGCGATCTCTCCCAGACAACCCCAGGAATGAAATTGAGATTATAATGACGATGGTGGTATACATAATTTACTATATACGTAATACAATTTCTTACATTCTAGTAATAAATACTAAATACAGTATATACAGATGTTTTATATATTAAATAGATATATACTTAATATACATAACACACAAATAAAACAAAATTATATGAATGTTTATAGATAAATATATATGTACATACATTTAAATATCAGCATATTCCAAGGACGGTAATATTTTCTGTAATTAATTATATTTCCATTTAATATATTTAGATACCTTATTCGCACATAATAGTAGGTATAATTTTGTTTAAGTATACTTTATAAAAGCTGTAGTAGCTTAGTGGTTTGAGCGCTCGCGTACAGAACTCGAAGGGCGCGGGTTCAAATACTGGCCGGAAAGCTTGCACCGCTTAGACAGTTTTTTACCTCATGTGCATATTCTTACAATTAGCACGAGCTAACGGTGATGGGAAACATCGTGATTAAACCTGCACATCGAGATAACCGAAGTGTTAAATCCGCCAAATCGCCTTAGACAAGCAACTACTTCGATCATAAACGCGCGATTCCAACAAAATTGTGTAAGGCACATTTATGCACAATCACATTGTGCTCGAGAGCTCTCCACTCAATGCTGCTAGTTCAGGTGCGTTTACACCACCTTGAAGGTGCGCAAACATGGCAACAGGAGAGAACAGCGAACATTTTATTTATGCGCTATCCAGAAATTACGTCTCACGAATATCATGATTTTTTGACTCCTCTCCCGACCTTGTCACGTCACGTTCATGAGACTCCTCCCTCCCTAGTGTGACATCATATATTTTGCAATTTTACACAATGAAGTTGTTAAATTAAAACAGCAGTTCCGTAATTAGCTTAACTATATTTAGGTCTCCTCTCACCCCCCTCCCCCTTAACGTATGACGTAATTTATGCATAGCCCTGTTCACTGACAAGAGTAACATTTACCTTACACTGCCTTAAAAAAAATTAAAGGCAAATTTACAAACTCTCTTCACAGGCGCATCAATTTTAGTTGAAGTTATTATTTTCATTCATAGCATAGAAGAAAATCCACAGCGTGCATGTAATTTGCATAATCTTCAAGATATCGCCTTTACCTTAATTGCTATAAAGGACTATATTATCCATTGATACAGTACTTCGTATTATGTGAACTACATATTGTTACGAATTGCAGGACTCGAATTAAAATGCCGTTGGAATTATTATAGACTTCATTTTATTAGAACTATACAAACGTGTATAACACAGCTACAAATATAACTGAACACAACCAGTCCAAACTTAATGCGCGAGATCGTAATTCCATAAAACGCGCAAAGTCCGTCACTAAATAGATTACCGCATGGGTACACACGTCTTGCTTCGCTCGCGGTTATCGCTAGACTGACGATCTTTCCATTGGGGCATTGCTTTATGCCGCACAAATGCAATGTGTCTATCTGACCGCGCGGACCGAATTTCTTTGAATCACACCTGGCTAATGACTACCATAAAATATTACAATACACAATGGGCTGTTTTTCTAATGGGTTTAAAGATATTTATTCTCAAAAAAACATTACAGTTCACTTATATGAGATACAAAAGTTTATATTCTAACATAAGTCCTATAAATCTAAGAGCGAGTAGACAGAAAAGAATCAATAATAATAAATAGGTGAACATAGAAACAATAATTAGATTTTCCGAGTAGCCTCCTGTTGATATATAAGTATATATCTTTTATTTTTTACCATTAAGTTTTTGAAATATAATTTTTCAATCTCCTTTTATAGGAATTTATATTTTTACACAAATGAAGTAATCATTTGGTAATTTATTGTACATATTGGCTCCTTCGCATAAAATATTTCTTTTGCCATATTTTTCTGTTCTAGGTGCTCGAATAATAATTTTGTTAGTGTGTCTTAAACTGTACTTACATATTTTACGCGTGAATTGAATGTTTGTTTGTATGATATTTTCCATGATATTTTTTTACTAATATGCACTTATTATATTTATATAGTTGATGTAGATTTAAGATTTTAGTTTCTTCGTATATAGTTTTAGTCGGCGTAAAGAAGTTGTAGTTATATAGGTTTTTAATTAATTTGTTTTGTGTTGTTTGCAAAGTTTTCAAATTCGTTCTTGAAGCTGCTCCCCAAATTTCGATAAGGTATTCTAAATGCGGCTTCGCTAATGCATTATATATTGTATTTCTAATTTTATGTGGTATACAGTTTCTTGTTTTGCGTAGTGCTCCAGATAATGAGGATAACTTAGA